>CM051235.1:575341019-577841019 GCA_027917425.1 Gastrophryne carolinensis
TTGGCTTCAGGAGCCCAAAAATTGGATGAATCACACCCTGGAGTTGGCAGGAGTTGACAGTAGCAGCAGCAGGAGCCCAAATATACACTGGAGTTGGCTTCAGGAGCCCAAAAATTGGATGAATCACACCCTGGAATTGGCAGAAGTTGGCAGCAGCAGCAGCAGGAGCCCAAATATACACTGGAGTTGGCCTCAGGAGCCCAAAAATTGGATGAATCACACCCTGGAGTTGGCAGAAGTTGGCAGCAGCAGCAGCAGGAGCCCAAATATACACTGGAGTTGGCTTCAGGAGCCCAAAAATTGGATGAATCACACCCTGGAGTTGGCAGAAGTTGGCAGCAGCAGCAGCAGGAGCCCAAATATACACTGGAGTTGGCTTCAGGAGCCCAAAAATTGGATGAATCACACCCTGGAGTTGGCAGAAGTTGGCAGCAGCAGCAGCAGGAGCCCAAATATACACTGGAGTTGGCTTCAGGAGCCCAAAAATTGGATGAATCACACCCTGGAGTTGGCAGGAGTTGACAGTAGCAGCAGCAGGAGCCCAAATATACACTGGAGTTGGCTTCAGGAGCCCAAAAATTGGATGAATCACACCCTGGAGTTGGCAGAAGTTGGCAGCAGCAGCAGCAGGAGCCCAAATATACACTGGAGTTGGCCTCAGGAGCCCAAAAATTGGATGAATCACACCCTGGAGTTGGCAGAAGTTGGCAGCAGCAGCAGCAGGAGCCCAAATATACACTGGAGTTGGCTTCAGGAGCCCAAAAATTGGATGAATCACACCCTGGAGTTGGCAGGAGTTGACAGTAGCAGCAGCAGGAGCCCAAATATACACTGGAGTTGGCTTCAGGAGCCCAAAAATTGGATGAATCACACCCTGGAGTTGGCAGAAGTTGGCAGCAGCAGCAGCAGGAGCCCAAATATACACTGGAGTTGGCCTCAGGAGCCCAAAAATTGGATGAATCACACCCTGGAGTTGGCAGGAGTTGACAGTAGCAGCAGCAGGAGCCCAAATATACACTGGAGTTGGCTTCAGGAGCCCAAAAATTGGATGAATCACACCCTGGAGTTGGCAGGAGTTGACAGTAGCAGCAGCAGGAGCCCAAATATACACTGGAGTTGGCTTCAGGAGCCCAAAAATTGGATGAATCACACCCTGGAGTTGGCAGAAGTTGGCAGCAGCAGCAGCAGGAGCCCAAATATACACTGGAGTTGGCTTCAGGAGCCCAAAAATTGGATGAATCACACCCTGGAGTTGGCAGGAGTTGACAGTAGCAGCAGCAGGAGCCCAAAAAATGGCCTAAAGACATAAATATGTTTTGCACCATTTGGAAAGTGTAAAACGTGGCACCATGCTGAATCTAGTCGCATGCATCAGGCATTGGTGGGTGGAAATCCTGGCTGATCCATCCCTGATTCATTTTGACAAAGGTGAGTCTCTCCACATTTTTAGTTGACAGACGAGTTCTCCTCGCCGTAACTATGGCCCCCGCCGCACTAAACACCCGCTCAGATGGCACGCTACTTGCCGGGCAGGACAGCTTTTCCAGGGCAAACTCTGCTAGTTGCGGCCACAAATCAAGTTTGGCTGCCCAGAAGTCCAGCGGATCCTCAAGGTGTGTTGGCATGGTCATGTCAAAGTATGACATGACCTGCTGGTTCAGGTCCTGCTCCAGGTCTTCCTGCTGCTCATGAGTAGCCTCACTATGCGGGTGTAGAAAGCTACTCATTAGCGACTGAAGACTGAGGCTGCTGCTGCTGATGGAGCTTCTGCTGCTGCTGCTGCCAACCCCCCCAGCGGCCATGGCAGTGGAAGGTGAGCGCAGAGGTCCCCTCGAGTCAGACCTGCGAGAGTATGGACCATGGCGCAGATAGGCATCGGCCAACTGCCTACGTAGAATGTCTTTGTAGTAGTTGAGTTTGTCCTCCCTCTCGGTGGGTTTAAAAAATGCCCCCATTTTGTGCCGGAAGCGAGGGTCCAATAAGGTGGACAGCCAGAAGTCATCCCGCCGACAGATGGAAACAATTCTGGGGTCACTACGCAAGCACGTGAGCATGCTTCGTGCCATTTGCGCAAGTGACTCGGATGGACTACCTGTCTCCATCTCCACTGCATACTGCCACGGTGTGCCCGGGTCCTCTGTCTCGCCTTCCTCAAAAACCTCTAGCTCCTCTGGCTGCTCCTGCTCCTCCTCTCCTGTCCGCTGACTAGATAAACCAGCCATTTCGCCAAGCCTAAACTGTGTTTCGCTGGGCAACTCCTCCTCCTCCTCTTCCTCCTCCTCCAGTTCAGCTCCAGCGGGGTTCATGTGGCCGTAAGATGTAAACGCCATGTCTCCAGTGCCCTGACCAGCCATGGTTTCCAACATGTGCTGTAGTACATGAAGCAGTGGAATCACGTCGTTCATCCCGTAATCCTGCCGACTGACAAATAAAGTGGCATCCTCAAAGGGCCTGAGCAAACGGCAGGTGTCACGTATGAGCTGCCACTGGTTGACATTGAAGTTACACAGGGGAGTCCCCCTATCTGCTTGGATCATCAGGAAATCCGTGATGGCTTTTCTCTGTTCATATAATCGGTCCAGCATGTGAAGGGTGGAATTCCAACGGGTGGAAACATCGCAAATCAGACTATGTTGGGGGATACCATTCTGACGCTGTAGCTCAAGAAGGGTGTGTTTGGCGGTGTAGGAGTGGCTGAAGTGCATGCAAAGTTTCCTTGAAGTTGTTAGGATGTCTTGCAGATGGGGGGAACACTTCAGAAACCGCTTGACAACCAGATTGAAGACGTGAGCCATGCAGGGGGCATGGGTCAGGCTTCCTTGGCGCAGCGCAGACAAAATGTTCTTCCCATTGTCGGTAACCATGATTCCCATTTTAAGTTTTCTCGGAGTAAGCCATGTTTGGATTTCCTGATGAATACATTTAAGCAGTTCCTCCCCTGTGTGACTCCGTTCGCCAAGACAAACCATGTGAAGCACTGCGTGACACCTCCGTGCCCTGCACACATGGTAGACTGGAGGGGCACTGAGACTTGAGCCTACAGTGGAGGGTGAGGAGATGGCGGAGGATGAGGAGGCCGAGTCGCACGGTGTCACAGGCCCAATGGGCAGAGAGCGCGGAGGCCGAAGCGGCGTGACCTGTCCAAGTTGCTGCTGCAAAGGGACCACATTCACCCAGTGGGCCGTAAACGACATGTACTGCCCCTGACCGTAGTTACAGCTCCAGATGTCGGCGCTGCCATGTATTTTGCTACACACCGACAGGCTCAAGGACTGGCCCACCTTCTGTTCAACAAAAGTGTGCAGCGCTGGTACTGCCTTCTTGGCAAAGAAATGACGGCTTGGGACTCTCCACCTCGGCTCGGCACAAGCCATCAGTTCTCTGAAAGGTGCAGATTCCACCACCTGAAAAGGGAGCGACTGCAGCACCAGCAACTTGGACAGGAGCACATTCAGCTTCTGCGCCGTAGGATGAGTGGGCGCATACTGCTGTCTCTTGGACATGGCTTCGCTGATGGATTGCTGGCGGGATGCATGACTTGGAGGAGGAGGAGGAGGAGCAGGAGCGACAGAGGATGGGTATGACGCACAGCTGCCTTCGGCTGAGGTGCTGGAGCCTTGGCTGGCAGAAATTGGGAGCTCACTTGGTGAGGAAGCAGACTGGACCACCCCTTGGGAGCCTCGGTTCTCCCAGGTCGTTTTATGGTGACGCATCATATGTTGACGCAGGGCCGTGGTGCCAACATTTGGACCCTGGCCACGCTTCACCTTTTGCCTACATATCTTGCATGTGGCCATGTTACCCTCCTGCGGATGCCTCAGGAAAAACTGCCACACTGCCGAGTAGCTACTTTTCCCACCCCCTGGCCTCACTGATTCACTGCTGCTGTTGCCAACTCCAGGAACCCCTGCTCCACTACCTCCCGATAAGGTAGACTGCCGCACAGCAGGTGCTCTACCCCGGCCCCGGCCGGCTCCAGCCTTTGGAATTGTGCCCCCATGCTGACTGCTACCACCTTGCTGCCTCAGCTGCTGACTCCGGGGCAACCTGCGCCCCTCTTCTCCTGATGATGACGATGAAGCCCCTTCATCACCCGGCTCCCAAGTGCGATCGGCTTCATCGTCATCATCATCATCATCACCGAGTTGTGGCTGTACGTCACTGATGTTCGTGGATTCGTCAACAGTGTCTGGCGCAGGAGCTGGAACGCTCGCAGCACCCACGACACTGTCCACATCACTATTTGTCTGCCTAGCTAAAGAAGCCACCTCCATTTCTTGGCTGGGCAGTAGCTGCTGACTGTCCTCCTGTATCTGATCGTCCTCCTCACTAAAGAGTGGAGCTGAACCCAAAGCATAGGATACGTCGCTGGGGGAGGGAACGGCGTAGGACAGAGGCAATGGGAGGACAGGGACTGCTCTCGGGGCATGCCAACTCAGGGTTGTGTCAGAGGAACCTACCGACCCTAGACTGGGGGTCTCAGATGTAAGTTGTGATGATGTTGTTGATGAGCGCGTCAGCCAATCTACCACGGCAGATGCGTTACTGGTGGAGACCCGACCGCTAGCAGATACTGGCAGATTAGGTCTCTCAGCGTGACTCCTGCTGCTACTGGCCCCCAGTCTGATGCGAGCTCTGCCTGCGGAATCTTGGCCTCTGCCACTCCTCTTTTCACTTCCAGGCACTTGTCTGCCCGACATAGTCTAACTGGCGTGGTAGTAGGTGATATTTAAAAAAACCCCGGGCAGCGGTGGGTCTATATGAAACAGAATATAATGCACACCAAAAGTGAGCAGTAACACTCAGCCTCCAACAGGCCTGCTTAGTGTAAATAAGAGAGCTGCTTAGTGTAAATAAAGAGGGGTATGCTATGTTACAGAATGGGATGCCTCAACAGAAGTGCACCTGGCAGGCAGCAGTAAGCCTATGCCCAGCAAAAGTGTCTTATAATATAAATATAATAAGAGCAAATGCTTATATGGTCTTAAACAGAGGCTGCTTTAGTCACAGAATGGGATGCCCCAACAGAAGTGGACCTGGCAGGGTCCAGTAGTGCTATGCCCAGCAAAAGTGTCTTTATCAGGCCTAATTTCAAATATGATAAGAGCAAATGCTTATATGGTCTTAAACAGAGGCTGCTTTAGTCACAGAATGGGATGCCCTGGGCAGGAATGGACCTGGCAGGGTCCAGTAGTGCTTTGCCCAGCAAAAGTGTCTTTATCAGGCTAATTTCAAATATGATAAGAGCAAATGCTTATATGGTCTTAAACAGAGGCTGCTTTAGTCACAGAATGGGATGCCCTGGGCAGGAATGGACCTGGCAGGGTCCAGTAGTGCTTTGCCCAGCAAAAGTGTCTTTATCAGGCTAATTTCAAATATGATAAGAGCAAATGCTTATATGGTCTTAAACAGAGGCTGCTGTAGTCACAGAATGGGATGCCCCAACAGGAATCGACCTGGCAGGGTCCAGTAGTGCTTTGCCCAGCAAAAGTGTCTTTATCAGGCTAATTTCAAATATGATAAGAGCAAATGCTTATATGGTCTTAAACAGAGGCTGCTGTAGTCACAGAATGGGATGCCCCAACAGGAATCGACCTGGCAGGGTCCAGTAGTGCTTTGCCCAGCAAAAGTGTCTTTATCAGGCTAATTTCAAATATGATAAGAGCAAATGCTTATATGGTCTTAAACAGAGGCTGCTTTAGTCACAGAATGGGATGCCCTGGGCAGGAATGGACCTGGCAGGGTCCAGTAGTGCTTTGCCCAGCAAAAGTGTCTTTATCAGGCTAATTTCAAATATTACTCTATTTTATTTGAATCCAAGAGGTGGTTACTTATTGCATATAACGATTCATACACCCTCTAGCTTAATACATGCGATATTGCTACAAAATCCACCTTGCACAAGTGACCATCTCAATTAATTACTACAAGCAATTGAATCAAATCAAGTTATCGAATGCCCAAGTGACTGCCCTGCACTCATAAGGTAATCTTAAATTATATGATATATTGATATTGCTATTAAAATGTAAATATGGTTCTAATAGGACAAATAATCTTATAGCTCAATTCTAGGCTATTTTCTTATATTTTGTTGTGGCTCTGATGCCCAAATGAAATAATCTATAACAACAATTCTGATTGGCCCCTGTAGACACTGAAGAAGCTCAAAGAGCGAAACTAGTTTGTCCAGCAGGGAACTTGAATTTCAAGGCCGGAATGAATTATTCATGTGATTTGAGGCTGTAATGTATTTAGATGATCTGTTTTCATGTACTTTTGGGCCCTGGTGAGGAGCCCTTTTTTAATCATGTGTTTTCAAATGTAAAATGTTTTTCTAAGGATGATTACTAATAAACATTTATTATTTTAATTATAACAATGGCTAGAAATTACTAAAGGCGAGGTCAATATATGTTTTGTGAGCCCTGTTCACCAAGCCACCGTGTTGGGGAAATGGTCTACTAGGTCCCAACAGGTAACCCAGCAATTTAATTTCAAATATGATAAGAGCAAATGCTTATATGGTCTTAAACAGAGGCTGCTGTAGTCACAGAATGGGATGCCCCAACAGGAATCGACCTGGCAGGGTCCAGTAGTGCTTTGCCCAGCAAAAGTGTCTTTATCAGGCTAATTTCAAATATGATAAGAGCAAATGCTTATATGGTCTTAAACAGAGGCTGCTGTAGTCACAGAATGGGATGCCCCAACAGGAATCGACCTGGCAGGGTCCAGTAGTGCTTTGCCCAGCAAAAGTGTCTTTATCAGGCTAATTTCAAATATAAGAGCAAATGCTTATATGGTCTTAAACAGAGGCTGCTTTAGTCACAGAATGGGATGCCCTGGGCAGGAATGGACCTGGCAGGGTCCAGTAGTGCTTTGCCCAGCAAAAGTGTCTTTATCAGGCTAATTTCAAATATGATAAGAGCAAATGCTTATATGGTCTTAAACAGAGGCTGCTTTAGTCACAGAATGGGATGCCCTGGGCAGGAATGGACCTGGCAGGGTCCAGTAGTGCTTTGCCCAGCAAAAGTGTCTTTATCAGGCTAATTTCAAATATGATAAGAGCAAATGCTTATATGGTTTTAAACAGAGGCTGCTTTAGTCACAGAATGGGATGCCCTGGGCAGGAATGGACCTGGCAGGGTCCAGTAGTGCTTTGCCCAGCAAAAGTGTCTTTATCAGGCTAATTTCAAATATGATAAGAGCAAATGCTTATATGGTCTTAAACAGAGGCTGCTGTAGTCACAGAATGGGATGCCCTGGGCAGGAATGGACCTGGCAGGGTCCAGTAGTGCTTTGCCCAGCAAAAGTGTCTTTATCAGGCTAATTTCAAATATGATAAGAGCAAATGCTTATATGGTCTTAAACAGAGGCTGCTGTAGTCACAGAATGGGATGCCCCAACAGGAATCGACCTGGCAGGGTCCAGTAGTGCTTTGCCCAGCAAAAGTGTCTTTATCAGGCCTAATTTCAAATATGATAAGAGCAAATGCTTATATGGTCTTAAACAGAGGCTGCTTTAGTCACAGAATGGGATGCCCTGGGCAGGAATGGACCTGGCAGGGTCCAGTAGTGCTTTGCCCAGCAAAAGTGTCTTTATCAGGCTAATTTCAAATATGATAAGAGCAAATGCTTATATGGTCTTAAACAGAGGCTGCTGTAGTCACAGAATGGGATGCCCCAACAGGAATCGACCTGGCAGGGTCCAGTAGTGCTTTGCCCAGCAAAAGTGTCTTTATCAGGCTAATTTCAAATATGATAAGAGCAAATGCTTATATGGTCTTAAACAGAGGCTGCTGTAGTCACAGAATGGGATGCCCCAACAGGAATCGACCTGGCAGGGTCCAGTAGTGCTTTGCCCAGCAAAAGTGTCTTTATCAGGCTAATTTCAAATATGATAAGAGCAAATGCTTATATGGTCTTAAACAGAGGCTGCTTTAGTCACAGAATGGGATGCCCTGGGCAGGAATGGACCTGGCAGGGTCCAGTAGTGCTTTGCCCAGCAAAAGTGTCTTTATCAGGCTAATTTCAAATATGATAAGAGCAAATGCTTATATGGTCTTAAACAGAGGCTGCTGTAGTCACAGAATGGGATGCCCCAACAGGAATCGACCTGGCAGGGTCCAGTAGTGCTTTGCCCAGCAAAAGTGTCTTTATCAGGCTAATTTCAAATATGATAAGAGCAAATGCTTATATGGTCTTAAACAGAGGCTGCTGTAGTCACAGAATGGTATGCCCCAACAGGAATCGACCTGGCAGGGTCCAGTAGTGCTTTGCCCAGCAAAAGTGTCTTTATCAGGCTAATTTCAAATATAAGAGCAAATGCTTATATGGTCTTAAACAGAGGCTGCTTTAGTCACAGAATGGGATGCCCTGGGCAGGAATGGACCTGGCAGGGTCCAGTAGTGCTTTGCCCAGCAAAAGTGTCTTTATCAGGCTAATTTCAAATATGATAAGAGCAAATGCTTATATGGTCTTAAACAGAGGCTGCTTTAGTCACAGAATGGGATGCCCTGGGCAGGAATGGACCTGGCAGGGTCCAGTAGTGCTTTGCCCAGCAAAAGTGTCTTTATCAGGCTAATTTCAAATATAAGAGCAAATGCTTATATGGTCTTAAACAGAGGCTGCTATAGTCACAGAATGGGATGCCCTGGGCAGGAATGGACCTGGCAGGGTCCAGTAGTGCTTTGCCCAGCAAAAGTGTCTTTATCAGGCTAATTTCAAATATAAGAGCAAATGCTTATATGGTCTTAAACAGAGGCTGCTTTAGTCACAGAATGGGATGCCCTGGGCAGGAATGGACCTGGCAGGGTCCAGTAGTGCTTTGCCCAGCAAAAGTGTCTTTATCAGGCTAATTTCAAATATGATAAGAGCAAATGCTTATATGGTCTTAAACAGAGGCTGCTTTAGTCACAGAATGGGATGCCCTGGGCAGGAATGGACCTGGCAGGGTCCAGTAGTGCTTTGCCCAGCAAAAGTGTCTTTATCAGGCTAATTTCAAATATGATAAGAGCAAATGCTTATATGGTCTTAAACAGAGGCTGCTGTAGTCACAGAATGGGATGCCCTGGGCAGGAATGGACCTGGCAGGGTCCAGTAGTGCTTTGCCCAGCAAAAGTGTCTTTATCAGGCTAATTTCAAATATGATAAGAGCAAATGCTTATATGGTCTTAAACAGAGGCTGCTGTAGTCACAGAATGGGATGCCCCAACAGGAATCGACCTGGCAGGGTCCAGTAGTGCTTTGCCCAGCAAAAGTGTCTTTATCAGGCCTAATTTCAAATATGATAAGAGCAAATGCTTATATGGTCTTAAACAGAGGCTGCTTTAGTCACAGAATGGGATGCCCTGGGCAGGAATGGACCTGGCAGGGTCCAGTAGTGCTTTGCCCAGCAAAAGTGTCTTTATCAGGCTAATTTCAAATATGATAAGAGCAAATGCTTATATGGTCTTAAACAGAGGCTGCTGTAGTCACAGAATGGGATGCCCCAACAGGAATCGACCTGGCAGGGTCCAGTAGTGCTTTGCCCAGCAAAAGTGTCTTTATCAGGCCTAATTTCAAATATGATAAGAGCAAATGCTTATATGGTCTTAAACAGAGGCTGCTTTAGTCACAGAATGGGATGCCCTGGGCAGGAATGGACCTGGCAGGGTCCAGTAGTGCTTTGCCCAGCAAAAGTGTCTTTATCAGGCTAATTTCAAATATGATAAGAGCAAATGCTTATATGGTCTTAAACAGAGGCTGCTTTAGTCACAGAATGGGATGCCCTGGGCAGGAATGGACCTGGCAGGGTCCAGTAGTGCTTTGCCCAGCAAAAGTGTCTTTATCAGGCTAATTTCAAATATAAGAGCAAATGCTTATATGGTCTTAAACAGAGGCTGCTATAGTCACAGAATGGGATGCCCTGGGCAGGAATGGACCTGGCAGGGTCCAGTAGTGCTTTGCCCAGCAAAAGTGTCTTTATCAGGCTAATTTCAAATATAAGAGCAAATGCTTATATGGTCTTAAACAGAGGCTGCTTTAGTCACAGAATGGGATGCCCTGGGCAGGAATGGACCTGGCAGGGTCCAGTAGTGCTTTGCCCAGCAAAAGTGTCTTTATCAGGCTAATTTCAAATATGATAAGAGCAAATGCTTATATGGTCTTAAACAGAGGCTGCTTTAGTCACAGAATGGGATGCCCTGGGCAGGAATGGACCTGGCAGGGTCCAGTAGTGCTTTGCCCAGCAAAAGTGTCTTTATCAGGCTAATTTCAAATATGATAAGAGCAAATGCTTATATGGTCTTAAACAGAGGCTGCTGTAGTCACAGAATGGGATGCCCTGGGCAGGAATGGACCTGGCAGGGTCCAGTAGTGCTTTGCCCAGCAAAAGTGTCTTTATCAGGCTAATTTCAAATATGATAAGAGCAAATGCTTATATGGTCTTAAACAGAGGCTGCTGTAGTCACAGAATGGGATGCCCCAACAGGAATCGACCTGGCAGGGTCCAGTAGTGCTTTGCCCAGCAAAAGTGTCTTTATCAGGCCTAATTTCAAATATGATAAGAGCAAATGCTTATATGGTCTTAAACAGAGGCTGCTTTAGTCACAGAATGGGATGCCCTGGGCAGGAATGGACCTGGCAGGGTCCAGTAGTGCTTTGCCCAGCAGAAGTGTCTTTATCAGGCTAATTTCAAATATGATAAGAGCAAATGCTTATATGGTCTTAAACAGAGGCTGCTGTAGTCACAGAATGGGATGCCCCAACAGGAATCGACCTGGCAGGGTCCAGTAGTGCTTTGCCCAGCAAAAGTGTCTTTATCAGGCTAATTTCAAATATGATAAGAGCAAATGCTTATATGGTCTTAAACAGAGGCTGCTGTAGTCACAGAATGGGATGCCCCAACAGGAATCGACCTGGCAGGGTCCAGTAGTGCTTTGCCCAGCAAAAGTGTCTTTATCAGGCTAATTTCAAATATGATAAGAGCAAATGCTTATATGGTCTTAAACAGAGGCTGCTTTAGTCACAGAATGGGATGCCCTGGGCAGGAATGGACCTGGCAGGGTCCAGTAGTGCTTTGCCCAGCAAAAGTGTCTTTATCAGGCTAATTTCAAATATGATAAGAGCAAATGCTTATATGGTCTTAAACAGAGGCTGCTGTAGTCACAGAATGGGATGCCCCAACAGGAATCGACCTGGCAGGGTCCAGTAGTGCTTTGCCCAGCAAAAGTGTCTTTATCAGGCTAATTTCAAATATGATAAGAGCAAATGCTTATATGGTCTTAAACAGAGGCTGCTGTAGTCACAGAATGGGATGCCCCAACAGGAATCGACCTGGCAGGGTCCAGTAGTGCTTTGCCCAGCAAAAGTGTCTTTATCAGGCTAATTTCAAATATGATAAGAGCAAATGCTTATATGGTCTTAAACAGAGGCTGCTTTAGTCACAGAATGGGATGCCCTGGGCAGGAATGGACCTGGCAGGGTCCAGTAGTGCTTTGCCCAGCAAAAGTGTCTTTATCAGGCTAATTTCAAATATAAGAGCAAATGCTTATATGGTCTTAAACAGAGGCTGCTTTAGTCACAGAATGGGATGCCCTGGGCAGGAATGGACCTGGCAGGGTCCAGTAGTGCTTTGCCCAGCAAAAGTGTCTTTATCAGGCTAATTTCAAATATGATAAGAGCAAATGCTTATATGGTCTTAAACAGAGGCTGCTTTAGTCACAGAATGGGATGCCCTGGGCAGGAATGGACCTGGCAGGGTCCAGTAGTGCTTTGCCCAGCAAAAGTGTCTTTATCAGGCTAATTTCAAATATGATAAGAGCAAATGCTTATATGGTCTTAAACAGAGGCTGCTGTAGTCACAGAATGGGATGCCCTGGGCAGGAATGGACCTGGCAGGGTCCAGTAGTGCTTTGCCCAGCAAAAGTGTCTTTATCAGGCTAATTTCAAATATGATAAGAGCAAATGCTTATATGGTCTTAAACAGAGGCTGCTGTAGTCACAGAATGGGATGCCCTGGGCAGGAATGGACCTGGCAGGGTCCAGTAGTGCTTTGCCCAGCAAAAGTGTCTTTATCAGGCTATTTTTAAATATGATAAGAGCAAATGCTTATATGGTCTTAAACAGAGGCTGCTTTAGTCACAGAATGGGATGCCTCACAGCAGACTTAAGATCAGTTCAGTATATATGCACAGTTAGTTACTATAAGCAGCCTGAAAACGCTAACAAAGCCTGTCAGCCAGCTAGTAACACTCAGGCTGGATGAAAAAAAAAAAAAATCTCCTTGTGACAGCCTCCGTTTTTCCTACCTTTCCCTGGCTTTCTGTCTGTCTCCTGTCTGTCTCCTGCCTGTCTCCTGTCTGTCTCCTGCCTGTCTCCTGCCTGTCTCCAGCCTGTCCCTGTCTGTCCCTGCCTGTCTAACTGCCTCAGCTACACAGCGTTCTGTCTGTCACGAATGCAATAGAGAAATGAGGAAAAGCAAGATGGCCGCCGTTAAATACCGCTGTGTGACGTCACCGGGCTTGCTGGCTGCTCATAGGCTGCATGTGACTGCCCCAGCTTGCACTGGCGCGGGATACATGTCCAGACATGTCCCGTCCGCCATCTTAGAATGCCTGTAAATGTAAATGAATGGATGTTAAAGGAAAACTTCGAGTGATCGAATCGCGGGGAAATTCGGATTCGATCCGAATCAAATTTTTCCTGAAATTCGGATCGAATCCGGGTTCGTCCGGATCGATTCGCTCATCCCTAACTGTGATTCCAATACACAGAAACTGTGCCCGGCCTGACAGGGAGCAGCTTATACTGTGATTCCAATACACAGAAACTGTGCCCGCCTGACAGGGAGCAGCTTCTACTGTGACTGCAATACACAGAAACTTTGCCCGGCCTGACAGGGAGCAGCTTCTACTGTGATTCCAATACACAGAAACTGTGCCCGGGCTGACAGGGAGCAGCTTCTACTGTGATTCCAATACATAGAAACTGTGCCCGGCCTGACAGGGAGCAGCTTCTACTGTGACTCCAATACACAGAAACTGTGCCCGGGCTGACAGGGAGCAGCTTCTACTGTGATTCCAATACAGAGAAACTGTGCCCGGCCTGACAGGGAGCAGCTTCTACTGTGATTCCAATACACAGAAACTGTGCCCGGCCTGACAGGGAGCAGCTTCTACTGTGACTCCAATACACAGAAACTTTGCCCGGCCTGACAGGGAGCAGCGTCTACTGTGATTCCAATACACAGAAACTGTGCCCGGCCTGACAGGGAGCAGCTTCTACTGTGATTCCAATACACAGAAACTGTGCCTGGCCTGACAGGGAGCAGCTTCTACTGTGATTCCAATACACAGAAACTGTGCCTGGCCTGACAGGGAGCAGCTTCTACTGTGATTCCAATACACAGAAACTGTGCCCGGCCTGACAGGGAGCAGCTTCTACTGTGACTCCAATACACAGAAACTGTGCCCAGCCTGACAGGGAGCAGCTTCTACTGTGATTCCAATACACAGAAACTGTGCCCGTCCTGACAGGGAGTAGCTTCTACTGTGACTCCAATACACAGAAACTGTGCCCGGCCTGACAGGGAGCAGCTTCTACTGTGACTCCAATACACAGAAACTGTGCCCGGCATGACAGGCAGCAGCTTCTACCGTGACTCCAATACACAGAAACTGTGCCCGGCCTGACAGGGAGCAGCTTCTACTGTGATTCCAATACACAGAAACTGTGCCCGGCATGACAGGGAGCAGCTTCTACCGTGATTCTAATACACAGAAACTGTGCCCGGCCTGACAGGGAGCAGCTTCTACTGTGATTCCAATACACAGAAACTGTGCCCGGCCTGACAGGGAGCAGCTTCTACTGTGATTCCAATACACAGAAACTGTGCGCGGCCTGACAGGGAGCAGCTTCTACCGTGACTCCAATACACAGAAACTGTGCCCGGCCTGACAGGGAGCAGCTTCTACTGTGACTCCAATACACAGAAACTGTGCCCGGCCTGACAGGCAGCAGCTTCTACTGTGACTCCAATACACAGAAACTGTGCCCGGCCTGACAGGGAGCAGCTTCTACCGTGATTCCAATACACAGAAACTGTGCCCGGCCTGACAGGGAGCAGCTTCTACCGTGATTCCAATACACAGAAACTGTGCCCGGCCTGACAGGCAGCAGCTTCTACCGTGACTCCAATACACAGAAACTGTGCCCGGCCTGACAGGGAGCAGCTTCTACTGTGATTCCAATACACAGAAACTGTGCCCGGCATGACAGGGAGCAGCTTCTACCGTGATTCTAATACACAGAAACTGTGCCCGGCCTGACAGGGAGCAGCTTCTACTGTGATTCCAATACACAGAAACTGTGCCCGGCCTGACAGGGAGCAGCTTCTACTGTGATTCCAATACACAGAAACTGTGCGCGGCCTGACAGGGAGCAGCTTCTACCGTGACTCCAATACACAGAAACTGTGCCCGGCCTGACAGGGAGCAGCTTCTACCGTGACTCCAATACACAGAAACTGTGCCCGGCCTGACAGGGAGCAGCTTCTACCGTGATTCCAATACACAGAAACTGTGCCCGGCCTGACAGGCAGCAGCTTCTACTGTGACTCCAATACACAGAAACTGTGCCCGGCCTGACAGGGAGCAGCTTCTACTGTGATTCCAATACACAGAAACTGTGCCCGGCATGACAGGGAGCAGCTTCTACCGTGATTCCAATACACAGAAACTGTGCCCGGCCTGACAGGGAGCAGCTTCTACTGTGATTCCAATACACAGAAACTGTGCCCGGCCTGACAGGGAGCAGCTTCTACTGTGATTCCAATACACAGAAACTGTGCGCGGCCTGACAGGGAGCAGCTTCTACCGTGACTCCAATACACAGAAACTGTGCCCGGCCTGACAGGGAGCAGCTTCTACCGTGACTCCAATACACAGAAACTGTGCCCGGCCTGACAGGGAGCAGCTTCTACTGTGACTCCAATACACAGAAACTGTGCCCGGCCTGACAGGGAGCAGCTTATACCGTGACTCCAGTACACAGAAACTGTGCCCGGCCTGACAGGGAGCAGCTTCTACTGTGACTCCAATACACAGAAACTGTGCCCGGCCTGACAGGGAGCAGCTTCTACTGTGATTCCAATACACAGAAACTGTGTCCGACCTGATAGGGAGCAGCTTCTACTGTGACTCCAATACACAGAAACTGTGCCCGGCCTGACAGGGAGCAGCTTCTACTGTGACTCCAATACACAGAAACTGTGCCCGGCCTGACAGGGAGCAGCTTATACTGTGATTCCAATACACAGAAACTGTGCCCGGCCTGACAGGGAGCAGCTTCTACTGTGATTCCAATACACAGAAACTGTGCCCGCCTGACAGGGAGCAGCTTCTACTGTGATTCCAATACACAGAAACTGTGCCCGGCCTGACAGGGAGCAGCTTCTACTGTGATTCCAATACACAGAAACTGTGCCTGGGCTGACAGGGAGCAGCTTCTACTGTGATTCCAATACACAGAAACTGTGCCCGGCCTTACAGGGAGCAGCTTCTACTGTGATTCCAATACGCAGAAACTGTGCCCGGCCTGACAGGGAGCAGCTTCTACTGTGATTCCAATACACAGAAACTGTGCCCGGCCTGGCATGGAGCAGCTTCTACTGTGATTCCAATACACAGAAACTGTGCCCGGCCTGACAGGGAGCAGCTTCTACTGTGATTCCAATGCACAGAAACTGTGCCCCGTCCTGACAGGGAGCAGCTTCTACTGTGACTCCAATACACAGAAACTGTGCCCGGCCTGACAGGGAGCAGCTTCTACTGTGATTCCAATACACAGAAACTGTGCCCGTCCTGACAGGGAGTAGCTTCTACTGTGACTCCAATACACAGAAACTGTGCCCGGGCCTGACAGGGAGCAGCTTCTACTGTGATTCCAATACACAGAAACTGTGCCCGGCCTGACAGGGAGCAGCTTCTACTGTGATTCCAATACACAGAAACTGTGCCCGTCCTGACAGGGAGTAGCTTCTACTGTGATTCCAATACACAGAAACTGTGCCCGGCCTGACAGGGAGCAGCTTCTACTGTGATTCCGATACACAGAAACTGTGCCCGGCCTGACAGGGAGCAGCTTATACTGTGATTGCAATACACAGAAACTGTGCCCGGCCTGACAGGGAGCAGCTTATACTGTGATTCCAATACACAGAAACTGTGCCCGCCTGACAGGGAGCAGCTTCTACTGTGACTCCAATACACAGAAACTTTGCCCGGCCTGACAGGGAGCAGCTTCTACTGTGATTCCAATACACAGAAACTGTGCCCGGGCTGACAGGGAGCAGCTTCTACTGTGATTCCAATACATAGAAACTGTGCCCGGCCTGACAGGGAGCAGCTTCTACTGTGACTCCAATACACAGAAACTGTGCCCGGGCTGACAGGGAGCAGCTTCTACTGTGATTCCAATACAGAGAAACTGTGCCCGGCCTGACAGGGAGCAGCTTCTACTGTGATTCCAATACACAGAAACTGTGCCCGGCCTGACAGGGAGCAGCTTCTACTGTGACTCCAATACACAGAAACTTTGCCCGGCCTGACAGGGAGCAGCGTCTACTGTGATTCCAATACACAGAAACTGTGCCCGGCCTGACAGGGAGCAGCTTCTACTGTGATTCCAATACACAGAAACTGTGCCTGGCCTGACAGGGAGCAGCTTCTACTGTGATTCCAATACACAGAAACTGTGCCTGGCCTGACAGGGAGCAGCTTCTACTGTGATTCCAATACACAGAAACTGTGCCCGGCCTGACAGGGAGCAGCTTCTACTGTGACTCCAATACACAGAAACTGTGCCCAGCCTGACAGGGAGCAGCTTCTACTGTGATTCCAATACACAGAAACTGTGCCCGTCCTGACAGGGAGTAGCTTCTACTGTGACTCCAATACACAGAAACTGTGCCCGGCCTGACAGGGAGCAGCTTCTACTGTGACTCCAATACACAGAAACTGTGCCCGGCCTGACAGGCAGCAGCTTCTACCGTGACTCCAATACACAGAAACTGTGCCCGGCCTGACAGGGAGCAGCTTCTACTGTGATTCCAATACACAGAAACTGTGCCCGGCATGACAGGGAGCAGCTTCTACCGTGATTCTAATACACAGAAACTGTGCCCGGCCTGACAGGGAGCAGCTTCTACTGTGATTCCAATACACAGAAACTGTGCCCGGCCTGACAGGGAGCAGCTTCTACTGTGATTCCAATACACAGAAACTGTGCGCAGCCTGACAGGGAGCAGCTTCTACCGTGACTCCAATACACAGAAACTGTGCCCGGCCTGACAGGGAGCAGCTTCTACCGTGACTCCAATACACAGAAACTGTGCCCGGCCTGACAGGGAGCAGCTTCTACCGTGATTCCAATACACAGAAACTGTGCCCGGCCTGACAGGCAGCAGCTTCTACCGTGACTCCAATACACAGAAACTGTGCCCGGCCTGACAGGGAGCAGCTTCTACTGTGATTCCAATACACAGAAACTGTGCCCGGCATGACAGGGAGCAGCTTCTACCGTGATTCCAATACACAGAAACTGTGCCCGGCCTGACAGGGAGCAGCTTCTACTGTGATTCCAATACACAGAAACTGTGCCCGGCCTGACAGGGAGCAGCTTCTACTGTGATTCCAATACACAGAAACTGTGCGCGGCCTGACAGGGAGCAGCTTCTACCGTGACTCCAATACACAGAAACTGTGCCCGGCCTGACAGGGAGCAGCTTCTACTGTGACTCCAATACACAGAAACTGTGCCCGGCCTGACAGGGAGCAGCTTATACCGTGACTCCAATACACAGAAACTGTGCCCGGCCTGACAGGGAGCAGCTTCTACTGTGACTCCAATACACAGAAACTGTGCCCGGCCTGACAGGGAGCAGCTTCTACTGTGATTCCAATACACAGAAACTGTGTCCGACCTGATAGGGAGCAGCTTCTACTGTGACTCCAATACACAGAAACTGTGCCCGGCCTGACAGGGAGCAGCTTCTACTGTGACTCCAATACACAGAAACTGTGCCCGGGCTGACAGGGAGCAGCTTCTACTGTGATTCCAATACAGAGAAACTGTGCCCGGCCTGACAGGGAGCAGCTTCTACTGTGATTCCAATACACAGAAACTGTGCCCGGCCTGACAGGGAGCAGCTTCTACTGTGACTCCAATACACAGAAACTTTGCCCGGCCTGACAGGGAGCAGCGTCTACTGTGATTCCAATACACAGAAACTGTGCCCGGCCTGACAGGGAGCAGCTTCTACTGTGATTCCAATACACAGAAACTGTGCCTGGCCTGACAGGGAGCAGCTTCTACTGTGATTCCAATACACAGAAACTGTGCCTGGCCTGACAGGGAGCAGCTTCTACTGTGATTCCAATACACAGAAACTGTGCCCGGCCTGACAGGGAGCAGCTTCTACTGTGACTCCAATACACAGAAACTGTGCCCAGCCTGACAGGGAGCAGCTTCTACTGTGATTCCAATACACAGAAACTGTGCCCGTCCTGACAGGGAGTAGCTTCTACTGTGACTCCAATACACAGAAACTGTGCCCGGCCTGACAGGGAGCAGCTTCTACTGTGACTCCAATACACAGAAACTGTGCCCGGCCTGACAGGCAGCAGCTTCTACCGTGACTCCAATACACAGAAACTGTGCCCGGCCTGACAGGGAGCAGCTTCTACGGTGATTCCAATACACAGAAACTGTGCCCGGCATGACAGGGAGCAGCTTCTACCGTGATTCTAATACACAGAAACTGTGCCCGGCCTGACAGGGAGCAGCTTCTACTGTGATTCCAATACACAGAAACTGTGCCCGGCCTGACAGGGAGCAGCTTCTACTGTGATTCCAATACACAGAAACTGTGCGCGGCCTGACAGGGAGCAGCTTCTACCGTGACTCCAATACACAGAAACTGTGCCCGGCCTGACAGGGAGCAGCTTCTACTGTGACTCCAATACACAGAAACTGTGCCCGGCCTGACAGGCAGCAGCTTCTACTGTGACTCCAATACACAGAAACTGTGCCCGGCCTGACAGGGAGCAGCTTCTACCGTGATTCCAATACACAGAAACTGTGCCCGGCCTGACAGGGAGCAGCTTCTACCGTGATTCCAATACACAGAAACTGTGCCCGGCCTGACAGGCAGCAGCTTCTACCGTGACTCCAATACACAGAAACTGTGCCCGGCCTGACAGGGAGCAGCTTCTACTGTGATTCCAATACACAGAAACTGTGCCCGGCATGACAGGGAGCAGCTTCTACCGTGATTCTAATACACAGAAACTGTGCCCGGCCTGACAGGGAGCAGCTTCTACTGTGATTCCAATACACAGAAACTGTGCCCGGCCTGACAGGGAGCAGCTTCTACTGTGATTCCAATACACAGAAACTGTGCGCGGCCTGACAGGGAGCAGCTTCTACCGTGACTCCAATACACAGAAACTGTGCCCGGCCTGACAGGGAGCAGCTTCTACCGTGACTCCAATACACAGAAACTGTGCCCGGCCTGACAGGGAGCAGCTTCTACCGTGATTCCAATACACAGAAACTGTGCCCGGCCTGACAGGCAGCAGCTTCTACCGTGACTCCAATACACAGAAACTGTGCCCGGCCTGACAGGGAGCAGCTTCTACTGTGATTCCAATACACAGAAACTGTGCCCGGCATGACAGGGAGCAGCTTCTACCGTGATTCCAATACACAGAAACTGTGCCCGGCCTGACAGGGAGCAGCTTCTACTGTGATTCCAATACACAGAAACTGTGCCCGGCCTGACAGGGAGCAGCTTCTACTGTGATTCCAATACACAGAAACTGTGCGCGGCCTGACAGGGAGCAGCTTCTACCGTGACTCCAATACACAGAAACTGTGCCCGGCCTGACAGGGAGCAGCTTCTACCGTGACTCCAATACACAGAAACTGTGCCCGGCCTGACAGGGAGCAGCTTCTACTGTGACTCCAATACACAGAAACTGTGCCCGGCCTGACAGGGAGCAGCTTATACCGTGACTCCAGTACACAGAAACTGTGCCCGGCCTGACAGGGAGCAGCTTCTACTGTGACTCCAATACACAGAAACTGTGCCCGGCCTGACAGGGAGCAGCTTCTACTGTGATTCCAATACACAGAAACTGTGTCCGACCTGATAGGGAGCAGCTTCTACTGTGACTCCAATACACAGAAACTGTGCCCGGCCTGACAGGGAGCAGCTTCTACTGTGACTCCAATACACAGAAACTGTGCCCGGCCTGACAGGGAGCAGCTTATACTGTGATTCCAATACACAGAAACTGTGCCCGGCCTGACAGGGAGCAGCTTCTACTGTGATTCCAATACACAGAAACTGTGCCCGCCTGACAGGGAGCAGCTTCTACTGTGATTCCAATACACAGAAACTGTGCCCGGCCTGACAGGGAGCAGCTTCTACTGTGATTCCAATACACAGAAACTGTGCCTGGGCTGACAGGGAGCAGCTTCTACTGTGATTCCAATACACAGAAACTGTGCCCGGCCTTACAGGGAGCAGCTTCTACTGTGATTCCAATACGCAGAAACTGTGCCCGGCCTGACAGGGAGCAGCTTCTACTGTGATTCCAATACACAGAAACTGTGCCCGGCCTGGCATGGAGCAGCTTCTACTGTGATTCCAATACACAGAAACTGTGCCCGGCCTGACAGGGAGCAGCTTCTACTGTGATTCCAATGCACAGAAACTGTGCCCCGTCCTGACAGGGAGCAGCTTCTACTGTGACTCCAATACACAGAAACTGTGCCCGGCCTGACAGGGAGCAGCTTCTACTGTGATTCCAATACACAGAAACTGTGCCCGTCCTGACAGGGAGTAGCTTCTACTGTGACTCCAATACACAGAAACTGTGCCCGGGCCTGACAGGGAGCAGCTTCTACTGTGATTCCAATACACAGAAACTGTGCCCGGCCTGACAGGGAGCAGCTTCTACTGTGATTCCAATACACAGAAACTGTGCCCGTCCTGACAGGGAGTAGCTTCTACTGTGATTCCAATACACAGAAACTGTGCCCGGCCTGACAGGGAGCAGCTTCTACTGTGATTCCGATACACAGAAACTGTGCCCGGCCTGACAGGGAGCAGCTTATACTGTGATTCCAATACACAGAAACTGTGCCCGGCCTGACAGGGAGCAGCTTATACTGTGATTCCAATACACAGAAACTGTGCCCGCCTGACAGGGAGCAGCTTCTACTGTGACTCCAATACACAGAAACTTTGCCCGGCCTGACAGGGAGCAGCTTCTACTGTGATTCCAATACACAGAAACTGTGCCCGGGCTGACAGGGAGCAGCTTCTACTGTGATTCCAATACATAGAAACTGTGCCCGGCCTGACAGGGAGCAGCTTCTACTGTGACTCCAATACACAGAAACTGTGCCCGGGCTGACAGGGAGCAGCTTCTACTGTGATTCCAATACAGAGAAACTGTGCCCGGCCTGACAGGGAGCAGCTTCTACTGTGATTCCAATACACAGAAACTGTGCCCGGCCTGACAGGGAGCAGCTTCTACTGTGACTCCAATACACAGAAACTTTGCCCGGCCTGACAGGGAGCAGCGTCTACTGTGATTCCAATACACAGAAACTGTGCCCGGCCTGACAGGGAGCAGCTTCTACTGTGATTCCAATACACAGAAACTGTGCCTGGCCTGACAGGGAGCAGCTTCTACTGTGATTCCAATACACAGAAACTGTGCGCGGCCTGACAGGGAGCAGCTTCTACTGTGATTCCAATACACAGAAACTGTGCCCGGCCTGACAGGGAGCAGCGTCTACTGTGACTCCAATACACAGAAACTGTGCCCAGCCTGACAGGGAGCAGCTTCTACTGTGATTCCAATACACAGAAACTGTGCCCGTCCTGACAGGGAGTAGCTTCTACTGTGACTCCAATACACAGAAACTGTGCCCGGCCTGACAGGGAGCAGCTTCTACTGTGACTCCAATACACAGAAACTGTGCCCGGCCTGATAGGGAGTAGCTTCTACTGTGACTCCAATACACAGAAACTGTGCCTGGGCTGACAGGGAGCAGCTTCCACTGTGATTCCAATACACAGAAACTGTGCCCGGCCTGACAGGCAGCAGCTTTTACTGTGATTCCAATACACAGAAACTGTGCCCGGGCTGACAGGGAGCAGCTTCTACTGTGATTCCAATACATAGAAACTGTGCCCGGCCTGACAGGGAGCAGCTTC
This sequence comes from Gastrophryne carolinensis, assembly GCA_027917425.1. Lineage (NCBI taxonomy): Eukaryota > Metazoa > Chordata > Amphibia > Anura > Microhylidae > Gastrophryne > Gastrophryne carolinensis. The sequence goes on from CM051235.1 coordinate 575,363,292, forward strand.
TACTGTGACTCCAATACACAGATACTGTGCCCGGCCTGACAGGGAGCAGCTTCTACTGTGATTCCAATACACAGAAACTGTGCCCAGCCTGACAGGGAGCAGCTTCTACTGTGACTCCAATACACAGAAACTGTGCCCAGCCTGACAGGGAGCAGCTTCTACTGTGATTCCAATACACAGAAACTGTGCCCAGCCTGACAGGGAGCAGCTTCTACTGTGATTCCAATACACAGAAACTGTGCCCGGGCGGGCACAACAAACCCCTTCCAGTCATAAGCCACCCGTAGCCAGGTTTGGCGGTGTGCGAGCTATGCAGTTACAGTGGGCGCCATAGCAATCTCTGAGGGAGACACCATTCTGACACTTCTTTATAGATAAAGCTGGCAGCTGGTTTATTTTTTCCACATTTACCCATTCTTTTATCTTTTCCACATTCCCTCCATTTCTTCTCTCCACCTCTCTTTTCCACATTCCCTCCGTTTTTTTCTCTCCACCTCTTTTACACATTCCTCTAATTCTCTCTACCACACCCCCTCCATCTTTCTTTTCCACACCCCCATCTCTCTTTTACACATTTCCTCCATCTTTTTTTCCACATTCCCTCTATCGCTTCTCCTCATCTCGATTTCCATATTCTGTCCATCTCTCTTTTCCACATTCCCTCCATTTCTCCCGATATCTTTTCCACATTCTCTCTATCTTTCTATTCCACATTCACCCCATCTCTCTTTTCAACCCTCAGTCTCACTTTTCCACATCCCCTCCATCTTTCTAAGTTTCCACATTCCCCCATCTCTCTTTTCCACCCACCTCTCTTTTCCACATCCCCTCCATCTTTTTCACTTTCCACATTCCCCCATCTTTTCCACCCCCACCTCTCTTTTCCACGTTCCCTTTATCTTTCTAATCCACATTTCCAACATCTCTCTTCAAACCCCCAATCTCTATTTTCCAGATTCCTTCCATCCTTCTCATTTTTCACATCCCCCATCTCTCTTTTCCACCCCATCTCTTTTTCACATCCCCCCATCTATCTTTTCCACCCCTGTCTCTTTTCCACATCACCATCTCTCTTTTCCACCCCTGTCTCTTTTCCACATCACCATCTCTCTTTTCCACCCCATCTGTTTTCCACTTCCCCCATCTCTCTTTTCCACCCCCTGTCTCTTTTCCACATCACCATCTCTCTTTTCCACCCCTGTCTCTTTTCCACATCACCATCTCTCTTTTCCACCCCATCTCTTTTCCACTTCCCCATCTCTCTTTTCCACCCCCTGTCTCTTTTCCACATCCCCCCATCTCTCTTTTCCACCCCTGTCTCTTTTCCACATGCCCCCATCTCTCTTTTCCACATTCCCATCTCTCTCTTCCACGTGTCCTCCACCTCCCTTTTTTTTACATTTGCTATGTTTTTCTTCCTTTCCACCCTAATCCCTCTTTTTTTCCTAATATCCCAGAATGTTCTCTCTTTTTTACTTGCTATCTTTCTATCTTGTTTCATCCTTTTCTCGGTTTTCCTTGTTTGTTCACTCTCTCTCACTTTTCCAGATTCCTTCCTTCTCATTTTTCCACATTACTTTCATAACTTTTTTCCACATTCCCTCCATCTCTATTTTCTCATCTCTCTAATCCGAATCCCCTCCATCTTTCTCTTGTTTCCACATTCCATTTACCTTTCTCTCTTTTCCAAATTCCCTCCATCTTTCTTTTCAACATCCCCTCCATCTCTCTTTTTCACATTCCCTACATTTCTTCTCTCCATCTCTTTTTTCCACAGTCCTCCATCTCTCCTTTCAACATTACCTCCACCTTTCTTTGCTGCATTCCCCCTCTCCATATCCTCCATCTTTTTTACTTTTCCACATTCCTCCATCTCGCTTTTCCACATTCCCTCTATTCCTTCTCATTTCCCTCCATTTCTTCTCTATCTTTCTTTTCCACATTCCCTCACAATCTCCCCATCTCTCTTTTCAACCCACACATCTCTTTTTTCCACATTCTCTTATCCACGTGTCCTCCACCTCACATTTTTTTTTTACATTTGCTACTTCTTTCTTCCTTTTTACCCTCACCCCTCTTTTTTTCCCCTTGTTCATTCTCACGTTTCCACATTCCTTTCTTCTCTTTTTTCCACATTACTTCCATCTCTACTTTTGACATTCCTCCATCTTTCTCTTGTTTCCACATCCCCTCCATCTTTCTCTCTTTTTCACATTCCCTACATATTTCTGTCTTTTCCAAGGCGAGGGATGGAATTAGACTGACGGTCAAACCTCAATTAATTAGTGTAATATAATATGTAATAAGTTATATAACTGCATATACAGAAGAAACAAAGAACTAGTAAATGAGTGGCACCCTGATGAAATTGTAGGGCATACTACCACGCAACGTTTCCAGCCTGCTTTGACGCTGGAGCTGGCTGCATTTACTTGGTGATATATTTACTAGTTCCTTGTAATATAACTTACTGTATTATTATACCAGACCCATAATAATCCCCCTGTTGGTGCACCCCTGAACATTGCTGCGTACCTCCTGGGGTACACGTACAGCAGGTTGAGAAACGGCGATCTAAAGGATTATATTAATATTTTAGTTTATTTTCTAAAGATGTTCTACAACCCATGCTACCGTAGTTGTATTACTGTTCCAACTTATTCACAAAGTGTCAGATCAGCCTATTTTTTCTAGTAGGCAGCGTAGCAGATGCCACATGCACAGAAACTTTCAAGATAAAGAAAAAGCTACACATATGGGTTGATTCAAAGAAACATGTAACAGCTTGGATTTGGGTCACGATCATCCTATTTTTCACGTCCGCTCGTGCGTTCGTATGAACTTGCGAGTGATTCTATAAGCAAATACGTTTCTATCCTAAAATATACGTCCGTTCGTATGGCAGTTCGGGAATCAGACCTATGTCAGTTTCCATCCTGATTTTTCCGTTTCATTTCTCAGGTTGCAACATTGGTTTTGCCCTTTTTCCTTTTTTGTCTGGACGTAAATCCTTCTGATCTTGCGGCTCCGCACTACAAACTTACCTCATTAAAGTGCATTCTAAATATTTGTTCTTTTATTTTTCTTTATTTCATTCATTTTGTAGTAACCAACCATTAATGAATGCATTTGCATAAGTAAATCTTACTTTGTTTAATTTTTACTTAACTTGCATTTTTTACTTGTGGATTTAATTTTAATATTTTGGCTTCAAATGGTACAACTTTAAATTTTGGGTGTGGTTACCCACACCCTCTACATACAGATTGCTCTCAAATATTAAAAAACACCCAGCAACTTCTGCATGTTATGAGCCTCGAAACAGCCAAGATGGCGGCTCAGGTATTATCGGGCAGCCTGCAAACAGAAAGGGCCTTGTGACTGTCCGTGCCCCCAGCTCTGGGGGCAAAATACAGCAGTAACCCACATCCTGCACTTTATCCCGCTCTCCTCTCCTCAGTAAGTGTGATGCATCTGACCAAAGATGTGCTTAAATAATTAAACAAAGCAAAGGTAAACAACTACACCAATAAATGCTATCTAAAAATATTATTCTAGTACATCAATTTTAAAATAAATAACAAAGGACATAAGTTTCTTTAATTAACGCAAATATATTGCAAAATAAAGGTTTACATGCAAAGGACTAATTAAGGTCCACATTAAAATGATTTTATAAGGCATACATGAAATGTATTAAATCAGGCATGCATTGCCATACAATTAATGGCCTCGGCCATGCTGATACATGCAGTTCATTGGAGCACAAGACGCGCAGACTCCTCCACATAGCCAAAAAACCTGTTCACGAACAGCAATCCGGCTGCTAAAAGGTGTCGGCTGTGGCTTTCTTTTAAAACGCGTTTAGAGGTTTCTCTGAATCACACCTAAACACATCCAATTATCCTAAGTTTTACGTTTTGATCGTAAGTTTTAGGATTTGATCCTAAGTTTTACGTTTTGATCGTAAGTTTTAGGATTTGATCCTAAGTTTTACGTTTTGATCCTAAAATTTAGGAACGAACTTCCGCTGATCGTAAGAGCATATACGCATTCGTACGTAGGCTCGTGCGAGTCGGAAATGGCCAAAAAAACAGGAAAAAATGACTAACACCCACCCAAACTTACGATTTTCGATACGAAATCAATTAACTTTTCCTCTTTGAATCGAGGGGATAGAGGCCGATTCATTAACAGCGGCAGGCAGCGACAGTTGAGTGACTGTAGCGGCATTTTCAGAGCACCTGCTAGTAGTCGCTGTGCTTGGCCGTTGTTCGGTAGTTGATAGCGACTCAGTCGGTTTGCCGTAATGTTGAATATTGGGTGAGGAGTCGCTATTTGACAGGTTCCGTGCTGTATGGGAGCGCATGATAGCGACTGGCCATAGTGATTGGCTCCCACCATATTCATTAACAAATCACGCTCAAAAAATTCTCGTGCTGTAAAATGCATGTTTAAACCCCAGAGCGCTGGCGGCGATGGGTTAAAAGTAGTTATTTAACCCCCAAACAACCATATTTTTGTAAACCAAAAAAAAAAACAAGTTTTAAAAATAATTTTGTAATATGAATACATTAATATCAGACCTGTAATATCAATTCTGTACATTTTTATTTTTTTATTTTTTTTTACCTTAAAAAAATTATTTAAAATGGCAGAAGTGGTCACAGAATTTTTGACATTTAAAAAAAAAGCCGGTCGCTATGGCCAGTCGCTATCATGCGCTCCCATACAGCGCGGAACCTGTCAAATAGCGACTCCTCACCCAATATTCAACATTACGGCAAACCGACTGAGTTGCTATCAACTACCGAACAACGGCCAAGCACAGCGACTACTAGCGGGCGCTCTGAAAATGCCGCTACAGTCGCTCAACTGTCGCTACCTGCCGCTGTTAATGAATCTGCCTCTTACTTGACCACCCACAGACTCCATCCCACAAGGTCCTTTGGAGCTGAAATGCTCCAGTTTCAGCACTCACCAGCAGGCCCCACTGTGCTCCCCTGCTTATAGTAACAAGGGAACGGGCTCCCTCGCTGGCTGCAAGCAGGCAGTGCACCATGCAAGCATCCAATGTTGATAGGTACTCGGTCGGGCACAATGCTTTCAGCTTCAGAGTTGAAATACCAGAGACTGGGCAACGAATCGTATCCCTTCTATACTTCTGTGGCCCATGTAACTGCCAGTGGCTGTTGGCGGTCACCGAGTTTGTGTGCACCTGTGCAGTGAACCTGCAGACAGCTAGTGGTGGCTGCTCGGTGGAGAGGTAAGTTCCATGGCCTTTTCAGTCATATCTGGTGGATGCAAGCACATGCACTTCCAGATTGTTATACTCATTTTGGGTAAAGGACTGCTTAAATATTACTATACGAATTTTTTTTTAAAATAAAAATAGGGATGAGCAAATCCATGGATGTTCGAAAAGTATAGGCCCTTATTTATGAAGGAATAGCGACAGGTAGCGACTGGTGAGCGGCCGGTAATGACGGGCCCCGCCACGAGAACGCCGGCTCCCCACCACAATCACACTTTTATCAAGCCGATCCTGCTTAGCGACTGAGATAGCGCCATATAGCGACTCATTCATCATTATTCCAGCCTCAGCCCACAGCGCCAGCGTCCGACCTTGAACAGCGACAGGTATGACCTCTCGCTACCTGGCGCTCTCCAATGCATTTCAATGGAACAATCTTTAAATAATAATAATTAATTGTTATTAATTTTTTTTTTTTTAAATGTGAAAAATTCTGTGACCACTTCTGCCATTTTTAAGGGAAAAAAAAATAAAAACAAAAATTGTACAGAATTGATATTACAGGTCTGATATTAATGTATTCATATTACTAAATTATTTAAAATACTTTTTTTTTGGGGTTTCCAAAAATATGGTGGTTTGGGGGTTACAAAACTACTTTTAACACATCGCCTCCAGCGCTCTGGGGTTTAAACATGCATTTCACAGCGCGAGAATTTTTTGAGCGTGATTTTTTGATGAATATGGTGGGAGCCGGTCGTTCTGACCAATCGCTATCATGCGCACCCATACATCGCGGAACCTGTCAAATAGCGACTCGTAACCTTGTATTCAACATTACGCCACACCGACTGAGTCGCTGTCAACAACCGAACAACGGCCAAGCACAGCGACTACTAGCGGGCGCTGTGAAAATACCGCTACAGTCGCTACATGTCGCTATTAATAAATCAGCCTCCCCATGAAAGGTGGCTTACAGCTCCCCTACTATGTAAGCAAGTATAGGGGTTCATTTGATCCCTTACTAGTTAACAGAGAGTTAAGGAAATAGCCACACCACAAAAATAAATCTTGCTCTAAATTTGACCCTTTCAAGCATCAAAGTAATTTTCTTGGGTCAAGACTACTGCAAGGGGATTAATACAGTATATCTCATAACCCCTCTAGGGAAAAATCAGTGACCCTCTCCTCATTTTTCACACAGGGCATTGAGAAAGCCCGAGAGGGATGTCTGCCCACTGTAAATAATCCAGCTAAGGAAAATAAGAGGAGATTTATGAAACCTGTAATGTATTAGGCTGTTATATAATGAGGATGTGCAATAGAACAATTGAAATTGGTAAAAAAGATAATGCATATTTGAAAAATCTATCATGTATTAAGCTGTCATACAAGGCGCATGTGCAATATTTTTTATGCTGCTAGAATATTATCTATGTGCAACAATTCACTATGAATCATGAAATTGTAACAATGTGTATACAAAAAGAATGAATTCATAAATTGTAATCAAATCATACTCCATTGAAGGAGGTTTTATTCAAGATTTTATGAAGTATTCAAAATAAATAAACATTAGACAATATTTTCAATTGGTGTGGTCATGTCTAGAGCATAATAAAAACCTGGGAGTGGCCTAATCCTGGGAACAAGTAGAATTTTCTTGGGTGTTGTTCCACTTTAAGGGCAGTCTATTAAGACTGCCCCTATACAAAACCCAAGCCAGATCAAAGTTAAAATGGTTGCTGGATTGAAGCAAGCTGGCATACAGCCAGGCTTTGAGCTCTCCCTACCAATGGGATGGGTGTTTTGTTACCCCAGGGCATGGTTTGCCTGGGATTGCCCCTACCATCATTGTACAGTTGGGGGGGGGGGGGCAGGAAGATACCCATTCCCTTCAGCAGGAAGCTCTTAGAGCCTGGCAGAATGCCAGCCTGCAAGGGGGACCCGTGTCAGGTTGCCTGCTGGCATGGCAGCTGGTGACTTGCCGTCACCCTTGCCCCATTACTCATACCTCCAATGGCCAAGGGGGTACAGAAGAGCCTTGTGCCCATTGGTGCTGTCACAGTGTTCACCCCTAGAGGAACACCAGAACCCAGTGAAAGGATATAGAGTTGGTGCTCTGGCATGGCCTGAGGCCAGCCATTGGAATTCAAGCCCCTATGTCTGTTTCCTTAACAATAGTTTTATTGTGAAGCAAACAACAAATAGGACAAAATATCAGAAATCTTTAGTGTGCATAACTAGAAACTGCCACTGGAATTTTTGTTCATTCCTCAAGGTAAAACTGCTCCAGCTTCAAGTCAGATGGTTTCCACTGGTGAACAACAATCTCTAAGTCCCACCACAGATTCTCCATTGGATTAAGATCTGGCTTTGACTAGGTCATTCCAATAAACATACATGGTTACCCTTAAACCACTCGAGTGTTGCTTTAGCAGTATGCTTTTGGGTGCTTTGTTGGAATGTGAACCTCTGTCAAGTCTCACTGACAGACCAAAACCGTTTTTGCTCAAGAGTATTCCTCTCATATCATATCTCAATCACAATATTCCCATAATACTATATTTGTATTATACTAAATTATCTCAAAGATCAGGCAGATTTCCTCTCCCTGGTGCATCCCAATTTAGGATTTGGGATGCCTCGCTTTATGAAACCCTGACAATCATCATTTAGAGGTGAACGGGGATGTTGCTGGTGGCAGGCTCAGCTTAAGTCAGGTCTGTGGGTTTGGGATAGATCTAACTGAGTGCGGATGCCGTGTCAATGCAGTGCGTGTAACTTATTCCATCGCAGTGCCATTGGCTCCTTGGCTCCTCGTCAGTCTGTGCCATCGGCTCCTCGTTTGCTCCTCGTCTGTCTGTGCCATTGGCTCGCCAGTAAGGTGAGTTTTCCTGGTGATCCAACGGGGCCATCCTAAATACAGATGCCCCACCAGAGAACAACAACAACCACGAGAGTGAAAATCTTGAAAAGCTTAAGTCAGGTCTGTTTGATGGGGATAGATCTCACTGAGTGGGAATGCCTTGTCAATGCAGTGCGTCTAACTGATTGCTGATTTCATCACAGTGGGATTGCCAGACTTGTAGTGACTCAATTTGGGATGCACCCTAGGGAAGAGTTTATGCTGGACCCAGAGTTCAAGCTTTCTGCGAATGAAACTCCATATTTATCTAAGATCATCTGCACTGACTTGGGCCTATGAGGAGTGTCCAATAAGTTATCTACTAGAATATGAAAACAACATTTTCAGAGAAAATTGAACTTTCGACATTTTATTGTACCCCCCCTGACTTCACCACACTTATTCCACTTTGCCTCCGGTTTTCAAATACCCTCATGATAAAAGGAGACTTCTTGTTGCTGCGGGAACAGCCTCTCTGACTGCATTATCTTTCGGAAACTGTTGCCCATGTAGAAATGTCTTCAGGTTTCAAAAGAGAAAATAATCTCTGGGAGCCAGGTCTGGACTGTACAGTGGATGGTTACACTCCATGAAGCCGCATTGTCAGGAGGCAGCAACACACCTGCCGACAACATCCCACTGAATTTCTCTGTCATTGCCTTTCGTAATGCCTTCAACGTTGAAGCATAGATCCAGTAATTGTTGTCTTGTGGGCCATAAATTCCAGTAGTAAAATACCTACTGTATGTATGTAATTGTTGCCATGATTTTCCAGCTGACTGCTGCACAGGAAATGTCTTCCGAATTGGTGACCCATTGTGCTTTTATTGCACAAACTCTTGTTTGGTCTCAGGATTACAGTGGTAAACCCATGTTTCATCATTCATAACCATTCGAGAATAGAAATCTCCTGGATATTCTTTAAGCATGTGTAAATTCTCTTTGATCATGAACAATACCGAAAACCATGTCAACTGGAACTCCTAATTCACGAGGCAAAACTTCAACCTCATCTTCCAAAATCTTGGCCTTTACATAATTGCACATTTCCTCTGGAGGTTCTTCAACAGGTCGTCATCTTCAATTGATTCCCTAACCCACTTAAAGTGCATGGCCCAAAACTTTACATTGTAGAAGGATGGTGCATCATCATCATCATGTAAACAATTTAATAACTAAAAATCATAACCAATATCTTCTGCCTCTGGCTCGTCCAAATATGTAAAAATTATATCTCCTGGAACCAATATGGGCAAACAATTATTATTATAAATACATCGATAAAAATATCAATGATTAATACAATAATAACTCATGCCTGGCTTGGCTAAAATATTATATATATTATTAATACCTGGCCAATGCTAATGCAATGAATAACCACAAAATATTGTAGTTCTTTAGATATCTGTTATTTCAAAGAAATCACTGAGACAAATGACAAATAAAGACTTATATTGGGGTACAATAACACAAGATGCAATCAAATCCTACAAAAACAAGAAGGTACAACATGCTAGGATTGAGAGTTATATGTCAGGCATATGTATATACAGTGGTTAATGCAGACTTAAGAGCATTGCCTGAGAAGTAACCAAAATATTTACCCTCCTGACAGGGGAACTTATAAGCAGACCTCCAAGCTGGTAGCTTTGGCCTCCTCTCCCTTTTTCCAGGGCTCCCTCCTTCCTCCTAAGGCTCCCCCCTACTAAGTTTCTCTTCCTGGACAGTTATACTCAGATCATCTTTAAAGTCCAGACATGTCCTCCAAGTTTTGCTAGACTAAAACTGTAAAAACCTGTTTTGCGTGACTCTAGGCAGAGAAATCTTGGAATTTCCCAGCCACTGAAAACTGGTCTTGCCTAAAACTGTGCTCTGCTTGTTTTGAGTGAAACACATTTCATTGTTTAGCTTCAAAATGCCGCTATTAGATAATTCAACTAAAATTTCTGTCCTAGTGTAAGATACTTGCCAGTATCTAGGGGCCCACGGCGAGCGTCTGCTGGGCGGTGCGGCGCTCACCGGCTTTCTGCAGCTGATCGCGGCTGCCGCTCCCAGATGACAGGGAGCGCCACAAGCTGCTCTTTAGCTCTGCAGGCACACGCTCAGGCGCCTGCCCCACAGTCTGTCAGTTTCTCCGCTAGGAGGCGTTGCGCCGTAAGTGGCAGGCTGTGCACTGTCCTCCACACCTGATAGAATCAGGGGCTGGTCAGCCTTGCTGCCAAGACTGACCAGCCCCTGGAAAATTTCACCAATCACACACAAGTGTTGTAAGTTGCACCAATCACCATTGATCAGGTCCCCAATAAATACGGAATCAGCCCAGTGCTGAGTGCCCCATTATAGTCTCTTGTGCTCAGTTTCCGACCCGGCTTGATCGACCATCTTTGTCTGCTGCCAGAACCGACCTCTGCTTGTCTGACCTCGAACCTGCCTCTCCCTTTGGATACCTCGCTACCTCTGACCTCCCGGCTTGACCCTTTGGCTATTCCTGACTACGCACCTGTCTTATCCCTGTGTCCTGACGCACCTTCCAGACGGACTACCTGTGAACGACCTCGGCTTTGGGATACCCTCGTGGTTCATTGGCCTTCACCGTAAACAGACATCCTTTGCGCCTATTACGATTTGGGGGCAACTGTGTCCAGCAAAACGTACCTAGCGTCCCGGCAAACGAGGGCTTGGCTAAAGGCAGAAGCGGCGGTAGAGATTGGGGGTTGTCTGCTTACAGAAGGCTTGACTGGGCTAGCGTTCCATATGCCCTGCGTCATACCTCTCACCCACCAAAATAACAAGTACGGACCACCATGTAGTTGGAAAGATTAAATTTAATCGGCCACAGCCCAACATATACAAACAAAATTGTACAAGCAGATAAAGAGTCCCCCCTATTTTTCCGGGTCTGAGAAGCCTAGGATCCCAAGAATGAAGGGAAGGGGAGGGAACAAAAATAACATCCCGACCCCCACCAAGCGGAAGCCAACATAAACTCGGCTGCAAAACCTCCTAGGCCAGGGAGCTTAATCGGGCTAACCGATTAAAAAAACATCCGCTTCCCTACCAGAACCCCAACCATCCGAAATTCTTTAACCAACTCGTCCTGGCCGGTTTCCATGGAAACAGCCGCATACCCTACCCATGGAAATGCTACCTCAGACCCGAAACCCGAGAGGAGACCCGCCCAATGGCTGTGACAAATACAATCCAAATTTCCACAAAAAAGAAAACCAAAACTTAACAAAGATAAATAACAATACATTAACATATGTACAAGTATGACACATTCTCCTTTTTTTTTGGTACAATATACTTCAACAGAAATAAATAACAAAATACTGCGGCACCCCCAACAGGTGCCCACAGACATATTACAAAACACCTTTCCTTTTTTTTTTTTTTATTACAATAAATAACAACCATACAACCTTAACACATATTCAAAAACTCCCCAACCCCCCCTCCCCCCCAGACTGTGGCCGAAAACCCAAACATAACCAAAAAACAGGGCGGGCGGGTGGGACTGCTCGTCCATCCACGCCGGGGGTCAAAGAGGAAGGGGAGGGGGACAAAGATCCCTTTTATACTCCTCCTCCCCCCTGAGGTCACTTCCCCCAGTGACCACTTCCCCATGGCTGGTCTGCCTCCTGACGGAACGCAGGCCAGTCATGTGGGCTGCCCTCCTTAAAGGGACGGCGCTTTCTTGACTGGGCTAGCGTTCCATATGCCCTGCATCATACCTCTCACCCACCAAAATAACAAGTCCGGACCACCATGTCGTTGGAAAGATTAAATTTAATCGGCCACAGCCCAACATATACAAACAAAATTGTACAAGCAGAAAAAGAGTCCCCCCTATTGTTCCGGGTCTGAGAAGCCTAAGATCCCAAGAATGAAGGGAAGGGGAGGGAACAAAATAACATCCCGATCCCCACCAAGCGGAAGCCAACATAAACTCGGCCGCAAAACCTCCTAGGCCAGGGAGCTTAATCGGGCTAACCGCCAGTGACCAAAAGCATCCCCTTCCCTACCAGAACCCCAACCATCCGAAATTCTTTAACCAACTCATCCTGGCCGGTTTCCACGGAAACAGCCGCATGGAAATGCTACCTCAGACCCGAAACCCGAGAGGAGACCCGCCACAGCCAGGCAGTGCTGACACCTTAGCGCTGCCTGGCCCGCCACAACTCCACCGCCATATCAATCCGCTCATTCGATGACATGTTAAACAAATCGTTCCCCATGTCATTCAAGTGGACCCCATTGGATCAATAGAACCCCCTCATCCCCTCTACCTCGATGTGGCGCACGCTCAAACCCCCATTCAGCCTCACAAACCTAGCTATCGCCTTGTTGACCTTAACCCGAACCTTCTCGATGGCCACCAAGTCTCTAGCGTGTCGCCAGGCAAAACGGGGAACAATTTGAGACCATACCAATACCACCCCCGGAAATACTTCCAGAAAAAACAACAAGTCCCGCGTTATGGGCTTGATCAGGTGCCGCATCGCCACCTTCCCTAAGTCATTCCCCCCTGCATGAATGACCAAAACCCCCGGTGTCCCCTTCCTTGCCGCCACACGCATTGTGTGCTCCCGCATGTCCTCCCAGCGCAGGCCTCTCACACCGGCCCAGCTCAACCGAGCACGATCCACGGGAATGCCCAGCTGCATTCCATTCCTCCGAACCCCCGCACGCCGAGCCGACCAGTAAACATATGAATGCCCGATAATCACGACCGAGCACGCCGATTCTAAAACAAAAATAAGCAAAGGGAAGGGGAGGGAAGGAGGTAGGAAATTGTTAGCGACCGATCCACCCAATCACCTGTACAGGCGATCAATCCTGTCTGGCCGAATGTACCGCCAAAACCATGCTGATTCCCACCTCCCCAGCTTCTTTATGATATCATCCGGCAGCCCCACCCTGGCAGCCTCTGTCGCTGCCCCTATTCGAAACGAGTTAGTAGCATAATCGCTACTTGCAAGCCCTATTTCCCCAAGACATTTCCTAAAAACTGGCAAAAACTGGAACCGCGATATGAAAGAACCATCCTCATGTATGAGTAGCGGACCGTACCCACTCGGCCTTACCCCCAGGAACTCCTCAACGGCGGCAACCGGGCATGAATCACATTGCCGCAACCTCTCCAAAAAGATGCTGACCCCCCGCCCCCTTTGATCCGTCTTTGACCTTCTTATACGTATCACCACCCCTTCATCAGACGTCACTGTGTCATCCAAATCCAATCCCCCAGGTACCCGCTTGCTAGGGCTCCCCAACCCCCAGAGCTCCAAAAAATGCCAGCGAGAATGCCGCCCTAAACAAACTCACCTCAAAACCTGACACACAAACCCGGGGCAAATCACTGAAAATCCCCCCCCCCCAACAAACCCCATGAGACAGGCCGCCTGTTATCGGCCGTCCTGTGCTCTTTCCGCCAACCCTTCAGTGCCTGGCGCACCGAAAACACTTTGGTCATATCCGCCCAACCCTCCAGTCGACACAAGAACGCCAAGGCCGACAGCTTTTTTGTCAACCGAAGCCGGGGTCGCTCCTCCCGCCAACAGTTCGCTCACATACCAGATCAACAACCCTTGCCTATCGTCCTCCGTTGCAGGCACCCCGAACTCCTCCACCAAGGCCCACCACTGCTGCCACGTCTGTACGTACGACCCCCAAGTAGATGGTGCGACTGACTTTTGTATTAAGCCAAACAGGCGTCCTACAGGATCTCCGGCAGCCGACCGGGGCATGACTCGCCGACTTCCCTCGCCTCGGGAGCCAATTTCCTGAAGCGCTCCCACTGTGAACGAGAAAGAGCGTCAGCTATCCCGTTTTCCACCCCGGGCACATGCACCGCCCTGCACCACACATTGTACCGCAGACAGCCCAACACCAGCTGCCTGAGCAGCACCACAACCGGTAATGAAGACGAAGTCTGCGTGTTAACTGCCGCAACCACCGACATATTGTCTGACCGAAAACACACCGCCTTGTTCCTCAGCACCTCTCCCCATATGTTCACCGCCACCACCAGTGGGAACAATTCCAAAAAAGCCAAATTCCTCACCAGGGCTGATTCCCCCCCAAGTATGCCCCAAAACCGACCGAGCCTGCCGCATCTGTGAAGAGCTCAAGCTCATCATCGGCCCTCACCGGGTCCAGCCAGTACGCCAGTCCGTCAAAAGACTCCAGGAAAGTGATCCACATCCTGATGTCCTCCTTCTTTGCCGCCGTCAACCGGATGAAGTGATGCGGTTCCCGAACCCCAGCCGTCGCTAGTGATAGACGCCTGGTAAACACGCGATCCATGGGCAAAACCCGGCACGCGAAGTTCAACTTCCCGAGCACTGACTGAAGCTGCACTAACGTGACCTTCTTAACCCCCAGGGCCCCTTCCAACCCCCCAACCAAATCCTCAATTTTATCCCTCGGCAGCCTACATACCCATTTTACCGTGTCGATCTTGATCCCCAGAAATTTTATCACGGTTGCTGGACCTTCTGTTTTATTGTGCGCCACCGGCACCCCAAAAGCCCCAAACACGTTTAGCATGGTCGCCAACAACAAATCGCATACTCTAGTGCCTGCTGGCCCTACGCACAAAAAATCGTCCAAGTAGTGGGTGACTGACCCCATGCCCGCTCTCTCCTTTACCACCCACTCCAAGAATGAGCTAAAGGCTTCAAAGTAGGTGCACGAAATTGAACACCCCATCGGGAGACACCGATCCACGTAATAGCCCCCCTCGAAAAAACACCCCAAAAGATACAAGCTATCCGGATGCACTGGTAGCAGCCGAAACGCTGATTCGATATCGGTTTTTGCCATCAATGCCCCAGGGCCTGCCTCCCTTACCATATCCAGAGCGAAGTCAAACGACGTATAAGACACCGATGACAGCTCTTTGTCTATACCGTCATTCACCGACCCCCCCCTCGGGAAAGACAGGTGGTGTATGAGACAAAATTTGCCTCGCTCCTTCTTGGGCACCACCCCCAACGGGGACACCACCAGATCCTCCAGAGGGGGGTCGCTGAATGCGCCCACCATCCGCCCCAAGGAAACTTCCTTCCCCAACTTCTCTTTAATCACCTCAGGCCGCTCCCGAGCCGATTTCAGATTCTTAAGCGAGTGCACCTTGGGAGGCGCTGCACATAGAACCCGAAAACCCAACTCGAAACCATCACCCAGTAATCGAGCTACCCCCTGATCAGGGTACTTATTTAACCAGAGGCGCATCTCCACCCCTCTCACCGGGGATACCCCTTTTTCCAGGACCCTCTGCGCCCCCCCCCGACCCTTATTAAAACATCTCCCAGCTGAGTGGCTCCCGCCGCAACCCGAACATTTGTGCCCGAATTTGCACGTAGGCCCCCATTTGCAGAAGGAGTCATTGAAGGCCCAGCACAAACCACGTCTGGCCAAATCCGCCCCTCCCGACCCCGTTGAAGTGGCGGCTCCCTGAAAGGGGGAGGAACCCCCGGCAGCTGGGTATACTCCCCCCTTGCATTCATCACCCTCAACCACAGCCCAATATCCCTATGATCCCACTCCAACCTCTCACTTACCGACATCCGTTGCCGAAACTGCTCGTCGTACCTAAGCCACGCCGAGCCCCTGTACACCCGGTGGGCCTCCCAAATGGCATCTAAATAACAGAACAGTGCAGAGCAGTGCTCCGGGTTCTTTTCCCCAATAACGCTTGCGAGTATAGCAAACGCCTGCAGCCAATTTCCGAAAGTTCTCGAGATCAACCGACAGCGCCTCCTATCCTCATCCTCCTCCTTCCGGTACTCCTTTCCTCCTTTGTCCACGTACTCCCTTCGCCATATTTTTTCCTTCACCTCCTGTTTTAAGTGCCCCCCAGCGGATCCTCGAAACACACGTAGGTGTGTCCCTTGGCTGAATCCGAAATCGGTAGGGACCTGTCGCCCCCCCCCAACTCACCCAAACCCGGATCTTCCGAACTTTCCCCCTCCCTTCTATCTACCTGCGCTGTCCCTTGCTGCCGCACTCCCCCCCGGTGCCACCTGTCGCCACCGGCACCCCTGGTGCCCACACCGCTACTGGCCCTGGTGGTGCCCCCTTAGACCCCCCGCTCGCCAATGCGTCCCACCTAGCTAACAACTCCCTTACCCCGACCATAAAACCTGTCACCCCCAGACGCTCCACCCCCCAGCTTGCGATAGCGACATAAAATCGTCGATCAGTTGTGGCTCACCCGGCCAAGCGATGACGCCGCTTGGTCCTCCCGCGCGCTGTTCCCGACGGACGTCCCGCCGCCACCGCCGTTCCTGGTGCCGCCGCCACGCCGGAAGATGATGGCAGCCGACAGACGCTCGCCGCCATGGCCCGGCCACTTGCCCGACTGCCGCTGTCTTCCATCCGCCATCCTGGTGCCTCGACCACCGAGCTGCCCGCCACCGCGTCCTGGTCGCCCACCGCCTGCGGGGAAAAAAGGAGAGGCGAGCAGCTGGTACTGGCCGGGAAACCGAGTCCCCGGCCGAATGCGCGCGCGTCCGCAGTGCCTGGACCTAACTGCAAATGGGCAGGGGAAGACGCCATGTGCACTAGCTCGCCGGGCTGAGGGGGCGCCAGGTCGAAAGGCCACGCACTTAAGGACGCGGGGGCACGCCACGCCGGGGGAGCCGGCGGGAAGAGGGGGGCATCCCGCGTTGCCGGGGGGGAAAGTTGGTGGCAGGGGAGCAAATGGCCGGCCAGGGGGGGAACGCTATGAGAAAATGGGGGGTTGGCGAGGGGGGCCCAGCCACCGTGCATGGTGGGGGGGTGGGTGAAATGTGCTGTTTGGTGGCCCCCGCAGGCGTCAAGAGGGACGCCGGGGGGCCCACTGCCGGACCTGGAGGCGTTATCCCCGCCCAAAGGTCCGCCCTCCGCTCTGCACAGAGCGGAGCTTTGGCCCCCTTAGAGGAGCCCCTCAGGTATGATGGCAGCTGGGGGTGGGGGGGGAGGCCCCCGCCCCCTCCGCCGGCTTGTACGCGGGGAGGGGAGGGGGAGAACACATCGCCGCTGCGGGCGATGACGTCATCGAGCGATACAATTTAAATGTTTTGGGTTCTGGCCCCTCCTGTCTATTCAATTGATTTTTATATAGGAGTTTCTGTCCTTTCATCTCTTACATAAATAGGCTACAACCTCCTCTGATTGGCCAGCATCAATTAACCAATCAGAATCATTTGCCTTTTCCTGATTGGTTAGCACAATTTGTTCCATCAAAATAATCTCACATACTGTCTATGTCAGATAACTGCATATATTCTAAGATGTTTGTATCTATCAGGGAAATAGAGAGAGAAAAGAGAAAGAATGATGAGAAAGTGCTGAATTAGGTTTAGACATATACTGACCACTGAACGAATGCAATAATCTCGAATGAAGAATAAAAGACTATCTTTTGAAACTCTTGTTGCCTGTCCTGGCTGATTGGAATATCATCGCTTATAAAAGCCAATGGCCCTAGGAAGATTCGCAAAGTCACCCTGTACGGCCGCCTGTACGGCGGGGAGCAGCGGCTTTAACGCGGCCCGAGCTCCGCCGCACAGGAAGCAGCAGAGATGGAGGGGGCGGGGCCAGCAGCGGGGGCGGTGCCGCCGGCGGGGCCTGGGCCGATGACGTCACCGCCTCGTCGAGGGAGAGGCGGGCAGGGGCGTGTCGTTTACGGCCCGAGCGCGCACGATCCGGCCGAGTTGAAGATGGCGCCGGAGCAGGCAGGGGAGGCAGCTGGGGTGCTACCACCTCCCCCGACCCGGACACCAGGAGGCGTGCTGAGGATCTCCCGCGGCCGGAGCATGCAGGTAAGTGCCGCGCCGCGGGAGGAGGAGGGGGAGGCGGGGAAGGGGGGCCACTAGCTATCCCCCGCCGATCTAACTGGCGGGGAGGAGAGGCGCTAAGCCGGGCGATAGCCGATCGTGCCCGCCGGGGGCAAGAGGGGGGGTGGCGGCGAGGCAGACTGGGAGGGAATTAGGCTCCTCACCCAGTCTTCACCTCGCCGCACCGCCTCCATGCGCAGCGCAGCTAAAAGGGGCTCCATGATACTTAACTGGCTGGGGGTCAAAGAGGAAGGGGAGGGGGACAAACATCCCTTTTATACTCCCCCTCCCCCCTGAGGTCACTTCCCCCAGTGACCACTTCCCCATGGCTGGTCTGCCTCCGGATGGAACGCAGGCCAGTCATGTGGGCTGCCTTCCTTAAAGGGACGGCGCTTTCTGGTGTCTGGCTGGGCATCACACCTAGCTGATCCTTGCCCAGGCTGCTAAGTCCTGCTCACATTCTGGATATTTATAATAATAACTGAGCAATACCAACATAGTTCTGTTACCCATCATACGGTATAATTACATAATATCACTTTTTCATGAAGCTATTGTTTACAACCATATACAGCAATCATCCTTTCATGGATTACTTTAGGCTTCTTTTCTTCCTTTGTAAGGAACTTAATTGCAGAACAAAGCTCCAAATCTCTCGCTTTCTTTGTAGTCCCGCACTGTGGTGCATTGTACTGCATATGCCACCTGTGGTAGGTTTATAAGTAAGAATCCATTATCCATGTCAATATTCTAAAAATTGAGGTGCGGCTTTCCCCTAAAAAGGTTTATTTTTCCCTGAAAGCATTCCACTTGCTAGTTGCATATAGTTTACATTCTTATAGTTGGTGAAACTTTAAACGAAAAGACCTCCAATTTACATTTACAGTAATGTGCGCTGGAGACAGGCTGGCTATTTGTTGGAAGGAGGAGATATTTACAATACAATTTAAATGTTTTGGGTTCTGGCCCCTCCTGTTTATTCAATTGATTTTTATATAGGAGTTTCTGTACTTTCATCTCTTACATAAATAGGCTACAACCTCCTCTGATTGGCCAGCATCAATTAACCAATCAGAATCATTTGCCTTTTCCTGATTGGTTAGCACCAATTTTTCCATCAAAATAATCTCACATACTGTCTATGTCAGATAACTGCATATATTCTAAGATGTTTGTATCTATCAGGGAAATAGAGAGAGAAGAGAGAAAGAATGATGAGGAAGTGCTGGATTAGGTTTAGACATATACTGACCACTGAACGAATGCAATAATCTCGAATGAAGAATAAAAGACGGGGAGGCCGATTCATTAACAGCGGCAGGTAGTGACAGTTGAGCGACTGTAGCGGCATTTTCAGAGCGCCCGCTAGTAGTCGCTGTGCTTGGCCGGTGTTCGGCAGTTGATAGCGACTCGGTCGGTTTGCCGTAATGTTGAATATTGGGTGAGGAGTCGTTATTTGACAGGTTCCGCGCTGTATGGGAGCGCATGATAGCGACTGGCCATAGCGACCGGCTCCCACCATATTCATTAACAAATCACGCTCAAAAAATTCTCGCGCTGTAAAATGCATGTTTAAATCCCAGAGCGCTGGCGGCGATGGGTTAAAAGTAGTTTTTTAACCCCCAACCATATTTTTGGAAACAAAAAAAAAACAAGTTTTTAAAATAATTTTGTAATATGAATACATTAATATCAGACATGTAATATCAATTCTGTACATTTTTTTTTTTTTACCTTAAAAAAATTCTTTAAAATGGCAGAAGTGGTCACAGAATTTTTCACATTTAAAAAAAAAAAAAATTAATAACAATTAATTATGAATATTTAAAGATTGTTCCATTGAAATGCATTGGAGAGCGCCAGGTAGCGAGAGGTCATACCTGTCGCTGTTCAAGGTCGGACGCAGGCGCTGTGGGCTGAGGCTGGAATAATGATGAATAAGTGGCTATCAGGCGCTATCTCAGTCGCTAAGCAGGATTGGCTTGATAAATGTGTGATTGTGGTGGGAAGCCGGCGTTCTCGTGGCGGGGCCCGTCATTACCGGCCGCTCACCAGTCGCTACCTGTCGCTATCCCTTGTTAAATAAGGGCCTATCTTTTGAAACTCTTGTTGCCTGTCCTGGCTGATTGGAATATAGTCGCTTATAAAAGCCAATGGCCCTAGGAAGATTCACGGTAGTTGCAAAATAATTTTGAAAGGGATATTTATACAGTTACACAAGATATTTATACAGTACTAATAATAATCAATTATCACAACACTATCCTATTACTTCCAGTGCTTTCATCAGACTAATCTGCTAATGTGTATATGGAATAAGCGAGCACAGCTTACTACTGATCAGCAGTATAAGCAGTGCAAAGGCGCGAGGTCTGCTCCTGGGTTCCTGCTACTGTGTTTCTTAGGGGTTTATTAATCAATGGCCAGCGGCAGGTAGTGCCTTGTAAGCGGCAGGTAGTGTCTGGTGAACGCCGGGCGCTGTACGCAATACCACATTTATCAAAGTGATTCCGATGTGCGACTCTAACAGCGCCATGTTGTGACCGATTCATCATCACAGATGGCTCAGCGTATACCGCCGGCGTTCTGGCTTCCAGAGCGCCTGGTATTACCTGTCGCTCTCCCATACATTTCAATGGACATTACTTTTGCTTTCTATAAACAGGGTTTTCTTTTAATTTTTTTTTTTTTAATCAAATCATTGTGTCACCTCTCCTGGGCTATTAAAAGTCATTTTTTATTTTATTTTTTTTTATTTTTATGCAGAATTGTAATTACATGTCTGGTATTAAAGTGTTAATGTCACAATGTAGTAACAATGTAATGCCATATGTTTTCACTTTGTTACTGGTGGATATGTGTTCAAAAACAGACTTTAGTCCCACAGCTTCTGGCGCTCTGGGCTACAGAGACCCAATTTTGAGCGCCGGTGCTGTGTGAGGCTGTTTTTTTGATAATTATGGTTTGAGTCGCTCACACTTACCAGTCGCTACTGTTCGCACCCATATAGTGCTGTACTGATGTTATAGCAACTCACACATCAAATTCATCAATGCCGGCCATGTTACTACAGCACCTGAGGCGCTCTGTAATAGTGACCCACAGCCGATCAGAGCGACCACTAGCGGCCGCTCTTAGTGCCGCTGTACAGGCGCTCATCTGCCCTAGTAATGAATCAGCCTGCCCGTTCCCAAAACGAATCCTCACTCTCTCATCTGACTTCACACACATACCAACAAAGCTATAGTGAAGTGATACCTTTTGTATATTTTAAAGTGAGCTTTCGAGAATAACTTTCTTTTTCAGACACAACATTATTACAGCATGTCTGTTTAAGAGAACTAGGTATTTTCGAAGGCCTACCTTAAAGAGGACCAAAACCCACACCGATCGGCCGGGGAATCTATAATATTCCTGAGCCGATCTATTACCCCTTGTGGCATCCAAAAACGGGATGCCCCGCTGTGTGAAACCCCCTAATTGGCCCCATAAACTTACCTTGCTTCTCAGTCCAACCACGCATGCGCGAGGTGCGGTCATATCCCTGCTATCCCTCAATCAGGGCGCGTGCCCGTGCCAAGCATTTGTGAATGGACGGCGCGGGCACGCTCCCTGTTAGAAGGAAGCGGGGGGTGCGGCCGCCAGCGCGCTTGGTTTGGCTGGCTTAGACGGGGAGGCCGATTAATTAATAGCGCCAGGTAGCGACAGATGAGCGCCAGTAGCGTGATTTTCACAGCGCCAGCTAGTATTCGCTGTGCTTGGCCGGGGTTTGCTTGTTGACAGCGACTCAGTCGGTGTGCGGTAATGTTGAATACGGGGTTAGGGGTCGCTGTTTCACAGGTTCCGCGTTGTATGGGTGCGCCTGACAGCGAATGGCCAGAGCGTACGGCTTGCTGCAGATTCATTAACAAATCACGCTCAAAAATTTCTCGCGCTGTGAATTCCTTGTTTAAACCCCAGAGCGCTGGCGGCGATGTGTGTAAAGTAGTTTTTAACCCCCAAACAACCTTTTTTTTTTAATGTAAAAATTATACATGCTTTTCTAAACATTTTGTAATATGAATACATGAATATCAGACCTGTAATATCAATTCTGCACAATTTTTTTTTTTTTTTTTTTTTACCTAACATTGCAGAAGTGGTCACAGAATTTTTGACATAAAAAAAAAAAAAATACATTAATAGCAATTAATTATGATTATTTAAAGATTGCTCCATTGAAATGCATTGGACCACGCCAGGGAGCGCCAGGTCATACCTGTCGCTGTGATGGGATTAGCAGCGGCGCTGTTCGTTGCAGTCGGCTACATGATGAATTCCGCGCTAGCTGACGCTCTCGCCGGCGCTAGCCTCATTTAGCGTGATAAATGCGTCATTGTGACCGCCGCTGGGCGTACTTGATTCGGTAGCCGCCGTTAGCTGGCGGTACCTGGCGCTCGTCAGACACTACCTGGCGCTAGCCCTTGATAAATAAGACCGAAAGCCTTAGACACTGTGATGTCAGCAGCTCTGAGTGTGCTGATTAGACGAGCGCCTGCGCATGCGTCATAGGACCGGGTAGAGGTGAGTTGGGCTCGGCGTTCTGGGGGGTTTCACACAGCGGGGCATCCCCAATCGGGGGTCCACGGCCACATCGCAGCTCAGCTCTAGCTAAGTGCGCACCTGCTTCCAGACTTTCTGAATGGGTGGCGTGGGCATGTGACAGCTAGGAGGTGAGCGGGGGATGCGGCCGGTGGCGCACTCGCCTCCCTTCGGCGCTGCTTGGTTGCTTAGCCGTCCAGGCGACTTAGGCCTTTATTTATGAAGGAATAGCGACAGGTAGCGACTGGTGAGCGGCCGGTAATGACGGGCCCCGCCACGAGAACACCGGCTCCCCACCACAATCACACATTTATCAAGCCAATCCAGCTTAGCGACTGAGATAGCGCCAGATAGCCACTCATTCATCATTATTCCAGCCTCAGCCCACAGCGCCAGCGTCCGACCTTGAACAGCGACAGGTATGACCTCTCGCTACCTGCCGCTCTCCAATGCATTTCAATGGAACAATCTTTAAATATTCATAATTAATTGTTATTAATGTTTTTTTTTTTTTTTTAAATGTGAAAAATTCTGTGACCACTTCTGCCATGTTAGATAATTTTTTTAAGGGAAAAAAAATGAAAAAATAAATTGTACAGAATTGATATTACAGGTCTGATATTAATGTATTCATATTACTAAATTATTTAAAAAGCTTTTTTGTTTTTGGTTTCCAAAAATATGGTTGTTTGGGGGTTAAAAAACTACTTTTAACCCATCGCCACCAGCGCTCTGGGGTTTAAACATGCATTTTACAGCGCGAGAATTTTTTGAGCGTGATTTTTTAATGAATATGGTGGGAGCCGGTCGCTAGGGCCAGTCGCTATCATGCACTCCCATACAGCGCGGAACCTGTCATATAGCGACTCCTCACCCAATATTCAACATTACGGCAAACCGACTGAGTCGCTATCAACTACCGAACAACGGCCAAGCACAGCGACTACTAGCGGGCGCTCTGAAAATGCCGCTACAGTCGCTCAACTGTCGCTACCTGCCGCTGTTAATGAATCGGCCTCCCCGCCGTCGGCTTGCCGAAGGGAGCCAAGTAAAAGCGAGTGCGCTCATTGGTTGATCAGTGTGCTTGTTCTCGAGCCCCGTGGGAGCGACAGGAAGGTAAGTAAATGGGGCAATCTGGGGAGGATACATACAGCGGGGAATCCCAATTTAGGATGTCCCCATTGAGAGGAACAGCACCTGAAAAGTGAAAATAGGGTTTGTTGATCCTCTTTAAAATATACTCATCCTACAAAATGAATCACTTTATTTCTTAAATGTTCTACTATTCTCAATGGCTAACATGGTACAACACAATACTGATTGCACTGGTTAGAAATAGAAATTAGTAGAAATTAAAGCAGACCAAAGATCAAAAGACCCAAAGGGCTGTTAACACCCACTTCCACCTTTGGCATCATGATTTGGGATGAACAAACATTGGCAACATTCACCAGCACACAAGCAATGGCATTCACTGAATGGCCGTGTACGGAGCACACCAGAATTCCGGCTGCCATTAGCATTTATTTCAGACGGGGCAGATGCTGGGAGTGCAGTGAGACAATGTGGGCTACGTGATTGCAGGTCCGCTTTAAATCCATCTATCATATGTGAACTTGACTTCTAAAATTGATGGCTAATAAAAACGGTGTGGAACTCTGCATTGCCATGCTTACAGATGTAAGCTACAGGAGCAGCACCAGGATCTGATTCTAGCCTTTAAAAGTTCATTGTTAAAGAAAAACTTTTTTTGTCGAACAAAAAAAAAAATCAGGTTTTTGGTTGATTTGGTCTTTTGAAATGCAAAATACACATTTGTGTTAGTATTGTGCCCCCATATAGCGCTTTACTTATCAGCATGCTGTTTCCAAGTTTCTTATATTCCTTTGTTGATAAAGTGGGTGTGAATTCCTGGCCTTGAGTAAATCCCAGCAGCCTTCTACTGTCAAGCATGAGCAGAACCTCTACTCCCACCACAAGATAGAGCCTGGAAAAACCAGGTACCCCACTCCAGGCGAAAATGCTGCTGCTTCATCTGAAGATAGGGGTCAGAGCAGGAGGGCGTTACACCTGTGAGCACATGAGTGAGGAGTGTCATCTCTGCCTCAACCAAACAGATGATTAGCAAGTGAGACTGATGCCCTTATTCATCAAGCAATAGCGCCAGGTAGTGTCTGACGAGCGCCAGGTAGCGGCAGCTAACGGCGACTACCGACTCAAGTACGGCCGGCGGCGGTCACAATGATGCATTTATCAAGCAAAATGAGGCTAGCGCCGGCGAGAGCGACGGCTAGCGCGGCATTCATCATGAAGCCGCCTGGACCGAACAGCGCCGCTGCAAATTCCCTCACAGCGCCAGGTATGAGCTGTCGCTCCCTGGCGATGTCCAATGCATTTCAATGGAGCAATCTATAATTAATTATAATTAATTGGGATTAATTTTTTCTTTTTTTTTTTTTTTTAATGTCAAAAAATCGGAGAACACTTCTGCAATGTTAGGATTTATTTTTAAGTCAAAAAAAAAAAAATATGTGCAGAATTCATCTAACAGGTCTGAGATTAATGTATTCATATTACAAAATGATTCTAAAAACATGTATAATGTTACATTCAAAAAATATGGTTGTTTAGGGGTTAAAAACTAGTTAATACACATCGCCGCCAGCGCTCTGGGGTTTAAACAAGGAATGGACAGCACCAGCACATTCGGAGCGTGATTTGTTAATGAATATGAAGCTAGCCGTTCGCTCTGGCCATTTGTTGTCAGGCGCTCACATACAACGCTGGACCTGTGAAACAGCGACCCCCCAGCCCGTATTCAACATTACCGCACACCGACTGAGTCGCTGTCATCAAGCTAACGCCGGCCAAGCACAGCGAATACTGGCTGGCGCTGAAAAAATCACGCTACAGTCGCTCATCTGTCGCTACCTGGCGCTATTAATGAATTGGCCTCCCCGTAGTCCCTGCTCTGTACACCAAACGTACCACATTGGTGTACAGTTGGCCCCCGAGCAATTGACAAGCTCCTGCCCAATGCAATTTCAGTGCAAATGAGAGTAGTGCAAAATTTGATTTTTACATTTGATTGATTTATATGATTGATTTTCAGCATGTTGCTGCACTGCTAATGTTTTAGTAAAAGGCTAATTTATTATTATGGGTGCAGGCGTCCTTTGAGCGCCTCGTCCAAGATGCTTGGCAGCACACACACTGCAACGCCGGCTTCAGGCTGCCGATGCTGTCAGCTGTAGTGTTCCCGGCCAGGCAGTGTTTGCAGCGCACAGCTTTTATATGTCTATGCGCTAGCGACACCTAGGCCCTTATTTAACAAGGGATAGCGACAGGTAGCGACTGGTGAGCGGCCGGTAATGACGGGCCCCGCCACGAGAACGCCGGCTCCCCACCACAATCACACATGTATCAAGCCAATCCTGCTTAGTGACTGAGATAGCGCCAGATAGCCACTCATTCATCATTATTCCAGCCTCAGCCCACAGCGCCAGCGTCCGACCTTGAACAGCGACAGGTATGACCTCTCGCTACCTGGCGCGCTCCAATGCATTTCAATGGAACAATCTTTAAATGTTCATAATTAATTGTTAATAATGTTTTTTTTTTTTTTTTTTTAAATGTGAAAAATTCTGTGACCACTTCTGCCATTTTAAATAATTTTTTAAGGTAAAAAAAATTAAAAAAAATGTACAGAATTGATATTACAGGTCTGATATTAATGTTAAATTATTTTAAAAACTAGTTTTGTTTGGTTTCCAAAAATATGGTTGTTTGGGGGTTAAAAAACTACTTTTAACCCATCGCCGCCAGCGCTCTGGGGTTTAAACATGCATTTTACAGCGCAAGAATTTTTGGAGCGTGATTTTTTAATGAATATGGTGGAAGCCGGTCGCTCTGACCAGTCGCTATCATGCGCTCCCATACAGCACGGAACCTGTCAAATAGCGACTCCTTACCCAATATTCAACATTACGGCAAACCGACTGAGTCGCTATCAACTACCGAACAACGGCCAAGCACAGCGACTACTAGCGGGCGCTCTGAAAATGCCTCTACAGTCGCTCAACTGTCGCTAACTGCTGGTGTTAATGAACCGGCCTCCTAGTTCCGGGCAGTAGCGCCAAAAGCTGCATATGCAAAATACATAGGGGGTTATTTAAGAAAAGCTAAGGCCACATAGTGCCAGATGAGTGTCAGGTGAATGTCAGGTCCCAGTGTAAAAGGTGTATTTATCAAGTCAAAATCCAGAGCGCCTTATCCCATACATTTCAATGGGCTGAGATGGTTATAGTTATTTAAGTTTTCTTTTTGGCGGGGGGGGGGGGGGGGGGGGCATGTACCACAGGATCCCTGGACTGGTTGGGACTATTTTTGGATGAATTATTTGTACTTTTGTGCTGCGCTGTGAACTTGCACTGTGTTTTGGGCCGTGAGAAAGCCGTGTCATGTTTTTACAGTGTCCCTAATGCAATTTCCGTTATTACTTAAGAAAGAAAATCCAGGACCCTAAAAAAATAAAAATTGGGATTTCAACAGGAGCTGTGTGCATGAACTCCCATTTTTTGAGCACCTCTTGGAGCACTATGGGGGTTATTCATCAAGGGATAGGGCCAGGTAGTGCCTTGTAGCTGCAGGCAGCGTCTGGTGAACTGTATGCAAAACCACATTTATGAATCTGGCGAGCGACTCTAACAGCGCCATGTAGCGTCCGATTCATCATTACAGTCGGCTCAGCGTATAGCACCGGTGCGCTAGCTTCCAGAGCACCAGGTAAGACCTGGCTCTACCTGTCGCTCTCCCCTACATTTTAATGCGTTTGCTTCTGTTTAAACAGCGTGTTTTTTTTGCTCAAATTATTGTGTGTCCTCTCCTGGCTGCAAACAAATATTTTTAGAAACTTTTTATATTTTTATGCAGAATTGTCATTACAAGTCTGGCACTAAAGTGTTAATGTCACAGTGTTAAAACAATGTCATTCCATGTGTTTTCGCTTTGTTACTGGTGGATATGTGTTCAAAAACAGACTTTAATCACACAGCGTCTGGCGTTCTATGCTATAGCGACCAGAGCGCTGACGCTGTGTGTGTGTCCTTTTTTGATAAGTATGGTGTGGAGCGCCCATAGTCGGTCGCACTTTGCTGGCGCTACCTTTTGCTCGCTGCAGCGCTGTACTGGTGTTAGAGTGCCCAACATACATAACATTCATCAATGCCGACCAGGTTACTACAGCGACTGAGGTGCTCTGTTACAGCGCCCGATACTCGCTTACAGCGTCTACTAGCAGTCGCTCTACACGCCGCTAAACAGATGCTCATCTGCCTATACCTGGCGTTAGTAGTGAATCAGCCTCCACATTTTACATATCATCTTTGCCTTGTCCTCCCTTTTCCACATGCCCTCTTTTCTTCTCTTTTCCACATTCCCTTCTTTTTTCTCTTTTTTACACTCTCATTTGCACATTGCCTCATTCTCTCTCTATTTTTCCAATTTCCCCCTTCCATCTCTCTTTCTTTCCATTTCCACTTCTCTCTCCTTTTTACTTATTCCCTCCTCTTTCTTTCTCGCTCTCTTACACATTCTCTCTATCTCTCAGTCCCTTGCGTTTTTCTTTTCCCCATTCCCTTCTCTCTCTCTTTTCTACGTGACCCCCCTTCTCTCCCACTTTTTCTAATTCCCTTCTTCTTTTTTTCTTTTCCACATCTTCTTGTGTTTGTTTTTTTTCCTGCCTTTCTTTAGTTTTTCCTCTTTTTTCTGCATTTTGCATTATTCATCCATTCCTTTTCCTTGCCCCATCCACCTCTCTTCCTTGCTTTATTCTTTTTCTCCTCTGTGTCTCTCTGTTTACTACATTTCTTCCATCTTTTTCCCATTCAGTGAATTGTTTGAGGGAAGGGTGGGCACCATCCTGATATCTTGCACAGGGCGACATTTGCCCTATGGCTGGCCCTGACTATGACTATGATCTGTCGGAATATATATATGCAGTGACATAAGACGATAGGAGTGTATACCAAAATAAATGGAAATCAGAGTTGTCACTTAAAAAACAGATTGTCAAAAATCATCAGGATAGTTTAAATCCTTTTACACTAATAGAGATAAATCCCTACCTTGCCTCTCCTTCTAGGTTTAGTTTATCAATTTGGTTTCTGAATCAACAGTACTTGGCCCTTAGGCTACAACTTGACACTAGTCCCATTAGTCACATCTGTTAAAAATGGTATTTTGTTTACATTTAAAATGATACTGCAGGCTAAGATAATTGTTACACCATTGTGTTGGGCTACATTTGGCGCTGTCCTAAAATGTTTTCCATTTTTAAATTGAAGAAGAAATGGCCGAGATATCGAGGTTTACAACTTCATGATTTTTCTTCTGAAAAAAGTGAGTGTGGCCCTCGGATCTGTGATGCTGCTCTGCACTGACAGCAATGTGAATCTGAAGTAGGCAGAGGGAAGGGTGGGAGGAGGGAGGGACCAGCAATCCTGTCCCATTCTGCTGAACTGATTGGGGGACAGGATGAAAGTCATTGGTTGAACCTATAAACCTCAATATCACTGCCATTTCTGCTTTAATTTAAAAACAGAAAGCACTTTAGGACAGTGCCAAATGTAGCCTGACACAATGGTGTAACAATTACCTTTGCCTGCTTTATCACTTTAGTTTAATCTGTTTTTATTGAGAAAGATCAAATAAAAGAAGAAACATAAACACATACAGAGTGTCATACATAAAACAATGTTACATCCATCAGTTCAACATTACATCAGCTCCGTCCACTGCCACAGCATTTCACTTATGCCTGCAAATCTGCCTACTACCATCGCATTGCCCCAGTTTATCAGAGAGGATGCAACTAAATGCAACAGTAATCAGAACGCAAGACGAGATAAAAAAACCTACAGACAAGTAGGAGAAAAGAAAAAAAGGAAAGAGGAGAACAATAGCGAAGAGGGAAGTGAAGAAAAAAGAGGGGTGGGAGGGGAGAAGGGGGGGGGAAGAGGGGGGAGGGAAGTACCCTTAGCTGGGTCGGAGCTCCGTTTTGCCCCAGAAATCCCACCTCATAACTAGCCAAGGTATGGTCAAATGACTTTCTCTGCCACCGAAATCACTAAATCAATGTTCGGAAACGGTCTGAGTCCCGAATCTCTTCCAGTGTTGGCAGACCAGTTTCTCCCATGATGTGCCGTAGCCGCGGGTCTGACGCAGCTTGCCAGCCCAAGAAGGACGAAGCCCCCCACTCCGGGTGCAAAGTCTGGATTCCCAATAATCGGGGTCAGAGGCCCCGGGCGTTGGACTAACAGGAATTTTGAGGTCAATCGATCCCATACTGTGAAAAGGTGCTGCACCAAAAAAGGTAATGTTCTAAGAATGCGTTTGGGCTGGGGTCCCACCGGGTCCCACCCAAGGGAGAGAAACCAAGGGGAGGGGCGACAACCCTTTCTCGACAGTGACCCAGATCTTGCTCGAGGCATGGTGAGCCCAGTCTAAGGTCCTCATGAGGACCGCCGCTGCATGGTAGAGCTTTAGATCAGGTAGTCCCACCCCTCCCTTCGCTTTGCTACGAGACAGTATTTCATGGCGAATGCGAGGCTTAGAGACTCCCCAGACTAATTTGAGGAACGCGGACTTCAGAATCTTAAAAAAGCTGTTAGGGGGCGCTATAGGGGCTGTTTGAAACATGTATAAAAAACGGGCAGTACATCCATTTTTAATACGCCTATTCGCCCGAACCAAGACAAGGACTTTCTATCGTATTTTTTTAGGTCGCTAAGCGTCTTGTTCATCAGAGAAGCGTAATTCAGATCGTATATTTTAGCTAGGTCATTTGGGATCTGTATCCCTAGATATTTGATTGCGGTCGACTGCCATTTGAAGGAGAAATTACTTTTGAGTCTGTCTACTTCTCCGGTCGGTAATGTTAGGTTAAGGGCTTCCGATTTCGTATAATTTACTTTAAAGTCGCTCACCAACCCAAATTGTTCGGACTCTTTTAATACTGATGGAAAGGAGATGGTAGGGGAGGTTAAGTGGAGCAGTAAATCATCAGCATATAGAGACAATTTATATTGCTTGTTATCAATCTCTATCCCCTTTATGTCCGGGTTGTTTCGTATGGCGATGGCCAGATGCTCCATGGTTAGAATATATAAGAGGTGACAGTGGGCATCCCTGGCGAGTCCCATTGCCTATAGGAAAAGGAGATTACATCACACCATTTGTTCTCACTGAGGCCGAGGGATTTCCGTAGAGGGTCAATATCTTACCTAGGAGGGACGGTCCCAGGCCAATTTGTTGCAGAGAGGCACGCATAATGTCCCAGCTCACCCTATCAAACGCCCTCTCTGCGTCACATGAGAGAAGGCAAGCTGGGATCCCTTTAGATTGCAATGTGAACAATTTATTCGTGTTGTCCCGTGCCTCCCTGACCGGGACAAATCCCACCTGGTCTAAATGAACAAGTTCAGGAACGATTGGCCTGAGGTGTGAAGCTATTATTTTGGCGAACAACTTGATATCTACATTAATTAGAGAGATCGGGCGATAGCTGCTACATGTGAGGGGATCCTTACCGGGCTTAGGAATAACAGCGATCGTAGCTGCCAGTGACTGTCTCGGGAAGGGGGAGTCTTGCCCCACTGAGTTGAAAACCTTAGTCTAAAAGGGGGTTAACAGGGGACCTAGCACCTTGTAGAACCTTGGGGTATAGCCATCGGGTCCCGGGCTCTTTCCCACCGGGGTGCCTCGTATTGCCCCTTCCACCTCCTGTGTTCCAAAAGGAGCCTCAGGGACTCCACGTCTGCCTGCGAGATTCTAGGGAGAGGGGTCCTGTCTATGTATGCCCGGACTGCCTCTGAGGGGAGCAGGCGTGCAGCAGTTGGAGCAGACCTCGGTAGGTTATAAAGAGTGTTGTAGTAGTCCCTAAAGGACTTCGCTATCTCAGCTGGGTTAGAAGTCTCGTTATTCCCTCGCGTTTTTATGCTGGGGATACACGTGGCAGAGCTCCTAGGGTGCAGTGATCTCGCCAGCATCCTGCCCGGTTTGTTGGCGTGCTCATAAAATATCCCCTTTAGCCGATCTCTATGCCGCAGAAATACTTGGTTGTACAGGCTCTTTAGGTCGTCTCTAGCTTTTTCTAGCTTGATCAAGGTCTCGTTAATAGGCATCTGTTTATGCTCGAGCTCCAATGTTTTAATTTGACTAATTGTGTTTTCTATTAGGGAGGATCTTTCTCGTTTAAGCCTGGTACCATGTTGGATAAAGATCCCCCTCATCACGCATTTAAGCGCTTCCCACTGTACAGGGAGGGGTGTGTCATCACTGCGGTGGTCTGTTAAGAAGTGGCCTATGCTCTCTCGCACTGCTGTTAAACAAGTCTCATCCTTGAGCAAATTGTCATTTAAACGCCAATCCCATCTGCTCAGGTACAGTCCGGGCACATCTACAGACAGAAAAATTGGGGCATGGTCTGACCACACTATACTCCCTATACTCGCCTCTGGGTTCCAGGCCATGGCATGATGGCTCAGCAGGATATAGTCAATACGGCTGTAAGAGTTATTGGCAATAGAGTAAAAGGTGAAATCCTTGTCTCTCTTGTGTAGCGCCCGCCAAACATCCACTAATTGCAGTTCCAGTAGTTGTTTCTTCAGCTTTTTAAGCCCCGCAACTGAGATCCCCGACCTACCGGAGGAAGTGTCAATCAGCGGGTTGAGAGGCAAGTTAAAATCTCCCCCGCACACTATGATGCCCTCTGCAAAGCTAGCTAGCTGTTTTAGTAGTGCACAGCAATAAAGGGCAGAGTCCTGATTGGGGCTGTAAACGTTCACTACCGTATAAGTCTTCGGGAACAGTGTCAGTTTCAAAAATATAAATCGGCCTTTAGGATCAATTCTGGTGTCCAGAATCCTATGGGGAAGGGACCTGTGTAAAGCTATGGACACCCCTTTTGACTTCGCTTCTGGGTTTGGCGCATGAATCCAAGAGGAGAAGTGGCGGTCCCGAATTATTGGTGCGTGACCCTCCTTAAAGTGGGTTTCCTGTAGCAGAGCTATTTTAACCCTATTTTTATGGAGCTCAGAGAGGATTTTAGATCTTTTTTCGGGAACATTTAGACCCTTCGTATTGTAGGAACAAATGGTTATATTTGACATGGTCTATTCAACAGCGTCAGGGTATGGAGGGATAAAAGGGAGAACAGGGAGGGCAGGGGAAAAGAGGAGAGAAAAATAGGAAGGAGGGGGGGAAAGACTATAGAAAGCTAGGAGCTAGGAAAGAGAGGAATCAATAACACACCAAGAACAAAGGCGCTTCACGCGCTCCCTCCGAATAAGCTTATCCCAAACGCCTACTGGGAGAGCTCAGGAGGTTATGTAATGGAGGAAGTGGAAAAGTGGCCGCCGACGTAAGGCGCTCCATCCAAGAACTGAGAGGTTATCCTGAGGCCCGGGCCTAACACGGACCCAGGCCGAGAGATAAGCCCATTACTAACAGAACATTACTCTTATAATTCCTAAACTTTGTCAGCTAAGTGCCCAAATGACTAGATTGCTAAACACCTAAAACAGATAGAACAGCATAAACCTTGATAAACTTCTAGGATAAAAATAATGAGGTCACCACCCTCCACCCGCCAGGGCGGAATCGCCCCGAGGACCGCACCCCTAGAGGTCCAGTCCTGGGGGGAAGCCCGCCGCAGACAAGGCATTGCACCCGTCACTCCTACCCTCTGTCAACTAGGTGACCGAGCAATTATATATAAATCAGTAAAAGCGGAGTTAACAGTATGAACCATAAGAAACATTAAGAACACCATGAAGCTTGGAAACATGTAAAACAGTATCAACATTGAGGAGGTTTTAGAATAACAATAATGGGGTCCCAGCTCCCGACTGGGCCAGGTGGGGCCGGTCCGAGGACCTAGCCCCCAGAGGCCCAGTCCAGAGGGGGAGCCCAGCGCGGACAAGGCGTCACACCTGCTATACCCACACTCCGTCAACCGAATAACCGAGTAGTTAAGATTAAATCAGGGAAAGCGGGGTTAATAGCATCAACAATAAGAAACGTTCAGCTTCGGAGACATTCAAAACCTTAATGTGACCCCATCCCACCCTCAACTGTGGCGGCTGTCCCACAAAGTGGACCGACCGCCGACTAAGGCCATCTGTGATCGGGAGACCAACCAACAGGAAGCAGAGGGGGCACCCCACCGAGCCAACCGGAGCCGAAAAGCCCACACTGTGGTAATCTCCGCGCACCCCATACCTCAGCGGCGCCCCCCCGACCCCCAGCCGAGCCGGCCACAGGACCACCGAGGATCAACAAACATCAATGTAGTTTCCGAGCGGACCAGATCAATAGCAACCCTGTCAGACAGGGCCTGGATCACTGCCAGTCATTGGCGCCATTGCGAGCTCTAGGTCTGACCCCTCTATTTCTTCGAGGTAGTGGGTCGCGCCCTCCGATCCCCTGTGCCCGGGCGGGGCCCAGCGAGGGGGAGAGCCAGTCCTCCAGTTCCACTCCGGGGGATCCCAGGAACTCAAACGCCTTCGACAGCTGAGAGTGGTAGCGGAGTGTGAAGCTCCGACCCCGCAGCTGGATGATAAGATGGAAGGGATGCCCCCATCTGTAAGTGGCGCCAACTTGCTTTGCACTTTCTAGGAGTGGTTTCAGGATCCTTCTCATTTGTAGCGTACGTCGCGCCAAATCGGGTAACAAAATGATCTGTGACCCCCCATAAGAAATGCCTTTCTTTTACCAAAATTTTATTGAAGTCTTTCAGGTTAAGTACAAAGTTTGTCAACATAGAAGTACCTAGTAATAGGTAGAGATGGCCTACAAGACACTTTCAGATATACAGATTCATAGTACAGAGCGAAAGAGCTTATCTACAAAACACTACGTACGTTCTTAATTTAGTAATGCCACATTATGTAGATCAAAGTGCATCCTTTCTGGTGATATAGTGTTATCTGAGCTGATAATCAGTATCTACAGATTGCCATTGAAAGAATAAAAAGTAAACAGTGGATGAATACAGGTGTGCATTGAAGAAGCAAATTAACATCATTAAAGCCTAAAAACTTCTTTTCTTAACATTTTCTAAAGACAGAAACACAAGGGTTTTGGAGAGGGAAGGGATGGGAAGGGAAGGGGGAGGGGGGGGGGGAGGGGTGCCCAGGTTGGTCTCGGTCTGTGCGGTTCATGAAAACCATGCAGCATACTGGTCTCAGACAGGAAAGGTAGGGTCTGAAGGTTTGTTAATTATGTTAATGTGCTCTATCCAGGGTTTCCAGGTAGCATAAAATTTATCATAGGTATCGTTCTTGATGGCTGACATCTTTTCATTAACCATTATGTCCGAGATTCTATTCTGTACCTCGCCCCACCCCAGGGTGGGTGATTTCCAGCCCCTAGCTATGGTCATACGGACCGCCGAAAATATGTGCTGCATCAAGCGCCATTCTTGTTTTGTATAGTCATGTGGTTTCAAAGCAAGCAGGGCCACCCATGGGTCTGCCAAAATAGGTATGTGGAGGATACCAGAGAGCACCCCGCACGCCTTGTCCCACAAAGCCCTTGCCTGTGGGCAGTGCCACCATATATGGGACATGTTCCCCAATTCCTGGCACCCTCTGAAGCAGAGGGGGGAGTCAGCGGGGGAGAACCTGTGGACTTGATCTGGTGTATAGTACCATCGGTACATAACCTTATATGCATTTTCCAAAACGAGGGCGTTATAGGACGTACTGCTCACATTCCTCCACATACATTGCCATTCAATCTCCGACCTAGATGTACCCAGCTCCTGTTCCCATTTGAGCATGTAGTTATGTTTTGTGGGGGGGGGCCCCGAGAGCAGTGTCGCGTAAATACTAGAAATTAGTCCCCTCGCAAATTGGTCGCGGCAGCAGCGCTGCTCAAAGTCCGTCATCTTGTAGGGAGGGGGCGATTTACTAAGGAGACTTTTCACAAAGTGCTGCACTTGCATTAGTCTGAAAATTTCTGAGGGAGGGGGAGCCATCCCTGCAAGAAATGCCTTTCTTGGCCCAGGCGAGTCTCATGATTTCTTCCTTTACTTTGTAAAAGTGCACACGACAGATTCTAGTTCAATAGCTTCCTCCAATGGGCGGTCCAGGACCAGATTGAAGATATGGGTCACTGTCTCTGAAAGATTGGCATTCTCCGGAGATTCAGGGAGCCCCCTTATGCGGATATTATTCCTTCTCCCTCTATTTTCCATGTCGTCTTGATGGAGTATGTTAGCTATATGTTGCGTTGATTCCTCCTGGGCTCTTTCTAAAGCCGTGTGCGCTCTTTCTATAGTGAACAGACGTTGCTGGACCGAGTCCTGCACTTGCTCTACGGCTGTGACCCCGGTCCCCACCTCCAGCACTTGTTTCGATACTTCGTCCACCTCCCTCCGGAGGGTGGACTCCATTCTGTTTATGAAGGTTTCAAAGTCTTTTCGGGTAGTCAGTGATGAAATAAGAGCCCTGATGCTGTGCTGGTCGAGATCCAACACCTCTGCGTCTCTGTGATCGTATAAGACTGGGCTAAGCGGGGGGGATTGTTGCGGCCAGTGCGGGGAGGCCGACAGCGCCAGTGGGGAGCTGGATCTGCTACTTGTCCCATTTTGGGACGGATCCCTATTTATGGTTGCTCGAGGGAGGGTCCCCCCGCCCGACTCAGAGTTCCCCTCTTCAGGCGCCCTGCAAAGGTTGCGGGGAGGCAGTCCCTTTCCCTCCGAGCCAGCACTCTGTGTCTCTGTCATGGAAGCACAGCATTGTGGCTGGGATACAGGATCATGATGCTGATTATGGGGGCCAGCACCACTTAACTTTGCCCAGTCCGCCTCCCTGCTGCTGTCTAACCTCAGACGATGTGCTCTGTGAGGCCGTCTGCTGCAGGAGGCAGGCCTGCCTCTCTAGGCTGTTCTCTTCTCCCACCAGGGCCATATCTGCTGCCTGTCTTCTGGAGGGGCCCGGGGATCCAGATGCGGGCCTCCCCTCCCCCACCCCGCAAGGCTGACTCTGCGGGGGTAGTGGTGTCCCGGTGCTGCCTCCCTGTCTGCAGCGTGTGTTCATCCCCGACTTACCGCCCGCCTGTTGACCGCTACTTCTGACAGCGGGGTCGGGGGAAAGCTGCGGCTGCGCCTCACCTCCTCCTCAGCTTCCGGGCTGCGCGCACGTCGGGGGAGCAGCCCGTTCCTCTCCCTCCCCACCGCCGGGCTCCCCACGCCTCCGGACCTCGGCCTCGGTTTCCACCTCCGTCCTGTCTTCCGCCGGCATCTGCTGCGGCATCACCATGGGCTCTCTCCAGTGGTCCTCGCCAGGTGAGGCGGCAGTACCTCTATCTTCTGCCCTCCCGCCTCCAAGCTTCCTCGTGGAGGGGCGTCCGCCATCTTGCCGTCCTCTCCACCTCCGGCTTCCTTGTCTCCTGGCTGGAAAAAGGTGTCAATGCGGCCCGACCTGGACCCACCAGCCGCCACCTTGGATCTCCGCTTCTTTGACATCGGGTTGGTGACACAATCAGGGCACCTAATGTGATCTTAAAGGGATTTTTCCTGTAAGTACTGGACGGAGCTCAAGGAGAAGCTTCCTCACTGGGCCATCACCAAGCCATGCCCCCCTGCTTTATCACTTTAAGTAAAATGTATTAAGATATTTGATTGTTCTATTAAGGTTTCTTATTTATACAGAGAACTATGCATTATACACAGTCCTTTTGCTAATCTGTCCTAATGCCGAAGTGATGGGTAAATGAAAAATACATAGAAGAAATGGTAATTCCTCTTTTAAAAAAACAAATTTGACAGTTTAGTAAGAAGCAGCGGTAACTATGGGGGTTATTTAAGAAGGGATAGCGCCAGGTAGCGGCAGACAGTGCCTGGTGAACGCCAGGTGCTGTACGCAAAACCACATTTATGAAAGCGAATCTGGTGAGTAACTTTTACAGCGACATGTAGCGTCACATGTATTATGGGGCTTCATTAGTTGTGTATAAATAGCGTGTTTGCCAAAATGTATGCTCAAATCATTGTGTGATCTCTCCTGGCTGCAAACAAACACTTTAATACATTTTTTTTATATTTTTATGCAGAATTGTATTTGCAGGTCTGGCACTAAAGTGTCATTGTCCCAGTATTAAAACAATGTCATTCCATGTGTTTTCACTTTGTTACTGGTGGATATGTGTTCAAGAACAGACTTTGATCACACAGCGTCTGGCGCTCTATGCTACAGCGCCCAGCTTTAGAGCACCGACGCTGTGTGTGTGCAGCTTTTTCTTGAATATGGTGTGGAGCGCTGAGTGCCGGACGCACTAAGCTGGCGCTACCTCTCGTTCGCTAAAAGGACCATATGTTCTCCTTCTGCCATCAACCTTTTATGTTTCTATGATGGTACTGTAGTGAATCTTTAGTATTGCAGCGTTGAAAATTGTGTCAGGAGTGAATATGCCCCCAGCTGAGGCTATAGCATTACAGGGGCAAATGGGCTGTTGACTGAAGGGAGACTCGGGCGTTAGACACTGGTGACAGGAGAGTTGAGTCCACCTGGCCCCAAAGCAATGCAGCCCACTCGGGGCTCTTCTGAGACTCCTTATGATTGGTTTGCCCATGTGGCTCACAGTAGGAAGGGTTGGCGACCCCTGGTGTAATGAATGCTACATTTCAAGAACCTACGGGAAAGAATGTAATGTAAATTTTCTACCTGATTGCTTTAATCAGAAAGTTGGGTTGCTAAACACTATAATGGTTACTCGTTGTCATATCTGCAGTGTGATTTAAAATGATATCCGTTGAAAAAGTAATCAAATTTGTTGCTTCAAAACCATTTAGGATTATGCATATAGTTTAAATACAGGATCACCGTATTTTTCACCCTATAAGACTCACTTATTTTCCCCCAAAAGCGGCGGGCTCTGTACCTGGCCGCGCCCACCTCTCCTCCATCTTCTCCTGCCCTCCAGCTGCTGCATCTTCCGGCCGGGGCACACGCGAGCACCCGGGTCCGTCCTGCAGGCGCAGGCCACACCCACCCACTGCACGGGCCCAGCTGTTCGCTCCTGCCCTTGTCGGAAGAGGCAGCAGCTGAAGGGCAGGAGAAGATGGAGAAGCGGCCGGTGCTGTCCCTGTCCCCTCCGGGCCATGCAGACACCCGGCTCCATAAAACGGGTGGGTGTGGCCTGCGCCGATGCGGTGAAGGCCATGCCCACCCGATTCACGGAGCCGGGCATTGGGGGGGGGCACACTGCCTATATGGGGAATGGGAGGGGGGATGCCACACTGCCTATATGGGGAATGGGAGGGGGGATGCCACACTGCCTATATGGGGAATGGGAGGGGGGATGCCACACTGCCTATGTGGGAATGGGAGGAGGGAATGCCACATTGCCTATATGGGAAATGGGAGGGGGGATGCCACACTGCCTATATGGGGAATGGGAGGGGGGAATGCCACACTGCCTATATGGGGAATGGGAGGGGGGTGCCACACTGCCTATATAGGGAATGGGAGGGGGGAATGCCACACTGCCTATATGGGGAATGGAAGGGGGGATGCCACACTGCCTATGGGAATGGGAGGGGGGAATGCCACACTGCCTATGGGAATGAGATGGGGGAATGCTACACTGCCTATGTGGAATGGGAGGGGGAATGTCACACTGCCTATATGGGGAATGGGAGGGGGGATGTGTGACAGACTCTCTGCCCTTTGGACTTTACACAGGTTCATTACTTTCCTTTTCTTAAGCATGTTACAGACTGCCATTGTGTTGATTGATTACATCACAGACAATGGCATTGTTATGATTGATTGTGTTACAGACTGCCATTGTTCTGATTGATTGTGTTACAGACGTCTATTGTGTTGCTGATTGCGTCACTGGCAGAGTTGAGGGATTGTGTGCCCTGCTCCCATTGGTCTGTGTATTTGTCATGCAGTCCTCCATCAGGTCCATGGAGGAGGTCCCCTTGCATGGAGGCTTGCATATAAGGCCCAGTGTGGCACTAATAAAGTTAAGTTCATCTTCACCCTCAATACTGAGTTCTGTCTCTTATTGGGGGAAACGCTATATTACAATTCACTAGCCCTTGTAAGGGCTGTTCCTGGTTCCTCACGGATGACTCTGGAATTCCTGCAGCACCTCTCACCATTGGGAAAAGGACGTCTCTGGCGGGGAAGCCCTCCGGCGATAAGGGTGGTCGCTACAATTGGTGGCAAGCGGTGGGATGGTCCTTTCTACCCAGAGAGAGTGCTACCCTGATGGAGAGTCAGTATGACAAGTTGAAAGGGCGGACCCTGAAGGATCTACTCGAGAGCCGGGGAAGGTCGGCTAGCAACCGCCCACGTCAGGAACTGATAGCCGAGCTGATCGAAATGGATCGTGCAGCAGTGAGGACCAAAACCAATATAGAGGCCGATGAAGACGCTGCTCTCGTTCAAGCGGTTCGGAACAGATTGTCGGTCTATGGCCCGAATCCATCACAGGAACTGATCGACCGATTCTTCGCCGCAGTGGAGGCGGAGGCCAGTAAGCGAAGGGAAGATCTGCGACTTTCAACCCAGCAGCCTCTCAGCCTCAGTTACACTGGGGGGAAAAAGATTCAATTTGCAGCATTTACCGTATATACTCGAGTATAAGCCGAGTTTTTCAGCCCACTTTTTGGGCTGAAAAAAGCAGCCTCGGCTTATACTCGAGTCAGACTTACCTGAGCGAGGGCAGAAGAGCCTCCGATGCGGCAGACGAGACGCCGAGGCTTCAGAACTCGGCGGGGAGATCAGTACACCCAGCGCGAGGTGGGTGTACCAAGATGGCGGCCCGGGCCTCAGTGACGCGACGTGACGTGGCGGCGCGGAGCGCGCCGGCCGCCATCTTGGTACACCCACCTCGCGCTGGGTGTACTGATCTCCCCGCCGAGTTCTGAAGCCTCTGA
This sequence comes from Gastrophryne carolinensis, assembly GCA_027917425.1. Lineage (NCBI taxonomy): Eukaryota > Metazoa > Chordata > Amphibia > Anura > Microhylidae > Gastrophryne > Gastrophryne carolinensis. The sequence goes on from CM051235.1 coordinate 575,403,821, forward strand.
GGCGGCTCTTCTGCCCTGCGGACCCATGCCGTCGTCCCGCGCCGTCCTCTCTCCCGCACCGTCGCTGGAAGTCGCTGAAGATCCTGCAGGAGCTGAACTGGTGAGTGTGTGTGTTGTGTGCATTGTATGTGTGCTGTGTGTGTATGTGTGCTGTGTTGTGTGCTGTGTTGTGTGCTGTGTGTGCCTTGTGTGTGTATTGTGTGCTGTATTGTGTGCTGTATTGTGTGCTGTGTTGTGTGCTGTGTGTGCCTTGTGTGTGTATGTGTGCTGTATTGTGTGCTGTGTTGTGTGCCTCGGCTTATACTCGGGTCAATAACTTTTTCCAGGTTTTTGGGGTAAAATTAGGTGCCTCGGCTTATACTCGGGTCGGCCTATACTCGAGTATATACGGTAAGTCCTTCCAGGAAAGTGACAATGAGATTGATGGATTTTTGGCCGATTTTGAACGGCAGTGCGCTTTACACCGGGTACCCACGGAGGAATGGGTCACCATATTATCAGGGAAACTATCGGGGAAAGCTTCCGATGCTTTCCGGGCCGTCCCTGATGCGAACATACCACACTAGCATCTGGTAAAGGAGGCTTTGTTAGCCCGGCACGCTGTCACCCCGGAAGCCTACAGTTGTTTTTACTAGAACATTTTCTCAATGTCTTGCAATCAGATCTAAGAGAGTGTGTAAAAGACCAGCACCCTGTGAGTACAACTGTGTGTGTGTGTGTGTGTGTGTGTGTGTGTGTGTGTACAAGACCAGCACCCTGTGAGTACAACTGTATGTGTGTACAAGGCCAGCACCCTGTGAGTACAACTGTATGTGTGTACAAGACCAGCACCCTGTGAGTACATGTGTGTGTACAAGACCAGCACCCTGTGAGTACAACTGCATGTGTGTGCGTGTGGGTATCATCTTCACCCTCAATACTGAGTTCTGTCTCTTATTGGGGGGAAACGACAAGACCAGCAGACAAGACCCTGTATATGTGTACAAGACCAGCACCCTGTGTGTACAACTGTGTGTGTACAAGACCAGCACCCTGTGAGTACAACTGTGTGTGTGTGTGTGTGTGTGTGTGTGTGTGTGTGTGTGTGTGTGTATACAGGCCCTGTAGACAAACCGGTAATGCAGATGGATTATCCCGGCAAACAGAACTCTGCCCATAACAAAAGTCCGGACAGCCCCACGTTAACCCGAAAAGGGTCAATCCGGGTCTGCCGGGTGTTCCACAAAAAAGGGGGCATTGTGACAGACTCTCTGCCCTTTGGACTTTACACAGGTTCATTACTTTTCTTTTCTTAAGCATGTTACAGACTGCCATTGTGTTGATTGATTACGTCACAGACAATGGCATTGTTCTGATTGATTGTGTTACAGACGTCTATTGTGTTGCCGATTGCGTCACCGGCAGAGTTGAGGGATTGTGTGCCCTGCTCCCATTGGTCTGTGTATTTGTCATGCAGTCCTCCATCAGGTCCATGGGGGAGGTCCCCTTGCATGGAGGCTTGCATATAAGGCCCAGTGTGGCACTAATAAAGTTAAGTTCATCTTCACCCACAATACTGAGTTCTGTCTCTTATTGGGGGAAACGCTATATTACAATTCACTAGCCCTTGTAAGGGCTGTTCCTGGTTCCTCACGGATGACTCTGGGATCCCTGCAGCACCTCTCACCATTGGGAAAAGGACGTCTCTGGCGGGGAAGCCCTCCGGCGATAAAGGTTATCGCTACAGAATGCCACACTGACTATATAAGAAATGGGAGGGGGGAATGTCACACTGCCTATATGAGGAATGGGAGGGGGGTGCCACACTGCCTATATGGGGAATGGGAGGGGGGAATGCCACATTGCCTATATGAGGAATGGGAGGGGGTGCCACACTGCCTATATGGGGAATGGGAGGGGGGAATGCCACACTGCCTATATGGGGAATGGGAGGGGGGAATGCCACACTGCCTATATGGGGAATGGGAGGGGGGAATGCCACATTGCCTATATGAGGAATGGGAGGGGGGTGCCACACTGCCTATATGGGGAATGGGAGGGGGGAATGCCACACTGCCTATATGGGGAAAGGGAGGGGGTGCCACACTGCCTATATGGGGAAAGGGAGGGGGTGCCACACTGCCTATATGGGGAATGGGAGGGAGGATTCTACGCTCCTTATGGGGAAAGGGAGGGGGGATGCCACACTTTCTATGGGAATGGGAGGAGGGAATGCCACACTGGTTGTGGGAATGAGTTGGGAGAAAGCCGCACTGCCTATGGGAATGGGAGGGGGAAATGCCACACTGCCTATATGGGAATGGGAGGGGGAATGCCACACTGCCTATATGGGAATTGGAGGGGGAATGCCACACTGCCTATATGGGAATGGGAGGGGGAATGCCACACTGCCTATGTGGGAATGGGAGGGGGAATGTCACACTGCCTATATGGGTAATGGGAGGAGGAATGCCACACTGCCTATGGGGAATGGGAGGGGGGAATGCCACACTGCCTATATGGGGAATGGGAGGGGGAATGCCACACTGCCTATATGGGAATGGGAGGGGGAATGTCACACTGCCTATATGGGGAATGGGAGGGGGAATGTCACACTGCCTATATGGGGAATGGGAGGGGGATGCCACACAGCCTATATGGAAAATGGGAGGGGGGAATGCCACACTGTCAATATGGGGAATGGGAGGGAGAATTCTACGCTCCTTATGGGGAATGGGAGGGGGGATGCCACCCTGTCTATGGGAATGGGATGAGGGAATGCCACACTGCTTGTGGGAATGAGTTGGGGGAATACCACACTGCCTATATGGGGAATGGGAGGGAGGATTCTACGCTCTTTATGGGGAATGGGAGGGGGGATGCCAAACTGTCTATGGGAATAGGATGAGGGAATGCCACACTGCTTGTGGGAATGAGTTGGGGGAATGCCACATTGCCTATATGGGAATGGGAGAGGGAATGCCACATTGCCTATATGGGAATGGGAGAGGGAATGCCACACTGCCTATATGGGAATGGGAGGGGGATGCCACACTGCCTATATGGGGAATGGGTGGGGGATGCCACACTGCCTATATGGGGAATGGAAGGGGGATGGCACACTGCCTATATGGGAATGGGAGAGGGAATGCCACATTGCCTATATGGCAATGGGAGGGGGATGCCACACTGCCTATATGGGGAATGGGAGGGGGATGCCACACTGCCTATATGGGAATGGGAATGCCACATTGCCTATATGGGAATGGGAGGGGGAATGCCACACTGCCTATATGGGAATGGGAGAGGGAATGCCACATTGCCTATATGGGAATGGGAGGGGGATGCCACACTGCCTATGTGGGAATGGGAGGGGGAATGTCACACTGCCTATATGGGGAATGGCAGGGGGGGATGCCACACTGTCTGTGGGAATGGGATGAGGGAATGCCACACTTCTTGTGGGAATGAGTTGTAGGAATGCCACACTGCCTATGGGAATGGGAGGGGGATGCCACACTGCCTATATGGGGAATGGGAGGGGGATGCCACACTGCCTATATGGGGAATGGGAGGGGGATGCCACACTGCCTATATGGGGAATGGGAGGGGGATGCCACACTGCCTATATGGGGAATGGGAGGGGGAATGTCACATTGCCTATATGGGGAATGGGAGGGGGATGCCACACTGCCTATATGGGGAATGGGAGGGGGATGCCACACTGCCTATATGGGGAATGGGAGGGGGATGCCACACTGCCTATATGGGGAATGGGAGGGGGATGCCACACTGCCTATGTGGGAATGGGATGAGGGAATGCCACACTGCCTATGGGAATGGGAGGGGGAATGTCACACTGCCTATGTGGGAATGGGAGGAGGGAATCCCACACTGCCTATGTGGGGATGGGAGGAGGGAATGCCACACTGCCTATGGGAATGGGAGGGGGGAATGCCACACTGCCTATGGGAATGGGAGGGGGGAATGCCACACTGCATATGGGAATGAGCTGGAGGAATGCCACACTGCCTATGGGAATGGGAATGCCACACTGCCTATGTGAGAATGGAAGGGGGGATGCCACACTGCCTATGTGGGAATGGGAGGGGGATGCCACACTGCCTATATGGGGAATGGGAGGGAGGATTCTACGCTCCTTATGGGGAATGGGAGGGGGAATGCCACACTGTCTATGGGAATGGGATGAGGGAATGCCACACTGCTTGTGGGAATGAGTTGGCAGAATGCCACACTGCCTATGGTAAGGGGGAATGACACACTGCCTATTGGGAATGGGAGGGTGGATGCCACTCTGCCTGTACATTGCTTATTATTTGGTTAAGAATATTATTTTTTTGAATTTTCCTCCCCAAAATCCTAGGTGCGTCTTATAGGGCGAAGAATATGGTAAATCGCTGCCCTGCCTTTTATTCCAGGTCAAAGTCAGCAGCTGGTACCTGGTGCAGACCGCTGGGCCTCAGCTTCACATTAGCCACAGATTTCATCCAATATAATTTGCATTATGAATATTTTTAATTAAGATTTATTAGCGCATACTTGTGACTTTACAGATTACTGGTAATTGCCCTTGCCCCAGGTTTTATTTCTTGAAATTGAAACTATGCATTGCACAAAATCATTGTGCTGAGCTGTTCTAATGAAGAGGTGGCGGGTAGATGAAAATGTACAAATTCAAAGAAGAAATGGTAATTTTTCTTTAAAGGAAAAGCAAATCACAGAATATATATATATATATATATATATATATATATATATATATATATATATATTAAGCGGGCAAACAATCAGCAGTGACAGACAATGGATTTCAACGGCAAAATGGCTTTTATTCAGCAAAGTTCAGTAGATAGTCCAAAGATTGCAGCATAAATGCAGTAAACAAAAAGGGTTACTTCACCAACCAAATAGTCCTGGGCTGGGTACCCCAGCAAGCTGATCAATTTGAGTCCACTTTACAGGGCGTATCAGCCCTCTGCTCAATGTCCAGTGCTATCCTTCACCACGGTGCAGCTCAGCCTGGGCTCACTCCAACAGGCTGGTCATCAACAAAGGAAAGGCCGTGTGCTCTCTTCTTATACAGGCTTCTCCTGTAATCAGCGTGCACACTTGCGGAGGCCTTAGAACATGTAACAACCCGTTAGGGAATTGGGGAAGTGACCCGGGTCCTGAAAACCCGGGCCAGATTGTGCTTTATACAGCCAAGCAGGGAAGGAATAGACATTTTGATACAATTTACCACAATATATATAATATATGTTTTCAGATTTTTACATTTTACTAGTATAATGCTTTATTCAGCCCAGAAAAGGTACAAGATGCTTTACTTATTTTAATGCCTATGGGTAAAAAAACCCACTTCTACCTACGTTTATTTGCCATTCTGATTTTACCTGACCGGTCTACTCCTTCTAGATATGTTTTTGTCCCCCCCCCCCCACTGGTTGTGGATGTCTTCACTAACACACTAACCCTAGGATCACTCACTGTCCTGGGCATATAAGGGTTAATTCAGAGCTCTTGGGCTGACGTCCCTTTTCAGCTGCCACATCCAAGTATAAAAGGCAGCTCCTCTGGCCCTCATCTCAGTCCCTTGCTTGGTAGCAAGGATGATAGTAGGGGACCTATGTCCCCTCTTAATCCAAGTGGTGGTGCTTCTGCTCTGTGCTGCCACAAGTAGGGGGCAGGGAGGGCAGAGAAGAGCTCTGAAGATAGGTGAAATACCGGCATGCCACACAGCAAGCACCAGAGAAGCTGAAGAAGGACGTCGTCGGGCACAGGATTGAAGAAACAAGACGACAAGTAAGTAGTTCAGTTGAGAACAATAAAGATGTTTGGGCAGTGTCTTTTTTTGTTTTTACACTTGGGGTGCACTGATAATGGGTATTTGGATGCCCTGGGGGTACAGAACAATACCCAAGCTTACAGTCTAAGAGAAGAATAGGGGTAACAGATGGTAAGAAGTGTTTTGTACCATGGTTTAGCCATCTGGGATTGGGGGGATTCTACACACTGCCTGTTATAGGGGGATTGGGGGATTCTGCACGCCACCTGTTTTGGGGGGAGTGGGAGGATTCTGCACACTGCCTGGCTTGGGGGATTGGAAGGACTGTGCACACTGACTGTTATGGAGGGATTCTACACACTGAGTGTTATGGGGGAATGGGGGATAAGGCACACTGCCTGGTTTGGGGGGATTAGGAGGATCCTGCACACTGCCTGGTTTAGGAGGATTCTGCACACTGCCTAGGGATTGGGGGAACTCTGCCTGTTATGGGTGGTTTTTCGGGGAATTCTGCATGTTGTCTGTTATGGAGTGACTGGTATAGCACACTATTTGGTTCAGAATATTTTTTTCCTTCTCTAAACTCTAGGTGTGTCTTATAGAGCAACAGCACATACATTTTGCACACTGTCTGTTATAGGGGGTTGGGAAGATTCTGCACACTGTCTGTTATGGGGGGGGTGGGAAGATTCTACACACTGTCTGTTATGGGGGGGGTTGGGAAGATTCTGCACACTGTCTGTTATGGGGGGGGATTGGGAGGATTCTGCACACTGCCTGTCATAAGGCACTTGTGCACACTGCCTGTTATAGGGGGTTTAGGGGATTATGCACACTGCCTGGTTTGGGGGATTAGGAGGATTCTACACACTGGTATACGGCAATTCTGCACACTGCCTATTATAGAGAGATGGGTGGGATTCTACACAATTTCTGTTATGAAATGATATTCTGCATGCTGTCTGTTATTGAGTGATTAGGTGTGCAATGTAGACTGGGGGGGGGGGGGTTCTGCTACACTGCCTGTTATGGGGGGCTTTGGAAATTCTGCCTGTTCTGGGACGATTGGGGGGGATTTGGGAACACTGCCTGTTCTGGGACGATTGGGGGGGGGTGTTCGGGAATGCTGCCTGTTATTGGTTGATTGGGGAGGATTCTGCACGCTGCTTGTTATGGGGGGGTATGGAGAATTCTATTTGTATTTTCCTGACACACAAACACAGGTGTTTAGGAAATGACATACACCAAATTATAACTTGTAATGCAGCATGACTTGCGATGTGTGTATCTGAAGACAAAGATCATTCACTTTCTATTGACTCAAACTTTTCAAATGTCAAGTGGGAAGAGTTTTTTTTTAATATAGTCAAAATTTTTTGTCTATAATAGCATTTCATGATAGTTGCCCTTTAAGTAAGCTACTCATCAAACATATATGCACCGAGGTTCTTCATTTTCCGGAATATGGAGGTTTGATCCTTTCTCAGCCTACAGGGATCTTGTGATAATGTACTGTAGAAGCTGCAGTAAGAATGGAATGGCATTTGCAGTCAGCTCGTGGGCAAACATCATTATTACAGGGGTGGATGTTTGCAGAGAGAAAGCTTTGTGAGTACAGAACCTAGAACCTATGAACGGTACTACACATAAAGCTGTATTCATTATGTTATTATAGACCACATAGATATATAGTGATTTCTATGTCGAGAGAAAAAAAAATTCTCTACACTTTAGTAAACCACTAGATGTCACCCTACAATCGTCTATCACAATTACGTGGACTCTTACAGTTTTACAATACAACAAGCTCATACCTCCCAACTTTTCACAGTGGGAAAAAGGGACATTTTAGAAATAAAGCCACACCTCATTGGAGGATGGATAAGAGATAGGATGTAACAATTTATTCATCAAGGGATAGCGCCAGGTAGTGCCTCGTAGCGGCAGGCAGCGTCTGGTGAATGCCGGGCTCTGTACGCAATACCACATTTATGAAGGCGATTCTGGTGAGCGCCTCTTAACAGCGCCATGTAGCGTCCGATGTATTATGACAGGCGTCTCAGCGTATAGTTCCGGCGCTCTAGCTTCCAGAACGCCAGGTATTACCTGTCGCTACCTGTCGCTCTCCCATACATTTTAATGGAGGTTCCTTTTCTTCTGTTTAAACAGGGTTTTTTGTTTTTAATTTTTTTTTCTCTCAAATAATTGTGTGACCTCTCCTGGCCTAGAAAAAGTGATTTTTGAAAACTTTTTAGATTTGTTATATTTTTATGCAGAATTGTCATTACAGGTCTGGCATTAAAGTGTTAATGTCACAATGTTGTTACAACAATGTCATTCCATGTGTTTTCGCTTTGTTACAGGTGGATATGTGTTCAAAAACAGACTTAAATCACACAGCGTCTGGTGCTCTATGCTACAGTGACCAGATCCAGAGCGCCGACGCTGTGTTTGTGTTTTTTTGTTGAATATGGTGTGAGCTGCTGAGAGTCAGTTGCACTGAGCTGGCGCTACCTTTCGCTCCCTGCAGCACTGTACTGCGCACATCACATTCATCAATGCTAGCCAGGTTACTACAACGACTGAGACGCTCTGTTACAGCGCCCGATAGCCGATCACAGCGTCTGCTAGCGGTAGCTCTTAGCGCCTGTACAGACGCTCATCTGCCAATACCTGGTGCTAGTAATGAATCATCCTGCCTGAATAGGCAAATGAATCATTTATTGAGATCTGATGCAGATCTGCATGTGACACCTCAAAGGGGGTCAAAGACTCAAATGAGGGACAGTCCCTCCAAATGAGGGACTGTTGGGAGGTATGCAAGCTCATTCACAAAATGAATAAAGCCTTAGAAATGTACCTGATTTTTACAAATACTAAATAGAACTAATTTTAAATAACAGTAATAGTTTTGTCTGTAGCTATGGGCACTGCACTTAAAGCAGAACAAAACCCAGCAGCGGCCGGCCTGGAATCGAGAAGATGGAGCTGTCTTTCCCAACGGCTGCATTCCCCTGCTTCCCTGTAGCTGTGGCGTGCTCCTGCGTTCAGCCATTCGGATAGGCTGGGGGCAAAAAAACCCTGATCAGCCAGCCATGGAATCATCCCCTTGGCATGAATCTTTGGGACGCCCCACTGTGTGGAACCCCCCAGATCACCCATAATAACCCACCTCTCCCCGCTCCTAAGCGCATTTAATTCTTTTAAATGGGGAGCACAAGCAGGGAAAATCTAGGAGTACACCAGGGCGATTGCCCTGCACAAAATAGGCTAGTGAAAGTACTCCAAATCATCATAGAAAACTCAAAAATTCAAGTAATACGCCAATAAAGAAAAAAAAAGATTAAAATATTAGTTTTTTTTACAGTTGTTGGAGGCCTAATTGGGGGGGGGGGGGGGGGTTAACTCAGACGATTGCCCTGCACAAAATGGGCTAGGTAATGTACTCAAAATAATCACAGAAAACAACAAAAATTAAGAAATACACCAAAAAATAAATACATTATTATTGTTATTTATATATATATATATATATATATATATATATATATATATATATATATAGCCCCATCATCTTCCATTGTGCTTCACAAGGCATAATTACAGACCAGGTAAAACATATAGTACAGAGAACAATACAAACTAGATGCTATGAGGTTTAAACCAAGTGTGAGCACAGGAGACAATAGGAAAGAGAGCCCTGCCCTTGTGAACTTACAGTCTAAAGGACAGGGGTGAAGTGGAGGAAGTGGAGAAAAATGGGGTGGGATCACAAGTGGTAGAGCTTGAGTTTGGCGGCATGTGCCCGGTGAAGGTTGTAGGAATTTTTGGCTTAAGCCAGGTTATATGCTTGTCTGACTAGGTGAGTTTTGAAGGCTTTTTTCATCCCTTTTTTCTCTCTGGTGCAAGCACGCACCAGAGTTCTCGTAGGCCCCAATATTGCTGCCAGAGTGGTGAAAAAGTTGAAGCAGTCACAGATTATATGCAAAGTCCTCCACCTTACCCCCCTTAAAATCAGCAAGGCTGTCCCATCCACAGGTCATGGAGTCACTAATGCTCTATGATGACACTCCTGGCTGGGATACTGTTGCCTATTTACCTGCCCTTGCCCCAGTTGCAGATATAGGGTTTCCCAGATGCACAAAAAATTGTGTTAGAGGATGAGGACTTGGCAGGACATCTACGATGAGGATGAAACCCAAAGTGCAGACTGCTATGTCCTTCAGCAATGTGGAGGCTGAAAAGAGGAGAGGAGTGGGTGGAAGACAACCGAGGGGTGATAACGAAGTCCTAGAGCTAATGTGGACTGAAGGCAATCAGATTTCAGCGGAAGAGGTGGTGGCCACGCAGCCCCAAGCAACCAGCACAAGAGGGGGAAGGGTGCCGACCTTCAGCAGTCAGCCCATTGCTATTACTGCCAACCATGGCCAGACACTGAGCACTTATATATCTGGCTCAATGGATCTCCCCAGCATGCCATTTGTTAAGCAGTACACTGAGAAGACACAGGTTTGAGTTTTGGTTAATATTGTTTAGTGATAAGCGGATCCGTTTAAGGTCTGGTTCACCGAATTTAGCTATTATAATTTTTTCTTTTTTTTCATCTCTCCGAACCCCCCCTTTTTTCTATGGTACAAGCATGCACCAGGGTTCTCATAGGCCTTCACCAAAACATAGATATAGATATGGAAATTGTCATCAAACATGATGAAGTACACTGAAGGTTTGGCTTCCACTTGATGAATTACCATGCCAGTCATTTTTTGAGCAATCTTCTTTTCTTCATTCCACTTTCTTCCCAACTAGGCTTTCCACAAGCTCTCCCGGCTCTCTTTCCGCTAGAGGAGAATCATTAGAGTCAGGCATGATACGAAGATCTCTTTTATATTCATCTAAAAGCTGATACATGTATATAACAGGGTCTTTTTCAGATGTTATATAAAACAATGTGTTCTCAGCTCCACGTCCATGGCCAGGCACCGGCACCGGCAAAGCAAGCACAAAATAAATGAATAGTATTATTAATAAGTAAAAATTAAGAAAAAATTCAAATTCTAAAAGCAGGAAGGCCCATTTTCCCAGGTGTCTGGCCACTCCACACGTGGCTCACAGGGTGGGTTGCTGGACCGGCAGCAGCCAGCCAAGAGATGTTTTTGAAGGCTTCTGAGTAGGACTTTTCCTCACAGCAGGATGTCATTTTCGTGGCAGCATGCCGGATAATGAGCGGCGTGGGAGTGCGGAGCACAGCGACTTGCATAACAATAACATAAATTGTTAATGAAGTCTATCACCAGCAACCTGTAAGGCAGAAAAACATGGTTAGTATTACTGTTATGCCTCCACTCGTTGCCTCCTGCCCTGCTTCCTTCTTTCCTGCCATCCTCATCCATAGAGGTAGCTGGTGATGAACCTAAAGCCCAGCAAGGCCGTGCGCATCAACAACGCTGAACCTAATAGCTGTCTTCGGCTGAGCTGGGTTGAGGCACATCCGTTGCATGCCGGTGCATGTGCCTAACAGTGGAGTTCCAGCTCCCGGCCTCAGGTCATGTACAGACCAACAACACCTCACCACCAATGAGTGGGCCTCCATGAGGCACATTTATTTGTGCTTGCCATTCTGGCCACTGGTGCTGGAGAGCTTTAAATATCTTATGGCGAGGGGGCCGTTTATCTCAGTTAGTTAAAGCGTGATGCTAATAAAAATCTTATGTTGGTGGCTGCCCCACAATACATCATTCCCAGCAACTCCAACTTTTCTCGACAGGCCATCCCTGCCCTGCACCAACAAGTTGTGGAAAAAATGATGCACAGTGGGGCAGCTTGGGTTGCACTGCCCCGCTGCTGTATAGTACAGAGGGAATGTAAAAAAAAAAAAAAATTACAATGTATATTTTTAAACGTTGATGCATTTTTTTCCAAACAAAAAATGTTGTTTTTTAAGAAAACCCAATTCCTCCTGATTACAATGGTACATACCATCACCAACACCACATATGTATCAGTAGACACCCTTACCTGAACAGGAGACACCCCAAAATAAAAATCAAAATTCATGGGGTCCCCCCTATGCAGCAAAACCAGCCTGGGCAGCAGATATAGGGGCTGGTAGAACGGCCACCCCGACCCTGAAGGCTACCAGTCTGTATAGCCCGTATAGTGCCCGATTTTTCTCTGCTCACTGGCTGCTACCGGAAGCAGCCTTTTATATCGGAAGAGTGGGATGACGTCTTATTGCCGGTCTGGCAGACAGGCAATGTCTGCTTCACAGGAGATGCCAGACTGCCAGTCAGGGGTCCGCTGGGGGGTGTTGGTGCGTCTTATGGAGCGAATGTACAAAAAATGCTTAAATAACTGGCACTCTTGGTCTACTCATGTGCCACCGGGATGCAGAAAAAAGGAGGAGTGGCAGGTTAATTGAACCTTCAACATCTGCCCCCCGCTGCTGCTTCTTCACAGGTGTGGGCGCAAACCCACGCATGCACACAAACACACGCACACTCCTGTGGGCTTTGTTTGCAGCTGGCATCCATTGTCCTTCCTGGCCGGCTGCCACTCCTCCATTTTCCGGTGTCCCGGTGGGGGAGATGTTGCTGCCGGTGATTGGGGAGGAATCAATCTGCACACTGCCTGTTATGGGGTGGTTGGGGGGGGAATTCTACAAACGGCTTGTTATGAAGTGATTGGGGGAATCTACACACTGCCTGTTATGGAGTGATTGGGGGAATCTACACACTGCCCATTATGGAGTGATTGGGGGAATCTACACACGGCTTGTTATGAATTGATTGGGGGAATCTACACACTGCCTGTTATGGAGTGATTGGGGGAATCTACACACTGCCCATTATGGAGTGATTGGGGGAATCTACACACTGCCTGTTATGGAGTGATTAGGGGAATCTACACACTGCCTGTTATGTAGTGATTAGGGAAATCTATATACTGCCTGTTTTGGAGTGATTGGGGGGAATCTATACACTCCCTGTTATGTAGTGATTAGGGGAATCTACACACTGCCTATTATGGAGTGATTGGGGGGAATCTACACACTGCCTGTTATGGAGTGATTGGGGGAATCTACACACTGCCTATTATGGAGTGATCATGGGAATCTACACACTGCCTATTATGGAGTGATTGGAGGAATCTACACACTGCCTATTATGGGGTGATTGGGGGAATCTACACACTGCCTATTATGGAGTGATTGGAGGAATCTAAACACTGCCTTTTATGGAGTGATTGGGGGAATCTACACACTGCCTATTATGGAGTGATTGGGGAAATCTAAACACTCCCTGTTATGGAGTGATTGGGGGAATCTACACACTGCCTATTATGGAGTGATTGTGGGAATCTACACACTGGCTATTATGGAGCGATTGGGGGAATCTACACACTGCCTATTATGGAGTGATTGTGGGAATCTACACACTGCCTATAATGGAGTGATTGGGGGAATCTACACACTGCCTGTTATGTAGTGATTAGGGGAATCTACACACTGCCTGTTATGCAGTGATTAGGGGAATCTACACACTGCCTGTTATGTAGTGATTAGGGGAATCTACACACTGCCTATTATGTAGTGATTAGGGGAATCTACACAATGCCTATTATGGAGTGATTGGGGGAATCTACACACTGCCTATTATGGAGTGATTGAGGAAATCTAAACACTGCCTGTTATGGAGTGATTGGGGAAATCTAAACACTGCCTGTTATGAAGTGAGGTGTTGATTTAATTAGCATAGAGTTATTAGGTGTTAGTGGCTGGTTTTGGTGCCAGCACAGTGTTGTAAGTCAATAGGTGTTGCAACAATTTAAGCTAGTCTTCCTCATTTTCACATACATGGCTCCCGTCACACCTTTAGTAACTTCAGTCTTGCTACTGCAAACAAACCCTCACCTCCCTACTGTTTATGGTAGACTGAGGATGTGTTTGGAGTTACTATTTTGGTTTATTTATTTTACCAGATTCCTTTACAAGTCACTTGAGAAAGACGTGTCTAACAAAATACAGATATACCATGACCTGGGTGAATGACAACATTTACAGACACGTGGAAGTTATGAGTATTTAGTGGCTGGGCTGCAGAATTGCCGGGGGGGGGGGGGGGGGGGGGGGAGCGGGGCATCCCAAATCAGGATGCCTATCATGCTGCATAGGATAGGGAAAATTAAGGGAATTTAACTTTACTTCCTCTTTAAGAGCTTCCTTAAAGGAAAAGTCCCCTTTCTATGGAATTTCTAAAAGTGCCCATTATTGTGTGTGGCCTTAAACCGGACCTTAACCCTGAATAAGAGCCTATCTTCTATGTTTCCCACACCCTGTACATACAGATTGCTCACATTACCAATCATCCTACCTGCACCTAGTGCATTTTCTGAGCCTTTTAACTTCCAAGATGGCAGCCAAGTGGAGCCTCATGCTGCCTGCAAACAGGAAGTGTCTTCTGACCGTGCCGCTCTGCATTCTGGGATTGTTCTCCTTTTCCTGACCCCAGCTCTACTTTGTGCAAAGCACAGCTATAACCCCGCCCCCTGCACTTCTGCCCCCCTCCTCTCCTCAGTATGTGATGCTTCTGGGGCAAGATGGCGGCGCCCATATCCTAGAGTCCTGAACACAGTTGCAGCCCAGTGGGGGAAAAAATAATAAGTAAGCGACTAAAAACGTAAAGTATATTAATTTTAGATGCTGGGGAATCGTTTTTTACAGGTTTGGGCTTTTCATTAAATGATGCTGAAGGTCCAGTTTAAGTTGTTTAGCTTATCTGTTACTTTTTTTTTTTTTATTTGTTTGTAACCTTTAAGAAGCATTAATAGCGGCAGGTAGCGACAGTTGAGCAAATGTAGCGGCATTTTCAGAGCGCCCGCTAGTAGTCGCTGTGCTTGGCCGTTATTCGGTAGTTGATAGCGACTCGGTTTGCAGTAATGTTGAATATTGGGTGAGGAGTCGCTATTTGACAGGTTCCGCACTGTATGGAAGCGCATGATAGCGACTGGCCATATCGACCGGCTCCCACCATATTCATTAAAAAATCACGCTCCAAAAATTCTCGCGCTGTAAAATGCATGTTTAAACCCCAGAGCGCTGGCGGCGATGGGTTAAAAGTAGTTTTTTAACCCCGAAACAACCATATTTTTGGAAACCAAAAAAAACAAGTTTTTTAAATAATTTTGGAATATGAATACATTAATATCAGACCTGTAATATCAATTCTGTACATTTTTTCTGTACATTCTGTACATCTAAAATGGCAGAAGTGGTCACAGAATTTTTCACATTTAAAAAAAAAAATCATAACAATTAATTATGAATATTTAAAGATTGTTCCATTGAAATGCATTGGAGAGCGCCAGGTAGCGAGAGGTCATACCTGTCGCTGTTCAAGGTCGGACGCTGGCGCTGTGGGCTGAGGCTGGAATAATGATGAATGAGTGGCTATATGGCGCTATTTCAGTCGCTAAGCAGGATTGGCTTGATAAATGTGTGATTGTGGTGGGGAGCCGGCGTTCTCCTGGCGGGACCCGTCATTACCGGCTGCTCACCAGTCGCTACCTGTCGCTATTCCTTCATAAATAAGGGCCTAAATACCAAACAGTGCAACCTATGGTGACCAAAACATAGGTGGACTAGTAAGGTACCCTGGGCACCACCCCAGGGGTACACAACACAACGGCTTCAAATCCCATCTCGGCCAAGGCCAGATGTTGGTAGCACTGCCTTACCATGACGGGGTCGCCACTCCCCTCAGATCCATTACTAAAGGCCTTATTTATCAAGGGCTAGCGCCAGGTAGTGTCTGACGAGCACCAGGCACCGCCAGCTAACGGCGGCTACCGAATCAAGTACGCCCAGCGGCGGTCACAATGACGCATTTATCAAGCTAAATGAGGCTAGCACCGGCGAGAGCGTCAGCTAGCGCGGGATTCATCATGTAGCCGACTGCAACGAACAGCGCCGCTGCTAATCCCATCACAGCGACAGGTATGACCTGGCGCTCCCTGGCGTGGTCCAATGCATTTCAATGGAGCAATCTTTAAATAATCATAATTAATTGATTAATTTTTTTTTGTGTCAAAAATTCTGTGACCACTTCTGCAATGTTAGGTTTTTTTTTTAAGTAAAAAAAAAAAAATTAAAAATTGTGCAGAATTGATATTACAGGTCTGATATTCATGTATTCATATTACAAAATGTTTAGAAAAACTTGTATAATTTTTACATATAAAAAAAATGGTTGTTTGGGGGTTAAAAACTACTTTACACACATCGCCGCCAGCGCTCTGGGGTTTAAACAAGGAATTCACAGCGCGAGAAATTTTTGAGCGTGACTTGTTAATGAATCTGCAGCAAGCCGTTCGCTCTGGCCATTCCCTGTCAGGCGCACCCATACAACGCGGAACCTGTGAAATAGCGACCCCTAACCCCGTATTCAACATTACCGCACACCGACTGAGTCGCTGTCAACAAGCAAACCCCGGCCAAGCACAGCGAATACTAGCTGGCGCTGTGAAAATCACGCTACTGGCGCTCATCTGTCGCTACCTGGCGCTATTAATGAATCGGCCTCTAAGCAAAAGGAGTACTAGATGCGCCAGGCGAGTTGAGCGGGTCCACCGGCCGATGTTCCCCCTAATGCCTTTCATGGATCTGCATGATAAGAACAGATACTACACTTGATCTTAGCCAAAAGGCTGAGAAGCGATTTGAGCAACACAGAGCCACAAGAATAGAAACTGGGAAACAGCGTGCTGATAAGTAAGTCACATGTATGGGGGCACAATCCTAACACAATAAGGCAGACCATAAAAAGCACAGAGGTGATTTTCATTTAAACTTCAAATTCAAACATGAAGCAAATTCTCCCACAGACTGTATTGCAAAATGTTAATATAAACTAGTTCTTGTCAATGTGGTGAGAAACATTCCTGGGTATTGAGTAAAATGAGCGTGGTCCTCATTTACATAAAACATTTCCATATTTCCATATTTATTGCTGGCACCAGAACATATGTAAAGCTGGTATAGAACAGATGAATAGGCGGGCAGGCATCTCCTGCGTTGCCATGGTGACATACGGCCGCATGTCCACAAAATAGAAAAAAGGGCCAGTTAGTCACAGTTAATTGACAGTTTAATATAGCGTAAAGGAAAGCAATGCTTTGAATATATTTAATTGGGGATTGTTCTTTTTCTCTTTTCTCAGGGTCATCTCAGTCTAGTCCATGTTAAATTCCTTTTTGTATTCTCAGTGTTTGCATCCACATCACCCCTGAGATATAGGATTCTCTCATTGTCTGGCCTAGGGGTTAAGTAAGCGATCTTGTGACTGGAGGGTTGCAGGTTCGATTGCTGGGACATGACTGAAGTGCTCTTAAAGTGGACCAAAACCCAGGATTTTGACTATCCCGAGTTATGGACCTTGCCCCTGGGGCACCCCGATCAGTCCGCTTTTGATGGAATTTCCAAAAGTGTTTAATTTTTGTACCAAAAGGATGTGCTCCAGGTGCTGAGCTCATTTAGAATTTTTTAAATTTTTTCCAATGTTAGCAAATGTGTGTTTTACGGAAGCAGTTTTTGCTACCTGCAAACGGTTGCTATTAGCATTTGGCAACGTATGCCAAGTCTCTACACCAAGGAGAGAGAAGTGAGTCCTGTACATAGAGAAACACTGCTGCTATGGTCACTACAATTTACACATGGCAGTCTTCTGTGCAACAATCTGCAATCTGTTGCTACTGGCAACGTACACTTAAGTCTGCACTTAAGGCTCGATTCAGAGAGACAAAAAAATTCTTTCGTTTTAGTGCCGATCTGTTTTTTTTTTTAAATGTTTCCGTTCTCGTATGAGTGTGCGAGCGATTCTATGCATGCATTGCAATCCTTCTGTAAAGTTTCCGTCCGTTCGTACGGCAGATTACGAATACGAGGATGTCATTTTCCAGCGTGACTTTTCCGTTTCATTTTCACATGTTACAACGTAGGCTTTCGTTTTTGCCCTTTTCCCATCGTATCCTCCCACGAATCCTTTACGTTTCTCGTTAGATTCTGTTTCCCTTTTTAAATAAATATTCGTCCAGACGGAAATCCTTACGACCTTGCGCCTGCGAACTACAAACTTGACTCATTAAAGTGCTAGCCTACATATTTGCCACCCTCACTTCTACTACAATGTTTAGCTAAATCACTTAGCACTATCCTCCATCTTCCCTTTTGCGCCCTTAAAGCTCACCCAAACCACTTTGCGGTTAGGTTCTTCTTCCATTTTAGGTCCCTAAAACTTACCCAAATCACTTCTCGGTCATGTGAATATTCATCTTTAAATATTTCTAGGCCCATTAGTTTTGTGTTAATGTATTTTGTAAATGAAATGACACTGAAACATTTTTTTTTTATTCCATCATAAATAACAAGTCATCATAACGAGCCGCGCAGCTCCTGCATCTCGCCCACCAACTGAAGGACCCTGACACGGGGAGGCCGATTCATTAATAGCGCCAGGTAGCGACAGATGAGCGCCAGTAGCGTGATTTTCACAGCGCCAGCTAGTATTCGTTGTGCTTGGCCGGGGTTTGCTTGTTGACAGCGACTCAGTCGGTGTGCGGTAATGTTGAATACGGGCTTAGGGGTCGCTGTTTCACAGGTTCCGCGTTGTATGGGTGCGCCTGACAACGAATGGCCAGAGCGAACGGCTTGCTGCAGATTCATTAACAAATCACGCTCCGAATTTTTTCGCGCTGGGAATTCCTTGTTTAAACCCCAGAGCGCTGGCGGCGATGGATTTAAAATAGTTTTTAACCCCCAAACAATCATATTTTTTGATTGTAAAATTATACAAGTTTTTATAAACATTTTGTAATATGAATACATTAATATCAGACCTGTAATATGAATTCTGCACAAAATCATTTTTTTTTTTTTTACCTTAAACATTGCAGAAGTGGTCACAGAATTTTTGACATAAAAAAAAAAACAAAAAACATTAATAGCAAGTAATTATGATTAATTAAAGATTGCTCCATTGAAATGCATTGGACATCGCCAGGGAGCGACAGGTCATACCTGGCGCTGTGATGGGATTAGCAGCGGCGCTGTTCGTTGCAGTCGGCTACATGATGAATCCCGCGGTAGCAGTCGCTCTCGCCGGCGCTAGCCTCATTTAGCTTGATAAATGCGTCATTGTGGCCGACGCCGGGCGTACTTGAGTCGGTAGCCGCCGTTAGCTGGCGGGACCTGGCGCTCGTCAGACACTACCTGGCGCTATCGCTTGATGAATAAGGGCATCAGTTGTGCCACTCTGGCACGTGTGGTCCCTGTTGAAAAACGTAAATTAAAATATTGGTATAACCTTGTTGGGGTCATGCTGCAGTGCCCCCCCCCGTATGGTCCAAACACCTAAATCTGGACTTCAAAAGCCAGAGGGCCCTCGCCACCACGGCCCGGGTTTTGCATAGTGCCCGATTAGAGAACCCCTGGCCCGCATTCTGCAGGCAAAGAACGGGCATCAGGAGCAAGGGCAGGAGTGGATATCCAGAATCCCCTGAAAGAATTTAAAAATGCTAACATAAAATACACATTCTAAGCTACAATATTGTTTAACATATCATCAAGGGCTAAAAACAGCCATAGGTTAAGACATGAGTCATCAACTATATTCATTGCCATACAGTGAAAATGGATTGATGGAATGTGAGCAAACTTACCCTGGAGCCATCCACCAGATAATTCTCCTGACTCAAACTGACGAAATAAGCCAGAGCTCTGCAATATATAAGCATCATGGGACGACCCTGATGCCCTACAAGAACACTGAGGAATCGCATAGCTGGAGTCAAACACTGCTTGTATGTTGTGCGAGTGGCACATCTTGCGGTTCCTGCAACCAAATATAAAATAATTACACAAAGCAAAGGTAACCGACTAAAACAAGAACTCCTACAACAAATTAAGATTCAAGTTCAACAATCCAAATATAATTCACAAAGGACATAAGTGTAAAAAATATAGCAATTATATGGATGTGTGGGAAAATAAATGTTTACATGCTAAGGACTAATTAAGGTCAGCATTAAAATGCATCTATAAGGCATACATGAAATGTATTGATTCAGGTATGCATTGCTATACAATTTATGGCCTCGGCCATGCTGATACATGCAATGCCTTGGTGCTAAAGGCGCGCAGACTCCTCCTCATAGCCGCAAAACATGTTCAACAATAGCAATCCGAGCCCTCAAAGGTCCAGTAAGTGGATCGGAAATGAAACTGATTTATAGGGTGGTGGTCCGTCGGAAATCAGCTCTCTGAATCAGACGTAAGCCCATCCCAACAACGTAAGTTATCTGAACGAACAAAAAATATCAGATTTTGTTTGGAAAATGATCCGAACTAACGGAAATGTTCAAATTTGCTTTCGTTCATCGAAAGCGCATATACGCATTTTTCCAAACGTTCGTACGAATGAAAAATGAACGAAAAAAAGCAAAAACACCCACCCAAACTTTCACAGACAGCTACGGAAGTCCGGACGAATGTGTCTCTGAATTGAGCCTCAAATTCAAATTGCAGATGGTGAAAACTGCTTCCATAAAACAAGAATTTGCAAACATAAGAAAAAATAAAAAAATACTAGATCAGCTCAGCACCTTCAAAACATCATTGTGTCACATACACTTAAAAATTTGAAAGCAGACTTTAAGGCAAGGCAGCTAACTCCCCAACTGTGCCCTGAGCGCCATGGTTTGGGCAACCCACCACTCCAGGCTCTCACTGCTTGTGATTGTCTCACTGCACAGATGGGTTAAATGCAGAGGAAAAATCTCCTATGTGTGCACAAGCATTTATGAATTAAAGAGGAACAAGACACAGGGATTTTACTCACCTGGGTATTGTTCCTCTGGGCTAGAGGTGAGAGGGGTTGCACCCGCGGCACTGAGATGTGGTGAGGGCTCCAAAAGCAGGTAAGTGAAATGGGGGATCCGAGGGAGTTCCACACACTGGGGCATCCCAAATTTGGGATTGGGACACAGATGGCAATGGAATCTTTTAAACTCCAGGGACTCAGTTGTTCCTCTTTAAATAAATAAATAAATAAATAAATAAAATAGTCTATTGTCCCTGGCACACAACACAAATGTTTATTCTGACCCATACTTGTTATTATTGCAGTTATTCAGTTACATTTCTTTTGCCCCAATCTTTTGAAGCAGACCTAAAGACAAAAATACTGCAAAACCCTTAGGGTTCCCTCAGATTAGGGATGTCCCTTTGTTTAAACAGTAGCACAAAAGTGGTCTGGATTGCTCACCTAGTCCATGCTTCCATAGCAAACTCACACTTTACTAGCTGACTGGCGGAGAGGGGGATACCTAGCCCACAATTGCCGCGCCATAGCAATAGTATGTTCATCCTGTCACTCTTGAATCATCTGCTCTCCAATATAACAAATAAACACGCTTAGCTGGAATTTTCTTTACTGCATTTACAACTCCTTCCAAAGGGTTATATTCAGGGGCATAACTTGAGGTGTGCAGAGGATGTGACCGCATTGGGGCCCAGGAGATTGGGGGGGGGGGCACGTCATTGTTGCTCCTCCACCTTATTTATCATATTTGTGCTCACTTGGATAGAGGAGTCAGCATTTGTCTTTTATGCTTGTCTTTAGTTTTCTAGCTGCATCCAATTAAGTTAAAAGACAGAAAAAAAGTGTAATGTATAAGCCATGAAAGGGCCCATTTTAATGTTTGCACCAGGCCACATTTACGGAGATGCCAACTCACCCCCCAACACACCCGCCAATCCGGTGATATCACGTCACCCCCAAATAAAATCGCAGCTTCTGGCGGCATCACTCCCTGTCTTGGTTGGCAGGCATTGCCAACCAGACTTGGAGAAGACGCTGTCTGGGGTGACACAGACTGGAAGCGATTCCAAGGAGGAGGTGTGGTTCCCCTTCCAGCAGCCGGCATCACGCACGTAGAGCCTGAGGCGGAGTGGTGGCGGTGGTCAGTGGGACAGCCGAGGTGAGCGGCGGGCAGGTGGTGGCAGTGGGGGTACAGCATCCGGAGCAATAGTGGGACATCTGTACCAGCCAGGATGAAGGGCCATTTCCCTACTCCAAAAAAACACAGCAATAGGCATCGCCCCAAACCACATATATGCCACACCCCAAAATGCACCCATGACATGCCCATCGCCCCATAATCTGGTCTCTAAAGTTGGCATCTCTGCATTTAGTTATGCCACTAGTTTTATTTATGTTTGGGAGCAGGGGAGTAGCTAGGCTTTCTGGCACCCGGGCCAAAGATTCGGACTGGCCCCCCACCTGTTCCCAGACCCCTTTTGGCACCTCCCTGACCTACTGCACCTGGGGCAAGTGCCCTCCTGCTCATCCCTAGCTACGTCCCTGATTGGGAGAGATTAATTGAGCCATATAACATGTAAAAATGTATTTCAAAATAAAGAGTGGGCACCACATAGATGTTCAGTCCGTTTTGCCTTGGTGGCATCTAGCAGATGTGTGGGGCAACCAGAGGAACCTACAAGGACAGGGTTTGACAGGAACAATAGCTCTGAAGCCTTGAGCCCTCAGCGGCACTCATTGTGCGATTTAAAGAAAAAAAACGGCAGCACCGATATGGACACCAGCCTGCATCTAATTTAACACTAATACTAAACAGATTGCAGCGCCGGGCTCTCTGGTTGAAGACGCCATGGTTTATAGTGGCGCTGTAGGTCAAGATCCCATAGAGCACAATGGGCAGATCTGTATTGAAGCGTTTTATGCTTATACAGTAATGTAAACACAAGACATACAGGCTGAATCATTACTAGCGCTAGGTATCAGCAGATGAGCATCTGTACAGAGGAGCAACCGCTAGTATACGCTGTGATCTGCTAAAGAGCACCTCAGTCACTGTAGTAACCTGGCCGCCATTGATGAATGAGATGTATGTTGGGCGTTCTAACACCAGTATAGTGTTGCAAGGAGCAAAGGGCAGCGACTGCCAAGTGCAACCGACTCTCAGCGACTCACACCATATTCATCAAAAATCCACACTCACAGAACGCCGGCGCTCAAAATTGGGTCTATGTAGCCCATAGCGCCAGGCGCTGTGTGATTAAAGTCTGTTTTATAACTTATATCCACTAGTAACCAAGATAAAACATATGGAATTACTGTATTGTTCGCCCTATAAGACGCACCTGCCCAGAAGACGCACCTAGGATTTTGGGGAGGAAAATAAGAAAAATAATATTTTTAACCAAATAATAGGCAAAGTGCAGAATCCTCCAATTACAGGCAGAGTGGCATCCCCCTCTCATTCCCATAGGCAGAGTGGCATTCTCCCATTCCATTCCTATAGGCAGTGTGGCATTCCCCCCTCCCATTCCCATATAGACAGTGTGTCATTCCCCTCTTTCCATTCCCATAGGCAGTGTGGCATTCCCCCCTCCCATTCCCAATATAATCAGTGTGGCCCCCCTCCTATTCCTGAACAGTCGGGTCCGTGCAGCGGGTGGGTGTGGCCTGCGTCGACATGGTGCAGGCCATGCCCACCTGCTGCACAGACCCGGGTGCTCGTGTGTGCCCCGGCCGAAAGAGGCAGCAGCTGGAGGGCAGGAGATGATGGCGGAGCGGCAGGCGCTGCCTTCGTCCCTATCGCTGCCGCAGCAATAGCAGCGGCGGGGACGGGGTAAGAGCCCGCCGCTCCTCTGTCTTCTTCTGGCCTCCCGCAGCAGGCAACGTGGGAGCGCCGGTAACGTGAGTTTACTTTTTTAATTAATTTTTTTTTTTTACATTCGTCCGATAAGGCGCATTGACATTCCCCCCCCCCCCCCACACACACACACACACACACACTTTTGGGGGAAAATAAGTGCGTCTTATAGGGCGAAAATACGGTACATTGTTGTAACATTGTGACATTAACACTTTAATGCCAGACCTGTAATGACAATTCTGCATAAAAATAAAAAAATAAAAAAAGATTTCAAAAATGACTTTCAATAGGACAAGAGAGGTCACACAATGATTTCATTAAAAAAAAAAATTAAAGGAAAACCCTGTTTAAAGAGAAGAAAAGTAACATCCATTGAAATGTATGGGAGAGCGACAGGTAGCAACAGGTAATACCAGGCGCTCTGGAAGCCAGAGCGCTGGCGGTTTACGCTGAGCCGTCTGTGATGATGAGTTAAAATACAGCGCCAATGTTTTCAGCATGAAAAAAAATACTAAATACGCTGTGCATCGCCAAAAAGACGACAGTGCAAAGCAGCTCACACTGGCACTGTTCTCGGCAGTCGCGTCCAACAGATGCTGACACAGGCCGGCCAATAACTAGTGCAACAATCAAAGCAAGTTTGCATCCGGCGCAACGACCAGCACCATTCTAGTCAAAATAGCAAAAAATGATAAGGTGCTGGCACTCCAAAACTGGCGCTATAGCCACCAGAAAGACGCAAAATGGAGCGCTTCATAAATATAGTACATATTTCACAGTGACCAGTGCTCGTTTAAGCTGTGGAAGTTTATAGTGGCACTGTAGGTTTGTATCCCATAGAAGAATTTTATGTTTATGAATAATATTAAACACAGTACCGTATTTTTCGCCCTATAAGACGTACTTATTTTTCCCCAAAAGTGGGGGGAAAATGTCCGTGCGCCTTATCGGGCTAATGTAAAAATTTTTTTTTAAAAATAAAAAAAAATAAATAAAAAAAAATCACCCGTTCCCGGCGCTCCCGCGTAGCCTGTTAGACTACGGGAGCCCAGAGGAGCGGCGAGGGCTCTGTCCCGGCCCCGCCGCTGCGATCGCTGTCTTTTACAGGCAGCGATGACAGCGGCGGGGCCAGAGACAGTGCCCCCGCCGCTCCTCCGCCTGCTGCTTCTTCCGCCTGGGGAACATGCGAGCACCCAGGTCAGGGCAGAGGGTGGGCGCGGCCTGCCCCAAGTCAGGGCAGGCCACGCCCACCTGCTGCCCTGACCTGGGTGCTTGCATGTGCCCAGGAAGGAGCAGCAGGCGGGGGCACTGTCTCTGGCCCCGCCGCTGTCATTGCTGCCTGTAAAAGACAGCGATCGCAGCGGCGGGGCCGGGACAGAGCCCGCCGCTGCTTCTTACGGCCAGCTCCATGAATGGGGTGGCCGTGGCCTGTGCCGACGCTGACGCGGTGCAGGCCACGCCCACCCCATTCACGGAGCCGACCGCTCAGCGGAGCGGTGTCAGTGGAGAGGTGAGTTTAACTTTTTTTTTTTTTTACTTAAGCCGCACAGGGGGGTGCCACACAGCCTATGGGAATTGGGGGAGGGGTGGATGCCACACAGCCTATGGGAATTGGGGGAGGGGGGATGCCACACTGCCTATGGGAATTGGGGGGAGGGGGGATGCCAAACAGAATATGGGGGGAGAAGGGGATGCCACACAGCCTATGGGAATTGGGGGGAGGGGGGATGCCACACAGCCTATGGGGGGAGAAGGGGATGACACACAGCCTATGGGAATTGGGGGGAGAGGGGATGCCACACAGTCTATGGGAATTGGGGGGAGGCGGGGATGCCACACAGAATATGGGGGGAGAAGGGGATGCCACACAGCCTATGGGAATTGGGGGGAGAGGGGATGCCACACAGCCTATGGGAATTGGGGGGATGCCACACAGCCTAAGGGGGGAGAAGGGGATGCCACATAGCCTATGGGAATTGGGGGGAGAGGGGATGCCACACAGCCTATGGGGGGAGAGGGGGATGCCACGCAGCCTATACAAATGGGGGGAGAGGGGATGCTACACAGCCTATGGGGGGAGAAGGGGATGCCACACAGCCTATGGGAATTGGGGGGAGGGGGGATGCCACACAGAATATGAGAGGAGAAGGGGATGCCACACAGCCTATGGGAATTGGGGGGAGAGGGGATGCCACACAGCCTATGGGAAATGGGGGGAGAGGGGATGCCACACAGCCTATGGGAATTGGGGGAGGGGGGATGCCACACCGCCTATGGGGGGAGAAGGGGATGCCACACAGCCTATGGGGGGAGAGGGGATGCCACACAGCCTATACAAATGAGGGGAGAGGGGGTGCTACACAGCCTATGGGGGGAGAGGGGGATGCCACACAGCCTATACAAATGGGGGGAGAGGGGGATGCCACACAGCCTATGGGGGGAGAGGGGGATGCCACACAGCCTATACAAATGGGGGAGAGGGGATGCCACACAGCCTATGGGGGGAGAGGGGGATGCCACACAGCCAATACTAATGGGGGGGATGGGGAATGCCACACAGCCTATGGGGGGAGAGGGGGATGCCACAAAGCCTATGGGGGGAGAGGGGGAGGCCACACAGCCTATACTAATGGGGGGAGGGGGATGCCACACAGCCAATGGGAATGGGGGGGCACACTGCCTATATGGAGAATAGGAGGGGGGAATGCCACACTGCTTATGATATCCTACACTGTCTATGGAATGTGGGCATCCCACACGGCCAATGGGAAAGGGGAATGCCACACTGTCTGTAATGGTGCGTTTTTGGTTTAAAATTTTTTTTTCTTATTTTCTCCCCCAAATCCTAGGTGCGTCTTATGGGCAGGTGCATCATATATGGCGAAAAATACGGTAATTTGTAGGGAACTTGCATTGTGACTTGTCAATATTGTAATCGCAGGACTTAGATTTTGCCAAATGTAATTTTATTTTTTCCTGTAAATTATATTAACTCTGCTTTTTTGCTTTAACAATGTGTAATTTGGAGCTCAACATCTGAAACGCAGCCTAAATGCGCTGTTCGTCCCCTTTTTCCCCAGCAGTGATATTATGTAACTGAAATGAAGAAACGCCGACCAGCACCTCTTACATACAGCGTCAATCTTTTCAGCAATGAATGAATAAATAAGTGTGCATCCCCTTAAGGACAGCGGTACAGAGTGGGGGCTCACTGGCGCTATTATAATTGGCATTCGGTTCCAACAGGTGCTGACACAAGCCGCCCAATACCTAGGGCACTAATCCAAGATGATTAATTATTTGTGACTTGCAGCGCCATTCTGTACAAATAGCAGCACCAAAATATAAATAGATGCCAACACTCAGAAACTGTTCGGATGCCAAAAAAATGTTGCTTCTTAAATAAGGCTCTAAATCTTAATCTAAGGCTACTGGGGAATTATAAACTACTGTCAAACCAGGATAGAAATTAAGACAGAGACTCCAAGGTGGTTGTACTACTTACATTAGAGATAAGTCTCCTGAAATATTGGAGGTCTGCTGGCTGAAGGCTTGGAGGAAAGTACCTAGCAGCCTTGTAGAATGATGGAAGCCTTGTTGGCCAGAGGCATGGAGGAAAGTACCTAGCAGCGTTGTAGAATGATGTAAGCCTGCTGACCAGAGCCTTGGAGGAAAGTACCTAGAAGCCTTGTAGAGTGTTGGAAGCCTGCTGGCCAGAGGCATAGAGGAAAGTACCTAGCAGCCTTGTAGAATGATGGAAGCCTGCTGGCCAGAGGCTTGGAGGAAAGCACCTAGCAGCCTTGTAGGATGATGGGAGCCTGCTGACCAGAGGCATGGAGGAAAGTACCTAGCAGCCTTGTAGAATGATGGAAGCCTGCTGGCCAGAGGTATGGAGGAAAGTACCTAGAAGCCTTGTAGAGTGATTGAAGCCTGCTAACCAGAGGCTTGGAAGAAAGTGCCTAGCAGCCTTGTAGAATGATGGAAGCCTGCTGGCCAGAGGTATGGAGGAAAGTACCTAGAAGCCTTGTAGAGTGATGGAAGCCTGCTAACCAGAGGCTTGGAAGAAAGTGCCTAGCAGCATTGTAGAATGATGGAAGCCTGCTGACCAGAGGCATGGAGGAAAGTGCCTAGCAGCCTTGTAGAATGATGGAAGCCTGCTGGCCAGGGGCATGGAGGAAAGTACCTAGCAGCCTTGTAGAATGATGGAAGCCTGCTGGCCAGGGGCATGGAGGAAAGTACCTAGTAGCCTTGTAGAATGATGGAAGCCTGCTGGCCAGAGGCATGGAGGAAAGCACCTAGCAGCCTTGTAGAATGATGGAAGCCTGCTGGCCTGACGCTTGGAGGAAAGTACCTGGCAGCCTTGTAGAATGATGGAAGCCTACTGGCCAGAGGTTTGGAGGAAAGTGCCTAGTAGCTTTGTAGAATGATGGAAGCTTGCTGACCAGAGGCTTGGAGGAAAGTACCTAGCAGCCTTGTAGAATGATGGAAGCCTGCTGGCCAGAGGCATGGAGAAAAGTACCTAGCAGCCTTGTAGAATGATGGAAGCTTGCTTACCAGAGGCTTGGAGGTAAGTACCTAGCAGCCTTGTAGAATGATGGAAGCCTGCTGGCCAGAGGCTTGGAGGAAAGTACCTAGCAGCTTTGTAGAATGATGGAAGCCTGCTGGCCAGAGGCTTGGAGTAAAGAAACTAGCAGCCTTGTAGAATGATGGAAGCTTGCTTACCAGAGGCTTGGAGGAAAGTACCTAGCAGCCTTGTAGAATGATGGAAGCCTGCTGGCCAGAGGCTTGGGGGAAAGTACCTAGCAGCCTTGTAGGATGCTGGTAGCCTGCTGGCCAGAGACTTGGAGGAAAGAACCTAGCAGCCTTGTAGAATGATGGACGCCTGCTGACCAGAGGCTTGGGGGAAAGTACCTAGCAGCCTTGTAGAATGATGGAAGCCTGCTAACCAGAGGCTTGGAAGAAAGTGCCTAGCAGCCTTGTAGAATGATGGAAGCCTGCTGGTTAGAGGCTTGGGGGAAAGTACCTAGCAGCCTTGTAGAATGATGGAAGCTTGCTGACCAGAGGCATGGAGGAAAGTACCTAGCAGCCTTGTAGAATGATGGAAGCCTGCTGGCCAGAGGCTTGGGCGAAAGTACCTAGCAGCCTTGTAGGATGCTGGGAGCATGCTGGCCAGAGACTTGAAGGAAAGTACCTAGCAGCCTTGTAGAATGATGGAAGCCTGCTGACCAGAGGCTTGGAAGAAAGTGCCTAGCAGCCTTGTAGAATGATGGAAGCCTGCTGGCCAGAGGCTTTGGGGAAAGTACCTAGCAGCCTTGTAGGATGCTGGGAGCATGCTGGCCAGAGACTTGGAGGAAAGTACCTAGCAGCCTTGCAGAATGATGGAAGCCTGCTGGCCAGAGGCTTGGGGGAGAGTACCTAGCAGCCTTGTAGAATGATGGAAGCTTGCTGACCAGAGGCTTTGGAGGAAAGTACCTAGCAGCCTTGTAGAATGATGGAAGCCTGCTGGCCAGAGGCTTGGAGGAAAGTACTTAGCAGCCTTGTAGAATGATGGAAGCCTGCTGGCCAGAGGCTTGGAGGAAAGTACCTAGCAGCCTTGTATAATGATGGAAGCCTGATGGCCAGAGGCTTGGAGGGAAGTACTTAGCAGCCTTGTAGAATGATGGAAGCTTGCTGACCAGAGGCTTGGAGAAAAGTACCTAGCAGCTTTGTAGAATGATGGAAGTCTACTGGCCAGAGGCTTGGAGTAAAGTAACTAGCAGCCTTGTAGAATGATGGAAGCTTGCTTACCAGAGGCTTGGAGGAAAGTACCTAGCAGCCTTGTAGAATGATGGAAGCCTGCTGGCCAGAGGCTTGGGGGAAAGTACCTAGCAGCCGTGTAGGATGCTGGGAGCCTACTGGCCAGAGACTTGGAGGAAAGAACCTAGCAGCCTTGTAGAATGATGGACGCCTGCTGACCAGAGGCTTGGGGGAAAGTACCTAGCAGCCTTGTAGAATGATGGAAGCCTGCTAACCAGAGGCTTGGAAGAAAGTGCCTAGCAGCCTTGTAGAATGATGGAAGCCTGCTGGTTAGAGGCTTGGGGGAAAGTACCTAGCAGCCTTGTAGAATGATGGAAGCTTGCTGACCAGAGGCTTGGAGGAAAGTACCTAGCAGCCTTGTAGAATGCTGGAAGCCTGCTGGCCAGAGGCTTGGGGGAAAGTACCTAGCAGCCTTGTAGGATGCTGGGAGCATGCTGGCCAGAGACTTGGAGGAAAGTACCTAGCAGCCTTGTAGAATGATGGAAGCCTGCTGACCAGAGGCTTGGAAGAAAGTGCCTAGCAGCCTTGTAGAATGATGGAAACTTTCTGACCAGAGGCATGGAGGAAAGTTCCTAGCAGCCTTGTAGGATGATGGAAGTCTGCTGACCAGAGTCATGAAGGAAAGTACCTAGCAGCCTTGTAGAATGATGGAAGCCTGCTGGCCAGAGGCATAGAAGAAAGCACCTAGAAGCCTTGTAGAATGATGGAAGCCTGCTGGCCAGGGGCATGGAGGAAAGTGCCTAGCAGCCTTGTAGAATGATGGAAGCCTGCTGGCCAGGGGCATGGAGGAAAGTACCTAGCAGCCTTGTAGAATGATGGAAGCCTGCTGGCCAGGGGCATGGAGGAAAGTACCTAGTAGCCTTGTAGAATGATGGAAGCCTGCTGGCCAGAGGCATGGAGGAAAGCACCTAGCAGCCTTGTAGAATGATGGAAGCCTGCTGGCCTGACGCTTGGAGGAAAGTACCTGGCAGCCTTGTAGAATGATGGAAGCCTACTGGCCAGAGGTTTGGAGGAAAGTGCCTAGTAGCCTTGTAGAATGATGGAAGCTTGCTGACCAGAGGCTTGGAGGAAAGTACCTAGCAGCCTTGTAGAATGATGGAAGCCTGCTGGCCAGAGGCATGGAGAAAAGTACCTAGCAGCCTTGTAGAATGATGGAAGCTTGCTTACCAGAGGCTTGGAGGTAAGTACCTAGCAGCCTTGTAGAATGATGGAAGCCTGCTGGCCAGAGGCTTGGAGGAAAGTACCTAGCAGCTTTGTAGAATGATGGAAGCCTGCTGGCCAGAGGCTTGGAGTAAAGAAACTAGCAGCCTTGTAGAATGATGGAAGCTTGCTTACCAGAGGCTTGGAGGAAAGTACCTAGCAGCCTTGTAGAATGATGGAAGCCTGCTGGCCAGAGGCTTGGGGGAAAGTACCTAGCAGCCTTGTAGGATGCTGGTAGCCTGCTGGCCAGAGACTTGGAGGAAAGAACCTAGCAGCCTTGTAGAATGATGGACGCCTGCTGACCAGAGGCTTGGGGGAAAGTACCTAGCAGCCTTGTAGAATGATGGAAGCCTGCTAACCAGAGGCTTGGAAGAAAGTGCCTAGCAGCCTTGTAGAATGATGGAAGCCTGCTGGTTAGAGGCTTGGGGGAAAGTACCTAGCAGCCTTGTAGAATGATGGAAGCTTGCTGACCAGAGGCATGGAGGAAAGTACCTAGCAGCCTTGTAGAATGATGGAAGCCTGCTGGCCAGAGGCTTGGGCGAAAGTACCTAGCAGCCTTGTAGGATGCTGGGAGCATGCTGGCCAGAGACTTGAAGGAAAGTACCTAGCAGCCTTGTAGAATGATGGAAGCCTGCTGACCAGAGGCTTGGAAGAAAGTGCCTAGCAGCCTTGTAGAATGATGGAAGCCTGCTGGCCAGAGGCTTTGGGGAAAGTACCTAGCAGCCTTGTAGGATGCTGGGAGCATGCTGGCCAGAGACTTGGAGGAAAGTACCTAGCAGCCTTGCAGAATGATGGAAGCCTGCTGGCCAGAGGCTTGGGAGAGAGTACCTAGCAGCCTTGTAGAATGATGGAAGCTTGCTGACCAGAGGCTTTGGAGGAAAGTACCTAGCAGCCTTGTAGAATGATGGAAGCCTGCTGGCCAGAGGCTTGGAGGAAAGTACTTAGCAGCCTTGTAGAATGATGGAAGCCTGCTGGCCAGAGGCTTGGAGGAAAGTACCTAGCAGCCTTGTATAATGATGGAAGCCTGATGGCCAGAGGCTTGGAGGGAAGTACTTAGCAGCCTTGTAGAATGATGGAAGCTTGCTGACCAGAGGCTTGGAGAAAAGTACCTAGCAGCTTTGTAGAATGATGGAAGTCTACTGGCCAGAGGCTTGGAGTAAAGTAACTAGCAGCCTTGTAGAATGATGGAAGCTTGCTTACCAGAGGCTTGGAGGAAAGTACCTAGCAGCCTTGTAGAATGATGGAAGCCTGCTGGCCAGAGGCTTGGGGGAAAGTACCTAGCAGCCGTGTAGGATGCTGGGAGCCTACTGGCCAGAGACTTGGAGGAAAGAACCTAGCAGCCTTGTAGAATGATGGACGCCTGCTGACCAGAGGCTTGGGGGAAAGTACCTAGCAGCCTTGTAGAATGATGGAAGCCTGCTAACCAGAGGCTTGGAAGAAAGTGCCTAGCAGCCTTGTAGAATGATGGAAGCCTGCTGGTTAGAGGCTTGGGGGAAAGTACCTAGCAGCCTTGTAGAATGCTGGAAGCCTGCTAACCAGAGGCTTGGAAGAAAGTGCCTAGCAGCCTTGTAGAATGATGGAAGCTTGCTGACCAGAGACTTGGAGGAAAGAACCTAGCAGCCTTGTAGAATGATGGACGCCTGCTGACCAGAGGCTTGGGGGAAAGTACCTAGCAGCCTTGTAGAATGATGGAAGCCTGCTAACCAGAGGCTTGGAAGAAAGTGCCTAGCAGCCTTGTAGAATGATGGAAGCCTGCTGGTTAGAGGCTTGGGGGAAAGTACCTAGCAGCCTTGTAGAATGATGGAAGCCTGCTAACCAGAGGCTTGGAAGAAAGTGCCTAGCAGCCTTGTAGAATGATGGAAGCTTGCTGACCAGAGGCTTGGAGGAAAGTACCTAGCAGCCTTGTAGAATGCTGGAAGCCTGCTGGCCAGAGGCTTGGGGGAAAGTACCTAGCAGCCTTGTAGGATGCTGGGAGCATGCTGGCCAGAGACTTGGAGGAAAGTACCTAGCAGCCTTGTAGAATGATGGAAGCCTGCTGACCAGAGGCTTGGAAGAAAGTGCCTAGCAGCCTTGTAGAATGATGGAAACTTTCTGACCAGAGGCATGGAGGAAAGTTCCTAGCAGCCTTGTAGGATGATGGAAGTCTGCTGACCAGAGTCATGAAGGAAAGTACCTAGCAGCCTTGTAGAATGATGGAAGCCTGCTGGCCAGAGGCATAGAAGAAAGCACCTAGAAGCCTTGTAGAATGATGGAAGCCTGCTGGCCAGACGCTTGGAGGAAAGTACCTGGCAGCCTTGTAGAATGATGAAAGCCTACTGGCCAGAGGTTTGGAGGAAAGTACCTAGCAGCCTTGTAGAATGATGGAAACTTTCTGACCAGAGGTTTGGAGGAAAGTACCTGGCAGCCTTGTAGAATGATGGAAGCCTGCTGGCCAGAGGCTTGGAGGAAAGAACCTTGCAGCCTTGTAGAATAATGGAAGCCTGCAGGCCAGAGGCTTGGAGGAAAGTACCTAGCAGCCTTGTAGAATGATGGTAGCCTGCTGGCCAGACGCTTGGAGGAAAGTACCTGGCAGCCTTGTAGAATGATGAAAGCCTACTGGCCAGAGGTTTGGAGGAAAGTACCTAGCAGCCTTGTAGAATGATGGAAACTTTCTGACCAGAGGTTTGGAGGAAAGTACCTGGCAGCCTTGTAGAATGATGGAAGCCTGCTGGCCAGAGGCTTGGAGGAAAGTACCTTGCAGCCTTGTAGAATAATGGAAGCCTGCGGGCCAGAGGCTTGGAGGAAAGTACCTAGCAGCCTTGTAGAATGATGGAAGCCTGCTGGCCAGAGGCTTGGGGGAAAGTACCTAGCAGCCTTGTAGGATGCTTGGAGCCTGCTGGCCAGAGACTTAGAGGAAAGTACCTAGCAGCCTTGTTGAATGATGGACGCCTGCTGACCAGAGGCTTGGGGGAAAGTACCTAGCAGCCTTGTAGAATTATGGAAGCCTGCTAACCAGAGGCTTGGAAGAAAGTGCCTAGCAGCCTTGTAGAATGATGGAAGCCTGCTGGTCAGAGGCTTGGGGGAAAGTACCTAGCAGCCTTGTAGAATGGTGGAAGCTTGCAGACCAGAGGCTTGGAGGAAAGTGCCTAGCAGCCTTGTAGGATGCTGGGAGCATGCTGGCCAGAGACTTGGAGGAAAGTACGTAGCAGCCTTGTAGAATGATGGAAGCCATTGACCAGAGGCTTGGAAGAAAGTGCCTAGCAACCTTCTAGAATGATCGAAGCCTGCTGGCCAGAGGCATGGAGGAAAGTACCTAGCAGCCTTGTAGGATGATGGAAGTCTGCTGACCAGAGGCATGGAGGAAAGTACCTAGCAGCCTTGTAGAATGATGGAAGCCTGCTGGCCAGACGCTTGGAGGAAAGTACCTGGCAGCCTTGTAGAATGATGAAAGCCTACTGGCCAGAGGTTTGGAGGAAAGTACCTAGCAGCTTTGTAGAATGATGGAAACTTTCTGACCAGAGGCTTGGAGGAAAGTACCTAGTAGCCTTGTAGAATGATGGAAGCCTGCTGGCCAGAGGCTTGGAGGAAAGTACTTAGCAGCCTTGTAGAATGATGGAAGCTTGCGTACCAGAGGCTTGGAGGAAAGTACCTAGCAGCCTTGTAGAATGATGGAAGCCTGCTGGCCAGAGGCTTGGAGGAAAGTACCTAGCAGCCTTGTAGAATGATGGAAGCCTGCTGGCCAGAGGCTTGGAGGAAAGTGCCTAGCAGCCTTGTAGAATGATGGAAGCCTGCTGGCCAGAGGCTTGGAGGAAAGTACCTAGCAGCCTTGTAGAATGATGGAAGCCTGCTGGCCAGAGGCATGGAGGAAAGTGCCTAGCAGCCTTGTAGAATGATGGAAGCCTGCTGGCCAGAAACTTGGAGGAAAGTACTTAGCAGCCTTGTAGAATGATGGAAGCTTGCTTACTAGAGGCTTGGATGAAAGTACCTAGCAGCCTTCTAGAATGATGGAAGCCTACTGACCAGAGGCTTGGATGAAAGTACCTAGCAGCCTTGTAGAACAATGGAAGCCTGCTGGCCAGAGGCTTGGGAATGATGGAAGCCTGCTGACCAGAGGCATGGAGGAAAGTAGCTAGCAGCCTTGTAGAATGATGGAAGCCTGCTGGCCAGAGGCATGGAGGAAAGTGCCTAGCAGCCTTGTAGAATGATGGAAGCCTGCTGGCCAGAGGCATGGAGGAAAGTACTTAGCAGCCGTGTAGAATGATGGAAGCCTGCTGGCCAGAGACTTGGAGGAAAGTACCTAGCAACCTTGTAGAATGATGGAAGCCTGCTGACCAGAGGCATGGAGGAAAGTACCTAGCAGCCTTGTAGAATGAAGGAAGCCTGCTAACCAGAGGCTTGGAAGAAAGTTCCTAGCATCCTTGTAGAATGATGGAAGCTTGCTGACCAGAGGCTTGGAGGAAAGTAACTAGCAGCCTTGTAGAATGATGGAAGCCTGCTGGCCAGAGGCTTGGATGAAGGTACCTAGCAGCCTTGTAGAATGATGGAAGCCTTCTAGCCAGAGGCATGGAGGAAAGTGCCTAGCAGCCTTGTAAAATGATGGAAGCCTGCTGGCCAGAAGCATGGAGGAAAGGACCAAGCAGCCTTGTAGAATGATAGAAGCCTGCTGGCCAGAGGCTTGGAGGAAAGTACCTAGCAGCCTTGTAGAATGATGGAAGCCTGCTGGCCAGACGCTTGAAGGAAAGTACCTAGCAGTCTTGTAGAATGATGGAAGCCTGCTGGCCAGAGTCATGGAGGAAAGTACCTAGCAGCCTTGTAGAATGATGGAAGCCTGCTGGCCAGAGGCATGGAGGAAAGTGCCTAGCAGCCTTGTAGAATGATGGAAGCCTGCTGGCCAGAAACTTGGAGGAAAGTACTTAGCAGCCTTGTAGAATGATGGAAGCCTGCTTACTAGAGGCTTGGATGAAAGTACCTAGCAGCCTTCTAGAATGATGGAAGCCTACTGGCCAGAGG
The DNA here is from genome assembly GCA_027917425.1 of Gastrophryne carolinensis. NCBI lineage: Eukaryota > Metazoa > Chordata > Amphibia > Anura > Microhylidae > Gastrophryne > Gastrophryne carolinensis. The sequence goes on from CM051235.1 coordinate 575,439,321, forward strand.
CTTGGATGAAAGTACCTAGCAGCCTTGTAGAACAATGGAAGCCTGCTGGCCAGAGGCTTGGGAATGATGGAAGCCTGCTGACCAGAGGCATGGAGGAAAGTAGCTAGCAGCCTTGTAGAATGATGGAAGCCTGCTGGCCAGAGGCATGGAGGAAAGTGCCTAGCAGCCTTGTAGAATGATGGAAGCCTGCTGGCCAGAGGCATGGAGGAAAGTACTTAGCAGCCGTGTAGAATGATGGATGCCTGCTGGCCAGAGACTTGGAGGAAAGTACCTAGTAACCTTGTAGAATGATGGAAGCCTGCTGACCAGAGGCATGGAGGAAAGTACCTAGCAGCCTTGTAGAATGAAGGAAGCCTGCTAACCAGAGGCTTGGAAGAAAGTTCCTAGCATCCTTGTAGAATGATGGAAGCTTGCTGACCAGAGGCTTGGAGGAAAGTAACTAGCAGCCTTGTAGAATGATGGAAGCCTGCTGGCCAGAGGCTTGGATGAAGGTACCTAGCAGCCTTGTAGAATGATGGAAGCCTTCTAGCCAGAGGCATGGAGGAAAGTGCCTAGCAGCCTTGTAAAATGATGGAAGCCTGCTGGCCAGAAGCATGGAGGAAAGGACCAAGCAGCCTTGTAGAATGATAGAAGCCTGCTGGCCAGAGGCTTGGAGGAAAGTACCTAGCAGCCTTGTAGAATGATGGAAGCCTGCTGGCCAGACGCTTGCAGGAAAGTACCTAGCAGTCTTGTAGAATGATGGAAGCCTGCTGGCCAGAGTCATGGAGGAAAGTACCTTGCAGCCTTGTAGAATGATGGAAGCCTGCTGGCCAGAGGCATGGAGGAAAGTACCTAGCAGCCTTGTAGAATGATCGAAGCCTGCTGGCCAGTCGCTTGGAGGAAAGTACCTAGCAGCCTTGTAGAATGATCAAAGCCTGCTGGCCAGACGCTTGCAGGAAAGTACCTAGCAGCCTTGTAGAATGATGGAAGCTTGCTGACCAGAGGCTTGGAGGAAAGTACCTACAAATTAGTAAAACTGGTTGTGGCACACTGTTTAGGAAAATGACAACTATCTTGTCACAGACAGCATAAAAAGGAATGTAAGGATCAGGGTTCAAAATCACCTCCAAAATACCTCTGCCCAACAGGTATAGGAATATACTAAACAAATGCAATATAGGAGGTCATGAACACCAAGAGGAGACTATGTAATGCGATTCATGATTTAATGCTCATATGATATGTGCAGTACAACAGTGCAAGACTATTTACAGTGAAATCAATCAGGTTCTATATCAAAAGGCTAGCAGTATATACATCCAGCACATGCAGGGAAAATGCAGATGCAAAAACTATAACACATGTTGGATAGACAGAATACTAGATCAAGTTCAAGCAAATCAGAAAGAGTACATTCAAGTTTGCAAAGTATTTCCCTTTAAGGCATGAAACAAACAAAAACATAGTCAAGTAAAGGATGCAGGTAAGTAGGAGCGCTTACAGGCTGACCGCAGGTCACAAGGACACCTCAACGTTTCGGTCCGAAATAGACCTTTGTCAAGAGCATAGCGGTATCCATGTTGTGCAGGCAGAGGGTTTTTATACCTAGTCAAGGGTCTCCAGCTGTAGGAAATGATGGCGCCACAGGAGGCGCACGTACCAGCGCCTTATTGTGACATCATCAGCAGCACCCGTGACACGTCCCGATCACGCTGCCCACCGCAGAGATTGCAGGTGATACCGCGTGATGCGCGGGGCTGCGTGGGCATAGAAATAAACGAGGGAAAAGACTTAGCAGAGATGAGAGATACGGAGGAACATGCCCTCATCAAAAATGGCGGAGAGCGTCGAGCAGACCACACTAAAGATGGCGGCCGCAAAAGTGACACAGCAAAAGGTGGTCTGGCTGTACAGAGACGTAGTCAGCCCTACGTGCCACAACAAAGATGGCCGCCGGAGCAGCAGCAATAATGGAGAGTGGCTGTGTCTGCCTCATTAAGTATGGCGTCCGTTAGTCAAGGGGTAGATAAACCGTCCAAAAGAGAGGCAAAATATAAATAACAGCCAACAACAGATGTCCATATATTAAATGATGTATTAGAGTGATTCTTCCAATTTGCGCACGGCGTTAGGGGCGTGGCTATAGATGACAGGTCCGATATGTGGGAGCGCCCTGATGGGGATAATGAACAGCTGGAGACCAAGCTGGAGCCCTCTGAATAGACAAGAGAATGGGTTCAAGGCTGCTGGAAGGCAAACATAAAAACTGATTATTAAAAATAGAACCAAAAATGTGAGTGAAGATAAAAACAGGATACTACATGTGAAAATATCACAATCCAAAATCTAATCATTGCACAATAAACCAAACAAGAGTAAAAGTAGACCACCTAATCAGAGAAATAGGGTAATGGGGTGATGTTATAGATAAACAGAGAAATCGAGGTCCTCATTCAGACCACTTGGGCTCTTGGTGCCCAGTTTGAAAATCCATGACAGTTCCCGTTGTAAAAGTCTGTTTTCAATGTCACCTCCTCTATAGGATAGTCTTACTAATTCAATGCCCACAAACCTTAGCTGACTGATGTTGTGTCCAAATTCCATAAAGTGTCTGGCGACAGAGGATTCTGCATGGCCATTACGGATATCAGACCTGTGCTCGCAGATTCTCTATCGTAGCTCACGTTTGGTTTTACCCACATACCCTTTACCGTATGGGCATTTAATGAGGTAGATGACATTCTTAGAAGAGCAATTGATGAATTCTTGTATAGGGTACTTTTTACCAGAGCTGGGGTGGGTAAAACTGCTTGCCTTAGAAGTGTAGCCACATTGGGCGCAATGCCCACATGGGTACATACCTTTCGGTTTCTCCATGTCGGAGAGCCAGTTGGATGTCATGGTCGGCTTGGGTGAGTGAAACTCCGCTTTAACCAACGATAACCTCAGATTCCTGGCTTTCCTATAGACTGTTAATGGAGGGTCCTTAAAAGTTTCTTCTCATCGGATTGCAGAATTGGCCAATGTTTGCGGACAATTCTCTGTGCCTGAGTGGAAAGTTGGGAAAAATTAAAAATACATGGTATACGTGTGGTGGTATGTTTGGGGAAAAAGGTGCGTAAGGTGGTGTGGTTCAGACCCTTGGCCCTGGCCTGTGCTGTCTGTAGATTGTTGAGTTCATACCCACGCTGGAGTAAATTGTGTATGAGTTCATTAGAACGGAGATCATATAGATCATCTGAGGAAGTTATGCGCCTAATCCGAACAAACTGGCCATAGGGTAGACCCTTTAGCAGAGATGGTGGATGGAAGCTTGTGGCATGGAGTAATGTATTACGATCGGTAGGCTTTTTATAAACATCTGTGGTGAGACAGCCATCTATCAAGTTGATGTGTACGTCTAGAAAGTGAATCTCAGTGGTACTATGGTCAATAGAGAAGGAAATGGTCGGGGTACATTGATTAAGATATGTGTGGAATGACAAGAGTTCATCGAGATGACCGTGCCAAATCATGAATACATCATCGATGTAGCGTTGCCAGGTGAGTATGTTACGTGAGAAGGCACCCGTGGGATAGATAAATTCAGCTTCAAAGTTGGCCATAAAGAGGTTTGCATAACTGGGTGCCATGTTTGAGCCCATGGCGGTTCCCTGGGCTCGTCAAAGGCAAAGTAGTTCTTAGTAAAGATAATGGTAAGCAGATCGCTGGCCAAGGTTTGTAGACCGACTGAGATAGGAGTACCGGCTAGAGCCCTCTTGATTATGTTAATGCCGTCTGTGTGTGGAATAGAAGTATAGAGGCTCGTCACATCCATGGTTACAAGTATACAGTCGGAGGTCAGGGTACCAAAGGAGTTTAACTTATTGAGAAAATCTGTAGTGTCTTGTAGAAAAGACGGGGTGGCCAGTACTAGTGGTTGCAGAAGGCGGTCTAAGAAAATAGCCGGATTCTGGAAGACAGAGTTCGTGCTTGCCACAATAGGGCGGCCGGGTGGTTTATGGAGTTTTTTATGTATTTTCGGTAAACAGTAAAACAGCGGAATCAAGGGATGATCTGTCTTCATTATTGCTGCTGCTCCGGCAGCCATCTTTGTTGTGGCGCGTAGGGCTAACTATGTCTCTGTACAGCCAGACCACCTTTTGCTGTGTCACTTTTGCGGCCGCCATCTTTAGTGTGGTCTGCTCGACGCTCTCCGCCATTTTTGATGAGGGCATGTTCCTCCGTATCTCTCATCTCTGCTAAGTCTTTTCCCTCGTTTATTTCTATGCCCACGCAGGCCCGCGCACGCCCCGCGCATCACGCGGTATCACCTGCAATCTCTGCGGTGGCCAGCGTGATCGGGACGTGTCACGGGTGCTGCTGATGACATCACAATAAGGCGCCAGTACGTGCGCCTCCTGTGGCGCCATCATTTCCTACAACTGGAGACCCTTGACTAGGTATAAAAACCCTCTGCCTGCACAACATGGATACCGCTATCCTCTTGACAAAGGTCTATTCCGGACCGAAACGTTGAGGTGTCCTTGTGACCTGCGGTCAGCCTGTAAGCGCTCCTACTTACCTGCATCCTTTACTTGACTATGTTTTTGTTTGTTTCATGCCTTAAAGGGAAATACTTTGCAAACTCTTTCTGATTTGCTTGAACTTGATCTAGTATTCTGTCTGTCCAACATGTGTTATAGTTTTTGCATCTGCATTTTCCCTGCTTGTGCTGAATGTATATACTGCTAGCCTTTTGATATAGAACCTGATTGATTTCACTGTAAATAGTCTTGCACTGTTGTACTGCACTATCATATGAGCATTAAATCATGAATCGCATTACATAGTCTCCTCTTGGTGTTCATGACCTCCTATATTGCATTTGTTTAGGAAAGTACCTAGCAGCCTTGTAGAATGATGGAAGCCTGCTGGCCAGAGGCTTGGAGGAAAGTACCTAGTAGCCTTGTAGAATGATGGAAGCTTGCTGACCAGAGGCTTGGAGGAAAGTACCTAGCAGCCTTGTAGAATGATGGAAGCCTACTGGCCAGAGGCTTGGATGAAAGTACCTAGCAGCCTTGTAGAATGATGGAAGCCTGCTGGCCAGAGGCTTGGAGGAAAGTACCTAGCAGGCTTGTAGAATGATGGAAACCTGCTGGCCAGACGCTTGGAGGAAAGTACCTGGCAGCCTTGCAGAATGATGGAAGCCTGCTGGCCAGAGGCTTGTAGGAAAGTACCTAGCAGCCTTGTAGAATGATGGAAGCTTGCTTACCAGAAATTGGAGGAAAGTACCTAGCAGCCTTGTAGAATGATGGAAGCCTGCTGGGCAGAGGCTTGGAGGAAAGTGTCTAGTAACCTTGTAGAATGATGGAAGCTTGCTGACCAGAGGCTTGGAGGAAAGTACCTAGCAGCCTTGTAGAATGATGGAAGCCTACTGACCAGAGGCTTGGATGAAAGTACCTAGCAGCCTTGTAGAATGATGGAAGCCTGCTGGCCAGAGGCTTGGGAAAAGTACATAGCAGCCTTGTAGAATGATGGAAACCTGCTGGCCAGACGCTTGGAGGAAAGTACCTGGCAGCCTTGTAGAATGATGGAAGCCTGCTGGCCAGAGGTTTGCAGGAAAGTACCTAGCAGCCTTGTAGTATGATGGAAGCTTGCTTACCAGAGGCTTGGAGGAAAGTACCTAGCAGCCTTGTAGAATGATGGAAGCCTGCTGGCCAGAGGCTTGGATGAAAGTACCTAGCAGACTTGTAGAATGATGGAAGCCTGCTGGGCAGAGGCATGGAGGAAAGTACCTAGCAGCCTTGTAGAATGATGGAAGCCTGCTGGCCAGACGCTTGCAGGAAAGTACCTAGCAGCCTTGTAGAATGATGGAAGCCTGCTTACCAGAGGCTTGGAAGAAAGTACCTAGCAGCCTTGTAGAATGATGGAAGCCTGCTGGCCAGAGGCTTGGAGGAAAGTACCTAGCAGCCTTGTAGAATGATGGAAGCCTGCTGGCCAGACGCTTGCAGCAAAGTACCTAGCAGCCTTGTAGAATGATGGAAGCTTGCTTACCAGAGGCTTAGAGGAAAGTACCTAGCAGCCTTGTAGAATGATGGAAGCCTGCTGGCCAGAGGCATGGAGGAAAGTGCCTAGCAGTTGTGAAGAATGATGGAAACCTGGTGGCCAGAGGCATGGAGGAAAGTACCTAGTACCCTTGTAGAATGATGGAAGCCTGCTGGCCAGAGGCTTGGAGGAAAGTAACTAGCAGCCTTGTAGAATGATGGAAGCCTGCTGGCCAGAGGCTTGGATGAAGGTACCTCGCAGCCTTGTAGAATGATGGAAGCCTGCTGGCCAGAGGCTTGGAGGAAAGTGCCTAGCAGCCTTGTAGAATGATGGAAGCCTGCTGGCCAGAGGCATGGAGGAAAGGACCTAGTAGCCTTGTAGAATGATCGAAGCCTGCTGGCCAGACGCTTGCAGGAAAGTACCTAGCAGTCTTGTAGAATGATGGAAGCCTGCAGCCCAGAGTCATGGAGGAAAGTACCTAGCAGCCTTGTAGAATGATGGAAGCCTGCTGGCCAGGGGCATGGAGGAAAGTACCTAGCAGCCTTGTAGAATGATGGAAGCCTGCTGGCCAGGGGCATGGAGGAAAGTACCTAGCAGCCTTGTAGAATGATGGAAGTCTGCTGGCCAGACGCTTGGAGGAAAGTACCTAGCAGCCTTGTAGAATGATAGAAGCCTGCTGGCCAGACGCTTGCAGGAAAGTACCTAGCAGCCTTGTAGAATGATGGAAGCTTGCTGACCAGAGGCTTGGAGGAAAGTACCTAGCAGCCTTGTAGAATGATGGAAGCCTGCTGGCCAGAGGCTTGGAGGAAAGTACCTTGCAGCCTTGTAGAATGATGGAAGCCTGCTGGCCAGACGCTTGCAGGAAAGTACCTAGCAGCCTTGTAGAATGATGGAAGCCTGCTGGCCAGAGGCTTGGAGGAAAGTACCTAGCAGCCTGGTAGAATGATGGAAGCCTGCTGGCCAGAGGCTTGGAGGAAAGTACCTAGCAGCCTTGTAGAATGATGGAAGCCTGCTGACCAGAGGCATGGAGGAAAGTGCCTAGCAGTTTTGTAGAATGATGGAAACCTGGTGGCCAAAGGCATGGAGGAAAGTACCTAGCAGCCTTGTAGAATGATGGGAGCATGCTGGCCAGAGGCTTGTAGGAAAGTACATAGCAGCCTTGTAGAGTGATGGAAGCCTGCTGGCCAGAGGCTTGGAGAAAAGTATTTAGCAGCCTTGTAGAATAATGGAAGCCTGTTGGCCAGAGGCTTGGAGCGACCAAAATCCACTGAACTTGTGAGATACATTTGGCCAAAGCCCCTGCCGATACTCCCTTCTTAGTGCGTAGAACTAGAAATGGATATTTTTGCTTTTCGATTCGCCCTGGAGCACTATTTTTTTCCTGTCCTGCTCCGTAAGATGGCAGGTGATCAGTCATTGCATAGGTGCGGCAATGACATCATTGCCACATACAACAGTGGAAATGAATGGAAGAGGTGGAGCTTTATATTTAAAAAAAAGCACCATTATCTGGGATTCGATTGAAGCAGCAGCAGTGAAAATGGCAAAAGATGCTCTTTATGAGGGCAGCAATTTAGGGGAAGCTCGCAGGATGTCCATGGAACTACCAACCATGACACTAGCCCTTCTATATGCCAAACAGCATATTTAATCCATACTTGTCCCAGCTGTCTGAGCTCATCTTCTTTGAATGAACAGCATGATCCTACGTAGTTGTAAAGCTCCAAAGTGCTTATGAATAATGTTTTTTTGTTTCTTCCTATTGCCATTGTTGTATTGATGTTGAGATAAGTGAATCTTGAGCTCTTTGATACAGAGGCAGTGACTCACGCACTTACAATCTACCTTCTGTGATTTATTTTCAAAGAGCTCAGCTCTTCTAGTAACACTTTAGATTGCTGCTTTCATACTAGCAAAGCCTAAGATCCTAAATACTCTCATTGCATTAGATGATTCATCTGTATTCTGGGTCAGCGCTAAATCAAATGTTATTTTTGTTTTTGACTAGAATTCCAAATAGTTTTGAGGCAAAATATTCGTTATAGCACACCCGTCTCCTAATCTGACCTTCCGAAATGTGCAGAAACCTTCTAATGCAGGGCTTCCCCCTCTGGTGCTACTGGTAGCTGGGAGGAGGGAGGGGATTATTATTAACGTAGCGGGACTAAGGATTATTTTAGGGGATGATAGTGAGGGAGGATTATTAAAGAGGAACATTTCAGGTATTAGGGATTAAAAACTCCCCAAACCTGGCTTACTCGCCCCCTGCCCCTCCAGTTTTACATTTCACAAATTTTAACTTACCTGTCTGGTCGCATCGCACTCCGGCATCCCTCTGTCCCGCACCATCTCCATAGGGAAGCATTATCTTGCTGTCCCGTCATGCTAAGATTTGAAGAGTGGCAGGGGACATTTGAAGAAGGATGGCTAAGGGTGAGTACGGCTAAGGCTTTGCAGCCTTCACTCAGCGACGGCTAAGGGGGGTGCAAGTGGCCAGGAATGCGGCCAGATGTCTGCGTTTTAGATAACGGCAACATCCGAAAGGCAGTGAGGGAGGGGGGAGGAATGTTTCGAAAGGAACATCAGAAAAGGTTTGATCTTCCTTTTTAATTGAATGTTGATGTGAGCAACACTCACCGGTTCCGCACTGGGGTAACTGTAAATCGGAGGGCCAGAATCTCCAGCATACACTGTAGCAGCCAGCACCTATTACTGAAGAAGATACCAGCTGCTGCAGTATATGTGTCAGATGAATATCCAAATGAGAAGAGGTGTACTGTATTGCTTACTAAGGGGTGGCACATTTGTGCAAAGACTCTCGAGGTCAGGTGTAGGTCCACATTAAAGCAGACCTTCACTCTGAATTAAACCTAGAGGTTCTGCATAATATTCGAAGTAACCCTCACAAGTTCAAAGTAATTGTGCCCTGGATGATTAGAGTACCATCAAATTTTATCTGCCCTAGATATAGTCCTCTTCTTGTACAAAGCTCGAGTAGTCAGAAGGGGGTCGCCAATTATCCTTTCCGCTTTTTTTTTAAATGTTCTTTGAAGTCTGTTCTTTTCTTTTCTAGTTGCTTCTATAAACTAAACTGAGAATGCAAAACATAGTACTGATCCAATTACAGAAGTGAATTACTTAAGCAGGTTCTTGGCTAGACTGGCCTTTTTATGGTCTCCCATCTCGAGTTGTCGGTAATGGTAATGCCAAAGAACTTGGTTTCCTTGACCCTTTTTATTTCCTCCCCATAGATGCTTACAGAGGGAGCTTTAGTAGGTATCCGCCTGAAGTCTACCACCATTTAAATTAGAGGAATTTAGTACTAGGTTGTTCACCGTACACCACCTTTCAAGCTTCCCTATCTCCTCCCTTTAGGCTCTCTCATTTTTGTTTCTGATCCGACCAATCACCGTAGTGTCGTTGGCGAACTTAAGGGACTTAACTGAGTCCAATGTGGAGATACAATCATTAGTGAACAGGAAAAACAGTAAAGGAGAGAGGATGCAACCTTGAGGAGCACCGGTGTTTATTGGCCTTGAGCTTGAGAGGAGAGGGCCCAGCTTTCCTTCTTCTCTCTGCCAGGAAACTAAGCCCATACTGAGATGTTTGGGATGCCAAGATCGGTCATTTTCGACCATTTTCGTAACAGTAGGTTCGGCCTTGCGGTGTTAAACTATGAGCTGAAATCAACAAAGAGTATTCTGGCATAACAAATTCAACACAAGGGATCAGCTCCGCCGTTGTAATTCAAGATCCACAGGTGCCAGAAAGCATAGACACAGCACGGCAATGAGTGCTCAACTCACATCCAACTTACAAAGAGTAACATGAGGCCAGCCAGTGTCCATCTTTAAAAGGATTCCTGATCCATGTTTATTTAGAAAATTCTTAGAATTCCATCCATATTCCACAAAAGCATAAAAGCATAAGAGAACAGGGCTGTAGCCTACGTGTTTCGGGCATTCAGCCCTTACTCATGGCATATTGCCTTGTTCTCATAAACCATATTTAAACACAGACGCAATTAATTCCACACCCCCTGGTCCGCCTAGATTACAATTAATCAATAATGTATAAGTGAATGAAAACTCACCTGATAAGGTTCACCTAATAAAGTTGACAACAAACCGTCCATCAGCCAATCTGCCCTGGGTCCCAGTCGGGATGTGTATGGATACACCCTCTCTCACCGGGACAACAAACTGGTTCGCCGAACACCACGCTGGAAATTACGTAGGTCAAGGGCAAAACCGCTAACCATGGAGAGGCCGGCTGAGGGCGGAAGTGTGAACAGGTGGACGGCCGCATCCGCGGCAGAAAAACAAGGGGGACCCAGAGATATTACATAATTGCGTCCAATTCCACAAGCACAAATAGACAAATAGAGAGGGCTTAAAGAGCCCATACAGACTCATAATACATTAATGTGTAAACATCTACATTATATTATGCGTTGATATCCACATATCTTAATATATTCAATCATATCTTAGTAATAGACCTACCCTCATTTATATGTTGATCAATCACAGACAGAAAGCATTAGTGTCTTCAAACGACTGAACCATATTAGAGTATCATAATGACAATATAATGACAATATAAGGTAAAATATATATATATTTGTACACATATGTACATAAGTTGCCAGGGAGGAGGCTGGTTTACCTATCATCCTTTATATTTGATTGGGTTCTCATAAATCATGATTCAGTGTATATTTCATACAGCCCCTTCCATAATTTATTCTGTCATCACTTGGGTCACATGGTTCACATAGATAGACCTTTTCTTTTTTCTCTACTAAATTCCATAATTAACAAAAATGTTATATTAATGGGATAGCTTTATGCAATGTCAGTTGCGAAGAAATAAGTCAACATCCCATCTATGGTTTAGACCTCGTGGAATGCGGGTGTTTAATTTGAATATCCAAAAAACCTCTCTTTGTAATATTTTTTTCTGTAGATCTCCCCCTCTAGGTCCTAAAGTGACCTTTTCTATTGCAACACATTTTAGATGTGAGAGGTCTCCTGCATGTACTTCCATGAAATGACGCCCTACATTGGATGTTTGGTTGGACCGATTTTGTGATGCTGCTGCAATATGCTCAGCAATCCTACGTTTAAGAGGCCTAATAGTGCATCCTACGTACTACACCTGACACAAATCACATGTGATCAGGTACACAACGTTGGATGAACTACAATTGATGAAACCTTTTATGAGAAACCTCTCTTGGGTTACCAACGACTGAAATTCTTTACATGGAACAACAAATTTACACAAGCCACAGCGCTGGCCTGCACATCTGTAAAATCCCCTACAGGCAAGCCAGGTCTGGGACATATTTTTCCGTTTCTTATAGAGACTAGGAGATAGTTTCTGACCTAATGTTGGGGATCTACGACTGACAATCTTTATCCCAGCTTTTATAATATCCTTCAATTGCGGGTCACCGCTTAGGATGGATAAATGTTTATTAATAATAGCCTTAATTGTATGAAACTCCTCACTAAACGTTGTTACTAACGTCAGCCCCTTATTCCTGTCCCTATCTGAGTTTTTATGATGTCGCTCTAGTTGATCAAGATGTTGGAAGTGCCATATTTTCTGCATCCTCAGATGACCTATGTAAGCAAATTGGAACTGGTCTATTTTACTGTCTGTGATACTCTTCAGGAACTGCAGCATCAGTCTCTTGAATTATTCCATCACTATGGATGATAAGGCCACAGGTCTGTAGTCATTCGTATCTTTAGGATTGGGATTTTTGGGAACTGGGATTATGATTGATTTGTTCAGGCATGGGGGTATAGTTCCTTTTTCCCAAGAGTCCCCCAAAGCGACAGTAAATAGTGTTGAAATCTTCCGATTGCTGCTGATTTGTATGGTTTTTTTTGTAGTCTGTAAGCTGCTGTAGACCCTTCCATACTGCTCTTGGATTATCGAAAGATAAATTATTCTTCTGTCTTTTTGGAATATGCTTTTTTGGCTGTGAGCTCATTTGCGAGGGATTTCCTCAACTTTTTTTGAACATAGGTGCATTCACCTTCTTTTGTGACATCATTGCCACACAAAACAATGGCAATGAATGGAGGAGGAGGGGCTTCACAGCTTAAACAAGGACCATTATCTGGGATAAGAGTGAAGCAGGAGCGCTAAAAATTGGCAAAATGTGCTCTCATGGGGGGGAGGGGGGGGAATTCAGGGGATGCTAGTTAAAAATGTGGCTTTTGGTCTGCTTTAATGGCTTATGTTGAAGCTTGTAGTTACACTGCCTCTTGAGCACAGGTTTATTTAGAGTGGCACAAAGCCCGCACTGGCTCCCACCCTGCCAAAGTACCTTGGACAATGTAACGGGCTTAATGGTGGCAATCTTTTTTTTTTTAATTATTCTTCCACCTCTGTGAACACACCCACCAGGCATTTGGCCAATTGGCTGACAACTGACATGACCTGCCCTTTGGCTGCATCCTCGACTTCTCTATTCTGGGAAGGATAGACAGAATGCTGGGACACCTGGCTCGTCCACCTGACAGTTCTGATTATCAGTTCTGATTATCAGTTTTGATCTGCGTTAAAGGCCAGAAGGTGGCAATCGGAGCAGCTTCTCACTCATTGCATTTCTTTGCTCGTGCCAATTTCCTCACACATGCACATTATCTTGCTTATGCTCAATTTTTCATGCAGGCCAGATATTTTGCTTCTGTCCATTTCTATGTGTATGAAAATGTTTATATTTTCCATAGTTTGTAGAAATTTGCACAGCTACATATTGTGCTAAATTGCACCAAGGGAAAAATCATGAGAAAAAATTTTCCCCCCAAAAAATTACTCACTGTGCTGATTCAACCCTTATATCTTATGTATTTAACACCTTTATATACTCGGCCGGCAACATACGCTCTGTAGGAGGCAGTGGTGGACTGGGACCAAAAATCAGTGGATTTTACCAGCCCCCTGGCCAGCCTGTGACATCCCTGCTGAGCCCCCCCCCCCCCCCAACCATGATGCCAGGGGCTATAGCATTGGGGGCTTGTTACAACCGGATGAAACCAATGAAGCGTGGACCCACTGGAACTGCGGAACTGTTGGCGAGTACCGCGTCAGGGAAGCGGGGTCTAAGGAGCCACCGGTTTTCACCAGAGCCCGCCGCGAAGCAGGTTGGTCTTGTGCGGCTGATGACTCCCAGGTCGCTACCCCCCAATGGCGGCACAGTTCCACAATTTGCCGAGGTATTATACAGCAGAGATAAACGATGGTCACGGTGAGTAGCCAGATTCAGGGCAGGCAGCGAGGGTTCAGCAGCGAGTAGACAAGCCGTGGTCGGGACAGGCAGCGGAGGTTCGTGGTCAAAAAGGTAAGCCGAGGTCATACACGAAAAAGCCACAGATTTAACTACAGACAATCACGGAAACACACCGATAATCCGGCAAAGGGAGGAAGGGCTGGCCAGAATAAAAAGGAAGTGATATTACCGGATTGGACGGCCGGACACCAATTAGAGATGCACTGGCCCTTTAAATTCCACAGTATTGCAGCGCGCGCCCCCTAGTGGCCGGGGACGTGCGCGCAGGAGAGGCAAGGAGGAAGAAGGAAGTGAGGGAGCCGCCCGCAGGCCCCGGCAGCCACGCCGGACGGAGGGCAGGACACCAGGTAAGCGAGGGGCGCTGCCAGGAAGGGACACAGCGCTCGGGCTAGGGGAGACCCTGCGGGGAAAGCCGCGGGGAGGAAGCGCGGCTCTCGCCCCGGGAGAGGGACGGCTGGAAGCGCCATGAGGCGTCTCCGCAGCGCTAGCCCTAACAGTACCCCCCCCCTTAGGTCTCCCCCTCTTCTTAGGACCAAGGAAGTCCGAAATAAGGGTCCGATCAAGGATGTTTTCTTCCGGTTCCCAGGATCTCTCCTCAGGGCCGTAGCCCTCCCAATCCACCAAGAAATAGCGTCTTCCTCTGGAGATCTTCGAAGCAAGTATCTCTTTGACCGTAAAGGTATCTTCAGTACCTGCGACTGGCTTAGGTTCCAATAATTTGGGAGAAAAACGATTAACAGTCACCGGTTTGAGCAGAGAGACATGGAAGGAATTGGTTATGCGGAGAGAGGGTGGCAGATGCAGCTTGTAACAGGCAGGGTTGATACGTTGTTGGATCTTAAAAGGTCCCAAGAAGCGAGGACCAAGTTTGTAACTGGGGATTTTAAAACGAATATACTTGGCCGAAAGCCATACCCTATCCCCCGGAGAATATAAAGGAGGAGTCCTTCACTTCTTATCAGCCTGGGTTTTCATACGAGACACGGCTTGTTCCAGTGAATGCTGTGTTTCACGCCAGATGGAAGAAAACTGGTGCGAAAGATCATCGACCGCAGGTACCGCGGAGGGCGTTGGTAAAGGCAGAGGAGGAAGGAGATGACGACCATAGACTATAAAGAAAGGGGATTTTCCGGTGGATTCAGAGTCCTTAAAGTTATAAGAAAACTCTGCCCAGGGCAGCAGGTCCACCCAGTCATCCTGGCGAGTGGAAACAAAATGGCGTAGATACAGCCCCAAAGTTTGATTTACCCTCTCCACTTGGCCATTGGATTGGGGATGATACGAGGAAGAAAAGTCCAATTTCACCTTTAATTGATTACAGAGAGCCCTCCAGAATTTCGATACGAATTGAACTCCCCTGTCGGAGACAATGTGGGTTGGGAGCCCATGTAGACGGAAGATGTGTTTAAGGAAATTCTTTGCCAATAGGGGAGCAGAAGGTAATCCAGGCAACGGAATGAAATGCGCCATCTTCGAAAATCGGTCCACCACTACCCAGATGACAGTATTGCCCTGTGAAGGCGGAAGATCAGTGATAAAATCCATGGCGATGTGAGACCAGGGGATGTCCGGAATGGGAAGTGGTTGGAGAAGACCTGCAGGACGTTGACGAGGGGTCTTGTTGCGCGCGCACGAGGTGCAGGCTTGTACGAATTCAGCGGCATCTTTTGCTAACGTGGGCCACCAGTAGTATCTGGAGATGATGGCGCAGGTCTTCTTGATTCCAGGGTGACCAGCAGTATGGGAGGCATGACCCCATTTTAGTATTAAAAGGCGACGAGAGACAGGTACGAAAGTCCTCCCCGGAGGACCTGATTCTAGAGCAGCGGGAGCAGAGTGAACCAGACGATCGGGTGGAATTATAAACTGCGGAGAAGAGACCTTATCCGAGACATCCGAGGAACGGGAGAGAGCGTCTGCCCTGATGTTTTTTGCAGCTGGACGGAAGTGGATCTGGAAATTAAAGCGTGCAAAGAAGAGTGACCAACGGGCCTGACGAGGGTTTAAGCGTTGTGCGGATTCCAGATAAGAGAGGTTCTTGTGGTCAGTGAAAATGGAAATTGGGAAGGTAGATCCCTCGAGGAGATGTCTCCATTCTTCCAGCGCCAATTTGATGGCTAATAGCTCTCTATCTCCAATGGTGTAGTTCCTCTCGGCAGGAGAGAAGGTTTTAGAAAAGAATCCGCAAGTTCGAGCTTTGCCGGACGAGGATCGTTGCGTAAGTACTGCTCCAGCTCCGACGGAAGAGGCATCCACCTCAAGAGCGAAAGGACGAGACGGGTCAGGTCTGGAAAGTACCGGTGCCGAGGCGAAGGCCTTCTTTAATGCAAGAAAGGCTGCTTCAGCCTGCGGAGACCATGCCTTGGGATTGGCTCCTTTTTTGGTGAGGGCCACGATGGGGGCTACTGTCGTGGAAAAGTGTAAAATGAACTGGCGGTAATAGTTCGCGAACCCCAAGAATCGCTGGATTGCACGAAGACCGACTGGTCGAGGCCATTCAAGGACCGCCTTTAACTTGGCAGGATCCATCTGGAGACCTTGAGCAGAAACTATGTACCCCAAAAAAGGTAATGCGGTTAGATGAAAAAGGCATTTCTCGAGCTTAGCATAAAGATGGTGTTGCAGTAAACGAGACAAGACTTGTCTGACGTGCTGATGATGTTCTTCGATGGACGAGGAGAAGATGAGAATGTCGTCAAGATAGACCACAACACAGGTGTACAACAGGTCCCGAAAAATGTCGTTAACGAACTCCTGAAAAACTGCGGGGGCATTGCAGAGGCCGAAGGGCATAACGAGATACTCAAAATGACCGTCTCGCGTGTTGAAGGCCGTCTTCCATTCATCACCCTCTCGAATGCGGACTAAGTTATAGGCGCCTCTCAGATCCAATTTTGAAAAAATCTTAGCTCCGCGAAGACGATCAAAAAGTTCGGAGATCAAGGGCAATGGGTAACGTTTTTTTACCGTAATTTTATTGAGGCCCCGGTAATCGATGCAGGGCCGAAGAGACCCGTCCTTTTTCTGTACAAAGAAGAAGCCCGCTCCAGCTGGGGAAGAGGATTTCCTAATGAACCCCTTTTGTAAATTCTCCCGAATGTATTCCGACATTGCTTGGGTTTCAGGGACAGACAGCGGATAGATGCGTCCGCGAGGAGGAGTGGCGCCAGGTAGGAGATCAATCGGGCAATCGTAAGGGCGATGAGGCGGAAGTGACTCAGCTTGCCTCTTGCTAAATACAACGGAAAAAGACCGATAAACTTCAGGTAGACCCGGTAATGGAGACGTGGGAGCTGTAATTTGGACTGGCAAAGACGTAAGGCAGTTCTTAACACATGTTGCGCCCCAGGACTTGATGTCCCCAGTGGACCAATCCAAGGTAGGGTTATGGTGCTGGAGCCAGGGAAGCCCCAAGAGAAGCGGCGAGGTACAGTGGGGTAATACGAAAAATTCCAGAAATTCCTGATGGAAGAGGCCGATCTTCAGAAGTAGAGGTTTGGTGCGGTAGCGCACCATGCAGTTCAATCTGTCCCCATTAACGGCCGCGACAAATAGTGGCTTGGCCAGACGGTAGACAGCTATATCATACTTAGTGACCAAGGAGGCCTCGATGAAGTTGCCCGCCGAACCAGAGTCCAAGAAGGCCGGTAAGTTCAGGACGGAAGTGGAGCCCAAGTGAAGTTGTGCCGGCACAGTGAACCTAGGAGAGGAAGCACAGACACCCAGAGACGCCTCTCCAAACGATTCTAGGTGCGCCCGTTTCCCTGGCGTGGTGGGCGGATTGGGCAATTTTTCAAAAAATGTTCTGGGCTGGCGCAGTATAGACAAAGTCTTTCGAGTCTCCGGCGCGACCTTTCCTGGGGAGTCAAGCGAGTATGGTCCACTTGCATGACTTCTTCAGACGGAGACGAGAGCGTAGACTGAGGGTTCTGAAACGTAGGGGCCAAACGGAATGCCCTCTTGGCACGCAGAGAATCTTGGCGGAATTCATCACGCCTCTCAGTAAAACGAATGTCTATACGTGTGGCAAGTTGGATTAGTTCAGAAAGAGAAGTAGGGAGATCCCGGGCAGCAAGAACATCCTTGACCCTACTAGAGAGACCCTTCTTAAAGCAGGCACAGAGAGCCTCATTGTTCCAAGCTAGCTCGGCTGCCAAAGTTCGGAAGCGAATGGCATATTCTCCCACCGACAGATCACCTTGAACCAGATTCAATAAGGCAGATTCGGCTGAAGACGCCCGGGCAGGTTCCTCAAAAACCTGGCGAAACTGATCCACAAAAGTTTGAACCATGAGGGTAACGGGGTCGTTGCGGTCCCACAATGGGGTAGCCCAGGCTAAGGCCTTCCCAGAGAGCAGGCTGATAATAAAGGCCACCTTGGAGCGCTCAGTAGGGAATTGGTCAGCCAATAGCTCCAGGTGCAGGGAACATTGGGCAAGAAACCCACGGCAAAGTCTTGCGTCTCCTTCAAATTTAGCTGGCAGGGAGAGACGAATCCTCGCGGAGGAAGCCACCGGAAGCTGTGGTGGAACAGCCGGAGCAGGCGGTGGCGTCTGCGGTTGCTGCATAGACAGAAGTTGCTGCATCATGGCCGTAAGTTGATTGATCTGCCGTGACTGCATGGCGACTAGTGCAGGTAGTTCAGAGACGTCTGGCAATGGCACCTCGGCGGGATCCATGGCCGGATTATACTATTACAACCGGATGAAACCAATGAAGCGTGGACCCACTGGAACTGCGGAACTGTTGGCGAGTACCGCGTCAGGGAAGCGGGGTCTAAGGAGCCACCGGTTTTCACCAGAGCCCGCCGCGAAGCAGGTTGGTCTTGTGCGGCTGATGACTCCCAGGTCGCTACCCCCCAACGGCGGCACAGTTCCACAATTTGCCGAGGTATTATACAGCAGAGATAAACGATGGTCACGGTGAGTAGCCAGATTCAGGGCAGGCAGCGAGGGTTCAGCAGCGAGTAGACAAGCCGTGGTCGGGACAGGCAGCGGAGGTTCACAGACGAAGAGACAGACCGAGATCGGGACAGGCAGCGGAGGTTCGTGGTCAAAAAGGTAAGCCGAGGTCATACACGAAAAAGCCACAGATTTAACTACAGACAATCACGGAAACACACCGATAATCCGGCAAAGGGAGGAAGGGCTGGCCAGAATAAAAAGGAAGTGATATTACCGGATTGGACGGCCGGACACCAATTAGAGATGCACTGGCCCTTTAAATTCCACAGTATTGCAGCGCGCGCCCCCTAGTGGCCGGGGACGTGCGCGCAGGAGAGGCAAGGAGGAAGAAGGAAGTGAGGGAGCCGCCCGCAGGCCCCGGCAGCCACGCCGGACGGAGGGCAGGACACCAGGTAAGCGAGGGGCGCTGCCAGGAAGGGACACAGCGCTCGGGCTAGGGGAGACCCGGCGGGGAAAGCCGCGGGGAGGAAGCGCGGCTCTCGCCCCGGGAGAGGGACGGCTGGAAGCGCCATGAGGCGTCTCCGCAGCGCTAGCCCTAACAGGGCTGGGGTTCCTTGGCTTGTGGGTACAGCGGGGCTGGGTAAAGGGATTGAATGTGGGTGTTAAAAACAGCAGCACAATTGGTGCCAAAGCAGTCCGGCCTACTGGGCATTGTCCCGGGTCTCCCTATGGCCATTGCACCCCTAGTAGGAGGAGACAGGATATTGGAAGCCTAATACACATGCTGGGAATGATAGTAAATGGTCCAATCCACAGCAGGATATTATAATAGAATAGGACACTACTGGCCTGATTTTTTTAATATTCCAACAGTGCGCCTTTTTCACACAACTACTTGTGCCATAGTAAAAACAGTGTACTTGTTATTTGGCGCATGGTGTGGCTTATGTGGCTCAGAATGAAATAAAGTGGTGTGGTGTGCCTAACGAGTAACTATGAGACATCCTGTACATAGGATGCGCCAATGTTGCTCCAGTGTGTTTCTACACAGTCCATCCATATTTATTGGGTGTTTTTAAATTGGTGCTGAGTGACTTAGACCGGAGCACACAATACACACGCTTCTGATAAAAAAAGGTTGTTTAAAAAAAAAAAACTATTCCAAAAACGAATGTTATAAATGCAAAAGATGTGGTAGACACAACAGATGTAAAATAAATTATTTGCAGAGAAGTTAAAGAAAAAGCACCATAAACTACATTGCTGTGCTCATCTTATGCCCCAAATGCCATGGCTGAAATTTGAAAAAGAAATGGCAAAAACTGGTAAAATAACATAGGGAATAATTTGCCCATTATATCCTATGGAAATAGCAAGCTAAGTGCCACACAAAGCAGGCGCAGCAAAATGGCGAGTGCAGGAGGGCTTATAGATTAATAAATGTCTGTTTCTCACTTGGACTGACATGCGCTGATGTGGAAAACATTGATAAATGCAGTTTGCGCACAAAACCGGTGCACCCTGTGCTCAAACTGGCGCAAAAAGTGCTTTGACGAATCAGGCCCTAGATGTCACCCTAGTTAAGAAGTTGTAATAGATAGAATAGGACACTGGGTGCCACCCTAGTTAAGAAGTTGTAATATATAGAATAGGACACTAGGTGTCACCCTAGTTAAGAAGTTGTAATAGATAGAATAGGACACTAGGTGCCACCCTAGTTAAGACGTTGTAATAGATATAATAGGACACTAGGTGCCACCCTAGTTAAGAAGTTGTAATAGATAGAATAGGACACTAGGTGCCACCCTAGTTAAGAAGTTGTAATAGATAGAATAGGACACTACGTGTCACCCTAGTTAAGAAGTTGTAATAGATAGAATAGGACACTAGATGTCACCCTAGTTAAGAATTTGTAATAGATAGAATAGGACACTAGATGTCACCCTAGTTAAGAAGTTGTAATAGAATAGGACACTGGGTGTCACCCTAGTTAAGACGTTGTAATAGATATAATAGGACACTAGGTGTCACACTTGTTGAGAAGTGTAAAAGGCTGAGCTTGTCTGACCATGCAGGGTGTGTTTGTTCCTGAGATAAGTGAGGTGCAGCTGCGAGGTCTGAGGCTGTGTAGCCAGAGAGTGGAAGCTGACAGACGGGAAACGATGTTTGGGAAGAGCTGGAGAAAAGCACACTGAGAGAAGGGGAGAAGTGAGTCCCCCGAAACATCTCCAGCGGAGCGGGGTAGGTGTTAGTTCACCCCAGATCAGCCCTCCTTAGAGCCCCTAGCAACCCCCCCCCAGTGGAACATGGATGGTGCAGCAGTGGAGACAGGACATCTGGCCCTATCCTCCATTCTGTGAGCACTGTGAAATTGAGGCAGCTGTCCTGGCTATGGCCCCATTTGAAACAGCGTACTTGAGGTACAAGAGGTACTTGTCTGGATGCCCCCCGTACATTTTCCTGCCATTACTGAGATCCTAAGGTATAGACTTCCTAGTTGTAGCACACTGGGTGGCTCTGAAAGTCCCCAAAAATAACACCTCAGGGGCCTGTCCCACCTCTTGCTCAGGTCCCCAATGGGAGACACGCACCCCACCAGCCCAGGAGCTTACCTGTCTGTGGATATGACCCTGACCAGGCCGGTCCCGGAACTTGGAGGCCTACAGCCAGTGCTGCTTTATCTAGGAAACCTCATCTCATAGGGTTTAAGGAATAGGGTCTGTGGAGCCTATGAACATGCTGAAGGCATTCCTGGGGTAGTGTGCTGAAGTGGGGTGGTGCCCCTGGAAACTGACCCCTATATCCATGAACAGTTAAAGAGGAACATTGGACTGAAAATAAAAAGGGGACGATTTTGGATTTCGCTGTGGCCTTCTGTGGCGACATCCAGCTGCTTCAGGGCCCGATTGCTGCCCCCCCCCCCCGCCCCAGCTTAGCCGTCTGTTACTGACAGCACTGATCAGCAAAGTCTCGCAGGATTTCGGGTGGCCCTGTTGCATCCCATTAATGGTCACTGCGCAGGTGCAAGACCTATGGCTGCATTCAGTGCCTTATGGGATGCAAGATGGCGTCACCTGTAGGTGTCCGGAAACCTAGGGACCTAGAATATGGATTCCTTGGCGAGGTGAATAAAGAATGCCCTAATGTAAAACCGGAGGGGGGCAGCAGATCCCCCGATGTTCCTCTTTAAGTTAATTATATGCCTAAAGGATGATCTTTACTTAAATCTGTAATAATTAAAGCTGAACTAAAGTGATTATACCCTGTGTAAAGCTGTGATCCTTAAGTGGACCAAAACCCACCCTGGAGTCTATAAGACTCCATGACTGACTCCCTCCCTCCCTCCCTCCAGGGGCATCCTGAACTGGGATGCCCCGCTATGTGTAACCCCCGGACGCACAGTAAACTCATCTTTCTTCTTCGTGCCCCCGGCGCAATTGTGAGCAGTTCTGACATCACTCGCTTCCGTCCTCGGCTGTGAATGGCTGGGCGGGGCTGGTCACAGCCGAAGGGAGGCGAGTGATCAGAAGTGTGGCTAGGATTCAAGCTGGTTGCTCTAGCCTGGGGGGTTTCACACAGCAGGGTACCCCAGACCAAAACCCGGGATAGTGAAAATCCCAGGTTTTGGTCCACTTTGCCTGAGGTATTACAATACCTAATTTCCTTATCTAGCTAAATGGGAACTGGTGTTTCCTGTTGTGATATAGGGTCATTGAGTCCACATTCCAGTTCAAGAAAAACCCTCTTAACCCTTACAAAACAACTATGCCAAAGATGAAGACAATTTCTAAAGTAAATTCAACTCCCTATAAATTGTTTTACTTTGTTTTACTTTATCTACTACAACAGTATATTTATATATGTGACACCAGTGACATCAGTGCTGTGCCATCAGCTGTGCACTGCTATATAATCTGGACAATGTACATGTTTGCTTTGTAATGCTATCATCGTACCCCGTGTACAGCAAGTGCACACATTTGCGTTAGGCTTGTTTCTTATATTCCCGTGGCTCTGTGTTGCTAAAGTAGTAAGGAAGGGCTTTCCTGGCCTTGAGTAAAGCCCTTAGTATAGTTTCTGACTACAAACCCCAGAATCCTTCAACTGTAACTGGTGAGCCTATCAGCAGCTTTGGTAAAATCAAGCAGCAGTAATGACTTCCCCAGGTGAGAATGCTGTCAGTAACCCTCTAGCTAATGGAATGCTAGATTGTGATCCCTCCATCTGAAGAAGCTGAATTAGATCAGAAGGGGCTGCATCAGATGACTAGCAAGCCAGAGTCAAGAAGTCTCTACCAGGTACACCAAACACAGCAGTTGGTGTATGTTGTAAACACATTGTTGCTAGAGAAAACTGTTTGCAAACAAATATAAATCGCAGATAAGTTCAGCAGCTTGGAGACCTTATTTTGGCACACAATGGCCTCAATTCAATAAAGGTAGAAAAAAATTCTCATGGTAGTAAAAGATTCAATTCATGAGAAAAAAGTCGGAGAATGTCACTGTTACTGAATCACCAGCTAAGAAAACAATGAAAGCCACTTTTTTACTCCTAGGAAAAGTAGAGAACTGTTTACTCCTTTCTACACTGTAGTAAAAGCTGCCACTGACTTTCATTGTCTTTTTATCTAGTGATTCAGTAACAGTGACATTCTCAGGTTTTTTTCCCATGAATTGAATTTTTTACTACCATGAGAATTTTTTTCTACCTTTGTCACCCTTTCAGTGCCATTTTCTGCGCTATATATGTTTTAACTGTGATATTTGAAGGAATGTGCAGGGATTACCCAGGAAAATAACATATGTTTTTTCAGCAGAGTTTGGGCTTTAACATGAAATATCTGGTTTGTATTTTTTTCAGTGCTTTCACAATATTCCACAGTGAAATATGTGAAAAAATCTTTTTAATATAAAAAAATGTAACTTTTCAAGGAAATCATATTGCATGTTAAAGCCCAATTACTCCCGATTACAATGGTCCTGCATTTGTATTGGTAGATGCCCTTTCCTGCTCAGGAGACACTGCAAACTGAAAAGAGCATTATATGATACTTTTTAAATGAAACTACTTTTTTTAAATGAACTACGGTATTTCCCTCTATAAGACGCACTTATTTTCCCCAAAACTGTTTGTGTGTGTGTGTGTGTGTGTGTGTGTGTGTGTGTGTGTGTGTGTGTGTGTGTGTGGTGTCAATGCGTCTTATTGGATGAATGTAAAAACATGACCGGGCCGTCTGCCACACTGCGGGAGGCAGGAGGAGTGGTGGGCTTCTTACCAGCTGGGCCATGCAGACATCCGGCTCCATAGAGTGGGTGGATGTGGCCTGTACCACACCCACCCAGGCCATGCTCACTTGCACCGCGTAGCCGGGTGTTTGTGTGTGCCCCGGCCTGTAAGAAGAAGCAGCAGGCATGTTCCTCCATCTTCTTCTGGCCTCCAACAGTGTGGCCCGACCAGCAAAGCGGGAACCCCCCGTAGCATGTGAGTTGACTTTTTTTTTATCCATCTTCTTCTGCCACCTATGGGGAGTGAGAGGGGGGGCTACACTGCCTATGGGAATGGGATGGGGGGAATGCCACACTGCCTATGGGAATGGGATGAGGGAATGCCACACTGTCTATGGAAATGGGAAGAGGGGGATGCCACACTGCTTATGGGAATGGGATGAGGGAATGCCACACTGCCTATGGGAATGGGATGAGGGAATGCCACACTGCCTATGGGAAATGGGAGGGGGAATTCCATTCTGCCTATGGGAACGGGATGAGGGAATTCCACGCTGCCTATAGGAAAGGGAGAGGGGGAATGCCACACTGCCTATGGGAGGAGGGAAAGCCACACTGCCTATGGGAATGGGAGAGGGGAAATGCTACCCTGGCTTGAGTTTTCCTGGGGTTATGATCTGGGGTCAGTCATTTGGGAACATCTAGTTAAAATTAGTGTGTGTTAGAATCAGGAATGGATTAAGTGAGGTGGGCAAAAAAGTCTTCTGGAGGCCTGTAATCTGGTCCTGGTTAGAACTCACATTGTCATAGCTGCTTTCTCCCTTCCTGTAACCTTGCAGCAGCACCTAGAAGAAGAAACGTGGCCCTGATTTCTGAAACTCCCCCTGATTCCCCTAGCATAGACCACCAATCATAGGGCTTCACTGATGGTCTATATATTGCAGCATTGTGATTAGGTGTCACAGTATGCTTATAAAAACATGTTGCCTGCTATGCAATCATATATGTAGTTGCTTGGACAATCACTTTAAACCATAGGAGTGATTTGTAGTTAGTTTAATGTCAGTGAGTTATTCCTTTATAACAAAGGAAATAGAAGGAAAACGTCATCTAGTTAGCAAGTCGTTACAACACTGGGACCAGAAGAACTTGCTCCCCACCAAACATCAGAGGGGACAATTAAGATGCAAAGAAGTGAGAACTGGTAATTTTCTTTTTAGTGCTTGAACTGGTGAGAGTTCCTGAGCAGCATGCACCCGCACAAGGGTGGCACAAGGGGCTTGATCTGACATCCCAGTAAGTAGGCGGGTGCCAGATAACCACCAATCAGTTACTTGGCTGGATTATTATTTTAAAGGAAAAAAATACTGTATCTGTGGCCTCGACCAGATTTTGTGCCCAGGGGCCTCCACCACATTTAATCCGGCCCTGCACCTCCAGCACACCCTCTCTGTCCCTGTGTAACCGACATATAACAAACCTCTGCTGGGAGGGTTCTGGAAAACTCTTGTGTGTGTGGGTGGGACGGGGCCAGCCATGAGAGAGAGGCTGGTGCAGCTATAAAAGGCACAGCACAGCTCTGAGGGAGCAGAGTCCGTGAGGTGGGTCAGAGGGACCACTTCTGTGTCTGTACGTGTTTCTGAGCCACATAAATTATAGGGCCACAGTGAGGTTTTTGGTTGATACTAACTCTCTCCTTATTTACCTCACTGCTGAACTGTGTGAGGGATGTAAGGACTTATTTTTTTGTGTGTTATTCACTGTGTGAAGCCTCCCATGGAGCGCAAAGAAAGGGACTCAGCGCAGTTGGAGGACGCGCTTGGTAATTTTATTTAGGAGAGTTTTTGAGGCCGTGACCACTTGAAGAAAGAAATATCCGGAAAATATTTAAAGAAACAGCATCATTTTAGTCAGCAATAACAGGACTGTTATTTTCCACCAAGATTGTTGGTCTAAGGATAAGTGAACTTTTCTCAGTTCTCCTCACTATTTACAGCATAGTTACAAATTTAGAGCATCATCTACCTGAGGTTTATTATGTAGAGTTTATATTACATTTTAAACATATTGTGTGAGTATTGATAGACTGTTTGAATTACACAGAGCATACAGTGTTTTAAAATTATCCAAATAGCCATATATAATAAAGTGACCTAGGCCCTTATTTATGAACGTATAGCGCCAGGTAGCGACTATTTAGTGACAGACAACGCGAGGTATTGCCACGAGAACGCCGGCTCAAATACGCAATCACACATTTATGAAGCCGATCCTGTTTAGCGAGTCGGAGAGCGCCATGTAGCGTAATATTCAACATGTTCCCAGCCTCAGCGAACAGCGCCTGCGTTCAGCCTTGCCGAACGCCAGGTATGACCTCTCGCTACCTGGCGCTCTCCCATACATTTCTATGGCAGACAATGGAATGTATTTTCGGTTGCCTTTTTTTGTTTTTTTTATTTTTTTCCCAAATGTTAATGTTCTAAAGTTTATTTATGAAGTGTCTTTAATGTTTCCATGTTTTTTTTTTTTTTTTTTTTTTAAGTAAAATTGTAATGTGTCACTTGGATGTTAAACTCACAGCCCTACCCCAATGTCATTTCTGTTATTTTTAGCGTTTTGTTTTGTTTCAAACCACACAAATAATTATTTTTTTGGAACCGTGCCGCAGTCAGCCAAAAACAGCGCCCACGCTCTTTCCTAGAAATTCCCTTATTGAATCTGGGTTCTTGCGGCGATGGCCAGTTGCTATGCCGAGTCGCTACGTGTCACAGGCAGCGGCGCTGTGCTGTTCATACATGTGTTTTTTTTTGGGGGCAATGAATTAACTTGGAACGCCCAGAGTTGGAGTTGTTGAATACGCAGCAGACATTAGCGCGCATCTGACTGCTCTACCATGACCTTGAAACCATAGTTAAAGCAAATCTGAACCCATTAGGCATCACATTGTGAAACACAATTTTAAACATTACACTATTTAAGCATTCCAATGCATATCAAGCTAGATCTGGAGTCTTGTTTTGTACACATTCACACATCTATCTAGCTGCTATTACGCTGTTAAAAATAATTACGCATCATCCAACATTTCAAAACCATTTGAGCGTGTGTGCATGTAGCGGATGAGATTTTGCGCTATTTTTCTTTGCGTATCCTAGCGTTTTATTAAGGCGAGGCTTGTCAGATTTTTTGCTTTCGTTTTTTCCACTTCCGGTTTACACCTACGAAGATTCATGATGTGGCCTAGATGCCCAGCCCGACGTCTCACCAGCTACTCCTCAGATTCTGACTAATAATCCTGTGCCATCGTTTATATGTTTGGCAGGGCATCATAGAGCCAGCACCTCCAGCAGCTATGCGCCAGACCTTCCCCTCGGGCATAGTCGTGGTAAGTGTTTTTTGAGCTAACTCACATGGTGTATGTACTGAGATTCCTAACTACATACACATGTTTGATGCTACCTAGCATTATATTGTATAGTAAAGTTAACAAACTTCAGTAACACCAGTCCAGCATGATGCTGCAGCATGATGCTGCATCATAACTGTTTTTGTTTGTTTTTTTGGGTTGCTAACACATGTGCCAGACTCTACTCTTAATCTGCTCTGCTCAACTTACTTACTTGCAGAAGTATGCTTAAGCTGCACCACCACGCCAAGGTGCCTCTATGGGTGCAGTCCTAACTCTAAGCTATGAGAGCCCCATTTGGGACGTACAATGCAATAGATACAATGGGAGCAGCTTACCTGAGGTTGCCCTAAACCTCAAGTGCAAGCCATGGGGTGGAAGGGTCAAGGCCTTGCAATACAGGCTAGACCCCACACCCCATGTGCTTGCACAAATTCAAAAGGAACAAAGGAGGGGTGGCAGCTGCTCAGACCATTTTAGAACTAACCTGGGAGGTGCAAGTCAGCAGGGCAATTAGGTTAACAAAGACTTGCATTTCCCAGGTTAGTTATAAAATGGTCTGAGCAGCTGCCACCCCTCCTTTGTTCCTTCATAATACATTTGGCCTGTGTTTTTTGTTTGTCCAAAAATAAACTAAATTGCAAAGAATGTTGGGAACTAGAATAGGAATAGCATAAGGTTTTTAGTATTTACTACTTTTGGCACGATGTTTGTAGCCAAACAACGCCAACAATGTCCACAATCTTACTTAGGCCTTCATTAACTACAAGCGTTTAATTAAATATGTAGGGTATTGCTGCTAACTGCCCATGTAAGCCACAATTACTCATATAATGGAACAACATAAGGGCCCAGCTAGCACAAATGTTAATCATGTGGTCACATAATGAGTACCAAATATTTAAGAGTAAATAATCTGTTGACATTTGTATCCATTTCAATACAATAATGAAGTTTGTTTCTCCCTACAGTTTGCATTAATGAGCATCGCAGACTGTGGCAGTACGTCCGGCGGACGCGATTTATGCTGCTGGGAAAGAAGAAACAGCCCTAGGGTGGGGGGGGTATGGGTTTTTCCGCTGTGCGGAGTCCTATTTTGGCCATGTTGGCCCCTTTTTAGCCAATTAAAAATTGTTTATGTTTATACTTTCTAATCTATACACCTGGTGGACTTTCAGAGCTAGCCCACCTTCATGCCCCCATATAGCAGGCTGCACACAATTTTCAAAAATAGATGAAAATGTATTATTAGCCAAATGCTGTCAGTACATAACATATATCACACGACATCACACTTTAAAAAACATATACATAAAAATCCAAGTGGGGAGGAACTTTTTAGGGCTAATATATAAGACACTCACAATGTGTGTCTAACCATTCAAATAATATAATTTCATATACCTATAACTTTAGAGTGTTGATGGCATACATATACATAAACGGACGCCCGCATGATGAGATGCTACATAAGTGAATCCATATTAAACTAAAATTACTAGTGAACTGTGCTCCTTCATCAAGGATATATACAGCCCTTGATAATACTACAATATGTGCAAACTAAGCAATAAAGTGCAATAGATCAGTGCAAAAGTGCCTAAAGTGCTTTAAGTGCTAATTCTACCAACTAATAGTGCTCCTACTCATCTCTGCAAGCATCCGCCATGTCATGTTGCCAAATATCAAATTAGATCAAACTCTGATTGTATCTACCGATCCAACGCCCCTAGTCCTCCCCACTTACCTCTCACCGACGCGCTGCGTGGTTCAAGCCCACTTCTCCTGGGTGCCTATTTGTGGGTGGCCAGCCCGCTCTTAAATACTCTTCAGCACTGTGAGGCCGGATGCGGCGCGGCGCCACCTCCCTGCCTCACTTCCGCCCTTCTCCTGAGTCCCCAGCCCAGACTCATGTGAGGGCAGAAATGACAACACGGCGTCCGCCCGTATATGTTTATACTTTCAGTGTGTTGTGATTTTGAAACCATAGTTAAAGTGTATAACAACACATTAGTTCTTTCATTATTTAACACATTGTTAGGCCTTACATTCTGTAAGCATAGTAATATATGGCAAACAATGTCTGGAGTAATTTTTTGTAAACATTAACATATCTACATATAGAGAGGTATCACTGACTGGGTTTGTAGGTATGTATTTAGTTAAGCCACACAATTTAGTTCATTTGGCAATACATTTATTAAAGTAAATAAAGTCATTACAAATTCCAGCATTTGAAATGTCAACCAACTGGACCAATTAGTCCCTGGGTGGCCTGGGAGTTTCGGACTCATTGCTAGGGGCGGTGTTGGGGGACAACAGTGCAGTAAAAAAAATAGACTTCTGCTGTATTAGCTGATGTACCAACATCAAAGTTTCGTCCTGGCGCTGTATAGATTGTTGTATGCCACGCATCATTTCTTGCATGGCATGCATGAGTTCAGACTGTTATTGATTCCAGCATCCAGCCCCCTAGCTCATAAAGGTCTGCCCTTGTCAGTGCCGGTCGGCCAGTTGGTGGTTGAGCAGCCTAAAACAGAAAGCACAATATTGTAGTCAAGCTTGAATTCTCAAGGTAAGCACCCAAAAAAATAAATTGATGGTCCCAATATCATGTACCGTTGGTTCAGCCTCTGTAGCCTGGGCACATGGCACTTGGGCGGAGGGCACATCCTGGGTTTTCAGGAAGGATTAATGCAAAGAACAAAGTATGTTGTATGCTACATGGTGGAACATGATTGACCCAAAAACACGTAAACGTCAGTAATCTCAAACCAATGCAGCCATGGTACCTGAGTGTGCTCCTTCACAAAAAGTTCTGGTGTCTGGCTGCCAGAAAGGGGCAAATCCTCATCTGAGAGATGTGGCAACATCGCATATGCTAAACAGGTAAGTTGTGTTATTGTGTCAGTTGATATTGTGTGACTATTTGTTTTAAACATTATCCAGGCCATACCTCTCCTAAGTAACTGATTGGCCAAGACACACAACCTTTTCTTTTCTAACATATTGTGAAGATGTATGGAAGACAGAGAGAATGCAATCCTTATGACAAACAATAACATACACACATAGCTAAAATTACACATACCCGCAAAATTAGAGATGTCCAGACTTAGGCCCTCACTAGAGCTTTGCCCTAAAATCACATGTTTAAAATCAAATGTCAACAGAAAAAAAAAATTCTGGCGAAACCAGATCCTTACTAGAAGCAAACCAAAAACATTCTTACCCTCATCTCTAGCAGGCGCGCGGTGAAGGGCCCTTTCAGGACCCCCCCATTCCTGTATTCAGGCCTTCAAAAAACAACAAAAAGGAAATCAATATTACCTACAATAGTAGTGAGAATTTAGCAGCCTAATGGGAAAACATGTATATTGCATTGACATAATTGGAACTTTAAAAAATATGATCCAGTTGATGGCAAAACATAAATAACTATGCCGTTTGGAAGGTGAAGTATCATGATTGTGACAAATTACATTGGAAAATATACACATTCCCAAGAAAAATACACAAAGGATACAGTGTGCTTAGCAATACACACCAACAGGGTCCTGTAGGCCTGCAACACACGAAGTGGGGAAAGAGGAAGCAGGGACTTGGCCTACAATGAAATACCATGATTGTGATACATTCACACATTTATAATCCATTTACAAAAGGCAGGTTGCCACATGCACTTACTGGCATCCAAAGAGTAGGTAGCCTCAGGAGGAGATGCTGGTGCAATTCTGAAGGCAGCTAAGCTATGAGTAAACAAAGAACAAAATTATGCATTGGTAATGTGTTGCAAACACCAAAACTAAAAACAAATAAATCAAAAAAACATTACCTTCAATATCAGACTGGGTTAAGGTTGAGGCTGGGGGAAGAGCAGGATTCTGGGTCGCATCATCAGCCGACTCCTGCGAGTCCTCACGTGCCACTATGCATAAAGCAAGAGAAAGGCAATTAAAACATGACATAGCTATAATCTGCTACTTACCGTGGACTACTGTTAGTATGAGAAAGAGTTTGTTGCAATAAATGGAACCACATTATTAACAACAATCCTTTTCCAGGTTTAAAAAATGTACCTTCACCCCAACCTGTGGTGTCATCCCCAGCATCCACACCCTGCAGCCGACAGAGTGGAATCTTGCACTTCAGCATCTCCTCATATGGCCTGTATTTACTCTTTGGACCCTGCTTCGTCCCACTGTCTACAAGTAGATCATTCTTCATCTTTTGCATAAGGGCCCTTTGCAAAGTGTAGAAGCGTTTCTTGCAGGCTGTGCCACTACGTGGGTATTGAGCAGTGCTAGTAAGCTGCTCACCAATGGCATCCCACAATTTGCTCCTTTCTTGTTTGCCTAAACACTGACTTTGGGAGCCAAATAATAACTCCCATTTAGCCAGTGTCAGACGCACAAGAGTATTATTATCCGCCAAATTAAATTCTGGCTCCCTCTTGGCAAATGGACGCTTGGCCTTGGGTGGGGCTTCACCTTCAGCCTTTGCCCTTTTCCTCAAAGAAGGTCTGCCGGCACGAAGCACAACACTACTGGGCCCAGCAGGAAACCCAGCAGTGGCCAGCAGATGTCCAGAATTTGGCTCCATCCTGTAGCTGCACACACCACAAACCAACACACACACGCATGCATGCAGACTACAGAATGTCAACAACTGCTGTCTGTGTGGGGCAGAATTTATGTGCTCTAGTAACCAATCACAAACAGGTCCAGTTAATTGCTTCACACATCCTGGACAGGTGTTTGTAGCTACATCTTGACTCCCATGACTGATGGTTCTGGCAAACGTGTGCAATTAACTAATTAATTACCTACTTAACAAGGCAGACAGACATTATGAAATAATGTGAACCATGTCTCTTAACAACATTGGAAATGTGGTGCCAAAAACGGCTATTTGAATTTTGAGCACCATAACTTTCATTGGCCAAAAGATGTCTGAGCAACCAGATCCGCAAAAGTAAGCTATTATGCTTGCGCTAGCCGTTTCCAACACACCTGTGGTAAGCTAATTACAGACCGGAAACAGCTAACAAACGCAAGAGGCGGCTAAGCGGACCAGTCCTTTGGATAAGTTAAGTATAAATACCTCTTTTTGTAAGCATTCTTTTCTTGATACACTGTGGCAAAGGCTGTGGTGTTTTGGTTTACTTAGCCCTAGCTTGCACTAAGTGTCTGGCTGTGTTTGTTGCTTACTGTCTGTGGCTTTGTTGAGGTTTTCTGGCATCAGTGCTGTTTCTTTAAGAGTTGCTTTTGGGTGGCATATGCAAATTTTGTGTGTAATGCAGCAAGTGAGGATTGTTTTGGGGACCTTTTGTAGGTTGTGCAGCAACTTGGTTGTGTCAAACTTTGAAAGCATACTTACAGCAGGCTGATGGTTCTAACCACAGTGATTGTGAGATGGATGAGAGGGTGATGTTTGGGTTATGGATGTATTGTGGCAGCATACAGGAAGGTCAGGAGGCAAGGGAGGAGGGTGCTGTGAGGCTTAGGGCACCCCGATCCTTTACCATCCGCCTCTCTGTATGGGATTTAAGTGACGAGCAGACCAGAAGCAGATTTCGTCTGAATCGTGCAGCACTATAGTCCCTATATGATCAGATTAAGACCAAAATCGATCCATCCACCAGACGCAACCAATCCATCCCTGGCATAGTTTGCCTATGTGCCATGCTTAATATTGTGGCACGGGGAAATTTCCAGCCAACCTCTGCCCTCCTCAGCGGGATCAGCCAGGCTACAATGAGCCGCATATTTACCAGGTAGTCCTGGCTATTTGTGACCTTATCCCTGTTTATATTAAATTTCCTGAGGATGAGGAGGAGGTTGCAAAAATCAAACGTGCGTTCTACCGCATGGGAGGGATCCCTAATGTGCTAGGGTGCGTGGATGGTACACATATCCCTTTCTGCCCTCCCCATGCACAGGAGCTGCATTACCGGAATCGGAAACAGTTCCATTCCATGAATGTCATGGTAGTATGTGACCATGACATGAAGCTGCGGGCCATGAGATCTGGCTTCCCCGGCTCATGCCATGATTCTTACGTGCTCCAGCAATCAGTCCTGTGCCGGAAGTTTGAGAACAATGAAATGCCACCTGGCTGGCTACTGGGTAATTAATAATCCATGACATCTATTTACAAGTTTAATATGTGGACTAGTAACTGAACCAAATATATAACCGAACCTATAATGTTTACATTATGTTGATAGAACTTTACTAATTGCTCGCTCTCTCAATCTGTTTATTCAACAGCGGCCAAGGGATATGGGCAGAAAACGTGGCTAATGACTCCGGTCAGAAACCCACAGACCTCTGCCCAAGTACGCTACAATGCAGCACATCGCAAAACCAGATGCATTGTGGAAATAACCATCGGCCTGCTGAAAGCACGCTTTCTCTGTTTGGCACGCCCAGGAGGAGAGATGTTGTACAGTCCACAAAAGGTCTCCAAAATCATCCTCGCATGCTGTTTCCTACACAATATTTGCATATGTCACCGAATCGAACCCCCCGAAGAAACAGCACTGGTGCCCGATGTCCCCAACATGGCCGCAGACAGTACGGAGGACACCCAGACTGGGTTTGAATGATGGGAAAGCATGATTACCTCTTTTTTTTTTCGGTAAGCTAGATCACCTTAACTATACTACAACTACTGTACTACAGGGCCCTTCCAAAAAATATTTTACAAATATGTGGTTTTTATAAAATTGAAAAAACAAAAAATGTGTAGCTTCCAAACATTTAGCAAAATTATATGTGGGGGGAAATTTTAGAGCCAAAAACAACCAAAAAAAAAGGCTGTCTCTAAATTTAAGAGGGGGTTTGGTATGTAATGAAATTCAACAAACCAAAAAAAAAAAAACTTATATTTGGAGACAACTACATTAACTAACTACACTTTTGTTTCTATTTTAGGCACCATGAAGATTGAAAAAAAAGTTTGGGACTTCTAGAAATAAACATAAGCAAAAAATAAAATAAATAGTATTTAAGAAAACAAACATGGTTCTATGTGTTTTAAACAGAATGTTCTAACAGATTGATTGCGATACAACAGGCCAAAAATGCTCAGGCGCAGTATTCAACACGGTGTCCAAAATCAACAGCGCTTCTAAAGCACATCTGAAACATCACATTCACCATTGTCAGCGTGATTCCCAATAACGGCAGATAGCAACTGAGGTGTCCTGCAGTAGCGACTGACAGCCGATCATGGCGGACACTAGCTGCTCTCAAGACGCTCATCTGTCGCTACCTGCCGCTAGTAATGAATCAGCCTCCCCGACACAAGTTTTGCCTTTGTTTCAGATACCCCCCCCCATATTGTTCAAAAGTAGAAATTATACTAGATTATTCTACAGTCATTTATTGCCTTAATCCAGTGGCTACATTTATTTTACACCAACTATTGTATTCAAGACTTTGCCTAATATTCAACTGTTAAATTCTAAATTGGTTCTTATGTATCTGTTGTGGTGTGTTTTATTGCGTTATTCATTCTACCCCACACACCTGTATACTCAGGGCAGCAGCCAGGTGTGGTGAACATTTACACTGGAGATGCTGGGAGCATGTGGCGCAGGATTGACATGGAAATGTGAGTAATTGGTTTTACACAGATGGGCATCCCAAATCAGGATTGCATGCCTCCTATGTGCAAGGTTAGTTTTTAATATGAAAAAATAAGAAAAATCTATTCCTCTTTTGGGGGTTGCAATGAATGTCTTATAGATAATGATTTAGCTGAATGGAGCAGCTAGAAAATGGAAATGTTAGATGTGTCACTGCTGAGTATTGTGCGCTAGGTGTTGGCCTGAAAGAATGTGTCGCCTTGAACTTTGTTGCAGGTTCCCTTTGCGCTGCTTTTATACGGTATTGTAAATGCGCTATAAATAGAAGCCCATGTCAAAACAAAGCTCACTGTTCTTTTCTTGACACGTTTAACCACATGTATGATTTCCTGTACACTGCTATTCGCTAATAACATCATACACAATAACAACTTCTCATCAATAGAAATCATTATATTCATTGTTGCATCCCAACTTAACCCATTTATTCAGAATAGGGGACAGCCCCCGCATGTGCCATGGCCAGGGTACACCTTCAACGAGGCCATGTGAGAAAACTGCCTCAGTTAGCAATGTGGGTGGGGCGACAATTTCTTTTTAAAGCTGGTCAAAACCCTTGTGGTTTGGCCCTGGAATCTAAAAGATTCCAAGCCCCGCTGCTAACCTTCCTCCCACATTCTACACCTTAACCCATCCCATAGCCGGTCTCCAGATTGCGCATGTGGTGGGGGTACCGATCCTGATGGGGGTGAGTTCCTGATCCCCGGACCTGCACTGATCAGCTTTGTGGGACAAAAGGTAAATACCCTTTTGTATTTTCATTAGCCTGCTAAATCAATTTAATCTTATACATTTGACTACTTCCGAGCAGTGTCCTCCTTGGCTACGTTCCTCGCCAGGCATCAAATGGCCCTAATTTCTGGATATCAAAGGCAGTGGCAGCATCCCCACTCATTCCACTCCCATCCAAGAGTAATTAACCAATGAATACTTTATCTGTGATCATCATTTACTTTTTTGCTGGACAATAGGGTTTGGGATTTAAATAAATACAGCCATAGAATTATCAGGAAGATATTGATCCCTTTATCCCTATGAAGCCATTCTATGTCATGCAATTTAAATCCAAGTGTAACTTTTGAGTCCATTTACATATTGGAATTTAACAGCATCTGCCTCATAAAACATATTTTCTTTTACTTTGGGGTTTATTCATCAAGGGATAGCGGCAGGTAGCGCCTCGTAGCATCAGGCAGCGTCTGGTGAACGCTGGGCGCTGTACGCAATACCACATTTATGAAGGCGATTCTGGTGAGTGACTTTAACAGCGCCATGTAGCATATGAGTCATCATTACAGGCAGCTCAGTGTATAGTGCCGGCGCTCTAGCTTCCAGAGCGCCAGGTATTACCTGACGCTACCTGTCGCTCTCCCATACATTTCAATGGACGTTCCTTTTCTTCTGTTTAAACAGGGTTTTTTGTTTTTCATTTTTTTTCTCTTAAATAATTATGTGACCTCTCCTGGCCTAGAAAAAGTCATTTTTGAAAACTTTTTAGATTTTTTTATATTTTTATGCAGAATTGTCATTACAGGTCTGCCATTAAAGTATTAATGTCACAATGTTACAACAATGCCATTCCATGTGTTGTTTTGTTACTGGTAGATATGTGCTCAAAAACAGACTTTAATCACACAGCGTCTGGCGCTCTATGCTATAGCGACCAGATCCAGAGCGCCGACGCTGTGTGTGTCTGTTTTTTTGTTGAATATGGTGTGAGTCGCTGAGAGTCGGTCGCACTGAGCTGCCACTACTGCTCGGTCCCTGCAACGCTGTACTGGTGTTAGAACGCCCAACATACATCTCATTCATCAATGCCTGCCAGGTTACTACAGCAAATGAGACGATCTGTTACAGCGCCCGATAGCCGATCACAGCGGTCGCTCTTAGTGCCTCTGTCGATAGCTGGCGCTAGTAATGAATCAGCCTGTATGTCTTCTTAAAGTGGAACAAAAGCTTAGCAGGGGATTCCATGGCCAACCGCTGGCCTTCCCCGCGGAACATACTAGATTGGGATGCCCCTATGTGTGACCCCCCCAAAGCACCGCAACACTCACCTGCTTTCAGGGCTCCCTTGTAAATGACGACCGAACCCCCGGGCATCGGCCACATGATGTTGGGCATGTGGTGGAGGCCTGTAGCCCACTAAGTTTGGGGGTGATCCCAGGTGGCTTCACACAGCGGGCATTCCAAATGGGGCTAGCTGAGGGGTAGGAAATCTTCTAGATTGCCGGACACCCTCAACAGTTTTTGGTCAACACTAAAGTAGACCAAAATAGCTATTAGCCAGCCCTAGAGTCAGGGGAGTATATAGGTTTCTAAGGCCCCCATATTGGGCGCAGCCAATGGGAGGCGCACACCAAATAATTCAGTGTTCATTCACTGATGCACATAAATATGCACGGCAATAAATGCATATAGATGGAGGCCCTGCACATGCACGGTGGAAGTAGGGATCAGTGTGTGAGTTACCCAAGGGTATCACAGACAGGGGCATCCCAAATCAGACTAAACATTGTAGGGGTGTGTGAAAATCCTGGGCCTTGGTCCCCTATATACCTTAAAAAACACCTATAACTAAATGTGACCCCTTTGCAAAAG
This sequence comes from Gastrophryne carolinensis, assembly GCA_027917425.1. Lineage (NCBI taxonomy): Eukaryota > Metazoa > Chordata > Amphibia > Anura > Microhylidae > Gastrophryne > Gastrophryne carolinensis. The sequence goes on from CM051235.1 coordinate 575,476,429, forward strand.
TCCTAGTACACCCACAAAAAGACTACCTCTAGCATTAAGGTGGACCAAAACCCATATATGTAACTAGCATCCCCTGAATTGCTCCCTCCATGAATAGTAACTTTTGCCTATTTTTACTGCGCCTACTTCACTATAATCCCAGATAATGGCGCCTGTTTTAGCTGTTATTATTATATATTATCTTACAGAAAGAGTAGTAGATGCTTGGAACAAACTTCCAACAGAGGTAGTTGAAAAGTCAACAGTCACTGAATTTAAACATGCCTGAGATAAGCACACATCTATCCTAAGATAAAGAGAACATACAGTATATACATAAGGGCAGACTAGATGGACCGTATGGTCTCCTTCTGCCGTCAACCTTCTATGTTTCTATGTAAAAACATATGTAAGCTGGGTTCTTAAATCGGAATGCCCTCTTTAAATATTGGACAAAGTTGTGTCTCCAAAATAAGCGGCAAGTAGACATCGACAAACTGAATAACACAAAAAAAGAAAATCCCTGGCAGGCAGCAACAAGTCCTTTAACCTGGCTCTAAAATCTATTTCACCTTAAAACCATAGACACCCCAAATCATAACCTTTAACCGGAACAACACCAATTTTACAAAACATGGGTATTGATCCGCTGCAGAGGGGGGTCAGCCCCCCCCCCCCCCCGATCAAGTGCTGTAAAGCCCACAAACCTTAGGGAGCAAGTTGTCAGGTAAGGTTTGTGGGCTTTACATCACTCAATCGGGGGGGGGGGGGGGACCGGCAATCAGGGTAACCCCCCTTGCAGCGATTCAACACCCATGTTTTGTTAAATGGTTGTTGGTCCAGTTTAAAGAGTCACAGCACCCAGGATTTTCACTGCTGCATTTTTGATGGTTGTGCGACTACATTGCCAGCATTACCATCCCCCCGAGATTCATTTGGCAGCCCAGTCCCTCATCAATACACACAGGGGTGAACCAAAACATCCTGCTGCCTGGTGCAACCTAGAGAAAGCCCCCCCCCAGGAATATCTAGGCAGGGATGTGCTATGGTCAATGCGGCACTTCCATTCATTGCAACGATCACCTCCGCCTTCTGCGGGTCTATGCCAAGACCTAGAGTAATAAAAAGAAGAACCCAGGACTTTAAAACCAGGAAAAGTGTTCACCCATAAGACCCTACAGACCCCTCCAATGCAATGAATGAAGAGGGCATAGCAGCACTTCTGTGACTGATGTGGGGGACAAAAGGTGAGTGCCATTTTGTTTTTTTTACATATGTGGTCAATCCCTTTAACAGGAAGTGTTACATGTAGTTAAAGAGGATCTAAAAGCTGGTATGTGCCAAGGGCACCAGAACTTACATCCCCAAACCACACACTAAGGCTTTTTTTCCTTCATATTCTCTCCTTGACAGGGTACTGGAAACTGCAGCTATTGCCTCCACCTATTCTAAAAGCAAACAGTGTGGTGCAAATTTGTGTTACATGTTGAGGAAGGAAAGTCTTGTAGGGAAAAGGTGAATAACACATGCAGTTGGGGGTTTCACACACAGGGGTATTCTACATCATTATGCCCTCTAAACTAGACTTTCGGGCTTTGGGATTGGTGTCACTGGTTTGGTCTGCTTTAAAGAGGATCTAAACCCTATATACCCAGCACTAGAGTCTAAAAGACTCCAGGACTAGGCGAAAGTCCTTCCCGGGGCATGCCCTGCTGTGTGAAACCCCTGGGGATCTATGTAATTCTTATCTTGCTCCCTTGGCGCATGCATGGGCATCCAGCACACCTCTGTTTGGAGGCGCACTAACACACCAGACATATCTCAATGCCTGGGGGTGATGTGCCCAGCTGAAGGTAGCAGTCAAGGAATTACAAAGATCCAAGGATCAGGAAATCTCTGTAAAGCAGACCAAAACCCAGGTGAATTAAAAACCTGTATTTTGGTCTGCATTAAATCAATCCAATATCCATATTTAAAGCAGAACCAAATCCACCACAGCCTAGAACAATCCTTGGCCAGTCGCCGGCCTTCCCCTGGGGCATCCCAAAATGGGAAGCCCCTGGGTTACTGCAAAATTGTTTCTGGTGGCTCCCCAGCACTGTAAACAATAGGCAAACTTGGTTTCTCTTAGTTCCTCCTTGGTTTCTCAGTAAAATAGAGATCTGCAATGGGTTAATGGTCACATGTGCCAGTGTCTTCTCAGTGGGACTGGTAATCATTGGGGTGCACGGTTTTGCTGAGGGAGTGAGAAGAGGGTTAGTAGGACATGCTTGCGGGGGGGGGGGGGTATTGGCAAATGAAATGCCTCCCCACACTGTGATCACATGTAATTAACACCCATTTCATTAAAATGCAGGTTCACACTTTCCATTTCTGCATATATATCAGGATATCATAGAGAACCATCCAGCCCAAACCATGATACCCTGATATGTAGGTAAAAGTGGAATGTATGGGTCATGCAGTGGAATGTTTGAGGGGCTGCCTAGGTGATACTAAACACCAAGGCTTCATAGAGGCCGATTCATTAATAGCGCCAGGTAGCAATAGATGAGCGACAGTAGCGGCATTTTCAGAGCGCCCGCTAGTAGTCGCTGTGCTTGGCTGTTGTTCTGTAGTTGATAGCGACTCAGTCGGTTTGCCGTAATGTTGAATATTGGGTGAGGAGTCGCTATTTGACAGGTTCCGCGCTGTATGGGAGCGCATGACAGCGAATGGCCATAGCGAACGGCTCCCAGCATATTCATTAACAAATCACGCTCAAAAAATTCTCGCGCAGTGAAATGCTTGTTTAAACCCCAGAGCGCTGGCGGCGATGGGTTAAAGGTAGTTTTTTAACCCCCAAACAACCATATTTTTGGATAAAAAAAAAAACAAGTTTTTTAAAACATTTTGTAATATGAATACATTAATATCAGACCTGTAATATCAATTCTGCACACATTTTTTTTTTTTTACCTTAAAAAAAAATCTAACATTGAAGAAGTGGTCACATTTAAAAAAAAAAAAAAAAAAAACATTAATAGCAATTAATTAAGAATATTTAAAGATTGCTCCATTGAAATGCATTGGAGAGCGCCAGGTAGCGAGAGGTCATACCTGTCGCTGTTCAAGGTCGCTCGCTGGCCCTGGGGGTGAGGCTGGAATAATTATGAATGATTCGCTATCTGGCGCTCTGTCAGTCGCTAAGCAGGATCGGCTTGATAAATGTGTGATTGCGGAGGGGAGCCGGCGTTCTCGTGGCGGTGACCATCATTACCGTTCGGTCACCATTCGCTACCTGGCGCTATCCCTTGTTAAATAAGGGCCTTAGATTGCCATACAACCTGAAAGATCTGGACAGATTGCATCTGATTTACTGTCCATAGTGTGAGGGACATGTCCTCTGACCTGCTCACATGTGTAGACTACACAGGAAGAGGGGGAGGAGAGGGGGGAGAGACGCTGACAGGGGAGCGGCAGAGGAGACAGACAGGGACGGAGCCGTGTGACGATCCACAGAGGTGAAGGTAAACAGAAGTTTATAGCAGCACCGCCCGCCCACCCGCCTCTGCCTGCATTAGAAACTTTAGATCCAGCCTCGGTCTCACCCCCCCATCAACCCATACACATACACCTAAACCTCCACACATATTTCCATTCACATTGGCAGCCTTGCCGTAACCCTCGCACCTGTATGCCGGCAATGTCTTTACACAGCCACATGTCTTCTTTTCTGCGAGGACCATATGTGACATCAGGTGGGCGGAGTCAGCCAGGTAGCTATTAGATCTCTATGTAGTGAGCTGTCCCAGCGGCAGCATACGGGGGGGGGGGAGACGGGGACACGTGCGGATGGGCGGCCAGCCATTCCCACTCACCACCAATGATATAAAAAGCAAAAACGTTTTGTAGTGCAACTGCAGCTGTGGACAGGCCGCCCCTCCCCCAAGCTAGGCGCCCTAGGCACGTGCCTTGCTGTGCCTAATGCTAAATACGGCCCTGTGTAGATGGAGGCCCGGCACATGCACGGTGGAAGCAGGGATCAGTGTGTGAGTCACCCAAGGGGTATCGCAGACAGGGGCATCCCAAATCAGACTAAACCCTGTAGGTGTGTGTCAGAATCCTGGGCTTTGGTCCTCTATATAGATTAAAAATACATCTATAACTAAATGTGACTCCTTTGAATCCACAGCACATCCATAAACTTTCTGAATATTTCTGTTTCTTGTCTCCAAACATTCAGAACAAGGTTTTGTTTTTAAAGAGGACCAAAACATAATCACTCCCCTGAATCTGGATGCCCCACTGTGTCAAACCCCCCAGGTTGCCCAAAAACTCATTTACGGTCCAACGGCGCATGCGCGAGCAGCGGCCGCAACCCTTCTATCCCTTTAGCACAGTGCGTGCCTGAGCAGGCATTTGTGAATGGCCGGTGCGGGCACGCTCCCTGTTAAAGGGTTGCGGGGGATGTGGGCGTCAGCATGCTTGGATCCGCTTGCTTTAGACAAGCTCTTGGGCAAAGGGTCGGGAGCAGATCCGAGCGTGCTGACTGAACCAGAGGCTGCTCATGTGCCGTAGGACTGATGAAAGGTGAGTGAGATCGGGTGACCTGGGGGGTTTCTAACAACAGGGTATCCCAGATTGAGATGCCCAGGGGGCAAAGACCAAAACCCAGGATAGTCAAAATCCTGCATTTTGGTCCACTTTAATAGGGTGCCTGTAGCAGAAACAGGGTTAATTTTTTCACCATTGAACTTCGATTGATATCAGGGTCAGGGTTATTATAGACGTTTAATGGACTAACTTATTTTTCAGTCGCCACTACAGTCAACATTGTATTTGCTGTATATGTTTATTACACCGTCCTTATAAGCTCTGTATACAGTATGCACTGTAACATGTGCACCTCACCTTACCACCAGGTGGCACCCTTGTGACTTTTGGAGTGGAGTGTCCAATGTAGTTGTATTGTATTATGTTTATTTATATTAGGTTTTGTGCATATATATATATATATATATATGCAGTAAGCTATCACTTTTAATGTTTCCACTTTTCTTCTAGAGCTGGATGCTACTTGTCTGATTTGCTCAATATATGAAACAATTACATAAAGTCTTTCTGGGCCTGACTCTTAAACACTATTATTTTCCGAAAAATAGGTGTTGTTCCGGGGCAGGGACGCATCCCGAATGCAGATGCCCCCTTGTGCCACCGCTAATGGAAGAAAGCTTACCTCCTCCCCCTCGGAGAAATCCAGCGCTCTGATTGGTCAGCACTGAAAAATGGCTGTTTTGGTTTAAAAGATTTTTTTTTTAATAATCTAAATGATTAGGAAATGTTTTGTATAATTAAGCTGAAAATAATGTGACAACACTCAGTATAACTTTCTTGCAGGAAAGGACAGAGAACTTTACCGCCTCTCTATCTAAATTCCTATGTATCCATAGAGAGAGTGGCCTCTATGCTCACTGGCATCCTCCCCTCACCAAAATGTATCTTCTCTTTGTTGGCACCTTCTTTTCCTAAGAAAATGCATAAAGCTGGGTGGTTCCCCCCCACACTCTGGGCACTTATGTTATTTTTTACTTTTTAATCTGCATGTAGCAACCCCACTGTAGCGCAATGCAATGTGCCTCATAAAAGGCCCACCACATGTTCCAAAAGGCACTGCTGAAGATAAAAGTTCCTGTGTGCGCATCCTCCTCACCACCCACCCCACCCACCCCCTGAACCAGCTGCCAGCCGTGCATTAGGGGTCCAGTAATGGTTTTTGTTTGGTTTTGTGATCCTTGTTTTTACATACCTAAAGCCTCTGTTTGAAGCAACCTATGAAGGGACTTGCATGGCTAATGGCCCATTTCCACTAACAGTTAAATCGTCTGTTAAACTACCATGCAAATCGTACGCGATAGGTCGACTTGAAGATTTGTTGCTTAGTTGATTACTAGAGTGACCTCTAATGCAGTCGCTCATACTACACGCTTTACATCCTATTTGTGGATGATTTCTATTTCCACATACTGATGGTTAGACGACAAACCGGAAATTTTATGTCGGCGAAAACAATACAATGCATGACCAACAAAATTCTCAGTCATTGCTTGATCGTAGCGAGCGTTTCCATGGAGCGATTATCGTTCAAATGCATTAGCTGTAGCAATTTCCCATTCACAAATCGCTTTGCAGAAATCCAGCAGAAGACTGTCATCGAGACATACTTTAGGTCGCTAACAGTCCACCCAGGCAGTATGCAAATGTTTGAAGGGAGATACTTTGTTGATCGCTGCCTTCCGAAGGGTGGTTCCATATCCTGCCTCTATTTTGAGGTGTTTATCTTAATTTTGGGGCAGGTGGAAAACAAAAGTCTAGGAAAAGTAACCACTATCTTGACCACTGGGCAAGCTGCTGGCTGCGGCGGTTGAGGGTTGTTGTTGGAGGAATTAACAGTTGGATGGATTTCGGGACAGAATGGCAGCTCACCAGCTGTACAGTTAATCCATACAGGTCAAATGATATTAGGAGGTTATCATTGAAGGCCCGCATTGCACCATTTAAAGGGGATCTTATGGTGGTCCACACAGACATGCAAATAGGCTGGATGGAAATTATCCTGAGATTTGTCTATAGGTTTCCTTGAAAATAAAAGGGAGTAGATGGGACTAGAGCTAAGGTGCACAGGGCAGAATCTAGTACAGTTTTGTCCTCACAAGGTGTTTGGTGGTACATTACATGCAACTCGAAGGTCAGCAAAAGTTTTTTGCAGAGATGGGGTCCATATTACAGCGATTGGGATTGTTATGTTCAATATAGCAAGTTTGGATACGAGTGAGCTGAGGATGGAGTGGTGGCAGATAGGCCAGTGATAAGGGGTTATCAGGGGTACTCTTCATAACTACATTCTCTGGCAGAAAGTTCCATAGTCCCACTGCTCTTACAGAGAAGAATCCCCCCCTATGTCGGTGGAAGAAGAGCCTTTTTTCTAACCTTAGTAGATGCCCTTGGATTATGATTACACTCCGGATTCTAAAATGGACTCAGTAAAGGTTATGTTTTAGCTGAATTATTAGCTAACAGCTTGGAAGTACTGGTCATTCTCTTTTTCCATTCCATGTTGCAGAGTGTGATTGCTGGGTGCAGCAGGGTCATAATCCAGATATACATTCGTGGTATAACAGGAACTGGCTCTACTGGAACATGAATGCAGTAAGAGAATGTCACATTACATGGTGGCTAAACACAGACAGGAAAAAGGAGGAAGTACCAGTGATAGAGGAAAATACTCGATATACAGGAAGTACAACACCGCAGCAAAAATGCATAGAAGCTCTACAGTTGAACATTGGTCACAGCGCCATCTAGTGTAATAACCTGTAATAGCTGCAAACTGCAATAAATCTAGCAAAAGTCATTAAACTGGATGTTAAGCATGATTTAAAGCGGACCAAACCACAATGAACTTGAAACCTGAACGTGAAATACATTTGGCCAAAGCCACTGCCAATACTCCCCTATTAGGGTGTAGAACTGGATTTTTCCACTTTTCTAATTGTCCTGGAGCATTGATATCTTTGCTGTCCCTCGATGTGAGATGACAGGCGATCAGTCATTGCTTAGGTGTGGTAATGACATTATTGCCACACACAACAGTGGCAATGAATGGAGGAGGTGGAGCTTTACAGCTAAATCTGTTAAATATGTGGGTTTTGGTCTGCTTAAATGAAAAGCCCAGACCCTTAAAAAACATTTCCCCAGCATCTAAAATTAATATATGTTAAGTTGGTAGTCGCTTACTTATTTTTCTTTCCCCCGCTGGGCTTCAATTCTGTTCAGGACTATAGGATACGGGTGCCGCCATCTTGCCTCAAAAGAATCACATGCTGAGGGGGCGGGTTATAGCTGTGCTTTGCACACACAGAGCAAGGCTGGGGTCAGGAAAAGGACAGCAATCTCAGAATACAGATCAGCTTATTCAGAAGGCACTTCCTATTTGCAGGCAGCCTGAGACTCCACGAGCCACCATCTTTGATGTTTAAAGTTTAAAAAAACACAATAGGTGCAGGTAGGATTATTGTTAATGTGGACAATCTGTATGTAAGGGGTGGGGGAAACATACAAGACAGGCACTTATTCAGGGTGAAGGTCCGCTTTAATCACATTCAGAGACAAGCTGTAAGCTTATATCTCCAAAATTCTCTATTTAAAGCATCTCCTTAGGGGCATCCTTCCAGTTCCTTGTGAGAGAATGTCTCTCCTTGTTAAAAATTTGTTTTAGGACACAGCAGCAACAGTTTTCTGCTATAATAGTTAATTAACCCCTTCCTTAGCCAAAATATACACACACATTTTTTTCCATAACTTTTTTCTTATACAATAAAATATATTGTCGTAAAATACAAGTACAATAAAAGGTTATTTGTATAGCTTTAGTTTGGTAAATTGGGCATAGGGTAATGGTTTTAGACATGTTTTGTAACAGTTAGAAGAAAGGTAGAAAGAAAAGATAAATATACATGTTTTTATAATTTTCATTGCAAATTGTGGAGGCTGTGCTGTTACTATACATTTGCAATCACAGTCAAAAAAGCCCTGGAACAAACTAAAGTGGTTCCCGGGGTTTGATCACGGCTGTCAAAATGTTAATGCTAACAAAAACTGTAAAAAATGAGCGTCTCTCTCTACCTTGGGAAGCTGGCACTGCAAAAGGTAGGTGAGGTCTTTATTGAAGCATCTTCGGAATAATTATATTTGAAACTAGGAGGCCGATTCATTAACAGCGGCAGGTAGCTGCATTTTCAGAGCGCCCGCTAGTAGTCGCTGTGCTTGGCCATTGTTCGGTAGTTGATAGCGACTCAGTCGGTTTCCCGTAATGTTGAATATTGGGTGAGGAGTCGCTATTTGACAGGTTCCGCGCTGTATGGGAGCGCATGATAGCGACTGGTCAGAGCGACCGGCTTCCACCATATTCATTAACAAATCACGCTCAAAAAATTATTGGGCTGTAAAATGCATGTTTAAACCCCAGAGCGCTGGCGGCGATGGGTTAAAAGTAGTTTTTTTAACCCCCAAACAACCATAATTTTGGAAACCAAAAAAAACAAGTTTTTAAAATAATTTTGTAATATGAATACATTAATATCAGACCTGTAATATCAATTTTTATTTTTACCTTAAAAAAATTATTTAAAATGGCAGAAGTGGTCACAGAATTTTTCACATTTAAAAAAAAAAAAAAAAATTAATAACAATTATGAATATTTAAAGATTGTTCCATTGAAATGCATTGGAGAGCGCCAGGTAGTGAGAGGTCATACCTGTCGCTGTTCAAGGTCGGACGCTGGCGCTGTGGGCTGAGGCTGGAATAATGATGAATGATTCGCTATCTGGCGCTCTGTCAGTCGCTAAGCAGGATTGCCTTGATAAATGTGTGATTGTGGTGGGGAGCCGGCGTTCTCGTGGCAGGGCCCGTCATTACCAGCCGCTCACCAGTCGCTACTTGTCGCTATCCCTTGTTAAATAAGGGCCTAGATTTCCCCAACTGCTTTGTTTATCATCAGTAGGGCTAGCAGTCCTGTACCTGGGTGAGGGGGGGGGGGGGTAGGTTGGTACATCTCTGGGAAGATATCTCTTCTGATACTGCTCACATCCATATTGCATCTGTTATTTTTTCCTACCTATCATATTTCTAGATATTCCAGCTAAATTTCTCTGTTTTACTGAAATCTAAGGTTAGTGCATTTGCCGTTGGCATAATTCTCTCATTTCAGATATAACTAATTCTGGACCCACAGTCACAAAGCGATTGGCTCACCATAGCAGTGTCGGGGTATTGCAAGGCATTACTAAGGATGATCTGACGCAAGGACTGGGTAAGTGACGGTGTTTATTGTAAACATCAGCGAGCGCCAGTGCATCTCATGCAGTCACAATGGAGGAAGCTGCACAAAACAAACTGGAACTGGAATGAATCTTTTGGTGTCAAAATGAGATTTATAAAAGCTTAAGTTATACTAAAGTTCCTAAATTATTAGTAAAACTATTAGAGCATTGGAGATGCCGAGAAACACTGAGGAGAAACACAGCGATGTGGTTTAAGCACACTGTGTGCTTTACATATATAAAAAAAAATATGTGCATTGTTGTGGCTCTAGTTATTACTGCCAGCACATAGTGTTACCAGAAAATGGGGATGAGAGATGCTGCATGCGAAGAGTGACTCCAGCCTGTCAGCACATAGTGTGACCAGAAAAAGGGGATGAGAGATGCTGCAGGCTAAGAGCATCTCCTGCCTGCCAGCGCATAGTGTGACCAGAAAAAGGAGATGAGAGATGCTGCATGCGAAGAGTGACTCCAGCCTGTCAGCACATAGTGTGGCCAGAAAAAGGGGGTGAGAGATGATGCAGGCTAAGAGCGTCTCCTGTCTGCCAGCGCATAGTGTGACCAGAAAAAGGGGATGAGAGATGCTGCATGCGAAGAGTGAATCCAGCCTGTCAGCACATAGAGTGACCAGAAAAAGGGGATGAGAAATGCTGCAGGCTAAGAGCATCTCCTGCCTGCCAAGCGCATAGTGTGACCAGAAAAAGGAGATGAGAGATGCTGCATGCGAAGAGTGACTCCAGCCTGTCAGCACATACCCCTCGATTCAAAGAGCAAAAGTTAAGTGATTTCGTATCGAGAATCGTAAGTTTGGGTGGGTGTTTGTCATTTTTTCTGGTTTTTTTGGCCATTTCGTATTCGTACGATCGTTCGCGCATAGACGTATATGAACATACGCATTTCGTACGAGAATCGTATAATTTGCGTTAGTTCGTGTGTTTTTCCCGTCCAAATCGTATTATTTGCGTTAGTTCGTGTGTTTTTCCCGTCCAAATCGTATTATTTGCGTCCGATCCTATTTTTTACGTCCTTCACATGGGCTTGCGCCCAATTCAGAGAGGTGATTGCTAATTGTTTTGAAGCCCATTAAAGAGCTGCTTTACGAAATGTTTGCCGGCAGCTATTTGGCCTCGGGAGTAGGATGGAGCGGAGCGAGTTTGTGGCACATCAAGGGCTTATGCTTTTTGGCATTGAGTTGATCGAGATGTCTGAGAGCAGATTGCCCCTGCGTCGTCGCATGAACATCGATAGCATGAATGATGTTGAGCTGTTCGAGCTGACCAGGCTTAATCGCGCTTCCCTCCATAAATTATATAGTGAGCTGCGGCCATGGTTAGCCCGCACCACAAGGAAGGGGCATGCAATTTCAGGTATGACCAAGATGCTTGGCTGCCTGCAATTTTTGGCGAACGGCTCGTTCCAGAGGCTGGGTGCCCTCTCCGTGGGGATGTCACAGCCTACGCTGAGCCGCGCACTATCTAAATTTTTGGAAGGCATGGCTGCCATAACTCAAAAATATATTTATTTTCCTGATGATATGGCAGCCAGAAACGCCATTAAGCTTGGGTTTTATAATGTGGCCGACATGCCCAACGTTATTGGTGCAATTGACTGCACACATGTGGCACTCGTACCTAGGGCAGCCGACGAGTATATATATAGGTATTGAGATTGGTTATTATGTTGCCCAACGTGTCATGTCACCTGTTTTCCTTTGCGGCAGCATATTTGTTTATCCCTCATTTGTGTAGCTGCTTTATCTCGGCTTTTCATTAGTATTTCCCAATAGAGTGCAGACATGTTTTGTGGTTAATTTATTATTTTGGGTCAAATATCAATTACCCTTTTTGTATGTTTTTGCCTTAAGGAATCGTAAAATGGGACACTCACTTAATGTCCAGGCCGTGGTTGGTCCGGATATGCGGTTTATGAGTGTCCTTGCCGGCTACCCCGGATCGTCCCACGACTCCTATATCCTCCGGCGATCTGGGTTGTTTCGGAGATTTGAGGCAGGTGAATTTTCGGGGGCATGGCTGCTTGGTAAGTGTGTCCTATTTGTGTGTTATTAAATGTGGCATTAATCTTGTATTTGTTGATATGTTTGTTTTGGAAAACTTGACAGAAGCGTCCAACTGCCTTTTTCTTGGCTCATATATTAGGAACTTACCCAAAAAATCCTTGTCTCGCTTTGGCCTTCAGAATGTTTTCCCTTTAGTTAGGATGTCTGTAAGTTCCTTGTGCCTAAATATATTGGTTTGGAGTTTATACCCAAGGATCTTTGACATTTGGCTCCTTTTGGACTATTGGTCGTTAAATGTCAAAGTGGACTTAAACTGCATACATTGTAGTTTCCAGTGAAATGTGGCTAGGGATCTTTGACATTTGGCTCCTTTTGGACTATTGGTCGTTAAATGTCAAAGTGGACTTAAACTGCATACATTGTAGTTTCCAGTGAAATGTGGCTAGGGATCTTTGACATTTGGCTCCTTTTGGACTATTGGTCGTTAAATGTCAAAGTGGACTTAAACTGCATACATTGTAGTTTCCAGAGAAATGTGGATAGGCCCTCAGCACCATCCTAATTGTAACATGTCTGAAAACTACAAATATATGTAAAATACAAATACCCTTGGCCGTGCAGATGTTTGTTAATTAATTGGTATATAGAAGTGCCATTTTTATTTAGGTTATACCTTAGTGCAATTTTTGGGGGCCCTAATGTGCCCTGTTTTTTTTGGGGAACACTTTACCTTACATCATTATGATATCTGTGAATTTGTTGGTGTTGGTTGTGTTGCCTTTTTAATTTTGATTACATTTAATTCTCTGTTTAAGGTGATTCCGGGTACCCACTTCTACCCTGGCTCATGACGCCTGTGCTGCGGCCCCAGGATGCCTCTCAGGAAGCGTATAACCGTGCGCATCGCAAGACCCGGGCTGTTGTGGAGAGGGCCTTTGGTCTGCTGAAGACACGTTTTCGTTGCCTTGACCATACTGGGGGGGCCCTGCAATATGATCCCCAGAAAGTGATCGACATTATAATGGCATGTGCTGTTTTGCACAATTTTGCCATCATGGAACGTGTCCCACGTTATGTGGACAGCCTGCCCTCTTCAGCCGTCGAGGATGAAGCCGAGAATTTTGAGGGGCCCCCCAGTGAGTCTGGCCAATCTGTTCGAGCCAACCTGATCAGCCAGCATTTTAGTTAACTTTTTTCCCTGTCTCACCATTCTGGATGTCTGTGTTATCCTTTTGGAAACATATGTTGTTTTGCCCTAATGTGGCATTACCTCTAAGTAAAACATTTCGACCTTAATTGTTGCCTAATGTATTTCATGTAGTTTCCTTAGCTTTCGCTGTGCATTGTTACACCTCTTCCAACCAAAATTATCTGGTTTAGGCCAAGCTGTTACAAAAGTCTTCCCACTAAAAACGCCACAAGTATTGGAAGTTAAATTTTTGTTTTACTTAGCAAATGAAAAATTATAGTGGTTAACAGAAATCAGTCCACATACATCTGTGGTAACAAATGGATAACATTAAAAAAAACATCGAGCACATCTACACCTGGAAGTGAGTGGCACAACCAAACAAGGACACCCAGTCCAAAGGCCAGCCTAGTCCAGTCATTAATATTGCCTGTGCCCAGGGATATTTGGGCATGGCCATAATGTCACACAAACATGTCTGCAAACAGGAGGAGCACCAACCAAATACATAGGTAAAGCCATAAGTGGCCAGATAAACTCCACATAGACCTATGGCATTGGCTAGTGGCCTTAAGCATTACTCTAAGGAGCTATATGGGAGCAAATACAAAACACAACCTGCCAGAGCAACACAAAATGGATTGTTTGAAACCTCAAAGGACAAGTAAATACAGTGGGGGTTAAGAGAAAAGATGTCCCACACACCCATGGCTTAATAGGGTGGCTGCCCATAATACCCAGGTGGAGGTCCAGGTGGAGGTCCATGGGAATGGGACCTAGCCTGGGCCATGGCAGCATTGTGAATTTGAAACTGCTCCACAATGTTTCTCTGCATATTGGTCATCTCAGCCATGGCTGACTGGATGCCATTACTTGCATTGGCCACGTTGCTGTTGAGGGTACGCAACTCCGCGAGGATGCCCTGTAGACTGGTATGGATGTTCACCATGTCGGCATGCCTTTGCTCACGCTCTGTAACGAGCTGGGCGTCATAAGAGTCCCTTTGTTGGGTCCATAATTGGAGCAGGGCACTCTGCCTCCCCTGGGAAATTGTGGGGCGGCGTAATGGCGTCCGCCGCACAATGACCCTGGCTCTTGGGCGTGCCCTGCCGCGTGGTGTCGTACCCTCAACAGCAACCGGCCTGCTTTGCAAATCCTCAGCAGCAGAGTGAACACTGGGGACTGTTGTGTCAGTCTCCCCATGTGCAAGCACAATGGATGGAGATTCACTCTGCTGCTGAGGATTGGCCAGAGAAACATTATCGAGCAGTTCCAAATTGGGACCCAGGGGGAGTTCATCCGACGTGCCCTGTACGGAGACATCATCATCTTCCTCCATGTCCTGGATCTCTTCCATGAGTGTGCGGGTCTGTAGGGACATATCAAAAAAAAAAAGGCTAAGTTTGCGTTCCAATTTAGGATTTCAACAGTTTAACACATTCTTAAGCACTTGTTAGTATTTATGCTACTAAATTAACTTACCGAAAATCTCTGATCTGGGCTCCGATGCTGTACGGACCTGGTAGGCATAACCAAACTGGGGGGTGAGTTTACCCTTGCTGAGGGATCATGCTGGGCTGAAGAAGAGAAAAAAATACCACGTAAACACACACACATAACCTTTTTTTTGATAGGTAATCAAATATAGCTCTATTTGTAATATTATTCAACTCTAGAGCAATGGTGACCTTTGTTCAAACCCACGCAAGTTTACATAGGTGCAATGGCTCGGACAAACTGCTAAGTGACCTCAGTTCTAAGTCATGAAGTGTACCCAGTCAGCATCCAACTTTCATGGCACATTTTTGGATTTAGCCTACCATTCGCTAGGTCCGGGGTACTCAAACAATTGTTTGAAACGCCCATTTAAAGGTATGTGGTGAGAGGTGAATGTCTGGCCATGGTGCTGACGCAGGGGGTGTCTAGTTAAAAATAAAGACACTGGTGGAGGGGCTGGAGCTTTCAAAGTGCCAACTAATAAAGGCTGCTTGCCCTTGCTGGGCTGGATGGGCCAGAGCTGAGGGGACAGGGATTGGATGTCTAAAGGGGGGAGTTAACGTATTGATGGTGATGGGATGGATGGAGCCAATCTGTTACAAATGTATGGGGCTTATGTGGGGGGGGGGCATGGGGGGACTGTGGCACATGGGCCAGAGCAGGGGCAGCGGGACACGATTGTGGCCAGTGAAAATGTAAATAAGTTACTGTGTACCTTGCAATGCCACTTCCTGTGCAGTACTTCATATTGCAATGCTAGGTTTCAGGGAGCCATGACATTGGGCAGGAGACCAACCACTACATGGCCGATCAAGGGGGCAGCTCTGAGCACGTCAACACAGAAGTAACTGAGTGCAGGGCTGTCTGGGCAGGGGTCCTTGAATGTGGTGGCAAGGCCCGCATTGGGACCCCGGGCCGCCAGTTGAGTCTCGCTGCTCTTGGTCACATATGTTTGTGGGTGGCTAATTAAATTGTTAACTCAAACACAACTCACACAACCAAAAGGCAACCCATACATAATGATGTGTGTTTTGTGATTGATTCTAAATATCTCACTTATCTTGCGAAACTTCATGACTTTAACAATACAATTGGACATTTGATCTTTGCCATAATGGCTGTGGGCCTAAATGTGTGATTCACAGGGACCAAAAGAGGACACAAACAGCCACAGTAGTGCGAGGCCAAGCAAGGCAAACCATAGGGGCATCCCGTTATCTTGTTACTAGTGAACTGTAGATTATTTAGCAAACAGGCAAACATGCAGATTTA
Organism: Gastrophryne carolinensis; assembly: GCA_027917425.1. Taxonomy (NCBI): domain Eukaryota; kingdom Metazoa; phylum Chordata; class Amphibia; order Anura; family Microhylidae; genus Gastrophryne; species Gastrophryne carolinensis. The sequence continues at coordinate 575,492,244 of CM051235.1, forward strand.
ATAGTACTCACCGTGGGTACGGGTCGGGGAGTCTGTGTCCCTTAGACCAGCATGTCCACCGACCGCGACCGGATGGAGAAGTCCAAGCACAATCTCCTCAGCAGGGGTAAACTCCAATTTAGATGGAAAGCCACCTCCAGTTTTCATGCTGAAAAGAGAAAATCGTTTGGTATTCAGAAAAGGGGCATACAGCACATCCCAAACATTATATTTAGCGAAAACATTTATTTACCTGTAATTATGCCTTTTAATTTCTTTTTGCCGTACAGCATACTTCAGATCAGAGATTTTCTTCTGAATTTGGGACACATCTTTCCTCTCTTCCCCCGCTGCATTTACTTGTCGGAGGATGGTTTCAAACAATTCCATCTTGCGCTGCTTGGTGGTGTGTTTGGATTTGCTCCCATATAGCTCGTCATAGTATAATGTAAGGCCACTAGCCAATGCCATATTTTGGTCATGGGAGAATCTCCCACTCAACTGGCCGCGGCGCAATGTGCGGCCAGATGGTTGGCTTGGCTGCTCCTCCATGTGTGCAGACACATGTGGTGACATTATGGCCTGGGGCTGGGTAGGGGAATGGCCGGATTGGTGGCTTCCCAATGACTGGACTGGACTGGCCAAGGGACTGGGTGTTCTGGCGTGGCTGGCCACCGAACTTCCAGGTGTAGATGTGGTCATGGTTGCAATTCGGGGCCCTCTTGGGGGGCTAGGTTCCCGGCTGGTGCCAGGTCGGGGGCTCTGTTCCCGGCTGGTGCCAGGTCGGGGGCTTCTGGCCCTGGATGGGGTTCGGGCCCTGTAGGGGCTTCTGGCCCTGGATGGGGTTCTTCTGGCCCTGGATGGGGTTCGGGCCCTGTAGGGGCTTCTGGCCCTGGATGGGGTTCTTCTGGCCCTGGATGGGGTTCGGGCCCTGTAGGGGCTTCTGGCCCTGGATGGGGTTCTTCTGGCCCTGGATGGGGTTCGGGCCCTGTAGGGGCTTCTGGCCCTGGCTGGGCTTCTGGCCCTGGATGGGGTTCTTCTGGCCCTGGATGGGCTTCGGGCCCCTCTGCGCGGCCTGGATGGACTTCGGGCCCCTCTGCGCGGCCTGGATGGGCTTCGGGCCCTTCTGCGCGGGCTGGATGGACTTCGGGCCCTTCTGCGTGGGCTGGAGGGGCTTCGGGCCCTTCTGCGCGGGCTGGATGGACTTCGGGCCCTTCTGCGTGGGCTGGAGGGGCTTCGGGCCCTTCTGTGCGGGCTGGATGTGCTTCGGGCACTGCTGTGGGGCCTGGATGGTCTTTGGCCCTTTCTGCGCGTGCTGGATGGGCTTCGGGCCCCTCTGCGCGGCCTGGATGGACTTCGGGCCCCTCTGCGCGGCCTGGATGGGCTTCGGGCCCTTCTGCGCGGCCTGGAGGGGCTTCGGGCCCTTCTGTGCGGGCTGGAGGGGCTTCGGGCCCTTCTGTGTGGGCTGGATGTGCTTCGGGCACTGCTGTGGGGCCTGGGTTGGCTAAGTGCCCGGCTTGAAAGCATGGGTGGTGTGGGCTCCCTTGGGCGGCCTCTTCTGGGGGCAGAGGTGGTGGTGGCTGCTGTGGCCTGTTTTTTGGCCGCAGGGGCACGTGCCTTTGGGGCCCTTTTTTGGGAAAGGGAGGGTCCAGTGTCCCTTGGTGGGGCCGAGGTGGTACTTGCCTTCTGGGCCTTCTGGGACCTTAGCTTCTTCGGTCGTTGCTGGGACCTGGTTGTTGGGCCCTCAGAGGTCTGGCTTTGCTGGCCGCGTTTAGCTGCTGCCTTTTTTGGTGCCATTTTGTCCAAAAGCTCAAAGAGAATGAGCTTTGGGTGCAGGGACCTTTAAATCATGCGCCCAGCGTCTGACGCCTATGCGCACGACTACGCGCTCGTACGGACGTACGTTCGTGCGGAACCAGGAAACCGCTGGGGTTTCACTTATCTGCTGCCTGGAAGAAGACTAAAGATGGCGCCCACTATCTTCACCCGTCAACAGGAAGAGATCCTCATGCTGGTAAGTGGCTGCCTGTGCATTTTAATAGAATAGTCAATGATGGCCTAAATGTAAATGATGCGTTGGGAACTAGTTTGGGGTCTCTTAATGTTTAATCACTGGCTCCTCACACTTCATCCTCAAGGGCCGAGCCTGGCCACGTTTTCACCTGTCTATGCTGATGTCCTAATTCGGCCAATTGCTCCGGCTTAGCAACAGTTAATTAACCTGTGGAGTAGCGGGGCGAGCTGTCAAACCTGGCCTGTCTCGGACCTTGATGCGGATGTTTGCGGAACACTGTTTTCCTAAGCCATAAAAACACAACGGGAAGCCACACACGTGGGCCAAAAGCCTAAGCATTAGGCTACATCTTGGATCTTTAAAACATCCTAACATGCCATAGATGCAGGTGGCCTGATTGTTGATGTTGGCTATTATCTGTATGTACATGGTGTGTGATACATATAACATAAGACCAGACTGTCAATCACAGTCAACGTCCTCTTTAAGGCACTCCCCAAAAATGGCGGCCATTCGAAATGTGTGTGTTAATGACATTAAATACTCAACTTGTGATGCAACACATATGGGTCTGTGTGTAAAAGTACAAGCTCTGTGTCCATTATGTTTTTCAGATCATGCTTCAGCGCCGGTATGACTTCGCGCCCAATGTGTGCGAGAAAAGGGACATCGCCCGGGAGATCATCGCCGAGATCCACCGTGTCACCAGCACCACCTTCACTCACACCCAGATCATGCAGCATTGGTCGGACCTGAAGCGTCTGCACATGCCCCGGGTGCGGAGGTTTTTTGGGATCCATTTCCCAAGTAAGTACCAAGCAATTGCATGTTATATGTTCCAAATGTCTAAGTTATGCCTTTATTTATAATGACTTTTCTTTGGTAGTGTTGGAAATGGATTTCAGAATTCGCCGCACCCGGAGACGTACAGGCCGACCAGTGCTGCATGACTCTGCATCTGTGAGTGAAGGTGGTGGATCTCCCGGGCGACGGACCTACCCCTCCTCTGTGGCCTCCTCAGACCAGCCCCTGGACCTTACCACAGAGGAGGGGCCAAGGCGCGTGGGCGTGGAGTCATACCTGGCCACGCATGGGGAAGGCTCTGGTATGTCACTCTTCATGTATAGGCACAAAGATATACATGTCAGGCCAAAAACTAAGTTATCCTTTATTATGTATTTGTAGAAGCTTCAGGAGCGGGTGAGATAGTGGAGGAGGAGGCAGCAGAGATGCTTGAAGTCGATCCTGGCGAAGGTGAGTGATGTCAGCCAGACTGGGAGCCAGATATGTTGGGGATAGTGACTCTCTACAAAGACTAACCAAATGTCACATGTTTCTCCAGGGACTTCTTCACAGCAGAGCCAGGACCAAGGGCAGCCTGTTGGCCCCAACCAGCCATCTGTCGGCCACCAACTCCGTAAGTCTCCATGCCATGATTCAGATTAATGTTTTGTAAGCTAATAACACACACATAACTAAAGGCGTAGCCAATGTGTAGTTAACACTTTCATGTGGCCACTTCTTTAGCTTAAAGCGGACCCTAACTCGTATTAAGAACATAGGTAATAATTAGGCAACACACTGTACCTACAGATTGGAAACATAGAAAAACAGACTTCAGCCATCTAATGCATGTTAGGAGCGTGAAAACAGCCCATATTGGGGAATATGGAAGGCGCAATATTTACAGGCAGCATGGGATACAGATTGTAAAAAGGAAGGTGCTGCCATGCATTGTGGGAGTGATGACCTTTCCCTCAACCCAGCTATGCTCTGGATTCCCAACGCACCACTGTAACCTACTCCCCTGTACTTTATCCAACTCTCCACTCCTCATTAAGTGTTATGCTTCAGAGTCCAGATGGCGGCGCTGTAATAAAAAAAAAACCCAAATTTACTTTGATCTGGTGCAGAATCATTTGGGAATAGTTAGTGGTTTTCATTAAATAATGTTTAAGGTCCGTTTTAAGGAGTTTAAAGACTTACCTGTGGGAAATGCATTAACTGTATCCCTTGGAAGAATGACCTATGTCATGCATTTACATGTATTTGATTAACCCCAAATCTATTTCCAGCATACAAACCGGTCTGGGACTCCTATTTATGTTTCTTTCTCTATTGGTTACAGGGATGATCCCCAAAACATTGGCGGCCAAAAAAAAAAGAATGAAGGAGTTGGTGGCCGAGCTGCTGGCCATACAGGCGACGTTGGGGCCAACAGATGAAGAAGAGGAGGAGGATTAGTGCCCTTGGTCCTGGCTACTTTGGTTAAAAGTTTTAAAAATTTTCATATTTTTGACAAAATTTTAAAGTTTTGGGTTTTTCACACCCAAAAAAAAGTTTACTCTGTTTTTAAGGAAAGCCAAAAAAACTTTTAAGATGTTTGTGTAAAAAAAAAAAAAAATAAAGGGGTTTCAAACCAAACACCCCAATAAAAAAAAAATATTGAAACCAAAAAATATCCAAAATCCACAAAAAAATTTTAAATAAATTATATTTTAATACTTCATAAATGTGTCTTTTCTAATATGCGCAAACACAAACAATTACACAAACCAGAAAAAACACGCTTAGAAACATATAGACATATGTACATTATGTGGTTTGGGTAAGTTTTAGGGTCGTCAACATGAAGAAGGATGCAAGCGCTAAGAGGTTTAGGTAAGTTTTAGGGACCGAGAAATGAAATTGGATGCAGGCGCTAAGGGGTTTAGGTAAGTTTAAGGGACCGAGAAATGAAATTGGATGCAGGCGCTAAGGGGTTTAGGTAAGTTTGAGGGACCGAGAAATGAAGTTGGATGCAGGCGCTAAGGGGTTTAGGTAAGTTTAAGGGACCGAGAAATGAAGTTGGATGCAGGCGCTAAGGGGTTTAGGTAAGTTTAAGGGACCGAGAAATGAAGTTGGATGCAGGCGCTAAGGGGTTTAGGTAAGTTTAAGGGACCGAGAAATGAAATTGGATGCAGGCGCTAAGGGGTTTAGGTAAGTTTGAGGGACCGAGAAATGAAATTGGATGCAGGCGCTAAGGGGTTTAGGTAAGTTTAAGGGACCGAGAAATGAAGTTGGATGCAGGCGCTACGGGGTTTAGGTAAGTTTAAGGGACCGAGAAATGAAATTGGATGCAGGCGCTAAGGGGTTTAGGTAAGTTTAAGGGACCGAGAAATGAAATTGGATGCAGGCGCTAAGGGGTTTAGGTAAGTTTAAGGGACCGAGAAATGAAGTTGGATGCAGGCGCTACGGGGTTTAGGTAAGTTTAAGGGACCGAGAAATGAAGTTGGATGCAGGCGCTAAGGGGTTTAGGTAAGTTTAAGGGACCGAGAAATGAAATTGGATGCAGGCGCTAAGGGGTTTAGGTAAGTTTAAGGGACCGAGAAATGAAGTTGGATGCAGCCGCTACGGGGTTTATGTAAGTTTCTGGTTGAGGGTGCGCATGCGCAAGATCTTATATACATAAGAACGCACGAATTTAAGAGGCCAAAAACCAATGAAAACCAGAGGCAAACGCAAGTAATTGGAAGAGGTGGACGATGGAAGCAGCCGAAAAAACAGGCTGCCGCCGCAACAGGTGAGCACATGAACGTGATTTTTACGATTGCCAACTGACTGAGGCAAGTTCGGGAGATATCATACGAACGGACGTATCTTTTAGGATAGAAACGTATTTGCTTATTGAATCACTCGCAAGTTCATACGAACGCACGAGCGGACGTAAAAAATAGGATGATCGTGAGCAAAATCCAAGCTGTTACATGTTTCTTTGAATCAACCCAATAGTGTGACCAGAAAAAGGGGGTGAGAGATGATGCAGGCTAAGAGCGTCTCCTGTCTGCCAGTGCATAGTGTGACCAGAAAAAGGGGATGAGAGATGCTGCTGGCGAAGAGTGCATCCAGCCTGTCAGCACATAGTGTGACCAGAAAAAGGGGATGAGAGATGCTGCAGGCTAAGAGCGTCTCCTGCCTGCTAGCGCATAGTGTGACCAGAGAGGAGGGTGGGATTCATAGCTGCAGAGAGAGGCAGAGCTAATCAGGACATCTAGGGAGGGAGTGGGGATTTTTCAATTTTTGGTCCACTGAAGGTTGATTGAAAGACCAGGTCAGCGGAGTGGGGATTGAAAGCTGAATAAGGCAATGATTTACTCACTAAGGAGACAGACAGAGAAGGAAGCTCATCACTGGAGCCACACAATGAAAGGTAAGCTGATATCTTGTTTCTAACTTTTGACTTGTCATTCACTTTAAGTTTTTATATCAATGGTTAAAAGAAGGATCCTATGGAAAGCAACTGATGGTAGGCCATGGCTGATGAGTTTCAAGGTAGATCCCCTAAGTCATTTTTACCACATACTCATCTGCTTCACATTTCTAGCCTGGTGGCCCCCGACCTTTCTTATGATGATAGCAAAATTCAGCATTGAGAGATGGTTAAGAGCCATGTTCAACAAGAACAGGTAATGGAAGCCATATAAGAGGAAACAGCTGGAAACGGTTCCAAATACACCGTGAGGCATCGAAGTGCATTAAACCTGACATCTTAGTGTGCCCGTAGTTCCTCCTGCCCCATAAAATACATTTCCCACATGCAGGGCTGTTTCTAGAGGAGGGTGAGCAGGGCAATTGCCCTGGGCACCTAGTCCATTGGCGGCGCCTACATTCCAGCCATCCTGTTTTTTGCAGATGCGTCAGGGCTGTTAGTGGTGCAGGCCATAAGACAGGCCCTTCATCCCCCCATATTGGGCTCAGCCATGGGAAGAGGGCACCATCTTCTGCTAAGGTAGAGACTCAGCATGGCACATACTGGAGCAGAACTATAGGATGGGTGAGGAGAGGCCAGAATCTTTTCCTTATTTTGCCTAGTAACTGCCCTGCCCACATGAGTGGCTCTCTCAATTCCAAAGCATTTCCACACCTGACTGACCCCATGGATGGTGCTGACAGTGCCCAAACCTGGGCCCCATGTAACCCTCTAGCCTCGATAGTGTACTAGACCTCTGCTAGTGTTCTGGTGTAGCAGACAACTGGTGAGCCACATAACAGGGGTCCAAGAGTCACATATGGTTCCCGAGTTACAGTTTAGGGACCCACGCTCTGGCCAAAGCAAAGTCCTTGTAGGTTTTTAAGAATGAAATAAATGGGAAGCAGGTTAGTCAGTTGCTAGCTTCTTGTTTAAAGGGGACCAAAACCTGGGATATTCAGTATCCTGAGTTTTGATCCTTGTCCCTGGGGCATCCCTGCTGCGTGAAACCCCCTGGATCAACCCAGGTTCTTAGCCAATTAGCACTGTATGCAGCAATGCATATTAATGCACAGCATTCAGCTCTGTTTAGTATAGAGCATCGGCACAGAGAATAGGGAATGGCTGCGTCCCTGGGCTCCCTGTGGTCTGTGGTGTGCTCTTGCCCCCAGCTCATTTGATGGCGTGTCAGGCTCACAACCAGCCATCAGTCACAGGAGCGATGCCATGTCCTCTCCATCATTGCAATGAAGAAGGTGTGCTCCTAGGATTGGGTGAGTTGCTGGACTATCAATTACGGGGGACAAAACGTGAATAACCTTTTTTTTGAGTGCTGACTGACTTTAAAGTGGACCAAAACCCATTTTGACTAGTCTGGGTTTTGGTCCTTTTCCCAGCATGAAACCTCCCAGATTGCCGAATAGAACTCACCTCTTCCCGGTCCTGCAATGCATGCGTGGTTGCCCGTCCAATCAGCGTGCTCGGAGCCGCTGACATGACATAAGCTTCCTCTAAGGCCAGCGCCTCCGGGGGCACTGACTGCTGCATCACCCGCTACCCTCTAACAGGAAGCGTGTCCGCGCCAGGCATTCACAAATGCCTGGCGCGGGTCTGCTAGAGGAATAGCGGAGATGCTGCGTGGCTCACGCATGCGTCGTTGGATCGGGAAACAAGGTAAGTGTATGGGGTGAGCTCGGGGGTTTCACACAGCGGGGCTTCTCGGTTTTGGATGCCCCAGGGGGAGGGAATCGATCGGCCCAGGAATCTTATAAATTCCCAGACCGATCACGGTGTGTTTTGGTCCACTTTAAACATTACAGTCATTCTAGTTTGTGTATTAGACATGCTTTGACATAGTAATAAACTGACAAAGGTAACAGAGTTCAAAAGCCATTATAATGACATTCACACATAGACCACACATAAATATAAGTTGTCATATTTTCTGAAATGACTGTTCAAATACAGGTGTATGAGAAGAAATCGGCCATGTTGTTTTTATAGTCAGTCAGTAGAAAGCACAAGCTGAGTGAGTACGTCTTTCACAGTCACATGTACCTATCGTTTCAATATGCTAACTTATTTCTCGTCAAACCAGTTACATGACATGTCACTTTACACAACTGAATTATTTTTATTCTGTGTACATAGCTGGAAGAAACATGATCAAAATATGTCTGATTCTTGGAAATCACAGTCATTAGGTGAAAAGGCTTCATTACTGAACACATAAGTGAACACTTCTGTCTAGCCATGTAACTTTTCCTGTTTTCATTGTATGATCATATGCTGTTAACTTGCTTTTTGCGATGTATTTTCCAGGGTTTGGAAATGTTCCCATGGCACGTCCACTCTTGGGGGACTATTCTCTTGGGTTCAGAACAGAGCAACGTGTGACTGTCCACTAGCCAGTCACCAGGCCCGGAACCAGGGCTTTGTGGCCCCCTGGCCAAGTCTCAGTGGGCCCCTTGTATCTCTTCACATGCCCCGCTGAGTTAAAGTGGACCAAAACCCAGCTCGATTGGCCTGGGAATCTATAAGATTCCCCCCCACGTTGTGTCAGCAGTGAGGGCGTGTCCTCCGGGCAGTGGTTTCTGTTGCGTTTCGAACGCCGGAAGCCCGGTGGAGATGAGGAAGTGCGGTGATGTGCGGCGTGGCGCTCGGCGGGAGTTTAAAAGGTGTGAACCGGTGAGAACAGCTTACCCCTTCCCGAAGCTGTGGGCACATAGTGAAGCGCTCGGGGTAGCATCCCTGCCAACGTGGTGTGAACCGGTGAGAACAGCCAACGTGGTGTGAACCGGTGAGAACAGCTTACCCCTTCCCGAAGCTGTGGGCACATAGTGAAGCGTGCGGGGTAGCATCCCTGCCAACGTGGATCTCTTCTATTAGTATTTGCATGGTGGTAGCTATTGGGCATTCATTATACTAGGGACTATTGTCCCCCCCCTAGAGTATATACTTTCTACTTATGGCTTACATTTGTATATATGTTACTGATTACATTTAATTATCGGGTGCTAGCGCCGACCTTGGCAGTCATCATCATCACAACATGTGACTGTTTGTGGTATGAGCATTTTGGTTGCTGTCAGTGGCATAACTAAATGTGACAGGGCCGCAGTGTGAACATTAAATGGGGACCTTTCATGGCTCATAGACTAAACATTTTTTGCCTTGTTACTTATGTAACCGGATGCAGCTAGACAACTAGACTGAAACAGCCGAGACAAATGGTACTTCCTTTATCTAAATAATGCCAAGTGAGCAACAATGATGAGGCCGCCCTGACCTTCTGGGCCCTGCACCCCCAATTTATGCCCCTGGTTGCTGTTTCAAACTAACATGTAGCCTCTACTTCTTGGAAGTACTATAGTGAGGATAGTATATTTTATATACGTTTCTAGTTATGCTTTAGGAGGCTAAAGGTAAATGTTACTTATAAACAAGGTCATCATCATGGCACTTCAAATTACTAGCATGAGTGCCCAGCCAGACAGCTAACTCTTGACATTGCCTTTTGAGAGAGCTGTTGGTGGGGTTACCACCATAAACGTTTTTCCCATTCTTTAACATTATTTGGGAAGGATTATGTTTGGTATGTATTAATATTTTATATTGTCTTTCTATGTTTGTTGTGATCCAGTGCTGATTTATTATAGTATCACAAAGTCACTGCAATACAGTCTATAGGCTACGTAAGTTGGATAGAAGCTCTAAGATTGCTGAGGCCACAGGCAGGCAGGCTGAATCCTGAATCCCAGGACAGCCCTGCATAGAGAGCCACTTGATGGCTGCTGCCTAGGCCAAAGATACCAGGAGCCCCGTACAGTGAGTAAGGCTGGGGGTCAACCTGAAAAGGTGGTCTGTACTGCTCAACAGTGATGGTCTGTCTACTGGAGTCTATACAGCTTTATACTGGGTACTTCACCAGACGTGGCACCAGATGTGGGGTAGGCAGGGCTGGGGAAGCAACAAGGCTTGACAAAGAGATGTAGTCAGATGTAGTCAGCAACGGGGGTTGGCACCGAGATGTGGTTAGGCATGGCTATGTTTGGCAACAGGCTTGGAGATGTGGGTATGGTTGGCAGGCAATATCTTGGCAGGACAGTACTGGCAAAGTGGTCCCTGTGGCATTTGCTTTGCCTAGCAATGGTAGACTCACCTGGGTAATCAAAACTGGAAATGACTTGGTGAGCGGTACATGCTTTCTGTGAGAGGCACCCCCAATGGTTGCTACATAACATCAACACCTGCCAATGTCCCAGCCAGGAAAATCCATGAGAGCGGTGGACAGGTAAGTATTGCTCTGTGACAGTGCATCTAAATTGTATAGGACAAGCTTGGGGGTCTAATCTGATGGCACCTTATCTGAAAGGCGCTAATGACAGGGTTTGACATAAAGGAACGCCAAAAGGTCATGTGAGATCCTGGAGATTTCATGAACTCTGCAAGAACAGTCATACCTTAAAGCTTTGGCAAGAATAACTGCAGCAAATCTATGTTAAGTGAAAAAAAATTGTCTCAGCTTCATCTTATTTGTTCCTCAACCTGCTCTGAAACCCTAACCAGGGAGAATCACCTACTTGACTGACATGAGAGAGACAAGAATAATCTACCTTACATGCGTCATCACCCCAAGATCTGAGTTTGCAGACAAGGACTTGAGATTCCTAAGTCAAACAAATGTCATCACAAATTAACAAATAGAAGTGAATCCAGAGAAGTCAAGGGTTGAAACAGAAGTACAGACTTTAGTCAGAAGACAATGAGAACATCAGAGAGAGCATTGTTAATGGTTATCACTAAAACTGATTAGACCTAAAACAAATCTAGAAAGATCGTAGGGGAATTGCAAAAAAAGACAATGGAGGGTCTGGGCCCCAGTACAGACAATGGAGGGTCGGAACCAGAACAGACTATGAAGGGTGTGAGCCCCAACACATACTATGAAGGTCGTGAGCTCTAATACACAATACAAGGCAAGATATGTGAGTCACAGAGGGCTGGAGAGCACAGGTTTAATCAGGCAAGCAGATGCAATGATCCAGGACAGAGAGCTAGACACATACATTTATATGAAAGAAGGAGGAGATAATCACAATAACCTGAGAGAGAGCGGGATGCATGAGGACCCAGGGGAAAAACACACAAATACAGATGAGCTCCTTGCTGCCTCACTATTTTGAAATTTTAATTGCTTATAAAAACTATTTGGCAAAAATACCTTGTTTAAAATGAGCAAAGGCAATGCACCTAAAACTTTAGAAACATAGAAACATAGAAGGTTGATGGCAGAAGGAGACCATACGGTCCATCTAGTCTGCCCTTATGTGTATACTGTATGTATTCTTTATCTTAGGATAGATGTGTGCTTATCCCAGGCATGTTTAAATTCAGTGACTGTTGATTTTTCAACTACCTCTGCTGGAAGTTTGTTCCAAGCATCTACTACTCTTTCTGTAAAATAATATTTTCTAACATTGCTCCTGATCTTCCCCCCGACTAGCTTCAGGTTGTGCCCCCTTGTTCTATCATTAAGTTTCTTCTGAAAAACACTTCCCTCCTGAACCTTATTCAATCCTTTCACATATTTAAAGGTCTCAATCATGTCCCCCCTCTCCCTTCTTTCCTCCAGACTGTACAAATTAAGTTCTTTAAGTCTCTCCTGATAAGTTTTAAGTTTAAGTCCTTCCACCATTTTCGTTGCCCGCCTTTGGACACGTTCTATTTGAATAATGTCTTTTTGCAGGTAAGGTCTCCAGAACTGCACACAGTATTCTAGCTGTGGCCTTACCAGGGCTCTATACAGCGGCATCACAACCTCCCTCTTCCTACTGGTGATGACTCGAGCTATGCAGCCGAGCATCCTGCTTGCTTTTCCCACTGCCTGGCTACACTGTCCACTCATCTTGCAGCTATCAGTAATCAGTGCCCCTAAATCTCTCTCCTCCGAGGTCCTGGCTAACACAGTGCTGCCCATACGGTACTCAGAGCAGGGATTCCTTCTACCCAAGTGCATGATTTTAGATTTAGAGACATTAAACTCTAGTTTCCACAGTTTTGACCATCTATCCAGTAAAGCTAAATCATTTCCCATGTTGCAGACACCTCCAGGAATATCCACCCTATTACTAACCTTTGTATCATCAGCAAACAGACAAACTTTTCCTACCAAGCCTTCTCCTATGTCACTTACAAATATATTAAAAAGAATGGGGCCCAGGACAGAGCCTTGCGGCACACCACTTGTAGCTCGCCTTTGTTCAGATTGCACACTATTTACAACAACACTCTGATACCGATCCCTCAGCCAACTGGAAATCCACTGAACTATCCAGGGATTGAGTCCTTCAATACCTTCAATAACTTATCTATGAGCTCCTTATGTGGTACAGTGTCAAAGGCTTTGCTAAAATCCAGATAGGCGATATCCACAGCACCACCTTCATCTAACACTTTAGTGACATTGTCAAAGAAATCAATAAGATTGGTCTGACATGATCTGCCCTCAGTAAAGCCGTGCTGTTTTGGGTCCAATAGGTCATTAATTTTTAGATGGGAAATTATCTGTTTTTTTAAGAGTGTTTCCATTAATTTGACCACTATAGATGTTAAACTAACTGGCCTGTAATTACTGGCTTCTTCTCTACTCCCCTTTTTATGGATTGGTACGACATTGGCCATTCTCCAATCATCTGGAACCTCACCAGTTGAAAGGGAATGGTTAAGTAAATCAGTCAGAGGGGCTGCAATCACAAACCTAAGTTCCCTTAGAACTCTGGGGTGGATTCCATCTGGACCCATCGCCTTACTTACCTTTAGATATGCCAGCTCGGATAGGACATCAGCCTCCAGAAACTCCGAAGCTGTGCCCTCCCAGTGGGATGCTGTGCTATGGCCATGCCTGCTACTATCTGAAAATACCGAACAAAAGTAGCTATTCAGATGGTCAGCCACAGCCTTATCTCCGTCAATATATTTATTTTCCCTATTTCTAATTTTTGAGACTGCATTGTTTTTCTTCTTTCTGTCACCAATATATCGGAAAAATGTTTTATCTCCCCTCTTCATAGATTTGGCCATTTCTTCCTCCTTTTGCCCTTTAGCAGTCCTTATAATCAGTTTTGCTTCCCTCTGTTTAATTTTATACGCCTCTCTGTCAGCTACACTTCCACTTACTTTAGGCTAAATGAAAGCAGCACCAATAACCTGTATGGCAGTTGGTAAGGTGGCACAGAGTATGTAAATTCAAATATTTTTAATATTATTATAGTTTATTTACAATTCACCATCATAGTACATGTACACGGTAGAAATTACAGGCGGCTAAGACAAGTAAAATACTGACAATACAATGACAACAATGCACATAATACACATGGTATTATGAGTCAGATGTAACAGAAGTGTGACTAAATACATAGATGCAGGAATACATTAGGAGAGAGTGTCCTGCCCTTGTGAGCTCACAATCTAAAGCAAAGGGGTGGAGACAAGAGGTAGGGTCACAAAGAGTATGCAATAAGAAGGTGCTTAGTGTTCTGAGGGGTGATAAGACTGTGAGATGGGTGGGTGTAGTCAGATGATCGGCTCAGAAATTGACAGATATAACATTTAGAACAACTGTTAAATTGAAGGATGGATCCCTCCCTTTCAAAAGCAAACCACTCTGTCTCCTGAAAACTGATTGCAATAAAAATGATGAGTTTATATATTTTAGAATGATTAGATCAGCAGTTTGAAATATTAAAAAGAAGTGAAATTTCTGCAGATGAAGTCATTAAATTGATCTAACTGGTGCTATAATAAAACCTTACAATGTTATGTACTGTGAGAAGTATTAATGTGGTCCTCAATGGCATTTCCTTTAAATGCCTATTAATCATGTTAAAATCTAAGCATTGTGTATTATTACAAATGACTATGTCTTCTTAATTATCATAAAATAGGTATTTTCAGTAAATATGGAAAGATGAATAATTTAAAGAGTTTAGTCAGCCATCAGCAATGCTTGAAAATCTCTAAATGATAAAATCTCACTACACCATAAAGGTCAATTTTTAATAGGGAGATTATTATTTTTTACGTAATGAGTTATAAGGTAAGGTGTTTACAAAGTTGCTTTGAGAATATATATGAACTTGTTCTGAAATGTTGTATGAAGCCTTATTTTTATACATTATAAAGTAATACAGTGGCGGATTGGAGCAAAAAATCAGCCCGGGATTTTTCTAGCACTTGGTCTGCCCATGACCAGCCAGTGGCATCTCTGCTGCTTCCTGGCCAGCCTACCAGTGTGCTCCAAGGCTGAGGCTATATAATTTGGGGGGGGGGGGGGGGACATGGGCTGGGATTGTTTGGGTGCTAGAGTAGAGTGGTGAAGGGGATGGGGGTCTGGTTTGAAGCAGGGATTGAATGTGAGTGTTAGTAAGAGTAGCAGCCCAGATTGCCCCAAAGCAGTTCAGCATTTGCCCAGGTCTCCCTATGGCCAGTCTGCCCCTGAAAGTTATAGAATAATTTATCATAGGTAAGGGGTAATAAAAGGTCCGTCAAATACAGGTGCACAAGTGGATGCCACAACTTCTCCAGCTGTGAGAGTGGGGATGCTGGAGTTTAAAGTGGACCAAAACCCAGGATTTTCACTATTCTGGGTTTTGGCTCTTCCCCCTGGGGCACCCTGCTTTTAGGTGCCCTGCTGTTTTAAACCCTGCCATTCACCTAGCTCACTTACCTCTTCTTGAGCCCATGGTGTGGCTCAGGGAGAGGTAAGTGAACTAGGTAAATAAAATCTCAAAAGGTAAGATTTTCAGGGGGGGGGGGGGGGTTCACAAAGCAGGACATCCTAGTTTGGGATGCCCCACGGGATGGAGTAAGCCTGCTCTGGAGTCTCACAGACTCCAGGGTGGGTTTTGATCCACTTTAGGGAGACTGCTGGTCATAAGGGAAGGAGCTAGGGGTGACTTGACCAGGGGTCCTCAACCATTCTTACCTTTAGAGCCACATTCAGTATAGAGCGATGGTCTGGAGCCACATTCAGCATGAATAGATCATAGAAGCTGTATAACAGGAAACACTTGGAAATGGTTGCAAATATTGGCAAGTAATCAAACAGAAACATATGGATCCCTCAGGACTTGGCTGTGCCAGCACCTGAGTGAGTGTTTGAAGTGTTGGATACCTTTATCTCTTCCATCTACCTGGTAGAAAACACATGGACTGGTGGAAGGTATAGAATGTTTTTCATGCATAATGAAACATCAACAGGTTAAGGGTGATCTGTTTTCTCTCTGGTGTAGAAACATTGCTGCCCTTTACTGTACAGACAAATGAAGACTTCTTTTGGAAAGGCGGCAACACAACAATTGCAGGTGTTTCAGCAAATTTGATGAAAAGGACCTCTTATAAGCTACACTGCAATAACATGGGACCAAGCAAACCAATTTCTTAGCCTAGGAGAAACATTGCTATGTGCAGGATACAACATGGTTGGAAAGAAGGCAGCGGCCCAATAACACAATGGAAAGGATCTGTTTTAGATCAAGTACCAGTCAACCCTTCCCTCTACTTTATGTATGATGGATTTGACTGTGTTTATGGACTAGAACTCCACAAGGATGAAAGGGTGTCTGGTCTTGAAGTACTTCAAAACGAAGTTGCTTCATCCAGGATAAACAATATCTGTTTGCCTGTTAAAGCTGTGGAACATATGGTCGAAATGAAAAATGGTTCCAAATATAAATGGTGAGGGATGATTTTAGCCATGAACACGTTTTTATATAATATATGAAAAATACCCTGCTCTATATATGTAACAGCTTTTAGATGATGATAAAGAAGTGATCTTTGCATGATGCCTGACTGAATCTCCTCCAGCAGCCAAGAGAGGTTGTGGACAACCAAGTTGGGAAGCAAGTGGAATATGCCAAAGAAGATGGCTCAAAAAGGACTGGCATAGTATTTCTTCAAGTTCCTCAAGTTTGATGACGATTTCCATATTTATGTCTATGATTTGATGAAGACCTCCTAAGTGACGTTCTTGAACTTTGCCATGGTTGTGGAGCTACCTGTCCTCAACTCATGGGAACCATTGACCATCTTTTTGAAACCCCGCTGCAGCCACACCATCGTGCACTGACAGGAAGAGGATCAGGGCTCAGATGAGTTCAAACAGCGTGCTTGTGCTGCACACTCTGCACCCACACCTCCATAGCCACCCCCCAAAGTTCAGGTCCCCATTGAAATAACTGAAATCCTGAAATAGTTTATCAAAGCTCAAAAGAGTATAATGTCAGGTGAGCCTACAATTAAATAGTTTATCAAAACTCAAAAGAATATAATGCCAGCTGTACCCACAATTAAATAGTTTATCAAAGCTCAAACCAGTAAAATGCCAGGTGTGTCCACAATTAAATTGTTAAAATTAAATTAAACAGTACTGACACACACATGGCCTGACCCAGTGGATACTCCACTAACAATTGGTATTACAGAGCAGTGACCCCCAAGTGGCCTGAACAATTGGTATCACAGAGCAATGACCCCCAAATAGCCTGAACAATTATTACAGAGCAGTGACCCCTAGTTGATTTGAACAATTGGCATTAAAGAACAGTGTCTAAGTGGCCTTAACAATTGGTATTGCATAGCAGTGACCCTCAAGTGGTCTGAACATTTGATATTACAGAGTAATGACCCCCCAGGTGGTTTGAACAATTGGTATTAAAAAGCAGTGTCCCACAAGTGGTTTAACAAATTGGTATTAAAGAGTGGTAACCCACAATTGGCCAGAACAATTGGTATTAATGAGCAGTGACCCGCAAGTGGCTTGTCAGTTTGGTATTACAGAATAGTGACCCCCAGGTGGTTTGAACAGTTGGTGACCCCAAGTAGGTTAAATAATTGGTATTAAAGAGCATTGACCCCCAAGTGGCCCGAACAATTGGTATTACAGAGAAGTGACCCCTAAGTGGTCTGAACAATTGGTATTGAAGAGCAGTGACCCCTGAGTGGTTGGAGCAAGTGCTATTAAAGAATACTGACACACCAGTGGTTTGAACCAGTGGAAACTACACAAAAATGGATATTCCAAAAATAATTGGTACTAAAGAAT
Organism: Gastrophryne carolinensis; assembly: GCA_027917425.1. Classification (NCBI taxonomy): domain Eukaryota; kingdom Metazoa; phylum Chordata; class Amphibia; order Anura; family Microhylidae; genus Gastrophryne; species Gastrophryne carolinensis. Next base: position 575,509,575 of record CM051235.1, read on the forward strand.
ACTGGGGGACTGTATGTCATTTTTTTAAAATTAACTCTGTATGTCTCATCACTCAGCAGGTATAAAATGCTTTCAGCAATTTTGCTTACACAAAAATGTTTTTTTTCAAGAGGGCCTTAAGTGCCCTGACCCAGTGTATATTCTGATAAAATTTGGTATAAAGGGTCTTACATAGGGATGAGCGAATCGATCCGGACGAACCCGGATTCGATCCGAATTTCAGGAAAAATTCGATTCGGATCGAATCCGAATTTCCCCGCGATTCGATCACTCGAAGTTTTCCTTTAACATCCATTCATTTACATTTACAGGCATTCTAAGATGGCGGACGGGACATGTCTGGACATGTATCCCGCGCCAGTGCAAGCTGGGGCAGTCACATGCAGCCTATCAGCAGCCAGCAAGCCCGGTGACGTCACACAGCGGTATTTAACGGCGGCCATCTTGCTTTTCCTCATTTCTCTATTGCATTCGTGAGAGACAGAACGCTGTGTAGCTGAGGGACAGACAGGGACAGGCTGGAGACAGGCAGGAGACAGACAGGAGACAGACAGAAAGTCAGCGAAAAACAGGGAAAGGAAGGGAAAATCGGAGGCTGTCAGTTTTTTTTTTTTTTTCATCCAGCCTGACAGGCTTTGTTAGCGTTTTCAGGCTGCTTATACTAACTGTGCATATATACTGAACTGATCTTAAGTCTGCTGTGAGGCATCCCATTCTGTGACTACAGCAGCCTCTGTTTAAGACCATATAAGCATTTGCTCTTATCATATTTGAAATTAGGCCTGATAAAGACACTTTTGCTGGGCAAAGCACTACTGGACCCTGCCAGGTGCACTCCTATTTGGGGCATCCCATTCTGTGACTACAGCAGCCTCTGTTTAAGACCATATAAGCATTTGCTCTTATCATATTTGAAATTAGGCCTGATAAAGACACTTTTGCTGGGCAAAGCACTACTGGACCCTGCCAGGTGCACTCCTATTTGGGGCATCCCATTCTGTGACTACAGCAGCCTCTGTTTAAGACCATATAAGCATTTGCTCTTATCATATTTGAAATTAGGCCTGATAAAGACACTTTTGCTGGGCATAGCACTACTGGACCCTGCCAGGTGCACTCCTATTTGGGGCATCCCATTCTGTGACTAAAGCAGCCTCTGTTTAAGACCATATAAGCATTTGCTCTTATCATATTTGAAATTAGGCCTGATAAAGACACTTTTGCTGGGCATAGCACTACTGGACCCTGCCAGGTGCACTCCTATTTGGGGCATCCCATTCTGTGACTACAGCAGCCTCTGTTTAAGACCATATAAGCATTTGCTCTTATCATATTTGAAATTAGGCCTGATAAAGACACTTTTGCTGGGCAAAGCACTACTGGACCCTGCCAGGTGCACTCCTATTTGGGGCATCCCATTCTGTGACTACAGCAGCCTCTGTTTAAGACCATATAAGCATTTGCTCTTATCATATTTGAAATTAGGCCTGATAAAGACACTTTTGCTGGGCATAGCACTACTGGACCCTGCCAGGTGCACTCCTATTTGGGGCATACCATTCTGTGACTACAGCAGCCTCTGTTTAAGACCATATAAGCATTTGCTCTTATCATATTTGAAATTAGGCCTGATAAAGACACTTTTGCTGGGCAAAGCACTACTGGACCCTGCCAGGTGCACTCCTATTTGGGGCATCCCATTCTGTGACTAAAGCAGCCTCTGTTTAAGACCATATAAGCATTTGCTCTTATCATATTTGAAATTAGGCCTGATAAAGACACTTTTGCTGGGCAAAGCACTACTGGACCCTGCCAGGTGCACTCCTATTTGGGGCATCCCATTCTGAGACTACAGCAGCCTCTGTTTAAGACCATATAAGCATTTGCTCTTATCATATTTGAAATTAGGCCTGATAAAGACACTTTTGCTGGGCAAAGCACTACTGGACCCTGCCAGGTGCACTCCTATTTGGGGCATCCCATTCTGTGACTAAAGCAGCCTCTGTTTAAGACCATATAAGCATTTGCTCTTATCATATTTGAAATTAGGCCTGATAAAGACACTTTTGCTGGGCAAAGCACTACTGGACCCTGCCAGGTGCACTCCTATTTGGGGCATCCCATTCTGTGACTACAGCAGCCTCTGTTTAAGACCATATAAGCATTTGCTCTTATCATATTTGAAATTAGGCCTGATAAAGACACTTTTGCTGGGCAAAGCACTACTGGACCCTGCCAGGTGCACTCCTATTTGGGGCATCCCATTCTGTGACTACAGCAGCCTCTGTTTAAGACCATATAAGCATTTGCTCTTATCATATTTGAAATTAGGCCTGATAAAGACACTTTTGCTGGGCATAGCACTACTGGACCCTGCCAGGTGCACTTCTATTTGGGGCATCCCATTCTGTGACTACAGCAGCCTCTGTTTAAGACCATATAAGCATTTGCTCTTATCATATTTGAAATTAGGCCTGATAAAGACACTTTTGCTGGGCAAAGCACTACTGGACCCTGCCAGGTGCACTCCTATTTGGGGCATCCCATTCTGTGACTACAGCAGCCTCTGTTTAAGACCATATAAGCATTTGCTCTTATCATATTTGAAATTAGGCCTGATAAAGACACTTTTGCTGGGCAAAGCACTACTGGACCCTGCCAGGTGCACTCCTATTTGGGGCATCCCATTCTGTGACTACAGCAGCCTCTGTTTAAGACCATATAAGCATTTGCTCTTATCATATTTGAAATTAGGCCTGATAAAGACACTTTTGCTGGGCAAAGCACTACTGGACCCTGCCAGGTGCACTCCTATTTGGGGCATCCCATTCTGTGACTAAAGCAGCCTCTGTTTAAGACCATATAAGCATTTGCTCTTATCATATTTGAAATTAGGCCTGATAAAGACACTTTTGCTGGGCAAAGCACTACTGGACCCTGCCAGGTGCACTCCTATTTGGGGCATCCCATTCTGTGACTACAGCAGCCTCTGTTTAAGACCATATAAGCATTTGCTCTTATCATATTTGAAATTAGGCCTGATAAAGACACTTTTGCTGGGCATAGCACTACTGGACCCTGCCAGGTGCACTCCTATTTGGGGCATCCCATTCTGTGACTACAGCAGCCTCTGTTTAAGACCATATAAGCATTTGCTCTTATCATATTTGAAATTAGGCCTGATAAAGACACTTTTGCTGGGCATAGCACTACTGGACCCTGCCAGGTGCACTCCTATTTGGGGCATCCCATTCTGTGACTACAGCAGCCTCTGTTTAAGACCATATAAGCATTTGCTCTTATCATATTTGAAATTAGGCCTGATAAAGACACTTTTGCTGGGCAAAGCACTACTGGACCCTGCCAGGTGCACTCCTATTTGGGGCATCCCATTCTGTGACTACAGCAGCCTCTGTTTAAGACCATATAAGCATTTGCTCTTATCATATTTGAAATTAGGCCTGATAAAGACACTTTTGCTGGGCAAAGCACTACTGGACCCTGCCAGGTGCACTCCTATTTGGGGCATCCCATTCTGTGACTACAGCAGCCTCTGTTTAAGACCATATAAGCATTTTCTCTTATCATATTTGAAATTAGGCCTGATAAAGACACTTTTGCTGGGCAAAGCACTACTGGACCCTGCCAGGTGCACTCCTATTTGGGGCATCCCATTCTGTGACTAAAGCAGCCTCTGTTTAAGACCATATAAGCATTTGCTCTTATCATATTTGAAATTAGGCCTGATAAAGACACTTTTGCTGGGCATAGCACTACTGGACCCTGCCAGGTGCACTCCTATTTGGGGCATCCCATTCTGTGACTACAGCAGCCTCTGTTTAAGACCATATAAGCATTTGCTCTTATCATATTTGAAATTAGGCCTGATAAAGACACTTTTGCTGGGCATAGCACTACTGGACCCTGCCAGGTGCACTCCTATTTGGGGCATCCCATTCTGTGACTACAGCAGCCTCTGTTTAAGACCATATAAGCATTTGCTCTTATCATATTTGAAATTAGGCCTGATAAAGACACTTTTGCTGGGCAAAGCACTACTGGACCCTGCCAGGTGCACTCCTATTTGGGGCATCCCATTCTGTGACTACAGCAGCCTCTGTTTAAGACCATATAAGCATTTGCTCTTATCATATTTGAAATTAGGCCTGATAAAGACACTTTTGCTGGGCAAAGCACTACTGGACCCTGCCAGGTGCACTCCTATTTGGGGCATCCCATTCTGTGACTACAGCAGCCTCTGTTTAAGACCATATAAGCATTTGCTCTTATCATATTTGAAATTAGGCCTGATAAAGACACTTTTGCTGGGCAAAGCACTACTGGACCCTGCCAGGTGCACTCCTATTTGGGGCATCCCATTCTGTGACTAAAGCAGCCTCTGTTTAAGACCATATAAGCATTTGCTCTTATCATATTTGAAATTAGGCCTGATAAAGACACTTTTGCTGGGCAAAGCACTACTGGACCCTGCCAGGTGCACTCCTATTTGGGGCATCCCATTCTGTGACTACAGCAGCCTCTGTTTAAGACCATATAAGCATTTGCTCTTATCATATTTGAAATTAGGCCTGATAAAGACACTTTTGCTGGGCATAGCACTACTGGACCCTACCAGGTGCACTCCTATTTGGGGCATCCCATTCTGTGACTACAGCAGCCTCTGTTTAAGACCATATAAGCATTTGCTCTTATCATATTTGAAATTAGGCCTGATAAAGACACTTTTGCTGGGCAAAGCACTACTGGACCCTGCCAGGTGCACTCCTATTTGGGGCATCCCATTCTGTGACTACAGCAGCCTCTGTTTAAGACCATATAAGCATTTGCTCTTATCATATTTGAAATTAGGCCTGATAAAGACACTTTTGCTGGGCAAAGCACTACTGGACCCTGCCAGGTGCACTCCTATTTGGGGCATCCCATTCTGTGACTACAGCAGCCTCTGTTTAAGACCATATAAGCATTTGCTCTTATCATATTTGAAATTAGGCCTGATAAAGACACTTTTGCTGGGCAAAGCACTACTGGACCCTGCCAGGTGCACTCCTATTTGGGGCATCCCATTCTGTGACTACAGCAGCCTCTGTTTAAGACCATATAAGCATTTGCTCTTATCATATTTGAAATTAGGCCTGATAAAGACACTTTTGCTGGGCAAAGCACTACTGGACCCTGCCAGGTGCACTCCTATTTGGGGCATCCCATTCTGTGACTACAGCAGCCTCTGTTTAAGACCATATAAGCATTTGCTCTTATCATATTTGAAATTAGGCCTGATAAAGACACTTTTGCTGGGCAAAGCACTACTGGACCCTGCTAGGTGCACTCCTATTTGGGGCATCCCATTCTGTGACTAAAGCAGCCTCTGTTTAAGACCATATAAGCATTTGCTCTTATCATATTTGAAATTAGGCCTGATAAAGACACTTTTGCTGGGCAAAGCACTACTGGACCCTGCCAGGTGCACTCCTATTTGGGGCATCCCATTCTGTGACTACAGCAGCCTCTGTTTAAGACCATATAAGCATTTGCTCTTATCATATTTGAAATTAGGCCTGATAAAGACACTTTTGCTGGGCAAAGCACTACTGGACCCTGCCAGGTGCACTCCTATTTGGGGCATCCCATTCTGTGACTAAAGCAGCCTCTGTTTAAGACCATATAAGCATTTGCTCTTATCATATTTGAAATTAGGCCTGATAAAGACACTTTTGCTGGGCATAGCACTACTGGACCCTGCCAGGTGCACTCCTATTTGGGGCATCCCATTCTGTGACTACAGCAGCCTCTGTTTAAGACCATATAAGCATTTGCTCTTATCATATTTGAAATTAGGCCTGATAAAGACACTTTTGCTGGGCATAGCACTACTGGACCCTGCCAGGTGCACTCCTATTTGGGGCATCCCATTCTGTGACTACAGCAGCCTCTGTTTAAGACCATATAAGCATTTGCTCTTATCATATTTGAAATTAGGCCTGATAAAGACACTTTTGCTGGGCATAGCACTACTGGACCCTGCCAGGTGCACTCCTATTTGGGGCATCCCATTCTGTGACTACAGCAGCCTCTGTTTAAGACCATATAAGCATTTGCTCTTATCATATTTGAAATTAGGCCTGATAAAGACACTTTTGCTGGGCATAGCACTACTGGACCCTGCCAGGTGCACTCCTATTTGGGGCATCCCATTCTGTGACTACAGCAGCCTCTGTTTAAGACCATATAAGCATTTGCTCTTATCATATTTGAAATTAGGCCTGATAAAGACACTTTTGCTGGGCATAGCACTACTGGACCCTGCCAGGTGCACTCCTATTTGGGGCATCCCATTCTGTGACTACAGCAGCCTCTGTTTAAGACCATATAAGCATTTGCTCTTATCATATTTGAAATTAGGCCTGATAAAGACACTTTTGCTGGGCAAAGCACTACTGGACCCTGCCAGGTGCACTCCTATTTGGGGCATCCCATTCTGTGACTAAAGCAGCCTCTGTTTAAGACCATATAAGCATTTGCTCTTATCATATTTGAAATTAGGCCTGATAAAGACACTTTTGCTGGGCAAAGCACTACTGGACCCTGCCAGGTGCACTCCTATTTGGGGCATCCCATTCTGAGACTACAGCAGCCTCTGTTTAAGACCATATAAGCATTTGCTCTTATCATATTTGAAATTAGGCCTGATAAAGACACTTTTGCTGGGCAAAGCACTACTGGACCCTGCCAGGTGCACTCCTATTCGGGGCATCCCATTCTGTGACTACAGCAGCCTCTGTTTAAGACCATATAAGCATTTGCTCTTATCATATTTGAAATTAGGCCTGATAAAGACACTTTTGCTGGGCAAAGCACTACTGGACCCTGCCAGGTGCACTCCTATTTGGGGCATCCCATTCTGTGACTACAGCAGCCTCTGTTTAAGACCATATAAGCATTTGCTCTTATCATATTTGAAATTAGGCCTGATAAAGACACTTTTGCTGGGCATAGCACTACTGGACCCTGCCAGGTGCACTCCTATTTGGGGCATCCCATTCTGTGACTAAAGCAGCCTCTGTTTAAGACCATATAAGCATTTGCTCTTATCATATTTGAAATTAGGCCTGATAAAGACACTTTTGCTGGGCAAAGCACTACTGGACCCTGCCAGGTGCACTCCTATTTGGGGCATCCCATTCTGTGACTACAGCAGCCTCTGTTTAAGACCATATAAGCATTTGCTCTTATCATATTTGAAATTAGGCCTGATAAAGACACTTTTGCTGGGCAAAGCACTACTGGACCCTGCCAGGTGCACTCCTATTTGGGGCATCCCATTCTGTGACTAAAGCAGCCTCTGTTTAAGACCATATAAGCATTTGCTCTTATCATATTTGAAATTAGGCCTGATAAAGACACTTTTGCTGGGCAAAGCACTACTGGACCCTGCCAGGTGCACTCCTATTTGGGGCATCCCATTCTGTGACTACAGCAGCCTCTGTTTAAGACCATATAAGCATTTGCTCTTATCATATTTGAAATTAGGCCTGATAAAGACACTTTTGCTGGGCAAAGCACTACTGGACCCTGCCAGGTGCACTCCTATTTGGGGCATCCCATTCTGTGACTACAGCAGCCTCTGTTTAAGACCATATAAGCATTTGCTCTTATCATATTTGAAATTAGGCCTGATAAAGACACTTTTGCTGGGCAAAGCACTACTGGACCCTGCCAGGTGCACTCCTATTTGGGGCATCCCATTCTGTGACTACAGCAGCCTCTGTTTAAGACCATATAAGCATTTGCTCTTATCATATTTGAAATTAGGCCTGATAAAGACACTTTTGCTGGGCAAAGCACTACTGGACCCTGCCAGGTGCACTCCTATTTGGGGCATCCCATTCTGTGACTACAGCAGCCTCTGTTTAAGACCATATAAGCATTTGCTCTTATCATATTTGAAATTAGGCCTGATAAAGACACTTTTGCTGGGCATAGCACTACTGGACCCTGCCAGGTGCACTCCTATTTGGGGCATCCCATTCTGTGACTAAAGCAGCCTCTGTTTAAGACCATATAAGCATTTGCTCTTATCATATTTGAAATTAGGCCTGATAAAGACACTTTTGCTGGGCAAAGCACTACTGGACCCTGCCAGGTGCACTCCTATTTGGGGCATCCCATTCTGTGACTACAGCAGCCTCTGTTTAAGACCATATAAGCATTTGCTCTTATCATATTTGAAATTAGGCCTGATAAAGACACTTTTGCTGGGCAAAGCACTACTGGACCCTGCCAGGTGCACTCCTATTTGGGGCATCCCATTCTGTGACTAAAGCAGCCTCTGTTTAAGACCGTATAAGCATTTGCTCTTATCATATTTGAAATTAGCCTGATAAAGACACTTTTGCTGGGCATAGCACTACTTGTCCCTGCCAGGGCATCCCATTCTGTGACTAAAGCAGCCTCTGTTTAAGACCATATAAGCATTTGCTCTTATCATATTTGAAATTAGCCTGATAAAGACACTTTTGCTGGGCATAGTACTACTGGATCTTTCATGGGGGCATCCCATTCTGTGACTAAAGCAGCCTCTGTTTAAGACCATATAAGCATTTGCTCTTATTATATTTATATTATAAGACACTTTTGCTGGGCATAGGCTTACTGCTGCCTGCCAGGTGCACTTCTGTTGAGGCATCCCATTCTGTAACATAGCATACCCCTCTTTATTTACACTAAGCAGCTCTCTTATTTACACTAAGCAGGCCTGTTGGAGGCTGAGTGTTACTGCTCACTTTTGGTGTGCATTATATTCTGTTTCATATAGACCCACCGCTGCCCGGGGGATCTTAAAATATCACCTACTCCCACGCCAGTTAGACTATGTCGGGCAGACAAGTGCCTGGAAGTGAAAAGAGGAGTGGCAGAGGCCAAGATTCCGCAGGCAGAGCTCGCATCAGACTGGGGGCCAGTAGCAGCAGGAGTCACGCTGAGAGACCTAATCTGCCAGTATCTGCTAGCGGTCGGGTCTCCACCAGTAACGCATCTGCCGTGGTAGATTGGTTGACGCGCTCATCAACAACATCATCACAACTTACGTCTGAGACCCCCAGTCTAGGGTCGGTAGGTTCCTCTGACACAACCCTGAGTTGGCATGCCCCGAGAGCAGTCCCTGTCCTCCCATTGCCTCGGTCCTACGCCGTTCCCTCCCCCAGCGACGTATCCTATGCTTTGGGTTCAGCTCCACTCTTTAGTGAGGAGGACCATCAGATAGAGGACAGTCAGCAGCTACTGCCCAGCCAAGAAATGGAGGTGGCTTCTCTAGCTAGGCAGACAGATAGTGATGTGGACAGTGTCGTGGGTGCTGCGAGCGTTCCAGCTCCTGCGCCAGACACTGTTGACGAATCCACGAACATCAGTGACGTACAGCCACAACTCGGTGATGATGATGATGACGATGAAGCCGATCGCACTTGGGAGCCGGGTGATGAAGGGGCTTCATCGTCATCATCAGGAGAAGAGGGGCGCAGGTTGCCCCGGAGTCAGCAGCTGAGGCAGCAAGGTGGTAGCAGTCAGCATGGGGGCACAATTCCAAAGGCTGGAGCCGGCCGGGGCCGGGGCCGGGGTAGAGCACCTGCTGTGCGGCAGTCTACCTTATCGGGAGGTAGTGGAGCAGGGGTTCCTGGAGTTGGCAACAGCAGCAGTGAATCAGTGAGGCCAGGGGGTGGGAAAAGTAGCTACTCGGCAGTGTGGCAGTTTTTCCTGAGGCATCCGCAGGAGGGTAACATGGCCACATGCAAGATATGTAGGCAAAAGGTGAAGCGTGGCCAGGGTCCAAATGTTGGCACCACGGCCCTGCGTCAACATATGATGCGTCACCATAAAACGACCTGGGAGAACCGAGGCTCCCAAGGGGTGGTCCAGTCTGCTTCCTCACCAAGTGAGCTCCCAATTTCTGCCAGCCAAGGCTCCAGCACCTCAGCCGAAGGCAGCTGTGCGTCATACCCATCCTCTGTCGCTCCTGCTCCTCCTCCTCCTCCTCCAAGTCATGCATCCCGCCAGCAATCCATCAGCGAAGCCATGTCCAAGAGACAGCAGTATGCGCCCACTCATCCTACGGCGCAGAAGCTGAATGTGCTCCTGTCCAAGTTGCTGGTGCTGCAGTCGCTCCCTTTTCAGGTGGTGGAATCTGCACCTTTCAGAGAACTGATGGCTTGTGCCGAGCCGAGGTGGAGAGTCCCAAGCCGTCATTTCTTTGCCAAGAAGGCAGTACCAGCGCTGCACACTTTTGTTGAACAGAAGGTGGGCCAGTCCTTGAGCCTGTCGGTGTGTAGCAAAATACATGGCAGCGCCGACATCTGGAGCTGTAACTACGGTCAGGGGCAGTACATGTCGTTTACGGCCCACTGGGTGAATGTGGTCCCTTTGCAGCAGCAACTTGGACAAGTCACGCCGCTTCGGCCTCCGCGCTCTCTGCCCATTGGGCCTGTGACACCGTGCGACTCGGCCTCCTCATCCTCCGCCATCTCCTCACCCTCCACTGTAGGCTCAAGTCTCAGTGCCCCTCCAGTCTACCATGTGTGCAGTGCACGGAGGTGTCACGCAGTGCTTCACATGGTTTGTCTTGGCGAACGGAGTCACACAGGGGAGGAACTGCTTAAATGTATTCATCAGGAAATCCAAACATGGCTTACTCCGAGAAAACTTAAAATGGGAATCATGGTTACCGACAATGGGAAGAACATTTTGTCTGCGCTGCGCCAAGGAAGCCTGACCCATGCCCCCTGCATGGCTCACGTCTTCAATCTGGTTGTCAAGCGGTTTCTGAAGTGTTCCCCCCATCTGCAGGACATCCTAACAACTTCACGGAAACTTTGCATGCACTTCAGCCACTCCTACACCGCCAAACACACCCTTCTTGAGCTACAGCGTCAGAATGGTATCCCCCAACATAGTCTGATTTGCGATGTTTCCACCCGTTGGAATTCCACCCTTCACATGTTGGACCGATTATATGAACAGAGAAAAGCCATCACGGATTTCCTGATGATCCAAGCAGATAGGGGGACTCCCCTGTGTAACTTCAATGTCAACCAGTGGCAGCTCATACGTGACACCTGCCGTTTGCTCAGGCCCTTTGAGGAAGCCACTTTATTTGTCAGTCGGCAGGATTACGGGATGAACGACGTGATTCCACTGCTTCATGTACTACAGCACATGTTGGAAACCATGGCTGGTCAGGGCACTGGAGACATGGCGTTTACATCTTACGGCCACATGAACCCCGTTGGAGCTGAACTGGAGGAGGAGGAGGAGGAAGAGGAGGAGGAGGAGTTGCCCAGCGAAACACAGTTTAGGCTTGGCGAAATGGCTGGTTTATCTAGTCAGCGGACAGGAGAGGAGGAGCAGGAGCAGCCAGAGGAGCTAGAGGTTTTTGAGGAAGGAGAGACAGAGGACCCGGGCACACCGTGGCAGTATGCAGTGGAGATGGAGACAGGTAGTCCATCCGAGTCACTTGCGCAAATGGCACGAAGCATGCTCACATGCTTGCGTAGTGACCCCAGAATTGTTTCCATCTGTCGGCGGGATGACTTCTGGCTGTCCACCTTATTGGACCCTCGCTTCCGGCACAAAATGGGGGCATTTTTTAAACCCACCGAGAGGGAGGACAAACTCAACTACTACAAAGACATTCTACGTAGGCAGTTGGCCGATGCCTATCTGCGCCATGGTCCATACTCTCGCAGGTCTGACTCGAGGGGACCTCTGCGCTCACCTTCCACTGCCATGGCCGCTGGGGGGGTTGGCAGCAGCAGCAGCAGAAGCTCCATCAGCAGCAGCAGCCTCAGTCTTCAGTCGCTAATGAGTAGCTTTCTACACCCGCATAGTGAGGCTACTCATGAGCAGCAGGAAGACCTGGAGCAGGACCTGAACCAGCAGGTCATGTCATACTTTGACATGACCATGCCAACACACCTTGAGGATCCGCTGGACTTCTGGGCAGCCAAACTTGATTTGTGGCCGCAACTAGCAGAGTTTGCCCTGGAAAAGCTGTCCTGCCCGGCAAGTAGCGTGCCATCTGAGCGGGTGTTTAGTGCGGCGGGGGCCATAGTTACGGCGAGGAGAACTCGTCTGTCAACTAAAAATGTGGAGAGACTCACCTTTGTCAAAATGAATCAGGGATGGATCAGCCAGGATTTCCACCCACCAATGCCTGATGCATGCGACTAGATTCAGCATGGTGCCACGTTTTACACTTTCCAAATGGTGCAAAACATATTTATGTCTTTAGGCCATTTTTTGGGCTCCTGCTGCTGCTACTGTCAACTCCTGCCAACTCCAGGGTGTGATTCATCCAATTTCTGGGCTCCTGAGGCCAACTCCAGTGTATATTTGGGCTCCTGCTGCTGCTGCTGCCAACTTCTGCCAACTCCAGGGTGTGATTCATCCAATTTTTGGGCTCCTGAAGCCAACTCCAGTGTATATTTGGGCTCCTGCTGCTGCTACTGTCAACTCCTGCCAACTCCAGGGTGTGATTCATCCAATTTTTGGGCTCCTGAAGCCAACTCCAGTGTATATTTGGGCTCCTGCTGCTGCTGCTGCCAACTTCTGCCAACTCCAGGGTGTGATTCATCCAATTTTTGGGCTCCTGAGGCCAACTCCAGTGTATATTTGGGCTCCTGCTGCTGCTGCTGCCAACTTCTGCCAACTCCAGGGTGTGATTCATCCAATTTTTGGGCTCCTGAAGCCAACTCCAGTGTATATTTGGGCTCCTGCTGCTGCTACTGTCAACTCCTGCCAACTCCAGGGTGTGATTCATCCAATTTTTGGGCTCCTGAGGCCAACTCCAGTGTATATTTGGGCTCCTGCTGCTGCTGCTGCCAACTTCTGCCAACTCCAGGGTGTGATTCATCCAATTTTTGGGCTCCTGAAGCCAACTCCAGTGTATATTTGGGCTCCTGCCGCTGCTACTGTCAACTCCTGCCAACTCCAGGGTGTGATTCATCCAATTTTTGGGCTCCTGAAGCCAACTCCAGTGTATATTTGGGCTCCTGCTGCTGCTGCTGCCAACTTCTGCCAACTCCAGGGTGTGATTCATCCAATTTTTGGGCTCCTGAAGCCAACTCCAGTGTATATTTGGGCTCCTGCTGCTGCTACTGTCAACTCCTGCCAACTCCAGGGTGTGATTCATCCAATTTTTGGGCTCCTGAAGCCAACTCCAGTATATATTTGGGCTCCTGCTGCTGCTGCTGCCAACTTCTGCCAACTCCAGGGTGTGATTCATCCAATTTTTGGGCTCCTGCTGCTGCTGCTGCCAACTTCTGCCAACTCCAGGGTGTGATTCATCCAATTTTTGGGCTCCTGAAGCCAACTCCAGTGTATATTTGGGCTCCTGCTGCTGCTGCTGCCAACTTCTGCCAACTCCAGGGTGTGATTCATCCAATTTTTGGGCTCCTGAAGCCAACTCCAGTGTATATTTGGGCTCCTGCTGCTGCTGCTGCCAACTTCTGCCAACTCCAGGGTGTGATTCATCCAATTTTTGGGCTCCTGAGGCCAACTCCAGTGTATATTTGGGCTCCTTCTGCCCCTCATAGTGATGCCACTTCAACTCTCTGCAATTGTGCCGCTCTGCGATTCTATTAGCGATGCCTCTGATCTGCATGTGATATTTCTTCAAAGTATTATTTAACTAACCCAGCACGCATCCTGTGCGTGTTACAGCAAGGCTGAATGGTTTACAACCCTATTGAGGCTCTAGGAGGCTCAGAAATAGCCGTTTTTAATAGCGATTCGTCGCGAATTTATTCGGGTCGAAGCGATTTTTGTCGGAAAATTCGGCGAATCAGTCGAATCGAATTTTTCAAAAGTTCGCTCATCTCTAGTCTTACACTCAAGTGGTTGAAGCAATTGCTATTAAAGAGTACTGAAACCAAAGTAGTCTTAAACAGTGGACCCTACACAAAAAAAGTTTTTTTGTTTTTTTCTTAAAAAGGTCCTTAAGTGCCCTGACCCAGTGGATACTCCAATCACAACTGGTATTACAGAGTACTGACACCCAAATAGTTTGAGCTAGTGGTTTTAAAGAGTACTCACACCCAAGTGGTTTGATCTAGTGGTATTAAAGGATACTCACACCCAAGTGGTTTGAGCAAGTGGTATTAAAGAGTACTCACACCAAAGTGGTTGGAGCCAGTGGTATTAAAGAGTACTTACACCCAAGTGGTTGGAGCTAGTGATATTAAAGAGCACTCACACCCAAGTGGTTGGAGCTAGTTGTATAAAACAGTACTCACACCCAACCTATCTAGCCCTGACTCCAGCCACTTTCCCTGAATAAATGTGCTGAAAAGGATAATATCATGCTTAAAAACTTACCTAGCCCTGACTCCAGCCTCTTTCCCTATATAAATTTCCTGAAAAAGTCAATAGCATGCCTAACAGCCTATCTAGCCCTCATTCCAGCTGCTAACCATATATAAATGTCCTTACAAGGACAGTTTTTGTAAAAAAGAAACCCCATCTGTCCTGCATCAGCAGTCAGCAGCACCGTTCCTTAACTAGTGCAGACCCGAGCACCACCGTTTATACGGTGGAGACACGTGTCCCACCTGGCCAATGGCTGCTGGTGAAGGAGGTTCAGGCCAAGAGCCAAACGTGCGCACAGATTTTAATTTCAAATCCATGCTCGGGTTTGGGGACCCAAACTCTCAAAGTTCAATACAAATCCGAATTCTGCGGTTCGGGTTCGGCCATCTCTAACTATTACTAATTACTGCCCATTTACGAAGGCGTCAGAGTCTTAAAAAATAGAGGGGTCTGGGTCAGAACTTTGGCTTACTGAATCCGCAGTCCTGGATGGCGTCCATTTACGCGAAACATGTCAAGGTAAATAGGATGACTTTGTCAAAAGGTGAATTAACCCCCCCCCCCCACTGCCAACTACAAAGGTGAAAAGAAACCACCTATACTAACCTACTTTAACAGTGAATGTTACCCCACAATAAGCAATTGGACAGCAAAATAACACTATTCCTTTGAACCCCTAAATATTTCAATTTGTGAATTTGTATATTTTGCAAACCATATAAATTAAATCTTGATCAACATTCTATAGGAATAAA
Source organism: Gastrophryne carolinensis (assembly GCA_027917425.1). NCBI lineage: Eukaryota > Metazoa > Chordata > Amphibia > Anura > Microhylidae > Gastrophryne > Gastrophryne carolinensis. The sequence continues at coordinate 575,524,703 of CM051235.1, forward strand.
ATTACCCTTGCTTTTCTTACTGTGGCATAAAGCAAATTTTGTTCTACACGTGGTTTTCCTTTAGTACATGACACAGGTCCTCCTTACAGCTGTGACAAACTGTGGCATGCTCAGCTGCAGAGTGTTGCCTACTGGAATTGTTTAAAACTCTAGAAGTGCTCCCCCTGCCACTTACCACCCTAGACACTGGCCTGGCATTGCCTAGTGGCATATTTGGCCCTAGGGTAAGACTTTCTTTTGAACAGGAAAACGGTTTCAGCACAATTAGCATTACCACCAGTAAGAGGTGAGTTTTACAGGGCTGTACACAGGGGCAACATCCTAATTCCAGGCACAGAACATAACCTTGGATAGTGCTTTAATTAACGTATCCACTATCACATATATCTTAAATAAAGCACTTCAGCTTTAGATATGTCAAAGCTGTTCAGCTATTTGCATCCACTGAGAAATGGGGAGGGGGCTTAATCAGAACTGGCTCATAAGGATAAAAGGTGACCAACATGTGACCTGAAGTCAAAATGCTCTAGGTCTGGTTGAAACCCTTCCTTAGAGCAGTGGTTCTAAAGCTTTTCATGCTAAGTAGCATAAAGAGGCTCCTACTGCGTACCCCAAGACAGGGATAAGGTATAAATATAAATAGATCACGTCTGAGTAGCACGACTGCTGCACCAATGGGCTGTGGTCAGTTAAACTGGAACACCCCCGCTCCAATATAGGTCCCTGTGGACTTGTACTGCCTTTTATACTCAAGGGCTGTCCAATTGAAAAAACGCTATCTGACGCATTGAAAAGACAGGTGAATGTCAAAATAAGAGCTTTCAAATTGCTCTGGCCCAGCAAAATTGAACCCTGAAATGTAATTCTGCGGCCATGTGGTTACCGGCAGCCAGATACACAGAGGAGACCACCAGTTGCTTTTCTGTGATTTACAGTGTGTGGGAACAGTGATATGCCCTATGAGGTGAGCAAAGTTGAGGTGGGCAGAGGTGAGTCAGGAAGAAGGAGGAAAAATGAAGCAGCATTAGGTGGGCAAAATTGGGGTGAGCAGAGGACAGTTGGATAGAATTGGGCAGAGATAAAGTTAAGAGATATGTTAGGTGGTCCCCTTTCAAGGTGCCCAGATAAGCCTGGTGCTGAAGCCGGCCCTGGGCCCTCTACATCACTACTACATGGACCCCTGTATTTTGCATTTTAAAAAATGCCTGTTGGTCCAGTGGGAGGGCATTTCAATTGCTGATGCCATACTCTTTTGTAAGCAAGGTCACTGGAGTCCCCATACTTGTCTCTTCCTTCTCCTCGGTTTGTCAAGTTTAAATGGGTCTGTAAGGTCAAATAAAAAATGATACTTAACCTGGCAGCCCACAGGTTCTATTCCTTCAAGTCCTATGGGCTGCAGAGGCACAGTTTCAGCCAATAGAAAAACCACAGAAACTATAGAAAGAACCTTTTTTACTCACTGGCTGCTAAGTCACCAAACATTGATTAAAAAACATGGCAGCATGCAGCCACAATCTCTACTGAACCAGTAATGAGTAGAAAAAAAAATAAAAAAGCTGGTTGATTGCAGCCTGCTCTGCAGTGCCACCTGAGACGGTTGCCTCATTACCCTTGGATATCCCATCCGAAGATGCCTGTGCTCGCCGGCACACATATGAGCGTCCACTGCAGAATACATATCAAAGATGTGATATGCCCCATGTGGCTACTAAGCTAATTGTGCAGAAACAGAACTCTCAAGCCAGCATGTGGAAGGGTAATGGTCATATTATTTTGCTTGGCTCTTGCAGAGACTTTAATTACTTTTTCACGTTGTGTAACATAACTTATTTGTGCGGAGCACAGTAAGGAACAGCCGTTTGAGCCACAAAAATTTGATTGGGGGGTTCAGCAATGACCACTTATCTTTCCAGTATCTATATCTCATCTCTCATTCATACAATGGCTGCATTTAATGTTACTGCTAGATGAATTGCTGCTGCTTAAATGGATGAAATATCTATAAGAGCACTAAATTGCACATATTCTATATCTGCTCTAAAATGCCATATAAGAACTGGACAGTACTATGCTTATCTATACAATTGGAGGGAAAATGTTAACACTTGAAATGATATGTTATCTCCAATATTAGAGATCTTTTTTATACCTGTGAGTATGTCATTATCATGTCTGGAAGTCATTCTGACTTAAAGGGACAGTCCAGAAAAGGGTTAAATTCAATTTGATTCAATTCAATTTATTGTTTGCCAAGTACAACGTGAGATCAACAAGGAATTATTTTTGCCATATACACAGTGCAACAGATAGCTACAGTTACATAGAAATTGAAACAGAGATACAAAGTACATTGGGTATAGTTGTGAACAAGATATACAGGGATTCTTACATAGTGCAAGTGACCATCTAATACAAGCCCTTTGAGCTTGGGCTTATGATGCCTGGCCCTTGTTAAGAGTGTCGACAGCCAGAGGAAAGAAACCATTCCTAGACTTAGAAGTCCTGCAAGCTGGTACCTCAAGAAGTTTCCCAGATGGTAGATACTGGAATAGGAAGTGTCCAGGGTTGGAGGGGTCTCGAAGGATCTTTCATGCCCGTGACATTATTCTGCGTCTATGCAGGGATGGTAAGGGTGCTCCAATGATTCTTTCTTCTGTGCTGATCGTTTTTTGGAGTCTGCATGTGTTGGGGCAGGACCGGAATATATGCAACAAGTCTCCTCTCCCTTCGCCACATCTCCAGCACTCCGCGGGAGTCTCCGGGGACCACTTGTTCAGTACCGCAGGGACCCTGTACCACCTGGTAAGTAACTTGTAGCCACATTCCTGGTACCTGGTACAGATTGACCTGGTACAGATTTATGTGATAGTGCCATGATTTTCTGGCGTTGCTTGGACGTCCACGTCTCGTTAAGATCTCTTTCCCATTTCTCGAGATAGGATGGATCTATAGCGTCTGGGGGGGTCTATTAGCGACTTATAAATTCTTAAGAGGGTGTGTCTCTCTACTTCCCTACTTTGACACAGTTCCTCAAAGGCCGTGAGCTCCCGTCTACCATTTCTCCTTCTCCTTCGCTCTCATTAGAAGGTTCCCCCTTACCCTCGGCCTCCTCCCAGCCCAAATGAAGCCGACAAATATGGCGCGCACCTTCTGGAGATAAGAGCGTGGGACTGTTACTGGTAAGGCCTGGAGGAGATAAAGCAAGCGGGGCAGAAGGGTCATCTTGACTGCATTGCAATTCCCAAACCAAGAGAGCTTCCCTTTTGCCCACCTAATGGTTTCCTCCTCAAAATGCTTCAACAACGGGGGGAAGTTAAGAGCAAAGATTTTGGTAAGGTCGCTGCTTATCTTTGTACCCAGGTAACTAATGCTATTTTCCGCCCAACGAAACGAGAAGGTGCTCCGTAAATTTTCATACCTTTTGGTTGGGGTGCTGACATTAAGGGCCTCGGACTTTTGATTTTGTATCCTGACAAGTTCCCATATTCTCTTAGTTCTTTCATTAGGTTCGGCAGGGATACCTCTGGGCAGGATAAGAAGAAGATTAAGTCGTCAGCATAGGCCGCTACTTTATAGTGGCCTGACTTATTCTCAACCCCTCTAACATCTGGATTCCCCCTCACCCTGCACAGGAAAGGCTCCAGCGCTAGAATAAATATCAGCGGTGACAGAGGACAACCCTGTCTTGTCCCGTTCGTGATCCCGAAAGATCCCGACAGGAGCCCGTTTACCCTCACCGACGCCGAAGGGCAATCGTACAGACTTTCTATCCAATTAAGCATATTCGGGCCGAGGCCGATATGCCTTAGGACCAATTGCATGTACTGCCAATTGACTCTGTCAAACGCTTTTTCAGCGTCGGTGGAGAGCAGAAGGGTGGGTATCTTCTGAGTCTGGGCCAGATGGATCACGTTTAACACTTTGGTGGTGTTGTCCCGCGCCTCTCTCAGAGGCATGAAACCCACCTGATCGGGACCAATCACTGTATGCAGGTGAGGGGCAATCCTGGACGCCAATATCTTAGCGAAGAGTTTAATATCGGTATTCAGGAGGGAGATAGGCCTGTAGTTTACACATAGAGTAGGATCTTTACCCTCTTTGTGAATTACGGTAATATGGGCTCTTAAGGTGTCTCTGGGGAGAGGGGTCCCCCCCAAAATTGCATTCATCATTGATAAGAGTCTCGGACCCAAAATGGGGAACAGCCTCCTATAATACTGGAGGTGCAATCCGTCCGGCCCTGGCGCCTTTCCAGTGGCGGTGTTTGCTAGAGCTCCCTGCAGTTCCACCATGGAAATTGGCTCCTCCATCTCTGATATGGCCTGCTCCGGGAGTCTCGGCATCCCCGAGTGTCTAATGTATTCCCCGCATCTCTGCTCCAACCCATGTTCCTGAGACCCTGGCAGATTGTATAAGCCCTCATAATATTTACGGAACGTCTCTGTTATTTCCTCAGCTAAGTGTATAGCCTTCCCCCTGTGATCAGTTATTCTCGGGATGAAGGTCCTGGCTCTCTCTGTTCGTAGGGCCCTAGCCAGCAATCTACCACACTTGTCCCCGGACTCATAAAATGCACGACGACATTGTACCAGCTGCGCTTTGATTTTATCGCAGCATACTGCCTTCAACTTCTCTCTTAACAAAGTCAGGGTCGGCAAGTGAGCGGCAGACAGGGACTTCTTATGTAAGGCCTCTAATTTACCTATGTCCCGGAGAAGGTTCATGGTGCACTCCATCTTCTCCTTCTTTATTCTGGCTCCGTGGCCTATCAATAGCCCTCTCACAAAACACTTGTGGCTCTCCCATAGGGTCCCAGGCATCACACCTGGGGTGGCATTTATGTCAAAGAAACTTTTCAGTTCCTTCTGCACATCCTCCAGCACTCTCTGATCTTCCAACAATGAATTGTTAAGGCGCCAAGACCAACTCCTTGGGGCGGGGGCACGGCTCTTGAGTGTAAGAGTGATTGGGGCATGGTCCGATAGGGTGATATTCCCTATCGTGGTTTCCTCTTCCCGAGGAAGTAAGGAATGTGGGACCAAGAATAAATCAATTCTGGAGTAGGAGTTGTGCGGGCGCGAGAAAAAAGTGTAGTCCCGTACCCCAGGGTGTTGGATTCTCGATGGGTCTACCAGCTGGAACAAGTTCAGGGTCCTTCTAATTCTCTTTAGCATGGCGTATGCTATATGGGGCCCCCCACTGGAAGTATCCAGCAGGGGCTCTATCGCCAGGTTGAGATCTCCACCTACTATCAATTCTCCCTCCCAGAAGTCAGCTAAGGCCTCTAGCAGATTCTCTATGAAAGAGATCTGACCAATGTTGGGGGCATAAACATTAACCAGCGTGACCAATTCAGAATGTATCTTCCCCTTAACAAATAACCATCTGCCCTCTGTGTCTGTTTTGTAGTCATCAAATTCCCACATAAGGGATTTTGCAATAACGATACTCACCCCTCTGGATTTGGAGTCCGGCGAGTGGCTGCTATATGACCTGGGGAAAAACCTGTCACCCAGTAAAGGGCGGTTGGATGCCTTAAAATGGGTCTCCTGTAAGAAGCCCACCTGCGCTCTGAGGCCTCTCAGGTTCCGCAGTATCATAGACTGCTTCTCAGGGCTATTCATCCCTTTGGCGTTTAATGAAACTATCTTTGTTCCCGCCATCCCGAGTGGCCTCTAAAGAGCACAGCAAGGGGGAGGAGGGAGGGGGGGGCAGGGAAAGAGGTTAAGTAAAAAGGGGGGTGGCACCCTATCAAGGGCATAACTAGGGAAGGGAAGGGATTTGGTTGAACAAAGAAAGGGATTCGCTCCCCGCTGCCAAGGCAATGAGAAGCAAACACTAGAACAGTATACACCAAACTTAACTCTAACAATCCAATAAGGAAAAAAACAAAACCCAACGGGTCCTATATACCCGTGAGTTGGCCCTACTGTGGCCGCAAGTCAGAACACTCTCTCCCACACCGGGCCAAGCAACCAATCAACATATTCATAGCAAATGAACAGCAAAAACCTATAAAAACCTAAACATACACAGTCAACAACATTAAGAATGAAACTAGACCACAACCATGGTCCGACCTCGCGCAGGAGGGGGCGTCAAACCACTCCAGGAGGACCCCAAGACAGCAGCGTCGGCCACCTGTGAGCTTACCGCAGGACGCACTGCTACGTTTCCGAGTTTTCAGGGGTGATTGGGGTCCCCATAGAGGGGCGGAGGTGGCTGGGGGGGGCCCAGCTTCTGTGTTGGCTCATGACTCTGCATCGTGAGGCCTAGCCTGTCTTCTGGCCGGGCGCTGCCTTCTCTGACCTCTGGGGCCTCCAGAGCCCCGGCCGGGACGGAGGAAGCATCACTCTCGCTGCCAGCCAGTCCGGGACCTCAATCGGTTCACACTGAAGAAAGACGAAAAGCTCCTCCAAATCTTTAGGTGATTTTAGTAGAAAGGTGTCCCTGTTCCTTCTAACGATTAGGTGGAAGGGGTATCCCCACCTGTATGTCGCTCCGCTTCGCGTTACTACCTCCAAAAGTGGCTTTAGCGCTCTGCGCATCAACAGGGTTCTCCTTGACAAGTCCTGCAGAATCACAACGCTGGCCCCATCAAAATCAACATTCCCTTTTCTCCATGCCCTGCGGGCTATGTCCTCCTTCAGTGTGTAGCGGTGCACTCTGCACACCACGTCTCTTGGTCTCGACGGGTCTGGGCTGGGCGGGCCCAACGCTCTGTGGACCCTGTCTAGCTCGATTGGGGTGGCTGTGTCTCTGTCCAGCACTGTGTTAAAAATGACTGTTGCGATGCGCCTCAGGTCTTCTCCTGCCGAGGCTTCAGGAATGCCTCGCAGACGCAAGTTGTTCCTACGGCTGCGGTTTTCGATATCATCCATGTGTAACATCTGAGCCTGGATCAGTGCCTCCTGCAAGTCGCACCTCTCCTCCAGTGCTCTAAGACGGCTCGCGGTCGTAGGGGCCTCCGACTCCAGCACAGCGACCCTTGCCTCAACCCCCGATACCTGCTGTTTAACCTCTCCCAGCTCCCGTCTGTGCGCTTCTTCATACTTTGCTATCAGTCCCTCTATGTCAGCCCTGGAGGGGAGACCCCTCAACAACGAGATTGTCTCCATGTGTATATCAGCCCCAGATCGGGGCTGGGGCTCGGCTGCTCTTCCAGGTGGCAAGGGGGTTGAGCTGGCACTTCTTCCTGGCCATGCTGCTTCCGGTGAAGGCAACAGGGGGGAAGCCGGGGGGCTCGGGGAGGAGGGTTCTCCACGGTGGACCACCGCTTCGGGTTCCAAGGGAAGGGGATGTCAGGGTTTTGGCATCCGTTGCGGCAATCCGGCAGGGGGGTGTTCCCTGCTCGGCGGCTGGCTACTTCCTGCAGCTCTGTTGTGCCTCTCCCCATCTTGTCTTGGCGTGAAGGCAAACTTATCCAGCCGTCTGCTAGCAGTGTCTGCTGACCATCCTGGACTGCAGCCCTCCCCAATGGCCTGGGGCCCCCCCTCACTGACTGTGTGAGTGGAAGGAATTGCGCCCCCAGTCATGTTTAGAGGGTTACCCCTATCACTGGCATGTGGTGTCGGGGAGGAGGGGGGCATATGTTGACCCTCTGGTGCATATATAGAATTGGCATCCCCCATCATTGCAGGCATGAAGTGACTGTCTGTGCCCTCTGCCCTCTGTGCACTTACCACTCCTGGCTGTGGCTGCACCTCCATTCTGCGGCGTCCGTGCTCCCTCAGCCCTCGCACCTGCTCAGGCTCGTCGTTGCTGATGTCTGGATCCCTGCCCCCTCTCCAGCCAGTCACGTGATCAACCCTGCAGCCGGACGCCATCTTGGTGTTCTCCTCCTCCTCGGTTCTCGCCACCGCCGCCATCTTGGTGCTCCCGTCTGCGGAGCCAGGTGTCTCTGCCGCCTGCCCGCCGTCCTGCCCACGTTCAGCAGCTGGCCGATCTTCTGCTCCCCCCTCTGATCGCTCCTCTGCTTCAGCCTGCCCCGGGGCCAGTGCCGGATACTCGCAGGGTAGGTGACGTCTTCCCCCGTCGTTCGCGGCCTCCGCCGCTGCCACCCGCCGCCGCTCCCCCGACTCGGGAGCCTTCTCTCCTGCCGTCAGGCGCCGATCCTCCGCTCTGACCACGTGCAACAGCAGCCGGGGGGGCGGAGCCACCTCTCCCGTCTCACACACCTCCTCTCCGGCTCCGAGCGCGTTCCGCGCCATTTTGACCCGCCGGCACTCCTCCCTTATTCTCTTCTGGGACGCAGTCTGAACTTTCTGAGACCCCTTCCGTGGGTCACCGCCGCTCCTCCGATGGTTCCTCTTCCTCACCATACTCCTCCAGTAAGGTTTGCTGTCAGCTGTATTCGGTTTTAATGGCCACCGGTGCGGGAGCTCTGAAAAATTGCTTCCTCACGGCTCCATACCTAGGACACGCCCCCATCTCCAGGGTTTTGGATGGGTTTATTACCAGATTGTGTCTGGTGCACCAACTGACTAGCTCCTTGACTGCTCCTGGGTAGATTTTCTCATTACCACTTCTGACTGGACCTATAACGGTTGTGTAATCTGCAAACTTTACAATTTTCACACAGTTGGCCAAGAAGGTGTAGTCGTAGGTGTAGATGGAGAACAGCAGAGGTGACTTAATGCAACCTTGAGGGCCACCGGTGTTAGTGTGCCTGACACTGGACCGCAATTGGTCTAACTAAATTAAGGATTAAAGCTGCTCAACACTATTCAAAAGCTTGTGGCTTGGCTGAATTTGCACTGCAGCACGCAGACAAAATACTGTACATTCTACAATGCAGTTATTCATGTACTGTATATCACTAAAGTGTCCGAAAATAACTCATTTATATTTTAACTAACCTTAAGCAGCATAGAACAAAACACGCAAAACCACAGCAAAAGTGAGTAGCATGGTTTGCATGATATTAACCTTGTTTACCTTTAACATGCTGTCCTTATTTAAACTGAAATAGTTTAGCCTTGGTATGACCTGTGAAATCACATATTTTGGGCCAGTGCCTGCTTCCTCCTTGCTCGTTAGCTTTTATGATGTTGTTGACAAATTATGTAGTGCATGTGCCCATAATTGCACGCCATTATGTCTACTCTTCTATGAAACCATAGCAATACTTTTGGGATGAGGAGGTATTACAAGTTTAAATTTCATAATTTCGGGTAACATGAAGGACTGTTTCTCCAAATGCCATTCAGCTTCCTGTAAACACAACCACTTCCAAAAAGTTGAAGTGCTTTGTAATATGTAAAGGAAACAAGAATGCAACGATAGAGAACATATAACACTTATTATGATATATATTCGAGACATAAGTTAGACATTAAAAAAAAGACATTTATGGCAGCAACACTTCTCAAAAAGTTTGGGGCATGGCCATGTCTCCCACTGTGTGTCATTGTATTTTTTACAACAGACTATAAACATCTAGAAAATAAAGAGACCAAGTGCTGGAGTTGTAAAAGTTGCTGAAATATACAAGAACTTCCCTGAAAGAGATGTTGTTTGGATGTTGTTCTGAATCTTCTGTTTACTGCTCAGAACTCATAAAGGTCGCTTCACAGCCTCTTTTATCTGCACTTACGCATGAAAAAGCATGTGTATGTGTAATGTTTCCATCCGTTATTGTGTGTTTTTTTCTTCGTACTAGCGTTTTCGTGGTTGTGTGTAAGCCGTTTTGTCTCACACGAAGCGTTCATGTGTAAAAGTCGGGATAAGTGACGACTTCCACATGATTCAGAGCCTAGATTAAGGGGGTTATTCATGAAGGGATAGCGCCAGGTAGCGCCTCGTAGCGGCATTCAGCGTCTGGTGAACACCGGGTGCTGTACGCAAAACCACATTTATGAAAGTGAATCTGGTGAGCGCCTCTAACAGCGCCATGTAGCGTCACATGTATCATTACAGGGTACAGCATCGGTTCTCTAGCTCCAGAACGCCAGGTATTACCTTTCGCTCTCTCATACATTTCAATGGACGTTCATTTGCTCGTGTTTAAACAGAGTGTTTGGCGTTTGTAATTTTTTTTTGCTCAAATCATTGTGTGACGTCTCCTGGCTGACAAACACTTTTAGAAACTTTTTGGACTTTTTATATTTTTATGCAGAATTGTCATTACAGGTCTGGCACTAAAGTGTTATTGTCACAGTGTTAAAACATTCCATGTGTTTTCGCTTTGTTACTGGTGGATATGACTTTAATCACACAGCGTCTATGCGCTCTATGCTATAGCGACCAGATTCAGAGCGCCGATGCTGTGTGTGTGTAGTTTTTTTGATGGTGTGGAGCGCCGAGATTCGGTCGCACTGAGCTGGCGCTACCTTTCGCTCCCTGCAGCGCTGTACTGGTGTTAGAGTGTCCAACATACATCACATTCATCAATGCGGGCCAGGTTACTACAGTGACTGAGATGCTCTGTTACAGCGCCAGATACCAGCTTACAGCAACTACTAGCGGTCGCTCTAAGCGTCGCTATACAGACGCTCATCTTCCGTTACCTGCCGCTAGTAATGAATCAGCCTTCACTTTATTAAAGCAATAAGTATAATTCCCAGGAGACCAGTTTGATTATAGCTGGGGAGATGATATTAGGTAGTTATGCTCAGGAAAACATGTAATCGTTTTTCTTTTTGCCAGGAGAAACGCACTGTACGCACTGTACGCAATGTACAGGAGAAATGCACTGTGTGCGGCACCTCTGGAGCAGTTTATCGCATGATGTTTTCAGAAATATTGAGCAGTCATCCTAAAGCCCTCTAACTTGTTTACCTCAACATGATGTCCTCATTTCAACCAAAAAGAACTGGCCTTGGTATGACCTGTTAAATCGCCTCCGTGCTTGGTAGGTTTCATAATGTTGCACAAATAATGTATTGCTATTGCTTGTAATTGCAGGCCATTGTGCTTACTCTTCCATGAGATATACAGTAATTGTACGTAAGGCACCAGAGCAACCACTTTAATGCTTTTAGGGTGTATAACAATAGATGAAATAAAGTCTTTAAATTGTACGATATCCAGAAACTGGTTTGACCTAGAATGTAAAGCTGCTATGAACACCTTTGAATGCATAAATTTGTAAATAAATAAATGCGTACGTTTGAATGCATTTTCTGCATTGTGTTATGAAGCAAAGACAGCTTAACAAAAAATCATGCCCATATTTATATGTAGAAATAAATCAAGGTAACTCGACTTTTTTACTTTCTAAGAATTGAAAAAGCCAGTGAGGTGACCAGTGAAAAATCTTCAAAAATTTAAAATAGCAAGTCCATTTTCCTTGATGAATTCCTACAGATATACCAGGACCTGGGTGAATGAGAAGCTTCACATGCACATAAATGCTCATATTTCCCTAGAAAATAGTCCTGGATGCAGCATTTCCAAAGCTACCAGCTCAACCCAACTGCGTCCTAACCACGGCCCTCTAGAAGTCCTTTGGAAGTACAATGCAAATAATAAAATGCGGTGTATTGTGGTTTGAGAGCGTTGTCATCCAGCATTTATGTCATAAAATGTTCACTTCATTTTCCAGCATTATCATTTAAGCAATAGCTAACTCACCCACATAATGTATTTTTGGCTAGTGTGGGCCTAATTCAAACTGTTATAAAATGAGGTTTCCCCGATTTTATGGCTAACCCTCCAAAAGATGCTGTGTTCCTTGCTGGTGATGTTGCATGCCCAATAACCACTAATCTGGGCGTGTTTGGGCCCGTGTCATGGATCGTGACTCACTAACTACCTGAACCATTAAGGATGCTCAACCATCCAGACCAGGGAATCATCGTTCAAGCAATAGTGAACTCACCCACATAACGTATTTCTGGCTGGTGTGGGCCTAATTCAAAAAATTATGAAATGCAATTTCCCAAATTTTATGACCAACCCTCTAGAATATGCAGTGTTCCTTGCTGTTGATGTGGCATGCCCATTAATCCCCACTCGGCGTGTTTGGGCCTGTGTCATGGATCTGTACTAATTTCAGGCCATGACGCTTTTCAGGCCAAGTACATCAACCATCCAGACCAGGGAATCATCGCTTGTCTGCACATTCCCTCAATTCTCTGGTGGCACAACCAGGGGCTTCCCACTCAGCACAAACTATCCTCACATCCTGGGCCTCAAGCGAAAAATGAGGTGTCCCTTTAGATTTTGGCCCAGTGGGTGGTATCTTGGGTTTTGGACTATAGTCTCCTTGTTTGCCTTGCTAAGTAGTGAGACTCCACCAGATATCTGACACCCAGATCCTGCATGAACATATAGGTTTGGGCTGGCTGGAGGGTGTGGGAGTGTGTGGCTCCACAACATAATCTGGGGCCGAATCCTCTCCTCCCTCCTGCCATATGTGGCTTTGGTGTTTTTACCTCCCTTATGCGCAGTGACCTTTTGCTCCTTTCGATCTGCCCTGCCTCTGGGTCGGGTGCTCCATTTTACCCCAGGAGCATGTTTTCATGAGGGATCCTGGCAGACCCTGGTTCATATACGGCTTGAGGATGCCAGTTGTCTGTACCCCTGCCCAGGACTGACCCTAGCATTGTGTCTCAGGAGCCGCTGCACAGCTTGCACTGGATCGACTTCTTGGCCAGGCATGAGCTTCTTGGCTGTTTGTGTGTGTGCTGTGTATGACTGATGTGTGTGCCACTGACCTGCCCCTCTCACCTAACCCATTCCCCAGCCACTGACCTGCACCCTCACCTAACCCCCCTCTGCAGCCACTGACCTGCAACTTTACCTATCCCACTCCACCACTGCTGAGCTGCACCCCTTACCTAACTCATCATTTCCACAGTTTCTATCCTGAACCCCTAACCTAACCTATCTTCCCAGCTACTTACCTGTACATTTTACCTCACCCCATTACCAGCAGCTGACCTGCTCATTTACCTGCTGGAAGCACGGGTCTTTACTAGTGCTGCTCAGATCAGACCATCCTGCAGCAGTGGTGGTAAGTGGACCTTCGCTAAATGTAGTTGAGGACCCCTGCTGTAAAGTCTTTTTGACTCTAGGTTATCCCTTTGCCTGTTTTCCCCTGTTACTGTAAAAAAAAAAATGCTCACCTGCTACTTTCTCATAGCAGACAGAACCAGTGCGGTATGCTGGTAAGGGTGCTTGGTGTATGTGTTTTTGCTGTGTATGATGTGTGTGTGTTGTGCATGATTGATGTGTGTGTCACTGACCTGCACCCCTCACCTAACGCCCCTCCACAGCCACTGACCTGCTCCCCTCACCCAACCCCCTGCCGCAGCCACTAATGTGCACCCCTCACCTAACCTGCTCCACAGCCACTGACCATGCCTGCTGCTTTTGGTCAATACTGAGCTGAGTAAATAGTTACTGAGAGCATCAGCGACGCTGCTGAATTGTCAAAGAGCCATTTGGCTGCATTCAAACATCATTCTGCATCCTGTTAGGGTTTTTAGAATACTCGGCTTTAGTAAAAAAAGAAACACTAGCTGGGGCACTGTACTGGGGATAGAGGGTGAAGACGAAAACTTCCTTTCTGGGTATAGGACCAAGTAAACAGCATTAAACATATATAGATATGTGATACCTGTAGCTGGATTATCCAAAAAGCAATCATTAGACCATGTACAAAAACATTTTTATTTTTATCCTTTTAGGACATTTTATCTTTTGATATATATATTTTTTACTGCTGTGTTTTATGTGGATGACTTCCCTACAGAGCGTTGTGAACGCAGTAACATGAAATATGATTATGGCATAATTTGTTTTTTTCATCCTAAATTGTGAACATATTGTTTGAAGCCATGTTCCTCGCTGACATCTAAGTGACTGTTTTATCCATTATACAGGTCTTCTAAACATATATATGACAATTCAGCAACACAGTGAGAACCCAACAAGTTGAAAACTAAAAAAGGGGGAACCAGACAAGTACGTCACAACTTCATATAACATTTCTGATTGAAATAGGGTGAGACTATTTTAACATATCTTTTTTTCATATTTCTTAGGTGGTGGGTCTCATGTTGACACTGTATTGCTTACCTTCCTAATGTAAGTTATCTAAAAATAATAGATTGCGACAGAGTGGCTAGAAAAGTGAAGGCTGTCTAAAGTCACAGAAAACCGAAGAAAACAAAACAGAAAATAAGAAGGTGAAGAAGTCTAAAAGCTGTAAGCCTCAGTGAAATTGAGTAGGGATGAGCGAGTCTGAGATGCAAAGTTCAGGTATGTACTGAACTTTGTAAGCTCGGGCCTCCGAACCCGAAAAGTCCTTAGCGAAAAGTCTGTGCTCAAGTTTGGCGCTCGGCAGCACCCGGAAACCGGGAATCTGGTTGATTGGCTGCTGAGCAGCATTGTACTTTTTGGGGCTTTTATAAACCTATTTACTTTTTGTCACCCCTTACATTATACCTTTTTGGGGCATTGCTAAAGCTAGTTAGTTGTTGGCACACCTTGCATTATACTTTTTTGGGCTGTGATACAACTACTCACTTGTTGGCACCCCTTGCATAACACTTACTGGGTGTTATAAAAAAACTATTCACTTGTTGGCATCCCTTGCATTATACTTTTTTGGGCTGTGATAAAACTACTCACTTGTTGGCACCCATTTCATAACAAACAAAGGAGGGGTGGCAGCCACTCAGACCATTTTATAACTAACCTGGGAGGTGCACGTTAGCAGGGCAGTTAGGATACAAAAGTCTTAAAGGAGTCACAGCACTCCACCCTGTTAGCTTGCAGACCAACCTAAAATCTGTCTCTAAATCTGGTTAAAAACAGAGGTCTTGGTCCACACACATCTGCAGAAGTATGCTGAATCTGCACCACCAAGCGCCAAGGTGCCTCTGTGGGGTGCAGCCCTAACTCTAATCTCTGAGAGGTTGTTCTGCTAACAGGGTTGAGTGCTGTGGCTCCTTTACGACTTTTGTACCCATTTCATAACACTTACTCTGTGTTAGAAAAGGCTACTCACTTGTTGCCACCCCTTGCATAAAACATACTGGTTGTTAGAAAAGGCTACTCACTTGTTGCCACTCCTTGCATTCTGCTTACTGGGTGTTAAAAAAAAAATACTCACTTGTTGGCACCCCTTTCCAAACACAAGCTGCAGTGGCAGAAACACCTAAAAAACCTAAAAAACTTGCAAACACCTGAGGCCCCCAATGCTGCTTCGGTTGATTTAGCAGCTACCATGCCCCCCCCCACTAAGACAAGGCCATCTCCCTCCCCCCAAAGGGAGAATGTGAGACCCCCACCACCACCAGCACCACCATCACCAAGCGTGTCCACACCATCCCAGGGCAGCATTCAGCTTTCTATTCCCATCTCACCCACGAGCCCTGGCCCTGAATGCAAGCATTTCAAAATTGCTTGCCTTTGATATGCTCCCATTCCACCTGGTGGAGATGGACAGTTTTAAAGATATGATGGAGGTGGCTGCTCCACAATACACCATTGCAAGCCACCACTACTGTGACATATGTTGTGGCGTTGGGGAAATCTCAGAGAGATTCCACCCCTAACTCATACCCCTTGCTGTGTAGCAAGGATAATAGTGGCCGGCACCCCAAGAAGGTGCTGGAGGGCCACCAAACAGCCCTGAAGATACAGCAGAGAGCCAGCGTAAGACAAAGGAAGACATGGCAGACCGGAGGAGGATGGCATGTGGCGCTTGAGAGAAGAAAGAGACAGGGCAAGTAAATAACTTAAATATTAAGCATTTATTTGTGTTGTGTCATTTTTTTTACTTAGGGAGCCAGTATGTCACTAGTCGGCATCAGTGGGTAACATGCTGCTACCTGCCATATTACCCACACCCCCATCTGGGACAGCAGGGGTGCTCATCTGTATGGGCACAGGGTTGTTCGGGGCCTGGAAGAGCCCAAAACCCATATCAAAGGGCATTAGGCCCTCTAGCTTGCTGGGCCAGGGGCCGGCGAATGCAGCCTCTAAGCCCTGGGTTTGGTGCCCTACTGGTTGCCGTTTGGGGGGGGGGGGCAAGCTTTTTATCATTTAAAAATTATTGTATCAAACAAAAAATTACAACAAAAATGCTGGCTGTCATTTACATTGAGGGGCATGGTTTTTATCAATGAAAACTAGTGCAACTCGCTGTCAGTGATTCATTCCATCATGCAAGGTGTGAAATCTCAGATGGAAGTGACAATTCTCACCATGAGCTCGAACAAAATTATCTAGGTCGGAGCTTTGAATCAGGCGAGTTCCTGATAAATCACCCCAACGAGTTGCATCAGGAACCCGGGAGAGTTTTTCGACAACAGCCCCAAATAAAGCTTCAAGTGGACCAAAACCCAGCCGCTTTTAAATTTTTTTTTTCTAAAAAAACTGCTGGGCAACATGCCCCAGAACCCAGCAATGAATGTTAGGCAAAAAAAAACTTATCTCTGAAGCTCCTGCGCGGCGTCACATCCTTTTTTTACTTCCGCTACCATCTCGGATTTTCGTCTCTTCGGAAGTGATCCTTTGACCTCTTCCCCAGAGAAATCTCACACATGGGCAGTTGGTATAGGAAGCGTGGCTGACATCGGGAGCAAGCAGCACTTCCCTGTACCAAAGGCGGCGCTACTGTGCATGCATGGATTTTTTTGTGTGTGTGCGCGAGCACTCACTAACCCGAGGGGAGAGAGGGCGGGAGGGAGGAGTAGAATTGAGGAGGGAGTCAAAGGAGGGGATATGCCAGTGAGGTGGCATATACCCTCCTTTCACTCCCTTCAGCTCCTCCCCCGCGCCTTCCCTTCCTCCCCTTGGTTCCTCCTTTCACTTTGTTAGGCCCTCCCTTGTATTCTATATGAGGGAGGATACAAGGCAGGACCTAACAAAGTGAAAGGAGGAACCGAGAAGAGGAAGGGAAGGCGGAGACTCATGGTGCTTCAGTCAATCATGGCTGAGCACATGGTGTCAGTCGCCTCCCAATGAAGCAAGAAAAGCAGGAGAAGCGTGCACGCTCCTGAGAGAGGACGCCAGCAGCGAGAAAGCCACGCCCACCCCGATGATGCCACGAACAAGAAAGTGAAACCGAAATCACGCGAGCGCAGAGGCAAGAAGAATAAGAGGAATGCACATCTAAGGAGAAGAGACGCCAGTCAAGCAACATCTAAAAGGTGGAGGACGGGACTTACGGATGCGATTTTTGAAGAAAACGGGCGCTGCGAGGGACACAAGGATGCGAGGGTCGTCTAAAGGTAAGTCTAAATTCATGTTTATTCTTTTGAAGGACTGTCAGTTTGGTGGGTTTCAGTCCACTTTAATGTTTATGGCAGATATTAAAGAACAATGCTGTGGTGTAAGAATTTTCAAACTGCACTGGTGAAATGCTGAGATACAGAAAATCTTTTTGTATGTTGTAAATGTCTTTCGATTCTTGTTTGAGTTACAGTTATGTTCATTCATTCTGTCTTGCAAAGGACTTTCAGTAGTGCGAGATTTCTGTCTCATCTTGCATGCGCTGCTCTTTTCAGGTCTCTCCACAGGTTTTCAATCAGCCTCCACCTTTTGAGTTAGACTGTTGTTTGAGATGTGTTTAAGATCATTATTCATTTATAGAAGACATCTTTTTCAACCTTATTACAGTTAGTGTTATGTTTGCTTCCAGAATTTGTTGGAATCGGATTAAAACCATTTTTCACTCAACCTGTGAAATATTCCGTGCGCCATTTAACCTCAATTCAAAGACACATTCGTCCAGACTTCCTTAGCTGTCTGTGAAAGTTTTGGTGGGTGTTAGTCTTTTTTTTGCTTTTTTTCATCCATTTTCTACTCGCACGAACGTTCCGGAAAATGTGTATATGCTCTTTCGATGAACGGAAGCAAATCGGAACATTTCCAAACAAAATCGGAAATTTTCCGTTCGTTCAGATAACTTCCGTTGTTGGGATGGTTTCTGTCTGATTCAGAGAGCTGATTTCCGATGGATCACCACCCTATAAATCCGTTTCATTTCCGATCCACTTACGGGACCTTTGAGGGCTCGGATTGCTATTGTTGAAAATGTTTTGCGGCTATGTGGAGGAGTCTGCGTGCCTTTAGCACCAAGGCATTGCATGTATCAGCATGGCCGAGGCCATAAATTGTATAGCAATGCATACCTGAATCAATACATTTCATGTATGCCTTATAGAAGCATTTTAATGCTGACCTAAATTAGTCCTTAGCATGTAAACATTTATTTTCCCACACATCCATATAATTGCTATATTTTTTTAGACTTATGTCCTTTGTGAATTATATTAGGACTGTTGAACTTGAATCTTAATTTGTTGTAGGAGTTATTGTTTTAGTTGGTTACCTTTGCTTTGTGTAATTATTTTATATTTGGTTGCAGGAACTGCAAGATGTGCCACTCGCCCTTGCTCCTGATGCCCGTTCTTTGCCTGCAGAATGCGGGCCAGGGGTTCTCTAATCGGGCACTATGCAAAACCCGGCCCGTGGTGGCAAGGGCCCTCTGGCTTTTGAAGTCCAGATTTAGGTGTTTGGACCATACAGGGGGGGGGGAGGGGGGCACTGCAGTATGACCCCAACAAGGTTATACCAAAATTTTAATTTACGTTTTTTAACAGGGACCACACGTGCCAGAGTGGCACAACTGAGTGTCAGGGTCCTTCAGTTGGTGGGCGAGATGCAGGAGCTGTGCAACCCGTTGGGGACCACAGATGAAGAATAATGTTCTGTGGCCTGCCATTGCTATGTATTTTGTTTTTTATAGTTGTAAAAATGTTACATTTTCAAAATTTTTAAAAATGTTATATTTTATGATGGTATAAAAAATGTTACATTGTCATTTCATTTACAAAATACACTAACAAAAAACTAATGGGCCCAAATATTTAAAGATGAATATTCACATGACCGAGAAGTGATTTGGGTAAGTTTTAGGGGGCTAAAATGGAAGAAGAACCTAACCGAGAAGTGGTTTGGGTGAGCTTTAAGGGTCCAAAAGGGAAGATGGAGGACAGTGCTAAGTGATTTAGCTAAACATTGTAGTAGAAGTGAGGGTGGCAAATATGTAGGCAAGCACTTTAATGAGTTAAGTTTGTAGTGCGCAGGTGCAAGATGGTAAGGGTTTCTGTCTGGACGAATATTTATTGAAAAAGGGAAACAGAATCGAACGGGAAACGTAAAGGAGTCGTGGGAGGATACGATGGGAAAAGGGCAAAAACGAAAGCCTACGTTGTAACATGTGAAAATGAAACGGAAAAGTCTGGATGGAAAATGACATCGTAATTCGTAATCTGCCGTACGAACGGACGGAAACTTTACAGAAGGTTTTCAATGCATGCATAGAATCGCTCGTACGCTCATACGAGAACGGAAACATTTCACAAAAAAAAAGAAACAGATCGGCATGAAAACGTAAGTTTTTTTGTGTCTCTCTGAATCAAGGCTATTGGCTGCAACACAACCTGAAAACATGATTAATCCACTTCAATGCCTAATGGTCGAATAGAATTTCTGAGCCCTTTTAAGAATTGTGTTTAAAAAGGATAGTCCTGAAAGTTGCCATTTCAGTGTTGTACTCTATTCTATTACAATCCCCACATACAACCACATCAGCATATACATTGAAGTAGCACATTAGAATTGCAGCATGCCCGATAAGTCTTAGCAGAGGATTTAATAAGCTCTATTAATGCGTTAGCAGTGAATGCAATACAAAAATGATGTTCCCACAGTATATGGTACCAGAAAGGTTGTACAAAATATATCTCTCATATCCACACTTATGTTTTGAAAAAAATCTTTTTTTATATGTGGTACTGGGTATGTTCGGTAGTGCAACAAAACTGGTCCAGGGTCTTCCAGACCATATACAAGGACTTTTATTTGAAATATCCCCATTTATTGCATTGCTGGATAATAACATTGAGATATACACTAAGGGGGTTATTTAAGGAGGTATAGCGGCAGGTAGCGCCTCGTAGCGGCATGCAGCACCTGGTGATCGACGGGCACTGTACGCAAAGCCACAATTATTAAAGCGAATCTGGTGAGCGCCTTTAACAGCGCCATGTAGCGTCTGATGTGTTATTACAGGCGGCTCAGTGTATAGCGCCGGCGCTCTAGCTTCCAGAGCGCCATGTATTACCTTTCGCTCACTGTTGCTCTTCCATACATTTCAATGGCCGTTCATTTGCTTCTGTTTAAACAGCGTGTGTGACAATTTTTTTTTTTTTTTACTCAAATCATTGTGTGACCTCTCCTGGCTGCAAACAAGCATTTTTAGAAACTTTTTAGACTTTTTATATTTTTATGCAGAATTGTCATTACAGGTCTGGCACTAAAGTGTTATTGTCACAGTGTTATAACAATGTCACTCCATGTGTTTTCGCTTTGTTACTGGTGGATATGTGTTCAAAAACAGACTTTAATCACACAGCGGCTGGCGCTCTATGCTATAGCGACCAGGTGTGGAGCGCTGAGAGTCGGTCGCACTGAGCAGGCGCTACCTTTCGCTCGCTTCAGCGCTGTACTGGTGTTAGAGCGCCCAACATACTTCACATTCATCATTGCCAGCCAGGTTACTACAGCGACTGAGGCACTCTGTTACAGCGCCCGATACCAGCTTACAGCGTCTACTAGTGGTCGCTCTAAGCACTGCTATACAGATGCTCATCTGCCGATACCTGCCGTTAGTAATGAGTCACGCCACAAAGAAGTCTATCCACCCACATCTTAATGGCAGCTAGAAAGACAAATGCGAAGGCATGGAAGAAGCAGAGTATTCCGTTTGGAGGAGTTATGTCCTGAGTAGCAGACACTATGGTTAATAAGAAAATTTCAGCTTTCGGATTCCTTGGAGCTTTTTAAATTGGTCTGGGAACCATGGATTTCACATGCCTTAGGTGACAATATTGATAGGTGAGCATTAATTTTAATATCCTTTTATTTTTGTACCCTTGGTCTGTACTATTGTAATGAGTGAAATTATTCTCTTATTCTACCTTTCCCCCCTTCCCTCTCCTTCACCCCCCTTTTCATTTTTATTTATTTATTTTATATATTTTTACTTTCTTATATTTATTTTATTTTTACTTTACTATATATAATTTTTTTCTTATTATTAATAGACATTTGCTTTCTTAAAATATTCTGTATATGAAACATACACTTCTATTTTAAACTCATTTGATTTGCCTTTCTAACAATCCTACGAGCAGCTCTCGTTCTTCCTTAAAGGAGCAGTATCGCGAAATTTGCATTAAAAAAGATAAATAATTAAATAGCCACACAATAGCTTCTAACATGTGCTAGCAACACTTTACCTCAGAGGCTGACACTGTAATCAGTGGTAACGGCTGTGTGTGTGTGAGGTGCTGCTTTTGTTATGAGACCAGGTGACTCAAATGTGTAAAATCTATACAAAATAAACTAAACTGACTGAAAATAACTGAAATTCTGTGAATAACTGTGCAGGAAAATCTAAAGGTATTAAAGTGGAACAAAACACTGAGTTGCCGACCCTGAAGTCTATAAGACCTGGCCATTGACCTTGCCCCTTGGGCATTCTAAATCAGGATGCCCACTGTGTGAAACGACCCCTGGATAACCACAGATCCCCCCATTTTTCTGGCGCGCTCACGCAGATAGTCACTCAGGCCCTTATTTAACAAGGAATAGCGACAGGTAGCGGCTGGTGAGCGGCCGGTAATGACGGGCACCACCACGAGAACGCCGGCTCCCCACCACAATCACACATTTATCAAGCCAATCCTGCTTAGCGACTGAGATAGCGCCATATAGCCACTCATTCATCATTATTCCAGCCTCAGCCCACAGCGCCAGCGTCCGACCTTGAACAGCTACCTGGCGCTCTCCAATGCATTTCAATGGAACAATCTTTAAATATTCATATTTAATTGTTATTTATTTATTTATTTTTTTTTAAATGTGAAAAATTCTGTGACCACTTCTGCCATTTTTAATAATTTTTTTAAGGTAAAAAAAAAAGTACAGAATTGATATTACAGGTCTGATATTAATGTATTCATATTACAAAATTATTTAAAAAACTAGTTTTTTTTGGTTTCCAAAAATATGGTGGTTTGGGGGTTAAAAAACTACTTTTAACCCATCGCCGCCAGCGCTCTGGGGTTTAAACATGCATTTTACAGCGCAAACATTTTTTGAGCGTGATTTCATAATGAATATGGTGGGAGCCGGTCGCTCTGACCAGTCGCTATCATGCGCTCCCATACAGTGCGGAACCTGTCAAATAGCGACTCCTCACCCAATATTCAACATTACGGCAAACCGACTGAGTCGCTATCAACTACCGAACAACGGCCAAGCACAGCGACTACTAGCGGGCGCTCTGAAAATGCCGCTACAGTCGCTCAACTGTCCCTACCTGCCACTGTTAATGAATCGGCCTCCCCGACAGGCCGGGCGGCCAGGAAGGTTACTGCTCAGGCTCCCCATCTGCGTGCAAACAGCGTTGATTGGATGAGAGCCCGCACATGTGCTGTGGGACAGGGAAAGGTACGTTTTCACAGGCGAACTTGGGGATTTCACATATCAGGGCGTCCCAAGTGGGGATGCCCCTAGGGGCACAAAACAAAACTCCAGATAGTGAAAATCCTGGGTTGGGCTTTGCTCAAAACACACAAAGCTGAAAGAAAGATCATATGGAAAAATGAAAACTAAGAATATGAAAGAGAAAATGGTAAACTGAAAGACAACATGAAGGGAAAACTGTCAAAATAAAAAATGTTTAGAGCAAAAACACAGGATGTAAATATAAAAATACAATTCTGAAATAAAATTACCCCCCCCCCCAAAAAAAAAAACAACAACTGGTGAGTCTGAGATTCGAACCAATGACTCTCTGGTTCAAACTGACATTGAATTTACCAATGAGCTAAATGACTTCTAGAGCTTTTCTTTCTGTTTTAGATATATGAGTTCTGGCCAGGCAATGTTGCAATATTATGCTGGACGGCTGCCAGCACTGAACAGCTGATTACTTTGTTACATTGTTTCCCACTCTCCTCAGCGTGGAACAGGCCAGAGTCTCGGCCCCGACACTCGGCAGACATAAACATGAGCTATTAGTCTCCAGCTGAACAACACAGACATCATTTTTTTCTACATTTGTAATTCTTACTCCAACACTTACCTACATTCAAAGTACCATTTAAATATAAGTCACTAAGAAAAATTCGCAATACTGCTCCTTTACCTTTTGTTGACCTCCACTGTTCCTTTTAACTGCCATTTTATAATTACTTTTGCGGAAATGGCAACTTGCATCTGCTTTGCTATCTTCTTTTTTCATTTTCAGAGTGTTAGGTAGCTTCTTAGAAGAACCCATGGCTGCTGTGTTTGGAGACAATGTTAAAGGAGTATTTATAAAGCTTCGGCATTTGCTTCATCCGGCCTTTCCTATCATCATTGTGAACAATCCTCACTCTAGACAGGTTAATTCAAATTTATCTGAGCTCACACATCTCCTTGGTATCTACTTTTCCTTTTTTCACTTTAAAATTGTACTAAACTAAGCCAAGAAAATACACTCATATTGATAGAAAAGTGTGTGTCTTATCTTTAACTTTATGCATTTTTGCAGACTTAAATGGCTGCTGGTTGGTGCACACAGGCGGGGGAAGCAGACATACACCGTGGGCATTCCAAATTGGGATGCCACAGGGGCAAGCTGTAACCCCATCTTAGAGTGCCCAATACCCCAAGCGGATGATTATTAGTTTTACCTTTTTACCAGCACTGACTGCTTGTTTCCTTGCCGTGAGCAGCGCGTTTCAAGCTGCTGTCCTGGCCATTACTGAGTGTAGTCAGCCAATCAGTGTGCAGGCCCATGTGGCAGAAAGTCACATGGGGGAGATTCTACAAAGGCCAGTCTTGCATTCTATGATAGATAGAAATTAGTAGACAAGTAATAGGTATTATAGTAGATCGTATAGTAACAATAGATAGTATAGTAACAATAGTAGATTGTTATTATTAATGATAATAGTAATAATAATAATAGCGTAGCATTTAATAAAGTCACATTTTCAGCAATAAACTCAACTCATAAAACTGGAAAACAAATATGATGTCTAGCAGATTTTAAACTCATGATAAGGCCCAATTAGAAGCCTCAGACTGAGGCCCTTATTTAAGAAGGGATAACGTCAGGTAGTGGCTGGTTAATGACAGGTAGCGACAGGTAGCGACTGGTGAATGCCGGACATGGCACGCAATTACAAATTTATCAAGCAGAATCTGTTTAGCGACTGGGATAGCGCCATGTAGCGTCTGATTCATCATTTTCACAGCCCTCAGCGAACAGCGCCAGCGTTCATCTTTGCACAGCGCCAGGTATGACCTCTCGCTATCTGTCGCTCCCCCATACATTTCAATGGACGAACCTTTTCTTCTCCTAAAATGCGTTTTTTTTTTTTTTTTCCCAAAAAATGACAAATAATTCTTTGACCTCTTCTGGCATGGAAATAGCAGTTTTTTCATAATTTTTTCATTTTTTATATATTTCCTCAGAAATGACATTACAGGTCTGGCATTAAAGTGTTCATGTTACAATGTAATTCCATATGTTTTCGCTTTGTTACTAGTTGATAGATGCTTGAAAACACACTTTAAACACACCGCCTCCTGCGCTCTGGGCTTCAAACAAGTATTTTTCAGCGCCAGAGATTTGTGAGGCTGTTTTTTTGCTGAATATGGTGTGAGTCGGTTGCTATGAGCAGTCGCTAACATGCACTCCCATACAGCGCTGTACTGGTCAAATAGCGACTCCTCACAATGTATTCAACATTACTGAACAGCGACTGAGTCGCTATAAAGTAGCGACCCACGGCCGAGCACTGCGACTACTAGTGGGCGCTCTGAAAATGCCTGCTACAGACGCTCATCTGTCGCTACCTGCTGCTAATGCTGAATCAGCCTCTTAATAAACACTATCTGGAAAGAAATTTGACACATACAGGAGGATTGAAGAGATAAAACATGAACTGAACTCGTGGCTTGCTACAAAAGCAGAAAAAAATTTTCTGACAAACTCATTATGCCTCTGGGAATAAAGTTGCCGATTATATTTTATACAGCATAGTAGATCTAAATCAGCTAAACTGCCATCTATAGAGACATAGGAGAGAGATGAGGAGGCGTAGAATTTTCTTTTAGATTGAAACCATCTGGCTAAGAAATTAGCTAAGAGTTCCATAAGCATCATTCTTCTGGACTTGATTTAAAAGGTTTTACTTAGACGGTAGGTGGCTGTTGTTACATTGGCCATGGTCTTTGCTGGTCTTTCTATATTTTTGAAGGGTAATATGTAGTGATGTGTCTGAGAGGGGTCTATCCGATCTAGAAGTCATCCAGCAAGATAGTTCCCGGTAGAAAAAAATTAATACTCACATTTTTCCATGCCGTGCTGGCCCAAATTTTTTATTTTCTAAAGCGTGTGTATGTGTGTGTGTGTGTTTACATTTTAACTACTTGTGAACTAGTAACGGGTCTGAAGGCCCCCTATATCAATTCGAACTCTCATATGGAATTCTTGGAACTATCCAAGTATTCTCTGCATTCAAGTTTTTTCCGACTCGCATGAGCGTTTTTCACTCTAGCAATCACTCAAATGAATGACAGTATGCAAGTTGTGTCTTTTTCATTGAAAATGGAAAACTCTCTTGAAAAACGTCATTTTATTCCAGGCAAAAGCAAAAAATCCAAAAATGTGCCAGCGCATTGAGAGTTAAGTCAAAAGAATTATATTCCAAAGTGTGTCCAAGGGGTTTCAAACAGAATAGATCAAATATAGCCGATGGTTCCCAGAGTCAGTGCCCTCCTCTTCATCAAGGCAGTGTATTCACATGCAATAAACAGAACACCATAACCATTTGTCTTATAAACCTAGAAGAACCAATAGGAGGATTGGTTCCTCTCTGACCTCACTTCCTGGGTGGAGCCAGTGTCACATCATTGCTCAGTACATCATACATAAACACAGGTTTATATTTTTAACAAGAATGCAAAAGGACAATATACATTAGATATGTAATTGTGGCCCCCTCCCTAACCCCAGAAGTGGCCTGTCCCTGAAAACTGGGAGCGAGCTTGCTTGTACAGTGCTCGATCTCCTCATTTAAGAAAACAACACAGGAGTAATGTCAAGGTGAATATAGGGAGACATTGGTTGATCGAGCCAGTTTTCGGGTGGGGACACTTTTGGGGTTAGGGAGCGCGCCACAATTACATTTGTTTTGTATTCTTGTTGAAATTATTTACATGTGTTTATGTGTGATGTACTGAACAATGTTGCAAGACTGGCTCCACCCACAAAGTGAGGTCACTGGAGCAAGTGAACAATGATGAAACACTGGCTCCACCCAGGAAGTGAGGTCAGGTGGGAAACAATCAGCCCCTGCCTGCCTCCTATTGGTTCTTCTAGGTTTATAAAGAGGAATGGTTATGGTGTTCTGTTTGTTGTATGTGGATATACTGTCTTGAGGACTCCTCCAAAACGTTGGATATATTTGATGTATCCTGTTTGAAACACCTTGGAAATACTTTGGAATATAATTCTTCCTGACTTAACTCTAGATGTGCTGGCTCCTTTTTGGATTTTCTTTCTTTTGGATAGCATATAGCGCCAGACGCTGTGTGATTAAAGTCTGATTTTGAACACATATCCACCAGTAACAAAGCGAAAATACATGGAATGACGTTGTTGTAACATTGTGACAGTAATACTTTAATGCCAGACCTGTAATGCCAATTCTGCATAAAAATATAAAAAATCAAAAAAGTTTTCAAAAATGACTCTTTTTAGGCCAGAGAGAAAAAAAATTAAAAAAACAAAAAACCCTGTTTAAACAGAAGAAAAGGAACATCCATTGAAATGTATAGGAGAGCGACAGGTAGCGGCAGGTAATACCTGGTGCTCTGGATGCTCGAGCGTGAAGCTATACGCTGAGCCGCCTGTAATGATGAATCGTACGCTACATGGCGCTGTTAGAGTCACTCATCAGATTAGCTTTCATAAATGTGGTATTAGGTACAGCGTCCGGCGTTCAACAGGCACCGCCTGCCGCTACGAGGTGCTACCTGCCGCTATCCCTTGATGAATAACCCCCATTGTTGCAAATGCCGGCATCATTTCTTTCAGTGAAAAATGTATGCAGTATAGCTTTATATGTGCCCCCTTCCCTGAGTCATACTCCGCATAGTTAGCATGAAATAAAAGTTTTTAAAAGCAGTTTTTATTCTCCACCTGAACAACTCATGAACTTGGATAACCCTAAATTTGCAATTCCTTGCAAGATTCTGAACACATCCCACTAAACAGTAAGTGCCATTTTATATTCCATCTGGTTTCAGACTTTTAGATTTCTTGGATCAATAGAAGAGGTCAGAGTCAGTTTTATCAATAAAATATCCTGCTTCCTTGCTTAATATATTTATATTCAATTATTTGTAGTCTTTTGCATTTGTTATGCAAGAGAACATTTTCCAATGGACTTTTCAGAAAGTGGGCCTCCCTCCCACTGATGCACTTACAGTCATTCCTCAGCCACTGCAAGGGGGAGGAAGTGAGTATAGTTTTTTAATCATTTGCAAAGAAGATGGAGCATCTGCATTTTCATCCAATTAAATCATACTTCACTGGTTCAGACTGTGTGCGCAAATTCATTGTTTTTTTAACTTTACATTTACTTTACCGGTACTTTAAAGTGAACCAAAACCCGGGCCATTCTGATTTGGTGTGCAGCCCAGAAGAGGTGAATATCAAGGAGGCCCTGTTCTTTGAAGAGGACCAACACTGACAGGTTTCATGATTATAAATGATTACTGTTGTGCTAATGTACCCCCCCCCCAATGCCATTTGCTGACTTTACTCTCATTTTGTGTCTCCTCAGAATTCCAGGAGACCATGAGTCAAAATGTATAGGGGCCGCCATGTTTCTCCACCCCGGGACCTGGGTTACTTTCCAGCTTTTCCTAGGTTAGCCTCATAATCTTGCACATGTGCACTAAGCAAGGGCTCCTCCCATCACTGCCGCTACATCACATGTGCTGGCTCTACATATCTTTCTAGATACACAGTGCTTCTGCCAGTAGATTCCGTAAGAGTCACAATTGCTTACCTTTACTCAGGGCCGGCATCTGCACCCGGCAAGGCAGGGCAGCTGCTGGGGGCCCCTACCCTCTGGGGGGCCCACTGACAGGGCCAGTCTTTGGGGTGTATGACGGCGCTTGACCGATTGCCACAGCTGGTGCCCTCCAATCCCCTCAAATGGCGGGGTTCCACACAACAGGGCATCTCGATTTAGATTCCAGGGGAGGAAGTGCTGGGTTTTATTCTGCTTTTAAGTTCCCACCCCAGCTGATTTCCTATCCCTGGAGCATCCCAATCTGTGATACCCTACTGTGTGAAACCCCCTGGGATCGCTGCCATACCCAGTATGCAAGCAATTCCACCCCTGAGTTTTGGTCCATTTTACAGGGTCATCTCAATTTGGGATGCCCCTGCTTGTGAAAAAAAAACCCTGGTTTGGCCGTTAACTCAAACTGGTGATCCCACAGTGCATTCACCAGTTCCAGGAAAGTAATGAACAAAGGGGGGGGGGGTCAAACACAGGGGCATCCAAAATCAGGAGAATCTAGATTCGTTTAGACTCCAAGGTCAGGTTTAAAGGGGTTTGGTAGACCGAAACTAGAGTTTTGGTCCAAATAGCATGATCCTTAGGAGCCATCCAGATTTGGGATGTCCCTCTGTGATGTGACTTTTCAACACAAAGGGACCCACTGAGACCAAGCTGCCCGAATAAACCTGGAGCAGGCCCTGCCCTTACTGATCTGGTAATGTTTTAGCACCACAACTGCAAACCACAAGCACTGATTGGTCATGAAGGCTGAAGTGTTTAGTCCTGGATTCAAATTACACCAATATTGTTATGTAACAAATGAATAGCTTAATGTGTGGCACAGCTCGGGGGGGGGGGGCATTGATGCAATATATGTGTTTTACACTTTTGGTTGGCTTTAATAGTGTCTTTGAGTTGTCCATGTCATAGGCACTAATGCAACTGTATAACATTGGCCCAGTATTGTGTTACTAAATTATGTTGATTCATCTTTGCATGATACAGCAACAGGCATTTGTGGATGGCATGGCGAGTTGTGTTCACATATAATGATTTCTTAAAGTGTCCCAGAGCCCATGCAGCATTCTGTATTAATGATTCATGCCTGTTTCTAATTCAGATTCTCTGAATCTGTTGATGATATTAATGTAATGTAAATGGTGAGATGTTCAAAGTTGTTACAATTTAATGTTTAGGAACATTTTTCTGAAATTGTTTCACAATTGTTAAATGCAGTTTTAGTGAACCTCTGTCCATTTTTGTTTTTGAGAAACTCTGCCTCTGTAACATATTTACTCTGCCACTGTAACATACTCCTCTCTTTTATGATGACTCTCCAGCTATTTTTTTATTGATACAGTTTGTTTTCCAGCCTTTTTTACATGTGTTGCTGCCATAATTTTTTAACTGAGATAATTCTTTCAAATAAAATGGAGAGATTTCTAACTTTCAGCTTCAGAAATGTGTTCTATGCTTGATCATGAATAAATTCACTGTATTCTTGTTTTCTTTTCATTGTAAAAAGTGCTCCAACTTTTTTGCAGTTATTACAATCAGGCACAGGGACATGAAGATCTGTTATCGAATTGCCAACCTTTCATTTTCAAAATATATGGACTGCAAATAGACAAGTCAGGCTTCTTGGAAAAGGTGCATTTCTTTCCCTTTGACTTGCACTCATAAATTGCTATCAGTTTTTTTTATGCTCTAAATTAGCCATATATCAATCAACGAATTAACCTTAATAATCAAGCCACTTATTGCCAGCTGATATTCTAGTTATTTCGGGGATAAATATAGATTCTTTTTTACGCTAAAGTAATAATAATTAACACAATTTTGCCTTAGAGGCAGGTGTTACCATGCAATTTGGAGACTGTTGGTCCTGGAGAAATGAAAAAGGGGAAAATGGGGTAGAGGCACATGCATCAGGTCAGCTACTTGCCAGATAATTTAAGTTGTTGGGTTTAGAGTCACTTAAGGTTTGACAGTTTGGGAAGTGAGGTCCTAGGTGATCAGGGTCCTATGGGTTAGGGTTAGAGGTTTAAACTAAATGCTTTCAGATATTGGCAGTTAGTGGAGGGACTGACAGAGAGGAGCAACACTGAAGATACAAGGCAAAAGGTGGATCAGAAGTGTTGAGAATGGATTTGTGAGATGCTAGTCTGTTTGATGTTAGATAACAGAGGAGAATGTTGCAGCAGTTTAGTCAGGAGTTGATCAGGGCATTCCCCACAATTTTAGTGGTATCAGGTGTAAGGAAGAAAGTAGAGAGTTGGAGGTGCCAAGATATGGCTAGTGACTGAATGTTGGGCATAAATGGGAGAGGCGTCCAATATACTGTAACTCCATGACATTGTGCTTGAGGAGCAGAATAGATGGTGGGAAGACATGTTGCGTTTGAAGGAGCAAAATGATATAAATAATGATATTAAACATGATGATATTGAATTAAAAAGCAGGCAACAGAAAAGCATGAGTGAGGACATTATGAGGGCACTGCATGTCTTCATGCAGAAGTAGACATCTTGTGCTAGTTCCACTTTGAATGAGCTTTTTTACTCCAGCATGCCATCTATTGGTCACTAGAGGTGTCACACTCAGGGTACTCCAATGTCACACTCAGGCAGCTCCAGCCCTCCAGGTAAGCCCTCAACCCTCAATCTCTGCAGCCAGCTTCACCTGTAGGAGCCCCCGCTTGCCGGGACTCAGTACACGCCTGCCCGGGATCGGTTGCCCCCAGGACTTTAATGGCTCAAAGGATGGGAGCTTACTGGTTGGAGGTCTGAAGAACCAATAACGAGAGCGGAATTAGAGCAAGTCCAATTGTTGGAGCAGGTGTCGCTAGGAAGTCCAGAGACAGAGGTCAACACCGGGTAAGCAGAGATCGCGATGGTACAGTAGGATGAAGCAGCTCGAGGACGGGGTACGAAGCAGGGGTCGGCAACGGAGATCAGGCAGAGAATGGTCGGTTCAGGCAGGGGTCGGCAACGGAGATAAGACGGAGAATGGTCGGTTCAGGCAGGGGTCGGCAACGGAGATCAGGCAGAGAATGGTCGGTTCAGGTAGGGGTCGGCAATGGAGATCAGACAGAGAATGGTCGGTTTAGGCAGGGGTCGGCAACGAAGATCAATCAGAGAGTAATTCAAAAGATAAACTAGGTACAAGGCGCTATCACAGGCACTGAGTAAATGACGGGGTGAAGCTTTTATAGGAACCAGATATGATTGGGGATGGGGAAGTGAGTGCGTGATTGGTGCAACTCAGAACTCACACAACATTGGTCCAGATAACAAAAAGGGGCGTATAGTCCGAAACCTTCTTTAGGGCTCATAGGCCCCAACCCAGAACTAGGGGCGTTACCACCCAAACTTCGGGCTCACTGGCCCTTTAACTGAGCCTCCGGCGGTGCTGCTCACAGCATACAAATCACGTGCTCGCGCACGTTGGAGCGGGACCCAGGTAAGTGAGTTATGACAAGAGGTATATATATAACATTTCTCTATATTAATACTAGTTTAAATTCACAGTTGTCATAGTTTTGCATAATACATACCCTATAAGACGCACTTATTTTTCCCCAAAAGTGAGGGGTGGAGGGGTGGGGGGAAATGTCAGTGCATCTTATCAAGTGAATGCAAAAAAAAAAAAAAAACTCATATTGGAAATGGGAGGGGGAATGCCACACTGTCTATGGGGAATAGGATGGGGGGATGCCACACTGCCTATATGGGGAATGGGATGGGGGAATGCCACACTGCCTATATGGGGAATGGGATGGGGGAATGCCACACTGCCTATATGGGCAATGGGGGGGATGCCACACTGCCTATATGGGGAATGGGAGGGGGAATGCCACACTGCCTATATGGGGAATGGGAGGGGGAATACCACACTGCCTATATGGGGAATGGGGGGGATGCCACACTTCCTATATGGGGAATAGGAGGGGGAAGCCATACTGCCTATGGAATGGGGGCATCCCACAGGGCCTATGGGAACAGGAGGGAGAATGCCACACTGCCTATATGGGGAATGGGATGGGGGCATGCCACACTGCCTATGGGAATGGTGGGAATGGGATGGGGCATGCCACACTGTCTATGGGAATGGGAGGGGGGAATGACACAATGCCTATATGGGGAATGGGATGGGGGCATGCCACAGTGCCTATGGGAATGGGAGGGGGAATGCCACACTGCCTATATGGGGAACGGGATGGGGGCATGCCACACTGCCTATGGGAATGGTGGGAATGGGATGGGGACATGCCACACTGCCTATGGGAATGGGAGGGGGGAATGCCACACTGCCCATGTGGAATGGGATGGGGGATGTCACACTTCCAGTAACAGGGTGTTTTAGAACAACATTTGGTTTAAAATATTTTTTTTCTTATTTTCCTATCCAAACCCTGCGTCTTATAGGGTGAAGCATAAGGTATATGAAATAATACTTAAATATTGTTTTTTATATATATTATATAAAGTACTGGACTTCCTGTAGTTTTTTAGCTCCAGCATGAGCAGATGAACTGCGGTGATCCTTTAACTCAAAAGCCCCTATGAAATGTTTGAGGAGAAAGCAGGATAATCAAGATCTAACCAGACTCTACCAGCACAGTTTATTATTAATGTTATTAAGAGCTTAATCAGATAAACCAAGTTGCATGGTACACGGAAAACCTTAAGTCTAAGAATAAAACATGTTTAAAGTCCTCTTCCTGAGAATAAAATTCCCAAGGCCCGCAAGTTCGACCCCACACAGTCCACTGTTTCCCATCTGATCATTGGTGTGAGTCCCTGCTGCCAGTCATGAGTGAGCAGGGTCACTTGTTGATTGGTCATGTCATGATTGATCATGTCTGTGTAGCCTACTGAACCAGACCGAGGGAACATTTTAAGGCTGTGGAAACCTTTGCAAGCATTTTGTGTTCAGTAGATGATATAATTTAACACTATGGCCTCCATTCAGTAACCTTTCCTTAAAGCGGACCAGTCAAAAAAAAAAAAGAAAGTTTTGTAAATTTCTCCCAACTGCACTGATATGTTAGGCAATTTGACCGTGGGATTGGGTTTTTCATAAGATGGACTAATCTATGTGACAAGATGGCCGCTCCCATGCAGTTATGCAGCACAGAGTCTGCCTGCTAATCCATAATAGCTACATGGAGTTAAGCCCTCTCAAATAGTTTATGTCACTGGTCGACAGAGTGGGTCTTTAGGGGTGCAATTTACTGAACTTCATTTGGGCACATATGCTGATTACTATCACCTACAATGTCTGTCACATTGCTGGAGGTAGAGTTTTACGTAGAAATCACACTCTAGTGTCCTCCCTTTACTGAATCACACCTACTTTTAATATAAAGAAAATAAAGCATGAAACATCTTATTTGCATGAAGTATTTTAAGGAAAGTTTACTGAATTAAAACCTATGAGTCACAATAATCTTATTTTCTGAGATACTACATTTTAAGATCTCATTAGCTGTCAGCCATAGTTACACGCATAGGTAATACAGTTGAAAAAACTGCATCTAATTCTTATTTACAAATCACAGCTACTAGTAACTGTTAATGTTATTTACTTCTAAAAGGCAAGTAATCCTTTTTCTGAAGATGTCAGCTATTGATGCTGTTGCACAGATTTATATTTTTTATGATGAAAAAGGATCATGACCTCTTGAGATTTAGAGGCCGATTCATTAGCGGCAGGTAGTGACAGTTGAGCGACTGTAGCGGCATTTTCAGAGCGCCCGCTAGTAGTCGCTGTGCTTGGCCGTTGTTCGGTAGTTGATAGCGACTCAGTCGGTTTGCTGTAATGTTGAATAACCCCCAAACAACCATATTTTTGGAAACCAAAAAAAACGAGTTTTTTAAATAATTTAATAATATGAATACATTAATATCAGACCTGTAATATCAATTCTGTACATTTTTTTTTTTTTTTTTTTCCCTTAAAAAAATAATCTAAAATGGCAGAAGTGGTCACAGAATTTTTCACATTTAAAAAAAAAAAATAACAATTAATTATTAATATTTAAAGATTGTTCCATTGAAATGCATTGGAGAGCGTCAGGTAACGAGAGGTCATACCTGTCGCTGTTCAAGGTCGGACACTGGCGCTGTGGCCTGAGGCTGGAATAATGATGAATGAGTGGCTATATGGCGCTATCTCAGTCGCTAAGCAGGATTGGCTTGATAAATGTGTGATTGTGGTGGGGAGCCGGCGTTCTCGTGGCGGGGCCCGCCATTTCCGGCTGCTCACCAGTCGCTACCTGTCGCTATTCCTTCATAAATAAGGGCCTAAATCTTTTTTTTCTCCAGATTGAGTGCTTGCTCCCTTGTCTTTAGGGAGAATTTTACATGGGCACGCTGATTCATTACTAGCGTCAGGTACCGGCAGATGAGTGTCTGTAGCGAAGCACTCAGAGCAACCTCTAGTGGTTGCTGTGATCGGCTATGGTTCGCTGTTACCGAGCGCCGCAGTCGCTGGCCGGCATTGATGAATTTGATGTGTGCGTCGCTATAACACCAGTACAGCACTATATGGAAGCGAACGGTAGCAACTGGTCAGTGTGAGCAACTCAAACCATATTCATCAAAAAAACAACCTCACACAGCGCCGGCAATCGAAATTGTGTTTCTCTAGCCCAGAGCGCCAGAAGTTGTGTGATTTTAAGTCCGTTTTTGAACACATATCCACTAGTAACAAAGCGAAAAAACATATGGAATTACATTGTTATTACATTGTGACATTAACACTTTAATACCAGACCTGTAATGACAATTCTGCATACAAATATAAGAAATCAAAAAAGTTTTCAAAAATGACTTTTTATA
Organism: Gastrophryne carolinensis; assembly: GCA_027917425.1. Lineage (NCBI taxonomy): Eukaryota > Metazoa > Chordata > Amphibia > Anura > Microhylidae > Gastrophryne > Gastrophryne carolinensis. Next base: position 575,559,654 of record CM051235.1, read on the forward strand.
GGTCAGAAGAGGCCACACAATGATTTCATTAAAAAATAAATAAATAAAAAATAAAAAGAAAACCCTGTTTAAAGAGAAGAAAATTAACGTCCATTAAAATGTATGGGAGAGCGACAGGTAATACCAGGCGCTCTGAAAGCCTACTGCATAGGCTGCAATGACACTCGCAGCAGAAGAGGAAAGGCAGTGAGGGGGGGGAGCGATGTTTAGAGAGGAACATCAGAAAATGTCTGATGTTCCTCTTTAACTCCTCCCCAATTAATAGCTCCCCTTACTGTGTCAAACAACAAGGTGGCGATAAAAAATATAGGTTTTACTTTGTGTCAGTAGTTATAGCTACACTGTATCACAATAAAACTTGCCAGATTTAATATATATTTACTTTCCAATCTACAGAATAAACTCCCCACCACAACTAGAGATGAGCGAATAGATTCTGACGAACCCGAATTCGTTACAAATTTCAGGAAAAATTCGATTTGTTACGATTCCCAATATCGCCGCGATTCGATCGCTCGAATTGCTTCCTTAAAATTTACTCCATTTTCTCCATTTACTGCTATACAGCCTATCTTAAATGGTGGATCCACATGTCAGGACATGTCCCATGGGGCAAGGAATCCTGGGTAGGTGTCACATGCTACCTATCAGCAGACAGGCTTACCGATGATGTCACAGCCCCATATAAACGTCGGGCATTTTGTGGAAGATCATTCTGACACTGTATTGCGGCCAGAGCAGATCAGGCAGGGAGAGAGCGAGGGATAGATAGATAGATAGATAGATAGATAGATAGATAGATAGATAGATAGATAGAGCGAGGGAGAGATAGATAGATAGGACAAAGAACAGAAGAAGCGAGGGACAGATAGAGAAGGAGAAAGGCTGTGACAGTGACAGAGAAATACAGGGAAAGTTTAAAGTGTTTGTATTAGCTTTCAAGTCTATTTAGTGTTAATAACACTCCTGCCTATTTAGCTTTTCCTTTTCTTGGTGTCATTCTTTAAAAAGTGTGCTAGCATCAATATTTCAAGAGTACCTGTCTACTAACTGGTTGCATTTTGTAATCAAAGTCACTTTTCCACTATCAAAGGCGCCAACCTCTGTATTTGAAGAGGGGGCATCCCAAACACTAGCATAAATATTTCAAGAGTACCTGTCTACTAACTGGTTGCATGTTGTGAACAAAGTCATTTTTCCACTATCAAAGGAGCCAACCTCTGTATTTGAAGAGGGGGCATCCCAAACACTAGCATAAATATTTCAAGACTACATGTCTACTAACTGGTTGCATTTTGTATTCAAAGTCACTTTTTAAGCAAACTTTGCCTTTCGCCGGGGGGGCATCCCAAATACTAGCACGTGTCTTTTAAGAGTACCTGCCTACTTACCTTTTGCCTTTTGTATAAAAAAAGTCTGGTTTACAAGTTTAAAGCACCCATTGCCTTTCACCTGGGCCATTGTCAGTGCTATCACTTATCTTTTAAGAGTACCTGCCTACTAACCTTTTGTCTTTTGTATAAAAAAGTCTGGTTTTAAAGTTTAAAGCACCCGTTGCCTTTCACTGGGGGCCATTGTCAGTGCTACCACTTATCTTTTAAGAGTAACTGCTTACTAACCTTTTGCCTTTTGTATAAAAAAGTCTGGTTTTAAAGCTTAAAGCACCCATTGCCTTTCACTGGGGGGGGGGGGGGGGGGGGCATCCCGAATACTTGCACTTAGCTTTTAAGAGTACCTGCATCTTTACCTTTTTTACATTTTGAACAAAAAACACTTTTTAAAACTGCCTGTGGTGCATTTAACTCTGATCAGGGGCAACCTGTGTAAGACCATCTGACAGTTTCTTTTTGCATTAGCTTTTAGCTACAGTGTCTGCCTATTTTGATCTAACTTTTCTACACACCTGTTGTTACAAAAATACTGTTCTAGGTGTAGTGTAGTGTATTGTTTTCCCCTCCTAAACGCAGTAAAAATGTCAGGCAGAGATGTGCACCAAGGAGAGGCCTAGATTCATCAGGCAGAGGTCACAGCAGACTAGGGGCGAGTGGCAGCAGGAGTCGCGGTAAGAAGCCTGATCTCCCGGTATCTGCTAGCGGTCGTGTCTTGACCAGGAACTCATCTGCCGTTCTCGATTGGTTAACGTGGTCATCAACCTCATCACAAGTGACATCTGACACCCCCCAGTCAACAGTCGGTAGGTTCCTCGGACACAACCCTGAGTTGGCATGGCCCGGGAGCAGCCCCGTCCTTCCATTGCCTCTGTCCTACGCCTCCAGCCGCGGTATCTTATGCTTTGGGTTCAGCTCCACTATTCAGTGAGGACGATGTGTTAGAGGACAGTCAGCAGCTACTACCCAGCCAGGAAATGGAGGAGACATCCGCCGCTTCTTTCGCTAGGTAGACAAACACTGAGGAGGAGAGTGGCGTGGGAGGTGGTGTGGCGAGCGTTCCGTCTCCAGCAGCACACGCTGTTGTGGAAACCGAGGAGGACATCAGTGACGTGCAGACACAACTCGATGATGATGATGATGAAGCCGATCGCACTTGGGAGCCCGGTGCAGAAGGGGCTTCATCATCATCAGGAGAAGGGGGTCCCAGGTTACCCCAGAGTCAGCAGCTGAGGCAGCAAGGTTGTAGTAGGGTTGGCAGTCAAAATGGTGGCAGAATTGGGATGTTTGGAGCCACACGTCACCGGGGGCGGGGTAGACCACCTGCTGCGCAGCAGGCTGCCTTCTTGGGAGGTAGTGGAGCAGGGGTTCCTGGAGTTGGTAGCAGTAGCAGTGAATTAGTGCGGACTGTTGGAGGGAAAATTAGCTACTCAGCAGTGTGGCACTTTTTCATCAAGCATCCGCAGGAGGGTAACCTGGCCACATGCAAGATGTGTAGACAGAAGGTGAAGCGTGGCCAGGGCCCCAATGTTGGTACCACGGCCCTGCGGCAACACATGCAGCATCACCATAAAGCGGCCTGGGAGAACCGAGGCTCCGAAGTGGGGGTCCAGCCTGCTGCGTCAGCCAGTGCCATTCCGCTTCCAATTTCACCCAGCCAAGGCTCCAGCACCTCAGCCGAAGGTAGCTGTGCGTCATACCCATCCTCTGCCGCTCCAGATGCTCCTGCTCCTCCTACTAAAAGTCATCCCGCCAGCAATCCATCAGCAAAGTCATGTCCAAGAGACAACAGTATGCGCCCACTCATCCTACGGCGCAGAAGCTAAATGGGCTCCTGTCCAAGTTGCTGGTGCTGCAGTCCCTCCCTTTTACGGTGGTGGACTCTGCACCTTTCAGAGAGCTGATGACTAGTGCCGAGCCGAGGTGGGGAGTCCCAAGCCGTCATTTCTTTGCAAAGAAGGCAGTACCAGCCCTGCACAAACTTGTTGAGCAGAAGGTGGTCCAGTCCTTGACCAAAGTGCACGGCAGCGCCGACATCTGGAGCTGTAACTACGGTCAGGGACAATACATGTCCTTTACGGCCCACTGGGTGAATGTGGTTCCTGCACAGCAACTTGGACAGGTCACAGCGCTTCGGCCTCTCCCCAGCCGTTTTGCCTGTCACAGTGTGCGACTCCGCTTCCTCATCCTCCGCCGTCTCCTCAGCCTCCACTGTACGGTCAATTCTCAATGCCCCTTCAGCCTACCATGTGTGCAGGGCACGGCGGTGTCACGCTGTGCTTCACATGGTTTGCCTTGGCAAACGGGGTCACACAGGGGAGGAGCTCCTGAAATTCATTCCTCAAGAAATCAAAACATGGCTTACTCCGCGAAAATTGGAAATGGGAACCATGGTGACTGACAATGGGAGTTACATCTTGTCTGCGCTGCGACAGGGAAGCCTGAGCCATGCGCCCTGTATGGCACACGTGTTCAACCAAGTTGTCAAGCGTTTTTTGAAAAAAATAGTTCTGGAGACTGCCGCACTCTTACCTTCAACGCATATAGTATTGCGTGGGTGCACGGTTCGTGGAGACGCCGCATATATCAAAATCTGTTTGTGAAGTTTGTTTGTGTTGTGTTGTGTCTTGGAGTGCTGGTTCTTCACAAACAGATTAAGCGTTTTCTGAAGTCTTCCCCCCATCTGCAAGACATCCTAACAACAGGAAGGAAACTTTGTATGCACTTAAGCCACTCCTACACCCCCAAGCACACCCTTCTTGAACTACAGTGTCAGAACGGTATCCCCCAACATAGTCTGATTTGCGATGTTTCCACCCGTTGGAATTCCACCCTACATATGTTAGATCCACTATACGAACAGAGAAAAGCCATCAATGATTTCTTGATGATCCAAGCAGATAGGGGGACTCCCCTGTGTAACTTTAATGTGAACCAGTGTCAGCTCATACGTGACACCTGCCATTTGCTCATGGCTGGTCAGGGCACTGGAGACATAGCGCATACATTTCACGGCCACATAAACCCCGTGGGAGCTGAGGAGGAGGAGGAGCACAGTGAAGCACAGTTTAGTTTTGGCGAAATGGGCGGTTTATCTAGTCATCTGACAGGAGAGGAGGAGCAGGAGCAGCCAGTGGTCCATACTCTCGCAGGTCTGACTCGGAGGGGACCTCTGCCCTCACCTTCTACTGCCATGGCTGCCGGGGGGGTGGCAGGAGCAGCAGCAGCAGCTCCATCAGCAGCAGCCTCAGTCTTCAGTCGCTAATGAGTAGCTTTCTGCACCCGCATAGTGAGGCTACTCATGAGCAGCAGGAAGACCTGGAGCAGGGCCTGAACCAGCAGGTTGTGTCATACCTTGAAATGGCCATGCCCACGCACCTTAAGGATCCGCTGGACTTCTGGGCAGCCAAACTTGACTTGTGGCCGCAACTGGCAGAGTTTGCCCTGGGAAAGCTGTCCTGCCCGGCCAGTAGTGTGCCATCTGAGCGGGTCTTTAGTGCTGCGGGGGCCATAGTAACGCCAAGGAGAACTCGTCTGTCCACTAAAAATGTAGAGAGACTCACCTTTGTGAAGATGAATCAGGCATGGATCAGCCAGGATTTCCACCCACCAAAAGCTGATGCATGCAAGTAGCTGATGCATGGTAGCTCCTTCTGCTGCTGCCAACTACCCTCAACACAATTATACTATTGTATGTATTACAGCTGATTCACAGCCATGTCATCTATAACCCAGCAAACCCACCTCCCCCAGTATCTATATCACTGCTAGCCCCCAGCTCCAGAGCGCCTTCTTATACATCACTGATGTTAATAGGGCTTAATGCCACTACTAAGAAAGTGTAGTATTACTTTATTGAACCTGCAAATCATTCTGTGTCCCCAGGCCCAGCACGACTTGTGCATGACAGTCTGTGAACCCCTAAGCATTTTATATAGAAAACACGGCAATCATTACATTTATTGGATAGCTCAACAGATTGAAAAGACACGCTTTAAACCTTTAGATTTCTTTTTCAGGCATAATAAAATTCTAAGGGGGTTATTTAAGAAGGGATAGCGGCAGATAGTGCCTCGTAGTGGCAGGTGAACGCTGGGAGCTGTACGCAAAACCACATTTATGAAAGCGAATCTGGTGAGCGACTCTAACAGCGCCATGTAGCGTCCGATGTATTATTATACTAACAAAACAGGAATACTCTTATGCACTGCACTGATCATTATTGTGAGCACTCCATAGCACTTTTCATGCACTAAACACGTCATGATTATTGACAGTATTGATTGGAGTTAGAAATACGGGTTGGGTCATTACACTGTGGATTAACTTTTTTGTAAGGTCGTAATTATAATTATTTGTATATTCCCTGTTCCCCTTTTCTTCTTTCCCTGTTGCCCTAGTTCCTTGCCCCCCCTTCCTACCCCCTTCCCTTCTCTTACTAACATTTATTGTATTGCACATTTGCACAAGGTTGAATAATAAGGAACTATTGATTTTATATATGATTATGAGGCTGATCATAAATAAAATAAAAAAATTTAGATTTTATCACTGGTTGTGCGGCTGTACAGGTTTGTAGAATTAGGTGGGATTTCTGGTTACCCACATTGTGTATGATTCGATGTATTATTATAGGCGGCTCTAGCTTCCAGAGCGCCAGGTATTACCTTTGACTCAGTGTCTCTCTCCAATACATTTCAATGGCCGTTCATTTGCTTGTGTTTAAACAGCATGTTTGAAATTTTTTTTTCTTTTTTGCTCAAATCATTGTGTGACCTCTCCTGGCTGCAAACAAACACTTTTAGAAACTTTTTTTGACTTTTTATATTTATATGCAGAATTGTCAATACAGGTCTGGCACTAAAGTGTTAATGTCACAGTGTTAAAACAATGTCATTCCATGTGTTTTCACTTTGTTACTGCGACCAGATTTAGAGCGCCAATGCTGTGTGTGTCCTTTTTTGATAAGTATGGTGTGGAGCGCCAAAAGTCGGTCGCACTGAGCTGGCGCTACCTTTCGCTCCCTGCAGCGCTGTACTGGTGTTAGAGCGCCCGACATACATAACATTAATCAATGCCAGCCAAGTTACTAGAGCGACTGGGCGACAGCGCCCGATACCTGCACACGAGCGCCTACTAGCGGTCACTCTAAGTGCCGCTATACAGACGCTCATCTGCCGATACCTAGCGTTAGTAAGTTCACATGCCACTTCGACCAACATAAGGTCACATTCCTAGATCTTGAAATACAGAAAGACCACGAAGGACAAATAGGTAGCATCTTGTACCGAAAAGATACCTCGGCGAACACCATGTTGAGAGCAACCAGTTCTCATCCTATCCATCTCTTGCGCAGCATCCCCTACGGGGAATTTATACGCAACAAAATTTTTCTACAATAGAAACATTCAAGTCCGAAGCCAAAAGGGATTTGGGCACGCCTGCAGGCAAGAGGGTATAGCAGGCCCGTCCTCAAAGCCGCTTACAAGAAAGCCAGAAATTCAAATAGACAAAAATTATTATACAAACCCAGAACGGCAAAAAGAGACATGGGTCCAGCATTGGTATTAACGTATACAGATGCACATGCATCTATATGGAATATCCTTCAATCTAACTGGCCCATACTCCTGAATGATCCCTATTTGAAAACATTCCTGCCCACACAACCAAAGATAATCTTTAGACGCCCCAACAATCTAAGGGACAGATTAGTGCATAGCCATTTTTTGGAACATCAAAAGGTCAAATGCTGCAAGACCTGGGGCACATATAGATGTGGGGACTGTAGTATGTGTAAATACATTCTTCCTGGGACTGAAATAATAGTGAATCACAAAGACAAATATGAAACCAGACACTTCACAAACTGTAAAACTAGCCACATCATATATTTGCTGGCATAAAAGTGGGGAATACTAAGACACCAATAGGGCGTCATTTTTTGCAACAACACAATAGTAATCTGGCCACCTTAAAGATCCAGGGCCTGGATAGGATACATCCATCGATACGAGGGGAGAATTTAGAAAAAATCACATTAAAACTAGAAACGCGATGGATTTTCCGTCTTAAGGCCCATAAATATCCAGGGCTAAATGAAACTATAAGTTTCGCCCCCTATCTTTGACCCATATCTAAGGGCTTATAGAAAGCCAGCAATACAATCATAGCCACAGCAATACACTGTGGGACACATCCAACAGAACTATTCTATACTTAATGAGCGAGAACAGGACATCATGGTGGACCAATATAAGCCGAGTGGGTTAAAAGACCACAAGCTTAAATCTCAAAAAATATCTTTGGAACTAGGGTATAAATGAGACATTATTAAATTATGACCAATAGGTTAGTATAAAAGTTGGTTATTATGATCATCACCAAGTGAGAATAATCTGACTTAAGGTTAGCTTTACAGCAGACATGTAATCGTTTACAGTATCTGTATCATATGTACATACTGTAACTAGGGATGAGCGAATCGATCCGGACGAACCCGGATTTGATCCGAATTTCATGAAAAATTCGATTCGGATCGAATCCGAATTTCCCTGTGCTTCGATCGCTCGAAGTTTTCCTTTAACATCCATTCATTTACATTACAGGCATTCTAAGATGGCGGACGGGACATGTCCAGACATCTACCCCGCGCCAGTGCAAGCTGGGGCAGTCACATGCAGCCTATCAGCAGCCAGCAAGCCCGGTGACGTCACAGCGCTATTTAAGTCGGCGGACATCTTGCTTTTCCTCATTACTCTATTGCATTCGTGAGAGACGGGACGCTGCTGTAGTGAGGGAGAAGCAGAGAGCCAGGGACAGACAGGGACAGGCAGGAGACAGGCAGAAAGTCAGCAAAAAGCAGGGAAAGTTAGGAAAAATCGGAGGCAGTCACAGGGAGAATTTTTTTTTTTTCATCCAGCCTGAGTGTTACTGGCTGGCTGACTGGCTTTGTTAGCGTTTTCAGGCTGCTTATACACTTACTGTGCATATATACTGAACTGATCTCAAGCCTGCTGTGAGGCATCCCATTCTGTGACTACACCAGCCTCTATTTACTATAACCCTTTGCACTTATTCTAAAAGTCATTTGGTCTGATAAAGACACTTTTGCTGTGCATAGTAGTACTGCTCCCAGGTGCACTCCGGTGGGGGCATCCCATTCTGTGACTACACAAGCCTGTATTTACTACTATAACCCTTTGCACTTATTCTAATAGAAATTTGGCCTGATAAACACACTTTTGCTGTGCATAGTATTACTGCTCCCAGGTGCACTGCTGGCTGTTGGGGCATCCCATTCTGTGACTACACCAGCCTCTATTTACTACTATAACCCTTTGCACTTATTCTAATAGAAATATGGCCTGATAAACACACTTTTGCTGTGCATAGTATTACTGCTCCTAGGTGCACTGCTGGCTGTTGGGGCATCCCATTCTGTGACTACGCCAGCCTCTATTTACTACTATAACCCTTTGCACTTATTCTAATAGAAATTTGGCCTGATAAACACACTTTTGCTGTGCATAGTATTACTGCTCCCAGGTGCACTGCTGGCTGTTGGGGCATCCCATTCTGTGACTACACCAGCCTCTATTTACTACTATAACCCTTTGCACTTATTCTAATAGAAATTTGGCCTGATAAACACACTTTTGCTGTGCATAGTATTACTGCTCACAGGTGCACTGCTGGCTGATGGGGCATCCCATTCTGTGACTACACAAGCCTCTATTTACTACTATAACCCTTTGCACTTATTCTAATAGAAATTTGGCCTGATAAACACACTTTTGCTGTGCATAGTATTACTGCTCACAGCTGCACTGCTGGCTGTTGGGGCATCCCATTCTGTGACTACACCAGCCTCTATTTACTACTATAACCCTTTGCACTTATTCTAATAGAAATTTGGCCTGATAAACACACTTTTGCTGTGTATAGTATTACTGCTCACAGGTGCACTGCTGGCTGTTGGGGCATCCCATTCTGTGACTACACAAGCCTCTATTTACTACTATAACCCTTTGCACTTATTCTAATAGAAATTTGGCCTGATAAACACACTTTTGCTGTGCATAGTATTACTGCTCACAGGTGCACTGCTGGCTGTTGGGGCATCCCATTCTGTGACTACACAAGCCTCTATTTACTACTATAACCCTTTGCACTTATTCTAATAGAAATTTGGCCTGATAAACACACTTTTGCTGTGCATAGTACTACTGCTCCCAGGTGCCCTGCTGGCTGTTGGGGCATCCCATTCTGTGACTACGCCAGCCTCTATTTACTACTATAACCCTTTGCACTTATTCTAATAGAAATTTGGCCTGATAAAGACACTTTTGCTGTGCATAGTATTACTGCTCCAAGGTGCACTGCTGGCTGTTGGGGCATCCCATTCTGTGACTACACCAGCCTCTATTTACTACTATAACCCTTTGCACTTATTCTAATAGAAATTTGGCCTGATAAACACACTTTTGCTGTGCACAGTACTACTGCTCCCAGGTGCTCTGCTGTTGGGGCATCCCATTCTGTGACTACACAAGCCTCTATTTCCTATAACCCTTTGCACTTATTCTAATAGAAATTTGGCCTGATAAACACACTTTTGCTGTGCATAGTATTACTGCTCCCAGGTGCACTGCTGGCTGTTGGGGCATCCCATTCTGTGACTACACCAGCCTCTATTTACTACTATAACCCTTTGCACTTATTCTAATAGAAATTTGGCCTGATAAACACACTTTTGCTGTGCATAGTATTACTGCTCACAGGTGCACTGCTGGCTGTTGGGGCATCCCATTCTGTGACTACACCAGCCTCTATTTACTACTATAACCCTTTGCACTTATTCTAATAGAAATTTGGCCTGATAAACACACTTTTGCTGTGCATAGTATTACTGCTCCCAGGTGCACTGCTGGCTGTTGGGGCATCCCATTCTGTGACTACACCAGCCTCTATTTACTACTATTACCCTTTGCACTTATTCTAATAGAAATTTGGCCTGATAAACACACTTTTGCTGTGCATAGTATTACTGCTCCCAGGTGCACTGCTGGCTGTTGGGGCATCCCATTCTGTGACTACGCCAGCCTCCATTTACTACTATAACCCTTTGCACTTATTCTAATAGAAATTTGGCCTGATAAACACACTTTTGCTGTGCATAGTATTACTGCTCCCAGGTGCACTGCTGGCTGTTGGGGCATCCCATTCTGTGACTACACCAGCCTCTATTTAATACTATAACCCTTTGCACTTATTCTAATAGAAATTTGGCATGATAAACACACTTTTGCTGTGCATAGTATTACTGCTCCCAGGTGCACTGCTGGCTGTTGGGGCATCCCATTCTGTGACTACACCAGCCTCTATTTACTACTATAACCCTTTGCACTTATTCTAATAGAAATTTGGCCTGATAAACACACTTTTGCTGTGCATAGTACTACTGCTCCCAGGTGCTCTGCTGTTGGGGCATCCCATTCTGTGACTACACCAGCCTCTATTTAATACTATAACCCTTTGCACTTATTCTAATAGAAATTTGGCATGATAAACACTCTTTTGCTGTGCATAGTATTACTGCTCCCAGGTGCACTGCTGGCTGTTGGGGCATCCCATTCTGTGACTACACCAGCCTCTATTTACTACTATAACCCTTTGCACTTATTCTAATAGAAATTTGGCCTGATAAACACACTTTTGCTGTGCATAGTATTACTGCTCCCAGGTGCACTGCTGGCTGTTGGGGCATCCCATTCTGTGACTACACCAGCCTCTATTTACTACTATAACCCTTTGCACTTATTCTAATAGAAATTTGGCCTGATAAACACACTTTTGCTGTGCATAGTATTACTGCTCCCAGGTGCACTGCTGGCTGTTGGGGCATTCCATTCTGTGACTTCACAAGCCTCTATTTACTACTATAACCCTTTGCACTTATTCTAATAGAAATTTGGCCTGATAAACACACTTTTGCTGTGCATAGTACTACTGCTCCCAGGTGCTCTGCTGTTGGGGCATCCCATTCTGTAACATACCATACCCCTCTTTATTTACATTAAGCAGCTCTCTTATTTACATTAAGCAGGCCTGTTGAAGGCTGAGTGTTACTGCTCACTTTTGGTGTGCATTATATTCTGTTTCATATAGACCCACTGCTGCCAGGGGGGGCCTTATAATATCACCTACTACCACGCCAGTTAGACTATGTCGGGCAGACAAGTGCCTGGAAGTGAAAAGAGGAGTGGCAGAGGTCAAGATTCCGCAGGCAGAGGTCGCAGCAGACTGGGGGCCAGTAGCAGCAGGAGTCACGCTGAGAGACCTAATCTGCCAGTATCTGCTAGCGGTTGGGTCTCCACCAGTAACGCATCTGCCGTGGTAGATTGGTTGACGCGCTCATCAACAACATCATCACAACTTACGTCTGAGACCCCCAGTCTAGGGTCGGTAGGTTCCTCTGACACAACCCTGAGTTGGCATGCCCCGAGAGCAGTCCCTGTCCTCCCATTGCCTCTGTCCTATGCCATTCCCTCCCCCAGCGACGTATCCTATGCTTTGGGTTCAGCTCCACTCTTTAGTGAGGAGGACGATCAGTAGTCAGCAGCTACTGCCCAGCCAAGAAATGGAGGTGGCTTCTTTAGCTAGGCAGACAAATAGTAATGTGGACAGTGTCGTGGGTGCTGCGAGCGTTCCAGCTCCTGCGCCAGACACTGTTGACGAATCCACGAACATCAGTGACGTACAGCCACAACTCGGTGTTAATGATGATGACGATGAAGCCGATCGCACTTGGGAGCCGGGTGATGAAGGGGCTTCATCGTCATCATCAGGAGAAGAGGGGCGCAGGTTGCCCCGGAGTCAGCAGCTGAGGCAGCAAGGTGGTAGCAGTCAGCATGGGGGCACAATTCAAAAGGCTGGAGCCGGTCGGGGCCGGGGCCGGGGTAGAGCACCTGCTGTGCGGCAGTCTACCTTATCGGGAGGTAGTGGAGCAGGGGTTCCTGGAGTTGGCAACAGCAGCAGTGAATCAGTGAGGCCAGGGGGTGGGAAAAGTAGCTACTCGGCAGTGTGGCAGTTTTTCCTGAAGCATCCGCAGGAGGGTAACATGCCCGCATGCAAGATATGTAGGCAAAAGGTGAAGCGTGGCCAGGGTCCAAATGTTGGCACCACGGCCCTGCGTCAACATATGATGCGTCACCATAAAGCGACCTGGGAGAACCGAGGCTCCCAAGGGGTGGTCCAGTCTGCTTCCTCACCAATTGGCACGCCGCTCCCAATTTCTGCCAGCCAAGGCTCCAGCACCTCAGCCGAAGGCAGCTGTGCGTCATACCCATCCTCTGTCGCTCCTGCTCCTCCTCCTCCTCCTCCAAGTCATGCATCCCGCCAGCAATCCATCAGCGAAGCCATGTCCAAGAGACAGCAGTATGCGCCCACTCATCCTACGGCGCAGAAGCTGAATGTGCTCCTGTCCAAGTTGCTGGTGCTGCAGTCGCTCCCTTTTCAGGTGGTGGACTCTGCACCTTTCAGAGAACTGATGGCTTGTGCCGAGCCGAGGTGGAGAGTCCCAAGCAGTCATTTCTTTGCCAAGAAGGCAGTACCAGCGCTGCACACTTTTGTTGAACAGAAGGTGGGCCAGTCCTTGAGCCTGTCGGTGTGTAGCAAAGTGCATGGCAGCGCCGACGTCTGGAGCTGTAACTACGGTCAGGGACAGTACATGTCGTTTACGGCCCACTGGGTGAATGTGGTCCCTTTGCAGCAGCAGCAACTTGGACAGGTCACGCAGCTTCGGCCTCCGCGTTCCCTGCCCGTTGGGCCTGTGACACTGTGCGACTCGGCCTCCTCATCCTCCGCCATCTCCTCACCCTCCACTGTAGGCTCAAGTCTCAGTGCCCCTCCAGTCTACCATGTGTGCAGGGCATGGAGGTGTCATGCAGTGCTTCACATGGTTTGTCTTGGCGAACGGAGGCACACAGGGGAGGAACTGCTTAAATGTATTCATCAGGAAATCCAAACATGGCTTACTCCAAGAAAACTTAAAATGGGAATCATGGTTACCGACAATGGGAAGAACATTTTGTCTGCGCTGCACCAAGGAAGCCTGACCCATGCCCCCTGCATGGCTCACGTCTTCAATCTGGTTGTCAAGCGGTTTCTGAAGTGTTCCCCCCATCTGCAAGACATCCTAACAACTTCAAGGAAACTTTGCATGCACTTCAGCCACTCATACACCGCCAAACACACCCTTCTTGAGCTACAGCGTCAGAACGGTATCCCCCAACATAGTCTGATTTGCGATGTTTCCACCCGTTGGAATTCCACCCTACATATGTTGGACCGATTATATGAACAGAGAAAAGCCATCACGGATTTCCTGATGATCCAAGCAGATAGAGGGACTCCCCTGTGTAACTTCAATGTCAACCAGTGGCAGCTCATACGTGACACCTGCCGTTTGCTCAGGCCCTTCTTACATCTTACGGCCACATGAACCCCGTTGGAGCTGAACTGGAGGAGGAGGAGGAAGAGGAGGAGGAGGAGTTGCCCAGCGAAACACAGTTTAGGCTTGGCGAAATGGCTGGTTTATCTAGTCAGCGGACAGGAGAGGAGGAGCAGGAGCAGCCAGAGGAGCTAGAGGTTTTTGAGGAAGGCGAGACAGAGGACCCGGGCACACCGTGGCAGTATGCAGTGGAGATGGAGACAGGTAGTCCATCCGAGTCACTTGCGCAAATGGCAGGAAGCATGCTCACGTGCTTGCGTAGTGACCCCAGAATTCCATCTGTCGGCGGGATGACTTCTGGCTGTCCACCTTATTGGACCCTCGCTTCCTGCACAAAATGGGGGCATTTTTTAAACCCACCGAGAGGGAGGACAAACTGAACTACTACAAAGACATTCTACGTAGGCAGTTGGCCGATGCCTATCTGCGCCATGGTCCATACTCTCGCAGGTCTGACTCGAGGGGACCTCTACGCTCACCTTCCACTGCCATGGCCGCTGGGGGGGGTTGGCAGGAGCAGCAGCAGCAGCTCCATCAGCAGCAGCCTCAGTCTTCAGTCGCTAACGAGTAGCTTTCTACACCCGCATAGTGAGGCTACTCATGAGCAGCAGGAAGACCTGGAGCAGGACCTGAACCAGCAGGTCATGTCATACTTTGACATGACCATGTCAACACACCTTGAGGATCCGCTGGACTTCTGGGCAGCCAAACTTGATTTGTGGCCGCAACTAGCAGAGTTTGCCCTGGAAAAGCTGTCCTGCCCGGCAAGTAGCGTGCCATCTGAGCGGGTGTTTAGTGCGGCGGGGGCCATAGTTACGGCGAGGAGAACTCGTCTGTCAACTAAAAATGTGGAGAGACTCACCTTTGTCAAAATGAATCAGGGATGGATCAGCCAGGATTTCCACCCACCAATGCCTGATGCATGCGACTAGATTCAGCATGGTGCCACGTTTTACACTTTCCAAATGGTGCAAAACATATTTATGTCTTTAGGCCAATTTTTGGGCTCCTGCTGATGCCAACTCCAGGGTGTGAATCATCCAATTTTTGGGCTCCTGAAGCCAACTCCAGTGTCTCTTTAAAGTAATGTTTGGGCTCCTGCTGCTGCTGCTGCTGCCAACTCCAGGGTGTGATTCATCCAATTTTTGGGCTCCTGAAGCCAACCCCAGTGTCTCTTTAAAGTAATGTTTGGGCTCCTGCTGCTGCTGCTGCCAACTCCAGGGTGTGATTCATCCAATTTTTGGGCTCCTGAAGCCAACCCCAGTGTCTCTTTAAAGTAATGTTTGGGCTCCTGCTGCTGCTGCCAACTCCAGGATGTGATTCATCCAATTTTTGGGCTCCTGCAGCCAACTCCAGTGTCTCTTTCAAGCTATGTTTGGGCTCCTGCTGCTGCTGCTTGAAACTCCAGGGTGTGTCAGTCAGTTTTTGGGCTCCTGCTGCTGCCAACTCCAGTGTCTCTTTCAGCCAATGTTTGGGCTCCTGCTGCTGCTGCCAACTCCAGGGTGTGAATCATCCAATTTTTGGGCTCCTGAAGCCAACCCCAGTGTCTCTTTAAAGTAATGTTTGGGCTCCTGCTACTGCTGCTGCTAACTCCAGGGTGTGAATCATCCAATTTTTGGGCTCCTGAAGCCAACTCCAATGTCTCTTTAAAGTAATGTTTGGGCTCCTGCTGCTGCTGCCAACTCCAGGGTGTGAATCATCCAATTTTTGGGCTCCTGAAGCCAACCCCAGTGTCTCTTTAAAGTAATGTTTGGGCTCCTGCTACTGCTGCTGCTAACTCCAGGGTGTGAATCATCCAATTTATGGGCTCCTGAAGCCAACTCCAATGTCTCTTTAAAGTAATGTTTGGGCTCCTGCTGCTGCTGCCAACTCCAGGGTGTGAATCATCCAATTTTTGGGCTCCTGAAGCCAACCCCAGTGTCTCTTTAAAGTAATGTTTGGGCTCCTGCTGCTGCTGCCAACTCCAGGGTGTGATTCATCCAATTTTTGGGCTCCTGAAGCCAACCCCAGTGTCTCTTTAAAGTAATGTTTGGGCTCCTGCTGCTGCCAACTCCAGGGTGTGATTCATCCAATTTTTGGGCTCCTGAAGCCAACCCCAGTGTCTCTTTAAAGTAATATTTGGGCTCCTGCTGCTGCTGCTGCCGCCAACTCCAGGGTGTGAATCATCCAATTTTTGGGCTCCTGAAGCCAACTCAAGTGTCTCTGTAAAGTAATGTTTGGGCTCCTGCTGCTGCTGCCAACTCCAGGGTGTGATTCATCCAATTTTTGGGCTCCTGCAGCCAACTCCAGTGTCTCTTTCAAGTTATGTTTGGGCTCCTGCTGCTGCTGCTGCTGCTTGAGACTCCAGGGTGTGTCAGTCAATTTTTGGGCTCCTGCTGCTGCCAACTCCAGTGTCTCTTTCAGCCAATGTTTGGGCTCCTGCTGCTGCTGCCAACTCCAGGGTGTGATTCATCCAATTTTTGGGCTCCTGAAGCCAACCCCGGTGTCTCTTTAAAGTAATGTTTGGGCTCCTGCTGCTGCTGCCAACTCCAGGGTGTGAATCATCCAATTTTTGGGCTCCTGAAGCTAACCCCAGTGTCTCTTTAAAGTAATGTATGGGCTTCTGCTGCTGCTGCCAACTCCAGGGTGTGATTCATCCAATCTTTGGGCTCCTGCTGCCAACTCCAGTGTCTCTTTAAAGTAATGTTTGGGCTCCTGCTGCTGCTGCCGCCGCCAACTCCAGGGTGTGAATCATCCAATTTTTGGGCTCCTGAAGCCAACTCAAGTGTCTCTGTAAAGTAATGTTTGGGCTCCTGCTGCTGCTGCCAACTCCAGGGTGTGATTTATCCAATTTTTGGGCTTCTGCTGGCAACTCCAGTGTCTCTTTAAAGTAATGTTTGGGCTCCTGCTGCTGCTGCCAACTCCAGGGTGTGATTCATCCAATTTTTGGGCTCCTGAAGCCAAATCAAGTGTCTCTGTAAAGTAATGTTTGGGCTCCTGCTGCTGCCAACTCCAGGGTGTGATTCATCCAATTTTTGGGCTCCTGAAGCCAACCCCAGTGTCTCTTTAAAGTAATGTTTGGGCTCCTGCTGCTGCTGCCGCCGCCAACTCCAGGGTGTGAATCATCCAATTTTTGGGCTCCTGAAGCCAACTCAAGTGTCTCTGTAAAGTAATGTTTGGGCTCCTGCTGCTGCTGCCAACTCCAGGGTGTGATTTATCCAATTTTTGGGCTTCTGCTGGCAACTCCAGTGTCTCTTTAAAGTAATGTTTGGGCTCCTGCTGCTGCCAACTCCAGGGTGTGATTCATCCAATTTTTGGGCTCCTGAAGCCAAATCAAGTGTCTCTGTAAAGTAATGTTTGGGCTCCTGCTGCTGCCAACTCCAGGGTGTGATTCATCCAATTTTTGGGCTCCTGAAGCCAACCCCAGTGTCTCTTTAAAGTAATGTTTGGGCTCCTGCTGCTGCCAACTCCAGGGTGTGATTCATCCAATTTTTGGGCTCCTGAAGCCAACCCCAGTGTCTCTTTAAAGTAATGTTTGGGCTCCTGCTGCTGCTGCTGCCAACTCCAGGGTGTGATTCATCCAATTTTGGGCTCCTGCAGCCAACTCCAGTGTCTCTTTCAAGCTATGTTTGGGCTCCTGCTGCTGTAGCTGCTGCTGCTTGAAACTCCAGGGTGTGTCAGTCAATTTTTGGGCTCCTGCTGCTGCCAACTCCAGTGTCTCTTTCAGCCAATGTTTGGGCTCCTGCTGCTGCTTGCAACTCCAGGGTGTGATTCATCCAATTTTTGGGCTCCTGCTGCTGCCAACTCCAGTGTCTCTTTAAAGCAATGTTTGGGCTCCTGCCCCTCATAGTGATGCCACTTCAACTCTCTGCAATTGTGCCGCTCTGGAATTCTATTAGCGATGCCTCTGATCTGCATGTGATATTTATTCAAAGTATTATTTAACTAACCCAGCACGCATCCTGTGCGTGTTACAGCAAGGCAGAATGGTTTACAACCCTATTGAGGCTCTAGGAGGCTCAGAAATAGCCGTTTTTAATAACGATTCGTCGCGAATAAATTCGGGTCGAAACGATTTTTGTCGGAAAATTCGGCGAATCAGTCGAATCGAATTTTTCAAAAGTTCGCTCATCTCTATACATAACGGTCTATAAAAAAATTGTTTTTACTCATGACCATATGAGTGATTCTGGGAAACATGGAGAAAGATTTCAGACACGGAGTATGACATTTATTATTAGGTGGTATCATACACGTATTCAGAAATATAGATAGTGTAAGCGGGCAAACAATCAGCAGTGACGGACAACGGATTTGAACAGCAAAACGGCTTTTATTCAGCAAAGTTCAGTAGATAGTCCAAAGATTGCAGCATAAATGCAGAAAACAAAAAGGGTTACTTCACCAACCAAATAGTCCTGGGCTGGGTACTCCAGCAAGCTGATCAATTCCAGTCCACTTTACAGGGGGTATCAGCCCTCTGCTCAATGTCCAGTGCTATCCTTCACCACGGTGCAGCTCAGCCTGGGCTCACTCCAACAGGCTGGTCATCCAACAAACGAAAGGCCGTGTGCTCTCTTCTTA
This sequence comes from Gastrophryne carolinensis, assembly GCA_027917425.1. Lineage (NCBI taxonomy): Eukaryota > Metazoa > Chordata > Amphibia > Anura > Microhylidae > Gastrophryne > Gastrophryne carolinensis. The sequence goes on from CM051235.1 coordinate 575,578,119, forward strand.
TACAGACTTCCCCTGTAATCAGCGTGCACACTTGTGGAGGGCCTTAGAACATGTAACAACCCGTTAGGGAATTGGGGAAGTGACCCGGGTCCTGAAAACCCGGCCCGGATTGTGTTTTATACAGTCAAGCAGGGGAGAAATAGACATTTTGATACAATTTACCACATATCCCCCCCCTCTTCTTCAGACCCACGGTCTGACAACCTTCAGCGGCCATACAGTGGGTTCGGGACACAGCGACTACATTCCCCGGCTTATGTTCCGCTTTAAAGTTCACTTTTTCAGCCATGGGTACTATTCTCCGCACTCGGTGACCCTGATTACAGGCCCTCACCCTGGTCGGCCTATTACATAATGTGTTGGGGACCACACGTCTAATGGACTTAACGGGGAGGGTTACCCGTTCTGCCGGGGGTACTCCATTGTTGGCAGGAGGGATACACCTTTGCCACAAGGGCCAGAACAAGGGGAAATCCCACCCAACCACGACATCATAGCCCAGGCGTTTTACTACGTCAACCTCATGGGACAATGTTCCCGCGGGGGTCTCAAACTTACCCACTGCAACAGGGTAAGTCACGATATCCCCGTGGATGCAAAACACGCTCAGCTTTTTCTTTGGTTTGCAACCACCATGCACCAGGTTGGCCCGGACCAAAGTTACCCGGCTACCTGAGTCCAATAATGCCTTTACTGGGTGACTATTCATCTTTAAAGACACAACCAGCAGGGATCTTCTGCGACCCGTGTCACATTCCATGGGTTCAGGGCCGAGGGGGCAATCCGCGGCTATGTGCCCCCACTCACGGCACCTCCCAACACTGGGGACCCCGGAACCTCCCTGCCCGGACGTCTTCCCTAGGGTTAGGGGGCCTCTGGGGGATAGGGACAGTCTTTTGCCCTCTCACAGCGCTCCACACACCTCCCAGGGGAACTTCTTTACTCACTAGTCTGCCGGTCTTGTCAGGGGCATCCCGAAGTTGGTCCTCAGTCGCGACAAATCGTTCCACGACGTTAACTAGCTGCTCAGCAGTCTGTGGGTCGCCCTGTCCAGCCCATTGCTGTAGCTTCGGCGGCAGTGCCCGAACAAAACGGTCCACCACGACTTTTTCGATGATCTGCACAGGGGTCAAACGCTCTGGCTCCAACCACTTTTGGACCAGATGAATTAGGTCATACATCTGCGATCGGGCAGGTTTATCAACAGAAAAAGTCCAGTTGTGTACCCGCCTTGCCCGAACCGCTGGCGTGACTCCCAGGCGAGCAAGGATCTCCATTTTTAGCTTGGCATAGTCCCGCACATCCTGCTCCCTGAGATCAAAATATGCTTTTTGCAGCTCACCTGACAGGAACGGTGCAATCACGTCAGCCCATTCCGTGACTGGCAGCTGCTCTCTCTCAGCCATGCGCTCAAACACCGTGAGGTAGGCCTCCACATCATCCTCTTGGGTCAGCTTTTGTAGGACCCGCTGTATGGCTCTCCTCGCACCCTCCGACTCAACTGGGCTTCACTCCGGTTGTGAAACTTTGGCACCAACAATCTCTCTAAGCGCGGCCATCTGTTCAATCAACAGACGATTTGTCTCCTGCTGGTTAGCCACGGTCTGCTGCTGCATTTGGAACTGTTGTGCCAGGGCCTGCTCCTGTGCTCGCTGCTGTTGTGCCAGGGCCTGCTCCTGCCGGAGGTAAGCTTGTATTAGGTGTTTTATTACCTCCTCCATTTGTTTTTGTTGAGACATCTTAATTGCTGCCTTCGCCAACGACAAGCAAACTGCAGTGCGTTTTGTCACTCCGTTGCCCCTAGCAACAGTCACTATGCCCCTCGCATCCTCCACCAATTGTAAGCGGGCAAACAATCAGCAGTGAATGGCAAAACGGCTTTTATTCAGCAAAGTTCAGTAGATAGTCCAAAGATTGCAGCATAAATGCAGAAAACAAAAAGGGTTACTTCACCAACCAAATAGTCCTGGGCTGGGTACTCCAGCAAGCTGATCAATTCCAGTCGACTTTACGGGGCGTATAAGCCCTCTGCTCAATGTCCAGTGCTATCCTTCACCACGGTGCAGCTCAGCCTGGGCTCACTCCAACAGGCTGGTCATCTCCCAAGGAAAGGCCGTGTGCTCTCTTCTTATACAGACTTCCCCTGTAATCTGCGTGCACACTTGTGGAGGGCCTTAGAACATGTAACAACCCGTTAGGGAATTGGGGAAGTGACCCGGGTCCTGAAAACCCGGCCCGGATTGTGTTTTATACAGCCAGGCAGGGGAGAAATAGACATTTTGATACAATTTACCACAATAGTTATACCATTTCTTTCTTAGACTATAACATGTTGCTGTGCAGTATTATTCCTCACCTAAAACCATAACAAATGTTTCACAAACTCATACCATTTAACATTTAGCATAACCTTATGTATAACTGTGATCACCAAACGGCTAACAAGTATCATTTACAAAATAGAAAAAAGTACGTTTAAGTTACACTATTTATATCTAATATGAAAGTCCGATGCCAGGGCCGCCGGTCTACACCAAAATGGCGGTGCCAGGCGGACACAGTTAGTGAGAGGACGGCGCGCGTGACGTCACTTCCGGCTCTGGAGCCGGAGGGACGATATCAGCGCTGGATTTCTAGCTGCGCTGACAGACGCGTACCGGATGTCGGCACGCATACACGTGCACCGGAGGTACACTGCTCTATATTTTCTAAAAAGAGGCGGTTTTGTGACCAGCTGGAAACTTTACCACCACACGCAGACAGGGCGCACTGCATGCCAACATAGTTGCGGATCCACGGCAACAATATAACCTTGAAAGGTAATACATATATATTTTTAAGGAGGCTTCCACTTATCTTCATGTCATCCATGTGTATGAACCATATACTAAATACCAATATATGGTGTGATATTGTTCACAGAAGTCAATAGACCAGACCAGACCAGACATATTATCACAGCTTAAATAAATTACGTCTGAATAATGCAGAGGCTGCAATATATACATCTATGTGGACATGCTTGAAGCTTAATCACAAAGATAAGATAAAGGTTATGATTACGGCCCCTCATGATAAGAGCAATATAATAAGCAGGATCATGGATTCCCCATCCCCCTCTTACTCGTTAACCTATTCATCATTATAAGGGTCAGTTAACAGCATCACTTGAGATCCCACAACTACATGTGGCAAGCGCAACGGGGTGGGTTCTCCCTTTTCCCCATCATCAAAGTAATTTGGACCTGCACTGTTGGAAACCAGGTGGGCCGTTATTATATATTTTTTAGAAACAACATCTATAATAAAACTATATAGATATATTAAATGTGTATATATCAGAATGAATAGACTAATTGTACAAATGTAGGCATGTGTTTATGGTATATGTATATCAGGAAATGGAATATAACTGCAGATGATAGATACTATTTATATGCGACTGCAATATGTTGGTTTATACAGCAAGAGGATATCAAGTGTATTTTTTGATATATTCCTATTAGGGCACTGAAGAAGCCTTATGGCGAAACATGTTTGCCCTTGCCAATCGCCATACCAGTAAGAGAACATAAGTGTGCCATATAATTGCTGCCTTAAGACATTTTGAATGTATCCAGTAGTCATATGAGTTTTATTTTATCTGATGCAAATTGTATGAATCACATATGATTGTAAGAAGAATAACAATATGTATTGATTCGCAAGGATCTTTGTTTTAAGGATGTTTTCCAATAAAAGCATGTTTTCAATTAACCTATGGTGTGTTGGGAGCACTGGGTCCTATGTAGGTTCTGGGATTGGACCTAATCCTTGGAAAGGCTATTTTAATTTGAGCCTGGTAATCACAGTGGTGCCAACATGGTCAGCAATGCCTTCATTTTTAGAGTCCAATAAGCTTTTGTCACACTGGCTTTTGGATAGTTGAACACACCCAGTGATTGTCAACCAACAGCATACAAGTGCTTATTTTAGGAGTGAAAACAAGGTTGGATAGCTGATGTTGAACAGTAGTGAGATATGTCCAGGTTGCAGAAAATGCAGCCATGTTTGACCTTCACCAGACCCCATGTGGTGGTAATAAGCAAGTTACGCTGGTCATATTGGCACAGTTTACCAAAGGTCCATGCATGATAGCACAGAAAAGTGAAGTCAAGGAAATTTTCATGCTCGGTTTTGTATAAACCCACACCCACCAGTATTGGGTGGTACTTGACATGTTTAAAAAATGGGAAGAGGTACAGTGATCAATACTGGATCAGTTTAAGGCTGGCCATGGTTTAAAAAAAAATCATGTACTCAATCAAGCAAGGAAGGAAGGAATAACAGGCATCCACCAATGTTGAAGGATACTTGATATGTTGAAATACTGGGAAGTGGTGCCTCGAAAAAAAAAGAAAATCAGGAAATCTGGCTCTGGAGAATTGCGGACTGGATTGTGGTGGCTGGAGAAAGTCAGGACTGGTAGTGAAGAGCGATCAATGCTCAGTCTGAGGTTGGTCATAATAAAAAATTCCCAATCAAGCAAAGAATTACATGTATCATTTATATACATTGATATTGTTATGATGTCAGTGAAACAGGTGCCAAATTTGCATGACATTTGTATGAAATTTGCATGAATGAAGCACACTGTCGCTAATTTTCCAGACTGAAGCATTGTAACAGGCAGTGGAACAAGCTAAGGTAAAGCAAACGTCAGTCATCCCCTCAAAGAATATATAGGTTGTAGGAATTATGAAATGTTTTCCTGCGGTACACCTGAACTAAACTGGCATGCCCACCACGTGTTAAAAAGGAGGGCACCACGTTCCTCCGGCCAGGACCTCAGATGATGGCTCCACAGCAAGTAGAGGGGTTACACTGATCTGTCACCATGGATCCCTTCTTTTCTTCAGCATATTGGGCAGGCTTGAAAATAAACCAGATGACCAAAGAGAGGATCAATTTGCCAAGAGTCACATGGGCAGGCCTTGGTCCTCTTTAAATAAAAGGGACTGCAGACTTGTTATTCCGTCTGAAAGTGTATCAGAAATCTGACAAGACATATCTAAATCTTTGGTCTGAATACAATGTAAGTGTAAAAGTCCATACAAATAATTTTGATGACTACAATTAGTATGTGGAAGGAAATCAGACTAAAGTCACCCTTATAAAAAAATGATAGGCCTTAAAGTGGTCCCAAATCCACTGCCCCTGGGATACCAGTGTCACGGCCACTGCCACCTCCTTACCTGGCCTTCGCTCCCCCGCCGACTCCTGTCGGCGGGATACACGTCTGCTGCAGCCGGCGGCGGGTCGGCGTCGCTCCTGCCCGCCCGCCGCTCGGCTGTCACGAGCAGCTTCTCAGGCGGCTTCCGGCTCGGCGGCGTCGGGAGCGGTCGCGCCGCTCTCTGTGCGGCGCGCTCCCGGCGCGTGTCCACGCACGCGCGCGCACGCGCGTCTCAGGTCCTCCTATGCTCTCCGGCGGCGCTGCGCACAGCGCGCCCGCCGGAGGTGAATTAATTGGGCCAATGAGCCCTAGTTATTTAAGGGCATGTGCCCAAATACAGTCCGCCTCCCTACAGTGAATTGGGCCAATGAGCCCTTGTTATTAAAGAGCATGTGCCCTATAACACAGTCCGCCTCCCTATTCAAACTGGGCAATCAGCCCAGAGATCCCAGTTGCTCCAATCACTACACTCCTCCCCGCAGCCAATCCAGTCAGTCCCCATCCTATATAAGTGTTCACCCTGCAGTCAGTCGTTGCCCGTTATAGCGTGCTACTGGGTGTGATTTGGATTGCTCTTCTCCTCGTGATTTTGCCTTGTTTTGACCATCCCTGATTGCCGCCTGGACCGACCTTGCTTGCCCTTTGACTACGATTCTGCCTGCTCCTTTGTACCGCGAACTTCTGACCTCCCGTTGTGACCCTTGGCTTGCCCCTGACCATTCTTCCGTCTAACCCTTCTGTACCGTGCCTCCTCGGATTGACCACCCGTGTATGACCCTTGTCCGTTTATCGCTACTCAGTCTAGTCCCTGGATTCATCTGCCTTCCCCTGCATAAATCAGCATCCTTTGTGCTAATAAGACCTGGGGGCAACCGTGTCCGGTGAGGCGTGTCTAGCGTCCCGGCAAACGGGGGCTTACTATAGGTGAAGAAAGCAGCGGAGATTGGGGGTTGCTGGTTTATTGGAAGGTGGGTGTCTCCGGGACCTGACATTATAACGGGCCCAAAATAAGAAGAAATACCTTCTAGATGGAAGAACTGATACAACAGGTTCAAGCCATGGCCACTGCCATCAACCAGCTGGCCCAACGAGTGGCCACTCAAGAGAGTCGTCAGATGCCTGCGCCAGCGGATCCTAGTCCGGCCATCGAGCCCAAGATTCCTCGGGCGAAGTTTTCTAACTTCAAAAATTCTTGTCAGCTCTACTTCCGCCTTCGACCCCACGCGTCTGGATCCGAAGCGCAACGTGTTGGCCTGGTCATTTCACTCCTCCAGGGCGACCCACAGACCTGGGCATTTGGTTTAGCTCCAACTGATGAAGCCTTGCAGTCAGTCTCTTCTTTTTTTTCGGCCATGGAACTACTCTATGCTGACCCAGATCGGGCTGCGACAGCGGATTCCAAATTACAGAATCTGAGACAGGCTAAACGTTCTGCTGAAGAATATTGCGCAGAATTTCGGCAATGGGCTATAGATTCGAAGTGGAATGATCCGGCCTTATGTAGCCAATTTAGAATTGGACTCTCTGACAACATCAAGGACACTTTGGTGAATTATCCTTTGCCAAAAAGCCTAGACGAATATATGCAGCTGGCTATCAGGGTGGATCGACGTCTCCGCGAGAGACGCCAGGAAAGAGGCAAGGACCAGCCTTGGGGATCCTCACGTCAAGAGCCAAGTTTCAAGGGGGCAGCCGCTTCCTCTCCTTCCTTATTACCAGAGGAACCAATGCAGCTTGGTGTTACCCATCTCTCTCAGGCGGAGAAAGTTCGGCGCAGATCCCAAGGCCTCTGCCTCTATTGTGGTAATCCGGGTCATTTTGCCAAGACCTGCCCGAACAAGGCTCCGGTGGCGGGAAACTTCAACGCCTAGATCCTGCAGAGGGACTTCTTCTAGGCGGTCAGGTATCGTTCCCTCCTGATAATCGGGTACTCCTACCCGTTACACTCTCTTGGGGTCCTTCCCGGACTATTGCCTCCGCCTTCATTGATAGTGGAGCGGCTGGCAATTTCCTAGATAGATCCCTAGCCATCACTCTTGGGATTCCGTTTATTCCATTAGAAAATCCCCTTCGGGTCCTGGCGGTTAACAATAAGCCCATTGAGGGGGGGTTGGTCTCCTACAAGACCCCTTGGGTAAAATTAGTCGTAGGATCTGCCCACTCGGAAGACATAGAATTTCTGGTTATTGAAAGTCCCGTATCCCCTATTGTTTTAGGATTTCCCTGGTTAAAGGTCCATAACCCAGTGATAGATTGGAGGTCTGGGGATCTGGTGAAATGGAGTCCTTCATGCCAAAATCATTGTTTCTCCATATCCCTTAGAACCACACCTATTGTCCTTGATGGGTTACCTCTAGTCTATGCAGATTGGGCAGACGTATTTTCGGAAAAATCCGCCGACATTCTTCCACCCCATAGGGCCTACGACTGTCCTATTGAGTTACTCCCAGGTACTATGCCCCCTAGGGGGAAACTATATAATCTCACTAGATCTGAAGAGCGGGCTATGAAAGATTACATCACCGAAAACCTCCAGAAAGGTTTTATCCGTCCTTCCACCTCCCCTGCCGGTGCTGGATTCTTCTTCGTCGAGAAGAAGGACGGCGGCTTACGCCCCTGTATAGACTATCGAGGGTTAAATAAGATTACTGTAAAGAATAGGTATCCCCTACCATTAATCAATGACCTTTTTAATCAGGTCTCTGGGGCCCAGGTCTTCTCCAAGTTAGACCTTCGAGGGGCATATAACCTTATTCGCATACGGCAGGGGGATGAATGGAAAACGGCCTTCAATGTAAAAGATGGGCATTATGAATACTTAGTGATGCCATTCGGGTTATGTAATGCTCCTGCAGTGTTTCAAGATTTTGTCAATGACATATTTCGTGATTTTTTGGGTCAGTTTCTCGTGGTCTATTTGGATGACATACTGATTTTTTCCCGCTCCCTGGTGGAGCACCGTCAGCATGTCAAAGCGGTGTTGCAGAGATTGCGGGAAAATCGTCTGTATGCTAAAATTTCCAAATGTGTTTTTGAAGTGTCTGAAATCCCGTTCCTAGGATTTATAATCTCCAAGCGGGGGTTGGTGATGGATCCTTCCAAGGTCTCTGCTATTCTTGAGTGGGAACAACCTAGAACCCTAAAGGCGCTTCAGAGATTTTTAGGATTTGCGAATTTTTATAGGCAATTCATAAAGGGTTTCTCGTCCATCGTGAGTCCTTTAACAGATCTCACTCGTAAGGGCGCTTTTGTTGAGGAGTGGCCTCCCTCAGCTAAAAACGCCTTTCATGTGTTAAAAGAGACTTTCACCTCCGCTCCCATTTTGATACATCCCGACACCCGGCTTCCATTTCTATTGGAGGTTGACGCCTCGGAGCTGGGAGTAGGAGCTGTTCTTTCTCAGTATGCAGGCAATCCTGAGAAACTACATCCTTGTGCATTCTTCTCTCGAAAATTTTCACCCGCTGAACGCAATTACGATGTTGGGAATAGGGAACTATTGGGTATTAAACTGGCCTTTGAAGAATGGCGTCACTGGCTAGAAGGTTCCCTGCACCCTATCACTGTATATACTGATCACAAGAATCTAGAGTACTTAGAGTCCGCCAAGAGACTCAACTCCCGTCAGGCGCGCTGGGCACTCTTCTTTTCTCGATTCAATTTTATTATCACCTATAAGCCGGGGAAGAAGAATGCCAAAGCAGATGCCCTATCCCGTAATTTCAGGGATAGTAAGGATCAGAGCGGTCCTCCAGAGTCGATTTTGCCTTTAGGTTGTGTTGTGGCTACTCTTCTCCCTGACTTGTCTAGCTCGTTAATGCCTTTTCAGGTTGATACTCCTCCTGGTAAACCCTCTGATTGCTTATTTGTCCCACCTCATTTGCGTCTGGCCGTTTTACAGGAACTACATGATGCCAAGTCTGCCGGTCACTTAGGCGTTCGGAAGACCTTGGCTATCGCCAAACGTCATGTCTGGTGGCCCACCATCCGACGCGATACTTCCGCCTTTGTCGAAGCATGTCCGGTATGTGCTCGGAGTAAGGCTACTCATGGGTCTCCTACAGGATTATTAGTTCCTTTAGAAATTCCTACTGAACCATGGTCGCACATATCCATGGATTTTATTGTTGATCTCCCTCCGTCACAAGGGAATTCTGTAATTTGGGTGGTGGTGGACCGCTTCAGTAAAATGGCACACTTTATTCCATTGATAAGACTTCCGTCGGCACCGGATTTAGTACAGTTATTCATTAAACATGTTTTTCGCCTCCATGGTCTACCGCAGAATATTGTTTCAGATCGAGGAGTTCAGTTTGTATCCCGTTTTTGGAAAGCTTTCTGCAATCGTTTAGGTATTAAAGTGTCGCTCTCTACCGCCTATCACCCTCAGTCTAACGGACAGACTGAACGGGTAAATCAATGTTTAGAACAATATCTTCGCTGTTTCGTCTCCGATCGCCAGGAACAATGGGCGGAATTCATTGAATTTGCAGAATTCGCCTTTAACAATGCGCCGAGCGAATCTACTAGGTTTTCGCCTTTCTTTTGTAATTATGGTAGACATCCCAAGGCATCATCTTTTCCTGGTCCTTCCTCCAACTTGCCGGCCTTGGAGGAATGGCTACGAGAAAGGACAAAAGTGTGGTCTGAAATACAGACTAACTTAAAGAAAGCCTCTAGAACTTATAAAATTTTTGCGGACCGACATAGGTCGCTAGAACCACCATTTCAGGTGGGTGATTTGGTCTGGGTCTCTACTAGAAATATTGCCCTTCGGCAACCCTCGTCTAAGCTAGGGCCTAAATTTATCGGTCCGTTTCCTATTATTGATAAACTAAGCGACGTTACCTTTAAGGTCAAGTTACCTTCATCCATGAGAATCCCATCGTCCTTTCATGTTTCTTTGTTAAAATCTGCCAAAAATATTCAGGTGTCATCTCCTCCCCCGATCATAGTGGAAGATGAGCCTGAATATGAAATTAATAGAATACTCGACGCTCGGGTGCTTCAAAACTCTTTACAGTATTTAATAGATTGGAAGGGTTTTGGTCCTGAGGAAAGATGTTGGGTACCGGCCAAGGATGTCCATGCCAAAACCCTTATTAATAGGTTTCACCGGGAGAATCCGGATAAGCCTGGTAAGGGTCCAGAGGCCCCTCGTGAAGGGGGGGGTAGTGTCACGGCCACTGCCACCTCCTTACCTGGCCTTCGCTCCCCCGCCGACTCCTCTCGGCGGGATACACGTCTGCTGCAGCCGGCGGCGGGTCGGCGTCGCTCCTGCCCGCCCGCCGCTCGGCTGTCACGAGCAGCTTCTCAGGCGGCTTCCGGCTCGGCGGCGTCGGGAGCGGTCGCGCCGCTCTCTGTGCGGCGCGCTCCCGGCGCGTGTCCACGCGCGTCTCAGGTCCTCCTATGCTCTCCGCCGGCGCTGCGCACAGCGCGCCCGCCGGAGGTGAATTAATTGGGCCAATGAGCCCTAGTTATTTAAGGGCATGTGCCCAAATACAGTCCGCCTCCCTACAGTGAATTGGGCCAATGAGCCCTTGTTATTAAAGAGCATGTGCCCTATAACACAGTCCGCCTCCCTATTCAAACTGGGCAATCAGCCCAGAGATCCCAGTTGCTCCAATCACTACACTCCTCCCCGCAGCCAATCCAGTCAGTCCCCATCCTATATAAGTATTCACCCTGCAGTCAGTCGTTGCCCGTTATAGCGTGCTACTGGGTGTGATTTGGATTGCTCTTCTCCTCGTGATTTTGCCTTGTTTTGACCATCCCTGATTGCCGCCTGGACCGACCTTGCTTGCCCTTTGACTACGATTCTGCCTGCTCCTTTGTACCGCGAACTTCTGACCTCCCGTTGTGACCCTTGGCTTGCCCCTGACCATTCTTCCGTCTAACCCTTCTGTACCGTGCCTCCTCGGATTGACCACCCGTGTATGACCCTTGTCCGTTTATCGCTACTCAGTCTAGTCCCTGGATTCATCTGCCTTCCCCTGCATAAATCAGCATCCTATGTGCTAATAAGACCTGGGGGCAACCGTGTCCGGTGAGGCGTGTCTAGCGTCCCGGCAAACGGGGGCTTACTATAGGTGAAGAAAGCAGCGGAGATTGGGGGTTGCTGGTTTATTGGAAGGTGGGTGTCTCCGGGACCTGACAACCAGTTAATTTAAAGTTAACCTTTTGTAAAAGGGCCAAAGCGACCAGGGGAGGTCAATGGGGTTGCCAGGTGGGCAGGCTCAGTGACTTTCACACCCACCTGAAGAACCCTATTGATGGCGAAGTGGCCAACTACCTCTCCTGTGAAAAAGGTGAATATTTTGTTCAGGAGTCTAACAACCAGAATGCACAAAGGGTAGGGGTTAATGTGGGCTTTAAAATGAACTAATCACTAGGATTTTCACTATCCTGGAGATTGGTCCTTTTACCTGGGGCATATAGATACCTGGCCTATCTGAATGGCTGGGCACGAGAGCGCGCACAGCTGCAGCAGAAAGGTAAGGAGTTTTGTGAGTGATTTGGGGTGTCCACACAGTGGGGCATCCTAAATCTGTATGCCCCTGGGGGCCTAGTTGGTCAGTCCTAGAGTATCTTAGACTCCAGTGCCATCCTGGGCTATGACGGGTCCATTTTAAGTCATTTTTTTATTTTATGGCAGCTTTAAATCTCTATGGAAATGCTTGAACCCTGGCATTAGTACTCACCCTCTTTGCCCCTGTGGCCCACATTACTATTGTGCACAATAGTTGTAAACAATCTGTGTGGCTGATGCAGAGCAGGCATGGTGAAGTGGAAGGGGCCGAGTTTCTTTACCAGGAGGTTTAAAGTGTCAACCTCACCTTTTATGTTTGTCGAGCGACTTCAAGTTATAGGGAAATTATTTTTCTGTTGGTATGGGCAGAATGTTGAATATATAACACCAAGGATACTCCTCCAGGGTGACAAACCAAGGCGTTAACTGAAATGACACAGGAGATGGGGCAAGAGTTTAACCTAAATATTTGAAGTGCAGTAAATCTTTGCTTAAAAACTTGTTTTTCATAAGTTTTCATAAGCACTAGAATATTAGTTCAGTTGCAGAAAACAAAATGTGGAAAAAGTCTTAAGTTAAAGCATCTTCTAAATGTTTGCTCAACTCTAGCTGCAACCCAAAGTTTACTTTAAAGGCATTTTTGTACAACAAGGAACAACTTGCATATGTACCAGGTGGAGCACATGGACAGGCCGATTCATTACTAGCGCCAGGTATCTGCAGCTGAGCGTCCGTACAGAGGCGCTAAGAGCGACCGCTAGGAGACGCTGTGGCTGGCTATCGGGCGCTGTAACAGAGCAGCTCACTCGCTGTAGTAACCTGGTCGGCATTGATGAATGAGATGTATGTTGGGCGTTCTTACACCAGTACAGCGTTGCAGGGAGCGAAAGGAAGCGCCAGCTCATTGCGACCGACTCTCAGCAGGCGCTCTCGAACTGGTCGCTGTAGCATAGAGAGGCAGACGCTGTGTGATTAAAGTCTGTTTTTGAACACATATCCACCAGCAACAAAGCAAAAACACATGGAATAACATTGTAACATTAATATACTTTAATCCTAGACCTGTAATGTCAATTCTGAATATAAATATAAAAAGTCAAAAATGTTTTCAAAAATGACTTTTTCTAGGCCAGGAGAGGTGACACAATTATTTGAGAGTAAAAAACCCTGTTTAAACAGAAGAAAAGGAACATCCATTGAAATATATGTGAGAGCGACAGGTAGCGACAGGTCTTACCTGGCGCTCTGGAAGCTAGAGCTCCGGCACTTTACGCTGAGCTGTCTGTAATGATGAATCGGACGCTACATGGCGCTGTTAGAGTCACTCACCAGAATCGCTTTCATAAATGTGGCATCGCATACAGCGCCCAGCGCTCACCAGACGCTGCCTGCCGCTACGAGGCACTACCTGCTGCTATCCCTTGATGAATAACCCCCTTAGTTTAGTTCCTCTTAAACAGCCTCCGTTATGGGGTTGTGCTTGACAAAAAAATGGGAAGTGGTACCTCAAACCAAGAGGTTGGGAAACCCTGACCTGGAGAATTGTTTCCCAACCCTGTTCTCACATGCTCCCACGCAATCCACAAAACATGACTCATTTTATGCCGGCCCCAGATGAATGGCCTGCACAAGGCGCTATTTGTGCCTGCACTTCTCAGTGGCGGAGAACGAGAAAGCGATATGACCGAACTCCCTTCCAAACCAGCCACTTATATGAAAAATAAAAACACAGCTGGGGACCAAAAAAATGAACAAACACCAGGAGTTGCATTGGGGACACACGAAAGACAGGACTTGCACGGCCCAAATGACACAAAAGTTTAAAAAATACTTCCAAAAACAAATCCAAACAGCCCAGGGATCTTGTGGCACATGCACCAGCCAAAATAATAATAATAAAAGTAGGCAAAATAATCCAGGCCCATTATAATGTATGGGATAAGGCCACACAGTGTGGGGTGAGCGCCTGGTCTTATCTGCCACTGTAGGGAACTTGCCGGTGCTGATGATAGATGGGACACCAGAGGCACGCTGGATTTTTGACTTGATAAATACAGCTCTTGCACTGGGACCTGACATTCACGTGACAATCATCTGGTACTACGTGGCCTTAGCGTTTCTTAAATAAACCCCTTAGTCTTAGAGAACCACCAGTGTGTACTGTACCTGATCGCCTGCAGAAAGATAGAAAACCCCCTGCTCCATTATGTGTATCACAGCTCAGTCACAGCCAAGTTATCTATAACCCAGCAAACCCTCGGCCCCAGAATCTATAGCACTGCTTGCCAATAGCACCATTTCTAATGTTACTGCTGTGGGATTGTTGCTTTAGGGTTAGTGACTTCCAAATCATCCTGTCCCCCAGGCCCTGCAAGTTTTAAAGATGTCATCACCCTTATTTCTCAATAAAAGCTTATTTACAGTAAGACACATAGAGTGGTGTCTGCCAATTTGTGAACCCTTCTGCATGTTCTATATCTCTGCTGAAAAACTGAAGTTAAAATAATTCCTTGTATTTGCTAACTCAAATCGAAAGATAAGCTTATTAAACGCTTCAGGTTTCTTCTTCAGGCATAAAACGTTTCTGAATCTTAAAGCCATCCCTGTATACTGAACAACCTTCTAATACTACATTTCTACATAAATCTAACCCCAAAAAATCAGATTCCTACTGTAAATGTAAACTAAGAGCCAAATCAAACTAATAAATCAATAATATCAGACTTGGTCATTTTTTTACTTACCTCTCTTCGGGCCCACACTGTGGCCAGAGTAGCCAGGTTGAATCCGAGCGGCACCAGCATCACTTGCCAGCTGGGTCAGGGTGGAATGGCAATGTCAGCACTTGTCCCTGACGTCCCGCACCACCACTTGTGCTCCTCCACAACAGGTGGCCAGTGAAAAGAGACACCCTGCAGCCAGTGGGTCCCTCTTTCATCTTCACTTTCCCTGAGCTGCACAGCCAATGATGTATTGGCTGTGCCAGCTGTCGGTAAACCCTTGGACTGCCCGATCCTGTTGCTCCATTCATCATACACCTGGAGGTGGAGTCTTCCTTCCCTCACTCACGAGGGAGAGGCGGGCACATACACAGGCAGATAAGCCGTCTGCCACCGTAAACAGGGAGGTGAGCCGCAGTATGCGGTACCAAAGTGGCAGGCAGCAGTGATGGGCAGTGCAGGCATGCTGACAGAAAAAAAAATACTTTTTTGTTTTTTTGCTGGCTGCCACCCCCCACCCCTGCCCCTTCCAAAGCTCTACCCTAGGCATGTGCCTATGTGTGCCTAGTGGCAAATACGACACTGTCTGCAGGGTGTTTTTCTCCAGTCCTGCACTTAGCACTGACCATGTTCCTGAACACACATTGGCTCAGCCAATTACCTTGCTTAAATAAAAGTTCTAATTATCCAACTTTTAAGTCCAGGTGTGTTGTAAATGGTCATTGTTAGGTGCAGGACTGGAGAAATATCACCCTGCAGGAATGGGTCAGGTTGGCATCCCTGCAACAGTCCATGTTTGCAGATCACACAAGTGAGGTTATTTGTGCTTATCCAGAGCAAGGAGCCAGCTATGTGGAGAGCCTCGAGGAGAGGATTGGGGAACACTAGTGTATTCTGTTTAATCTGTTTTTATTGAAAATTACACAAACAAGTATACAAAGAAAAGCTACGAAAATAGATATATAAAGATAATTACTTACTTATCCTTTGCCTACTAGAAAAAAAACACATGTCCCAATGTTGGGGACTCAAAATTAAGGGTAGGGACCACACTAAACACAGAGTGCCTTGTCGGGGCGGTGTGGCTTCCACATGTATCTGCAGATATGTGCAACCAAATCTCTGTCTTTCCACATAGCTAGACATGTTTGTTGCTTGATGTTTAGTTGATGAGAGGGTTAAACTAGGCGGTAAATTAGTTCCCAGGCCCTGAATAATAATAATAATTTTGTATAAATAATAGTTATTGAGCTGCTCCCACCCCCCTTTATTCATGATGAAGAATTTAATATTGCCACAGAAGGAATCAGAGGAGGAAGAGGAAGGCAGATTTTCATAGGTATTTTCACGGGGACCACGAGCCACTCACCCGGCCTTCGGTCCCGCGCCGGCTGCAGTCGGTCGGCCGGAGCGCTGGCTGGGCGGCGTCCTCGGCAGGCGGCGGCTCGACGGCTTCCGCCCCTGATCGCCGCTCGGCTGTTTCCACCGCGAGCAGCCGCTCGGCTGTTTCCATCGCGAGCGGCGGCTCAGGCGGCTCCATCACGAGCGGCGCCTGGAGCGGCCACGTCCCCGGCTTCGCGGCGCGCTCCTGACGCCCAGGATCGTGCTCGCGCGCGCGAGCACTCAGGATTTATGCCCTCCGGCGGTGCTGCACACAGCGCGCCCGCCGGAGGTAATCAGTTTAGGGCCAATGAGCCCAAGGTTGCTTTTGGGCAGAACGCCCTGTGGTTTGAATGGGGCAATCAGCCCCAGGTTCCTAGTCTGCACCAATCATGTCCCTCAATCTGGTCGGCCACTTCCTATAAAGGTGTTCCTATTACATTTGATCCTTGCCCGTGATAGCGTGCTGCTGGGTGTGAATTGGTGTCTGTTCCGTCTACGTTATTTTGCCGTGTATGACCATCCTTGATTGCTGCCTGGACCGACCTTAGCCTGTTTTCCTGACCACGATTTCTGCCTGCTCCTCTGTACTGCGTACCTGTGATTCCCCGGTTTGACCTTTGGCTCGACTCGACTATTCTTCTGTCTCATCCTCCTGTACCGCGCTTCATTGGACTGATCTGCCGTGTATGACCCCTGCCCATTTGACCCTGCCCAGTCTTGTTCCTTGTTCGTTTGCCTTCCCCTGCATAAGTCTGCATCCTTTGTGCTAAGAAGTCCTGGGGGCAACCGTGCCCGGTGAGGCGTGTCCAGCGTCCCGGCAAACGGGGGCTTGTCTATAGGCGAAGCTAGCAGCCGAGATTGGGGGTTGCAGACTTAATTGGAAGGTGGGCGTCCCACGGGACCTAACAGGTATCATGCCAATCCACACATGGCTTTCAGGGTGGGTTCCCGGGCCGACAGTGGCCAGCTAAGGGACAGGACTTTTTCCTCACAGCACGGTGGCACCCAGCACAGCTCACAGGCATCACTGGAGTGTGGCTTAGGGGATGCAGAGAAGGAGACACCCCCATTAAGAACAGCTTCTCTTTGGTTCAGGGCAGCCTGGTTCACAGGAGCCACTACATGCCCGCATAGTCAACAGTGCCAATTACTGTGTGGCCACACTGCTGGATCCACAATATAAAGATAACATCACCACCTTGATTCCATCACTGGAGCAGGATAGAAAGATGAGGGAGTACAAACGCACTCTGGTGGACGCATTATTGGTGGAGTTCCCAGCTGACTTTGAGGGCTCAAGAGAGCGAGGAAGACACGGGTGACTGAAGCTAGGCAAATCTGCTCACCACGTTCATCCCCAGGGACCTGCAAAGCAAACAGAAAAACATTATTAGTATTATTAACAATTATATTATTAAAATAAATAGATGCAAACATCTGAGGCTCCCTCTGATGCTTCCGTTGTCTCAGCCTCTAACACCGCCTCCACAAGGCCACCTGTCTCCCCCTAAAGGAAGGATGTGAGACCACTGCCGCCGCCACTACCACCACCAAGACTGTCCATAACTAGGGGAGAGTTCAACTTTTTATTCCTCAAACAATGGAATAAAAGTTTGGCCCGTCTCACCTGCAAGCCCTGGGTTTGAATGCAAGCATTAGAAAACTGCTTGCCTTTGAAATGAAAGAGCGCTGGTTATCTCAGTTAGTTAAAAATATGGTGCTAATACAAAAATCTTCTGGCTGCCCCACAATACATCATTCCCAACCACCACAACTTTTCTCAGCAGGCCATCCCTGCCCTGCAGCAACAAGTTGTGGAGAAAATAAGATGTGCACTGCGCAATGCTATATGTTGCAAGGTCCACATCACAACTGGCACGCGGACAACTAAGCATGGGCCAGGATGTTACCGCTCTACTGCCCACTGAGTTAATGTAGTGGTGGCCAGACCAAAGCACTTTGGCGCATATACTTCCACCACTCAGGATTGCCAGACATCGCTTGTTGTTGTCGCCTCCTGTTTCCTCCTACTCCACTTCCTCCTCTCCTGCCTCCTCAGCCAGTCAGTGCCTACACCACCATTTTGAGTCCTGCCATGGGGAAATGGCAGCCGGTGGTGCTGCAACTCATCTGTCTGGGAGAAAGACCACACACCGCTCAGGAGCTGTGGACTGGCGGGCAGGAGCAGACAAATGGGTGGTTGCTGCCGCTGCACCTAAGGTGTGGCAAGGTGGTGTGCAACAACCAGCATAACCTAGTAGCAGCCTTGGCCCAAGCTGGGTTGAGGCACATCCCTTGGCTAGTGCATGTGCTCAACTTGGTGGTGCAAAGCTTCTTGGCCCACTATCCAGACATACAAGAGCTGCTGCATAAAGTGCACCATGTGTGTGCACTTTGGGTGTTCACACCCTGCTGCTGCTCACTTATCTGCACTGCAGAGGAACTTTGGCCTTCCCCCCCACCACCTCATAGGTGATCTGCCAAACCACTTTACCTACTGTATGATGGAAAGGGTGTGTGAGCAGCAGCAGGCAATACTGGGGTTCCAGCAGGCAAGTCTGTAAATTGGACATGTGGCAAGAGCTTGCCTTCTAGCCTTGGTGGTGCTGGCCTGCCATGCTGCAAGTGTCCTGTCAGAATGTGTGTTCAGCACTGCAGGGGGTGTCATCAGGTTAAGGGTGAACTGCTTTCTCTTTAGCCTGCCAGCCTTGCTGCCCTTAAATGTACAGATGAAAGAAGACTCCTTTTGGAACAGCGGCAACACAGCGATCAAGAGCTGAGAAAAGGACCTCTCATAAGAAACATCGCAAAAACATGGGACCAAGCAAACTAATTTCTCCACCTAGTAGAAACATCGTCAGCTGCAGGATACAACATGGTTGGAAAGAAGGCAGTCACTCAATAACAGAAAGGAACGGATCTGTCTTAGATCAAGTACCAGTCAATCCCTCCCTCTACCTTATTAAGTGTGATGGATTTGAATCGAGTAGAGCTCCACAAGAATGAAAGGGCATATGCTCTTGAAGTACTTCCAGACAGAGTTGCTTCATCCAGGATAAGCGATGTCTATTTGGCTGACACAATGATTGGTAAAGCTGTGGAACATATGGTTGAAATGGAGGACGGTTCCAAAGAGGAATGGTGGGGGATGGTTTTAGCCAGTCATGAACACATTGTTTTATATAACATCAGCCCGACTCTAATGATTCCCCTCCAGTGGAAAGAGAGCCAGGAGATGTTGTAGGCAGCCTAGTTGGGAAGCAAGTGGAATATGACTAAGAAGATGGCTCAAAATGGACTGGCATGGTAATTTATCATGTGTAAGCCAAACCTTCTGTGTACTTCATCAAGTTTGATGATGTTTTCCATATTTATGTCTATGATCTGGTGAAGACTTTCTAAGTGACGTTCTTGATCTTGCCAAAGTTGTGGAGCTACCAAGTAATATTTATAAAAAAATCAACTTTCAGATTATAATATTGTATTCCTGTGAACTCTTGCATTTATTAGAGTAAAGAGAATGAGAGAAGGAATAAACCTTTTTTTGACAAATGAGAGGCTTAGGGAAATAAGAAAAGAAACTGAACATAAAATAAATGTAAATAAGCTTACAAGTCGCGTGACTGTTTAATATGAAAATTATTCTTAAGTACTCATTCTTTACCTTCAAGCCCCTCTTTGGTATATTTAATTTCCCCACATTAGGTGTCTGTATATTTTAGCTTCCAGCATCTATGTTAAAGGCATTAAGTGTTTATGTTGCCATTTACAGATAACAATGCACACTGAAGTATTTATGTGTGCCTCTTTGTATAATGCAAGGTGTGCCAACACCTTGCTCAAAAGATTATAATGCCAGGTGTGACCACAATTAAATTAATAATTTTAATTAATAATAATAATTAAATTAAATTACTGACACACAAGTGATCTGACTCAGTGGATACTCCAATAGTGAACTGACAAATCAGTGGTTTGAACAGTTTGTATTACAGAGCAGGGACCCCCATGTGCTGTGAACAGTTGGTATTGCAAAGCTGGGTCCTCCAAGTGGCCAGAACAATTGGTATTACAGAGTAGGGACACCAAGTGGCCAGAATAATTTGTATTACAGAGTAGGGACCACAGTTTGCCAGAACAATTGGTATTACAGGGCAGGGACTCCCAAGTGGCCTGAACAATTGGTATTACAGAGCACTGACACACCAGTGGTTTGATCAATTAGTATTACAGAGCAGAGACCCCCAAGTGGCCTGAACAATTGTTATTACAGAGCAGGGAACCCCAAGTGGTTTGAACAATTAGTATTACAGAGCAGGGATCCCCAAGTGGCCTGAACAACTGTTATTACAGAGCACTGACACACCAGTGGTTTGAACCAGTGCACACTACATATAAAAGCTGCCAATTGCTTGCTCATATTGACAGCCTCATATCCCACACTTCCCAGGACCCTGCCTGTCCCGATCCTTGTGTTGCACAACATCCAAAACACCAGTGAGAAGGAATGGATTAAAACGTACAGATTATTGTCCTTGTTAAAATAATTAATTGGCCATCACTTGCCAACAGTCTACAAAAATTATAGACATATCGACTGAGTAGCTTTGCCAAATGACTATTTAATGCTTTTAATCTTGCTGGCATTTTGGATGTTGTGAACATCCCAAACTCGGATGAAGGTCCACCTTAGGGAGCAGCCATTATCTAGTGGTTAAAGAAAGGATTTTGTGACCAGAGGTTTGATTCCCAGGACATGACTGACATGCTCTTGAGCAAAGCACTGAGACCCCCAACCGCTCTGCAGGTGCAGTGGCAGCTCACCACTCCAGGCACATGTGCACTTACAACCCCCTAGTGTGTTCAATGGTTTGTGTCTGTCTCAATGCACGGATGGTCAAAATGTGGAGCAAGAACTCTTTTGTGTGTGCAAGCATACTTTGGTCATATATGAACATATACATTTAAAGCGGATCAAAACCCAACATAGGTGGCCCGTGGTCCTATAAGACTTTGGGGGAAGCCTGATCCCAGGCCCCTGGGACACCCCGATTCGGGCTACCCCGCTGTGTGAAATCCCCCAATCCCCAGTAAAACCTCTACAAGCCAACAGCGCATACGCGGGCCATGGTGGCACGGCGTTATACCTTTAGCTGGGCCCGCCCCAGGCATTTGCGAGGGGCCAGAGTGGCACACACCCTAGTCTAGGGGGGAAATGCAGCAGTCGGCATGCCCAGCTGCTTTCAGGTGGATTTGGCCCTTAGCCAATTGTTAACCAAAATTGACAAGCACAGCTGTGCGTGCTGATTGGCTGCGCACTCGTGCATGCACCATAGAGCCAGGAGAAGGTTTTACTGGGCGACCTGGGGGGGTTTCACACAGCTGGGCATCCCATATTTGGGTGCCCCAGGGTAAAGGACCAAAACACTTTAAAGTGGATCAAACACAGGTTTTCCACGTAACAAGGGCATGCTGTGTGTATCCCCATGGATCGCAGGTAAAACTCACCCTTCCAACGTTCAACTTCCCGGCAGGTGGGCAGGCAGCTCTCAGCTCCATTCACTGTCAGCCGCTTCCCCATTCACCCCTAGCCGGAGGCACATGCACACTGGCCAATCACAAGTATACCTGGCTAAAGGTATAGAAGGCAAACAGCCAACGCGTGCACTGTTCAGTGGCTAGGTGAGTTATTGCGACAATCACCAGAGTTTCAAACAACAGAGGTTTGCAAATTAGAATCCCCCTGGGACAGTGAACCATCTAGCCCCGAAGCTTTTAGAGACAAGATGGGTTTTGGTCCATTTTAATATTGTAAAATATTATTGCAAGTGTATCTTACAGCAAGTACCTTAGTTTATTTAAGTTTACCAGCATTGCCTATGTTCACCAGTATCATTTAAGTGATTATTCATGTTTGCCCACAAACCTCATCTAATGACAACAAAGCACACACTCTGGCTGTTTCAACTGCAGTGACAACATAGCAGAATCTGGGCCAAGAACAAACATTCTGGATGATTCTCTGAAAATCATTTTCCTAAGCTAGAAGAATCTGGTTGGGCCAGAGTATCATTCCATTACATGTCTGTCTCAGCTGCCATATATAGAGTTGGATGAACTGGAGTCACCCGGCACCTGTCATTCCTCTGCGTGAAACAATGTAAAGTACTACAATGGTGGAAACAGCTACAAAAAGGGAAAGGGGACAAGGGCTCAGGCATAGACATTTACATCAGATAAGTGGCTTAATTATAGGCTGCATATCGGCTTAAAATCCAGAAAAAAATAGACTGTTGTAAAGTAGTGTCAACTATTGTGAGAATAATAATCATGAGAAATGAGACCACTTTGGTATGTGGCAGGATTCTCCCATAATACACTGTCATAGAGAAAAAAAAAAACATAATGACACATCCATTTTTAAATCATTATTTTATTGAATACAAATAGGAACATAACAAGGAAAAACATATAAGCCTTGATCTAGAAACCTTGCCTTGAAATATCTCATGAAAATAAGGACAGTTTCCAAAATTAAGTGTGATTTCTTAAAGGGGGGTAGTTAGAGCAAAAAAAGCACCTAAAACTTTTATTGGAACAATATGACAGGGATCAAGGTTCAGGTAAAGGTTGTGAAGGGGTCTATCTGGGCGCCTCCCCAAGCCAGTCACAATCTAGCTCTACAACTATTATGTATATGTTTAAGTGTTTATAAGAAATATATATGTGCATTTATGCACTTATAAACGCACATAGAAGTTCTGTTGGGAAAATTTGGCTGAACTGTAAACAAAGGTTTGGTTCTGGGGTCCCAAACGTGACCTGGACCTGAAATCAATGGGGACCCGAACTTGGTGACCCAAAAATGACTGTAAAATGGGGATAGAGGGCTGAAAAATAGGGGTAATGACGGGACAATTGCCCTGCAAAAAATGGGTTAAGTATTTAAAATAATAGCATAAAATGGAAAAAATATATAAAATAAATAAATTAATTAAAAACAAATAAAATATGAATTTTTAAATATGCGTATACACTTGCATTTAATGTTGCAAATGCAACTTACAGCAGTAACTCCCCTTTAGTTTAGCTATTATCAGTGGATGCCCAAAAGTTCCCCAAAAGTGTTATTCTTTGGTTTGTTCATTTTGGGGCTTCTGCCGTATATAACAAATATGTTATATATACTATCCATGGCAGTGAAGAACATTCACTTACCCATTTAACTAGTTGGGATTTGCACTTGCTATACACTGGGGTTTTAAGGAAGATCCACATCAACACCAAAATCCATATAAATATGTAGGATTGTTTTTAAGAAGAAACTTACTGATAGAACAAGGGGGCACAACCTGAAGCTAGTCGGGGGGAAGATCAGGAGCAATGTTAGAAAATATTATTTTACAGAAAGAGTAGTAGATGCTTGGAACAAACTTCCAGCAGAGGTAGTTGAGAAATCAACAGTCACTGAATTTAAACATGCCTGGGATAAGCACACATCTATCCTAAGATAAAGAGTACATACAGTATACACATAAGGGCAGACTAGATGGACCGTATGGTCTCCTTCTGCCGTCAACCTTCTATGTTTCTATGTTTCTAGGATGACGGAAGCAGAGGTCACTTATACACATAGCAGCAAGAAATATCCAGCCAGGCTTTTATTTTGATGGAAGGACAGGTTCTGTCACCCCGGATAGACTACGCCTGTCACCCCTGGATTTTATTCCTACCATGAATGGATAAACCACAAGCTTGGCGAGAGTTTTATTTAGTTTGGGTGTATAAGTGACCCCTTCTCTTATTAGCCATTGAGTTTATTTTTTTTTTAATATTACACAATTCCTCTCCCTACTTACCTGCCCTGAAAAGGACAATTATTAAAATTGTCTCTGTCCATCACTGCCACTACAGCCACTCCCTGTCTAACCTACCTAGCTGTAACAGCACTGGGACACGTGACCCTGCCTCTTATACACCAGGGGCCACGCATCCCGCCTGGCCAATCACCATGGTTGCGATGGGCTAAAAGCAGGTTGATGGGCTGCTCAGCATTACTGTTCAGCTGAACGCCGAACACGAAAACAGGCTATTGGCAATGCTAGGCATGGACTTGAACTGTGCGGTTCGGGTCCGCTCATATCTACCCATGTAATGTTTAATTTTCTTTGAATCACTCTTTTTTTTATCTCATACCTTATTCTGAAACAAAGCATAAAATGGCCCTTATTTTCATGGGAAAAGGTTGACTGAATTCCGGCCAATCTATTTAGTTTGCTTTTTAAAGCTGAAAGTCCATTTTTGCTGGTTTTTGTTTTTTTTTCTGTAATAGAAAATTAAAAAAAAACCTTGATAAGCATGCAAACCACTGCATGTTTATCAATATCCTACTCACCTTACCTGGCTAATTGCACCATCTTGAAACCACTTCATTTTAGTGAATTTAGCATTTCATATTAACAGTGGACTAAAAATAAAAGCAGTTTGCCATGGCAGGGTATCATCTAGTGTCTGCCAGTAGAAATCAACTTAAAACAGCCACATCTGCCTCTGGCATCTTCACTTACAATGAAAAGAGAAAAGAAAATGTGTTATTTTCACAGCTGAAACACAACGCTGACCTGTCTAGTCAATGTTAAAATATGAAAGAATCTATCTGAAAATTTCTGTCACTAGCACAGTTCCCGTCAGTTTGCAGGCTATGGGGGAAGCGTTACAGAGCATGTAAAGTGACATCACAAAAAATACTATACTTAACTCCTGCAGAATCAATCCCTAATCACTTTCATGTTTCTGCTGTCAGCTCTGGTGTTGTCTTGTCAGCATACTTCCCGGTTGGCTTCAGTACCTGCCCTTGCAGCCAGTCACAAGGGAGCCCTATTACTGATTGATAGCAGACGATGCACCATGTGAATGTCCACCACTAATAATAGTACACGGCTTATCAACTGTGGACATTAAAAAATGTGCTGGGAGCCATCAGAAGCCAGCTGAATGTTGGTGAGAGACGAGAGATGGATCCAGCGGGTATATCGGGTATATATTATTACAAACCCTTTTATAAAGTTTAGGTGTAGCCATACACAGTCTGTATTATGCAAGCTGTACAAACTGGGCAGGCAGGTGGTGCCAGGCTATATCTTCCATTAGGCACTTAGGCCACCCTCAGGATGAAATCCTGAAAATGGTGCCCTTTGTTCTTATTTGGCATCTTTCCCTTGGGAGTATGTGCCAACCTGCTGATCCTTTGCCAAAACGCTCTAAGTAGTTTGGTTCTTCATAAAGAGAAATATTAAAGCTATTTTCTTAACTTTTTGTTTTTTCTATGATTCCCTAGTTACGGTAATGCCTAGCAATAGCCCAATGGTAGCCCTATAAGCTATTCTCTTGGTATTGCCCACTGGTAGCCCTATAGCCATTTCCCAGTTATTGCCCAATAGTAGCCCTATAGCTGTTACCTAGTTATTGTCCAACAATAGCCCTATAGTTCTTCACTAGAATTACCCAGCAGTATCCCTATAGCCATCCCCCAGTTAATGCCAAATAGTAGCCCTATAGCTGTTTCACAGTTATTGCCCAGTGGTAGCCCTATAGCTGTTCCCTAGTTATTGTCCAATAGTAGCCCTATAGTTCTTCCCTAGAATTACCCAGCAGTATCCCTCTAGGTGCCCCCCAGTTATTGCCAAATAGTAGCCCTATGTCATATTAGCACTATGATTTAAGAGATACTTCAAGCACCATGGGCTCGATTCAACAAAGGTCGAAAATTGATTTTTCGTGTGTTTTGTGCTTAAAAAGTTGCGATTTTGCTATATTTTTTTAACGAGTGATTCAGCTACCTGGAACCATTGTAAAACACGAGTCACTTTAATTAAATTCGAGTGCGATTGTAAAAGTGCGAATTAAATTAGTGGATCGAAAAATGTACTACTGCATTTTACAATTCGAAAATTTTACTACTGATTCAGGTGGACTTGATGAGCCACACACATTATATAAATTAGAGTGTTTCACACTAGTTTTTTAATGCAGCTTTCAGCAGGAGAAAACTAATTTTGCTCTTTCTCACAATGGAGCCCTTCTACTTTCTTTGCAATGGTAGTAAACTCTAATGGTAGTAAAAAATTCAATTCATAAGAAAAAAGCCTGAGAATTCCACTGTTTGTGAATCACTAGTTAGGAAGACAATGAAAGTCAATGGCACTTTTTTACTCCTGAAAAAAATACTGAACTTTTTACCCTTTTTTACTAGTAGTAAAAAGTTCCATTGACTTTCAGTGTCTTCCTATCTGGTGATTTGGTAACAGTGAAATTGTCAGGCTTTTTTCTCATGAATTACATTTTTTACTACCATGAGAATTTTTTTCAATGAGAATCGAGGCCATTGACTTCGAACATATTGCAGATGATGTGGCGCAGAGAAGACGCACACTACCCATTCCCATATTTTCGGACACGTTTGGAAGTGGATCAGCTGCCATATCAAGCACTTTTCCAGCTTACTAGGCTAAATCATGCAGCTTTGGAATCCATATTTGACACCATTAACTGGTAGAAGACCTTTGGTCGACCTTTGGGTTTTTACATTGCGGTGCACCAAAACCCAGAATAGTCAAAATCCTGGCTTTTGGTCCACGTTATAGTGTAAGCATAAGAATGACGTACCATGAGGTTAAAGCTAGCAAAGAGCTGCTCCCTGCACCCAGGGACACGTGGTGCTATGTGAGCAAGCTTTGTATAGAAAACAATGGCCACATTTCTGCATTAAAGGAAACATTTTTTATACAGGTCCCTGGCAATCCAACCAACCCCCCCCCCCAAAAAAACAACAAACGTGCCTCTTACAAATATTACTGTTTAATTAGTACTTACTACAGCATACCTTGCCTCTTTATTACATGTATCCACAATGTTAGCCATGTACATACAGCTACACAGGTAACTTAAAAAGTTGAAAAAAAAATTATGCATTTACATTTACCCATTAAAATGCCTTACAACACCATGCAACAGTCAGAAAACAATACTAAACAATAGAAAAAAAATTCGAGTACATTTTCAATAATTTTCGCTTGCGACAGCCTTTTTACGAGCATTTTGAAAATTTTACGAGTGATTAGAAAATTTTACGATTGCATTTTCGAGTGCAAGTATTTAATTCAACCCTTTTTTTGAATCACTCGAAAAAGTTAAAACTTTGTGCATGCGATCTGATTTTTCGAGTGACACAAATTTATTTCTACCCTTGTTGAATCGAGCCCCATGTGTGAATTTTATTCACAAATCATGTATAGAGAAGCCAACTTGTCCCACTGTGCCACTTGTCTCACCAAAAACTCTGGGGACACTTAAATGTCCCACTTTGCTGATATTAGTGGGAAGGCTAATGCACCAAATCCTGGACATTTGAACAATTTACAACTGGGGCCCTGATCCAGGTCATTGGCAGTTTGTGCTAGCTGCATTAATATGTGAAATATCAGAGAATATATAAAAAATATATGTATTGCATTTGAGCTGTGCGTCTATCTTTCCAATTTTGATGTGAAGGGTCTTTATAATGCAGCTGATTACCATGGTCCTGTTCATTGGAGACCTAAGGGCCACTTCTACGTTTGGCCACCATGGTGTACTCTGGAAGCATCCCGGCAGGGGGGTTGTGATCATTGAGGATGTTTCGCCTTCCGACCTACTGAACAGTCTTGTTTATAAGGAGATGGTGATTGCGATAACGCAGTTCATGCAAGTTTTTCTTTGTTATGTGCAGACCTGCTAGCGATGCGCTGGAATGTCGCCACTCATTGTGGGCAGTTTGTGTTATAAAGGCTAAACTTCTCAGTACAGAACATTAGCTGGAAGAGGCAACTGCGCTAACCCCGTGTCTAGAATAGAATCTCTATAGGTCATGTGCAGTTCAGAAAAACCTTTAGGCTAATTGCATGGTAAGCGTGTTTAAAATTCTGCTCTCAATAAAATGTCGGTAATTAAAAGCTGTCACTATTACTTATGACTGGAATAGAAAAAAACCTATTATAAATGGCGTTGCTGGAATAGGACAAATGTAGATATCAATTAAAGGGAAAGTCCAGTCTAAACAACTCTTGTGGTTCATGGGAGAAGCCATGATGTAACAACTGCAGCTGCCACCCCATTGACTTCTATTAATAGGAGAAGGGGTGGCACATACGTCTATGTTTCAAATGAATGGACGTATGGGTGTGCACGCTCCTGGTGGCAGATCTAGGATTAGCAAAGATTGCGACAAGCAGCACCGCAATTCCCCCTGACAATTGGCACTGGATTCTGGGGCATATAATGTTTTATTATTTATGTACCCCTCCCGTCCTGCTTCAGCAGGGAGGGGGGGTTAAAAAAACCTCCCTTTGAGAGGCCACCAGCACTGGAAGACAGAATCACTGGCTCCCTGCCCTTGGTAAGTATTGACATGCCCGCGCTGAAGTGAGGGGCTGTGAGGTTTTCTCCTGGGCAATCCCTTTAAGCAGTTCTCCCATATAAAAGCAGAATGGTATTGAAAAGAAAGAAGCTTAGCTGAATTTATTTCCATGGGTGTGTAAGTAACCCCTTCCTCTTGCTCTTTAGCATATTTATGTGGATGTTGACTGTTGGTCAATTTTTTCAGGATACTGCAACATTAAAGTGGACCAAAGCCCAGGATTTTGATCTTGGGTTTTGGTCCTTGTCCACGGGGCACCCCGAAAGGGGGTGCCCTGCTGTGTGAACCCCCCCCCCCCAGATTGCCTGAACAAACTCACCTCTAGGTCTATGATGCATGCCCGGCTGCTTTTCCAATCAGCACGCTCGGATCTGCTCGAGCCCCTTCACCCAGAAGCTTGTCTAACATGAGCGGATCCAAGCCATTCACATATGAGGGATAGCGGGGATGTGGCCGTGGCTCCCGTATGCACCGTTGAACCAGAAAAGAAGGTGAGTTTATAGGGTGACCTGGGGGGTTTCACACAACGGTGCATCAAAATTTTGGATGCCCCGGGGGGAGGAAATCAATCGGCCTGGGAATCTTACAGATTTTTTGGTCCACTTTAAAGGTCAACATCCATTTGTTTCTCGTAAGACTCCAGGGTCTGGCGCTCTAAGCTTTAGAAATTTTTTTTTTGCTACCTGCAGTCTTTTTTGGTCACATCGTCACTGCTACCCATTCCGCCACAGCCTGCTGCCCCTCCGTATTCCGCTGCCCCTCCGTATTCCGCTGCTCCTCTGTATTCCGCTGCTTCACCTTGCCTCATTAGAGGTACGATACTGGCTGCATAGAAAGCCAAAACTATAAAAAGCTGCCCACTTCTGTTCTCAGACACTCAATAGTTCTGGGGCTATTAGCACCATGTAAATTTTTTGAGCATAGGGGATCCCCAAATGACCCCTCACTACAGGAAAAGGTTGCCAACTGGCTAGTATTTTACCAGTAGATATTGTATTTTTTTACCCACAACCTGACGCAAAAAAAATAAAAAACAGCACCGGCAAGCCAATGGCCGGAAAAGTAAAAGAAAAAATACCGGCCAGGTGGCAACGTTAGTTCAGGGGCCCAGGGGAGGATTTCCTGGTTACTCTGTGGGTCAGTACAAGCCTGCCAGCAGCTATCGTACTTACTACTTCACCCCCAGCAGCCTGTCCTCCTCTTGCTTGTCTATTGGTTACTTTTGGGTGACATCTTTTCTGCCATTGCTTCTCCAATACCAGCTGTATTCTTCTTTGCCGGCACTTCCCTCTTGCTTCCCGTCATCCTTCCCCCACAAATCCTTGTGCTCTTTTCAGTTTCTATTCGTTTCTGCTGCTGGTACTTTCCCCATCCTCACCTCTGCTGCATCACTTCCCCCAAGTGGCCCTCCTCTCCCCGGCCAGCCGTCCTTCTCTCCCCGGCCAGCCGTCCTTCTCTCCCCAGCCAGCCGTCCTTCTCTCCCCGGCCAGCCGTCCTTCTCTCCCCGGCCAGCCGTCCTTCTCTCCCCGGCCAGCCGTCCTCCTCTCCCCGGCCAGCCGTCCTTCTCTCCCCGGCCAGCCGTCCTCCTCTCCCCGGCCAGCAGTCCTCGTCTCCCCGGCCAGCCCATCCTCCTCTCCCCGGCCAGCCGTCCTCCTCTCCCCGGCCAGCCGTCCTCCTCTCCCCGGCCAGCCGTCTTCCTCTCCCCGGCCAGCAGTCCTCCTCTCCCCGGCCGCCCATCCTTCTCTCCCCAGCCGCCCATCCTTCTCTCCCCGGCCAACCGTCCTCCTCTCCCCGGCCAGCCGTCCTCCTCTCCCGGCCAGCCGTCCTCCTCTCCCCAGCCAGCCGTCCTCCTCTCCCCGGCCAGCCGTCCTCCTCTCCCCGGCCAGCCGTCCTCCTCTCCCCGGCCAGCAGTCCTCCTCTCCCCGGCCAGCAGTCCTCCTCTCCCCGGACAGCCCATCCTCCTCTCCCCGGACAGCCGTCCTCCTCTCCCCGGCCAGCCGTCCTCCTCTCCCCAGCCAGCCGTCCTCCTCTCCCCAGCCAGCCATCCTCCTCTCCCCAGCCAGCCGTCCTCCTCTCCCCGGCCAGCCGTCCTCCTCTCCTCCTCCGGCCACCCATCCTCCTCTCCCCGGCCAGCCGTTCTACTCTCCCCGGCCAGCAGTCCTCCTCTCCCGGCCAGCCCATCTTCCTCTCCTCCTCCAGCCAGCCCATCCTCCTCTCCCCGGCCAGCCATCCTCCTCTCCCCGACCAGCCGTCCTCCTCTCCCCGGCCAGCCCATCTTCCTCTCCTCCTCCAGCCAGCCCATCCTCCTCTCCCCGGCCAGCCATCCTCCTCTCCCCGACCAGCCGTCCTCCTCTCCCTGGCCAGCCCATCCTCCTCTCCTCCTCCAGCCAGCCGATCGTCCTCTCCCCGGCCAGCCGTCCTCCTCTCCCCAGCCAGCCGTCCTCCTCTCCCCAGCCAGCCATCCTCCTCTCCCCAGCCAGCCGTCCTCCTCTCCTCCGGCCAACCGTCCTCCTCTCCCCGGCCAGCCGTCCTCCTGTCCCCGGCCAGCCATCCTCCTCATCCTCCTCTCCCCGACCAGCCGTCCTCCTCTCCCCAGCCAGCCATCCTCCTCTCCCCAGCCAGCCGTCCTCCTCTCCCAAGCCAGCCGTCCTCCTCTCCCCGGCCAGCCGTCCTCCTCTCCCCGGCCAGCCGTCCTCCTCTCCTCCTCCAGCCAGACATCCTCCTCTCCCCGGCCAGCAGTCCTCCTCTCCCCGGCCAGCAGTCCTCCTCTCCCCGGCCAGCCGTCTTCCTCTCCCCGGCCAGCAGTCCTCCTCTCCCCGGCCAGCAGTCCTCCTCTCCCCGGCCAGCTGTCCTCCTCTCCCCGGCCAGCAGTCCTCCTCTCCCCGGCCAGCAGTCCTCCTCTCCCCGGCCAGCTGTCCTCCTCTCCCCGGCCAGCAGTCCTCCTCTCCCCGGCCAGCAGTCCTCCTCTCCCTGGCCAGCCGTCCTCCTCTCTGCGACCAGCAGTCCTTCTCTCCCCGGCCAGCAGTCCTCCTCTCCCCGGCCAGCAGTCCTCCTCGTCCTCCTCTCCCCGGCCAGCCGTCCTCCTCGTCCTCCTCTCCCCGGCCAGCCATCCGTCTCTCCCCGGTCAGCAGTCCTTCTCTCCTCGGCCAGCAGTCCTCCTCTCGCCGGCCAGCTGTCCGCCTCTCCCCAGCCAACCGTCCTCCTCTCCCCAGCCGACCATCTTCCTCACTGCCACTGTCATCTCTCCTTGGATTCTAGCTTCCAGTTGGCTGTCATGATTTCTGCCTCTTTGCAAATAAACACAAATGTCATTGATTGGTGTCATGGTTAATTATTCACTCAGTTCTACACCTTAGTATGTTTTATAGATAGTTCTTGGCAGGGGCAGACTGGCCATAGGGAGCACAGAAAGAATTCCCATGGGCCACACTGCAATGAGGCCAGTTAGGCTGAGCATAGCCCATAGCAAACCCAACCTGGCCACAGTTTATGCCAGTAAAATACTAAAGCTTCAGTAGCAGCGCTAAAAGCCGACATCCAGGAAAAAAGATACAAACTATAACTACATTGAATACAGAGATACAGATGTTCTTACATAGTGCAAGTGATACAGGCTAATACAAACTGCTTTGAGCCTGGGCCTATGTCGAAACCTCTCCAGACAAACCCAAACCTCTCCCCCAAACTCGACCTGCACTCCTCAACTACCCCCTCCAACTGCTGACCTAAGCTCTTCATCTAAATTCTCTCTAAATCTATTCTAAGCCCCTGAACTGCATGCACCCCAAATTACGGGGAATACAGAGGACCCAGGGGTATTTATTGGTAATTTCACTAAAGATCTGCTTCAATCATTAATTAAACGAATTACTGGAATTAGAGTCTACTTGTTGCATACATTTAACATAAAATGCAGACAGACTTGAAATTAATGTGATTAATCCATGAGCAGGATTTTAAATGAATGCGAGCAAACTATTAGCAATGCATGAGCTCTATTAGCTATTATCTAGCGTGCCTAATTGGCCTAATAACGTCTCAGTTACACTAATAGTAATCAATCTATGCAGCTTACCTAAGACAAAGGGGTGTAAAAAGAAAGAGAAAGGCATTTATCTTTTAAACATATTTTTACTTACCACTTACTTGCTATAAGATGATATATACCAATTAGCTGTCATGCTGGATCTCTTCTCTACCTGCTGCCCCTGTAGCAATGGCGGAGTATGCGACACAGGCACAGGCAGCCTGAAAATTCATTTACACAATTAAATAGGCGATTGCTGTGCCTGATGTCTTTTATAATCACGTTCTTACAAGCTTCTGAGAAGTCCACTCTCTTTTTCAGGTCAACGCATTGCTGAATTCCCATAAGACTAACGTTTGCTGTGATCATTATGACAGGTTGCCATGGTGATCGTAAGACAAGGAACCAGTCTAATTGTGGTAGACTTGAGGAACTGCCACCCGAAGTCGTGATCTCCTTCTCATAGGATGTTCTGCTAAAACTTCCATCGGTCCCTTTTTGTAAGACAACATATTTTTTTTTTCATTATCGCACAATCCATACAAATCCAACACAAATATACATGATTAGCACGATTAGAATGATTAACAAGATGAGGATTCATCGGTTACGCATCGTTTACCATCGAAAGATAGGGTTAGAACATGCTGCGTCTTCCCTACCTTACAAAATTAGTAGGTCATTTGTGCTAGGATTTGGGTATTTAGCCTTTTGTGAGAATGTGTTTGTAGAATGTGCTAAAGTCATATGTAATGAACTTATACCTGTCACTACTATGTCATTGTGTTACTACTATGTATTATATGTATTATAGGTATTATATGTTATTGTTTATAGCTCTAATGGTGAATCTCCTGCCAAAAAGCATTCCTTGTATGTATCCTGTATTTACTTGGCGGTCAATTAAGTATTCAGTATTCAATATGTCAAAACTGCTATTACTGTACACATCTTTATTACAATCTTCATTTGCCACAATACAAATACTTGAAACTAAAAAACAGAACAGAGACAGATGAGGATAAAATAGAAAATTAATCAAATTATTAAAGTTACGTTTTATAAAACAGCCAGGTATCAGTGTAGCTTTAAATAACAGTTGGGGGTTCCAGATAATGGCTTCTATTTCAGCTGTAAAGCTCTGCCTCCTTCATTCATTACTATTGTTGTATGCAATCAATGGTACAGCAAAATGCTCCCACATACCTGGCCCTATGGTATTTCCAGCACAACTTTTGTCCCTGGAATGCTTCCAGCCCCAGCATCATGATTTCGGGAGCGATATCCATTCCTTTCACAGTATCTGCCGCTATTAATACTATACAATACAACACCAAAGGTTCATTACCATCTCTTAAAGTAACCATTTCTACCCCAGCAGTGCCACAGCCTCAGCTAACAAACAAACTTGTTGAACAGCCTGGAAGCCCCATGGCGGTAGGGCTCATGGTTAACTATGTAACTATGTAACATGGCGCTCCTAAGCCTAGAACGCCGGCACTATACGCTGAGCCGCCTGGATTAATACATGTGACGCTACATGGCGCTGTTAGAGTCGCTCACCAGATTCGCTTTTTTAAATGTGGTTATGTGTACAGCACCCGGCATTCACCAGACGCTGCCTGTCGCTATGAGGCACTACCTGGCGCTAGCCATTCTTAAATAACCCCGTTAGTGTGTTTCATGTTACAAATGCATTGTACTGATTTTCTACTTTGGGTGTTTGTGTATCTTTTATCTGCAAGTCCTAGAACTCATAGAATCTGCTACGCATCAGCATCTTCATGGATGTGAATGTATCCTTAAAGGAGCACTATCGCGAAATTGTGTAATAATAAAAATTCATATAAACATGCCAGCTAATGAGAGGAGGGGTTTCTTACACACCCAAACGAAATAAAACTCCCGCCAAGCTTGTGGTTTAATATAAAAATCCAGGGGTGACAGGTTTAGTGTATCAGGGGTGACAGGACTTTCTCTTCCTTCTGTTAAAGTAAATAAAAAAAAGCCTGGCTGATTATTTCTTGATGCTGAGTGCATAAGTGCCCCTTCCATCCGCCATCCATTTATATGGATTTTTGCCAGTTTTTGCAATAGTGTTCGATAAAGGCTACCTTAGAGTGGACCAAAACCCAAAGGTCCCGGCCCTAGATTATAGGGCTTTTCCCAAGGGGCAGTCATGGCCTAGTGGTAGGGAACCGATCTCTTGACAGATTTTGTAGATTTTATTTCAGGCTAGGATAAGTGCTATAAAGCAAGGCACCTAACACACGGACACGTGCACTTTCTGCTTGTGTTTGTCTCAATGAGTGGATGGGTTAAATGGTGATAAAAGACCTATATGTGCACAATGGCCATATAGGCACATAATAAAATGAAGGGAGGAAAAGTTATAGGTAGGATAGGGGTAGGATTCAATATTTTTAATAGGTTCCCTACGCCTCAAGTCAACAAGTGGTGTGGCACAAGTTTCACACATTTATATGCTGACATCAAATTTTTGCATATAATCTAAAAACACTAAACTGCTAAACACTATTAAAATATGTAAAAGCAATATCAAGGGATTGTAATACTTATTCTCCCTATTTATGTCTGTTCTTTTCAGTTCTGAAAGACTTCAACAACTTTAACAACTGGTTCTTCAGAACTGGAGAGAACCTACTGAATCCCACCCTTAGTAGAGGGCGCTGGTCGTCAAATTTGTAGTGTTTGCAACCCACCGCTCTACCTTTAGTTTAAACTGGACCTTCAACCTAAATAGGAGCATATCTTGTATGTTTCCCCCACCCTGTACATACAGATTACCCACATTAAAAATCATCCTACCTGCAGCTTCTGCCTTTTCTGAGCTTTTAAACATCCAAGATGGCGGCCCATGGAATTTATGCCGCTCTACATTCTGGGATTGCTGTCTTTTTCCTGACCCCTGCTCTGTCTGTGCAAAGCACAGCTATAACCCCGCCCCTTGCACTTTTGCCCCCTCTCCTC
This sequence comes from Gastrophryne carolinensis, assembly GCA_027917425.1. Lineage (NCBI taxonomy): Eukaryota > Metazoa > Chordata > Amphibia > Anura > Microhylidae > Gastrophryne > Gastrophryne carolinensis. Next base: position 575,613,435 of record CM051235.1, read on the forward strand.
AGTATGTAATGCTTCTGAGGCAAGATGGTGGAGGTCATATCCTCGAGTCCTGAATTGATTTGAAAGAATGATACATAAATGACTTGAAACTTAAAATATATTAATTTTAGATGCTGAGGAACATTTAAGGGTTTAGGCTTTTCATCAAATGATGCTGAAGGTCTGGTTTAAACACTTTTAAGCTTTGTTTGACATCTGTGACCCCTGTGAGGAAATCCTATTTTATTTCCTGTTTGTGCATGGGAGTCAGCAAATTTATTAAAAACATTATTGTTGTTAGAACTAAAATGTGGGGACAAGTACGAAACACAGGTTCCCCTGCCAGTCTTGTCTGACACAAATTACTTTTCAGTATGAGTAACTTATCAAACACGTGTATTGACTGGCTTCCTCTTGGTACTGAAGAAACATTCTTCTGCTAAATGTTAACCATTTGATTAGCTTCCCCAACATCATGGGCATTTCTATTCATTGGGACCAGAAAACACTCAGGGAAAGAAGGGTCATTTGCCAGCAGTGTGTGCATCCATTGCTTGCTTTGGAAATGGCAACCTTCCGCGAGGGTGGGGGTCAGGGTTCTCTTGAGTTCACAAAAAGACAAAACAGCACTTGCGGTACTTGTGTATATTATAGATACAGTAATTATAGTAATTATAGCTGTGGCCCTATCTGTATTTTTATTTGTATGTTGTATGTGAGGTTTTTTAATGCAATTAAACATGTATTTTTGGATATTCTCTATATGATTGAGTGGTAATTGGGTGGGGTAACTGGTGCCAGCCTGGGTTATGCCTAAATTGCGATAACTGGGACCGCAAGTGCTGTTGTATTGTGCTCCTGTCTTATGTAGGGGCACCAGGTTGGCACAGTATATACCCCATTAGTATTAGTATTATATTTTGGTGGTGTGGGTCTACTGCTTTGTGTTAAGGATTTCACTAAAAGACAACATACTATTAAATTCATACATCTGGACAGTATGTACAATATGTTATGAACATCAAGAACAATGACTAAAGATAGATAGATAGATAGATAGATAGATAGATAGATAGATAGATATGAAAGAAGGTTCATATGCATGTAAGCATTCAGCAGCATCGGGTACTAATCCTAAACTTTCTTTTTTTTATTTTATCTGATGAAATCTATGGGTAAAAGCACCAGTGGCATAAACTCAGTTGACTCTCTCATTTAGATATGTGGGTGGACCTCTCACACTTGCTGTGACATAGCAAAAGCAAAGAATGTAAACTCTGTAAACTCGGATGATCTCCTGCTGTGAGAGGCTACACCAAACCAGTCTGGTAAGGGAAACAGGTGAGGCAGGGGATGTGGTTTGTAAAACAAGGTGATGACTTTTCACCTGCTTCTAGCAAACAAGTTTCATTGGTAGAGTGTCTGGTATATAAAAGGAAAGGAAACTGACTTCATTCATCTAGACTGAAATACAGAAACCTCCAGGAATCATCGCTCCATTCTCATCAGGTAAGTCAACTAAGCATGGGACTTTTCCTTGAAAGTAAGTTATATGGAGTGCTAGAAAGTGCTACACTGAATTTACACTTTTTTTTTAGAGAGTTTTCCTTAATTAGACTAATTAAGTAACGGTAAAGGTTTTAAACACTAAACCATTAAGCCTGTAAAGTCAAGAACTTCTGTACAAATGGTTAAAATTATCCTGCTCTAAAATGTAGTTAAACTGAAATTCATGGTGACAAATTGGAGGATATGTAACCTTAAAAAAAGTCAATGGACAATACATTAAGACCGTAATTCTTTATCACTACTGCAACCTTTACAGTGTTGCTCTACGACCCAGGCAACTGGACCTGCTGTTTTTTCTTGAAGACATTGTTGTCATCCAACTGGCTTTCACAAATTAAAGCTAAACATCTTCAAGAAAAACTAAGAAAGTCCAGGTTTCACTCATTGCTAAAAATATACTATGGTCTGGATGAATTGAGAACCATTACCGTTGTGTCCCAACTTATAGAATGTGTGAACCAGAAATGAACAAACCTTCTGAAATTAGTTTTGTGCTAATTCACCCAGATCTAACTTTGAGATTTGTCGCGAATCAATTCTGAACAATTTCCTGGTTTAATTTTAAGAAAAAAAAATCAGAATCTGACCAATTAGATTCATTTCAGGTCTAAATCAATTCGGATAACTTAGTTTAAATGCACTGTAACAAGTTCATCCTAAACAATTTTCTAGTCACTATTTCCAACAAATTATTCAATGAAATTGATTTACTTATCTCAGTTTCCTATCTACACATCCAATATTTGTTGCAATTTCATCTTCTCAAATGCCTGGTGTAACCCACAAAGGAACAAATGTCTTATGTTCCATCTGGTATATAACACCAAAATCATTATTAGGAGTGTATTTGCCCATATTGTAAGTGAAGCATTGCAGATACATATTGAAAAGTTAAGATTGTACTGATGTTATTTGTTAGAACATACATACATCAGGTCGTCTTAGCAAAGCATTTAAAGGAGCGCTATCATGAAAAAAATGGGCCAATGATAAAAATCCATATAAATATGCTGGATCACTTATACACCTGGCATCAATAAATATTCAGCCAGGCATGTTTTCTTTCTTTTAATGGAAAGAAGGGGAAATCAGGGGTAATAAGTTCTGTCTCCCCGATACACTGAAACCTATCACCCCTGGATTTTATTCTTATTAGGAGAAGAAAACCACAACAAGCTTTATTCAGTTCGGATGTATAAGTGACTCATCTTCTCATTAGCCAATGTGCTTATAGGAATTTTCAATATTACACAATTTTGCAATACACTTCCTATTACGCAGTTGTAACCTTGTAAAACATAATGTAAAATAATGATAGGTTGTTAGTCTGATGTCTTGCTGGAGCAATGTGTTTTTTTATATTATATACAGTATAGTGGGATAGTAAGAAACATTAGATAAATGATGCTAAAAAAAATGTTTAGAATCAGGTTTAGAAAATATTTTTATTTGGTGATCCTATGGTATGTGCACCTCGATTAATTATCTATCACAGAAACAGTGACATCAAATCAGGTATCAGGATATATATATATATATATATATATATATATTATACACACACACAGTATAAACTTCAATACACAGTAAAAGTGTTAGCGTAGGGAGTATCTGTTAATTAAAGAGACATATGGAAACAATTATAAATGTGACTTTGGCTCAAGCTTTAAAATTCTTTATCTAGGAACCGCTTGACTTCATGTTTTATGCATGGTGAAACATTAAAGTGGACCAAAACCCAGAATTTTGACTATCCTGGGTTTTGGTCCTTGCCCTGGTGCCCCGCTGTGTGAAACCCCCCAGATCACCTGATCGAACTCACCTCTTCCCGGTCCTACTGCGCATGAGTGGGTGCTCATCCAATCAGTATGATCGGATCCGCTCGAGCCCCTTCCTCCAGGAGCTCGTCTAATGCGAGCAGAACTGAGCCTGTTGGCGGTCACATCCCCCGCTAGCCTCTTACAGGGAGCGTGCCCGCGCCAGCCATTCACAAATGCCTGACGCGGGAACGCGCCTTGATAAAGGGATAGCGGGGATACACCCACTGCTCAAGCATGCGTCAGTGGATTTGGTTCACTTTAATATTTTATGTAACAAAAATCTTGCAGGGGTAGAATGTATGCAAAGGTTTTACCAGCATGAAAGCTAATGGAGCACAGCTCAGTAAAGACGTAGAGTAAGGCTGGTACAAAGTTACACAAGGTGGAGGTGGAGCAGTTATGAAATCTAGCCGCGTGATTCAGCAGAAAGAATTCCCCGCTGTTTCTTTAATTAGATGTTTTTGTGAAATTCTGCATGTTTTTTTTTACCAGCTTTGGTCAGTTTTATACAGTTTTTATTAGAAGACTTACGGAGCCAACACAGTCCGTCACTGAGCATCAGTGGAAACTTACACATATTAGTATTAGCGTTTGAAAGTTGATGATGGATAAAGAAATCCAGCTTTGTGGAAAATAAATGTTTCAGCTGATGTGTGAAGTGCTTTACCCCGTGGCGACTGCAGCCAATAGGTGTCACGTTATTATTCTGGCTGCTGAAAACTGGGGTGAAGGTGAACTCTAGCTTTGCTCGTTTAGAATTCCTATTTGTCTTTTTCAGTTTGCAAAAATAGCAAGTCACTGGCCCTATGGCAGCTCTTAAAGTGGACCAAAACCCAGAATATTAACCAGGGTTTAGGTCCATCCCTCCTTGAGCACCGCGGTTTGGGATACCCCACCGTGTGAAACTCCGCTGTTCAGCCGGTTTTCTTACTTGTCTAACGAGCCGACAGTGGAAATGTGGCTCTCCTCCAATCAGCTTCTCCGGCCGCACATATTAATGTATGGCGAGGTAGGCTTATAGAGTGAATGGGGGGGTTTCAGGGTGGGGCATTGGCTGAGACTCCAGGGCCGGTTTTGGTTCGCTCTAACACCATTTTTAAAGTGGACTAAAACCCATCTATAATCTATCTATAATAAATCTATAAGATCCCAGTACTGATTGATTCATAAATAAATTGATTCATGATGGCATAAAAAAATCGAGGTGCCCTGAGGTGTAAAACCCCCAGGTTGCCTGATCAGCCCGGGAATCTATAAGATTCCCAGTACTGATTGATTCATAAATAAATTGATTCATGATGGCATAAAAAAATCGAGGTGCCCCGGGGTGTAAAACCCCCCAGGTCGCCCGAAAAATCACCTTCTTTTCCGGTCCAACAGCGCATGCCCGGCGCGGACATGCTCCCTGTTAGAGGGTAGCAGGGGATGCGGCCACCAGCGCGCTCAGATTCGCTCGTATTAGACGAGCTCCTGGACGAAGGGGCGGGAGCGGATCCGAGTGTGCTGATTGGACGAGCGGCCGCACATGCATCGTATGACTGGCAAGAGGTCAGGTTGTTCAGGCGACCAGGGGGGGGTTTCACACAGTGGGGAACCGAACAAAACCCAGGATAGCCAAAATCCTGGGTTTTGTTCCACTTTAAAGTCCATTTTACCTTATCTGCTAACACTAGACTGCTATCCCCACACACTCCAAAAAGCAGACTAGTGACACTAACCAATCTATTCATTCACAATAGATTCCCAGATGACATAATCTATTTTGATTGGCTGGCGTCATCTATTTAGAGCTATTTTAGATCACCAATAGCAGCACCAGAGGTAAGAATAACGGTGAAACAGAGGTTTCACAAAGGATTTGGAATACCCCAGTTAAAGTGGACCAAAACCACTCTCTATGAGTCTATGAGACTTCAGGGCAGACACATTAACTCCCTCCGGGGCATCCAGACTCAGGATGCCCCACTGTATCAAACCCCCCAGGTCGCCCACAGTCGGGGTGCCAGGACCAAAACCCAGGTTAGTCAAAATCCTGGGTTTTGGTCCACTTTAAGCAGACCAAAACACAGGTGAGTGAAAAACCTGTGTTTTGGTCCACTTTGTAGTCAACCGCTAATTTGCCTCCTAATAATCTTTACAGCACAGATTATAACTTAATAAGTTTAGACAATCATGTTCATTTACAGAACAGCAGTGACAAGGTGACAACCTAATGACGGGGTGACCTGACCTATCTCCTGCTGATGTATGAGTCATAAAGTTATAAGCAGGTTCCTCTTCCTGTATTCTGGAGTGACAGCAGGTACGATTACAACAGCTGCCATATTTAAATACCCTTTATAGGGTGCAATTATCTGTGTTATGTATGTCAGACGTACTCACTGCCTACACATATTAATCCATAGCCTTGGTTACTCATCAGCTTTGTTGTAACCTGTGAATATAAACAATTAGGAATGTGCTTAAAGTGGGGCCACACCCACCTATTGTCTTCTGACACTAGCATGAAATTGTGTAATATTACAAATCCATAAAAACACAAGCCTTTGGCTTTCTGGTCGGCCAGTCTAACATTGCTTTCAGTCATCTTTTGAAAAAAAAATTTATTAAAGGACCCCTCTAGTATCAAATAAAAAACCTATATTCTCCATTTTTCCCCTGCACCATATTCCTCTTTGATCTGATCTCCAATACTCACTTGCCCTAAAGATCAAGCCTTGTGTTATACAATCACCTACTGTATTCTGGAGGCCGGCAAGTGATTGCAAGAGCGAACCAGTAAACAGGACTCTGCCCCACCAACCGCACATAACTCCTTTTACTGGGTACAAGGCAGAGGGGGGTCACATCGGCAGCTCTTTTATTGGGGTGATATTTAATATCTGGCACCAAGAGATTTATTGCTGGAGAAGTGCGAGTATAGGTCTGTTTTTATCCCAGAATTAGACTTATAGAAAAAAAAATTCTTATATGAGCTCAGCCCCAGATTGATTGGAAGGGTAACTGTACATAGTAATGCAGATTGTATAAGACATTATGGCTTTGACTCAACTAAGGGGTTTATTCATCAAGGGATAGCGCCAGGTAGTGCTCTGTAGCGGCAGGTAGCGTCTGGTGAACGCTGGACGCTGTAAGCAATACCACATTTATAAAAGCGAACCGGTGAGCGACTAACAGCGCCATGTAGCGTATGATTCATCATTACAGGTGGCTCAGCGTATAGCGCCGGCGCTCTAGCTTCCAGAGCGCCAGGTATTACCTGTCGCACTCCCATACATTTCAATGGACGTTCCTTTTCTTCTGTTTAAACAGGGTTTTTGTTTTTTTCTCTCAAATCATTGTGTGACCTCTCCTGGCCTAGAAAAAGTCATTTTTGAAAACTTTTTATATTTTTTTACATTTTTATGCAGAATTGTCATTACAGGTCTGGCATTAAAGTGTTAATGTCACAGTGTTACAACAATGTCATTCCATGTGTTTTCGCTTTGTTACCAGTGGACGCTGTGTGTGTGTCCTTTTTTGATAAGTATGGTGTGGAGCGCCAAGAGTCGGTTGCACTGAGCTGGCACTACCTCTCGCTCCCTGCAGCACTGTACTGGTGTTACAACATACATCACATTCATCAATGCCGGCCAGGTTACTACAGCGACTGAGGCGCTATGTTACAGTGCCCGATACCCGCTTACAGCGCCTACTAGCGGTCGCTCTAAGCGCCGCTATACAGACGCTCATCTGCCGATACCTGGCGTTAGTAATTAATAAGCCTCAAAGACTCATACACCTTCACCTCAGGTGATCCACTGGAATCACCTGCAAGAAAGGTTCAGCTGTTCAGGGAATTCAGTGGTGCACCATCATTTCTGACAGGTGAGCAAATGCCAGAAGTTTATTTTTCCCACATGACATGTTTGTGTGCTGAGCCTGTCCTGTGACATTTTAAGGGTTAAAAAAAACCTTTTTTTGGGGCCTGTGTTGAGGAGCTGGTATACTGACATGGCCTCTGGGTCCTGTGCTACCAGCTTCTATGCCTAGTATTGCAGGTTGGCAGGTAAAAGGTAACAATTCAACCACAGTATATAAATCAATGCAGATATCCAGACAAACTTACTTACTTTTCCTTGTGTCCTGAACAGAGTTTCAGCCCAGAAGGGGAAAGAATAACTAAGTGACAAAAAACATATTTTTTATATTATTTTAGTTGCTGGGAAATTGTTTTTTTATTAAATGATGCTGAAGCTCTGGTTTCAGGAAGGTTAGACACAGTTTAAAGTGGACAAAAACCCAGGATTTTGACTATCCTGGGCTTGGTCCTTGCCCCCGGGGGACCCCGATCGGGGGTGCCCCCTGTGTGAAACCAGATCGCCAAGCGCAACTCACCCCTTCCTAGTCCTACAGCGCATGCGCGGCCGCTTGTCCAATCAGCACGCTCGGAGGCACTGGCGCCACTCCGTCTAAGCCAGCGGCTCCGAGCACGCTGGCGGCCGCATCCCCCACTTCCCTCCAACAAGGAGCATGCCCACGCCGGCCATTCTCAAATGCCTGGAGCGGGCACGCGCCCTGCTATAGGGATGGTAATATACACTCCCAAACCATGAGCCTCTCCAAATGCATTTGAATTCCCCGGAGGCTGTTATTAATTAATTAATTAATTAGCTAATTATTAACAGCGCTATGGAAGAAGATGGTGCTATATAAACAAAAACTATGAATTATTTTTATAATAACTCCTAAAATAAAATATCTACCCCATTAAAAATAATTTTTTCTTCACCCATTGAACTGCCACATCTCATGTTCAGGGGATTTTGATTTTTACATTGAAGAAAACCAATTTTTATTTAACTTTATTGTGTGCAGAGTGAGAAAACCTCTGCCTGCCTCTCCTACAGCTTTAAGACAGCTCACCTATAAGACATAGGTGTCATGACACAGGAACCCTATACTTTGCTGTGGCTCCCGAAAGGGAAGGGTGAGCCCTCTCTAGTCAAGAGTAGAAATACACTTACCTTTCCTCCCCTGGTCACTCGTTGTGGGAATTTTGTTTTTCATTTTATTTTTTTTTCCCTTATAAAAGACCTAGGTCTCTGCAAGGGAAAAGGGTCTGTCTCCTTCCTTGAAGCACAAAGAGTCACTAACTATCATGAAATCAGTTTCTGGAAAGTAAAAAAAAAAAAAAAAAAAAAAACAGCTGCCTGTTGTTACATAAGCGTTATTAATTTTATGCATGTAACCAACACATACACAGGCTGTGACACTATATAAACTAATGTCATTTCTGTTATAATTACAGAGTGCAATGGCACAACATTGTAAGTCATAATAAGTGACCTATAAACCGAAGGGCAACTCAGGTAAAACAAAATGAAGCTAGTCCTCATTGTTCCCTGAGCATGTGACTGTTTTTTTTTCATTAGCATATAAAAGAAATGTTAGATCCTATCACCTGTATAAAATAATACAAGCAGTATTACTAAAGTTCACTTGCCACCTAATGATAGGTTGGGATTAGCAATCCAGATGCAGCTAGTGATTTTTTTATAGCGCAACTATGAAACAAAGCTGACCCAGCCCAATGATTTTTTTATTTATATTTTTTGCTGCTTTATTTTATATTGCTGTTGTTTCTGGGTCTATTTGAGTTCATTGGAAAAAGAACTCAGATGACATTAGGGGAATGTCATAGCTAAGTGCAGGAGCGGTGGAAAATCACCCTGATGGAATGGATCATGCTTGTGGCCATGTCTCCATTAGTTCTTTATTCCAAGGTCCAGACATAGGTGTCAGTTTGCTCCATTCCATCAGAGAGATTCTCCTGCACTTGGGGATGACAATTGTCCTAAATCCTCCTGGGCTCAGCCTGCAGACTCATTGTATTACCAGCAAAAAAAACCCCATAGAAAGAGTCAGGATGACATCTATAAGGTGAGTGCTTGACTGAATACAACTCTCCAAAAGTAGCCCCATTATAGAGTTCCAAATTAATCATTAGATAATTCATCTTATGATGGTCACACACCGTACAACCTCCATACATTTCTACCAAAACTCTTTCTGATTAAAGTGCACCTAGAGTCTAGATGGCCAACACTCCCAGACTTACTTGCTTGCCATTTTGCAATAGTTTATGGTGGCGGGGGTGCTTATGGCTAAACAGATTACTTTTATGAGACCCCCCAGGAATAGGTGAGTGCGAGTCATAAAAATGGGGGATTTGTTAATGAGGCATTCCAATTTGGCATGCCCTCTAGGGCCAGGAAATGAGACACCAAGATTTTTTTTTTACTTACTCTCTTCACAGTGGTCTAACACCCATTTTCCTGCAAATGGGTGCAGGACCCTACTCCCTCCCCTATTCCCGGCATCTCCTAGTTCCACTCTCCTGAACCACGATCCCCCTCGCTAATCATCCCCCACAAGCCTGTCCCAGGCTGGATAGACTTTTGGCCCACTTAAAAAGAGCCCTAGGGGCAATCTGGATCTGGGATGTCCTGGAGTGGGACATTCGGTTCACTAGGAGATGATTCTGTCAAAGATTATATCCACCCAAACTGCTAAGAATAGCCTCCCCACATCCTACCTCTCCTATTCCTGACCCTACACTTGATGCTAGCCAAAAGGTCGTGAAGTGTTAACTTGCAAAACACTGGGCAACTGGCCCAGGGGCAAACAAAAGGATGCTATATCTAATGAACACCCAACTACAACATGATGCAAAAAAGTGACAAGTTTTAATAAATATAATGAATGTAATTGATTAATATTTACAATGAGATATGTTTTCATAAAGAATACAAGACTCTAGACATAATGGATATAGAATCTCCAGGGTTGTGTCACTAATGAAATAAGGGAATAACCCAAATCAGTTATACACAGTGCATACAGACTAGCAGTGTGCAATACAGAGATGGACACAATCCATGGTACAAAAACAAGCACCAATGCATACATGTAAGTCAATTAACAGAAACAAAAGACATTAATGGTAAGGTAAGACAGCAGTATACCTCTGTTGGATGACAACCTAAACCCTCAACGTTTCGGTTGAGTAAACCTTCATCAGGAGGGAGAAGCTGTCCCTCCTGATGAAGGTTTACTCAACCGAAACGTTGAGGGTTTAATGTCTTTTGTTTCTGTTAATTGACTTACATGTATGCATTGGTGCTTGTTTTTGTACCATGGATTGTGTCCATCTCTGTATTGCACACTGCTAGTCTGTATGCACTGTATATAACTGATTTGGGGTATTCCCTTATTTCATTAGTGACACAACCCTGGAGATTCTATATCCATTATGTCTAGGGTCTTGTATTCTTTATGAAAACATATCTCATTGTAAATATTAATCAATTGCATTCATTATATTTATTAAAACTTGCCACTTTTTTGCATCATGTTGTAGTTGGGTGTTCATTAGATATAGCATATCCTTTTGTTTGCATGTTATTGATAAACTGTGCTATTAAGCAGACACAGCTAGCTATATTCTGAACCCTGTTCTTTGTTGTTACATCTAGTTCTTTAACTGGTTTTTCAAGGTGTGCATTTGTAGCCTGACTTCCTATATAATCAACTGGCCCAGGGGGTCATCTCATCCACCTTGAATGGCCAAGTCTCATCCTGAGAGAACCACCGTTGTGAGAATGGAAACAAAACATCGCCTTCCCCCAGAGTTTTTGAGGCTTCTGTATTTTACCTCTGAAAATACAAACAAATAAAAAAAAGGGAATCAATGCCCAACAGACAAAAGGGTATACAAATGGCCAGACAGGTCAGACAGGACTTGCTATCAGCTTAGCAATGGGGAGGCCAGTCTTGCCCTATATCAGTGTGTTCACAACAAGAGCAGATAAGAAGCAGTAATGAAGGATGCGAAAATACCTGCAGCACAAACAGCCTGATCAGTGAAAATGAAATTACAAATTAAAGCGCAAAAAAAACAAACAGCCGATAAATACTTACCTTTCCCCTGGGCCAGATGATCCATAGTAAGAGGTCTCCCTCTTTAGCTAATAACTGTCTTCTGCTGCCCCTCTGGAACCCTGCTTTTATTAATTGCCAGGGAAGATGTTAATAAATGTATTAAAGTGTTTGCATGCATTATATCAAGTTTAAAGTATCAAGTCTTTCCCCTGTGTGAACCCCCCCCCCCCCAGATCACCGCAGCCAACTCACCTTATCCTGGTCCCACGGCGTGTCTAAGAGCAGCTGTGATGGCCGCATCCTCCACGTCCCTCTCGCAGTGTGCGTGCCACTTGTGAATGGCCGGCAGGGGCACGGTCCCTGTTATAGGGAGGCAGAGGATGCGGCGGTCAGAGCCACTGCTCTTAGATGTACCGTGGGCCCGGGAAGAGGTGATTTGCTGTGGTGGTCTGGAGGGGAGGGGGGGGGTTCACACAGCAGGGCACCCCCGGGGAAAGGACCAAGACCCAGGATAGTCAACACTTTTGACTATCCTGGGTTTTGGTCCACTTTAAAGCAGATAGAAACCCATTTTTTTTTTGTCCCCGGACCCTACACCCACCCCAGTACCTTGGGCACTGTTGTTGGTTCGGTGGTGGCCCAGTTTTCAAATAAAATCAGGCTTTGCCATCGCCGAAGCCACCCCCTGCGGGCACTTTTGAGATCGACGCTTGGCTGATCTCAAAGGTGCCATTGTGACAAGGTGCAGCCAGCTGCCCGCATCCCCATCATGGCATTCGGGTACTCATGCTCTCGCGCTCAGCCATTTAGAAAGCCTGCGTGCAGAAGCAATCACAGCTACTTGGAAGCAGGGGATGCGCAGCCGGCAATGGCGGAAGCTGCCTGGTAAAGGTGAGTTTACCGGTGAGCCCAGGGGTTTCACACAGTGTGACATCCTGCTATAGGCTATCTGCTGGCTGCTTTAAAACGTATTGATTGTAAGTTGGAACACTTGACAGACAGAGTATACAGTGTAATCACAGTTTTAGAAAAAAAAGCCTGAAGGCGTGTTTTACCCTTTTTGACTATCCTGGGTTTTGGTCCTTTAACCTGATTGGGATGCCCCACTGTGTGAAACGCCCCAGATCACCCAAAGAAACCACGTCTTCCCAGTCCTACAGCGCATGCGTGGCCGCTCGTCCAATCAGCACGCTCGGAGCCGCTGAGGTCACGCCATCTAAGATGGCGTCTAAGGCCAGTGTCTCTGAGCGTGCTGGGGGCCGCATCCCCTGCTTCCCTCTAGCAGGGAGAATGCCCGCACGGGTCACTCACAAATGGCTGGCATGGGCATGCGCCATGCTAGGGGGATAGCGGGGATGTGGCCGTGGTCCGTGCGTGCGCTGTTGGAGTGAGAACAAAGGTGAGTGAACGGGCCACCTGGGGGGTTTCACACAGTAGGGCATCCTGGTTTTTGGATGCCCCGGGAGGAGGGATTCGATCAAGATTCCTGGGCCAATCGAGCTGGGTTTTGATCCACTTTAATAATAGTAACAGGCAGATGGATTGCCCTTTGGACATTTCGGGGTGCTGTCACCCCTTCCTCAGCACAGTGGTCTTCACCTTCTGGCTTTTTTTCTCTAAAACTGTGATTACACTGTATACTCTGCTTGAGTGTATTTTATATGCTCTGGTACCTGATCATGACTTTATGCAATGTGGATAATGGGACATTATGAGACTAATATTATTAATATTGGAAACATATTTCTCTGATGAAGATTATGCATTCCTTGCACATGAGTATTGTCATTGCATCTTTGGGCCACAAGGTGGCACTGTTATTGTGTACCAATTATACCTGCATTGTGGATGGGCACTATACAGGGTAGAGATCTCTATTGTCTCACATGCTTAGCTGTTGATATGAACTTTTCCTGAAGGATGATGAGCTGATTATGCTTTTTTATTGAACTAGACCTCTATCCATATATGAAATCTATAAGCGAATATGTAATCATGATTGTGACACCACTGTAATTGTGGCTTTAATATATGATCACTTTTTGTTGCATCAAAGTTGTGGAATGCATTACTGATATTATAGAATTCGAAATCAGACACAGTATTTGTACCTGAGTATAACAGTAACTTGGGTAATAGATAACTGCTTCTGAGTGTGTGTGTGTGTGTGTGTGTGTGTGTGTGTGTGTGTGTATATATATATATATATATATATCCTATTAATGATTTTATAATTATTTATGTAGCGCCATCCTCTTCTGTGGTGCTGTATAAAGCCAAAATTGCAGACCGCATAAATAGTAAGCAGAATATTATACATTATGTGGAATGCAACAGCAAGGTAGCAATGATGCTGATAACAGGATGAGATGAGGGATTCCAGTCCTGCTCATACAAGCTTACAATATTAAGGATGGGGAGGGTGATGGGCAGAGTGACAAGTAGTCTGTAGGCCCTGTTCCATCTTTCTCTGTGGTGTGGTTGACCACATTCATTTACATTCTTTGATAGTTAACCATTGTATTTTCAGGTGCTTGCAAACAATGGGGCGGTGAGATCTCTTTGTTGAATAGTTTCTGTAGAAGACCCCTCCATATTCCTCTTTGAAGGTGGGAGCTCTTCTCTTCAGTGAGTCACAAACTGAAAACTGACATTAAAGTGTCCCTCATCTTCTCTATTCTATTGAAATAAATAGACCCTAGACATCCTACTCCTATTTTTTGGACTGGCTTCCCCTCCTCTTAGGCCGACAGTCAGCTACTTGCTTTGTCTAGGCCTGTTCATCTTCCAGAAAAGTTCTGCTTGTCCAGAATGGACTCTTCTTGTTCAGGACAGGGAACTCGCCTTGAGCAGGATGGTTAATCATGACAAGGGGGACTCACTTAGTCCAGGCCAACTCTCAGTAGTCAGTAGGAGTAGTCACCTGGTCCAGAATGGTTTTCTCAGAAAAAGGCACTCACCTGGCCCAGGCTGGCTCTTCATGACAAAGGGGGACTTGCCTTATGAAGTAGTGTTCCTCGTGAAAAGAGGGGGCTTATCTTGTGTAGCAGAGTTCTTCAAATCACTTTGTCCAGGCCAAACCTTTGCAAGACCATAAGTAGGAGCATGTTTCATTGACCAGCATCTCTTCCAAAAGAAGGTACCAGGTGGAGGTGCTGGTCACCACAGTTTGTTGCAGCTTCTAGTCTAGCTGTGATCTAGATAAGGTGGGTATAGCATCAAGGCGAGTGGGTCTTTCCTCTCCACCCTTGAGATACTTACCATATCCATCCCTATGACAAGAGAGAACCAAATCTGCAGCACCAGTTGCCTTCTATTGGCTATCTGGTCAAACAAAGACCTGGTCTACAGTAGCAGGCTAAAGGTTAGTTTGGGGCAGCGGCAACTAAATGTGACAGGTCCCCGGTGGGAACATTAAATGGGGCCCTGTCATGGCTCGTACAGTAAACATTTGTCTTTTTGGATGTGGCTAGAAAGTAAAGACCGAAACAGCAGAAACACATTGGAGCTTCCTTTCTCTAAATGATGCTAAGTGAGCATAAGTATGATAAATGAGGAGGAGCAGCAATGATGGGACTTCCCTGACCTCATGGGCTTTGGTGCAGCTGCACCCTCTATAGTTATGCCCCCGGTTGAGGGGTTGTGGTCCTGGGAAAGTTTTAGCATGGGGGGTGTAGGTCCCAATGTGTACTAACAAGAGAGTAAACTCTAGGACAGGCTTTGGGTCAAATGGGTGGCATGCTGGGGGGCTACGCCCACCCCAGCCAGCCTCAAAATAGCACCCAGCCAGCTGGAGAATCTAAACCAAGCCCCTTAATTTGATCTAATGTTTATTATTATCACCTTTACACCACTTTAAACTCCTATGATCTTACAAAATTAATTTCTTTTGAATAGTTTTCTAGGTGGCTGTAAAAAAATCAGACACCATAGAGGGAGTACAGTATGGCATCCATGATAATTTTTATCAGTTGCGATTTTGTTTATATTCCTTTCACCCAGTTGTCTACAGCCAAACCATAGTGTTTTGCCAGCAGCATGACTATATTTACAGCACTGCACAGCGCCTCGAGGAGCCGACAAAAGGTCGGATTCTCCCTCTAGTTCTAGTCCTGTCTGAGACCAGTAAATCCAAATATGTGAACATACATCTTAAAGAGGTAAAGTACACTTTTGATGGCATTTTTGAAAGAGCATATTTTTTGTGCATATATTAGATAAGCTCAGCACCTTGATGATAGCATTTTGGCACACAAAAAATAAACAATTTCATGTACAATTGAAAGTGAACTTTCCCTTCAAGCCCTTATTTGCAAGGGTCTTGGTCCACAGGGACATCAAACTAACCTAATCACCCCCCTCATGCCGGGAATTCATGAAAAAGGTGAGGTACTATTGGGGCTCATAGACAGGGGGTGGAAGTGGGTTAGAGTCCTTGTGAACTTGCCTATTATCGCATAGTTGGAGAGAGCCTTGTTTTAGGACTGGGATTTCTGGGTCCCACCAGTAAAACTGAGTCCACTGGGCCACCCCACACTTAGATGCAAATATCACTGGCTTATATTCAGGGCCCATGCAAAGAAACATTATGCCAAACTGTATTGTCTGTGTGTGTGCATATGGGATGCCACTAATAGTCTATACATAGTTCAGTGATAAAGGCCCTCAAAATCCAGTCCCAGTCTGGGCAACACTAAATAAATCCATCTCTTTAACCAGATTGCTTTCTTTACACAGTGGGATGTTTATGATCATTAAATATCACACACGAGAAATATTCTTCTGATTCTGTCCTATATGGTTGGGAGTCCTAGCTCATTATGTAAGGTTATATCATATGACTTGTTGCATTTTATTTGAGGACTTGCCGTGTAGAGTGCTTATTAATAATGCAGGTAAGGCAGGGCTGTGCGATGCTGCAGCCTAGGTGAAGATAACCGACACTTCTTTATATACTGCCAGCTTATTTATGACATGTTCTGAGTCAGGAACTCCACCCAGCATTCTCCATGACTGTCCTTCTCTATTCCAACAGGTTTTCATTCCCTACGATATCTGAGATAGCATGAAAGACAACATAAACATGCCTAAGAAAGACACCTACATTATTGGTAAGTTTTATTAAGCAGCCTTACTTATAGTAACTGTGTTGTATGCTGGATCTATACATGGTACACTACTTTTAGGTTGTACGCTGCTATTGTGCTGGATCCAAGGCCAGATTATGAAGGGGTGCGAGCCCCTAGCCTCCACCAACCATTGGGTTATGGTCTGGCCCATGGACCTGTATGTGGTACACTGCTATTGTGATGGACCTGTATGTGGTACACTGCTATTGTGATGGATCTATACGTGGTATACTGCTATAGTGCTGGCTCTATATATGGTGCACTGCTATTGTGATGGATCTATACACAGTAATCGTAGGAGAGCTCACAGGAAGGAGGCGACTAGAAGCCCCCTGATTGGGTAGTTCGCCTTCCTCCTGTGTGGAGACCACACCTCAACTAACTGAGATATATAAAGTTACCCAGTCAGCTGGTATAGTCTCAAGGTGTTATAATAGTGAAAAAGTTTGGTTGGGGGCTAGGCTCACCCCCATATAGGAGAAGAAACACCTTTGAAACTAACCACGCCTGTTTTATCCAGTATTACAAATGTTCATTAAGTGTTAATCGTTCATAACTAATTTTATTAAACAGATATAACACACATTTGCTGAAATGCCTTTAAGTGTGGCCCCCTGCCACAGGCACCAGCCACAAGTTTACAATCAATTGTTATTTTATAAAAGACTTGATACACATTTGTACAACAATAATCACATATAAAACACTTATACAAAGTTAAAAACCAATAACAATATGCAGCATAGGCAGTTCATAGTGGCACTCATATAGGGGACCAAGACTATTTTTAGGGCTATAGATGAACTGAAGTGGGCGAAACTAGTTCATCTAGCCCCTATATGGGTGCCACTATGAACTGCCTATGCTGCATATTGTTATTGGTTTTTAACTTTGTATAAGTGTTTTATATGTGATTATTGTTTTA
This sequence comes from Gastrophryne carolinensis, assembly GCA_027917425.1. Classification (NCBI taxonomy): domain Eukaryota; kingdom Metazoa; phylum Chordata; class Amphibia; order Anura; family Microhylidae; genus Gastrophryne; species Gastrophryne carolinensis. The sequence goes on from CM051235.1 coordinate 575,630,780, forward strand.
CAAATGTGTATCAAGTCTTTTTCTCTATACACAGTACACTGCTATTGTGCTGTACAGTATGATCTATACAAGGTACATTGCTATTGTGTTCATGCTGGATATATACACAGTACACTGTAATTATGCTATATGCTGGATATATATATGGTACACTATTGTGATGTATGCTGGATCTATATATGGTACACTGCTATCGGGCTGTTGCTGGATCTATATATGGTACACTGCTATTGGGCTGTATGCTGGATCTATACATGGTACACTGCTATTGTGCTGTATGCTGGATCTATACATGGTACACTGCTATTGGGCTGTATGCTGGATCTATACATGGTACACTGCTATTGGGCTGTATGCTGGATCTATACATGGTACACTGCTATTGTGCTGTATGCTGGATCTATACATGGTACACTGCTATTGGGCTGTATGCTGGATCTATACATGGAACACTGCTATTGGGCTGTATGCTGGATCTATACATGGTACACTGCTATTGTGCTGGATCTATACATGGTACACTGCTATTGTGCTGGATCTATACATGGTACACTGCTATTGTGCTGTATGCTGGATTTATACATAGTACACTTCTATTGGGCTGTATGCTGGCTCTATACATGGTACACTGCTATTGGGCTGTATGCTGGATCTATACATGGTACACTTGTATTGGGCTGTATGCTGGATCTTAACATGGTACACTGCTATTGGGTTGTATGCTGGATCTATACATGGTACACTGCTATTGTGCTGTATGCTGGATCTATACATGGTACACGGCTATTGTGCTGTATGCTGGATCTATACATGGTACACTGCTATTGTGCTGTATGCTGGATCTATACATGGTACACTTGTATTGGGCTGTATGCTGGATCTATACATGGTACACTGCTATTGTGCTGTATGCTGGATCTATACATGGTACACTTGTATTGGGCTGTATGCTGGATCTATACATGGTACACTGCTATTGTGCTGTATGCTGGATTTATACATGGTACACTGCTATTGTGCTGTATGCTGGATCTATACATGGTACACTGCTATTGTGCTTTATGCTGGATTTATACATAGTACACTTCTATTGGGCTGTATGCTGGATCTATACATGGTACACTGCTATTGTGCTGTATGCTGGATCTATACATGGTACACTGCTATTGGGCTGTATGCTGGATTTATACATGGTACACTGCTATTGTGCTGTATGCTGGAACTATACATGGTACACTGCTATTGTGCTGTATGCTGGATTTATACATAGTACACTTCTATTGGGCTGTATGCTGGATCTATACATGGTACACTGCTATTGGGCTGTATGCTAGATCTATACATGGTACACCGCTATTGGGCTGTATGCTGGATCTATACATGGTACACTGCTATTGTGCTGTATGCTGGATTTATACATGGTACACTGCTATTGTGCTGTATGCTGGATCTATACATGGTACACTGCTATTGTGCTGTATGCTGGATCTATACATGGTACACTGCTATTGTGCTGTATGCTGGATTTATACATGGTACACTTGTATTGGGCTGTATGCTGGATCTATACATGGTACACTGCTATTGGGTTGTATGCTGGATCTATACATGGTACACTGCTATTGTGCTGGATCTATACATGGTACACTGCTATTGGGTTGTATGTTGGATCTATACATGGAACACTGCTATTGTGCTGTATGCTGGATCTATACATGGTACACTGCTATTGTGCTTTATGCTGGATCTATACATGGTACACTGCTATTGGGCTGTATGCTGGATCTAAACATGGTACACTGCTATTGTGCTGTATGCTGGATTTATACATGGTACACTTGTATTGGGCTGTATGCTGGATCTATACATGGTACACTGCTATTGGGCTGTATGCTGGATCTATACATGGTACACTGCTATTGTGCTGTATGCTGGATTTATACATGGTACATTTGTATTGGGCTGTATGCTGGATCTATACATGGTACACTGCTATTGGGTTGTATGCTGGATCTATACATGGTACACTGCTATTGTGCTGGATCTATACATGGTACACTGCTATTGGGTTGTATGTTGGATCTATACATGGAACACTGCTATTGTGCTGTATGCTGGATCTATACATGGTACACTGCTATTGTGCTTTATGCTGGATTTATACATGGTACATTTGTATTGGGCTGTATGCTGGATCTATACATGGTACACTGCTATTGGGTTGTATGCTGGATCTATACATGGTACACTGCTATTGTGCTGGATCTATACATGGTACACTGCTATTGGGTTGTATGTTGGATCTATACATGGTACACTGCTATTGTGCTTTATGCTGGATCTATACATGGTACACTGCTATTGTGCTGTATGCTGGATCTATACATGGTACACTGCTATTGTGCTTTATGCTGGATCTATACATGGTACACTGCTATTGGGTTGTATGCTGGATCTATACATGGTACACTGCTATTGTGCAGTATGCTGGATCTATACATGGTACACTGCTATTGGGTTGTATGCTGGATCTATACATGGTACACTGCTATTGTGCAGTATGCTGGATCTATACATGGTACACTGCTATCGGGCTGTTGCTGGATCTATACATGGTACACTGCTTTTGGGCTGTATTGTGCTGTATGCTGGATCTATATATGGTACACTGCTATTGGGCTGTATGCTGGGTCTTTACATGGTAGACTGCTATTGGGCTGTATTGGGCTGTATGCTGGATCTATAAATGGCAGACTGCTATTGGGCTGGATCACTACATGGGACACTGCTATTGTGCTGTATGCTGCATCTATACATGGTACACTGCTATTGGGTTGTATGCTAGATCTATACATGGTACACTGCTATTGTACTGTATGCTGGATCTATACATGGTACACTGCTATTGTGCTGTATGCTGGATCTTTACATGGTAGACTGCTATTGTGCTGTATGCTGGATCTTTACATGGTAGACTGCTATTGGGTTGTATGCTGGATCTATACATGGTACACTGCTATTGTGCTGTATGCTGGATCTATATATGGTACACTGCTATTAGGCTGTATGCGGGATCTTTATATGGTAGACTGCTATTGGGCTGTATGCTGGATCTATACATGGTACACTGCTTTTGGGTTGTATGCTGGATCTATACATGGTACACTGCTATTGTGCTGGATCTATACATGGTACACTGCTTTTGGGTTGTATGCTGGATCTATACATGGTACACTGCTTTTGGGTTGTATGCTGGATCTATACATGGTACACTGCTTTTGGGTTGTATGCTGGATCTATACATGGAACACTGCTATTGTGCTGTATGCTGGATCTATACATGGTACACTGCTATTGTGCTGGATCTATACATGGTACACTGCTATTGTGCTGTATGCTGGATCTATACATGGCACACTGCTATTGTGCTGTATGCTGAATCTATACATGGTACACTGCTATTGGGTTTTATGCTGGATCTATACATGGTACACGACCATTGGGCTGTATGCTGGATCTATACATGGTACACTGCTATTGTGCTGTATGCTGGATCTATATATGGTACACTGCTATTAGGCTGTATGCGGGATCTTTATATGGTAGACTGCTATTGGGCTGTATGCTGGATCTATACATGGTACACTGCTTTTGGGTTGTATGCTGGATCTATACATGGTACACTGCTATTGGGTTGTATGCTGGATCTATACATGGTACACTGCTATTGTGCTGGATCTATACATGGTACACTGCTTTTGGGTTGTATGCTGGATCTATACATGGTACACTGCTTTTGGGTTGTATGCTGGATCTATACATGGTACACTGCTTTTGGGTTGTATGCTGGATCTATACATGGAACACTGCTATTGTGCTGTATGCTGGATCTATACATGGTACACTGCTATTGTGCTGGATCTATACATGGTACACTGCTATTGTGCTGTATGCTGGATCTATACATGGCACACTGCTATTGTGCTGTATGCTGGATCTATACATGGTACACTGCTATTGGGTTTTATGCTGGATCTATACATGGTACACGACCATTGGGCTGTATGCTGGATCTATACATGGTACACTGCTATTGTGCTGTATGCTGGATCTATACATGGTACACTGCTATTGTGCTGTATGCTGGATCTATACATGGTACACTGCTATTGTGCTGTATGTTGGATCTATACATGGTACACTGCTATTGGGTTGTATGTTGGATCTATACATGGTACACTGCTATTGGGTTGTATGTTGGATCTATACATGGTACACTGCTATTGTGCTGTATGCTGGATCTATACATGGTACACTGCTATTGGGCTGTATGCTGGATCTATACATGGTACACTGCTATCGGGCTGTATGCTGGATCTATACATGGTACACTGCTATTGGGTTGTATGTTGGATCTTTACATGGTAGACTGCTATTGTGCTGTATGCTGGATCTATACATGGTACACTGCTATTGGGCTGTATGCTGGATCTATACATGGTACACTGCTATTGGGTTGTATGTTGGATCTTTACATGGTAGACTGCTATTGTGCTGTATGCTGGATCTATACATGGTACACTGCTATTGGGCTGTATGCTGGATCTATACATGGTACATTGCTATTGTGCTGTATGCTGGATCTATACATGGTACACTGCTATTGTGCTATATGCTGGATCTATACATGGTACACTGCTATTGTGCTGGATCCAGTGGCGTTGCTAGGGCTGGTGTCACCCGGGGCGGTAGGAAATGGTGTCACCCCCCCCCCCCCCCCCCCCAAAGAAAAAAAAATGTTGTATGTTGAAAGAACTCAATGTTAATGTTAATGTTTCACATAGCGGGGCATCCCGATTTCGGATGCCCCGGAGGGAGGGATCGGATAGACCTAGAGTCAGCAGCTGCCCGGGGCGGGGGAAGGCGAGCAGCAGGAGGCGGCCACCTGTCAGCACCAGGACTTCTCCACTATAGAGGTAAAGACACCCAAACAAAGGACCGACCCCACCCAGCAAGGGGCAGAGAAAAGGAGCACACCGATTACAGACAGCTGGAGGAGAAAAGGGGCGGGCCAGACAGGCAGCAACCAATAGGAGTCGGGGCAGGGCCAGACATCGCACCTGAACAAAAGCGGGGCGCGCGCCTATTATAATCAATGTATGATAGCAGAGGCGCTTATGCGTTGTGCAGTACCTCACTAGCACACATACATCGGCCTGCACGCTCCCTTTATGTCCATTAAAAACACCCATCTCCCGCCAGGTAACGCGCCCACCATGCAACACCACCACACACGCCACTGAGCAGTTACAGCTATAAATCCCCGAATAAACAGGAACAGCGTGCGCTCACCCCAGCAACACCACACACGCCCTCACCTGTTTCTGGCGACGAATACCGTGCGCGCTCTCAGCAACAGCGAACAAAAGCTCCCACCTCGTCCACGTGACCTGCTGTGCGCGCACACCATTGGTCCACAGATTCTGGACAGGCACCAGCAGCCGCTCCGCCTCCTGCCAAATGGCGCTCGAGCGCTGTGGGAGAGATGTGTAGGTGTCGCCGTGAGGGCATAGCATCCCCACAACTGACTGCTCTGTGCCACAGGCTGGCAATAATTGAGGTGACATAATGCTATAGTGCGGTGTCACCCTCTAGGTCTGGTGTCACCCGGGGCGGTCCGCCCCCCCCGCCCCCGGGTCGCTACGCCACTGGCTGGATCTATACATGGTACACTGCTATTGGGCTGTATGCTGGATCTATACATGGTACACTGCTATTGGGTTGTATGCTGGATCTATACATGGTACACTGCTATTGGGCTGTATGCTGGATCTATACATGGTACACTGCTATTGGGCTGTATGCTGGATCTATACATGGTACACTGCTATTGGGCTGTATGCAGTGGCGTTGCTAGGGCTGGTGTCACCCGGGGCGGTAGGAAATGGTGTCACCCCCCCCCCCAATGGTGTCACCCCCACCCCCCCCAAAGAAAACAAACAAAAAAAAAAGCATTTTTGCCGGCATGGTGGGAGCGGGCCGGCCGGTTCCGCGCTGACAGCGGAACCGGCCGGCCCGCTCTGCTGTCAGCGGAACCGGCCGGCCCGCTCCCACCATGCCGGCATTTTTAAAAAAAGCAAACACTTACCTGCAGGTCCGGAGCGTGGAGGCCGGCGCCGCTCTCAGCTGTCATCTGAGGGCGCGTCATCAGAGGCGCCCTCTGATGACGCGCCCTCAGATGACAGCTGAGAGCGGCGCCGGCCTCCACGCTCCGGACCTGCAGGTAAGTGTCTCTATACCGAGGTCCGAGGGGTGACCGGCCGAGAGGTGTCACCCTCTAGGTCTGGTGTCACCCGGGGCGGTCCGCCCCCCCCGCCCCCGGGTCGCTACGCCACTGGCTGTATGCTGGATCTATACATGGTACACTGCTATTGATAAATTAATACTGTAGCCAAAGGCAGCACATATTGTTTTATAGTACTTCAGTAGTTTGATATAATAGCGGGAGTAGTCTCCATGTGCCCATTGCTGAGTATCTGATAAACCTGCAAAGGGTTAAATCTTCCTGCTTTCAGCTTGCCCATGCTTTCTGTCAGGGACCACTTTTTTTTATTGTTTGTTTTATGGAAGCAGTTTTCCCTATTTGCAATCTGTTGCTGTTGGCATCTATACACCAAGAATACAGCAAACACCAAGATGTACAAAAAGCTGCTGTTGTGATGGAGCTCACTCAATCTCACACCTGCCCAGCAGCAGTGTTCTATACAGTGCTCTCTTCTTGTAGATCTTGGTATAAAAACGTATTCAATATAAGAAAGAAAAATACTAAATTAATTCAGCACCTTGAGGACACCATTTGGCACACTAAAATATACACATACCTACATACTTTTCAGGGTGGGAAAGAGGGACATTAGTTAAATTTGGCCACGCCCCGTTATTGAGGGATGGATAGGAGATCGGTTGTAACAGTTAAAACGTTTAAATCGTTTATTGATGCAGATCTGCATGTTACACCTCCAAAAAGGTACAAATGAGGACAATAAGGGACATGGGGAAATTGGCTTCAAAAGAGGGACAGTCTCTCCAAATCGGGGACTCTTGGGAGGTATGTATACAGGTTCAAAAATTCCATCGAAAGGGGCCTTTCCCTTTTTTAAATCTGTTTTTTTTTTTAAGTTGTTACCAGTTATCTTTCATCTTTTCTCTATAGATTGTTATGTAGTTAGTAGTGATAAAAATATGATGGTAGCCAATCATTTTCCATCATCTTGGCTGAATTGCTTGTGATCAGCATCTCTACCATTTCTCGTCTTTAGATGGCGCTGCTGATCATGTCTATGACAATCCTGCCTTTCAGCATGTTGACAGCCCGGCAAGCAATGGGATAATAAAGCAGACAGACAAGTAAGTGTCTTCTTCCTGTAACACTTCTCCTGTGTCTCAGGTGGTGATTTAAGTGGGGTCAGGCCACGCTGACCACAAAAGGGAAATGATTTTGAAGCCTTCTAGACTCTTCTGTTTAAACAGATCCCCGGTGCCCGCCTGTCTTTACTTTGTTCAATAAATCTGTTGATACTTCTGGAAAATGAAAGGGCATCTCAAAGGTACAAATCATCCAAGTAGCCATTTCCTTCCCTCTCAAGTGCTTCATTACGTTCACCTTAATAGGCAGAAGTAATTATTTCTATTTCAGTGTTTTATTTGAGGTTAGAAAATCTGCAGATGCTGCGAACATTTTAATTTTGTATCTAAACACTGTCAGGGGCGGACTGGCCATAGGGAGACCCGGGAGAATTCCAGGTGGGTCGCACTGCTTTGGGGCCAGTTGGGTTGCTGCTTATTACCCTTCCTCCATATTCTCTCTCTCTCAGCACTCCTGTAGCGGGCTCCCCTGTACCCTCCTAGCCATGAAACCCCAGCCCATGTTCTGCCCCCAATGCTAACCATTCAGAATCATGACTGTAGGCCGGGACAGACTGGCCAATGGGAGACAAGGAGAATTCCCTGAGGGTCATACTTCGTTTGGGCCAAATGGGCTGCCACTTCACTCCGGCTCTACTCTGTCCTTTTCTAACACCCCCTTGGCTCCCTGCCTCCAGTCTGGTTCCATTCAGATGCCCTCCCAGCCTCCTGGTCCAGCTCCACTTAACAAAACCATTAAATATATTCATTATATAGATATTGACTTACCATACGAGAAGTATGGACTTTTGGACTAAATGCTGTATTGTGTGAATGATGTTGTCATTAAACACCATTTTAGTGGGGATCTTGGACAGATTTCTATTCTACTGTAGCTTTCTGATATGGGTTCTCATGCAAGCATGCATCAGGGTATTCTCTTGGATCGTATCCATCATTTGCAAGCAAATATGAGGACAAGACATGAAGGTGGGTTTCATTATAATGCACGGAACACGTCACTCATTCAGTGTAATTAGGCACTTCCTGGGCGCATTCCCTTTATGCGTGGCAGCCAGGGGTGCAGTAAGATGCTGTAGAGTGTGAACTCTTAAATCAGTAAGTTTTAGAGCATCTGTTGGTGAGCAAGCTATTGCGAGGGATAAGTATTCCTTTGTTTTTGTCCCAATGGGGCCTTTAAAGAGCACCTGTTACTAAATTTCCCCACACTGAAAGTAAAACTTGTATAAAGCGTGTAATGCACAGTTAACTAATAATTTTTCAAAAACTCCATCCCAACATGACTGTATAAATGACCAGAGCTTTTGCAGAGTCAGAGCAGCCAGTTAGTTTCAACAGGGGCCTAACTGATGACACACACAGTCATCTCAGCTCTCCGGAGCAATGCAGGGCCGCCAGTTGGAACGCCGCTCGCTCTTTCGGCAAGCATTGTGCAGATGCAGCTGAGCCTTGTTAAGATGAAAATCTGCTCTGTGCGTCACAGGGTAAATATTTAACAAAAGCCAAAATAAACTCGAACACAAGCGAAAACTTTCTTTTTAGCTCGGCTGGAAAAGTGTTAGTGCCGCTGTAAGGCTCCTTTTTCTGTCTGTCAACCTGTTGGGGGGGATTCTGCCTTGCTTTCTCTGTCACAGGGACAAAATGCCTGTCTCTCGCACAGAAACGCCTGGGTGTATTGAAACATCTATTGCCCCTTTCTTTTTTTTCTATGGGATTTACTGTATTAAGGATCACCTGTGGGCTAATAGTGAAGTGTACTTACTTCCCTAACCCAGGGCCGTATTTGGTGTTCATGGTGCCCTAGGCACTTTAAGTGCTTGCGCCCCCTTTTTGGAGAGAAGTGTGGAGGGGCAAAGGGTGCAATGGGCTAGGTGCAGAGTGTGTGTGTGTGGAGGAGGGAGCAGCCAAGCATGTTCATCTTTTCCGGCATTCTGACATACAGGAGTCACCTGACCGCACCAGTGGAGGGGAGATGCTCTGGCCTGTGTTCAACTCATTGCATCCCCCCCTTTACACAAATACACTCTGTCCTTCTGTGGCTGGGGGGGGGTGCTTGTTAGGAGGCATTCATTTTCTGGCTATGAGAGTTTTAATTTCTTTTTTACTACAGTAGTAAAATAAACCAGCACCCTCCCCCCTTTCAGGTTGCCACCTAGGCACGTGCCTATGGTTGCCTAATGGGAAATACAGCCCTTCCCTAATCCACAGCGCACCTTTCCCCACTGATCAAGTATGCCCACCCTCTGTATACCTCTTCACTACCAACACCCATGCTGGAGCCCCTGCACACCCCTCCGGACACCCGTAAACCTTACCTTGACCTCGCTCCTCTGCTGGGAATCCAGTACTGCAAATGGCTGCCTGGCGCTTATATGGCCAGTGTCCAAAGGGGTGTGCGGGGGGGGGGGGGGGGGATAGGGGCTCCAGCATGGGTATTGGTCCACTTTAATTATCTTTGTTTGGACTATTGGATGTGAGGAAATTTCACAAAATTAGAAAGGACTCTTTAATTTGAGTGTGTTGCATTAATGGTGATATTTTCTGCATTTCCTCACATTGTTTCTTCTGCCTAAAGATATTTGCGTTTAGCATTAAGCATGTATTTTACCAAGCTTTTTCATTTTTAGCTGATTTAAAAATTGATTAAGCCCATCGTAGCAGGTGCACACACGATCATGCACCTAAACGCATGCATTCTTCAGTTTGCTACGTGTGAATGGGCCCTTAGTGCACGTGCACCTGTGCTCTTGAGTAAGGAGCAAAATTGATCCATATAAATACTAAACCGTTTACTGAAAACAAAAGTTGCGCTTGGCGCAGAAAACATTTTCAAGCTGATTTTGTTTCCAGGTTTTTCAGCTTCACCCATCCAAACCTTAATATTGGGCCACTTCTGTATGCACAGTAACCAGTACCACATGTCTGCGGTAACGTGTTTCAGCGAATTAGTCTGTAAATACAGATGTCTCTTAGCTTTTCCTTTTTTTTAATATTTTTAAACGTTCATTGCAGTAGAGGCAAATGTAATTACACCTTCTGGCTGCCGTTTAGGCCTTCTTAATGCGCCGCTTGTTATTGCAGCAGATTTTAAGGCATTATACACAGCCACAATAAAGCACATGAGGCTAATGTGCCATTATGTTTTTAACATTTCCATTCTGTTCTTGGGTCTTAGTTGTAGAAGTTGTAATAAAACGATCTCTGCATGGAGATAATTGCAGTTTTTTGGAATTTAAGTTAGCTTTTGGCTCGGCAGGTACAAATGCTGCATAAATACTGGTAAATGAGTATGTAGGAATCGAGCCTTCTTCCTCTCAATCTGAAGCTGATCATTAGGCCATGCCATAAAGCAGGGAGGTAACTACAGATTCAAAATGTATTAGTTGAGGTTTATTTGCCATAGTACATGTATGCTTGCGGCTGGTGGTGGTGAGAGCAACAATAATGCATGGGGGGGGATTTATTAATTATTTTGTTAATGCATAGTTGGGGTGCATTATAGGTAGTGATGAGCTCTGAATTTGTGTTTCGTTCACCCAGACCTTCCAGTGGAACAGGCATAGGGTCTCTGGCAATATACCAGTCCCATGCTCTTTGGTATAGCGCTGCTGCGCTTCCAGGGGTGCAGTTGGGCCACCTTCTGCATCTCTGGTTCTAAAGAGGCAGAGCTGGTAGTCCTTGGCACCCCTTACCAGTTCACAAGGAGTAAAGTAGGGAAGTAAAACAGACACACCCCAACTTAAAACATTTTAATAACATCTAAATTTACGTTTATTTACCTCCAGCATCTTCTTACTCATTCAGGACTGGATGGCATCCTCCATTCATCTTTCATTCAAGTCCAGTGAGTCCAATGTGGGTCCTGGGGAGTGGGGTCTATCCTGGTGGCCCCTCTTCTATTCCATGGGGGCCACAGGAATACTAAAGGCTTAAAAGAGGCACAGAACTCAACCTTGTTAGCTTGCAGACCAACCTAAAATCTTGTCGCCCCAGGTATACTCCAGCCAGTGATAGAGAATTGGCCTTTGAAGATTTGCCATTAATGTGATGATCTAATAACTATGTATAAATATATTCAGGATCAATACAAAGATCTGTCCCACAATCTATTTATACCCCGAGTGTAACCATAAACCGAGGGCATCCACTAAGGTTAGAGAAAAGATGCTTTCTTCACTGACATAGGAGGGGATTCTTCTCTGTAAGAGCAGTGAGACTATGGAACTTGCTGCCAGAGGAGGTAGTAATGATGGATACAGTAAAAACTTTCAAAATTGGCCTGGATGCCTTCCTGCCATGTAATAACATTTCCAGCTATGGCTGAGCTGGATGGAATAAAGTCTTTATTCAACCTTACATACTATGTTACTATGATGGAATTTGCAAATCCATACCCTTGGGATTTAAAAGCTTCAACTCGCAGTGACTGGGATATATATCTGGCTGGGAGCCAGAGATAAAGGAGAGGGGACCTGTGTCCTCCTATGGAAGATGTGTCAATTAAGAGAATACATTGGCATAGCAACCTAGGACATGTTGCCGTCACACAAACATGTAGCTGGCGCACGTGTACACAAAACTACACATGTGTGGTTCTGGAAAACAGTAGAGCATCAAGAGTCTGCTGGGATCATTAGTCATGTCGGTAAAGGTTCCTGACAGGATATTTATTGCTCCCCTCCCACCAAAACTTTTAGTGTGCCACATGGGCAATGTCCTAAGATCTGATGGTTGAGTTAATTAATGATAAAACACACTACATCATGACTTTTAGATATTTTACAACATGGACATGCACTGCAGATGCTGAATTTGAATGTTTTTTGAAAAAAATTCCATTTATATTGCTAATATTTATTTGTGTGTTTTTGTTTACCAGAATGGAAAAAGCAAATAAAAATCAAAGCTCAAAAGCCATGGTGGGCTTCTTTGAACTGGTAAGTTTGTAAATACATGACACTATTTTAAAGCTACTATATTATATATCTCTATGCAACTGTTTCACATTAACTTACAGGCATATTTAGTAACAACCCTCTAGTCTAAAGCCTGAGTGACGCATTGGGTTGGTGCTCTCTACCAGCAGGGAAGCTTGCAAGTGGAAACCCTATGTACAGTATGCTTACTAATATTAATGAGGCTACTGGCATGTGTATCTCAGATTTTGTTTCCCACCTTTAATTTAACAATTTGCAGAAATGTTTAATTAAAAAAAAATATATATTACCTTATAGTAAATTACCTATAGTAAATAAAAATGCTTGCTAAAGATGTCAGAACTTTGTTAAAGTGAACTTTTAGTCATATTCCTGAGTTCCCAAAGGCAGAGGTGAACTGGCCAAAGGGAGACTAAGAGGCTGATTCATTACTAACGCCAGGTATCGGCAGATGAGAGTCTGTATAGCGGCGCTTAGAGCGACCGCTAGTAGACGCTGGTGTGCGTGTATCGGACGCTGTAACAGAGCGCCTCAGTTGCTGTAGTAACCTGGTCGGCATTGATGAATGAGCTGTATGTTGGGCACTCTATCACCAGTACAGCGCTGCAGGGAGTGAAAGGTAGCGCCAGCTCAGTGCATCCCACTCTCAGCGACTCACACCATATTCATCAAAAAAATACTCAAACAGCGTTGCCGCTCTGGATGTGGTCACTATAGCATAGAGCGCCAGATGCTGTGTGTTTAAAGTTTGTTTTTGAACACCTATCCACCTGTAACAAAGCGAAAACACATGGAATGACATTGTTGTAACATTGTGACATTAACACTTTAGTGCCAGACTTGTAATGACAATTCTGCATAAAAATATCAAAAATCAAAAAAGTTTTTAAAAAAGACTTTTTCTAGGCCAGGAGAGGTCACACAATTATTTGACAGAAATAAAAAAATAAAAACAAAAAACCCTGTTTAAACAGAAGAAAAGGAATGTCCATTGAAATGTATGGGAGAGCGACAGGTAATACCAGGCGCTCTGGCTATACGCTGAGCAGCCTGTAATGATGAATCGGACGCTACATAGCGCTGTTAGAGTTGCTCACCAGATTCACTTTCATAAATGTGGTATTGCCTACAGCGCCCAGCGCTCACCAAACGCTGCCTGCCGCTACGAGGCACTACCTGCCGCTATCCTTTGATGAATAAACACCCTAAGAAGACTTTCCAGTGTGTGCACTGCTTTGGCTTGGCTACTGTTTCTAATACCCCCCAATCCAAACCCTGCCTTTTAGTGCCCCCCTCCCAGTGCCCCTGTACCTGATGTGTGAATAAAGTGTCATGCTATAATTATTTCATTGGACATCTGATATTTTTCCCTTCCAGCTCAAGTATGCTGATGGATTGGATATACTGCTGATGGTCCTTGGTCTCGCTAGTGCACTTGCCTCTGGTACTGGACTGCCCATCATGATTATAGTCTTTGGAGAAATGACAGATACCTTTGTTATGAGTGGCACTTATAATGGTAAGCACTGTGCCATTATTTTTCATACACGGATAAACCGTTTAAGCAGTGAAGTAATTTAAACAAAAGGTCTGAAGGATTATTTACATTAGAAATGCAAAAGAAAATAACGCCTTCTTAAAACTGATGCTACATACATTAATACATTAATTTGCTAACCAAGAATAAAGTAATTATCATTAGCCAGTGGAACCATTGAAGTTTATTTGCCATTCCAAGCTTCCAGGATTGCTGGAAATTGCAGAAATTGCTCAGATATGGTTCAGATTTTTCCAGAGCCATAATTGTCCCACTAACACATGTTTTTGGTGCTTTTTTGGCTAATATGTTTATGGCTCCAAGATATAGGGTTTGGGGAGTGTCGTAACTAGAACAGAGACCATTCTAGTGAGAACCACATAGGCATTGGTGAAGTGTGTCAAAGCAAAATAGTCTCCTTAGAATGAATAGGCTTCTGTTTAGATTCATCCCAAATTAAAGTTGTTTTCCCAATCCCCCCCTAGAATCACAGTGATGCTCAGGAAATCATTTCCTCTGAGAGTATAAATACTTCTTCCTACAGTTGAACTGAACTTTAGCTGCCTGACTGGTGCTCAATATTGGATAGCGTACCTGCGTTTTTTGAGGGTGTGGAGTTGTATTTGTTAACTAAATTTCCAGAAGGAAATACATAGTGCTTGGGCTCTACATAAAAGCAGAGCTGAAGTGACCGGTTCCATGTGTGATATGTCTGAGAGGCTAGGTGGTAGACTCTAATACCAACAATGGCAGTTAAATATTAATATATAATCTTTGACGTGAGCTTACAATCCACTTTAAAGTTGATTAAAAGAGAACCGGAAGAGGCCCTGAGTGAATTTATAAATGTGGCGGTGCTCATGTGCTGTGTCGCTAAGACTGGGTGGGTAGTTAGATTATAAAATCATCAATGGCAGTTAAATAATAATGCATAGTCATTGAAAAAGGGGCTTACAGTGCACTTTAAAATGGACCTAAAGTGGCCCTTTAACTGGTCCTTCACTCTAAATAAGAGCCTATGATATATGTTTCCCACACCCTGTACATACAGATTGCCCACATTAAAAATCATCCTACCTGCACCTACTGCAATTTCTTTAACCTTTAAACATGCAACTGGTGTGAACCACTGCTAGCTCCGGGAACGTGTTTGAACCACCGCTAGGTCCGGGAACGTGTTTGAACCACCGCTAGCTCCGGGAACGTGTTTGAACCACCGCTAGCTCCGGGAACGTGTTTGAACCACCGCTAGCTCCGGGAACGTGTTTGAACCACCGCTAGCTCCGGGAACGTGTTTGAACCACCGCTAGCTCCGGGAACGTGTTTGAACCACCGCTAGCTCCGGGAACGTGTTTGAACCACCGCTAGCTCCGGGAACGTGTTTGAACCACCGCTAGCTCCGGGAACTTGTTTGAACCACCGCTAGCTCCGGGAACGTGTTTGAACCACTGCTAGCACCGGGAACGTGTTTGAACCACTGCTAGCTCCGGGAATGTGTTTGAACCACTGCTAGCTCCGGGAACGTGTTTGAACCACTGCTAGCTCCGGGAACGTGTTTGAACCACTGCTAGCTCCGGGAACGTGTTTGAACCACTGCTAGCACCGGGAACGTGTTTGAACCACTGCTAGCTCCGGGAATGTGTTTGAACCACTGCTAGCTCCGGGAATGTGTTTGAACCACTGCTAGCTCCGGGAATGTGTTTGAACCACTGCTAGCTCCGGGAACGTGTTTGAACCACTGCTAGCTCCGGGAACGTGTTTGAACCACTGCTAGCTCCGGGAACGTGTTTGAACCACCGCTAGCTCCGGGAACGTGTTTGAACCACTGCTAGCTCCGGGAACGTGTTTGAACCACTGCTAGCTCCGGGAACGTGTTTGAACCACTGCTAGCTCCGGGAACGTGTTTGAACCACCGCTAGCTCCGGGAACGTGTTTGAACCACCGCTAGCTCCGGGAACGTGTTTGAACCACCGCTAGCTCCGGGAACGTGTTTGAACCACCGCTAGCTCCGGGAACGTGTTTGAACCACCGCTAGCTCCGGGAACGTGTTTGAACCACCGCTAGCTCCGGGAACGTGTTTGAACCACTGCTAGCTCCGGGAACGTGTTTGAACCACCGCTAGCTCCGGGAACGTGTTTGAACCACCGCTAGCCCCGGGAACATATTTGAACCACCGCTAGCTCCGGGAACGTGTTTGAACCACCGCTAGCTCCACCGCTAGCTCCGGGAGTGTTGTGGTGGCCGCAGCTGCAGGAACCGCATACCAGCGGCAGAGGAGCGCTGTAATGTAATTTTTTTTTTTTCTTACATTCGCCCAGTAAGATGCCCTGAAATTTCCCACGCTTTTTTGGGGTGGAAAAAGTGCATCTTATAGGGCAAAAAATATGGTAAGTTTGGAAGATCATTGCTCCCCCCCCTTCCAACATTGCAGGTCTTTTATACGAGCTATTGTATTTCTGGAACAAGAAAAATTCTCCTGGACTTCACCCATCCAAGTTGTTTGCTCTTCTTTTGGACAATATTTTAGATTTCCTCCTCACAGGACCTATAGGTATAAAGACTCTTACTTCCCAGCCGTCATAGGACTACCTAACCTTACTGTCACCAGTGGTAAACAATGTACTTGGCAAATGAAGGCACTCTAATTCTTATGCTGGTGATAGGGTGCTGCAGGCAGGTGCTTGGTGGAGGCAGCAAGGAAACAGTGGGGAGGGGGTGGGGCACAGGAAGCACCCCACCAGGTAAATGGTGAGGCCAGCCATCTACTGAAATATTAAACACACATTTTTGAACATTTTACTGTGTATGTTTATGTGTGTTTTTTTAGTCGATTTACCCTGTAGCCAACAGACAGAAATCTGAAGCTTGGGAGAAATTGGAAACCATTTAAGTTTGAGTAATTCTGCTCATATTAGTTATCATCTTGAATCTTTGTTTTCCTTTTTCTCTAGCATCCGAATACAACCTGAAATTGGAAACCATTTAAGTTTGAGTAATTCTGCTCATATTAGTTATCATCTTGAATCTTTGTTTTCCTTTTTCTCTAGCATCCGAATACAACCTGAGCGCTCTACCAAAAGACGAATGCAAGTACATTGGCAAAGTGGACATAGAAGCTGAAATGACAAGGTAATACAAAAGTTGCAGCGTTTTGGTTACATTTATTGTAACTTTCTCAAGTTACAAAAAAGTAGTTATGATGCTTTATCTTTGCTGCTTCAAAGTGTACTTACAGAGAGCGTTCTTTGTGCATTGTGCTATCTTGAAACCCCAAAGATTAAGATTAAAGACCAAAACCTGGGTTTTGGTCCTTGCCCCTGGAGAACCCCGATCGGGGATGCCCTGCTGTGTGAAACCCCCCAGGTCACCTGATCTCACTCACCCTTCCCTGGTCCTAGGAGCGTGCTGACTGGACGAGAGGCTGCGCATGCGTCGTAGGACTGGGGAAGGGTGAGTGAGATCAGGTGATCTGGGGGGTTTCACACAGCAGGGCATCGCCGATTGGGGTAAGAAGGGGCAAGGACCAAAACCCAGGATAGTCAATATGCTGAGTTTAGGTCCACTTTAAAGTGGACCAAATTTTGACTATCCTGGGTTTTGGTCCACTCCCCCGGGGCACCCCGATGTGGCAGCCACATCTCATGCTACCGTCCAACAGGGAGCCCAGCGGGGAGGGAATGGATCAGCCCAGAATCTTATAGATTCCTGGGCTGATCCAGCTGGGTTTCTTACACAGAGATGGATGCTCCTGCATTCCAACAACAGGGGGCAGCATTTTGTCTGCAGCTCTGCACTTCGCAGAATTTCGCCAAACAAGCAGAGGCAGCAGGGAAATGGCTGAACACTTAAAGGCATAGTCCAGTCTAAATAACTCTTGTGGTTCATGGGAGCAGCCATGATGGGTTTACTGCGGCTGATCCCTAAAGGTCTATTTAGAGTGGGGGGGGGGGGCTTTGTCTCATACACCTTAATAGAAGACAATGGGGCTGCATGCCTTAGTAATGCAAACAGGCTGTACCCATGAAACACAAGCCTTATTCAGACTGTAGCAAGGTGTAGCAATCATTATCCAACACATAACAGCTCAACTGATTGTGATATCTCACAAAGAAGCCATTAAAAAGCATTTAAAGTGGCTTGAAACCCACACCCTATTGGCCCTGAATTCTATAAGATTCCAGGGCCGCTGGATTTCCTCCCCCCGGGGCGTTCAGAATCAGGATGCCTCGCTGTATGACGCTCCCAAGGTCGCCCGGAATCTCTCCTTCTTTCTGGTCCAGTGGCACATGTGAGAGCTGCAGCCACATTCCCGCTATCCCTTTAGCAGGGTGCGTGCCCACGGCAGGCATTTGTGAATAACCAGCGCGGGCACGCTTCCTGTTAGAGAGCAGCAGGGGGATGTGGCCACCAGTGTGCTGATTGGACAAGCGGCCGTGCATCGGTCATAGCGCTGGGAAGAGGTGCGTTTGTCTGGGCAACCTGGGGGGTTTCACACAGCGGGGGGGCACCGACCAAAACCCAGGATAGTCAAAAACCTGGGTTTTGCTCTACTTTAAGAAAAATGCTAACCCTACATACAGATAACAGCTTACAGTAACATGCTAACAGTAACTGTTAATGTAAATATAGTATTTTTCTGAAGCTGTCAGCTGTTGCTGCTGTAAGACTATTGCACAGATTTACAGTTCTCATGGTAAAGATGGTGCAGATATACTTTTTACAGGTGAAGGTAATGTCCCCTTTTTTGAGTGCTTTTGACCTGAAATAGATTTTCTCCATAGCTAATCATGCCCTCTTTTTAACCAATGTTTTTGTTTTTACAGGTATGCGTACTATTACATTGCCATTGGCTGTGCTGTATTTGTTCTTAGCTTAATCCAAGTTTGGACATTTATAGTCTCTGCCTCAAGGCAGACCCACAGAATACGGCGGGGGTTCTTCAAGGCGGTGCTTCACCAAGAAATGGCTTGGTTTGACTCCAACCAGATTGGCACACTCAACACTAGATTGACAGAGTAAGTAAACCTTGTAAAAGTAGAAACTCAGCAAGCTAGAGAAATTAAAGAAACTACATTTATTGGGGTTAATTTGAGATAATGACAGGCTCTCAATATTTTGAATGTCCCTCTAAACTTTGTAAATAACAGCACCCTATGAGCTTTTCTGATTGCTGCAGCCCAGGTCTTTCCAATGACATGCGCAGAGAGCAGGTTTCTAGGGACATAGTCATTTCAAGTCAGCATGACGGGTGTACCAATACTATCCTTATAGCAGGGCACAGGCAGATTGGTTGGAGGGGGTTTGAGGAGCAGGGCCAACAACTGCTGCATTGCATCAGTATCTGCAACTTGAACATGCCGTAGTTTGTTTAAACCGGACCTTCACCCTGAATATGTTTCCCCCACCCTGTACATACAGATTGCCCACATTAAAAATCATCCTACCTGCATTTACTGCATTTTCTGAGCCTTTAAATATCCAAGATGGCGGCTTATGGAGTGTCAGGCTGCCTGCAGACAGAAAGTGTGTTCTGTCTTCTGCATTCTGGGATTTCTAAACTTTTCCTGACCCCAGTTCTGCTCTGTCTGTGCAAAGCACAGCTATAACCTGCACCCTGCAGTTTTGCCCCCTCTCCTTTCCTCAGTATGTGATGCTACTAAGGCAATATGGCGGCGCCCGTATCCTAGAGTCCTGAACAGAGTTTCTACCCAGCCGGGGGAAGAATTGATATGTAAGTGACTAAAAACTTTAAAATATATTAATTTTAGATGCTGGGGAATCGTTTTTTCATTTAATGATGCTGAAGGTCCGGTTAAAAAGGATTGTAAACCCAATGGCAATAATAGGGCAGCAAGAAGCTCATCTGATCCCTGCCCCATATGCCTTTCCTCCATTTTCCACAGCACAGGGTAGAAGCCGTAGCAGGGATCCAAAGTTTGCCCTTCCTTCAAATTAATTTTTCCAGGATCATGCAAAAAAAGTGGTCAGACCGCCACAGTTTCTTAGTGCTCTCAGCATGCATGAGCCTGGCAAACCACAGTGGTCCCGCAGTTGTCTATGACCACAGTGGAGAATGCTCCTAAACCTGCACTATGACAAGCTGTTCTCAGCTCAACCATGACCCAGGGATTTGAAGGGGAAGAAAGTGGCTTTGCTTAGAATACATACAGTATTTCCATATACTCTGACATTGTTAAAAGCTTTGAAATGTCTTATTTTACCCTATTCTTAAGGGGGATATGGTGGGAGAAATCTAGTGTGTGCCTGTACAGGGACTTTAAATCCCATAATTCTAAGTCATCTCTCTTTGTGAATGAAAGTCCGCCCCAGGGGGGCCGCGATCTGCTGACCTACAGTAGGAGCCCAGAGTGTCCGAAACAGAGTTTACAAATATGTCAGGGAAAAATAGCGTAAAATAATTTTTTCTACTTTCAGGGGGACTATCTGTGAGAGATTGGCTAATTTGGTTTGGTATTACTGGTAGGGTTTTAGTCCATTTTAAAGAAAGGAACATCAGCTTTGATTAAGGAAAGCCACACAGCAAAGCAAATCTGGGGCAGATTATCAAAGCTTCCTGTTGGGTTCCTTTGTTTCTTATTAGCTTTGCTCATTACTTCATCCATGCTCCAGGGTTTTTCTTTGTACAGGTCTTAATCAATAGGGGAAAACCAAAATACCTACAAGCTTTAAAAAAATGTTTTCCTATTTTATTTTCCAGGGATATAAACACTATTCATGAAGGACTTGGAGACAAGATTTGCATATTTGCTCAGTTCTTTGCAACTTTCATAGCTGGAATTATTATTGGCTTTGTGCACGGATGGAAACTGACGCTGGTCATCCTGTCAGTAAGCCCTTTGCTTGCTGCCTCTGCTGCTGTCTGGTCCAAAGTAAGTCATCCTTAACCCCCCCCCCCCCCCCCCCCCCAAAATTACTGCAGTGGGGAAATCATGAGACTAATACGTAGGGAAAACTTCCACCACTGTTAAATTTTAGTTTTTTTTTTTTTTTTTGGCATTCCCAGGAACCCAGGATGAGTGCTGACAGCATCTAATCAGTATTCCTTTAAGGGATTAGGGCTGCAGACTGTTAAGATAACCACTCCTCGGGAGGGCCAATTGCAGAGCAGGTGGTTCCACACTTAAGCTCTTAGCTTTTGAGGAGGAAACCTTGGGGAAGGGGGTGGTGACCCTGGTTGAGTTGAGTTGACTGAAGAGCATCGTGGAGGCATTCTTTTTCAGGGTACCTAAATGCAGCCGCGCAAGAGATTAACACCAAGGTAGCGCTGAGGTGGTATCTAGTACCGGAGATGGTCCACAGATTCTGTCCTTCTTACTCCTCGGAATGCTTTCGAGGTTGCCATCATTGTGTGACATATATTCACATCTGGTGGGATTGCAGAGTGGCAAAACTATTTTGGGCCAGGGTATTTTACGTTATTAGGAAGGTCACTTGATTACAGCTGACTCACTCTGCGCAGCTGGTCTTGCTCAATTTGAAACCCCCAGGATGCTCCAGTTTGAACTTATAAGACATAATACAACGGTGGCAAAAATTGTAGTAGCACAATCCTGGAAGAAGCCAGACATCCCTTTTGGGAGTCTGATTTCGTGAGTCAACAAGGTCATGTTTTTCGAGAAGATGGCGGTTTCAATGGAAGGGGACCTGTCTCTCT
Source organism: Gastrophryne carolinensis (assembly GCA_027917425.1). NCBI lineage: Eukaryota > Metazoa > Chordata > Amphibia > Anura > Microhylidae > Gastrophryne > Gastrophryne carolinensis. Next base: position 575,652,354 of record CM051235.1, read on the forward strand.
TTTTAGCGACCTGGGAGGCCTGGATATCCCACTTCCTGCCAAGACATTTTGACCAGAAATTACTGCTGATCTAGGGAGCTAACTTAGTATCTCGGTGTATCGGTGGATGCCGGGAAACCATTCTTCCTCTTTTTCTTTTTTTTTCTCCTTTTTCCTTTCTCTCTTTCTCTTTCTTCTATTTTCTTTCGCTTGTTTTTATAACCATTTTATGACTTACCTTCAGCTTCACTATCTCACCCCCTCTGAGAGACCTAACAGGTTGAATTTTGGAGGTTATTTTTTGTTTATGTTGTACATCTCGATGTTTTGCTGAACAAAAATTGTTGAATGTCAGTTGTTGATCTATGATGTCTAAGCTTTCAATAAAAGCAATTGAAAGCAGAAGATAACCACCCCTTTTTCAGCTTAGAAAGTGGACAAAAGAGAAATCTGAAAGATTCCAGGGCTGACGACCTGGCCTACTCTGTGACCCCCCCCTCCAAAGAACCACAGAACTCAGCTGCTTTTGGGCCTCCTCTGCAATGTAAACGTCCGGAGGTTAAAACCCACCCAGAGCGCACTCCCACCGCCATTCAGATAGGCTGGGGGTGGAAGTTTGGCATGAGCCGTGTGCCGAGCATTATATATCCATGGCAAATGACTCTGATTGGATGAGAGCTCATGCGCCTTAGGACCAGGGAAAAGGTGAGTTTGTAAAGGCGTTTTAGGGGGTTCCACACATCGGGGCATCCCAATTCTTGGCATGTAACAAAACTCAGGATAGTCAAAATCCTGTGTTTTGTTCCTGTATTAAAGGCTTAATAACCTCTGCAGAGAAGTATTATTCTTAACGCAATTGCTATAAATATCAGTGAAAAAATCCTCAAAATGGCCCCTTTTGAATGTCATGGTGCCAGCACTCTTTCAAACTACAACACTTTTTATTGGCATGAATTTGATTGGCTGGTTAAAGTGCAAGTGCTTTTTGGAGGAGGGAATTCATTAAAATTTGGCAAATTGGTCTCCTAAAAAAAACTTGCTGCCATATGTGGCTTCAGTTGACTAGAAATTAATACAATTTGCAGAACCTAGTTTTAACCCCCCCTTTCACCTGTTTGAGGTGGAAAAGTTCCCACTAATTCAGAAATAACTCTTCAAGGATTAGCCTCATTCTGCAGTGCGAAGGTCTCTGCACATGAGATGGCTCTCACATAGCGGGTGGAGAGCGCACCAACATTTCGTGGCTATCCCCTGAATGAGGAGTACTTTGCTTAGTAACTCACGCTTTATATGCTGATCATGGTTCTTTTACAAATGTGTAGATTACCTGTTCATTAGATCCCATATAAAGCAGACCTGTCTATTTTTTCTTCCCTTAGCTCCTAGCTACCTTTACAACACAGGAGTTGTCATCCTATGCTAAAGCTGGAGCAGTGGCGGAGGAGATTATCACAGCGATACGGACAGTTGTTGCCTTTAATGGACAAGAAAAGGCCCAAAAACAGTATGTGCACAGTTATTACTGGTTCTATGGAAAAAGGGATGGACTGGCTGAGGCTGACTTTGCTTTGGGTAAACTGTGCTGATGCTTCCAACATCCCCTCCACTCCCTACCTCCCTAGTGTGCCCTCCAAGCTGTCCTGTACACAGCCACCACACAGCTGTACACAGCTGTCCTGAAACACCAGCCTAGGTTCCAGCCCCAATGCCATAGCCTTGCTTCATTATGTGCCCCCACAATACTAAAACTTTGATACTGTAACTAAGAATGGCCATATCCACTCCTGCCCACGATTTGTCCTTGCAGTGCTCTAGCCAGAACCAAGGAGGGCACTGATCAGCAAGCCTCAGCGATGGCAAGTCAGGGGCCAGTTAAATTTCACGACCTATTTTTAGCTATAGAAATTAATTGATAATTATTATCTTTAGTTATGTTAATAGTTAGTTTGTGACAAATTGTGCAATATATTATATATACAAAACATTAGGCACATGTGATTTTAAAAATGAATCGTTTATAATAAGAGAGAACCATGAAAAATATAAACGAGTACAAAAGTCAAGTCAGCTAATGCTTAACAATTCCTCATTCACTTGTATGGCAACAGATGGCAGCCACCCATGTGACTGATGAAAAACCTTCAGGTTTGATGTGCAGGCTCACTTAGCATCACCCTCTGTCATGTGATCGGCAACCATACAATAAAGTGCTAAGCATTCGCTTACCACTGACAACACATTACCACCAAAGAACATGCCCGGGCTCCAGAAAGCTGACATGAAGCCCCCACATCTATTACCCTCCTCCCCTTTACAGGCTGAACCCTCAAATCCTTGCTTAGCATTTACAGGATTTAGATGCCAGAAGACTTGCCTGTTCATCATTGGTTTCTTCTGCCCGATGGCCTTTTTTTTTAATTTTACTTTGTCCTGACTCTACCCCTGCACTGTTTGCTACAATAGAAAAGGCAAAGCCTGTGCACATTAGGGATATAGCCCATAAGATAAGAGTGGGGCCTTTTCTGAAGGGGCATAGCTAGGGGGCTGGGGGGGTCGGCACGTGCAGCAGGTCTGGGGGTGCCATAGGGGGGGCCTGAGCACAGGTGGGGGGCACCATTTTGAATCTCTATCCCGAGTGCCAGAAAGCCTAGCTACTCCTCTGTTTTCTGAGTACCAACCTTCTAGAGGCTGGGCATACGCCTCCATGGTTGGGCAGTGGACCATGGACTGAACAAGAAAATAATTTTATGGCGAATAAACAAATAATTATTTTTGGTGGTGTTAGGTAATCATAATGCTGCCAGTTGGCAAAATATATAGAATTATATTAATGATGCCACAATAATGTCATTTGCCACGAGTTGACAATGTATTATCCCCTTTGTCTTGTAGGTACAACCACAATTTGCAAGATGCAAAAAAAGTTGGCATAAGAAAGTCTATAACAACAAATGTGTCAATGGGGATCTCTCAGTTTCTCATCATGGCTGCATATGCTCTAGGTTTCTGGTATGGAACCAAACTAACTATAGATGAAAAAGAAACATACACCATTGGCAAAGTATTAATTGTAAGTAAAATAATATGATACAGTTGTAATTGTAAAACTATCCAATTATTCAGATATAAACCACACTGTACATTACTCTTTATGAAAAGACAATTTATAAAAACCTGACCATTTTTTCTATATTAGTTTTTTTAATAAAAATGACTCCAACAGACGCACTCAAAGTGAGTTGTTAAAGGGTCCAAAGATATTGTTTACCAGCTTTAAAAAGAGGTGTAAACATGACGAGCAGGCTTCGACTGGCTCACCAGGAAATCCCCCTGATCTCAAGGGGCTCCTTTGACACAACGTATATTTGTGGCATCCCAAATGCTCAAACGCATCAGAATTTGGCATAGTTTGGCAAAATGGCTGCGTGTATGAGCCTTAAACATAAACTGGTAATATTTTCATGTAACTGTAGGGTGGGCACCTTAAATCAGTTCCCCAAATGATTCCTCCTGGTGGACCCAGGACACCCCATGCCAACACTGATGGCGATGCATGGGGACAGTCGCCCTTTCTAAGTAAAGTCTTAGCTTGACAAGGATATAGTATAAATACACTAAATAGTTGTTGGTAGACTTTTTGGTTATATTATTAGCATGCTTAGCTCTATTTGCACACTGTACTTTTTTTTTAGTAATGGAAGGCAAACACATTTTCTTGGAAGCAAAATGTGAAATGTATACAGCTGGTTTTGCACAACAGTAACATCTAGGTGCTTTATTCATATCAAATCTCTCTATCGCCATCAAAACTAAAAACTTTAATTCTGATGTTCATTTCTCTCATTAGGTTTTTTTCTCTGTACTTATTGGTACATTTTCCCTGGGTCAAGCAGCTCCAAACTTAGAGAGCATAGCAAATGCCCGAGGGGCTGCCTATGAAGTGTTCCATCTTATGAGCAAGGTAATTATATGTACTCATGCTTTTGCTTGAAAAAAGTACGAATTACTGCGGTGGAACAATGAGTTGCTTGTTTGCCAAAAACATCTAAGATGGTGGGTCTGATATAAATTCGGAGCTTTATCTGTATGTAGTTGTCTCTGTTTTGTATTTGCAAGTGTTTACATCATGTTACAATATACTGGGTGGTTAAATGGCTTTTTACCAAAGCTGTCCCTGAAGGGTGTTCTTTTGACTTACTGTCGCCCTATTACATGTGTATAATTTACTATTCCTCCTTTAAAAGGGCAAATGTAGGAATACTCGATTTAAAATATTCCCAACCACATTCCATAACATTTTTACTGTAGAAAGCAACATTCACCTCTTACAGCCGCTGAGTCTTGTCTTAGGCTTATTGCTGGGACAGGAAACCTCAAGTCAATCAACAGCTTGCATTATTTTAGGCATCTTAATGGCTTTGGAGGTGAGGTAAAGCAGCCCTATGGGCTAAAATTATCAGCTGGTTTTATAGGAGGTGTATTGCGAAATTATGTAATATTAAAAATCCATAAAAATAGGTCGGCTCATGAGAGAAGAAGTCACTTATACACCTGTACTGAATCAAACTTCGGCCAAACTTGTGGTTTCTTCTGCTGGTAGGAATAAAATCTGGGGCGACAGGTATATCAGGAGGAAAATTACCTGTCCTCCTGATTTTCACTTCCTTCCATTTAAAAAAAAACCTGAATGGATAATTCTTTATGCTGGGTGTACAATGACCCCTCCTCCCCCCATCCAGCATATTTATATGGATTTTTATTATTTTATCCCTTTAACCCCTTCTCTCGCTGTTGGCTCCCTAGAGGAATATACTAATTATTCCACTAGAATGTGGCACTGCATTCCAGTAGAGACAGACAGTGTGTACCCCTGTTAACCTTACTCACTATTCTTGAGACATAAGCTGCAATTGTCTTGGATTTCCAATAGAGAATGGACTGGACAACCTCCGAGTCATGTAGGGTGCAGAAACACAGTGCAGCCTAGAATAGGTTCCACTTAAATATTAGATAAACAGAGGGACATAAGATATCTATGAATCACCTCTTGCCGACTTTCCTTGAAGGTTAAATAATTCTATAGTACAGATTTGTTCTAATAATGCACAAAGTACAGTATAGAAATGGAATGACATCTATTAGTTTTTTTTGGTGTTTTGGGTGCAAGTATGAGATGGGGCAATCTATTCAGAATGAATTAAGTTCACACTGAAATTGCCTTGTCTTAACCTTGTTTTTTGTCATTGTTTTCCACACCCCCTACATCAAATCTGTTGCTGCCTTCTTTTTAAACTTTTTAGATAACATTTTTGGGCTTTTCTTCACCTACTGTAGAAAATAATTTTGACTAGAATTAATCTTGTTTAGACTAGATTGGCCCTAAAACATTTTTCTGAGGTTTTGGTCCTCACTAGTTACATACTTTCACCACCATTCCCTACCACTCTGGTGAATCTAATTCATTTTTATTATCAAGTATATATTATATGTTTTACCCTTAATATATGAATTTAATACACAACTCTTTTGTTGCCAGCCTCGTCCAATAGACAGCAGTTCAAATGAAGGACACAAGCCAGATAAACTTGTAGGAAATATTGAGTTTAAGAATATCCATTTCAGCTACCCAACCAGACCAGACATACAAGTAGGTATCAACCTGGGATTTGTTACCTCCCTGCTACATCAGCATTTGTCAATCACACCTTATCTGAATTTAGCTTGACACAACCCAAGACACTTAGTGTGATATAATTATATACTGTTATAATATATTAAGGCCTATCTGTAAGGTGTAAGTGGTATCTGTACATATGAGTTACTTAATTATTCCTAGAGCCGGACAAATGAAATTGTCATGGATAATGATCTTCTGCTGTTTGGATGTTGGCAGACTGAAGTAGCACCACTAGTTGCCTGGTCTCGTGAATATTAGTGGTTGTCCATTTTAGTTTAGTTTTTGCTGCTATTTCCCCGATAGTCTGGTCATTGCTTTCTTCTAATACAATTCCTGCATATTAGACTTGAGAACTTTCTCTTTATTCATGTGCCATATCTTTCTTTTTTTATTTAGATTTTAAGGGGCCTAAACCTTAAAGTACCAGCTGGAAAGACTGTCGCTCTAGTTGGCTCCAGTGGTTGTGGAAAAAGTACCACCATTCAGCTTCTTCAAAGATTCTATGATCCTGCTGTTGGGGAGGTATGGATTAATACACATTAACAGAAATGCAGGGTATTTTTACAACTGCATTCCAGTTTAATGTAGCATAAAAGTAGGTACGTGAGATTCAGCCCCCTGCCCACAAAGCGTGTGGCTTCGCAGACCAGTCATTGCTAAGTTCACGACTACAGAGTCAAAGATCAGATTTAAAGAGAACAAGTTTGTTGCCCTTCTCCAGATATCTGACATTCATGCAAGAATATGAAAGCTTTAGTAAAGGCTCCAAATTCAAAAAGATTCAAAAACATTGGCACTCTGCTTATTCTAGCTGTTTGAGCTCAAATATGCAACCTAGTTCAGAATTTTATTTGTTGAGCATAAATGCATTTTAGTATTTGTAAGAATTTAACGAGAAGTTTACTTTTAGGTGACAGTGGATGGACATGACATCCGTTCGCTCAATGTGAAGTGGCTGCGTGAAAATATTGGTGTGGTCAGCCAAGAGCCCATTTTGTTTGGGACAACGATCAAGGAAAATATCCGATATGGAAGACAGGATGTCACTGATGCAGAGATCGAACAAGCAACAAAAGAAGCCAACGCCTATGACTTTATATCAAAATTACCAGATGTAAGTCAGTGTTTATTATCCAGTAACCATACACAACTACAACACAACACCCTTAAATGACAAATCTGTTGCTTACAATTACCTGGATGGAGAGAGATCATGGAAGCCGTGACCAGGCCTTAAAATGATGAGACATTTGAAATATACCAAAAAAAATATCCTTCACACAGTCAACGTCGAATATAAAAATCTAGAAAAGAGTGCCAAAGTCAATACTGTCTAATTATTGTCACAGAACGTTATACAATTCTTATCTGGCTGCTAAAATTCAGTTTAGAAAATCATAGTAGTTTCACTGGCTACCTTGATCTATGTAAAGACTATCAATAAGGAATGTTAGTCGAGTGGGTGTATTTTATTTTGAAATAGAAATAAATTAAATGAAACTGGTGGCTATGACTAGCTTGTATTTCTTGTCTAAAAAAACTGATCATCACATACTGTCTAAAATAGTTGGTTTATTCACACATACTGTATGTAGATAGAAGAGGGAAGTAAAGCACAGCTCCTTTACTATAATATGGCTGTTTTTAACTCTTACTTACTGCTACAGGATACCCATCTATTTCTTATAAACTTCAAACTGACCTCAGGTCAACTACTGCTGCATATCCCATCCTCTTGGCATCCAGATTTGAGACACCTGTTCTCAATAGGTTCCATAGAAAGAACAAAAAATAGACAAAATATTTATCAGATCCTTGGCCCAGCACACATGAATAACAGCAGCCACTGGGGTTCAACAAGTGCATGCCCATTTGTCTAGTGAACCCTATTGCTCACCAGCTTTAATGGGAATATCCAAGTGGCATGTCAGGGGTGGAGATAAAATGGCACTATGGATCATATCTTCTAAATATATGCTGGTGACAAGCTTAGCTTATCTTGTGAAGAATTTAATTTTACATACCATTACATTACATACCAAGTTACATGAAATAAACATTTTTTTTTTAATATTATGGTATATTGTCTTTATTAAGGGTCTGGACACCATGGTGGGGGAGAGAGGAGCTCAGCTGAGTGGAGGGCAGAAGCAAAGAATAGCCATAGCTCGTGCTCTTGCACGTAACCCCAAAATTCTGCTCCTTGATGAAGCAACTTCAGCTCTGGACACACAAAGTGAAAGCATTGTGCAGAACGCTCTTGATAAGGTAAGATGGTCCATGTGTTTAGAGCAGAAATTGGGTATAGTTTAGTTATTTAGAAAACAGCAAAAAAAAACAGCTGTATAACAGTATTTTTTTCTTTTTAAGGCTAGAGCTGGCCGTACCACCATCGTGATTGCTCACCGCCTGTCCACCATCCGTACAGCCGATGTCATTGCTGGGTTTCACAATGGCATTTTAGTGGAACAAGGAACACATGAACAGCTTATGGACAGGAAAGGGGTTTACTATTCTCTTGTGATGTTGCAGGTAATTTCTTTGAATTGTTTTAATACAATCCAGTCATTCTGATGCAATGTACAGTAACAAAATGTTTTTTGGTAAAGTGAGAAAGTGAAACTATTGAAGCTAATAAGTATTTATTTTGGCGCCATGCTATTAATTCTAAATTTCAGGCATTCACTATACTGGAATAAAAAATTTAAATGGAAAAAATAGCCTCAAGTCCAAAAGAATCCTCTCAATGGGTCAGAATTCTCTCTATGGGTTTTATCCTGCATTTTAACCAGCAGGGGATGCCATGGGTGGGATTGTATAGTGACCTATAGCCATTTATGAATATAGGTTTGTCATAAATCATTTGAAATGCTGCATTGTGGGGAAGGCGTTGTATGTTGCTGAATGTTGTATCTTTTTGTATTTTAGCTGAAGGCATCATTGCACAACCTCACAAGTCTTGCCGTCATTATTGGCAAGCTTATCGGTGATTTATGTCCTTTGGGCGAGTACCAAAGCCATCCTCTAAAATCAGGCCAACACAATTAAACTTGAAATGCCTTTGAACATAAAGTAATCATTTTATTATCACATATCTTGTGGCTTTAGATGTGCCGCTAGACTGGGGTGTCCTCAACCTCCTGGAGTTGGTGCACTAAGGGGTCTTATGTACCCTTGTCTCTAAGCTCACTACTATGCCAGTACATCCATGGTGAGATAAAGGAAGGTGCAAATTTAGGAGGTTTACAGTTTATAAATGATTGTGTAAAACTGTAATTAATATTTCTTAAGGCATTGAAATAATTTCTACTTCAATCACAGAGCTATGACAAAAAGCAAGAATCTGAGAGTTCTGAGGATGAAGGAGAAGAGTTTGAATTTGATGATAAAAATGAGTATGACATTTCTTCCGAAAATACCAATGATTTAGAGATTATCAATAGAAATAACTTACTCAGACATTCCAGCAAGAGAAGAAGTAGAAGGTCCGCAAGGGGATCTATAAAAAGGAAAACATCAGAAGAACCTGCAACCAAAGAGGTAATGGCCTACAGTGTTTATAGTACTAGGGATCTCAACCTTTTCAAGCCAAGTAGCCTCTGGCAAAAAGAAATTCAAACCAAGTACTCCCAAGGAGGGGATCAGTTATAAATGTTCCAAATTAAGAAGTAGATAAACACTTTGTAGCACTTTTAAAACCTCCTGTTTGTGCACCCTTAAGCTTTTTGAATCCCCCTTTAACGTGCGGTGTGTACAGACTCAGGGGCATACCACAGGTTGAGAAACGGTATATGAAAAGACTTAGGGAGTCGGCACAGACAAATATTCAACTAGTGACTGAAACTCTTTTGGCTTCTGTCTTTAAGAGCAACTCAATCCAACCCCCAGTTTCTTTCAGTATTTTAAAAGACTGGTCTCAATTTATAAGCGATTTTCAGTAACAGCTACTAACATGGGTCTCTCCACATAGTGACTGACGACTCAGTCAACGTTTCAGTTACTGCTACTATATTATAAATATCAGCACAAGCTAACGGGAAGCTTCCTTCCTACCCTGAAACCCAATTCTGATCAGAGGTCTCCATAGGGAGACCTGGGGCAATGCCCTGTGGGCTGCACTGCTTTGGGGCCAGTTGAGCTGCTGCTTTCAACACACACATTCAATCCCTGTCCCCTTAGTCTGCCTCCCAGCCCCTTGTACCCAGCCTCACTGTACCCACAAGCCAAGGAACCCCAGCCCCTAATGCTATAGGTTGGGGGGGGGGGGCATAGTAGGGATTCTTGGGCCAGCCAGAGGATGGTAAAATCCAAGCCTGATTTTTAGCCCCAGTCTGCCACTGATTCTGAAATATGAATGCCATTATTTGACCCATCTGAGGCAGCAGAGGCCAAATGTGTAAAACACTTCTCTATCAGTGGGGTAACAGGATCACTGTCACTGTCAGGGGCATAACTTAAGGGGGTGTGACTGCACTGGGGCCTAGGAGGTCAGGGGTGCCACACCTTTTTATCACATTTGTGCTCACTTGGCATAATTTGTCTCTGTTGTTTCAATCTATCAATTTAGTTGTCTAACTGCATCCAATTGAGTTAAGACAGAAAACATTTTTACTGCATAAGCCTTGAAAGTGCCCCATTTAATGTTCACACCAGGGCCTTGTCACATTTAGTTACGCCACTGGTCACTGTGTCATTTTTGTAGCCAACAAAATATAAACACCTGACATTTTTCAACCAAACCATTATATCAAATTTGATTGAAATCAATAAAAAATCAAGTTAAAAAACACATAGACAAATACTAAATCCCCATAAACAAAGCTGGCACAACCCCAAATATGGTCAGAAACCACTTAATGGAGAGCCATGTTAGGCTAAATAGAGTGGGCAGAAAGAGACCAAAATGCCTTCTATTGAAGGGTAAAAAGGTAAAGGGTGGTTTCATAAAACAGAAAGTATTTTCATTGCGTGTACAAACCAAAATCTATCATTATATCCAACCAAACGTGTTGTATTATCCAAGTTTAGTGACCTGTATTTGGCTTTCCAGTAAATGAAAATACTATTTTTCTATGATATATACTATGAAATACTATTTAGATCTCCTTTGAAGGTCCAAGTTTCATGCAGGGGTTCCCAACCAGTGGTCCAGATACTAATGGTGGTAGATGGTAAGCCTGTAGACTGATCTGTATCCCAATCTTAATCTGCTACCATCTATACTTTACCCAAGCCTAATATGCTCAAAAACTACTAATTGAAACTATTTGGGTGCACTTTACATTTTTGGGGCTTTCTTACAAATTTTTGTTGGTCGAAGTTGTAGGATTACTAGGAAGCAACTTGATTTGGCATGTTTCTCAGTAAGAATCGCTACCTAAGTGTCTGCCCTAAAAAGCATGCAGCAGCACAGCATCCCTGCTGAATTTGTGTACAGCAGTGGATCATGGGAAGGTGAGTGCGCTGCTCTGGCAGGGGGGTTGGCAGGGATTCCTGCTGTGTGGGAACCCAAATTACTGCTTTTGTCTAGGTTAAGATGATTTACGTCATTGAAACCTATACATATACATTTGAAAATGGAATGTGTTACTTGATGGGAAAAGGTTGGGAACCCCTGGACTATTACAATAAAGTAATAAATCCAGCTGACTGATGTATGTTTTCTATACAGGTTGTCAAGGAGGAGCTTCCAGAATTCAGGCTTGCGAGATTACTTGCACTAAACAAACCAGAATGGTTCTTCATAGTTATTGGCGTTATTGCTGCTGCCATATCTGGTGGTATCTACCCAACATTTGCTGTTATTTTTGGAAAAGTTATTGGGGTATGGTTCTTTCAATTATTATTATTATTATTATTATTATTTATTCATTATTCTTTTTGAATGACACAACATTGTCTGATTATTTGCCAGATCACGCTAACATTTTGTTTTTATTATCACTCCAGTCCTTTAGTATTACTGATTTGGATGAAAGAAGTCAAAGAACAGTTTTACTCTCCTTAATGTTCCTTGCACTGGGTGTAATCAGTCTAGTTGTACACATTGCTATGGTATGTATATTTTTTAAATGATTTAATGTATGTATTTATTTAGCTACAACAAATATGAAAAGACTCTGTTTTTATTTAGGGTTTTGCTTTTGGAATATCTGGAGAAAATTTAACAATGAGATTAAGAGCGATGTCATTTAAGGCACTGCTTCGACAGGTAGGTACTATTCACTAAAGAATGGACACACGCATCTTCCTACACAAAAGTATTTAAACAGTTAATAGACTGTATATTTTTTGGGGGGGAGTCTAATGGGGGAGAACACCACATTACCACTAGTAAGCCTTGTCTATATGTATAAGCTGTATAAGCTCTGCATCTAGTTGGTTAACACTAAAAAAAAAACAAATGACTCCTTTTTAGCTACTGTTTACTTCTTCAGTATATAACAAGCTCTGCATGAACAAGGGGACTAAAGACAGTTGACGCAGCTCTGGCTAAAATATAGCGGTTCACGATCAGAGAGATCTGAGTAGAGACACTAAACGTAGCAAAGGATTTTACCATGTATACACACAAAATCCCCCTTACCATTCGGGATGTCCCTAAGAGTTATTCACATATCCTTGTATGTGTAAGCCTGTATCTGAATGGCTTACCATATAAGAGAAGAATAGTGGTCCTTGTGAGGTTTATTGATAATGTTATTTATCAGGGTTTCCCAGCCTTTTGTTCATCGAGTACCAATTCCTAATTTGCAATTAACTCCAACAATATCACGACAAATACAGACTTCCCCAGGAGGGTGGAGGTCCTACACTGGACTAACAATGCAAGCCCAGCAATGCCGTCATCCCAAGATGCTCCACTCCTGCAACTTGTTCACCTAGACACCTGGTACATCCTAGGGAAACAATAGTTGTCATTTCCCTCCCTCTTTCACCCCCAGTGGATTTGAATGCTAGCTGAGGGGAGCATGAGTGCCTCCAGTAGTAATACTGCTTGGGAACCCCTGTTATATATACCATTTCCTTTTTTAATAAAATATTTGTATCATTTTCAACAGGAAATTGGATTCTTTGATGACCATGCAAATGCAGTTGGCGTTTTGCTAACCAGACTGGCAACAGATGCATCTCAAGTGAAAGGGGTGAGTCCTTTTTTAATTTTTGAAAACTTTTTTTTTTAAGCAGATTTAATAGAAGTCATATTTTGATGATGATATTTAACCAGACCAACACCCTTACAACAAACAGTGCTCATATGCATCCCGCCCAGGTCAATTCAGATTGCTGCACATAAAAATTAATTTACCTTTTTTGAACACCTGCTGTGGTCAATTTTAAAAACAAAAGGGCATCTCCTAGAGCTGCAGGCTGCCTGCAAACAAGAAGTGCTGCTGGGTTTCCTGTTAATGTACATTGTCAGTTATGTCAGGCAGCTGCATGGCTGGGGTGCTGAGAGAGACTACCACTAGAAAATCGGTGAGGTGACATTTCGGCTTTGCATGGGTGCACGAGCAAACGGTTAAATATGTCTGCCAATAGTTTATTATATAAGATTAAGTTGTTGTAAAAAGACTTTACTGAATGTTTCAGCTTTTTATAACATGCACAAATAAATGACTCAGAATTCAGATAGTCAACAAAAACTCGCATCGCTCATAGACTTGCTCAAAGATTACACATAAAGGCAGCTATAAAAAGCTGAAACATAACGGAGCGCAGGAAATCCCCTGGGAATATTACCAATGAACTATGAGCTATGAATTATATGACAGGATGTGGTTGGCACTATACAGGTATGAAGTACCCTCAACTGTCCCTATGTGTTAACGCTTTGCAGCGATACCTCTACAATGCTCTAAAACATCAACCATAAAAGATATACAGACAAAGGGGCCATCATCTTATTATTACTAGTATTAATATACTCATCACCATAATGTATCAATACAAGTAACATGGATAATAAATTGGCACCAATTTAATGGGGTAACCAGAATGGTACATAAGGGTATCAGTATTGTGCATAGAATGTGCACAGCAACAAAGATGTAGTGAAAACTGTTGTGAAAAACAAGCTTTCACTATTCAATCTTTTAACAATATTGGGATCTTAGGTGCATTTTCTTAGCAAATGTACTGAGCATTGAGGGGCACCCAGAGTGGCGATGCCCCCCCCCCCCCCCCCCGGGGAAGGTGCAGTCATTGCAACATTGCAAAACCCATTTTTTCTCTTACATGCACCACAATCTCTCTTCAAAATTGGGATCGTACTATTGGCCGCCGGTGGGCGCATGGTCTGGAGTCCTTTTTGGCAATCTTGGAAGATATTAAACCAATAATAATATTAAACAAGTGACCACCAGCAGCGAATCCGGGGGCCTGGTCACAGAGGGGGAGTAAACACAGGGGCATCAGCTATCGGAATTGCCCCCCCCCCCCACACATTGTGGACAACAACCTTTTTGTCCAAAATGTCCAAAAAGATGGTGTTGGTAATATATAATAATAATAAAGGCCCCATAGGCCATAAATTAATTACTTTTAAGACAGTACAGCTAAATATGAGAATATAACATCAGAACAAATATGTACTTCAGAACATGTCTTACTTTCTATAGTAGTATTTGATTTACCTTGGATACCCCAATCATTCCACTGTATTTTCCCACTTCCTCAGAGGTTCTATTGCCAGGGTGTCTTACGTGAAATTTTGTTCCTGCTTTAAATCCTGCTTACTGTAATAAAAATCCCTTCATACATTCATATCTGTAGATTCTCCGATCAATTTTAATTAAGTTGCGGTTAAATTCACTTTCCATTTTTTAATTTGTCTTCTTAATAAAAAAATACATCTGAAAATATGTTTTTGAGCAAAGCTGCATCAATTAATTACAGATTTTCCATCAGCGATTTCACCTTAAACCAGCTTTTCATTTCTAATAATGGTTTGACTCTGTTTTCCATCAGGCTACCGGCAGTCGGCTTGGTTTGATGACCATGACGGTGTGCACTCTACTGGCAGCTATTATAATTGCGTTTGTTCATGGCTGGCAGCTAACGCTGCTTATTTTGGCTTGTATACCATTTTTGATTGCTGCAAATTTTATTAGAATGAAATCAATGGCTGGCCACGCTTCAAAGGATCAAAAAGCTTTAGAGGAAGCTGGAAGAGTAAGTCGACTTAATTGTTAAAATGTGATCGAAAATTGCTTGCAATGACTTTTATATCTCTCAATATATTTCACTTAGAAAATAAATTAGAGGGGTAATGAAATAATCAAACACCTGGAGAGCTTAAAATGGGAATTTATAAGCTTGAACAAATTTTCCTCAGGGAACTAATACATTCTATTAGTGATTTGAGAGGACATTTGCTAATATTTGGAAAGTGCTTCCGTTTGCAGATATGCAAAGATTTAGTAGTATACCATCTTTTCACTTTATTATCTTTCCATGGCCGATTATAAAAAAAACAGCTTGTATGAAAATAGCTTGGCAGGAAATTATTCTTTTTTTTCCCAAATAACCGCAGTTATAAGATTTAAGGCTTATGGCCATTATGTTCATTTGTCCAACATCCAAGTCCAGGCGTGTGTTATAGAAAGTTAATTTCGCAGGCTCCTATTTTAGTTTAGCTTCTACATAGTATCTACTTGAACAGTATAGTGCCTACATACTGTACCACATATAAACAAATAGGCTCCCAATACTGGCCATAGTTCAAACAATGTGGCTGTTTAATTTCTATTACATTTGATCAAAATCTAAATGTACAGCCAATAAACTGTTTATCAAGCTCTGTTTTTGCCTTATTTCAAAATAAGGAGTTAAACAAAAATGTGGTTTAGTAAAGGAAGTCGGAGCATGATTTGTACCTACAACTTTCACTAGTGTTATGAGACCCACAATATATTTTGAAGTAAATCTTAGCTATATCTTAATTTTTACAGTAATTTGATCATTTTGCCTACCCAGAGTAAATGTTTTAATTGTTCAACTGGACCTTCACCCTGAATAAGAGCCTATCTTGTATGTTTCCCCCACCCTGTACATACAGATTGCCCACAAAAAAATCATCCTACCTGCACCTAGTGCATTTTATGAGCCTTTAAACATCCAAGATGGCAGCCCATAGAGTCTCAGCTGCCTGCAGACTGTGCTGCTCTGCATTCTGGGATTCCTGACCTTCTCCTGACCCCAGCTCTGCTGTATCTGTGCAAAGTACAGCTATAAGCAACCCCGTGTACTTTTCACTCCTCTACTCAATATGTGATGCTTCTGAGGCAAGATGGCGTTGCCTGTATCCTGGAGTCAGAAAAGAGTTGCAGCCCAATGGAGGAAAGAATAAAAAGTGACTTAAAACTGAAAATAAATTAATTTTAGATGCTGGGGAATAGTTTTTTAAAGGGTTTAGGCTTTTCATTAAATGATGCTGAAGGTCCGGTTTAATATCCAGCATAGCAGCACTTTCAAACATTGTTAACTTCGATTAAACCGGACCTTCAACATCGTTTAATGAAAAGCCCAAACCCTTAAAAAACATCCTGCGCTGATCTGCGAAGTCTTGCATGATTTTGAGTGGCCCCATTGCATTCCTTTCATGGGCACTGCTCAGACACAAGATCGGGGGCCACGCGCATTGTCTTATGGGATGCAAGATGGCACCGGCCGGAAACTGAGGGACCTAGAAGATATTATGATCCCTTGGCAAGGTGAGTACATACTTCCCAAAGGAAAAAACTGAAGGGTGCCAGCAGATCGGTGAGGCTTGGGGGAGGTTTTAACCTTCTCCGATGTTCCTCTTAGTGAGAATACCAATTATCGTTTCATTTCTTACTAATTACTGGTATTCATAGCTTTCTAGTAGTCTAATAAAATGCAGCATACTAGTAAATCTAATGTGTCCTGACTTTTTTTGGTAAAGTTTTTCTCGTAGACAATCAATGTTTGTTCTACCACAATCCATTTCAAGCTGACACCAGGATTTTTTTCTCACATGAAATATTGTCTCTTTTAAATGATTGATACCCACTGATCCAATTTCCAGCTTCATTCTTGCCAGAAAACCCATATCAGATAATCCATAATCCTAACAATAAGTAATTTGCGCTCTCTAAAAAAGTACATGTATTGACTGAATAGTATATTTACTGTTCTCCCTTTAGTGCAAATATCCATAATATTATCCTTCTAAGAAATGCAGTATAGTTCTTAAGAAAGCTCTAATATTAAGTATATGCATTAATGGCTTGCTTGTATGTGTTTTGCATTTGTAGATCTCAACAGAATGTGTTGAAAATATAAGGACGGTGGTTTCGCTGACCAAGGAAGATGCATTTTTTGAAAAATACTGTTTAAGCTTAAGTGGCCCTTACAAGTAAGTTGCATTCATTAATTACACCTGTATTGGGTTTAATGGTTAATAAATACCTATTAAATACCTACATAAACTACATAAAAACCTACATAAACAGACAGGGTGTAAAAATAGAGCTGCCCTGGGGTGAGTTTATAAAATGCTCATGGTGGAGTAATTGTATGAATGGAGCATTACATGATATGAAACAAACCAAAGGCAAGGTCTCTTCCCTACCATTTAACCTTTTGAAACTATAAAATTAAAAAAAAAGTTAGCTGGCTTCCTTGAAATATTTAAAACATTTTTGCCTCTACACCCCAGATGAGTTGAGAGGAGTAAAGAAAAAATGACCTATAAAAAGTTGCCAAAACTGTTTAACTTTATTTTATCCTGACATTTTTTCATCTTTTTTTGAGGCAAGGTTTCCTTACACCAAATATTGATATAATGGTCCCAGCAGAGTTAAAGTGGACCAAAAGCCAGGATTTTGACTATCCTGGGTTTTGGTTCTTGCCCCCCCGGGGCACACTGACGGTGCTGATGGCTGCTTCCCCGCTACCCTCTAACAGGGAGGGTGCCTGCGCCAGCCATTCACAAATGGGTTTCCAGGCGACCTGGGGGGGTTTCACACAGTGGGGCATCCTGATTCTGGATGCCCCAGGGAGGGAATTTTCTAACATGGAACATGCCTGCGCCGTCCATTGACTAATGGACCGGGAAAGAAGGTGAGTTTCCAGGCGACCTGGGGGGAGGGTTTCACACAGTGGAGCATTCCGATTCTGGAATCCCCGGGGAAGGAAGCCAGTGGCCCTGGAATCTTATAGATTTCAGGGCTGATGGGGCGTGGGTTTTGGTCCTCTTTAACCTTGTTTCTTAATTGTACTTGAGGGACATGTTTATTTTGTACCCTACTAACTATGCAAAACTATTTCATGGTATTACAGAATTAAAGGTTTTAAAGCCCAACTCCAGTCGAAACATTTTTTCTTTTTTTTGAGTAGATGAAGCGTGATAGGATTGTTAGGGTCATCATCATGTTCTTTTTGCATTCTGTGACCCACAGGGGTGATAAAACAGAAAAGAAAATTGAGAGGTAGCAACCTGTATATTACTCTCTAACACCTATGGTTTTTCATTTAGATGAAAGGGAGGGAAAGAGAGTAAATCTCATAGACAACAAAAAAACATAAAAAGTGGGTGTAACTCTTTATGGCCTGCTCCCAAAATTAAAAGTTTGGCCTGGAGTTGGGGTTCAAGGTTGGGAAAAATTGAGATGATCTATAATTTTACTTTCAATAATTTTCATTAAAGTTTTCATACAAAACAAAAAAGATTATCACAATGCGCCAAGGATATGTAGCCCACAATATTGCCTGTTACATGGAATATGCCTCAAACTTTAAAAACCAAACTGATGGGACATGGGTTATATTCACCATAGGTCAGGTTGGTGTATAAGCCTTTATAAGCTATTGGGCTATTATTTACAAATGTGGTAAAAGCAATGAACAATCTTCCTACTGTATGTACCGATAGCAAAAAAACACAATAGATGTCATCATGGTAACAAGATGTTTTGCCTTCAGTACATGCAATAGGAAGAATGTTTTAGAATAGCAAGCTCAAATCAATTCTCAAACTAATCTCATAATAACCATGTATTCAGGGAGCATTCAATTAAAGTTTTTTTTTTCTTTTTTAAATATTAATAAAAATATTAAGCTCATAAGAGTCCACAAAATATCAATACTCAATGATCCATTGAGATACTTCCAGTAAATAAGTAAATTCCACCGCTTCGTCATCCTTGTCTTTACCAGAATGTATTATAGAGTATCCCCATAAATAGATAGATAAAAAGACAGACAATCTAAAACCTCTTATTTAAGTGCTTCAGTTAATAATTACATTAATATTGATTATTCTTCTCAATATAATAGTTTAGAAATGCTGCAATGCCTCAATAAAAATTGTACCAAGGTGTAACAATTACTTGCAACATTTCACAGTATGACAGCAGTGTTCTGGGTTCCTCCCTATTCCCATTGGACGGCTGGTGAGACAGGGGGGGTGAAGGCAACAAAATTAGTATTTTTGCCATTACATTTGTTAAAGTAGACAAAAACCTGGGATGTTGACGATCTTTATTCTCATCCAATCAGCGAGCTTGGATCCACTCACGCCCATTCGTCTAAGACTCGATTCCAGATGCGTCTAGCCAAGCGGAACTGAGTGCACAGGTGGCACAGGTGGCCACATTCCCTGATACCCTCTAACAGGGAGCGTGCTTGCACCAGCCATTCACAAATGCTTAGTGCGGGCACACACCCTGCTAAACCTACAGCGGGTGGACCGCTGCTCATGCATGTGCCGTTGGATGGGGGGGGAGAAGGCCAACCTGGGGGTTTCACACAGTTGGGCATCCCGAATAGGTAATAGTTAATATATGGGAGAGTGGGGAGGAGGGGTAGAAGAAAAGATAAATAGAAATTAGTGTTGATTCTGTCTCAGAGTGTTTGAGGTGTATTCGGCCCTTATTGGGCTCAAATTGGTAACAGAAAACGGGGGTTTTTTTCGTTCCTTTTGGATCCCGCTGGACACCTCAGTCCAGAAATGCTTACACATCTGCTCAACACCTCCCCTTATTCGCATATGTTACCCATGTGACTGCTGACTGCCTGTAATGAAACTCTAGTGGTTGCCAGCTGTGACATGTA
This sequence comes from Gastrophryne carolinensis, assembly GCA_027917425.1. Lineage (NCBI taxonomy): Eukaryota > Metazoa > Chordata > Amphibia > Anura > Microhylidae > Gastrophryne > Gastrophryne carolinensis. Next base: position 575,672,089 of record CM051235.1, read on the forward strand.
TGAGTGGTAGGGCAGGAAATAGAATGGTATGATAAACAATGTTTGTCCTTTTTAGTGGACATGCATTCCAAATTGGATGGGGATGGATCCGCCCTGGCCATTTTGGGTTCAGGTACAAAAAATGAGCCTCCATTCAATCCCATTAATAACATATGGCCCTGTTTATTGAGTAGTTATAACTTTAAATAAGGTCTACCAAACTAAATATATACATTAAATCAAACTATTTTTGTATCTTTTTGTGGTTGTGGTATTTCTTTATGGTTTATGTGTACCCTTTTAATTTGAAAGCAGGTTGAATTATTAATTACTGTGTTGTATTTGACTAGGATTTTTCATTTTTCACCCCATAAAGTAGAATGAGTCATTTTTGTGGTTTTGGTTTAATTGTTCAATGTCATCATCTCCCAAATCTAACCCTATTCAAAGCCTCCTAAAACCATCCTTGACTTTCATATAAAGAATTTTCAGTTACCCATTCAAAGAAAATATAATCAGAGACATATTAGGGTCGATTCAGAGCCAGGTGAGAATTCTCACTTCTTATTTTAGTAGAGAAAACTGCCATTCACTTACATTGTCTACATTGGGGTGGATTCAGAGCCAGGTGAAAATCCATACCCGGTACATAATGAAAGTGAATTTCAGTTCAGTTTCTCACCTAAAAAATGGAGCGAGAATTTTCACCAGGCTCTGAATCAACCCCATTGACTTTCAAACCTTAATCAATACTGTATATAACTTCAGTTGATTATCCATGTGGGAAAAGTGCAAACGATTCCTGAAAGCTTCTCCTAATCCTTTTTTTTTAGGGATTCTTTGTCTAAAGCTCCCATCTATGGCTTTACTTATGCCATTTCTCAGTCGATAAACTTCTTCGTCAATGCAGCAGTTTTCCGTTTTGGAGCTTGGCTGATTGCGCATTGCTACACAACATTCGAGAACGTGTTCATGTAAGTATTGTGCGCCACAGAAAGATGATGTTCTGTTTTCTTTCTCTGCTGGTACAGCTGGGAGGTGGAGGCTCTTTAATGCAGCTGGCAGTGCATTGAGTTGAAATAATACAATAGATGATACATTGTACATGTGAGAGCTCAGAGGCTCATTGCTTAGCTGCCTATGAATTTTTGCCATAGGTATGTTAAGTAGCAACAAAAATGGGTAAGGTCCTTCAAATAATTTTTTTTTAGCCGCCTGTGTGATAAACACACCGTGAAAAATGTGCCACCCAAAGTGAAAAGTACAAAACCACTAAAAACATGTTGAGGTGCCCATTCTAGGCCCATCTCAAAAGAGAAAGAGCCCCTTTCGCCTACTCTCACGGAGGACAAACACCCTGACGGAGAGTACAATGTACATATCCCTCCATCCCGAAGGAGAAAAGGGAACTTTGTTCTCAGGTACGACCTGAAGGATTCCCTGTGGACCACTGGCTGGATCTCTCAACGCAAGGTTTTCCCTGGCGGTTGCCCGACCAGGTACTAGCTCGCTTTGGCACCAGGGTTTCCTTGGCTGGCCATTAAGACGTGCCTGGTACTAGCCCGGGTCTCAAGGGGGATCCACTGGGCAGGGTTTCCGAGGAGAGGCCAAAAGGCCTATAAACTCTTCCACCCCCGTTCTTGGGGACAGGGCCCATAAGGGTCCAGGCACCCACAACAAGAACAAAACACACGTTCACACTACAAACAAATGATGCTATGGCTGTGATAAATAGGGGGAATGGGATTAAGTGTTTTGAAATAAGAGGTGTTCTGTGCAAGACAAAGCAGAGCCTTACGGTTTTAAAAATTCTTCTGGTGGAGCCATAAGGCCCTGCCAAGAAGGCGGTGCTCTTCGTGAGGAGTGACTTCCGGGCACCCTGGGCGCCACCCCAGGGGGCAACAGCAGACAGCTTGAAAGCGTTTCACGGCTAATGCCCGGATTCCTGGCTGGCCAGCCACCTCCCCACGGGGGTCACCACTCCCCCTCGAACACATTCCCAGGGCATGTCTCAACCAATCCATTTGCTAAAGGGTGACCTCTTTCCGTGCAAACGCCACCCTCCAGCTACTAGGAAAGGCCTCCCCATATCAACCTCTGCCGATCATGATCCCGTGAGATAAGGATTGGCCCAACACTCTATCCTCCCCATATCAACGTCTGCTGGTCATGATCCCGTGAGATAAGGACTGGCCCAACACTCTATACAAGAAACTTACCCAGCAGGGGATAGCCACAATCTAGGCGGCTTCTAAGGAGGCTTATCCTCCCCCCCTGGGAGATCCACCCTCATGATCATGGTGTCTTCCCTGCCTGGTAAGTATCTTTCTACTTACCTGTCTTCACTTTACCACAATGCACTTCTTTGATGGAAGACTTGTCATAGGCACTGCTTCCACCAACTGCAAGCCAGGCTCCATTGCCTAACATTAGTGTCTGACCTCACGATTACACTTGTGGCTAAACAGAAGCTAATTTTTGCAGTCATATCTAAACTAATGTATAGCACCTTCCCAGAATGGCGGATGCATTTATTGTAGCAGAAAAAAAAATCTGAATTACTGTCACTTAGCATATTCATTGTGTTCCTGCTTGTTTAGGCAGCAGAATCTTAATTTGCTCCATAGTCCTAATTAGCTCTGTGTGAGTGCATGCAATTTAGTCTAATAGCTCTTCTGCCTATGACAAATACCATATTACAAAATACCATCCCATTAAAAACAAAGCAAGGCTGAGAGCCAAGAGGGGGACAATCATATTAAGTTATTAGCTATAGTGACTTTGCTTTAAAGGGCCTCTTTACATAGGAGTATTTTAAAGGCCCATTACTTTTAAAGCAATGTGTTTAAAAAAAATGTGATTGCATTGTGCATTTTTCCCTATTTTATCGATTTCTGAGATTATGAATGTAGTGTTCTTTACGCTGCCATGCCCTTTGCTTGCATAGTGACAATTTATAACTCTAATAGCCAGAGTCCCGGACATCCAATTTATAATAAGCATAGCCCGGCTATACTCACCTGATCGCCGTGATTTGGAGCCCCACATTGAAAACCACTTTGTTGGATCAACAGTGTCAAATTGCTCTAATAAAAGGAGGCTTGACAGTACAGTGCCACCATAGTGCATATAGGGTGCGTACCTGCACATCATCAGGGGGGCAAGGGATGTGCCATGCAGTACCAGTCTGGAGCCCAGCATGAGTATAGTGGCCCGGTGGCTTCAGACCTAACAGTCTTTTCCAAAAAGTTAAGTCTGTGTTTTTGAATGTTGGTGTTTAATTTAAAGAAAAAGTAACCTCTTATGGTTAGGCTATAGTGTTCTTGTAAAGAAGAAAGGAACTTTACACTTATGACCCTTTCTTGGCCCCAGTAAAATTTAATCTGCCAGATGAAGGGGCTTTTGGCACCAGCAGACATGTGACACAGAGATGGGGTTTTAAATTTCTGTATCATCATTCTCTATAAGCCAAAACCCATCTCAACCTCTCCCTGATGAAAGTATAGACTTCCTCTTTCTTTGGATGTATTGCTAAAGCAAGTCAAATAATAGATAAGCTACTACCACTTTAAATATATATATATACATATATATATCAATTATTAAACAATATAATTAAGTTAATAACCTATGAAAATAATGTCAATGTTATTATAGGTGAAAGTACCTAGAAAAACTTACAAAAGCATGATTCAGCAAAATATGGCTGACATGCATACAAAATGGCATCACAATAATACAGATTCCAATAATAGAGCAACTAATACATAACCTTTTAGAACTGACTCTGAATTACTTAAGTATGGTAAAAAAATAAAGCTGTAGAGTGAGGGGCTGAGGAAAGAGTTGTGTGCGCAAGGTACACTATTTATAGCTACAGATAGTGGATTTTTTTAGAAGGAAAGGAAGCATACTAAAATCTTTAATAAATTGAATAAATTGGTTGAAATAGGTTTAATTAATTTAATACGTGAACTATAACTGGCAGATGTATGATACTCATTACTGGTCGTGTTGATTTATTACAGAGTCTTCTCTGCAGTTATTTTTGCTGCCATGAACGTTGGACAGTCAACCTCTCTTGCGCCTGACTTCGGAAAAGCCAGAGTATCGGGCCAGCGAATCATGAAGCTTCTGGATAGAACACCAAAAATAGATAGCTACAGTGAAGATGGAGATAAACTGGTAAGTTTCTAGTGATGACGTGTTGTCAGCCATCTAAGAGACAGTTAGCTTTTCCCAGGAGAATCCAAAAATCTGGATTCCGCAATTTGAAACCCCTGGGGTCACCAGTTAAGTCTCTTTTACTGACAGCTCCCACGGTGCAGTCTTTGCTGGTGGCCACATCCCTGGCTTACCTGTAGCTGAGGCATGCTCCCATGCCCAGCCATTGAAATAGGCTGGGGACAGGGGTGCTTCCCAGTTAAGCCAGTGTTGCCAATCTGCGATCTCAAAAATGGCATGGGACCTTGATAATGGAAAGATTATGGATTATGATTATAGATTATGGGTTTGGTCCCGCTTAAATACAAGAAGACCTTTAAATTTTAGGACAGTGCCAAATGTAGCCCGATGCAATGGTGTAACAATTACCCTTGCCTGCAGTATCACTTTGAAGCAGTTGGAAATAAGCTTCTAAAGTATAGAAAGGGGGTAAATTGATTTTAAATCATTCATTCTTAAACTAATGCAATTATTTAATACCAATTATTTGGTATTTCCACATTGTTTGTTTATTACATAATACAAAGTATTTCAATATGAGTTGTAGTACATGTGTGTTTTTTATGCTCTAGAGTGCTTTTGAAGGAAACCTTGAATTCCAAGATACCAAATTTGTCTACCCAACAAGACCGAAAGTCCAGGTTCTTCAGGGGTTGAACCTCAAAGTTTCCAAAGGACAAACACTTGCTTTGGTTGGCAGCAGTGGATGCGGAAAGAGTACTTCTATTCAGCTGCTGGAGCGCTTCTACGACCCTGTAGATGGAAGAGTGGTAAGTGTAAATTTTAGCGTGTTTAATGTTTTTAATAAAAGTTGCTTTTAATTATTTACTATGCTATCTGCTCATTACATTAAACTTAGCTGTATCTGTCCATTGTCTGGCTAATGTACAACCCACCAGTGGCAATTCCCAGTCAATGCGTGTATATTGTGAATTTTGAGTGGCATACTGACTCCAGCACTCCAGCAAGGGGAAGTCTAAGTTGCACATATTTGGAAATGCATGTAAATCCATATGTCACTTTAAGTCTAATCTTTTCTGTAACTAACAAGAACCTTGCATTTGAGTTATACTCAACAATAGGGAAAATTTACCTGGCTGCCCAGGAAGCTCCCTAAGGTTCTCTATATGTGTGTGGCAGGTCTAGTCATCCCAAATGCAGCTTTGTTGTGTACTTGCTGAATCTCAGGAGTCCCATCTGATATGATCAGTAAAATCTTGAACATATTTTAGAAAATGTTAAAGGGCACAGTATTCTCCACCTAACTCTCCCACAGCATATTGGCCCAGGTTTGATGCTACATTTAATTTCCAAGATCTGGCACTAGGTATTTTATGTGCCCCCGCACACTATTCTAGTCACTAAGCAAAATGTTTCTAGATCACTGCCTCAACTGATGCCGCATGAATAGAGCACACAGATCCAGGAGAGATGCCAGATATTGTTTGGTACAGGCCTTCTATCTGAAGCAGTTAGTTATGTGCAACAAGATTAGGACCTGAAGCTCCTGAAGGTTAAATATTGAAGATCGAGAGCCTGGAGTAATATGCTGAGGCAGATGCTAGTTCTGTTTTTTTCTTTTAGCCTACAGATGATCTTTAAGGTGTAAATAATGTAATTCTTCATTTACCCAAAGTAAAAAAAATACTTAATACTGTAAAACCACCTCCGATTGGGGCATCCTGATTTGTCATCATGACCCTCTGTATTAAGATCAGGAGTAAGCCGAAAAGGTGTTTCTGGGCCGCAGCATCTACATCATGATCTTTCTCTTCTGTGCCGGTGACCAATCAATTTATCCATGCGGGCATTCATGTGACCCTCCGTATGCCACTGGCCACTGATGGTCTTGTAGGTAGCCAGTGGGCTGTCAGGGGAGAGCTAAGCTGTTTGGGTTATGGTACTTGGACCTGGAGCATTTGGGTAATGGTACGTTTTTAACTATATCTACTTTGGACAACCGTGCTATAAAACTAAAAAGGGCTACAAGAAAATAGTTTTCTGTAAACTAGCCTTGTGCTGTGATTGAAATTGTCAAATGGACAACCAGGATAAAACCTATCCTCATAATTAGACCCTCCATTTGGCACATCCTGGTTTCACTGTGGTGCCAGACGCCACGCGGGGACAGGAGATGCCATCGTAAACATTTAAGTATTGTTTAAGTGGGCTCATTTATTCAAAATTTACAATTCCAAATGTAAAAAAAAACAGATTTTTCTGATTTGTTTTCTGAATTAACATGCTAACATTTTATCAGTTGCTTTGCCACAACAAGTGATGCATTCTGCTATGTAAAAAATAAATGTCTTTGTCAATATGATTGCATTTATTTAAATTAGGACCTTTTGGATAATGTAAATAACGAATTACTTCAAAAAGAACTTTGACATTAAGATAAAATATATCCTAATACATCTGCATTATTTAGAAGACTGCAATCCTTACACACTGCCAGATCTTTAGCAATCTCCATAACCTTTGGGTGCTGTATGAAAAGGGTCTGGCTTTTAATGGATAAGGATCAAGGTTGTGTAACTTCTCTCTCCTACCCCAAGCTAGGACACCCTTTAGAACACTCCATGGTTTTCTCAATGGATAGGTCATTCAGTCACTAGTAGTTGTGTATCTCTGAACGTGTCTTGAGCTGCTAACTCTATAGTATTAACCTGACTTTTTTATAGGGAACCTTTCTGTTCCTTTTTTTAATTAGTCATAGTTTTAGGAAGAATGAATGTTCTCTTCAGTGGCAGATGATTGATATTTAAAAATGGGAACATAGACTAAAGATACTATATTGCAGACTGTAGGACCCCATCTTTTAGTGAAGATTCCTATGGAGAATAAGAGGTGATTTATTTATGTCAGAACAGTCCCTTCAATCATCAGCTAACAATAATTGAGACCTATTAGTGTGTCAGTGCTCCTGTGCCAATCTTATGCCCCATATGACTGTCAGCAGTCAGTGGGGTGCCCACAGCCTCCTTGGTAATATGATTGGTGGCCAGTGGAGAAGGCCACATTTGAGCTGTTGCTGCCACAAGAATGTAGAAAGATGTGTATTAAAACCTGATTCTGGGTTTCCACTATGTTGCCATGCAGGGAATCCCAAATCAAGGTTTACATGGGGTGGCATTGTGGCACACTACTTTTCATTACATTACAATGATTAGTTCTGCTTTAGAAGGTTGTTTTTCATCTTCTTGACTCGTTATTCAATAGGTGGCTTAGTCAATTTTTTGAGGTTAGGGTGTTTAAATCACTTTAAATCACTTGTGTAAATCACTTGCAATGCTGAATGCTGCCAAACATGACAATCTGAGAAAGGACAATCATTTAGCAACTATTTTGTCTTCTCTTGCTCAACGTATAGCTTGCAGATGGAGTAGACACAAAATCTATGAATTTGAAGTGGCTGAGATCCCAGATGGGGATTGTGTCTCAGGAGCCTATGCTGTTTGACTGTAGCATATCTGAGAATATTCAATATGGAGTTCTGGACCGACAAGTGACGCATGAAGAAATTGTTGAAGCCGCCAAGGCAGCAAACATCCACAGCTTCATTGAAAACCTTCCAGATGTAAGTACAAAAATCACGTCCAGTGTTATTAATTGATGTCCCAGTAGGTATGTATACAGTCTAGTTTTCCTCCTGATAACTTACAGTGAGGAAATACTGTACACTATACTTCATAGAGTGGACTGACATCTATGGTAGAAGCAAAAATGCATCTCTTAAAGTCGACCAACACCCAGGATTTTGACCATCCTGGGTTTTGGTCCACTTCAGGGGGGCACCCCGATTAGGGACAAGACAGCGCGTCCGCCGCCGCCTCCCACGCGCCCCTTTGACAGTGCACGCGCCCGCGCCGGCCATTTACAAACGGCCGGCGCGGGGACGCGCACGCCTAGAGGGGCGCGCGGGAGGCGGCGGCGGACGCTGCCGATTGGGTGAGTTTTTTGGGGCTTTTGGGGGGGGTCCCTCACCGCGGGACATCCCGATCTCGGATGTCCCGCGGTGAGGGAGGTGATCGGCCCGGGAATCTTATAGATTCCCGGGCCGATCACCCCTGGACCAAAATCCAGGATTTTGACTATCTTGGCTTTTAGTTCTTGCCCCCTGGGCACCCCGGTCCGAGTCTAACTCACTTTTCCATGGACCTACGCTGCATGCGTGGTCTCTCATCCAGTCGTTATAATATACCTCTGGTAGTGTGGACCGACCCAAGGGGTATTTTATTTATTTTATTGTATGTATATTTTATTGTATTGCATTTAGGAGTTAATATCTATATGACGTGAAAATATGTTTTTATCCTAGAAATATAACACACGTGTGGGTGATAAAGGGGCTCAGCTGTCAGGAGGACAGAAGCAAAGAATCGCCATAGCGCGTGCATTAATCAGAAAACCAAAAGTGCTGCTGCTGGACGAGGCCACATCTGCTTTGGACACAGAAAGTGAAAAGGTAAGTTCTTTACCTAAAACATATCTCTAGCAGATATTTTCATGTATTTCTACAAAAGAGAACTGAGGACTATAGCTCATTATATCAGTAAGTATCCTGTCTGTGGTTTAAAGATCTACCAATAACCAGATAAAATAATGCAGTTATGGTCAACCTGTGGCCCTCTGACCTCAAACCTTAGTAAAGAGGGACCACAGTGTACTTAGGGGCACTATGCAGGGAAGCTCATAATTCTGCTGCTGTAGGGTAAGTGGTAGATAGAATTAGCACATACAGAAAGTTAAATAGAGGCTCAGTAAAGAGGTCATTTTGGGGGGCATGGGTTCAACTGTGCAGTTTCTAAGCATCGGCCCTGGAAGAAGCAGCTACAGGGGAGAAAAGGAGAGTACCATTTTATTTAAGTGGCCTGGACTGTTAAGAAGGTTGAGAACCCCTGCAGTAAGGCCTTATTTCAGTAATACAGAATAAATCCATGCTGACCAGTTGACTGCCTTTAAAGAAGAACATTGGAGGAACATCTAAGTTGCACTCCTTGGGGCATACTGAATTGGATTTCCCCACTTTGTAAACTCCCCCCCAAACTCTTGCCACGTCTCCCGGCTCACCTCTAGCGGTGTGCACACCTGCGTCTGCCTTTATAAATATTCAGTGCGGGCACACGACAGCTAGCAGGTGAGAGGGGGAAGCGGCCGGTGGTGAACTCAGCTCCCTTCAGCGCTGCTTAACTGTCCAGGCAGCTTAGCTGTCAGGGAAGCTGAAGCGAGCTCAATCAAAGTGAGCATGCTGATTGGTCCACCCTATAAATATATAAATTAAATATATATATATATATTTCCCCTGGAATAAACCCCCTACCAGCACCTTACCTTTTTTTTATTGTCTGACTCGGCAGAGTCTAATATGTTACCAATGCCGCAACACAACCTTCCCCTCCATCAACTGCTGCCCAACCCCCCCAGACTGAGAAGTTTTCATATTGCTGGATGAGACTCTGTGATATAAGACGCACTAACACTTCCTCCTCACACTTTTAAGCAGTTGGTGCGTCTTATGGAATGAGTAATGCAATATAATATATATATATATATATATTATATATATATATTCATTCATGTAATACAACTAAACTAACAGCCATTGGACCTGAAGGATCATATACCTTATATAACATGTCTTTTTTGTTATGTCTACAGGTTGTCCAGAAGGCTCTGGATGATGCCAGACAGGGCAGGACATGTGTGGTGATCGCACATCGGCTTACAACAGTACAGAATGCGGATATAATAGCAGTAATACAAAATGGAAAGGTCGTTGAGCAAGGAACACACCCCCAGCTGCTGGCAAAACAAGGGGCGTATTATGCTCTTGTAAATTCTCAGGTCTCTCATTGATAACAAGATTTATATTTTTATTGCTGGATTTAGTGCTAGAACTTAATGCATTGGAAAGCAATGGAATTCCAGTGGAAGAGAGGATCATGCCTGGTGACGAGCCAATAGGCATTGAACGCTTTGGCACTGTAAGCATAGATTTGCCTGGTATAAATTCTAGCAGGCCTCTTGGCTGGTGCTACTATGTTGGTTTTATATCTGGTTCCAGTCTGAATACTGTGATTTAATATACAGTTTGCACTTTATTAAATTAAATATGTCTTGGTTAATAAAAAAGCTAAACTAAAGGATATTTGAGCCACATCATTCTCAAATTCATTTGGCAATTTTTCTCTTAGACCAATAATTTATATAGTAGCAATGCACCGTATTGAATTGACTGCCTTTTACACTCTCATATGTGCATACAATGGGCATTTATGGGTATTTAAAGTGGATCTCTAGTCAAAAATAATGGTCCGCCCACACCCTAGTTAACCGGTCATTTCTGATCGGAGGGCACTTCAAAGCAAACTTCATAGTGATGCTGTATCTAAAGAAGCATTATCACCAAAATGGTCTAATAATACAAATCCACATAAATAATCTAAATCGCAAGAGAAGGAGTGACTTATACACCCGCATCCCAAAAATTCCAGCCAAGAATATGTATTTCTTTTACTTGAAGAAAAAAAAACTCAGGGGTGACCGTTGTGGACATACCTTTCTGCTCTTACAGGGGAGATTCGCTCAACTCTAATGGCCTGTCTCCTCAACTAGCCTGTACTGGAATAACAGCTAAATGCCATTAAAATTCTTCTGATGTTTGCAGATGCTTTTACCCATCATACAATACTTTGTAGCAATGAATGTAGCAGATCACCCCTGTAAAGGTAGAATAGAACACTCAAAAGCTTGTCACTCCTAGATTTTTTTCCCAAAGGAAAAAACACAGTATTTGTTTAAAAGTTGGGATGTATAAGTAGCTCCACCTCTAACTATCCAGCATGTTTATATGAATGTTGAATATAAGGCGATTTTGCGATACAGCTCCTTTAACTGGGATCTAGAATCTCAGAAAGAGCCCTTACTCACTAACCCAATGGCTCTCTTCCAAGCAAATAATCCAAAATAGAAGCTAGTGATATGCAAATATGTAAATATTAATTTTAGGCAAGGTTACCTGTTTTTGTACATAATGTATCCCATGGCGTCTTATGTATTAGTGTGCTGTATAACAGACACTGTTTGTATTATTATCCATAAGTATGTATAAATATTGTACAACATTACTTTTGTATATAACATGAAAATATTGTAAAAATAAAAGAACGTTATTTGGTTGTATTGTATTACCATTGGTGTCATTCATTTAAGCTCCATGCAACATGATGTCTCTAATTTGTTATAGTAACTGTTAAAGCAGCTTGGAAATTGAACCTTTTGTTCAGAGATTTCAAAAGAAAACTGGAGGAAAGTTTGAGCGGTTGTCTTGAATCAGTAGGGTAGGAGTAGGCAAACTAAAATGGTGTAAAATGTTATAATGGACAGGATGGTGGGTAACTGATAGGAGCATTAGTGGGGAACGCTCTAGTCTAGGGATACTAGTGGAGGTAGTTAGCTTGATTGGCCATACTTCTCTTAGGAACTAAGAGTCAATGGCATTTGCAATTTGGCAGATGGATAGCTCACTGTAGTTAGGAAGTGACTGTAACCCAGGCATGCTCAACCTCTCGCAGGAGGTTGACTGCGAGCTGCTGCAGGGGAAAGAGGTTAATACCTCACTTATTGATTGGGGGTGAAACTTTCGAGATCTTTCCCTTCAGACCTCAGATCAGATGTGGCATCAGATACAAGACACCCGCCTTGCCTGCTATGCGTTGCTTTGCTACAATTCTCTCATCCGTATCACTAGTATGGGAAGCTGGCGCAGCCGGTGGGCAGGGCCTTCTTACGCAGCTCTCCTATTTAGTTCAATGTCCACCTTCATACAAAGATGTTTTTGTAATGTGCCTGAGTGAGAGCAAAGCCAGACAGCTTCCCCATGGATCTGTGGAGGAAGCCAAAGCCCAGTTACCCTTGTGTAGGGGAACATGCTGTTCAGCTGTAGTTCATATGCATTCTGGTTAGTGGAGAGTAGAAAAGTGATAGTGTTATTATTATTATTGTTGTTTACTTATAAAGCACTATCAAGTCATTGCCCTTAAATATTAATGTGAACTGTGTTAGTATTTTAAACACATAATATTTTGAATAGAAAATCACATTTTATTACATTTTCAATGTTGAAATGCTTATGTCATTTTTTGGGTTCATGTAAGTAGCAAGTCACAAAATTCTTGGAGAAATGTCATACATTGCTTGAGTTTTTAATTAAACTCATAAATCACAATCCATTTTTTAATGGTTCTTTTTCTACAGTAATTTTAGATGAACAAATTGAATATGACATACAATACATTTCTGAATCACGAACTTTACAAACTTTTTAAACAAAAGAGGTAATACCAGTGGTTTTCAAGTCAAATGCCAGATAGACACATCCTGATATACTGTATCATTTTGGTGTATCTGAAAGGGGTGCTTCTAGAGTAAAAAGGAATGTGAAGTATTTAGGTACTAAAAATGGTTCACAGACTGACAGCTAGTAGCCACTATGGGGTTCTTCTGCATCATCAATATCACTTGTGGAACCAACGCCAATGGTCCACCCCACCCCATGACCATGTAGGATTATTTGTTGATTAGAGAGGACCACATGACCCCAAGGGGCCACAGCAGATGTCATTAGGAAAGTAAAGGATAAGACCAGAGCAATAGTCCAAATCTAATAAATGTAGGTCAATATTGCTCTAAGCACCTTTTTATTATGGCTTACAAATGACCAGAATTTCTACCTCTGATTAACCCTTAAAATACTGACATGAATACCTTAATCAGTAAGCTTGCCTTAAAATATCTCCTGAAAATAAGGACTGAAATAAGTAATGCTTTATTCATAAGCTAAAATAGGGTGCGATTCAGTATAGCACATAAGAGACTGAGTTGCTCCTAAAACTTGCCATAGAGCAATGTGACAATGTATGCCTTCATTTTTTAAAGTACATTTTTTTTTTGCTCTATAAGACAGAAAGTTGTAGGAATATACTTGGGTGTCTTATGGATTGGGTGGGCCTGGGAAAACAAGTCTGATGATGTCAACTGCGGTGGGGGCCTGAGTGCTGGGGCTGACATCCCTCCTCTGCCCTCGGCACTCCTGTTATTCAAACACATTGTTATCGGTCTGCTTTACTGGGATGCCCCTATGTTTGGAGCCCCCCAGTTAGACTGGTATTCTTACCTTTCTAGCATTCACATGGCACATGTGTGGGCTCTCCTCTAATCAGAATCGATTGCCAGATGATGCCAGCCCAATCAGAATTTATTGAGTCATCCAGTAATCTCTTCTGAATGAACGGAGTGCCAGGCGGTTCCTTCTTGCATTTCCCTCTAGCTAATGCGCACCCCTGGCAGCCATTCAGAAATAGCTGTCATGGGTGTGCTCATCAGCCGGGAAAAGTTGTTGATGGTGCAGGGGCCCTGTTTATGGTCCATGGGATTGATGTATCAGTAAGTACACAGGGCGACCAGAAGAAGTTTCACAGAGCAGGGCATTCTGGATCAGGATACCCCAGAGACACCACCCCACCCGGTCCTAGAGTATTTTAGACTTCAGGACCCAAACCAAAGGTCCAAACGAACCTGGGAAATGGCGGCACACAAAAACATAATCTTACCCAAGTGTCCCTGTTCCAAACATTCCTGAATTACACTCGTTTAATCTTTTTGAGGGAATTTTTCTAAATTTCAAAAAAATCTCTTCAGAAAAAAATGCCTGTCGAAACTGGAGAGTGGGGAACATGGGAAAAAATGGGTTTCTCATACCTAAAACAGGGAGAGAATGTATTCTCGATGCTGAATCAACCCTATTGTCTTTAAGTAAAATCCAAGTTTAATATGATTAAATTCAGAATAACATCCAGCAATTAAAAACAACATAGTGTATTCAAATAAGACATTTTCATCTCCATATCTGGAAGAACTTGCACACTTGCTTTATATAAAAAATAGAAAAGTTTATTATACTTACAGTAGCATTGTATTTCAAAGAACAGTCCAGGCCAACTCACTTTGTCCTGGATAATTGAGTCAGCATTCTCCCTGTCCGAGACTCACTTTATAGTTAAACATAAAAATTCTTATACCACCTAACTGAGGAGGAGCTCTCTGACTGCCCACCACCATAAAATGAGGCATTAGAATGTAATGATATACAACAGAAAGGAATTTCATAGCATAAAACTCCATAAATGTATTACAGACCTAGGGCCATACATGGAAACATAAAAAGTAATTATATATTTGGGTAGTACCCACATATATGTACATGCATATCAAAACAATTTATAATAGTATAATAGAGTCTAAAGTCAATGATTGACAGATTGTGTACTGTACAAATTTTAGTGTGTAATTTCCTGTGCTTCCCTTTAATTTTCCTCTATTTTTACCATAAAATAAGAAAATAACCCTTGGATAAAGTACTGAAAAGATATAGAATAGCAGAAGTCCTCTTTAGAAAACAAAGACATTTTAAGTGAAAAATAATAAAAGGAGCCCTAAAATATCTGTATGAAGACTAATGAACTTCTTAGACCAAGGCGTGTGTTTCTACTGTGTTAGAAGAATCCCTTTAACTTATGGTAATATACCTTTTATATATGGCTAAAAGTCTCCTTTAAAAAAATAATGTATTATTGTAGAACAATATTCCTTGGATGTTTTCTAGTTTTGCTTCTGTCGCTTTCCAGAGACCAGAAGATCCCTACTAAATTTTCCTCTATAGACCTAACATTTTCTAATGTAACGCCCAATATCACGTATGCTTAAAATTGCAGCTTCTTGTATATTAAAAAACATTTTAGATAGGTGGATAGAATCACAAGTGCCTCAATGAAGATGCGGCTCTGGATATCTAGAAAAAACAGAAATAACCACATTTTTTGTAGTAAATTGCAATTTCGTACGCTTGTGACCATGCGATTGCTTAACCTCTCTAGGGTAAACATCCATTTTCAAAAAATATACGCTAACAGTAATTAATGTAAAATGCCCTGTTATCCTCGACAACATTATTCTCAACACGCTCATAAATATATGCGTGAACGCCAAATCAAATCCACATGCAATTTTAGAGAGGTTATTGAGGATATATATTGGTTAATTTACCATCTATGAAAGTCTGGGAATATAAAATATTACTCCCATCCTACTGCTTAGGAAGGCGGCATGAAGCACAGAGCCGGGTGACTTTTCACTTAGCTAGAGCCCAGCAGGATTCTGCTGCCTGGCTGACCGCTACTAATAACAGAGCATTTATATTCCATCCAGCTCGTCTCTGGGTTCCAGCCATAGGAGGATACTCACATCTTCTCATTAGGCCACAACAATGATTGTTATAAAGACAAATGAATCTTTATAGAAGGGTATTGATTACATCATCGACATTCAAACTTCCTGTGCTGCAGCTTTGAAAGAAAACAAAATGAATTAAAAGTTAAATTTTCCAAAAGGAAATGACATGGATATATGGAGGACACTGTGGCTTCTAAGGGCTCTGCTATGCTTATGAAACTCACCAGTTTGTTTTTTCTCATCAATTTTAGTCTTGCAGGAATCTGTCTCTGCTCTGATGCCGTTCCTGCCCCACTCCTCCTGGTGGGTTCCCACTCCCCTCTTAATGTCCCCGACCCCCCTCTTTCTCCCCTGTAAGGTGCTCCCTCCTGTAGCCACCCATATCCAGTATCTCCTCCCCCATTGGGTACTCAATATAGCCCACCTTCCTTCTCCAACTTCCCCCCAAATCCCAGACACCTTCCCTTTCCCCTCCATTGGGTTCTCCATCTAGTCCACCTCCCTCCCTACCTCATTGTCTTAGATCCCCTTCTTATATGCCCCAGTTGAACGCCCAACTGGTGCCAGCTCCCTGACCCCCTATCCTTCGCAGTGGGGTATTTCCTGTAGTCCATCTTACATCTATGGTGTCTTAGAACACTCCTCAAGGCCAAGGTTCCACCCTATTGGGGGATCCCTGTATCCCTGTAGATCCTCCTTGTTAGGTGCTTAATCTAGACCACCTCCCCCCCACTTTCCTCCACTTTCTCAATGAACGCCCCCTAATACAAAATACCAGACCTCTCCCTACATTGAGTGCTCTGTGTTGTCCACTTTCCTTGCTTATAGTCCCAGATTCCCTTCCCCTAACCTCTCAGGCCACCTATTGCCTCCCTTTGGTTGCTGTCTGCAGTAAACCAGTACCCCCTCAAAGTCCCAGACCCCATTTTATCCCCCTGCTGGGTGATTCCTGTAGTCCAACTCCATCACTCATTGTCGTGGATCCCTGCACCTGCTGGGTGCCCCTCCCTCAACCTCCCAGACTACCTAATCCCCCATTGCAAGCCCCAAACACAATACCTTACCTTTCCATTGGATGCTTCATGTAGACCACCCTCCATCATTGCCCCAGGCTCCTTCTACCATGCAGCTGCTGGGGACCCCCCTACTTTTCACCCCAGCCTCCTCCCTCTGCACTGGTGCTCCCTGTAATCCCCCTCTCCATGTCCCAGACTCATCTTCCCTTAAAGAGCTCAGTCATCCCCCTCTCATCCTTACTCCTATGTGCAGTGTGCTCCACTTCAATGTCTGAAGTTTCCAACTATAGGAGGATGCTTAAATCTGTTCAATACACCAATAGACATTCAGACTTCCTGTGCTGCAACTTTGCATAGAAACAAGAGGACATTAAAAGTTGTATTTTCTGAAAGGAAATGACATAGGGGATTATGGATGTGTGGTGGAGGCTGTATCTCCATGGCTTCTATTGGCTCTGCTAGGCCTTTGAAACTCACCAGCTTGGCTTTCTCATGAGTTGCTTAGCTGGAGTCTCTGTTCTCTCCCTCCCTCACTGTCTCCTATCCCTCTCTTACCCACACCAGTTGGGTGTCCCTTCTCTCACCCTCCCAGACCCACTATCCTACCCAATGGGGTGCTCCCTGCAGTCCGCCTTACACCTTTGATGTTCTAATCTTCAGCCTGTTGGGTGTCTCAGTCACTCACCTTTTTTTTTAAATTGATTTATTTCCCACCACAGAGTATATGTACCTCCTGATGTACGTGTACCACAGGTTGAGAACCAGTGTTCTAGGCTGTTTAGCATTTTTATATGGATATTTATTATTTCACCATCTTTCGGGATATCTGTAGCCAGGCTGATACTGCTCTTTACCTATTCTCTTCTATTGCAAACAATAGGCTCGATTCAAAATCCCAAATGTCATTATGTTCGTATTTGCAATCGAAAGTTTTGTTGGGTGTTTGTCATTTTTTCCTTTTTTTTTGGCCATTTTCGACTCGTACGAATGTTCGAACATAGACGTATATGTTCGTTCGTCCATCGAAATTCATTTTGTGTTTTTACGCAACTTCGGGACTTTTTTCCTTCGAAATCGAAAATGTTTCGATCGGTCAAATCATTTACGTCATTGCAATGGGCTGGCGATTAATTCAGAGAGCTGATTGG
This sequence comes from Gastrophryne carolinensis, assembly GCA_027917425.1. NCBI lineage: Eukaryota > Metazoa > Chordata > Amphibia > Anura > Microhylidae > Gastrophryne > Gastrophryne carolinensis. The sequence goes on from CM051235.1 coordinate 575,689,748, forward strand.
CAAGTATTCCGACGCCCATATAGTCATTTCCTTGTCGAGCGTCTTACGGCACCTTTTTGACCTCGGGACTAGGCAGCCAAGCGTGATGGAGAGTGACTTTGAAGAGCATCAAGCTCTTCTTCTGTTTGGCATTGATGGGATCTTGAGGTCAGAGCCCAGATTGCACCGGCGGCGACGCATGAACATCAATGGCATGCATGACGTTGAGCTGTTCGAGCTGACCAGGCTTAATCGCGCTTCCCTCCATAAATTGTATAGTGAGCTGCGGCCATGGTTAGCCCGCACCACAAGGAAGGGGCATGCAATTTCAGGTATGACCAAGATGCTTGGCTGCCTGCAATTTTTGGCGAACGGCTCGTTCCAGAGGCTGGGTGCCCTCTCCGTGGGGATCTCACAGCCTACGCTGAGCCGCGCACTATCACATTTTTTGGAAGGCATGGCTACCCTAACCCCCAAATATATTTTTTTCCCAGATGATATGGTAGCCAGAAACGCCATTAAGCTTGGTTTTTATAATATCGGCGACATGCCCAACGTCATTGGTGCCATTGACTGTACCCACGTCGCCCTGGTGCCTCCTGCTGCCGACGAGTACATATACAGGTAAGTAATGTTTTTTTTTTTTGGTTTCATTTTAGGTTAAGCCTCCTTGTAATGGTCCCTCCTTGTAATGGTCCCTCCTTGTAATGTTTCCACCTTGTAATGTTTCCACCTTCTAATGGTTCCACCTTGTAATGGACCCACCTTGTAATGGACCCACCTTGTAATGGTCCCACCTTGTAATGGTCCCACCTTCTAATGGTTCCACCTTGTAATGGACCCACCTTGTAATGGTCCCTCCTTGTAATGTTTCCACCTTCTAATGGTTCCACCTTGTAATGGACCCACCTTGTAATGGTCCCACCTTTTAATGGTCCCACCTTGTAATGGTCCCTCCTTGTAATGTTTCCACCTTCTAATGGTTCCACCTTGTAATGGACCCACCTTGTAATGATCCCACCTTGTAATGGTCCCACCTTGTAATGGTCCCACCTTGTAATGGACCCACCTTGTAATGGTCCCTCCTTGTAATGTTTCCACCTTCTAATGTTTCCACCTTCTAATGGTTCCACCTTGTAATGGTCCCACCTTGTAATGGTCCCTCCTTGTAATGTTTCCACCTTCTAATGGTTCCACCTTGTAATGGACCCACCTTGTAATGGTCCCACCTTGTAATGGTCCCACCTTGTAATGGTCCCACCTTGTAATGGTCCCTCCTTGTTAGGGTCCCTCCTTGTAATGGTCCCACCTTGTAATGGTCCCTCCTTATCGAAATGTGTGTGTTCATTTTTCTAAATGCCTTCCTAATGTTTTCTTGTCTTCCTTTTTTTCCAGGAACCGCAAAATGGGCCACTCCTTTAATGTGCAGGCAGTGGTGGGGCCGGACATGCGGTTCCTTAGCGTCCTCGCCGGCTACCCAGGCTCAGCCCATGATGCGTACATCCTTAGACGATCAGGATTGTACCGACGGTTTGAGTCTGGGGAATTTTCCGGTGCATGGCTCCTTGGTAAGTGAACATAAACCACATAATGTAGTTGTGGATGTTTGTTTTTAATTAGCATTTGGCAGTAATGTCTGCCAAACTTACACCTTAAACAAACTTCTGGCCATGTGAAACCACACTTGAATGTTAGTTATTAACCAACCAAGCGTTTCGCCAAGTTTGGCCTGCATTAGCCACATTCTAAATTATCTGTTGGTCTAATTTAATAATCCCTCTTACACCACCCTCGTGTGGAATCGTGCACTTAACTTGAGCATAGTTTAGGACCCATCTTTGCTAAGCTGGTTTGCACTTCCACACGAGAGTAGAGCGGGATAAAGTGCATGTGGCGTGTTTCTGCTGTTTTGGTCTCACACAAAGCATATAAGGGGTCAGCAAAACCTACATCCTAAGCACACTTTGAAACCCAGAGCTGGGATCCATATGTATGATTGTCCCTCATCCTCACTCTTTGTATGTTGTCCTTTTGTAAACCTCTAGGACAGATGTTTAGTTTGGGACTGGGACAGTGGCAAATGTTGCCTCATGTTGATCACACAATTGACAAATAGCCTCCTATTGATGTTGCTGGTGCCTTGATGGTCTTACATGTTTGTTTTCCTAATCTTATGTATAAGGTGATTCAGGATACCCGCGGCTGCCGTGGCTCTTGACGCCAGTACTCCGGCCCCAGGATGCCTCCCAGGATGCCTACAACTGTGCGCACCGCAAGACCAGGGCTGTGGTAGAGAGGGCCTTTGGTCTTTTGAAGACTAGGTTTCGTTGTTTGGATCATACCGGGGGCGCCCTGCAATATGATCCGAAAAAGGTCATAGACATAATAATGGCCTGTGCTGTTCTGCACAATTTTGCTATTTCACAACGGGTCCCCCGGTATGTAGAATTTGCTCCCTCTCCACCCAGCGAAGACCAGGAGGACTCATTTCTGGACACACACAGTAGTGTGTCTGGCCAAAGTGTGCGGACTAATTTGATCGCGACCCATTTTGCTTAATGTAACCTGTATTGGCCTTTGTTTAACATTGTGTTGTTGATTTAGTTTTCTTTCCCTTTGTGTATGTTTCGTTATGTTTGTGGTGTTCAAATAAGTAATGAAGTAATTACTCACCACAGGCCTAATGCTTTCCAACTCTCTTTTTTGGATGTGTGAACTGTGTGAATGTCCAAGTATATATTTCTCTGTGACACCCAAAAAAGAGACAATAAAATTTATGAGCCACATGTGTCTTTAACTGTTTATTTTTTAAAAATAAGAGCTCAAACTTGGAGTTGCTGCTCACTCCAATTTGCAAAAAAAATTTAGGTAACCACAAAGGATTAATGGTTAGATCAACCATGGCAATAATGAAAACAACAAACAATCCTGGTTGGCCACATTTGCCCCTGCCACAGGTGTAAACCTGGTACAGGGGTAGAAGCTTGAGTGGCACGTTCAGTGAGGATTCAGATATGGCCTTGGCTAGTGGCCTACCTCACCACTCTAAGGAGCTCTATGGGCGCAAATCAAAAACACACAACCCAAGGCATACACCAAGGGTATCTTGGTTTGCCTCACCAGACAAGTCAATACAGGGGGGATTAAGAGCAAAGATGTTGTACAGATTCATGTTGTGGAGACATTAATATGGGTGATGGCCATAGTACCCAGGTGGTGGCCCTTGCTGATTGGCCCGAACGTGGGCCTGTGTGGCATTCTGAATCTGCAACTGGTCCAAAATGTTGCGCATGATATTTACCATTTCACCCCTGTAGGCACGGTTGTCATTGTTGGCAGTCTCCATGTGGCTGTTGAGGGTCCGCAATTCGTTCTGCACAGCCTGTAATGTCGTATTTAGGGTCTCGATCCGGCCATGCAGTGCCTCTCGGTTTAGTTGGTTTTGGTGCTGGAAGGTCACCCTCTCGTGGTGCCATGCGTCCAACATTGCCATGCCCCTCCCCTGGTTGCGCCGTAGCGGATTCCGCCTCCCCAATCCCCTGGTTCGGGGTCGTGCCGAGGCTGTTGGTCTGGGCCCCTCAACAGACACAGGCATGCTTTCACTATCCTCAACAGCAGAGACAACACTGGGGACTTCACTGTCAGTCTGTGCATGCTGGCCATCATGTGCAGCCACCATGCTGCCAGATTCCCTCTGCTGCTGCTGAGTTGGTGGTGAAACATTTTGGACCAGTTGCAGATTCTGGGCCAGGGGTAGATCTTCAGAAGGGCACATAAAGGATCCATCCTCCTCCAGCTCCTGGATTTCATCCATGAGTGTGTGGGTCTGTATGGACAGAGACAAATTAGATGTTAGCTTGCCCACTACATATGTCAATCTGTTAGTAGTAACATGCAAAGTAACATGGCTAAACGACATTTACTCAATAAACTTACAGAATATATCGGTTCCTCCCTCCTAGGCTGCACGGAAGTTGACGGCATGTCCACACTGGCAGTGGATTCCACAGTAGCTGAGCGATGATGGTGGCCTGCATGAGAAGCAAAGACACTATGTAAACACACACCTATGCATTGTTGACGGTTCAAAAGACATATGCCGAATTAGTTAACGGGTCAAAGCTGTCATGGGCACTTCAACAACGGGGCAAAATAAGCTTCAATTTCCATGCCATTATGTTGAAAAATTTTTGGCCTACAACTACTTCCACATTGTTCTACTCAACTAAGCCAAACATTCAAGTTCAGCTTGTTATGTGGCTGACCACATCCCTTAGAGGCCATTAAAGCGGACCTTCACTCTGATTAAGAGTCTAGCTTCTATGTTTCCCACACCCTGTACATACAGATTGACCACATTACAAATCTTCCAACCTGCATCTACTGCATGTTATGAGCCTTTAAACATCAAAGATGGCGGCTTATGGAATCCGCCATCTTATCAGGCAGCCTGCAAACAGTAAGTGCCTCCTGACTGTGCTGCTCTGCATTCTTGGACTGCTGACCTTTCCCTGACCCCAGCTCTGCTCTGTCTGAGCAAAGCACAGCTATAACCCGCCCCCCTGTACCTTATCCCACTCTCCTCTCCTCAGTAAGTGTGATGCTTCGGAGTCAAGATGGCGGCGGCCGTATCCTAAATTGCCGAACAGAGTTGCAGCCCAGTGGTGGAAAGTATAATACATTAGTGACTAAACATGTAAAATATATTAATTTTAGATGCTGAGGATTTTTTTTTTAAGAGTTTGGGCTTTTCATTAAATCAGGGTGAAGGTCCGGTTTAATGGGAACCCACAAACTTTTACACTCGGGTTCAATGTACATTCACGTCTTGTATGTGGACCAAAAATCAAAAGTTAAGTGGCCACACACATGCCACACCCTGGCCCAACACAGAAATCACCTACAAGCCACAGCCTAGGTGCCTGGCTTCCCAGATGTGTTACTGGCTAATTGTGCATGCTCACTAATTGTAAAGGTCACATAAATCTTACTCACCTGCAGGACGGGTCGGGGAATCTGTGTCCCTTAGGGCCGCGTGGCCTTCGACGGCGACTGGATGCATCAATCCATAAATCATCTCCTCAGCCGGGGTCAACTTGAGTTTGGAGGGAAAACCTCCTCCAGTTTTCATGCTGCAAAACAGAGTTAGGGTAATTTAGAACCAGGTGGCCAATACAACATCCAGTCTAATCCTAAAGCTAACATTTTTACCTGTCAATCCGCCTTTGATTTTCTTTCTTCCGTGCAGCATATTTGAGGTCCGATATCTTGCGCTGAATCTGTACAACATCCTTTAACTCTTCCCCCGCTGCATTCACTTGTCTGGTTAGGTCTGCCAAGATGTTGGCTCTGCGCTGTTTGGTGGTGTTTTTTGATCTGCGCCCATATAGCTCATCATAAACTAAGGTCAGGCCACTAGCCAAGGCCATAATTTGGGCCTCACCAAAACGCCCACTCAACTGCCCTCTTCGCAATGTGCGCCCTGTTGTTTTGGGTTGTGGGTCCTCCATGGTGTCATCCAAATCGGGTGACATCCTTGGCTGGGTTTGTGGGGTATAATGCAGGGAATGGTGGCTGCCTGGGGATTGGCCTGGACTGGGCAAGGGACTGGGTGTTCTGGCCTGGCTGGCCACAGAAGTCCCAGGTGTTGATGTGGCATAGTAACCTTGCCTTTCCACCTGTGCCGGTGCCAAATGTGGGCGAGCAGGAGAGCTTCGTTCGGAGCCTGAAGTAGTGCTGCCCTTGGAGGTAGTAGGGCGGACCAAGGGTGAGGGCGATCTTGCAGGGCCGGCCCTCTTCTGTTTTTTTTTTTGGCACACTCTTGGTGGGCTGCGGGACCTGGTTCGGCCTCTTTGTGGGCTGCATGGCCTGCTGCGGCGTCTAGGGGGGCTGCGGGACCTGGTTCGGCCTCGAGGGGGGCTGCGGGACCTGGTTCGGCCTCTTTGTGGGCTGCGTGGCCTGCTGCGGCGTCTAGGGGGGCTGCGGGACCTGGTTCGGCCTCGAGGGGGGCTGCGGGACCTGGTTCGGCCTCTTTGTGGGCTGCGTGGCCTGCTGCGGCGTCTAGGGGGGCTGCGGGACCTGGTTCGGCCTCTTTGTGGGCTGCGTGGCCTGCTGCGGCGTCTAGGGGGGCTGCGGGACCTGGTTCGGCCTCGAGGGGGGCTGCGTGGCCTGCTGCGGCGTCTAGGGGGGCTGCGGGACCTGGTTCAGCCTCGAGGGGGGCTGCGTGGCCTGCTGCGGCGTCTAGGGGGGCTGCGGGACCTGGTTCGGCCTCGAGGGGGACTGCGGGACCTACTGCGGACTATTGTGGGTGTTGTAGTGGGGCAGGGTGGGGTGGGTCTTCGGACCCTCTTACCCGTTTTTGGCCCAGTAGCCATACTAGCCTTTGTGGCCTGGGTCTTTGGTTTGCCTGCCTGCTCCTTTTTTTGCCCATAGCTGGTAGTTGGCTTGGCCGGCGTTTTGGTACTAGGCCGTAATTTTGCTTTTGGCTGCTGCGACCTGGTTTTGGGCCCTTCGGAAGGCTCCTGCCGTTTGGCTGCCTTCTTCCCCGTTTGCTCCTTTCCAGTTTTGCCAGGAGGTTTTTTGGGTGCCATTTTGATTTTCTCAAATAATCAGCTGTGTGTGCAGGGACCTTTAAGTAAGCAAGCCAGCGTGTGACGTACGTTCGCACGGCCGTGCGGAACCCGCTGAGGCATTGCGTACGTTCGCACGGCCGTGCGGAACGCGCTGGGGCGTTACTTATCTGCTGCCGAGAAAAAGAAGCAAGATGGCACCCACTATCTTCACCCGCCAACAAGAAGAGATCATCATGTTCGTAAGTGTATTCGATGGACTTTTGTTAGATTAGGAAATGCTGCTCTATATGTGAAGGAAGCGCAGGAATAAATGGCTTTGGTTAAAAATGTGATAAACTACATGCACAACCAAAGGCACGCAACACACGTGCCAAACAACATTTAGGCCATATTGTGAAATTACTGAACACTAGAAATGTGTGTTTGTGTTAATGTAATTACCCCAAAAAATGTTTTGCTGACACATATTGATATGTATTTAGAAGTAAAGTCGATGTTTTCTTTATGTTTTGTAGACCATGCTGGAGCGCAGGTACGACTACCTGCCCAACACATTTGAAAAACGCAACGTCGCCCTGGAGATAATCTCGACCATCCAACAGCAGACCAACACCACCTTCACCCACACGCAGATCATGCAGCATTGGTCGGACCTCAAACGGCTGCACATGCCCCGGGTGCGGAGGTTCTTCGGAATCCATTTTCCAAGTAAGTAGATTGCGATTGCATGCAATATGTAACTAAGACAGAAGGTAGGACTTTACTTAGAATGCCTTTTCTTTTCTAGTGTTGGAAATGGATTACCGAATTCGCCGCACCCGGAGGCGCAGAGGCCGACCAGTGCTGCATGATTCTGCAGCTGGGAGTGAAGGTGGTGGATCTCCAGGGCGACGGGCCGACCCCTCCTCTGTGGCCTCCTCAGACCAGCCCCTGGACCTTACCACAGAGGAGGGGCGGCACAGCGTGGGCAGGCAGTCGTACCCTGCCACGCATGCGGGATCCTCTGGTATGTCACTCTTCATGTCTACACCAAAAAAGAGAATTGCTAGCTCCTGATATCACCAAACTGAATCCTTTATTCTGTATTTGTAGATGTTTCGGTTGCGGGTGAAGTAGTGGGTCAGGAGGCAGCAGATAGGAGCCCACAAGACCCTGGAGAAGGTGAGTGATGTGACCCAGACTTAGCTCAAAACATTGGAGGACTGCGGAATCAGACATCCAAACTAACCATTTGGCCCATGTTTCTACAGGCACTTCTTCACAGCAGAGCCAGGAACCAGGACCTCAGGGTGTTGTCCCCAACGAGCCATCTCTCGGCCACCAACCAAGTAAGTAGTCATGTCATTCTAGAGATTTCGGTCTAAATTCCCATGAACACAAAAACACATAATGCCCTAGTCAATGCCAATATAAGAGGGACCTGTGGCCACTGAATTAGCTTAATTAGTTGCCCAACTGTCCTGTGGCCACTGAATTAGCTTAATTAGTTGCCCAACTGTCCTGTGGCCACTGAATTAGCTTAATTAGTTGCCCAACTGTCCTGTGGCCACTGAATTAGCTTAATTAGTTGCCCAACTGTCCTGTGGCCACTGAATTAGCTTAATTAGTTGCCCAACTGTCCTGTGGCCACTTCCTAACCTTAATTCCTGTGATTAATCATATGTGCATTATACTTAATTTGTTTCTTTAAATACATTAATTACACAGGTGATAAACATGTATTGTTCTCCGAATAATTTGAATTTCTGATTTTTTGCCAGGGACCACAAGACAGCGACTTGCTGATATCAATCGGAGGGTCCTTGAGTTGGTGGCCGATCTGCAGGCGATGCGGGACACGTTGGGGACAACAGAAGAGGAAGACTAGTGTCCTGGTTCCTGGCCCTGTAGATTTGTAAATAGTTGTATTTGTACATAGTTTTATTGGTTAAACACCAAATTTATTTGTATATAGTTTTATGGTTTTTAAAAATTTTTTTATTGTATATAGTTTTTAAAGTTTTTTAAAAAAACAGTGTATATATTTTTAGTAAACACAAAACAATTTGTATATAGTTTTTAATTTTTTTGGGCCAAAGTTGCCATAAATATTTTGACAACAAATGGCAATTGAGCAATAAAAAACCAAAAAAAAAAAAAACATGTTGTCCCATTTATTTGCACACATACATTTAAAAAAAACAAGGGGACAATGACATATTTGAAAATCAAGATTGTGATGTCCGTGAAGTGATTTGGGTAAGTTTTAGGGACCTAAAATGGAAGAAGAACCAAGGCGCTAAGTGATTGGGGTAAGTTTTAGGGACCTAAAATGGAAGAAGAAACAAGGCGCTAAGTGATTGGGGTAAGTTTTAGGGACCTAAAATGGAAGAAGAAACAAGGCGCTAAGTGATTGGGGTAAGTTTTAGGGACCTAAAATGGAAGAAGAAACAAGGCGCTATGTGATTTGGGTAAGTTTGAGGGTGTGAAAATGGAAGAAGAAACAAGGCGCTAAGTGATTGGGGTAAGTTTTAAGGGAGGTCAAGGGAAAAGGCAGAAGAGTGCTAAGTGGTTAGGGTGAGCTTTAAGGGAGCTCCAGGGAAAAGGCAGGAGAGCGCTAAGTGGTTAGGGTGAGTTTAGTGATGGAAGTGAAATTATGTAGGCGAACACTTTAATGAGAGAAGTTTGTAGTGCGCAGGCGCAATATCGCAAGAATTTCGTCTGGACAGATACTTTAGGAAAAAATGAAGCAGGATGTAGCGGGAAAATGATAGGATTCGTGTGAGGATACGATGGGAAAAGGGCAAAAACGAAAGGCTACGTTGGTAGTTGGGCAAAATAAATCTGAACATTTTCGATGGAAAATGACATCCTCGTCTGCGTACTCTGGCATACGAGCACACGGACGCGCTACGGAAGGTTTACGAAGCATGCATAGAATCGCTCGAACGTTCATGCGAGAGCGGGAAATTTTGAAAATCTTACGACGTCGGCACCAAACCGAAAGTTTTTGGGTGTCTCTCTGAATCGAGCCTAATAGCCTTGATTCAGAGCCTCTTTCACATGCACTTTCGCATGTGTCTGTGTATTTATTGAGAGTTTTTACATGCTTTTTCGGCTTCTACGTTACTTTTTTCATGCGAGTATGCGTTTACGCTAACTCGTATACGCGCTTTTAAAAAACATATGTTTATCTGCAATTTGCCGTTATTTCGGGCAACTTACGTGATTGGTATGGGCTGGTGGGTGATTCCGAGCCTTGATTGCCAATGACAAACCACTCACTAAAACGGGTTTGAAACGGGGGTGAAAGCAAGCTGTTAACGGGGGGCGCATGACCGAGGAGTCAGCTAGAGCTCCGTCATCCCGGGCACTAACAGACCACCCAGCAGCAGCCTGAAAGCTCAGACTCGCCGCCAGATCAAAGGAGACGAAGGGGGAAGAGGTCGCCCGACCAGTGGAGCATGCGACAGGGTCGCAGATCAAAGCAGGGGCCGCCCCAGCAAGACCCCAGCAGCCGGAATCTAAAATGGCGACCGTAACTCTAGCAGCAGCACGTGCAGTGAGAGGGGAGACAGCTCTGACACTAACTATGCTGCACGCAGAGGATTCACTGGACTCTGTAGACAGCCAAGCCCAATGTGCCCGGATGACCCTGGATCAGGGATCACTGCAGCACAGTAGAGCGGTGATTAGGGAGGAGATCTCTTTGGTCACTAGAAGCACAACCCAGCTCCTTAGGGAGTTAAAGGAGCAGGGGCATAGAATCCAGACCCTGGAGGGACAAATGAATTATGTCACAACAGTCCTGGAGGGGCATGAGGATGAAGTGCAGGCATTACATGAGGAGATTGCTGTGCTGAAAGATATACATGAGGACTTGGAAAATAGAAATCGCCACTCCAATCTCAGATTCAGAGGCCTTCCTGAGTCCATGGAGGATGCCCAGGGCACGATTATGGCCCTGCTGCAGGAGCTGACGCCCAATATACCGGTCGAGCGGTTAGAGCTGGAGTGGGCGCACCGTGCACTCACCAAACGCTCACCGTGCACATCATTGTTAAGTTTGTTTATTTTATTTATGTTTTTGTTTATTTCATTTATTTTATTTTATTTTAAAACCAGGGAAGCAGTGATGCAGGCGGCGAGAGATAGAGATAAAGAGTCCCTACAGTTTCAGGGGCTCCCTATCACGGACTTGGCCCAGACCACCATTGCCAAAAGGCGGGCTCTTAAACTATATGTGCAGATCCTACGCTCACAAAACCTACGCTATAGGTGGGGCTTTCCATTTAAAGTGACATTCACATACAACGGAAAGACAGTGCAAGCCTCCTTGGAGTTAAAATTTACCTTCCAGCAACTCGGGCTCCAGCAGCCAGAGGAGCCTCAAGCACTAGCCTCAACACCATCCCTGAGAGAGTCCCCGCAGCGAAGGAAAGATGCCCCAATGTCATCTGGGGGCTCCCAGCGAAAGAGGCAGGGGAGAGATAGATCTCAGGCCTTGAAGAAGCTGTCATCCCAGGCCTTCCAGAGCACGTCAGAGGGGTGACAAAAGGGCGCAAAAAATTAGGTGTCACACCTCTGGTCGTGTGGAGTGTTTAGTTTGGACGTCTTTGGTCTTTGGACGGTAAATGGTTGGTTATGCTAAGTTAAGTTTCTGTTTGATTCCAAGTTTTTTCATGTTAGTAGCTACCTGCTCTAGTGTGGACAGGTGGAGCTGCATTGTTATAAGCCCTACAGCGCTCGCCTAACTTGGGTGCGGTGCCTGGGGGGCCCTTGGCGGGCCCCGGTCCCCCCGTGCCAGAGGGTGCAATTTTGGATAATAGACGGCAACAGGAGTGATGCCCGGTGGGGCCTGTGGGTGGATAGGCGCAGCTTGGTGATGTGGGGCTGGGCCGTTATAACAGCAGTTACAGTCACGGTTGTGATCATGATAATGGCTATAAGATTGTTGTGTTCAGCATTTAGAGTGGGGTGGCCCTGGTGCCCTGGGGCCGAACCATGCTTACTCCCTGTCATTCTCCCAGTGGCGAAGGCCCTGGTAGAATGATACTAGTGGATGAGATCCACGTATTGCTATTTGAATGTTATATGTCTCATGCAACTTGTGTTTTGTTTTTTGGGATGTTCTCCCTCTTTCTTCTTCTCTTTACTCTAGTTACTTCTATCTACCCTAACTATGCTTTCCCTTTACTTTTCACCCATGGGGCGGCGAAGGTGCTTGGGCTACTTGGTAAGCAAAGCGCTCATAATTGGGTTAATCTCATGTTATGGCTGTGAAGGTGATCTCACTGAACGTGGAAGGCCTTAACTCCCTTAATAAGCGATCAAGGGCATTTAAACTATTTAACTCTCTGAGAGCGGGAGTAGTATGCCTGCAAGAAACACATTTCTCCTCGACCTCCTCACCGCGCTACCTGCACCCAAGGTACCCGCAATTTTTTCAAGCCACGGGGCAAACCAAGCAAAAGGGGGTCCTCATAGCTTTTCACAAAAACTCCCCATTTGTCTGCACTGAGCGGCTGGCAGATCCAGCGGGCAGATATTTGCTTCTCCAGGGAGTCCTGCATGATGTGCAGGTCACGCTGTGCAATTATTACGCGCCTAATGTGGGACAGGCTAAGTTCCTTTCCAGGATCTGTGAGATGGTTAAGGCACATGTACAGGGGACAGTAATCCTATGTGGGGACTCTAACGTGACCCTACATAACAGGCTAGATAGGTCCTCCCCGCCCTCCCCACAGCTTGAGGGAGAAGCTAAGGCCTTTACCAGTATAATCCAGAGGGCCCAATTGGTTGATACATGGGGGGAATTGAACCCAGGGAAAAGAGGTTTTACCCATTACTCCCACCCTCACAAGCTGCATAGTAGAATTGACCATATATTTACCTTAAGGGTTTTTTTGACGCAAATCCTGCGTGCAGAGATAGTACCGATACCTTGGTCTGATCATGATATGGTTACAATCACATGCTGCAGCTTGCTAACTAAAACGGGGCCGAACTCGTGGGTGTTAAACGACTCCCTATTATCTACGGAGGAGGCAGTACAGCAGACGAAAAAGACTGCCACAGTATATTTTGCGCACAATAAGGGCTCAGTGGACTCCCCCTCAATGTTGTGGGGAGCTTTTAAGGCTGTTATGAGGGGCCACTTCCTGGGGATGGCTTAGAGGTGGAAAAGGGAAAGGGAGCTGCAGGCTCGGGTACTGGAGAAGGAGTATGCAGAGGCTGTCAAGGAGTTTAAGGACTCAAATGCGGGTAGCGGGGTGGCCAAACTGGAAAAAGCCAGGGTGGCTCTAAACCAGTTTCAAATCAGTCAGGCAGAAACTAGGTATAAATGGTCGAGGCAGAAATACTATGCCTGCAGTAACAAACTCAACACCCTGCTGGCTGCCCAACTCTGGTGTCAGGAAAATCCGGCGGCCCCTCCAATAAGGCTGAAGGTGAAAGGCGGGGCTCTAACCACCACCCCCCAAAAAATATTGGAGGAATTTAGGGCAGGCCTGGCAAAGCTGTATGAGGCCCTCCAACCAATGGATGGGAAAGTGGTTTCTGAGTTTTTTGAGGATATCTCTCTCCCTAGGTTAACTGAGCCACAAAAACTAGCTATGGAGGTGGATTTTACAGCTGAGGAAGTGTCACAGGCTATTAAGGAACTTAAGCCAGCTAAAAGACCGGGCCCGGATGGACTAACCGCAACCTTCTATAAAAAGCTCAGCCAAGAGGTCACCCCCCCACTAGTTAACCTCTTTAACCATTTAATGAGGGGTAATTTCTTTGAGGGTGAAATGTTAAAGGCAGACATCGTTATGATCCCAAAGCCAGGAAAGGATCATCAAAAATGGAGCAACTATAGACCCATTCCCTCTTAAATATTGACCTTAAATTGTTTGCTAAAGTTTTAACCATTAGGGTAAATTGCTTTTTGGGTTGCCTAATCCACAAGGACCAAGTGGGGTTTGTCCCATACCGTCAGGCGGGAGATGGAGTCAGGCGTATACTACAACTGATAGATTCAGTTAAGGGTACTGATCAGGAGTCCATGTTGCTGTCTTTGGATGTCGAGAAGGCGTTTGACTCCATCTCCTGGGAATACCTGTGGTGGGTGCTGGGGAGGTGGGGATTTGGGGAGGGAATGCTGGCTGCTGTGGATGCGTTATATAACTTACCAAAGGCCACCTTGAAATAAGCGGGTGTAAAATCTCCCCCCTTCTCAATCTATAGAGGAACTAGGCAGGGGTGCCCTCTGTCCCCCATCCTATTCATTTTGGCACTGGAGCCCGTGGCTATTAAGATCTGGAGCAATGGAGGCACCAGGGGGATTTCCACAGCTTCAGGGCAAAATAAGCTATCGCTCTTCGCGGATGATATGCTCCTGATGGTTACAGGACCACATATCTCTATTCCCAATATATTCTTTTACAAAAATTTTATTGGGTTTTCATATAAAATATACATGAATCAGACATTACTTATGCATCAATGTTGACAGGTGAACAGGCTTACAAAATGTGCATTATGACACAGTATTAACTCGTTATCAAAAAAGATATTGAACTTCCTGAGTGTGTTTACTCTTGCATAATAAACAATAGGTATTAAACAGGTTGTAAAGGTTCCTGAGTGTTATTTCTCTAAAATTTGGTATTAGCTATTAAGATCAGCTTCTGGCACAAAACAACAAGTGCTTGAGGTACCATGAGTTACAGTCTGAGCTGGATAGCCTGCACCAGAGGAGAATGTCTATCTTTACAATTCTCAGCTGGTGCTGAGGATCCATGCTCAAGGTTTAACATTAATGCATAGTCGATAGAAATGATTGACAGTAGAATAGGAAAAGAAGAAAAAGGCGGGGCAGAGAGGGAGGAAGAGAAGGGAAGGGACTGAGGAGAGGGAAGAGGGGTAGGGGTGGGTCCCAGGTTGGGGGCCAAGCCCAAGGTGAAATTAGGTATTTTTTTTTTTTATACTCAAACTGGGTGGACCGGGTCTGTCTGGTGGTGGTCAACATCTATATATTCAAGCCAAGGGGTCCATATGTCAAGGTATCTTTTATAAGTGTCGCTATTTATTGCTGTAATTTTTTCATTACACAGTGTATCTGAGATTCTGTTCAGGATCTCTTGCCAAGGGATTCTAGGCGATTTCCAGTTTCTGGCAATGGTGAGGCGGACAGAAGCCAAGATATGCTGAATTAATTTCCAGTGGTTTTTAGAGTATTTGCCTGATTTGTGAGAAAGTAATGCCTCTTTAGGGTTCTTGGTCATCGGGAGATGGAGGATATCAGAAAGCAGTCTATACACCCTGTTCCATGTAGCCGAGACTATAGGGCAGTCCCACCAGATGTGAGCCATTGATCCCACAGAAGGGCATCCCCTAAAGCAGCGCGGGGAAGTCGATGGGGAAAACTTATGGATCCGGTCGGGCGTGAGATACCATCTGAAGAGTGTCTTGTAAGCATTTTCTAGCACTACTGTGTTACAGGAGATCTTCTTTGTGTTATCCCATATTCTTTGCCACTCGTCTTCCTCCACATCGCACCCCAGCTCTCTCTCCCACTGAGCCATGTAATTATGCCCAATAGGTGATGGTGGGGAGACCAGAGTTGCATAAAGGCTCGATATCAAGCCCCCACTAAAGTGGTTCCTGATACACCGAGACTCAAAGTCAGTACTCTGATATGGAGGAGGAGAGCGGGCCAGCATGCTGTTAACAAAATGTTTGATCTGTAAGAATCTAAAGGTTTCAGACGGGGGCAGGTTCTCTCCTGAGTTAAAGTCTTGAGCTGTTTTCATCCCCCGTGTGGTGCAGAAGTTCTCCACCATGGTATAGCCCCTCTTCACCCACCATCTAAAGTTATTGGAATGAGTAACACCTGGGGGGAACAAGGGGTTCCCGAGTAACGGGGAGGCCGGTCCCAAGGAGGAGGTAAAGTGGGATTTCACCCCATCCCAGATAGAAAGGGAAAACGCCAAGGTAGGAGGCAGGGACTTAGGTCGGGAAGTCTTCGGAATCCATAATAGCGAGGCTGGGGAGATGGGTGAGCATTTAAGGAAGTCATTCAATACCCAGATCGGCCTATCATGTGTCGCATGGAGCAAGACCAGAGGCGCCACCTGGGCTGCTAAATAATACTTTTTGATTGAGGGGAACGCCAGGCCCCCCTTCTCCCTTTTACACATCAGGGTTGCTTTATTAATTCTGGGCCTAGCCTTGCTCCACGCGAAGTGCATGAATTTTTGTTGGAGAGAGTCCAATGTTTTTTGGGGGACACGGACTGGAAGTACTCTGAATAGATATAGAATTTTGGGTAGAATCGTCATTTTAAGAGCAACAATGCGGCCCAGCCAGGAGAGCTTTACATAATGCCAGGCATGGAGCAGGGAGTCAATTTTTTTAATAATTCCCGGGTAATTTGCTTTAAAAATGTCATTAATATTTGCTGTCAGAATGATTCCCAGGAAAGGCAGGCGCTGTGTCCATGTCCATGAGAAGTTGTGTGAAAGGGTTTGTTTAGTGGTATCAGACAGGGATATGTCAAGCGCCATGGACTTGGAAGTATTCAGCCGGAGCCCAGAGATCCAACTAAACTCAGCCAAATCTTGAAGTGCATTCGGGACTGAGACGTGGGGGTTAGACAGCATAAGTAACATATCATCTGCGAACAGCGAGATTTTTTGCTCTGTGGAGCCCATTGGGATGCCCTTAACCGTCGGGTTCTGTCTAAGTTTTTGGGCAAGGGGTTCGAGTGGTAATATAAACAGGATGGGGGAAAGGGGGCAACCCTGTCTAGTCCCTCTCTGGATTGAGAAAGTGGTCGAAGAGAAGCCAGCATATTTGACACAAGCAGTGGGGCAGGAGTAAAGCGCCCCTATCCAAGAAAGGAAGCCTGTGCCAAATCCCCACCTTTCAAGGGAACAACGGAGATATTGCCAAGATAGGGAGTCAAATGCCTTCTCTACGTCCAGAGAGAGAAGCATTGACTCAACCCCACTATCCTTTGCCTCCTGTATTAACTGCATGACCCGTCTCACCCCATCCCCCGCTTGTCTCCTGGGTACAAAACCCACCTGGTCTTTATGAATCATCTCGGACAAAAACATGTTAATTCTGGTGGCTAGGATTTTGGTAAGGATTTTGAGATCTATGTTCAGTAAAGAGATGGGTCTAAAATTAGTCCACTTTCGGTGGTCCTTTCCGGGTTTCGGAATCATGACTATGGATGCTCTAAGCATCTCTGGGTCAAAGTGGTTCCCCTTTTTGACATGGTTGAAAACTGCTGCTAATCTGGGGGCCACTATGGGGCCATGTTTTTTATAGAATAGAGCGGTAAATCCGTCCGGCCCGGGCCTCTTATTATTTTTCAGGGTTTTAATAGCCTTCAGGACCTCATCTGTGGTGATGTCTCCATCTATAAAAGATCTTTGATCTTCCGAGA
This sequence comes from Gastrophryne carolinensis, assembly GCA_027917425.1. Lineage (NCBI taxonomy): Eukaryota > Metazoa > Chordata > Amphibia > Anura > Microhylidae > Gastrophryne > Gastrophryne carolinensis. The sequence goes on from CM051235.1 coordinate 575,706,719, forward strand.
TGTGTGGGGTATTAATGCCATCAAAAAATGTGTGTGCCCGTTGTAAGTCCAGGGGCGGGGGGGCCTCATATAAGCTGGCTAATCCCTCTGAGAACTCCCCCACCACTGCCAGGGGGTTGCTGGTCTCTATACCCTCCCTGGTTTGTAATTTGACAGGAGCTATGTATTGGTCCTGACATTTCAGCTGTGAGGCTAGGAGTGTCCCTGGTTTGTTGGCGGAGGTGTAGTAAAGATGTTTGGAGCGCCTATATCGCTTCTCGGCCTGTTCTGTTTGTAAGAGATTTAATTTCGTTCTGGAGGTCTCCAGCTGGCGAAGACGCTTTGGGGAGGGGTTTGCCTTAAAGGCCTGAGCGTCCGCTAAGTATTGGTCGTTAAGTGCTGTTGCTAGCGCCATCCTCTCTTTTTTTTTTCCGAGAGGAGAGAGCTATGTAGTGGCCTCTCATTACAGCTTTAAAGGCGCCCCAAACCATTGTTGGGGGGGAGTCTGGGGACTCATTCAACATGAAAAAGTCTCTGGCTCGTGTACAGGAATCTTCCACCAGGGTGGCTGAGGAAAGCAAAGAGTCATTAAGCGACCACGAGGAGGATCTGGATCCAGAAATCAGCGATTTACAAGAGATTGAGACCAATTCGTGGTCAGACCAGGGTATAGGATGGATTCTAGCAGCGGTGATCTGGGGGAGAAAAGAGGTCTGCACAAAAATATGGTCTATTCTCGTAAAAAGTTTATGGGGGGCAGAATAGTGAGTGAAGTCTTTCTTATGGGGGTGTTGGTCTCGCCAGGGATCCACTAAGTTAGAATTGTTAATTATGTCCTGGAATTGTTTTCCCTCCTGCCTGGACTGTGTATTTGGGGGGAGAGATCTATCTATATCAGGTTTTAAAGTTAGATTTGAGTCTCCACATAGGAAGATAGTACCTTTCCCATGTGTCTGGATCATGGAACACATTTGTGATATAAAGGGTAGCTGCTTAGTGTTGGGAGCGTAATAGTTCAGAAAGGTTACCTCTGAGTCTTGAAGTGTTCCCTGGAGTAGAATGTACCTGCCGCCAGGGTCTGCGATTTGTTTGTGGCAAATAAAGGGGACCTCTTTACGGAAGGCGATGAGGACACCTCTCTGTTTGCTATGCCCCACTGCTTGGAAGAAGAGAGGGAATTTGTAGTTAAGAGTTTTAGGTGTGGAGGACTTCGTATAATGGGTCTCCTGAAGACATACCACGTCTGCATGGATGGAGTTAAAGTGTTTAAAAGCTCTAGACCGCTTATTAGGTGAGTTCAGACCCTGAACATTGAGTGACACTACTTTAAGTGACATTTTTGGGAGGATAGGGCAGCTGCCCCCAAGTATATGCTAGGATTTGAACCCAAAACTCCGGCTGGGACGGGACAGGAGGAGGGGGGGTAGGAAAAGAGGGGAGGGGAAGGAAGAAAAGGAGAGAGGGGGGGGGAAAGAGGGAGGAGAGAAGAAAGTACATAGAACATTTAAAATTAACATACAATTTAAAGCTCTATTGAAACTGCACAGCCGTGCAGGGTGGTGTCCCTGAGGCTCAGACCACAAAAAGGTCGAAACCAAAGGGAGTTGGGGGTGCGCCAGAGTGAGTCGGGAGGCAAGCTGGCACAAACATATGAACATATAACAACACAACAACATATTTCAATACAGTAAAAAGTGCAGAAGGCTACAGTTAGAACACAGGTGTCCCCCTTCTCCGTGGACACGCAGGGGGTACACAACCCGCAGTCCCGGGAGGGCCCACCTCACGGTCCCAGGAGCGGAGGAGACGTAACTACTTATGGGAAAGGGGTGGCAATATAATGACAGGGAGCAGGAAGGGAGCTATCCACCGTTATATGCCAGCTTGGGGACCTGGAGGTGGAGAAGCTCTCCAGGACCTGTTAGGGTTCTCCTGCTTCCGGCCATACAGCCAGTGATTAAGGGGGAATAGGGCCCTGCTATTGCCCCAGGGGGGGGCATGTAGTGGCAAGTATAAGTTTTTTCTGTTAATTAACTACAGGGGTTTCCGCTACTGGGGAGATCCGTTTTCAAGGAGTGAGTTAAATAAATTCGCTGTTATAATAAAGTGAAGCCCCCTGCAGCGGCCCAGTTTTGACAGCTAGTGTTGGCCAAAGTATTCCAGCTGTAAGGCTGGTAGTTCACCGGTTGAGGGGCAACAGCAGCAACGACAGCATTAAAGTTACAGAGGGGGTTCCCACAGTGACATATTTCAGCTCATGAGGATTTTAGTATTAACCAAAGCATTTCAACTGCAAGGCAGGTAAATCACTGATTGAAATATAACAGCAGCAATAACAACATTAAAGATACAGAAGGGGCTCCTACAGTGACATGTTTCAGCTCGCGGAGAGCAGCAATGACTGCTCATGACATGAGGGGAAATGGTCTGCAAGAGGTAGAGATACAACCAGGGTGAATCTGAGCATATTTTATAGGGAGCAGATAGGTGTTAAGAAGCATAGTATGACCCCAGTAATTGGGGCATTGTGCAGTGATCAATTACTGAATCATACCAGGCGTGGGGGCTAATACAAAGAAACCTGTTGCAGGGGTATGTTTCAAACTTTGAAGACTAGGTAGGAGGGCTGAGGTGGGGGTCACTTTTATAGCTGGTCCCCTTACTAAAGGTATTGAACACTGTGTGGTCTTCTACAGCAACATGTTTCAGCTCTTGAAAATGACAGTGGCTACGCCTGGCATGAAGGGGAGCAATAACAGAGCAAAAACAATGCAATGAAAAAAGAGTCCAAGTATGATCTGTAAGGAGCAAAAAATGTGAGTAATCATAGCTTGATTCAGATAACTGGGTTTTTGTACAGTGATAAGATATTAGACCTTAACTAGCATATAGGTGAATACAAAAGGATATTGCGGGGGCTTATCAGCCCTTGGAGACCGGCTGAAATGACTGAGATAGTAGCCGCTTAATTGCTTGGTTGATTCTCGGATGAGGTTCCACTCTTGGAGAGGGGGTGGCCTGGGGGGTAGATCTGCGTGGCAGTCCTGGGGTTCTCGGAGTAGTGGGGAGTGATGAGGTTGTAGGATCCATGTCTGGGATTCTAATGTCCAGGGCTTTAAGCTTGGCCAGGAGTTCTGGGGGCGAAGAGACCTGGATCTGCTTGGATTGATATGTAAATGATAGTTTAAAGGGGAATCCCCAGCGGTAGCGGATCCCCTGTGCTTGCAAGACTTGGAGTAAGGGTCTGAAGGCCCGCCTCTTCAGGATAGTGGTCTGGGAGAGATCTGCAAAAATTTGGTAGTTGTGCTTCTGAAAGTATAGGGGAGATTTTTCTCTAGAGGCCTTGAGTACAGCTTCTTTTGTTAAGTAGTGATGGAACTTGACGATGATGTCTCGCGGTGGGCCCTCTGTGGGTTTTCTTGCTAGGGCCCTATGTGCTCTGTCCAGCTCAAGCCTGGCTACCGGTATATCTGGGACCAGCTCCTGGAGGAGAGCGGTGATAGTGGCTGTGGCGTCCTCCATCGTTTCAGGGAGGCCGCGGAATCGCAAGTTAGATCTGCGATTTCTATTCTCGAGTTCCTCGTTTAAACTTTTAAGTGAGGTAATCTCGTCCTGCATTTGACCCAGCAGGGAATTGTGATTATCAAGGATCAATGTGGAGTCATCCATGCGGGATTCTAGGGCGTCAGTGCGGGTCCCAATGTCCCTGATTTCTTTTAAAAGTGTCTCTGTGTGCTTTGCTGACACTGCTGTGACCTCTTCTCTGATAACAGCTCTGAGCTGTGTGATCAGGGTCTGATTTTCTGAGGAGAGCTGAGCTGGGGCTTTGTGAGCTGAGCTGTGTGGGGAGGAGGGGAGTTGTGGCCAGCTATCATTAGATTCTTGGGAGAGATCATCTGCACTCACCCTCAGGGCTTCATCTCTGTCCTCTCCAGCTCTGGAACATGCTGCGTCCTCAGAAGCTGCAGTCTCCTCAGCTAGCTGCCTTGCTGCGGCCGCCATCTTGGATCCTGGGGCTGCCGACTTCCGACCTTCCTTGTGGCCTCTCCTTTTAGCTGGAGTGGCAGACATCTGGTCCAGGTAAGTCCTGGGGTCCTCCGCCGTCGACCTGGGTGCAAATTTGGGGGTCTAGTGATGTTGGTTGGGCTCTGTGCCTCCCGACTGCACGGAGCTCACTCAGCAGACATCCATGCTGCGCGGTCACGTGCGCGCGCCCCATTCCCAATATATTCAAAACCCTTTCTGTATTCGGGAGCTTTTCAGGCCTCCGGATAAATGACACTAAGTCCACAGCTCTGGATATTTTCTTGAAGCCCTCCACGAAGCAGGCCCTTTTGGCTAATTTCCCTTGGACGCAGCAATTGCCGTATCTGGGGGTCAAAATTACCCCCACATATGAAACGCTGTTTAAGGCTAACTATTCACATATACCGAAGCTGGTCGACTCAATGTTAAACCCTTGGTATAATCTAAAAATATCGTGGCTAGGTAGGCTAGCCGCAGTTAAAATGACCCTCCTGCCAAAGTTTTTATATTTATTCAGGGTGCTCCCAATTTTGATCCCCTTATCCTTTTTTAAGCCGCTGCAAAATAAGATATTAAAGTATAAGGGTGAACAGGAAAACACTATACCACCACACCACCAGGGGAGGCCTCTGTTTCATAAATACTACCTGGAGGCACAGGTTGCTCCTCTGCTGCTCCTCCATGCTAAACAGGAGGCCCCACTTTGGGTCCTGGAGGAGGCAAGAAGATCCTTGCCAATGGATGTAGAGACCCTACCGTGGGTCCCTAAGTGAGTGCAGCCTAAGACCATCTCCCCAATCCTGCTTTGCCTGTTGGACAAATGGGATCTTTGCAAGACCAGGGCAAAGCTGGAATCTAAACATTTGCACTTGGTTAGGCTGTTTGATAACCCATTGTTTCTCCCAGGGGTCATGCATGCTCACAGTTTCGGATGGTGGAAGGCCAATGGCATTGTGACTATACACGATCTCAGTACCCCAAAAGGAGTGCTATCTTTTGAGGATCTTAAAAGCGCCAAACAGATCCCCTCCTCGGAAATCTTCAGATATTTGCAACTTTTGCATTTTGGCGGTAGCATTCTGAAGAGGGGATCTCCACCATACAGACTTACCCCACTGGAGCAAGCATCTCTTCGCCAGCGGTTTCAAAGGGGATGATCACATATGTCTATGGGGCTTTGGTGCAATGGGCTAACCCCCCGCGACATGGATACATGGAGAGGTGGGAGGCGGAGCTGGGGGCCCCAATTGAAGGGGAGGATTGGAGGAAAATTTGGAACAATGTGCGGAAAACTTCGCGAAATGTGTTAGCGACTGAAAACGCTTATAAATTGTACTCCGTTGGTACTACACCCCGGCGAGACTTCATAAATGCTACGCCTCACACTGCCCCAGATGCTACAGGGGATGCGGAGAAATTGGAGGGTACCTCTATGTTTGGTGAGGATGCCCAGTGGTACAGGGCTTATGGGATGAGGCGTACAAAGTGTTATCTCACATCTTGGGTAGATCTCTTTCCCCGACTCCGCTGGAAGCTTCATTATCATTGAAGCAGCAGCCCTATACGAGGGATGAGTGGAGTCTAGTAAAGCATCTATTGGTTGCCGTGCGACTAACAGTGGCAGCAAATTGGAAAGCCCCCAGACTATTATGGCAGGAGGTAGAGGCGAGGATGGCAAACATAATGGTGAATGAGCAAACGACAGCCTCCATTATGTCTAATAAGGAAAAGGCTGACCAGGTGTGGGAACCATGGAGAGAGTTCCAACGGAAAAACTGTTAGGGGCTATTAGGTTTGATGGCCCTAGGGAATAGGGTTAATGAGCACTGACCCAGCAGGAGGGGAGATGTTGCGTGCTCTGGGATGCCCCTCTTCCTTCCATCCACCTTTATAGAGGCCCTAACGTCGCCACCCTTCCTTTTTTCCCCCTCCCTCCACTTTTCCTCTCTTCCCTTTTCATTCTTTACCCTTTCTTAACTTCTCTTCCTTCCCTCTTCCTTCTTTCTGCTTGCTTTATTTTGTTCTGTTTAAACAGGTAGTCCATTGAGGACGTCTTAAATTGCTATGTGTGGTTTAATGTATAATGAGTTTATAAATTAATTAGCATAACATCCTCTACCGCAGCTCCTCCCAAGAGGGTCTTCGGTAGATCAACCCCCCCCCCCCCCCTCCGGGGCGGGTTCTGGTCACGGTGGTGCAGCCAGGCCGTTTAGAGTTAACAGAGACTCACATAGGATTTATTAGAACTTGCACTTTAATAATGATAAAGACAGCAATTAGCTGACATTTATACCGCTTAGATTAAAAAACACCAGTATGCTGTATTATTATCTGTTTGACTGGAACATGCTGTAAGTATATACCATGTTGTAAACTCTAAATTTGCTCAATAAAAATATTGTAAAAGAAAGCAAGCTGTTAACATGTTTGAGGAGGGCGTGGAGGAGTATGAGCGCCTGCAGCTGAACGGCTTGCTGTGCATCGCCATGTCAGAAGCCTGATCACACCATGCACGCATGGACATCGATCGCATGCATGACGTTGAGCTGTTCGAGCTCACCCGCCTTAACCGTGTTTCCCTTCATAATTTGTATAGTGAGCTGTGCCCATAATTAGTCCGCACCACAAGGAAGGGGCAAGCAATTTCAGGTAGCTGCAATTTTTGGCAAACGGCTCGTTCCAGAGGCTGGGTGCCCTCTCCGTGGGGATGTCCCAGCCTACGCTGAGCAGCACACTAAACAAGTTTTTGGATGGCATGGCTACCCTCTATTTCCCAGACAACATGGTAGCCTGGAACGCGGTTAAGTTGGGCTTTTATAATATAGCCGACATGCCCAACATCATGGGTGCAATCGATTGCACATGTTGCGTTAGTACCGCCCGCCCATGAGGAATATCTTTTTAGTTTTGTATTTTAGGTCCACATTATGACTTTTAAAAACTAATTGTTTATCGGTATATTCAAAGTTATATTTAAAGCAATCATTTTCATGCATACCTTAACTAATAATTATCATGTATGTCTGGAAGACTTTATTTCATGCATACCTTAACTAATAATTATCAGGTATCATATTTCGGTAAAATAAAAAAAAAAACTTTTGCCAAGCACATAAGGCAAAAGACCTTTAAAAATGTTTTTTTTAAGCTAATGAATGCTGTTAAACTTAACCATGTTTCCAGTTTATTTTACTTTAAGTTGGACACTATTTCGACATGAACATGGCAAAAAAAAAAACATTAGCTAAGCATGAAGGACGGGAGAACATCTAAAGTGGAACCGCAAGTGAGTAAAGGTAAACATGAAGGACTAGAGAACATTAAAACAGGAACCGTGAGTGAGTTAAGGTAAGTATGAAAGCAGAAGTGAGTGAGAGAATAGTTGAGACGGGAACATGATTGAGGATAATAGCTGCGCGCATGCGTACATAGCAGATTCCCTTAAAAAAATGCTGTTTGGACGTATTTTGGGAGGAAGATGCATGCAAAATCTAAAAAGAAACTGTAAATTTTCATGGAAAACTACGTTCAAAAACGTTTAAAAATGGAAAAAAACTAGAATTACAGGGTAATGTATACCTTAGCCTCGTCCTATAGAGAACGCAACGAGAGGCAGAAAATGCCATCCTCGTTGGCGTACGCAGCTACGAACAGTAAACGGAATGTCACGAGTTACTCACCCAGCCTTCGGTCCCGCGCCATCTGCGGACAGTCAGCCGGAGGTCTGGCGGGGCGGCGTCCTCGACAGGCAGCTGTTGGGCGGCTTCCGTCGCTGACGGCGGCTCGGCTGCTTCCGCCGCGAGCGGCAGCTCGGGCAGTTCCTCCGCGAGCGGCGCCTGGAGCGGCCGCGTTCCCGGCATCGCGGCGCGCTCCTGACATCCAGGGTCGTGCTCGCGCGCGCGAGCACTTAGGATTTATGCCCTCCGGCGGCGCCGCACACAGCGCGCCCGCCGGAGGTAATCAGTGCTGGGCCTATGAGCCCAAAGGAATGCGGGGTCATACGCCCCTCTATGTTTCTGGTCCAATCTGGACCAGGTTCTGTTATGCACCAATCATCCACTTCTGGCCCAATCCCGTGTAACCTGGCCCCATAAAGGCTTCTCTCCTTCAGTCTCTCATTGCCCGTGATAGCGTGCTGCTGGGTTTGATTTGGTGTCTGCTCTGTCTTCGATTATCCTGCTGTGTATGACCATCCTTGATCGCTGCCTGGACCGACCTTTGCCTGTTTCCCTGACTACGATTGCCTGCTCCACTGTACTGCGTACCCGTGATCTCCCGGTTTGACCCTTGGCTCGATTTTGACTATTCTTCCGTCTCATCCTCTGGTGCCGCGTTTCATTGGACTGATCTTCCGTGTACGACCTCTGCTTGTTTGACCTTGCCCAGTCTCGTTCCTGGTTCATCTGCCTTCCCCTTCATAAGTCTGCATCCTTTGTGCTATAAAGTCCTGGGGGCAACCGTGCCCGGTGAGGCGTGTTAAGCGTCCCGGCAGACGGGGGCTTGTCTATAGGCGAAGCTAGCAGCGGAGATTGGGGGTTGCAGACTTATTTGGAAGGTGGGCGTCCCACGGGACCTGACATTATCACGGGCCAGTAAAACATTTCCTAGATGGAAGAATTAATGCAACAGGTGCAAGTTATGGCCACCACCATCAACCAGCTGGCTGTAAGGATCTTACCTGCCTTCCGGCCCCGGTCCCGCGGCGCGTCACGGCCCCGTCCTGCTGCGGGTCCTCGGCGCCTCTCTGAGCCCGGCATGGTGGCGGCGGGTTGTGGCGGCCTCGCTGCGGGCTGTGCGGCGGGGGCAGGCGGCCCCAGGGATTCCCAGGCTGGCGCGGCTACGCTTCTCCCGGCCGGGAGCGCGCCCAGCCATTCACGTGCTCACGCACGCGCGCGAGCACGCTCTGTATATGCCCCCAGGCGGCGCTGCTCCCAGCGCATCCGCCGGAGGGCGAGTTTCAAATTAGTATTGCTCTGTCCTGGTGGGAGATGGGCCCAGGGACTGGATAACCCGTCTGGCCTGGGCAGGTCCAGTTCCTGGGACCATTCCCATTGGGTTTGTTTGCACCAATCACCACACTTCCCTCTCCTTTCCTTTCCCCTCTTCCCATAGGCCAGTCCTCCCTTTATTACCCTGCTGCCCTATTGTCCAGTGCCCGTTATAGCCTCTGGTTAATAGGGTGTGCGTTCTAGTCTGCGTTTATTGTGTTCAACTCGGCTTCGTCTCTGACCATCCTTGTCTGCTGCCTGTCCTGACCTTTTCGCCTGTCCTGACTCCGCTTGTGCCTGATCCCTCTGTTACCGCGTTTTGGTGCTCACCTGGTTTGACCTCGGCTCGTTTTGACTATTCTTCGCTTGACCCCTTGGATACCGCGCTCTGTGACCACCCGGCTTGACCTCGGCTTGTTTCTGGACCTCTCTGATAGACTCTCCGCTTGTAATCCCATTTACATCCCGGCATCCATATTCGGGATACCCCGCCGTTCACCCGTCTCCACCTTAAGCCGGTAATCTTTGCGCCAACTAAGTCCTGGGGGTAACCGAGTCTGGAGAGGCACAATCCGTGTCTCCTGCGAGCGGGGACTTGTCTAAAGGCAGAAGAGGCGGTGGAGATTGGGGATTATCTGGCTTAAGAGAGAAGGGTGTCCGGCGCCTAACAGTATAACGGGCCTAAAAAAGAATGGACCAGATATTGGAGCAGGTGCAGGCCTTAACCGCGGCCGTTGAGCACCTGGCCCATCGCGTGGCGGCCCAGGAGAACCGTCCAGCTCCGATTAACACCAGCCCTCAAGGGGCTTCGGCCGCATCATCAGTGGAACCCAAAATTCCACTTCCAGATAAGTTCTCTGGAGACAGAGCCAAATTTGCTAATTTTCGGGACTCGTGTAAGCTCTACTTTCATCTTCGACCAGCCTCATCCGGGTCACAGGAGCAGCGTGTGGATCTCGTTATCTCCCTCCTCCAAGGGGATCCACAATCATGGGCCTTCAGTCTGTCGCCCCAGGATCTGGCTCGTCTTTCTGTGGATAGTTTCTTCTCAGCTATGGAGATTTTATATGATGATCCTGACAGAGGGGCCACAGCAGACGCAAAGCTTCGTACCTTACGCCAAGGACGACGGCCAGCTGAAGAATACTGCTCAGAGTTTCGACGATGGGCGGTCGATTCACTTTGGAACGATCCGGCGCTATGCGGTCAGTTCAGGCTAGGCTTGTCTGACTCCATCAAGGACATTCTTGTGAACTATCCAGTTCCTCAGACCTTGGACGAAACCATGCATTTGGCCATTCGCATTGACCGACGTCTGCGGGAGAGACGCCTGGAAAAAGGGTCACGCCCCGACTCCAGCTTGAGAGCCGAAGTCCCAGCCTTGCCTTCCTCTGAGGAGCCCATGCAGCTGGGCGCCTCCAGGCTCACTGAAGCTGAGAGACGTCGACGCTTGTCAGAAGGTCTCTGCCTTTACTGTGGCGGAATAGGTCACATGGTCAGAGCCTGCCCCAAGAAGCCGTCGGGAAACTTCAGAGCCTAGGGGGAATCGAGGGGACCCACCTAGGCTGTAAGGTATCTCCTCGTGTATTGTCTCCATTTATGATTCCGGTCCAGGTAAAACTTGACCTAGAATGTATCAGTCTGGAAACTCTCTTAGATTGTGGTGCAGCGGGGAACTTCCTTGACTTTGATTTAGCTCAAAGCCTAGGAATTCCGCTCCAGTCCCTTCCTGTAGCCATTCGGGTCTCTGCCATTGATGACACACCAATTGCGGGGGGGCTCGTTCAATATAGAACCTCACCAGTCCTGCTTAGAGTGGGAGCGGGGCATTCTGAATTAATTTCCCTTTTAGTTCTAAAAATGCCTTCAACCCCTCTAGTTCTTGGGTTACCTTGGCTACAGAAACATAATCCCCGAATCGATTGGGTAACTAGGCAAATTGTTAAATGGGGCCCTCTATGCTTTCATTCCTGTCTGGAACTTCCAGTGCGAGCCACTCAGTTATCCCCTGAAGAAGTGCCTAGCCCATATTTAGATTTTTCTGATGTATTCTCTGAAAAAGCGGCTGATAAACTTCCCCCTCATAGACCTTGGGATTGCCCCATCAAGCTTCTCCCGGGTACTATGCCGCCTAGGGGGAAAATCTTCAATTTAACACGAGCCAAAAATCTTGCTATGCGGGAGTATATCGCTGAGAACCTCAAGAAGGGTTTCATACGGGCGTCCTCTTCTCCGGCAGGGGCAGGGTTTTTCTTTGTCGAGAAAAAAGATGGGGGACTCCGGCCCTGTATCGATTACCGGGGTTTGAACAAAATAACAGTTAAGAATAAGTATCCCCTGCCTTTAATTGATGGGCTGTTCACTCAGGTGGTTGGGGCCCAAGTGTTTTCCAAATTAGATCTCCGCGGGGCCTATAATCTTATTAGGATTCGGCAGGGAGATGAATGGAAAACAGCTTTTAATACCCATGAAGGGCATTATGAGTACCTGGTAATGCCATTTGGCTTGTGTAATGCTCCCGCAGTCTTTCAGGATTTTGTGAATGAAATCTTTAGGGAATACTTGGGCCGTTTTGTTGTAGTATATTTGGATGATATTCTGATTTTTTCTTCCTCGCTATCAGAACATCGTAAACATGTTCGTCTGGTTTTACAGAAACTCAGGGAGAATCATTTATTTGCCAAACTGAAAAAATGCCAATTTGAGGTTACTGAAGTTCCCTTCTTGGGTTACATCATTTCTAATACCGGCCTTTCCATGGACCAATCCAAGGTGAAAGCGGTACTAGAGTGGGAACAACCCAAAGATCTTAAGGGTTTACAAAGATTTTTGGGGTTTGCCAACTTCTATAGGAGATTCATTAAAAATGTTTCCTCCCTGGTAGCCCCCCTCACTAATCTCACCAAGAAAGGGGAGTATCCTGCTGTTTGGCCAGAGCAATCCGTCTTGGCTTTCAGGGAATTAAAAGAAGTTTTTAGTTCCGCCCCTGTGTTAGTGCACCCGGACTGCCAATTACCCTTTATTGTGGAAGTGGATGCCTCCGAACTCGGTGTAGGAGCAGTGCTTTCGCAATATAGCGGTTCCCCTGAGCGCCTTCATCCCTGTGCCTTCTTCTCCAAAAAATTTACCTCTGCCGAGAGAAATTACGATATTGGGAATCGAGAACTATTGGCTATTAAATTGTTTCAAGAATGGAGACATTGGCTGGAAGGGGCTCAATTTCCCGTTACTGACCATAAGAACTTAGAGTACATTCAATCCGCTAAAAGATTGACCCCAAGGCAGGCTCGCTGGTCTCTGTTCTTCTCCCGGTTCAATTTTTCTATTACCTATAAACCGGGATCCAAGAACCTGAAGGCTGATGCCTTGTCACGTAGTTTTTCCTCTTCTACTGTACCCGAAGGGAAAAACTTACCCATTTTGCCCCAGGCTCTGGTAGTAGCTGCTATCCAGCCAGAGCTTCCTGATTTAACCCAGTTCCAGTCTGAAGCCCCGCCCAAAAAACCCAGTCATGCCCAATTTGTGCCCGCTGCCTATCGGGCTGCGGTTTTGCATCAGTTCCATGACTCTAAGTTGGCAGGTCATCCTGGTGTCAAGAAAACCATCTCCTTGCTGTCTCGCCAGGTTTGGTGGCCGTCCCTTAGAAAAGACGCACAAGAGTACGTGCGAGCCTGTAAGATTTGTGCCCGGAGTAAATCATTAAGACACTCTCCTGAGGGTTCTCTACTTCCATTGCCCATTCCCTCCCGCCCCTGGACCCATCTGGCCATGGATTTTATCACCGATCTTCCACCTTCCCAAGGGTGCACTGTCGTCTGGGTGGTGGTAGATCGGTTTAGTAAGATGGCTCATTTCATCCCATTAAAAAAGCTACCTACTGCTCAGGTCCTGGCCCAACTTTTTGTGACACACATATTTAAAATCCATGGTATCCCGGAGGATGTTGTGTCAGATAGGGGGGTCCAGTTTGTTTCCCGTTTTTGGAGGGCTTTTTGTGTCAAGTTGGGCTTCACTGTCTCCCTATCATCTGCGTTTCATCCTCAGTCCAACGGGCAAACGGAAAGAACGAACCAATCCTTGGAGCAATATTGACGCTGTTTCATTTCTGATGTCCAGACGGATTGGGTCTTGTTTCTTGCATTTGCTGAATTTGCCCTTAATAATGCCACACATTCCTCCACCGGGGTATCTCCGTTTCGTTGTGTTTACGGTAAAGATTTGAAATTTTCGACCTTGTCGGACCAGCCTTCTAGAGTGCCTTCTCTAGATGAATGGATGTCCCAGTGGCCAAAGTTATGGGATAAAATTCAGCAACACCTGTCTAAGGCTGTGATCCAACAAAAAAATTTTGCTGATCGTAGGCGATATAATAATCCTGATTATTTGGTCGGCGATTTGGTGTGGCTTTCGACCAAAAATCTGGCCTTACGCCAGCCATCTGCCAAGTTGGGTCCGAGATTTATTGGTCTTTTCCCCATACTGCAGAGAATCAATCGGGTTACCTATCGCCTGGATCTCCCGCCTTCTATGAGGATTTGTAACGCATTCCACGTCTCCCTTTTGAAACCTGCCAGAAACTTTGAACCTGATAATTTTCCGGATCCCATTCTCTGACGGGCAACAGGAATTTGAGGTTGCTCGGGTTTTGGACTCTCGCTTTTTTCGTAATTCCCTTCAATATTTGATTGATTGGAAGGGTTACGGTCCTGAGGAAAGGTCATGGGTTCCGGCTAGGGAAGTTCATGCACAGAGATTGGTGAGAAAATTCCATAAGGAGAATCCTCAGAAACCCAGCTTGGAGGGTCCGGTGGCCCCTCCTCAGGGGGGGGGTAATGTAAGGATCTTACCTGCCTTCCGGCCCCGGTCCCGCGGCGCGTCACGGCCCCGTCCTGCTGCGGGTCCTCGGCGCCTCTCTGAGCCCGGCATGGCGGCGGCGGGTTGTGGCGGCCTCGCTGCGGGCTGTGCGGCGGGGGCAGGCGGCCCCAGGGATTCCCAGGCTGGCGCGGCTACGCTTCTCCCGGCCGGGAGTGCGCCCAGCTCTGTATATGCCCCCAGGCGGCGCTGCTCCCAGCGCATCCGCCGGGGGGCGAGTTTCTAATTAGTATTGCTCTGTCCTGGTGGGAGATGGGCCCAGGGACTGGATAACCCGTCTGGCCTGGGCAGGTCCAGTTCCTGGGACCATTCCCATTGGGTTTGTGTGCACCAATCACCACACTTCCCTCTCCTTTCCTTTCCCCTCTTCCCATAGGCCAGTCCTCCCTTTATTACCCTGCTGCCCTATTGTCCAGTGCCCGTTATAGCCTCTGGTTAATAGGGTGTGCTTTCTAGTCTGCGTTTATTGTGTTCAACTCGGCTTCGTCTCTGACCATCCTTGTCTGCTGCCCGTCCTGACCTTTTCGCCTGTCCTGGCTCCGCTTGTGCCTGATCCCTCTGTTACCGCGTTTTGGTGCTCACCTGGTTTGACCTCGGCTCGTTTTGACTATTCTTCGCTTGACCCCTTGGATACCGCGCTCTGTGACCACCCGGCTTGACCTCGGCTTGTTTCTGGACCTCTCTGATAGACTCTCCGCTTGTAATCCCATTACATCCCGGCATCCATATTCGGGATACCCCGCCGTTCACCCGTCTCCACCTTAAGCCGGTAATCTTTGCGCCAACTAAGTCCTGGGGGTAACCGAGTCTGGAGAGGCACAATCCGCGTCTCCTGCGAGCGGGGACTTGTCTAAAGGCAGAAGAGGCGGTGGAGATTGGGGATTATCTGGCTTAAGAGAGAAGGGTGTCCGGCGCCTAACACTGGCCCAACGAGTGGCTACGCAGGAAGGCCGCCAACTACCTGTACCACTGGATCCTGGGTCTTCAGTCGAGCCGAAGATTCCCCTTCCGGAAAAATTCTTTGGGGAACGGTCTAAATTCTCTAACTTTAAGAACTCATTCGAGCTCTACTTCCGCCTACGGCCCCACTCATCCGGGTCAGAAACTCAACGAGTGGGCCTAGTTATCTCACTGCTTCAGGGTGACTCTCAGACCTGGGCGTTTGGACTGGCGTCTACGGATGAAGCTTTACAATCAGTCTCCGCCTTCTTTGCAGCTATGGAGCTTTTGTATGCTGACCCGGACCGGGCTTCAACGGCAGACTCTAAGCGGAGTCTTAGACAAGCGAAACGGTCGGCTGAAGAGTATAGCGCAGAGTTCCGTTGATGGTCCATTGACTCCAAGTGGAATGACCCAGCCCTGTGCAGTCAATTTAGAATTGGACTCTCTGAAAGTATTAAAGATGCTCTTGTGAATTATCCGCTACCCAAGAGCCTTGATGAATATATGCAACTGGCAATCAGAGTGGATAGACGTCTCAGAGAAAGACGCCTAGAAAAAGTCAAGGATCAACCTTGGGGATCCCCTCGCCAAGAGTTCAGCCCTAAGGGTGCTGCTGCCTCTTCTTCTATGACATCCGAAGAGCCCATGCAGCTTGGCATAACTCATCTTTCTCAGGCGGAGAAAGTACGACGCAGGTCGCAAGGTCTTTGCCTGTACTGCGGGAATCCTGGCCACTTCGCCAAGAATTGCCCTAACAAGGCCCCGGTGGCGGGAAACTACAGCGCCTAGATCCGGTTGAGGGACTTCATCTAGGCGGTCAGGTATCCCTCCCTCACGTAAATCAATTACTTTTGCCAGTTATGGTCTCTTGGGGCCTTTCCAAGACTTCTGTCTCCACCTTCATTGACAGTGGAGCGGCTGGTAATTTCTTGGATAGGTCACTTGCTTCCACCCTTAATATCCCATTGATCCCTTTAGAAAATTCACTTCGGGTCCTGGCTGTCAATAATGAACCAATCATGGGAGGATTGGTTTTCTATAAGACCCCTTTGGTGAATTTAGTTGTGGGTTCTGCCCATTCTGAGAAACTAGAATTTTTTATTCTTGAAAGTCCTGTATCTCCTATTGTATTAGGATTCCCATGGTTAAAAACCCATAACCCGGTTATTAATTGGGGATCTGGGGATCTAGTTAAATGGAGTCCATTCTGTTATGAGCATTGTTTTTCTACAGCCCTAAGTTCCTCACAGGTCATCCTTGATGGCTTACCACCTACCTATGCGGATTGGGCGGATGTTTTCTCCGAAAAATCCGCTGACACTCTTCCTCCACATAGGGCCTATGATTGTCCCATCAATTTGCTTCCAGGTACCATACCCCCGAGGGGAAAGATATACAATCTCACACGATCTGAAGAGCTGGCCATGAAAAATTATATTTCGGAGAATCTCAAGAAAGGATTCATCCGTCCTTCCACCTCCCCTGCTGGTGCTGGTTTCTTCTTTGTCGAAAAGAAGGACGGCGGTTTACGCCCCTGTATAGACTACCGGGGACTAAACAAAATTACGGTCAAGAATAGATATCCGTTACCTTTAATCAATGATCTCTTTAATCAAGTATCTGGGGCGCAGATTTTTTCTAAACTTGATCTTAGAGGGGCATATAATCTTATTCGTATACGCCAGGGAGATGAATGGAAGACAGCTTTCAATGTCAAAGATGGTCACTATGAATACTTGGTTATGCCCTTCGGCCTATGTAATGCCCCTGCAGTCTTTCAAGATTTCGTGTACGACATTTTTCGCGATTTCTTGGGTCGATTTTTGGTGGTCTATTTAGACGATATACTCATTTTTTCCCGTTCGTTGTTGGAACACCGTCAACATGTAAAAGCGGTGTTACAAAGGTTACGGGAGAACCGTCTGTATGCTAAAATTTCTAAGTGTGTATTTGAAGTTTCTGAAATTCCGTTTCTAGGATATTTGATCTCTAAGCGTGGGTTGGTTATGGATCCCTCCAAAGTGTCCGCGATACTGGAGTGGGAGCAACCAAGAACCCTTAAAGCGCTTCAGAGATTTCTAGGATTTGCAAACTTTTATAGACAATTCATAAGGGGGTTCTCTTCCATAGTGGGGCCCTTAACTGACCTTACTCGGAAGGGTGCTTTTGTTGAGGAGTGGCCTCCCTCAGCAATAAGCGCTTTTCAATCACTGAAAGAGACCTTTACTTCAGCTCCGGTTTTGATCCACCCCAATATCAATCACCCGTTTCTTTTGGAAGTCGACGCTTCCGAGCTTGGTGTGGGAGCAGTCCTCTCTCAGTATTCTGGTAATCCGGAGAGACTGCATCCCTGTGCCTTCTTTTCGGGTAAATTTTCTCCTGCTGAACAAAATTATGATGTTGGTAATAGGGAACTATTGGGTATTAAACTGGCCTTTGAAGAATGGCGACACTGGCTGGAGGGTTCTCTACTTCCCATTACTGTATATACTGATCACAAGAATCTGGAATATATAGAATCCGCCAAAAGGCTCAATTCCCGTCAGGCTCGCTGGGCACTCTTTTTCTCCCGTTTTAACTTCATTATCACCTACAAACCGGGGAAAAAGAATACCAAAGCGGACGCCTTGTCTCGCAATTTCGGAGAGTGTAAGGATCGATTCGATCCCGCAGAACCAATTTTACCCTTAGGTTGTATTGTTGGTGCCCTTCTCCCTGATTTGTCTAGCTCTTTGACTCCGTATCAGATTGATGCTCCTCCCGGTAAACCCTCTGAATGCCAATTTGTTCCGCCTCATTTGCGTCTCGCCGTCTTACAGGAATTTCATGATGCCAAGTCCGCCGGTCACTTAGGGGTTCGGAAAACATTGGCTATCGCCAAACGTCATGTTTGGTGGCCTACCATCAGACGCGACATAACCGCCTTTGTTGAAGCATGTCCTGTATGTGCGCGTAGTAAGACGACCCATGGATCTCCAGCGGGATTATTAGTACCTCTGGAGATTCCTGGTGAACCGTGGTCCCACATATCCATGGATTTCATTGTCGATCTACCTCAATCGCAGGGGAATACTGTAATCTGGGTGGTGGTTGACCGCTTCAGTAAAATGGCGCATTTTATTCCTCTGGTAAAACTTCCGTCGGCGCCGGAGTTGGTGCAGTTGTTTATTAAACATGTTTTCCGTCTCCATGGTATACCACAGAATATAGTTTCGGATCGGGGGGTTCAGTTTGTATCCCGCTTCTGGAAAGCGTTTTGTACTCGGTTAGGCATAAAAGTGTCTCTTTCCACAGCCTATCATCCCCAGTCTAACGGACAGACTGAGCGGGTGAATCAGAGTTTAGAACAATACTTGCGCTGCTTTGTATCGGATCGTCAAGAACAATGGGCGGAATTTATTGAGTTTGCAGAGTTCGCCTTTAACAATGCGCATAACAAGTCGACCAAGTTTTCGCCGTTCTTTTGTACCTATGGCAAGAATCCCAAGGCATCTTCCTTCTCTGGTCCTTCCTCCAACCTGCCGGCCTTGGAGGAATGGTTACGAGAAAGAACTAAGGTATGGTCTGAAATACAGGCGAACCTTAGGAAAGCCTCTGTGAGATATAAAGTGTTCATGGATCGACATAGTTCGCGGGAACCACCATTTCAGGTGGGAGACTGGATCTGGGTATCCACTAAAAATATAGCTCTTAGACAACCCTCGCCAAAGTTGGGTCCTAAGTATATCGGTCCTTTTCCCAACACTAATAAGTTGAGTGATGTTACCTTTAAAGTTAAGCTACCTATGTCTATGAAGATTCCGTCTACTTTTCATGTTTCCCTAGTGAAATCCGCCAGAAACGTTCAGGTGTCATCTCCTCCTCCAGTTGTAATGGGAGATGAGCCTGAGTACGAGGTTAACAGAATACTCGATTGGTCCGAAATTCATTACAGTATTTAATTGATTGGAAGGGTTTTGGTCCTGAGGAGAGATGTTGGGTACCGGCCAAAGATGTTCATGCCAGAACTTTAGTCAATAGATTCCATCGTGAGAATCCTGATAAACCTGGTAAGGGTCCGGAGGCCCCTCGTGAAGGGGGGGGGGGTAGTGTCACGAGCTACTCACCCAGCCTTCGGTCCCGCGCCATCTGCGGACAGTCAGCCGGAGGTCTGGCGGGGCGGCGTCCTCGACGGGCGGCTGTTCGGCGGCTTCCGTCACTGACGGCGGCTCGGTTGTTTCCGCCGCGAGCGGCGGCTCGGGCAGTTCCGCCGCGAGCGGCGTCTGGAGCGGCCGCGTTCCCGGCATCGCGGCGCGCTCCTGACGTCCAGGGTTGTGCTCGCGCGCGCGAGCACTTAGGATTTATGCCCTCCGGCGGCGCTGCACACAGCGCGCCCGCCGGAGGTAATCAGCGCTGGGCCTATGAGCCCAAAGGAATGCGGGGTCATACGCCCCTCTATGTTTCCAATCTGGACCAGGTTCTGTTATGCACCAATCATACGCACACTTCTGGCCCAATCCCGTGTAACCTGGCCCCATAAAGGTTTCTCTCCTTCAGTCTCTCATTGCCCGTGATAGCGTGCTGCTGGGTGTGATTTGGTGTCTGCTCTGTCTTCGATTATCCTGCTGTGTATGACCATCTTTGATCGCTGCCTGGACCGACCTTTGCCTGTTTCCCTGACTACGATTGCCTGCTCCACTGTACTGCGTACCCGTGATCTCCCGGTTTGACCCTTGGCTCGATTTTGACTATTCTTCCGTCTCATCCTCTGGTGCCGCGTTTCATTGGACTGATCTTCCGTGTATGACCTCTGCTTGTTTGACCTTGCCCAGTCTCGTTCCTGGTTCATCTGCCTTCCCCTTCATAAGTCTGCATCCTTTGTGCTATAAAGTCCTGGGGGCAACCGTGCCCGGTGAGGCGTGTTAAGCGTCCCGGCAGACGGGGGCTTGTCTATAGGCGAAGCTAGCAGCGGAGATTGGGGGTTGCAGACTTATTTGGAAGGTGGGCGTCCCACGGGACCTGACACGGAAGGCTTCTGATGGAGGCTCTGAATCATGCGTAAGCTTACACGCACATGGGAAAAAATTGTATTATACAAAAAAGGCCCATATACGATACGGTTATGTGGAGGCTCTGAATCAGGCCTAATATGCGTCTTTGTACACGGAAATTCCTGGTGTACAGAGGCCCCCATTGTTTTAAATCAGAGCCGACCATACCCAGGCCATGTCCAGAACCAGCCAGAACCTAGAAGCTGTGGGAGGTCGATTGGCAACTCAAGATTCTTAGGAAATGTCCAAAGAATGAACTTTTACTTTAAGCTTTTTTTAAGAATTCTTTTCTTCACTCAGTAAATAACAAAAATAAAACAAAAATGTAATTGAACTTGTGCAGGAGGGAAGTGTCGATAGCGCTCACTGTTTCCTTACCTGAATAAACATGAGACTGTTCAGCAGAACTAAAACTGCTGCTACTAAAATCCCATAACTTTCCCAAATGGTACAACAGGTCATATTCATTGCGCTTCCCCACATCCCAATAAATATTTTATTTGCACATTTGGAAACATCTGATGTGCATAAAAAATAAATAAAGCTTTACCAACCCATAACTTCCAACCATTCAGTTATGCCTCTGCATTCTGCGATGGCGTCTTTTTAATGTTGCACATACATCAAAGGTGGACAATGTCCAAAAAACGTGTGCAGCCTGGTGGATTATCTGCAAGACTTCATTACGTTTTTCATCATGCAAATTTCAAAAGGACCACAACTCTTAGAAACACATACAATGCCCCCTTTACCTTAGCATGCATTTAATGCCTATAGCATAGGCTTTAAAAAAACTTTGAAAGTTTGGTTGAATGGTGGTAGTGGAATGCATGGGGCTTCTGAGCATTGGTTCAATCACCAACATCTTTTATAGACCAAATATTCTTAGAGCATGTGACCCGGAATTAGACCACACCCCTACCACGCCCATCAGCCACAAACTGGTTTAACCAGCCAGCCTACCCTAAGGGTTGTCACCCTCTGTTGCCAGACTATTTTCACTATTTTGCGCTATTCATGTTCAAATGTGATTTTTGAAGGAATTTCCCAGGAAAATAATATATTGTTTTTGTTTTCTAGAGTCTGGGCTTTAACATGAAATGTCTTGTTTGTCCTATTTTTAATGTTTTCTTTTTTGGGGGTAAATTATGTGCAGAACAATATACAACATCTATTTTTTTCAATTTGTAGTTTTTTTGTAATAAAAAGTTTTCTCAATAAAATCATATTGTGTGTAAAAGCCCCATTTCTCCCGGGTACAACGGTACCACATATGTATTGGTAGACAACCTTTTCTGCCCAGGAGACTCCCCCAAACTTAAACAGCGTTTTAGGAGATTTTCTGTTAAAATACAATAAAAACTGCTATGCGTACCTTACAGTTTTTCAAGAAAATCAACCCTTTACATATGAAATATCCCCCATAAACTATATATTTTCTGGAAGTACACACCTCAAGCTTTCTAGGTGTGCCAGGCTTGTTGATGTGGGTGCAGTTTTTTGAACGTAACCCTTCCATGAATTCTTTGGTTGCGCAGAGTTTCCCTGAAAAACAAATAAAAGAGCAGAATCAACGCCACATTTTCCTACAAAACAAGAAAAAACAAGTTAGATTTGAAAATGAAAGCCCCCCTGAACAGAACAATACACCCTAAAGTAAAGCATGTGCGTAATGCTAATTTTACTGGAAAATTTCAGCTCTGCAGGCAAAGTGCCCATCTTGCATTTTTCAACCAAAAAAAACCTTTACATTTGAAATACCCCCCCACAAACCATATATTCCCTGAAAGTATGCACATTAAGCTTTCTAGGCATACCCAACTTGTTACATCTTTCTGGAAGTAATCTCCCGAAGACTTATTTGGTTTAACTGCTAGCCTACTTGAAATTTTGTCACCTACATTTTTCACCAGTTTGCACCATGTTTTTTTTTTAATTCTCTTGTTAATTTTAAATAAAACGTTTTTTGTTTGTCATTTTTCCAGTGTTTTATTTTTATTTTTGAGCAAAAAATGTAAAAAAATTGTTTTTTTAAATTGTCTCGTTTATTTTAAATAAAACAAAAATAATGAAGGATAAATTTTATTTTAAAAAAACAGATTGCATATTGCCCATTTCTCCTGATTACAATGGTACTGTCACAATCAACTTACCTCACGATCGGTCCCGTGTTGACTCCGGGAGGCTGGCCGGGGCTCTCCCTGTCCGGCGGCCACGCCAGGCGCCGGCTCGAGCAGCGTCGCTCGTGTTGCGCCGAGCACGGCCGCCTCTACTCTTCACCGCCGCATCTCCGCATCCCCGGCTTCACACACACGAGCACGTCTCTTTTATAACCTCCAGCGGCGCTGTACTCAGGAAAGAGGCTGTCTTAAAGGGCCAATGAGCCCAGAGTTGTTCTGGGCGAAAAAGCCCATTTTTGTTTGAATGGTGCAAACAGCCCAAAGTAAACGTTGCACCAATCACGGTCTTTTCCCCAGCCAACCCCAGTTCCCTTCGAATAAAGGTTGGTTCCCCATAGTTGTCCTTTGCCCGTAATAGCGTGCTGCTGGGTGTGATTATGTGTTAGATTCTTGATTCCATTCTGTTGCCGGCCCTTGCCTTGTTTGACCTTCCTGTGATTGCCGCCTGGACTGACCCTTGCTTGTTTTCTGACTACGACTCTGTCTCATCCTTTTGTACTGCATACCCGTGACCTCCCGGCTTGACCCCTGTCTTGATCTTGACTCTTCTCTCGTCTCTTCCCTTTGGTGCTGCACTATATTGGACAGATTACTCCGGTGTATGACCCCGGCTTACCCGACATCGCCCAGTCTTGCCCTGGAATCATCCGCCTTCCCCCCTGTAAGTCCATATCCTATGTGCTACGAAGCCCTGGGGGCAACCGTGTCCGGTGAGGCGTGTAAAACGCCTCGGCAAAAGGAGGCTTGGCTAGGTGAAGCTAGCAGCGGAGATTGGGGGTTGTGGACTTACCCAGAAGGTGGGTGTCCCACGGGGCTTGACAGGTACCACATATGTATCAGTAGCCCCCTGTTCCTGCCCAGAGGACCTCAGAACTGAAAAGAGCATTTGATAAAATACAACTACTATACATACTATAAAGAGTTAAATAAAAAAAACATTGGCGTGGGGTCCCCTTCCCCCAGGGGTTAAAACACTTACATATTTATAAAAAATGACATAGGGTTCTCCCTTCCCAGCATAACCAGTCTGGGCACAAGCTATGTGGGGCTTGAAGAGCAGCCCCTGTGGCCCCTACAAGCCCATATAGACTTTGTGGACCGCAGGCTCTTCTGCCACCCCCTGGGCTTTGGGGAGGCAGGTAATGAGGGGGACAAATGAAGAAAAAATATTTTATTTATTTTTTTAAACTTACCTCATACCTCTGAACCATCCCAAGCATGTTTCCCATGCCAACCACTCTGGTTTCTGATCTCCCGCTGAGTGACAGAACATTAAGTTAATTAAAAAATGATATGGGGGACTCCAGGCTTTTATTTAATTTTAAGGGTTAAAACCCCTGTGGCATTTACTAGCAGACAGGGTGCTCTTGACAGCGGGTGAACTGCGGCAGCACTATTTGCTGTTACAAAACCTGAAATCATGCTGAAACCGACTGAATCAGGGCCATTAGGGTCGATTCAAAGAAACATGTAACAGCTTTGATTTTGGTGCCGATCATCCTATTTTTCACGTCCGCTCGTGCGTTCGTATGAACTTGCGAGTGATTCAATAAGCAAATACGTTTCTATCCTAAAATATACGTCCGTTCGTATGATATCTCCCGAACTTGCCTCAGTCAGTTGACAATCGTAAAATTCACGTTCATGTGCTCACCTGTTGCGGCGGCAGCCTGTTTTTTGTGCTGCTTCCATCGTCAACCTCTTCCAATTACTTGCGTTTGCCTCTGGTTTTCATTGGTTTTTGGCCTCTTAGATTCGTTCGTTCGTATGTATATAAGATCTTGCGCATGCGCACCCTCACCACTACTGCCTCGCGCCAGGCTACCACTTTCCTTTATGAAAAATAAAACTTACCTAAACCCCTTAGCGCTTGCATCCTTCTTCATTTCTCGGTCCCTAAAACTTACCTAAACCCCTTAGCGCTTGCATCCTTCTTCATTTCTCGGTCCCTAAAACTTACCTAAACACCTTAGCGCTTGCATCCTTCTTCATTTCTCGGTCCCTAAAACTTACCTAAACCCCTTAGCGCTTGCATCCTTCTTCATTTCTCGGTCCCTAAAACTTACCTAAACCCCTTAGCGCTTGCATCCTTCTTCATGTTGACGACCCTAAAACTTACCTAAACCCCTTAGCGCTTGCATCCAACTTCATTTCTCGGTCCCTAAAACTTACCTAAACCCCTTAGCGCTTGCATCCAACTTCATTTCTCGGTCCCTAAAACTTAACTAAACCCCTTAGCGCTTGCATCCAACTTCATTTCTCGGTCCCTAAAACTTACCTAAACCCCTTAGCGCTTGCATCCTTCTTCATTTCTCGGTCCCTAAAACTTACCTAAACCCCTTAGCGCTTGCATCCAACTTCATTTCTCGGTCCCTAAAACTTACCTAAACCCCTTAGCGCTTGCATCCTTCTTCATTTCTCGGTCCCTAAAACTTACCTAAACCCCTTAGCGCTTGCATCCCACTTCATTTCTCGGTCCATAAAACTTACCTAAACCCCTTAGCGCTTGCATCCAACTTCATTTCTCGGTCCCTAAAACTTACCTAAACCCCTTAGCGCTTGCATCCAACTTCATTTCTCGGTCCCTAAAACTTACCTAAACCCCTTAGCGCTTGCATCCAACTTCATTTCTCGGTCCCTAAAACTTACCTAAACCCCTTAGCGCTTGCATCCAACTTCATTTCTCGGTCCCTAAAACTTACCTAAACCCCTTAGCGCTTGCATCCAACTTCATTTCTCGGTCCCTAAAACTTACCTAAACCCCTTAGCGCTTGCATCCAACTTCATTTCTCGGTCCCTAAAACTTACCTAAACCCCTTAGCGCTTGCATCCAACTTCATTTCTCGGTCCCTAAAACTTACCTAAACACCTTAGCGCTTGCATCCTTCTTCATTTCTCGGTCCCTAAAACTTACCTAAACCCCTTAGCGCTTGCATCCAACTTCATTTCTCGGGCCCTAAAACTTACCTAAACTCCTTAGCGCTTGCATCCAACTTCATTTCTCGGTCCCTAAAACTTACCTAAACACCTTAGCGCTTGCATCCTTCTTCATTTCTCGGTCCCTAAAACTTACCTAAACCCCTTAGCGCTTGCATCCTTCTTCATTTCTCGGTCCCTAAAACTTACCTAAACCCCTTAGCGCTTGCATCCAACTTCATTTCTCGGTCCCTAAAACTTACCTAAACCCCTTAGCGCTTGCATCCTTCTTCATTTCTCGGTCCCTAAAACTTACCTAAACCCCTTAGCGCTTGCATCCTTCTTCATTTATCGGTCCCTAAAACTTACCTAAACACCTTAGCGCTTGCATCCTTCTTCATTTCTCGGTCCCTAAAACTTACCTAAACCCCTTAGCGCTTGCATCCAACTTCATTTCTCGGGCCCTAAAACTTACCTAAACCCCTTAGCGCTTGCATCCAACTTCATTTCTCGGTCCCTAAAACTTACCTAAACCCCTTAGCGCTTGCATCCAACTTCATTTCTCGGTCCCTAAAACTTACCTAAACCCCTTAGCGCTTGCATCCAACTTCATTTCTCGGTCCCTAAAACTTACCTAAACCCCTTAGCGCTTGCATCCAACTTCATTTCTCGGTCCCTAAAACTTAACTAAACCCCTTAGCGCTTGCATCCTTCTTCATTTCTCGGTCCCTAAAACTTACCTAAACCCCTTAGCGCTTGCATCCAACTTCATTTCTCGGTCCCTAAAACTTACCTAAACCCCTTAGCGCTTGCATCCAACTTCATTTCTTGGTCCCTAAAACTTAACTAAACCCCTTAGCGCTTGCATCCTTCTTCATTTCTCGGTCCCTAAAACTTACCTAAACCCCTTAGCGCTTGCATCCTTCTTCATGTTGACGACCCTAAAACTTACCCAAACAACATATATGTCTATATGTTTCTAAGCGTGTTTTTTCGTGTTTGTGTAAATGTCTTTTTGTGCGCATATTAGCAATGACACATTTATGAATGCTTAAAATATTATTTATTTTAAATATTTGTTGGTTGTTTGTTTTTGTTTCTTGTAAAAACATTTAAAAAATGTTTAAAATGTTTTGTCTTTTTAAAAATATAAAAGTCAACTTAACTTTCTAAAACCAAATGTCAAACTATTTTACAAAAGTAGCCAGGACCAAGGGCACTAATCCTCCTCCTCTTCTTCATCTGTTGGCCCCAACGTCGCCTGTATGGCCAGCAGCTCGGCCACCAACTCTTTTATTCTTTTTTTTTTTTCGGCCACGGTTTGTGGCCTCATCCCTGTAAGCAATAGAGAAATAAACATAAATAGGAGTACCAGACCGGTTTGTATGCTGGAAATAGATTTGGGGTTAATTAAATACATGTAAATGCATGACATATGTCATTCTTCAAAGGGATAAAGTAAATGCATTTCCCACAGGTAAGTATTGAAACTCCTTAAACCGGACCTTCAACATTATTTAATGAAAAGCAATAACTATTCCCAAATGATTCTGCACCAGATCGAAGTAGATTTTGGTGGATTTATGATTACTGCGCCGCCATCGGGACTCCGAAGCATAACAGTTAATGAGGAGAGGAGAGTGGGATCAAGTACAGGGGAGTAGGTTACAGTGGTGCTTTGGGAATACAGAGCATAGCTGGGTTCAGGGAAAGGTCATCAGTCCCACAATGCATGGCAGCACCTTACTTTTTCTAATCTGTATCCCATGCAGCATGTAAATATTGCGCATTCCATATTCCGCCATATTGGATGTTTACAGGCTCATAACATGCATTAGATGGCTGTAGGCTGTTTTTCAATGTTCCCAATCTGTATGTACAGTGTGTTGCCTAAATATTAGCTATGTTCTTAATACGAGTTAGGGTCCGCTTTAAGCTAACGAAGTGCCCACATGAAAGTGTTAACTACACATTGGCTACGCCTTTAGTTATGTGTGTGTTATTAGCTAACAACACATTAATATGAATAATGGCATGGAGACTTACGGAGTTGGTGGCCGACAGATGGCTGGTTGGGGCCAACAGGCTGCCCTTGGTCCTGGCTATGCTGTGAAGAAGTCCCTGGAGAAACATGTGACATTTGGTTAGTAGTTGTATAGAGTCACTATTCCAAACAGATCTGGCTCCCAGGCTGGCTGACATCACTCACCTTCGTCAGGATCGACTTCCAGCATCTCTGCTGCCTCCTCCTCCACTATCTCACCCGCTCCAGAAGCTTCTACAAATACATAATAAAGGATAACTTAGTTTTTGGCCTGCCATGTATATCTTTGTGCCTATACATGAAGAGTGACATACCAGAGCCTTCCCCATGCCTGGCCGGGCATGACTCCACGCCCACGCGGTCCAGGGGCTGGTCTGAGGAGGCCACAGAGGAGGGGTAGGTCCGTCGCCCGGGAGATCCACCACCTTCACTCACAGATGCAGACTCATGCAGCACTGGTCGGCCTGTGCGCCTCCGGGTGCGGCGAATTCTGAAATCCATTTCCAACACTAACAAAGAAAAGTCATTATAAGTAAAGGTATAGCTTATACATTTGCAACATATAACATGCTATCGCTTGGTACTTACTTGGGAAATGGATCCCAAAAAACCTCCGCACCCGGGCCATGTGCAGACGTTTCAGGTCCGACCAATGCTGCATTATCTGGGTGTGAGTGAAGGTGGTGCTGGTGACACGGTGGATTTCCGCGATGATCTCCCGGGCGATGTCCCTTTTTTCGCACACATTGGGCGCGAAGTCATACCGGCGCTGAAGCATGATCTGAAAAACATAATGGACACAGAGCTTTTACTTTTACACACAGACCCATATGTGTTGCATCACAAGTTGAGAATTTCATGTCATTAACACACACATTTAGAGTGGCAGCCATTTTTGGGGAGTGCCTTAAAGCGGACGTTGACTGTGAATGAGAGTCTGGTCTTATGTTATATGTTTCACACACCATGTACATACAGATAATAGCCAACATTAAAAATCAGACCACCTGCATCTATGGCATGTTAGGATGGTTTCAACATCCAATATGTCGGCTTATGCTTAGGCTTTTGGGCCACGTGTGTGGCTTGCCGTTGTGTTTTGCGGTCTTAGGCAAACAGTGTTCCTCAAACATCCGCATCAAGGTCCGAGACAGGCCAGGTTTGACAGCTAGCCCCGCTACTCCACAGGTTTATTAACTGGTGCTAAGCCAGAGCAATTGCCCTAATTCGGACATCAGCATAGACAGGTGACAACGTGGCCAGGCTCGGCCCTTGAGGATGAAGTGTGAGGAGCCAGTTCTTAAACATTAAGAGACCCAAAACTAGTTTCAAACGCATCATTTACATTTAGGCCATCATTGAGTATTAGCTTAAAACGCAGAGCCAGGCACTTACCAGCATGAGGATCTCTTCCTGTTGACGGGTGAAGATAGTGGGCGCCATCTTTATGCTTCTTCAAGGCAGCAGATAAGTGAAACCCCAGCGGTTTCCTGGTTCCGCTCGAACGTACGTCCGTACGAGCGCGTAGTCGTGCGCATAGGCGTCACACGCTGGGCTCATTATTTAAAGGTCCCTGCACCCAAAGCTCATTCTCTTTGAGCATTTGTGGAAAATGGCACCCAAAAAGCCTGCAGCAAAACGCGCCCAGCCAAGCCAGACCTCGGAGGGCCCAACCACCAGGTCCCAGCAAGGAAGCAAGAAATTACGCTCCAAGAAGGCGAGTACCACCTCGGCCCCACCAAGGGACGCTGGACCCTCCCTTACCCAAAAAAGGGCCCCCAAGGCACGTGCCCCTGCGGCCAAAAAACAGGCCACAGCAGCACCCACCACCTCTGCCCCCAGAAGAGGCCGCCCAAGGGAGCCCACACCGCCCATGGTTTCCAGCAGGGCACTTCGCCAACCCAGGCCCCGCAGCAGGGCCAGAAGCCCATCTAGGCCACGCAGCTGGGCCAGAAGCCCATCCAGGGCCAGAAGCCCGTCCAGGCCCAGAAGCAGGGCCAGAAGCCCAGAAAGCAGTCACAGGAGGCCCAGAACCCCAGCAAGGCCGCGCAGCAGGGCAACAACCCCATCCAGGCCCAGAAGCAGGGCCAGAACACCAGCAAGGCCGCGCAGCAGGGCAACAACCCCATCCAGGCCCAGAAGCAGGGCCAGAAGCCCATACAGGCCCAGAAGCAGGGCCAGAAGCCCATACAGGCCCCGCAGCAGGGCCAGAACCCCAGAAAGGCCCAGAAGCAGGGCCAGAAGCCCATACAGGCCCCGCAGCAGGGCCAGAACCCCAGAAAGGCCCAGAAGCAGGGCCAGAAGCCCATACAGGCCCCGCAGCAGGGCCAGAACCCCAGAAAGCCGAGACAGGAGGCCCAGAACCCCAGCAAGGCCGCGCAGCAGGGCAACAACCCCATCCAGGCCCAGAAGCAGGGCCAGAAGCCCGTCCAGGCCAAGAAGCAGGGCCAGAAGCCCGTCCAGGCCAAGAAGCATGGCCAGAAGCCAATACAGGCCACGCAGCAGGGCCAGAAGCCCCCGACCTGGCACCAGCCGGGAACATAGCCCCCGACCTGGCACCAGCCGGGAACATAGCCCCCGACCTGGCACCAGCCGGGAACATAGCCCCCGACCTGGCACCAGCCGGGAACATAGCCCCCCAAGAGGCCAAAGAATGGCCACCCTGACCACATCTACACCTGGAAGTTCGGTGGCCAGCCACGCAAGAACACCCAGTCCCTTGGCCAGTCCAGTCCAGTCATTGGGAAGCCAGCAATCCGTCCATTCCCCTACCCAGCCCCAGGCCATAATGTCACCACATGTGTCTGCACACATGGAGGAGCACCCAAGCCAACCATCTGGCCGCACATTGCGCCGCGGCCAGTTGAGTGGGAGATTCTCCCATGACCAAAATATGGCATTGGCTAGTGGCCTTACATTATACTATGACGAGCTCTATGGGAGCAAATCAAAACACACCACGAAGCAGCGCAAGATGGAATTGTTTGAAACCATCCTACGACAAGTAAATGCAGCGGGGGAAGAGAGGAAAGATGTGCCACAAATTCAAAAGAAAATCTCGGATCTCAAATATGCTGTACGTCAAAAAGAAATTAAAAGGCATAATTACAGGTAAATAAATGATGTCTCCAAATATAAGGATTAGGATGTACTGTATGCACCTTTTCTGAGTACCAAACGATTTTCTCTTTTCAGCATGCAAACTGGAGGTGGCTTCCCTACAAAACTGGAGTTTACCCCTGCTGAGGAGATTGTGCTGGGCCTTCTCCATCCGGTCACGGTCGGTGGCCATGCGGGTCTAAGGGACACAGACTCACCGACCCGTACCCACGGTGAGTACTCTTAATCTGCATGTTTGCCTGTTTGGTAAAAAATATAAAGGTCACTAGTACCAAGATGACGGTATGGCCCTATGGTGTGGCTTGCTTGGGCTCGCACTACTGTGCCTGTTTGTGTCCTGTTTTGGTCCCTGTGAATCACACATTTAGGACCACATACATTATGTAAAAGACCAATTAACCAAAAATATTTGTCAACTAACGAAGTTTATCCTGAAAAGTGATATATTTGGACTCAATCACAAAACACACATCATTAGGGATGTGTTGGCTATTTGTTGTGTGAGTTGTGTTTGAGGTAACAATTTAATGACACACCCCCAAACATATCTGACCTAGAGCAGCGAGACTCAACTGGCGGCCCGGGGTCCCAATGCGGACCTTGGCACCAGATTCCCGGACCCCTGCCCAGACAGCACTGCACTCAGTTACTTCTGTGTTGACGTGCTCAGAGCTGCCCCCTTGATCGGCGATGTAGTGGTTGGTCTCCTGCCCAATGTCATGGCTCCCTGAAACATAGCATTGCAATATGAAGTACTGCACAGGAAGTGGCATTGCAAGGTACACAGTAACTTGGTGCATCTTTCTCTTGGTCCAATCCTGTCCCGCTGCCCCAGCTCTGCCCCATCTGGCACAGTCCCACCATCTGCCCCCCCCCCCACATAAGCCCCATACATTTCTAACATATTTGCTCCATCCATCCCATCACCATCAATTCCTGACCTCCCACCTTTAGCCATCCAATCCCTGTCCCCTCAGCTCTGCCCCATCCAGCCCAGCAAGGGCAAGCAGCCTTTATTAGTTTGCACTTGGCAATCTCCAGCCCCTCCCCCAGTGTGTTTATTTCTAACTAGACACCCCCTGCGACAGCCCCATGCCCAGACATTCACCTCTCACCACATACCTTTAAATGGACCTTTACAAGAAGTGTTTGAGTACCCCTGACCTAGAGAATGGTAGTCAAAATCCAAATAGTTGCTGTGCAAGTAGTATGCTGACTGGGTACACTTCCTGACTTTGAACTGAGGTCAGTTAGCAGTTTTCTCGAGCCATTGCACCTATCTAAAATTGCGTGTATTTTAACAATTGTCCCCATTGCTGTAGAGTTGCTTAATATTACAAATAGTGGCTTTTTTTAGTAACTAAAAAAACAATGCTTATGTGTGTGTTTACCTTGTTTTGTTTTCTCTTCTTCAGCCCAGCATGACCCCTCAGCAAGGGTAAACTCACCCCCCAGGTTGCTTATGCCTCCCAGGTCCGTACAGCATAGGAGCCCAGATCCGAGATTTCCGGTAAGTTAATTTAGTACCATAAATACTACCAAGTGCTTAAGCATGTGTTAAACTGATGGAATCCCAAATTTGGACGCCAACTTACCCTTTTTTTTTATATGTCCCTACAGACCCGCACAATCATGGAAGAGATCATGGAAATGGAGGAAGCTGATGTCTCCCTGCAGGGCACGTCCGATGACCTCCCCCTGGGTCCCAATCTGGAACTGCTCCCTAATGTTTCTCTGGCCAATCCTCAGCAGCAGAGTGAATCTCCATCCATTGCGCATGCACATGGGGAGACTGACACAACAGTCCCCAGTGTTCACTCTGCTGCTGAGGATTTGCCAAGCATGCCTGTTGCTGTTGAGGGGACGACACAACGCGGCAGGGCACGCCCAAGAGCCAGGGTAATTGTGCGGCGGACTCCATTACGCCGCCCCACAATTTCCCAGGGGAGGCAGAGTGCCCTGCTTCAATTATGGACCCAAGAGAGGGACTCGTATGAGGCACAGCTCGTTAATGAGCGTGAGGAAAGGCATGCCGACATGGTCAACATCAATAACAGCTTACAGGGCATCCTCGCGGAGTTGCGTACCCTCAACAGCAACATGGTAACTGCAAGTAATGGCATCCAGTCAGCCATGGCTGAGATGACCAATATGCAGAGAAACATTATGGAGCAGTTTCAAATTCACAATGCAGCCATGGCCCAGGCTAGGTCCCATCCCCACGGACCTCCACCTGGGTATTATGGGCAGCCACCCTATTAAGCCATGATTGTGTGGGACATCTTTTCTCTTACCCCCCACTGTATTTACTTGTCCTTTTAGGTTTCAAACAATCCATTTTGTGTTGCTCATGCAGGTTGTGTTTTGTATTTGCTCCCATATAGCTCCTTAGAGTAATGATTAAGGCCACTAGCCAATGCCATAGGTCTATGTGGAGTGTATCTGGCCACTTATGGCTTTAAATATGTATTTGGTTTGTGCTCCTCCTGTTTGCAGACATGTTTGTGTGACATTATGGCCATGCCCAAATATCCCTGGGCACAGGCAATATTAATGACTGGACTAGGCTGGCCTTTGGACTAGGTGTCCTTGTTTGGTTGTGCCACTCACTTCCAGGTGTTGATGTGCTCGATTTGTTTTTTGTTATATCATGCCTTTTTAACCACAGTTGTATGTGGAATGTTTTATGTTAAGCACAATAATTCTAATTCTACAAAGTAAAACAAATTTCACAATTACAATACTTGTGGCGTTTTTAGTGGAAACACATTTTAAATCAGCTTGGGCTAAACCAGATACTTTTTGGTTTAAGAGGTGTAACAATGCAAATATCAAGCTAAGTAAACAACATGAAATACATTAGGCAACAATTAAGGGAAAAATGTTTTAATTTAAGGTAATGCCACATTACGGCAAAACAACATATTGAACAAAAAGGCTAAGACAGACACACAGAATGTTGAAAAACGAAATTAAATTAACTAAAATGCTGCAATATCAAGTTTGCTCTAACTGATTGTCCAGACTCACTGGGTGGCCCAACATAATTGTCTCCATCATCCTCTAGGGCTGTAGAGGGCAGACTATCCACATAACGTGGGACACGTTCTAGTATTGCAAAATTGTGCAAAACAGCACATGCCATGATGATGTCGATCACTTTTTTGGGATCATATTGCAGGGCGCCCCCAGTATGGTCCAAACAACGAAAACGGGTCTTCAACAGCCCAAAGGCCCTCTCCACAACAGCCCTGGTCTTGCGGTGCGCACGGTTGTACGCTTCCTGAGAGGCATCCTGGGGCCGCAGCACAGGCGTCATGAGCCAGGGGAGAAGTGGGTACCCGGAATCACCTTAACAAGACAATTAAATTTCATAAACATTAAAAAGGCAAGACAACAAACACAAAGAATTTGACATATATCCAGATGATGTAAGGTAAAGGGCGTAAAAATACACCCAGGGCACATTAGCAAAATAACTATTGCCACTAATGTAGTACATAAATAAAAATGCCGCTTAAATATACAAAAGAATGATAAAACATCTGCACGGGCAAGGGTAGTTAGAATTTTAATATATTTTGGGTTTTCTGACATGTTACAATTAGGATGCTGCTGAGGGGCACTCAACATTTATATAAAGAATACAATGTATGCAGTTTAAGTCCACTTTGCCATTTAAAGACCAATACTACAAAAGGACCATAAACTAACAGATACTTGGGTATAAACTCACAACCAATATATTTTGGGACATGGAACTAGGGGCACTCAACATTTATATAAAGAATACAATGTATGCAGTTTAAGTCCACTTTGCCATTTAAAGACCAATACTACAAAAGGACCATAAACTAACAGATACTTGGGTATAAACTCACAACCAATATATTTTGGGACATGGAACTAGGGGCACTTAACATTTATATAAAGAATAGAATGTATGCAGTTTAAGTCCACTTTGCCATTTAAAGACCAATACTACAAAAGGACCATAAACTAACAGATACTTGGGTATAAACTCACAACCAATATATTTTGGGACATGGAACTAGGGGCACTCAACATTTATATAAAGAATACAATGTATGCAGTTTAAGTCCACTTTGCCATTTAAAGACCAATACTACAAAAGGACCATAAACTAACAGATACTTGGGTATAAACTCACAACCAATATATTTTGGGACATGGAACTTACAGACATCCTAACTAAAGGGAAAACATTCTGAAGGACAAAGTGAGGCAAGCATTTTGGTTTTGAGTTCCGAAAATAAGACCCAACTAAAATGCAGTTTCAGGCTTATGTAAAGAATACAAAAACACAAATATCCACAAATAACAGATTATTCTGAAATTTAATACCAAATAAATAGGACACACTTACCAAGCAGCCATGCACCCGAAAATTCACCTGACTCAAATCTCCGAAACAACCCAGATTGTCTGAGTATATATGAGTCGTGCGACGATCCTGGGTAGCCGGCAAGGACACTCAGAAAACGCATGTCCGGCCCAACCACGGCCTGGACATTAAGGGAGTGTCCCATTTTTCGATTCCTTAAGGCAAAAGCATACAAAAAGGGTAATTGATAATTGAAAAAAGGATCAAAAATTTAAAACATGTCTGCACTCTATTGGAAACTACTAATGAAAAGCCTAAATAAGGCATGTACACAAATGAGCCAAAAAAAAATATGCTGCCGCAAAGGAAAACAGGTTACATTACACGTTGGGCAACATAATAACCTAAAACAAAATATAAATACCTATATATATACTCGTCGGCTGCCCTAGGTACGAGTGCCACATGTGTGCAGTCAACAGCACCAATAACGTTGGGCATGTCGGCCACATTATAAAAACCAAGCTTAATGGCGTTTCTGGCTGCCATATCATCCGGAAAATAAATATATTTTGGAGTTATGGCAGCCATGCCTTCCAAAAATTTAGATAGTGCGCGGCTCAGCGTAGGCTGTGAGATCCCCACGGAGAGGGCACCCAGCCTCTGGAACGAGCCGTTCGCCAAAAATTGCAGGCAGCCAAGCATCTTGGTCATACCTGAAATTGCATGCCCCTTCCTTGTGGTGCAGGCTAACCATGGCCGCAGCTCACTATATAATTTATGGAGGGAAGCGCGATTAAGCCTGGTCAGCTCGAACAGCTCAACATCATTCATGCTATCGATGTTCATGCGACGACGCAGGGGCAATCTGCTCTCAGACATCTGGATCAACTCAATGCCAAAAAGCATAAGCCCTTGATGTGCCACAAACTCGCTCCTCTCCATCCTACTCCCGAGGCCAAATAGCTGCCGGCAAACATTTCGTAAAGCAGCTCTTTAATGGGCTTCAAAACAATTAGCAATCAGCTCTCTGAATTGGTCGCAAGCCCATGTGAATGACGTAAAAAATAGGATCTGACGCAAATAATACGATTTGGACGGGAAAAAGACACGAACTAACGCAAAATATAAGATTTCCGTACGAAATGCGTATGTTCATATACGTCTATGCGCGAACGATCGTGCGAATACGAAATGGGCAAAAAAACAAGAAAAAATGACAAACACCCACCCAAACTTACGATTCTCGATACGAAATCAATTAACTTTTGCTCTTTGAATCGAGGGGATTATCTTTATATTTGTGTTGATAATTGAACTCAGCTGTATGTTTAACAAAACATTTAGCACCAATAATACAGCAATGATTTAATGATATGAGTTCCTGTTAAATATGATGTAGCTCCCATATCTCATAGTGACAAGAAAGCAATTCTAATTAAAATAAAACACCTTGTCTGCTGTGTATCTTTTACACTTATACATTTTACTTATCAATATTTACTCCTGGAAGAGGCTGATTAAGTGTGTTTAATGAAGTGAAGAGAAATGCCATTTAAAGGGCTGATAGACATTTAACACGTTTCATTTATAATAAAAATAAAACAGCAAATAGCATTTGATAAAAAAAAGAACAGGTTAAAGGGGCTCGGTTTATGATGTGTAAATAAACACGTTCCTAGAATGTGAAAGACAGAAAAGGAAATCATTGCAATATTCCATAGAGAAATCAAAAACATATAGAATCACCAAGAGATTGTATTTCCTATTTGGAAGATGGCAGTCATCACACAAAAACATAAAAAATTAGCCCCTCCTCCTGTTCTGGAATTCACTATAGGTTGATGTTATTTCCAAAAATAATATATGAAAAAGAAAATGTATATTCAGTAGAAAGTTGCAAAGGTTCCCAAAGCTCAGCCAACTAAGCCTCAGCCTTTTTAATATATATATATATATATATAGCACCATCTTCATCCATAGCATTGTCCAAAGTAGTAATTACATACAGGGTAAATGTCAGAATGCCTTTAGGAGCTCTACGTTTTCACACACGCTTGGATCCCCACATCAGTACGGAAGACTGGATTCCATTCCAGGAGACAGTCTGCTTCCAGGCCTTCTCAGCTGCCCTCTGATGTTTAATAGAGGACCCTGATATCATCTCAGTGCTGCCTGATCATCTGCTCTTCCAGATTACATGTGCTCCAAAGCTTCCTGTGATCTCCAGATTTCTCATTTTTACCCGGTTTTGACCTGGACCACTTCTTTGGTTTCTCCCTTGGATTACTTACCTGCTACGGCCCCAGCTTATTTGAGCATGCTTCGTCTTGGTCTGATTACCTGGTTTGACCTTGTTTATGACCCTTCATGTTTATGAATCTTTGCTGCTTGCACCAAAACTGGCCTGTTCACTGATTGGCTCCTGTTCTTGTGACCAACTAACATTGGCTTATTTTCAGACCACGATACTCGCCTGTCCAGCTTTCCAGGTACTGTGCTAACTCAGCATAGTATTCTGATGGTCCATTCTCTGGATTCCCTTCAGCGTGACCAGGAATAGACCATCCCTGCTGTAGTGACCAGGGATGGTCTAACTCTGGGCTTCCAGTTTGAGTGTTCTGCCCTGCTCAGGTTTCATATTTGCCTTGCTTAGCTCTGCCAAATCACAAGTACTACTAACCAAAACGATAAAAAAAAAAAAAACAGATGCTACAAATATTAAAATGAATGCAATGAAAACAGGGTACAAAAGGAGAAATAACCTTGCCCTTACAATCTTACAGTATAAGGGATCAAGGGTGGAGACAAAGGGGAAGAATCACAAGTGGTAGGTTTGTTGTTTGGTGGCATGTGTCATGTAAAGGTTATAATGGCTATAAAGGTTACATAGTTAATACGGTTGAAAAAAAGACATAAGTCCATCATGTTCAACTAAGAGTAGGGGAAGTTATTATATATATATATATATATATATATATATATATATATATATTTACCGATAACAGCTAATAGTAACTTTTAATGTTATTTTCTTCTAAATAAGCATCTAATCCTTTTTTGAAGATGTCAGCAGTTGATGCCCTAGCAAGCTTCTGTGGAAAGCTATTCCACAGATTTATAGTTAAAAAAAGTTGCCTCCGGAGATTGAATTTCTTTTTTTCCTGTCGAAGGGAGTGCCCCCTTGTCTTTAGAGAGGATTTTACCTGAAATAGTGTTTCCCCTTATTTTTTCTTCATTCATATATTTATACAAGTTAATCACATGTTGGTCACATAGGGGAGAATCCAGTATAAAAGAAGGTGACTTGCCATAATGCACACCCAATAACCTGCATCCTTAAATTCCAGAGGGGTGCAGAAGAGCCTGCAGGCCCTAAGAGTAGAGACGAGCGAATCTAATCTGACGAACCCAAATTTGTTACGCATTTCAGGAAAAATTAGATCCGTAACGATTCCAAATATCGCCGCGATTCGATCGCTCAAAACGCTTCCTTAAAGCTCCATTTACTACTATCCAGCCCATCTAAAATGGTGGATCCACATGTCAGGACATGTCCCATGGGGCAAGGAATCCTGGGTAGGCGTCACATGCTACCTATCAGCAGCCAGGCTTCCCGATGATGTCACAGCCCTATATAAGAGGCGGTCATTTTGCGGAAGCTCATTCTGACACTGTATTGCGGCCAGAGCAGATCAAGCAGAGAGAGCGAATGGTGTCATTCTTTAAAAAGCGTGCTAGCATTAATATTTGAAAAGTACCTGTCTACTAACTGGTTGCAATTTGTAAAGAAAGTCACTTTTTCACTGTAAAAGCAGCCAGCCTGTGTCTTAGAACAGCGGGGCATCCCAAATACTAGAATAAATATTTGAAGAGTACCTGTCTATTAACATTGTGCATTTTGTAAAGAAAGTCACTTTTTCACTGTAAAAGCAGCCAGCCTGTGTCTTAGAACAGTGGGGCATCCCAAATACTACCATAAATATTTTAAGAGTACCTGTCTACTAACCTTTTGCATTTTGTAAATAAAGTCACGTTGTCAAATTGCCAGCAGCCATTGCCTTTCACGGGGAGGGGGGGGGGCATCCCAAATATGCTAGCATGTGTCTTTTAAGAGTACACACATTGGAGAACAGCAGCAGCATAAGGAGCCCATATAGTGCCTGAAAGACACACCCTGGAGTTGGCAGCAGCATTAGGAGCCCATATATTGCCTGAAAGACATACCCTGGAGTTGGCAGCAGCAGCATTAGGAGCCCATATATTGCCTGAAGGGCACACATTGGAGTTGGCAGCAGCAGCATAGGGAGCCCATATATTGCCTGAAAGACACACCCTGGAGTTGGCAGCAGCATAAGGAGCTACCGGCTCAGATGGCACACTACTGGCCGGACAGGACAGATTTCCCAGGGTAAACTCTGCCAGTTGTGGCCACAAGTCAAGTTTGGCTGCCCAGAAGTCCAGCGGGTCCTCAAGGTGCGTTGGCATGGTCATGTCAAGGTATGACACGACCTGCTGGTTCAGACCCTGCTCCAGGTCTTCCTGCTGCTCATGATTAGCCTCACTATGCAGGTGAAGAAAGCTACTCATTAGCGACTGAAGACTCAGGCTGCTGCTGATGGAGCTGCTGCTGCTGCTCCTGCCACCCCCCCCCAGCAGCCATGGCAGTGGAAGGTGAGCGTAGAGGTCCCCCCGAGTCAGACCTGCGAGAGTATGGATGATGGCGCAGATAGGCATCGGCGAACTGACTACGTAGAATGTCTCTGTAGTACGTCAGTTTGTCCTCCCTCTCAGTGGGTGTAAAAAATGCCCCCATTTTGTGCCCATAGCGAGGGTCCAATAAGGTGGAGAGCCAGAAGTCATCCAGCTGACAAATGGAGACAATTCTGAGGTCACTACGCAAGCAAGTGAGCATGCATCGTGCCATTTGTGCAAGTGACTCGGAGGGGCTACCTGTCTCAATCTCCACTGCATACTGCCACGGTGTGTCTGGGTCCTCTGTCTCGCCTTCCTCACAACCCTCTAGCTACTCTGGCTGCTCCTGCTCCTCCTCTTCTGTCAGATGACTAGATAAAATGGACATTTTGTCAAACTTAAACTATGCTTCACTGTGCCCCACCCCCTCCTCCTCCACTTAAGCCCCCACAGGCTTCATGTGGCCGTGAAATGTAGGCGCCATGTCTCCAGTGCCCTGACCAGCCATGGTTTCCAACATGTGTTGTAGTACATGAAGCAGTGGAATCACATCATTCATCCCGTAGTCCTGGCGACTGACTAATAAAGTGGCTTCCTCAAAGGGCCTGAGCAAACGGCAGGTGTCACGTATGAGCTGCCACTGGTTTACATTGAAGTTACACAGGGGAGTGCCCCTATCTGCTTGGATCATCAAGAAATCAGTGATGGCTTTTCTCTGTTCGTATAGTAGATCCAACATCTTGAGGGTGGAAAAATTGCAAATCAGACTATCTTGGGGGATACCGTTCTGACGCTGTAGCTAAAGAAGGGTGTGCTTGGCGGTGTAGGAGTGGCTGAAGTGCATGTAAAGTTTCCTTCTCGTTGTTAGGATGTCTTGCAGATGGGGGGAAGACTGCAGAAAACGCTTGACAACTAGGTTGAACACATGTGGCATACAGGGCGCATGGCTCAGGCCTCCTTGTCGCAGCACAGACAAGATGTTACTCCCATTGTCAGTTACCTTGGTTCCCATTTGCAGTTTTCGTGGAGAAGCCATGACTCCGTGGCTCAAGGCAAACCATGTGAATAAAAGTGTGAAACCGCCGTGTCCTGCACACATGGTAGGCTGGAAGGGCACTGAAAAAAAAAAAAATAAATAAAAATACCCAAAAAAATATATATATATTTTTGTTAAAGAAATTGAAAAAAAAATGTTGTAAAAAAAAAGCAAATACAAAAAAATGTAAAAAAATATATTTAAAAAAAATACAAAATATAAAAAAAAAAAAGAAAATTTAAAAAGAAATTAAAAAAATGGAAAAAAAATAACAAAATTAACCAAAAAAAATGTGATACATTTTATATGTTATTGTTATTATGTTATTTGTTATTATATGTTATTATTATAAATGTGTTCAAATAAGATAAATGTTAACAATTAATATGTAATTGACAATTAGCAATGGTGTCACAGAAAAAAGTGCCTAAGTGCAAAAATCATGTGCACATCCATGAACCAAAATAGACAAGTGCACTGTCACAAGCACAACGGCCTAGGAGTGTGGAGGCCACAGCGGCGGGACCTGTCCAAGTTGCTGTTGTGGTTGTGCAGGAACCACAATCATCCAGTGGGCCTTAAAGGATATGTATTGTCCCTGACCATAGTTACAGCTCCAGACGTAGGCACTGCCGTGCACTTTGGTACACACTGACAAGCTAAAGGACTGGCCCACCTTCTGTTCTAAAAATTGGACAGAGCTGGTACTTCCTTCTTCGCAAAGAAATGACAGCTTGAGACTCTCCACCTTGGCTCGGCACAAGCCATCAGTTCTCTGAAAGGTCCACCACCTCAAAAGGGAGGCACTGCAGCACCAGCAACTTATACAGGAGCACATTTAGCTTCTGTGCGTTGGATGAGTGGGCACATACTGTTGTCTCTTGGACATGGCTTGGCCAATGGATTGCTGGCAGAATGACTGACGACAGATGGGTGGGTATGACACACAGGAGGTGGTGGAGCCTTAGCTGGCTGGAACAGGGAGCGGCCTGCCACTGGGTAATGCAGCAGGCTGGACCACCACTTTGGAGCCAACTCTCCCAGGCCGCTTTATGGTTACATCAAATGTTGACTCAGAGCTGTGGGGCCAACATTGGGATCCTGGCCACACTTCGCCTTCTGCCTACACATCTTTCATATAGCCATGTTACCCTCCTGCGGATGCTTGATGGAAAAATGCCACATCTCCGAGTAGCTGATTTTCCTACCAACAGTCTGCACTAATTCACTGCTGCTGGCGCCGCCATCGACTCCGGGGACCCTTTCCTCTACCTCCTGGGAAGGTAGCCTGCCACGCAGCAAGTGGTCTACCCCGAGCACATTTGCCTCCAGACTTTCCCCTTCTGCCACCATACTGACCGCTAAATCCATCACTCTCCATCACTCAAGAAGCGGCGAGTGTCTCCTCCACTTCTTGGCTGTGCAGTAGCTGCTGAATAGTGGAACTGAACCCAAAGCATAAGATATAACCGACAATTGACTGGGGGTCTCAGATGTCACTTGTGATGAATTGGATGATCGTTGCTGGTGGAGACACGACCGCTAGCTGATACCGGGAGATCAGGCCTCTCACTGAGACTCCTGCTGCCACTCACCCCTAGTCTGCTGCAACCTCTGCTTAATGAATTCAGGCCTCTGCAACTCATCTGTGCCCATCCTGGCACTTCTCTGCCTGACATACTTAGTGCGTATATGAGGGGAGGACAAAACGCTACACTATGCATAAAACAGGATTTGTCGATAACAGCAGCAGGTGTGTAACTATCTATGGCCTTTCACTAAGTAGTAACTAGGCCCTGAAGACTTTAACAGGAACAAAGTGGTAAAACTCTTAGATGTGCGTATGCGATGCTCTGATGAGGGCAGTTCAATGTGCTCCAGTACGCTTGAAAAATGTTTTTTTGGAACTGGCCTGTTTTTTTGGAGACTGGCCTGCGTGAAAATGAATCGGGCATGGATCAGCCAAAATTTACACCCACCAATGCCTGATGCATCAGAGTAGATTGATCATGGTGCCAGACCAACACTTCAAAAATATGGATAGTGCAAAACAGATTTAAGGTGCTGCTCTCCAGTTACAGACATTCCTCCGCCTCAGGCCACAAGTAATTATTGAAGAAATGCTTTACCTTAATCTTAATTTTTATTAACATTCTTAGGATAAGATATATGTGCCCAAAATCTGTTGTATGTTCTCTTTGTGCTGCTGCCAATCCCACTGTGTGTCTTTCGGGCAATATATGGGCTCCTAATGCTGCTACCAACTCCAATGTGTTTTTTAGGCAATTTATCGGCTCCTTATGCTGCTGCCAACTCCAGGGTGTGTCTTTCAGGCAATATATGGGCTTCTTATGCTGCTGCCAACTCCAATGTGTTTTTCAGGCAATATATGGGCTCCTAATGCTGCTGCTGCCAACTCCAGGGTGTGTCTTTCAGGCAATATATGGGCTGCTTATGCTGCTGCCAACTCCAATGTGTTTTTCTGGCAATATATGGGCTCCTTATGCTGCTGCTGCCAACTCCAGGGTGTGTCTTTCAGGCAATATATGGGCTGCTTATGCTGCTGCCAACTCCAATGTGTTTTTCTGGCAATATATGGGCTCCTTATGCTGCTGCTGCCAACTCCAGGGTGTGTCTTTCAGGCAATATATGGGCTCCTTATGCTGCTGCTGCCAACTCCAATGTGTTTTTCAGGCAATATATGGGCTCCCCATGCTGCTGCCAACTCCAGGGTGTGTTTTTCAGGCAATATATGGGCTGCTTATGCTGCTGCCAACTCCAGTGTGTTTATCAGGCAATATATGGACTCTTTATGCTGATGCCACCTCAAGGCTCTGTAATTGTGCCGCTCTGCGACAGCGATTCTAATAGCGATGCCTCTGATATGCATGTCATACTTCTTTACAGTGTTATTTCACTAGCCCAGCACGCATCCTATGCATGTTACAGCATGGAAAAAGGGAAAATGTTCTACAACCCTATTGAGGCTCTCGGAAGACCAGAAATAGCCGTTTTTAATAGCGATTCGACGCGAATAAATTCGTACTGAAACATTTTTTTCCGGAAAATTCGGCTAATCGGCGAATCGGCCTCGGATTGCTATTGTTGAACATGTTTTGCTGCTATGTGGAGAAGTCTGCGTTCCTTTAGCTCCAAGGCATTGCATGTATCTGCATGGCTGAGGCCATAAATTGTATAGCAATGCACACCTGAATCAATAAATTTCATGTATGCCTTATAGATGCATTTTAATGCTTAATTAGTCCTTAGCATGTAAACCTTTATTTTCCCACACATCCATATAATTGCTATATTTTTTTAGACTTATGTCCTTTGTGAATTATATTTGGATTGTTGAACTTGAATCTTAATTTGTTGTAGAAGTTATTGTTTTAGTTGGTTACCTTTGCTTTGTGAAATTATTTTATATTTGGTTGCAGGAACCGCAAGATTTGCCACTCTCACAACATACAAGCATTGTTTGCTCCAGCTATGCGATTCCTCAGTGTTCTTGCAGGGCATCCAGGGTCGTCCCATGATGCTTATATATTGCAGAGCTCCGGCTTATTTCGTCAGTTTGAGTCAGGAGAATTATCTGGTGGATGGCTCCTGGGTAAGTTTGCTCACATTCCATCAATCCATTTTCACTGTATGGCAATGAATATAGTTGATGACTCATGACTTAACCTATTGCTGTTTTTAGCCCTTGATGACATGTTAAACAATATTGTTGCTTAGAATGTGTATTTTATGTTAGTATTTTTAAATACTTTCAGGGGATTCTGGATATCCGCTCCTGCCCTTGCCCCTGACGTCCGTTCTTTGCCTGCAGAATGCGGGCCAGGAGTTCTATAATCGGGCCCTATGCAAAACCCGGGCCGTGGTGGCGAGGGCCTTCGGGCCCTTGAAATCCAGATTTAGGTGTTTGGACCATACGGGGGGGGGGGGGGGGGGGGGCACTGCAGTATGACCCCAACAAGGTTATACCAATAATTTAATTTAAATTTTTTTTAACAGGGCCCACACGTGCCAGAGTGGCACAACTGAGTGT
Source organism: Gastrophryne carolinensis (assembly GCA_027917425.1). Taxonomy (NCBI): domain Eukaryota; kingdom Metazoa; phylum Chordata; class Amphibia; order Anura; family Microhylidae; genus Gastrophryne; species Gastrophryne carolinensis. The sequence goes on from CM051235.1 coordinate 575,750,943, forward strand.
CAGGGTCCTTCAGTTGGTGGGCGAGTTGCAGGAGCTGCGCGACTCGTTGGGGACCACAGATGAAGAATAATGTTCTGTGGCCTGCCATTGCTATGTATTTAGTTTTTATAGTTGTATAAATTTTAAATTTTCTAAATATTTTAATATTTTATGTTTTATGAAGAAAAAAAAATGTTACATTTTAAAAAAAAAAAGGCAAGACAAAAACGGCATTTGGTATTTAAAAAAAAAAAATTAATACAAGTTTCAGTGTCATTACATTTACAAAATACATTAACACAAAACTAATGGGCCCAGAAAAATTTAGAGATGAATATTCACATGACCGAGAAGTGATTTGGGTAAGTTTTAGGGGGCTAAAATGCAAGAAGAACCTAACCGTGAAGTGATTTGGGTATGTTTCAGGGGCCTAAAACGGAAGAAGAACCTAACCGCAAAGTGATTTGGGTATGTTTTAGGGGCCTAAAATGGAAGAAGAACCTAACCGCAAAGTGATTTGGGTAAGTTTTAGGGGCCTAAAATGGAAGAAGAACCTAACCGGGAAGTGGTTTGGGTAAGCATTGTATTAGAAGTGAGTGAGCCAAATATGTAGGCGAGCACTTTAATGAGTTACGTTTGTGGTGCGCAGGCACAAGATCGTAAGGATTAACGTCCGGACGATTATTTATTGAAAAAGGAATACAAAATCTATCGGGAAACGTAAAGGATTCGTGGAAGGAGACGATGGAAAAAGGTTAAAATCGAAAGCCGACGTTATAACATGAGAAAATGAAACAGAAAAGTCACGCTGGAAAATTACATCTCTCTGAATCAAGTCTAATGTCCTAAAGCACATGTGCTCAACCTGTGGCCCGGGGACCACAGAGCCCTCTGATGTGGCCCCTAAGCTGCTGTGGGGAAAGTGGGAGGGGTAGAACTGACATAGGGGTGAAGTAAAGATAGGCAATTGGTAATTAGAGGTGGCAGCAGGGGCTTGGAGGTACACAATAATTTGGCAAAATTATAATTGTAGCATTGGTGGGAGATTAGTATTGGGAACATGGTTAAGATTTGGGGCTGATGGGGAAGGGCTATAAATATATATAATATACATAATATAATACATAATATAATATACACAATTTAAATTATATATAATACACATATATTCAGAGAGGTAGCCAATCGGCATGTGTATTGCTAGCATGTGGGGATTGTTACATATGAATGTAGGGGAATGCTGGAAGGACATATGAGTGGAGTTTGTAGAAAAACGTAATTATAGTATATTTGTTTGGACAGACAGGGACTTTAAGACCGGTCTAAGGCTATCTGTATAAGCATACATATATAATACTTCATAAGTGCCTATCTTTGACCTATCCATTAAAGCGGAACAAAACCCACCAGCAGCCACCCTGGAATCTAAAAGAATCAGGTTATCTTGCCGTGTGAAACCCCAGGGTGCCCATAAAAACCTTTCCCTGCACCAACAGCACATGCACAGGCTCTCATCCAATCAGAGCTGTTTGGCTTTCTGATTGTTTACAATGGGGAGTGCACACTGCTGCATCCCCGGCAATATGTACACTCTCCCATCCCCACTGATTTCAATCAGAGCCGAAAGGAAGTAAACATGGCAAAGGGTCTCTGATTGGACGAGAGCCTGCGCATGCACCGTTGCAGTGAGGGAAGCTGAGATTTAGTGGGCTTTCTGCTGGGTCACAATTCGGGATACCCCGGGGGCACATAACAAAACCTGGGAAAGTTAAATTCCCGGGTTTTGTTCTGCTTTAGGTAAATCAAGAATATATAAAAAATTAAAATATTAACGTATTAATTATACACACACAGTACACTTAAAAAATGTATTACACATATACTTAAATATATTATAAATGTATCGCCTTACATATGGCCTTTATTGTAGTATATATATTTTAAATGCTTTTGATTGTACTGTGTGTGAATATATGGTTAATACATATCTTAATTTTTCATATATTATTGCTTTACTTAAACTGGACCAACACCCGTTTTTACCTTAACAGGTGTTGGTCCCGCTGTGTGGTGATTGTAAGAAGCGAGGGGGGGCGTCCAGAATGATAGGGCCCCCTCACAGCAAACCACATAAAAAGCTTGTATTACTCACCTACATTACGAGCCAGCGGCGAGAATGGAGTCCCGTGATTGGCCGCCGCAGAGGACACGAATGTGCCCACGTGACCGTCCGGCGGCCAATTGCGGGACTACGTTCTCACTGCTGGCTCGTAATGACGGCCGCATCCTCCTCTCCCCTCTAGCAGTGCGCGTGCCTGCGCCAGGCATTTGTGAATAACCGGCTGTCAGAGTCGCTGCTCTTAGGCACGCCGTGGGACTGTCAAGAGGTGAGTTGCTGCGGCAATCAGAGGGGGTTTCACACATCGTGGCACCCCCGATCGGGGTGCCCCAGGGAAAGGAACAAAACCCAAGTTTTGGTCCACTTTAATAGATGGGTCAATGATTTTTAGGGATTGTATAATGTAGTTTCGCTGTAGACTGTACCAACCCTGGTTTATAGTTTGTAATGTAAACTGCCAAAACAATTGCTTGTGTGAACGCAGCCTGTGTGTGACCCAGCCTCTACTATTACTATTGGAGATACAATATTTATGCAACAGTCAAGCTTAGTTTATTGCTGAGTAACTTTTGCTGGATTGGCTGCAGTTTACGTTTATGACACTAGATGTCACTGTTACCAATGCTTATCTCTAATCCTATGGATTTTTCTGCTGTGTTGTGTTTTCTGTACATCGAGGTGATCTATATGACTTATATTTCCTATTTATGTTATCCAACATGTAAGGTGGCTTTTTCTTACTGCACCCATGTTCCAGTAAAGCCAGTTCATGTTACACCACAAATGTCTGTCTGGATTTGACTCCACTGCACCCAGCACTTACACTCTGCAACATTCAAGGTATTTCTTTGTTAAAGTGGACCAACACCCAGGATTTTGACTATCCTCGGGGTGCCCCGCTGTGTGAAACCCCCCAGAAACCCCAAAAAACTCACCTCTCAACGCTTCCACGTGAACGCCGCAGCCAATCCCCGCCAACGTCCAGGCGGGGATCAGGAACGTCCAAGCCGCTTCCGCCGCCGCCGCCTCCCGCACGTCACTCTCGGCGCGCGCGCGCCCCCGCCGGCCATTCACAGAGGGCCGGCGCGGGCGCGCGCACGTCTGGAAGGGCCCGCGGGAGGCGGCGGCGGCGGAAGCGGCGGCGGATCAGGTAAGGTGTTTTAGGGGTTTCTGGGGGGTTTCACCCCGCGGGACATCCCGATCTCGGATGTCCCGCGGGGTGGGAGGTGATCGGCCCGGGAATCTTATAGATTTCCGGGCCGATCACCCCTGGGTGTTGGTCCACTTTAAGAGTGGGTGTGTGTGGGGGTGGAACCTAAATGAAATAATAAACAGAATGAGCACAAATTTTGACCTAGTTGATAGCTAATATATGACAAAGTCTTTAAGGAAGGACTAGCGCTATGAGTTGCATGGTAGTGCAAAGGGTTATTCTTGTTGAGACCCAGATACTAATAAGGGGTATACATCAGAGATTAACTCTTGAATGGCTAGGGGGGAGAAACTCTTTTTCTGACATGTGGCTCTCAATTAAAGAACCCAGTAGCGGTGGGACAATGGAAGCCTTTGGAAAAATGATTGACCAGGGTGAATTGGGCCCTGGATGACTTTAAATCAGAAACTCAGAAATGACTTCTTGCCAAGTGTATACATGGCATACTGGTCATACTGTTGGAGATACAATATCTATGCAACAGTCAAGCTTAGTCTATTGCTGAGTGACTTTTGCTGGATTGGCTGCAGTTTACGTTTATGACACTAGATGTCACTGTTACCAATGCTTATCTGTAGTCCTTCTATAGATTTTTCTGCTGTGTTGTGTTTTCTGTACATTGAGGTGATATATATGACTTTTTTCTGTTGATGTTATCCACCATGTAAGGGGGCCTTTTCTCAAGTTCCAGTTAAGCCAGTTCCCATTACACCATAAATGTCTATCTGGATTTGTCTCCACTGCACCCAGCAATCACACTGTGCAACATACAAGGTATTCTTTTTCTTTTGTTAATAGTGGGTGTGTGTGGGGAGGAAAGGAGAAGAAACGGCAGCTGATATAAGAATAACACCTAAATTAATTAATAAACAGAATAAGCACAAATTTGAATCAACCTAGTTGAAAGCTAATATATGACAACGTGTTTGAGGAAGGACTAGCGCTATGAGTTGCATGGTAGTGCAAAGGGCTATTGTTGTTGAGACCAAGATACTAATAAGTGTAATAGACCAGAGATTAACTCTTGAATGGCTAGGGAGGAGAAACTGTTTTTCTGACATGTGTCTCTCAATTAAAGAACCCAGTAGTGGTAGGACAATGGAAGCATTTGGAAAAATGGTTAACCAGGGTGAATTGGGTCCTGGATGACTTTAAATAGGAGCTATGGTCAGAAATGACCATAGTCCCTTTTCAATATGCAGCAGCGCAGTAGCCCAACCTGGCCTAAAAATAAAAAAAGCCCAGTTTTATACTATGCGTTCTCACTACCCCACATTCTGCCTCCTGTCATTGAGTCAGCACACTGTCTATAATCCTGAGGCTGCAGGGGTCATTACTTTTATGTTATATGGGTGGCCACCCACTTGTCTCTCTGGTGGTACAGGCAGTTGGTTCTCTGTGTCAATGTTTCAGTTCTCAGTCTACCTGTTCCAGTCTTTCCCTCTCTTGCCTGTTCCCAGTCTGTGTCTCCAATTAAAGCCTGTATCTGTACCTCTGTTCATGATCACAGTACCCAGTCCATTCCCTAGCTCCCAATCCAGACCCCAGTTCCCAGTTTATCATCCTTGTTTTCTATGTATGCAAAGGCCCTTATTTAACAAGGGATAGCGCCAGGTAGCGAATGGTGAGCGAACGGTAATGACGGTCACCGCCACGAGAACGCCGGCTCCCCTCCGCAATCACACATTTATCAAGCCGATCCTGCTTAGCGAGTGACAGAGCGCCAGATAGCGAATCATTCATCATTATTCCAGCCTCACCCCACAGCGCCAGGGAGCGACCTTGAACAGCGACAGGTATGACCTCTCGCTACCTGGCGCTCTCCAATGCATTTCAATGGAGCAATCTTTAAATATTCTTAATTAATTGCTATTATTTTTTTTATTTTTTATTTTTTTAAATGTCAAAAATTCTGTGACCACTTCTGCAATGTTAGATATTTTTTTTATGGTAAAAAAAAAAAAAAAAAAAATTTGTGCAGAATTGATATTACAGGTCTGATATTAATGTATTCATATTACAAAATGTTTTGAAAAACTTGTTTTTTTTTTTCCAAAAATATGGTTGTTTGGGGGTTAAAAAACTACTTTTAACCCATCGCCGCCAGCGCTCTGGGGTTTAAACAAGCATTTCACAGCGCGAGAATTTTTTGAGCGTGATTTGTTAATGAATATGCTGGGAGCCGTTCGCTATGGCCATTCCCTGTCATGCACTCCCATACAGCGCGGAACCTGTCAAACAGCGACTCCTAACCCCGTATTCAACACACACGCACACCGACTGAGTCGCTGTCAACAGCCGAACAACGGCCAAGCACAGCAAATACTAGCGTGCGCTGTGAAAATACCGCTGCTGTCGCTCATCTGTCGCTACCTGTCGCTATTAATGAATCGGCCTCTTAGCATTCCTGCATTTCTGGGCATGACATCTAGGACTTGTACTCGTAAAAATGACTGAAAAAGACTGAATCAACTCAAAGTTAAAGAATGAAAGTGAATGGCAGTTTTCAATCCAAAAAAGGAGTGAGAATTCTCACCTGACTCTAAATCTCCCCCTTTATGTTTTCCATACCTGTCTATATTCACACTATACAATTATGGCTAAGGGAACTCAATAAATAATGCACACAGCCTGTATGGGCTCTAGTCATTTGCTCTTTTATTTGGGCTTCTTTCTTGGCAGATCACCAGCCAGGCCTATAAATAGTACTAATGCTGGGCACCAACAAGCAATCAATGTGCCCATCTGCATACAAACAAGTTTAACTAACATCTATATTTTATCTCCTGCCCTGACCAAAAAGTACTAAGAAAATTAACGACAACATTGACAGCATTAAAAAAGATTTGTGTAAATACCTTTACAATCTGTATATCTTGATGCTACAATAAACATTTCAGTGGAAGCATTTACAGACATTGTAATTGCCCATTGTACTCCAGTTTGGTACCTACAAACTCGCTCCCAAACAATTTCTTATAGACACATTTTGTTTTTTATTGTGTTTGTGCCACAATGCTGAAATAAACATTGCGGGACTCCTGTGACGCTTTATGCTAACTAGACCTTTTGCCAGTTCAGAAATTGATCGAGCAGCTTGACTTTTTTTATTTCTCCAGATGTTAAGTGAATTCTTTTAATGCACGCGCTGACATGCAAAAATACCTTTTATTGTGTACCAGATTAGTGACACTGCTGGAAATAAAGGTGAAAATGTACCTCCTTTAGCTTAGAAGACCACAAATGACATTCAAAGGCGCTTTAATATGATGTATAATAATACTAAAAAATCGGCCAAATATCATTTCCGAGATGGTTACATGCCAATTTTGGGCAAGAACTGAAATTTGCATAAAAGAAACATAAAAAATGTTAAATGGGAAATTAAACAGCTGAAAGGTTTAGTTAAAAAAATTAAATTAGCCAGGGATAAAACACACAAGGAAAAAAAGAATGAGAGGCATAATTAGAACTTTAAGGGGCCACCAAAATATTTTTGGAATAGACCCAATAAAAATATTATGCCCTTGACTTTCCACATTCACATTCCATAAGAACTTCTCATACTCATTCGCAAAGAGGGAGAAAAATCAAGTTATGTGCAGCTTTACTATAACGTACAAAACAATTCAAGTATTGAAGTTCAAGTATCAAGCTCTGTTGGAATTACTAATATTAATATAGATCAGGGAAAAAACTAAAAAAAAATCATCCATTCAAATCTACAAATGCGCTTCTTCAAATAAGAGCCTTCTATGCAATCAGTGATGTTGTGATCCTATAATCTCATGGGTGATCCCACCACTGACACACTTGCCTACCAGAATTTATTGGCCATTGAACCAACAGAGCTTAATTATTTATCCTCACAAGTGTACAGGAACCAAGAATATATCTCTTCACAGCCCCAATAAGTTTCTCTCCGCCATCACTGAGTACTATGCCTTTAAGAGCACTCAAGATAAAGCGCGCCTCCAATAAAACAAAGAGCAGGAGGCTCTAATATTGTAAAACCATTTAACCTAGTATTAAAATTAAAAACATGTAGATTACTCACACAAAGGCCCTTATTTATGAAGGAATATCGGCAGGTAGCGACTGGTGAGCAGCCGGTAATGACGGGCCCTGCCACGAGAACGCCGGCTCCCCACCACAATCACACATTTATCAAGCCAATCCTGCTTAGCGACTGAGATAGCGCTAGATAGCCACTCATTCATCATTATTCCAGCCTCAGCCCACAGCGCCAGCGTCCGACCTTGAACAGCGACAGGTATGACCTCTCGCTACCTGGCGCTCTCCAATGCATTTCATTGGAACAATCTTTAAATATTCATAATTAATTGTTAATCTTTTTTTTTTTTTTTTTTTTAAATGTGAAAAATTCTGTGACCACTTCTGCCATTTTAAATAATTTTTTTAAGGTAAAAAAAATAAAAAAAATAAAAATGTACAGAATTGATATTACAGGTCTGATATTAATGTATTCATACTACTAAATTATTTTAAAAACTCGTTTTTTTGGGCTTCCAAAAATATGGTTGTTTGGGGGTTAAAAAACTACTTTTAACCCATCGCTGCCAGCGCTCTGGGGTTTAAACATACATTTTACAGCGCGAGAATTTTTTGAGCGTGATTTTTTAATGAATATGGTGGGAGCCGGTCGCTAGGGCCAGTCGCTATCATGCGCTCCGATACAGCGCGGAACCTGTCAAATAGCGACTCCTCACCCGATATTCAACATTACGGCAAACCGACTGAGTCGCTATCAACTACCGAACAACGGACAAGTACAGCGACTACTAGCGGGCGCTCTGAAAATGCCGCTACAGTCGCTCAACTGTCGCTACCTGCCGCTGTTAATGAATCGGCCTCCCAGTCTGTAAAATATAGGCCAATGAATAAAACACAGCGCCACCAGTGGTGTATAGGGGCAGGCTGATTCATTACTAGCAGACGGCGGCAGACGCTGTGTGATTAAAGTCTGTTTTTGAACATATATCCACCAGTAACAAAGTGAAAACACATGGAATGACATTGTTGTAACACTGTGACATTAACACTTTACTGCCAGACCTGTAATGACAATTCTGCATAAAAATATAAAAAAAATATAAAAAGTTTTCAAAAAAGGAGAGGTCACACAAAATACCCTGTTTAAACAGAAGAAAAGGAACGTCCATTGGAATGTATGGGAGAACGACAGGTAGCGACAGGTAATACCAGACAATCTGGAATCTAGAGCGCTGGCACTATACGCTGAGCCACCTGTAATGATGAATCGGACGCTACATGGTGCTGTTAGAGTCGCTCGGCAGAATGGCCTTCATAAATGTGGTTTTGCATACAGCGCCCATCGTACATCAGACGCTGCCTGCCGCTACGAGGCGCTATCTGCTGCTATCCCTTGATGAATAAACCCCTTAATGTCGTTGTAGAGTATCTGTCTGCCTCTAATCACTCAGCTGGCTCCGGGTGTGGTCTCCCTTTAGGGATGGAGCAGCACTGCCAGGGCCTGGATGATGTCATTTCTGGGGTGCATTCCACCCGCTGCGATGTTGTCCTTCCTGGACTTTGTCTTTCTTAAAGGCATAGTACTAAGCATTCGGTGATGGCGAGAGAAAGTAAAAAAGCTGTGGAGAGATATGTTCTTGGTTTTTTGTACTTCGAAGGATAAACAAATAAGAGCAATGGGGCTGTTAGTGAAATGTTCAATTTATTCTGGTAAGCAAGTGTGTCAGTGGTGGAATGACCCATTAAAGTATAGGATCACAACAAGCAGGGCCGGATTAAGTGCGGTGGAGGCCTCTGGGCACAAAATCTGGTGGAGGCCCCAGATACAGTATCAGATACAAGTAACTGATTGGTGGTTGTCTGGCACCCACCCAGTTACTGGAACGTCAGGTTGAGTCCCATGTTCCACCCTTGGGTGCGGGTGCGTGCTGCTCGGGATCTCCTGCTTTGCCATTCTGGGGGGGGTGTAGTCGCCCAGCTGGTCCAGCAGAAAACAGTTCCCTGCATTGAGCTGCCAGTGGTTGTGCTTGGTGGCTTATGTGCAGTGACAGCTCTGCACGCACCCATCACTGTAGCATTGCTGGCAGTGGCTTTGCTGCTCTAGACTCTAAGTCCTGCCCTGTGGTGGCTTTGGCTGCAGGTTTTTACAAACAAAAGGTTCGCCCATGCCCGCAGGGCCCCCCCCGCTGCTGCCAAAAGCTTTGCTGCTGGCCCCCGGTGCCCGTCAGACCAAAGACTAAAATGCCTCCTGGACCAGACCATAATCCAAAGGTTAGCGGAGGCCCCTTTGCAGGGCAAGTGGTGGAGACCCTGGGGTACACCCCCTCATAATCCGTCCCTGACAACAAGACTGTTTGCATAGTGCATTGGTAAAGTTGTTGCTGTTTGTTGCTCTGATATGTAATTATTCTCATACTGAGACTCAGTGTAGAGAAGTTTTAGTACTTAACGTAAAGGTTCTTCTGGTCATGTGGAGGACGCGGAATCAGGACTTCAATACAAACCTGAACTTTGTGGTCTGCATTTGCCCAACACTATTTTCAACAAAAATGTCCATTTGCCTTGATTTTTCCCTGCAGATATAGTATTAAATTCTGCTGAATTATGATTCCGGTATGGGGGGGGGGTTGGACACAGGTTGGGGTCCGGGCTTTTTATCCATTTTAATAAAGGGGGGCAGAGAGATTTGGGGTACCAGGGCACTTTCCTGAACTCTTGGCAGCTATGCCACAGGAAGACTATGTTGTTTAATTATCAAGGGATAGCGCCAGGCAGTGCCTCGTAGCGGCAGGCAGCGTCTGGCGAACGCTGGGCGCTGTACGCAATACCACATTTATGAAGGCGATTCTGGTGAGCGACTCTAACAGCGCCATGTAGCATCCGATTCATCATCACAAACGGCTCAGCATATAGCGCCAGCACTCTAGCTTCCAGAGTGCCAGGTATTACCTGTCGCTACCTGTCGCTCTTCCATACATTTCAATGGACGTTCCTTTTCTTCTGTTTAAACAGGGTTTTTTGTTTTTCATTTTTTTTTCTCTTAAATAATTGTGTAACCTCTCCTGGCCTAGAAAAAGTTATTTTTGAATTTTTTTTTTATTTTTTATATTTTTATGCAGTATTGTCATTACAGGTCTGGCACTAAAGTGTTAATGTCACAATGTAATAACAATGTCATTCCATGTGTTTTCGCTTTGTTACTAGTGGACTTTAATCACACAGCGTCTGGCGCTCTATGCTATAGCGACCAGATTAGTGCGCCTACGCTCTGTGAGTCTGTTTTTTTGTTGAATATGGTGTGAGTCGCTGAGAGTCCGTCGCACTGAGCTGGCGCTACCTTTCGCTCCTTGCAGCGCTGTTCTGGTGTTAGAACACCCAACATACATCTCATTCATCAATGCGGGCCAGGTTACTACAGCGACTGAGGCGCTCTGTTACAGTGACCGTATAATCACAGCGTATACTAGCGGTCGCTCTAAGCGCTGCTATACAGATGCTCATCTGCCAATACCTGGCGCTAGTAATGAATCAGCCTCTATGTCATGTTTTATAAAATACTAATATGAAGAATAAACTAAATACATATTAAATGAATTATAATGAATGCTTCAATGGATTATTCCTGGCCAGTGGCTATCAGTCTGTTCTGTGTTTATCTGTTGAGCAACCTGTTTCAAATAATAAGAAGTTTTGACCAAGTTTGACCCCCAAATGCAACATATTCAGCGCCTGCAGTCTCGTACATACTGTCAAAAAGCATCGCCTGAAGCAAATTTGGGGATAAAGAAATTCCGACGCAATACCCTGTCACAGCAGCAGACTGTGCGAGAGGATCTTGACTTTATCCTTAGATGCTCCCAAGCCATTATTACTGACAGCGAGAACATGAGCGTTTCAGGGGAACTTGGTTCCGGAGTGAGGTCATTAACAAATCTTTTAATGTTCCGATGTCAGCTCGCCCTTCATATTCCGAGAGCAAGAAATATACAGGAAAAGGAGATTCATGGGTGTATTTTTCACTAACATTATGAGGGTTTATCAAAGATATTCCTCATTAACAATATGGCTGGGTATACTGCGTATGTCGTTTTTTATTTTAGTCAGATTGCCAATTATAAAATGCTGAACTCCAGGAGTTTCTTTTCTGTTTTAGACACAGGAACGTGTAACAGCCAGTATATAAATTTTGTTTGCGTTGGGGTGAGTTTGGGGGGTTATTTATTTGATGTTTATGAATGTATGATGCTGAATCGAGAGGGTGGGGATTATTTGTTTTATGCTTCTGGATGGACATTAGTGGGGTTATTCACTTGTTATTCCTGAGTGTGTGTGGGGGAGTAGTTAAGTCATATTGTCTGGAGATTATTAATTTCATGTTGCTGAAGGAGTGAAGGGACTAATCTTTTTGGAGTGATTTTTGGGGCATATATGGCCATTGTATGCTTGTTTGCACATAGAAATTGTTCCTCCACATTTACCCCATTTGTGCAGTGAGACAAACACAAGCAGTAAGTGCACACACATACCTGGCTCAGTGGGCTGCCCTAACACGGTGCCAGGAGGGCAGGTGAGGGCTAGGTGAGCTAAAGTCATGGGAGGCGACGAAACGTGTTGGGAGCCGGCGGTATTGATCCCCTTCCCCTCTCTCATCATGGGGGAATCGAGTTGCACTACTTTTTCTTTTACATGTTATAACATGTGGAAGCAATTGACCACTTATGTATTAATGCTGGATTCAAGCCTACTATCCACATTATGACCGGAAATTGATCTCTTGATCTCTTCATTTATCTTATATCTTATATCATTCTTATATCATTCTCTGGTAAGAGCATATGATAGGTTGTGGGCATACACTACGATTAGATGGATTTTCACCTTCACAATTGATCTAAATGTAGCATACGGGTCCCTGAGGGGTTTAGCTCCTCAGGGTGTATGGGGAGTGGGTTCTTTGTTAACGGGCTTGAGGGACCTCCTGACGTGGGCTTACCTCCAAAAACTCCAATGAGACCGACTTTATGAAAAGGGCACTTAGAGGCTGATTCATTAATAGCAACAGATAGCGACAGATAGCGACTGTTGAGCGACTGTAGCGGTATTTTGACAGCGACCGCTAGTAGTCGCTGTGCTTGGCCATTGTTCGGTGGATGATAGCGACTCAGTCGGTGTGCCGTAATGTTGAATACAAGATGCTGAGTCGCTATTTGACAGGTTCGCTGTTGTATGGGAGCGCATGATAGCAACTGGACATAGCGACCGGCACCCACCATATTCATTAAAAAATCAGCCTTAAAAATTCCTAGCGCTGTGAAATGCATGTTTAAATCCCAGAGCGCAGTAGGCGATGTGTAAGCCCCTAACGACCCCCCAAAAAAATGGAATGATTTTGAAATAATATTCAAACCTGAATAGTTTAAAATCAGACCTGTAATATCAATTCTGCAAAAAAAAAAAATTTTTTTAAAAATCCCCCAAAAATACATTTTCAAAGGAAGAAGTGTTCACGGATTTTTTTTTTTGAAATTTGAAAAAAAAAATATATTAAAAAATAATTATTAATTAAAATACATTCTGCCATTGAAATGCATTGGAGAGCGCCAGGTAACGAGAGGTCATACCTGTCGCTGTTCAAGGATGTTCGCTGGCGCTGTGGGATGAGGCTGGGATAATGATGAATGAGTTGCTAGGTGGCGCTATCTCAGTCGCTAAGCAGGATCGGCTTGAGAAATGTGTGATTGTGGAGGGGAACCGGCGTTCTAGTTGCGGTACATGGCTTTACTGGCCGGCTCCCCAGTCGCTATCTGTCGCTATTCCTTGATAAATAAGGCCCATACTTTATTAGCAGAACTTCAGGTACACTTTAGGCTTCACACTTGACAGCGGGCCATACAGTCTTTCCACAACAGTTTCCTTAGCAGCTTCCATAGCACAACATTACATCCAAATGTACTCCAACAGGTGGTGGTCACTCATTCTAATCCCATGGCAGAATACTGCGGCCTTAAGCTTCCTCCTCAGCATCTTGGGTAGAGAGATTCACCTTCTCCTGTGAATACTCCATAGGCATGCATGTGGCTCCTCTGCTCTCTCCTTCTCTCTCTGCGACTGCTACCAGTTGACCCTGCTGTACCTTCCTCTCATTCTCGGTTACTACAGTAGAGAACTACATCTTGTAGATCACTGAACACTGACTCATTCTTATATAGACTCCCTCTAGTGGCCTCTAGAACCTTCTCTAACTTTCTACTCACTTTAGCCAATAGCAGTTCAGCTGTACTCCTACGTAGTTAGGCTTCACGTTTGGTAGACCTGTAATGTCACAATTCATTTCTTATCCAACAGTGCCATCTTGTAGTGATGTAGTGCAGCTGCAGAACAGATATGAACCATTACATTAAAAGACCAACAAAGATAATGGCTGAATACCTTCCGCCGGCTACATTTAGATTGATCGAATGAACTTTAATGAGGATCTGAATTGAATATATTACATCTAATGTTGGGACTTATTAGTGAGGTTTTAGTTCTGCACGTGGAGCTTTATACTAATGATTTTTCACTTGAATCAAATTGTTGTATAAGAATAGCGTGGTATTATGCACATATATTATTTATCTAATGTTACTTGAGAGGGGAGGATAAAATTATTTGATGTTGCTAGATGGTGGTTGGGGGGAGGAACAAAAAAATTCGATTTGCAGGTCAGAGGTAGAGAAAGGGATAATTTGACATTACCGGATGGTGATGGTGGGAAGAAAACAGGATAATTCTTAAAAGCTGCAGGTGGGAACAGATTTCTCTGCGGCAATCTTGACACCCCGCTTCCTACCATTCCTTAGCTCCATAGTTAAAGTGGTTCCACATACATTTTGTACAGTTGGGCTGCATTATGACCCAGGGGGCATCCAGATTGCTGGAGCCCAACACACATAGACCCCCTTAAACCTCCCCTTACAATCCTTGCCTGAACCCTGAGCAAAATGCGGCCCCATGATTGGGCGCTGGTCGCATTACCTTTTTTGGCTGACACATTTGTCTCATTTTTGACTGACCCATTTTTCTTTCAGCCAATCGCAGGGCCGCATTTCACCAGAAGATCAAGGTTCAGGTAAAAATTGCAGGTGGGTTTATGTCGCGGTGGTTAATGTGTGGGAGCGGCTCTAGCAATATGCAATGGCTCCCCCACAAGAAAGAGCAGCCCCACACCCATTATGCAGAAAACATCTTGACACATCTCTGTGCAACAGTTACCTGAAAGTGGCAACAAATGGTGGCTGGAGAGATGTGGTGTGTGGTGTAGGGTCCAAGGGTGAATCAATTGCAACCAGTACGAGCAGCAGGAGAGGGCCCTGCTTATTCATTTTCTGGCTATTGGGCTGCAGTTCTCAAATTCCTTTTTGAATCTTGGGGCTGGAATCCAGTAGCTCTCTGCCTATTAATCTGTTGGGTATTTGAAGGGGTCTGATCCAATTATGCCATTTGAGCTGTGGTCCACAACATTTTTTATCCCGAGAGTAACATTTAGCACCAGAAGCCTGTCGCTAGCATCATTCAGCCCAAACAAATTGGTGGTATCGCAATGCTGCCGCACCTCCCTCCAATATATGTGCACACACCTCCAGCCAATCCCATGCAGGAAGATGCCTGAAATGCACCTCCCCCCATTCCCATGGCCAATTTAAACTGGACCTTCAGCGTGATTTAATGAAAAGCCCAAACTCTTAAAAAACGGTTCCCCAGCATCTAAAATTAATATATTTTATGTTTTTAGTCACTAACTTATTATTCTTTTCCCCACTGGGCTGCAACTCTGTTCAGGAATTTAGGATACGGGCGCCGCCATCTTGACTCAGAAGCATCACACTTACTGAGGAGAGGAGAGTGGGATAAGGTACAGGGGGGTGGGTTATAGCTGTGCTTTGCTCAGACAGAGCAGAGCTGGGGTCAGGTAAAGCTCAGCAGTCCCAGAATGCAGAGCAGCACAGTCAGGAGGCACTTCCTGTTTGCAGACTGCCTGATAAGATGGCGGCTTCCATAAGCCACCATCTTGGATGTTTAAGGGCTCATAACATGCAGTAGATGCAGGTAGGATGATTTTTAATGTGGACAATCTGTATGTACAGGGTGTGGGAAACATATAAGATAGACTCTTATTCAGAGTGAAGGTCCGCTTTAACTACTGGCAGCTTGGCTTCTGGCAAATGTGGACATCCAAGTACTCACGGGGTGCCACAGGAATATAAGAAGTGAGTTCCATGGCCTTTTCAAAAGAAACAACGACCTCTCTGGATTCTAAACAAAACCAGGGAAGCTGATTTCCTCTTCCCTCTATTGGGGAACCGCTGTGTGAACCTCATGATTGCTGGTTATACTGATGTAGACGACATTTCCACGGCGCATGCCTAGACGCATCCCCACTATAAACAAAGGAGGGGTGGCAGCCGCTCAGACCATTTTATAACTAACCTGGAAGGTGCACGTTAGTAGGGCAGTTAGGATACAAAAGTCTTAAAGGAGCCACATCAGTCAATCCTGTTAGCTTGCAGACCAACCTAAAATCTGTCTCTAAATCTGGTTAAAAACAGAGGGCTCGGTCACACACATCTGCAGAAGTAGCTAAAGCTGCACCACCAAATGCCAAGGTGCCTCTGTGGGGTGCAGTCCTAACTCTAATCTCTGAGAGCCCCATTTGGGACATACAATGCAATAGATAAATTGGGAGCAGGCTTACCTGAGGTTGCCCTAAACCTCAAGTGCAAGCCATGGGGAGGAAGGGTCGAAGACCTCACAGTACAGCCTGGACCCCACACCCCATGTGCTTGCACAAATTCAAAAGAAACAAAGGAGGGGTGGCAGCCGCTCAGACCATTTTATAACTAACCTGGGAGGTGCACGTTAGCAGGGCAATTAGTATACAAAAGTCTTAAAGAAGCCACAACACTCAACCCTGTTAGCTTGCAGACCAACCTAAACCTCTGTTTTTAACTAGATTTAGAAACAGATTTTAGGTTGGTCTGCAAGCTAACAGGGTTGAGTGCTGTGGCTCCTTTAAGACTTACGCATGCCCACTATACCATCAGATTTAGTGTGCACCCGCACCAGACATTTCTGAATGGCTGACACGGGTGAGGCGCACTCTTCTCAGCTTTATTAGCTGATCTGACAGCAGAAGTAACATCAGGTTGGTTAAGGAAGGTATGAATGGATAACGAACTTTGAATGTGTTGTGGGATAACCAGAAGTTGAATTTTTACAGGCAATCCCTGAGGAAACACACAGCAGGGCATCCCAAATCAGGATTCTGTAGCTGGCGGAAGATATTCAGCCATTATCTTTGTTGGTCTTTTAATGTAATGGTTCATATCTGTTCTGCAGTTGCACTACATCACCACAAGATGGTGGATAAGAAATGAATTGTGACATTACAGGTCTACCAAACGTAAATCCTAACCACATAGGAGTACAGCTTAACTGCTATTGGCTAAGGTGAGTAGAAGGTTCTAGAGGCCACTAGAGGGAGTCTATATAAGGGGAGTTACCCCCGAATGAGTAAGTGATCTACAAGATGTAGTTCTCTATTGTAGTAGCCGGGAGTGAGAGGAAGGTACCAGCAGGGTCAACTGGTAGCAGTCGCAGAGAGAGAAGGAGAGAGCAGAGGAGCCACATGCATGCCTATGGAGTATTCACAGGAGAAGGTGAACCTTTCTACCCAAGATGCTGAGGAGGAAGCTTAAGGCCGCAGTATTCTGCCATGGGATCAGAATGAGTGACCACCACCTGTTGGAGTACATTTGGATGTAATGTTGTGCTATGGAAGCTGCTAAGGAAACTGTTGTGGAAAGACTGTATGGCCTGCTGTGAAGTGTGAAGCCTAAAGTGTACCTGAAGTCCTGCTAATAAAGTAAGTGCCCTTTTCATAAAGTCAGTCTCATTGGAGTTTTTGGAAGTAAGCCCACATCAGGAGGTCCCTCAAGCCCGTTAACAAAGAACCCACTCCCCATACACCCTGAGGAGCTAAACCCCTCACGGACCCATATGCTACAATCCTTCCTGGCACAGAGCTGGAAAGCAAGTATGCAACACTGGGCAGAGGTGGACAACTGAAGAACCATGCTACGAATTGCAAACATAAATGCAAATAAAAAAATCTGCAAATGTTGCGGAAATCCTTAGAGATGCTTATAATTGCCAAATTGACTAATGAGGTTTTCTGGGCAGGTGTGCCCGGAACTGCATATTCAAATCCTAATGGTCACTGGCAAGCCATTACCTTACTTGGTGCCGGGGAGGGTCCCTGAGGACCCTATTCCTGGCACAGACCTGGAAAGCATATAAAGGGAATACTACACTCTATCACACTGCAGCTACTGTCAGTGCTGAAGGAAAAGGCTGGTGTCTCATACTCACTGTAATCCAGCATGAAATGCTCAAGGCACCAAGCCCATCCTCCAGTATCTCCTAAACACAGGCTATAGAAAGCACAGAGGCATTAATGGCAATGCCCCGTTTCCCATCTAACCCTACTCTCAAATGCAAACTAGTCTGGACAAAGGGGAAGGCTCTGTAGAGCTGTGACATGTCTCCTCCTTGGTAGGTCCTTCTGCCGGGTTGCAGTTCTGTGAGTACTAAACACTGTTTACTTGGCACTCAACACATTACAATTTACTTGCCATGTAGCCAGCAAGCCACTGGCCCCTCTCACTTGTGGCGCTTAGGGAACCTCACCTATTATTTTAGGTCTGGTGGCATAGATTAACAAAGGGGCACAGATTAATATATCTGAGCAAAGGCTGACAAAAGCACACATGGCAGAAGTGGGAAAGTTAGTGATTGATTTTGGTATGGTAGTTGTTGGTTAGATGGGGCATTATGTGATAGTGTAACAGGGTGATAGCGTTGCATCGCCTCTGCTGAAAAATAGAGTAGAGTAGTACAGTAGAAGATCACAGCTTGTCCTTACATGATATTTATATAGCTGTGCTAGCAAGTTTTGTAGAATGCATACCGCCCAAGTGTCCCTTATTTGGATGGACTGTGCCTCTTTTGAGTCCATGTCCACCTTTCCCTCATTTGTCCCTCTTTGAGGTGCAACATGCAGATCTGCATCAATAAATGATTCATTTGCCTATTCAAAGTGTTTCTATTGTAACTGTTACACTCTCCTATCTCCTATCTTTCCCTTAAAGCGAAACCCCCAGAGATCGCGCATTAACTCACCTCATCTCGGTCCTACGGCGCAAGCGCGGCCGCTCGTCCATACAGCACACTCAGAGCCGCTGAGCTATGGACTTCTAACCCGACATCTTAGCTCAGCGGCTCCGAAGCGTGCTGGCGGCCGCATCTCGCGCTTCCCTATAATAAATGTCCAGTGCGGGTACGCGCCCTGCTAAAGGGATAGCGGAGATGCGGCCTCGGCCCGTGCATGCGTCATTGACCGGGATTAAGGTAAGTGTAGTGGGCGACCTGGGGGGTTTCAAACAGCGGGGCATCCCGATTTTGGATGCCCCGGGGAAAGAAATGGATCGGCTCGGGAATCTTAAAGATTCCCAGGCCAATCAAGCTGGGTTTTGATCCACTTAACGAGGGGTCGTGGCCTAATTTAACAATTGTCCCTCTTTTCCCACCCTGAAAAGTTGAGAGGTGTGAGAATGTAGTTGTGCATTAGTTCTGCTAAACATGTAGAATAAGAAATCATAAACAAGCAGCTTTTAGCGATCAAACCATAAAGGGTTAAGGAACACATGCAAATAAACATGCGGGCGGCATAATGTTATCACAGCACTGTTTACCCTCTTTTGAGAGGCTTATTGAAGGGAAACAAACATGTTTGCCTTTTTAAGGTCTTGTAAATAAAAAAGGAAGCAGTTCCAACTGTTTGACAGATGATGTTTGTTTTATAGTAAATGACACTGTACAGATGGCTTCTCAAATTTCTTCTGCACTAAAGTTTAAAGAGGATTACCATTTTTTATTAAAAGTGAAAACATCAAGTTGTGGGGGTCCTCATCAGCTAATGAGATAATGCCTTGTCTTGTTTTCTGTAGTGTAGCGGCGGCAGGATGAGGCTACTAGCGTTTAACCTGCTTTGGACGTGTTTCCGACCCTATTGCATTGGTTCACTGAATGATGCCAAGAAGGATCCCATGCCATGTCCCACAAAACAAAATTTACCGTTTTAAAGGAGATAACTCAAATGAAACTCATATTAAAAATCATCCCTGAATCATTTTCCTTCCAGTAATAAACAAAAACAAACTGTGATGGAACTTTCCTGCAGGGTGTAAAGGTTAAAGCAGACCAAAACCCATATAACAAACAGTGCTCATATGCCTCCCTCTCCAGGGCAATTCCGATTGCTGCATATAAAAGATTAACATAGCTTTTTTTCTAACTTCCTCTGTGGTCAATTTTACAAACAAAATTGCGTCTCATGGAGCTTCAGACCACCTGAGAATTAAATAATGTGACCTTTGTGCGCTGATATGCTGCACTCCACTGTGGAGAGCGGTACCACCTTTATTCCTGTCCCTATGCGTGGTGCCTAGCAAAGCAGCTGGCACGCACCTATTTAACATTCTGGGGTAGAAGAGAGTAGTGTCTGCAACTGTCCTGTGTCTCTGGGCAACCGATTCTGGGTCTGCATCTGTCCTTGGCAAAATGATTTCTGCATCTGTCCTGGGTAAATGATTCTGGGTCTGCCCTCTATCCTGGGCAAAATGATTCTGGGTCTGCCCTCTATCCTGGGCAAAATGATTCTGGGTCTGCATCTGTCCTGGGCAAAATGATTCTGGGTCTGCATCTGTCCTGGGCAAAATGATTCTGGGTCTGCATCTGTCCTTGGCAAAATGATTCTGGGTCTGCCCTCTATCCTGGGCAAAATGATTTTGGGTCTGCATCTGTCCTGGGCAAAATGATTCTGGGTCTGCATCTGTCCTGGGCAAAATGATTCTGGGTCTGCATCTGTCCTGGGCAAAATGATTCTGGGTCTGCATTCTATCCTGGGCAAAATGATTCTGGGTCTGCATCTGTCCTGGGCAAAATGATTCTGGGTCTGCATCTGTCCTTGGCAAAATGATTTCTGCATCTGTCCTGGGTAAATGATTCTGGGTCTGCCCTCTATCCTGGGCAAAATGATTCTGGGTCTGCCCTCTATCCTGGGCAAAATGATTCTGGGTCTGCATCTGTCCTGGGCAAAATGATTCTGGGTCTGCATCTGTCCTGGGCAAAATGATTCTGGGTCTGCCCTCTATCCTGGGCAAAATGATTCTGGGTCTGCATCTGTCCTGGGCAAAATGATTCTGGGTCTGCATCTGTCCTTGGCAAAATGATTCTGGGTCTGCATCTGTCCTGGGTAAATGATTCTGGGTCTGCCCTCTATCCTTGGCAAAATGATTCCGGGTCTGCATCTGTCATCTGCAAAATGATTCTGGGTTTTCATCTGTCCTGGGCAAAATTATTCTGGGTCTGCATTTTTCCCAGGCAAAATGGTTTGGTCTGCATTGGTCCTGGATGAAATAATTATGTGGCTATACTGGGAAAATCATTCTGTGTCTCCATCTATCCTTTGCAAAAGAATTCAGCATCTGCATCTGTCCTAGAAAAAATAATTCTGCTTGTGCATCTGTCTTGGGCAAAATACAGAAATGTTGTATCTGTTCTGGGGAATATAATTCTGTTCTGTAATCATAGCTTTGAATGTTTGTGTTTGCATTTTGTTCTGTTTCTTATTATCCGGCCCTTTGAAGGCGACCAGAATGCTGATGTGGTCCTCTATGAATATTATTGTGACACCCCTGTTTAAGTCTGTTTGACTAGCAGGCCTTAAAGTGGATCTAGATTGCTGGCCCTCCCCCCGTCAAGCAACGCCATCCGCAACATCCCGTTGATTCTTGGCCGAAATGCATTCCTTTGATTGTTCGCTGGTGCTCACAATGGCCAGGGTGACAGGGTGGGCCCCTACCCTGTGAGCTGGTATTGGGGTCCCCTGGACCGCTTACCAGTCACTCCAAGTGTAAAGAAAGTAAAACACTCAGGCACCAATAAGTTCAATCTAAATTTCACTACTTACTGGTCCCTGTCTTCTTTCTTGCGTCTCACTCCGGCCTCCATCTTCCAGTTGGGATGTCCATGTCTAGCGCCGGTCCTCCAGCAATCTTCAGGGCTCTTCAGTGTCTTATTCACCATCTTCTTTTGCTGGCAGGGGCGCAGGGCTGGCTTAAGTGTTTGGGGGCCCCTGGGCAGAAAATCTGGTGAAGGCCCCTGGTGAGTATTTTGTTCCATTAAAGTCCAGTGTCTTTATAACTCTCTGTGCAGCCACTGCCCATCCCTGGATGACAGTGCTGAATTACGGGAAAGATAAGGCTTTTTTTTGTAACCCCACCGTCCCTGTCTCAGCACGTTACGGGGGATATTTAAATGAATAGTCCAGCCAAGTAACATAATAAAGAACGTGCTTTCCTTTGCACACTAAAAAGAATCTCAGAATCCAGTCCCCTGTGCCTTCCCTGCCATATAATCTCCAGGGGGCACCCCCCTGTAATCTGTCACAGTGATGATGTCACCCCCACTCCATTCACTGCAATACAGGGGGCATGCCAGGACGTTGCATGTATGTAGAAACAGGTTACCCACCCCCTCACTTCACACTGAGTGGATAAGCTGTGCTCCTGTTTAATAATACTCTACCTAGTGCTGTGCATCTTAGATCCCACCCACCAAAAAAAGGCAACCTCTCTGTTTCTCCTAGGTTGGTTATGTTAGGAAGGTACGCATGTGAGCAGGCAGGTAAATAGATGAGTGGGTAGTCAGATAGGTGGGTGAGCAGGCAGGTAGGTGGGTAGGCAGATAGATGGGTTGGTACTCAAATGGACAGGTAGGAGGTAGTCAGGTAGAGGAGTATGTGGGAATTTAAATAGGTCAGTAGGTAGGAGGGTGGGTAAGTAGGCAGGTATATAGTTGGGTGAGTAGGTAGGAAGGTGGTTGGTTAGGCACATAGGTGAGTCATGCCAGTTGTAAAATGGCACATGAAGGGCCACATACACCACAATAATGCATGTGAGTGAACCATGCGCCGAATTCATGAGTAAATCTATGCATGGCTTGGACGCATGGTTCACGCACATGTGTTATTGTGGTTTATGTGTCCCTGAATCATGCACCCATGAGTACATTTCCGCATGTGGACTGTGCAGAGGCCACCAAGTATAGGCACTTCTAATCGACTCTCTAGTGTCTGTTATGTACCTTTCCTGCTTACCTGTTCTATGTTAGGTATTTGCTCTCTTGCTGTGCTCTATGCTCTGCATCTCTTTGTCTGAGTGTACCCATACTCCATTGTTTGTACTGGGGCCCAGACTTTCCATTGTCTGTATTGGGGCATAGACTTTCCATTTTCTTTCTGACTTTTCAACCCTCTCTTTTCTGCACTGGGGTCCAGACCTTCCATGGTCTGCACTAGACGTCATGTATGAAGTTGCCGGCACTGGACAGAGGAGCTGCAAGGGCACACTGGACCTGCAAGGAGCAACTGTGGGGGACAAAAGGTGAGTATAGTTTTTTTTGTTTTACATAAAAACGTAGAAGGTTGACGTCAGAAGGAGACCATACGCTCCATCTAGCCCTTATGTGTATACTGTATGTGCTCTTTATCTTAGGATAGATGTGTGCTTATCCCAGGCATGTTTAAATTCAGTGATTTTTCAACTACCTCTGCTGGAAGTTTGTTCCAAGCATCTACTACTCTTTCTGTAAAATAATATTTTCTAACATTGCTCCTGATCTTCCCCCCGACTAGCTTCAGGTTGTGCCCCTTTGTTCTATCATTAAGTTTCTTCTTAAAAACACTTCCCTCCTGAACCTTATTCAATCCTTTCACATATTTAAAGGTCTCAATCATGTCCCCCCTCTCCCTTCTTTCCTCCAGACTGTACAAATTAAGTTCTTTAAGTCTCTCCTGATAAGTTTTACGTTTAAGTCCTTCCACCATTTTCGTTGCCCGCCTTTGGACCCGTTCTATTTGAATAATATCTTTTTGCAGGTAAGGTCTCCAGAACTGCACACAGTATTCTAGCTGTGGCCTCACCAGGGCTCTATACAGCGGCATCACAACCTCCCTCTTCCTACTGGTGATGCCTCGAGCTATGCAGCCGAGCATCCTGCTTGCTTTTCCCACTGCCTGGCTACACTGTCCACTCATCTTGCAGCTATCAGTAATCAGTACCCCAAAATCTCTTTCATCTGAGGTCCTGGATAACACAGTGCTGCCCATACGATACTCAGAACATAGATTTCTTCTACCCAAGTGCATTTTACATTTAGAGACATTAAACTCCAGTTTCCACAGTTTTGACCATTTCTTCAGTAAAGCTAAATAATTTTCCATGTTGCAGACACCTCCAGGAATATTCACCCTATTACTAACCTTTGTATCATCATCAAACAGACAAACTTTTCCTACCAAGCCTTCTCCTATGTCACTTACAAATGTATGAAAAAGAATGGGGCCCAGGACAGAGCCTTGTGGCACAACACTTGTAACTCGCCTTTGTTCAGATTGCACACCATTTACAACAACGCTCTGATACCGATCCCTCAGCCAACTGGAAATCCACTGAACTATCCAGGGATTGAGTCCTACCTTCAATAACTTATCTATGAGTTCCTTATGTGGTACAGTGTCAAAGGCTTTGCTAAAATCCAGATAGGCGATATCCACAGCACCACCTTCATCTAACACTTTAGTGACATTGTCAATGAAATCAATAAGATTGGTCTGGCTTGATCTGTCCTCAGTAAAGCCGTGCTGTTTTGGGTCCAACAGGTTGTTTTTTTAAATGGGAAATTATCTGTTTTTTACTTGCCATGGCCATACCTGCTATGGGTTTGAGATCCACTATCTTCAAATACTAAACAAAAGTAGCTATTCAGATGGTCAGCCACAGCCTTATCTCTGTCAGTATAATTATTTTCCCTATTGCTATTTTTTTAAACTGACGGTTTTTCTTCTTTCTGATGCCAATTAGAGATGAGCGAACTTTTGAAAAATTCGATTCGACTGATTCGCCGAATTTTCCGACAAAAATCGTTTCGACCCGAATAAATTCGCGACGAATCGCTATTAAAAACGGCTATTTCTGAGCCTCCTACAGCCTCAATAGGGTTGTAAACCATTCAGCCTTGCTGTAACACGCACAGGATGCGTGCTGGGTTAGTTAAATAATACTTTTAAGAAATATCACATGCAGATCAGAGGCATCGCTAATAGAATCGCAGAGCGGCACAATTGCAGAGAGTTGAAGTGGCATCACTATGAGGGGCAGAAGGAGCCCAAATATACACTGGAGTTGGCTTCAGGAGCCCAAAAATTGGATGAATCACACCCTGGAGTTGGCAGAAGTTGGCAGCAGCAGCAGCAGGAGCCCAAATATACACTGGAGTTGGCTTCAGGAGCCCAAAAATTGGATGAATCACACCCTGGAGTTGGCAGAAGTTGGCAGCAGCAGCAGCAGGAGCCCAAATATACACTGGAGTTGGCTTCAGGAGCCCAAAAATTGGATGAATCACACCCTGGAGTTGGCAGGAGTTGACAGCAGCAGCAGCAGGAGCCCAAATATACACTGGAGTTGGCTTCAGGAGCCCAAAAATTGGATGAATCACACCCTGGAGTTGGCAGGAGTTGACAGCAGCAGCAGCAGGAGCCCAAATATACACTGGAGTTGGCTTCAGGAGCCCAAAAATTGGATGAATCACACCCTGGAGTTGGCAGGAGTTGACAGCAGCAGCAGCAGGAGCCCAAATATACACTGGAGTTGGCTTCAGGAGCCCAAAAATTGGATGAATCACACCCTGGAGTTGGCAGGAGTTGACAGCAGCAGCAGCAGGAGCCCAAATATACACTGGAGTTGGCTTCAGGAGCCCAAAAATTGGATGAATCACACCCTGGAGTTGGCAGAAGTTGGCAGCAGCAGCAGCAGGAGCCCAAATATACACTGGAGTTGGCTTCAGGAGCCCAAAAATTGGATGAATCACACCCTGGAGTTGGCAGGAGTTGACAGCAGCAGCAGCAGGAGCCCAAATATACACTGGAGTTGGCTTCAGGAGCCCAAAAATTGGATGAATCACACCCTGGAGTTGGCAGAAGTTGGCAGCAGCAGCAGCAGGAGCCCAAATATACACTGGAGTTGGCTTCAGGAGCCCAAAAATTGGATGAATCACACCCTGGAGTTGGCAGGAGTTGACAGCAGCAGCAGCAGGAGCCCAAATATACACTGGAGTTGGCTTCAGGAGCCCAAAAATTGGATGAATCACACCCTGGAGTTGGCAGAAGTTGGCAGCAGCAGCAGCAGGAGCCCAAATATACACTGGAGTTGGCTTCAGGAGCCCAAAAATTGGATGAATCACACCCTGGAGTTGGCAGAAGTTGGCAGCAGCAGCAGCAGGAGCCCAAATATACACTGGAGTTGGCTTCAGGAGCCCAAAAATTGGATGAATCACACCCTGGAGTTGGCAGGAGTTGACAGCAGCAGCAGCAGGAGCCCAAATATACACTGGAGTTGGCTTCAGGAGCCCAAAAATTGGATGAATCACACCCTGGAGTTGGCAGAAGTTGGCAGCAGCAGCAGCAGGAGCCCAAATATACACTGGAGTTGGCTTCAGGAGCCCAAAAATTGGATGAATCACACCCTGGAGTTGGCAGGAGTTGACAGCAGCAGCAGCAGGAGCCCAAATATACACTGGAGTTGGCTTCAGGAGCCCAAAAATTGGATGAATCACACCCTGGAGTTGGCAGAAGTTGGCAGCAGCAGCAGCAGGAGCCCAAATATACACTGGAGTTGGCTTCAGGAGCCCAAAAATTGGATGAATCACACCCTGGAGTTGGCAGGAGTTGACAGCAGCAGCAGCAGGAGCCCAAATATACACTGGAGTTGGCTTCAGGAGCCCAAAAATTGGATGAATCACACCCTGGAGTTGGCAGGAGTTGACAGCAGCAGCAGCAGGAGCCCAAATATACACTGGAGTTGGCTTCAGGAGCCCAAAAATTGGATGAATCACACCCTGGAGTTGGCAGAAGTTGGCAGCAGCAGCAGCAGGAGCCCAAATATACACTGGAGTTGGCTTCAGGAGCCCAAAAATTGGATGAATCACACCCTGGAGTTGGCAGGAGTTGACAGCAGCAGCAGCAGGAGCCCAAATATACACTGGAGTTGGCTTCAGGAGCCCAAAAATTGGATGAATCACACCCTGGAGTTGGCAGAAGTTGGCAGCAGCAGCAGCAGGAGCCCAAATATACACTGGAGTTGGCTTCAGGAGCCCAAAAATTGGATGAATCACACCCTGGAGTTGGCAGGAGTTGACAGCAGCAGCAGCAGGAGCCCAAATATACACTGGAGTTGGCTTCAGGAGCCCAAAAATTGGATGAATCACACCCTGGAGTTGGCAGAAGTTGGCAGCAGCAGCAGCAGGAGCCCAAATATACACTGGAGTTGGCTTCAGGAGCCCAAAAATTGGATGAATCACACCCTGGAGTTGGCAGGAGTTGACAGCAGCAGCAGCAGGAGCCCAAATATACACTGGAGTTGGCTTCAGGAGCCCAAAAATTGGATGAATCACACCCTGGAGTTGGCAGAAGTTGGCAGCAGCAGCAGCAGGAGCCCAAATATACACTGGAGTTGGCTTCAGGAGCCCAAAAATTGGATGAATCACACCCTGGAGTTGGCAGAAGTTGGCAGCAGCAGCAGCAGGAGCCCAAATATACACTGGAGTTGGCTTCAGGAGCCCAAAAATTGGATGAATCACACCCTGGAGTTGGCAGGAGTTGACAGTAGCAGCAGCAGGAGCCCAAATATACACTGGAGTTGGCTTCAGGAGCCCAAAAATTGGATGAATCACACCCTGGAGTTGGCAGAAGTTGGCAGCAGCAGCAGCAGGAGCCCAAATATACACTGGAGTTGGCTTCAGGAGCCCAAAAATTGGATGAATCACACCCTGGAGTTGGCAGGAGTTGACAGTAGCAGCAGCAGGAGCCCAAATATACACTGGAGTTGGCTTCAGGAGCCCAAAAATTGGATGAATCACACCCTGGAGTTGGCAGAAGTTGGCAGCAGCAGCAGCAGGAGCCCAAATATACACTGGAGTTGGCTTCAGGAGCCCAAAAATTGGATGAATCACACCCTGGAGTTGGCAGGAGTTGACAGTAGCAGCAGCAGGAGCCCAAATATACACTGGAGTTGGCTTCAGGAGCCCAAAAATTGGATGAATCACACCCTGGAGTTGGCAGAAGTTGGCAGCAGCAGCAGCAGGAGCCCAAATATACACTGGAGTTGGCTTCAGGAGCCCAAAAATTGGATGAATCACACCCTGGAGTTGGCAGGAGTTGACAGCAGCAGCAGCAGGAGCCCAAATATACACTGGAGTTGGCTTCAGGAGCCCAAAAATTGGATGAATCACACCCTGGAGTTGGCAGAAGTTGGCAGCAGCAGCAGCAGGAGCCCAAATATACACTGGAGTTGGCTTCAGGAGCCCAAAAATTGGATGAATCACACCCTGGAGTTGGCAGGAGTTGACAGCAGCAGCAGCAGGAGCCCAAATATACACTGGAGTTGGCTTCAGGAGCCCAAAAATTGGATGAATCACACCCTGGAGTTGGCAGAAGTTGGCAGCAGCAGCAGCAGGAGCCCAAATATACACTGGAGTTGGCTTCAGGAGCCCAAAAATTGGATGAATCACACCCTGGAGTTGGCAGGAGTTGACAGTAGCAGCAGCAGGAGCCCAAAAAATGGCCTAAAGACATAAATATGTTTTGCACCATTTGGAAAGTGTAAAACGTGGCACCATGCTGAATCTAGTCGCATGCATCAGGCATTGGTGGGTGGAAATCCTGGCTGATCCATCCCTGATTCATTTTGACAAAGGTGAGTCTCTCCACATTTTTAGTTGACAGACGAGTTCTCCTCGCCGTAACTATGGCCCCCGCCGCACTAAACACCCGCTCAGATGGCACGCTACTTGCCGGGCAGGACAGCTTTTCCAGGGCAAACTATGCTAGTTGCGGCCACAAATCAAGTTTGGCTGCCCAGAAGTCCAGCGGATCCTCAAGGTGTGTTGGCATGGTCATGTCAAAGTATGACATGACCTGCTGGTTCAGGTCCTGCTCCAGGTCTTCCTGCTGCTCATGAGTAGCCTCACTATGCGGGTGTAGAAAGCTACTCATTAGCGACTGAAGACTGAGGCTGCTGCTGCTGATGGAGCTTCTGCTGCTGCTGCTGCCAACCCCCCCAGCGGCCATGGCAGTGGAAGGTGAGCGCAGAGGTCCCCTCGAGTCAGACCTGCGAGAGTATGGACCATGGCGCAGATAGGCATCGGCCAACTGCCTACGTAGAATGTCTTTGTAGTAGTTGAGTTTGTCCTCCCTCTCGGTGGGTTTAAAAAATGCCCCCATTTTGTGCCGGAAGCGAGGGTCCAATAAGGTGGACAGCCAGAAGTCATCCCGCCGACAGATGGAAACAATTCTGGGGTCACTACGCAAGCACGTGAGCATGCTTCGTGCCATTTGCGCAAGTGACTCGGATGGACTACCTGTCTCCATCTCCACTGCATACTGCCACGGTGTGCCCGGGTCCTCTGTCTCTCCTTCCTCAAAAACCTCTAGCTCCTCTGGCTGCTCCTGCTCCTCCTCTCCTGTCCGCTGACTAGATAAACCAGCCATTTCGCCAAGCCTAAACTGTGTTTCGCTGGGCAACTCCTCCTCCTCCTCTTCCTCCTCCTCCTCCTCCTCCAGTTCAGCTCCAAGGGGGTTCATGTGGCCGTAAGATGTAAACGCCATGTCTCCAGTGCCCTGACCAGCCATGGTTTCCAACATGTGCTGTAGTACATGAAGCAGTGGAATCACGTCGTTCATCCCGTAATCCTGCCGACTGACAAATAAAGTGGCTTCCTCAAAGGGCCTGAGCAAACGGCAGGTGTCACGTATGAGCTGCCACTGGTTGACATTGAAGTTACACAGGGGAGTCCCCCTATCTGCTTGGATCATCAGGAAATCCGTGATGGCTTTTCTCTGTTCATATAATCGGTCCAACATGTGAAGGGTGGA
Organism: Gastrophryne carolinensis; assembly: GCA_027917425.1. Lineage (NCBI taxonomy): Eukaryota > Metazoa > Chordata > Amphibia > Anura > Microhylidae > Gastrophryne > Gastrophryne carolinensis. Next base: position 575,780,358 of record CM051235.1, read on the forward strand.
ATTCCAACGGGTGGAAACATCGCAAATCAGACTATGTTGGGGGATACCATTCTGACGCTGTAGCTCAAGAAGGGTGTGTTTGGCGGTGTAGGAGTGGCTGAAGTGCATGCAAAGTTTCCGTGAAGTTGTTAGGATGTCCTGCAGATGGGGGGAACACTTCAGAAACCGCTTGACAACCAGATTGAAGACGTGAGCCATGCAGGGGGCATGGGTCAGGCTTCCTTGGCGCAGCGCAGACAAAATGTTCTTCCCATTGTCGGTAACCATGATTCCCATTTTAAGTTTTCTCGGAGTAAGCCATGTTTGGATTTCCTGATGAATACATTTAAGCAGTTCCTCCCCTGTGTGACTCCGTTCGCCAAGACAAACCATGTGAAGCACTGCGTGACACCTCCGTGCCCTGCACACATGGTAGACTGGAGGGGCACTGAGACTTGAGCCTACAGTGGAGGGTGAGGAGATGGCGGAGGATGAGGAGGCCGAGTCGCACGGTGTCACAGGCCCAATGGGCAGAGAGCGCGGAGGCCGAAGCGGCGTGACCTGTCCAAGTTGCTGCTGCAAAGGGACCACATTCACCCAGTGGGCCGTAAACGACATGTACTGCCCCTGACCGTAGTTACAGCTCCAGATGTCGGCGCTGCCATGTATTTTGCTACACACCGACAGGCTCAAGGACTGGCCCACCTTCTGTTCAACAAAAGTGTGCAGCGCTGGTACTGCCTTCTTGGCAAAGAAATGACGGCTTGGGACTCTCCACCTCGGCTCGGCACAAGCCATCAGTTCTCTGAAAGGTGCAGATTCCACCACCTGAAAAGGGAGCGACTGCAGCACCAGCAACTTGGACAGGAGCACATTCAGCTTCTGCGCCGTAGGATGAGTGGGCGCATACTGCTGTCTCTTGGACATGGCTTCGCTGATGGATTGCTGGCGGGATGCATGACTTGGAGGAGGAGGAGGAGGAGCAGGAGCGACAGAGGATGGGTATGACGCACAGCTGCCTTCGGCTGAGGTGCTGGAGCCTTGGCTGGCAGAAATTGGGAGCTCACTTGGTGAGGAAGCAGACTGGACCACCCCTTGGGAGCCTCGGTTCTCCCAGGTCGTTTTATGGTGACGCATCATATGTTGACGCAGGGCCGTGGTGCCAACATTTGGACCCTGGCCACGCTTCACCTTTTGCCTACATATCTTGCATGTGGCCATGTTACCCTCCTGCGGATGCCTCAGGAAAAACTGCCACACTGCCGAGTAGCTACTTTTCCCACCCCCTGGCCTCACTGATTCACTGCTGCTGTTGCCAACTCCAGGAACCCCTGCTCCACTACCTCCCGATAAGGTAGACTGCCGCACAGCAGGTGCTCTACCCCGGCCCCGGCCCGGCCGGCTCCAGCCTTTGGAATTGTGCCCCCATGCTGACTGCTACCACTTTGCTGCCTCAGCTGCTGACTCCGGGGCAACCTGCACTCCTCTTCTCCTGATGATGACTATGAAGCCCCTTCATCACCCGGCTCCCAAGTGCGATCGGCTTCATCGTCATCATCATCATCATCACCGGGTTGTGGCTGTACGTCACTGATGTTCGTGGATTCGTCAACAGTGTCTGGCGCAGGAGCTGGAACGCTCGCAGCACCCACGACACTGTCCACATCACTATTTGTCTGCCTAGCTAAAGAAGCCACCTCCATTTCTTGGCTGGGCAGTAGCTGCTGACTGTCCTCTATCTGATGGTCCTCCTCACTAAAGAGTGGAGCTGAACCCAAAGCATAGGATACGTCGCTGGGGGAGGGAACGGCGTAGGCCAGAGGCAATGGGAGGACAGGGACTGCTCTCGGGGCATGCCAACTCAGGGTTGTGTCAGAGGAACCTACCGACCCTAGACTGGGGGTCTCAGACGTAAGTTGTGATGATGTTGTTGATGAGCGCGTCAACCAATCTACCACGGCAGATGCGTTACTGGTGGAGACCCGACCGCTAGCAGATACTGGCAGATTAGGTCTCTCAGCGTGACTCCTGCTGCTACTGGCCCCCAGTCTGATGCGAGCTCTTCCTGCGGAATCTTGGCCTCTGCCACTCCTCTTTTCACTTCCAGGCACTTGTCTGCCCGACATAGTCTAACTGGCGTGGTAGTAGGTGATATTTAAAAAAACCCCGGGCAGCGGTGGGTCTATATGAAACAGAATATAATGCACACCAAAAGTGAGCAGTAACACTCAGCCTCCAACAGGCCTGCTTAGTGTAAATAAGAGAGCTGCTTAGTGTAAATAAAGAGGGGTATGCTATGTTACAGAATGGGATGCCTCAACAGAAGTGCACCTGGCAGGCAGCAGTAAGCCTATGCCCAGCAAAAGTGTCTTATAATATAAATATAATAAGAGCAAATGCTTATATGGTCTTAAACAGAGGCTGCTTTAGTCACAGAATGGGATGCCCTGGGCAGGAATCGAGCTGCCAGGGTACAGTAGTGCTTTGGCCAGCAAAAGTGTCTTTATCAGGCCTAATTTCAAATATGATTAGAGCAAATGCTTATATGGTCTTAAACAGAGGCTGCTTTAGTCACAGAATGGGATGCCCCGGGCAGGAATCGAGCTGCCAGGGTACAGTAGTGCTTTGGCCAGCAAAAGTGTCTTTATCAGGCCTAATTTCAAATATGATTAGAGCAAATGCTTATATGGTCTTAAACAGAGGCTGCTTTAGTCACAGAATGGGATGCCCCGGGCAGGAATCGAGCTGCCAGGGTACAGTAGTGCTTTGGCCAGCAAAAGTGTCTTTATCAGGCCTAATTTCAAATATGATTAGAGCAAATGCTTATATGGTCTTAAACAGAGGCTGCTTTAGTCACAGAATGGGATGCCCCGGGCAGGAATCGAGCTGCCAGGGTACAGTAGTGCTTTGGCCAGCAAAAGTGTCTTTATCAGGCCTAATTTCAAATATGATTAGAGCAAATGCTTATATGGTCTTAAACAGAGGCTGCTTTAGTCACAGAATGGGATGCCCCGGGCAGGAATCGAGCTGCCAGGGTACAGTAGTGCTTTGGCCAGCAAAAGTGTCTTTATCAGGCCTAATTTCAAATATGATTAGAGCAAATGCTTATATGGTCTTAAACAGAGGCTGCTTTAGTCACAGAATGGGATGCCCCGGGCAGGAATCGAGCTGCCAGGGTACAGTAGTGCTTTGGCCAGCAAAAGTGTCTTTATCAGGCCTAATTTCAAATATGATTAGAGCAAATGCTTATATGGTCTTAAACAGAGGCTGCTTTAGTCACAGAATGGGATGCCCCGGGCAGGAATCGAGCTGCCAGGGTACAGTAGTGCTTTGGCCAGCAAAAGTGTCTTTATCAGGCCTAATTTCAAATATGATTAGAGCAAATGCTTATATGGTCTTAAACAGAGGCTGCTTTAGTCACAGAATGGGATGCCCCGGGCAGGAATCGAGCTGCCAGGGTACAGTAGTGCTTTGGCCAGCAAAAGTGTCTTTATCAGGCCTAATTTCAAATATGATTAGAGCAAATGCTTATATGGTCTTAAACAGAGGCTGCTTTAGTCACAGAATGGGATGCCCCGGGCAGGAATCGAGCTGCCAGGGTACAGTAGTGCTTTGGCCAGCAAAAGTGTCTTTATCAGGCCTAATTTCAAATATGATTAGAGCAAATGCTTATATGGTCTTAAACAGAGGCTGCTTTAGTCACAGAATGGGATGCCCCGGGCAGGAATCGAGCTGCCAGGGTACAGTAGTGCTTTGGCCAGCAAAAGTGTCTTTATCAGGCCTAATTTCAAATATGATTAGAGCAAATGCTTATATGGTCTTAAACAGAGGCTGCTTTAGTCACAGAATGGGATGCCCCGGGCAGGAATCGAGCTGCCAGGGTACAGTAGTGCTTTGGCCAGCAAAAGTGTCTTTATCAGGCCTAATTTCAAATATGATTAGAGCAAATGCTTATATGGTCTTAAACAGAGGCTGCTTTAGTCACAGAATGGGATGCCCCGGGCAGGAATCGAGCTGCCAGGGTACAGTAGTGCTTTGGCCAGCAAAAGTGTCTTTATCAGGCCTAATTTCAAATATGATTAGAGCAAATGCTTATATGGTCTTAAACAGAGGCTGCTTTAGTCACAGAATGGGATGCCCCGGGCAGGAATCGAGCTGCCAGGGTACAGTAGTGCTTTGGCCAGCAAAAGTGTCTTTATCAGGCCTAATTTCAAATATGATTAGAGCAAATGCTTATATGGTCTTAAACAGAGGCTGCTTTAGTCACAGAATGGGATGCCCCGGGCAGGAATCGAGCTGCCAGGGTACAGTAGTGCTTTGGCCAGCAAAAGTGTCTTTATCAGGCCTAATTTCAAATATGATTAGAGCAAATGCTTATATGGTCTTAAACAGAGGCTGCTTTAGTCACAGAATGGGATGCCCCGGGCAGGAATCGAGCTGCCAGGGTACAGTAGTGCTTTGGCCAGCAAAAGTGTCTTTATCAGGCCTAATTTCAAATATGATTAGAGCAAATGCTTATATGGTCTTAAACAGAGGCTGCTTTAGTCACAGAATGGGATGCCCCGGGCAGGAATCGAGCTGCCAGGGTACAGTAGTGCTTTGGCCAGCAAAAGTGTCTTTATCAGGCCTAATTTCAAATATGATTAGAGCAAATGCTTATATGGTCTTAAACAGAGGCTGCTTTAGTCACAGAATGGGATGCCCCGGGCAGGAATCGAGCTGCCAGGGTACAGTAGTGCTTTGGCCAGCAAAAGTGTCTTTATCAGGCCTAATTTCAAATATGATTAGAGCAAATGCTTATATGGTCTTAAACAGAGGCTGCTTTAGTCACAGAATGGGATGCCCCGGGCAGGAATCGAGCTGCCAGGGTACAGTAGTGCTTTGGCCAGCAAAAGTGTCTTTATCAGGCCTAATTTCAAATATGATTAGAGCAAATGCTTATATGGTCTTAAACAGAGGCTGCTTTAGTCACAGAATGGGATGCCCCGGGCAGGAATCGAGCTGCCAGGGTACAGTAGTGCTTTGGCCAGCAAAAGTGTCTTTATCAGGCCTAATTTCAAATATGATTAGAGCAAATGCTTATATGGTCTTAAACAGAGGCTGCTTTAGTTACAGAATGGGATGCCCCGGGCAGGAATCGAGCTGCCAGGGTACAGTAGTGCTTTGGCCAGCAAAAGTGTCTTTATCAGGCCTAATTTCAAATATGATTAGAGCAAATGCTTATATGGTCTTAAACAGAGGCTGCTTTAGTCACAGAATGGGATGCCCCGGGCAGGAATCGAGCTGCCAGGGTACAGTAGTGCTTTGGCCAGCAAAAGTGTCTTTATCAGGCCTAATTTCAAATATGATTAGAGCAAATGCTTATATGGTCTTAAACAGAGGCTGCTTTAGTCACAGAATGGGATGCCCCGGGCAGGAATCGAGCTGCCAGGGTACAGTAGTGCTTTGGCCAGCAAAAGTGTCTTTATCAGGCCTAATTTCAAATATGATTAGAGCAAATGCTTATATGGTCTTAAACAGAGGCTGCTTTAGTCACAGAATGGGATGCCCCGGGCAGGAATCGAGCTGCCAGGGTACAGTAGTGCTTTGGCCAGCAAAAGTGTCTTTATCAGGCCTAATTTCAAATATGATTAGAGCAAATGCTTATATGGTCTTAAACAGAGGCTGCTTTAGTCACAGAATGGGATGCCCCGGGCAGGAATCGAGCTGCCAGGGTACAGTAGTGCTTTGGCCAGCAAAAGTGTCTTTATCAGGCCTAATTTCAAATATGATTAGAGCAAATGCTTATATGGTCTTAAACAGAGGCTGCTTTAGTCACAGAATGGGATGCCCCGGGCAGGAATCGAGCTGCCAGGGTACAGTAGTGCTTTGGCCAGCAAAAGTGTCTTTATCAGGCCTAATTTCAAATATGATTAGAGCAAATGCTTATATGGTCTTAAACAGAGGCTGCTTTAGTCACAGAATGGGATGCCCCGGGCAGGAATCGAGCTGCCAGGGTACAGTAGTGCTTTGGCCAGCAAAAGTGTCTTTATCAGGCCTAATTTCAAATATGATTAGAGCAAATGCTTATATGGTCTTAAACAGAGGCTGCTTTAGTCACAGAATGGGATGCCCCGGGCAGGAATCGAGCTGCCAGGGTACAGTAGTGCTTTGGCCAGCAAAAGTGTCTTTATCAGGCCTAATTTCAAATATGATTAGAGCAAATGCTTATATGGTCTTAAACAGAGGCTGCTTTAGTCACAGAATGGGATGCCCCGGGCAGGAATCGAGCTGCCAGGGTACAGTAGTGCTTTGGCCAGCAAAAGTGTCTTTATCAGGCCTAATTTCAAATATGATTAGAGCAAATGCTTATATGGTCTTAAACAGAGGCTGCTTTAGTCACAGAATGGGATGCCCCGGGCAGGAATCGAGCTGCCAGGGTACAGTAGTGCTTTGGCCAGCAAAAGTGTCTTTATCAGGCCTAATTTCAAATATGATTAGAGCAAATGCTTATATGGTCTTAAACAGAGGCTGCTTTAGTCACAGAATGGGATGCCCCGGGCAGGAATCGAGCTGCCAGGGTACAGTAGTGCTTTGGCCAGCAAAAGTGTCTTTATCAGGCCTAATTTCAAATATGATTAGAGCAAATGCTTATATGGTCTTAAACAGAGGCTGCTTTAGTCACAGAATGGGATGCCCCGGGCAGGAATCGAGCTGGCAGGGTCCAGTAGTGCTTTGGCCAGCAAAAGTGTCTTTATCAGGCCTAATTTCAAATATGATTAGAGCAAATGCTTATATGGTCTTAAACAGAGGCTGCTTTAGTCACAGAATGGGATGCCCCGGGCAGGAATCGAGCTGCCAGGGTACAGTAGTGCTTTGGCCAGCAAAAGTGTCTTTATCAGGCCTAATTTCAAATATGATTAGAGCAAATGCTTATATGGTCTTAAACAGAGGCTGCTTTAGTCACAGAATGGGATGCCCCGGGCAGGAATCGAGCTGCCAGGGTACAGTAGTGCTTTGGCCAGCAAAAGTGTCTTTATCAGGCCTAATTTCAAATATGATTAGAGCAAATGCTTATATGGTCTTAAACAGAGGCTGCTTTAGTCACAGAATGGGATGCCCCGGGCAGGAATCGAGCTGCCAGGGTACAGTAGTGCTTTGGCCAGCAAAAGTGTCTTTATCAGGCCTAATTTCAAATATGATTAGAGCAAATGCTTATATGGTCTTAAACAGAGGCTGCTTTAGTCACAGAATGGGATGCCTCACAGCAGACTTAAGATCAGTTCAGTATATATGCACAGTTAGTTACTATAAGCAGCCTGAAAACGCTAACAAAGGCTGGATGAAAAAAAAAAAATCTCCCTGTCAGCCAGCTCCGTTTTTCCTACCTTTCCCTGGCTTTCTGTCTGTCTCCTGCCTGTCTCCTGCCTGTCTCCTGCCTGTCTCCAGCCTGTCCCTGTCTGTCCCTGTCTGTCCCTGTCTCCAGCCTGTCTCCAGCCTGTCTAACTGCCTCAGCTACACAGCGTTCTGTCTGTCTGTCACGAATGCAATAGAGAAATGAGGAAAAGCAAGATGGCCGCCGTTAAATACCGCTGTGTGACGTCACCGGGCTTGCTGGCTGCTGATAGGCTGCATGTGACTGCCCCAGCTTGCACTGGCGCGGGATACATGTCCAGACATGTCCCGCCCGCCATCTTAGAATGCCTGTAATGTAAATGAATGGATGTTAAAGGAAAACTTCGAGTGATCGAATCGCGGGGAAATTCGGATTCGATCCGAATCGAATTTTTCCTGAAATTCGGATCGAATCCGGGTTCGTCCGGATCGATTCGCTCATCCCTAATGCCAATATTTAGGTTTATACTGTAGGTTTTTATCAGTATGAAGGTCTTATTTTAGCAGCCTTTATAATCGGTTTTGCTTTCCTCAGTTTTATTTTATCCGCTCCTCTGTCAGCTACACTTCCACTTTCTTTATACTTCTTATAGGTACTTTCTTTTATGATAGCGCTGACTTCTCTAGAAAACCATAGCGGTTTCTTCTTCCTTTTCTTCTTGCTGGTTTATTTCATGTATTTCTTAGTTACCTTTAAGATGCCCAATTTTAATAGTGACCACTGGGCACTCACTTCTGCTGCTTTCTTCCACTCACCTTATTCCCTTTCTACATGGTCCGCCATTTCCTTAAAGTTTGTTTTCCTAAAGTCTAGCACTTTGGTTCTGGTGTGTGATTGCACAATGTCTGTTTTTATTCTGAACCAAAAGAATTGATGGTCACTGGAACCCAGATTTTCTTCAACCCTGACCTCAGACACCAGATCCCCATTGGTCAGTCCATATTCTTATCTCCTCTAGTTGGTGACGAGTTGTTTTAGAGATGCTCCATCAAGGGCGTCTAATATATTCCTGCTCTTGAAAGTCGATACACTTTGGATATTCCAGTCCATGTCAGGCATGCGGAAGTCACCCATAATTACAATTAAGGATGAGCGAACCGGTTCGGACGAACCGGAATTCGCTCCGAATTTCAGGGAAAATTCGATTCGGTACGAGCCCGAATTTTTTTTGATTCGTGCTGATCGAATTTTCCCTGAAAAAAAAAAAAAAATGCCGGCATGGTGGGAGCGGGCAGGCCGGCTACGCTGTCAGCGGGCGGCGGAAGCCGGCCCACTGACAGCGCAGCCGGCCTGCCCGCTCCCACCATGCCGGCAATTTTTTAAAAAGCAAACACTTACCTGCATGGTCAGAGCGTGGAGGCCGGCGCCGCTCTCAGGCGCCCTCTGATGACGCGCCTTCTGATGACGCGTCCTCTGATGACAGCTGAGAGAGGCGCCGGAGCGTGGAGGCCGGCGCCACTCTCAGCTGTCATCAGAGGACGCGTCATCAGAGGGTGCCTGAGAGCGGCGCCGGCCTCCACGCTCCGACCATGCAGGTAAGTGTTTGTAAGCGTAGCCGGCCTGCCCGCTCCCACCATGCCGGCATTTTTTTTTTTTCAGATGAGCGATTCGTGAAAGTTCGATTCGGGCGAACCCGAATTTCTTAGGGAAATTCGGCGAATCGCCCGAAACGAACTTTTAAGAAGTACGCTCATCTCTAATTACAACGTCCCCTTTCACTGTCATTCCATTGATTTAATCTATTAATAGGTTATCTAAATCCATGAGGCCTATATATTACACCAGTTCTAAGCACAGCCCCCTCCTTAGTCTGCATGGTAACCCAGAGAGTTTCTAATTCATTGTGTATATGCTGAATAATGGTTGATTGAAGAGTATTCCTGACATAAATGGCTATTCCGCCACCTTTTTTTTCTTTCTGTACAATAGCCTCGATTCAAAGACACATATGTCCGGACTTCCGTAGCTGTCTGTGAAAGTTTGGGTGGGTGTTAGTTGGGCCCCTAGTTTTGCTTTTTTTTCGTTCATTTTTCATTCGTACGAACGTTCTGGAAAATGTGTATATGCGCTTTCGATGAACGGAAGCAAATCGGATCATTTCCGTTAGTTCGGATCATTTTCCAAATAACTTACGTTGTTGGGATGGGCTTACGTCTGATTCAGAGAGCTGATTTCCAACGGACCACCACCCTATAAATCCGTTTCATTTCCGATCCACTTACGGGACCTTTGAGGGCTCGGATTGCTATTGTTGAACATGTTTTGCGGCTGTGTGGAGGAGTCTGCGCGCCTTTAGCACCAAGGCATTGCATGTATCAGCATGGTCTCTCTGAATCGAGCCTAATGTGTATCCAGGTTTAACTATTTCCCAGTCATTGTGATCCCTGAACCAAGTCTATTGCAACAAGATCCAATTCATCTTTGGATGACAGCCATTAACTCACAGAGCTTATTTCCTAAGCCGTGAGTGTTGGTACACATCATTTGGAGGTTGTTAATGTTGCATTCTAGTTTGTTCTTGATCATTTCCATCTCTATCTACCACTGACCAGGTTTCCTGAAGTGCTAATTACAAGTTAAATTTCTGTCCCCTACATCTAGTTTAAATCTCTATCAAAAATGTTCTAAGTTTCACTCCAAGTTTTTCTGTGCCTTTCTGTGAAGGATGCAAACCATCCCTCTTGTACAACTAACTCCTTGTTTGACCGCCTTCCAACATCATGAGTAATAAATACATCTAAAGTCTTTGTCTTCACACCACAGATGTAACCACACACTGAACTTGGTGATGCCGAGTGCTTTTTTTTTCCTGTTTACAAACTGTCAAAACTTCAGAAAGTGTGATAATTCCTGGCTAAAATTTTGGAAGCCCCTTTGTACAGTAAACAAATCTTATTGGGATAAATCTTCTGTGCCAAGATGTAGCACAATGTCCACACTGTTATATTGGCTTGCATTTTTGACAATTATCCCTATTAACAGTGGCACGTGGGATACACCTCACCTCCTTTAGCTCATCTTTATCCTGTCCAAAGTACACACTTCTTGTTGCTGAATCACCAACCAGAAGATGCCTTCTCCTATTGGTTGTCCACTTCTTTGGACTTTTCAAATCCTGCACAAACTGATCATTGCTTACATCCACATCTAGCTCAGAAAGAACAGCATATGGGTTATATTGGCTTAGAGGCCGATTCATTAATAGCGGCAGGTAGCGACAGTTGAGCGACTGTAGCAGTATTTTCACAGCGCCCGCTAGTAGTCGCTGTGCTTGGCCATTGTTCGGTTGTTGATAGCGACTGAGTCGGTGTGCAGTAATGTTGAATACGGGGTGACGAGTCACTATTTGACAGGTTCCACGATGTATGGGTGCGCATGATAGCGACTGGTCAGAGCGACCGGCTCCCACCATATTCATCAAAAAATCACACTCAAAAAATTCTCACGCTGTGAAATGCATGTTTAAACCCCAGAGCGCTGGCGGCGATGTGTTAAAAGTAGTTTTTAACCCCCAAACCACCATATTTTTGGAAACCCCAAAAAAAATTTTTTTTAAGAATTTAGTAATATGAATACATTAATATCAGACCTGTAATATCAATTCTGCACATTTTTTTTTTTTTACCTTAATTATCTAACATGGCAGAAGTGGTCACAGAATTTTTCACATTTAAAAAAAAAAAAAAAAAACATTAATAACAATTAATTATGAATATTTAAAGATTGTTCCATTGAAATGCATTGGAGAGCGCCAGGTAGCGAGAGGTCATACCTGTCGCTGTTCAAGGTCGGACGCTGGCGCTGTGGGCTGAGGCTGGAATAATGATGAATGAGTGGCGCTATCTCAGTCGCTAAGCTGGATAGGCTTGATAAATGTGTGGTGGGGAGCCGGCGTTCTCGTGGCGGGGCCCGTCATTACCGGTCGCTCACCCGTCGCTATTCCTTCATAAATAAGGGCCTTAGTCTAAGCGTTGCATGTTTCTGCGTTTCACAATCTTCCAGAGCCAACAGTTTTCCCCTCTGCCCCTCTCTTGTGAAGTCTTTGTAGGAATGTTGGCTGTATACAAAGCTGCTTTACTGGCTGGGATAGCTTCACAACTTTAAAAAGAGTACAAACTAAAGACTGTAATCTGGAAATCTTTTCATACAACCCGACATCCACATACAAATTGGACAGCATCACAACTAAACCTGGATAATCCTGTTAAATATTTTCAAACTACACAGCCCCACGCTGACTTTTATAAAAATTCCAAATCAATATTATTAAATATAAAAATGTACACTTCAGAAACATAAATGATACTTAGAGCTAAGGTTTCTGTTTGTGGAAGCTCATCCTCCTGGGGATTTGTATGAAAAATACATCTGCGCTCCCCTCCACCATATGCACCAGGTCATTCACCAGATCACAGCACAGCAGGTCTTTACTCCTCCACTTTTTCCTTATGCTACAACGATCAGATGGATAGGGTACACAGGACCAACCATACACAGCATGGCAGCTCTTTACTCCTCCACTTTTTCCTTCTGCTTATATGATCAGATGGATAGGGCTAACAGCCCCAACACATCGCCCAGCACGTCTTTACTTTTACACTTTTTCCTTCTGCTTCATCAATCTCATTACATTAGCCATGAAGTAATAAAAAAACCTCCAGACTGAGTAACAATGTAGCTTATAAGAACTTTAGTAACACATAACTACAACTTTTTCACAATGTTGTTAGTTTTTCATGTGTTTAAAATACGTTCCAGTGTAGCCTCCACTACCCGGGATCCAATCTTGTAATGCCAAACCAAACATGTTTTACCCCAAATAGACTTTATCATAGGCAAATGTCCAGGAGAATGAACTTAGACTTAATGATTGATTTTAAAGGGAGGATTCTGCACGCTGCCTGTTGTGAAGTGATGGGAGGTATTCTGCATACTGCCTGTTATAGGGTGATTGGAGAGTGGAAGTCCGCACATTGTCTGCTATGGGGTGATTGGGAGGATTCTACACACTGCCTGTTATAGGGTGATTGGGGGGTTCTACACACTGCCTGTTATAGGGTGATTGGGGGGTTCTGCACACTGCCTGTTATGGGGTGATTTCTGCCACACTGCCTGTTATGTGGTGATAGGGGGGGACTCCACACACTGTCTGCTATGGGGCGATTGGAGGGGGATTCTGCATGCTGCCTGTAACGGGATGATTGGGGAAATTCTGCACACTGCCTGTAATGAGGTGATTGGAGAATTTTGCATGCTGACTGTAGTGGGGGGATTCAGGGGGGATTCTGCAAGCTGCCTGTTATAGGGGCTTGGGGGGTTCAGCACACTACCTTTTTAGCATGGTTGGGGGGGGGGGGGGGGTTGCCACTTCCTGGTATTAGGTTCTTTGAAGGATAGGGGTATTTTAGCACTAGCATGCCATTTCAGAATTCATTCAGAATATTGAATGTTTTTCTTATTTTCCTCCTCTAAACGCCTGGTGCCTCTTATAGTGCAAAAATATAGTCCTTTTTTATGTTTAAATAATAATTCTAATAATCTAATGCAATGTAAGGGGCATGCTGGCATTGCTGTGACTGATGGCGGGGGCGCTGTCCCATCGTCAATGCGGATGTGCCTCATGATCGTCCCGCATGGCACGAGACTCGGTTCTACTGACCAGTTAGGGCACAGCACTAGGTGTGATAATCTGTGTGGAACAAAATGTGATTATAGGTTGTTTTCTTTTATTTAAGGCTGCACAATCACTTTAAGAAAAAAAATAATTTTTCGACCAGTCCTGAGCTGGAACTAATCTGTATAAAGCAGCAGAAACAGGGCAAGTTGTTAGAAGTTCCATCCTTCCATAAGCTGATGCTTGCTCGTTAATCTTGCTCTTTACTGGTCCAAGAAATTATATTTTCAGTTGTGTAAGAGCATCATTAAAAATAACTCAACTGAATGAGACTCTTCAAAGACACTTCAGTCATCAAGATGAAACATGGCTTTCCCCTTCAATGCCAAGCCCTGGACGAAACATCTGCCCACAAGCTTTCCATCTCTTACTCAGCAAGGAAAATCAGTTATCTTTACAAATATTAAAAGGTCAGTTCACTCAACACTAATCATTTTTATTTTTTCGATGTTGGCAGGGAAAATAATCAAGTATCTTCTCATAGAGTACTTTAGGATGTGACAGGTCCAGGAGGCAAGTAGACATCTGTCCTCAGGCCAGTACTCTATCAGAAGATGGGGTAATTCAGAACCTGGAGGAAAAGACATGCTGAGTGCATCTGACTGATCTCAATGGGCAGTTGTTTCCAAGATCAACCACTCATGGCTGTCTGAAACAGCAGGTTAGCAGGGGAGCATGAGCCATTCTAGGGGCAACCAACTCCACTGTGCAATCAAGGGAACTTATCGTTTGTATACATGCCTGAGTATCTTTTTACATGCAACCCATATCCTTTTCCTACTGTATCTTCTGGACCATCTCTTTGTATGTGACCTTAACCTTAATATGACTATACCAGGGATTCCCAACCAGTGCTATATGTACTGCTGGTGCCCTTCATCTGGGAAGTTCTAAGCAAATTTATGCCCCCCCTCCTCACCCATATGCCCTATACGGGTAATATTTTACATTATGTACCCTTGCTGCAAGCAATGCGCTTCTACCATGACTGAGCCTGTAATGGGGAGTGAGGGGCCTGTCTCCAATAACAGTGGCCCTGACTCATTTACAGAAAACAGGATGGCTAAGATAAAGGCCCCTCAATGGCCTTGGTGCCCAGAGTGATTGCCCATCAGGTGGTACTCAGCAAGGCTGCTGAATGAGCTGCCATCTATAATTTACCCAAACCTGTTGGCGTTATATCAAAATGTGATGAAAAGTATTAATATGTACTTTAAATGCTTGCTTTGTGTGTTTTTAACACAATTGTAGGTGATTGCCACCCATAGGCACCATAGGTGGTGCTTCAGATAATTAGAAAACTGAAAAAGTGATACTTTATGAAAACGTCTAGAAACCTCTGGATTACACACCTCAGCTTGTTGGCACAGACTTTGGGTTAAATCTGACCACAAGAGTTATCTGATTGCTTGTTTGGTACTTGATCTGGTTACTACATGGTTCCAACTACAAAACCACCACATAAAGCCTGCAGGTCTCCAGGTTTAAGGTTGTATTTGTAGTCACATTCCCTGCATTCTATGTTACTCTATAGTTCTGGATTGTTATAGTGTCTATACTTACCACTGAACTCTTTGACTTGATGCTGCACTTTGACTTTGCCGATTTTGCCTTGGAGTGTGCAGGGATGATCATCTGATAATAACTCTCTCTGTCACTGACCATTAATATGTTAACTGATAGCATCAGGGTCCTAATTTGCAAAGTTTGCCAATTTCCAATTGCCCGTTTCCATATGCTATTTCCTAAATCACACAGCAGCGCTGATGATGTCACCGATGTGGCAATCACACCCAGCGCATGGAAATGGAAACCACCGGATAGCTGTTTACTGCAATGTTCATCTGCTGAACCCAGTGTTTGGCACTCTGCTACTTTCCACCACTTTGTCCTGGTATCCGCTATTGAGCGCCGACAAAAAAAATGTGACATTTACTTTGTTTTGACACTATATTCAAGTGAGCGCACATCAGTGGTGCACATCAACTATTGATGGACTTCAGATCCAGAATCTAGATTCAGCCTGGATCTTGTCAATTCAGTCTGCTTGACACCTTCATGGATAATGGTAGTATCCTGGTCAAATCATCCGGCCACCACTTCATGTCATCTGGTAAAGGACCATACCTACCAACTTTTCAGGGTGGGAAAGACGGACATTTGTTAAATTAGGCCACACCCCCTCATTGAGGGATGGATAGGAGGTGGGATACCAGTTACAACAATATAAACACTTTGAAGAGGCAAATGAATAATTTATTGATACAGCTATGCATATTACATCTCACAGATGAATAAATGAGAACAACAAGGGGCAGAGTGACGGGGACACAAAAGAGGGACAGCCTTTCCAAATCAGGGAGGTATGACTTGGACCCCTTATCAGTTCCCAAACTGTTGAAAAAATGAGAAAAAAAGAATCGTGTACATGTAGGGCTCAGGGGAGCAGGGGTGGGTGGGTTAAGGTTTTTGTGGACATGGACCCACCTAATCACACAGTTGCCAGGAATGATTTAATTAATTACTTGAGCTCAGTTGGCTTCACAAAAAGCATTCAGTGTTATTGCAGCAATAGAGAAAAAAACTGACAGAATAGTCCAGGTTGACATCTTAACTTATAATTCAGTGTACATTTTAATTCTCCCACCACGCAGAGCTTGCAGGCCACTTATTTTCATAAGGGCGGATAAGGTTAAATAGTCCTGACTGCCTTAGGGGAACACATACAAATATCCAATCAGTAAGGCGCCAGGGAAATGAATTTCCTTTTTTTGTGGAAGCAATACATTTAAGATATTCCGGAACAGAGAGTACAGCTCCGCTATACTGCAACCCCCTATGGACCCTTGTTATTAGGTCTGTCTTGACTGCTCCATGTCCCTTTGTCTAGCATTTGTATTAAAGAAAGCTGACACGAGCCTGCGGTCTCCAATAAAATATAAATGACTACAGCGAATTGGTTTGCAAGAATAAAAAAAAAGAAAGTTGTTCTGTACAGTATGTGTCATTTTTCCATTTCATTTTCTATTTTACAGCCTAAGCGACTGAAAGGGAATTAAAAAGAATACGGCATCATAGTGCTAAACTGGAAGACGTTAACAAAACAAGATGATCGCTCCAGTTATTTACTTTTATTTTGTAACTCATTGCAAACTGGGAGTGAGCAGACATCAAAACAGCTCATTAAACTTTTGCTCACAATGTGAAACTTACCGAGACTGAACAATCGCTAATTGCTGGCTGCTCGTCATCAAAGCTGTTAGTAAATGTCATGTTCTCTGATCTTTTTAGTAAAACTAATCGCAAACAACTGACAAACTTCAAGTCTGAAAAAATACGATTGCCATCTGATTGGAGGCCTCTGTAGATTTCTACTTGTACTATGCTGTGGTGGGGTGTATAATAAAGCAGACCAAAGCCTTCATTCAGTGACTGTTTCTTGCTTTATTTCAAAAAATATTACAAAACCTCCAAATTAACAAATAGTTGAGCAAATGATTCCTCCTAAACCCCCACTCCTGTGGACATTTGTTCAAAAATGACTGGTGGTCCTTCGAGACCTGGGGTGGGGGGAGATTGTGGGGTTTCAGGATGTGCTGTTTAAAGCTCCTGTGCAGGCACACGCTAACTTCCTCCCAAATTGTCCCAGTTGAGAACAGTGTAAAATTAGCCATGTCATGGCACAGTTTTATAAGTCTTGAGCATGCTCTGCTGTGGCCAGAGACAGCTGTGTGACCACTGTGACTTGCCATGCTCAATCACGCTGAGAGAACCAAGATGGAGCAGCTGTGTGATCACTTTTTTGCATGGTCATGGAGGAGTGAAACTGGAAGGAGGGTAATGGCTTCCACCCCGAACTGCAGAAAATTAAGATTTCTGCTGAATTGTTACTGCCACTGGGTTTGCAGTCCCTTTAAAGTGGACCAACACCCAGGATTTTCACTATCCTGGGTGTTGGTCCACTTCAGCGGGGCATCCGAGAAACCCCCCCAAAAGCCCCCAAAAACATACCTTTTCGGCGACAGACAAGCGACGGACAAGCCGCCGCCGCCTCCCGCGCGTCCCTCTTACAGGGCGCGCGGGAGGCGGCGGCGGCTGATCCATCGACGATAAGGTAAGGTTTTTTGGGGCTTTTGGGGGGGGGGGTTTCACCCCGCGGGACATCCCGATCTCGGATGCCCCGTGGTGAGGGAGGTGATCGGCCCAGGAATCTTATAGATTCCCGGGCCGATCACCCCTGGGTGTTGGTCCACTTTAAGTTTTTTAGCTTAAGAACCGGGCAATGTTGAGAACCATAAACACAGAGGTCAGCCAAGGAAACTTAGAGCCTGATATAAAGTGGCCCAAAAATGTTTTTTGGTCCTTGACACTGGGATAACCCAATTTGGGTTTCCCTGATGTGTGAAACCCCCAAATCACCCTTACCACTTTTCCACCACTGGTGTTGTTTGAATATAACTATGGCATATGTGAGACTGATTCAACAACCGGGTGTAAACTTTCACCTGGCTCTGAATCATCCCCAAGGTAGACAATGAAAGTGCATGGCAGTTTTCTCTCCATAAAAGGATGAGAATTCTCACCTGGCTCTGAATCGACCCCATGGAGTGGAAAGTGGCTGCATTCCCGGTCTGTGCAGACATTGCCATTTTATTTATTTATTTTTTTCAAGGTCTCTACCATGAACCCAAATTTTTTTCAGTGAACTGAACCACGATGCAGCTGCCAGCACTGATTGGCTGATTAGCCAATCAGTCATAGCTGTTTGCTTAGGACAGAGGCACCACTCCCAGTGGTGGAACAGACATCTAGTGGTGGTCAGGTATGCATTGTTTTTCTTTTTAGATGCCCAAATCAGGCTCAGAACCGGAGGAGGGGGGATACCGGCATGTCAGGGCAAATTTAGGCATTAACGAAAGTTTTGCATGGATTCATTAAACTTGCTTGAAATGGAGCTGTTTCCTACTTGAGGTGTGATTCAGTAAGGAAAAGGAAAAAGGAAAGAAGATAGACCATTGCATGCACCTACAGCTTTTGCTAAGGGGGGGGGGGGGGGGGGGGGTCTAATAGAGGATGTGGCTTCTGCTATCTCCAACTGCCAAAGTGGAGAACATCAGGATGTGACTGCTGCAAGAATATCCATTTTCTGAGTGTTCTTGAGTTGCTGAACTCTTTGTGGTCAGGCACCCACTCCCACACCTTCTGAACCCTGACAGCCCACTCTTCCTCCTAAGCTCAATTAAATTGCAGCTCCTGTGTCTCTCCCACCTCCTCTTCTCCATCACTGCTTTCATTTTAGGGCTGCTCTCACTTGTTACATAAGGATTGCCTTGCTGCATTTTTCCTGCTAAGCATTCAGTAAAGTTAATTGCATCCATGCTGCGCAGCCACAAATGGTAGCCATAGTGGCACTGTGCTACACCAGGTCTGGAGGGAGATCCAGACCCTTGATTCACCTTCTTTGGGTGCTCCCTTGCATGTGACCTCTTTCAAACGTAAAACTTTTGGAAATCTTAATCCTAATCTAAAGTTCAATCTGACTAAACCCCGCTGGCAGCCACCCCTTAGCCTGGTGCAAAGGTGGATTTGGGCATTTAAGATGATGTAGGGAAGAGCTCAGTTGCCACAGAGGTGCAAATAGAACATTTCATGCTTGCCGGAGATCATAGAGAAGAGGGTTTGCTGCAGATCACTCTCTCTAGCTGCTGATGAAACACTTCCTGCCCTGCAAGTTGGGGTTTGCAGCCCCTGGCTGGAGGTATCAATGTCTATATATACTGGACAGACTTTCTGGATGCTGAGGAGAACTGAGTACATGTCTTGCTCCCAGGAGCTGTGCTGCTGCAAACCCACATATACAGCATGAAAGTGGAGCCTGTTCACATGTGTGTCCAGTTGCTGGTGCCACGTGGGGGATCTTCTGTTGCTACTCCCTAACTTTTTCATTGCCTCCCACCTGTTAACCTGCCGTATGTGGTGGAGGATCTGCTGCTGCATATCTCCTCATCGTCTTTTGCATGTCAAGAGTGACCAATCTCCTTGAGTCAACATCAGGGGCCCCTGCAGCTTGCATCCTGTATCAACTTTTTCCTGGAGCTACTTAGCTATAGACTATATATATATATACACCCGGGTATGTGCGCACAGATTAACTAAAGCCCCAGCTGGGCCTTCCATTGTGTTGCTATACTGTGTATGGTCTGTTTATACTTGCAACTTAACCTTTACTACATAAAGTTCCTAGTACTTTTACTTAGTAATTGACTGTGTCAGTGAAAGACTTAGGTAAATGGTTGCTGGGAGCAATAGTCCCTTTGCTCTAAATGTATTGTTTTGCTTAGACAACTTGATCTAATTCCCAGAAAGGCGTTCCCTATTAGTTGCAAGGGCCCTATTCTGGGTGGAGGCTCTGGCACACCAAACATTTCACCCACTCTTCCACTCAACGAAGGCTCAGCTTCTCTTTGTTGCCAACAGATTAGTGCCATAGCCTGTCTGAGTGGGAGGTTTACCATCACTCCCCCAAACAGCTCTACAATGATAAAAAAAACTTACTTCCCCCGCTAAGAATAGCACTTCTGCATTCCCAGCTGCCCTCCACTGCTGCTGCACTGACCGGAGTGAGCAGCCTTTCTGCTGCTCCTGCTGTTCCTGGAGGAATGGGTGGCCATCGCCGGTAAGGTAAGCTTTGTTTATTACTTTCCACCTCAACACTGCCAGCAGTGTCCAGTCAGACTGGATTTTAAGTTTCATAGTGAGTGAATTTTTTTTTACTAGTGAATGTTTTAGATTTTTATAATAAACATATGTGCCATGTATGGCTTACCTTGAAAATTAAAATAAAATGCAGTGGAGTCCCCCCCTTAACAGCAAAGCCAGCCTGGCACCAACTTTAGGGGATGGTAGACCAGGGTGTGAAGGCCGAACTGCCATCCCCCAGCCCCAAAGGCTACTAGCCTGCATAGCCCACATTGGCTGCAGGCTCTTCTGCACCCCCTTGGACTTTTGGGATGCTGGTAATAGGGCAGGGGATTTATGCCAATTCAACTGCTTGCTGCAGGTGACTTACCACCCCCTCCTGCCCTATGAACTGGTATGGGGGTCTCAGGGACCCCTTACCAGTTCACAAAAAGTTAAAAGTAAAAAACACACATATAGAAACAAATGTATTTTATAAATAAAAAAAATTATCTACTTACATTATTGATCGCTGATGTCCTGCACAGTCTGTTCTTTAACCAGAAGTGATCAGCAGAACCCATGCGTCCTCTGTCCCCGCTTCCACCGATCACCTCTGGCCTCTCTGCTCTCTCTTGCCACTGGGAGGGGCCTTTTATACAGCTGATGTCAGCTCACTCGCTGGTAAAAATGGCCCCCTCCTTATATATAGGACTATATTATTTTTCTGTCTAAATGCTATATCATAATGTGGATATTACGTGGACGTCTCCTTACTCTCCATAATCTAGTGGAGGCCCCAGATACGTTTTTTTTTCTTTAAAATAATAGTCCAGCCTAGTAACTTTTGCGACCCTTGTGCGGGTGCGTGCTGCTCAGAGATTCCTGCTTTGCCATTCTGGGTGGGGGGTAGTGTAGTTGCTCACTACTAGCTCAAACATTTCCCTGCATTGAGCTGCCAGCGGCTGTGCCTGGTGGCCTATGTGCAGTGAGCGGCCCCCGATTGACAGCTCTGCACGCACCCATCACTGTAGCATTGCTGACGTCTGTTTTGCTGCTCAAGACTCTCGTCCTGCTCTGTGGTGGCTTTGGCTGCAGGTCTGCAAAAACAAAAAAAGGCTTGCCGAGGCGCTCAGGGGGCCCCCACTGCCGCCACAGCTTTTTTACTGGTCCCGCGGCCTGTCAGACCAAAGAATGAAAAGCCTCCTGGACCAGACCATAACCCAAAAGTTGGTGGAGGCCCCCTTTGCAGGTCAAGTGGTGGAGGCTGGGGGAACGCGCCCCTTGCACCCCCCTCATAATCCGGCCCTCTTAGCGTTGCTTCTCATTTTGAGCACAGATATGTCCATTTCCTTGCTGACGTGCTGATTTAACCAGCTGGGCTATCTGGTTGCCACGTTCCTCTGAAGCAGTCTTTGCAATGTGCGCTGGAAATGGCCTGTTGGTAGTCCACAGGAAAATACTTTTGTAAGTACCCACACGTGTATTTAGAGCATTTTTAATGTTTCTAATGCCTTGACAGACATGTGCTTACTGTGATATCATTTAATGTAGTTTTTGTGGGCTTAGCATTTTTTACATAGAGATCTTTATTAATATTTTTGTATTGTATAGGGGACCCCTAATTGTTGACCTATGGTGCAGATCTTCTCTTCGTAGTACAACTATCCTGTTTAGTACCTTTGTGTACTCAATCCAGGGGCTGATTTGGCTTATTTTGGCTTATCATTAGTTGCTCCTAAACCCTGGTATATGCTAAGGCTTGTTGTTGTGGGGGCGCAGTTTTCTGGATTCAACCCTCAAGGAATTCACTGGTTGCACAGGGTTTCCCTAAAAAAAATAATAAAAACTGAATCAGAACCAGATTTACCTAAAATATTAATAAGCAAACAAAAAAAAACAAGCCAAATCTGCAAGAAGGTCCCCTGAACAGTACAATACCCAATGTGCATAGGTACTTAAGCCTATTTGAGCTTTTGTCACCTTCTGTTGCCAGGCCATTTTTTACTTGTTTGCTGTATGTATGTATGTTTAATTTTTGCAGGAATTTCCAGGAAAATGACATATTGTTTTTTTCAGGAGAATTTGGGCTTTAACGTGATATGTCTTGTTTGTCATTGTCAGTGCTTTCACAATATTTTTGGGTGAAATATGTGAAAACAAAATAAACCAAGTAAACCATATTGCATGTAAAAGCCCCATTCCTCCCGACTACAATGGTACCACATATGTAGACACCTTTTCCTGCTCAGGAGACACCGCAAATTCGCTTTATGATATTTTCAAATATAATACTATTAATATGCACACTTTCGAGGGTTAAATCTTCAAAATAAAAAAATGACAAAAAAAAGTAAAACCAGCCCTGTGATCTGGTATAGGGGTCTCAAGGACAGGAGTTGAATGTAAAAAAAAAACACTTTTTTTCCTCTTACCTCCGATCCATCGCTGATCTCTGTGTCCTGTGCTGCTCTGTCACGGACAGCCAGATGTGATTGGCTGAAGCTGGGTGTGGGGTCAGAGGATAACCTCTGGCTTCTGCTCTGAAGGCCAGGAGGGGGATGATGATGTCATCTCACTCCCAGTATATAAGGCCCCTCTCTGTGGCAGCTGGCGAGCTGCCAGAAGCCGCTGTGCGGGACCGGGAACGCTATTCTATGACCTGCTGAAGACCCCGGGGGATTTTACGTGCTTAGCAGTTAACGATAGGAAAAGCGAGTACAAAGCATCTATGTGATGCTTTTCAGTTTGGGGGTCTCCTGGGCAGGAACAGGTGTCTACTGGTAAATGCGTGGTATCATTGTAATAATGAGAAATGGGGATTTTGCACACAATATATTTTTCTTCAATAACTGTTAAAATTGATATATTTTTTTTTAAAAAGGCAAATATAAAAAAATTTAATATTTGAATTTTTTTGTCACATATTTCACCCAAAAATAGTGAGAAAGCACTGAAAAAATTACAAGCAAGACATTTAGATTTAAAGCCCAAACTCTGCTGAATTTTTTATTTTTATTTTCCAGGATATCCCTGGAAATTCCAGCAAAAATCACAGTTAAACTAATCATATTTTTGACCTTTTAAGACGCAAAAGCTAGCTCGTTGCAAAAAAAAACCTCATACCTTCACTGTGATCCATAAGAAGCCGCCAGTCTCTGCAGCCAGCATGTGCCCATGCATCAATGACATTGGGCCGCCGTTCTGTGCACTGTCACTGATGAATCAGCACCCAGCCTGCTACACTGTGTCTGTGCTGACGGACGCACGCTGATTCATCAATGACAGCGCACAGAGCGGCGCGCCAATGTCATTGATGCATGTCCGTTTGCTGGCTGTGGAGAGTGGCGGCTTCCAGACACAGGTATGACTTTTTTTTTTAAGTGACTCAGCGGCGGTAGGGGGTTGGGGGGATCCGCAACACTGCCTGTTATATGGAGAGGGGGATTCTGCATGCTGCTTGTTTTTGGGAAGGAGGGATGTGCCACACTACCCTGTTATAGTGTTATTCTGCAAGCTGCCTGTAATATGGGGAGGGGGGGGGGTTTCTGCATGCTGCTTGTTTTTGGGGATGGGGGGGATCCACCACACTAACCTCTTATAGTGGTATTCTGCAAGCTGCCTGTTATATGGGGAGGGGGATTCTGCATGCTGCTTGTTTTTTGGGTATGGGGGAGTCTGCCAAACTACCTGTTTTGGGGTGATTCTGCCATGTCCTGTTAGTTTCTGGGGGGGGGGGGGGGGCTATTTTAGCACACCATTTGGTTCAGAATATTTTTTTCCTCCTCAAAAATACTTGGTGCGTCTTATAGAACAATGCACCACGTTGCACAAAGTGCTGAAAAATGGCCTGGCAACATAGGGTGCCAAAATCTCCAGGTAGACTGGCAGTTAAAGGATTAATGGGAGTGTGAAAAAACAGTCCAAAAAAAATGCACATTTGCTAGTAAGCAACAAGTAGGGCCACTTATACAACCTGCATCAACAACTCCAACCAAGCCAGTTTCCTTTATTTAACTAAAAGGAAGAAGAATGCAGGGTGACATATTCTAAATATACCACTCTCCTTTTATAGGGGAGATCTGATCAACTCTTACGGCTTGTCCCCCAATCTAGCCTGTGCTGGAGTAATATCTTATCTTGGGAATGTTTCTAATGTTCTGTAGATGCTTTGTAAGGGACCCTCTGCCAGGGGGCCCGCAGTGACCGTCTGCTGGGCGACGCGGAGCTCGGTGCGGTGCTCCTGCTGCTGAGCGTGGCCGCCACTCCTGGATGACGGGGAGCGCGGCGCGTCACTCTGGCAGCCTCCCCCGCTCCTCTCTAGCTGTGCAGGCGCGCACCCCGCAGTCTGTAAATTTCGCCACTAGGTGGCACTGCGCTGCGTCCTCCACACCTGATGGGAATCAGGGGCTGATCAGCCTTTCTGCCAACACTGACCAGCCCCTGGATAGTGTGTCCAATCACTCAGTGTTGCAAGTTGCACCAATTAGCACATATACTCCCCTCCAGGGTGGTTATTGGTCAATTCCCCAATAAATATGGGGTCAGCCCGGTACTCAGTGCCCGTGATAGTCTCGTGTGATTAGGGTGTGATCTGTTTCCGACCGCGAACCTGCCTGCCCTTTTGGACACCCTGTGATCTCTGACCTCCCGGCTTGACCCTTCGGCTACCCCTGACTACGCACCTGTCTCATCCCTGTACTCTGTCGCCCCATCTGGACTGTCTTCCCTTGTATGACCTCGGCTTTGGGATACCCTCGTGGTTCTTCAACGTAAGCAGGCATCCTTTGCGCTTATTAGAGTGGTTAATGCAGCTGCTCCCCACAGGCTGGCTCAGGAGACAGGCACTGCAATGATCACCCATGTAACAGTGGAATGATACAGTCAAAAAACCTGTCACCCCTGGATGTTATTTCTAGTATTAGAAGCAAAATCTGGGAATTTCTTTTCAGTTGGGGGTATAAGTGACCCCTCCTCTCATTATCCAGCATGTTTATATAGAGTTTTTAAAGTGGACCGAAACCTAGGATTTTGACTAGGTGTCCCACTTTGTGAAACCCCCCAGGTCGCCCAAACAAACTCACCTCTTCCCGGTCCTGCGATGCATGCGCGGCCGCTCGTCCAATCAGCACGCTCAGATTCGCTCGAGCCCCTTCGCACAGGAGCTTGTCTAATGCGAGTAGATCCCAGCGCGCTGCGGGCCGCATCCCCTGCTACCTTCTAACATGGAGTGTGCCTGCGCCAGCCACTTACAAATGGCTGGTGCGGGCAGACACCCTGCTGAAGAGATAGCCGGGATGTACCGGCTGCTCGCTCATGCGCCATTGGACTGGGAACAAAGGTGAGTTCTTGGGTGACTTGGGGGGTTTCACACAGCGGGGCGTCTCGATTCTGGATGCCCCATAGGGAGGGAAGGGTTTTGGTCCACTTTAAGGGTTGAAGAGTGTTGAATTATATGGGGAAGTGCATTTAAGAGGAGCGGAGCGAAACGTGTGAAGTCCTGGGAGTGGGGGGAGGTAAATAGGTTTGAGGACAGGAGGAGGTCATGGGCAGAGCGGAGGTAGCACCTGGGTTGATACCTTTAGACTAGCAATGAAATGTAAGAAGGTGCGTGGCTGTAGGGGGTTTTGTAGATTAGGTGCTCCGGGGGGACTCCAGGGTGGGTTTTGGTCTTCTTTAATATTAGGTTTTCACATCAGAGCATATATATATATATATATATATATGCCTCCTTTATAGAAATCGCCTTCCAATGACAAGGGCTTGGTGACTTTCCTTTTGATCATCAGCCTTTACCGCCAGGGCAACTGATCTCCATTAAATTCTTTTCTTATGGAAATTCCTATTTCCTGACCTGTGCTGGAAATTGGCAGCGGGAGGCGCGCTGGCCCGTGCACACGCTTTACTTACCTTTCTACATTGTGTCATGTAGAGCAATGGCAGCGGAAAGCCCTCCGAACGCCAAAATCTCAGGTGCTTTTTAGATATGGCGCGCTGTGCTGCTTGGCAGACATTCAAGTAAATTAAGAACTGACATTTGTTTTTAAAGACATTAAAAGGCAAATACAGAAGAGAACAATAGAAGAAACAATTACAGAATCAATAAATAAACCCAAACAAACAAACAAACAGCTGCAGTAAACAACATGCTGCAGGCACAGTCCTGAATGGAACCCAAGGAATCACAATGCTTTCCTGGACCGCGGACGCTATTTTCCATTAAAGTTTAACTCAATGCTTTATTTCTTTAATGCGCACCCTGAATGGAGAAAGATAGAAGTGGAACTGTATAAAATAAAGGGCAAATCTTATAGCTGAGCAAAAACCCAGGAATTTCACTTATTGGATTTTGGTCCGCTTTACAGGGGCATCTCAATGTATGATGCCCCTGTGTGACCTCTAATGACCCCCCATATTCCCAGCCGAGTGCCAGGAAATGCAGAAGGATCCCCAGCGAGGTTTAAAAAGTGGGACATACCAAATTGGGACAAGTGTCCCAGGCCAAGCCGAAAGGGTTTTGGATGGCTTTAACCACCTGGGATCACCTGTTCATTCACCTTGATCCACAGTCACATGTGTGTGATCATGTCCAGTAAGAACTCACTCATGAATATTCATGCCCGTCATTTATTTCTGAATGAAAGTAATGGCCAGAGCCTCCCAGCTCCCTCTACTGCGCACACCCACTGCCAGCCATTCAAATGTGCTGGCATCAGTGCTGGGTAAGCCGCACATGCCCATGATGTGTATATGGGCAATCCCAGGGGTCACAGTAGGACATCCCAATTTTGGATGTCCAGTAGCCAAACTGTATTCTGGACCTGAATACTTCTAGAGTCTAAAGCTGGGTTGTCAGGGTTTTGGTCCACTTTAAAGAGGCATCTTGGTTTGGAATGTATAAGATACCTTAGGGTATCACTTGCTCCACTGGTTTTTGGTCCAATTTAAATTCCTGTCCAGGCGTTAAAAAAAAAATCTATATTCATCTTTTTTCGCATGCAACTTCCCCATACACTGCCACCATCTTCTCACTTATTGATAATCTAAATGATTCCAGGGATGGCCACTGGGCGATGCCCTGCTGTGAAAAACCTCCCAGATCACCCATAATAACTATTCCTGGTCCAACTGCGCATGCATGGGGTCTCATCCAATCAAAGCTGTTTGCCATGATGATGTCATTCTGATTGTTTTCAATGGGGAGCGCAAGCAGGCACATCCCTCGCACACTCACGCCCCAGCCATTCAAATAGGCTGGGATGGGTGCATGTGCTCCGCTGGGGATGCGCCCACTTGCACGCCCCATTGATGCAGATCAGAGAGGTTTGTTGAATGACAAGGTTACGACAAAAGGCTCTGATTGTGTGAGAACCTGCACATGCACAGTTTGACTGGGTAGAGGTGAAAGACGGGAACAAAACCTTGTCAAAATCCTGGGTTTCATTCCGCTTTAAACAGTTGAAACAGTGTTTCTAAGAGCTCTCTGCTCTGTGCAGGACAATGATGAGTCCTTACAACTGATAGATTTCTAATTCTAGCTAGTAATAAGAAATTCGTGGAAAGAGATTTAAAGAGGAACAACCACCCCCTCAAGTCTATAAGATTTGAGTGGCAGTGGTCTCCCTCTTTATGGGGCATCTCAAATTGTGATGCCTCGCTGAGTGAACTCCCCCCCCCGAATCTCCCAATTCACTCTCCTTTACTGTGAGCCCTCACTGCGGCCCCATACCCAGCATACCTCTGGGATGTATTCCAATGCCACAGCGCGTGCACGCCCACAGCTAGAGGAGAGTGGGGATGTGGTTGGTGGTCGCCAGGGGTGTGGAAGCCCCTTGTCCCAGTCCCCCTGGAGGAGCTTTGAACCCATTCTAAAGGGCATAAGGGCTGTTATACCCATAGGGCCAGAGGTCCCTTCTGAGTCCTGGGTTACCAGCACTTGTACCTGGTGTCAAGGGTAGTTACCTCTATGAGGGGTCACATTTTGTTTTTTTTTCCTTTGGTAACATAGGAAAAAAATGCTGCCTGTCATTTTTATTTTTATTGATGAAACTATGTCGGGAATTGCAGCATGGCTTTTTTCAATGAAAAAAACTGTGAGTTATTGAAGTAGCCATTTTCTCCTTCTTTTAGCAGGAGTACAATAAAGGCTCATAAAACCCTGTTTGCACCC
Source organism: Gastrophryne carolinensis (assembly GCA_027917425.1). Taxonomy (NCBI): domain Eukaryota; kingdom Metazoa; phylum Chordata; class Amphibia; order Anura; family Microhylidae; genus Gastrophryne; species Gastrophryne carolinensis. The sequence goes on from CM051235.1 coordinate 575,808,234, forward strand.
CCCTCCGAAAAACACTTCCTGATCCACACGCCATTCCACTTTTTGAGTCTGGGGAAGCCTAAAGGTCCCAATTTGCAGACATTAGTGAGAAGACTGTTCTACTGAATCTAGGATGTCTGGCCAATTTACAACAGAGGCCCTGCTCCGGCTCATTGGCTGAACGGCGATAGTGGAAAGTATGGATTAGATAAGCATTGGATCAATCGCCATCACACTTACGGACCAGAGATATAAATAATTGACATTACCTTTTTGTAACTCCTGCCTTGGTCAATTTTTCCCCTTTAAACCGGATCTTCAGCATCATTTAATGAAAAGCTCAAACTCTTAAAAACTAGCACCAGCATCTAAAATTAATATATTTTAAGTTTTTAGTCACTTACATATTATTTGTTCCCCTCGCTGGGCTGCAATTCTTTTCAGGACTCTAGGATACGGGCGCCGCCATCTTGCCTCAGAAGCATCACATACTGAGGAGAGGGGTGAAAAGTGCAGGGGGTGGGGTTATAGCTGTGCTTTGCACAGACAGAGCAGAACTGGGGTCAGGGAAAGGACAGCAATTTCAGAATGCAGAGTGGCATATTCAGAAGACTCTTCCTGTTTGCAGGCTGCCTGATGCTCCATGAGCCGCCATCTTGGATGTTTATGGGCTCATAACATGCAGTAGATGCAGGTAGGGTGATTTTTAATGTGAGCAAACTGTATGTACAGGGTGTGGGAAACATATAAGATATGCTCTTACTCACGGTAAGGTCTGGTTTAATGTTATCCTATGGAGCTGCAGGCCGCCTGCAAGGAAAAAACGTTGATGGGTTTTCTGCTGCTGTGCATTGTGGGTTAAACTCAGACAGCAGCATGACTGGAAAGAGAATCCTCCCACGTCCTGCAAGATGGTAGCGACTAGGACAAAATGGGTGAGGCAGCGTTTCAGCTTTGAGTGGATGCAAATCAAAAATAAGTGCTGACAATGATTCAGTATCATGCGCGCAGATGGGGCAAGTGATTTTTGAGGATTATTTTTTCCAACTGTGCAAGCCCTTGTCGCACCTTGGTGCCACGGCCTGGTCTACATCATGTATCTGGGGAGCGTACCCACGCCAGGCCTTCCTGAAAAACTGGGTTTCATCTGCTTTCGGATCTGTTCACACCTCTCTGCCTGTGCTGATCACATCGCAAGAGAAAATGCTGCCCTTTACTGTTAATGGGCCAGTTCACATATATGAGCCATGTTGTGCAACGTGTTGGGAAAATGTTGCAAGTAGTATTTTAAGGCAATGCAACACTAGTACAGGCCAACCGAAGTTTATGGCAATGCAAGTGCAGCGCAGGTATAACGCAGTGTATCTGCGTTGCGCTTGCATTGCCATAAACTTTGCAATTAACAACTTGTGCAAAAAATGTTTTGTCTAAAAACCCAATGCCAGCGCAGCACATAATGTGATAGCACCTCTGCCAGACATACAAAACATACGCACTTAGCACAACGGACTGGTGTGACCACAGCCTTAAAGAGGAACCACACACCCATTTTTCACTTTTTAGGCTGTTGTTTCTCTCAGTGGGGGCATCACGACTTGGCATGCCTCGCTGTGTGTATGCCCCTAGGTCACCTTCCTGTCGCTCCCACGGCGCAGACTCGGACAAGCATGCTGATTGGCTAAGCGGCCCGTTCAACCAATCACGTGCTCGCTTTCACTGGGCTCTGCTTACAGTAAGCCATCTGGACAGCTAAGCAGCCGAGCGGTACCGAAGGGAGCCAAGTACGCTGCTGGCAGCATCCCCCCACTCACCTCCTAGCTGTCGCGTGCCTGCACGGCCCATTCAGAAAGGCCGGGCGCAGGTGAGCGCATGGCTAGAGGTGAGCTGGGATGCAGCCATGGCGCAGAGGTGAAGGCTCCAGGACAGGGTTAGGGAAATGGGGCTTCTGGGGGGGGGGTTTACACAGCGGCGATCCCAATTCAGGATGCCCCAAGGAGTGGTACTGGACCTCCGATGTTCTTCTTTAAAGTGGACCTCGTTGGCAACTGGCAATAGAGGTTCTATGGATAGCAGACTGCTGGAACATTAAATTTACCATGTTCATGCATCTGCATCCCATGTGATGGCTGAAGGCCAGTAGTGTTCGCTGTTGGGCCTGCAATGAAGGGGTAAGTATTTTGCCCAATTTCAGGCTTCACTGTACTATGTGGGAAGACAGAATGCCTAGGGGGTAAAGTGGACCAAAACCCATGATTTTGACTGTCCTGGGTTTTGGTCCTTGCCCCTGGGGCACTCTGATCGGGGATGCCGCACTGTGTGAGACCCCCCAGATTGCCCGATCTCTCACCCTTCCCCGATCCTATGGCACGTGTGCAGCCACTCATCCAATCAGCACGCTCGGATCCACTCCCGTCCCTTCGTCCAAAAGTTAGTCTAAGGCGAGCAGATCTGAGTGTGCTGGCAGCCGCATCACCCGCTACCCATTAAAGTGGACCAACACCCAGGGGGGATCGGCCCGGAAATCTATAAGATTCCCGGACCGATCAGATCCCTCCCCGCGGGGCATCCGAAATCGGGATGTCCCGCGGGGAGGAACCCCCCAGGAGGCCCACAAACCTTACCTCAGCCCCGTTCCATCAGTGCATGCGCGAGCCGCGTCTCGCGCTTCCCTCTAGCAGGGCGAGCACCCGCGCCGGCCGTTTGTGAATGGCCGGTGCGGGCGCGCTCCCTGTTAGAGGGAAGCGCGAGACGCGGCCTCCAGCGCTCAGAGCCAGCTGAGCTGGTATGCGCGTCCAGGCGGCCTTAGACGCGCATACCACAGCGGCTCTGAGCGCTGTGATTGGCTGGCGCGGTCACGTGGGAGCGGGGAGAGGTGAGTTTTTTTGGGCTTTCTGGGGGGTTTCAGACAGCGGGGCACCCCCGATCGGGGTGCCCCACCGAAGTGGACCAAAACCCAGGATAGTCAAAATCCTGGGTGTTGTTCCACTTTAACAGAGATCATGCCCGCACTGGCCATGCACAAATGCCTGGCGCTGGCACATGCCCTTCTAAAGAGATAGCGGGGATGGGTCTGCTGTTCGTACATGCACTGTTGGACCGGGAAAGAAGGTGAGTTTCCGGGCGACCTCAGGGGATTTACACAGCAGGGCATCCTGAATATGGATGTCCTGGGGGGGGGGGGAGACTCCAGGGTGAGTTTTGGTCCAATTTAAAGTGGACCAAAACTCAAGCTGGTCCATTCCCTCCCCCGGGGCATCCAAAATCGAGATGCCCTGCTGTGTGAAACCCCCCAGGTTGCCCCATACACTTAGCTTGTTTTCCGGTCCAATGGGGTATGTGCGAGGTGCTGCTGGGCTTAGACGAAGGCTTAGATGACGTGACATCAGTGACTCAGAGCGCGCTGATTGGACGAGCGGCCACGAATGCGCCATAAGACTGGGAAGAGATGAGCTGGCATCAGCGATCTGGGGGGTTTCACACAGCAGGGCACCCCCGATCAGGGTGCCCTGGGGGAAAGAACCAAAACCCATGATAGTCAAAATCCTGGGTTTTGGTCCCCTAGGCATCAAGTGAGTTTTGACTAAGGGTCCACTATAACATTCATTTCCAATGCAGTTGGTAAGTCACACAAAGAGATAAATTCCAGACAGTGCAGATGTAAGTGCACACTCCGGAGAAACCCATTGAAAACAATAAAATGTAAAGCGACAGTTCTGAGCGATTCCACTTGATCACAGTACAGGCGCCCTAATTCTCATGGCCACTAGATGGCACTGTTACCATTCTTCATCCAATAAAGGCTTTTACCAGAAAAATAAAAATGACAAGACACTTTTCCTTTTTTTTTTTATCTTTCTCATCCAGTATAAAATGTTATTCATATAAATTATATGTTTCCCTGAATCTTATCACCAATTCGGAACAAAAAAAAAGAAGATAAAAAAGGGAGAATGGGCATGAATTGTCGGCATAGGCCTTTTATATCTATCTATCTTATTACTTTGCTTTTACGCCCAATGCGTTTGGAGGAACAGCAGCCCCTGTAGGGAAAGGTTAATAAGAGTCGCAGGCTGTGATTACCAATTAGGAGCCAATGAGCGTAGACAACGCTATAGCTTGGACTTAAAAAGCAAAAGATATAATGTGGGAAGGAGATAATTACTGATTATTACTTATAGATAAACTGATAGATAATTATCTGTTGGTATTAGTATTCCTCGGGTGTCTATTAGTTCAGCTTATATAAATCAATCAGGAGGAGATGAATAATCCATTGTGCATTGTGTCTGCGCCGAGAGTAGAGACATCACAGGCGTGAAAGCCCTTCACTAGAAGCCTTATTTAAAGTGGACCAACAGTCAAAAATCACTTAAAGTGGACCAAAACCCACTGCGATCGGCCAGGGAATCTATAAGATTCCTGGGCTGATCGATTCCCTCCCCCAGGGGAAGCAAAATCGGGATGCCCCGCTTTGTGAAACCCCCCAGGTCGCCCCGTACACTTACCTTCTTTCCCGGTCCAATAGCGCATGCGCGAGCCTCGGCTCAGAGGCGCTGCCGTTCACGTGACATCAGCGGATCCAAGCGCACTGATTGTGCTGTAGGATCGGGAGGAGGTGTTTCAGCATCCTGGGGGGTTTCACACTGCGGACACCTGGGTTTTGGTCCACTTTAATGCAGACCAACAGGTGACCGCCAGTTTGCTCGCCTTAGATGAACTCCTGGATGCAGGGGCCTCAGAGGATCCGAGAGTGCTGATCCTGGGTTTTGGTCCACTTTAAGAAAGAAAAAAGCTGTTGGTTAGCGTCTTATTTAATACTAGCAACAAAAATAATGCAGCACCCGATGCTCTTGTACAAGCTGCGCCAGTTTATAGTGGTGCTGTAGCTGAAGATCCCATAGAGCACAATGGGCATAACTGGATTGTAGTGTTTTATGCTTATAATTAATATTACACACAGTTATTTGTACAGAACTTGCTTTGGGACTTGTCAATAATTGAAACGCAGAACCTAGATGGGCCAAAATGTTTTTTTTTGAGGGTTAATAAAATTGATTGTAATGGCTTCTTTTGCTTAACAATGTGTAATGTGGACAACTAAAACACAGCCTAAATGCACGGTAAAGTTTGTCCCCAGCAGTGATTCCTTTTAACTGTAATGATGAAACGCTGACCAGTGGCTAAAAAATACAGCGCCAAAAATTTCAAGTAGGAAAAAATTCATAAAACTGCTGGGGAGCAACGAAAAAACGGCAGTACAAAATGGCGCTTACTGGTGCTGGGATAATCGGTGCCAGGTTCGACAGGCACGGACATAGGCCGGCCAATGCATCAGTGCAACAAAGCTAATTAGTAGTGTTCAGCGCAGTGACTGCTAGCACCAATGTAGTACACAGCATAGCGCCAGATAAGACGTGAATGCCGGCGCACCAAACCTGGTGCTATAGCCACAAAAATGATGCTAAAAGGTGCACATCATAAATGAGGCCCTATCTCTGCTGTGACAATTCCATATAAAAATGCCCAGAAAGAGGACGCATATCCCCCAAAATGCACCAACCAGCGCCGAGCCTGCCATGGAAGAGCAAGCCACCTTGGGAAAGACTGATCATAGACACAAAATTGCCACCAATTCATCATTATTGCTCAATAACTTAACCTATTTGTGTTTTGTTACTTGTTTAGGCTACATTCACACCTGTCCGGATGCGTTTGTAGAGGTGCATAAAAAGTAAAGTCATGGCTCCTCTGTGGTCGCTTTTACATGGCTCCTGATTTGATACAGTGTGTTTGAAACGTAGCTCAAAAAAATTCTATTGAAAGTGGACTTACCCTTTAAATGTCAAAACTGACCCAGTGCTGTATTGATATGGTTTAAAAAAAATATCAATATGCCAATAATAAAAGTATTTAAAGAGGAACAACACACAGGAATTTCACGCCCCGTGTGTTGTTCCTCCGTGCGGTGGCATCCCGAATTGGGATAGAGGAAATTATATATTTAGGTTTGGCACACCAACCGAATAGAGCTCTAAAGTTTAAATTTCAGGGTGCTATTACTCATGACCAGTTTACCCTATACTGGTTAAATAGCTGCAGAAAAATGGGGAGGCCAATTCATTAATAGCGCCAGGTAGCGACAGATGAGCGACAGTAGCGTTATTTTCACAGCGCACGCTAGTATTCGCTGTGCTTGGCCGTTGTTCGGCTGTTGACAGCGACTCAGTCGGTGTGCGGTAATGTTAAATACGGGGTTAGGAGTCGCTGTTTGACAGGTTCCGCGCTGTATGGGAGCGCATGACAGTGAACGGCCATAGCGAACGGCTCCCAGCATATTCATTAACAAATCACGCTCCAAAAATTCTCGCGCTGTGAAATGCTTGTTTAAACCCCAGAGCGCTGGCGGCGATGGGTTAAATGTAGTTTTTTAACCCCCAAACAACCATATTTTTAGAAAAAAAAAAACATGTATTTCAAAACATTTTGTAATATGAATACATTAATATCAGACCTGTAATATCAGTTCTGCACAATTTGTTTTTTTTTTTTTTTTAGCTTAAAAAAAATATCTAACATTGCAGAAGTGGTCACGGAATTTTTGACATTTAAAAAAAAAAAAAAAAAAAAAATTAATAGCAATTAATTATGAATATTTAAAGATTGCTCCATTGAAATGCATTGGAGAGCGCCAGGTAGCGAGAGGTCATACCTGTCGCTGTTCAAGGTCGCTCGCTGGCGCTGTGGGGTGAGGCTGGAATAATGATGAATGATTCGCTATCTGGCGCTCTGTCAGTCGCTAAGCAGGATCGGCTTGATAAATCTGTGATTGCGGAGGGGAGCCGGCGTTCTCGTGGCGGTGAGCGTCATTACCGTTCGCTCACCATTCGCTACCTGGCGCTATCCCTTGTTAAATAAGGGCCTAAGTAATAGAGTAATGCACGCCAACAACGTTTTAAATCTTTTGAAAAAATGATTGTATTTACAAAATATTGAGAATACACTTCAACACGAATTGGGATACCCCGCTGTGTGAATTTCCCCAGGTCGCCCGATCAACTCACCTTCCAGCCGCTTCCACGGCGCAGGCTCCAGCTGTCACTCAGGTCCCTTCCGTGCCGCTGGTGACTAAGGCCCTTATTCATCAAGCGATAGCGCCAGGTAGTGTCTGACGAGCGCCAGGTAGCGGCAGCTAACGGCGACTACCGACTCAAGTACGCCCGGCGGCGGTCACAATGACGCATTTATCAAGCAAAATGAGGCTAGCGCCGGCGAGAGCGGCGGCTAGCGCGGCATTCATCATGAAGCCGTCTGGACCGAACAGCGCCGCTGCAAATTCCCTCACAGCGCCAGGTATGAGCTGTCGCTCCCTGGCAATGTCCAATGCATTTCAATGGAGCAATCTATAATTAATCATAATTAATTTGGATTATTTTTTTTTTTTATTTTTTTAATGTCAAAAAATCGGAGAACACTTCTGCAATGTTAGGATATATTTTTAAGTCAAAAAACAAAAAAAAAAAAATTTGTGCAGAATTGATCAAACAGGTCTGAGATTAATGTATTCATATAACAAAATGCTTCTAAAAACATGTATAATGTTACATTCAAAAAATATGGTTGTTTAGGGGTTAAAAACTAGTTAATACAGATCGGCGCCAGCGCTCTGGGGTTTAAACAAGGAATGGACAGCGACAGCACATTCGGAGCGTGATTTTTTGATGAATATGAAGCTAGCCGTTCGCTCTGGCCATTCGTTGTCAGGCGCTCACATACAACGCTGGACCTGTGAAACATCGACTCCCCAGCCCGTATTCAACATTACCGCACACCGACTGAGTCGCTGTCATCAAGCTAATGCCGGCCAAGCACAGCGAATACTGGCTGGCGCTGAAAAAATCACGCTACAGTCGCTCATCTGTCGCTACCTGGCGCTATTGATGAATCGGCCTCCCCGTGCCCTGGACGACTAAGCACCTGAGCGACGCCAAAGGAAGCCGAGTGCCCCCCTGGCCGCGTCCCCTGCTTACCTTGCAGCCGAAGTGTGCCCTCGCTACTCATTTAGAGGTGTGCGGAGATACGGCCGCAGTGCAGAGACACAATGAGGGCTTGGGAGAAGGTTAGTGATTCTGGGCATCTGGGTGGTTTCACATTGTGGGGCATCCCAATTCAGGAAGCCCTAAGGACAGGAACTCAGATGGCCCAGGAGTCTTTTATACTCCAGATCCTCCGAAGTTCCTCTCTAAAAACTTGGTCACAACACATTTTAGTACCATGATATGAATAACATTCGTCTGTATTTAGTACATAGAAGTCGTTCTATAAAATCTGGGATGCCCTGCTGTGTGTTTTCCCATGGATCCCCCAGGAAACTCATCTTTCCACAGTTTCCACAGCACAGGCAGCTCACCAGGAAGAGAGAAGTGAGTCCTGTACATACAGAACACTGCAGCTATGGCTGCTGCTGAGGTGAGGGAGATCACTTGCACTTTGGCCCTTATTTATGAAGGAATAGCGTCAGGTAGCGACTGGTGAGCGTCCGGTAATGACGGGCCCCGCCACGAGAACTCCGGCTCCCCACCACAATCACACATTTTTCAAGCCGATCCTGCTTAGCGACTGAGATAGCGCCATGTAGCGACTCATTCATCATTATTCCAGCCTCAGCCCACAGCGCCAGCGTCCGACCTTGAACAGCGACAGGTATGACCTCTCGCTACCTGGCGCTCTCCAATGCATTTCAATGGAACAATCTTTAAATATTCATAATTAATTGTTATTAATTTTTTTTTTTTTTTTTAAATGTAAAAAATTCTGTGACCACTTCTGCCATTTTAGATAATTTTTTTAAGGGAAAAAAATAAAAAAAATGTACAGAATTGATATTACAGGTCTGATATTAATGCATTCATATTACTAAATTATTTAAAAAACGAGTTTTTTTTGGTTTCCAAAAATATGGTTGTTTGGGGGTTAAAAAACTACTTTTAACCCATCGCCGCCAGCGCTCTGGGGTTTAAACATGCATTTCACAGCGCGAGCGTGATTTTTTAATGAATATGGTGGGAGCCGGTCGCTAGGGCCAGTCGCTATCATGCGCTCCCATACAGCGCGGAACCTGTCAAATAGCGACTCCTCACCCAATATTAAACATTACGGCAAACCGACTGAGTCGCTATCAACTACCGAACAACGGCCAAGCACAGCGACTACTAGCGGCCGCTCTGAAAATGCCGCTACAGTCACTCAACTGTCGCTACCTGCCGCTATTAATGAATCGGCCTCCCCCATGTGCCCAGCTGCAGTGTTCTGTGCAACTATCTGTAATCTGTTGCTATTGGCAACCTACACCAAGTCTGCACTTGGTGTACGTTGGCGAAAGCAACAATTTGCAGATGGTGAAAACAAAAAAAAAAACACTTTACACTTTTGCTAACATTAGAAAAAAATGTAAAAAAATCTAGATCGGCTCAGCACCTTTAAGACATTATATTGCCACACAAATATATACACTTTCAAAAACTCAATCGGTAAGTGGACTTACCCTTTAAATACCATATTAAGGTAGTTTCAATATACACAGAGTGGACCGTAGGTCATTTGTGGCTTTTGGGCTATGAATATACAAATAGGCATCACTAGAGTGGCGTGCTCAATTCAATGTGATGTGTTTGGGGGGTGGAGTCGTGTACACCAGTATTCTTGCATGTGGTGGACAGCCACCATAGGAATGTATGTCGTGGGTTTTGAAGTGTTAGACCCCAAGAAAGCTGCTGTGACGAAGCCCCTGCCCTGACCAGTCCCTTCCTACAGCAGACATATACCCTCTTTTGCAACTCTGTGTCAAGGAAGATCCTGCTTTCCAGGGACACTAAACTAACTTAAAGTGGACCAAAACCCAGAATTTTGACTATCCTGGGTTCTGGTCCTTTCCACCGATCGGGAATGCCCCGCTGTGTGAAACCCCCCAGATCGCCCGAACAAACGCACCTCCTTCCCAGTCCTACAGCGAATGTGCCGCCGCTCGTCCAATCACTGCGCTCGGAACCGCTGACGTCACGTCATCTAGGACGGCGTCTAAGGCGAGCCTAAGCCACCACAATCACCCACAAGCTGTTCCCAATTTGAGGCTAGTTTAGGAAAGGGGGGGAAATCACTTAGCACCATGGCTCTGTTAGTGAACGCTGGAGCCCCACAATTCCAGACAAAGATACATTTATATTATTCAAAAGTTGTTGTAGGGAACTTCAATTTTAGAATGGACTTCTACATTAAAGTGGGCCAAAACCCAGTGCAATCGACCCAGGATTTCTGGGGCGATCTACCCCCCCCCCCAAATCGGGATGCAGTGCTGTGTGAAACCCCCAGGTCACCCCGTTCACTCACCTTTGTTCCCACTCCAACTGCGCATGCGCAGGCTGCATCTCTGCTATTCCTCTAGCAGGGTGCGTTCCCGCGCCAGGCATTTGTGAATGACCGGTGCCCCCGGGAAGCGGAGGATGCGGCCACCAGCGCGCTCAGAGCTGCTGGCCTTAGACAATCAGACGCCTTAGACATCAGTGGGCCCGAGTGCACCGATTGGACGAGCCGGGAAAAGGGGGGTTGTGCTTGGCGATCTGGGGGGGTTTCTCATGGTGGGGCACCCCGAATGGGGGAAAGAACCAAAACCCAGGATAGTCAAAATTCTAGGTTTTGGTCCACTTTAAGCCTGTCCCATGCCCTGTTCCTCCATTTCCAGCAGCACACTGTAACAGTGCGAGTTTGCCCCTCCTTTCCATTTTTTTTGTTTTCAATGTGTTCGTAGGGCCGCGCCTGTCCCATCCCCCCCCCCCGCACTCTCAGCATTAGCGAGCACACAGCTATTATGCTTACTGGGCTCGCCTGTACTAAGAGCGCTAAGGGACAGGGGCAGCCATGTGTTCACATTTGGAGGTGATCATTGGAGAATGGAGAGAGGGGCAAATCTGTAGACCTGCTATGGCTTCTACCCTGTGCTGCAGGACATGGAGGAAAGGGATATGTAACAGGTTTCAGGTGAGCGCCTTGCTGTCTTAGGCCCTTATTTATGAAGGAATAGCGACAGGTAGCGACTGGTGAGTGACCGGTAATGACGGGCACCGCCACGAGAACGCCGCTATCATGCGCACCCATACATCGCGGAACCTGTCAAATAGCAACTCGTCACCCTGTATTCAGCATTACTGCACACCGACTCAGTCGCTATCAACAACCGAACAACGGCCAAGCACAGCGACTACTAGCGGGCGCTCTGAAAATGCCGCTACAGTCGCTCAACTGTCGCTACATGTCGCTATTAATGAATCGGCCTCTTATTATTGCTATTGCTTGGACTGCCCTTTTAATTCATTCCCCCCATTATTTCCCTGACCCTATAGCAATATGCAGAGATAGAGGAAAAGGAAAGCCCGGTCCCATCTAATGAGCAGGAGCCAGGTAACTGAATGACTGTAGAGAACTATTATGTGCGAGTGCAACATTGTAAATTTTACAGACCACCATCTTGGCTCTGTGAGCTGCCAGAGGGCAAGAGCCGAGTTCTCAAAGAAACATCAACAGGCTGATAAATTGGCTTGTCTGACGGCTTTACAAATCCAGCGGATGATGCTTCCAGGCCTCGTTATCTTACACACAGGCCGCTGCACCGCAATTGTTAGCTACAGACAGTTAGCTACAGACGCACTTTCACTCAGTATAAAGCTGCACAAGTTATCCCATATGCTGCATGTAACAGCCATCGCCGGCCTTAGGGGCATGTGAGGTGTGCGGTCACACAGGGCGCCATCACAATCTCTCTGGAAGGGAGCACCAGGAGCTTTCAGCTGGACCAGTTGGTCTCTCTTTTTCAAAACACAGCCATTCTTTCCATATTCCCTTTTTTTTGCCATCTTTCTGTTGTCACCTTCCTCCCATCTCACCTCACGTACAATCTTTTTTCAGCTTCTTCATAGCGTTCTCCTTTTACCTATCTTCCATCTCTTTTACAACTTTTCTTTTAGTTTTTCTTTCTTTTTTTCTCTCTCTCTTGCTTTTTTTGCCTTCCTAATTTTTATCTTTACCTATTCAACTCTCTCACTTCCTCTCTCTTTCTCTTCCATTTTCTTGTTTCTTCTCTCATCTCGATCTCATTCTCGCTCTCATTTTCGCGTCCTCTCCCCCATCTTGCTTTTATTTCCAAATTCCCTCCATCCCTCTCTTCCTTTTACATTCCTTTTTCATTCTCTCAGTCTTTCCTTTTCTACATTCCCTTTTTTTCTTTTTTTTCTTCCTCTTTTAAGCCTTTCCTCTGTTGCTCGATTTTCATTTTTGTGTGTGGTGTCTGGTGCCATCCTGAAATCTTGCACAGGGAGACACAGACCTTAAAGTGGACCAAAGGACCAAAACCCAGGATTTTGACCATGGTTACAGAATAGAGCTCACTGTGTGGGTGGCACCTTTCAAGCGAGGTGTACAACAAGCAGTCGCTCCATTTACAAATACCCAGCAACACTGAGCGGGGGCCACTACCACTATATGGCAACAAGGTCACTAAGGGGGTTATTTAAGAAGGGATAGCGCCAGGTAGTGCCTCGTAGCGGCAGGCAGCGTCTGGTGAGCACCGGGCGCTGTACACAAATTTAAGAAAGCGAATCTAGTGAGCGACTCTAACAGCATCATGTAGCGTCACATGTATTACTACAGGCGGCTCAGTGTATAGCACCGGTGCTCTAGGTTCAAGAGCGCCACATATTACTTTTTGCTCAGTGTCGCTCTCCCATATGTTTCAATGGCCGTTCATTTGCTTGTGTTTAAACAGCCTGTTTGACAATTTTTTTTTCTTGCAATGTTGTTAGAGCGCCCAACACTCATCACATTCATCAAAGCCGACCAGGTTACTACAGCGACCGCAATGCTAGGTTACAGTGCCCGATACCCGCTTACAGCATCTACTAGCGGTCGCTCTAAGTGTCGCTATACAGATGCTCATCTGGCAATACGTGGCGCTAGTAGTGAATCAGCCTCCACGGCTGATACAGGGCCGCTGAGCAAAGGCATTGTCCTCAATAGTAAGTTCAGCAACTGATTATTTTTATTTGATACCATTATATCAGGGCTGGAACACAATGTCATGATACTCTCTGAAGAAGCAGCACATGACACCCTGCGATACGCTTTAGAGTTTATCCACCTGCTGCTGTTTTGCATTTGTATTTGGTACAGTTACTGAGCACTATATTGTATTGTTGGTCAACATGTTTGGCTTTGATCAGAAAAGTTGTCTGTTGGTAATTCTTAGTGTCCAGCAGAGGAAATGATTAATGGGGCCACCAGAGGAAATAATTAAGGCCCCCAAGGGAAAACATTCTTGGGGCCTACCAAGAAAGAATCATTTTTGGTGCCCAATAGAGGAAGTTATTAGCGTGGACCACCAGAGATAAATATTTTGTGGACCACCATAGAACATTATTCTTGTTTACCACCAGAAATTATTCTTGGGGCCCACCCAGCAGGAATCCTTCATGGGGCCCACCAGAGGCAATCATTCTTAGGAGCCCACCAGAGAAATTTATTCTTGTGAACCACTAAAGGAAATAATTTTTGGAGACCACCATAGAAAATTATATTTAGAGCCCACTAGAGGGAATTATTCCTGTGGACCACCAGAGAAAATCATGTTTGGGGGCCACCAGAGGGAATCATTCTTGGGGCTCACTAGAGGAAATCATTCTTGTGGACCCCCAGAGGAAATGTTTTTTGTGGACCACTTCTGGTCCCATTCCTGTGACCCATCAATGGAAATCATTCTACAGGCTCATCAGAGGAAATCACTCTTGGGGCCCACAAGAGGAAATCATTCTTGGACCCACCAAGGGAAAACATTCTTTGGGCCCACCAGAGGAAATCATTTTTGGAAATCAACAAAGGAAATCATTCTTGGTGCACACCAGAGAAAATAATTCCTGTGGGTCACCAGAGGAAATGATTCTTGTGGACCACCAGAGGAAATTATTTTGTGCACCACTTAAGAAAATCACTGCACACGCGGCCACGTTACCATCAGCAGCCCTCCCTGGGTAGATATAAGAACGGGAGAGGGACAGTATCCATTTGCACCCAAGCAAGAAGCGGTCTCCTACACCGCGAAGCGCAGGTGGAACAGCCCCCCACCCTGACTGTCCTCCCTGGTGATTGATCTTTATGTGCCTACACAGCTGAGTATCTCTCATTTACTTATTGTATTTATACTCGTTTCTCATTTTGTGTGCCTATGTTATGCCTTGCACTGTAATCACTTTAATTGGGTTATGTTTTGTGTCATAATGTTTGGAGCATACATTTAATTATTATTTTTTTAGGTATTAATATTGTATCATTATTTGCACAATGCACATTTCACGTTGGGGTAGTTTTCAATGGATTAAATTAGGATTAATATATTTGTACGTTTGTAGCTAATTATGGTTTATGTATTTTTGGTTTTGTGCCGGCACAAAAAAAAGGGGGTTTAATTAATTCTATGAAATTATTTTTGAACTTGGAGAGATCTGAATATGGTAATCATTGAGGACAGGTGTTTTTCAGGGCGGGGTTAGGCGTTTTTTTAATCTGTATTGTGGTTGTTTTTAAATGTGTGTTTTTGTACAATAAAAACTTTATAGAGTGTTTATTGGTTGTGCTCCTTTGTGTGACCCCTGGGTCTGTTTGATCCTCGGGTTCACTTTTGTTTGTATGGTAAGATGAAGTAGTGAGCACGCCCTTATCCCTTTGATATTAGTGGTGCACCATTTCTAGTATATAGTTGGTAAGAAAATTAGAGATGAGCGAACTTCTTGAAAGTTCGAATCGAACTTTCACGAATCGCTCATCTGAAAAAAAAAATGCCGGCATGGTGGGAGCGGGCAGGCCGGCTACGCCTCTGCCGCTCTCAGTCGCCCTCTGATGACGCGTCCTCTGATGACAGCTGAGAGCGGCGCCGGCCTCCACGCTCCGACCATGCAGGTAAGTGTTTGCTTTTTAAACAAATGCCGGCATGGTGGGAGCGGGCAGGCCGGCTGCGCTGTCAGCGGGCCGGCTTCCGCCGCCCGCTGACAGCGTAGCCGGCCTGCCCGCTCCCACCATGCCGGCATTTTTTTTTTTTTATTTCAGGGAAAATTCGATCGGCACGAACCAAAAAAAATTCGGGTTCGTGTCGAATCGAATTTTCCCTGAAATTCGGAGCGAATGTCCGAACCGGTTCGCTCATCCCTAAAGAAAATTACTCTTGTGAACTGCCAGAGAAAATCAATCTTGGGGCCTAGCAGATAGAATCAAGTTTGGGCCTGCCAAAGGAAATCATTATTGGTGCCCACCCTTTAGATAAAAACACAATGCAATTGTTGCATATTCTAACATGTTATATATATATATTATATAAATACAGTATGTTAGGTTTTTTTTTGGTTTGCGTTATCTTATTTTGAATTAAACCGTAGCTTCTGCATCATTTAATGAAAAGCCTAATCCCTTAAAAACTATTCCCCAGAATATATTTTAAGTTTTAAGTTGCTTACTTATTCTTTTCCCCACCAACCTGCAAATCTGTTCAGGACTCTAGGATACGGGCGCCGCCATCTTGCCTCAGAAGCATCACATACTGAGGAGAGGAGAGGGATTAAAAGTACAGGGGGGTGAGTTATCTCTGTTCTTTGCACAGAGCTGGGGTCAGGAAAAGGACAGCAATCCCAGAATGCAGAGCGACACAGTCAGAAGTCACTTCCTATTTGCAGGCTGCCTGAGACTCCATGGGCCACCATCTTGGATGCAGATCAGGAAAAGGGCAGCAATCCCAGAATGCAGAGCGGCATAGTAGGTAGACACTTCCTGTTTGCAGGCAGCCTGAGACTCCATGGGCCACCATCTTGGATGCAGGTAAGATAATTTTAAATGTGGGCAATCTGTATTTACGGGGTGGGGGGAAACATACGAGATAGGCTCTTATTAAGGGTGAAGGTCCAATTTAAAGAGGAACATTTCAAGTATTGGGTACATTCTGCACAGAAGAGAGCAAGATCTGAGGAGGCACTGGACATTTGAAAAGAGGGCGGCCAGAGGAAGGTACAGCTAAGCCTGCTGCAATCACTCAGAGATGGCTAAGCGGGGGTGGAAAGGGGCCAGGAATGCTGCAGGATGTTGGCATTTTAGATAACGCCAATATCCAAAAGGCAATGAGAGAGTGAAGTTTAATGAGGAACATCAGAAGAGTTCAATTATTAAAGCTGTTTCCCACACCCTGTACTTTCAGATTGCCCACATTAAAAGTCATCCTACCTGCATCTCCTGCATGTTATGAGCCCTGAAACATCCAAGATGGAGGCTCATGGACCATCAGGCAGCCTGCAAACAGGAAGTGTCTTTTGACTGTGCTGCTCTGCATTCTGGGATTGCTGTCCTTTCCCTGACCCCAGGTCTGCTCTGTCTGTGCAAACCACAGCTGTAACCCCGCACCCTGCACTTTTTCCCGCTCTGCTCTCCTCAGTATGTGATGCTTCTGAGTCAAGATGGCGGCGCCCGTATCCTAGAGTCACAGCCCAGTGGGGGAAAGAATAATAAGTGACTAAAAACTTAAGATGTATTAATTTTAGATGCAAGGGAATAGTTTTTTTAAGGGTTTGGGCTTATTATTAAATCATGCTGAAGGTCCGGTTTAAATTAAAAAAATTGTTTGTTTTTTCCATAATGAGAATGATATATCTCTATATTATTTATATATTATATATTATATATATAGATATTTGCACCCCTGTGCATATATTATGATTGGTGGCATATCAATGGCTGTTTGACCCGTCGGCACACATAGCGCATGTTACAGCGCGGTGCTTGTGGTGCAGGTGACACCTTCCGAGCTGAAGGTATAACGCTGTCACAAATACCCACCAATCACTGAGCGGCTGTACAGCAATGATACGACTAACGCTGATACGTCCAGGGATGAGGGGCAGCCCAGCGGGTCGCTGTTACAAGTCATTTATAAGTGTGAAATATAGAAATTTGCTCTGTGATGCGTGCCATGGTGTGAGGACTCTTCTATCTCTCCCCAGGCAATCATAAGATTAGACGTGATAGGACCTACTAACAACTGCCAGCCACATAACGGGGAAATATATATTAAACCAGATCTTCAGCATCATTTCATGAATAGCTCAAACCCTTAAAAAACTATTCCCCAGCATCTAAAATTAATATATTTTAAGTCACATAGCTGTGCTTTGCACAGACAGAGCAGGGCTGGGGTCAGGGAACAAACCGCAATCCCAGAATGCAGAGCGACACAGTCAGAAGACACTTCCTGTTTGCAGGCTGCCTGATGCTCCATGAGCCGGCATCTTGGATGGTTAAAGGCTCATAACATGCAGTAGATGCAGGTAGGGTGATTTTTAATAAAGGCAATGTACAGGGTGTGGGAAACATATAAGATAGGCTCTTATTCTGGGTGACTATACTGAGAAAGAAATATCTCGTACCTATACATAGACAAAAAGTTAACACATTCTGTGTTTTTTTTCAACTAAAGCCTTTATCCAATATTCATAACAACACTAACAGGAAGAAGTATGACGTCGAACAGCAGCCATATGCTAATTCATTCAGTTTCGCGGTAAACTGCCACATTATTATAACTGTTAAACCAGATCAACAGCCTGGCACAGTTGGAAAAGAAAGGTAGCGACTATTTTGGAGCTTCCTATCCCAGCATCTCAGCCATGCTGCTGCCTGGATGCAACTGACATAACTGACAATGCACAGTAACAGGAAGCCCAGCAGCATTTCCTGTTTGCAGGTGGCCTGCAGATACATGATTCATTTTGTTTATAAAATTGACTACAGCAGGAGTTAGAAAAAGGTTAATTAATTTTTATGTGCAGCAAAATTGCCGTAGGGAGGGATACATATGAGCACTGTTTGTTGTGTTGGTCTGGTTTAAAGCGGTCCTTCACTCTGAATAAGAGTCTATCTTATTGGTTTCCCACACCCTGTACATACAGATTGCTCACATTATAAATCATCCTACCTGCATCTACTGCATGTTATGAGCCTTTAAACATCCAAGATGGCGGCTCATGGAGCAAACAGGAAGTGTCGCTATGCATTCTGGGATTGCTGTCTTTTCCCTGACCCCAGCTCTGCTCTGTCTGTGCAAAGCACAGCTATAACCCACCCCCTGTACTTTATCCCGCTCTCCTCTTCTCAGTATGTGTTGCGCCTGAAGCAAGATGGCGGTGCACGTATCCTAGAGTCCTGAACAGATTTGCAGCCCAGTGGGGGAAAGAATAATAAGTGACTACAAACTTAAAATATATTAATTTTAGATGCTGGGGAATCGTTTTTTTAAGGGTTTGGGCTTTTCATTAAATCATGCTGAAGGTCCAGTTTAAGTCATTTTTGAATGTTGGTCCCCCCCCCCCCCAAATGCTGAGCTGTGTTTAAATGAAAGTAACAATATGGCCAACCATTTGAACAGCAGACTGCATCCAGTTTGTGTTTTTATGAATATTAGGCAAAGGCTTTAGTAATTAAATGGGTTGGGGTGGGTTCGGCATAGAAGGTGACGAAATATTGGGTATAGGCTCACTTTAAGGGTAAATATGATACTGGAGAAAAGTGAGATCCCTCACCCTGATAGGAAAATTGCAAGGAAATACAAAAAAGAGCCTTAATACTTACCAGTACCTTACCTTCCACAGCCTTGATCCCTAGCTGCCAGAAACCACTATAGCCTCGATTCAGAGAGACACAAAAAAACTTCAGTTTTCGTGCCGAGCTGTTTTTTTTGTGAAATGTTTCCGTTCTCGTATGAGTGTACGAGCGATTCTATGCATGCATTGAAAACCTTCTGTAAAGTTTCCGTCCGTTCGTACGGCAGATTACGAATACGATAATGTCATTTTCCAGCATGACTTTTCCGTTTCATTTTCACATGTTACAACGTAGGCTTTCGTTTTTGCCCTTTTCCCATCGTATCCTCCAACGAATCCTTTACGTTTCCCGTTCGATTCTGTTTCCCTTTTTCAATAAATATTCGTCCAGGCGGAAATCCTTACGATCTTGCGCCTGCACACTACAAACTTAACTCATTAAAGTGCTAGCCTACATATTTGCCACCCTCACTTCTGCTACAATGTTTAGCTAAATCACTTAGCACTATCCTCCATCTTCCCTTTCGGAACCTTAAAGCTCACCCAAACCACTTAGCACTATCCTCCATCTTCCCTTTTGGACCCTTAAAGCTCACCCAAACCACTTAGCACTATCCTCCATCTTCCCTTTTGGACCCTTAAAGCTCACCCAAACCACTTAGCACTATCCTCCATCTTCCCTTTTGGAACCTTAAAGCTCACCCAAACCACTTCTCGGTCATGTGAATATTCATCTTTAAATATTTCTGGGCCCATTAGTTTTGTGTTAATGTATTTTGTAAATGAAATGACACTGTAACATTTTTTTTGGGATTCCATCATAAAATATAAAATGTATCAACATTTTTTTAATTTTACATTTTTACAACTATAAAAAACAAAATACATAGCAATGGCAGGCCACAGAACATTATTCTTCATCTGTGGTCCCCAACGGGTTGCGCAGCTCCTGCATCTCGCCCCCCAATTGAAGGACCCTGACACTCAGTTGTGCCACTCTGGCACGTGTGGTCCCTGTTAAAAAACGTAAATTAAAATTTTGGTATAACCTTGTTGGGGTCATACTGCAGTGCCCCCCTCCCCCCCCCCCCCCCGTATGGTCCAAACACCTAAATCTGGACTTCAAAAGCCAGAGGGCCCTCGCCACCACGGCCCGGGTTTTGCATAGTGCCCGATTAGAGAACCACTGGCCCGCATTCTGCAGGCAAAGAACGGGCATCAGGAGCAAGGGCGAGTGGCACATCTTGCAGTTCCTGCAACCAAATATAAAATAATTACACAAAGCAAAGGTAACCAACTAAAACAATAACTCCTACAACAAATTAAGATTCAAGTTCAACAATCCTAATATAATTCACAAAGGACATAAGTCTAAAAAAATATAGCAATTATATGGATGTGTGGGAAAATAAATGTTTACATGCTAAGGACTAATTTAGGTCAGCATTAAAATGCATCTATAAGGCATACATGAAATGTATTGATTCAGGTATGCATTGCTATACAATTTATGGCCTCGGCCAAGCTGATGCATGCAATGCCTTGGTGCTAATGGCGCGCAGACTCCTCCACATAGCCGCAAAACATGTTCAACAATAGCAATCCGAGCCCTCAAAGGTCCCGTAAGTGGATCGGAAATGAAACGGATTTATAGGGTGGTGGACCGTCGGAAATCAGCTCTCTGAATCAGACAGAAACCATCCCAACAACGGAAGTTATCTGAACGAACGGAAAATTTCCGATTTTGTTTGGAAATGTTCCGATTTGTTTCTGTTCATCGAAACAGCATATACACATTTTCCCGAACGTTAGTGCGAGTAGAAAATGGACGAAAAAAAAGCAAAAAAAAGATTAACACCCACCAAAACTTTCAGCTACGGAGGTCCGGACGAATGTGTCTCTGTATCGACGCTTATATCTAGATTATTTTGCTGTTGACCTAAGAGATGACTGCAGTCTGCTGTGTGGGCTTCACTAGGTGATTGGAGGGATCACAGTATCAGTGCACATGACAGTGAAAGAATGGATGCTTGGCAGCAGCTTGTGTTGCATGAGATTACAGAGGAACAACACACAGGAATTTCACTTTCCCATGTGTTTTCTTCTTTGCTGCAGCATCCCGAATTTGGATGTCACGCTGTGTGCGCCTCCCAGGTCTTCCTTCCGCTTCCACAGGGATCAGAGCGAGGGATGCCCCGCTGTGTGCACCTCCCGGGTCTTCCTTCCGCTTCCACAGGGATCAGAGCGAGGGATGCCCCGCTGTGTGAACCTCCCAGGTCTTCCTTCCGCTTCCACAGGGATCAGAGCGAGGGATGCCCCGCTGTGTGAACCTCCCAGGTCTTCCTTCCGCTTCCACAGGGATCAGAGCGAGGGATGCCCCGCTGTGTGCACCTCCCGGGTCTTCCTTCCGCTTCCACAGGGATCAGAGCGAGGGTTGCCCCGCTGTGTGAACCTCCCAGGTCTTCCTTCCGCTTCCACAGGGATCAGAGCGAGGGATGCCCCGCTGTGTGCACCTCCCGGGTCTTCCTTCCGCTTCCACAGGGATCAGAGCGAGGGATGCCCCGCTGTGTGCACCTCCCAGGTCTTCCTTCCGCTTCCACAGGGATCAGAGCGAGGGATGCCCCGCTGTGTGTCACCTTTTTTTTGCTCCCACAGAGCATGCAAGGGCCGTTCATCCGATCAGCAGTTCATGATTTATTTTTCTTTCTGGGTGGAACAAAACCCAGGATTTTGACTATCCCTTGGGGCACCCCGATCGGGGGTTCCTTGCTGCGTGAAACGCCCCAGATCGCCAAACCCAACTCACCTCTTCCTGGTCCTACGGCGCATGCGCGGCCGCCTATACAATCAGCATGCTCGGAGCCATTGATGTCACATTGTCTAAGCCTTCGTCTAAGCCAATGGCTCAGAGTGCGCTGGCGGCCGCATCCCCCGCTTCCATCAAATAGGGAGCGTGCGCGTGCCGGCGTGTGCCCTGCTAGAGGGATAGCGGGGATGCGGCCACAGCTCACGCATGCACCATTGGGCTGGAAAACGAGGAAAGTGTATGGGGCGACCTGGGGGGTTTCACACAGCGGAGCATCCCATTTTTAGATGCCCCTGGGGAAGGAATCGATTGGCCTGGGAATCTTATAGATTCCTGGACTGATCGCAGTGGGTTTTGGTTCACTTTAAGCTCAGAGAAGCAGCTAAATCTGAATGGCGCGCACGCCATTGGCTGTCCCCACGCAAACCATTCAGAAATCCTTGGTGCCAAGGCTAAAGGTATAGCAGGGATGTGGCGCGGGATCGTCGGCAAGCTGAGTGCACCCTCAATCCCAGAGGATACACACAGTGAGGCATCCCAATTCCGAATGCCTCATAAAGAAAAGGGGAGATCATGGACCCTAGAGTCACATAGACTCTAGGCCTGTGTTTTTTTCTCTTCAAGGGGGACCTTGACCAAAGTTATTTTTGGTCTTATTTAAAGTGGACCAACACCCAGGATTTTAAATATCCTGGGTGTTGGTCCACTTCAGCGGGGCATCCGAGATCAGGATGCCCCGCTGTGTGAAAACCCCCCCAAAAAACTTACATTTCGGCGACGGACAAGCCGCCGCAAACGGCGGGCGCGCGCACTGCTAGAGGGGCACACAAGAGGCGGCGGCGGCTGATCCGTCGCCGATAAGGTAAGGTTTTTGGGGGCTTTTGGGGGGGTTTCACGCGGTGAGGGAGGTGATCGGCCCGGGAATCTTATAGATTCCCGGGCCGATCACCCCTGGGTGTTGGCCCACTTTAATTGGTGTCATTTTACAATGTATGTGTTCTTCAAAGTAAATCTGTAGCCTGAAAAAAAAAAGAAGCCTGTACTCGCCTAACCCCCAGACTCTTGAACCAGGGTGGAGCTGGTGGATCACCTCATTTCAGAGGTTGAGGTGAGGTAAAGTAAGTACAGACTTACTTATTCTAAGCTTATGAGAGTAATGACCTATAAAGCACGCCCTTATTACATGTACATTCATTCAGTGTGATCTGAAATTCTGAGCCAGCATTAAAGTTTTCGTTTTCATCGTCTGCGGTAAATTTTAAAGAGCCAGCGCGCTTCCTTTCATTTATTTTGCCGCATCTCGCCTAATGCCAGGAGCTCATATTTTATGCAGGTTTGATGTATATTTAACAAACTAGATATGAACACCATCAGCGATCACAGATCACAAAGTGCGCAGTTCATCATTAAGTCCTTTCAATACACAAAACAAAAGGTGAGCGCACAGGAGATGAAGGATGACTAACGCCTGATTCGATTTATCCAATAATACGGCCTGAAAATGATATGAGCCGAGCTATACTGCAGAATGAGGCGCACAATGCAGTGACCACCTATGATGCTTTTCACATTGGGACGTTCTCTGCACTATACAGCATATAAATAGAAATTTAAGGGGCATTCCAGGCAAATGGTTACCCTGCTTTCCAGGGCCGGCTTCAGGGTTTTGTGGGCCCCTGGGCGATAGAGTCTGAGTGTGTGCCTTGTGACAAACAGAGCCATTTGACGAACATTAAATATGCACGGCAAATGGCTCTGATTGGATGAGAGCCCACACATGCGCCATAGAAACAGGGAAGGGTGAGTTTTTACAGACTAAATAAAACCCAAGTTAAAATCATGGGTTTTGTTCCTCTTTAAAGAGGAACAGCCACCTCTGACCAGCCATGGAGTCTAAAAGACAGGGCTGGCTGATTATCCCACCCTGGGGCAGTAAAACTTCTCGCAATGCATGCCAGCATTTAACGCTATGCAGAACTTCTATCGGGCAGGCTGATTCATTACTAACGCCAGGTAGCGACAGATAAGTGTCTGTAGCAGGCATTTCAGAGCGCCCGCTAGTAGTCGCAGTGCTCGGCCATGGTTCGCTAGTTCAGAGCGACTGGTCAGTGCGACTGACTCACACCATATTCATAAAAAAAAACTGCCTCACACACCACCGGCACTCAAAAATGCTTCGCTGTAGCCCAGAGCGCCGGAGGCTGTGTGATTAAAGGCTGTTTTTTAACATGTATCCACCAGTAACAAAGCGAAAACATATGGAATTACATTGTTATAACATTGTGACATGAACACATTAACGCCAGACCTGTAATGTCAATTCTGCATAAATATATAAAAAATGGAAAAAGTTTTCACTTTAAGCACTGTATTAGTGCTTTGTTTGGTTTTTAATTTCACTATTAATTGTTACAGCACTTTATTACTGAATCACTAGCAATAGCGTAATTGTAGAGCAGGCTGTCATCGATTTATTGATATAGACTCAGGGGAACCCATGGGTCATCATTTAGCAGGGTTCCTCATGTTATGCTGAGAGCAGTGATGTGCTTGCCCCTCCCTTACCCCTTCCTTTTGTTAGTGTTGTGTGTATATGTTTTTTAAATGGTTTTAAATCTGTCTTACGGCATTTTCTGTAAATAAATGTAGATATATGTATTAATACATTTTGATAACATTATTTAGGATTTGGTTATTTATAGTGGTGCTACTGCTTCAGTAAGGGTTTGGGGGGTTATATGGGATCCCCCGTCTGCTTTGTCACAGGTGCCCGGGTTTGCCGGGTGCTGTTGCTTTCTGCTTGCTCTATGCTGGCTGTCAGGGGCTGCACCCTTAATTCACCGGCACTTTGCTTTTCCTGATAAACCCTATTCTTATTATTGTTGTTTATTCCATGGCACTGTACAAAGTACAGCTGCGTCTGATCGGGATGTGGGTTTGGTCCACTTTAAGGGTTGAAGAGTGTTGAATTGTATTCACCAGTACTTTGCATTTCCTGATAAACCCTATAATTATTGTTGTTTATTTATAGAACGCTATTGTATTCTATGGCACCAGTGGAGTAGCTAGGCTTTCTGGCACCCGGGGGCAAAAATTCTAAATGGCTCCCCTCACCTGTTCTCAGGTCCCCCTTTGGCACCCCCCTGTTATGCTGCCCCCCGCTCCTCCCTAACTACGCCCCTGCATTGCACTATACAAAGTATAGATTACAGGAAGTAGCAAACTTCTAATACACAGGGTATGGTGAGTCATATATAACAGAGATATGACAATGAATGCATGTAATATATACAGTATTATGAGTCAAATGCAACACAACACATTGATACAGGAGTATGTTAGAATAGAAGGCCCTGCCCTTGTGAGCTTACAATCTAAAGCACGAGGGTGGAGATAAGAGGTTGGGTTAGTATTTACTAAGCATGGTAGCAAGTGCTCAGAAGGGACTGTGAAGTGGTTTGGTTAGGCCAGATGGTAAGCTTGTCTAAATAGAGGGTGCTTTTGAGGGTCTTAAAGTGGACCAAAACTGGGGTTTGATCCTTGGCCCCCAGGGCACCCTGATCGGGGGAAGTCCTGCTGTATGAAACCCCCCCAGGTCACCTGGTCTAACTCACCTTTCCTGGGTCCTACAACGCACGACCTCTTGTCCAATCAGCATGCTCAGATCCATCCCCCTTCGTCTAAGGATCTGAGCACGTTGGCAGGTGTACCCCCCGCTACCATCTAACAAGGAGCATGCCAGTGCTGGCCATCCACAAATGCCTGGCATGGGCACATGACCGGGAAAGAATGTGAGTTTCCGGGCGACCTGGGGGGTTTCACATAGCTGGGCTTCCCAATTCTCGATGCCCCGGGGGGAGGGAATCTAGCAGCCCTGGAATCTTATAGGGTTTTGGTCCACTTTAAGAGCTGAAGATTGTTGAATTGTATGGCGAGGGCATTTAAGAGGAGTTTTGGCCCACTTTAAGGGTTGAAGAGTGTTGAACTGCATGGGGAAGGGCATTGAAGAGGAGTGGAGTGGTACATGTGAAGTCCTGGACACTAGAGTGAGAGGAGGTGATCAGGGTTGGGGATAGCAGGAAGAGGTCACGGACAGAGCGGAGGCGGCATCTGGGTTGGTCTGGTTTTGGACTAGCGATGAAATGTAGGAAGATGCGCGGCTGTAGGGGGTTTTATAGGTTAGGTTAGGATTTGAACTGGATTCTTTCAGATATTGGCAGCCAGTGTAGGGATTGACAGAGAAGAAGCACTGGAAAAGCGAGTGGAGAGATGGATGAGACGAGTAGTTGAGATTAGATTGGATGGGTGTCAGTCTGAAGCCCTGGAGGAGAGTGTTGCAGTAGACAAGTCAGGAGCTAACCAGGGCATGTCAGGGGCGTGGCTAGGGGGGAGCAGGGGGGGGGGGTCAATTGCCCCGGGTGCAGTAGGTCAGGGGGTGCCAAAGGGGGGGCCTGAGAACAGATGGGGGCACTATTTCGAATCTTTGCACCGGGTACCAGAAAGCATGGTTACTCCTCTGGGGCACTAGATTTTCTGTGGTTTCAGAATGGAGTAAAGGACCCTATAGATCTTGCTCCTTTTTGCTAAATCATCTTTAGACAGTCCCCTAATTGAATAACACTTCTTAGGGACATTCATAGTAAAGCCAGTAGCAGAACATGCATAAGGAGGTCCTAGAGAAGGGAGATAGTTCACTAGGGATTTTTAAGAAATAAAAAGAGACTGAATGAAAGATGTACCCCTCACAGCCAGCATGGTGAGAGCTAATGTAACCTTCTGCCTGGAATGTCCCTCTAAAGTGGACCTATCACCAGGTACCATCAAATCTCTCCTTCCTGACGGTCCCACAGCCCATGTGCAGGCTTTCATCCAATCAGTGCTGTATGATCCTAATGCATGGCATAGCGAAATAGAAGGAGTCACATCCCTGGTCTCCATGAGGTCTGCGACTCTCTGAATGGCTGGGCTCAGTCACGTGATGCAGAAAATGAGTCCACAGCCTGTGAGTCTGCTGAGGCCCACTGATAAGGTCATTTATTATGGTGCTCAGCCAGGTTTCACACAAATTAGGAAGCCCCAGGGGGATGTCCTTGGAGTCTAGAGCCGACAAAGGAGCACCTGTCAGAGAGAAGGCCCCTGCTTCCGGCTCGGGGGGGGGGGGGTATAGCAAACAGGGCCAGCGCCAGCACAGGGCAAACCTGGGCAATTACCAGGGCCTCTGGTATCTTCAGGGGCCCACTCAGGCTCACACTTGGTATTGGTATTATTTAACAGTGAACCCAATGGGGGCTGATCAGCAGCAATGGAGGAGGTAGCATAGAACAGAGGGCAATTGACGGAAGCTTAGAAGGTGGCGAGAACCAGGTGACAGCTGACAAGAACTAGAGGGCGATCAGCAGCAGAAGATGGCAGCGGAGCTGAACGGTAACATCATGTGACTCACTACTTTGGGGCCCATTAAGACTCTCTTGGCCAAGGGCCCCCACAAACCTGCAGCTGGCCCTGATAGCAAACATAGATTTATTCAAAAATGTTCCCAGTCTGATCTTTTTTAGAGGAACTAAAGTTGAGTTATCGCATGGGTGCGCCCACAGCTAGAAAGGAGCGTGAATGAGGCTGGCGGCTCCATTCGCCTATGCTAGTGAGTGGCCTGCGTCAATGTGCTTATATTAGCAACGTATATCAAAGTGGCGTTCTGGAGAACATATCAGAGACTTAAATTAACCACTTCAGATGTCTTGTGTCCCAGCAGCTAAAGGGTTATTGGCAGTAACTCACCTCACCTGGGGAGGTCATTACTGCTGCTTTGTTTAGCCAAAGCTGCTAATGAGCTCACCTGTTACAGTGGAAGGATTCTGGTCATAAAGTATACTAAGGGCTTTACTAAAGGTCAGGAAAGCCACTCCCATGCACCCTGCTAAAGGGATAGCGGGGATGAGATTGCTGCTCTCACGTGCACCGTTGGACTAGGAGCGAAGGTGAGTTTTCGCGCAATCTGGGGGGGGGGGTTTCACACAGCGGTGCACCCCCGATCGCGATGCCCCGGGGGGAGTGAGTATGCCTTCCCTGGAGTCTCATAGACTCCAGGGTGGGTTTTGGTCCTCTTTAAGACTGAAAGGCGGACCTACAGTATACAAGGAAGACAGACAAGCAGAACAAGGAGCAACTATCCTCCCCTGCAGACACAAGCATTGATGTGTCACAGTCAGGGGTGCACCTGTAATGAGGCTATGTGAGGCAGCCTCCTCAGGGATAATAAGGGCTTTACTAAAGGTCAGGAAAGCCTTTCCCACTTTACCCAGACAGAGCCACAGGAATATAAGAAACATGGAAACAGCACTCTGATAAGTAACTCACAGGTCTGGGGGGGGGGGGGGGCACAGACCTAATACAAATATTTATTTTACATTCTAGAAGGGAAAGCAATATGGCAGAACACCCAAAACCTGACAAAAAGGAGTTCCCCTTTAAAGAGTTTTCCTAAGTGTACAAGCAAATCGCTGTTTGCTTACTTCCCTATGCAGCACAAGCAGAACAAGGAGCAACTATCCCCCCCTGCAAACACGAGCATTAATGTGTCAACCTGTAATGAGGCCATGTGAGGCAGCTTCCTTGCGTAGTACTGCGGGGGGGGGGGGGGGGGTCAGCAATTGCGGGACCAGCTTTCTATTATACTTTTTACTATCTCTTTAGTGGTTCAGCAGAGAATGTAGAACGCCACCCTTATCATAGGAGGAGTCAGGTGGCGCAACACACTGGTCTATTAAAGTGGACCAAAACCCACCCTGGGTCTATGAGACTCCAGGGCGGGAATACTCGTTCCACCATGGCTATCCAGATTCCAGATGCACACTCCCTGTTAAAGGGTAGCGAGGGATGCGGCTGGCAGCATGCTCGCTGACTGGACGAGAGGCTGCGCATGCACCGTAGGACCGAGGAAGGGTGAGGGAGATCAAGTGGACCGATCTTTAAAGTGGACCAAAATCCATGATTTTGACTGGGGGTGCCCCGCTGTGTGAAACCCCCAGACCGCCCAGCGTAACTCATCTCTTCCCGGTCCTACAACACATGCCCGGCCGCTCATCCAATCAGCGCGCTGACGACACGCCATCTAAGCCAGCGTCTAGGACCAGCGGCGCCCGCATCCCTCGATTCCCTCTAACAGGGAGCGTGCCTGCGCCGGCCATACGCTTGGTGCGGAAACGCAACCTGCTAGAGGGATAGCGGGGATGAAGCTTGCACATGCGTCATTGGACCAGGAAGCAAGGCAAGTGAATGGGGCGACCTGGGGGGTTTCACACAGCGGGGCATCACGATTTTGGTTGCCCGGGGGGAATCGATCGGCCCGGGAATCTTATAGATTCCTGGGCCGATCGCCCTGAGGTTTGGTCCACTTTAAGGGGTGGAGCAGCATGTCGTGGGAGGGGGAGGGGCGGCTAGGTTCATCCCTGGTCACAGTCTGATGCCAGAAGGGCGGAGATGGGTCCACCTCACAGTGCTTAAAAAAGGTGGTCATGAATAAATAAAATCCAACAGCTGCACCTCTGTATAGAAGTTAAGCAGGGGCATAGCTAGGGGGGAGCAGGGGGGGGCACTTGCCCTGGGTGCAGCAGGTCAGGGGGACGCCAAAGGGGTGCCTGAGAACAGGTGGGGGGCGCCAAATGGAATCTTTGCCAGAAAGCCTAGCTACTCCTCTAGAGGTAAGCAAACAATTATTTGTTTTACACTTAGCCTGGACAATGTCTTTAAGGCTGGCCCCGCCCACAGACCACAGGCTAGATAACAACCTATGACAGAGTAGCAAGAAAACCCATTGCTGGGAAAAGTTGCAGACACTCCCTTATATGAGCAGGGGAGAAGTTAAGCAGGACACGTGGGTGCGTGCACCCTGGATAGAAGCCCGCTGAGTTTCTGCAGATTGAACAACTCCGCGGCGGCATATTCCAGAGAAACAGAGAAGCACGACTCGTAGATTGAGCAATTTTCTGGTTGATTCACTCATCTTTATTCAAAGAGCAATGCATATCCGAAGTAGCATGCGCTCCCTAATCTAATGTCTGTCCTCCTACAAGCCACACAAGCACTCGGGATCGGAACACGCACTCCAAGCTCATATGTTATGAATATGATCAAATAAAACGTATTACCAGCCCGGCGCCTGGCGCCCAGTCTAATGAAAAGCATCTCGCCGCATCTCACCATGCATCTCACCATCACTGTCTAACCTCCAGAACAGGCGTCTCTGATCATACATAGAGGTGACGTGATGCATGTACACGCACCTCCAGAACAGGCATCTCTGATCATACATAGAGGGGACGTGATGCATGTACACGCACCTCCGGAACACGCGTCTCTGATCATACATAGAGGTGACGTGATGCATGTACATGCACCTCCAGAATAGGCGTCTCTGATCATACATAGAGCTGACGTGATGCATGTACACGCACCTCCAGAACACGCGTCTCTGATCATGCATGGAGGTGGCGTGATGCATGTACACGCACCTCCGGAACATGCGTCTCTGATCATACATAGAGCTGACGTGATGCATGTACACGCACCTCCAGAACACGCATCTCTGATCATACATAGAGGTGAGGTGATGCATGTACACGCACCTCCAGAACACGCGTCTCTGATCATACATAGAGCTGACGTGATGCATGTACATGCACCTCCAGAACACGCATCTCTGATCATACATAGAGGTGACGTGATGCATGTACACGCACCTCCAGAACATGCGTCTCTGATCATACATAGAGGTGACGTGATGCATGTACACGCACCTCCAGAACACGCATCTCTGATCATACATAGAGGTGACGTGATGCATGTACACGCACCTCCAGAACACGCGTCTCTGATCATACATAGAGGTGACGTGATGCATGTACACGCACCTCCAGAACACGTGTCTCTGATCATACATAGAGCTGACGTGATGCATGTATACGCACCTCCAGAACAGGCGTCTCTGATCATATATAGAGGTGACTTGATACATGTACACGCACCTCCGGAACACGCTTCTCTGATCATACATAGAGGTGAGGTGATGCATGTACACGCACCTCCAGAACACGCATCTCTGATCATACATAGAGCTGACGTGATGCAGGTACACGCACCTCCAGAACACACAGCTCTGATCATACATAGAGCTGACGTGATGCATGTACACGCACCTCCAGAGCAGTCGTCTCTGATGCAAGTGAGGGAATCATGTATTAGTGTTTAAAGTGGACAAAACCCACGGCGATCGGCCAGGAAATGTATAAGGTTCCCAGGCCAATCCATTCCCTCCCCCGGGGCATCCAAAATCAGATGGCCCAGTGTGAAACCCCCCAGGATCACCAAGGAAACTTACCTCTTCTTGGTTCCCACGTGGGCTGCACAGAGGCTGTGTGGCAAGGAAGAGACAAATGAAGCCGAGCGAAACGAGCACACTGTTAGATGCATCTTTGCTGCCCTCTAGCTGTGAATCTGCATTCAGAAAGGCCTAGTGTGGGTACGCGACCAGCTAAAGGTATAGCAGGGATGCGGCCAAGGCGAGGGATCAGGGAAAAGGTGAGTGGATCTGGCGATCCAGAAGGGTTTCACACAGTAGGGTAGAAATGGACTGTCGGCTAAAGAGAACTGAAAAAAAACGCCCACTGAGCTTGTGGTTTTCTTCTCCCAATAGGAATAAAATCCAGGGGTGACAGGTTTACATGTATCAGGGGGCCAGAAACTCTTCCTTCCATTAAAGGAAAGAGCCAAGCCTAGTATAAGTATAAGTGGCCCATCCTCCCGTCATCCAGCATATTTATATGGATTTTTATTGTTGGGCCATTTTTTCACAATAGTCCTCCTGTAAAGCGGAATAAAACCCACCCGGGTCAGCTCTGAAATCTGAAGGATTCCGCTGGCCTTCCCTCAGGGCATCCCGTTAGCACCCACTTTTTCCCACTCCAACAAAGCATGTGCAGACTCTCGTCCAATGAGAGCTGCCTGCTGTGACTGTCATTCGACAAACTCCTCTCATTGTTGTCAATGGAGAGCGTGCGCTGCCACGTCCTCTGCATCCCTGGCGGCGTGCACCTCCTCCCATCCCATCCATTCAGATAGGCTGCTGCGGGAGCGCACGGGCCATCAGTGATTCGGGAGGTGCGGCAGTACACGCTCCCCACTGCAGTCAATGACATAGTCACGGCGGACGGCTCTCATTGGACAAGAGCCAGAGCATGCGTCTTTGGAACGAGGAAGAGGTGAGTGAATAGCAGCTTTCTGGGGGGTTTCACACAGCAGCAGGGAAAGAGAATAGTCACATTCCCTGGTTTTGTTCTGCTTTAAGACAAAAATGGCAAGCCCTGTCTGACCATACATTTCCGTAGAGTGCCTGTCATTTCCTGACACGTACACATACTGTAGCTGTGACAGGTGTTTGGGAAATGACAAGACACCAAAGTGAAACTTATGTTGGGTCAGTGATCTTAAAGAGGACCAAAACCCAGGATTTGGACTATCCTGGTTTTAGGTCCTTTCCCATGGGGCACCCTGATCAGGGATACCCCCTTGTGTGGAACCCCCCCAGACGTTGCCAGATGAAGTGTTTTAGTCATATATAATATAATATCATTTCATTTCCATGAATATTAAAGAGGAACATCAGACCTTGCTGGCCACCAAATCCCTCTCCCAAATCAGGATGCCCCGCTGGGGGAAAACCCTGGAGACTACCAAATACATGTAGCTTGTGATCCCTCCTCCCGCCATCCAGCGTCACCTAAAGTGTGCAGCGTCAGTGAGCTGCTGTACAACTTACCTGAGCCCTGCAATCCCGTTGGAAGTCGGCATTCTCCTGTCAAAGAGGCCATAACCAGGGCTTGAAACTCATGGGGGTAGGCCATTTTTCTGAAGCCCAGACTGTGTACGTTTGACAGTGGAACGCAGACCCAACAGATGGATTGTGGGGCACAGGTAAGTGGTACAGCTGCTTCCTGCTGATGCATTATGGGACTCCCCTCTGCCCCCCCACTCCTCACCTTCTTGGGCTCCTCCCTGGCAGGTGAGGCGTTGGGGGGGGGGATCAGAGGGGGTCCCCCTGTGATTTTTGGGTCCCATTGACATCGAAGGGGACTGGGTTCAGGTCAAGTTCAGTACTCAAACCAAAGCTCAAACCTTTGGTTCAAGAGTCGGCCATACTCGCTGAACCCAAACTTGTACCAGTTCAACCAATACTAATTCCCTTAAAACTCTTTAAATCAGAATAATAAACTAAACACTTCTAAAAATGTACAGCATTCAGCAGAAAGTTCCAGGGCGAAGCAGCCTGACAGGAGGAGGGGTCAGCGTGTCTCTGCTCACAGAGCTTTCAAGTACAATGCTGTGTCCTCAGACACACAAGTCACAAGTGATGACCCAACATAAGTTTCAGGAACACAAAATTGATATTTATGATGGGACAGAGCTTGCGATTTCTTTGTCTTAATGGGACATTATAGTTAAGGCATAACATCCTCATTCACATGCAGCCAATCATGTGACCAACGGCAACCATTCAGATTTGATGTGCAAGCCCACTTGACCAACTCTAGTGGTTACTGGCAGTCACATGACTGGCAGCCATACAATGAATGAGGAAGTTAGCGTGACTACAGTCGCTTTAAAGTTGTCCAAATCCCAGCTCAATCGGCCCCTGAATCTATAAAATTCCCGGGCAAATCGATTCCCTCCCACCGGGGCATCCAAAATCAGGATGTCCCTCTGTTTCCACTCCAACGGGGCATGTGCGGGCTGCAGCCGCATCAGCCACTATCCCTCTAGGAGGCCGCGTGCCTGCGCCAGGCATTTAGAGGGAAGCAGAGGATGGGTCCGGCAGCAAGCTCAGCTGGCTTTAAACGCATCTTAGATGGCGTGACGTTTAGCGGCTCTGAGCACGCTGATTGGACAAGGGGCCGTGCATGCGCCGTAGGACTGGGAAGAGGTGAGTTTGTTCGTGCAATCTGGGAGTTTCACACAGCCCCGGGGGGGGGACCAAAACCCAGGATAGTCATGGGTCTTGGTCCGCTTTAAGATACATTGCTTTGCTTTAAGCGTTGGGAGCAGAAATTTGCTGTCTCCTTGCCTGTCGGACCACCCTTCTCTGCCACTTTCTTTTTTCAAATTTTAAATAGGAAAAAACAAGGGGAAGATTATTTTTTTTTTATAAATTACAGTATATTAATCAAATATTATTTCTTCTATGTCCTATCATACAATAGCAGTTACTTCTCAAGGGTATTGACATATAGTGTTCCTTTCAGACCTATCACCCCCAGTCACCTGAGGTCCGCTTTAACGGTTCATAAAAACCACATCAATGTATTTCCACTCGTTTGAAATAGTTTTCAGTGAATGCTGCCTGTTACACACAAGATGCTACACATGGAAGTCTCCGGCGCCTGTATTACACAGACAACATAAGAACATTCAAAGCCTGCGCCAATAACAAAGAAACAAAGCGTGTTTCTGCCTGGAGGCGCCAGCTTTCATCCACTATATTTCTTTTGCTCAAATATGTTCTTTCTTGGCGATCAAACCCGGATGCGACTTCCCGCCGGTGTCTCTGGGCTCCACTGCCTGCCCGCGCCCATCCCGTTATCTGACGGCTCCCTCTGGGCTTAGGGGAAGAGAAAATTTAGCATTTAGCATAAGGATAAAGGGGACCAGACCTCACCGAAAAAAGGTTTGCTTCCTGTTTAGCATTGATAGGGTTAAAGGGAACCAGACCTGACTGAAGCAGATTTACTTCCAGTTTAGCATTGATAGGGTTAAAAGGGACCAGACCTGACAGAAAAAGGTTTGCTTCCAGTCTAGCATTAATAGGGGTAAAGTGGACCATAACCCTTTTAGAGTGAGCTTTAATTGAATGAGAGGCCACACATGCACCATGGGAGCGTGGATGGAGATGAGTAAAGCATTGATCACGGGGGTGTAACACACAGGGACATTCCCAGATAAGTGAAAACCTAATTTTTGCTTGAATTTAAGTAGATTTAAAACAGAAAAAAAGCCTTGTGGGCGTTGCGTGAACGCCCCCAACACCCCCCCCCCCCCCCCCCCGGGTCACAGTAAAACGAATCTTTGCCCTGTCTTCCAATGCCAGCTGCATCTCTGTGACTGAGCCAAGCTCCCACGCCCAGCCATTCAGATAGGGGCATGAAGGGAAATTTCCAGGGGCCAGAATTAGCTTGGCAGGGCAGTAAGGCAGGAGGATGCAGGACCTTTGCCCCCCCCCCCCCCCACTACAGATGCAGCCAGGGTGCAGCTCAAGATCAGCAGCAGACCAGCACCCGATGGACCAGGAGGCAGCCCATGATCCGGAGGACCTACAGAAAGAGCGCTGCATGGTGGGGGGTGTCAGATGAAGGAAGACACAATGGCAGCAAGTTCTTTTTTTTATTTTAAAACTGTATTTTTTTATTCTGTAACTCTTTGTGAGCTGTTAAGGGATCCAAGGGGCCCCTATACCAGTTCACAAGTTGTGGTGGCCTGAGCTTGTGAGTACCCAATTCCGGATACTGGGGACTATCTGACCGGAGGGTGCTTCGGCTTATCACTACAAGCGATTCCTTCATGTGGCTGACCTTCCACCATGTATATATGAACCTTACAATAAACCTTAAAATAAAAAAAAAATTACAATAACCCTTCAAAGCAGGCAACATATCTTTACACTCCCCACCCCCTGGTACTATTTATTTTAGATGCTTAACCTAATAATACACTAAAATTAAGCATCATACTGACCCTTTGGCATTCCAGGGTCTGCAGCAGTTACAGTTATTCCTTCACATTATAGATGATGACCATTAGGAATCATTGAGGGGCCATGCACAGACTGGGAGTGGCATCACCCACACCCACCCAGTAGTTACGTGGGACAAGAGCATGGAATGGGTGAGTAATTAGTCTGATTCCAGGCATATCTATGAAATTAAAGCAAACTTAATCCACAACTTAGTGCCTGGCGGGGTCCAGATCTACAGAACCCTACCCCACCTACCCCTGCCTGTGAGCCCCTAATACATAGACACATTTTCCTCATACAGCTCTGTATGTCAGATGAAAGGAAATTAGATACACACTGCAGTGGCATACATCTCTCAGTGGAGGAGCAGCTACCCCATATGTGTGTGCAACTCTTTCCTGGCCCCCATTCTGATGGAGTCCTGGTAGGAAAAGGTGAGTATCTTTCAGTATCTTGCAACATTTGGGGGGGGGGGGGGGGGGGATAGGTTAATTTGGTGTCCCTTTAGCCCAGTACCCTCCCTGGCAAAGAGCTGATTGGAAAAGGTCTGGGTCCATTATAATAAACGAATGCCCAGGGGTTCCAAAAGGCCTTACTGAATAAATGAGACTCCCCCTGTGCCAAGCCTAATTTGGATGTAAAAATAATAAAACAGCTTACCTATTCACCACAATCCTCCCCTTATTCTGGGGGGGGGGGGGGGGTCTAAATGGCAGTCATAGGCCTGAGTGACAGTTGCACTTAAAGCGGACCAAAACCCACTGAGCTTGTGAACTACATTTGGCCAAAGCCCCTGCCAATACTCCCTTCTTTGAGTGTAGAGCTATAAATGAATATTTACGATTTTTTAATCGCCCTGGAACACTTTTTTTTTTGCTGTCCCTCTCTGTAAGATGGCAGGGAATCATTTATTGCATAGGTGTGGCAATTACATCAGTGCCACACACAACTGTGACAACGAATGGAGGAGGCGGAGCTTTACAGCTAAAACAGGCGCCATTATCTGGGATTAGAGTGAAGCAGGAGCAGTGAAAATGGCAAAAGGTCCTCCTCACAGGGGGAGCAATTCAGGGGATGCTAGTTTAAGTGGACCTTCACCCTGAATAAGAGCATATCTTATGTTTCCCACACCCTGTACATACAGATTGCCCACATTAAAGTTGCAGCACGGTGGGGGAAAGAATAATAAGTGACTAAAAATGTAAAATATTATAATTTTAGATGCTGGAGAACAGTTGCTAAGGGTTTGGGCTGCTGAAGGTCCGGTTTCAAAATGTGGGTTTTGGTCCATTTAAAGTGAATGACCAGTACAGTCACACAGCTGAACACAACTGGGTGACTGACCTGCCACTGCCACTCTATACATTCTCTGCAAGATGGCTGCAGCCAGGACCCGAGATGCTAGGGTAAGTTTTTTTTTTTTTTTTAGCCCCCCCCCCCCTCAGCGTATAGACTTCCGCTGGGCCTGGAAACCCAAATTTAAAAAAAAAGGTAAACACCTATTCTCCTATTCATGTTTCTGAGATCAGGGCTCCCAATATCCTTGCATGCTCCCTGTGCCCCCACATTAGTCATAATGACTGTGCACACCCCCATCATTCACTGCATTGGAGGGTCATGCCAGGCACTGCTTCGGCACACCCCCTTTATTGCAGTGAATTAAGCTGGGTATAGGCACTGTGACTGACGACTACCAGAAAACTGTGGTCGTGCACCAAAGGAATGTGCATGCTCTGGCCAGCAACTGCTGCAGGGGTGAAAAGGTAAGTTTTTTTGTATTTGGGTTTACTGACCCTAACTATCTGCCTCTAAATGACTGTCATTACAGCATCTTATTTCACAACTCCCTGGCTCTTCCCCCCCGAGGGCTGTGCATGCAGACGCTCCAATCTGCCATAACGACACATCAGCCCTTATTGCTCATCGGAGGGACCTGTCTGAGCACCCAAAGCATCAAAAGCCATCCTGACGTCTATAGAGATTGAACAGGATGGAGAAGGTCACAAAAACAGCATATTCCCAAAACCCTTGCCTCTGGTTATATCACAGGCAGAAGAACCCTCATCGCTAAAATGACACTCTGGCAATCTGGAGCTCCATAAAATGACACGGCAGTAGATAGATCACAAAGATAGGCAATATATCTCCCTTTATGAAGAGATCCGCCTTTCAGAAGAGCCAAAGAGCAACGGCTGTCAAGAAATACGAGCGGAGCTTTCCAAATTCTCCAAACATGTCATACTTTAATCCAAAATGAAAAGGGAAACAGCACCATAACTCACAATATATTGCACAGCAGCTCACCGTCACTTTATATCGGCTAGTCTTGAAATGTCTCTTGGAATTCAGGCAGGAGAAATGGCCGTATTTATAAATGTACAGACGTGGTAAGTGACAGGAAAGTTAAACTGTTGCTGTTCCATTAAAAAAAAAACAAACGGAAAAAAAAAAACAGAAATACAAAAAACAAGCCATCCTAAAAAAAAATTAAATGAAATCAAAATAATAAATAGTGTATCTGCCACCTTTATACCTCGCATTCCCTGGAACCTGTTTTGGTAAAGGAGCAGGAGCCAGAGGTGCTTATGGATTCGCAGGTCTCTCTGCTGGTTGCAGGTTTGTAGTCCACATAGAATTCCTGTGGCGTCAGGCTAATTTGCGTGAGGGATGATCTTTTTGTTTGGCTCTGGCTCTTCCTAAGACTAGCCTGCTGCAGATGCCTAACGCCAGCAGGAGACCGTCTCCATGACACATAGATTACTAAGGAGATCACTAATATGGACAGGAAGAGAGCTATCGTCCCCGCTATAATTTTATGTAAAGAAACGCTATCTGCATCCCCACCGCTCTCCAAGCCAGGTCCTGTCACTACCACAGTGGGAGCGATTGAGTGGTTGCTTTCATGTTTAGTTCTCATTATTTTATGTTTTACAGTTGTATTCCACCCGGTCATTTTCAACTCCCTGCTTTCCGAAACGTTCTTGCTGCAAACGTTGTAGCTTTTGACCGCCTGCATGACGTTGATGCCCTGTAAGTGCTTAGGGCTGGCACAAAGAATGGTGTTGTCCCTTAGGCCTTTGACATTTTTTAACCAGCTGACCAAAGAACATATATTTCTACTACATTCCCAGATATTTCCAGCAAGACCCACATCCGTCAGAGAACCCCAGCTGTCCAGAATCTCCTGGCCTATGAAGGTCAACTTGTTGGAATCCAGGTTAAGCCTTTGTAAATTGGGCAGGCACTGAAAGACACTCGGGCCGCTGAAGGCCTCTATCTCATTACCCGATAAATCAAGCCTTTGTAAAGATGTCCAGGTCCAAGCCATGGTTTGACCTATAAAGCTAATCCTGTTCCACTGTAAGTACAGGTTCTGTAAGCTGACCAGCCTTGGAAAAAGGGCCAAATTGAGTTTGGAGAAGTGGTTGTGCTCTAAGTGAAGTTCCTTTAACCTTATCATCCCCGTAAAAACATTCCTGGCCAAGCTTCGAATTCGGTTATAGCCTAAATCCAAAATTTCCATATTCCTGCAGTCTTGGAATATCCGAACTGGAATGTTTCGCAATAAATTAGATCTCAAGTGTAGGCTCTGCAGTTTCCTTAAGCCTTTAAACTGGTTAAGTCCCAGTTTCTGAATGGTAT
This sequence comes from Gastrophryne carolinensis, assembly GCA_027917425.1. Taxonomy (NCBI): domain Eukaryota; kingdom Metazoa; phylum Chordata; class Amphibia; order Anura; family Microhylidae; genus Gastrophryne; species Gastrophryne carolinensis. The sequence continues at coordinate 575,847,112 of CM051235.1, forward strand.
TGTAAGACAGATCCAAGTTTCTCAGATTAGTGACAGGTCTAAAGGTGTTGTTCAGCAGATGAGATATCCTGTTGGAACTCAAAACAAGTTCCTTTAATCTACGGATGCCGCTGAAGGCGTTCTCATCAATGCTGCTGATGTGATTGTGGTCTACGTAAAGCCAAGTGAGCTGATTGAGACCTTTGAATTGATTATACTTTAGTGAATACAGGCTGTTATACCGAAGCGATAACCCAATACATCCAGGCGATATGGATGAGGGGATTTCCTGCAACTTCTGAGACTCGCAATAAAACATCTTCCCATCACACCGACATCCTGTAGGGCATCCACGTTCAGCAGAGGAGAGCGCTGCCATGTAGAGCAGCAGGGCTACAGGTAAGAAGGCAGCAGATCCTCCTAATAACCAATGAGGGTTGAAACCTATAAGCAAAAGCCTGGAAGTGATTTTTCTGACGGACAATCACGTAACAAACATTTAATAACATTGCAAGCTGCTCTTCACATGGATTGGGAGGGGGGGTGGCAACACTGTCTCTAATATGTGCGTGTGGTGCAGGGTAGTCAAGAAAACATTAGGGGTAAAACATGGGGGAAAGTGTGTGTGTATGGTGTGTTATAGCTCTGTTTATGTATTTGAAACACACACATAGATTGATTGATAGAAGATAGACAAGTTATGGATATGCAGCGTAGAGAGAGAAAGAGAGAGAGAAATGTAATAGATTACATATATATATAATTATATATATATATATATAATTATATATATATATATATATATATATAGAGAGAGAGAGAGAGAGGGAGAGAGAGAGAGAGAGAGAGAGAAATACACTAGTTAGATACGGGATAGACCCATAATACATATTTATATATGAATACATAAATCTATATATTTATAAATAAAGAGAAGGAGATGTAAACAAAAATAGATAGATAGATAGAAAAGAGACAAATACTGTAGATATACATGGTATAGAAATACTCTCTCTCTCTTTTTCTCTCTCTCTCTCTCTCTCTCTATATATATATATATATATATATTATATATATATATATATATATATATATATATATATATATATATATATATTATATATATATATATATAGAGAGAGAGAGAGAGAGCAATAGTATGGAATTAATACATTTATGAAATATATAGATGATAGAGATATACTTGTATAGAGAGAGAGACAGAAAAATTGATGATAGACATAGATAGACAGACAGAGAGATGATATATAGATAGATAGAAGATAGATAGATAGATAGATAGATAGATAGATAGATAGATAGATAGATAGGTAGAGACCGGAATCTAGACAAGACATAGACAGTAGATAATTATGGATTTGATATATGAATGATGGTATATAGATAGATAGCAATTGATTTGATAAATGGTTAATCCAATCAATATAATAGTTATATGACTATATATATGAATCTGTAGGTATGGAATTGATACATAGATAGTAACTAGATAGCAGTATAGCTAAAGATAATATATAGATTTTTAGATAGGCAGCCTGATATGCTATAACTGCTGTACCCATTGGTGCCAATGTGTAGAAGTATGATGGGTGGGGGTGGGTAGTTAGGGGGTGCTGGCACATGCAGGGTGTCCCTGCCAGGTCTCTGGGGGACAGCTCACCTACCCATTCTCGGTTCATTGGAGGCTGGCTGCTCCTCGGGTGCAGTTAGCGGCTATGGGGCCCCAGCAGGCAGGCTCTGGTGCCCCTGCAGCTGCATGGTGCTGATGGTGGTGCTGATGGTGAGTCAGGGCAGCCTCCAGACACCCACTGACTTGTCTTCCTGGCAGAGCCGGCCACTTTGCGCCATTATTACTGGGGGCTCTGTGCTCTCCTCCAGCAGCAGCAGCTGGGAAATTTGGGAAAGGGATCAGATGTGACACTCCAGCAGAAAGAAGATCCGGGCTCTTTGGTGGATCAGCAGGTCAGGTCCGCGTGTAGAGGCGGCGATCCCGAGCTATAGATCATCAGATCCCCCTTCTGTCTCCTTTAGATCGCGATCCCCCGGCAGGAGTGTATCACGCCTCGATACTCCGGCAATCCCATAGCTGTGCTCCGCAGTCACACATGTGTCGGTACATGACACAGGAGCCGGTAGCCCCAGAGCCCCGCTACTGGCCGCCCAGCGGCTCGCGGCATCGCTTCGCGCAGCACTTGGCAGCGGCCAGCGCACGATGAGCTTCTCTACAACTAAGGAGCTGAGCACATTGCGCCGTGCACTACTGCGGGAGAGCGCCCCCTGCCGGCACATGGCGGAGGCGCTGCGCCTCACTGGAACAGGGTATATAACACGGAGAGAGAGAAACAGGCTCTTATTGGAGCCCGACAGCCACAGAGGCCGGCACGCGCACTACATATACCCAGTGCCCGTACACAGTTCCCATATACCCAGGGCCCGCCCATATACTCAGTGCCCACATACATAGTGCCCGGCCACATACCCAGTGCACATATACACATTGCCCACATACCCAGTGCCCACATACCCATTGCCCATATACCCAGTGCCCATATACCGAGTGCCCGTACACAGTGCCCACATACACAGTGCCCACATACCCATTGCCCATATACCCAGTGCCCACATACCCAGTGCCCATATACCCATTGCCCACATACCCAGTGCCCATATACCCAGTGCCCACATATCCATTGCCCACATACCCAGTGCCCACATACCCAGTGCCCACATACCCAATGCCCATATACCCAGTGCCCACATACCCAGTGCCCACATATCCAGTGCCCATATACCCAGTGCCCACATACCCAGTGCCCATATACCCAGTGCCTACATACCCAGTGCCCATATACCCAGTTCCCATACCCAGTTCACACAACCCCCCTCAGTGACAGCAACATTAACCCCCTCAGACTTAGATACATTACCCAGAGGCAAAGCTATGGGGTCATAACCCTCTCAGTGCCAGCAACATTCACCCTTCAGACCTAGATACATTACCCCCCTCAGTGCCAGCAACATTTACCCTTCAGACCTAGATACATTACCCCCTCAGTGCCAGCAACATTTACCCTTCAGACCTAGATACATTACCCCCTCAGTGCCAGCAACATTAACCCTTCAGACCTAGATACATTACTTCCTCAGTGCCAGCAACATTAACCCTTCAGATCTAAATACTTTACCCCCTCAGTGCCAGCAACATTCACCCTTCAGACCTAGATACATTACCCCCTCAGTGCAAGCAACATTAACCCTTCAGACCTAGATACATTACCCCCTCAGTGCCAGCAACATTAACCCTTCAGACCTAGATACATTACCCCCTCAGTGCAAGCAACATTCACCCTTCACACCTAGATACATTACCCCCTCAGTGCCAGCAACATTAACCCTTCAGACCATTAACCCTTCAGACCTAGATACATTACCCCCTCAGTGCCAGCAACATTCACCCTTCAGATCTAGATACATTACCCCCTCAGTGCCAGCAACATTCACCCTTCAAATCTAGATACATTACCCCCTCAGTGCCAGCAACATTCACCCTTCAGACCTAGATGAATTACCCCCTCAGTGCCAGCAACATTCACCCTTCAAATCTAGATACATTACCCCCTCAGTGCCAGCAACATTTACCCTTCAGACCTAGATACATTACCCCCTCAGTGCCAGCAACATTAACCCTTCAGACCTAGATACATTACCTCCTCAGTGCCAGCAACATTCACCCTTCAAATCTAGATACATTACCCCCTCAGTGCCAGCAACATTCACCCTTCAGATCTAGATACATTACCCCCTCAGTGCCAGCAACATTAACCCTTCAGACCTAGATACATTACCCCCTCAGTGCCAGCAACATTCACCCTTCAGACCTAGATACATTACCCCCTCAGTGCCAGCAAAATTAACCATTCAGACCTAGATACATTACCCCCTCAGTGCCAGCAACATTTACCCTTCAGATCTAGATACATTACCCCCTCAGTGCCAGCAACATTCACCATTCAGACCTAGTTACATTACCCCCTCAGTGCCAGCAACATTCACCATTCAGACCTAGATACATTACCCCCTCAGTGCCAGCAACATTTACCCTTCAGATCTAGATACATTACCCCCTCAGTGCCAGCAACATTCACCATTCAGACCTAGTTACATTACCCCCTCAGTGCCAGCAACATTCACCATTCAGACCTAGTTACATTACCCCCTCAGTGCCAGCAACATTCACCATTCAGACCTAGATACATTACCCCCTCAGTGCCAGCAACATTCACCATTCAGACCTAGTTACATTACCCCCTCAGTGCCAGCAACATTCACCATTCAGACCTAGATACATCACCCCCTCAGTGCCAGCAACATTCACCATTCAGACCTAGATACATTACCCCCTCAGTGCCAGAAACATTCACCATTCAGACCTAGATACATTACCCCCTCAGTGCCAGCAACATTCACCCTTCAGATCTAAATACATTACCCCCTCAGTGCCAGCAACATTCACCCTTCAGACCTAGATACATTACCCCCTCAGTGCCAGCAACATTCACCATTCAGACCTAGATACATTACCCCCTCAGTGCCAGCAACATTCACCCTTCAGATCTAAATACATTACCCCCTCAGTGCCAGCAACATTCACCCTACAGACCTAGATACATTACCCCCTCAGTGCCAGCAACATTCACCCTTCGACACTAATCGCATTACCCCCTCTGTGCCAACAAAATTAACTCTTCAGTGCTGGATACATTACCATCTCAGTGCCAGCAACATTTACCCTCAGAGTTGGATACATTACTGCCTCAGTACTAGATACAGTAACCCTTCAACACTAGTCACAGTACCACCCTGGTGCCTTAACCCTTCAGAAATAGCCACACAACCCCTCAGTGCCAGGTACAGTAACCCTTCAGAGCTGGATACATTACCCCCTCAGTTCTGGCCACACAACCCCTCAGTGCCAGGTACAGTAACCCTTCAGAGCTGCATACATTACCCCCTCAGTTCTGGCCACACAACCCCTCAGTGCCAGGTACAGTAACCCTGTGTGTACCCTCCCAGATCTCCTATAAATTGACATTTTCTTTGTCCCATGATTCCAGGGCCGGATTAAATGTGGTGGAGGCCCCAGATACAGTATTTATTTTTCCTTTAAAATAATAGTCCAGCCAAGTAACTGATTGGTGGTTGTCTGGCACCCGCCTACTTACTGGAACAAGAGGTTCGAGTCCCTTGTGCCACCCTTGTGCGGGTGCGTGCTGATCAGGAACTCCTGCTTTGCCCTTCTGGGTGGGGTGTGTAGTCACTCAGTTGGTCCAGCAGACCAATGCAGTACTGCATTGAGCTGCCAGCGGCTGTGCTTGGTGGCTTATGTGCATTGACTGGCCGCTAATTAACAGCTCTGCACTGACGACAGCTTTGCTGCTCTAGACTCTCCGTCCTGCCCTGTGGTGGCTTTGGCTGTGAGTTTGCAAAAACAAAAAAAGGCTCGTCCATGCGTGCCACCAATAGCTTCGTTGCTGGCCCGTCAGACCAAAAACGGAAAAGCCTCCTGGACCAGACCATAACCCAAAGGTTGGTGGAGGCCCCCTTTGCAGGGCAAGAGGTGGAGGCCCCGGGGCTCGTGCCCCTTGTGCCCACTCATAATACGGCCCTGCATGATGCATGAACAGGCCACCGGCCAGTCACTGGCGCATAATCAATTCAACTTTTGTTCTGAGCAACAAACAAAGGTAAATTAGCTAAAGTGCCCTCTTGCCAGGGGTATCACAGGTGCATAACAGGGAAGGAGAAAAACAGGCTCTTCATGGAGCACACCAGTCCCAGACGCCAGGCACTTGCAGCATCCATACCTAGTGCCAGCTTTCTCTGCTCATATCTCCACTCCTCTCACACCCTCCAGTGCCAGCTACATCTGTGCCAGCTACATTAACCCGCTCAGCAAGTCACACAATGCCCTCAGTGCCAATTACAGTAAAGCGGACCAACACCCATGCAGCCCAGATGTTGGTCCACTTTAACTCTTCAGACCTGGATACATTATCCCCTCAGTGCCAGAGTCTAAACCTGCTCCTGAGTTGGGGCGCAGAGAAGGGGTCTGTGGGGCGCAGATGGGACAGCAGGGTTGGCACACTTCCCACCGCACACTGCCTCAGCGTACAGGGTTGCGGGCCAGATGTTTTAGGGTTGAAATTTGTTACCACCGGTCCACAACGCCAATGGTAGTTTCCTTCTCTGACTCCATTGTATGTACAGTACACCAGCTGTGCCAGCCATATTAGTTCTTCATAACTAGTCAAATTCAGGGGCATAACTATAGGCGGTGCAACCACGCCGGGCCGAGAGGGTCAGGGGTAAACTGCCAACTGCCCTCTCTCAAAATCTCTGGGGACACCTAAATGTCCCACTTTGCTGACATGTGGCAGACTGTTCCACCAAATGCAGAATGCTGGATGTCTGGGTGGTTACAACTGCTCTCTTTGGTTGAATGGTGGTAGTGGAATGCATGGACTTCTGAGCATTGGCTCAATCACCAACATCTTTTATGGATGAAATAGTCCTAGAGCATGTGACTTGTAATTAAGCCACACACCTGAACCACAGCCCTACCACACTCATCACTTCAAGGACCCCAGAAAATAGTCAATTTAGTAAAAGGGGGCCCATCATTGTTACTTTTCCACCTTATTCATCATATTTGTGCTCAACTGGCATAATTTTGAGAAAGGAAGCAGCATTTGTCTCTGTTTCAGTCTTAAGTTGTCTAGTTTGAATGAGTTAAAGACTGTGTGAGGCCTGACAGGCTGGTCACATTGAAATGACTGATGTAATATTTGGTTAGGGTTAGGCAAATGTAGGACCCAGTCAAATATTAAGTTCACTCATTCAGTGCAGTAAAGGCCCCAACATTCTTTTTATAACAGGCTGTGGATATAATAATATAAACACTGACCACTAACATGGAACACCCAGGCCATTAGGTTGCTATTTATGTGAGTAAAGTGTGCAATGTATTGCAGAGAAAAATGCCAGGGGGAGGGGGGACACACTTTAGCAGTTCATTACTTGTCTCGCTCTTGTAACAAACACAGTTGTAATGGGAGTAGTTATGGTCTGTGACACCAGGCTGAATTCTGATGTGTAGTGTACTGTCTATCAAGATAATTCTCGTTGATAAATGGCTTCTTTTAACCTTCCAAAATTACACCTGTTTGGATTGCGGCAAAATGTTTTTTTTGACATGTCAGAAATGATAAAGAAGAAATGGCTTCTTTTAGCCTTCCAAAATGATCCGTTTTTCGGGAACAACATTTTTTTAAAGTGTTATTAAAAATATATTTTCTTTTGAAAAGACAGAGTAAATATAATAGGAGAGGCGGTGTGTCTCTATGTAAAACACAGGGCTGGATGAGGAGGTCACAAGGGGCGCGAGCCCCGAGGCCTCCACCACTTGCCCTGCAAAGTGGGCCTCCACCAACCTTTGGGCTATGGTCTGGTCCAGGAGGCTTTTCAGTCTTTGGTCTGATGGGCAGGGTGCAGAGCTGTCAATAGGCTGCCGCTCACTGCACATAAGCTACCAAGCACAGCCACTGGCAGCTCAATGGTGGACCTGTTTTCTGCTGGACCAGGTGGGCGACTACACCGCCCCTCACCCAGAATGCCAAAGCAGGAGTTCCCGAGCAGCATGCACCCACACAACACTGGCAAAGGGACTCGACCTGATGTTCCAGTGCCAGATAACCACCGTGATCAGTTACCTGGCTGGACTATTATTTTAAAGGGAAAAAATACTGTATCTGGGGCCTCCACCAGATTTTTTGCCCAGGGGCCTCCACCGCACTTAATCCGGTCCTGGTAAAACATGAAATTAAAGCATTTAGTAATACTAGCTAATAATATACAATACTAGCTGAATGTGAGGATGTAGGATTCTTGTAGGTAGAAGTGCAGGCAGGACCGGCTCCAGGTTTATGTGGGCCCTTGGGCGGCATGGACTCAGTGGGCCCCTTTGTGGTGAAAAGTCATGTCACATCACTGAGGAACGGCCCAAATCCGGATGCCCCCTAAGGATCATGCTATTTGTACCAAAACTCTAGTTTTGGTCTACTTTGAAGTGCACCAAACCCCTTTAAACCTGACCTGAGAAAAGGCTGGCACTGTTAGTGGGCCCCCCTGGAGGCCGGAGGCCCCTGGCAGCTGCCCCACCTTGCCGGGTGCTGACGCCGGCCCTGACTGCAGGGCAAAGTAAACAATGTTGAAATACATTTTGCTGTAATCTATAGACTCCCAAATATAACGGAGGAAATAAAGGGTCAGCTGCATAAACAAACAGAGTGGGTGGCACAAGCTTCCCGGGTATAGACTGGGGCCATGGTTCTGCTTTAACTGCAAGGGGTAGAACATTCCTCAACTTGATACAAGAAAGCTATATGAGCGAGTTGGTAAAGGCGCCTACTAGTGTCAAGGAAATCACTCGGGACACCAATAGTCTTCAAGAAGGTCAATGTTTATTGTCGGTCGACCAGGGGCTTGCATAACTCAGCAGCCAATGCCATGAGAAGCCCTGTATGCTGCTCACTTACATACAGGTTTAGACAAAGGAACTTAAATGACCATCCTGATTGGATGCCTGGACACATGTCATACTTATATTGGACATTTTAAACATATACAGCACATATATGGAAGGTATAGCTCACACATGAAGAACATCTGTTTCTCATTAAGATATAACATTCTTTAGTGATGATCATTCCTATGAGGGGAGAGGTGAACACCCCTCTCCACACTCGGGAATGTGGAAGAGATATATACAGGCGGCTAGGATTGAACTAAAACTTGTTATGATATTTAATTTTTTACCTCACTAGGAGTGATTGGATCTGGTAATATCAAACAATGATGACCTTGTTGCACTGTAAAAATCTATGAAGACCTCGGTACTACCACACTTTAGGTGCATTCAACATGAACTGTAAATTCTCTGGTTGGGAGGGCAAAAGCACTATATTTTAAGAAGATCACTAGGTTCAAAACTGCTATCCAGGGCATAGACTGAGAGCATTTTCTAATGGATAAGGATACAGATGCCAAATAGGAGTACGAGTACCAACATCACAAAATGTATTCCTATTAGTAATAAGTTAAAGCAACTCAAATTAAATCCCTCCTGGCTAACACCTTCAGTTAAACAGGCAATAAAGGACAAGAAAAGTGCATTACATTACAAAGCTGAGCTCTCAGCAGTAACCTTTGAAAAGTATAAAGCAGTTAATAAAACCTGTAAAAAAGAAATAAAGCTGGGAACAACACAAAATGAAAGAGATTTGGTCAAGTAAAGCAAAATATTAATTCTAAGAAAAAAAGATAAGAACAACTAGGTGCCCTTGCTAATGGTGGTGGGGGATCAAGAGAAGGCAAAGCTGCTAAATATTGGGATTTTGGGGACCTAGATAACCATTGTATGTTTGCATATACATTAGAATTTTTCCTCATCATTTAATCCAACTATGCATTGGGTGTACACATGCCCGGAGCGGTGGGCTGCCCTAAATATGGGGCTCAGGGAGCAGTTAGGGGGTTAGGTGCCTTGCTCAAGAGCACTTCAGTTATGTTTCATAGTCGGGAATTAATCCTCCGGTCACAAGAAGCTTCCTTACATCTAGGCCACAATTTCCCCTTAAATGGACTTCAGTTCTGTGTATAAAAAAGGAAAAGGAGACAATATACTGTAGGCGATGCAATTGCTGGTAATATCCCCTGCAAAAAATCTTAACTGGCTCAACATAGTTTTTATGCCAGAAAAGCTAAATAATTTAAATGCAAACAAGACTCCATGACGGACTGACTTACACCAGATCAACAGCATGGCTCAGTAAACTCCCCTTGGAAAAGAAAACTCCTCAAAACTCACTTTCCCCCTTTGCATGTGTGATACTGAATTGTTGTCAGCACTTCCATTTGCTGCTGGATCTAGTATTTAAATTCCCAGATTTGTGCCACTTGTGGTCCAAAACCAGGTAATGACCTGACCCACCGTTGACCTGAAGCAATATTGTTAAAAGAATATGAGAATTCCAAATGTTTTTTGGGCTGGTTGATAGATTGACCCCCTATCTCTGTCAGAGAAACCAATTTGCTACAAGGGAGTTTTTGGACTACCTCCTTTGTTGCCCTGAGGGCTTATGGGGGTTCAATAATAATCACCACGCCATATTTCAATAGCAAAGCATAATTGAATGTGCCTAATATGCAGAAAGTGTGTGACAAAAAAATGTATTGTTTTCTATTAAAACACAAATGACACATTACATTACATGAAGCCCTACAGAAGTAGGTGACATACAATACAAAAATTCATCACCGGTTTAAGTTAAAAATACAGTGTAGAGTGGTCTTTCCTAATAGACATCTCACATATACAGTCTTGGTTTTTTTGGCTTGCAACATCTAGTAGGGTATACTAGTTTCGCCGAAGGTGGCTTCGTCAGTACCCATTACGCTAGATATATTTGACTATATACAAAAAATACAAGTACCGTATATACTCGAGTATAGGTCGACCCGAATATAAGCCGAGGCACCTAATTTTACCACAAAAAAATGGAACAAGTTATTGACTCGAGTATAAGCCGAGGCGGCTTTTTTCAATTGGAATTGGAGTTGACACACAGAAAGAGAGACACACACACACACACACAGAAAGGGACACACACACAGAAAGAGACACACACACAGAAAAAGACAGACACACACACACAGAAAGAGACACACACACACACACACACACACACGCACACACACACACACACACTGTGGGCACCTGCTGCTGCCGCCGCTCTCAGACGCGCAGGTGTCGGGGGTCAGGGTTTGGCCGAGGTTACCCTGCAGAGGGGCAGCGGGGTCCCCCTCCCCTCCTCCTCCTGCCGGTCGCTCGGCACACAACACCCTCCATTCAGCTCCGCCTGGCAGCCGCCAGCCGCCACCGTTCTCATACACACACCAGCACTTCCTGGCTGTTGCGCGCTGGTCGTCGGTGGGCGTGCCCCATATGGCCGGCGTCCAATGAAAACATTGGACGCCGCCCATTGACGACCAGCGCGCAGCAGCCTGGAAGTGCCGGTCAGTGTGTGAATGTGTGTGCATGTTTGTGTGTGCATGAGAGCGGTGGCGGCGGCGGCGGCAGCAGCGGGTACAGCAGGGACCCGCAGCGGCCGCCCCTCACCCTCCAGCATCTGTTGGGTTCAGGTTTGCGGCCTTCCCTGGCAGTCCGCCCCTGGACTCGAGTATAAGCCGAGGCGGCTTTTTTCAGCCCAAAAAGTGAGCTGAAAAACTCGGCTTATACTCGAGTATATACGGTAATTAGATTGCTGTCAACACACAATAATCTTATTTACAATAGATTAATTAAATTCATGTGGCACAAAAAATATGTTAGATATCCAAAATTTTACTATTACATGGAAGCAAGGAAAAAAGAAAAAGAAAGGAAAAGAGGGATATTTACCTGGGATTAGGAAGACTGATGCTCACTGTATGATCATATGACCAATTCCATTACACAATCATCAATATAGAAACCGGCCTTTCTTTAGTGATGGAAATATTGGAGAAAGGTTGCCCAATGACTAATTAATTGTCAGACTGGCATGGCCACTGTAAAAATCATGATGATGTATAGAAAAACTATTTTAGTATATATATTTATATTTTGTTTTAAAACTAGTAATAAAGAAAAACCCCTTAGCCTGTTTAGCCAGTGTCACCGTCACCAAGGAATGCAGAAGGTTTGAGATGGTCACCAGGACAGGAGGAACGTCCCAAAATAAAGGACTGAATGATTGAAATAATTTTTGAGAAAGGACCACCACCTGAAAAACTAGGAATACATCATAATACCTTAAGTCGATTCCATGAAATAAGCCATACCCCTGTATGCTTCAGGTATAAAAAACGGGGAGGCTCAGGTTTCTCCCCCGTGTGGTTAATGCCACATATATATGGTATATCTGCAAAGACCTTTAAATGGTCACTACAATATCATGGAACCGTGAGGCATAAGTGTAACATTTAACATAAACAATTTGGGCTGGCTAACCTTAGAAGTATTCGTTGAAAGCAACCTCCGTGTCCCAGAGCGGATGCCTGTGTTGTGGGAGAGAGCGCCTGATCCGTGGAACCCTCCACCCCGCGAACGATGTCCTGACGCCGGGGAACATTCACCACGTGCGCTAGCCACGCCAGCTGATGAACCGTCGCACCGAATGATGCGATTTTATGGAGGCGTGGTGAGCGCACTAAACCTCCCAACGAGCACACAGACAGCGTGCGCATCAGAGGGGGCGAGGCCTCCCGAGCTGCTCACGTGACGAGAAGGCGCCACCGTAGCAGCTGAAGCCTAAGAATGGTTTAAAAGGCACTAGTCTGATGCGCGCATGTCAGGCTCGAGGGAGGTTGTGCGGCATCCGGCCATATGCTTGCTGTCATTCAACCAAGAATGGATGAAAGAGAAAGAGACACACATCTTAACATTGTGGATATTCCTAGGGGTTTCATTTAGGAACGGGCTACATTGGCCCTATTTTAGTAAAGGTTAAGTTTAACCTATAATGGGAATTATCCTGCTAAATACAGGATTTGTAATCGTGATTATAACCTTATAATAATTGTAAAATTAAATTGAACCCCTCAACATATTATATATTATTATATGTGTTATTATGTGTTTAAAGATATTATGTAGGACATATGAATTGGGACAGCATAACATGACAGATCCATCCCCTTGGGGGGCCCGCAGGCTTAACCACAACTGGATTCTAAAGGTGATGAGACATGGGAATTAACAGTGGGGAGCGGCCCTGGCATTGGCCCATAATATTAATCTATCCTAAGGCCCCGTCTACGCCGGTCAGTGAGCATCAGTCCACGAAAAAAACCCAGGTATATAGCATGAAATTAGTGTCCAGATGGTTTTCTGGAAGGAAAAAAAGAGAAGGGGAAAAAGGTGAAAGTATGGTAATGTATACAGAATGACAATAAAACCTAAAATACTTAATCCATTAATGCAATAAAAGAAACAAGATGAGTTTTTACATGCCTGCCTGCCCGGTACCATTAAATGTATTAAAGCCTATAGAAACAGAACAAAGCTTATTGATTCATTTAAGCCAGGTGGATGATGGGCCTTGAAATAGCTAATCCAACATGTTTCTTTCTGTAAAGTGAGTTTTTCTATGTCTCCTCCCCTCACATGAGGGTGTATTCTATCTAAACCTATCACCTTTATTCCCTTAGGATCACTCTGATGGTGAATTAGGAAATGTCTACCCAGGGGAGTTTTTATATTCCACATTCGAATGTCGTAGGTGTGCTCATATATTCTCTGTTTAAGAGTCCTATTCGTTTTACCTATGTAGAACCTGTTGCACGGACAGGTTATTACATAGATAACGTTCTTTGATTTACAGTTAATGAAATGTTTTAACTTTAAGGATGGTTTGTCGGCCAGAGTCAGGGTTTTTGTTTGAAGGATGTATTTACAAATATTGCAGCTCTGGCATTGGAAAGTTCCTATAGTGACACAACATGATTGTTTGTTCACCCCTAAGTAGTGGCTATGAACCAATTGGTCTTCAAGGTTGCGAGCCCTCCGGAAAGTGAGTTTCGGTTTTGGGGAGATAAATTTCGAGATTTCTCGGTCATTGGTCAATACTGGCCAATGACGTGAGAGGATTTTCCTAATCTCCATGTGGTGTTCTGTGAAAGTCGTAATCATTGACAGAGGAAGATCAATGTCTTTTTTTCTCGGCTTATACAGCAATTCCTGCCTTGGACGTGATTTGGCTTTTTTATAGGCTCTTCGCAAAACTTGCGGTTTATAACCTCTCTTTGTGAGACGTTCTCTAATGTTATCTGCTTCTCTTTTAAAATGTATCTCTTGTGAACAGTTTCTCCGAGCCCTAATGTATTCCCCATAGGGGATGCTGGACAATAGGTGTTTCGGGTGGGCACTAGAGGCCCTCAGAATTGTGTTTGCCGCAGTTTTCTTGCGGTAAAAGTCTGTTGTGATTTGTCCAGTAGCATCTAGAATTATCGACAGGTCTAGGAAGTTGACTTTGGTTTGACTATAATCAAGCGTGAATTTCAAATTCAATGTATTGATATTAATTTGACAAATTGGATAAGATCAGATTGGGACCCGGTCCAAACGATGATGATGTCATCTATGTACCTGTGCCACGTGAGAATGTGGCACAGGTACATAGATACATCATCCTCACCCCACAACCTCCTCTCCCAACCACCCAGATACAGGTTCGCATACGATGGGGCACATGTTGTCCCCATCGCTGTCCCCTGTATCTGGTGGTATACGGTGTTGTCGAAGAGGAAGAGGTTGTGGGTGAGGATGAAGTGCAGAAGTTTTAGGAGGAAAACATTGTGGTCATGTTCTTCTATGTCAAGTTCATCCAGAAACCTACGAACGGTCTCTAGTCCCTTGGAGTGAGGGATACTGGAATAGAGCGCCTCCACGTCCAGGGTCACAAGGTAGGACCCACAGGGCACCACCATGCCATCGAGGATCCGTAATAGGTGACCGGTGCTGGATCTACTCAAAGCTGAAACTCTGCCTCACTGATTTTCTATGGGTAGCCATATTGCAGCTTCCTTTCCCTGCATCTCAGCCATGCTGCTGCCTGGATTCAACTGACATAACTGACAATGCACAGTAACAGGAAACCCAGAAGTACTTCCTGTTTACACATGGCCTGCAGATCCATGAGCCGCCATTAAAATTTACCATTAGTTAGAAAAAGGTAAATTAATTTGTATGTTCAGCAATCTACCGTATTTCTACCGGCGTATAAGACGACCCCCCAACATTTCCACTCAAAATATAGAGTTTGTTATATACTCGCAGTATAAGACTACTCCCTCTTCTGCACACCAAATAAAATGTAAAAGAACATCAGATTTTATTTCAACATGTTAATTTATATTCAAATGCTTATGACATGCAGGAAAACTGTTACAAGGCTATATATTATCAAACCCTTGTGTACACCTGCCAAGGCTGGCTCCAGGTTTTGATGGGCCCTTGGGCGACAGTGTCACAGTGCGTCCCTTGCAGTGATCATGTCTGTGATTTTCTGCTGTTCTTTTCTAGTGCTCAGAAACCAAATGTTCTTTTCTGGATGTTTAATAGTGATGCAGCAGGACCAGCACCTAGGCAATAGTGGGTGTTGATAATGAGGCACCCCAATTCGGGATTAAACACTTTACCTGTCCTGGGAATCTAAAGCTGCCATGGAAGCTGTGGCCAGTGAATGTGCAGAGCAGGCAACAACACGATGGCTAAAGTTCAAATGGAGCCATCCCCGCTCACGCATGCACTGCTGGATCACTGGATAGGTAAGTTTATGCACTGATCCAGGGGGGTTGACACAGTTGGGTATCCCAAATCAGGATTTGATCTACTTCAAAACACACCAAAACTCTAGTAAAACAGCTCTAAAGCACTCAAAGGCTGGGTTACAGCTTGTTCCTAGGGCATCCCAATACGGGTTGCCTGGCTGTGTGAATCCCTGTTACTCCTGCAGCTCATGTGGCATCCACTGCCAGCATATTTGAATGGCAGGCAGTGGCTGTGCATAGCACCGAGGAGCAGTCAGCAGAGGTTGCTGCATTCAGAATAGATTGTGGTCAATAATATGCACCACAATCTTTTCTGATTAAATGTTAGCCTGTGCATGCGCCGTGGGTGGTTGGAGTTGAGTAAAAACCAATGTGGGATTCACACACATGGTTATCTAAAATTCGGATGCCCCTTGTAGACCAAAAACCAGGTGAGGGAAACTCCTGGGATTGGGTCTGCTTTGAGGTACTGACAGTTTGCCTTCTGACCTGCTCTGATGCTTCATGTTTCTTCTGTAGCCATCTTCTTATCAGCAAGTCAGTCCCGGCAGCTCATAACTTCACACACGGCCCGGGAAGGGGAAAACATACTGGCGCACGCTGACACAGAAAACAGGAGGGAGGAGGGGGAGAGGAGGAAGAGAGGGGGGAGAGGGGCAGCGCGGGGGAGCTCCATGGAGAGGAGACCATGGAGAGACGGCGCTACACTATCATCACACACGGCCAGGGGAAGGGAAAGATATAATGGTGCGCTGACACAGGAAACCGGAGGGAGGGGGGAGAGGAGGAAGAGAGGGGGGGGAGGGGCAGCGCGGGGGAGCTGCACACACACACACACACTGACAGCTCCAGGCTACCTTCTGCAGCTTCGGACCAGGCTGCGGGGGGAGCGCTACTGCTTCCAGCCCAGCAGAACGGGCTGCTGATGCTCGCCGCTGTATGTGACCCAGGTGCACCCGTATATCTCTCAACTTTTGAAAACAGTAAAGAGGGACATTTGCTGTTCTTAAACCACGCCCCCAGCCATGCCCAAGCCACACACCCCAGCCACGCCCTTAAAGGGAAACACCACCTAAGAATTAAATAATAATACAGACAAGGCCTGCGCAAACACATTACAGCGAAGGGCTGTAGTGAGAGGGGCATCCCTCTATTGCAGCCAATGAGGGGCATCCCTCCAATACAAAGAGTGAGGGGCATCACTCCAATACAAACAGTGAGGGACATCCCTCCAATACAACCAGTGAGGGGCATTCCTCATTGCAGCCAGTTAGGGGCATCCCTCATTGCAGCCAGTTAAGGGCATCCCTCATTGCAGCCTGTTAGGGGCATCCCTCATTGCAGCCAGTTAGGGGCATCCCTCATTGCAGCCAGTTAGGGGCATCCCTCATTGCATTGGCGACACACACACATACACAGACACAAACACACACATGCACAAACACACACACACATAGACACACACACAGACATACAATAATAGACAAAAACACATAGACACACACACATATACACACACGTGCAGGCGATTTCCCCTCCTACATGATCTCCAGTGAGGCTTCTTCCTGGAGTCCCACCCACCGGAACCTAAGCGGGGGGAACAGGCTCTTTCCTGGAGACCCGTCCTCACCCATTGAACCCCCAATGAAATTAAAGAGAAAAAAAAACCTGCCTCCCAAACTCCCGGCTCCTGCGGCCTCTCATGTGCCCGCGGCCACCGGCCTCAAGTGTGAAGCTGAGTGCTTACACTCGGGGTCAGCGTTGGTGGGTGTCTGAGAGGTCGCGGCAACCCTCTGGGTGATGGCGTGGGACATAGCGGCAACGACGCAGGACAAGTGCATGCGCCGTGGGACACCCTGGCAAAAATGGTGGGTAATGTGGGGGGTGGCCTCTAATCTTCCCCCAGGGCATTCCAAATATAGTATACCCTCTCCCCCTAAAAAAGTTAAAAGGATAAATTCACCTATCCGGTGATCCCACAGTACTATCCCCACCATAATTCTATACAAGGTGCATACCCACACTAGGCAATTCTCAAAGCTGGCATGAGTATGAGGTGGTATGGCAGCTCGCAGTCAGGTTTCTGTCACACTGGGGACCAGAAGCATGCCTCCCTACTGTCCTGGATCTGACGGGATAGTCCCAGTCTCTTACTGCTGACTCACGGCGCTGGAACAGTTCTGTGGTATCCACCGAGCCCCCTAGTGGCGATGCCCCCCCCCCCCGTGCCATGACTCACTTTGGCATTATTGTCTAAGTCATTAGTGGCTCAGGGGAACCCAGCAACATTGCACCCCTCTGACAAAGAGCAGACCCCAATCATGGGGTGTGATGGAGTGGGCTTAATTTAAATAAATGTTTATACTTGCTTCTTACCTTATCCTTCGGGGTCGTCACGCGTCCTCAGCAGGGGGGCGGAGCCTACTGGCCCACTCTCATGTCCGACACCAGCACTGCTTCCGAAGCCGGGGCGGGGCAAGCCGGGGCGAGGTGGCCAATCAAGAGGCCTGGCTGACAGAGCCGCCGAGATGCGCCGGAGAAGCTGATCACCGGTAGGGTGGTAGGGTGTGGGGGTGGTAGGGGGATGGTGTTGTGGGCACCAGAGCAGCTCATCGGCGGCAGGGGGGGGGGGTGTTGTGCAGGTGCCGGAGCAGCTGATCGGCGGTGGGGGGGTGCGCGCGACGGAGCAGCTGATCGTGGGAGGGGTTGCCGGCAGCTTGGACGCCCACTGCCACCAGCCCTGAGTGTGCAGCTGAGCGCTTACACTTGGGGCCGGTGGCGGGGGGCGTCTGAGAGGCCGCGGCAATTCCCCGGCGACGGCATGGGACATGACGGCGCAGGACAAGAGAATGCACCGCGGGACCCGGGACCTAATAGTAAAAATCGGGGCAGTCCCGGTAAAATCGGGACTGTTGGGGGGTATGGCACCCGGCGTATAAGACGACCCCCCCACTTGGAGATATGTTTAAAGTGGACCAACACCCACCGGTGATCGGCCCGGGAATCTATAAGATTCCCGGGCCGATCACCTCCCTACCCGCGGGACATCCGAGATCGGGATGTCCCGCGGGGTGAAACCCCCACCAAACACCCCAAACTCCTTACCTTAGTTTCGGCGGCGGCCGGCCACCGCCGCCTCCCGCGCGCCCCTCTAGACGTGCGCGCGCCCGCGCCGGCCGTCTGTGAATGGCCGGCGCGGGCACGCGCGCGTCAACAGGGACGCGCGGGAGGCAGCGGCGGAGGAGCCGCTTGTCCGCGGCTTGTCCGTCGGCGCGGGGAGAGGTGAGTTCGGGGGGGTTTCACACAGCGGGGCACCCCGATCGGGGGTGCCCCACCGAAGTGGACCAAGACCCAGGATAGTCAAAATCCTGGGTGTTGGTCCACTTTAACAGGGGGAAAAAGTCGTCTTATACGCCGGCAAATACGGTAAATTGCCCTGGGGAGGGATGCATATGAGCACTGTTTGTTGTGCTGGTCCGGTTTAAGCCATTTTTGAATATTTGTCTCCTTAAAGTGCACCTATACTCAGAGGGAAATTTATGTAATCACCCGTCACCTTATATCCCCAGCCCAGTGCCCCAAAACAGCCTGCGTTTCTTGTTTTACTAAAGCCATTGCCCAATATTAATAAAAAGACTCACAGGAAGTAGTATTATAGTGAATGGCCAGCCATATACTAATTAGTTCAGTTACAACTAAATTCTCATCAGTGAGGTTGGGGCTGCTTGGCCAGAGAGCAATATGGCCGACTGCATAAAAAAAGAAAAAGAAACACAGCTTTGGTGCACTGGGTTAGGGATGGAAGGTGACGATATAAACTTCCCTCTAAGTATAGGTGGACTTTAACCCATGATTTCTTAAAGAATTTGCTTATTTATTTTTTTCACCCCTGTTCTTGATCTTTAATAGAAAAGTCCACTTTCAATGGCATTTCTAAAAGTGGTCTTCATTGGACACATTATTGAAAGTGAATGGCAGTCTCCTCACCTAAAAAAAAGAGTTTTGACACCAGGCTCTGAATCAACCCCATTGTGTTCCAAAATGAAGTCATCAAGAAGCTGAGCTTATCTGTTAATTGTTTTTCTTTTTATTTGTTTGCAACTCATTGTTATCAATTAAATTGTTTTCTCTAGCACCAATGTGTTTACATTAGCAACCGTACAACTGGTGTGTTTGGTGTACAGAGAGACTTTCTGGCTAGCTTGATAATCGTCTGATTTGCTGAAGCAGAGATGACGATCCACATCCACATTTCTGAGCTCACAGGTTTAACCCTTCCTGCTGTAATTCAGCCTATTCACATGATCAATGATCACAGTCTTGTGTTCCAGTTGCTAAAGAGTTATCGGCACCATACTCACCTGGGGCAGGATTTCTCTCATTACTGCTGCCAGTCCGCATAGGCTCACAGGCTCTTCTGCAGCCCCTGGGCTTTGGGGATGCAGACAATGGGACTATTTTTTCTCTACTTACCTAGGCTCTACTTCTACCTAGGTATTCTCCTTCCCACTGATGACCCTGGGGGGCGGGGAATTGAGGCCCCCCCGGGGGAAGGCAGAGACCCCTGGTACTGGATCCAGGACAGAAGTGAGTGCCTTTTTTGCTAGGGTGCGAAAATGCCCGACACATAGAATATTTGTGCTTGGTACTTAACAGGCCGAAAAGGGAGCACATAGATGTCTCACCCTGTACTGCCTCTTTCCAAAGTGATTTCCCTATATATTGAAATTATGTACTTGGCAAATAAAAGTGATTCTGATTCTAATAAAAAAAAATATCTTTCCTCAAAGCAATCCCTTGATTGAATCCCTTTTTTCAACCGTATTAACTATGTTACTACTGTATGTTATAAGAGTCACAACAAGGGCACAGTAAGTGGTGGCAACTGTGGAGATGGTTTTCTTCAGCAGGGACTGGGAAGCTGGTCAAATGGAGCTAAATACAGGGCAATACTTTATGAAGCCCTTGTAAAAAGAATGGAAAAAGCGGCCCACTCTTTTCCCATTAAAAGGGGATTCAAGGGATGAATTGTCCAGTAAAATATAAAATGTGTTGCAATTCCCACTTTGGTCACTAGATGGGAGTATAAGACAACAAATAGAAAAGAGAATTTAATTAAGACTCTTAGAATCTCGTTGTAGGATACCCCTCTTTAGTGTTAGTGAGGGTACAAAAGATACATTTGGGGAACAACAGGAAAGTACTGAGATTGGTTCTACAGGTTTTTTGGGGGAAAAACCACAAGAAACATTGTACAGAGCAGACATATTATAAGGAGAGGCCAGACTGATAGACGGGGATTGTCCATAACCATGCTGAGGGGTAGACTGGATGAGTAACATGACTGGTGGGGCTACTAAATAGACGAGGCCTGGGTGCAGTTGAAAGTGAGTAGGAGGACATGGCTGTAGTGAAGTAGAGCCACACTGAGTTGCAGAGAGAGAGAGAGTAAGAATAGATGCGGGGAGTCCACACAGAGAGCAGAGGACCCTGGCATGAAGGAGCCCAGGGAGGTCCTGGCTTTGGATGTGATAGAGGAGGCGTCCCTTAGGAGTAGAGAGGATACAAAGGGACCATCATGTCATGAGGAAGCTGCTGTGCTTGAGACTCCAGTAAGGTGTGGCTGTCCCTGTCTGAGGCCCATGCCCCGCAGTGACTGTTGTGTGAGGGAGAAGCCCTTGTGTTGGTGATTGGTCCAGGCTCGGATGCTATGGGGTAGAGGTTCCCTGTGTGTTTTAATCTCTGGCAGCCTGACGGCCCCTCTGCTGACATCGGGCAATACTGCTCCCCAGTCTTAGATACCCCATAGACAATCTTCACTAGTAGGGGATGCTTAGCGCTAAGTTGGGTGGTGGCTGCCCAAATCCCCCTCTGGAAAAAGGCCTACTGTTGATTGTTGAAGTCTGGTTAACCCCAGGCTGAAATGTTCTGATATGCAAGTGTACCTGTGTCCTTTTGCCTGAAGGACACAAGACTAATTAACCCTTACACTGAAACATCCTTTTGTAGCTATTGTGCATGTGTTGGTTTTCTACAAAGCAATGCAAGTTTATTTGGTCTGTGGACTGTGGATATGACCATGACATAGATAAAAGCATTAAACCTTTCTTTTGTTTTCATAAAATAAGCTGATGCTTTCACTTATCATGCTTGCCGTTGAGCATCTGTTTGCTGTGATACAATCTTGTCAGCTCCCCATGCTGCAGTCCCAGTAACCCTTACCCTCGGCTACATACATACATACACGTGTGCTTCAAAATTGTCTGAGGTAAGTTGACACCTTGACATATTTTGGATTGCAATCCCTGATAACCACCATTACACCCTGTTAGAGGCTGCTAAAGACTTGAACCTGGGAGATAAGTTCACATGCCAGCAGGAGAATCACAAAAAAAATAGAGCCAAAGCTACAATGGAATGGTTTAAATCAAAGCATATTCATGTGTTGGAATGGCCCAGTCAAAGTCCAGACCTATATCCCATTGAGAATATGCGCCATGACTTGACATGAAAACTATTCTTTATCAATCTAGACCTGTTTTGCAAAGTAGAAATTTCAGCCTCCACTGTATATGTGCAAAGCTAGTAAGATATACCCTAACACACTGGTTCTCAACCTGCGGTACGTGTACCCCAGGGGGGTACGCAGGGATGTTTGGGTTGCACTAACAACAGGGGGCTGATGGTTCTATTGTATTATTTTAACAGTAAAACATTATTCATTATATCTATAAAAGTGCTATGAGGCCTGTGGCATACTTATTTTGGTCAAATTTATAATTGATCCTTTGTTCGTGGGTTCTCTTTTGGAACTTCTTTAATCCATCTAATTTTTAGAATTACATGAAAGTGGAACAACACACAGGAATTTCACATTTCCCATGTGTTGTTCCTCTCAGGGGGCCACATCCCTAATCTGGATGTCCTGCTGTGTGTATCCTCCCATGTCGCCCCATACACTCATCTTCCTTTCGCTCCCACGGCACAGACTTGGGTGAAAGGAAGTGTGCTGATTGACTGAGCAGCACGCTCAACCAATCAGCCTGCTTGCTTTCACTCAGCTCCTCTTTGCCGAGCCGAATCGAAGGGAGCAGAGTGCACCACCTTCCGCATAACCCCCACGACTTCTAGATGTGGCATGCCCGCCAACCGGTTAAAGTGAGTTTACACAGCGGGGCATCCCAATTCCAATTAGACTGCAGGGTCCCCGAAGTTCCTCTTTAAAGAGTTTTTGGTAAAAGATCTGCTTGATGTTGGAGGTCATGGAATTCTGGGGTGGCAGGAAACATAGTGGGTCTGTAGATAAGATTACATTAAAGTACTATCAGACGCTGCCAAGCACTCAGCTGGTGCTAACGATTTCTACAGCAGAAAGAGAGTTCTGTGCACAATGAAAGAGACATGAGGACGCCATGTTTCATCTTGTTCCTACTCTGCATATTATACCTTGTCTTGATATCATTTAAATATATGTAAAACAAATCAAATGGCAAGCACTCTCCAGCTTCCAGAATAAACACCATTAGGCATGATTAAAATGCAATATTTTAATGTAAGTGCAATTTATGAAAGTGTCATTTTATTGTAACTTCACAGCGGAAATTGCTGTCCTACTGGGTATCCTGAAAAAAGGTTTTCTTTTGCTTGTAGCAGAAACTCACAATTTTACAAGGAAACATAGAAACATAGAAGGTTGACGGCAGAAGGAGACCATACGGTCCATCTAGTCTGCCCTTATGTGTATACTGTATGTACTCTTTATCTTAGGATAGATGTGTGCTTATCCCAGGCATGTTTAAATTCAGTGACTGTTGATTTTTCAACTACCTCTGCTGGAAGTTTGTTCCAAGCATCTACTACTCTTTCTGTAAAATAATATTTTCTAACATTGCTCCTGATCTTCCCCCCGACTAGCTTCAGGTTGTGCCCCCTTGTTCTATCATTAAGTTTCTTCTTAAAAACACTTCCCTCCAGAACCTTATTCAATCCTTTCACATATTTAAAGGTCTCAATCATGTTCCCCCCCTTCCTTCTTTCCTCCAGACTGTACAAATTAAGTTCTTTAAGTCTCTCCTGATAAGTTTTAAGTTTAAGTCCTTCCACCATTTTCGTTGCCCGCCTTTGGACACGTTCTATTTGAATAATGCCTTTAGTAACCTAATTGCCCTGCTGACTTGCACCTCCCAGGTTAAAATGGTCTGAGCAGCTGCCACTCCCCCTTTGTTCACTTTGAATTTGTGCAAACACATGGGGTGTGGGGTCTAGGCTGTATTGCAAGGTCTTGACCCTTCCACCCCATGGCTTGCACATGAGGTTTAGGGCAACCTCAGGTAAGCTGCTCCCATTTTATCTAGTGCATTGTATGTCCCAAATGGGGCTCTCATAGATTACAGTTGGGACTGCACCCATAGAGGCACCTTGGCGCGGTGGTGCAGCTTAAACATACTTCTGCAGATGTGTGTGATCTCGTTTTTACCAGATTTAGAGACAGATTATAGGTTGGTCTGCAAGCTAACAGGGTTGAGTGCTGCGGCTCCTTTAAATCTTTAGTAACCTAATTGCCCTGCTGACTTGCACCTCCCAGGTTAGTTATAAAATGGTCTGAGCAGGTGCCACTCCCCCTTTGTTCTATTTGAATAATGTCTTTTTGCAGGTAAGGTCTCCAGAACTGCACACAGTATTCTAGCTGTGGCCTTACCCGGGCTCTATACAGCGGCATCACAACCTCCCTCTTCTTACTGGTGGTGCCTCGAGCTATGCAGCCGAGCATCCTGCTTGCTTTTCCCACTGCCTGGCTACACTGTCCACTCATCTTGCAGCTATTAGTAATCAGTACCCCTAAATCTCTCTCCTCCGAGGTCCTGGCTAACACAGTGCTGCCCATACGGTACTCAGAGCGGGGATTCCTTCTACCCAAGTGCATGATTTTACATTTAGAGACATTAAACTCTAGTTTCCACAGTTTTGACCATCTATCCAGTAAAGCTAAATCATTTCCCATGTTGTAGACACCTCCAGGAATATCCACCCTATTACTAACATTTGTATCATCAGCAAACAGACAAACTTTTCCTACCAAGCCTTCTCCTATGTCACTTACAAATATATTAAAAAGAATGGGGTCCAGGACAGAGCCTTGTGGCACACCACTTGTAACTCGCCTTTGTTCAGATTGCACACCATTTACAACAACACTCTGATACCGATCCCTCAGCCAACTGGAAATCCACTGAACTATCGAGGGATTGAGTCCTACCTTCAATATCTATGAGCTCTTTATGTGGTACAGTATCAAAGGCTTTGCTAAAATCCAGATAGGCGATATCCGCAGCACCACCTTCATTTAACACTTTAGTGACATTGTCAAAGAAATCAATAAGATTGGTCTGACATGATCTGCCCTCAGTAAAGCCGAACCTAAGAACTATACTTACCCAGTGTTTTTTAGCTTCTTTCTGTCCCGAAACATTAGCATGCAATAGCTTCAGATTTGATTCAGTGTTACATTCGAGCCAGATATTACCTGATCATTTTCGTTTGGCTTAGCTATACCTGAATGGCCAAAATATCTAGGTAATATCTTTGGGGGGCAGAAGTTAGACACCTCTGGAAGAGCTATGCTAAAGGGCATAGGAGCTAGTACAATGGGCAGTTTGGCTGGACTGGCCCTTTAAAGTGGACCAAAATCCACTGTACTTGTGAAACGCATTAGACAAAAGCCCCTGCCGATACTTCTTTATTAGGGTGTAGAACTAGAAATGGATATTTTTGGTTTGCAATTTGTCCTGGTGCCCTTTTTTGCTGTTCTTCTCTGTAAGATTGCAGACTATCAGTCTTGGCATAGGTGTGGCAATTACATAATTGTCACACACAACAATGGCAATGAATAGAGGAGGTGGAGCTTTACAGCTAAACAAGCGCCATTATCTGGGATTAGAGTGAAACGTGAGCAGTGAAAATTGGCCAAAGATATATTTCAAGGGGGGAAGCAATTCAAGGGATCGTGGGCTGGCGGCAAGGCGGGGCAGCTGCCGGAGGCCCCCACCCTCGGGGGGGGCCCACTGACAGGGCTAGCCTTTGGGTTGAGCACCAATCTGACCACCCTGAGTTCCAGGACATTGATGGGTAGATGGGCCTCCTGAGGGCTCCACCTCCCCTGGAAGCGCAGGGACTTCCAGAATCCCCCCCAGCCCGACAGACTGGCTTCCGTTGTGACCGTCTCCCAGGAGGGAGCCAGGAAGGATCTGCCCCTTGTCAAGTTCCTGTGGTCCAGCCACCACGCAAGGGATTGTCTGACCGAGGGGGGGAGCACCCAGATCTCGTCCTTGTTCCAGACTGACAGAAGGTGAAGCTGCAGAGTTCTCAAATGGAACTGGGCAAAGGGCACCACCTCGAAGCTTGCCACCATCGAGCCCACCAACTGCATGCCCTGCCAGATGGAGGGATGAGGGCTCGAAAGCAGGGACCTCGCCTGCGTTGTCAAAGCTTCCACCTTCTGCTGAGGAAGGAATATCCTTGACTGAACTGTATCCAGAATCATCCCCAGGAACGGGGTCACTGAGGAGGGGGACAGAGAGGACTTTGGGTAATTGATCACCCAGCCGAATGACTCCAGGGTGGACACTACCAATCGAGTGTCCAGCTCTGCTTGCCGCAGAGACCGAGAGGTGATGAGTATATCGTCCAGGTAGGGCAGAACTTGTATGCCCCTTAGTCTTAACAGTGACATCACCCCTGCCAGCACCTTGGTGAAAACCCTGGGAGCCGACGTGAGGCTGAATGGCAGGGCCACGAACTGGTAATGCTGATCCAGCAGCGCAAATCTGAGAAACCTTTAATGTCCTGGAAACACCGGGACGTGCAGGTAAGCGTCCTTGATATCCACAGATGTCATGAAGTCCCCTGGGCGCAACGAGGCAATGGCCGAGCGCAGAGTTTCCATGCGAAAATGTTTGTTTCTGACAAATCTGTTTAGGATTTTTAAGTCCAGAATGGGTCTGAATGACCCGTCCTTCTTGAGCACTGTGAAAAGGTTGGAATAGAACCCCATGCCCCTGTCTCTTAAGGGGACCTTGCAAATGACCCCTATGTCTAGAAGGTCCTGCACAGCCAGCATTAAGACCCGAGCTGAGGCAGGGTCCTGTGGGATCCGGGACCCGACGAACCTGGTAGGGGGCAGTACAGCAAACTCTATCTTGTAACTGGAGGACACTACCTCCTGAATCCACCGGTCTGAGACGTGGCGTCTCCAGACATGCTCGAAGTGCTGTAGACGTCCCCCCACCCAGACGGGCGAGGGCACCCCTTCATGCCTGGGGAATCTTGGGAGGGGATTTGGGCTTGGGCCCCCATGAGGAACTTGGACGGCGTCCTCTGTACTTGTTCCAGGGCTCTGCGCGAGACCCAGCGAAGGACACTCCTCTACCTTGCTTAGCCCCACGGTAGAGGATCGAGTGGGAGCTTGGGCCACAAATGGGCCGAATCTGACGCTTGCGCTGAGGCAACTTGCCACCCTTGGCAAAAATATCTAACCTTTCTCCAAACAGGCGCAGCCCCTTAAAAGGAAGCCCCGTCAGGGCCTTCTTAGAGACGTTATCAGCGGCCCACTGGCGCAACCAGACCGCTCGGCGTATGGCTACCACCAGAGCAGAAGATCTAGCGCTTAATTTAATAGCATCGTCCGATGCAGATAGGATATAGTTCACAAAAGTCTCACAGGTGGCCAGAGCATTGGCAGCATCAGAGGGCAAGTCATCCGCCCCTTCAAGAGCAGTCTTAACCACCGTCCTGAGTGCCACCGCTGTAATGGCTAAGGCACA
This sequence comes from Gastrophryne carolinensis, assembly GCA_027917425.1. Taxonomy (NCBI): domain Eukaryota; kingdom Metazoa; phylum Chordata; class Amphibia; order Anura; family Microhylidae; genus Gastrophryne; species Gastrophryne carolinensis. Next base: position 575,874,360 of record CM051235.1, read on the forward strand.
AACTGGGCGGAGCGACGCTCCCCCAAATGCAAAGGCATGGCATGCCAGTTGGTCAACTCGTCGATCTTCCAAATCCCGCAGCGTAGTAGTGTCGGGGGAGTGCATAATAGAGGTGTTGGACAGACTTAGAATTGGGGCATCGACCTCGGGTGGCGATGTCCAACACTTGACCAGGTCGGCAGGAAAGGGATATTTCTTATCCACAGCTTTAGGAACTCCATGGAGTTTGCTGGGATGTTCCCATTCTTTCAGCACAAGGCAATTGAAATGAGTTTGTTCGGGAAACTCCAACCGCGCCCTGGCGGTGTGAAACAGATCACCCCTTTGCCGGGGAGCCGCGGCAGGGGGAGAGAGGGATAACACATCAAAGATCTGGGTCAGCAGTCTATTAAAGTCGTCCGAGGACCAATTATCAGAACCAGACTCTTCCTGTCCCCTGGACTCGTCGTCGTATGACCCTGAGTCAGAGAACAGTTCCCCTCCCTCTGAGGGGGAATGGACCGGGCGCTACACCGGGCCGGGAGAAGCCACTGAGGTTCACGGTCTGAAAGACACAAGGGGAACAGGGATGTCAGAGCCAAGCGAGGAGAAGCAAAAGCTAAAGAAAGGTCAACCATGAGGGCACTTACAGAACAGCGAGGGGAGGACCGTCTTCACCACGCGCACGTGAGAAGGAAATGGCGCCAAGCGAACCGCGAAGGGCGGGCCAGAGCGGGAGATGACGCGGAACGCGCCAAACGCGCCCCCCCCCAAGAGCGCGCATCTCGAAGGCGCGCAGCCAATCAGAAAAACAGTAGCTATGCAACTGACAACCGATCTAGAAAATCACTTCAGAGAGAAAACTGACAGGGTGAATACAGGAACAAAACGCCGCAGCGCCCACGAACAGAGCCGCCGTCCGCGGCAAGTAAAAAACAATAAGGCGCTGCGGCTAACTTAAACATAAGTGTGAAGCGCAGCTCTGACACTCGGTAACCGTTAAGGCTATAAGTCTCTAGTGTAATTAGGGCAAGGTTAGGCCATCGTACACACAACCCCCCCCTCTTTTTCCCCCCACTAACGGGGGGATCTAGGGAGGAAGGTGACCCAATATTCGGGGTTCACCGTTACACGGGGCGTGGGGGCACTGATACGGGAGGGGCATCCACTGAAGGCTCACCATTTGCCTTAACCGCCTACCCTATGGTGGGGGATTGCGGTGGAGTCTAGCTTCGTAAGCACACTAGGTGCCGCCTACCTTCACCTGACCAACGCAGCCCAGTCTGGGAGGCATATTCTTTACAAAGAGGACGGGTGGAAATAGTCCTGCAGGGCCTCGGGCTGTAAAGCCCCGCTCGCCTGCGAGAGCGTGATACTTCGTGTCTTCGCAGTTCCAGCACTGCAGAGAAATCTGGGGATTTGTGGGAGGTCGGGAGGAGCTTGTTTTCTACATGTCTGCAGTGCACGGCGACGGAGGCGGAGGATTACCCACATGTTATTACTACATCTGAAGCAGGACGTGCTGTATGCTTAGAATATTAGGATAATCTAGATTCGTTTAGACTCCAAGGTCAGGTTTTAAGGGGTTTGGTGCGCTTCAAAGTGATCCTTAGGGGCAGCCATGTAGATCTTGACCAATGGTCAAATCGGAAACATGCGTGTGAGACTCATGGAGGTTGCTATTACTTATGCTATTGCATGGCTGACATGCTGCTCTACTCACATACTTATAGACAAACAGCATTGTGATTTCTAGATGCCTGTGATTAAAGCGGACCTTTAGATTATATTGAATCCTTGCTGAGAGCAATTTGGGCAGGTAAGAGAATTAAATCACCTGCTCACTGCCGGCTGGTCACTTCCACATGAAAAATTGCTTCCCCCTATATTTGTTGATGGCTGCTGTCTCTTAGTTAGCCAATCATTGTTGCTGGAGCCCCACTCGTACATTAGGCTCGATTCAGAGAGACACAAAAAAACCTCAGTTTTCGTGCCAATGTGTTTTTTTGTGAAATGTTTCCGTTCTCGTATGAGCGTATGAAAACCTTCTGTAAAGTTTCCGTCCGTTCGTACGGCAGATTACGAATTACGAGGATGTCATTTTCCATCCAGACTTTTCCGTTTCATTTCCACATGTTACAACGTAGGCTTTCGTTTTTGCCCTTTTCCCATCGTATCCTCCAACAAATCCTTTACGTTTCCCGATAGATTCTGTTTCCATTTTACAAAAAATAATCGTCCAGACGGAATTCTTACGATCTTGCGCCTGCGCACTATAAACTTAACTCATTAAAGTGCTTGCCTACATATTTGCCATCCTCACTTCTACTACAATGTTTAGCTAAATCACTTAGCACTATCCTCCATCTTCCCTTTTGGACCCTTAAAGCTCACCCAAACCACTTAGCACTGTCCTCCATCTTCCCTTTTGGACCCTTAAAGCTCACCCAAACCACTTCTCGGTTAGGTTCTTCTTCCATTTTCGCCCCCTAAAACTTACCCAAATCACTTCTCGGTCATGTGAATATTCATCTTTAAATATTTCTGGGCCCATTAGTTTTGTGTTAATGTATTTTGTAAATGAAATGACAATGTAACATTTTTTTTTATATACCACCATCAAATATTAAATTTTTAAAAATTTGGTAAATTTCAAATTTGTACAACTATAAAAAACAAAATACATAGCAATGGCAGGCCACTGAACATTATTCTTCATCTGTGGTCCCCAACGAGTTGAGCAGCTCCTGCATCTCGCCCGCCAACTGAAGGACCCTGACACTCAGTTGTGCCACTCTGGCACGTGTGGTCCCTGTTAAAAAACGTAAATTAAAATTTTGGTATAACCTTGTTGGGGTCATACTGCAGTGCCCCCCCCCCCCCCCCCCCCCGTATGGTCCAAACACCTAAATCTGGACTTCAAAAGCCAGCGGGCCCTCGCCACCACGGCCCAGGTTTTGCATAGTGCCCGATTAGAGAACCCCTGGCCCGCATTCTGGGCAAAGAACGGGCATCAGGAGCAAGGGCGAGTGGCACATCTTGCAGTTCCTGCAACCAAATATAAAATAATTACACAAAGCAAAGGTAACCAACTAAAACAATAACTCCTACAACAAATTAAGATTCAAGTTCAACAATCCAAATATAATTCACAAAGGACATAAGTCTAAAAAAATATAGCAATTATATGGATGTGTGGAAAAATAAATGTTTACATGCTAAGGACTAATTTAGGTCAGCATTAAAATGCATCTATAAGGCATACATGAAATGTATTGATTCAGGTATGCATTGCTATACAATTTATGGTCTCGGCCATGCTGATACATGCAATGTCTTGGTGCTAAAGGCGCGCAGACTCCTCCACATAGCCGCAAAACATGTTCAACAATAGCAATCCGAGCCCTCAAAGGTCTCGGAAGTGGAACGGAAATTAAACGGATTTATAGGGTGGTGATCCGTCGGAAATGAGCTCTCTGAATCAGACAGAAACCATCCCAGCAACGGAAGTTATCTGAACGAACGGAAAATTTCCGATTTTGTTTGGAAATGTTCCGATTTGCTTCCGTTCATCGAAACAGCTTATACACATTTTCCCGAACGTTCGTGCGAGTAGAAAATGGACGAAAAAAAACAAAAAAAAGACTAACACCCACCAAAACTTTCACAGACAGCTACGGAAGTCCGGACGAATGTGTCTTTGAATCTAGGCTATTATCCCTTGCACGCCCGTAATGCTCACCTTCATTACGAGCCAGCGCCGAAAAAAAGGGTGTTGGTCCGGTTTAAACCCCCCAACGATTTGAAACTGCAGGGATATAGTTGGATCTATTACTGGCAGGTGGATCTTATTTAAAAAGATTTTTATCCACTTTAAAGACAGAGCATCTGTGACCAGGAGTTTTGCCCTGAATGAGCTGATGACCTGAAATGCCCATGAAGCTCATAGAGCCGCAAAGCGTCAGAGCGCTTTATCTGCTGCAGGTCAGGGACTTGACTTAACATTAATGCCGGTGGCACAGATTGTCAGCCAGGCATTTATTTCTCTATTACGGTCGCTGCTCTATTAAAAACTGTTTCCTCCCAATTCAATCAAGAATTATTCTGCTAAAAATGATGTGGGATACATGACACATGGACGTTATTGAGTTTCGAGTTATTAACCCTTTTGGTGCCAAGCACGTAACACCTACGTGCTGGCTTGGCTGGGCCTTAAGTGCCAAGCCCGTAGGTGTTACGTGCTTGACTTTCCTCGCTTCTAGTTTAAAAAATAAAAATCAAAAATACTCACCTGACCCCTTGTTGGATCCGGCCGGGTCTCCTCTTTAATTTGGTGCCATCCGATCCCCCGTGGGGGGTCGGATGGCTCCAGGAGAGCCCCCGGAATAGGCCGCCCCCCCCCCCGCTTCTGCAGCAGCAGCTGCTAACTGTAAAAAAAAAAAAAAAAATAAAAATGACATTCACTTACCTGTGTGTGCGCTGGCTCCCGCTGTCCCTCCTCTTCACCTGGGGGGCCTCCGATCCCCCCCCAGGACTTACCGTTCTTCAGGAGAGAGCCTGGGAGGCTCTCTCCTCTCTTCTTCAAGATGGCGGCCGCCATCTTGCCTCTAAGCCCCGCCCCCTTGGGGGCGGGGCTTATGACGTCATCCCGGTCCCGATCACCGGCTTCAGCTTTCTCAGCTTCTCAGATGCCGGTGATCGGTGCCCTGGAAGGAGGTGACAGGAGATCCTCTGATCTCCTGCCTTCTCCTTCTCTGGATGCCGATCACCGGCATCTGTCAGCTGAGCGGCGAGGGACAAGAGCTTGCAATCGAAGGTAAGTACAGTAAAAAAAATTTTTTTTTTTTTCTAATAAAATACTTTTTATTATTGTGTGGTGTTTTTTTTTCACATTAACCCTTTGTGAGCTGGTAAGGGGTCCATGAGACCCCTTATACCAGTTCACAAGGCTGGGGGGGTGGCAAGTCACCTGCCCTAGCGGGTGGCTTGCCATTAACCCCCGCACCCCCATTACCTGCCTCCCCAAAGGCCAGGGGGGGGCAGAAGAGCCCGGGCCCACATAGGCTATGTGGGCTCGTAGGCTGCAGGGTGGGGGGGCCACCAAAGCTGGCCCCCCCACTCTGTGCCTACAAGCCCCCATAGCTGGTCCCGGGCTGGTTACTTTGGGTAAGGGGGACCCCACGTCATTTTTTTTTTTGGATTTTTAAGGGTTTTTAACCCTTAAAAATCCAAAAAAAAATGGGGTCTCCCTCCCCGGGAAGGGGGACCCTATGTCATTTTTTTTTTTGAATTAACCATTTGTCATCCAGCAGCTATAAAAGGCTTCTGGGCAGGAAAGGGTGTCTACCTATACATATGTGGTATCGCTGTAACCGGGAGAAATTGGGGTTTCTCACGCAATAAGATTTTATTGACAAACTTACATTTTTTATTACAAAAAACTCGACAAATTGTAAAAAAATATATTTTTTTTAATTTTTTTCACACATTTCACCCAAAAATGTTGAGAATACACCTAAAAAATACAAACAAGACATTTCATGTTAAAGCCCAGACTCTGTTGAAAAAAACAATATATAATTATCCTGGGAAATCCCTGGAAATCCTTTCAAAAATGACAGTTGAACATGTGTAGCGCGAAACAGTCAAACTCAGTCTGGCAACAGGGAGTGGCAAATGCTGCAGGTAGGCTGGCAGCGAAAGGGTTAAGTTAGCATAATAAATGCATCCATTTATGAATAAAATGAAGCAAATGAAGTAGCAACTTCCCAGGCTACTGATCAAAATATCTTACACTTTTCATTTTCTGGATGATTTAAATTATTATTAGATTATCATTAGTTTTTCCTTTATTTTATTAATATACCTACAATTCTATTAATAGATGCCCTTAAATGTATAAGTAATCAGTTATAGAATAAAAATCTCTGTATGGCTATAACATAGTTATAGTGATTGGTGTATTGCGGGATGCATTGCATTTATATGGATTAATAAAAGGAGTTCCCCCCCATATAAATGTACTCCTTTTGAACATCATTCTCTTAAGGAGTCTGGGATTGCAGGTTTGATATCTTTTTTTTATATAACATGTTGCCCAACGAGGTCCCGGGTTCCAAGAACTCCTACATGCACACGTGGGTGGATGACTTGGGGAAGGCGTTCTCTCTATAACAAATGGAGTGGCATGTGGTTCGCAGTTCAGAAAAGTGTGTGCAACATTTTGGCCATTGAAAACTCATAAAGTTTTAATAGGTTGGCATTGGACACCATTAAATTAAATAAATTCTGCATGCCCAGTGGCTCAAATGATCTGGGATAAGGGTAATAAACTGGCAAACCAGGCCGCCCGATCCTGGAAAACATGTAGCATTGCTTGGCCAGAGGTTCTACTTAGGATCTTGGACATCATGGTTAACGAAAAGCTGACGGGCATCACACAAAATCGCCTTCCCTTTATCGAGATGATTTGGGAACTGTGGCTTACCTCCTTTGTCTCCGAGGGCCACACTTACAAGAATTAATGCTGTTGTACAAAACTCAAGAGGATGAAGTGCTTGATTCCTGCTTCTCATTCTATCCCCTCTTGTACAATAGGATAGTATACATGTGCTTGTAAAGGCTAATATAGGTCATACCCATGTCATACCAACCATTATGTTATAATCTTGGTATCAATCTTCGGATACATATTTGTGACTAACATTTTCTTCCATACCATAATTATTTTGTCTAGTTATACATTGTTTTTAATGACGAGTGCATTGCGATTTTATTGTGAATTCTGCTTACTGAAACGTCTGCTTGTATGACACTATTTATACAATAAAAATCTTTGTAAAAGTATTTATATTTATAACCCCCTCCTTATCCGGGGTTCACAACATAATGTTTCTTCTCCCACCATTTATTCAAAGCAGACCTCCAACCAGATATCTCAGAGTAGCTTTAACCCTTCCCAAGCAGCCTGTCCTCTAAATAACTCCATTAGCCATTAAAACCTACCCTATGTAACTGTGCCATGTGTCAAACATGACAGCCTGCAGTTAATAAGGTTCACCAAATGAGTGACACTGGGTGTGGGGTACGCAAGTACATTCCAATTTTGTTTGCACATGGGGCATTCCTATCCTGCATTTCAGTGCATTAACTGACTCCTGCTAGAGGGCAGTCAAGGTGAAATATCCATATTCATGTCCAGCATTGGTTATTGCTTTCCCATTCCACGATTTTGCACATGCGGCACTTTCTAAGGTTTCATGGGATTCTGTGGAAGAATCACGGTGCCCTATACAACTTGTTGTCATGTTCTAAAAAGCTGTAGCTACTACTACTTGCTACGCATCTTTCCAAGGGATCTGATCACGTGACCAGACAAATCCCCCCCCCCCCATCCTGAAGGAATGGTGAAGGGTTTATTTTCAGGAAAGCGCTTTATATTTCCCTAGTGCTACAATGTACAGTGCCATTGTGTTGCAATAGGGCCCTTACTGTACGGTAGCTCCTTGACACAAATCTGTGATTCTAGTAATAAAACACCTTCTTTATCCCAAGAAAAGTATGGTATTACCTCAGCTGGAGCTGACTGCTGCAGACAAGATACTTTTGGAACGGATGACTCCTTGTACTTTCACTGCATAAAATCTTTTAGTCTGGGGCTTGTTTAGCATGGTGGTGGACACGTTTCATCAACAATTCAAGAATAGAAGTCTTTTGGATTTTCTCTAAGCAGGTCTAAATAATTTTGGGTAAATTGCAGACAGCATCAACATTCATGGCACCCATCGGGGACTGACCTTTGATATCATCAAACATAATTCATGATACTGAAAACCGTGCCAACTGAAATGCCCAATTCATGAGCTAATGTATATCACTGACTTTGACCTGATGATCTTCCAAAACCATGGCCTCCACTTTACAGCACCTTTATATTAAAGAAACTTTAACACGTTGCCCAAATGGGGGTAAAATGTATTTGTTTCCCTAATCTAAACAATAATAATACATAAATGTATGTAATGTAAATAACTTACACTGCTTGGCCCGAAGCTTTACTTGGTAGTAGCAAAGTGCATCATCACCATTAGAGATGAGCGAACTTTTGAAAAACAGCTATTTCTGAGCCTCCTAGAGCCTCAGTAGGGTTGTAAACCATTCTGCCTTGATGTAACACGCATAGGATGCGTGCTGGGTTAGTGAAATAATACTGTAAATAATTAGGACATGCAGATCAGAGGCATCGCTAATAAAATCGCAGAGCAGCACAATTGCAGAGAGTTAAAGTGCCATCACTATGAGGGGCTATATTGCCTGAAAAACACACCCTGGAGCTGGCAGCAGCAGGAGCCCAAAAATTTGCTGAATCACACCCTGGAGTTGCAAGCAGCAGCAGCAGGAGCCCAAACATTGCTTTAAAGAGACACTGGAGTTGGCTGCAGGAGCCCAAAAATTGGATGAATCACACCCTGGAGTTGCAAGCAGCAGCAGCAGGAGCAGCAGCAGCAGGAGCCCAAACATTGCTTTAAAGAGACACTGGAGTTGGCTGCAGGAGCCCAAAAATTGGATGAATCACACCCTGGATTTGGAAGCAGCAGCAGCAGCAGCAGGAGCAGGAGCCCAAACATTGCTTTAAAGAGACACTGGAGTTGGCTGCAGAAGCCCAAAAATTGGATGAATCACACACTGGAGTTGCAAGCAGCAGCAGCAGGAGCAGGGGCCCAAACATTGCTTTAAAGAGACACTGGAGTTGGCTGCAGGAGCCCAAAAATTGGATGAATCACACCCTGGAGTTGCATGCAGCAGCAGCAGCAGGAGCAGCAGCGGCAGGAGCAGGAGCCCAAACATTACTTTAAAGAGACACTGGATTTGGCTGCAGGAGCCCAAAAATTGGATGACGTACACCCTGGAGTTGCAAGCAGCAGCAGCAGGAGCAGCAGGAGCCCAAACATTGCTTTAAAGAGACACTGGAGTTGGCTGCAGGAGCCCAAAAATTGGATGAATCACACCCTGGAGTTGCAAGCAGCAGCAGCAACAGGAGCAGCAGCAGCAGAAGTAGGAGCCCAAACATTGCTTTAAAGAGACATTGGAGTTGGCTGCAGAAGCCCAAAAATTGGATGAATCACACCCTGGAGTTGCAAGCAGCAGCAGCAGGAGCAGCATCAGCATCAGCAGCAGCAGAAGGAGCCCAAACATTGCTTTAAAGAGACACTGGAGTTGGCTGCAGAAGCCCAAAAATTGGATGAATCACACCCTGGAGTTGCAAGCAGCAGCAGCAGCAGGAGCCCAAACATTGCTTTAAAGAGACACTGGAGTTGGCTGCAGGAGCCCAAAAATTGGATGAATCACACCCTGGAGTTGCAAGCAGCAGCAGCAGGAGCAGCAGCAGCAGGAGCAGGAGCCCAAACATTACTTTAAAGAGACACTGGAGTTGGCTACAGGAGCACAAAAATTGGATGAATCACACCCTGGAGTTGCAAGCAGCAGCAGGAGCAGCAGGAGCAGGAGCCCAAACATTATTTTAAAGAGACACTGGAGTTGGCTGCAGGAGCCCAAAAATTGGATGAATCACACCCTGGAGTTGCAAGCAGCAGGAGCAGCAGCAGTAGGAGCCCAAACATTGCTTTAAAGAGACACTGGAGTTGGCTGCAAGAGCCCAAAAATTGGATGAATCACACCCTGGAGTTGCAAGCAGCAGCAGGAGCAGCATGAGCCCAAACATTGCTTTAAAGAGACACTGGAGTTGGCTGCAGGAGCCCAATAATTGGATGAATCACACCCTGGAGTTGCAAACAGCAGCAGCAGCAGGAGCCCAGACATTACTTTAAAGAGACACTGGAGTTGGCTGCAGGAGCCCAAAAATTGGATGAATCACACCCTGGAGTTGCAAGCAGCAGCAGCAGGAGCAGGGGCACCAAACATTGCTTTAAAGAGACACTGGATTTGGCTGCAGGGGCCCAATAATTGGATGAATCACACCCTGGAGTTGCAAGCAGCAGCAGCAGGAGCAGGAGCCCAAACATTACTTTAACGAGACACTGGAGTTGGCTGCAGGAGCCCAAAAATTGGATGAATCACATCCTGGAGTTGCAAGCAGCAGGAGCAGCAGCAGCAGGAGCCCAAACATTGCTTTAAAGAGACACTGGATTTTGCTGCAGGAGCCCAATAATTGGATGAATCACACCCTGGAGTTGCAAGCAGCAGCAGCAGGAGCAGGAGCCCAAACATTGCTTTAAAGAGACACTGGAGTTGGCTGCAGGAGCCCAAAAATTGGATGAATCACACCCTGGAGTTGCAAGCAGCAGCAGCAGGAGCAGCAGCAGCAGGAGCCCAAACATTGCTTTAAAGAGACACTGGAGTTGGCTGCAGGAGCCCAAAAATTGGATGAATCACACCCTGGAGTTGCAAGCAGCAGCAGGAGCAGGAGCCCAAACATTGCTTTAAAGAGACACTGGAGTTGGCTGCAGAAGCCCAAAAATTGGATGAATCACACCCTGGAGTTGGAAGCAGCAGGAGCAGCAGCAGCAGGTACAGGAGCCCATACATTGCTTTAAAGAGACACTGGAGTTGGCTGCAGGAGCCCAAAAATTGGATGAATCACACCCTGGAGTAGCAAGCAGCAGCAGCAGCAGGAGCAGGAGCCCAAACATTACTTTAAAGAGAAACTGGATTTGGCTGCAGGAGCCCAAAAATTGGATGAATCACACCCTGGAGTTGCAAGCAGCAGCAGGAACCCAGAAATTGGCTGGAAGGCACCCTGAAGTTGGCAGCAGCAGGAACACAAACATGAGCTGGAAGGCACACCCTGGAGTAGCAAGCAGCAGCAGCAGGAGCAGGGGCCCCAAACATTGATTTAAAGAGACACTGGATTTGGCTGCAGGAGCCCAAAAATTGGATGAATCACACCCTGGAGTTGCAAGCAGCAGCAGCAGGAGCAGGAGCCCAAACATTGCTTTAAAGAGACACTGGAGTTGGCTGCAGGAGCCCAAAAATTGGATGAATCACACCCTGGAGTTGCAAGCAGCAGCAGCAGGAGCAAGAGCCCAAACATTGCTTTAAAGAGACACTGGAGTTGGCTGCAGGAGCCCAAAAATTGGATGAATCACACCCTGGAGTTGCAAGCAGCAGCAGCAGGAGCAGCAGCAGCAGCAGGAGCCCAAACATTGCTTTTAAGAGACACTGGAGTTGGCTGCAGGAGCCCAAAAATTGGATGAATCACACCCTGGAGTTGCAAGCAGCAGAAGGAGCAGGAGCCCAAACATTGCTTTAAAGAGACACTGGAGTTGGATGCAGAAGCCCAAAAATTGGATGAATCACACCCTGGAGTTGGAAGCAGCAGGAGCAGCAGCAGCAGGAGCAGGAGCCCATACATTGCTTTAAAGAGACACTAGAGTTGGCTGCAGGAGCCCAAAAATTGGATGAATCACACCCTGGAGTTGCAAGCAGCAGCAGCAGCAGCAGGAGCCCAAACATTACTTTAAAGAGAAACTGGATTTGGCTGCAGGAGCCCAAAAATTGGATGAATCACACCCTGGAGTTGCAAGCAGCAGCAGGAACCCAGAAATTGGCTGGAAGGCACCCTGAAGTTGGCAGCAGCAGGAGCACAAACATGAGCTGGAAGGCACACCCTGGAGTTGGCAGCAGCATAAGCAGGAGCCCAAACATTGCTTGAAAGACACCCTGGAGTTGGCAGCAGCAGCAGCAGGAGGCCAAAAATTGGCTGAAAGGCACACCCTGAAGTTGGCATCAGCAGGAGGCCAAAAATTGGTCTAAAGACATAAATACGTTTTGCACCATTTGGAAAGTGTAAAACGTGGCACCATGCTGATTCTAGTCGCATGCATCAGCCATTGGTGGGTGGAAATCCTGGCTGATCCATCCCTGATTAATTTTGACAAACATTCTTAGTTGACAGACGAGTTCTCCTCGCCGTAACTATGGCCCCCGCTGCACTAAACCGCTCAGATGGCACGCTACTTGCCGGGCAGGGCAGCTTTTCCAGGGCAAGCTCTGCTAGTTGCGGCCACAAGCCAAGTTTGGCTGCCCAGAAGTCCAGCGGATCCTCAAGGTGTGTTGGCATGGTCATGTCAAGGTATGACATGACCTGCTGGTTGAGGTCCTGCTCCAGGTCTTCCTGCTGCTCATGAGTAGCCTCTCTATGCAGGTGTAGAAAGCTACTCATTAGCGACTGAAGACTGAGGCTGCTGCTGATGGAGCTGCTGCTGCTGCTCCTGCCAACCCCCCCAGCAGGCATGGCAGTGGAAGGTGAGCGCAGAGGTCCCCCCGAGTCAGACCTGCGAGAGTATGGACCATGGCGCAGATAGGCATCGGCCAACTGACTACGCAGAATGTCTTTGTAGTATTTCAGTTTGTCCTCCCTCTCGACGGGTTTAAAAAATGCCCCCATTTTGTGCCGGAAGCGAGGGTCCAATAAGGTGGACAGCCAGAAGTCACCCCGCCGACAAATGGAAACAATTCTGGGGTCACTACGCAAGCACGTGAGCATGCTTCCTGCCATTTGCGCAAGTGACTCAGAGGGACTACCTGTCTCCATCTCCACTGCATACTGCCACGGTGTGTCCGGGTCCTCTGTCTCGCCTTCCTCAAAACCCTCTACCTCCTCTGACTGCTCCTGCTCCTCCTCTCCTGTCCGCTGACTAGATAAACCAGCCATTTCGCCAAGCCTAAACTGTGCTTCACTGTGCCCCTCCTCCTCCTCTTCCTCCTCCTCCAGTTCAGCTCCAATGGGGTTCGTGAGATGTAGTGTCTCCAGTGCCCTGACCAGCCATGGTTTCCAACATGTGCTGTAGTACATGAAGCAGTGGAATTACGTTGTTCATCCCGTAATCCTGCCGACTGACATATAAAGTGGCTTCCTCAAAGGGCCTGAGCAAACGGCAGGTGTCACGTATGAGCTGCCACTGGTTGACATTGAAGTTAAACGGGGGAGTCCCCCAATCCGCTTGGATCATCAGGAAATACTTGATGGCTTTTCTCTGTTCATATAATCGGTCCAACATGTGAAGGGGGGAATTCCAACGGGTGGAAACATCGCAAATCAGACTATGTTGGGGGCAACCGTTCTGACGCTGTAGCTCAAGAAGGGTGTGTTTGGCGGTGTATGAGTGGCTGAAGTGCATGCAAAGTTTCTTTGAAGTTGTTAGGATGTCTTGCAGATGGGGGTGAACACTTCAGAAACCGCTTGACAACCAGATTGAAGACGTGAGCCATGCAGGGGTGGGTCAGGCTTCCTTGGCGCAGCGCAGACAAAATGTTCTTCTCATTGTCGGTAACTGTCAGGAAACCGGGGCGTCACGTGGTCCCGCTACTAACCAGAGACCGCCGCACACGCCCACCGGGTTCCCCAAAACCTTGTCCGACCCTCTTATTATTAGGGTAACCAGGCAAACCGCCTTTGGACACACAAATTCCGGGTTTAAGGCAAGAAGACAGCTCAATTAAATATATGTTTTAATGGCTATGAGCACGCTAGGCAGAGTTACAAGCATTTAACTATAAAGAAGTATGGAATATTACAGATTAAATAACTATGCGATTCTGAGGTAGGTTACAACAGATATGCAATACACAGAGACAATAACAAGCAAAGTTTACCTTAAGCATGCAGCGTGGTGTGGAGCTCTTACAAGGGGGTGTGTCAAGAGCTTCTGGTTATGGTGATGATGATGGACACCCCTGGATATGCCGGCGTGCATAACCCCCTTCCGATGAGTGACACCAGCCTGGTTTTTGACCATCCAATTTATGCTGCCAGGCTATCCATCTCCCCTCCCCACTGTGGGAGGGGATGTTACCTCCCATTTTTTAGAGGGGGATTTTGCCCTAAAACCCTTTTAGGAGCTATAACTTGGAGCAGGGGGGTCACACTGCCTTGTGAGCGGTACCAACCTATCGGGCCAGGCGCACCGAACGCGTTAAGTCCAGGAACCAGGTCTTTATTCGGTCCAGAACCTTAGTTCCCCGTTTACCAGTCTCTGTCTGGTTTCCAGACCTGTTTTATACTATGCTCCGGTCCGGCTTTGGGAGCTGGTTCTGGTTCTGTGACCGGTTTGGCCGTAGGACGCAAGGCGTCCACGTTACGGCCCATAGACTATCGGTGCCGGGCCTCCTGTCCCTTTAATTGTGGTTCTGACACCTCCCCAGTAGGAGGTTTCCTAAAACGTAGCCTTACTGGCAACTTCCCAGCTGGGGGTGTTATACAACAGCAGGAGGCATGCTGGCTGCAGCCTAGCTTGTGACAAAAGGCAGGAATCAAACACCCCAGGGGGTTTGATCTGAGCTTTCACACATCCCTGCCAAACATCTCTTCCGCATAGCTAAGGGACGTGTGCATTTGTCTCATGACAAGGGGCACAGCTTATTATTAAGGGGAAGATGGAATTAGAAGGGATCATTAAAGTCTGGAATAAAAACAGGGAGGAGAAATTTAAGAAAAATTAAGTGGGGTTCCTTCACATCTCCCTTCTTTAGAGGGTGCTAGGGGCCAGAACCTGTCGGTGCTGACCCATGCACCCACTGGCTACCTCCCCCTGCCGGGATAGGCCATCTGCATTTCCATGGTCTCGGCCCTTTCTGTGGCGGATGTCAAATTGGTACTGTTGGAGAGCCAGGCTCCACCGCAACACTCTCCCATTGGTTCCAGAAACCATGTGTAGCCAGCGGAGGGGGTTATGATCGGTCTCCACAATGAAGTGGCGACCATACAAATATGGCTGCAGCCGCTGCAGTGACCATACAATGGCGAGACACTCCTTCTCCATGACTGAATAGGCCACTTCTCTGGGTAGGAGCTTGCGGCTCAAGTACAAGATGGGGTGCTCCTGACCCGTCGGGTCGACCTGGCTCAGCACGGCGCCGAGGCCAAAATCACTGGCATCTGTTTGCACTATAAATGGCCGCGCAAAGTCGGCCGCTTGGAGTACGGGAGAGCTGCAGAGGGCATCCTTCAGTGCCTGGAAGGCTGTCTCGCAGTCACGGGTCCAATTTACCGCGGAGGGCAGCTTTTTCCTGGTGAGGTCCGTCAAAGGCTTGGCCAGGGTACTATAGTGGGGAACGAACCTCCTATAGTATCCAGCGGTGCCCAAAAATGACTGCACCTGGGTTTTGGTCCTAGGGGTTGGCCAGGAGGCGATGGCCTCCACCTTCCCTGGTTCAGGTTTCAGGGTCCCCCCTCCTACCCTATGCCCTAGGTACTGGACCTCGCCCATGCCCAACTGGCACTTTCCTGGCTTGATGGTCAAACCTGCTCGCCGGACCCGCCCGAGCACCTGCGACAGGTGCTCTAGGTGCTCCTCCCATGTGGGGCTGAAGACTGCAATGTCATCCAGGTACGCAGCTGCGTACCCCTCTAGTCCCTGGAGCAAGGTGTTGACCATCCGCTGGAAAGTGGCAGGGGCATTTCTCATGCCAAACGGCATGACGGTGGATTCGTATAGTCCGAATGGGGTAATGAAGGCCGACCGCTCCCTAGCCTCAGGGGAAAGCGGAATCTGCCAGTATCCCCGGCTCAGGTCCATGATGGTCAGGTACCTCGCCCCGGCCAGCTGGTCCAGGAGGTCATCGATGCGCGGCATGGGGTATGCATCGGCAGCCGTGACAGCATTGAGTCCCCGGTAGTCCACGCAGAACCGGAGGGTCCGGTCCTTCTTGGGGACCAGGACCACCGGGGAGGCCCAAGCACTGCTGGATGCTTGGATGACCCCTAGCTGCAACATCTCGTCAATCTCTTGACGCATTTGCTGCTGGACCTCCAGGGAGACACGGTAGGATGCCCGTCGGATCGGAGGGTGAGCCCCGGTGTCCACATGGTGGACGGCTAGCTTAGTTCGTCCGGGCTTGCTGTCGAACAAGTCTCGGAAGGGGTGCAGGGTGGCCCAGAGCTGGGCCCGTTGGTCGGCTGTCAGTTGGGGACCAATCTGGGCATCCTCAAGGGTCCCCCCCTCCTTGACCTGGGCCAGCATATCCAGGAGGGTTTCAGCTTCCCCCTCCTCTGGCAGATTGCAGATCGGGAGAACACACGCTTCCCGCTCATGATGTGCCTTCATCATGTTCACGTGGAAGGCCTTCCGCCGTCCTCGGGCAGGGTCTAGGGTGACTAGGTACGTTACGGCATTGAGCTGCTGGTGCACGAGATAAGGACCTTCCCAGGCCGCCTGAAGCTTATCCTGGGGTACCGGGACCAGCACCCACACCTTTTGGCCCACCTGGTAGGTCCGATCACAGGTGTTCTGGTCGTACCACCTCTTCTGCTCGGCCTGGGCCTGTACCATGTTGTCGTGCACCAGCTGCGCCAAGGCCTGCATCTTGTCCCGGAAGCGCATCACATACTCGATGACTGACACCTTGGGGGGGGGCAGATCCCCCTCCCAAGCCTCCTTCACCAGGGCCAGGGGTCCCCGCACACGTCGTCCGTACAGGAGCTCGAAGGGGGAGAACCCGGTTGAGGCCTGTGGGACCTCCCTGTAGGCAAACAGTAGGTGAGGGAGATACCGCTCCCAGTCGCGCCCGTGGGCATCAACCAACATCTTAAGCATCTGCTTCAGAGTGCCGTTGAACCGTTCACAGAGACCATTGGTCTGTGGGTGGTACGGGCTGGTCACCAGATGTTGCACCTGGATCTGCTTACAGAGAGACTCCATCAGCTGTGACATGAACTGGGTTCCCCGATCGGTGAGCATTTCCTGGGGGAAGCCTACCCGAGAAAATATTTCCAGTAAGGCAGTGGCCACCTTGTCGGCCCGAATGGATGATAAGGCCACTGCCTCCGGGTACCGTGTGGCATAATCTACTACCGTTAGTATGAAGCGTTTCCCGGAGCTGCTGGGGATGGACAGGGGTCCGATCAAATCCACAGCTACCCTCCTGAAAGGCTCCTCTATAATTGGCAGAGGTACCAGCGGTGCTTTGGGGCGAGGCCCGGCCTTCCCCACCTTCTGACAGACCTCACACGAACGGCAGTAGGCGGCCACATCGGCCCCCATTTTTGGCCAGTAGAAGTGCTGGGCTAGTCTGGCTCTGGTCTTGGTGACCCCCAAGTGTCCCGCCATCGGAATCTCGTGCGCAACCCGCAACAACTCCGCCCGGAAAGGGTAGGGGACCACCAACTGTCGGTCCCTAGGCCACTCCTCTGGTGAACCCTGCGAGACCGTCATGCGGTACAGCCGTCCTTGGTCCCAGACAACTCGTTCTTTGTCTGAGCCCGAGGGAGGCTGAGCCGCCTGTTCCTTGAGGGCATTCAGGCTGTCATCGGCTTCCAAAGCCGCCTGAAACCCCTGGCTGGACGTGGCCAGTACTGAAGAGACGGCCATGTCCTCAGACCGCTCCTCCGAATCTGTCACCTGACCTCCATCTGTCCTGGCAGCCACTTGGTTGGAAGGGAGCACACCGTCAGGCCCCTGAGGTGCCCCTGGGCCCCTAGCGCCCCCACTGCGGGTGACAGCGGCAACAGTCACGGCGGCCGCTGGTAGCGCTAGTTCCCCTTTGGCTTCCAACCAAGTCGCCAGACCAGACTGGCCGGCCTGGGCCCTTAATACCCCGGGAGTGAAGTCATCCTGCACTGTGGACTCAGCTAGGGGCCCCACATCTCCTGGGACAGCCCCTCCCTCATCTGCAGGTCCTACCACCCCCCTTGCTTGTCCCTGACCCCTTGCGGTCGGGTTGATCTCTGGGGACAAGAGATTGCAACCGACTGGGTCGCCCTCCTCTTCCCCGAGGGAAGAAGGACACCCCACTTCACCCACCCCCACATTCCCTGTAGCAGGCAGGTTGTAACCATTACTCTCGACCGCACACATTGTCTCATGCATTACATTACTGTCTAGGGGACCAGACCTTGGGGGTTCAGTGGCCACATAGTGAGACACTAGCCGCCCCAAGTCTGTCCCGAGCAACACACTGGCAGGGATATTCGGCGACACCCCCACCTCCCGCACACCCTGTCCAGCACCCCAGTCCAAATAAACCTTGGCAACAGGCAATGCTGGTTCAGTTCCTCCAATGCCGGAGACCATAAGGGTCTTCCCGGGCACCAAATCTTGTGGGGACACCAACTCTGGTCGCACCAGGGTCATCTCAGCACCGGTGTCCCTAAGTCCCATGGCCACAGCCTGGCCTACAGTGACGGGCTGTATGTTGTCCCGATATCGCCCTGCCCCCTCGCCAACACATAACACAGTGGAGGGGCGCTGGGCTGCACCCCGCTGGCGCTGGGGGCAGTCGGTTCTGAAGTGTCCTGGTTGGTTGCAGTGGTGGCACAGTGGGGGTCCCCCTTGCCTGGAAAAGGGGGTGGGGGCAGGGGTCCTGGGCTGAGGGGCACGTACAACAGACGCCAGCGGCGGCTTACCCACTTTCCAGCTGGCAGGTTTCCGGGGCTCCTGGGCTCTGTTGTGACTGTACTCATCTGCAAGGGCGGCCGTTGCTGAGGCCCCCTCTGGCTTCCGGTCGCGCAGAAACTGCTGCAGCTCGTCAGAGCAATTCCAGAGGAACTGCTCTATGGCAATCAGCTCCTTCAGCTGCTGGATGGAGGTGACTCCTAAGCCGGTGGTCCACTGCTCAATTGCTCTCTGTAGCGCCCGCATGTGATCAGCCCAGCTATCGCTGGGGCCCCGTCGCAGACCCCGCAGCTTCTTGCGATAAAATTCCGGGGTAAGGTTATATTGTCGGATCAGGGCTTGCTTGACCCCCTCGTAGCTCAGGGTGGTTTCGCTGGGCAGGTACCCAAAGATTTCCAGGGCTTTACCCCTAAGGCGGGGGGTTAGGTACCTGACCCACTGATCCTCCGGCACATGGTATTGATGACAAACGGTTTCAAAAGCCAGCAGAAATGTGTCCAGATCTGTGCCTTTGTCCAGGATGGGGAAATCCTCCGCACGCAACTTTGGGGCCTGGTTCTCAGGGGGCCCGCCAGATGTGCTGGGTGGAGGGTGCTGAAGCTGTAGCTGCAAAACTTGGAGCTGGTGTTCGCGTTCAGCTTGCATCTGCTCCCGGTGTTCCTGCATGAGGAGCGCGTAGGTGGCGTGGTCTCCCGTCTGAAGACTTGCCACAGCAGCATTCAGGAGAGTGACTGAGCCGGCTTGGCTGGGAGGACCGGCAGGCGGGGCTCGGTCCTGCGGGATGCTGAGGGCTGGTGACTGGCTTCTGGGAGAGCCCTGGCTGGGCCCCTCTGCACCCAGTGTAACATCGGCAGCCACATCCCTGCTTCTGGCCCTGGTGCCACTTGCCATGCCTGCAACTGCTCTATTGCACACTGTAATCACACAACTACTGTAACCACTCTCAGAATACTCCTAGCGTTGAGCTGATCTTAAGATCCCAGCAACAGAAAAGCCGCTGCTAGTAATCTTTAGTGTATGAGAGTATGGGGCCCACACTCACTTACACTATTTGCCTTATCCCAAACCGCTGCCACCAAATTGTCAGGAAACCGGGGCGTCACGTGGTCCCGCTACTAACCAGAGACCGCCGCACACGCCCACCGGGTTCCCCAAAACCTTGTCCGACCCTCTTATTATTAGGGTAACCAGGCAAACCGCCTTTGGACACACAAATTCCGGGTTTAAGGCAAGAAGACAGCTCAATTAAATATATGTTTTAATGGCTATGAGCACGCTAGGCAGAGTTACAAGCATTTAACTATAAAGAAGTATGGAATATTACAGATTAAATAACTATGCGATTCTGAGGTAGGTTACAACAGATATGCAATACACAGAGACAATAACAAGCAAAGTTTACCTTAAGCATGCAGCGTGGTGTGGAGCTCTTACAAGGGGGTGTGTCAAGAGCTTCTGGTTATGGTGATGATGATGGACACCCCTGGATATGCCGGCGTGCATAACCCCCTTCCGATGAGTGACACCAGCCTGGTTTTTGACCATCCAATTTATGCTGCCAGGCTATCCATCTCCCCTCCCCACTGTGGGAGGGGATGTTACCTCCCATTTTTTAGAGGGGGATTTTGCCCTAAAACCCTTTTAGGAGCTATAACTTGGAGCAGGGGGGTCACACTGCCTTGTGAGCGGTACCAACCTATCGGGCCAGGCGCACCGAACGCGTTAAGTCCAGGAACCAGGTCTTTATTCGGTCCAGAACCTTAGTTCCCCGTTTACCAGTCTCTGTCTGGTTTCCAGACCTGTTTTATACTATGCTCCGGTCCGGCTTTGGGAGCTGGTTCTGGTTCTGTGACCGGTTTGGCCGTAGGACGCAAGGCGTCCACGTTACGGCCCATAGACTATCGGTGCCGGGCCTCCTGTCCCTTTAATTGTGGTTCTGACACCTCCCCAGTAGGAGGTTTCCTAAAACGTAGCCTTACTGGCAACTTCCCAGCTGGGGGTGTTATACAACAGCAGGAGGCATGCTGGCTGCAGCCTAGCTTGTGACAAAAGGCAGGAATCAAACACCCCAGGGGGTTTGATCTGAGCTTTCACACATCCCTGCCAAACATCTCTTCCGCATAGCTAAGGGACGTGTGCATTTGTCTCATGACAAGGGGCACAGCTTATTATTAAGGGGAAGATGGAATTAGAAGGGATCATTAAAGTCTGGAATAAAAACAGGGAGGAGAAATTTAAGAAAAATTAAGTGGGGTTCCTTCACAGTAACCATGATTCCCATTTTAAGTTTTCTTGGAGTAAGCCATGTTTGGATTTCCTGATGAATAAATTTAAGCAGTTCCTCCCCTGTGTGACTCTGTTCGCCAAGACAAACCATGTGAAGCACTGCGTGACACCTCCGTGCCTTGCACACATGGTAGACTGGAGGGGCACTGGGACTTGAGCCTACAGTGGAGGGTGAGGAGATGGCGCAGGATGAGGAGGCCGAATCGCACGGTGTCACAGGCCCAACGGGCAGGGAGCGCGGAGGCCGAAGCGGTGTGACCTGTCCAAGTTGCTGCTGCTGCTGCAAAGGGACCACATTCACCCAGTGGGCCGTAAACGACATGTACTGTCCCTGACCGTAGTTACAGCTCCAGACGTCGGCGCTGCCATGCACTTTGCTACACACGGACAGGCTCAAGGACTGGCCCACCTTCTGTTCAACAAAAGTGTGCAGCGCTGGTACTGCCTTCTTGGAAAAGAAATGACGGCTTGGGACTCTCCACCTCGGCTCGGCACAAGCCATCAGTTCTCTGAAAGGTGCAGAGTCCACCACCTGAAAAGGGAGCGACTGCAGCACCAGCAACTTGGACAGGAGCACATTCAGCTTCTGCGCCGTAGGATGAGTGGGCGCATACTGCTGTCTCTTGGACATGGCTTCGCTGATGGATTGCTGGCGGGATGCATGACTTGGAGGAGCAGGAGCGACAGAGGATGGGTATGATGCACAGCTGCCTTCGGTTGAGGTGCTGGAGCCTTGGCTGGCAGAAATTGGGAGCGGCGTGCCACTTGGTGAGGAAGCAGGCTGGACCACCTCTTCAGAGCCTCGGCTCTCCCAGGCCGCTTTATGATGATGCATCATATGTTGACGCAGGGCCGTGGTGCCAACATTTGGGCCCTGGCCACGCTTCACCTTCTGCCTACATATCTTGCATGTGGCCATGTTACCCTCCTGCGGATGCTTCAGGAAAAACTGCCACACTGCCGAGTAACTACTTTTCCCAACAATAGGCCTCACTGATTCACTGCTACTGTCGCAAACTCCAGGAACCCCTGCTCCACTACCTGCCGATAAGGTAGCCTGCCGCACAGCAGGTAATCTACCCCGGCCCCGGCCCCGTTTGGCTCCAGGCTTTACAATTGTGCCCCCATGCTGACTGCCAACCATGCTGCTAACACCTTGCTGCCTCAGCTGCTGACTCCGGGGGCAACCTGCGCCCCTCTTCTCCTGATGATGATGATGAAGCCCCTTCATCACCCGGCTCCCAAGTGCGATCGGCTTCATCATCATCATCATCATCATTACCGAGTTGTGGCTGCACGTCACTGATGTTCTCGGTTTCCTCAACAGTGTCTGGCGCAGGAGCTGGAACGCTCGCAACACCCACGACACTGTCCACATCACTATTTGTCTGCCTAGCTAAAGAAGCCACCTCCATTTCTTGGCTGGGCAGTAGCTGCTGACTGTCCTCTATCTGATCGTCCTCCTCACTAAAGAGTGGAGTTGAACCCAAAGCATACGATACATCGCTTGGGGAGGAAACGGCATAGGACAGAGGCAATGGGAGGACAGGGACTGCTCTCGGGGCATGCCAACTCAAGGTTGTGTCAGAGGAACCTACCGACCCTAGACTGGGGGTCTCAGATGTAACTTGTGATGATGTTGATGAGCGCGTTAACCAATCTACCACGGCAGATGCGTTACTGGTGGAGACACGACCGCTAGCAGATACTGGCAGATCAGGTCTCTCACCGTGACTCCTGCTGCCACTCGCTCCTAGTCTGCTGCGACCTCTGCCTGCTGAATCTTGACCTATGCCACTCCTCTTTGAACATCCTTGCACTTGTCTGCCTGACATTTGTATGTATTTGAAATGCGCAATAGGTACGATAAAAATGTGTTTACTTTAAAAAGAAGAAGCTAAATAAAGTGAGGAACTGCTTCTCTGCACCAGATACTATGAAAATTGGCAATATGAGATACCCTGCGGCCTAGTGTTTTGTCAGCAGACCAAAAACCAATTCAAAATGCAATAGTTTGATTAAGCTTAGGAAGGATGAACAAGCGTATTTAGCATAACATAGGGTGCCATGTGGTGGTTTGGGATACCCTGCGGCCTGGTGTATTGACAGCAGGACAAAAACCAATTCAAAATGCAATAACCTAATATAGCTGAGGCTGTAGATGCTTATTTAGTATAACATATAGGGTGCCACGTGGTGGTTTGGGATACCCTGCGGCCTGGTGTATTGACAGCAGGACAAAAACCAATGCAAAATGCAATAGCTTAAAGTGGACCAACACCGAGAGGTGATCGGCCCGGAAATCTATAAGATTCCCGGGCCGATCACCTCCCACCCCGCGGGACATCCGAGATCGGGATGTCCCGCGGGGTGAAACCCCCCAAAAAAACCCCAAACACCTCACCTGAGCTTCGGCGGCGGCCGGCCGCCGCCGCCTCCCTCGCGCCCCTGTAGGCGTGCTCGCGCCCGCGCCGGCCGTCTGCGAAAGGCCGGCGGGGGCGCGCGCGCGCCGAAAGTGACGCGAGGGAGGCGGTGGCGGCGGCAGCCGCTTGGACGTTCCTGATCCCCGCCTGGACGTTGGCGGGGATTGTACCGTCCAGTCACGTGGGAGCGGGGACAGGTAAGATTTTGGGGCTTTCTGGGGGGTTTCACACAGCGGGGCACCCCCGATCGGGGTGCCCCGCCGAAGTGGACCAAAACCCAGGATAGTCAAAATCCTGGGTGTTGGTCCACTTTAAAAAAGCTGATGCTGAACAACGCTTATTTAGTATAACAGATAGGGTGCAACGTGGTGGTTTGGGATACCCTGCGGCCTGGCGTATTTAAAGCAGACCAAAACCAATTCAAAATGCAATAACTTAATAAAGCTGAGGCTGTAGATGCTTATTTAGTATAACAGATAGGGTGCCACGTGGTGGTTTGGGATACGCTGCGACCTGGAGTATTGACAGCAGGTCAAAAACCAATGCAAAATACAATAGCTTTATAAAGCTGATGCTGAACACTGCTTATTTAGTATAACAGATAGGGTGCAACGTGCAGGTTTGGGGTACCCTGCGGCCTGGTGAATTTAAAGCTGACCAAAACTAATTCAAAATGCAATAACTTAATAAAGCTGAGGCTGTAGATGCTTATTTAGTATAACAGATAGGGTGCCACGTGGTGGTTTGGGATACTCTGCGGCCTGGTGTATTGACAGTAGGACAAAAACCAATGCAAAATGCAATAGCTTAATAAAGCTGATGCTGAACAACGCTTATTTAGTATAACAGACAGGGTGCAACGTGGTGGTTTGGGATACCCTGCGGCCTGGTCTATATAAAGCAGACCAAAACCAATTCAAAATGCAATAACTTAATAAAGCTGAGGCTGTAGATGCTTATTTAGTATAACAGATAGGGTGCCACGTGGTGGTTTGGGATACCCTGCGGCCTGGTGTATTGACAGCAGGACAAAAACCTATGCAAAATGCATTAGATTAATAAAGCTGATGCTGAATAACGCTTATTTAGTATAACAGATAGGGTGCCACGTGGTGGTTTGGGATACCCTGTGACCTGGAGTATTGACAGCAGGACAAAAACTAATGCAAAATGCAATAGCTTAATAAAGCTGATGCTGAACAACGCTTATTTAGTATAACAGATAGGGTGCAACGTGCAGGTTTGGGATACCCTGCGGCCTGGTGTATTTAAAGCAGACCAAAACCAATTCAAAATGCAATAACTTAATAAAGCTGAAGCTGTAGACACTTATTTAGTATAACAGATAGGGTGCCACGTGATGGTTTGGGATACTCTGCGGCCTGGTGTATTGACAGCAGGACAAAAACCTATGCAAAATGCAATAGTTTAGTAAAGCTGATGCTGAACAACGCTTATTTAGTATAACAGATAGGGTGCCATGTGGTGGTTTGGGATACCCTGCGGCCTAGTGTATTGACAGCAGGACAAAAACCAATTCAAAATGCAATAACTTAATAAAGCTGAGGCTGTAGACGCTTATTTAGTATAAGAGATAGGGTGCCACGTGGTGGTTTGGGATACCCTGCGGCCTGGTGTATTGACAGCAGGACAAAAACCAATTCAAAATGCAATAACTTAATAAAGCTGAGGCTGTAGACGCTTATTTAGTATAAGAGATAGGGTGCCACGTGGTGGTTTGGGATACCCTGCGGCCTGGTGTATTGACAGCAGGACAAAAACCAATGCAAAATGCAATAGCTTAATGAAGCTGATGCTGAACAATGCTTATTTAGTATAACAGATAGGGTGCAACGTGGTGGTTTGGGATACCCTGCGACCTGGTGTATTGACAGCAGGACAAAAACCAATGCAAAATGCAATAGCTTAATAAAGCTGAGGATGAAAAACTCTTATTTAGTATAACAGATAGGGTGCAACGTGGTGGTTTGGGGTACCCTGCGGCCTGGTGTATTGACAGCAGAACAAAAAACAATTCAAAATGCAATAACTTAATAAAGCTGAGGCTGTAGACGCTTATTTAGTATAACAGATAGGGTGCCACGTGGTGGTTTGGGATACCCTGCGGCCTGGTGTATTGACAGCCAGACAAAACCAATGCAAAATGCAATAGCTTGATTAAGCTGAGGATGAACAACGCTTATTTAGTATAACAGATAGGGTGCAACGTGGTGGTTTGGGATACCCTGCGGCCTGGTGAATTGACAGCAGGACAAAAACCAATTCAAAATTCAATAACTTAATAAAGCTGACGCTGTAGACGCTTATTTAGTATAACAGATCGGGTGCCACGTGCTGGTTTGGGATACTCTGCGGCCTGGTGTATTAACAGCAGGACAAAAACCTATGTAAAATGCAATAGCTTAATATAGCTGATGCTGAACAACGCTTATTTAGTATAACAGATAGGGTGCCATGGGGTGGTTAGGGATACCCTGCGGCCTGGTGTATTGACAGCAGGACAAAAACCAATTCAAAATGCAATAACTTAATAAAGCTGAGGCTGTAGACGCTTATTTAGTATAACAGATAGGGTGCCACGCGGTGGTTTGGGATATCCTGCGGCCTGGTGTATTGACAGCAGGACAAAAACCTATGCAAAATGCAATAACTTAATAAAGCTGATGCTGAACAACGCTTATTAAGTATAACAGGGTGCAACATGCAGGTTTGGGATACCCTGCGGCCTGGTGTATTTAAAGCAGACCAAAACCAATTCAAAGTGCAATAATTTAATAAAGCTGAGGCTGTAGACGCTTATTTAGTATAACAGATAGGGTGCCACGTGGTGGTTTGGTATACCCTGCGGCCTGGTGTATTGACAGCAGGACAAAAACCTATGCAAAATGCAATTGCTTAATAAAGCTGATGCTGAACAATGCTTATTTAGTATAACAGATAGGGTTACATAAGGCACTGCATAGATGGCATGCACAGTGGCAAGGCAGATTACAGTTTACAGCACAAAGAAATCAAATTGAATTGAAAACTGATCAGGCAAATCACCCTGTCACTGTCACTTTTATGCTGTCCCTGGATTGTTTCGGTTTTCCACTATCTTTCCCTGGCTCTGTCTGCCTCTCTAAATCTCCCTACCTATCTGTAAATCTCCCTACCTATCGCTAACTGTCTGTCTGCAGCAACCACCGCTGTCTCACGAATGCAAGTCTGAAATGCGCACAAGCAAGATGGCCGCCGCTTTATATAGCACGGTGACGTCACCGGGCTTCCTGGCTGCTGATAGGCTGCATGTGACCTTCCCGTGATAACTTGCCCCAGGGGATATGTCCAGACATGTCCATCCACCATTTTACAGTGCCTGTAATTGAAGTAAATGGAGTTTAAAGGAAAACTTCGATCGATCGAATCGCGGGGAAATTTGGATTCGTTCAGAATCGAATATTTCCTGAAATTCGGAACGAATTCGGGTTCGTCCGGATCGATTCGCTCATCCCTAATCACCATATACATCAATCATCCTTTCATGGATTTCTTTCTTTGTAAGGAATGTAATAATGGAATGACGCTCCAAATCATTAACTTTCTTTGTAGCCCTGCACTGTACTGTGCTTGCCATCCTGTCATTTCCAGTGCTTTTACCTGACTAAACTGCAACTGTCTGTGTTGCATGTCCAGACAAGTCTCAAAATGCACAGACAAGGTCAGCTCTCTAACAGAACATACTGAGGTAGATATCTTATTGAACATCCCTCATATATAGCAGACTAGCAATTCAGAAACTGGGTGATTACTTTGTACAGAAGCCTATTTTTGACCTCACTTGCACTTTTAGAAATGAGATTCCCTCCCAGCAAACCATTCAGCGTACATCTAGATCTTTCCATTCCAGCTCTTTATAGTCAGAACAACATGCAATTTACTACAAGAAGTTCAATATGTTCACATGTGCCTTTTATACACCATGCACACAAACATAGCCATAGAAGAGAAAAGCGAAATTCCTTTATTTGAAGGTGTAAAAGCGCGTTTTAAGATTATACGTGTTGTGCAGCGCAGCTATAGGAGCAGCGAGAGAAAAGCAGGTGTGTGAATAGACCGCTCGCGCGTTTGATTAAATGCAATTTAAAATGTTGTTCGGAATACATGCCATGTATTAATATTGTGAGTAAACATTTTCAGAATCTCAATCTCTGGATCACAACCTCACCACTGGAATGTCAATGGAAAAATCTATTAGCACTTTTAGCTGCAAGATGTTTTTAAGAAAAAAAAATAGGTATATGAAGCATTTCCTAAGATGCTACAAGATACTATATTGGGATGTGAGCTGCGCACTGGCACAGCTTTGAATTAATGTTTGATACTGGCAGCTGTGATGCGGCCTAATGTTGCCCTGATGATAAGTGGGGCAACACATAGATGAAAAGCAGAATTAAAGCATGTAGCAACTACAGAAATTCAACCAAAGTCTGCTGAATTTATTTGCACATGGCTATCTCCAGCTATAATATTAAAGTGGACCAAAACCCATGGAGATTGGCCCAGGAATCTATAAGATTCCCAAGCCAATTGATTTCCTTCCTCTGGGACATCCAGAATCGGGATGCCCCGCTGTGTAAAACCCCCCAGTTCGCCCATAAACACACCTTCTTTACCAGTCCGACAGTGCATGCGCTATCAGCCTAATGCCTGCGCCAGGCATTTATGGATGGTCAGCATGGATACGCTCCCTGTTAGTGGGTAGGGGGAAAGCTGCCACCAGCGCGGTCAGATCCACTTGTATTAGATAGGCTCCTGGACGAAGGAGCTTGAGCTGATCTGAGCATGTGGATTGGACAAGCGGCCGCTCATGCATCATAGGACCGGGAAGAGGTGAGTTTGTTCAGGCGATCTGGGGGGTTTCACACAGTGGAGCACCCCCAATCGGGGCAAGAACCAAAACCCAGGATAATCAAAATCCTCAGTTTTTGTCCACTTGTTCAATAGTAGTGCAGTCAGGGGCACATAGGCAGACCTGGGAACCCCAGTTAAGGAACCCCAATGTTTTGTCTCCAATGCTTTAGCCTCAGAATCATGGCTTTTGGGGGCATAACCTTAACTGCCACATTACCTGCCATCCAATATTAATGTTTTGGTACCATCATGTTGGCCATGTTCACCCCTGTTCATGACTTGTTCCTGCAATGCTATTGGAAGGCAATGGCTCAGCTGTGGATTTTATGGGCAACTCACGAGCTGGCCCAGCCATTAAAATCAGATTTGCCACTGAGTGCAGGGTTTCCCTAACAGTGGTTCTAGTACCACTGGTGGTACTTAAAGCCGCTTGGATTGGAAATGAAGTGCTTCACTAGGGCAGGAAGGATTGTCTAATCTTCACAAGTGCCACTGACCTCCCAGATTCCCAAGATTCGTCATTCTGGTGCTCTTCTGACAGGATTCCATTTATCATCAAGCTGCAGGTATTGCTGGCACAAGAACATACACCATTGAGCCAGACGAAGTACATGTGTTTGTCATGTTTAAGGTTGGGTACTGACTGTGGGACACCAAGGTCACATTGCGAGAAATGCAAACACAAGAGACTGCTTACCCCTCTTCTACTAAGAAGAGAAGACTCAACTAGTTGATCCAAAATCCAGAGCGACCCTGGTCTTCCCGCCAGCACAATATGATATGCTGGGTTGTGTGGGAAGCCCCAGGTCATTCCTCCAGTGAATCAAGTGTCAGATCAGGCAAACATTGATTCCCTGGCACCGATGGTTTAGCAGCAGATGGATGGAAGAGACAGGATGCAACGTAAGCCAAAGGTCATGGGAGGGTAGCCTGCTATAGTTATGTCTGAGGTGTAGCAAGAGCTTATGGGCTTCCAGAAAATGTTGAATATTGAGAGTCATGGCTTGGTTAGATAGGGTCAACTAAAGATATTTCAGGACCATCTTGGTGCATGAGCCTTCCATTTAAAGGCCTTTGTGCATGCGCAATTTCCTGTGCATTGTGCATGCAAGTTTGCAGCACAAGCTTTGTATGGAAGTTTTTAGGTGCATTGCACTCTTTGCAGCGCAAGTGTGGATTAGAATCTCTAGCTGACTTATGACAGTACTCTTCTTTAAATAGTAAAAAACACCAAATTTGCCAGACTAAAAGACTCCAGGGCAGGCTGATCAAGTACTCTGCAACAGCAGGTGGTTCAAAAGTTGGGGCATCCAAAATCAAGCCACTTTAAGCCCTCCAGCTCCTTGCTCTGGTCTAATCTTTTATGCAGGCCTTCAGTCTGGGAAATGAATCTCCAGTATCCATTGAGGACATCTGCCAGTGAAACTTGGCACTAGCCTCCAACCTTACAGACTACCTAAGTTCTAAATTTACAGAAGCAGGAACCAGTCGTGGTTGGGTGTTTTCTAGTCTGTGCCTATGCTTACTCACCCACCCTGCAGCAAGGGAGACTCGTAGTGTCTAAAGATCCCTTGCTACTGTCCCTAGACTAAACACTCAGGCGGTTATTTATCAAGGGCTAGCGGCCGGTAGTGCCTTGTAGTAGCAGGCAGCGTCTGGTGAACATTTATGAAAGCGAATCTGGTGAGCGCCTCTAGCAGCGCCATGTAGCGTCCAGTGTATTATTACAGGCGGCTCAGCGTATAGCGCCGGAGCTCGAGCTTCCAGAATGCCAGGTATTACCTGTCGCTCTGCCATACGTTTCAATGGATTTTATTTTATTCTGTTTAAACTGGGTTTTTTTTTTCTCTCAAATAATTGTGTCACCTCTCCTGGCCTAGAAAAAGTCATTTTTGAAAACTTTTTAGTTTTTTTTTTCTTATGCAGAATTGTCATTACAGGTCTGGCACTAAAGTGTCAGTGTCAGAATATTACAACAATGCCATTCCATATATTTTCGCCTTGTTACTGGTGGATATGTGTTCAAAAACAGACTTTAATCACACAGTGTCTGGTGCTCTATGCTACAGCGCCCAGATTTAGAGCGCAGATGCTGTGTGTGTGTCCTTGTTTGATAAGTATGGTGTGGAGCTCTGAGAGTCGGTCGCACTGAGCTGGCGCTACCTCTCGCTCTCTGCAGCGCTGTATTGTTGGAGCGCCCAACATAGATCACATTCATCAATGCGGGCCAGGTTACTACAGTGACTGAGGCACTCTGTTACAGTGCCCCATACCCGCTTACAGCATCTACTAACGGTCACTCTAAGCACCGCTATACAGACGCTCATCTGCCGATACCTGGCGTTAGTAATGAATCAGCCTCTAACTTAAAGCGGACCTTCACTCTGAATAAGAATCTTATATGTTTCCCACACCCTGTACATACAGATTGTCCACATTAAAAATAATCCTACCTGCATCCACTGCATGTTATGAGCCTTTAAACATCCAAGATGGCGGCTTATGGAAGCCGCCATCTTATCAGGCAGCCTGCAAACAGGAAGTGCCTCCTGACTGTGCTGCTCTGCATTCTGGGACTGCTGACCATTACCTGACCCCAGCTCTGCTCTGTCTGAGTAAAGCACAGCTATAACCCGCCCCCTGTACCTTATCCCACTCTCCTCTCCTCAGTAAGTGTGATGCTTCTGAGTCAAGATGGTGGCGCCCGTATCCTAAATTCCTGAACAGAGTTGCAGCCCAGTGGGGGAAAGAATAATAAGTTAGTGACTAAAAACGTAAAATATATTAATTTTAGATGCTGGGGAACAGTTTTTTAAGAGTTTGGGCTTTTCATTAAATCACGCTGAAGGTCCGGTTTAACTATACTAAACCTATCTAACCATTATAACAGGGGTAATGGCTAATTCATCACCCTGTTACAATTATAGTCCAATTTGTGGTCGATTTCTGATTCTACATGCCTACAGCGAATAAGACATTTTTGGTAAGCCAAAACGATACGACTCTCAATCAGTGAACAAATTTGCCTTCATCTCAGCGGGAATTTCCACAGATCAATTATTGCATGATTGTGTTCCCTTTAGCGATTTCTTGTTCGCAAGTTGTTCCCCCCGAATAGGCCATATGACTTTGATATAACAGGATATCCACTTATACATACTGCTGGGGTTATATCTATACACATATTGTGTGTGGTCGAATGAATAACGGAATAAAACACACTACACCAGATAAATAAGAACCAATTTAAAATTTAACAGTTGAATAGTTGGTGTATAATATATGTAGCCACTGGATTAAGGCAAAAAATGACTGTAGAAGAATCTGGTATCATTTCTACTTTTCAACAATAGGGGGGGGGGGGATATCTGAAACAAAAGCTAAGCGTGTGTCTAGATCACTTTAACATATATGGCTATTTGGATAACTTTAAAACACATTGTATGCTCTGTGTAATTCAAACAGTCTATCAATACTCACACAATAGCCTCGATTCAAAGACACATTCGTCCGGACTTCCGTAGCTGTCTGTGAAAGTTTGGGTGGGTGTTAGTCTTTTTTTTGCTTTTTTTCGTTCATTTTTCATTCGTACGAACGTTCGGGAAAATGTGTATATGCGCTTTCGATGAACGGAAGCAAATCGGAACATTTCCGTTAGTTTGGATCATTTTCCAAACAAAATCGGACATTTTTCTTTCGTTCAGATAACTTTTGTTGTTGGGATGGGTTTCCGTCTGATTCAGAGAGCTGATTGCCGAGGGACCACCACCCTATAAATCCGTTTCATTTCCGATCCACTTACGGGACCTTTGAGGGCTCGGATTGCTATTGTTGAACATGTTTTGCGGCTATGTGGAGGAGTCTGCGCGCCTTTAGCACCAAGGCATTGCATGTATCAGCATGGCCGAGGCCATAAATTGTATAGCAATGCATACCTAAATCAATACATTTCATGTATGCCTTATAGAAGCATTTTAATGCTGACCTTAATTAGTCCTTAGCATGTAAACATTTATTTTCCCACACATCCATATAATTGCTATATTTTTTTAGACTTATGTCCTTTGTGAATTATATTTGGATTGTTGAACTTGAATCTTAATTTGCTGTAGGAGTTATTGTTTTAGTCGGTTACCTTTGTTTTGTGTAATTATTTTATATTTGGTTGCAGGAACCGCAAGATGTGCCACTCACACAACATACAAGCAGTCTTTGGTCCAGCTATGCGATTCCTCAGTGTTCTTGCAGGGCATCCAGGGTCGTCCCATGATGCTCATATATTGCAGAGCTCCGGTTTATTTCGTCAGTTTGAGTCAGGAGAATTATCTGGTGGATGGCTCCTGGGTAAGTTTTTCACTGTATGGCAATGAATATAGTTGATGACTCATGACTTAACCTATTGCTGTTTTTAGCCCTTGATGACATGTTAAACAATATTGTAGCTTAGAATGTGTATTTTATGTTATTATATTAAAATTCTTTCAGGGGATTCTGGATATCCACTCCTGCCCTTGCTCCTGATGCCCGTTCTTTGCCTGCAGAACGGGCCAGGGGTCTCTAATCGGGCACTATGCAAAACCAGGGCCGTGGTTGCGAGGGCCCTCTGGCTTTTGAAGTTCAGATTTAGGTGTTTGGACCATACAGGGGGGGGGGGGGGGGCACTGCAGTATGACCCCAACAAGGTTATACCAATATTTTAATTTACGTTTTTTAACAGGGACCACACGTGCCAGAGTGGCACAACTGAGTGTCAGGGTCCTTCAGTTGGTGGGGCGAGATGCAGGAGCTGCGCAACTCGTTGGGGACCACAGATACAGATGAAGAATAATGTTCTGTGGCCTGCCATTGCTATGTATTTTGTTTTTTATAGTTGTAAAAATTAGAAATTTTCTAAATTTTTACAAAATTTAGATTTTATGATGGAATCCAAAAAAAAATGGTTACAGTGTCATTTCATTTACAAAATACATTAACACAAAACTAATGGGCCCAGAAATATTTAAAGATGAATATTCACATGACCGAGAAGTGATTTGGGTGAGCTTTAAGGGTCCAAAAGGGAAGATGGAGGATAGTGCTAAGTGGTTTGGGTGAGCTTTAAGGGTCCAAAAGGGAAGATGGAGGATAGTGCTAAGTGGTTTAGCTAAACATTGTAGTAGAAGTGAGGGTGGCAAATATGTAGGCGAGCACTTTAATGAGTTAAGTTTGTAGTGCACAGGCGCTAGATCGTAAGGATTTCCGTCTGGACGAATATTTATTGAAAAAGGGAAACAGAATCGAATGGGAAACGTAAAGGATTCGTTGGAGGATACGATGGGAAAAGGGCAAAAACGAAAACCTACGTTGTAACGTGAAAATGAAACGGAAAAGTCACGCTGGAAAATTACATCCTCGTATTCGTAATCTGCCGTACGAATGGACGGAAACTTTACAGAAGGTTTTTAATGCATGCATAGAATCGCTCGTACACTCATACGAGAACGGAAACATTTCACAAAAAAAACAGATCGGCACTAAAACGGAAGTTTTTTTTGTCTCTCTGAATCGAGCCTATTCTGTTTAAAATGTAAGATTAACTCTATATAATAAGCTTCAGGTAGATGATGCTCTAAATTTATAACTATGCTGTAAATAGTGAGGAGAACTGAGAAAAGTTCACTTATCCTTAGACCAAACGATCTTGGTGGAAAATAACAGTCCTGTTATTGCTGACTAAAATGATGCTCTGTTTCTTTAAATATTTTCCGGATATTTCTTACTTCAAGTGGTAACGGCCTAAATAAAATTTCCAAGGGCGTCCTCCAACCGCGCTGAGTCCCTTTCTTTGTGCTCCGCGGGAGGCTTCACACAGTGAATAACACACAAAAAGTCTTTACACCCCTCACACAGTTCAGCAGTGACATAAATAAGGAGAGAGTTAGTTTCAACTAAAAACTTCACTGTGGTCCTATAATTTATGTGGCTCAGAAACACATACAGACACAGAAGTGCTCCCTGTGACCCACCTCACTGATTCTGGTCTCTCAGAGCTGTGCTGTGCCTTTTATAGCTGCACCAGCCTCTCTCTCATGCCTGGCCCCGCCCACCCACACACACAAGAGTTTTCCAGAAGCCTCTCAGCAGAGGTTTGTTATATGTCGGTTGCACACAGCTGAATATAGCTGCCTGTCTTATTTAATATCACTATGCTAAAGCTGTACCTTTTAGATGATCTAATTTGTCCTGGATACTTTAATGCATCTACATATGTATAACCATTATTTGAGAATAAATGACACACTGATAAAGATGTGGCATCCCATGTCTCCTGCACCTGAGGTATCATGTCGCCATAGCAACAAATGCTTCCTTCTTGCCGTGATACAGGCAACGCTACACTTGTAGCTCTGTAGGATATTCTTCAAGACATTATTTGTTTGCATAGAGGTAGAAGTGCCTGTGGTTTCCTGTCTACTTAGCACCTGCGGCCCTGCACTTGTGTGACCAATGGTTTCCATAGTGAAACTAAGTAATGTAATGCCTGGTGCTGCTAAGACATCTTTGAAACAGATATTATATATATTAAAATGTCCACACACACATACCGTGAAGGATAAGGAAGATGCTGCTGTCGGCTGGCATGAGCCATGGGTTTGCCCGTGAGGTAAGTATACCGAGAAACTGGCAGGGTTTCACACAGCAGGACATCCCAAATCGGAATGTCCAAGGGGTGGGTATTCAACCAGACACTAGGTCCACTTTAAAGGGATTCTCCAGATTAAATGTAAAAACAAATCCTTGTTTGCTTACCTGTCATGTAAAAGATTCATCACGCTGGGCTGCTGAATAAAGCTGTTGTTGCGATTTAGCCCCTGTCGCTGATGGGAGTCTGTGCGACACAGAAATGCCGGCGACTGGAGTTCGGGCCCGGCCGTTGGGATGCAAGCAATTTGAATAAAGGGGGGTGGGAGCAGCTCGATCACTATTATTTATACAAATTTATTATTATTATTCAGAGCCTGGGAACTAATTTACCGCCCAGTTTAACCCTCTCATCAACTAAATATCAAGCAACAAACATGTCTAGCTATGTGGAAAGACAGAGATTTGGTTGCATGGTTAAATGTTAACAATAATCTTGTATGAAGTAACAATCTCATATAAATAAGAGGGATGGAGCTGCTCCCACCCCCTTTGCTCAGTTTGAATTGCCATGAACACACACAGGGAGGGATTCAGTCAATATGGGTCTCTCCCTGTGGAGTGTTCTAAAGGGAGGCTGGCAGCTTCCCAAATGGTGAGTAGCTCTCAAATACTTGACTGCATTGCATGTCCCAATTTTAGGGACGTGGAAATAAGTAGGGACCACACTAAACACAGAGTGCCTTGTCGGGGTGGTGTGGCTTCCACATGTATCTGCAGATATGTGCAACCAAATCTCTGTCTTTCCACATAGTTAGACATGTTTGGTGCTGAATAATCAGATGAGATTGATAATGAGAGGGTTAAACTGGGCGGTAAATTAGTTCCCGGGCCCTGAAGTATAACAATAATAATTTTGTATGATAAGAGGATATATAATAATAATAATTTTGTATGATGAGAGGGTTAAATATTTTTGTATGATGAGGGTTAAATGTTAACAATAATCTTGTAAAGTTACAATCTTGTATAAATAAGAGGGATCGAGCTGCTCCCAACCCCTTTGCTCATGCGAGCAATTTGCCAAGCATTACATTTGCATGGCAAATGGCTCTGATTGGACGAGAGCTGGCACATGCATCGTTGGACCGGGAAGAGAGAATAAAAAGAAAAGAGCAAAAGAGAAAGAAGATAAAAAATAGAAAGAGGGACGGAAAAAGATACATAAGAATATAAACTGATAAAGAATGAGGAAGGAAGAAATAAAAGAAGAGAAAGAAAAAAGAAAGACAAAAAGAAAAAAAAGGAGAAGAAGAGAAAATTGAGGGAGAATGTGAGGAGAGCGAAATGGGAAAAAGCAAATAAAGAGGGGGTAGAAAAAGAAGGGGGCAGATGATGGGGGACGGAGAAGAAGAAGGGGAGAAGGAAAACACAAAGAAAGAATGCAGAAAGGGAGGCGGAAGAGAATTAGAAAAAGTGGGAAGGGAAATGCAAATGAAGGAGTGGAAAACTGAAAGTAAAAAAAGATGTTGGAGATACTGTGCAACAGCTTACAGCTTGCCTCAGTATGTGATCTGCATCTATATTGCTAGGTTAATGCAGTTATCTTTTTGACACTAGATGTCGCTGTTACCAATACTTATTTTTAGTCTCTCTATGCAAATTGGGGCAGGCAAGAGAGAGGAAAGGGAAGGGGAAGGAAAAAAGAAAGACAAGGGAGTGGAGAAAGCAAGAGGGAGGGATGAAAAGACACTAAATTGGGCAGAAGACAGGAGCACAGAAGCACAGCAATCTCTTATCTATATACAATGGGGATAAGATCGCTCACAGGCTCCTCACGTGGGGCTCTGTGCTGACATCCCCCACAGCATAGAGGATGGAGGGAGGTAACTGATAAGTGACAGCAGGCAACCCAAACAGAGGAGGTAGGAACAAAGGGTCGTCTATTTTGCCCTGTGGCGGCTTTGGCTGCAGGTTTGCAAAAAGAAAAAAAGGGTTGCCCGGGGGGCCCCACTGCCACTGATAGCTTTGTTGCCAGCCCCCCTGACCGTCAGACCAAAGACTGAAAAGCCTCCTGGACCAGACCATAACCCAAATGTTGGCAAGTGGTGGAGGCCCCGGGTCGTGCACCCCTTGCGCCCCCCCTTATAATCCGGTCCAATTAGCGACTGTGACAGACTGTGCTTGTGTGCTTGTCTGTGACACTGGTGGTTGTTAGACTATGAAATCATTGATGGCAGTTAAATTATTTCTATGAGCATTTTTTAATGACATTTTTAAAGCATACAGAAATCCGAAAGACTCCAAGAATACATAGCACACCTGTCAGAGGCGAGATCTTCGAATAGCAGTATCAGCAGCATCTGTTTAGCAGATAGGTGCAAATTAATTGCTGAAAACTGAAAAAGAATAAGAAGAAAAATTGGAAGCGCATTTGAATATAATGCTTTTTTCCCAAGGATCATAAAAAACTAAATATGGTAGATGTCATTTTGGAGGCACAGTATTCAGAGCTCAGCTACCTGCTAGCAGTGCAATGCATTCATGATTCATATTGTTGTCTTTGCCATTATCATGCTTTCTTCTTTCAGACTAACATGAATTGCATCCTTGTCCCAACCACATTGGGGCATTACTATTATCCAGCATCCCTCTGTGTGTCATAACGTAGTGGAAAACAGATGTCTCGGCTTAAAGTGTTTTGCTTTTTATGTTTGCAGGAATCTAGCCTTTCCTGCAATCTAATATTGTATGCTCTGCGGGTTGCTTTGGGTTTCCCAGTTCTTGCTGCCTAAAGGATACATTACGCTGAACAGCCCGTTAAATGTTTTATCATCCCAGTATTTAGCGAGAGGAGCAAGGCGAGACCCTGCCAGGCTTAATGAAGCGGGTCAAAAGAGACTGAAAAGCAGACAACTAAAAGGGCGCACTGCCAAGACCTACCGCAGGAAGCCATGAACTTCTTGGTGCCTTTGGCTGATAAGGACCAAAAAGAAGAAATTCCTGTATGCAACTGACTTCTTAGCTGAAGACTGGTGGAATGGGGCATAAATAAATAATTTGCATGATCCTGCCCACTGGCTAAGAATAATTATTGATTCTTTTGTTTTGGTTCAGTGTGCATTGTGCTGTATTAGACACTCAGAGGTACTTACCTACCAACCTTTCAGGAAGGGAAAGAGGGACAATTGTAAAATTAGGCCACACCCAGGGCCGGATTATGAGGGGGGTGCAAGGGGCTCTAGCCCCGGGACCTCCACTACTTGCCCTACAAAGGGGGCCTCCACCAACCTTTGGGTTTCTCCTGGTCCAGGAGGCTTGTCTTGGTCCAACAACAAAGCTATCAGCGCCAACCCCCCCCCCCCCCCCCCCCCCCCGCGCCTGGGAAAGCCTTTTTTTTTTTTTGTTTTTGCAAATCTGAAGAAAAAGCCACCACAGGCAGGAGGGAGAGTCTAGAGCAGCAAAGCTACAGTGATGGGTGCAGAGCTGTCACTGCACAAAGGCCACCAAGCACAGCCGCTGGCAGCTCAATGCAGGGAACTGTTTTCTGCTGGGTGACTATACTACCCCCCCCCCCCCCAGAATGGCAAATCAGGAGCTGAGCAACAAACACGCACCCGCACAAGGGTGGCACAAGGGACTTGATCTGATGTTCCAGTAAGTGGGCGGGTGACAGACAACCACCAATCAGTTACTTGGCTGGGCTATTATGTTAAAGGTGATTCTTTTGAATGGGGACCTCTAACATTATTGGGAAGTTTAATATAAAGGAGGTTTCTTCTATCTTGATCCACTTTCAAAAGCATTAGTTGGCTAATGGTGACCCCTGCCATTACCTGCAGACACGATTCAGGTACACACAACATTATTTTATAAATGCTTAAAAGTTCATATATAACTCAGGATAGTAAAAATCTTTTTAAAATTTACTCCAGTGGCATTTCCAGGCTCGGACTACTGCCCACTGCACCTCTTAACCTCCACATGGCCAACTGACTGTCTATTACTGGTGATCTGTTGCACCCCAGCCCATGTTCCTTCCCTGCAAAGCTATAGCCTCAGCTTTGGGCATCTGGGCTAATGACCTCACATAGAGCCTGTGTCAGAATTAACACATTGCTCTTCTAACATCCGCCTCAACTCCCTGCCAACATATTTTTCACCCAAATCCTATGATACACAGCCCCAATGTAGCCCCCAGCCCATGTTTTATCCCTTACCCCTAATCCTATAACTTCAGCATTATGATTTTGGTAGGCAATGCCAAACCCTGCCACATCATGTGCCCCTACAATTGTAAAGCTTCTGTACCATTGATTTCAGAGCCCCAGCAATGCTATGAACTTAGCTTATGTACACATTTGTAACTTAGAAGCTTATAGTTAGGTGGTGGGATGACCAAGGCAAGGAAATCCTGGATTGACATTTGGCCTAGTTTGCCCTTGAATTTGGGCAGTTTATTTCGCTACAGGCTCTTAAAGTGTTACAAAAAACACTGGTATTGCCATGGAATCTAAATGATTCCCCCGGCCTTCGCCTGAGTCATTCCAAGCTTAAGTCTTTCTACCATTTCTGTTGCTGCCTTTCGACCTGTTCTATTTGAATAATGTCTTTTTGCAGGTAAGGTCTCCAGAACTGATCACAGTATTCTAGCTGTGGCCTCACCAGGGCTCTATACAGCGGCATCACAACCTCCCTCTTCCTACTGGTGATGCCTCGAGCTATGCAGCCGAGCATCCTGCTTGCTTTTCCCACTGCCTGGCTACACTGTCCACTCATCTTGCAGCTATCAGTAATCAGTGCCCCTAAATCTCTTTCATCCGAGGTCTTGGCTAACACAGTGCTGCCCATACGGTACTCAGAGCAGGAATTCCTTCTACCCAAGTGCAGGACTTTACATTTAGAGACCATTTATGCAGTAAATGTGTGTGCGTGCTCCCACCCCCAGACATTCAGATAGACTGGTGGTGGGAGCGCACCACTTGAGATCCCAGATGCCATAAACAGCGGCGTTTGCCAAACATTACATATGCATGCCAAAAGACTCTGATTGCCCGAGAGCCTGTTGAACCGAACAAAGGTGAGATTTTATAGGCGAACTGTGGGGTTTTCTACAGCAGGTTATTCCAAATGGGGATACTGGCGGGGGGGGGGGGGGGGGGAACAAAACCCAGGATAGTCACAATCATGGGTTTTGTTCTGCTTTAAATCTACAAATTCTACCCAGATATTTTCTACACATTCAGGCTCAGGAAGTGTATGATGTCACCCCTGAGAGCGAACAGTAGAAAATACAGATTGCTTTTCGGGCATATGTCCGGTTGAGTCTCAAGTCCCAGCATTCTATATTCTGCTCACAGTATAAAGTAATTTCAAAGAAAGATGTACAGACATTTGACAGGCATTCCATTTGGCTCCTGTTCACATCCTATGCTATGTCATTTCAGAGATTATTGTGAATGACCCCAGCAGTTTTATGAGTCTCGTTATCGATCCAGCGGCCATTGATTATACAAGTGGTATCAGGTTAAACAGTCCAGCCCTTTACATTTTGGCAGTATTTTAAGTCTAGTCTTGTACGTGCGGTTTGCTTTGACTATATCTGTCTTATAGTTTTTAGCATTGACCAATACATCTACCATAACTCAAGTGAAATACTCTACGCTGCAGACCCTTAAAGCAAACCAGGACAAATGTGACAGCCATAAGTGGTTTATAATTACACATTGGTGACTTTTTGTATTTTCCACAGAGTACCATAATGCCCAGCAATCCCAGGGTATGAGATATCCATAGCTGGAGATTGGGAAGAGAATTGCGATTTTAATAAGAATAAAAGGGAGATTTTTATTATATAAACAGGAGACCGTAATATCTAGATCCATGATTTGGAATAAAATGCAGCCTTCTGTATTATGAAAGAAGACCTAAAGTTTAAAATGACTTTTGTCCCCTTTTTTCCCCAAGCTAATTTGGATTGAAAGATCCCCACAAACCCAAATTTTAATATAATGCACAGTCAGATTGCTCATCAGTGGAAAAGTCAGGCTGATTAGGTCAATCTTTATTACATGTGGAGGCTAAGCGGGTATCAGGTGCTGTAACAGAGCGTCTCAGTCGCTGTAATAACCTGGCCAGCATTGATGAATGTGACCTATGTTGGGCACTCTAACACCAATACGGCACTGCAGCGAGTGAGAGGTAGCGCCAGCTCAGTGCGACTGACTCAGCGCATAGAGCACCAGACGCTGTGTGATTAAAGTCTGTTTTTGAACACATAAACACCTGTAACAAAGCAAAAACACATGGAATTACATTATTTTACACTATGACATTAACACTTTAGTGCCAGACCTGTATTGACAATTCTGCATAAAATTATAAAAAGTCCAAAAAAGTTTCTAAAAATGTTTGTTTGCAGCCAGGAGAGGTCACACAATGTTTAAACACCAGCAAATGAACGGCCATTGAAATGTATGGGAGAGCGACACTGAGTGTAATACCTGGAGCTCTGGAAGCTAGAGCGCCGGCGCTATACGTTGAGCCGCCTGTAATAATAAATTACGCTACATGGTGCTGTAAGAGTCGCTCACCAGATTCCCTTTTATAAATGTGGTTTTGTGTACAGCACCTGGTGTTTACCAGACGCTGCCTGTTGCTACGAAGCACTACCTGGCGCTATCTCTTCTTAAATAACCCCCTTAGTCTGCCAAATCAGGGTTGGGAGGAATAGGATGGAAATGTTAGGTTCTTAGACTTCTCTAAAGAATGATGCCTGAATGACAAACATATGAAGGTTTAAGATGTTACCTTCATTTACAGCCTGAGATCAAACTGGGACTAGCTCAGGGAGCGTAATACAGCCAATGACCCCTCACCTACATCACAATCTCATGCACAACAAATATTCGTATATATGTTTGATTGCTTTTTGAGTTTTGCTGAGAACACAGCTAGCAAGATGAGTTGCTCCATAGCGTGGCCTCATTACGGGCCCCCATCAGCACCCCCACCCCACAGAGACTTATTGGCCAGAAGGTGATGAGGCGAAAACATTGCACACAAAGACTACAATGGTGCGCAGCGCTCGCACAGAGGCCAGGGCACCGCACGTGCAGAGACCATGGCACCGCATGCACAGA
Organism: Gastrophryne carolinensis; assembly: GCA_027917425.1. Lineage (NCBI taxonomy): Eukaryota > Metazoa > Chordata > Amphibia > Anura > Microhylidae > Gastrophryne > Gastrophryne carolinensis. The sequence continues at coordinate 575,916,075 of CM051235.1, forward strand.
GGCCAGAGCAGTTCAATCGACATGGGCAAGGAGAAGCGTATGCGAACGAAGGAGGTGGCATAGGTAGATAAGTCACCAGGCAGGCGTACATGCTGAAGAGGCAATGCTGGAAGCTTGCTCCGGGCCTCCTAGTTCCACGGCCCAGGGGGAACATGCCTGCGCTTCCTCTATGGTATGTATCCCCCTGTGTAAGTGTGGAGACACAAGGGGAGGGGTGTAAACACAGCCACAGAAATCTGTGTGAAATAATTGAAATACTGAAAGACTCAGACTGTCCAGCACTGATGGTGAGAGGGGAGATAAGCGTACTTCTATTATTCATAAAGTGAGGAAATGCCTGCTAGCTTTTAACCCTTGCCTGGACAGTTCCTTTAAGTTCCACTGTAATCCAAGGGGCCCCATTTACTTACAACAATCTTGTCAGCATCCAGCCCAAACACGGAAATGCTGATTGATGGGCTGCTGAGCAGCTCATCAACCTGCATCACATAAGGGTTCAGCAGCAGGAAACTGCTGTAACGTACCTCAGCCCGATCCTCTTTCTCAGCAGCGGTGAGGGCGGCACTGCAGCTGGCACTAGAAGTGTCCTCACTCATGGGGGCCGGCGGCCATCTTTCTGTAGCCCTGGCTAGGGCTAAATTAAAACGTTCCACTGCCATCACCATTTTGAGGAAGAGGATCGGGCTGGGGTAAATTACAGCTGCACGCATATTGCTGCACACTCTGCGTCCCCCGCCACAGCAACCCCCAAAATTTTGGGTCTCTATTGATTTCAATTGTTTTTGCTGACAGAAAAAGTTCTCATTTTTCTCTTTAATGGCGGTATCCATCAATATAAGTCGTCTATACATAGGACTAGAAATGAGCGAACTTTTGAAAAATTCGATTCGGCTGATTCGCCCGAATTTTCCGGGAAAAATCGTTTCGGTCCGAATTTATTCACGACGAAGCACTATTAAGAATTGCTATTTCTGGGCGTCAGAGAGCCTCCATAGGGTTGCAGAACGTTTTGCTTGGCTGTAACATGCATAGGATGCATGCTGGGTTAGTAAAATACTATTGTAAAGAAATATGACATGCAGATCAGAGGCGTCACTATTAGATTCGCTGACGCAGAGCGGCACAATTACAGAGCCTTGAGGTGGCATCAGCATGATGAGCCCATATATTGTCTGAAAGACACACAGTGGAGTTGGCAGCAGCATAGGGAGCCCATATATTGCCCAAAAAACGCACCCTGAATTTGGCAGCAGCATAGGGAGCCCAAATATTGCCTGAAAGACACACTCTGGACTTGGCAGCAGCATCGGGAGCACATATATTGCTTTGCAGCAGCTTTGCAGCAGCAGTAGCAACAGCACGGGGAGCTCATATATTGCCTGAAAGATACACCCGGGAGTTGGGAGCAGCATTAGGAGCCCATATATTGCCTGAAAAACACACCCAGGAGTTGGCAGCAGCATAGGGAGCCCATATATTGCCTGAAAAACACACCCAAGAGTTGGCAGCAGCATAGGGAGCTCATATATTGCCTGAAAGACACACTCTGGACTTGGCAGCAGCATTGGGAGCTCATGTATTGCCCTGAAAAAAACATACACAGGAGTTGGCAGCAGCATTAGGAGCCCATATATTGCCTGAAAAACACACCCAGGAGTTGGCAGCAGCATAGGGAGCTCCTATATTGCCTGAAAGACACACCCAGGAGTTGGCAGCAGCATAGGGAGTACATATATTGCCTGAAAAACACATTGAAGTTGGCAGCAGCATTGGGAGCCCATATATTGCCTGAAAGACACACCCAGGAGTTGGCAGCAGCAGCAGCATTAGGAGCCCATATATTTGCCTGAAAAACACACTGGAGTTGGCAGCAGCATAGGGAGCCCATATATTGCCTGAAAGACACACCCAGAAGTTGGCAGCAGCAGCAGCATTAGGAGCCCATATATTGCCTAAAAAACACATTGGACTTGGCAGCAGCATAGGGAGCACATGTATTGCCTGAAAAACACACCCAGGAGTTGGCAGCAGCATAGGGAGCTCATATATTGCCTGAAAGACACACTCTGGACTTGGCAGCAGCATAGGGAGCTCATATATTGCCTGAAAAACACATTGGACTTGGCAGCAGCATTAGGAGCCCATATATTGCCTGAAAGACACACCCAGGAGTTGGCAGCAGCAGCAGCAGCATTAGGAGCCCATATATTGCCTGAAAAACACATTGGAGTTGGCAGCAGCATTAGGAGCCCATATATTGCCTGAAATACATACCCAGGAGTTGGCAGCAGCAGCAGCATTAGGAGCCCATATATTGCCTAAAAAACACACTCTGGACTTGGCAGCAGCATAGGGAGCACATATATTGCCTGAAAAACACACCCAGGAGTTGGCAGCAGCATAGGGAGCTCATATATTGCCTGAAAGACACACCCTGGAGTTGGCAGCATCAACAGCAGCAGCAGGAGCCCAAACATTGCTTGAAACAGACACTGGAGTTGGCAGCAGCAGCCCAAAAATTGGCCTAAAGACACACCCTGGAGTTGGCAGCAGCAGCAGTAGCAGGAGCCCAAACATTGCTTGAAAGAGACACTGGAGTTGGCAGCAGGAGCCCAAAAATTGGCCTAAAGACACACCCTGGAGTTGGCAGCAGCAGGAGCCCAAACATTGCTTGAAAGAGACACTGGAGTTGGCAGCAGGAGCCCAAAAATTGGCCTAAAGACACACCCTGGAGTTGGCAGCAGCAGCAGTAGCAGGAGCCCAAACATTGGCTGAAAGAGACTCTGGAGTTGGCAGCAGGAACCCAAACATTGACTGATAGACACACCCTGGAGTTGGCAGCAGCAGGAACACAAAAATTGTCTGAAAGGCATACCCTAAAGTTGGCATCAGCAGGAACACAAAAATTGTCTGAAAGGCATACCCTGAAGTTGGCATCAGCAGGAACCCAAAAATTGTCTGAAAGGCATACCCTGAAGTTGGCATCAGCAGGAACCCAAAAATTGGCTGAAAGGCACACCCTGAAGTTGGCATCAGCAGGAACCCAAAAATTGTCTGAAAGGCATACCCTGAAGTTGGCATCAGCAGGAGCCCAAAAATTGGCCTAAAGACATAAATATGTTTTGCACCATTTGGAAAGTGTAAAACGTGGCACCATGCTGAATCTACTCGCATGCATCAGCCATTGGTGGGTGGAAATCCTGGCTGATCCATCCCTGATTCATTTTTACAAAGGTGAGTCTCTCCACATTTTTAGTTGACAGACGAGTTCTCCTCGGCGTTACTATGGCCCCCGCCGCACTAAACACCCGCTCAGATGGCACGCTACTGGCCGGGCAGGACAGCTTTTCCAGGGCAAACTCTGCTAGTTGTGGCCACAAGTCAAGTTTGGCTGCCCAGAAGTCCAGCGGATCCTCAAGGTGTGTTGGCATGGTCATGTCAAGGTATGACACAACCTGCTGGTTCAGGTCCTGCTCCAGGTCTTCCTGCTGCTCATGAGTAGCCTCACTATGCGGGTGAAGAAAGCTACTCATTAGCGACTGAAGACTGAGGCTGCTGCTGATGGAGCTGCGAGAGTATGGACCATGGCGCAGATAGGCATCGGCCAACTGACTACGTAGAATGTCTTTGTAGTAGGTCAGTTTGTCCTCCCTCTTGGCGGGTTTAAAAAATGCCCCCATTTTGTGCCGGAAGCGAGGGTCCAATAAGGTGGAGAGCCAGTAGTCATCCCGCAGAAAAATGGAAACAATTCTGTGGTCACTACGCAAGCACATGAGCATGCTTCGTGCCATTTGTGCAAGTGACTCGGAGGGACTACCTGTCTCCATCTCCACTGCATACTGCCACGGTGTGTCTGGGTTCTCTGTCTCACCTTCCTCACAACCCTCTAGCTCCTCTGGCTGCTCCTGCTCCTCCTCTCCTGTCAGCTGACTAGATAAACCAGCCATTTCGCCAAGCCTAAACTGTGCTTCACTGTGCCCCTCCTCCTACTCCTCCTCCAGTTCAGCTCCAACAGGGTTCATGTGGCCGTAAGATGTAGACGCCATGTCTCCAGTGCCCTGACCAGCCATGGTTTCCAACATGTGTTGTAGTACATGAAGCAGTGGAATCACGTTGTTCATCCCATAATCCTGGCGACTGACAAATAAAGTGGCTTCCTCAAAGGGCCTGAGCATACGGAAGGTGTCACCTATGAGCTGCCACTGGTTGACATTGAAGTTACACAGGGGAGTCCCCCTATCCGCTTGGATCATCAAGAAATCCGTGATGGCTTTTCTCTGTTCGTATAGTCAGTCCAACATATGGAGGGTGGAATTCCAACGGGTGGAAACATCGCAAATCAGACTATGTTGGGGACTACCGTTCTGATGCTGTAGCTCAAGAAGGGTGTGCTTGGCGGTGTAGGAGTGGCTGAAGTGCATGCAAAGTCTTGCAGATGGGGGGAAGACTTCAGAAACCACTTCACAACCAGATTGAAGACGTGAGCCATGCAGGGCGCATGGGTCAGGTTTCCTTGTCGCAGCGCAGACAAAATGTTCTTCCTATTGTCAGTAACCATGGTTCCCATTTTCAGTTTTCTTGGAGTAAGCCATGTTTGGATTACTTGATGAATACATTTTAGCAGTTCCTCCCCTGTGTGACTCCATTCGCCAAGACAAACCATGTGAGGCACAGCGTGACACCTCCGTGCCCTGCACACATGGTAGACTAGAGGGGCATTGAGACTTGACCCTACAGTGGAGGGTGAGGAGATGGCGGAGAATGAGGAGACCGAGTCGCACGGTGTCACAGGCACAACGCCCAGGGAGCACGGAGGCCGAAGCGGCGTGACCTGTTCAAGTTGCTGCTGCTGCAAAGGAACCACATTCACCCAGTGGGCCGTAAATGACATGTACTGTCCCTAACCGTAGTTACAGCTCCAGACGTCGGCGCTGCAATGCACTTTGGTACACATCGACAGGCTCAAGGACTGGCCCACCTTCTGTTCAACAAAATTGTGCAGTGCTGGTACTGCCTTCTTGGCAAAGAAATGACGGCTTGGGACTCTCCACCTCGGTTCGGCACAAGCCATCAGTTCTCTGAAAGGTGCAGAGTCCACCACCTGAAAAGGGAGCGACTGCAGCACCAGCAACTTGGACAGGAGCACATTCAGCTTCTGCACCATAGGATGAGAGGGCGCATACTGCTGTCTCTTGACATGGCTTCGCTGATGGATTGCTGGCGGGATGCATGACTTGGAGGAGGAGCAGGAGCATCTGGAGCGACAGAGGATGGGTATGACGCACAGCTGCCTTCAGCTGAGGTGCTGGAGCCTTGGCTGGCAGAAATTTGGAGCGGCGTGCCACTTGGTGAGGAAGCAGCCTGGACCACCTCTTCGGAGCCTCGGTTCTCCCAGGCCGCGTTATGGTGACGCAGCATATTTTGACGCAGGGCCGTGGTGCCAACATTTGGACTCTGGCCACGCTTCACTTTCTGCTTACACATCTTGCAAGTGGCCATGTTACCCTTCTGCGGATGCTTGATGAAAAACTGCCACACTTCCGAGCAGTTAATTTTCCCACCAACAGCCCGTACTGATTGACTGCTACTGCCGCCAACTCCAGGAACCCCTGCTCCACTACCTCCCGATAAGGTAGCCTGCCGCGCAGCAAGTGATCTACCCCGGCTACGTTTGGCTCCAGATTTTACAATTCTGCCCCCATGCTGACTGCCAACCATGCTGCAAACACCTTGCTGCCTCAGCTGCTGACTCCGGGCCAACCTGCACCCCTCTTCTCCTGATGATGATGAGGAAGCACCCGGCTCCCAAGTGCAATCGGCTTCATCATCATCTTCAGTGTTGTGTCTGCACGTCACTGATGTTCTCAATTTCCTCAACAGTGTCTGGTGCAGGAGCAGGAACGCTTGCCACCCCACCTCCCACGCCACTCTCCACATCACTATTTGTCTGCCTAACGAAAGAAGCCACCTCCATTTCTTGGCTGGGCAGTAGCTGCTGACTGTCCTCTATCTGATCGTCCTCACTAAAGAGTGGAGCTGAACCCAAAGCATAGGATACGTCACTGGGGGTGGGAACGGCGTAGGACAGAGGCAATTGGAGGACAGGGACTGCTCCTGGGCCATGCCAACTCAGGGTTGTGTCAGAGGAACCTACCGACTGTAGACTGGGGGTGTCAGATGTAACTTGTGATGATGTGGATGACCGCGTTAACCAATCTACGACGACAGATGCGTTACTGGTGGAGACATGACCGCTAGCAGATACTAGCAGATCAGGTCTCTCACTGCGACTCCTGCTGCCACTCGCCCCTAGTCTGCTGCGACCTCTGCCTGCTGAATCTAGGCCTCTGCCACTCCTCTGTGAACATCCTGGCACTTGTCTGCCTGACATTTTTATGTATTTGAAATGTGCAACAGGCACTTTAAAAAATGTGTTTACTTTAAAAAGCAGAAGGTAAATAAACTGAGGAACTGCTTCTCTGTAACAGATACTATGGAAATTGGCAATATGGGATGCCCAGTGCTCAGGAGTTTGTAAAGCAGGCATAAAAACACTTTTAAAACTGTGCTCTAGTTAGATGAAATCAGCTGAAAGACCTGCTTCTGTGTAACAGATAGGGTTAAATGTGCAAACAGGGGATGCACAGTGTCCAGGGGTTTTCAAAGTAGACACAAAAACAATTAAAAGTGATCTCTAGTTAGATGAAATCAGCAGAAAGACCTGCTTCTGTGTAACAGATACTATGAAAATTGGCAATATGGGATGCCCAGTGCTCCGGGGTTTTTACAGCAGACACAAAAACACTTTAAAAACTGTGCTCTACTTAGATTAAATCAGCTTTAAGAACTGCTTGTGTGTAACAGATAGGGTTAAATGTGCAAACATGGGATGCCCAGTGGCCAGGGGTTTTTACAGCAGACACAAAAACAATTAAAACTGTGCTCTAGTTAGATGAAATTAGCTTCAAGACCTGCTTGTGTGTAACAGATAGGGTTAAATGTGCAAACATGGGATGCCCAGTGGTCAGGGATTTTACAGCAGACACAAAAACAATTAAAACTGTGCTCTAGTTAGATTAAATCAGCTTTAAGACTTGCTTGTGTGTAACAGATAGGGTTAAATGTGCAAACATGGCATGCCCAGTGGCCAGGGTTTTTTACAGCAGAACCAAAAGCAATTTAAAACGGTGATCTGGCTATTAAATCAAATGAAAATAAAAAAAAGCTTTCTCTGTCACTTTATCTGCTGTCCCTGCCTCGATCTTTCCCTGGCTCTCTGTGGCTCTTTGTCTTTCCCTTTCCTTCCCTGTCTCTACCCAGCTCTGTTCTCGCCGCAATACAACGCTGAAATGCGCACCAGCAAGATGGCCGCCGCTTATATACCGCTGTGACGTCACCAAGGTTCCTGGCTGCTGATAGGCTGCATGTGACCTTCCCATGATACCTTGCCCCAGGGGATATGTCCAGACACGTCCATCCACCATTTTACAATGCCTGTAATTGCAGTAAATGGAGGTTAAAGAAAAAATTCAATCGATCGAATAGCGGGGAAATTCTGATTCATTCAGAATCTAATATTTCATGAAATTCGGAACGAATTCGGGTTCGTCCGAATCTATTCGCTCATCTCTAAATAGGACTATACAAATACCTTACCTTAAATGGGACCTTTCATTCCGTTCACTTTAAGGAATATTTCCCAACAAATCTTCCATGGAAAAACACAAGTTGTCTGATCATTCATGAATTACTTATGCAATTGCACAGTGTAACTGTACCATTAGAAATACTGGTCCTGGACTGGCTTCATGGAATCTAAGCAGGAATAGATTAAGTGTGGTGGAAGAATTTGGGCAGTATGTCTTGTGGAGCCCCCAAGTCAGAAATTGTAGATCAACATCTGGCCTTATGAAAAAGAGGTGGAGGCCCAAGAACGGGAACCCTGATTTGATAAGCTTACCATCTAGACCTTACAGTCTTGTCACCCTTTGGAGCAAGTGCTCAGTTACCATAAAATTGCAAATGGAACAGTCACCTGCTAGAGATCATAGAGTGTGAAGGCACATGTGAAATCCTGGACTCGAGAGAGGGAGGAAGCAATTCAGAGCTCTTAGGTAGTGGAAAATGTAGGGGTGAATTTATTTTTATTTACATACAAACTTTGCCTTTAAGGGGTTTATTTAGGATGCGCTAGTGCCACGTAGTGCTAGGTGAATGTCAGGCTGCAGTACAAAAGGTGTAGTTATAAGTCAATCAATCAATCAGTCAATCCAAAGTGCCTCTGGTAGTGGTCCCATCTATCAACAGCGCCGGGGCGATGGGATGCGTGCCGGGAATGAGTTCCCTACAGTGCCAGATAGGACCAGGCGCTCACCCTGCACAGTGTGGCCTTATCCTATACATTTCAATGGGCTGGGATGCTTGTAATCATTTTGGAATAGTTTTTAAGCCTTTTTTGCACTTTTGAGTCATGCTGCAAACTTGTGTTTTTGGTCATGCAAAACCTGTGTCAATTGGAGCGCCATCCCCTTAAGGGACGTGCCACTTGACTGGCTTGAGCTCCTATCAGGAGCTAGACCAGTCGGCCAGTAGGAGGTGAGGGGGAGGTGATGGAGGGGAGGGGGTTACTATATAAGGGTGTCCCTCCCTATCCCTCTTTGACCCGTCATCCTCCATTGCACTAGACAGAGCAGTGACACCCACCCTCCCCTAAATTGGGTTAATGTTGCAATGTTACTTTTTAATAGCAGTGTATACGTACGTATTCGTCATGTGCGAGGTGTAATAATTAAATAAAAATATATATATATATATATATATATATATATATAGTGCAGTGTACTATACTTTGACAAAGTAGTTATTTTAGGTATGCTTGTTAAAAAAGAGGATACTGATTGAAAAGATTCAAGATTCAAAAAAAAAAAAAAAACAGGTATGATGAATATGATGAATGAAATGAGAATTTGGATGTGATTGGAAATGAGGATGTGTATGTGATTAGGGTTAAGGTATTAATAATCATTGTTCAGGATTATTCTTGTCACAGCTGGTGGGGCGGTCTCCTCCCTTTCTGGTCTGAGTTAGCAGGGTAAATGAGTGCTGAGGCGTAGAAAGGGGGCTGTTTTTGAACATAGAATGAGTCAGGTGGGCTGGTGTAGTTGCGAGGATGGCTACAATTTTTTGTGTAGCCACGCTGCGTTATGTTGCACCCTGGCAATTACTTTGTGCAGTGGCGGAAAGACGGAGGTAAAAACTGGCGCTAACTGGAGCTGGGATAATCGGCAGTCGGGTCCAACAGGCGCTGACACAGGCTGGCTAATACCTAGTGCAACAATCAAAGCGAGTTAGTTAGCATCCGGCGTTGCGACTTCTAGCACCATTGTAGTCCACAGTGTAGCCATGCTGCCGTTATGTTGCACCCTGGCAGTAAGCCCTGTTGAGCTCTGAGACTGACAGAGATGGTGGCGGAGCTTAAAAAACGGCTTCTGCTGATTTAGGTGCATCAAGGGTTTTCCTTGCAGGTTTAGTTTGGGTCGCTTGCCACTCAGACACTATTGAAATTGTATCATTCCAAAGATATATACATTATGGAGTGCTTTATTGTAACATTTTTGTTACAGAACTTGCATTGTGACTCGTCAGTAACTGAAACGCAGGATGTAGATGGACCAAAATGACATTTTTTTAAAATAGAAAAATCTGTTTTTGTGGCTTCTTTTTGTTACTAATGTTTAATTGCATTACTAAAATGCAACCTAAATGTACTATAGCGTTTGTCCCCTTTGTCCCTAGCAGTGATATCTTGTAACAGTAATGATGAAACGCCGACCAGCGCCGGAAAAATACAGTGCTAATCTTTCGAAGGAGGAGAAAAAATCATAAATACTTTGTGCAGTGGCGGAAAGATGGAGGTAAAAACTGGCGCTAACTGGAGCTGGGATAATCGGCAGTCGGGTCCAACAGGCGCTGACACAGGCTGGCTAATACCTAGTGCAACAATCAAAGCGAGTTAGTTAGCATCCGGCGTTGCGACTTCTAGCACCATTGTAGTCCACAGTGTAGCCATGCTGCCGTTATGTTGCACCCTGGCAGTAAGCCCTGTTGATCTCCAAGACTGACAGAGATGGCGACGGAGCTTAAAAATTCCGCTGATTTAGGTGCATCAAAGATTTTTCTTGCAGGTTTAGTTTGGGTCACTTGCCACTCAGACAATATTGAAATTGTATCATTCCAAAGATATTATTATGTAGTGTTTTATTGAGTTGGGGTAATAGTGGGAGATAACACGGAGCTGTAGTCCGGTCATGTCTTTCAAGTGTCCCCAATGTAATTCTCTGTATTTTTAAATTTTTAATGTGCTGCCATCACCCCCCAACATAAAAAAACAGGAATAACAACAGGTGCTATATGCCTATAACCCCCTTTTAACAGCACCCTTATACAAGCGTATACAAGCCCTAAGGTAGAGCCCAGCGGCTGGCCAGGAGCGATAGAAAGCAGAGCGCTGGCGGTCTGAAGCTGGCTCTGCATTACAGGCGCATAGACCGTCTTGCAAGAGATGCTTATCTAGTGCCCTCCTGCAAAAATAATGAATAAGGCTCTAAGCTTATATGATTAGCACATTTGACTGCAACATATAAACCAATGTGTTCTTTATGAGATTATTGTACCTGTACCTGTGAAACTGAAAATCAAATATCTGTTCTGTACTTTGTAATGTGTTGAGAAAATAAGCCATTCCCATGGTGTGTACCTATGTTTTCACATGTCTGCCTTTATATCAGCTTCTTAGCTTGCTAGTACACCACGCGACCCCCTGCGTATGCATCACATACTTATTTCATAAGCTGCCTGGGGAAAAATGCTGAGATGCTGCCGTAGTGAAATACTAGGATGAGGAGAAAACATCTTATCTTGCTGGCGCTCTTTGTGACACACAGAGGCAGCCACACACCCTGAATGGTAACAAAACAGGACTCGGAATAGAAGGATATATATTTTTTTGAAAGCCACATAAAGGAGCACAGTCGCGAAAAAATGGCCCAATGATAAAAATACATATAAATATGCTAGATGGTGGGAGGAAGGGTCACTTTTACACTCAGCATCTAGAAATATTCAGCCAGGTTTGTTTCTTTTATTTTAATGGAAGGAAGAGGAAATCAAATGTTCTGTCACCCCTGATACACTAAAACACGTCACCCCTGGATTTTATTCCTACCATGAGAGAATAAACCAAAAGCTTGGTGTAATGCCCTGTGGGACCCCTACCTTCTGTGAGCTGGCAACCCCCAATCTCCAATGCCACTTTCGCCTATAGTCAAGGCCCTGTTTTCCGGGAGGCTCAATACGCCTCGCTTGACACGGTTGCCCAGGTCTTAGATGGCGCAAAGGATGCCAGCTTACGGTGAAGAGAGAAGAAACACAGAGAATTCTATGGCCAGGGTCGTACACAGGTGATCAGTCCGAGAATACGTCTATACACAGGGATGAGGCAGGAGAGTAGTCAAACAATAGCCAAAGGTCAATGTTAAAGAATTATTTAATTTGATTTAAAAGCTTGACTTCTGAAATCTCTATTCTGTATTCTGAGATATAGAGGTCTCCTTTAAATGTGCTAGCTGTTGTAAAAATAACCACTCGCTATAGAAAGATGATATAGCCATCAACAGCTGATACCCTCAGATAAGCCAGCACTATGAGCTAATGTATATTAATTTGACTGTTCACTTGTGATTGGATGTAACATATGTTTTGCCCAAATATGTCCTAACACGCCCATTTGTTTCACTATATTAAAAGCCAGTGGGAGGTAATTTCGAGAGTGACCTTTCTGGGGGTATATGGAAACTGGTCCGTGTGTTTTTGGGTGACAAGAGGTTTCTCAGAATTCGGACTCCATTCAAGCACAGATTACCTTGACAAACTTGAAGTCTACCTAAAATTCCCCAACAGTCATGCCTGATGGTCAGAGGTAATGCAGTATCCAAGAAGGTCAGGCAAAGATCAAGGTCGGGCAAGCAAAAGATCGGTTCGGGCAGCCCGTTGTGTCGGTAACAAATATAGCACAGATAAAGTAACACCCTTTACAATTAGCTGTAACGGGCCAGGGCTACACTATTTAAAAGGATGACTGGCCAATGGGAACACAGGGGAGAAACTGTGTGATTTGTGGCACTTGGAACCTGGACAGGATTGGAGGACAGATCTCAGGGGCTGGACGGCCCTGGCTGCGGAGTGGCAACTCATAGAGCCGCTCCATCCGATAGCAGGGCACATGCCCGCACAACTGCATGGAAGTGAGAGAAGTAGCCAGGGCATCTTGCCGCGTTCTCTGACTTCCGGGAGCGGCGGTCCACCCGACGCAGGTTCATTACAATCGGCGGGAGTTTTATTTAGTTCAGGTGTATAAGTTACCCCTCCTCTCATGTGTTTATATGGATTTTTAATATTATACACTTTCATTATAGTGCTCCTTTAATGTTTGTTGTTTATTAGCATTCTCTTTTCCTTTCAGATGCATCAGCATTGCTATTATAACCTATTATAATGATATGCTGTCAGTTCATTGGAAATCAGACTACATCAAGCTGTAAATTCACAGCTCTGAATTTGTGTACATTGTCAATATAAGCCTTTATTGTGAAATATTGTATCTCGGTGTGAGATCCCAAAAATGTAGCTGGCAGCAATTTAAAGGCGATATAGCGGCCATTAGAATACCTAAGCCATGCTTCACTTAAAACGTGGCATACCTCCCAGCTTTGCGAGGCGCAGAAAAAGGACACCCTTTGCCATAAAAATATTTATGTGAAAGACACACTAAGCAAAAAGCAATCAATATAAACTATTATTCCTTTATAATGGCATTTGGCAATGGGCAGTGCAATAAATTAGAAATTGGGTGTGCTGTAAAATCCTTTAGGTGGGTAAATAGGACATTTATTAAAGCAGATCCACTCCTCTAACTAAAGATTCAAAAGAGAATGGGAAGTTCCTCTATAAAGGACACACCTCCATAAATGAATGTGACATGAAACAACAATTACTCTAATAAAACAATTTATATTATATAAGTAAACCAATGTATATTCTATCTGATACAATGGAGGTCATGCAAATTATTTAGTGAAGTGAGTTCTACTCTGGGTGCACATTTGGGGGTAAATTGCAGCCTGCATCTCGGTGGGCTTTTTAATTTTAACGCACCAAAAAGGCAATAAAAATATTTGTTTAAATTTTCCCTAAAAAAATCACCTGCACATTTCATGTGGCATTTTAACATATGAGGTGCATCATTTTCCGCTATCCACTATCTATCCATTAACTATCCGCTATCCACTGTTTTCCACTATTTGCCATTACGGACTGGGGGGATTCTGCACACTCATGTTATGGGGTGATTGGGGGGATTCTGCCATGTCCTGTTGGCTTGGGGGGTATTTTAACACTATTTGTTTCAGAATTATTTTATTCCTCCAAATCCTAGATGCGCCTTATGGGCAAGCGCAAAAGATACAATGTATTATAAGCACATACACAGGCATACAAGGGGGTAATTAACTCAAAATGGTTTATTCTGGCATCCATAGCAGGCTTTCTTCAGCATATCAATAGGAAACACAGGTCTTCACAGCAATTGCTTTCCACAATTTAAGGTGACCCTCCAGGGCTACTCACAGTTCATATAAGGGCACTTTAGCCCTAAAAACCAAAGAAATACACTAGTGGCCCTCTATACCAATGAACCCGTGCAAAGCCTGATGGGGGTATACAAACACTAAGAACAAAAAAAAGGCTGCCCTTGGTAAATGTAGCCACAAGAGAATCATCTGCAAACTCACCCCACGGAGTGCGTAGAGTGGAGTTTTGGGAGCCCCCCTTGCGTGCTTTTTTGCCCTAAGTATTGCTGCTATCTTGCTACATCTCCATTTTTCTTTTTCTTTTTATAGTATGTATGTTTTAGAAACTTTTTTTTTGTTTAGAGATTGTATTTATGTCTTGATAAGCACTTGCGCTTTACTGATTCACTTCAAGGTTTTGGTATGAATCTTTGAGATTTTTATTTGTAATATCCTTTGGTGTGTATTTTTCTGTATTATGGATGTGATATAATCTATGGCCATAATCATATTGACGTGGAGGCTGATTCATTACTAACGCCAGGTATTGCCAGATGAGCGTCTATATAGCATTGCTTAGAGCGACCGCTAGTAGATGCTGTAAGCAGATATCGGGAGCTGTAACAGAGTGCTTCAGTCGCTCTAGTAACCTAGCCGGCATTGATGAATGTGATGTGTGTTGGGTGCTCTAACACCAGTCCAGCGCTGTAGCGAGCGAGAGGTAGCGCCAGCTCAGTACGACTGGCACTCGGCACTCCACATCATATTTATAAAAAAAACTGCACACAGTGTCGACGCTCTAAATCTGGTCGCCATAACATACAGTGTCAGACTCTGTGTGATTAAATTCTGTTTTTGAACACATATCCATCAGTAACAAAGCGAAAACACATGGAATGACATTGTTTTAACACTGTGACAATAACACTTTAGTGCCAGACCTGTAATGACAATTCTGCATGAAAAAATGAAAAAAAAAAAATAATCAAACCTGCTGTTTAAACACAAGCAAATAAACGTCCATTGAAATGTATTGGGGGGCGACAGTGCGCGAAAAATAATACCTGGCGCTTTGGAAGATAGAGCGCCAGCGCAATACGCTGAGCCGCCTTTAATAATACATCGGATGCTACATGGCGCTGTTAGAGTCGCTCACCAGATTCGCTTTCACCTAGCGTTCACCAGACGCTGCCTGCCGCTACGAGGCACTACCCTTTGTGCGGCCATTTGTGTGTGTGTGGGGGGGGGGGTTGCGGCTATTTCGGGCCACGTATCACAAGGGTGGCCTTTTTGGCACTTTAGCTCCAAGGTTGCCACCTGGTCGGTAATTATTTTTTTACTTTACTGGCCACTGGTGGCTCATCAGCATGCTTCTAACACCCTTCTATATCATATATATAACCTATAGCGCCAGCTTCAGTGCGCCGGCATTCCCGTTTAATCTGGCACTGTGCTAGGTATTACACTGATGCTAGCATGCATTGCACTGAACGCTAATTAATTCACTTTGATTGTTGCACTAGGTATTAGCCGGTCTATGTCAGAGCATGTTGGACCCGCCTGCCGATTATCCCAGTGCCAGTGAGGGCCAATTGTACTGCCATTTTTTCAGTGCTCCCCAGCATATTTATGAATTTTTTCCAGCACTCGTTAGCATTTCGTCATTACAGTTACAATCAGTCACTGCTGCGGACCGAGGGGACAAACTTTACAGTGCGTTTAGGCTGCGTTTTAGTTGTTGGTGTCCATATTACCCAATGTTAAGCGAAAGCAGCCATTAAAATACATTTTAATAACACAAAAAAGAGCCATTTGGACCATCTAGGCCCTTTGTTTCAATTATTGACAAGTCCCAATGCAAGTTCTGTACAAATAATGTACTAATTAAAAACATTAAACACTTCAATCTAGTTTTGCCCTTTGTTCTCTATGGGATCTTGAGCTACAGTGGCAGGTTTCATCATTTTCGGCACTATATTTAAGTAATACACTAGCTGGCGCCACATTGGCCTTGTCGTTTTTTCAGTTATTAAACTGACGCAGCTTGCACTGAGGCCAAAAAAGTGGCGCAGTGTGACACTGGCGCTTCTTAAATAAGGCTCCCTGTTTATTCACTTTAGCTGTAATGTAGTTATACATTCCTAGAAATATTAAAGCCCACCAAAGCTATCCTCTCTATGGTACTTGTAATGTCTTAAAGTACCTCTGACTATTGAGCCTCTCAGACATTAGTCTTCATTTGCAGTAATTCGATTAAGGCATGCTTTTGCCTCACTTCACAGAATGCTGGGAATATGTGAAACAACTGTTCAGGCCAAACAAGATCTATATTATGCTGCATCTTAATATCTTACCCTTGAGATGACATAAAGGTCGTCTTGATGATTTTAGCTGGATCCAAGAGATTTTGAAGTGCTATAATCAGCCTTTAGAAAGTAGAAGGTTAATTGATAGTTTTTAGTTTGTCATTAATAGAATTACATCAAAATTTGCATTAAACAATTTTTATTATGTATGTTTCCTAATTGTACACTGAAACACTATGAACCCAATAGATGGGTTTTGCTAATTTGCTGGTGATAATTACAACATTACAGTTTGCAGGCTTCATGGGGGATTAGGAAAAATAACTTTACATTTAGCTTCAATAGCTAATTTGCCATCATTAAAGTCTAAGAGGCCGATTCATCAATAGCGCCAGGTAGCGACAGATGAGCGACTGTAGCGTGATTTTTTCAGCGCCAGCCAGTATTCGCTGTGCTTGGCCAGCGTTAGCTTGATGACAGCGACTCAGTCGGTGTGCGGTAATGTTGAATACGGGCTGGGGGGTCGCTGTTTCACAGGTCCAGCGTTGTATGTGAGCGCCTGACAACGAATGGCCAGAGCGAACGGCTAGCTTCATATTCATCAAAAAATCATGCTCCGAATGTGCTGTCGCTGTCCATTCCTTGTTTAAACCCCAGAGCGCTGGCGCCGATCTGTATTAACTAGTTTTTAACCCCTAAACAACCATATTTTTTGAATGTAACATTATACATGTTTTTAGAATCATTTTGTTATATGAATACATTAATCTCAGACCTGTTAGATCAATTCTGCACATATTTTTTTTTTTTTGACTTAAAAATAAATCCTAACATTGCAGAAGTGTTCTCCGATTTTTTGACATTAAAAAAATTAAAAAAAAAATTATTACCAATTAATCATGAATTATTATAGATTGCTCCATTGAAATGCATTGGACATCGCCAGGGAGCGACAGCTCATACCTGGCGCTGTGAGGGAATTTGCAGCGGCGCTGTTCGGTCCAGCCGGCTTCATGATGAATGCCGCGCTAGCCGTCGCTCTCGCCGGCGCTAGCCTCATTTTGCTTGATAAATGCGTCATTGTGACCGCCGCGGGCGTACTTGAGTCGGTAGTCGCCGTTAGCTGCCGCTACCTGGCGCTCGTCAGACACTACCTGGCGCTATCGCTTGATGAATAAGGGCATTAGTAAGACTTCAAGTATGGTTTAGACTCAGGTCAAGTTAAGATTGACCAGAATTTTGACAAATCTATTTAGTTTATTCAAAAACTATTTGTATTTAATTCAGGCGAAATGTGTCCAGTATATCTCTATTTAAAGTGGAACAAAACCCACCAGTGGCCGGCCTGTAATCTAAAAGATTCCAGGCACACAGTGGGGCATTCCAAATCGCTATGCTTCACTGTGTGAAACCCCCCAGGAAGGCCGTCTTATGGTCTGTACCACTAACAGTGGCCCTTACTCATCTGCAGAATCCCAGGATTACTGGGATAAAGTCACCCAGCATGGCTTTGGCACCCAGGGCGATTTCCCTGGTCACTCTCCCCTAAAAAAGCCATGAGAATTGGGGTGACTCAAAGTTAAGTAGTGATTGCTTTGTAGCATGGTCCAGTCATCTTAGCAGAAATAACAATATATACAAGTGTATGGGCCGGCCACAAGCTGATTTATTGGTTTTTGGGAGCAAGGGCGGATATTGCTTAAAGGAGCACTATCGGGAAATGTTGTAATAATAAAAATCTATATAAACACATCAGCTAATAAGAGGAGGGGTCACTTATACACCCGAACTGAACAAGCGCGGGAAAACTTTACTAAATGGGAATGAGAAGTCTGTGTTATGGTGGTTGTTAATCAAATGTCATTTGTAGAGCACAGAGCACTGGTAGGGTGGTAAACAGAAAAAAAGGGAGGCGATACAGCACCAGGGAGAGCTTTGTGGCTGAGAATGAGCAGTTTACACTGAATTCTATATTGTATGGGTAACCAATATAATGACTGGGTGGAGGGTGGAGACATCAGTGTAGTAATTAGACAGATAGCCAAGCCAGGCTGCTGCATTCAGGATGGATTGGAGATAGTTTAGTGAGTAGAGATGGGTTAACCCAAACTGCAAAGTTCGGGTTCGTACCAAACTTTGCAATTTTGGGTTTCCCAAACCCAAACATGGACTGAGCCCATCAACCCACTTCACCTAGTGGTGCACGCACCTGAGCCTGTGATCCTCAGCAGTGGCGGACCAGCAGCAGAATTTGAATTTGGCCCCAGCAGGGGCTACAAAAAGATGACTGCTGGCTCCTATGAGTGAGGACACTAGAAGCGGCACTAGAAGCCCTCAATCATGGGAACGGGCGGTTATCTTTCTGTAGCCCCGGGTGGGGCCACATTCAAACGCCGCTGCCGATCTGCCACCTCCGCCGCCTCTCAGAGGAAGAGGATCACGGGCTGAGGTGAGTTACATCAGCACGCTTAAAGCGGTCCTTCACTCTGAATAAGAGTCTATCTTATATGTTTTCCACACCCTGCACATACAGATTGCTCACATTAAAAATCATCCTACCTGCATCTACTGCATGTTATGAGCCTTTAAACATCCAAGATGGCGGCTCATGGAACATCAGGCAGCCTGCAAACAGGAAGTGCCTTCTGACTGTGCTGCTCTGCATTCTGGGATTGCTGACCTTTTCCTGACCCCAGCTCTGCTCTGTCTGAGCAAAGCACAGCTATAAACCGCCCTCCTGTACTTAATCCCACTCTCCTCTCCTCAGTAAGTGTGATGCTTCTGAGTCAAGATGGCGGCGCCCGTATCCTAAAGTCCTGAACAGAGTTGCAGCCCGGTGGGGGAAAGAATAATAAGTAAGTGACTAAAAACTTAAAATATATTAACTTTAGATGCGTTTTTTAAGGGTTTGGGCTTTTTAATAAATAATGGTGAAGGTCCAGTTTAATGCTGTGCACACCCCAAAGTCCGGGCCCCCACTAATTTCAGTGGGGACCGGGTTTCAGGTCCCCAAACCCGAAAATTTATTCAAAATTCATCCGAGCTTGCCGGCACCAAACTTTGTGGTGAGTAGTGAGTTACAGAAATCAGGACGAGAATGGATTGGGGCAACAATAAGCATTTTTCTTGTGTCTACAGCAAGAAAGGGAGCAGATTCCAGAGATGTTTTTGAGATGCAGGCGGCATGAGCACAAATCATCCCCTTGATCTGGAAACCTTCACTATTCACAATGGCTTATCAAGAAATTCCATTGCCTGGAAGGTCCCTTTAAATAAAGTAATCCGTTGGTAGACAGTATTAGCAGAGATCTTGAAAGATAAAACTTCCAGTTTATTTTATTTTACTTTTTTGGAGCGTGTCATTAGTAAACCCTTCTGGGGGGATCTGTGTTTGTGCCAGTATCACTATTATGTTGTATTTATGCACAATCACGTTCCTCTGTATACACAGGACTAAGGAAAGCATTTATCAGCTCTGTCTCCTCTTGTTCTCAATTTCCAAGTATCCTGATAATATTTTTAGAAATCCTACAAGCTCTGATTGATGGTTTTCCTTTTAATATATTTATGATTTTTTCCATTTTTTTCTCTCCTTTGGCAATGTGCCTTACGTTAATAATGTTTGCTTAGCTTATTTAAAGGTAAAAACTTGGGCCCTTATTTATGAAGGAATAGCGACAGGTAGCGACTGGAGAGCGGCCGGTAATGACGGGCCCCGCCACGAGAACGCCGGCTCCCCACCACAATCACACATTTATCAAGGCAATCCTGCTTAGCGACTGAGATAGCGCCAGATAGCGACTCATTCATCATTATTCCAGCCTCAGCCCACAGCGCCAGCGTCCGACCTTGAACAGCGACAGGTATGACCTCTCGCTACCTGGCGCTCTCCAATGCATTTCAATGGAACAATCTTTAAATATTCATAATTAATTGTTATTAATTTTTTTTTTTTTTAAATGTGAAAAATTCTGTGACCACTCCTGCCATTTTAAATAATTTTTTTAAGATAAAAAAAGAAAAAAAATGTACAGAATTGATATTACAGGTCTGATATTAATGTATTCATATTACAAAATTATTTTAAAAACTTGTTTTTTTTTGGTTTCCAAAAATATGGTTGTTTGGGGGTTAAAAAACTACTTTTAACCCATCGCCGCCAGCGCTCTGGGGTTTAAACATGCATTTTACAGCGCAAGAATTTTTTGAGCGTGATTTGTTAATGAATATGGTGGAAGCCGGTCGCTCTGACCAGTCGCTATCATGCGCTCCCATACAGTGCGGAACCTGTCAAATAGCGACACCTCACCCAATATTCAACATTACGGCAAGCCGCTATCGACTACCGAACAACGGCCAAGCACAGCGACTACTAGCGGGCGTTCTGAAAATGCCGCTACAGTCGCTCAACTGTCGCTACCTGCTGCTGTTAATGAATCGGCCTCTTGGTGTTTGAAACTCATGTGTGAGACTACAGGGGGTGCAGGGGTCAGAGCTGTTTCAGTCTTTAGTCGTCTAGTTGGAACCAATGAGGTTAAAATGACAGCAAAAAAGGTTACTGCACGAGCCATGAAAGGCCCTGCTTAATGTTCGCACCAGGGCCTGGACACATTTAATTATGCTACTGTCTGGGGGACATGCCAATTACCGGTATTTAGTAAAACAAGTACTATATAACTATATACTATGTATTCACCCCACTTTTTTATATGTGACTGCCAGTGGTGGATGGGGTTCACTAAGAAAGCATACCAAATACCCAGGGGCATAGCTAAAGGGGGTGCAGAGTTAGCAACTGTATTAGGGGACCTTATGGGCCTGATGCTCAGATGAAAAGCACAATTTGTGTTTGCTTTGGTAACATAATTGTATCCAGTTCAGGTAAAATGGCAGGACCAATGTTGTATGAACAAGGACGAGGCCCCATCATATGTGTGCACCAGTTGAATTTATGTACACCTTTGATGGGAACACGCCAAATATTTTTTATTGCAAGAGATAATATCACACTCCAAGACCAAACATTCAATACATTTTGTTCACAAAGGAGGATGTGTACCAGGTCTCCACCAGGCCAAATGGCAGCCAAGTTTGCACCCTAGATCACCAGGAGCTCTCTGTCAAAACGTCCTGGTATGAAGTGGGCAATCCAGCCCTCCCAAGTAGCCAAAAAGGTTGTGAAGTCCCCTTGCAAAGAGAAAGGGTAAGCATTTTGCCTATTTTGTAGACTTTGTATGGGAATATGGACATGCCAAATCTAAATTCGACATCGGAGATAAAACAGGTCTGTGGGCTGTCTTCAGTTTAAGTCCTCCTTAACTTGAAAGAGTATTGTTCTATAATAGGCTAATTTCATCAAGAGATTGTGTAAGGCGCTTTGCATTGTAAGTCGAATATATATAAATAAAACATATTTATTAAGAGATCTAAGCATCCTAATTATTTATTTTGTGTGCATTTCAGCAGAAAAGAAAATATTATTCTGTTATGGCTCATTTACAAGTAAACAATGAAATGTGTTCTTAAAGCAGGACCTATTGAGACGCAATTGTTGTGTGTATGTGGCCCAATGAGAGACGAAACATTTAAATAACAATATAAGGAATAAACACAATCTATTAGTATCAGCAGCTTGCTCTGAATATTTTATTTGCAGTAATCAACTTTCATGTTTCCAAGGATGGGTAAACCTAATCTAAACACTGATTTCTATTAAACAGTAAATAATAATTGCATCTAATTTGTGTTTCTAGCGGGTCTGTATATGGGGAATTGCTGGTTATAAACCAGTTAGGCTTTTGCCATTTTCTTCAGCTGCTGGCAGCAAGTCCCGTCCCTGTATTTCCGATATTAAAAATAATGGTGGGTAATACTCTCAGCCAAACTGAATTATTGGGGGGAGGGGGGCACTCTATGGGCCCACACTGGCCCACTGACAATACTATATCCTATTTAAATTTATTTAATCATGGAGGCTGATTTAATACTACTACTAGCATCACGTATCGCTATGTGAGCGTCTGTATAGCGGCGCTTAGAGCGACCGCTAGTAGACACTGTAAGCGGGTGTCGGGCGCTAACCTAGCTTAGGAGACGGACAAGTGGTGCTGTACTATCCCGTCTAGCATTGATGAATGTGATGTCTGGTGGGCGCTGTAGAAGCTTCTCCTTGATTCACTGCAGAGCCAATTCGTTAGCGCTAGTTGGTGTTCCAAGGTCATAGCGCCCAAGGCTATGCTACAGCTAACAACAAGACAATGCTGCAGCGAGCGATAGGTGGCACCAGTTAAGTGCGTCCAGCACTCAGCACTGAAGCCGGAAAAAACTACACATAAGCAACGCAGGTGCTCTGAAGCTGGGCGCTCTAGCATAGAGCGTCATACGCTGTGTGAACAAAGTCTGTTTCTCAACACATATACACCAGCACCAGAGCAAAAACACAGGGAATGACATTGTTTTAACACTATGACAATACTGCAATGGCGGATCTACACATACAATTCTGCATAAATAAATAGAAAAAAAAGACCATAAAAGTGTTTGTTTGCAGGGCAGAAGAGGCAACACAATGATTTGAGCCAAAAATGTTAAAGTTTACTATGGCAAAACGCTATTTAAACACAACCAAATGAAACACCATTGAAATGTATGGGAGAGCTGGTGTATCTATGTTGGGAAACAGACTTTTGTCATATAGTGTCCGGTGCTCGATGCTAGAGCACCCAGTTTTAGAGCACCGGGGCTGGTTTTGTGTTTGATATTCTTAAATATGGGCTTCAGCGCAGAGCGTTGAATACACTTAACTGGTGCTACCTATCGTTCGCTGCAGTGTTGTCCTGTTATATGTGGCGTTGCTCTGGGCGGCTACCTTGGGGCATTACATATGCATTGATTGAGGGAGAGAGCTTCTACATCGCACTCCAGACATCACATTTATCAATGCAGTACAGGATACTACAGCGTCACTTGTACGCTAGGTTTTAGCACCAGATACCTGCTTGCAGTGTCCACTAGCGGACACTCTAAGTGCCGCTACATAGTCAAATGGCAATACGTGGCGCTAATCTTAAATCAGCCTCTAAATCTGCTCTGACCTAGTTAAAGAGGAACTCCAGGATTTTTGTAACCCCCAGGCACCCCATCCTCTTGTGCTAAGCCTAATATGGGTGTTAAAATATTGACCTATACTATAAGGAAAAGACCACTAATGGTATTCCTAAATTTGTGGAGACCCACCTCATTGGGTACCACAGTTGGTTCATATTTAAGCTCTAATCATTGGACACTTTTCCCGGGGCTAGGCTCTACCCGGGTTCATTGTAGTGAGCTTTGTTTGTTAAATATGACCATACTTAGTGGTAATTAAAAATTAAAAGTTTCCATTTATTAAGTATTCAAAATTCATAAAAGAAGTCAATTGCTCTTATTTAGTGAGACTTATACAGCAGATGCATGTTATTCAACATATAATTCCCATACAATGGTACATAGATTTTAAGTTTTCTGGGATATAAATAAATGATGATTTACTTCATTCCTTAGATCTATCATATTCTGGCATACATGTTTCACCCTTTCGGGCTTTCCCAATGCCCTAAATCAGGAAAGATATGTGTACAATAAGTATACGATTAAATGCATCAATTTCATTCACAGGCGTGATTTTACAGTAAAAGCAAAGTACCTTAGATCTGCTGCTAAGTGGAAAGAATATTTCTTTTTTAGTTCATCATTTGACAAGTATGTCTAGTTTACATCCAGAGACCTGACCGTGTGTTGCACTGTCCCCCTGTCAATGTAAAAAAACAATAAATCACAAAGTCATGTCACTGATACTGGGTTTGGAGTTTTGGTACGCTATTTTTAAGGTAACTATCTAAGGCATACCTTAATTGTGGACCGTTTGTGGCACTGAAGGAGATGCCCAGTGCTCTATGGTCCAAAATTGGCCCTTGTTAGGGCTCTGTATAAAGATAGTAATATGCACGGTTTTTAACCTTGTGGCAGTATACATTGCGGTATAAGGACTAGTTAGCATTGATAGGCGCATACCTGAGTCTCAAATGCTGCAGCCGTGGCTGGGGAGGTTGGAGGAAACCCTGCAGAGTAATCAGAGCGTGCTTCTGTTTTTGTCATCTACTACTTGTGTCAGCGGGGGTGCGTCGGTGAAGGAGATTCGCAGGACGGGAGCCTGCCTCCTTCCTGTGTCTGTCTGTGGCCAGTGTGTGTTGATTTATACCTCCCCGCGCCACACCTGCGACGTGGTGCTGCACTCCAGCTGCTGGAGCGCATGTGCCGTCACCCCGGCATCCGCCGGAAGTTACGTCGCGTCACCGGTCTGGCCAGCATCTCCTCATCCACGCCATTGTGGTGGAGCCCTCTATTGCAGACACACTTCACTATGTGTATCTGTGGGTCCATGAACACTACATATACATTCCCTATCACCCGATTCGTTGCGGTATGAAGACACCGCATCTGTTGGTCCATTCAGTGTAGATGTGTATGGGTGTGCTGACATAGGGATGAGCTTATATAATCACAGGTTTACACCTGTACTATGGTGCCTGGGGGGAAAAAGGTTGATTAATGTGCCGGTCCAGAACTGCAGCTCTGAACTCTTTGTTCTGGTATGCGTACTTCAGTGCCCGCTGCTAGGGGGCAATAACCCTATGGCCCGTGTTGATAAAATGATTCACATGATGAATGGTCTAAAGTCAGGAGGTATTCAATATTCATGTCACATTCGGTCAGGTCTCCTGATGTTTACACAGGAGAAAATTGATTGGGCTAATGGTTCATCGCTTTTTTATTTCCATTGGGTGCTCCCCCGTCTGCATTGATTTATAGTGAAAAAGAGGACCTATTATTGTTGGCCCGTGTGGTATGGGTACGGATCTATTTTTTGTTTATCCCTGAGGGCATCCCGGATGGCGGGCTGCTCCTTCACTTGTACTTGTTCGCTTATGCTAGGCCAATTTGTTCAAATTTATAGAAATGGGGCGAAACTCAGGGTTTCATTCAGCCCTGGGTACCGGGATGCCTCCAGATGATAAACGGGTTTCGAGTTGGAGTGTCTTTTTCTCCAAATCGCCACCTCTTGGTGGGTTGTGGATCCTGTCCAGCCCTTGGACATGGAGGAAACTGGGATCCTGATGATTAAAATATTGAAACAACTCACCTGATCATAACAATTCTCACCTGATTCGAGCAGGGGCTGGAGTCCTGTAGTCCTGAGTGACAGTTGGACTTGAGTAAGTGACCAGCACAGTAACACTGCTGCACCTCTTCTGCTTTAATTTCAAAATTATTATGTTGAATCAAACTGAACCTAGACCCCCAGGGCCACTGCTTTCCCAACACCCTGGGCATTCTAAATGTTCTATTTGCCACCACTCATAAAGCTAGTTCGTAGCGACAATCTGGCCGGTCTCTACTCTCATACCTAGTTACAGATGGGGTAGGCTATTAATCTTATATTGTCGCTGGGTTTGCACTCCACCCCCCAAAATCGATGTTTATTGATTCTTGCTATTGTTTTTATTTATCTTTCCTCCACCAGGGACTGCTGGAGGCCTATGCCCAGGTTGGCTTCCTAGTTAGCTACAGATGTGGCATGTTTAAGAGTGATCTCTCCAGTGGTGCAATGAACTGGAGAGATCACACGTATATCACAAGCTCATTACATTGTAATAGCAGGAGGGTGTATGTGTTTACTGTGTAACACAGCAGGGATCAGCCCCTGGCCTCACAGTAACAATGTAACACAGCTGGGTGCTTTTTGTTTGACAATGTAACAGCTGGACTCTGCTTGTTACAAGTGGGGGCAGGGCAAATTTAATTACACTCAGTGCTGCTGCTCCTATACTGTTTCTAGGTTTCCATCTCCAGGACGTCCTGTGGCCTGGAGTGTGCACTAACCCTGATCTGTGACAGCAGATAGTGGTGAATTCTGGGGCATTCATTTTATTCAGTTTGCTATCTGCACAACCTATGAGTACGTGGATTATAAACTGATCTCCTGACAGTTTTTTTGTTTAAAATGTAAACAGACAGCAAGTTATTTGTGGCACACCCGCCTCCCGCACCTCCTGAACCATGACAGCCAATTTCTCCTCCAACTGAAATGAACTTGCAACTCCTGTGCCCCTCTCCTGCCCTCTCTTCCCTGTCACTGCTTACCTTTAAGTGCTGCACTCACTTGTTACATAGTCATAGTCTGGCTGTTCATTGCCACTATCTCCTAATGCTGCAAAAATCAGCCATAGCGGTGATGTGTTCCACCAGGTAAGGGGGTGCTCCCCTGCTCTTATATAAGGGAACCTGAACCCTGCCTGACCTACATCAACTCACTCAGGAGGAGAAATAGAGAGGGTACCTCCTAGATGGGTTATCGCTTGGTTTCTTTTTGCATCATACTGTTACTGTGTGTATTTCTATATTGCCATCAACCCATCAGAAGATCTACAACTGATACAAACTTAATCTAAACCAGTGTAGGAGTGAATGTGGGGGTTGAAGGACATTGTTGTTTGTTTTACGCTATATTAAAATACTGTACAGCAAAGCATTACATAAAATGATCTCTGTCGTCCAATCAGAAAGTAATATTACAGTGGATTAGGGGTTCTAAAGGTTGGTTTAATTATGGGTAGATGTAATAACTGGCATTATTCTACAGAGTGTGAAAATTATTATCCAGCCGCAATTCTAACCCAGTTATATACTATGCTGATTCATTTTTTTGTGAGCCATGTTTCCAGTGATAGAAAAAGAGAACCTTTGTCATTGATCCTGGGTTTTAATCATCACAGATGCATATAGGGATTAGATCTTTGGCTTTACTTCTGAAAGAGGAACATCAGATAACCTGTTTAGAGTCTCCAAGAGATCAGTAGATAGCAGATGCAATCATCTCAACCCAATTGTTGGCGAGTTCAATTATCCACCCATGCCCTACCAGAATTAGCATCTCTATTATACAAATTATTATCCCTTCATAAAGCATCTGTACGATCTGTATATTACCATTTGAATATAGGGGAAGATTACTAATAAACATATAAAATACAGAACAAAAAATGGAGAAAGAAACTCGGCCCTGGCTAAGTGAGCTTATGGCCTAAGAGGTCGGGAACTGTAAGTAAAAATACAGATTTGATTTACTGGCATTTTCATTTCACCATCATTACCAATATTCGGAAGGGATATCCCATCCATTCTTGAACAGAAAACAAGACGCAGAGAGCTTTTATATACTATACCCAACCACACCTTCTAAGTTATGTAAGTAAATCATAAGAGAATGTGAACATGTATATTAGTTTATCTAAAATAAGCTATATATACTGGGGGTAAGGGTATTATATAAAAATCATAGAAGAAGAATCACAGAGCATAGAAGACGCTCAGAAATAAAGTTATGTATGCATGTTATTCTGGATTTCTCCAAATTTCAAATCGAGATTATGTTCGAACCACTGATCTTCTGGCTGTCAGGGCCGAGGAGTTCTCTAATGTGAACTCTCGGCCAGGGAGCAGACAGTTTGGCCAGAGCAATGACAACAACCAAAATGTATTTAAAGGTTTTAATAAAGGAAAAAGCAACAACAAAAATATCTTAATTTCAGATACAAAAATAAGGCTCACTAACAAAAAACCTAATAACAAAAAACAGATACCCTAAGGTGCTGGAGCACTCACCCAAGGGCCTATGACAGATGCCGGCAGTCTCCAGACTCCGGTAGGAACGGGTACAGACTTTGATTCAGAACTCCAGACACAAGTAACCAAACAAACAAAATTCTGCTGCACCAGGTGGAGGGACGATCTTACTTAAATAGTTCCACACACCAGGTGCAGCAGATGATGGGGAGAGAGCATCCAGGGCTCCACTGGTGGCTGATGGGACTGCACATGGGGTGTGCAGCCAGAGCTCTGCTGACACCCGCTGGTGGCTACCGATACCGCAGATAGGGTAATAGACCCCAGCCACCAGCCGGGCATCAGCCAAACCCGGGGTTCTGACACTGGCTTTCTTCACCTGATGTCTTCTCTGTTGCTCATCCTGTCCATGAAAAACCTATTCAAGCATCACACAAACCATTTGGGAAGGCGGTTGCTACTATATGGACCAGCCTAGCTAATTTCCAACCAAGTTGAGAAGTTCAGGATCTCATCCATCTGAAGTCTCTTTTCCCTTACTACAACTCAAGGTGACCATACATGCATTTGGAGGCTTGAGCTATACAGTCTATACCATGGTTCCCAAATTGTGTTATAAATAGACAGGGATTTTGTAAGAATTTCTGCTATTTTCTCATTTAAAATGGCCTAGCTGAGCATGTGTTTCACCTCACAGAGCACTAACATAGATTACACTAATATAGCTCACCATGTTTCTGGCTATGCAGATTTGGCTCATTAACCGGAATTGGAAAGTGGTAAGCACCTCTGGCTTTTTATTTAGTAGGCCCCAAAGGGTTTTCCTAAATGAGATTCCCTTAGGACATTTCCACGATATATGAAAGAAAGTGCCTTCTGGGAGAAAATCTGAGGAAGTAGGAGGATCAGACCTCTGGACTGAAGGTTTTCTTTTCTGTTTCAATCTTTTTATTGAAAATTTTTGGTATAAAAGATAAACAGCACGACATGTTGTTCCTTTACAAATAAACTGTTACAGAACATGAATTGTCATTCTTCATACAGTGTCTCATACAGGTATGTCATATTCAGTAGGTTACTAAGGCACATTTAGAATGTTTGGGCTCCTAAAGTTTAATGATGTACCAACGTGAGCGACTGAAAATCAACACCTATTAACTGATAGATATCTTCACTAAAGCTGACGGCAGGCGGATTGTCCTCTCCTGCCACATGCCTTCCACACCGCCACCCCTCTGGTGTCAGGGGGAGGGCGAGGGAGGCGAGGGGTCTAGGGAGAGAGAGGGACGGAAAACGACGAGAGGGGAGGAAGGGGACAGACAAGAAACATGGAGGGAAGTAGAAGAAGAAAGGGGAAAGAAGAGAAAAAAAAAAAAACAAGAGGGGAAGGGAGTGTACAGATGTAAATATGCATTTAGAGAGGAGGGCTTGTAGGCCACTCCTCACCGCAACAGGGCTTCTCTCAAATCTGGAAACGAGTATTCTACCCACGGGTCCCAAATCTTCATGAATTTCTCATGAGAATCTCTCAGGATGCTCGTCAGTTTCTCATTGATGAAAATACCATTCAGCCTCTCCCTAACCATCTGAAATGGAACGCTGCCTTTTTTCCATGAACTTGCGATAGCTAATTTGGCCGCCAGCATGACCTGGGTCAGCAAGGCGTGTTGGGGCTTAGTGATTTCTTCTGGCTTCACATGTAGTAAAGCAACCCAGGGGTCCCTGCGTAAGTTGACATGTAGGAGACTGTAAAGCATGCTAAAGACCCGAGACCAGAACCTCCTGACCTTCGGGCACTCTCACCAAATGTGGAGGACCGTCCCCTCTGTGGAACAACCTCGGAAACAGGTGGCCGGGTACCCTGGGACTGCTTTAGCCACGCGGGATGGTACCAGGTACCACCTTGTAAGCATCTTATATGCCGCCTCTAATGTGGTGATGTTTATAGAACATTTGTTAATCCCTGCCCAGATATCAGTCCATTCCTTCCTTTCCAGGACTAGATCCAGATCTGTTTCCCATTTTGTCATGTATCCATGTTTCTGATTGGCCGGTAATGTCGTGAGTTGAGCATAAATCGTGGAGATAAGGCCCGGTGTCGGTGTCCCCCGAAGACACACCCTCTCAAAGGTTGTTTTATCTACCCCGAGGGATTTGTTTTTTAGTAGGGGAGCTTACCAATGCCAGATCTGAACATATCTGAAGCATTCAGCGGCAGGTGCGCCCTCCTTCGACACTGATATCGACCAAGGGATTATTTCCTCCCGATCTAGTAGATGACGCACTTTATTAATGCCCTTCCGCCTCCACCACACAAACGCCTCAGAACTCTCCATCCCCGGAAGGAACCAGGGGTTTTTAAATAGACGCATTGCTGGGAGATGTGGTGAAATCAGCTTCCCCGAGTACTTCACTCCATCCCACACACGGAGGGAGTGGCCTAAGATTGGACACATAATGCGGGGCCTATACTGTGGCGGGATCCACATCAGGCTATCTATGGGGACGGGATCACATGCCATGGCTTCTAAGGAGACCCAGAGAGGGATTATCACCTCGAGATGTAGGCTATGTAACTGCGCAATTTGCGCTGCTATGTAGTATCTAGACACGCACGGAACTCCCAGCCCTCCTTCCGTCCTGTGCTTATACATAGTAGTTTTAGCTATCCTCGGCCTGGTATTCCCCCAGACAAACTTCATGATGCTGTTAGGCATGCTTCTAATCTGGTGCGAGGGGATTTGAACAGGAAGCATCCAGAAATAATAAAGCATTTTGGGCAATAAGGTCATTTTTACCGCATTTATCCTTCCTATCCATGAAATCCCATGACCCCGCCAAGAGTCAAGCATAGCTTTCAGTGAGCGAAAGAGGGGGGGGGGGGTAGTTGGCTTGGTATAGGGTATGGTAATGAGGGGTGATCTTAACCCCTAGATATGGTAATGTCCCCGGGGCCCATTGGAAGGGAAAGTTGGATTGAAGCAATCTCAGCATCTGAGGAGGGATATTTAAATTTAGCCCCAAAGATTTCTCTTTATTGACTTTGAGGCCCGAGATTTGCGAGAAGTCATCTAGGAGGTGGAGGGCATTGGGCAGTGAAGTATGAGGACGCGAAAGGATTAGTAGTATGTCATCCGCGAAAAGGCATGCTTTGTGATGGTACCCCGCTAACTCTATTCCCTCTATATCTGGGTGCGCTCTGATTGCAGTTGCTAGTGGCTCTAAAGCTAACACGAATAACACTGGAGAGAGTGGGCACCCTTGTCGTGTACCTCTGTTGATTGGGAAAGACTCTGAGAGATAACCCATATACTGGACCTTAGCTGAGGGAGACGAATATATGGACCATATCCATGTTAGGAAGTTGTTTCCAAATCCCCACTTCTGAAGGGCAAGGAACATATAATCCCATGATAGGGAGTCAAATGCCTTCTGCATATCCAGTGATAAGAGAAGGCTATGGATTTCCCTCTGCTGGGCTTGCTTGATCAAATGAGTTAATCTACAAATGTTATCTGAGGCTTGCCTATTAGGTACAAATCCCACTTGATCCTTCCCGATCAGAGTGCCCAAAAACTTGTTGATCCTAGAGACCAAAACTTTCCCCAGTATTTTAAGATCTACATTAAGCAATGATATGGGCCTCTAGTTCTGCGGGTTTAGGTGAACCTTATCCGGCTTAGGGATCATGCTAATGAATGCCTCCATAGAGGTTCGGTTCAAGGTACCCTCTTCCTTAAGAGAATTAAACATCCTTGCCAGGTGGGGGGCTAGCTCCGCTGCATATTTCTTATAATATAGGTTTGAGAAGCCATCAGGTCCCGGTGCCTTGGAGGCCCCAAGGCTTTTGATTGCCTTCAGAACCTCTGGGACAGAAATCTCAGCTTCAAGACTAGCTCTGTGAGCTGCTGTCACCACTGGGAGCGAGACCGAGTCTAGAAATTTAGTGGCTCTCTCTTTAGGGAACACCTGAGGCGCTGCATAGAGCTTGCCCAGCATCCTTTCAAAAATGCCAACAATTTTTATGGGGTTAGCCGTGTTGGAACCTTCTGCAGATCATAACATGATTGGAGATTGTTTCGGCCCTGAATATCGGAGCTTGTTTGCTAAAGGGGTATCGGGTTTATTGGCCCTCGCATACATCTTCTGTCCGCTCCACCTAAGCTTCTTCTCTGCTATCTCATCTAGTGCCACATTGAGTTGCACGGTGACCTCGTTCTCCTTCTTTTTAAGTTCCCTCGAGGGGTTCGCCCTCCAAGCAGATTGTAGCTTTTCCAGGCTGGTCGTTAGTTGGGCTATCCGCTCTGTTCTACGTTTTTTAAGAGAGGTGGCCAGCGCAATGAGTTCTCCTCTGATTACTAATTTGTGAGCCTCCCATACACTTATCACCGTGGCTGAGTTAGTGTTAATTGCAAAATAGTTTTTAAGGGACTGCAGGATCTGGTCGTGGGTCTCCTTGCGTGTGAGCATGGAGTCGTTTAGTCTCCACTTGAACGGCCGGGTGATGGGGGGAGCTGCCTCAAACCTCATAAGTAGTGGGGCTTGATCAGACCAGGGTGTGGCCAGAATCTGACATTTGCCAATCATGGGCAAGACAGTCTGGGGTACCATGATATGATCAATTCTACAAAACGAATTGTGGGGATTCGAATAAAAGGTGTAATCCCGCGTTTTAGGGTTCAGATCACGCCACACATCCATCAGGGTTGCATCCTTCAACATGGCATTAATGCGATTCGGGGGTTGCTGCGTGGGCGGCGAGGAATGGCCGCCACCCTACTGGAGTGATCTATCCAGCTTCGGGTCCAATGCAATATTGGAGTCCCCAGCCATAACTAGTAAACCTTTGCTGTGTTCCTTAATCTGTTTCAAAAGATGTGAGAAAAAATTTGCCTGGTGGGCGCATAGTACGATACAAAGGTCATTTGTGTATAGTTTAAGCTGCCAATCACAATCAGATACCGGCCAGTTGAGTCAACCACTGTCGTCTCGCATTTGAGTGGAATGTTACGTCTGAATGCAATGGCGACCCCCCTGGTTTTCTCCATGTGACAGGCCAGAAAAAATGTTGGGTACTGCGGATTTAGATACATTGGGAAGCTAGTGGTTGAGAACCTCGTCTCCTGAAGGCACAAAA
This sequence comes from Gastrophryne carolinensis, assembly GCA_027917425.1. NCBI lineage: Eukaryota > Metazoa > Chordata > Amphibia > Anura > Microhylidae > Gastrophryne > Gastrophryne carolinensis. Next base: position 575,948,807 of record CM051235.1, read on the forward strand.
TATCAGCCCGAATCTGCTTATAGTAGTGGAATGCTTTGGTCCGCTTATGCGGAGAATTAAAACCTTGCACATTGTGCGAAAGTAGTTTAAAGTTTAGATCAGTTCCGCTCGGCGAACTTTGGATTTGGCTCATTGTAGCTGTTCCACTAAAAACAGGCAGACCCAGGCACTAAGAAAAACAGGAGGGGATAAAATGAAAAGGAGGAAAGAGAGGAAAAAAATAAATAAAAAAAGGGGGGATAGGAGGAGGAAAGGACAGAGGGGAGAAAGGTTGAAGGGGTAGGGTTAGGGATCGGCAAGTACGTTTAGGGTAGTAAGGGTGGCGGTGGGTGCAGTACAGTTCAGGTAGTAGAGTACCCCAAGTATACCACGTGCAATACAGGGGCAGTAGGGGCCGTCACCACAAGTAATATCCCTAAGGTAAGGGGGTAGGGGAAAGAAGGTTGGTGACTCCGAACGAGTCAGTGGTTGCCTTCCGGGGGTATCCCACAATCAGAAGAGTTCTGGGTTTCTAAAGGGGAGGTCGCCTCTGGGCGGGGAGTCGCCATGCAGCTGTAAAGTTATCGATAGCGGCTTAGGCTCTGTGTCATATACCATAAAATGTAGGGGGTGGTGGGAAGGGGGTGCAAATTTAGTTGATCAATTCAGAAATCTTGCGCAAAATAGTTGCTAAAATTAGCACACAGTTCCGTGCTACGGAACAACAACCTCAACTTAGGCTAGGGTGCACATGTCCCACAACCTATTCCATGCTCGGGAGGTTCCAGGACCGGCAACGGGCCAACATAACGCCGGCGCTCAACCTGGGGCCACCCTCAAGGGGCGTATCACATCGCTACACTTAACCACAAAGCAAATGCATCCCCATTGGGAGCCAGCCACAACGGATTGCGAATGTCACGCTCCACATGGCCAACCTCCCAATGTGGTGGAAAGTCATATAGCAATTAAGCAGGTCAGAGAACAGTAACGTTCGCTCAGGGGTCCGCCCGGAACGAATGGCCTCCACAGCTCCACCAGCCACACAACTGGTCGCCCCCAAAGGGGTCCCGCTGCCAGCACCATCGCCCTCAAACGGAGGGGGTGAGAGTCTAAATAAACCGAGACCATCGCCCCGTACAGCGACCCCCGACCGGACCACAGGTCAAAAAACAATTAACAATAAATCAGATCAAATAACAGTTTTGTTCACTCAGGGGCCCGCCCAGGCCGAATGATCTCCACAACTCCCACCATCCGCGCAGCTGGTAGCCCAACAGGGGGCCCCGCTGCCAGCCCCATCGCTCCCAAGGCGGAGGAGAGGAGGGCCCAAGTAGCAGAGACCATCGCCCCACCGCGGCATCCCATGACCGAACCACAACATAAAAACAGGTGCCCGCACAGGCCAGCGATGTAACAGTAATGGGTAAAACAATTGCGTCAAAAATGAAAGTGAAACATGTAACAATAAAACTTCCCGGTGTTGGGAACCCGCACCGACCCATGGGAGAGGAAAAGTATCCACCCCCTGGCATCGGATGGGCGCCCCCAACATGACAGGTTAGTTACCTCCATACAGTCCTCCGAGGATCTCGACAGTACCTATAAGGGGGAGAAAAAAGAAAAAGGAAGTGGGATCCTTCGGAGGGAAGCGGGTCAAAGTGGCAAAGAAAAGGGTCCCAAAACGTTGCATGTGGTCGTCGGTTTGTATGGGGACATGCCGCATCATTGGCGGATTACTCAACCTTCTGTCCCGAGTCAATCGTTGTCAGGGTGACGAGCCGCCGTTGCGTGCGTTGAGGTCAAGGTCGGATAGGGGCGTTTGCTGCTGACTCGCTGATCCCTCCGTGTGGTTCGTGTACGCTGCTCCTGAGGAGGTTTTGATGTGGATAACGGTTCAGTTGCCATGGTCAGGCCCAGGCGCTCCAGCAATTCAGAGGCTTCTTCTGGGGTTGCGACTGCATGAGAGCGGCCCATATATGTAAAGGAGAGTCCAAATGGGAAGCCCCATTTATATGCTATCTGGTGCGATTGAAGAACCAGGAGATGTGGCTTCAACAAGCGGCGTTTCTGTAGGGTCACCGGGGCTAGGTCAGAGTAGACCTGGTATTTGTAGGACTGGAAGACCAGGTTGTTACGGGTCCTGGCGGTTTGTGCGATCAGTTCTTTGGTGTTATAAAAGGTGAACTTAGCAATCACATCTCTGGGTTGGCCATCCGCTCTAGGGGGGCCCAGGGCACGGTGGACTCTATCCATCTCAAGGCGTTCAACTGGGATTGTCGGGATCAGTTCTTGAATTAGGGCCGTAATGGTGGAGTTAAGGTCGACGATAGTTTCCGGTAGCCCCCTGAAACGTAGATTGCTGCGTCGGGATCTGTTCTCCAAATCCTCTATCTTTTGGAGGGCGGATGATAACTCGGCTCTGCTAGCTTGAATCTCTGCCTCGTGTTCTTCCAGAACAGAAGTGGTGTCAGTCATTTGATGTTCCAGCTTTGATGTACTCGATCTCAAATCTCTTTGCTCCGTTTTAAATGTGTCAGAGAGTTTCTCAGTGGCCGTTTCCAACTCTTGTTGCAAGACACATTTAAATCTTTCTAGCAACTCAGCATCCCGTATGCCTGGGTTTGCATGCGGCGATGGCGGGGGCTCCGGGGTTATGGTTTGGGATTCCAGCTGCGACTCCGGCTGAGACTCAACTAATTCTGGTGATGGTATTGGGGAAGGGGACAGTTGCGGCCTGGGTGAGGATCCCGAAAGGGCTGCCATCTTAGAGCCTGCAGTGCGCACAGGGGGTTTTGGGGTCTGCGTCGACTTTCTTCGTTCCCTGCGCCCCATTCGCTGCCCAGATTTATGCAGGAGGTGGATGTCCCTGCTCCTCCAATGCTGCGCCTCAGATGTCACAGAGAATGGGCTATCCGTGGCGGGGGGAGTTGCTACGTACGGGATGCCACAGTCCTCTCAAAATTTGCTGGGGGCCCCTGGTGGGCGTCCAGCGCTTCCTGGGGCTAGCTCCCTCTCTCTTCAGCCCGATTCTTGGGTGCTCCTGGGACAGACACCGCAGGGACAACTGCTGCACCAAACTGCTGGCTAAGGGCTACGCTGGTATCAGTGTGGTCCGGCCGCCATCTTTGATTTAATTGGGGTGTTTACCTCCCCGCTGGTCGCTTCCCGATGCTTACAGTGCCCACAAAAGGCAAATATACACTGGGCTGATGTATTAAACTCCTGATCTGGGCTGTGCTGGGTGGCTGGGCAAAAGAGCCTATTTCAGCATGTGGCCGCCATTGTAAATGCTGCTGCTGGGGGCCCTGGGCGTTTGCTCCATGTCTCCAGGGCTCGAGCTTCCCCTCTAACAATCAGCCCCCGGTGCTTCCAGCGACCCCAGATGCCGACTGACCTGGGACCTCCGTGTCCTCTGCCGATTCCGGGCTGCGCAGGCTGGATGTTTGGTGTGCCTGCCTCAGGTCGTGGCCGCCATCTTGGATTCGGCGCCGGGGCAGATGCTCTGGATTCCTGTGAGGGGATGCCTCCCTCTGCACCTCCTCTGGTCCCCCCTGTGCAACTGGGGGGTTCCCCAGTCCTGTCAGCCGAGAACCGCTGTTTAAAACGTTATATTGGTGGCGAAATTCCCCACCCAGTGAGGAGCCGGTTTAGGCTGCTGCCATTTCCCTCGGCTGCTCACGAGCGCCCCCTGAAGGTTTTCTTTTAATGGCGAGGAAAGGGAAATTATGCAAAAGTAAAATATTCCTGCTTACAGTGCACTCAGGCACAATAAGGTAAGGACCATGGCGGAGATGGTCGAATTTGCATCTAATGCTCTGCAAGTAGTCTTGGATGCTTAACTGCTCAATGTTAGTACATAAATAAACAAAGGTCTTCCTCAGAGGCAGGGTAGCTGTTCACAGTACATATCAATAATGGGTTATGCCCCATCTGCCTTCAAATTATCTGGAATCACTATTTTTAAACATAGCTATCTGGTCTATATCAAGTCTTAGTAGGCAAAAAACACAGCAAGCATGACAATAATAATAACACTGCCTGTCCAAATGAAGGGTGTAGGTCTTTTTTGGGGGGCCCTGAAGTGTTCGGCATCAGACCTGTAAGAGGTGGGTGCTGCCAAATGCTCTTCAACACCCTAGTAGAAGTACAAAGACCAGTCTTTATAAAAGAACCAAGTGACTGTGGCAGCCAATCATGGTGCTTGATTTTTCCAGGGGAACAAGAGCAAAGAAAAGATTTTTCCTATTTAGCGGTGTAAAAGGGCCTGGGGAGCAACAGCAATCGGGATGCCCCCCTACTCTTTGGTCAACACCCATTTTGTGAAAAATGGTTGTTGTTTCAGCCGAAGGCCAGTGTCCTAGTCACAGCAAACTGTTACAAAAATGTTATCCAATAGCACAGTTACTGTACAACCAGATCTGATTCCCTTTCCACAGCTACAAACTGCAACAGCACATCCACATCCAGAGATACTTGGGACTTGGCCTCCTTCTCAGGCCTCATTAGTTGCTATCTGGGCTAGTCCCAGCTACAGGTTACCAATTGCCCTAGCTGCTTCCGCTCCTGCTCAGTACTTCATTATCTCTTGCTTCTTCTGTAACAATGACTTCTAGTTCTAACTGGATCCTAAATTGTTTAGTATCTGATCTCTCCCCAAAACTGACACAGTTGCAGTCTTGGCATGACACACACATGTCCTGCCATATGAGGAATCTTCTAGGCTGCTCTAGGAATCAAGGTAGACCATATAACTGTAACTGATTAAACGTTCCTATCCCTAACTTGAACTACAGGGAATACAGGGAACAACTCTACAGGTTTAAAAGCAACTGAATGTCACACTAAGTCCCTTTTTAGCCCTGCTAACCTAGTGATTACCCCATTTATGATACCTATTACAGTCATTTAATAACACCAATTTTCATAATGGCTTGTGTAGAGACAGTTGTATACAGTGGGCCTGATTTATCAAGCACTTATGCCAGATGGTGCCACATCCGTGCAAATTAGAGTAGTAAAAAAATATAAAAATATATATATATTTTTTCACACTTGCTGATGTTGCTGCACTACAAGAAGCACATTTACTAAAACATTAGCAGTGCAGCAACATGCTGAAAAAGTTATAAATCATATTATACATGAAATGCCTCTGAAGTGCTTGATAAATCAGGCCCAGTTTTTTTTTTATTTTTTCACTTAAGTTTTAAAGACATACAGGTTCACTTTAAGATAAAGAATCTGTGACTGCTCTTAATAAAAGCAGTACGCATTGTCCCAACGTCCTTTGTTTTATAGATACCCTGAAACATCATTTGTCCTGTGTACGTGGGCTTAAAACGATCATTTAACCAAGAAGCTATCAGCTGTATTGACTTTAGTGATAGTAATTTGGCCCCGTGCCTCTTTCGGCGTCATGTGTTAACAAGGTTTTGAGGTGCTGAAAGACATGATATATATATTTTAATCTAGACAGAGTGGGTAAGCATTTGCTCAAACTCTGAAGGCTACAGTATTTTAACTAACTCACCACAGTAAATTTATTTTTATGCATTACAGTATACTTTGGCTGCTCAGTCATTAAAATTGAAATTGAAATTTTGCTTTTAAAGTGAATTTCCTTTTTGAGAGATACATTTTTCATTTTTGTCTTTTTATTGTTAAGTCAAAAACCTGAGGCTTTTCTGTTACATAAGCCTCAAGCTTGGTTTGGATACCAACCTGCTCTACACTTCTCCCTGATTATGTCATCTAGATCAGTGATGATAGCACATGCTGATGCTCACCACTGCCAATGGCAAGTGGGAAATGAAGCACAGACCTTCAATTACTACTAGTGATGCTGGTAAAGGCTGACCAGACCAAGAAAAGAAAAGTAATGGAAACATCAGGTCACCAGTTGGATGAAAAATAAGGAGTCCCCACTGATTAAGAGTTCCCAACGATTATGGACGTGGAATAGATGCTCTGGCTCCTTACAGTATATCTGCCCACCGAAGCCAGTTAAATCTGAGTACATATATGATCACACACTGAAGCGGAGTTTAAACTCGAGACCAAAGGGCCACTGTCCAGAACCATCCAGGTATGCCTTAAAGCAAAAAAAATAACACATTTCAACATGTAGTTGCCATCCTGCATCACTCATAGTCCTGTAGGCTACAGTGGTCTGGACTGTTTACTGTTTATTCTGGTGCTGACAGATTCCCCCCCCCCCCAATATTTGTGTGCTTCTATGCCATAGGAGGACCCTAAGCTTGAGGCATCACCAGTAGGAAGAGGGCGGTTGTGATGCAGCTGTATACAGGTCTGGAATACTTTGGTCCGTTCTGGAGACCCTAACTACAAAAAGACATTATGCAATAAAAATGGTGGAAGGGCTTAAAACTTATCAGGAGAGACTAAAACTAAATTTGTACAGTTAGGAAGAAAGAACGGAGGAGGACACAGGATTGAGAAAGGAGGAGGAAACCGGACCGAAAATTTGTGATTTTAATTATCCAGATTTTGGTCCTGGTACCTAGGGCATCATGATGTGGAATCCCGCTGTGTGAAAACCCCGGATCGTCCCTTAAACTTACCTTCCTGATGCTTCCATGATGCACGTATGGATGAATGTATGGCAATCAGTGCTGATTCATCCAGAGCACCAGCCGCATCCCTGGTTTCCCTGCGCTCACTTGTGCCAAGTCTATCTGAATGGATGGACACGGGAGCGCATCTTAGCCGCAGAAAGGCAGGGGATGTGTCCGTGGCCCTGCGGTGTGGGACCCCGAGGAAATGTATTTGCAGGGTTCCCTACGAGGAGTACTCTTTTAGACTCCAGGGCCAGCCTGGTGGTTGGTCATCTTTAAATATGTGAGAGGATTAAATAACATTCAGGAGGGAGCGTTTTTAAGTAGAAATGTAATGACAGAACAAGGGGCACAGACTGAAGCTAGTGTAGCCGGCGGAAAGTATTCAGCCATTATCTTTGTGGTTCTTTAATGTGATGGTTCCTATCTGTTCTGCAATTGCACTACATCTCCACAAGATGGCACTGTTGGATAGCAAATGAATTGTGACATTACAGGTTCTACCAAACGTTTAAACTGAAACTTCACCACATAGGAGTACATCTGAGCTGCTATTGGCTAAGGTGAAGTAGAAACTAGAGAAGGTTCTAGAAGCCAGTTAGGGAATCTATATAAGGGGAGTTACCTCAGAAGTTCTACAGTTCTACAAGATGTAGTTCTCTATTGTAGTAACTGGTAGTGAGGAAGGTACCAGCAGGGTCAACTGGTAGCAGTCGCAGAGAAGTAAGAGAGAGAGCAGAGGAGCTACATTCATACCTAACGAGTGACCACAGGAGAAGGTGAACCATTCCACCCAAGATGCTGAGGAGGAAGGTTAAGGCCGCAGTATTCTGCTATGGGATCAGGATGAGTGACCACCACCTGTTGGAGTACCTCTGGATGTAATGTTGTGCTGTGGAATCTGCTAAGGAAACTGTTGTGGAAAGACTGTATGACCTGCTGTGAAGCCTAAAGTGTACCTGAAGTCCTGCTAATAAAGTATGTGCCCTTTTCATAAAGTCAGTCTCATTGGAGTTTTTGGGAGTAAGCCTACATCAGGAGGTCCCCCAAGCCCGTTAACAAAGAACCCACTCCCCATACAACATATAGGAGCTAAACCCCTCAGGGACACGTATGCTACACTAGTAAGGGGTATAATCAAGAGTAGGGGTGAGTGAACCCCAAAGTTCAGGTCTGGCAAGTTTGGACTAAATTTGAATACAATGGGGACCCAAACTTTGGGGGTGGCTGTGGCAGGGGGTTGCAGAGTGTGCAACAGGAAGCACTCTGCAGCAGGACACTTCTAGTGCCAGCACTAGGAGTTTCTTCACATGGCAGCCAGCGGCCATCATTCTGTAGCCCCGGCTGGGGCCGATATCAAACTCCACCGCCGCTGACTGGAAGAGGTTCGCTGGCCAAGGTGAGCAGCTTCCTGCTACTGCACCCTTAGGTTGATTTTCTGCATTTGGGCCAGATGTTGAACCCAAACGCAGACTTCTGGTTGAAGTCCGTGTTCGGTTTTGGGAACCTGAACTCACGGAACAAACCCGAACTTTGCTGTTAAGATTCGACCATCACTAATCAGGAGCCATATCAACATCTGTCCAAAGATAAATAGAACATAAGGGCAGATTGATGGACCATATGCCCTGCTTCTGCCATTAACCTTCAATGTTTCTTTTATCCAGAAGTGGAACGCAGAATTATGAGGCCGGCAGATAAGTAATGTTTTTTTTCGTGTGCCCAGACAGTCCTCTTAAGAGAAAGTCTGGTTTTTAATGACATTTTTGAAAATGTATATGTTTATGCCAAAATGATGTCTTCAATTTGTTGAGTTTATCTAGTATTAATTATGTTTTTCTTATGTTGGCAAATGTGTGTTTTATGGAAGCAGTTCTCACTACCTCTGTCGCTATTCTGTTGCTATTGGCAACCGTACATAGAAGAAGAGAGATGTCACTCCTGTACACACATAACATGTTTTCTGAGCATGTATAGGGTTGAGTGAGCTCACCAGTGGCCATAACATCAGCGTTCTGTGTGTACAGGCCTCACTTTCCTCCTCTTGGTGTACAGACTTGACTTCGGTGTGCTAAGGAAACCTCCACATCCCTGCTCCTGCCTTTAGCTGTGAGCATACCTGATCCCGCCATTCAAAAAGGCCTGGTGCAGGTGCATGCCTAGCTAGATGTATGCTGGGGATGCAGTGACAATGCAGAGATGTGGCCGAGGGCTTGTGGAAGAGGTGAGGATCGAGTAGTCAAGAGTGTTTACACATTACAATTTGGAATGGCCCTTAAAGACGTAGACCAACCCCCCAAGATTCTGATAGATTGAGGGGGGGGGGTTGTTCCTCTTATAGGTTTGAGGGGGTGTTAAAGGGAAAGTCCACAATAAATGGCATTTTTGAAAGTATACTACATATTATTGTGTGCCAAAAAGATGTGCTCAATGTGTGCTGAACTTTCTCTTTAATTCTCTGGCACAGCATGTTACCTTAAAATCCTCAATGCTTTTAATGGCTTCTTTGCCGAGATAACTCAATTAGTTAAGCTAAGCGTCCAAGTTTAAAGATTGCTACACCTGTATTTTAAAATGTTGTCTAGATCTGTTGCCAAGATCTGCATTGGGTTAAATAAACCAATCAGCTCCACCAACAACTTGATTTTGCTCAAAAGAATTAAATGTAAACATTACAGGCAGGCCCGGATTAACGTAGGGGCGGACGGAGCTGCCGCTCCAGGCCCCTACGTTAAAACAGGCCCAGCAGCCTGCAAACGCGGCCTGCATAGGCTGCCCGGCGCCCGCTACAAAGATGTAGCAGCCATGAGGCGAATGAGGCACTGGCCTCGGGCGCAGCCTGGGGTGGGGCGGCCTTTTTAGGGCCACAGCGGCACTACAATGTCTTCCATGTGATCCCTGGGCACGCACACACAGTGCCGCCGTTCGTCTGCCCATAGACCGCAATGCAGCCAGCTCACATACAGGAGAGAATGGCTCGGCTCCGCCCACCTGATGTCACACAGTCCTCCCAGCACAGAAGACACATGACTGTGCCGCAGGGGCTGCTCTCTGGCTCCAGACAAGTATAAGGGAGAAACGGGTGGGGAGTCAGTTTATGGGTTAATGTGTGTATGTGTGTGTGTGTATCTGTCATGCTGCCTGTACTGGCTGTGATTGATGAGGCTCCTGGACATGCTGGGGTGGCTGAAAGCAAGTGACGTCACTGTCAGCATTGACAAAGTAAATGCAGATGCCGAAGCATGCCAGAGTTTGCTAATCATCAGTGTCAGATAGGTACAGCAGGGAGGGAGAGGCACGGAGTTATTAACCCCTGAACGTCAAAGCAGAATAGAGACCACAGCGTTTTGCAGCATAGGGGCCCTGCTCCTGGCTTGGGGCCCGCCCCAGGATCATGCCATTCAGCTGGGGGCAGGGCCTCCCTTCGCAACGCAAGTCCCAGCTATCCGGAAAACATGCCCAAGGACCCCAATTACAAAGAGCCCCGGAGATGTAAGGCTTGTTGATATGGGTGTTGTGGAGAAAAACTGTTTGTTGGCAAACACTCATGAACCCTGGAAACCCCCACTCTCTGAGCCCTCGCAAGCCTGTGTGCTCCAGCCGCATCCCCACTCACCTCTAGCCGTGCATGCGTGCGCCCACGCCTAGCCCTCCTTCAAGGTGGGTGGAGGATGCAGCTGGCGGTGGCACTCGGCTTAGCCATCTAAACCAGTCAGCGCACTCGCTTTCACCCGAGTTTGTGCCATGGGAGCAGAAGGAAGGTGAGTAAAAGGGGCGACTTGGGGGGTACACACAGCGGGGCATCCCAATTTGGGATGCTGCCGCAGGGAGGAACAACACAGAGGAAATTGAAATTCATTTGTATTGTTCCTCTTTAAAGTGGACCAAAACCCAGGATTTTCACTATCCTGGGTTTTGGTCCACTTTCGCGGGGTACCCCGATCGGGGGTCGTCCAATCAGAGCGCTCAGAGCCGCTGTGGTATGCACGGACAAGGGACGGACAACCACAGCGGCTCTGAGCGTGCTGGAGGCCACATCTCATGCTTCCCTCTAACAGGGAGTGTGCCCACGCCGACCATGCACAAACAGCCGGCGCGGGTGCGTGCCCTGCTCCGTTGGAACGGGGATAAGGTAAGGTGAATGGGGCGTCCTGGGGGGTTTCACACAGCGGGGCATCCCGATTTCGGATGCCCCCGCGGGGAGGGATCTATAAGATTCCCGGGCCGATCAGCCTGGGTGTTGGTCCACTTTAAAGCGGAACAAAACCTACCAGAAGTCAGCCTAGAATCTAAAAGATTCCAGGGTCGTCTGCTGGCTTTGCTGGATGCTCGTCTTTGTGAAATCTCCTTGAGTGCCAGTAATAACTTTTTACTAAGTCCAAGGGGGTATGAACAGGCTTTCATCCAATCAGAGATGTTTGACGTTTGTTTACAGTGGGGAGCGTGAGCTGGCGCATTCCCTGCATCCCTGGTGGCGTGTGGCATTCATGCCCCCAGGGATGCGGCAGTGCACGCTCGCTATTGAAGGCAATCAGAGCCCTTTGCCGAAGGATGTAGACACGGCAAAGGGGTCTGATTGGACAAGAGCCCGAGTATGCAATGTTGGATCAAGTAGACGTGTTTTACTGGGCAAAAATTTTAGATTTCACACCTCATTTGGGATGCCCCGGGGGCTCAGAACATGGCAGTGCTGGCATTGAACGAAACCTGAGAGTCAAATTTCCAGGTTTTATTCAGCTTTAACGGCTTGAGGAGGGACAAGAAAGACGTAGGGGTTTGAGAGGGGGCAAGAATGTATTATAGCAAACTGGGAGGTTTAAATAGACTTATGGATGGCAGAGGTAGGTAAGGAAGGCTAGTGGGTGGTGAAGGGGGTGAGGGAGACTTAGGGATGGCAGAGGGAGTGAGGAAAGCTTATGAATGGCAGAGGGAGGTAAGGAAGGCTAGTGGGTGGCGAAGGGGGTGAGGGAGGCTTGGGGATGGCAGAGGGGGTGAGGAAAGCTTATGGATGGTAGAGAGGGTGAGGGAGGCTTATGGATGGCAGAGGGGGTGAGGGAGGCTTAGGGATGGCAGAGGGGGTGAGGGAGGCTTAGGGATGGCAGAGGGGGTGAGGGAGGCTTAGGGATGGCAGAGTGGGTGAGGGAGGCTTAGGGATGGCAGAGGGGGTGAGGAAAGCTTATGGATGGTAGAAGGGGGTGAGGGAGGCTTATGGATGGGAGAGGGGGTGAGGGAGGCTTAGGGATGGCAGAGGGGGTGAGGGAGGCTTAGGGATGGCAGAGTGGGTGAGGGAGGCTTAGGGATGGCAGAGTGGGTGAGGGAGGCTTAGGGATGTTAGAGGGGGTGAGGGAGGCTTATGGATGTCAGAGGGGGTGAGGGAGGCTTAGGGATGGCAGAGGGGGTGAGAGAGGCTTAGGGGTGGCAGAGGGGGTGAGGAAGGCTTAGGGATGGCAGAGGGGGTGAGGGAGGCTTAGGGATGGCAGAGGGGGTGAGGGAGGCTTAGGGATAGCAGAGGGGGTGAGGGAGGCTTAGGGATAGCAGAGGGGGTGAGGGAGGCAGCCCTGGGGGTATATATATATATATATATATATATATATATATATATATTGGTGTATGCGTGCATAAACGGGGTGTGTAATATCCTGAATCAAGATGCCCCAGTGGCACTTAGTCGGCCGGCCTGGAATCTTGTAGACATCAGGGCCAGCCTAGGTCTGTATAGGACCCTGCACAGCCTTATTGTGAGCTTCACTAAAGATCGGAAAGGACAGGTGTGGCTTAGACCTCCTTTGAAGGATAAAAATGTTTATAGTGTTTTTCCAATTTGGGGAAATCTGTGTGAAATCACCCAAATCTATGTAATTGTTATTACTGTACAAGGTAGTAATTAGAGACGGGGTAGAAACATACAGTACATAGACTATTACAAATGCAGTGTTATAAAGTTCACAATGAGTATTCTGAATACAAGATACAATAGGAGAGAGAGAGCCCTGCCCCTGAGGAGCTTACAGTCTAAAGGATGAGAGGTGGAGATGAGGGGGAAGGATCACAGTAAGTATTGAGCTTTGTGCCCTTTAAAGAATTGCTTAAACTAGATTGTATGCTTGTCTGAAGAGATTTCAAGGGCACCTTTGAAAGATTTGAGGGTTGGGGAGTGGTGGGGATTGGGGGGGGGGGAATGTAATCTAACATTTCCTGTGATCCCATGGAACATGCACATACCGTTCAGCCAATCAGTGGTTCGCATTCCAAGAGCTGGAGAACGCCCGGCTGCTGACACCCCCACTTTACCACCTACCCTCATAACCATTTAGAAATGGTCGGTGTGGGTATGTGTTCACAATAAGGCCCTTATTTATCAAGGGATAGCGCCAGGTAGTGTCTCACTAGCGCCAGGTAGCGCCAGCTATCGGTGGCTACCGACTCCAGAACGCCAGGCTGCGAACACAATCACGCATTTATCACGCTAAATGAGGCTAGAGAGCGTCAGCTAGCGCACGAGAGCGTCAGCTAGCGCGGGATTCATCATGTTGCAGACTTCAGCGAACAGCGCCGCTGCTAATCCCATCACAGCGCCAGGTATGACCTCTCGCTACCTGGCGCTCTCCAATGCATTTCAATGGAGCAATCTTTAAATATTCATAATTAATTGATATTAATGTTTTTGTTTTTTTTTAAATGTCAAAAATTCGGTGACCACTTCTGCAATGTTATATCTTTTTTTAAGGTAAAAAAAAAAAAATTGTGCAGAATTTATATCACAGGTCTGATATTAATGTATTCATATTACAAAATGTTTCTAAAAACTTTTTTTTCCAAAAATAAGGTTGTTTGGGGGTTAAAAAACTACTTTTAACACATCGCCGCCACCACTCAGGGGTTTAAACATGCATTTTACAGCGCGAGAATTTTTTGAGCGTGATTTGTTAATGAATATGCTGGGAGCCGTTCGCTATGGCCATTCGTTGTCATGCGCTCCCATACAGCGTGGAACCTGTCAAACAGCGACTCCTAACCCCGTATTCAACATTACTGCACACCGACTGAGTCGCTGTCAACAACCGAACAACGGCCAAGCACAGCGAATACTAGCCGGTGCTGTGAAAATCACGCTACTGTCACTCATCTGTCGCTACCTGACGCTATTAATAAATCGGCCTCCAAATGTATAGCAAGGACGCGGCGTGGAATTGCCAGTGAGGTGAGTTTACCTGGCAATCCCCAGGGATACATACAGCGGGGCATCCCAACTATAGTTATCCTATAAAGAGGGAGCCCACTGGTTCCAAGGTCTTATAGACTCTAGGTCGTTGGTTGCTCATCTTTAAAGGACTGTCCAGTTTAATAAAAAAGCAAATCCCTTTATTCCCTGCAGATAATCAGTGTTAGTTTTATGGTCTCTGGTTTTATTTAATTAACCAGTTTTCTATTGTTTACAAAAAGAGAAATCTATTTTTAAAAGATTTCTGTTATGGCACTTTATTGGTTATTAAAGTTGTTGAAAGTGCATCTGTCGTATGTTTTATGTATATTAAATTGCTAGCATAGGCAAAAAAGATGTTGGTATATGGATACTTTGTATATCTTCATAGATATTGCTTGATTCTTTATTTTGTTAAACAAAAATACATTTTTTTTTGGGTGCATTGAGTGTCAAATAGGTGTGCTTGAGTGTGCTGTGCTACTTCTCGTGTTTCAGCCCTGTAGTAAGCCCTGTGTGTTAACCAAAAAAGCTGCGGGTGTGACGTCACATCGGATAGGTGTTACAGTCTGGGGGCATAGCGAACCCTCTACAACACCTCCTTGACACTCTGGGCCCCCCCAAAAGCGAGTTGATTCTTTTTTTTTTTTTTAGCTCAAGAACAAACTCTATGAAGATATGCTAATTTTTCATACACTAACATGTATTCAGCTATCCTGGTAATTTAATGTACATTAGACATGTGACAAATGCACTTTGTCTTAAACAAAATAGCTTTGTGTTGCGTTTTCATTTTATATACTTCGATAAATAGGCCCGTCAAAATCTACAGCACCAGGCCTGGGATGCTCTTAATCCGGCCCTGATTACAGGGGGAAGACAAACTAAGAGCAGTAAGGGGTTAAACAACATAATAGCTGCTGGTCCAGATCCCAAAAGGATTTCTAAAACATGGTGGCAGCAGCATTGTAGTGACATTGACAGGATTAATAAATGCATGCTGCCGAGGTAGAACTGTCCCAGAAGATTGGTGACGAGAGCTGATTGTTAAGCCAACGAAAAAGCTAATGTCTCAACAACTGACATGGCGTTACATTACTGTCCGCCCGTGGTGAAACATTTTGCACCATCTTGCTTGAGAAGCTTTACATCATAGTATATCCTACACTGGGCAGTTTTTACTGCTGCACAACACTGAATGCTGAACTGAGTTTTAGTGACAATTATCCTTCCAACCACCAGTCAATTTTTACGCTTCTGATGGTGTGCTTAATCACTGAAACATTGGAGTACATCAGTATTCTTTATTATCAGTATTCTCCAGCAATGAGACCACAAAATACTTTGCTATTGGTGTATGCTATCAGGGTCTGACTGGCTGTAGGGAGAATCTTGAGAATTCTAGGTGGACTGCAAAGCTATTGGACCTCCATCCTATTCTTACCCCACTAGACTGCCTCCAAGCCACCCCTGTGCCTGGCCTAACTGTACTCCCTGCCAAAAAATGTTGTCTATCTACTTCCCCTAATGCTATAACCCCAGCATCACGGGTGTGGAGGGGAAGCATACTCACCCCTGCCACATTATCTGTCCCAACAATCAGTGGCTTCCCCTGGAGCCAATGCTGCACCCTTAAAGTGGACCAACACCCAGGGGGGATTCCCGGGCCCATCAGATCCCTCCCCGCGGGGCATCCGAAATCGGGATGTCCCGCGGGGTGAAACCCCCCAGGAAGCCCACAATCCTACCTTCTCCCCGTTCCAGCGGCACATGCGCGTCCGCCGCCGCCACCTCCCGCGCGTCCCTCTAGCAGGGCGCGCTCCCGCGCTGGGCGTTTGTGAATGGCTCTGCTTGTCCGTCGCTGCCTCCCGCTCGTACGTCGCCGGGGATTGGATGCAGCTGTCACGTGGGAGCGGGGTGAGGTGAGTTTTTGGGGCTTTCTGGGGGGTTTCACACAGCGGGGCACCCCCAATCGGGGTGCCCCACCGAAGTGGACCAAAACCCAGGATAGTCAAAATCCTGGGTGTTGGTCCACTTTAACTTAATATGTTACTAAAGCTTCAGTATCATCAAGTTGGTTATATTCGGCCTGGCCATAGACTTTAGCCCCAGCTATAGAGTGCCCTCATTGACTGGTTAGGGAGCACATTGGAGGGGGGGGCAGGTTCAGCAAGGCTATCATGGGTTCTTCATGGGCTGGGTGAACCATGAAAAATCCTTGCCTTATATTTGGCCCAGTCTACCACTGCATGCTAGGGTTACGAAGTATCACCTCTGCTGCTTTTAGTACTGAAAGCGGATCTCCAGTCCCCCTTCGTGCTGTTCGGTTCACAATGACTTAAGTCAAATTTTCCTGCAAATTCGGAATTCATAGTCTTGCTATGGGAGCTGTTATGATATTTTGTACCGAACTTTGCAAGCTCAGGCCCCTGAGCACGGACTTTAGCGAAAAGTCCATGCTCACATTCAGCACTCCTTCAAGCAGCCGATCACCCAGATTTTCACATTTAGAAATCACAGCTATGCCTGTGATTGGCCAAGGCGGGGTCATGCGTCACGCCAGTCTCAGAATGCTCTGCAGTAGATAGGGACAGGTTTAGACATCTTTAAATAAAAAAAAAAAATAAAACTCAATTACTGGGGGTTTGAAAGAATTACTCACCTCTGCCCACCTGCATTGTACTAATATACACTGTGTCCAACAATGCAGAAAGCAGCATATAAGGGACAGGGACTTGGCCGTAGTGCTGCTGCTGGTGCTGCAGGGAAAGGACATTAAGCATCCGTGCCGCTGGTGCAGAAGGCACTAGGGTTTGCAGTGCATTTTTTTAGGCCACAGTACCACTGCCAGGGGTCATGGAGTCACTAATGCTCTCCTAGCTGGCATACCGTGGAGCATCCACCTGCTTATGCTCCAGTTGCAGACTTAGAGTTCCCAGATGCCCAACAACTTATGCTGGAGGATGAGGACATGGCCAGCACACCATCACAGGACAACCTTGATGATGATGAAACCCCAGTGCTGACTGCTGCAGCTTTCTGCAATGTTGAGGCTGAGAGGGAGGGTAGTGTGGAGGAGGGGGTGATGACGAAGTTCTAGACCCAACATGGACTGAAGGCCATCAGAGTTGGAAGAGGAAGAGGTGGTGGTCACACAGACCCAGGCAGCCAGCAGAAGATGGAGAAGTGTGCCAGTTGTCAGCAGTCAGCCCATTGCTGCCACTGCCCACCATACCCAGAGACTGGGCAGGTCAAGGTAGGCTCAACGGATCTCACCAGCATGGCATTTTTTCAAGCAGTGCACAGATGACAAGACACAGGTCATTTGCAAGCTGTGTCACCAGTCCATGAAGCAAGGGAAAAATCTTATAATCTTTGCACCATGTCCATGACCAGGCACCTGCAAATCTAAACACAAGCTGCATTGGCAGAAATACCTTCAAAACCCTTGAGTCCCCCTCTGTTGCTTCGGTTGACTAAGCTGCCGCCACTGCCTACTCAATGACAAGGCCACCTGCCCCCCCCCCCCCCAAATGGAGGATGTGAGGCCACCACAAGCTCCACCAGCAGCAGCACCACCACCATCACCAAGCATGTCAACACCATCCCAGGGAGGTTTTCAGCTTTCCATCCCGCAAACTATTGAGAGAAAACGGAAGTTGGGCCCAAGTCGTTGGTCTTTGAAATGCTGCCATTTCGTCTGATGATGGGGGTTGTTCCACAATACGGCACCCACTGCTTTTCACACCAGGCCATCCCTGCCCTGCACCAACAGGATGTGGGGAAAATAAGATGTGCAATGGGCAATGCCATTAGTTCCAGTGTCCACATCACCAAGTAAGTATGGCCAGGTAGAATACATCTCTCTAACTGCCCACAAGGTCAATGTAGTGGCTGCTGGGACTAAGGCAGGAAATACTTTGGTGCATATCTTTCCACCACCAAGGATTTGCTGGACATCAGTCCGTGCCTCCTTTGCCTCCTCCTACTCTGCTTCCTCCTCATGCAGTCAGCGCAGCCCCTGCACCATCAATGTGAGCACTGTCTGGGCAAAAGACCTCACACTGCCCAGGAGCTGTGGCCTGGCATCCAGAAGAAGACAGATGAGTGGCTGCTGCCGTTGCATCTGAAGCCCAGTGGGGGGGTGTGCGACAAAGGGCATACCCATGTAGCAGCCTTGGGCTGAACTGGGTTGATGCACATTCCTTGACTGGCGCATGCGCTCAACTTCTTCCTGGCACATTATTCAGAGATGCCAGAGCTGCTACATAAAGTACACGGCGTGTGCAGGCTCCTTCAGTGTTCCCACACTGCTGTTGCTCGCCTCTGTGCACTGCAGAGGAACTTTGGCCTTAGCACCCACCCGCCTCATGTGACTTGCCAAACAGGTGGAATTCAACTTTGTATATGTTGGAAAGGGTGTGTGAGCAGCAGGCAATAGTGGAGTTCCAGCTCCAAAATGTCCTGATGACTAGAAGTGCAAACCAACAGCACTTCACCACCAATGAATGGGCCTCCATGAGGGACATCAGTGCGCTGCTGGAGTGCTTCCAGTACGCCACCAATATGGCCAGCGCTGTTGACACCATTGGCAGCCCTACCATCCCCATTCTTTGCCTGAAAAACCCTTCAGGCCATGACGGAGGATGTGATGGTGCCACAGGAGGAAGCAGAGGAGGAGGAGGAGGAAGACCCATTTTCCCAGGCATCAGGGCAGTGCACTTGTGAGTTGCTGGGCTGACCGCAACCAGGTACTACACTGTCCAGCCAGTGGACAGTTTTGGAGGAGGAGGAGGAGGAGGAGGGGGAGAAGGGGAGGACATTCTCTCACAGCAGGGTGGCACCCAGAGCGGCTGCTGGGAGGAGCAGGAAAAGGAAAAGGAGACCCCCTGAGAGTGAGGACAGCATCTCCTTGACTCAGGGCAGCCTGGCTCCCATGAGCCACTACATGCTCCAGGGCCTGCGCTACAACCACAGAGTTGCCCAGATAGTCACCACCCTGCTGGATCTCCGTTATAAGGACAACATGACCTCCTTGATTCCAGCAGTGGAGCAGGATAGAATGGTGAGGGAGTACAAATGAACACTGATGGACACGTTATTGGCGGTGTTCCCAGCTGAATTTGAGGGCTCAGTGAAGGCAAGTGGCTGAGGTGGAAGAGGAGGAGTAAGTTGCCAACGCAGTAGAGGCGCCGCCAGCACCTCACATGCAAGGGTGAGCATGGCCACAATGTGGTACATCTTATTTAATTGTCCGCCACTTCCACAACCATTTGATACAGCTTGTAGTACCAGGAGGCAGATTTTGATTCACATGATGAATGACTATCTGTCAATGTTCCTGGAACTGAGCGATGGGTCCTCCCTGTTCAATTTCTGGTTTGGTAAACTGCACACATGGCCAGGGCTTGCCTTCTATGCCTTGGAGGTGCTGGCCTGCTCTGCAGCAAGTGTCTTATCAGAAAGTGCGTTCAGCAACGCAGAGGGTGTCATTACCGACAGGAGGATTCACCTATCCACAGCCAATGTGGACATGCTTACATTCCTTAAGAAGAACCAGGAAATCACATGGGACTTGGCTGTGCCAGCACCTGAGTGAGTGGTTAAAGTGTTTGCTACCTCCTCCGCCTCTTCCACCTACACCTCCACATCCACCTCCTCCATCTCTTCCACTGAATCCCCCAATTATAGGCAGTGTGGCATTCCCCCGCACACGGGGGGCACATGGAACTTGATCTGACGTTCCAGAAAGTAGGCGGGTGCCAGACAGCCACCAATCAGTTACTTGGCTGGACTATTATTTTAAAGGAAAAAAATACTGTATCTGGAGCCTCCACCACACTTAAGCCAGCCCTGGTTAGAGGAGTTAAACCATAAGCACAGTCAGAAGACTATAGGCTGGCTCTGCGTCAGTGCAACAAATGTCTGCTGCAGGGGTAACACACACAGGCTGCAACAGGCATTTCATACAGACGAGCAAAGGGGGGACAATGAACACTTGCAAGAGGACAGACAGCACAAAGACCAGAGACAGATATGGTCAAAGACATAACAGCAGGGAAAACACTGGACACAGACACTGCAACACACAGTAACCAGGATCAATTCCATTACTTTCAATCCTCACACTAACTTCCTAGTAAGTGAATTAAAGCTAATATTTAAAGTGGACCAACACCCAGGATTTGACTATCCTGGGTCTTGGTCCATTGGGGTGCCCCGCTATGTGAAAACCCCCCAGATCGCCCTATTCTACTCACCTCATCCCCGTTCCTACGGCGCATGCGCGGCCGCTCGTCCAATTAGCGCGCTCGGAGCCGCTGAGGTATGCGCGTCAAAGCCGTGTCTAACCTCAGCGGCTCCGAGCAAGCTGGCGGACGCATCTAGCGCTTCCCTCTAACATTTGTGAATGGCTGGCGCAGGCACGCGCCCTGCTAGAGAGAAGCGTTTGCGGCCCGCGCATGCGCCTTTGGACCGGGAGTCAGGTAAGGTTTGCTCATGTCCTGGGAGGTTTCACACAGCGGGGCATCCCGATTTTGGATGCCCCGCGGGGAGGGATTGGATCGGCCCAGAATCTTATAGATTCCCGGGCCGATCAGGCTGGGTGTTGGTACACTTTAAGGTAAGTAAAGACACAGTGTCAGACACATTGGCCTCGATTCAATGAACTGAAAAAAGATTCTCATGATATTAAAAAATATACTTTATAGGAAAAAAAGCACAAGAATGTCACTGTTACTGAATCACCAAATAGAAAGATAATGAAAGTCAATAAAGTTGATTCAGCACCATGAATTTTTTTACTCATATATTTTTTTGTGATTTTTTCTCTTGGTGCAACGCAGTACCATATTAAGCTGTGCACATTTTTTTAAACAGTTTTAAAAAGTTTTCTCTCAAAAAAGTAAGCAAAAAAAACTCATGATGCTGAATCAACCCTATTGGCACTTTGAGAATTGTTTTCAACTCTTACTGAATCAAGGCCAAAGTCTTAAACTTAGAAAAGCGTGCCAGAATCCGAGATATACAGGGCTGTGAGTTATTTATTATTTCCCTAGCCATATATTGCAAATGTGTGAAGCGTTTTGCATACATTTATATTCATATTTCTTCATTTCCCTCCACGATTTTAAGGCCCCCCATCAAAACTGTCAGCAGCACATTAACGCAATATAAGAATAAAAATTGCAGGACTGGCCTTCCTAAGCAGTGTAGCCACACATTATATAGGAGAAAATTACACAAGTGACCATGTGAATGTGGAATTTTGCATGGCAGGCTTCAAAACACAGTGAAGCAATAGGAAAATACCTGCATGCAGAATTTGCAAACCTTCACAAAATGGCCTGACATACAGTACATGCCAGAAGGGGCCTGCATAGGTTTCACAAGGCCCCATAGCAAAATGCACAGTGGGCTCAATCCTCTGCATTAAAGTGGACAAAAATACCAAGACACCTGGCCCTAGATCTGAAAAGAGTCTAGGGAGTGGTGAAATCCTTTCTCAGCGGTATCCCAATGTGTAAAACTCCCAGGGTTGCCCATAATATTACCTCGATCCTAGATCTCAAAGTGCATGTGGGGTCCTCCACTATTTTGTTTTTTTCAGCAGAGTCTGGGCTTTAACATGAAATGTCTTGTTTGTCTTTTTTTAAGTGTATTCTCAATATATTTGGGTGAATTATGAGCAAAAAAAAAAAACAAAATCTATTTTTTACAATGTGTAGTATTTTTCTGAAACAGTGCTTTAGGAGATTTTCATATAAAATACAACTGCTATGCGCTGTGCATACCTTTGTTCAAGAAGAACAATACCCCCACAAACGATATACTCTCTGGAAGAACACACCTCCAGCTTTCTAGGCATACTAGGCTTGACGTGGGTACAGTTTTCTGGAAGTAACCCCTCAATAAATTCTTTGGTTGCACAGAGTTTCCCTAAAAAAAGAATAAAAAAGCAGAATCCAAGACACATTATCCTACAAAAACCATATGCAAACAAGAAAAAAAACAAGTTAAATCTGAAAAAGAAAGGTCCCCTAAACAGAACAATACCCAACCTGCATAGGTAGTGTCAAGGGAAGAGCTAAACACCCCAAAGTAAAGCATGCGCATAAGGGAAATTTTACTTGAAAATTTCAGCTCCCACAAGCCTTATATTCCCTGAAAGTACACATGTTAAGCTTTCTAAGGGTACCTAGCTTGTTGTAGTGGGCTCATCATTCTGAAAGTAATTCCTCGAAGAATTCTTAGGTTGCACAGGGTTTTCCTAAGAAAATTAATAAAACAGGAGAATAATAAACATGTTTTCCTAAAATATCAATATGCAAACAAGAAAAAACAAGCTAAATCTGAAAGCGCCTCTGAACAAAACAATATCCAACATGCATAGCTACTTTTAATTGCCAGCTTACTTGAAATTTTGTCACCCTCTATTAACAGGTTATTTTTCACCATTGTACGCTATGTATATTTTTTTTGTGGCAGTTTTGTGGAGTTTAAGCTTTAATATGAAATCTCTTGTTTGTAATTTTTCCACTGTTTTTTAAAATATTAGTAAAAAAAAAAAAAAAAAAAAAATATATATATATATATATATATATATATATTAGAAAATGTTCTCCTTTATTTTAAATAAAACATTTATTGCATGTGAAAGCCTCATTTCCCGATTACAACGGTGCCTCACTTGTATCTGTAGCCCCCTATTCTTGCCCAGGAGACCCCCCAAACTGAAAAGAACACCTCATAACATTTACAAATAAAATGCAGCTACTATCCACACTACTATCCTTCCCGGAAAGGGGGGGCATTTTTTGGGGGAATTTTAAGGGCTAAAAATCCACAAAAAATGACGTGAGGTCCCCCCTAGCCAACAAAACCAGCCTAGGAACCAGCTATGCAGGGCTTGTAGAACAGGGCATAAAAGCCAGCCTTGGTGGCTCCTGCCCTGTCAGCTGCAAGCCTGCAAAGCCTAAATGGCCCCAGGCTCTTCTGCCCCACCTGGGCACTAGGGAGGCAAGTAATAGGGGCTGGGAGTTATTGGCAAGTCACCCGCTAGCTGCAGGTGACTTTCCAGCCCCTAAGCCTTGTGAACTGGTATACACACAGAAAAAAACATTTTATTTGTTTTTTTTAATACTTTCCTCCCATCCATCTCACACAGTGTCCCAAGCTGATCACTCTGGCTTCTGCTCTCCTGCTGCTGTTAGCCTTTTAAACCTGCAGGGTGACAGAACATTAATGGTTAATTAAATAAGAATGACCTCAGATCTGCATGGCTATATCTCAGAAACAAAAGCTTTTTAAAAATGGAAAACTGTTTAGGACATTGTCAGATGTAGCCCTGCACAATGGACCAACGCTTGACATTGCTTGCTGAATCCAATTAGAGAGATTTTTCAATATTTACTGTTGTGTGTTTATAAGAAGTTTTTTCTGTGTAGCGCCATATCTGACGACGAGAGCTAAACATTTTCAAAAGCTAAAAATACTCAGCTAGCCTTAAAAGTTATTTATTCGATTTTCTACTGCTTCAATATAGAATGGCTAATTTCCATGAATCGATTTGTGATCAAATACCATATGTTTTGCACTATAAGATGCACCCAGGGTTTAGAGGGGGAAAATAATAAAAAATATATATTCTGAAACAAATAGTGTGCCCCATCCCCAGGAAGTATGCAGAATTCCCCCCAATCACCACATAGCAAGCAGTTTGCAGAATCCTTCCAATCTGCTTATAATGGGCAGTGTGCAGACTCCTTCTAAACTCCCCCGCAATCACTGCACTATGGCAGGGTGGGTGGGGGTTTACATAAAAAACGTCTTGCCTCATTCCGGATCTAGAAATGTCAGTGGTGCGTGGACAGCTGCACAAGTGAATGGAAGCAGGGAAAGCCACAGTACTGGGATCACCATTGACCGAAGCTGGATCCTGGGCAACGTAAGGAATATTTTTTTCTCAAATTTGCTCTATACGATACACAAACATCCTCCCACATACTTTTTGTGGGAAAGGTGCGTCTTATATAGTGAAAAATTCGGCCATAATGGATCTGTAGATCTATAGACATACCGATTGTGATTTGTTCCTTGGTCCAACATTGTATTATTTTGGCTGATCTCCCAAACAATTGCTCTAACAAGCAATTAGACCACAAATCTTTTGCAGACAGACGCAAATTGTCCTTTTGTATATAAGCTGCCTATTGACTCACTTAACCAATGATATATTAATTGGTTCATAGAAATGGGCCATAACAAGCTACAACAATTATTGCTACCAACTTCCTAAAAGGAATGCAGATGTGTCATAAACTAATTAAAGCCTTCAAAGGAGCATTAACAAAGTAACTTTCTCCATAGCTCACTTTAAAAGCAGCATGCTGTGCAGTGATGAGATACACATCAATGGACACTTGGTGTTGTGACCTCCAGCTGACTTACAAAGAGCAAGTTTTGATCATATTCCATAAAAGCCCATAAAAAGCAGACACATTGTAATACCAGGAAACTAAAGTTTCAGAACGGTTATATTTGATGTCTATCAGTTTGTAATTTCATGCTGGCCTCCCAATGTAACACCATGAAGTCGATTTTTTTCAGGAGAGAAAACTGCCATTAACTTTTATTGTCTACCTTGGGGCTCATTGAGAGCTAGGTGACAATTTACACCTGAAAGACAATAAAAGTGAATGGCAGTTTTCTCTCCTAAAAAAAAGGTAATGACCAGGCTCTGAATCGACCCCCATGTCTTAAAGAACAATCCAGGGTATTGAACAGTACTGTAGGTCTGCAGTTCTTCTAGGCTTCTTAAACCGGACCTTCATCATCATTTAATGAAAAGTCCAAACACCTCAAAAACTATTCCCCAGCATCTAAAATTAATATATTTTACATTTTTAGTCACTTACTTTTTATTCTTTCCCCCACTGGGCTGCAACACTATGCAGGACTTTAGGATATGGGCGAGGCCATCTTGACTCAAATGCATCAAATACTGGGGAGAGGGGGGCAAAAGTACAGGGGGCGGGTTATAGCTGTGCTTTGAACAAACAGAGCAGAGTTGGGGTCAGGAAAAGGACAGCAATCCCAGAATCCAGAGCAGCACAGTCAGAAGAAACGTCCTGTTTGCAGGTAGATTGAGACTTCATGTGCCACCATCTTGAATGTTTAGAAAATGCACTAGCTGCAGGTAGGATGATTTTTAATGTGGGCAATCTGTATGTACAGGGTGGGGGGAAACATACAAGATAGACTGCTATTTAGGGTGAAAGTCCGGTTTAAAAACACACCTCTCTTGACTAAACATAAAACCTTTACACGCTGCTTTTGTCTCAGGTCTTCAGGAATTTCTGGTGCATATTATTATTATTATTATTAATAATAATAATAATAATAATATATTATATTAGCTCACTTTTTGCTTTGGTGAAGATTACACTGCTTTGCCCTGTGGCACCAATTCCCTACACCTGGCTTCCTCAGACACATGCTGATACATTTACCATTATTGTGCAATACTTTTTCTTTGCCCTCTGACGTGATTAACCCTTTCTTCCCCAGCTCTACACAGCAGATAAATACACTGCTTGCCCAAAAAGCCTTCGCTGTGACAGTTTCTGCAAGCTTCTACAATGTCACAATAGTTATTTCTGTCCAGGAATTCACCTTTATCGTGTATTAATGATTGGAGATTTGGACTACTGCACATCCCAAAGCTTTCCCAATGGTGTTCAGGTATAGACTCTGTGGTGGCCAATTCATGGGTGAAAAGGATGCCTCGTGCCACCTGAATCACTATCTTACAATTTGAGGCCAATAAATCATGACATTTTCATCTTGGATTATGCCCGTGCCCTTTTGGAACGGTTGTGCTGCTCACCCTCATGGTCTGGTAACATTGTTCCCCACTTTTTATATTCATTGTGATTGTCTCTGGTTTATGCATTTTGCACTTAGTTGTGTCCATGAAGCATATGCACCATTGTATGTATATATAAAAATTCTTTGTAATTGATATCTTTTTTTTATAATTTAATAGTATGTATTTTTTGTAATCCTAATTGCTTTTCATGGAATTAATAGCGCAGTTGTTTGCAATGGTCACTTTATTAGATTGAATTGGGTTGGAGGATATTGGTTTGCAGTATATATGGGTATTTTTGTGCCGGCACAAAATAAATACTAATTGAGTCTACCCCCCTTGCCTTTGTACGTATTGCTGGGGGTTCCGTTCCTTTTATGTGTATGGATTCCCAGATATATTGGCCTGCCTGCATTTTTGGCAGCATTGGATGTACTTGGGGATAATGCAGTTGTTTTTAATTTGTCTTGTATAGCGTGATTGTCCTTTGTGCATCCATTCTTTTTGTACAATAAATATACATTGTTGTATTGATAGCATTGTTTGGTGCTCCTTTTGTTGGGGTGGATGTGGGCAAGCTATCCACAGTCCCTCTTGTGATACTAGTTGTGAGCTTTCAGTGTAGCACATCACAATTATCAGGTGGTGCACCCCCATTTGTGGTACCCATGCCACGAGGGATAAAAAATCCAGAGACGGTGCATCACTTCAGCCGTCTCTCTATTTACCTTGATGTGTCCATCATTTTAGACTTTTCAGACCACATGACCTTCTTCCATTGTTCTAGAGTCTAATCTTTATCATCCCTAGCAAATTTAAGCCGATTTAGCCTCACTAACTAGTGGTTTTCTTAAGGCTACACAGCTGTGCAATCCATCTCACTGTGCATGTGGAAATGCTCTTACTTTCACTATTAAACATATATGTATCCCTGATTTTCGCAGTTTTTTCTATTTTTTCTACATTTGATTTTAACAAACGCGTAAGTGTTCACTGTTTTGACCACATTCATTCCTTAAAGTTCTATTGCATGTAAAGGTGATTGTTACACCATTGTGTTGGTTTACTTTTGGCACTGTCCTACACTATTTTCTGTTTTTAAATTGAAGACGAAATGGCTGAGATATCAATGTTTACAGTTTCAACTCATGATTTCTCTTCTGAAAAAAGTGGATGTGGCCCTTGGATCTGTGATGTTGCATAATAATTAGCAATGTGATGAATCTGGAGGTTGAGGGAAGGATGAAGGGAGGGAGGAGGGAAGGACCAGCAATCCTGTCCTGCTCTGCTGAGATGATTGAGAGACAGGATGACAAAGAGAATGTCATTGGATAAACTTGTAAACCCCGTTATCTCTGCCATCTCTGCTTCAATTTAAAAATGGAAACCAGCTTAGGACAGGGTGAAATATAGCCAGACGCAATGGTATAACAATGGATTTTGCCTGCAGTATCACTTTAAAGGTTAGGTTTCACCACTGTCCTTCCAATTTTTAATAACACGTTGGTTAGTTCTCAACTTGTTTTTAGTAGTTTCAGCAATCTCAATAATATGACCCAATAGATTAACATAAATTATTTTCCAGGACCCCAGTCTTTCGATATGGTTGTTTAACAAATGAGAAGCTACTCACAGCATTGGTTAGGGTTAAATAAATTGTTACCAACTGAAACATAGTCACCCTGGCAGTAATAATCCAATGGGAGGCTCTTACCTATTTGCTTAGATAAATCCAGATGGTTAACTTATTTTTTTGGCCAGACAGCATTTTTTTGCAATGCCTTTCTCTAGCCCTCAGCTATAAATAACGCTTCAAAGGGGCCACAATGTCTTTTGAAGTGGTTGCTCACAAAGCGCATTGGATTTGGCAGCTTTCTACCCTGATACACCTTTGGCTCCCCTAGCTCATCCAGCCGTAAGTCGTTTTTTCATCTTGATATTTATTCATGTTTAGTCTGATTCATAAATTTATTTGGTGATATATTTATTAGTTTTATACTTTACTGATTATGGGAAATTTTTGACTAATAATGTATAGATATTTATGTCTGTACTCGGCAAATATATAAGCTGATATCGCAGTACTATGCTGTATGGGAGTGAACGGTAGCACCAGCTCAGTGCGACTGACTCACACCACATTCATCAAAAAACGGCCTCAAACAGCGCCAGCGCTCAAAATCGGGTTGTAGCCCATAGCGCCAGAGGCTGTGTGATTAAAGTCTGTTTCTGAACATGTATTCACTAGTAACAAAGTAAAAACACATGCAATCACATTCTAATACCAGATATGTAAGGACAATTCTGCATAAAAATATTATTAATCAAAAAAGTTTTAAAAAATGTAATTTTCTAGGCCAGGATACATGTCAGAAAGATTTGAGATTTTCTTTAAAAAAAAAAAAATTGGGATCAGGAAAGGGATTTAAGGATCGTCCATAGAAATGTATGGGAGAGCGCCAGGTAGCGACAGGTAAGACGTGACTCTCTGCAAGGCTGAACACTGGCACTGTATGCTGAGCCTGGGATAATGATGAATCGGACGCTACATGGTGTTGTTCCAGTCGCTCAACAGATTCGGCTTCATAAATGTGTAATTGCGTGCCGTGTCCGGCGTTCACCTGCCGCTTACAAGGCACTACCTGGCGCTATCCCTTCATGAATAAGGCCCTGAAATTTTAAATGAATGCATTTAGATTATTATTTTTACATCTTTATTTATTTTGGGGGTTGTATAGAGTTATTTCATGGGTTTATTGCATAGTTTTACACTTTAACCTTGCCCTAATTGATTATTTAGAATTTAACCACTCATTGGTTTCTTAACTTGTCATATTGTAACTGGGTACACTTTCATTACTGTTATTATACAGGTAACATATTGGTTACTTCATATTATTAAAACACACCCCTTTTTATAATTTGTAACATACTAAGCTTTATTAACATCAATAAACTTATTTTATTTTAGTATATTGAATCTATTCTCACACTGCACAGTATCATTAAAATGAACCTAAAGTCACAGATACCCACAGCTGCCCTTGTGACCACTGCATTGCCTACCCCCAAGCATCTTGAGTTTTGACCCTTTTTAAGGGCAACAAGCCAACAGCTGAAATTAGGTAAATTATTTAACTCACAACGACCCCATGAAAGTGACCCTAAAGCCTTTTTAGATTTTAGGATTGCTTTTTAGTTTCTCTTAGGGCATCCAAATCAGGGCATTCTGTAGAGAGACACTGTACTATCTTAAAGTCGCTTTAGTTAAAGGGCAAAAAGACGGGAAGGCCATGGAAATAAGCAAAAAATTAAGCAAAAGTCTACAAATCTGGGGATGCTAAGTTGGCCAAAACACAATGGAGCACAGAGGACCCAGTAATAATGCCCCTAGTCGCGTTGTGACTTGGGGGGCCTTATTTATGAAGCACCAGCGCCACTTTTTTTGCCTCAGCGGCACTCAGCGTTTCATTTAGGAAACCAAAAAAAGCAGCACCGATGCGGGCACCACCTTGTGTCTTATTTAACACTAGCTCAAAGCACCGGGCACTCTGATTGATGCAGTGCCAGATGAGAAAATGGGGTTGTAGGTCAAGATCTGAAAGAGCACAATGGGCAGAACTGCACTGAAGTGTTTTATGCTTAAAGAGACATTTTCTGATGTTCCTCTCTAAACATCCCCCCTCTTCCTCACTGACTTTTGGATGTTAGCGTTATCTAAAACGCAGACATGTGGTGGCATTCCTGGCCCCTTTGCATCCCCCTCCTTAGCTGTTCCAGAGTGAAGGCTGCAAAGCTTTAGCAGTATCCGTACTCCCTCTTCGTCATTGTAGCCCATGCAGTGACACTGCGCATGCACGAGATCTGTGGGGCAGCGCAGAGCATGACGGGACAGCAGGATAGCGCTGCACGATGGAGACGGCACTGGACCGAGGGATGCTGGAGTGCGATGCGACCGGTAGGTTTATAATTTTAAATTGTGAAACCAGAGGGGCAGGGGGGGCCGAGCAAGCCAGGTTTGGGGCCGTTTTTATTAACTCCCCAATACCTGCAATGTTCCTCTTTAAAAATCATATTGCACACATGTATTTGTACAGAACTTGCATAGTGACGATCAATTTACCTTGGGATCTGTCCCGTGGTATCTCCGGGAGATTGGCCGTGGCTCGTTCTGCCTGGTGGCCGCACCGAGCGCCGGTTCGGGCAGCGTCGGCTCGTGCGGCGCTGAGCACGACTGTCTCCTCTCTTCACTGCCACGTCCCCGGCTTCTTTCTCCTATGACCTCTGCCGGTGCTGTACACAGCGCACCCGCCGGAGGCTGTATTAAAGGGCCAATGAGCCCAGAGTGATTTTGGGCGAAGACGCCCTTTAAAGTTTAAATTGGGCAATTTAGCCCAAGGTTCCAGTGTGCACCAATCACGACATTCCCTTCTAACCAATCCCATTAACTCCCATCAATTAAAGGTTGTTTCCCCACACTTATCCCTTGCCCGTGATAGCGTGCTGCTGGGTGTGATTTTGTCCTCGTTCAAATTCTGTTGCCGACCTAGTCTTGTTTGACCACCCCGTTTTTGCCGCCTGGACCGACCTCTGCTTGTTTCCTGACCACAAATATGTTTCATCCTTTGTGCTGGGTACCCGTGACTTTTCCGGCTTGACCCCTGGCTTGACCTCGACTCTTCTCTAGTCTCTTCCCTGTGCTGCTGCGCTAGTAATTACTGAATACCCGTGTATGACTCTAAAAATTTCATAAATACGCTGTGCAGCGCTAAGAAGATGGTGATGCAAAGTGGCGCTAACTGGCGCTGCGATAATCGACAGTCGGGTCCAACAGGTGCGGACAAAGGCTGGACAATACCTAGTGCAACAATCAAAGCAAATTGGTTAGCGGTTGCCGCTGTGACTGCTAGCGCCATTTGAAGTCCACTGTGCAGCACCAGCCAAGATTAAAATGCTGGCGCTGCAAAACTGGCGCTATAGCCACCATAAAGATGCTAAGCGGCGCACATCATAAATAAGACTAACCAAGCAAGGTAAATAGAAACAATACTAATTTCATGAATACCTCTCATTATTTCTATTATTTTGGCAGCACACAGTTTACATTGTCTGAAACTTTTGAATGCAAAAACATTTCCTGTAAAGCAAGTCTAAATCAGCAAATAAATCTAATTAATGGCAACATGTAGCACCTATGAGTCATCACATCTACACTGGATATTTTTCTAATGCAGTAATTCAAATTTATGTTAAGTGTACAGTATGCATTAGAAACATGTTCTGTTCTACATAGAATTTAACCCCAATAATCCATAGTGTTGCTGGATCTTCAGCACTACATATATTTTAACCTGACCTTCGCCCTTAATAAGAGCCTATCTAGTAAGCTTGTAACCGACATATAACAAACCTCTGCTGGGAGGGTTCTGGAAAACTCTTGTGTGTGTGGGTGGCAGGAGCCAGCCATGAGAGAGAGGCTGGTGCAGCTATAAAAGGCACAGCACAGCTCGGAGAGACCAGAGTCCGTGAGGTGGGTCACAGGGAGCACTTCTGTGTCTGTATGTGTTTCTGAGCCTCATAAATTATGGGTCACAATGAGGTTTTTGGTTGAAATTAACTCTCTCCTTATTTACCTCACTGCTGAACTGTGTGAGGGGTGTAAAGACTTATATTCTAAGTATGTCACACACCCCACTTCAAACATTAATTCATTAACATGGGTACTCACCGCTAGGTGGCGCTGCTTTGCAGAGAAGTCCAGAAAAAGCAAGCCCCTCCCGGTCTATACATACCTGGTATCTCCTAACAATTCCCCAGTGTTCTTCTCTGCAACGTGGCGACAAGACAGAAGAAAGAAGTCTCCTGCTTGCAGGTAGCCGGGGTATCACCCCGGCCCCCCCCCTATGGTCTATTTCTGCCCGGCTTCTTGTTTATTAGTCCCTGGTTATTGGTAGCCTCCCAGCTTTGGCTGTAGGCTGGGCAAGGGTAGATAGCACCTTAGATGCTTAGGAGCTTTCTCCTCCGCTCGTCCCCATATTATGGGGCATAGCGGCGATCCGGTTTTTGGTGATCCGGATGTGGGATGCCCCGGGCCTGATTTCCCCTTAGGTTCTCACTCTGTCATTTTTCCTTCCCCCATGTACACATGTGCTTGTGTGTGTGTGTGTGTTGTGAGGCAGGGATGGGTGGCCTGGCTCCGGCCCGTCCGGTCTGCCTTTATAGGGTGCTTGGTGGTACAGTAGTCCCTGTGGCTGGTGTTGTCGGGTGGCCTGGCGGCGCGTCGCGCCGGTCCGCTTGGGATGCCTTCACTGGGCGGGCGGGCCGGGCGGCGTGCTCCGCCGGCCCACTCGACGGCTTGTGTGGGCGTCATCGCGGCGCCCGCGGCTGGGGCCTCGGCGCGGCTGCGGTGGATGTCCCGCTGGCGGGAGGGACCAGGCGGCATGCGTTGCCGCCGGTCCTCCTGTGGGCTGATGCGGGCGCCATGGTGGTGTGGCGCTTGCGGCCTGATTTCGCGGGCTGCGGCCTGCGCGGGCCGCGTCGTGTCTGACGAGGTACGTGGGGGGCGGGGCTACAGAGGTCCCGCGCTCCTGGCGGGCCCGCCTTTCTTCCCCGTCTTCGGCTCGTCTGGCGGCGTGTCTGTGCGGAGCTCAGGTGGGTGCCTGCTTGTTCTCCCGGCCCCTTCTTGTTGTCCGGACGCTCGTTTTAGAGTGAGCGTCCAGTTTGCTGATGGGGGGGGGGGCAGCGTTCTTGTTCCCTTGGGATTACACTGGCCTTGGGTCCATTTGGTCTGTGCCTCGCCCCCCCCCTCTCTTGGGGGTGGTGGCGGGCCTTGGGGCATGCTGGCTCTCAATGCATGTATTTTTATAGGTATATATATATATATTATATAGCCGGCCCTGTGTTGTTTGAGCCACCTATTGTGTGTCTGTGTGCATGTATTTACTGTTGTCTTTTCTTTGTTTTCCAGATCCCGGGATTCCTTCACTCTGGGCTCTCCCGGTCGTATATACCTGGCTATTGGGTTTTGGGTCCCTTTTGCTATTCCCTGACAGGCCTGTTTACACATTTCATCATATATATATATATCTATATATATATTTATATATTTATAGATTTTTTCTTAAAATCCCAGTGGGGCATCCCGGGTCGCTTACTGCGTAAATCCCTGGGGTCTGCGAATACCATAAATTCACCATATGGAGGCTACCAGAGATACCGGAACTAGTCCTTCGGGGCAGTCCAGGCTGTGTGGGGGATGTGGGACTCCGCTCCCAGGGGATGATGTTATCATTTGTATTCCATGTGCGCAGCGGAACATTGAGCGCCAGTCCGACACCTCTGTGCCTGGGACTTCTTCTACCGCGCCTTCTCCCTCCCCTCCTTGCCTGTTCCGGACACCACGTGACGCGGTCGTTGGGGGTGATTCGCAATCTGAGGTATGCGCCCGTTTGGCCAGCCTAGAGAAAATGTTTTCCGCTATGGTCGCTCAGAAGGCTCCAGCCAAGCGGAAACATCTGTCTCCGCCTCCGCGGGACTTTGATGAGGAAGTTGAGGTACTGGACTGGTCGGTTCGTCCCCTTGAAGAGGGTGAGCTTGTTGAGGAGTCAGAGGATGCCGAGGTTCAGCACTTGTCGGGCGCTGAGGGGGACCTGGAATTGGAGGGCCCCCCCCTTGATACGCCCACTATCCTGGCCCAAATGTCTGAGGTTTTGGATTTGGATCCGCCGGAAGTTACTCCTCGGCCTAAGGGTCAGCTTTTTGGGGGGTCCAAGCAGCGCTTGGAGTTTCCCAGTCAACATTCCGACATTTGTGTCTCTGTCCCGGGACCCTCTGGCTCTGGCAGCGGACGCCATGGCCCTGAGCTGGAGGGATCTGGGGTTTCTTTATCTGTTTCCTCCGATTCCCATGCTGGGCAGGGTTCTGCGAAAGCTGGTTCAGGAAGGAGTTCCCGCCATTCTCGTGGCTCCAAGGTGGCCAAGGCGGGTGTGGTTCGCTGACATCGTTCGTCTGGCAGTGGATCAGCTCGATCTGCCTCTTCGGCCAGATCTTCTCACTCAGGGTCAGTTGTGTTACCCCAGTTTACCAACGCTGGCTTTGACGGCTTGGCTGCTGAAACCTCCATCTTGAAGGAGGAAGGTCTTTCGGATTCGGTCATTCGGACTCTTATTAGTGCTAAGAAGAGATCTTCTTCTTCCATCTATTATAGGGCTTGGAGATCGTATATTGATTGGTGTGAATCTAGATCTTTGCCCTGCCGGGTCTTTTCCGTTTCCAGGATTTTGGATTTTCTTCAGTCAGGGCTGGACTCTGGTCTTCAGCTGAGTACTTTGAAGGGGCAGGTTTCTGCCTTATCTATCTTTTTTCAGAGGTCTTTTGCGAGCCATTCTTTGGTCAAGACTTTTTTCCAGGGGGTTTCGCATTTGCGGCCTCCTAGGAAGCCGTTGCTCCCTGTTTGGGATTTGAATTTAGTTCTTTCTGCCTTTCAGGCTCCTCCCTTTGAGCCTTTGCGGGATATTGCCTTGTCTACTGTGACTCAGAAGGTTGCTTTTCTTGTGGCCATCACTTCTGTTCGGCGTGTTTCAGAGCTGGCGGCCCTGTCGATTCAGGCTCCTTATTTTGAGAAACATCAGGACAAGGTGGTTTTCAGATTCAAGCCGGACTT
Source organism: Gastrophryne carolinensis (assembly GCA_027917425.1). Classification (NCBI taxonomy): domain Eukaryota; kingdom Metazoa; phylum Chordata; class Amphibia; order Anura; family Microhylidae; genus Gastrophryne; species Gastrophryne carolinensis. The sequence goes on from CM051235.1 coordinate 575,983,096, forward strand.
TCTTCCTAAAGTGGTTTCGGCTTTCCATCTTAATCAGGACATTGTTCTTCCCTCTTTGTGTCCTAAGCCTAAGAATGACAAGGAGAGTGCTTTGCACTGCTTGGATGTGGTACGTTGTGTCAAGTTCTATCTGCGTACTACGGCTCCTTTTCGTAGGACGGATGCCTTCTTCGTGGTGCCCTGTGGGCCTAGGAAGGGTTTGGCTCCGGCCAAGTCTTCTATTAGTAAATGGATTCGTCAGGCGATTGTTGGAGCTTATTCTGCCAAGGGGAAGGCTCCCCCATTTCGTGTTACTGCTCATTCTACTCGTGCTGTTGGTGCGTCCTGGGCTTTTCAGCACCAGGCTTCGGTTGAGCAGGTTTGTAAGGCTGCTACCTGGTCTTCGGTTCACACCTTTTCAAAGTTTTATAAGGTTGATGTGCGGGCTTCAGCGGATGCTGTTTTTGGCCGCAAGGTTCTGCAGGCTGCAGTGGTTTGAGTGTGTCTGCATTATTGCCTGGTTGGATACCCTCCCCATTTTGGACACTGCTGTTGGATGTCCCATGTTAATGAATTAATGTTTGAAGTGGGGTGTGTGACATACTTAGAATAATACCATTTTGTGATTACTCACCTGTAAAATGGGTATTGTAAGTATGTCACACACCCCACTTCACCCGCCCTCTTTGGTATCCTGGTTCTTTATATGGTGAAGTTGTGTTTATTCACAGTTGAGGGTTACTTTTGTGTTTTGGTCTCCTGGTATCTTGCCTTTATTGCTGTTTGAATACTGGGGAATTGTTAGGAGATACCAGGTATGTATAGACCGGGAGGGGCTTGCTTTTTCTGGACTTCTCTGCAAAGCAGCGCCACCTAGCGGTGAGTACCCATGTTAATGAATTAATGTTTGAAGTGGGGTGTGTGACATACTTACAATACCCATTTTACAGGTGAGTAATCACAAAATGGTATTTTTTTTGTGCGTTATTCACTGTGTGAAGCCTCCCGCGGAGCGCAAAGAAAGGGACTCAGCGCGGTTTATTTAGGAGAGTTTTTGGGGCCGTGACCACTTGAAGAAAGAAATATCCTGAAAATATTTAAAGAAACAGAGCACCATTTTAGTCAGCAATAACAGGACTGTTATTTTCCACCAAGATCGTTTGGTCTAAGGATAAGTGAACTTTTCTCAGTTCTCCTCACTATTTACAGCATAGTTACAAATTTAGAGCATCATCTACCTGAAGTTTATTAGTTAATCTTACATTTTAAGCAGATTGTGTGTGTATTGATAGATTGTTTGAATTACACAGAGCATACAGTGTGTTTTAAAGTTATCCAAATAGCCATGTATGTTGAAGTGACCCAGACACACGTTTAGCTTTTGTTTCAGATACCCCCCCCCCCCCCATATTCTTCAAAAGTAGAAATTATACTAGATTCTTCTACAGTCATTTATTGCCTTAATCCAGTGGCTACATACATTATACACCAACTATTGTGTTTAATACTTTGCCTAATTTTCAACAGTTAAATTCTAAATTGGTTCATATTTATCTGGTGTGGTGTGTGTTATTCCGTTATTCATTCTACCCCACATGCTTCCCCCACCCTGTACATACAGATTGCCCACATTAAAAATTGTCCTACCGCCACCTCGGGCGTTTTCTGTACTTTTAAACATCCAAGATGGTAGCCCATGGAGTCTCAGGCTACCTGCAAACAGGAAGTGTCTTCTGACTATGCCGCTCTGCATTCTGGAATTGCTGTCTTTTTCCTGATCCCAGCTCTGCTTTGTCTGTGCAAAGCACAGCTATAACCCCGCCCCCTGCACTTTCCCCCCCCCCTCCCCACTCTCCTCAGTATGTGATGCTTCTGAATAAAGATGGCAGCGCCCATATGCTGGAGTTCTGAACAGAGTTGCATCCCAGCGGGGAAAAAAAATAACAAGTGACTAAAAATGTAAAATATATTCAAATTAGATGTTGGGGAAGCATTTTTTAAGGGTTTTGGCTTTTCATTAAATGAGGCTGGAGGTCCGGTTAAAAGAGGAAGTCCAAGCTTTTTGTAAACTCCAGTCACCCCTAGGCCAGATTTGGGTGTTAATAAAACAAATCACCTGATTTCCAAAATCCCCCCTAAAGCCGTCAGGAGGTGTGGCTCTCTATGGCAGTCGTTGATTAACAGACCACTACTTTCACACTTCTGCAAAGAAGTGGGTGATTGACCACTACTTATGGTCCCAGCAGCCAAGCTCATTACATATTACTAGGCATCAGCCCACAATAAGATTTATAAAACCCCTCAAAATATCAAGAACTTGGGGGCCCCTCCACCCCCCCCCCACTCCTCACCCACCCGCCCATCAAGGGGGCATATGAGGCAGAATAACCCAATGCCTTTAGTTGTCTAGCTGCATCCAACTGGGTTAAAAGACAGGAAGCCGTGAAAGAGGAGCCATAAATGAGACCCCTTTAAGGTTTGCACCAGGGCCCCATCATATTTAGTTACACCACTGTCTGCGGTCGTTGTTTAGATGCAAATGAGGGCCAGCAGGGAGAGCACATCTGGCTTTGGAGCCTATTCTCTCTTTTAAGAAGTGCCAGAAAGCACCAATCTTACACCCCTTCAATGGGGTTGGAGTATGCACAGGGAGAGCATCATTAATTAGGACCCCCCCCCCAGGCACGAACAGCAGTCTCACACCCACATGCAGGGTCTTAGGTTTGTTATTCCATCAACCTTCTATGAAATATTTACACTATCGTGGTGTGTTTTAACATAAAAGATTTACAACTAATCATAGCTAAGTAACTCAGCAAACATTTTGAAATGTGATTATCTTTCAAATATTGCATTTATCTCTTCTGGACAGAAAGTCAAACATTTGAAGGGAATGAAAAATATTTTAGAAGAGAGCGAAAGCACTGAAACCACCTCAAATGAAATGGACAGTCCAGACAAAAAAAACTTTAATAGTCACCTTTTCTCCACCACAATCTTTCCACCCTTGTCTGGTTGAATAATACTTATGGGTGTCATGCACCTTGTTGGAGAATATGCAGTTGTAGACACAGACCACCAACAGCAGTACCACCTGCAGTTTCTCAAGAAGAAGTGAATACTAGGAAAACACAACAGAAGGGAAGGCCGGAGTGTCAGGATTCCAAAGGGGGGGGGGGGGGGGGGGGGGGCAGTTTTAAAATAGGGTCTTGTTTGGCAGTTTTCTGACACATTGTCCCCTTCATGGGGTCATTCAAACGAACATAATCCAAAATCTCCCTGTGTTAAGGGGTTAAGACTTTCTTTTTACAAACCGGTAATGGGTCCAAGGGACCCCTAAACCAGATCACAGGGTAGCGATAGCCAGCATCGGGGGCTGGCATACCAGATGATTTGACCTGGATCTGGCCATTATCCAGGATGGGGCGAACCTGAGCGAATCAAGATCTGGGTCGAATCTAGCTTTGCCCTGGATACAAAGCCTATTACTAGTCCTGAGGTTGGCCGCCATGTTGTACGGCCACCCCCCAGTTCAAAAATAGGTTTGGACCCCTTACCAAACAACCATACAATCCCATTGACAAACAAATGCAGTAGTATGGGCCAGACAAATATGTTTTAAGATTCATTATTTCCATCCAAACTGCCACATTGCCCCATGTAGTACTATTGTATAGTTCTGACTATAAGCTATATTAATGCCTAAGAAGGGGTTGATGATAGTAATATGAGAAAAGAGAGGATTTTTTTTTTCATCTTATCCTTACATATCACATTTGAATCTCCACTAGCTCAGTTGAAGTCTTACCAGAAGCTGGATGCATTACGCAGAAACTTTTACCAGGTTATCATCTAAATTCTTCCCAGCTGATGATATAAGCCTGGATGTAGCTTGTAATTATAACCGCTGATGTTTGATTCCGAGGGGTATTTCTCATCTGGCTGTTGTCACTGAGCCAAGAGGCTGAGGAGTGTGGTGAGTATCTTGAAGAATTTAAACTCTCTGTGATTTATGAGTTTTCTTGTATATAAGTATATTATGGAATTAGATTTTAAGTATAACTAGACAAAGTGCAATTTCTGGGGAAATTGTGTGAAGTGTTCTTGCCTCCACCAGTTCTCTACAACTGGAGTGGGCAGAGTAACTGGGTGGAGTGACTTGAGTAACTGTTGTGTGGTTGGAGGGGCTGGAGTAACTGTGGAAAGGTTTGACTGGGCAGAGTAACTATATGGAGTCGGCAGAGTAACTTTATGGATTGTTTTGTGTGAGTAAACATAGTAAGCACTAAATTAACCAGTTGATTGATCAAATTTAAAGAGTGCACATGGCAGGCTTCATAGAGTGAGAAATGCATTTCAACTTTTATTTATTTATATAGCACATTTATTTGCAATGTTGTTGCTCAAAGTGCTTAACAGTTACATTAAAACATATATTTCTAAAAACCAAACAAAAAAACAGCCAGGGGCGGCACTACCTATTAACTCGAATAATTTGGCGACCAGGTAAGTCCGTGGTATGTATAGTGGATGATATTTGCGGTGCTCGGCTTGCATATATAGACTTGATAAATATGATAATGTGAAATGAAGATAAAATTCCAGCGACACTCCTTTATTTGTCACATCGACATAACATAATTGGCTGGGGCGGCCAATTAGTATGACGAAAGGGCGAGTGCCGCTTGAATTTTATCTTCATTTCCCATACATTTAAAGAAACATTAGAAGCATTATCAAGTAGAGCAGATGAAGGTATGACCACATGCATTTGGACTATGTGTTTGCAACTTGTTAACAGGGGGGGGCGTGACTATGACAAAGAGGGGGCGTGACCAGTCGTCCCAACAAATGTACGACTGTATATCACTATATATTTTAGTATTCTTTCCTTTAGATGGCATGATGATTTTCACACAGCTCTAATTATGAAGTATTTATATCTTGCTAAATATGCTGCTATATGTAATTTTTCTAACCTGTTCACTATAACATATTCCCCTCAGGAGTTTCCTCAGACAGGCTGTTTGGGCGGAGCAGCTGTAAAATGGATGCAGCTGGGTTCCTATGGCAACTGACTCCGAGGCAGGCAGAGCCAGGCACTTTTAAACACATCTCCAATTCACTGGTGGTTGCCATCTTCAAATGGATGTAGCTTAAAACGTATAAATCCTACAGCAAAGAGCTGTGCCATTCAAATTTGTGGTGTCTAGAGTGGAGTTTCAATGAATGTCAATGGGAAGTGTGATTTGCAAACAAAAGGTCATAATGTGAAAACTGGGCTATGGTTTAGCCTTGGATTTTTAGTGGCAGCAGGGATAGCTGAACGTTTTGATCTAAAATTCTTGTAGGTGGGCTTGAAAATGAGGGAGTGGTCGCAGTTTAGAAATCATATCCTGATTTTTCACTTCACACTCATCTCCCACTCTGAACATTCTGGCTTTGAACATTCCTCCCATTCATTCCTATGGGAAAACTGCGCCAGAAAAAACGCCAATATTTCGGAAACCATTCAGCTAACCGTTCCACAAAGTAATAGCTCACCATTCAGGAACAATATATTATATATATATTATGGTCTATGTAGTGTAAAAACTGAGGAGTTACAGTGCAAAATCTGGCTATAATAAGAATAAAAAAGATAAAAGGTGCAATTTCTGTGGAAATTGTGTGAAGTGTTCTTGCCTCCACCAGTTCTCTACAACTGGAGTGGGCAGAGTAACTGGGTGGAGTGACTTGAGTAACTGTTGTGTGGTTGGAGTGGCTGGAGTAACTGTGGAAAGGTTTGACTAAGCAGAGTAACTATAAGGATTGTTTGGAGTGAGTAAAGATAGTAGGCATTAAATTATGAAGTATTTATATCTTGCTAAATGACTGGCTATGTCATTTGTCTAAGCTGTTTTCCATAACATGTTTTCATGGGGAGTTTTCCTGAGACTGGCTGTGTGGGCGGAGCAGCTGTAAAATGAATGTAATGAGCCTGGCTGCAGGTGTGTTTCTATGGCAACTCACTCTGAGGTATACAAATAGTTAATGTCTTGGTTGGCACACCAGTAAAAAGAAACGATATACAGATTGGGTGCTCCTTCCTTTGGGGGTTTCCTCAATATTCCCCCATATATAGTACAAATAAACAATAAAGAAAGTAGAAGCACACCACTATTTATGCTTGCAATGAATTTATAGAGTATAAAATAGAAAGTGATACATATTTACAGTGTGATACACACAAAAATTTCTTGCATGTTATAGGTAGAGATGAGCGAACTTTTGAAAAATTCGATTCGACTGATTCGCCGAATTTTCCGACAAAAATCGCTTCGACCCGAATGTATTCGCGACAAATCGCTATTAAAAACGGCTATTTCTGAGCCTCCTAGAGACTCAATAGGGTTATAAACCATTCTGCCTTGCTGTAACATGCATAGGACGCGTGCTGGGCTATTGAAATATTACTGTAAATAAATATCACATGCAGATCAGAGGCATCGCTATTAGAGTTGAAGTGCCATCACTATGAGGGGCGCCTATAGTGCCTGAAAAACACACCCTGGAGCTGGCAGCAGCAGGAGCCCAATAATTTGCTGAATCACACCCTGGAGTTGCAAGCAGCATCAGCAGGAGCAGCAGCAGCAGGAGCCCAAACATTGCTTTAAAGAGACACTGGATTTGGCTGCAGGAGCCCCAAAATTGGATGAATCACACCCTGGAGTTGCAAGCAGCAGCAGCAGGAGCAGCAGCAGCAGGAGCCCACACATTACTTTAAAGAGACACTGGAGTTGGCTGCAGGAGCCCAAAAATTGGATGAATCACACCCTGGAGTTGCAAGCAGCAGCAGCAGGAGCAGCAGCAGCAGCAGCAGGAGCCCACACATTGCTTTAATGAGACACTGGAGTTGGCTGCAGGAGCCCAAAAATTAGATGAATCACACCCTGGAATTGCAAGCAGCAGGAGCAGCAGCAGCAGCAGCAGGAGCCCAAATATTGCTTTAAAGAGACACTGGAGTTGGCTGCAGGAGCCCAAAAATTGGATGAATCACACCCTGGAGTTGCAAGCAGCAGCAGGAACACAAACAAAGCTTGAAAGAGACACTGGAGTTGGCTCCAGGAGCCCAAAAATTGGATGAATCACACCCTGGAGTTGCAAGCAGCAGCAGCAGCAGGAGCCCAAACATAGCTTGAAAGAGACGCTGGAGTTGGCTGCAGGAGCCCAAAAATTGGATGAATCCCACCCTGGAATTGCAAGCAGCAGCAGGAGCCCAAACATTGCTTTAAAGAGACACTGGAGTTGGCTGCAGGAGGCCAAAAATTGGATGAATCACACCCTGGAGTTGCAAGCAGCAGCAGCAGGAGCAGCAGCAGCAGGAGCCCAAACATTGCTTTAAAGAGAGACTGGAGTTGGCTGCAGGAGCCCAAAAATTGGATGAATCTCACCCTGGAGTTGCAAGCAGCAGGAGCAGCAGCAGCAGCAGGAGCCCAAACATTGCTTTAAGGAGACACTGGAGTTGGCTGCAGGAGCCCAAAAATTGGATGAATCACACCCTGGAGTAGCAAGCAGCAGGAGCAGCAGCAGCAGGAGCAGGAGCCCAAATATTGCTTTAAAGAGACACTGGAGTTGGCTGCAGGAGCCCCAAAATTGGATGAATCACACCCTGGAGTTGCAAGCAGCAGCAGGAGCAGCAGCAGCAGGAGCCCAAACATTGCTTTAAAGAGACACTGGAGTTGGCTGCAGAAGCCCAAAAAATGGATGAATCACACCCTGGAGTTGCAAGCAGGAGCGGGAGGAGGCAGGAGCCCAAACATTACTTTAAAGAGACACTGGATTTGGCTGCAGGAGACCAAAAATTGGATGAATCAAACCCTGGAGTTGCAAGCAGCAGCAGCAGGAGCACAGACATTGCTTGAAAGACACCCTGGAGTTGGCAGCAGCAGAAGGAGCCCAAAAATTGACTGACACACCCTGGAGTTGGCAGCAGCAGCAGGAACGCAGAAATTGGCTGGAAGGCACCCTGAAGTTGGCAGCAGCAGGAGCACAAACATGAGCTGGAAGGCACACCCTGGAGTTGGCAGCAGCATAAGCAGGAGCCCAAACATTGCTTGAAAGACACCTTGGAGTTGGCAGCAGCAGCAGCAGGAGGCCAAAAATTGGCTGAAAGGCACACCCTGAAGTTGGCATCAGCAGGAGGCCAAAAATTGGTCTAAAGACATAAATATGTTTTGCACCATTTGGAAAGTGTAAAACGTGGCACCATGCTGAATCTAGTCGCATGCATCAGGCATTGGTGGGTGGAAATCCTGGCTGATCCATCCCTGATTCATTTTGACAAAGGTGAGTCTCTCCACATTTTTAGTTGACAGACGAGTTCTCCTCGCTGTAACTATGGCCCCCGCCGCACTAAACACCTGCTCAGATGGCACGCTACTTGCCGGGCAGGACAGCTTTTCCAGGGCAAACTCTGCTAGTTGCGGCCACAAGCCAAGTTTGGCTGCCCAGAAGTCCAGCGGATCCTCAAGGTGTGTTGGCATGGTCATGTCAAGGTATGACAAGACCTGCTGGTTGAGGTCCTGCTCCAGGTCTTCCTGCTGCTCATGAGTAGCCTCACTATGCGGGTGTAGAAAGCTACTCATTAGCGACTGAAGACTGAGGCTGCTGCTGATGGAGCTGCTGCTGCTGCTCCTGCCAACCCCCCCAGCAGGCATGGCAGTGGAAGGTGAGCGCAGAGGTCCCCCCAAGTCAGACCTGCGAGAGTATGGACCATGGCGCAGATAGGCATCGGCCAACTGACTACGCAGAATGTCTTTGTAGTAGTTCAGTTTGTCCTCCCTCTCGGCGGGTTTAAAAATGCCTCCATTTTGTGCCGGAAGCGAGGATCCAATAAGGTGGACAGCCAGAAGTCATCCCGCCGACAAATGGAAACAATTCTGGGGTCACTACGCAATTATGTGAGCATGCTTCCTGCCATTTGCGCAAGTGACTCGGAGGGACTACCTGTCTCCATCTCCACTGCATACTGACACGGTGTGTCCAGGTCCTCTGTCTCGCCTTCCTCAAAACCCTCTAGCTCCTCTGGCTGCTCCTGCTCCTCCTCTCTTGTCCGCTGACTAGATAAACCAGCCATTTCGCCAAGCCTAAACTTTGCTTCACTGTGCCCCTCCTCCTCTTCCTCCTCCTCCTCCTCCAGTTCAGCTCCAACGGGGTTCATGTGGCCGTAAGATGTAGACGCCATGTCTCCAGTGCCCTGACCAGCCATGGTTTCCAACATGTGCTGTAGTACATGAAGCAGTGGAATCACGTCGTTCATCCCGTAATCCTGCCGACTGACAAATAAAGTGGCTTCCTCAAAGGGCCTGAGCAGGTGTCACGTATGAGCTGCCACTGGTTGACATTGAAGTTACACAGGGGAGTCCCCCTATCCGCTTGGATCATTAGGAAATCCGTGATGGCTTTTCTCTGTTCATATGATCGGTCCAACATGTGAAGGGTGGAATTCCAACGGGTGGAAACATCGCAAATCAGACTATGTTGGAGGCTACCGTTCAGACGCTGTAGCTCAAGAAGGGTGTGTCTGGCGGTGTATGAGTGGCTGAAGTGCATGCAAAGTTTCCTTGAAGTTGTTAGGATGTCTTGCAGATGGGGTGAACACTTCAGAAACCGCTTGACAACCAGATTGAAGACGTGAGCCATGCAGGGGGCATGGGTCAGGCTTCCTTGGCGCAGCGCAGACAAAATGTTCTTCCCATTGTCGGTAACCATGATTCCCATTTTAAGTTTTCTTGGAGTAAGCCATGTTTGTATTTCCTGATGAATAAATTTAAGCAGTTCCTCCCCTGTGTGACTCCGTTCGCCAAGACAAACCATGTGAAGCACAGCGTGACACCTCCGTGCCCTGCACACATGGTAGACTGGAGGGGCACTGAGACTTGAGCCTACAGTGGAGGGTGAGGAGATGGCGAAAGATGAGGAGGCCGGGTTGCACAGTGTCACAGGCCTAACGGGCAGAGAGCGCGGAGGCCGAAGCGGCGTGACCTGTCCAAGTTGCTGCTGCTGCATGCAACGACATGTACTGTCCCTGACCGTAGTTACAGCTCCAGACGCCGGTGCTGCCATGCACTTTGCTACACACAGACAGGCTCAAGGACTGGCCCACCTTCTGTTCAACAAAAGTGTGCAGCGCTGGTACTGCCTTCTTGGCAAAGAAATGACGGCTTGGGACTCTCCACCTCAGCTCGGCACAAGCCATCAGTTCTCTGAAAGGTGCAGAGTCCACCACCTGAAAGGGGAGCGACTGCAGCACCAGCAACTTGGACAGGAGCACATTCAGCTTCTGCGTCGTAGGATGAGTGGGTGCATATTGCTGTCTCTTGGACATGGCTTCGCTGATGGATTGCTGGCGGGATGCCTGACTTGGAGGAGGTGGAGCAGGAGTGACAGAGGATGGGTATGACGCACAGCTGCCTTCGGCTGAGGTGCTGGAGCCTTGGGAGCGGCGTGCCACTTGGTGAGGAAGCAAGCTGGACCACCTCTTTGGAGCCTCAGTTCTCCCAGGCCGCTTTATGGTGCCGCATCATATGTTGACGCAGGGCCGTGGTGCCAACATTTGGGCCCTGGCCATGCTTCACCTTCTGCCTACATATCTTACATGTGGCCATGTTACCCTCCTGCGGATGCTTCAGGAAAAACTGCCACACTGCCGAGTAGCTACTTTTCCCACCAACAGGCCGCACTGATTCACTGCTACTGTCGCCAACTCCGGGAACCCCTGCTCCACTACCTCCCGATAAGGTAGCCTGCCGCGCAGCAGGTGCTCTACCCCGGCCCCGTTTGACTCCAGGCTTTACAATTGTGCCCCCATGCTGACTGCCAACCATGCTGCTAACAACTTGCTGCCTCAGCTGCTGACTCCGGGGCAACCTGCGCCCCTCTTCTCCTGATGATGATGATGAAGCCCCTTCATCACCTGGTTCCCAAGTGCGATCGGCTTCATCATCATCATCATCACTGAGTTGTGGCTGCACATCACTGATGTTCTCAGTTTCCTCAACAGTGTCTGGCACAGGAGCTGGAACGCTCCCAACACCCACGACACTGTCCACATCACTATTTGTCTGCCTAGCTAAAGAAGCCACCTCCATTTCTTGGCTGGGCAGTAGCTGCTGACTGTCCTCTATCTGATCGTCCTCCTCACTAAAGGGTGGAGCTGAACCCAAAGCATAGGATACGTCGCTAGGGGATGGATCGGCATAGGACAGAGGCAATGGGAGGACAGGGACTGCTGTCAGGGCATGCCAACTCAGGGTTGTGTCAGAGGAAAAATTTCCATTGTCCAGCACTCAAGTGTTCCTTAACATTTCTCAGTTTATTGGTCAAGTTAAAAGTTACATGGTTTCAGGCAACATCCTGTGCCCTTCCTCATGATATGAGGAAGGGCACAGGATGTTGCCTGAAACGCGTAATATGTGAACATTTTTTTTTTGGAATGGAAACCATGTAACTTTTAACTTGACCAATAAACTGAGAAATTTTAAGGAACACTTGAGTGCTGGACAATGGAAATTTTTCATGTATATGGACCTTGCTGGTGAGTCCTGAGCCTCAGTGCATCTGTAGAAGCTGCAGTGGGATTGAGCTGGCCATCTATGCTTTCATGTTGTGTCAGAGGAACCTACCGACCCTAGACTGGGGGTCTCAGATGTAACTTGTGATGATGTTGATGAGCGCGTTAACCAATCTACCATGGCAGATGCGTTACTGGTGGAGACACGACCACTAGCAGATACTGGCAGTTCAGGTCTCTCACCGTGACTCCTGCTGCCACTCGCTCCTAGTCTGCTGCGACCTCTGCCTGCTGAATCTTGGCCTCTGCCACTCCTCTTTGAACATCCTTGCACTTGTCTGCCTGACATTTTTATGTATTTGAAATGCGCAATAGGTACGATAAAAAATGTGTTTACTTTAAAAAGAAGAAGCTAAATAAAGTGAGGGACTGCTTCTCTGCACCAGATACTATGAAAATTGGCAATTTGAGATACCCTGCGGCCTAGTGTTTTGGCAGCAGACCAAAAACCAATTCAAAATGCAATAGTTTGCATAAGCTGCGGAAGGATCAACAAGCGTATTTAGTATAACAGATAGGCTGCTAAGTGCAGGTTTGGGATACCCTGCGGCCTAGTGTTTTGGCAGCAGACCAAAAACCAATTCAAAAAGCAATAGTTCGATTAAGCTGAGGAAGGATGAACAAGCGTATTTAGTATAACAGATAGGCTGCTAAGTGCAGGTTTGGGATACCCTGCGGCCTAGTGTTTTGGCAGCAGGACAAAAAATAATTCAAAATGCAATAGTTTGCTTAAGCTGCGAAAGGATCAACAAGCGTATTTAGTATAACAGATAGGCTGCTAAGTGCAGGTTTGGGATACCCTGCGGCCTAGTGTTTTGGCAGCAGACCAAAAACCAATTCAAAAAGCAATAGTTTGATTCATCTGAAGAAGGATGAACAAGCGTATTTAGTATAACAGATAGGCTGCTAAGTGCAGGTTTGGGATGCCCTGCGGTCTAGTGTTTTGGCAGCAGGACTAAAACCAATTCAAAATGCAATAGCTTAATAAAGCTGATGCTGAACAACGCTTATTTAGTATAACAGATAGGGTGCAACGTGGTGGTTTGGGATACTCTAAGGCCTGGTGTATTGACAGCAGGACAAAAACCAATTCAAAATGCAATAACTTAATAAAGCTGAGGCTGTAGACGCTTATTTAGTATAACAGATAGGGTGCAACGCAGTGGTTTGCGATACCCTGTGGCCGGGTGTATTGACAGCAGGACAAAAAACAATTCAAAATGCAATAGCTTAATAAAGCTGATGCTGAACAACGCTTATTTAGTATAACAGATAGGGTGCAACGTGGTGGTTTGGGATACCCTGCGGCCTGGTGTATTGACAGCAGGACAAAAACCAATGCAAAATGCAATAGCTTAATAAAGCTGATGCTGAACAACGCTTATTTAGTATAACAGATAGGGTGCAACGTGGTGGTTTGGGATACCCTGCGGCCTGGTGTATTGACAGCAGGACAAAAACCAATGCAAAATGCAATAGCTTAATAAAGCTGATGCTTTAGTATAACAGATAGGGTGCAACGTGGGGGTTTGGGATACCCTGCGGCCTGGTGTATTTAAAGCAGACCAAAACCAATTCAAAATGCAATAACTTAATAAAGCTGAGGCCGTAGACGCTTATTTAGTATAATAGATAGGGTGCCACGTGGTGGTTTGGGATACCCTGCGGCCTGGTGTATTGACAGCAGGACAAAAACCAATGCAAAATGCAATAGCTTAATAAAGCTGATGCTGAACAACGCTTATTTAGTATTACAGATAGGGTGCAACATGCAGGTTTGGGATACCCTGCGGCCTGGTGTATTTAAAGCAGACCAAAACCAATTCAAAATGCAATAGGTTAATAAAGCTGATGCTGAACAACGCTTATTTAGTATAACAGATAGGGTGCCACATGGTGGTTTGGGATACCCTGCGGCCTGGTGTATTGACAGCAGGACAAAAACCAATGCAAAATGCAATAGCTTAATAAAGCTGATGCTTTAGTATAACAGATAGGGTGCAACGCGGTGCTTTGGGATACCCTGCAGCCTGGTGTATTTAAAGCAGACCAAAACCAATTCAAAATGCAATAACTTAATAAAGCTGATTCTGAACAATGCTTATTTAGTATAACAGATAGGGTGCAACGTGCAGGTTTGGGATACCTTGCGGCCTGGTGTATTTAAAGCAGACCAAAACCAATTCAAAATGCAATAACTTAATAAAGCTGAGGCTGTAGACGCTTATTTAGTATAACAGATAGGTTGCCACGTGGTGGTTTGGGATACCCTGCGGCCTGGTGTATTGACAGCAGGACAAAAACCTATGCAAAATGCAATAGCTTAATAAAGCTGATGCTGAACAACGCTTTTTTAGTATAACAGATAGGGTGCAACGTGGTGGTTTGGGATACCCTGCGGCCTGGTGTATTGACAGCAGGACAAAAACCAAATCAAAATGCAATAACTTAATAAAGCTGAGGCTGTAGACGCTTATTTAGTATAACAGATAGGGTGCCACGTGGTGGTTTGGGAAACCCTGCGGCCTGGTGTATTTAAAGCAGACAAAAACAAATTCAAAATGCAATAGCTTAATAAAGCTGATGCTGAACAACGCTTATTTAGTATAACAGATAGGGTGCAACGTGCAGGTTTGGGATACCCTGCGACCTGGTGTATTTAAAGCAGACCAAAACAATTCAAAATGCAATAACTTAATAAAGCTGAGGCTGTAGACGCTTATTTAGTATAACAGATAGGGTGCCACATGGTGGTTTGGGATACCCTGCGGCCTGGTGTATTGACAGCAGGACAAAAACCAATTCAAAATGCAAAAACTTAATAAAGCTGAGGCTGTAGACGCTTATTTAGTATAACAGATAGGGTGCAACGTGGTGCTTTGGGATACCCTGCAGCCTGGTGTATTTAAAGCAGACCAAAACCAATTCAAAATGCAATAACTTAATAAAGCTGAGGCTGTAGACGCTTATTTAGTATAACAGATAGGGTGCCACGTGGTGGTTTGGGATAGCCTGTGGCCTGGTGTATTGACAGCAGGACAAAAACCCAATTCAAAATGCAATTGCTTAATAAAGCTGATGCTGAACAACACTTATTTAGTATAACAGATAGGGTGCAACGTGGTGGTTTGAGATACCCTGCTGCCTGGTATATTGACAGCAGGACAAAAAACAATTCAAAATGCAATAGCTTAATAAAGTTGATGCTGAACAACGCTTATTTAGTATAACAGATAGGGTGCAACGTGGAGGTTTGGGATACCCTTCGGCCTGGTGTATTGACATCAGGACAAAAACCAATTTAAAATGCAATAACTTAATAAAGCTGAGGCTGTAGACGCTTATTTAGTATAACATATAGGGTGCCACGCGGTGGTTTGGGATACCCTGCGGCCTGGTGTATTTAAAGCAGACAAAAACCAATTCAAAATGCAATAACTTAATAAAGCCGAGGCTGAACAACGCTTATTTAGTATAACCGATAGGCTGCTAAGTGCAGGTTTGGGATGCCCATGTGGCCTGGTGTATTTAAAGCATACCCAAAATTATTAACACTAATCCAGTTATTTAAATGCTTGTGTGTAACAGATAGGGTTACAAAAGGCACTGCATAGATGGCAAGCACAGTGGCCTGGTGTATTTAAAGCAGA
This sequence comes from Gastrophryne carolinensis, assembly GCA_027917425.1. Lineage (NCBI taxonomy): Eukaryota > Metazoa > Chordata > Amphibia > Anura > Microhylidae > Gastrophryne > Gastrophryne carolinensis. The sequence continues at coordinate 575,998,339 of CM051235.1, forward strand.
CCCAAAAATATTAACACTAATCCAGTTATTTAAATGCTTGTGTGTAACAGATAGGGTTACATAAGGCACTGCATAGATGGCATGCACAGTGGCCTGGTGTATTTAAAGCAGACCCAAAAATATTAACACTAATCCAGTTATTTAAATGCTTGTGTGTAACAGATAGGGTTACATAAGGCACTGCATAGATGGCATGCACAGTGGCATGGTGTATTTAAAGCAGACCCAAACATATTAACACTAATCCAGTTATTTAAATGCTTGGGTGTAACAGATAGGGTTACATAAGGCACTGCATAGATGGCATGCACAGTGGCCTGGTGTATTTAAAGCAGACCCAAACATATTAACACTAATCCAGTTATTTAAATGCTTGTGTGTAACAGATAGGGTTACATAAGGCACTGCATAGATGGCATGCACAGTGGCATGGTGTATTTAAAGCAGACCCAAAAATATTAACACTAATCCAGTTATTTAAATACTTGTGTGTAACAGATAGGGTTACATAAGGCACTGCATAGATGGCATGCACAGTGGCAACGCAGATTACGGTTTAAAGCACAAAGAAATCAAATTGAATTGAAAACTGATCAGGCAAATGACCCTGTCACTGTCACCTTTATGCTGTCCCTGGATTGTTCTGGTTTTCCACTATCTTTCCCTGGCTCTGTCTGCCTCTCTAAATCTCCCTACCTATCTGTAAATCTCCCAACCTATCTGTAACTCTCCCTACCTATCGCTAACTGTCTGTCCCTGTCTGCAGCAACCACCGCTGTCTCACGAATGCAAGTTTGAAATGCGCACAAGCAAGATGGCCGCCGCTTTATATAGCACGGTGACATCACCGGGCTTCCTGGCTGCTGATAGGCTGCATGTGACTGTCCCATCATACCTTGCCCCAGGGTACATGTCTGGACATGTGCTTCCACCATCTTAGAATGCCTGTCATTGAAATGAATGGAGTTTAAAGGAAGACTTCGATCGATCGAATCAATGGGAAATTCGGATTAGTTCAGAATCGAATTTTCCATGAAATTCGGAACGAATCCGGGTTCGTCCGCATCGATTCGCTCATCCCTAGTTATAGGTACTGTACTTGTGGTATACATAATAGAAACTCAGAAAAAAGGATACAATTCTGTCCTATTTGAGAAATGCTGTCAGCGCTGTGTATACCTTACTGTTGAAAGAACAAAGTACATTATAGCCTTATCAATAACCATACATATGTGAACTATATAGTTTAGGTAACAAGTTACCTGGTGCTAAAGACATCTATAGTAAGGTATTCACTAGAGATGAGCGAACTTTTGAAAAATTCGATTCAACTGATTCGCCGAATTTTCGGACAAAAATCGCTTCGACCCGAATTTATTCGCAATGAATCGCTATTAAAAACGGCTATTTCTGAGCCTCCTAGAGCCTCAATAGGGTTGTAAACCATTCTGCCTTGCTGTAACACGCACAGGATGCGTGCTGGGTTAGTTAAATAATACTTTGAATAAATATCACATGCAGATCAGAGGCATCGCTAATAGAATCGCAGAGCGGCACAATTGCAGAGAGTTGAAGTGGCATCACTATGAGGGGCAGGAGCCCAAACATTACTTTAAAGAGACACTGGAGTTGGCTTCAGGAGCCCAAAAATTGGATGAATCACACCCTGGAGTTGGCAGCAGCAGCAGGAGCCCAAATATTACTTTAAAGAGACACTGGAGTTGGCTTCAGGAGCCCAAAAATTGCATGATTCACACCCTGGAGTTGGCAGCAGCAGCAGCAGGAGCCCAAATATTACTTTAAAGAGACACTGGAGTTGGCTTCAGGAGCCCAAAAATTGGACGATTCACACCCTGGAGTTGGCAGCAGCAGGAGCCCAAAAATTACTTTAAAGAGACCCTGGGGTTGGCTTCAGGAGCCCAAAAATTGGATGAATCACACCCTGGAGTTGGCAGCAGCAGCAGGAGCCCAAATACTACTTTAAAGAGACCCTGGGGTTGGCTTCAGGAGCCCAAAAATTGGATGAATCACACCCTGGAGTTGGCAGCAGCAGCAGGAGCCCAAACATTACTTTAAAGAGACACTGGGGTTGGCTTCAGTAGCCCAAAAATTGGATGAATCACACCCCGGAGTTGGCAGCAGCAGCAGGAGCCCAAACATTACTTTAAAGAGACACTGGGGTTGGCTTCAGTAGCCCAAAAATTGGATGAATCACACCCTGGAGTTGGCAGCAGCAGCAGCAGGAGCCCAAATATTACTTTAAAGAGACACTGGAGTTGGCTTCAGGAGCCCAAAAATTGGATGATTCACACCCTGGAGTTGGCAGCAGCGCAGCAGCAGGAGCCCAAATATTACTTTAAAGAGACCCTGGGGTTGGCTTCAGGAGCCCAAACATTGGATGAATCACACCCTGGAGTTGGCAGCAGCAGCAGGAGCCCAAACATTACTTTAAAGAGACACTGGGGTTGGCTTCAGGAGCCCAAAAATTGGATGAATCACACCCTGGAGTTGGCAGCAGCAGCAGGAGCTCAAACATTATTTTAAAGAGACACTGGGGTTGGCTTCAGTAGCCCAAAAATTGGATGAATCACACCCTGGAGTTGGCAGCAGCAGCAGCAGGAGCCCAAATATTACTTTAAAGAGACACTGGAGTTGGCTTCAGGAGCCCAAAAATTGGATGATTCACACCCTGGAGTTGGCAGCAGCAGCAGCAGCAGGAGCCCAAATATTACTTTAAAGAGACCCTGGGGTTGGCTTCAGGAGCCCAAACATTGGATGAATCACACCCTGGAGTTGGCAGCAGCAGCAGGAGCCCAAACATTACTTTAAAGAGACACTGGGGTTGGCTTCAGTAGCCCAAAAATTGGATGAATCACACCCCGGAGTTGGCAGCAGCAGCAGGAGCCCAAACATTACTTTAAAGAGACACTGGGGTTGGCTTCAGTAGCCCAAAAATTGGATGAATCACACCCTGGAGTTGGCAGCAGCAGCAGCAGGAGCCCAAATATTACTTTAAAGAGACACTGGAGTTGGCTTCAGGAGCCCAAAAATTGGATGATTCACACCCTGGAGTTGGCAGCAGCGCAGCAGCAGGAGCCCAAATATTACTTTAAAGAGACCCTGGGGTTGGCTTCAGGAGCCCAAACATTGGATGAATCACACCCTGGAGTTGGCAGCAGCAGCAGGAGCCCAAACATTACTTTAAAGAGACACTGGGGTTGGCTTCAGGAGCCCAAAAATTGGATGAATCACACCCTGGAGTTGGCAGCAGCAGCAGGAGCTCAAACATTATTTTAAAGAGACACTGGGGTTGGCTTCAGTAGCCCAAAAATTGGATGAATCACACCCTGGAGTTGGCAGCAGCAGCAGCAGGAGCCCAAATATTACTTTAAAGAGACACTGGAGTTGGCTTCAGGAGCCCAAAAATTGGATGAATCACACCCTGGAGTTGGCAGCAGCAGCAACAGCAGGAGCCCAAATATTACTTTAAAGAGACCCTGGGGTTGGCTTTAGAAGCCCAAAAATTGGATGAATCACACCCTGGAGTTGGCAGCAGCAGCAGGAGCCAAAACATTAATTTAAAGAGACACTGGGGTTGGCTTCAGTAGCCCAAAAATTGGATGAATCACACGCTGGAGTTGGCAGCAGCAGCAGGAGCCCAAACATTACTTTAAAGAGACCCTGGGGTTGGATTCAGGAGCCCAAAAATTGGATGAATCACACCCCGGAGTTGGCAGCAGCAGCAGGAGCCCAAACATTACTTTAAAGAGACACTGGGGTTGGCTTCAGTAGCCCAAAAATTGGATGAATCACACCCTGGAGTTGGCAGCAGCAGCAGCAGGAGCCCAAATATTACTTTAAAGAGACACTGGAGTTGGCTTCAGGAGCCCAAAAATTGGATGATTCACACCCTGGAGTTGGCAGCAGCGCAGCAGCAGGAGCCCAAATATTACTTTAAAGAGACCCTGGGGTTGGCTTCAGGAGCCCAAACATTGGATGAATCACACCCTGGAGTTGGCAGCAGCAGCAGGAGCCCAAACATTACTTTAAAGAGACACTGGGGTTGGCTTCAGGAGCCCAAAAATTGGATGAATCACACCCTGGAGTTGGCAGCAGCAGCAGGAGCTCAAACATTATTTTAAAGAGACACTGGGGTTGGCTTCAGTAGCCCAAAAATTGGATGAATCACACCCTGGAGTTGGCAGCAGCAGCAGCAGGAGCCCAAATATTACTTTAAAGAGACACTGGAGTTGGCTTCAGGAGCCCAAAAATTGGATGAATCACACCCTGGAGTTGGCAGCAGCAGCAACAGCAGGAGCCCAAATATTACTTTAAAGAGACCCTGGGGTTGGCTTCAGAAGCCCAAAAATTGGATGAATCACACCCTGGAGTTGGCAGCAGCAGCAGGAGCCAAAACATTAATTTAAAGAGACACTGGGGTTGGCTTCAGTAGCCCAAAAATTGGATGAATCACACGCTGGAGTTGGCAGCAGCAGCAGGAGCCCAAACATTACTTTAAAGAGACCCTGGGGTTGGATTCAGGAGCCCAAAAATTGGATGAATCACACCCTGGAGTTGGCAGCAGCAGTAGGAGCCCAAATATTACTTTAAAGAGACACTGGGGTTGGCTTCAGTAGCCCAAAAATTGGATGAATCACACCCTGGAGTTGGCAGCAGCAGCAGCAGCAGGAGCCCAAACATTACTTTAAAGAGATACTGGGGTTGGCTTCAGTAGCCCAAAAATAGGATGAATCACACCCTGGAGTTGGCAGCAGCAGCAGCAGCAGCAGGAGCCCAAATATTACTTTAAAGAGACCCTGGGGTTGGCTTCAGGAGCCCAAAAATTGGATGAATCACACCCTGGAGTTGGCAGCAGCAGCAGGAGCCCAAACATTACTTTAAAGAGACCCTGGGGTTGGCTTCAGGAGGCCAAAAATTGGATGAATCACACCCTGGAGTTGGCAGCAGCAGCAGGAGCCCAAATATTACTTTAAAGAGACCCTGCGGTTGGCTTCAGGAGCCCAAAAATTGGATGAATCACACCCTGGAGTTGGCAGCAGCAGCAGGAGCCCAAACATTACTTTAAAGAGACACTGGGGTTGGCTTCAGTAGCCCAAAAATAGGATGAATCACACCCTGGAGTTGGCAGCAGCAGCAGCAGGAGCCCAAACATTACTTTAAAGAGACCCTGGGGTTGGCTTCAGGAGGCCAAAAATTGGATGAATCACACCCTGGAGTTGGCAGCAGCAGCAGCAGCAGCAGGAGCCCAAATATTACTTTAAAGAGACCCTGGGGTTGGCTTCAGGAGCCCAAAAATTGGATGAATCACACCCTGGAGTTGGCAGCAGCAGCAGGAGCCCAAATATTACTTTAAAGAGACACTGGGGTTGGCTTCAGTAGCCCAAAAATTGGATGAATCACACCCTGGAGTTGGCAGCAGCAGCAGCAGGAGCCCAAATATTACTTTAAAGAGACACTGGAGTTGGCTTCAGGAGCCCAAAAATTGGATGATTCACACCCTGGAGTTGGCAGCAGCAGCAGCAGCAGCAGGAGCCCAAATATTACTTTAAAGAGACCCTGGGGTTGGCTTCAGGAGCCCAAAAATTGGATGAATCACACCCTGGAGTTGGCAGCAGCAGCAGGAGCCCAAACATTACTTTAAAGAGACACTGGGGTTGGCTTCAGTAGCCCAAAAATTGGATGAATCACACCCTGGAGTTGGCAGCAGCAGCAGCAGGAGCCCAAACATTACTTTAAAGAGACCCTGGGGTTGGCTTCAGGAGGCCAAAAATTGGATGAATCACACCCTGGAGTTGGCAGCAGCAGCAGGAGCCCAAATATTACTTTAAAGAGACACTGGGGTTGGCTTCAGTAGCCCAAAAATTGGATGAATCACACCCTGGAGTTGGCAGCAGCAGCAGCAGGAGCCCAAATATTACTTTAAAGAGACACTGGAGTTGGCTTCAGGAGCCCAAAAATTGGATGATTCACACCCTGGAGTTGGCAGCAGCGCAGCAGCAGGAGCCCAAATATTACTTTAAAGAGACCCTGGGGTTGGCTTCAGGAGCCCAAACATTGGATGAATCACACCCTGGAGTTGGCAGCAGCAGCAGGAGCCCAAACATTACTTTAAAGAGACACTGGGGTTGGCTTCAGGAGCCCAAAAATTGGATGAATCACACCCTGGAGTTGGCAGCAGCAGCAGGAGCTCAAACATTATTTTAAAGAGACACTGGGGTTGGCTTCAGTAGCCCAAAAATTGGATGAATCACACCCTGGAGTTGGCAGCAGCAGCAGCAGGAGCCCAAATATTACTTTAAAGAGACACTGGAGTTGGCTTCAGGAGCCCAAAAATTGGATGAATCACACCCTGGAGTTGGCAGCAGCAGCAACAGCAGGAGCCCAAATATTACTTTAAAGAGACCCTGGGGTTGGCTTTAGAAGCCCAAAAATTGGATGAATCACACCCTGGAGTTGGCAGCAGCAGCAGGAGCCAAAACATTAATTTAAAGAGACACTGGGGTTGGCTTCAGTAGCCCAAAAATTGGATGAATCACACGCTGGAGTTGGCAGCAGCAGCAGGAGCCCAAACATTACTTTAAAGAGACCCTGGGGTTGGATTCAGGAGCCCAAAAATTGGATGAATCACACCCCGGAGTTGGCAGCAGCAGCAGGAGCCCAAACATTACTTTAAAGAGACACTGGGGTTGGCTTCAGTAGCCCAAAAATTGGATGAATCACACCCTGGAGTTGGCAGCAGCAGCAGCAGGAGCCCAAATATTACTTTAAAGAGACACTGGAGTTGGCTTCAGGAGCCCAAAAATTGGATGATTCACACCCTGGAGTTGGCAGCAGCGCAGCAGCAGGAGCCCAAATATTACTTTAAAGAGACCCTGGGGTTGGCTTCAGGAGCCCAAACATTGGATGAATCACACCCTGGAGTTGGCAGCAGCAGCAGGAGCCCAAACATTACTTTAAAGAGACACTGGGGTTGGCTTCAGGAGCCCAAAAATTGGATGAATCACACCCTGGAGTTGGCAGCAGCAGCAGGAGCTCAAACATTATTTTAAAGAGACACTGGGGTTGGCTTCAGTAGCCCAAAAATTGGATGAATCACACCCTGGAGTTGGCAGCAGCAGCAGCAGGAGCCCAAATATTACTTTAAAGAGACACTGGAGTTGGCTTCAGGAGCCCAAAAATTGGATGAATCACACCCTGGAGTTGGCAGCAGCAGCAACAGCAGGAGCCCAAATATTACTTTAAAGAGACCCTGGGGTTGGCTTCAGAAGCCCAAAAATTGGATGAATCACACCCTGGAGTTGGCAGCAGCAGCAGGAGCCAAAACATTAATTTAAAGAAACACTGGGGTTGGCTTCAGTAGCCCAAAAATTGGATGAATCACACGCTGGAGTTGGCAGCAGCAGCAGGAGCCCAAACATTACTTTAAAGAGACCCTGGGGTTGGATTCAGGAGCCCAAAAATTGGATGAATCACACCCTGGAGTTGGCAGCAGCAGTAGGAGCCCAAATATTACTTTAAAGAGACACTGGGGTTGGCTTCAGTAGCCCAAAAATTGGATGAATCACACCCTGGAGTTGGCAGCAGCAGCAGCAGCAGGAGCCCAAACATTACTTTAAAGAGATACTGGGGTTGGCTTCAGTAGCCCAAAAATAGGATGAATCACACCCTGGAGTTGGCAGCAGCAGCAGCAGCAGCAGGAGCCCAAATATTACTTTAAAGAGACCCTGGGGTTGGCTTCAGGAGCCCAAAAATTGGATGAATCACACCCTGGAGTTGGCAGCAGCAGCAGGAGCCCAAACATTACTTTAAAGAGACCCTGGGGTTGGCTTCAGGAGGCCAAAAATTGGATGAATCACACCCTGGAGTTGGCAGCAGCAGCAGGAGCCCAAATATTACTTTAAAGAGACCCTGCGGTTGGCTTCAGGAGCCCAAAAATTGGATGAATCACACCCTGGAGTTGGCAGCAGCAGCAGGAGCCCAAACATTACTTTAAAGAGACACTGGGGTTGGCTTCAGTAGCCCAAAAATAGGATGAATCACACCCTGGAGTTGGCAGCAGCAGCAGCAGGAGCCCAAACATTACTTTAAAGAGACCCTGGGGTTGGCTTCAGGAGGCCAAAAATTGGATGAATCACACCCTGGAGTTGGCAGCAGCAGCAGCAGCAGCAGGAGCCCAAATATTACTTTAAAGAGACCCTGGGGTTGGCTTCAGGAGCCCAAAAATTGGATGAATCACACCCTGGAGTTGGCAGCAGCAGCAGGAGCCCAAATATTACTTTAAAGAGACACTGGGGTTGGCTTCAGTAGCCCAAAAATTGGATGAATCACACCCTGGAGTTGGCAGCAGCAGCAGCAGGAGCCCAAATATTACTTTAAAGAGACACTGGAGTTGGCTTCAGGAGCCCAAAAATTGGATGATTCACACCCTGGAGTTGGCAGCAGCAGCAGCAGCAGCAGCAGCAGGAGCCCAAATATTACTTTAAAGAGACCCTGGGGTTGGCTTCAGGAGCCCAAAAATTGGATGAATCACACCCTGGAGTTGGCAGCAGCAGCAGGAGCCCAAACATTACTTTAAAGAGACACTGGGGTTGGCTTCAGTAGCCCAAAAATTGGATGAATCACACCCTGGAGTTGGCAGCAGCAGCAGCAGGAGCCCAAACATTACTTTAAAGAGACCCTGGGGTTGGCTTCAGGAGGCCAAAAATTGGATGAATCACACCCTGGAGTTGGCAGCAGCAGCAGGAGCCCAAATATTACTTTAAAGAGACACTGGGGTTGGCTTCAGTAGCCCAAAAATAGGATGAATCACACCCTGGAGTTGGCAGCAGCAGGAGCCCAAACATTACTTTAAAGAGACCCTGGGGTTGGCTTCAGGAGGCCAAAAATTGGATGAATCACACCCTGGAGTTGGCAGCAGCAGCAGGAGCCCAAATATTTTTTTAAAGAGACACTGGAGTTGGCTTCAGGAGCCCAAAAATTGGATGATTCACACCCTGGAGTTGGCAGCAGCAGCAGGAGCCCAAATATTACTTTAAAGAGACCCCGGGGTTGGCTCAGGAGCCCAAAAATTGGATGAATCACACCCTGGAGTTGGCAGCAGCAGCAGGAGCCCAAACATTACTTTAAAGAGACACTGGGGTTGGCTTCAGTAGCCCAAAAATTGGATGCATCACACCCTGGAGTTGGCAGCAGCAGCAGCAGGAGCCCAAATACTACTTTAAAGAGACCCTGGGGCTGGCTTCAGGAGCCCAAAAATTGGATGAATCACACCCTGGAGTTGGCAGCAGCAGCAGCAGGAGCCCAAATATTACTTTAAAGAGACACTGGAGTTGGCTTCAGGAGCCCAAAAATTGGATGATTCACACCCTGGAGTTGGCAGCAGCAGCAGGAGCCCAAATATTACTTTAAAGAGACCCTGGGGTTGGCTTCAGTAGCCCAAAAATTGGATGAATCACACCCTGGAGTTGGCAGCAGCAGCAGGAGCCCAAACATTACTTTAAAGAGACCCTGGGGTTGGCTTCAGGAGGCCAAAAATTGGATGAATCACACCCTGGAGTTGGCAGCAGCAGCAGCAGGAGCCCAAATATTACTTTAAAGAGACACTGGAGTTGGCTTCAGGAGCCCAAAAATTGGATGATTCACACCCTGGAGTTGGCAGCAGCAGGAGCCCAAATATTACTTTAAAGAGACCCTGGGGTTGGCTTCAGGAGGGCAAAAATTGGATGAATCACACCCTGGAGTTGGCAGCAGCAGCAGGAGCCCAAATATTACTTTAAAGAGACCCTGGGGTTGGCTTCAGTAGCCCAAAAATTGGATGAATCACACCCTGGAGTTGGCAGCAGCAGCAGGAGCCCAAACATTACTTTAAAGAGACACTGGGGTTGGCTTCAGGAGCCCAAAAATTGGATGAATCACACCCTGGAGTTGGCAGCAGCAGCAGGAGCTCAAACATTATTTTAAAGAGACACTGGGGTTGGCTTCAGTAGCCCAAAAATTGGATGAATCACACCCTGGAGTTGGCAGCAGCAGCAGCAGGAGCCCAAATATTACTTTAAAGAGACACTGGAGTTGGCTTCAGGAGCCCAAAAATTGGATGAATCACACCCTGGAGTTGGCAGCAGCAGCAGCAGCAGGAGCCCAAATATTACTTTAAAGAGACCCTGGGGTTGGCTTCAGGAGCCCAAAAATTGGATGAATCACACCCTGGAGTTGGCAGCAGCAGCAGGAGCCAAAACATTACTTTAAAGAGACACTGGGGTTGGCTTCAGTAGCCCAAAAATTGGATGAATCACACTCTGGAGTTGGCAGCAGCAGCAGGAGCCCAAACATTACTTTAAAGAGACCCTGGGGTTGGCTTCAGGAGCCCAAAAATTGGATGAATCACACCCTGGAGTTGGCAGCAGCAGCAGGAGCCCAAATATTACTTTAAAGAGACACTGGGGTTGGCTTCAGTAGCCCAAAAATTGGATGAATCACACCCTGGAGTTGGCAGCAGCAGCAGCAGGAGCCCAAATATTACTTTAAAGAGACCCTGGGGTTGGCTTCAGGAGGCCAAAAATTGGATGAATCACACCCTGGAGTTGGCAGCAGCAGCAGGAGCACAAATATTACTTTAAAGAGACACTGGGGTTGGCTTCAGTAGCCCAGAAATTGGATGAATCACACCCTGGAGTTGGCAGCAGCAGCAGCAGGAGCCCAAACATTACTTTAAAGAGACCCTGGGGTTGGCTTCAGGAGGCCAAAAATTATGAATCACACCCTGGAGTTGGCAGCAGCAGCAGGAGCCCAAATATTACTTTAAAGAGACACTGGGGTTGGCTTCAGTAGCCCAAAAATAGGATGAATCACACCCTGGAGTTGGCAGCAGCAGCAGCAGGAGCCCAAACATTACTTTAAAGAGACCCTGGGGTTGGCTTCAGGAGGCCAAAAATTGGATGAATCACACCCTGGAGTTGGCAGCAGCAGCAGCAGCAGCAGGAGCCCAAATATTACTTTAAAGAGACCCTGGGGTTGGCTTCAGGAGGCCAAAAATTGGATGAATCACACCCTGGAGTTGGCAGCAGCAGCAGGAGCCCAAATATTACTTTAAAGAGACACTGGGGTTGGCTTCAGTAGCCCAAAAATTGGATGAATCACACCCTGGAGTTGGCAGCAGCAGCAGCAGGAGCCCAAATATTACTTTAAAGAGACACTGGAGTTGGCTTCAGGAGCCCAAAAATTGGATGATTCACACCCTGGAGTTGGCAGCAGCAGCAGCAGGAGCCCAAATATTACTTTAAAGAGACCCTGGGGTTGGCTTCAGGAGCCCAAAAATTGGATGAATCACACCCTGGAGTTGGCAGCAGCAGCAGGAGCCCAAACATTACTTTAAAGAGACACTGGGGTTGGCTTCAGTAGCCCAAAAATTGGATGAATCACACCCTGGAGTTGGCAGCAGCAGCAGCAGGAGCCCAAACATTACTTTAAAGAGACCCTGGGGTTGGCTTCAGGAGGCCAAAAATTGGATGAATCACACCCTGGAGTTGGCAGCAGCAGCAGGAGCCCAAATATTACTTTAAAGAGACACTGGGGTTGGCTTCAGTAGCCCAAAAATAGGATGAATCACACCCTGGAGTTGGCAGCAGCAGCAGCAGGAGCCCAAACATTACTTTAAAGAGACCCTGGGGTTGGCTTCAGGAGGCCAAAAATTGGATGAATCACACCCTGGAGTTGGCAGCAGCAGCAGCAGCAGGAGCCCAAATATTACTTTAAAGAGACCCTGGGGTTGGCTTCAGGAGCCCAAAAATTGGATGAATCACACCCTGGAGTTGGCAGCAGCAGCAGGAGCCCAAATATTACTTTAAAGAGACACTGGGGTTGGCTTCAGGAGGCCAAAAATTAGATGAATCACACCCTGGAGTTGGCAGCAGCAGCAGGAGCCCAAATATTATTTTAAAGAGACACTGGAGTTGGCTTCAGGAGCCCAAAAATTGGATGATTCACACCCTGGAGTTGGCAGCAGCAGCAGGAGCCCAAATATTACTTTAAAGAGACCCTGGGGTTTGCTCAGGAGCCCAAAAATTGGATGAATCACACCCTGGAGTTGGCAGCAGCAGCAGGAGCCCAAACATTACTTTAAAGAGACACTGGGGTTGGCTTCAGTAGCCCAAAAATTGGATGAATCACACCCTGGAGTTGGCAGCAGCAGCAGCAGGAGCCCAAATACTAATTTAAAGAGACCCTGGGGCTGGCTTCAGGAGCCCAAAAATTGGATGAATCACACCCTGGAGTTGGCAGCAGCAGCAGCAGGAGCCCAAATATTACTTTAAAGAGACACTGGAGTTGGCTTCAGGAGCCCAAAAATTGGATGATTCACACCCTGGAGTTGGCAGCAGCAGCAGGAGCCCAAATATTACTTTAAAGAGACCCTGGGGTTGGCTTCAGTAGCCCAAAAATTGGATGAATCACACCCTGGAGTTGGCAGCAGCAGCAGGAGCCCAAACATTACTTTAAAGAGACCCTGGGGTTGGCTTCAGGAGGCCAAAAATTGGATGAATCAGACCCTGGATTTGGCAGCAGCAGCAGCAGGAGCCCAAATATTACTTTAAAGAGACCCTGGGGTTGGCTTCAGGAGGACAAAAATTGGATGAATCACACCTTGGTGTTGGCAGCAGCAGCAGGAGCCCAAATATTACTTTAAAGAGACCCTGGGGTTGGCTTCAGGAGCCCAAAAATTGGATGATTCACACCCTGGAGTTGGCAGCAGCAGCAGGAGCCCAAATATTACTTTAAAGAGACCCTGGGGTTGGCTTCAGGAGCCCAAAAATTGGATGAATCACACCCTGGAGTTGGCAGCAGCAGCAGGAGCCCAAATATTACTTTAAAGAGACACTGGGGTTGGCTTCAGGAGGCCAAAAATTAGATGAATCACACCCTGGAGTTGGCAGCAGCAGCAGGAGCCCAAATATTATTTTAAAGAGACACTGGAGTTGGCTTCAGTAGCCCAAAAATTGGATGAATCACACCCTGGAGTTGGCAGCAGCAGCAGCAGGAGCCCAAATACTAATTTAAAGAGACCCTGGGGCTGGCTTCAGGAGCCCAAAAATTGGATGAATCACACCCTGGAGTTGGCAGCAGCAGCAGCAGGAGCCCAAATATTACTTTAAAGAGACACTGGAGTTGGCTTCAGGAGCCCAAAAATTGGATGATTCACACCCTGGAGTTGGCAGCAGCAGCAGGAGCCCAAATATTACTTTAAAGAGACCCTGGGGTTGGCTTCAGTAGCCCAAAAATTGGATGAATCACACCCTGGAGTTGGCAGCAGCAGCAGGAGCCCAAACATTACTTTAAAGAGACCCTGGGGTTGGCTTCAGGAGGCCAAAAATTGGATGAATCAGACCCTGGATTTGGCAGCAGCAGCAGCAGGAGCCCAAATATTACTTTAAAGAGACCCTGGGGTTGGCTTCAGGAGGACAAAAATTGGATGAATCACACCTTGGTGTTGGCAGCAGCAGCAGGAGCCCAAATATTACTTTAAAGAGACCCTGGGGTTGGCTTCAGGAGCCCAAAAATTGGATGAATCACACCCTGGAGTTGGCAGGAGTTGGCAGCAGCAGCAACAGGAGCCCAAACATTACTTTAAAGAGACACTGGGGTTGGCTTCAGTAGCCCAAAAATTGGATGAATCACACCCTGGAGTTGGCAGCAGCAGCAGGAGCCCAAATATTACTTTAAAGAGACCCTGGGGTTGGCTTCAGGAGGCCAAAAATTGGATGAATCACACCCTGGAGTTGGCAGCAGCAGCAGGAGCCCAAACATTATTTTAAGGAGACACTGCGGTTGGCTTCAGTAGCCCAAAAATTGGATGAATCACACCCTGGAGTTGGCAGCAGCAGCAGGAGCCCAAATATTACTTTAAAGAGACACTGGGGTTGGCTTCAGTAGCCCAAAAATTGGATGAATCACACCCTGGAGTTGGCAGCAGCAGCAGAAGGAGCCCAAATATTACTTTAAAGATACACTGGAGTTGGCTTCAGGAGCCCAAAAATTGGATGATTCACACCCTGTAGTTGGCAGCAGCAGCAGCAGGAGCCCAAATATTACTTTAAAGAGACCCTGAGGTTGGCTTCAGGAGCCCAAAAATTGGATGAATCACACCCTGGAGTTGGCAGCAGCAGCAGGAGCCCAAATATTACTTTAAAGAGACCCTGGGGTTGGCTTCAGGAGCCCAAAAATTGGATGAATCACACCCTGGAGTTGGCAGCAGCAGCAGGAGCCCAAACATTACTTTAAAGAGACCCTATGGTTGGCTTCAGGAGGCCAAAAATTGGATGAATCACACCCTGGAGTTGGCAGCAGCAGCAGCAGGAGCCCAAATATTACTTTAAAGAGACACTGGAGTTGGCTTCAGGAGCCCAAAAATTGGATGATTCACACCCTGGAGTTGGCAGCAGCAGCAGCAGGAGCCCAAATATTACTTTAAAGAGACCCTGGGGTTGGCTTCAGGAGCCCAAAAATTGGATGAATCACACCCTGGAGTTGGCAGCAGCAGCAGGAGCCCAAACATTACTTTAAAGAGACACTGGGGTTGGCTTCAGTAGCCCAAAAATAGGATGAATCACACCCTGGAGTTGGCAGCAGCAGCAGCAGGAGCCCAAACATTACTTTAAAGAGACCCTGGGGTTGGCTTCAGGAGGCCAAAAATTGGATGAATCACACCCTGGAGTTGGCAGCAGCAGCAGCAGCAGCAGGAGCCCAAATATTACTTTAAAGAGACCCTGGGGTTGGCTTCAGGAGCCCAAAAATTGGATGAATCACACCCTGGAGTTGGCAGCAGCAGCAGCAGGAGCCCAAATATTACTTTAAAGAGACACTGGAGTTGGCTTCAGGAGCCCAAAAATTGGATGATTCACACCCTGGAGTTGGCAGCAGCAGCAGCGGGAGCCCAAATATTACTTTAAAGAGACCCTGGGGTTGGCTTCAGGAGCCCAAAAATTGGATGAATCACACCCTGGAGTTGGCAGCAGCAGCAGGAGCCCAAACATTACTTTAAAGAGACACTGGGGTTGGCTTCAGTAGCCCAAAAATTGGATGAATCACACCCTGGAGTTGGCAGCAGCAGCAGCAGGAGCCCAAACATTCCTTTAAAGAGACCCTGGGGTTGGCTTCAGGAGCCCAAAAATTGGATGAATCACACCCTGGAGTTGGCAGCAGCAGCAGGAGCCCAAATATTACTTTAAAGAGACCCTGGGGTTGGCTTCAGGAGCCCAAAAATTGGATGAATCACACCCTGGAGTTGGCAGCAGCAGCAGGAGCCCAAACATTACTTTAAAGAGACCCTATGGTTGGCTTCAGGAGGCCAAAAATTGGATGAATCACACCCTGGAGTTGGCAGCAGCAGCAGCAGGAGCCCAAATATTACTTTAAAGAGACACTGGAGTTGGCTTCAGGAGCCCAAAAATTGGATGATTCACACCCTGGAGTTGGCAGCAGCAGCAGCAGGAGCCCAAATATTACTTTAAAGAGACCCTGGGGTTGGCTTCAGGAGCCCAAAAATTGGATGAATCACACCCTGGAGTTGGCAGCAGCAGCAGGAGCCCAGACATTACTTTAAAGAGACACTGGGGTTGGCTTCAGTAGCCCAAAAATAGGATGAATCACACCCTGGAGTTGGCAGCAGCAGCAGCAGGAGCCCAAACATTACTTTAAAGAGACCCTGGGGTTGGCTTCAGGAGGCCAAAAATTGGATGAATCACACCCTGGAGTTGGCAGCAGCAGCAGCAGCAGGAGCCCAAATATTACTTTAAAGAGACCCTGGGGTTGGCTTCAGGAGCCCAAAAATTGGATGAATCACACCCTGGAGTTGGCAGCAGCAGCAGGAGGAGCCCAAATATTACTTTAAAGAGACACTGGAGTTGGCTTCAGGAGCCCAAAAATTGGATGATTCACACCCTGGAGTTGGCAGCAGCAGAAGCAGGAGCCCAAATATTACTTTAAAGAGACCCTGGGGTTGGCTTCAGGAGCCCAAAAATTGGATGAATCACACCCTGGAGTTGGCAGCAGCAGCAGGAGCCCAAACATTACTTTAAAGAGACACTGGGGTTGGCTTCAGTAGCCCAAAAATTGGATGAATCACACCCTGGAGTTGGCAGCAGCAGCAGCAGGAGCCCAAACATTACTTTAAAGAGACCCTGGGGTTGGCTTCAGGAGGCCAAAAATTGGATGAATCACACCCTGGAGTTGGCAGCAGCAGCAGGAGCCCAAATATTACTTTAAAGAGACACTGGGGTTGGCTTCAGTAGCCCAAAAATAGGATGAATCACACCCTGGAGTTGGCAGCAGCAGCAGCAGGAGCCCAAACATTACTTTAAAGAGACCCTGGGGTTGGCTTCAGGAGGCCAAAAATTGGATGAATCACACCCTGGAGTTGGCAGCAGCAGCAGCAGCAGGAGCCCAAATATTACTTTAAAGAGACCCTGGGGTTGGCTTCAGGAGCCCAAAAATTGGATGAATCACACCCTGGAGTTGGCAGCAGCAGCAGGAGCCCAAATATTACTTTAAAGAGACACTGGGGTTGGCTTCAGTAGCCCAAAAATTGGATGAATCACACCCTGGAGTTGGCAGCAGCAGCAGGAGCCCAAACATTACTTTAAAGAGACCCTGGGGTTGGCTTCAGGAGGCCAAAAATTGGATGAATCACACCCTGGAGTTGGCAGCAGCAGCAGGAGCCCAAATATTATTTTAAAGAGACACTGGAGTTGGCTTCAGGAGCCCAAAAATTGGATGATTCACACCCTGGAGTTGGCAGCAGCAGCAGGAGCCCAAATATTACTTTAAAGAGACCCTGGGGTTGGCTCAGGAGCCCAAAAATTGGATGAATCACACCCTGGAGTTGGCAGCAGCAGCAACAGGAGCCCAAACATTACTTTAAAGAGACACTGGGGTTGGCTTCAGTAGCCCAAAAATTGGATGAATCACACCCTGGAGTTGGCAGCAGCAGCAGGAGCCCAAATATTACTTTAAAGAGACCCTGGGGTTGGCTTCAGGAGGCCAAAAATTGGATGAATCACACCCTGGAGTTGGCAGCAGCAGCAGGAGCCCAAACATTATTTTAAGGAGACACTGGGGTTGGCTTCAGTAGCCCAAAAATTGGATGAATCACACCCTGGAGTTGGCATCAGCAGCAGCAGGAGCCCAAACAGTACTTTAAAGAGACCCTGGGGTTGGTTTCAGGAGGCCAAAAATTGGATGAATCACACCCTGGAGTTGGCAGCAGCAGCAGGAGCCCAAATATTACTTTAAAGAGACCCTGAGGTTGGCTTCAGGAGCCCAAAAATTGGATGAATCACACCCTGGAGTTGGCAGCAGCAGCAGGAGCCCAAATATTACTTTAAAGAGACCCTGGGGTTGGCTTCAGGAGCCCAAAAATTGGATGAATCACACCCTGGAGTTGGCAGCAGCAGCAGGAGCCCAAACATTACTTTAAAGAGACTATGGTTGGCTTCAGGAGGCCAAAAATTGGATGAATCACACCCTGGAGTTGGCAGCAGCAGCAGCAGGAGCCCAAATATTACTTTAAAGAGACACTGGAGTTGGCTTCAGGAGCCCAAAAATTGGATGATTCACACCCTGGAGTTGGCAGCAGCAGCAGCAGGAGCCCAAATATTACTTTAAAGAGACCCTGGGGTTGGCTTCAGGAGGCCAAAAATTGGATGAATCACACCCTGGAGTTGGCAGCAGCAGCAGGAGCCCAAATATTACTTTAAAGAGACCCTGGGGTTGGCTTCAGGAGGCCAAAAATTGGATGAATCACACCCTGGAGTTGGCAGCAGCAGCAGGAGCCCAAACATTACTTTAAGGAGACACTGGGGTTGGCTTCAGTAGCCCAAAAATTGGATGAATCACACCCTGGAGTTGGCAGCAGCAGCAGGAGCCCAATCATTACTTTAAAGAGACACTGGAGTTGGCTTCAGGAGCCCAAAAATTGGATGAATCACACCCTGGAGTTGGCATCAGCAGGAGCCCAAAAATTGGCCTAAAGACATAAATATGTTTTGCACCATTTGGAAAGTGTAAAACGTGGCACCATGCTGAATCTAGTCGCATGCATCAGGCATTGGTGGGTGGAAATCCTGGCTGATCCATCCCTGATTCATTTTGCCAAAGGTGAGTCTCTCCACATTTTTAGTTGACAGACGAGTTCTCCTCGCCGTAACTATGGCCCCCGCCGCACTAAACACCCGCTCAGATGGCACGCTACTTGCCGGGCAGGACAGCTTTTCCAGGGCAAACTCTGCTAGTTGCGGCCACAAATCAAGTTTGGCTGCCCAGAAGTCCAGCGGATCCTCAAGGTGTGTTGGCATGGTCATGTCAAAGTATGACATGACCTGCTGGTTCAGGTCCTGCTCCAGGTCTTCCTGCTGCTCATGAGTAGCCTCACTATGCGGGTGTAGAAAGCTACTCATTAGCGACTGAAGACTGAGGCTGCTGCTGATGGAGCTGCTGCTGCTGCTCCTGCCAACCCCCCCAGCGGCCATGGCAGTGGAAGGTGAGCGCAGAGGTCCCCTCGAGTCAGACCTGCGAGAGTATGGACCATGGCGCAGATAGGCATCGGCCAACTGCCTACGTAGAATGTCTTTGTAGTAGTTGAGTTTTTCCTCCCTCTTGGTGGGTTTAAAAAATGCCCCCATTTTGTGCCGGAAGCGAGGGTCCAATAAGGTGGACAGCCAGAAGTCATCCCGCCGACAGATGGAAACAATTCTGGGTTCACTACGCAAGCACGTGAGCATGCTTCGTGCCATTTGCGCAAGTGACTCGGATGGACTACCTGTCATCTCCACTGCATACTGCCACGGTGTGCCCGGGTCCTCTGTCTCGCCTTCCTCAAAAACCTCTAGCTCCTCTGGCTGCTCCTGCTCCTCCTCTCCTGTCCGCTGACTAGATAAACCAGCCATTTCACCAAGCCTAAACTGTGTTTCGCTGGGCAACTCCTCCTCCTCCTCTTCCTCCTCCTCCTCCAGTTCAGCTCCAACGGGGTTCATGTGGCCGTAAGATGTAAACGCCATGTCTCCAGTGCCCTGACCAGCCATGGTTTCCAACATGTGCTGTAGTACATGAAGCAGTGGAATCACGTCGTTCATCCCGTAATCCTGCCGACTGACAAATAAAGTGGCTTCCTCAAAGGGCCTGAGCAACGGCAGGTGTCACGTATGAGCTGCCACTGGTTGACATTGAAGTTACACAGGGGAGTCCCCCTATCTGCTTGGATCATCAGGAAATCTGTGATGGCTTTTCTCTGTTCATATAATCGGTCCAACATGTGAAGGGTGGAATTCCAACGGGTGGAAACATCGCAAATCAGACTATGTTGGGGGATACAAAAACAATAAGGAAGGTCCCACTCCTTCCCAGTCACCCACCAAACCACAGCACCACTGCTATATTAAAAATATTATTTTATTAATAGAAAAATCACATATTCACAAACTTTAAACATGATTAAAAAACATAAAAGACAAAACACACTATCGGGAGGGGAACAACACTTAGGGGGGCAATGGGAATGGCTATAGTCACAATTCATTATATCATATACCTGGCTGTGCTATTTAAAGTGCAATGTGCCAATTGATACCTCACACTCTGATCAAGCTTATTTCATAACTCTAAATATAACCATAAACACAAACACCGTGCATCTTAATACTAATAAATAATGTGCAAAAATACCTAAATTCCATAAACCTGACAACTCCAAAATATAAACTGTGAGGACAAAGCCAGGGGGGGACCGAAAGAAACAATCCAGAGTAATAAGAGAAGGTGAACTTACATGTACCTGTGACCGCCCGCCCACTGCCCCCACGTCTACGCGTTGCGTGATGTCACTGGCGTCACTTCCTCAGAACATGTTGGGGGATACCATTCTGACGCTGTAGCTCAAGAAGGGTGTGTTTGGCGGTGTAGGAGTGGCTGAAGTGCATGCAAAGTTTCCTTGAAGTTGTTAGGATGTCTTGCAGATGGGGGGAACACTTCAGAAACCGCTTGACAACCAGATTGAAGACGTGAGCCATGCAGGGGGCATGGGTCAGGCTTCCTTGGCGCAGCGCAGACAAAATGTTCTTCCCATTGTCGGTAACCATGATTCCCATTTTAAGTTTCTTGGAGTAAGCCATGTTTGGATTTCCTGATGAATACATTTAAGCAGTTCCTCCCCTGTGTGACTCCGTTCGCCAAGACAAACCATGTGAAGCACTGCGTGACACCTCCGTGCCCTGCACACATGGTAGACTGGAGGGGCACTGAGACTTGAGCCTACAGTGGAGGGTGAGGAGATGGCGGAGGATGAGGAGGCAGAGTCGCACGGTGTCACAGGCCCAACGGGCAGGGAGCGCGGAGGCCGAAGCGGCGTGACCTGTCCAAGTTGCTGCTGCTGCTGCAAAGGGACCACATTCACCCAGTGGGCCGTAAACGACATGTACTGTCCCTGACCGTAGTTAAAGCTCCAGATGTCGGCGCTGCCATGCACTTTGCTACACACCGACAGGCTCAAGGACTGGCCCACCTTCTGTTCAACAAAAGTGTGCAGCGCTGGTACTGCCTTCTTGGCAAAGAAATGACGGCTTGGGACTCTCCACCTCGGCTCGGCACAAGCCATCAGTTCTCTGAAAGGTGCAGATTCCACCACCTGAAAAGGGAGCGACTGCAGCACCAGCAACTTGAACAGGAGCACATTCAGCTTCTGCGCCGTAGGATGAGTGGGCGCATACTGCTGTCTCTTGGACATGGCTTCGCTGATGGATTGCTGGCGGGATGCATGACTTGGAGGGGGAGGAGCAGGAGCGACAGAGGATGGGTATGACGCACAGCTGCCTTCGGCTGAGGTGCTGGAGCCTTGGCTGGCAGAAATTGGGAGCTCACTTGGTGAGGAAGCAGACTGGACCACCCCTTGGGAGCCTCGGTTCTCCCAGGTCGCTTTATGGTGACGCATCATATGTTGACGCAGGGCCGTGGTGCCAACATTTGGACCCTGCCCACGCTTCACCTTTTGCCTACATATCTTGCATGTGGCCATGTTACCCTCCTGCGGATGCTTCAGGAAAAACTGCCACACTGCCGAGTAGCTACTTTTCCCACCCCCTGGCCTCACTGATTCACTGCTGCTGTTGCCAACTCCAGGAACCCCTGCTCCACTACCTCCCGATAAGGTAGACTGCCGCACAGCAGGTGCTCTACCCCGGCCCCGGCCCCGGCCGGCTCCAGCCTTTGGAATTGTGCCCCCATGCTGACTGCTACCACCTTGCTGCCTCAGCTGCTGACTCCGGGGCAACCTGCGCCCCTCTTCTCCTGATGATGACGATGAAGCCCCTTCATCACCCGGCTCCCAAGTGCGATCGGCTTCATCGTCATCATCATCATCACCGAGTTGTGGCTGTACGTCACTGATGTTCGTGGATTCGTCAACAGTGTCTGGCGCAGGAGCTGGAATGCTCGCAGCACCCACGACACTGTCCACATCACTATTTGTCTGCCTAGCTAGAGAAGCCACCTCCATTTCTTGGCTGGGCAGTAGCTGCTGACTGTCCTCTATCTGATGGTCCTCCTCACTAAAGAGTGGAGCTGAACCCAAAGCATGGGATACGTCGCTGGGGGAGGGAACGGCGTAGGCCAGAGGCAATGGGAGGACAGGGACTGCTCTCGGGGCATGCCAACTCAGGGTTGTGTCAGAGGAACCTACCGACCCTAGACTGGGGGTCTCAGACATAAGTTGTGATGATGTTGTTGATGAGCGCGTCAACCAATCTACCACGGCAGATGCGTTACTGGTGGAGACCCGACCGCTAGCAGATACTGGCAGATTAGGTCTCTCAGCGTGACTCCTGCTGCTACTGGCCCCCAGTCTGATGCGAGCTCTGCCTGCGGAATCTTGGCCTCTGCCACTCCTCTTTTCACTTCCAGGCACTTGTCTGCCCGACATAGTCTAACTGGCGTGGTAGTAGGTGATATTTTAAGATCCCCGGGCAGCGGTGGGTCTATATGAAACAGAAAATAATGCACACCAAAAGTGAGCAGTAACACTCAGCCTCCAACAGGCCTGCTTAGTGTAAATAAGAGAGCTGCTTAGTGTAAATAAAGAGGGGTATGCTATGTTACAGAATGGGATGCCCCAACAGCCAGCAGTGCACCTGTGAGCAGTACTACTATGCACAGCAAAAGTGTCTTTATCAGGCCTAATTTCAATTAGAATAAGTGCAAATGGTTATATGGTCTTAAATAGAGGCTGGTGTAGTCACAGAATGGGATGCCACAACAGGAGTGCACCTGGGACCAGTAGTAGCATGCCCAGCAAAAGTGTCTTTATCAGGCCTAATTTCAATTATAATAGGTGCAAATGGTTATATGGTCTTAAACAGAGGCTGCTGTAGTCACAGAATGGGATGCCCCAACAGGAGTGCACCTGGCAGGCAGCAGTAAGAATATGCACAGCAAAAGTGTCTTTATCAGGCCTAATTTCAATTAGAATAAGTGCAAATGGTTATGTTCTTAAATAGAGGCTGGTGTAGTCACAGAATGGGATGCCACATCAGGAGTGCACCTGGCAGGGACCAGTAGTGCTATGCCCAGCAAAAGTGTCTTTATCAGGCCTAATTTCAATTAGAATAAGTGCAAATGGTTATATGGTCTTAAATAGAGGCTGGTGTAGTCACAGAATGGGATGCCCCAAAAACCAGCAGTAAGTACACCTGGCAGGGTCCAGTAGTGCTATGCCCAGCAAAAGTGTCTTTATCAGGCCTAATTTCAATTATAATAAGTGCAAATGGTTATATGGTCTTAAACAGAGGCTGCTGTAGTCACAGAATGGGATGCCCCAAAAAAGAAGTGCACCTGGCAGGGTCCAGTAGTGCTATGCCCAGCAAAAGTGTCTTTATCAGGCCTAATTTCAATTATAATAAGTGCAAATGGTTATATGGTCTTAAACAGAGGCTGCTGTAGTCACAGAATGGGATGCCCTAAAAACCAGCAGTAAGTACACCTGGCAGGGTCCAGTAGTGCTATGCCCAGCAAAAGTGTCTTTATCAGGCCTAATTTCAATTATAATAAGTGCAAATGGTTATATGGTCTTAAACAGAGGCTGCTGTAGTCACAGAATGGGATGCCCCAAAAAAGAAGTGCACCTGGCAGGGTCCAGTAGTGCTATGCCCAGCAAAAGTGTCTTTATCAGGCCTAATTTCAATTATAATAAGTGCAAATGGTTATATGGTCTTAAACAGAGGCTGCTGTAGTCACAGAATGGGATGCCCTAAAAACCAGCAGTAAGTACACCTGGCAGGGTCCAGTAGTGCTATGCCCAGCAAAAGTGTCTTTATCAGGCCTAATTTCAATTATAATAAGTGCAAATGGTTATATGGTCTTAAACAGAGGCTGCTGTAGTCACAGAATGGGATGCCCTAAAAACCAGCAGTAAGTGCACCTGGCAGGGTCCAGTAGTGCTATGCCCAGCAAAAGTGTCTTTATCAGGCCTAATTTCAATTATAA
The DNA here is from genome assembly GCA_027917425.1 of Gastrophryne carolinensis. Taxonomy (NCBI): domain Eukaryota; kingdom Metazoa; phylum Chordata; class Amphibia; order Anura; family Microhylidae; genus Gastrophryne; species Gastrophryne carolinensis. The sequence continues at coordinate 576,021,874 of CM051235.1, forward strand.
TAAGTGCAAATGGTTATATGGTCTTAAACAGAGGCTGCTGTAGTCACAGAATGGGATGCCCTAAAAACCAGCAGTAAGTACACCTGGCAGGGTCCAGTAGTGCTATGCCCAGCAAAAGTGTCTTTATTAGGCCTAATTTCAATTATAATAAGTGCAAATGGTTATAAGGTCTTAAACAGAGGCTGCTGTAGTCACAGAATGGGATGCCCCAAAAAAGAAGTGCACCTGGCAGGGTCCAGTAGTGCTATGCCCAGCAAAAGTGTCTTTATCAGGCCTAATTTCAATTATAATAAGTGCAAATGGTTATATGGTCTTAAACAGAGGCTGCTGTAGTCACAGAATGGGATGCCCTAAAAACCAGCAGTAAGTACACCTGGCAGGGTCCAGTAGTGCTATGCCCAGCAAAAGTGTCTTTATCAGGCCTAATTTCAATTATAATAAGTGCAAATGGTTATATGGTCTTAAACAGAGGCTGCTGTAGTCACAGAATGGGATGCCCCAAAAAAGAAGTGCACCTGGCAGGGTCCAGTAGTGCTATGCCCAGCAAAAGTGTCTTTATTAGGCCTAATTTCAATTATAATAAGTGCAAATGGTTATATGGTCTTAAACAGAGGCTGCTTTAGTCACAGAATGGGATGCCCTAAAAACCAGCAGTAAGTACACCTGGCAGGGTCCAGTAGTGCTATGCCCAGCAAAAGTGTCTTTATCAGGCCTAATTTCAATTATAATAAGTGCAAATGGTTATATGGTCTTAAACAGAGGCTGCTGTAGTCACAGAATGGGATGCCCTAAAAACCAGCAGTAAGTACACCTGGCAGGGTCCAGTAGTGCTATGCCCAGCAAAAGTGTCTTTATCAGGCCTAATTTCAATTATAATAAGTGCAAATGGTTATATGGTCTTAAACAGAGGCTGCTGTAGTCACAGAATGGGATGCCCTAAAAACCAGCAGTAAGTACACCTGGCAGGGTCCAGTAGTGCTATGCCCAGCAAAAGTGTCTTTATCAGGCCTAATTTCAATTATAATAAGTGCAAATGGTTATATGGTCTTAAACAGAGGCTGCTGTAGTCACAGAATGGGATGCCCTAAAAACCAGCAGTAAGTGCACCTGGCAGGGTCCAGTAGTGCTATGCCCAGCAAAAGTGTCTTTATCAGGCCTAATTTCAATTATAATAAGTGCAAATGGTTATATGGTCTTAAACAGAGGCTGCTGTAGTCACAGAATGGGATGCCCTAAAAAACAGCAGTAAGTGCACCTGGCAGGGTCCAGTAGTGCTATGCCCAGCAACAGTGTCTTTATCAGGCCTAATTTCAATTATAATAAGTGCAAATGGTTATATGGTCTTAAACAGAGGCTGCTGTAGTCACAGAATGGGATGCCCTAAAAACCAGCAGTAAGTGCACCTGGCAGGGTCCAGTAGTGCTATGCCCAGCAAAAGTGTCTTTATCAGGCCTAATTTCAATTATAATAAGTGCAAATGGTTATATGGTCTTAAGCAGAGGCTGCTGTAGTCACAGAATGGGATGCCCTAAAAACCAGCAGTAAGTACACCTGGCAGGGTCCAGTAGTGCTATGCCCAGCAAAAGTGTCTTTATCAGGCCTAATTTCAATTATAATAAGTGCAAATGGTTATATGGTCTTAAACAGAGGCTGCTGTAGTCACAGAATGGGATGCCCCAAAAAAGAAGTGCACCTGGCAGGGTCCAGTAGTGCTATGCCCAGCAAAAGTGTCTTTATCAGGCCTAATTTCAATTATGATAAGTGCAAATGGTTATATGGTCTTAAACAGAGGCTGCTGTAGTCACAGAATGGGATGCCCTAAAAACCAGCAGTAAGTACACCTGGCAGGGTCCAGTAGTGCTATGCCCAGCAAAAGTGTCTTTATCAGGCTTAATTTCAATTATAATAAGTGCAAATGGTTATATGGTCTTAAACAGAGGCTGCTGTAGTCCTAATGACCACCAGTGAACAAACCCTCCACCGGCCAGAGCCCAACAATAGGCAGTTTGAAGAACCCCCCTCCCAAAAAGAAAAAAATATATAATAGGTAGAAGCCACTCAGAACCCCAAACTATTCATATGGCAGGACCCGCCAACCGCCCCAACCCCCAAATAAGTGCCTGAATTTCTTCTGTTTTTCAATTGAAGAAGAAATGGCCCGAGATATTGAGGTTTACAGATTCACCTTATGATTTCTCCTCTGAAAATAGTGGGCTTAGCTCTTGGCTCTGTGATGCTGCATAATAATCAGCATAATGGGCAGGTCTGCCCGAAATCCTGCTTCAAACACTGGCATTCACTACGTCCTTGCTGTGCTCCTTCCTTCTCTCCCTGTTGCCAGACAACATTGGGCGCCTAGACCAGCAGCCCAAGATGCATACACCCACTCCCATTAGCATATGCATGCAACCCCCACATGCAAATACATGCGCTCGCACTGCTCCAGTGACTGCCACCCTGCAGCTCCTTCAGATGCTGCCCCATGGCTACCTGCGACTGTTGCCGCACCGCTCCCTCAGATCCAGCAACTGCCACCCCATGGCATCCTCAGCTCTGAGGGCTGCTGGCTGACAGCTTCCTTGGCTCTGATGCCATCAGCCCCACGGCTATGCTGGCTGCCACCCCCCGGCACCACTGGCTGCCATCCAACGGTTCCACCAGCTGCCGCCCCACAGCTCTGGGTTTGCTGCTGCAGGGTGGGTGTCTGACCTTTGGCAGGGCTGGCAGAGGTGAATGCTGGTGTATAGGGTGGAAGGCTGCCTTGTTCATAGTGTGCCGTGAGCGGTACGCGTTGACAGCAAGGGAGAGGAGAGAGGAGGGGGGCTCACAGCTGCAGAGATAGTCAACAAATCAGGACATCTAGGGAGGGAACGGGGGTGCTTCCGTTCAGCGGTGTCGGGATCGACAGCTGAATAAGGAAATGATTTTCCTCACAAAGGAGGCAGACAGGAGGGGAGGCACAGTGCTGGAGCCACTCAATAAAAGGTAAGCTACTGATATTTATTTTTTAACCATTGACTTGCCAAACAGAGGTAGTTTAACACAGATTCAATTTGTAGTATTTAAATCACAATGAATTCCCACTAATTCATTACATTGAAGAAAAGTTATTTTTTAAGGGAGAATATTATATAATATATTAATTATATATAATTAATATAATTTAAAGACACAATTTACTTTGCTTGTCAGCCAGACTAGGGAAGACTAGTCTTTCTGGTGGTTTTTATCTTCACTTGCCCTTTTCTGCTTGGTTAAACCCATTGGACGTACATCATTTTCAACTGCCTTCTGAAAACTTTAATGCTGCATAATAATTGGTGCCATTCTGGTAATCAGTCACCGTAATCAAATGAAACAATCATGTTTGCTGATTTCAGACTTGCTGATCACTCTGATGGTGATGATTATAATGATGGGAATTTGGCCAAACCATTAGGAGAAATTGCTTATTTACTGGCATTCTTAGCGTGACTTTGTTCCTGGGATGACTAATACAGGGATTGGTTTTAACATAAAGTCAATGCAAGTATCATTAGTCTCTTTATTTTATTGATCTTCTTTGTGTCCAGCTTAAAAAAGTTGAAAGAAAGGTTGTTCAACAAACAAGCATAGTTGAGGATACTGCGTAGATGATGTCACGGCACGCTTACCTTCAGCCAGGTCCCCCGGTGTCCTCGGGCCGCATCCACGACAGATGCCGCTTGAGCAGTGTCGGCTCGAACAGCGCCGAACGTACCCGCCTCCTTCTCTCAAGGCTTCCCCTGCTCTCTCTCTGGAAGTTAGTTTAAAGGGCCAATCAGCCCAAAGGTTGTTCTGGGAATAAATATATAATTTATAAAATATTATAAATCTAAAAAAATGTCAAAAAATACTTTTTCTAGGCCATGAGAGGTGACACAATTATTTGACAATTAATAAATAAATAAATAAAATAAAACCCTGTTTAAAGAGAAGAAAAGGATCATCCATTGAAATGTATAGGAGAGTCAGACAACTTTGCGACATATTTTAACTGTCGATAAGTCTTAATTTTTTGTAGTAGATCTCCGCTTGCAGGTGGCTAATGCACTATAAGCATTATGCATACTTTGGTGTACACTAAAATGTTTCAATAAAAAAACACAAAAGCCAAATTAAAAAAAAAAAAAATGTATAGGAGAGCAACAGGTAGCGACAGGTAATACCAGGCGCTCTGGAAGCTCACCAGATTTACTTTGATAAATATTGTATTGCGTACAGCCCTCGGCATTCACCGTTCGCTACCTGTTGTTACCTGTCACTGCCAGTCGTTACCTGGCGCTATGGCTTGATGAATAAAGCCCTAAGTCTATAATGGAACATTGTAACATACTGTAGAATGTAAGGCTGAAAAAAGTCAATCCAGTTCAGTCTGTATATAAAGAACAGAAAACATCTACTTCCAGTGGTTCAGCAGCCATATCTGGTAATGTTATTATATGCAAGGAAGGCATCCATACCCCTTTTAAATTCCTTAAGCTGCTCAAATAGTGCCCTGGAATGGCTGCCTGGGTACATAGCTTCTGGTACAGGAAGAACTTCCCATTCCTTTTTAAACCCCATCCTTTTGGTGTTTACCCTAAATAGCCTTATTTCATATCAGGAACCCCACCAAGTGGCACCTTGTAATAGCTGCCTGGGCAGGGTTGTCCTGATACTGGAAAATTCTTCAACCTTTCCTGTTAACCTACTCCTATCCAATGTGCTAAACCTTCATGCCTCAAGGGATATCTGTAATGTATGTATGATTCTGAAATGTAACCATGCTTTGCAGAATGAGTGATATGGAGTAGCACCCAATATAAAGCGATATAAAGCCCAGGATTTTGTTTCTTGTCCTGGTGGCATCCTGATTTGGAGTGCACCACAGCCCAGAGATGCTGCCACGCTCGCTACTATTGATTACATTGCCAAGGGAGCGGCAGGATAAAGTTTTGCTGGCACCCGGGGGAAGGCCAGCAGCCGGCCATGGAAGCTTTTAGACTCCAGGGATGACCAGCTTGGGTTTTGTTCTGCTTTAAAATAACTCCACAAGACCTAGACCTAGACCACTCTAAAAGTTACACCAGATGAGATATAACACATGCAGTGCAAACATAAAGATGTGTACACATTCCTACGCAACATATGGCCTTTAAATGTTTATTTGCAAAGTAAAGTCTCCGATCAGGGAATTAAGAAAATGTTATAAAACATTGTGACCTTTTGGAAAATGAGCAATAATCTCTATAGATTTCCTCTAATCCTTCTGCAGGCGGGCCGCACTTTTTATATATATTGTAAGTTTACCTTCAGCAATTACCATCACAGCATGAAAAATGAATGCATAGAAAACTTGCAACTTGCATTATCCCTCTGATATTTCCTGTCCCCCGCTTAATGTAGCAAAAGACCAGATTGATGGGACATAGATCAGCTTCTGTGCCCCAAGAGCCTGAGCCCAAACAGATTGTACCATTGCCTTACAATCTTACCAAAAATACAGATATGTAGTGTCAGAGATCCAATGGATGAATCCAGTTGTGTAACTAAGAGGGTTATTTAGGAAGGGATAGCGCCAGGTAGTGGCTCGTAGCGACAGGCAGCATCTGGTGAATGCCGGGCGCTGTAGGCAAAACCACATTTATGAAAGTGAATCTGGTGAGCGACTCTAACAGCGCCATGTAGCGCCGGATGTATTATTACAGGTATCTCAGTGTATAGCGCCGGTGCTCTAGCTTCCAGAGTGCCAGGTATTACCTTTTGCTCAGTGTCCCTCTCCTATACATTTCAATGGCCGTTCATTTGCTATTGTTTAACCCTTTAAGTGCCAGCCTACCTGGAGTTTTTGTCACCCTTTGTTGCCAGACTATTTTGCACTATTATGCGCTCCCCATGTTCAAATGTGATTTTTGAAGGGATTGCCAGGGATTTCCCAGGAAAATTATATATGAAATGAAATGTCTTGTTTGTCATTTTTTCAGGTGTATTCTCAATATTTTGGGGTGAAATATGTGCAAAAAAATAAAAAATAATCAATTTTTTACAATTTGTAGTGTTTTTTTGTAATAAAAAATGTAAGTTTGTCAATAAAATCTTATTGTGTGTGAAATCCCAATTTCTCCCGGTCACAGCGATACCACATATGTATAGGTAGACACCCTTTCCTGCCCAGGAGACTCCCCCAAACTGAAACAGCGCTTTAGGGGATTTTCAGAAAAAATACAACTATGCTATGCCCTATGCGCACCTTGCAGTTTTTCCAGAAAAACAACCCTTTACATTTGAAATACCCCCAACAAACTATATATTATCTGGAAGTACACACCTCAAGCTTTCTAGGTGTACCAGGCTTGTTGATGTGGCCATAGTTTTCTGGAAGTAATCCCTCAATGTATTCTTTGGTTGCAAAGAATTTCCCTAAAAAAGGATAAAAAAGCAGAATCAAAGCCATATTTTCCTAAAAGAAACTATATACAAACAAGAAAAACAAGTTTAATCTGAAAAAGCAACATTCCCCGAACAGAATGATACCCAACATGCATTGCTACTGTCAAGGGAAGAGTTGCCAAACACCCCAAAGTAAAGCATGTGCGTAACGGTAATTTTACTTGAAAATTTCAGCTCTGCAGACAAAGTGCGCACCTTGCAATTTTTCAACCAAAACAACCCTTTACATTTGGAATATCCCCCATAAACTATATATTCCCTGAAAGTACACATGTTAAGCTTTCTAAGCGTACCCAGCTTGTTGTAGTGGGCTCATCTTTCTTTTGTTATTTTTTTTTCTTTTACAGATTACTGTCAGCGGTGGAAACAGGGAGGGGGGCGGCCGGTTTCAGGCCCCCTCATGAAGACGGGAGACGATGGGGGGGAGGATCAGATGCCCCCCCAGGAAGATGAGACCCGCAGCTTCACATGGATACCAAAGGTAAGTGTTTTGTTATTTCTTTTTTTAAACTAGCATGGGGAAATGCCAGGCACGTAGTTTCTACATGCTTGGCACTTAACGGTAGGAGAAGCAACCACGTAGAAACTACGTGCTTGGCATTTAAAGGGTTAAACAGCGCATTCGACAATTTTTATTTATTTATTTTTTTTTTTGCTCAAATCATTGTGTGACGTCTCCTGGCTGCAAACTTTTTGGACTTTTTATATTTTTATGCAGAATTCTCATTACAGGTCTGGCACTAAAGTGTTAATGTCACAGTCTCAAAACAATGTCATTCCATGTGTTTTCGCTTTGTTACAGGTGGATATGTGTTCAAAAACAGACTTTAATCACACAACGTCTGGCGCTCTATGCTATAGCGTCCAGATTTAGAGTGCCAACACCTTTTTTGATAAGTATGGTGTGGAGCGCCGAGAGTCAGTCGCACTGAGCTGGCACTACCTCTCGCTCGCTGCAGCACTGTACTGGTGTTAGAGCGCCCAACATACATTACATTTTTCGATGCCGGCCAGGTTACTACAGCGGCTGAGGCGATACCCGCTTACAGCGTCTACTAGCGGTCGCTCTAAGTGCAGCTATACAGACGCTCATCTGCCGATACCTGGCGTTAGTAATGCATCAGCTTCCACATGTGATGGTGCCCTGGTGCGAACATTAAATGGGACCCTTTCACGGCTGATACATTAAACATTTTTTCAGTCTTTTACATCAGTTGGATGCAGCTAGACAACTAATGACCGGAATAAAAGGGGAAGTGCTGCTTCAACTGGCACAAATATGATAAATAAGGTGGAGGAGCAACAATGATGGGGCTGCCCTGACCTGCTCGGCCCTAGTGCGGTGGTACCCCCTACACCCACCCCAAGTTACACCCCTGGATGAATCCATTTAAATGTAAGAGAATTGACATGCATTGTGGTACTTTAAGTTATTGTGTTACTATTAGTAATTGTATTTTTATTGAAGAATAAAGCAAAAGCACAGACATTAATGTATAAAATGAGACATATCTGTAACATAATAGACATTATTATTAGGAGGCATATGTTAACCTTGTCAGAGAAGCCCCCAATTAAACAGACTCAGTAATATCAAGACAACACTCCCATTTAATGAAAGTATTAGATAAGTCACAACACCACCTTCCAGAGAGCCCCATAGGTGCCTGTGGCATGCAGCCCCCGGGAATTGGGATTATGTAGGGCCTGCGAGAGGTGCTTAAACTCTGTTAAGGTTTGGTTTCCCATTTTGGAAACCCTTAAAGTGGACTTCCAGTCAAAAAATCAAAGCTTAGTAAATTGATCTCCTAAAGCCCCTCTGTGGCAATCTGTGGCATAAGCGTATTGAGTGGGATTAAACCCATGCAGATGTTTGGCAGATTCTGCACTCTAAACATGTATGGCCATTCTGCCACATATGAATGTCACATATGAAGCCGATTCTGAAATACAGAGACTCTCAGTCAAAATAGCATAAGAAGTAGAAAGCCTTTGGCTGTAATGACTAATCTTTGAATAAAATAAATTGTATAAATTGTATCCCCTGGCTAAGTGCTTTTGCTGCTGACACCATAGAAATACACTGTAACAGCTTTCCTCACACATTCTTTTGCTACATTAGCTTTAATAAATGTATTTTATTAAAGAAAATCATATTGCATGTAAAAGCCCCATTTCTACCGATTAGAACGGTACCACATATTTATCGGTAGCCCCCCGTTCCTTATCGGTAGCCCCCCGACACAAATTGGTATTATGGCATATACATACTGTTTACATAATATGGATCACACCAAGGTCAGTGTGGAATCATTCAAAATTCCTCAATGGAAAAACGAGGTGGACTAGTTTCGCCCACAAACAGGGCTTCCTCTGCACCTCAATACATCAATATAATCGTGTACACCTTCACTGCGGTGCTACTATGATGTCATCTTTGTTTCTACAAAAAAAAAAGGAAGGAAACAGCCAGAAAGCAGACGAGAGACAAAAGTGAGGAAAAAACAGCAGAAAAAATGTACAGCCATTATGAATTATTCATGCTGCACCTTGTGGTCCAATTGGCCAAAATGTCAATACTCATATACGGGTACCTGAATGTCCCTGTAGTCACTAGGAACTGGCAGTGTAATGCTGGGCTCAAAGACACCTTACAATCCCGATGTCCTCATCAGCACCAGTGATAGTCTTAGTACCATGTGTTCAGCCACCTGATCAGCAGCCTATATTAGGAAGTTATTAAAATCACTATTGGCTAATGTGCATATTTCCATCATGCGAGAGAATAAATCTGTAGAAGTACACTTACATAGGGGTTCAGCCGCTGTGGAACAAGAGGGGGCAACGTCCATGCCTCCCTAGAAAGCAGATCCTGCAGCTGTGGGGAGGTGGCTGCACCTCGCCTTGGTAGCAGCACCCGACCTATCTCCCTCTTGCACAGCCCGGATGTGTGGAAGCAGCTGGCGGGCTTTGTATAGCAAGGCGTCAGCTGCGTGCTGGGGCCACGTGCCACTTCCGGGGCAGCCGGATCCAGAAGTGACGTCACCGCCCGGTCCGGGAAAGACACCTCCCCAGCACCCAGGGGCGTGCATACGGAGACAGGGATGAGGGGAGGGGAGGGGAGGGGACGGGCCGCGCCCGCTGGAGGGCGCCACGCCCCTCTGCCGCCCCACCGCGCACCCAATCCCCCGACGGCCAGGGAAAATGGGCGGGCAGCGACACCGCCCCCCCGCCGCCCCCGGCGCCGGGAAAAACCACCCCGGGCAGGCTACTGGACGCCGCGCCTGGCACCGCGGCCGCTCACCCCCGGCCGCGTGACCGCCGCCCGGCCCCCAACCCACTCCGGGCAGCGCTATGGTGCTACAGCCAATCAGCCTGTGCATACTTGTAAGTTCTCGTTGCTTCCATATTTAAACCCTCTATGGCATTTTACTGGATGAAATGAGGGTCAGCCATTGATTCTCTCTCAGGGGACTCTGTCTGCCTACCTTATTGCTGGACTTTTTTCTGTTTATTTACTGACATTATACCCCCATTTGCTGGCTGCAGCATTAGTGAATGAACTATCATCTGCGGTCACAACTCTGTATGTTCAGTTTAGTTTTTGTACTATTTTCAAGATGTCGTGTATATATACCTTTTGTTATCACTAATTGTCATGCACAGCATTAAAAATATCTTCCTTTAAATGCATTTTTGTTTCAAGGGTGTTCAATCTTCCATTTCCGCTCTTTGTATACAGTTTGGGTCCTCGGTGAGTGGGCAACCCTTGGAATTTTGGAACCTCTACTAACCTTGTTCTATATATCAGAATCTTTTCTTCTTGATAGTGTGCTACAACCTTAAATTAATTTTGTATTCAAGTTACATTCAATCATAATTTTGGCAATTCTATTTGGTTTGAACTAGAAGAATTATAAGGTGTTTAAGAAATTGGGCAAACTCAAGTTTAATAAAAAAACACGTATAAATGGATAACATTGTCAGATGGTACAAAGGTTCTAGCAACACTTAACAAATTCTCCCCTGTAAAAGCAGAATGATACGTTTAAAACCTTGGATACAAGAAAAGAGGTTGTGGTTGGAGGTTTTTATTTGGGAGAAGTGTGTATAAGTACGTTTCGCTGTGTGTGTGTTTTTTCTTTCTTAGTAAACTGGTAAGGGTCCATGTGACCCCTATACAAGTTCACAGGGCAGGAGGGGCTGTCGGGTCACCTGCCAGCCAAGTGGGTGACTTACCATTGCCCCCTGCTCCATTACCTGCATCCCCAAAGCCCAGGGGTTGCAGATGAGCCCGCAGACCGTGGGGGCTATGCAGGGTTGTAGCTTTCAGGGCCAGGGACTCCACTACATTTTTTAAGGGTTTAACCCTTATTAGAGTGCATAGTAGTTGTATTTCATTTTAAAATGTCATAAAGCACTTTTTTCAGTTTGCAGAGTCTCCTGGGCAAGAAAGGGTATCTACTAATACATATTTGGTGTCGTTGTAATTGGGAGAAATAGGAATGTTACACGCAATATTGTTTTCTTGACAAAATTATTATTATTTTAAAAAATGTAACAAATTTTTAAAAATCTAATTTTTTTTATTTTACATATTTTACCCAAAAATATTATGAAAAAATTACAAACAAGCATTTATATTTTTCCTGGAAATTCGTTCAAAAATCACAGTTAAACATATACAGTATAGCACAAAATGGCCTGGCAAGAAAGGGGGGCAACATCTCTAGGTAGGATGGTTAAAGCATCTCAAAACCTAAGATTAAATATAAATGCCTTATTTATTCTAAATAAGGCTGCTGGCTATTCTTCCATTTCCACACGGCTGGGTGCAGCTCCATCCAAAAGGGGGTGTGCAATACTACAATGTACAGCTGTTTCCTATTCCTCTTCACTGCTATACAAAGGAATACATGAGTATGTGTTGTTTTTAATTGATCACAACTGGCTTTTAAATGACAAAGCTTCTTTTTCAAATTCCCACCCCCGCAGTCATCTCCAAGTCCCCAGGGGGCCAGACTGCCCACATCTTGTCCTTGTTCATTTGCAAAAATAATCAACAAAATCTGAACATGGCTGACTCCTCAAGAGAAGATTCTTGGCCAGGCCTCAGTCATGACATATGCTTCTACTGCCCTGACAGCAGTCCTCAGGGAGGTCCTCATTTCACTTAGTTACACCTACATTGCACAGTCTGCTTTTAAGCAGGTTGCCATATGTATGGCCAGTATAAGGATTGGCATTCCCCTCATCTTTATTATCCCCAGATACGGTCTGTGATACATGTCGATTCATTTAATTGGTTCTAGGGAAGCAGCATGTCAGAGTACAGCACCTTAAGGAGTTTCACCATCTGTCTCAGACACACCATAATGACAGAGGCATTATTTGCAGCGTTTGGCTTTTAATGTGTGATCATTCTATTTTAGAAGGGATTAAAGTGCTTGAATTTCTGGAATTGTATTTCTATTTCCTGCCCCCGGCTCTTTTATTTATAAGAGGTTGTGAGCTTGCTCATCATACAGTAAGTACCTGTCAAGAATGAGATAATTCTAATGTTGTGTTTCATAGGTGCAATAATGTCATCGCTAGTGTTGGGGGTTTGGACTCCCAAACCTGAACATATACTTCAGCCAGAAGTCTTCGTTCAAGTTCACCGTTTGGCATAAACCCGGAAAATCTGGTTGATAGGTTGCATCTGCAGAAAAGTAATATTTGACAGCCGATTTGACAGCTGAAGAAACGCTGTGTCTCCCACCAGTGGAATCGCGGGGCTCAGGTAGGTTGTGCAGCTACTTTACAGTCTGGTACAAATTCTGTCTCTGGGGGCCCCCAAAGTTCAGGTTCCTATTGATTTCAGTGAAGACTGGGGCTGGGTCAAGTTCGCGTACCTAAACCAAACTTTTGTTCAAAGTACAACACTAGTCATCACCAGGCCAATCAAAGTGAGCTCTGCCCACAGGAGTCAAATATGCCACTCCTTGACCTCTGGCTGTTGGTGTACCACCAGGCTCCATTCTAGGGACCCTACATTTTTTAGTATAAACATATAGTCTCTGCCAACTTGCAACCTCACCCTGCTTTCTCTTCCCTCCTATCTTGCCTTCCCAACTATCTAATAACTATCTCTTCCTGAATGTGGACAAAACATAACTGGTTATTTTCTCACTATTCAATCCCCCTCCCTTTCTCCAGAAACAACTTCAACTCACCAGGTCGGATGCCTAGGGATCTTTCTGGACTCCTTTCATTCAAACAGCATCATGCCATCTTCAAATTAAAAGCCTCTACATCATCTGCCATTTCCTCATGCCCAACAACATGAAAAAGCTATTGCATACTCTGATTATATCCCAGCTAGACTACTACTTGACCTTTGTAGTGTATAAGCATATAGACTACTATAAAGACTACAGTATATCCTATCTATTCTGAACTCCTCCACTCTTTCTGCTCTTCACTTTTCACTCCCCTTTGTTCATCCCTCCATTGGCTGCCAGTCTCATAGATATAATAGGTAAAAAGTCTAACACTAACCTACAATGCTCTCTCCATCCATGCTCCTCCTTGCACCCCCGCAGATGCATGGCGGATGCTGGCGAATTGTTTCATAAATTACCCCCATAATAACATTGATGAGGAACTATAGTCAGAAATGACCATAGTCCCTTATTAGTATGTAGCAGCCTGACCCTGGCTCCCCTGCTGCATGGCGGATGCTGGCGAATTGTTTAATAAATTACCCCCATAATAACATTGATGAGCAACTATAGTCAGAAATGACCATAGTCCCTCATTAGTATGTAGCAGCCTAACCCTGGCTCCCCTGCTGTGTATTGCTGCTGCATATTTCTGACCATAGCTCCTCTTTATTAATATGTATGGGTGCCTCAGCCATGCTGTTTTAACACAGAGGCAAGATTTAACTTTGAAAGGGTGTAGATCCACATTAAATACCATATGCATATATTTATTAAAAATAAAGTCTTAAAATTGCATCTGTAAAAAGCAAACATTATAGCATACAGACATAGCATACAGAATTATTCCCTCACATTTCCAGCCATTTTCTCAGCAGAAGTGCCATTAAGCAGAGACTTTCTGACTAATCATGCTAATCATCTGATTGGCCGAGACACAGATTTTTAAGAAGTTTAACACTTCCTGCAGTAATTCAGCTTCTTCAGATGAGGGAATTACAATCTTGTGTTCCAGTAGCTAAAACATTGCTAGCGCCAGGGGAGGGCATTAGTGCTGCTTTATTTAGCCAAATCTGCTGATATGCTCACCTATTACAGTGAAATGAATCTTAAATTTGTAGCCAGTAGTTTTTACTCAAGGCCAGCAAAATCTCCCCAAAGGTTAAAAGGGACCTAAAGTTAAAAATGAATTTAGGTCTGCTTAAACTCTGCAACTAGCATTATATAGAGAGAGATTCTTTGGCCAGCTCAATCCTGTTCATGGGCTTAGACTATGGAGGCTCAGGACATACTAGCAAGGTAAAATTGCTCTTCATTCATCCAAGTTAAAATACACAGGTTCCATTACAGATTATTTATTGTGATATCAGCACTATTGTTATAGATTCGAATTGCCAAACTGTCTGAAGATAAAATATTTCCCCTTTTTATTATTCTTATGAACCTTGAACCGGACCTTCAGCATGATTTAATGAAAAGCCCAAACCCTTAAAAACTATTCCCCAGCATTTAAAATTAATATATTTTAATTTTATAGTCACTTACTTATTCTTTCCCCCACTGGGTTGCAACTGTGTTCAGGACTCTAGGATACGGGCGCTGCCATCTTGACTCAGAAGCATCACATACTGAGGAGAGGAGAGCGGGATAAAGTGCAGGGGGGGTTATAGCTGTGCACAGACAAAGCAGAGCTCTGGTCAGGGAAAAGACAGCAATGCCAGAATGCAGAGCAACACAGTCAGAAGACATTCCCTGTTTGCATCCGCCATCTTGGATGTTTAAAGGCTCCTAACATGCAGTAGAGGCAGGTAGGATGATTCTTAATGTGAGCAATCTGTATGTACAGGGTGTGGGAAACATATAAGATAGGCTCTTATTCAGGGTGAAGGTCCACTTTAAAGGATGCATCCTAATATTATATTATATTTGGAAATATGCGTTATATGTATTTATATTTATAATTATGTGCCGATATTATGATATTATTATGTATTTATATTATTATGTAGAAAAAAATATCCTTTGGTCAGTTATGCATCTCACTGTCTTTTGTCCCCTGAAAATAAAAGAGTGGCGACAAGTGAGTTTTTATATCTGTGATGAAACCTGTGTATTTTAACTTGGATGAATAAAGAGCAATTTTAGACACACCTGAGAGCTGGACAATGGACTTCAATATAACATTATATAAAGGATACCGTCAGGGCAGTTAATAGGCAAAATTATGCTCAGTGTGGGTAAGTAAAAATTCTGCCCTACTCACTCCTATGGTGCATACAGGTATGTGCCTTGCTGTGCCTCTAACTTAGCAGCAGGCAGTTCCCCTTCTACATAACTGAGCACAATATAGGGGGATAAGGGGTCTGTCGTGTCTGCACCACTAATAGTGGCCCTAACTCATCTGCAGTACACAGGATGGCCGGGATAAAGCCTTTACTGTATTGTGATTTCCCTACTTGACCTTCCCTAGAAACAGCCCTGGATACTGTCAGTGGACAAAAGCCCTTATTTAAGAAGGAATAGCGACAAGTAGCGACTGGTGAGCGACCGGTAATGACGGGCACCGCCACGAGAACGCCGGCTCCCCACCACAATCACACATTTATCAAGGCAATCCTGCTTAGCGACTGAGATAGCGCCAGATAGCCACTCATTCATCATTATTCCAGCCTCAGCCCACAGTGCCAGCGTCCGACCTTGAACAGCGACAGGTATGACCTCTCGCTACCTGGCGCTCTCCAATGCATTTCAATGGAACAATCTTTAAATATTCATAATTAATTGTTATTAATGTTTTTTTTTTTTTTTTTTTTTTAATGTGAAAAATTCTGTGACCACTTCTGCCATGTTAGATATTTTTTTTAAGGTAAAAAAAAAAATTTGTGCAGAATTGATATTACAGGTCTGATATTAATGTATTCATATTTCAAAATTATTTTAAAAACTTGTTTTTTTTGGTTTGCAAAAATATGATTGGGGGTTAAAAAACTACTTTTAACCCATCGCCGCCAGCGCTCTGGGGTTTAAGCATGCATTTCACAGCGTGAGAATTTTTTGAGTGTGATTTGTTAATGAATATGGTGGGAGCCGGTCGCTATGGCCAGTCGCTATCATGCGCTCCCATACAGCGCGGAACCTGTCAAATTGCGACTCCTCACACAATATTCAACATTACTGCACACCGACTGAGTCGCTGTCAACAACCGAACAACGGCCAAGCACAGCGACTACTAGCGGGCGCTGTGAAAATACTGCTACAGTCGCTCAACTGTCGCTACCTGCCGCTATTAATGAATCGGCCTCAAAGTCAGATACGACATTGTCACGGTCTATTGCAGTTAATTAAAGGGTCATTTAAAGATTCCATAAGGGTGTTACTGACATATACAGTAGTCAACCGCAAAGCTTACAAATAAAATAGTCAGCCAAGCTTTACTAAGAAATATAAAAGCAGAAAGCTTGGGAGAAGAAGAGTTCAGTAAAAATGCAAGGGTCAGGATTATTGGCACAACTTATTTAAAGAGCACCAACCAACAATTTTGTATTAAGGTCAAATTACAGGATATTGTTTTTAAATGTTTAGTACTGTCGAAAGGTTGTTTATGAGGAAAAGTCCTACAAATTGTTTATAGTATATAGGAGGGTGGTTCCAAAACATCTTGGAGAACTAACCTAACATTATCTGTGGAAGTTGACCTGCTGAAATCTTTTCATACAACATAGAGACATAGAAGCTTGATGGTAGAAAAGACCGCATGATTTTCGGAGACTCTCCCTCCATGTCCCTCCCCTCCGGTGACGCCATTAGTCATACGGGGGAATTCTGCTGAGGCTCCTTCTTTGGGGTATAAAAACCTCCCTGTCCCAGCAGGCCAGGGTTTTGCTGGGCAGGACGCCAAGGAATGAGGAGGAACCTTGCCCCCCTGACTACATGTGGCAGCAGGGCAGCTGCAATAGAGGCTTCCTGGCATCTAGAACATCACAACCCACCAGTGAGAGAGCCCCTGATCTGGTAGACCTGCAGATAGGTCACTGCCTGGTGGGGTACAAATGAAGGAAGAAATGTTGATAAACTGGTAAGGAGTCGAAGCTGTAGCTACTGTATCATGCATTATAGAGTACAGAATGCTAGATACCAAGGACTTTCTTGCCAGAGGGCTTCAAAACATGATTGTCCGTGCTCCTCATCATTACTACGTACAACCTTGTCTTAAAGTGGACCAACACCCAGGGGGGATCGGCCCGGGAATCTATAAGATTCCCGGACCGATCAGATCCCTCCCCGCGGGGCATCCGAAATCGGGATGTCCCGCGGGGAGGAACCCCCCAGGAGGCCCACAATCCTTACCTTACCGACGATCCAACGGCGCATGCGCGAGACGCGGCCGCGTCTCTCGCTTCCCTCTAGCAGGGCGCGCTCCCGCGCCGGCCGTTTTGTGAATGGCTGGCGCAGGCGCGCTCCCTGTTAGAGGGAAGCGAGAGACGCAGCCAATGACAGCGCTCTGGTATGCGCGTCCAAGCGGCTTTGGACGCGCATACCAGAGCGGCTCTGAGCGCTGTCATTGGCCGGACGAGGTCACGTGGGAGCGGGGAGAGGTGAGTTTTTGCGGCGATCGGGGGGGTTTCACACAGCGGGGCACCCCCGGTCAGGGTGCCCCACCTAAGTGGACCAACACCCAGGATAGTCAAAATCCTGGGTTTTGGGCCACTTTAAGTCCGGTCTTGCTTGCTTCAGCCATCTAGCTTCCCCCAGTCCATCAGCACCAGGGACCACTGCTTTCCTGTCCATAGTCTTGATTCAGTGTCTAACAGGCCGACCTGGGTCCCACTGGTTCCTGTCAGTTCTAAGCCAATTTCGAAGGGAAGTAAAAGCAAATAAATATGATTCGGTAGTGCACTGGCACTTAAACCTTCCAAATTTGTTGTCCAAGCTGAACTAAATGAGGACCAACAATAAAAAATTACATTGGTTCTCTGAGATGTGTATTTGGAGAGGGATATGATTGAGAGATTGCCCCCACACATTGTTACTCACCTACTTCTATGTAGCTTTACAGCCTCGTGTTACCACTGGCAACCAATGTGATCCCCAGGGTGGGCTTGCACAAGGCTTTGTGTTGCACAGTGCTTTCATATGAGGGCCTCAACTCCAACCAGTGGTTAGCAGGTGGGATCAAGGAAGTAAGGTAAGATTTGGGTGGGAATTAAGCTTCCCTGGATGGTATGTGGTGCCATACATCCCTCAATCAGATGCCCCCCCCCCAAGTCTCAGGGAAACAACAGTCATTTTAGACTACATGACCATAGGAAGGGCTTTTTTTTATTTGAATGGAGGCTCATTTTAGGTGATGTGGCAAGACACATAAGTTAAGGTGGAAAGCTTGCCATATTTTTCTAAACTTTGGTTACTGGTTTATTAAATTACCCTCTTGATGACTGTATTACAGTATTCAACCTGTCGAAAATGCAAGATCTGCTCAGCAAAGACCTTATGTCTACCACATCTAAGGTGTCTATATTCATCAGAGCAGATGCTAGGGAACAGCTACATCTTCTAGGAACAATATGGCTACATGTCCATGTGACAGCTAGGCCGCCTGATCAATGCATATCTGTGTGAGGTCCCCACCAGAAACCTGAACACATTTATAACCAAGATTGTTAGAGACTGACACAAATGGGCCACTTGCCGGAATTTATGTGACTATGATAAATATGATTGCATTTTATTGCATCGATTCTGCGTTTGCAGCTCCAGACTAATTTTCTCACATATTGGCAAATACCAAAAGTGATGAGCCCAAACTGAATGATGAATTGATTGATCTTTTCAATCAATTGACTTTTCTGCTGATAGTTACTAAAAGCTCATTCCATTACATCTACTTTTAGTGTGCAGATGTTGATTTGTAGCCTGCTATGAGATATGTCGTGTGACCGGTATGGGGGGGGGGTCGCTTTTTCTGTGTGTTGCTGAATCTGTATACGCACTGGTAAACTCCCATACATCATATTCTCCAGTGTGAATAATGTGGATATATTGTTCAATGTTCTTTTCCTTTGGTTTTCTTGTTGTTTCAGAATTCAGACTGCAGAGCCAACATGAATCAACCTGAAATATTCTTTTTACACAAAGAGGTCAGTTCCTCGTGTTACTATTATGTCTAATTGTTTTATAGCACATTGGACAGGTTGATCAAATATGCAATCCTTAAATAGTGTATATTAGCAAACTTAGAATGCGCTAAAAAGAAAACATGACATGAGGCATTCTAAGACGCCTGACAGCGTTAGCGGCCACAGTGAATGCTGCTGATTAGAAGAGGACCCTGCTCTGATTTGTCCATTCACAACCTCACTTTTCTTTTTTAACTGAACATTAGGAGGGCCCCAATTAAGGAATATAGTACCTGCCCTAAATGTCTTACTGTAAGATGGTAAGATACTATCTATGTGAAAGATAGTAATTATTATAGATAGTTAAACTATATAAAGCTGTTAATCAGAATACTGCTTTAATTTATAGAGTGCATTTGTAATAAATTAAATGCAACTTTTTCTTCTTTTAAAAAAACAAATATATTTATTATGATTAATTAATGCAGGTTAGTAAGTACTAAACATACACAGGAACTTAAGCCTGAGGTTGGTGTGAGGAGGACGCTTAATTTAATGGAACATCAGGGCTGGTCGCTGGCCCTCCACTGGGGCATCTCAAATCAAGATGCCCCGCTGTGTGAGCCCCCCCCCCCCCCAAGATTGCTGCAAAACTCACCATTGCCTTGTCTCCCACAATGAAGTAAACAATGTTGGCTGCATTCCCAGCATCTCTGGGATGAGGTGCGCTTCCGTGCTCAGCCAATCAGATAGGCCGGGGGCAGAAGCACTGCCCTGTTGCAAGAGAAACTGGGGAGGCAGCCACATGGCATATGGCACTGATTGGACCAGAGCCTGCGCCTGCACCATGTGACCAGGAAAAAGTATTTTTTCATGTGTGATTCAGTGAGTTTCACATAGCAGGGCATCCCAAATTGGGAAACCTATGGAACAAGGATAGTGAAAATCACCAGTTTTATTCATCTTAAACATCTGATCAAGTGGTACGGGACGCTTGTGTGATGTCTCCTGTTCATAGATGTTCCAGTTATTTGTTACTTGTTCGGAGAACGGTGGGCCTCCACCACTTGCCCTGCAAAGCGGGCCTCCACCAACCTCTGGGTTATGGTCTGGTCCAGGAGGCTTTTCAGTCTTTGGTCTGACGGGCTGTGGGGCAACAATGAAGCTATCAGAGGCAGTGGGCCCCCCCCGCACTTGGGCAAGCCTTTTTTTTGTTTTTGCAAACCTACAGCCAAAGCCATCACAGGGCAGGATGGAGAGTCTAGAGCAGCAAAGCCGCCGCCAGCAACGCTACAGTGATGGGTGTGTGCAGAGTTGTCAATCAGTGGCCGCTCATGGCACATAGGTCACCAAACACAGCCACTGACAGCTCAATGCAGGGAACTGTTTTCTGCTGGACCAGCTGGGCAATTACACCCCCCCCCCCCAGAATGGCAAAGCAGGAGTTCCTGAGCAGCACGCATCCGGGACGCAATTTAACGTTCCAGTAAGTAGGCAGGTGCCAGACAACTACCAATTTGTTACTTGCTTGGGCAATTATTTTAAAGGAAAAAAAAACTGTATCTGGGGCCACAACTAGATTGTGTGCCCTTGGCACTGCCATTTTAGATTGATCGGACAATGTTATGGTTTCTATATCGGATTTGGTGTAATTTTCAGTTAATTTTGTTATTAATTTTGGTTGTAGGTGAAGATCATGTCAACTAATTAATTTGTGATTCAGATCACAGGCAGGGATTTACTATATAGAGGCTGATTCATTACTAACGCCAGGTATCGGCAGATGAGCGGCTGTATAGCGGCGCTTAGAGCGACCGCTAGTAGACGCTGTAAGTGGGTTTCGGGCAATGTAACAGAGCGCCTCAGTCGCTGCAGTAACCTGGCCGGCACTGATGAATGTGATGTATGTTGGGCGCTCTAACACCAGTACAGTGCTGCAGGGAGTGAAAGGTAGCGCCAGCTCAGTGCAACCGACTCTCGGCGCACCACACCATACTTATCAAAAAAACTACGCAAACACAGCGTCAGCGCTCTAAAGCTGGTTGCTACAGCATAGAGCGTCAGACGCTGTGTTATTAAAGTCTGTATTTGAACACATATCCACCAGTAACAAAGCGAAAACACATGGAATGACATAGTTGTGACATTAATACTTTAGGGCCAGGCTTGTAAATAAAATTCTGCATAAAAAACAAAAAAATCTAAAAAGTTTCAAAAATGACTTTTTCTAGGCCAGGAGAGGTGACACTATTAAAATTAGTTATAATTATAATAATAAATATAATATAAAATAATTAAAAACAAAAATCCCATAAGAAAAGGGACGTCCATTGAAATGTATGGGAAAGTGACAGGACAGCAACAATATTTTGGATTGTAGGGTTTGGGGTTTGTGCATTGCTTATTTTGGATTGTAGGGTTTGGGGTTTGGGCATTACTTATTTTGGATTGTAGGGTTTGGGGTCTGTGCATTGCTTATTTTGGATTGTAGGGTTTGGGGTTTGGGCATTGCTTATTTTGGATTGTAGGGTTTGGGGTCTGTGCATTACTTATTTTGGATTGTAGGGTTTGGGGTTTGTGCATTGCTTATTTTGGATTGTAGGGTTTGGGGTTTGTGCATTGCTTATTTTGGATTGTAGGGTTTGGGGTTTGTGCATTGCTTATTTTGGATTGTAGGGTTTGGGGTTTGTGCAGGTTTATTTTGGGTTGTAGGATTTGGGGTTTGTGCATTGCTTATTTTGGATTGTAGGGTTTGGGGTTTGTGCAGGTTTATTTTGGGTTGTAGGATTTGGGGTTTATGCAGGTTTATTTTGGGTTGTAGGGTTTGGGGTTTGTGCATTGCTTATTTTGGATTGTAGGGTTTGGGGTTTGTGCAGGTTTATTTTGGGTTGTAGGATTTGGGGTTTGTGCATTGCTTATTTTGGATTGTAGGGTTTGGGGTTTGTGCATTGCTTATTTTGGATTGTAGGGTTTGGGGTTTGTGCATTGCTTATTTTGGATTATAGGGTTTGGGGTTTGTGCATTGCTTATTTTGGATTGTAGGGTTTGGGGTTTGTGCAGGTTTATTTTGGGTTGTAGGATTTGGGGTTTGTGCATTGCTTATTTTGGATTGTAGGGTTTGGGGTTTGTGCATTGCTTATTTTGGATTGTAGGGTTTGGGGTTTGTGCAGGTTTATTTTGGGTTGTAGGATTTGGGGTTTGTGCATTGCTTATTTTGGATTGTAGGGTTTGGGGTTTGTGCATTGCTTATTTTGGATTGTAGGGTTTGGGGTTTGTGCATTGCTTATTTTGGATTATAGGGTTTGGGGTTTGTGCATTGCTTATTTTGGATTGTAGGGTTTGGGGTTTGTGCAGGTTTATTTTGGGTAGTAGGGTTTGGGGTTTGTGCATTGCTTATTTTGGATTGTAGGGTTTGGGGTTTGGGCATAGCTTTTTTTTGGATTGTAGGGTTTGGGGTTTGTGCATTGCTTATTTTGGATTGTAGGGTTTGGGGTTTGTGCATTGCTTATTTTGGATTGTAGGGTTTGAGGTTTGTGTATAGCTTATTTTGGATTGTAGGATTTGTGGTTTGTGCATTGCTTATTTTGGATTGTAGGGTTTGGGGTTTGTACATTGCTTATTTTGGGTTGTAGGGTTTGGGGTTTGTGCATTGCTTATTTTGGATTGTAGGGCTTGGGGTTTGTGCAGGTTTATTTGGGGTTGTAGGATTTGGGGTTTGTGCATTGCTTATTTTGGATTCTAGGGTTTGGGGTTCGAGCATTGCTTATTTTGGATTGAAGGGTTTGGGGTTTGTGCAGGTTTATTTTGGATTGCAGCTCACAGCAAGCCAAAACCCGCTTTCACCTTACACCCATTTTTTGTCCTTTAAAGGTATAGAGATGACTGCTGTATGTTACATACGGAACATTGTCCCCATTGCTATCAGTGTGCAGGGATGGAATGCCAGGCACAGCTTGGGCACGCTGGCATGTGCAGGAAGCCTGGGGCAAGACCTTCAAGATCTGCTTCAGCATAAAGATTCTCATTGGTTTAACCAGTACACAGCTGTCACATCAGTCCCAGTCCATGGAGCTCACAGCTCTGCCTTCTATTTATATAGATGGGCAGATATTATTATTATTAACTGCATCACGAGACCCTATCTCACCCAGCTGCTTCATGTTCTTTTTTTTGTGTCCTTACCACTATGGGGGTTATTTAAAACGGACCTTCACCCTGAATAAAAACGTATCGTATATGTTTCTCACACCCTGTACATACAGGTTGCTCACATTAAAAATCATCCTACCTGCATCTACTGCATGTTATGATCATTTAAACATCCAAGATGGTGGCTCATGGAGCATCAGGCAGCCTGCAAACAGGAAACGTCTTCCGACTATGGGGTTTATTTATCAAGGGATAGCGGCAGGTAGTGCCTCATAGCGACAGGTAGCAAATGGTGAACGTCGGGCGCTGTACGCAATACTACATTTATGAAAGCGATTCCGGTGAGCAACTCTAACAGTGCCACGTAGCGTCCGATTCATCATCACAGACGGCTCAGCTTATACTGCCGGTGCTCTGCTTTCCAGAGCGCCTGGTATTACCTGTCACTACCTGTCGCTCTTTCATACATTTCAATGGACGTTACTTTCTTTCTCTTTAAACAGGGTCTTCTTTCAATTCATTTTATGAAATAATTGTGAGACCTCTCCTGGCCTAGAAAAAGTCATTTTTAAAAACTTTTTGGATTTTTTTATATTTTAATGCAGAATTGTCAACACAGGTTTGGCACTAAAGTGTTAATGTCACAATGTAATATCAATGTAATTCCATGTGTTTTCGCTTTGTTACTGGTGGATATGTGGTCAAAAACAGACTTGAATCACACAGAGTCTGGCGCTCTATGCTATAGCGAATGGGAGGCCGATTCATTAATAGCGCCAGGTAGCGACAGATGAGTGACTGAAGTATGGCGCTATGAGCGGCGCTAGCGTACGCCGCGGGCGGTAGCGATTCGCTATAGCAGGCCTCCTCAGTCGCTACCTGGCGTTGTTGGGAACAACGCCTACATTGCTGAATATGATGTTTCAGATCAGCTTTGTAGGCACTGTCATTTTGACACACGCTATTCAACACAGCGCCTGCGCTTTGCTTTGCTGTGGGCTTGAAATCAATGTTAGTACCTTCAGAAGTAAACACATTGCAACATGTTTCTTTTTAGTTTTTTTATTTATGTTTTAAATGTTTTTTTGAATAAAGTAAAATTTTTAAAGTAAAATTCTGAATCCTCAGGGTTTTTATCGGGGTGCCTGAAAAAGATTAAAAAGTGCAGTTAGTATTTATATTTAATGTGGCTTTTTCGCAGTAAAAAACTAAAACAATAAAATTTAAAGAACATTATAGTGGTTTAGGTCATCTTACACCCCCCTTATAGTGGTTTTGGTCATCTTACACCCCCCTTATAGTGTTTTTGGTCATCTTACACCCCCCTTATAGTGGTTTTGGTCAACTTCCACCCCCCCTTACAGTGGTTTTGGTCATCTTACACCCCCCTTATAGTGGTTTTGGTCATCTTACACCCCCCCTTATAGTGGTTTTGGTCATCTTACACCCCCCTTATAGTGGTTTTGGTCATCTTACACCCCCCTTATAGTGGTTTTGGTCATCTTACACCCCCTCTTATAGTGGTTTTGGTCATCTTACACACCCCCTTATAGTGGTTTTGGTCAACTTCCACCCCCCCTTACAGTGGTTTTGGTCATCTTACACCCCCCTTATAGTGGTTTTGGTCATCTTACACCCCCCCTTATAGTGGTTTTGGTCATCTTACACCCCCCTTATAGTGGTTTTGGTCATCTTACACCCCCCTTATAGTGGTTTTGGTGATCTTACACCCCCCTTATAGTGGTTTTGGTCAACTTCCACCCCCCTTATAGTGGTTTTGGTCATCCTACACCCCCCTTATAGTGGTTTTGGTCATCTTACACCCCCCTTATAGTGGTTTTGGTCATCTTACACCCCCCTTACAGTGGTTTTGGTCATCTTACACCCCCCTTATAGTGGTTTTGGTCAACTTCCACCCCCCCTTATAGTGGTTTTGGTCATCTTACACCCCCCTTATAGTGGTTTTGGTCATCTTACACCCCCCTTATAGTGGTTTTGGTCAACTTCCACCCCCCTTTATAGTGGTTTTGGTCATCTTACACCCCCCTTATAGTGGTTTTGGTCATCTTACACCCCCCTTATAGTGGTTTTGGTCATCTTACACCCCCCTTATAGTGGTTTTGGTCATCTTACACCCCCCTTATAGTGGTTTTGGTCATCTTACACCCCCCTTATAGTAGTTTTGGTCAACTTCCACCCCCCCTTATAGTGGTTTTGGTCATCTTACACCCCCCTTATAGTGGTTTTGGTCAACTTCCACCCCCCTTATATTGGTTTTGGTCATCTTACACCCCCCTTATAGTGGTTTTGGTCAACTTCCACCCCCCCTTATAGTGGTTTCTGACAAATTATGATTGGAGCCAACAAATAGTTCCCCTGTAGTGCAGTACTTGGATTAGAGTGAAGGGTAGTTAGCTTACCGCAAAAAACGAAGAGATCATGCTTTCCCTTAGCTCAAAGCCACTCTGGGTGTCCTCACTCGTTTCTGCAGCCAAGTTGGGGATTTCGGGCACCAGTGCTGTTTCTTTAGGGGATTGGATTCTGTGGCATATACAGAGATTGTGGAGCACACAGCAGGCGAGGATTATCTTGGAGACCTTTTGTGGACTGTACAGCATCTTTCCTCCTGGGCGTGCCAAACAGAGAAAGCGTGCTTTCAGCAGGCCGATGGTTCGTTCCACAATGCTTCGGGTTTTGCGATGTGCTGCATTGTAGCGTTCTTGAGCAGAGGTCTGTGGGCTTCTGACCGGAGTCATCACCCACGTTCTCTGCCCGTATCCCTTGTCCGCTGTGGGAAAAACACAAGGAGAGAGACAGCAATTAGTACTAGTACATGTTTTTGGTTTCATTTTCAAAAATTTAGCTTACTAGGCCACATATTTGATGCCAAATACTTTGACATGGTTAATTATTTACCCAGTAGCCAGCCAGCTGGCATTTCGTTGTTCTCGAACTTCCGACACAGGACTGTCCGCTGCAGGACGAAAGAATCGTGGCATGAGCCGGGGAAGCCTGATCTCACCGCCCGCAGATTCATTTCATGGTCACAGACGACCATGACGTTGAGCGTATGGTATTGCTTTCTGTTCCTAAAATACAGCTCCTGTGCACGGGGAGGGCAGAAAGGGATATGTGTACCATCAACGCACACTAGCACATTCGGGATCCCTCCCATGAGATAGAATGCATGTTTTATTTTGGCAACCTCATCCTCATCCTCAGGAAACTTGATGTAAATAGGGATCAAATCACAAATCGCCAGTACTACCTGGATTAATATGCGGCTCATTGTAGCCTGGCTGATCCCGCTGAGGAGGGCAGAGGTTGCCTGGAAGGTCCCTCGTGCCAAAATATTCAGAGTGACACACAGGCGTACTATGCCTGGAATGGAATGAGTGCGTTTGGTGGATGGCTCGATTTTGTGCTTAATCTGATCATATAGGGACTGTAGTGCAGTACGATTCAGACGGAAGCGGCTCCTGATCTGCTCGTCACTTAAGTCCCACACTGAAAGGCGGATTCCAAAGGAGCGGGGTGCCCTAAGCCTCACAGCATCCCCCTCCCTGGCCTCCTGCTCTTCCAGCATTCTCACACATCCCTCCACCCATACCCCATACATCACCCTCTTATCCATCTCACACTCAACAGATATACAAAAGAAGCCAAACAAAACCAAAAACCACAAACACACCACACACACAAACAATCACACTCCTCACACACTCACTACAATGCAGCTCACCACAAAACCAGAAGTATAGTGGTCAGAACCACCAGACTGCTGAAAAACAGCTTTCTAAGTTAGGCACAACCAAGAGGGGAGTTGCTGCACAGCCCACAAAAGGCCCCAAAATCAAGCCTCACTTGCTGTATGCTCCACAATATTTGCATATGCCAACAAAATCAATCTCCTAAAGAAACAGCACTGATGTCAGAAATCACCCAACAAGCCACAGAGAGTGAGGACCAAACCCAGCCAGACACTCAAATGAGCTAAGGGAACCAAGCACCACACCACAGCCTTTGCCACAGTGTAACAATACCAGAAGGTTGCCAAATCCAGCCATTTATACTTCACTTTGAAAAAGGACAGGTCCGCTTTGCCGCCTTTTGCGTTGCTCTGCTATTTCCGGTCTCCAATTAGCTGACCCAGGTGTGCGTGAAATGGAGTGCGCACGCGCACGCTAGTAGCGCTACTAGCGTACTTGAGCCTAAACTTGCGTGCATTAACGGACATGGCAGAAAATTCTGTGGTGGACCAATGAAAGGTAAGCTGCTGTTTATTTAAATAGCCGTTTGTATAGCCACATGTCACAAGTGTTTAATATACATGAGTACATTGTTGTCTTTGGTTGTGTGTTGTTTGGTTAATGAGGTCTGTAATTAGTTAATTGGCTACCACACATGGTTCAGTCAGTGCAGTGGAGGTGTTGCTACAAGCACCTGGCCAGTATGTGTGAATCTATTAAGTGGACCTGTTTGTGATTGGCTGTTAGAGCACATAAAACCTGCCCAACCCAAATACAGGGCGATGCCATTCTGTAGTCTGCATGCGTGCTTGTTGGTTGTGTATTGGTGTGTGTGTGCAGCTACAGGATGGAGCCAAATTCTGGACATCTGCCGGCCACAGCTGGCCCAAGTAGGAGTGTGGTGGGTGCTGTGCGCAGACCTCCCTTAAGGAAAAGGGCCCAGCCTGAAGGTGGTGCAGCACCCCAGGCTAAGCGCCCAGGTGCCAAGAGGGAGCCAGAATTTAATTTGGCGGAGAATAATACTCTTGTGCGCCTTACCCTTGCTAAATGGGAGCTGATTTTTGGCTCCCAAAGCAAGTCAATAGGCAAACAAAAAAGAAGCAAACTGTGGGATGCCATTGGTGACGAGCTTACTAGCAGTGCTCCACACCCACGTAGTGGCCCATCCTGCAGGAAACGCTTCTACACTTTGAGAGGGGCCCTTATAAAAAAGATGAATCACGATCTTGATGTCGAGAGTGGGACCATCCAGGGTCCAAAGAGTACCTACAGGCCGTATGAGGAGATGCTGAAGGGCAAAATTTCACGCCCACTTTAACCCTCACAGCAACTAACTAACAAGGCCCTTACATGTGTAGCTATGTTAGCCAGAGATGTGTGGCCATATATCTGCATATACATGTGTAAGCCACACTGGCCTTGATTAGTGAATATTAGTGATTGAGCTGCTCACACACACCTTAATGCATGGTTTATTTTGTGCCGCACATTACCAATGGCTAAATGTTTTCTTTGCTTTTGCCTAGCTGCCCCGCCATTGGCCCCAGCATCTCCTCAGGAGCCAAGCTACTCTTTGGATGCCGGTAAGTGCATGTGTCAACCTTGCTTTAGCCGCTTTAACACAAGTGCATGTCTTTCATACCTCTTTTTGATTTGTAGGCCAAGTGGTTCATCTTTGGACCCCACTTCCGATGTTGCAGGTCAACAGGACCCTGTTGGTGTGTATTGCAAAAAATAATGTATCCTTTATGCTGTTTATGTTACACTGGTTCAATTTGGTTAGTCTAATAATCTACATGTTTGCTATGTCAACTTGAAGATGCCTATTTGGAGTAGTTTTGCCATCCCCAGGGTCATTATAATAGTTTTTTGAGTGATTGCAATGCATTTTTTGGGTATATTTAAAGACAAACATTCACCCAAGTAGTTGGAGGAATATTTAGAGACATTAATTGTGTATTTTAGTTGGCCAGAATATCGGAAGTGGCTGTCCGGAAAGGGCCCTTCACGTTGAGGCTGCCAGAGATGAGGGTAAGTTGTTTTTGCTTGATTATCTAGTATGGATTTTTGCAATACTTTTGTTGAACTTTAGTAGGCCAACTTGTGTTTAAACATGTATTTTCAAGGGCAAAGCTCGAGTGAGGGCCCCACTCCAGACATCTGGGAGATTGCGGGTATGTGTAATTTTAGCAATGTGTCTGTTATTTTTTGGCCCAATTATTGCCTCATCTTCATCTTACCTACATGTTAGCAATCTGAGTTTACCAGATACCTTTTGGCTAGTGTGTAATCTGGCACTTTGTGGAGGTATGGCCTCGAGGGTCTATCCATATTAAATTTCATTTTGGTCCACTGACCTACTAACATGACTTTCCTGTTTAGCATATGCCAACTTGCCCAATCTCTCAGATGTGGATTTGCCCCTCTCTGGCAGCCAGACCCCAGACCTACATCTGCCGGGCGACACGGAGGTAACATGGCTGTTTTAGAGGAACAATAACCACATTGCCATGTTCATGGGTAGTCCATGAACCAACATGTCACATTTTATTTCTTTGTTGTTTTGGCAGGAGGCTGGACCAGAACCCCAAGCTGGGACCTCTTCCCAAGTGCCATGTGGCCAAGCTACAGAGGCTCAAGAAAGGGTAAGTTGTATTGTTGCACTTTGGGGAAATGATTGGGAGGGGCATAGCTGCATTGTTTCAGTTTCACTAAAAACTTTTTTTTTTGTTTTTTTTTAGCATGAAACCAGAGCAAGAGGAGGTGTGGCACCGACCAGTGCAGAGTTTTATCAGCTAGGGGTCCGGATGCTGGAGGACTACAGTCACCAACAGCCGCGTGATGGAACTAATGAGCGCATTGCGGCGTTGGAACATCAGGTGCTGATGTGTCAGCAACAAAATGAGGCCCAGCAGTGCCAGATAGACGAGTTGCGACAAGGACAACAGCAACAAACTAACCAGGAACTTGCTCGCCTGTCAAATCTGATGGAGCAATCTCTCCAGCGCCAGAAACAAAGTTTGTTGTTGACACAACAGCTCATACAACAGCAGTCTACTTTTTTTTCTGCACTGTTGGCCCCCAACACCGCCCCTAGCAATGACTCCCAACCTCCCCGGCCCCCAAGCCAAGAATATTAATTGGTTTTTTTTGTTAATTTTTTTTGGAAATATATTTTATTACCCCACCTCTAAATTGTGTTTTGCCTAAGACATAGCTAAGAACACAGTCAGGGATGAGTATCTTGATCTAGATATGTAAATGTAGGGAAAAATTTATGCCACACATTGGTGACCATATCTTACTATGGTTTACACATTAAATGGCTACAAAGGTAGGCCAAAATTTAACCAAGAATGGGTTTGTAGACACTTAAACTATGCTTGACAAGGCACAACACACTGTAATTAACAAAATACAAAATTTTTATTTGGAAAGGCGGGCAACAGGGCCAACATTTGGCCGCAAAGTGCCTAAAAACAGTGGCCAGTCATCACCCCACCCTAACGACGCCTCTTCTTGGCCAGCAGCATAAGGCGAAGACGCCGGATCGACCGCCACAGTCTGCGATGCTGGTTTACACAAGCTGTAGAGAGTAGAAAAAAACCATATTCAAAAAATAGAATGTGACCTCAACAGACACAGATGTAGCAATGTAATGTCAGTGGGTACAATTAGCTGACGCTCACATTCACATTGTTGGCCACTGTGCCTTTAGGTGTTACCATTATATGAGTACTAGTGGCTGGCTTAAATGTGGCCACAACATCCCAAGCATACATTTACTCTTAACTCTTGGGAATCAAAGAAGGTATAAGTCCCAGTGTGGACATTTATGTGTTCAGTCACAGCCAAACATCAGGGCCTAAGTCCTAACGAGTAAACTAGTTTGGCCAAGAATCTTAGAGGTCACCACCTAAGCAGGCCCATTTGGTTGGGTAGAAACCACAATTTGTCTCTATGTGGCAAACTCAAGAATGTGAGGCAACAATCAAGCATGCAGACATGCATGTAGGATTGTTGGCCAAACACATGTAACCTAGATGTGTGTTGATTAAACACATAGGTACATTGTAAATGTCTGCAGAATTGACTATAAGACATATGGTTCACAAGTCTTTAGGCATATGAAGTGGGATGTACTCACCATCGCAGCTGTGGCGGGGGCCCATGCTGCTGGCCGTCCCGGGAGGTGTGGTGGTGATGTACACCGGCTCCGTCTGCGTGGCCACATCTGTCAGGAGAAAGCAAAAGAGAAAAGCAAAATTAGTGGGCCAATGACACATGACTATTTGTCATCCATCTGGTTATGGAGTCTGCAAAATCAAATGCTTGCATGGTTACACACATGTTGTCCGACATTAGCATATTTCATGGTCCATGAGTTCATGTAAATTATTTTGGGTTGCAACATGGACACATAAAGATAATGTGCCAATAACCTTGACAGTGCAATGGTAAGGACTAATTTGCAGTTGATTGTAGAATGTTACTAGTGTGCAACATGTGTTAGCCGGAACAACTTAACAAAATAACACATTTGCTAGCCCCCATCACGGTGTGGGCTGAAACATAGGGGTGGTTGCCAGTTGGATTGCACTGTAGTGGGGTTTGTGATGTTAATGTACATTATCAAACCAGCTTGTACTATGGACCAGGAAACATGTGTCTGTTAAAAGTGGGCCAAGACCCAGGATTGATACTATTCTGTGTTTTGGTCCACTTTGGCAGAGCACAACAATTTGAGTGAGACACCGTCCGCCGCCGCTGCCTTCCGCGCGTCACTCCTCCAGTGTGTGCGCATGCGCAGGCCATTATGAAACAGAGAGCGCAGGCGCACACACATCTAAAGGGGCGCGCAGGAGGCTGCGGCGGTGGCTTCTGCCACCCCAATGAGGTTTGTGGGCTTTTGGGGGGGGCCCTGGGTGAGGGAGTTGATTGGGCATGGAAGCTTAGAGATTCCAAGCACAATCAACAATGGGTGTTGGTCCACTTTAAGGAATGTCATAACATATGGAATGTGAGGGATAACAACTAACACTTACCATGACTATGCCCGTGGAGAAGGCGTTGCCAAAAGCCCATGGAGGTGCCGCCTATCTGATGCCCTGCAAATTAGAGAGGAATGGCAAGGGCTAAGTACAAATGGCCAGATGAAACCTGTCACAGACTAACAATGACAAAATGTGCACTCACCAGGGGATGATCCGCCACTTGAAGCCCAGGGAGGGCTCTGAGGAGGAGGCGGGGAGCCTCTGCTCCTCACACTCTGCTCCGAAGATCCCCCAGCCAAAGGGCCACCCTCCTCCCTCTCACTCCCTGCTCCTTCAGGGAGTGTGGGAGAGTCCATTCCTTCCACCCCACTTGGACTCCCCACTTGAGAGTGGCCCCTTGGCTGTTGAGACTCCTCAGGGTCAGAGTGTGAGGAGCTGAGGCTTGATCCTGCCAGCCCCCCAGCAGCACACTCCTCTGGGGCGTCATCCCCTTCCTCCCCTGGGTCCTCTAAATAGGACCCGCGAGAGGGACCCTCCCCCGATGACTCCCCCGAGTCCGCCTGTCTGGTTCGGGGGAGGACTCCCTTCCCACGTTTCCCCAGGGGAGGACGCTTATCTGTGTTGAGGGGGTGAATGAAAATAATTAATATTAATACCCAAAATGGACACAGCTTAGAATATTATTTTTAAAAAAGTATAAACATAGCATAAGCTTCAACTTACCTGAAGCGTAGGCATCATATAGGCGGTACACGCCTTCAGGGTCCCGGGGCTTGAAGTTCGACCATTTTTGCATGATGGATCGGACAGTGAGGTGGGTGTCGAAGCGCCGGGACACTATGGCCTTCACCTCCAGGGCAATGCGCTTCTTGCCCCCACGGGCATAGTCGTATGCAGAAATCCTATGAGCAATGAAAATAAAAAAAAAATCAATACATGACATCAGACCAATGGCCTAAACATTTATACTGAGATACAGATTTTGACTATCCTGGGTTTGGGTCCACTTTGGTGGGGCACACCAATCGGGGGTGCCCCGCTGTCTGTAACCCCCCGGGAAGGCCAGAAATACTCAACTGACCACGCTCCCGCGTGACCGCGCCAGGCTATCACAGCGCTCTGAGCCACTGTGGTATGCGCGTCCAAGGCCGCTTGGACGCGCATACCAGCTCAGCTGCCTCTGAGCGCTGTAGGCCGCGTCTTGCGCTTCCCTCTAATAGGGAGGGCGCCTGCGCCAGCCATTAGCAAATGTCCGCCGCGAGTGCGCACCCTGCTAGAGGGAAGCGCAAGACGCATCCGCGGCTCGCGCATGCGCTGATGGAACGGGGCTGAGGTAAGGTTTGTTGGCCTCCTGGGGGGTTCATCCCCGCGGGACATCCCGATTTGGGATGCCCCGCGGGGAGGGATCTGATCGGTCCGGAAATCTTAGAGATTTCAGGGCCAATCCCCCCTGGGTGTTGGTCCACTTTAAACATATAATCCAAGATAAACATACTCACTTTGACCATCTGGCCGTTTACGCGGCTATCCACCCTTTTTCTTTTAGCTTTAGCTGGCCCAGGAGGGGAAGGGGTTGGAGGGGGGTTAGGTGGGGGAGGTGAGGTAGGTGGGGGAGGGGTGGTGGGGCCAGATTCAGAGGAGGAGCTGGGGAGGCGCATAATCCGTCTCCTGGGCAGCATGGTGGAAACGCAAAGGAGGAAACAGGAACCGGATATGACCAAAGCGACAGGGGAAAAAAAAACGCTCTGCGCACCAGGAACAAGCTAATATCCGCTATGTGCAAGCTAAGTGGCGGAAATAGTCGATTTACGCATTACAAAAAGCTATTGGACAAAGCGCTAGTAATTTTTAGCTTTATGTGGCTTTGAAACGCAAAGGAGGAAACCGGAACCGGATATGACCAAATCAACTGGGGAAAAAAATAAATAAACGCTCCGCGCACCAGGAACAAGCTAATATCAGCTATGTGCAAGCTAAGTGGCGGTAATAGTAAATTTACGCATTACAACAAGCTATTGGACAAAGCGCTAGTAATTTTTAGCTTTATGTGGCTTTGAAACGCAAAGGAGGAAACCAGAAGTGGATATGACGACACCTACAGGGGGGAAAAGAAAAACCCTCCGCGCACCAGGAACAAGCTAATATCAGCTATGTGCAAGCTAAGTGGTGGAAAGAGGAATTTTACGCATTACAACAAGCTATTGGCCAAGACGCCATTAATTATTAGCTTGATTTAGCTGGGTGTTCAATATCCTGTAATGCATAGGTCCAAGAAAAAAAAAAGCTGGTTGCTTACAAATAACAATCTTATTCCTTCATAAAATAATAACACAAGAAAACTATCCAACTACATGATAATGTTGCACACAGGAGAATGCATAACGGGTTGTTATGAGCTTGTACGCCTGAAGAAATCCTGCAGAATGTTGACATGCACGCTCACAACTACAGTGTATTCATTAAAGTGGACCAACACCCAGGATTTTGACTATCCTGGGTTTTGGTCCACTTCGGCGGGGCACCCCGATCGGGGGTGCCCCGCTGTGTGAAACCCCCCAGAAAGCCCCAAAATCTTACCTGTCCCCGCTCCCACGTGACTGGACGGTCCAATCCCCGCCAACGTCCAGGCGGGGATCAGGAACGTCCAAGCGGATGCCGCCGCCGCCGCCTCCCTCGCGTCACTTTCGGCGCGCGCGCGCCCCCGCCGGCCATTCGCAGACGGCCGGCGCGGGCGCGAGCACGCCTACAGGGGCGCGAGGGAGGCGGCGGATCAGGTAAGATCAGGTAAGGTGTTTGGGGGTTTTTTGGGGGGTTTCACCGAGATCGGGATGTCCCGCGGGGTGGGAGGTGATCGGCCCGGGAATCTTATAGATTTCCGGGCCGATCACCTCTCGGTGTTGGTCCACTTTAAGAACGACTGGGGTCGGGGCAAGTGAATTCAGGGCAAATGTATGAACAGCACAGCGCAACACAGCGCCGCTAGCGCCGCCACATAGCGAATCAAAACAGCGACTGCACAAACTCTGACCACCACAGATTCATCAAGGACAGGGCTGCCGAATAGCAATTTCAATGAGCGAACGTGAGCACCAAACATGACTGACTAAAAAGTAGCTTCACAAGCCATGTGTGTTGTGAAAGCAAGCTATTTTGAGCCTAATGTGTTTTGTGGGAGGAGATGCATTTTAGATGTCACTCACAACATTACAGTGTAAAAATTACAACTTTCATCTAAAAAACAATAAAAACAAGACAGATTAATAAAACATATCCCAAAAAACATGTGTTGAATTTTGTGCAAAAGACAAGAACACAAAAACAACTTAAAACAATCATTGCAGTGTCTGCCATTGAAATGTATGGGAGAGCGCCAGGTAGCGACAGGTCATACCTGGCGCTGTGATGGGATTAGCAGCGGCGCTGTTCGTTGCAGTCGGCTACATGATGAATCCCGCACTAGCTGACGCTCTCGCCGGCGCTAGCCGCAATTAGCGTGATAAATGCGTCATTGTGGCCGCCGCCAGGCGTACTTGAGTCGGTAGCCGCCGTTAGCTGGCGGTACCTGGCGCTCGTCAGACACTACCTGGCGCTAGCCCTTGATAAATAAACCCCCTAATTTTGAGCGCCGACGTTCTGTTAGTGTGTATTTTTGTTGAATATGGTGTGAGTCACTGAGAGTCGGTCACACTGAGCAGCCGCTGCCGTTCGCTCCCTGCAACGCTGTACTGGTGTTAGAACGCCCAACATACATCTCATTCATCAATGCTGGCCAGGTTACTACAGCGACTGAGGCGCTCTTTAACAGCGCCTGATAGCCGATCACAGCGTATACTAGCAGTCGCTCTTAGTGCCTCTGTACAGACGCTCATCTGCCGATACCTAACGGTAGTAATGAATCTGTATGTCTGTATCTGAATGAAGCCTGTATGTCGCTCTGCATTCTGGGATTGCCGTCCTTTCCCTGACCCCAGCTCTGCTCTGTTTAAGGAAAGCACAAATATAACCCCTCCCCCTGTACTTTATCCCGCTCTCCTTTCCTCAGTATGTGATGCTTCTGAGTCAAGATGGTGGCGCCCTTATCCTAGAGTCCTGAACAGAGTTGAAGCCCAGTGGGGGAAAGAATAATAAGTAAGTGACAAAAAACGTAAAATATATTTATTTTAGATGCTGGGGAATCGTTTTTTTAAGGGTTTGGACTTTTCAATAAATCATGCAGAAGGTCCGGTTTAAGAAGGGATAGCGCCAGGTAGCGCCTCATAGCGGCAGGCAGCGTCTGGTGAACGTCGAGCTCTGTACACAAAACCACATTTATGAAAGCAAATCTGGTGAGCTCCTCTAACAGCGCCATGTAGCGTCTGATGTATTATTACAGGCGGCTCAGTGTATAGCGCCGGCGCTCTAGCTTCCAGAGCGCCAGGTATTACCTTTCGCTCAGTGTCGCTCTCCCATGCATTTCAATGGGCTTTCTATTGCTTGTGTTTAAACAACGTGTTTGACATTTTATTTATTTTTTTTTGCTCAAATCATTGTGTGACCTCTCCTGGCTGCAAACAATCTGTTTTAGAAACTTTTTTGACTTTTTATATTTTTATGCAGAATTGTCATTACAGGTCTGGCACTAAAGTGTTAATGTCACAGTGTTAAAACAATGTCATTCCATGTGTTTTCGCTTTGTTACAGGTGGATATGTGTTCAAAAACAGACCTTAATCACACAGCGTCTGGGGCTCTATGCTACAGCAACCAGATTTAGAGTGCCAATGCTGTGTGTGTGTCCTTTTTTGATAAGTATGGTGTTGAGCGTTGAGTGCCGAACACACTGAGCTGGCGCTAGCTCTCGCTCCCTGCAGCGCTGTACTGGTGTTAGAGCACCCAACATACATCACATTCATCAATGCCGGCCAGGTTACTACAGCGACTGAGGCGCTCTGTTACAGAGCCCGATACCCGCTTACAGCATCTACTAGCGGTCGCTCTAAGGCCCTTATTTAACAAGGGATAGCGTCATGCAGCACCTGGTTAGCGGGAGGTAGCGCCAAATAGCGACTGGTCAATGCCTGGTCAATGCCGGACACGGCACACAATAGCACATTTATCAACCAGAATCTGTGTAGCGACTGGAATAGCGACATGTAGCGGATGATTCATCAATTTCTCATCCTCAGCGAACAGCGGCAGTGTTGTGCAAGGTATTACCTCTCGCTACCTGGCGCTCTCCCATACACTTCTATGACAGACACATTTTTTTTTTTTTTGGCTTTTGTATATGTTTTTTTTTAAAGAAATTAGTACATGCATTAAACATTAATTCTGATTTGTCTTGAATGTTTTGGAAAATTTTTTTTTTTTTAAATGTATTTCGGACTGTGTCACTTGGATGTCCAAATCACAGCCCTCTCCCAATGTCATTTCAGTTATTGTTAGCGTTTTCGAAGGTGTCAAACCCCCCAAATAATCTTTTTTTGAAAACCGTTACAGGCGCTCTGTGCCGCAGTCAGCTAACAACAGCGGCCACGCTCTATGATAGTAATCTCTTTGATGAATCCGTGGTGTTGCGGTGAAGCCCAGTCGCTATGCCGAGTCGCTATGTGGAACAGGCTCTGTGCTGATCACACATGCGGTTTTA
The DNA here is from genome assembly GCA_027917425.1 of Gastrophryne carolinensis. NCBI lineage: Eukaryota > Metazoa > Chordata > Amphibia > Anura > Microhylidae > Gastrophryne > Gastrophryne carolinensis. Next base: position 576,059,161 of record CM051235.1, read on the forward strand.
TTTTTTTTGGTCGCTATTTCACTTGTTACGCCCCCAGTCGCTGTTGATGAATACGCAGCAGACACGGGCGCAGCTGACTCGCTGCTATACGCTATTGTGATGTTGTGTATCCTAGCGAATTGATAAGCGTATTTTAGCATATTTTAGCGATGTGTGTGTTTATTTTTTTTTTCATTTTACTTTTGTTTTGCAACTTCCGGTTTCCACCTCTGAGGATTAGAAATGAGGCCCAGACGGCGAGCCATCCCCCTCCCCAGCTACTCCTCTGAATCTTCCTTCCCAACCCCCCCTCCTCCCCCTGTCTCCCCTGGTCCCTCAACATCCCCTGTCCCCCCCACCTCAAAAATTAAAGCGAAAGCACGTAGATACGCGCGTGAACGGCCAGGTGGTCAAAGTAAGTATATGTTGCATTTATGCTGTGCAACCATATAGCTTGTTATTTATGGTTATTCTTCTATAAAGATATGTATTGATGTTTGTTTTTCAAATGTGTTTTTTTATAGGATTTTTTGATGAGGGAATACGACTATGCCCATGGTGCAAAGAGGCGCATAGCGTTGGAGGTGAAGGCAACTGTGTCCCGGCGCTTCCAGACCCAGCTCACAGTCCGCTCCATCATCCAGAAATGGTCGGACTTCAAGCGCCAGGACCCAGAGGGTGTTTATAAGCTCTATGATGCCTATGCTTCAGGTAAGTGTCAGCTCACAACATGTAAATCATTCCACTAATGTAGTATTATCAATATTTTTCATGTTTTTTGGGGGTTTTAAAGATGTCCTTTTTTCCCCCCTTTTACACAGATAAGCGTTCTCCCCTGGGCAAACGTTGGAAGGGTTTCCTCCCCCGCAGAAGAGTGGTGGGGTCGGATGAATCTGAAGGGAGGGGCCCTCTCACCAGTCCTATCTTGAGCACCCAGGGGAGGAAGGGGATGACGCCCCAGAGGAGTGTGCTGCTGGGGGGCGGGCAGTCTGGAACCTCAGCTCCTCACAATTGGACTCAGTTGAGTCCACAAACCTCGTGGGCCACTCTCAAGTGGGGAGTCCAAGTGGGGAGGTGGAGGTGGACCCTCCCACATCCCTCAAGGATCTGGGAGTGAGAGGGAGGAGGGTGGCCCATGTGGTTTAGGATCTTCTGGGCCGATTGTGAGGAGTCAAGGCTCCACGCCTCCTCCTCAGAGTCCTCCCTGGGATACCAGTGGCAGTTCATCCCCATAATGGTAACCCATAAGGGCCCAGTTTACACCAATGTTAATGTGTTGGTTAGCTAATTAGAGCAAATTACATAACATTCCTACATCTGTGTATGTTGAGATCCCATTATTTGTTTTAGTGTTTTTTTTTTTTACTCTCTACAGCTTGTGAAACAGAGCATCGCAGACTGTGGCAGTACGTCCTTCGGACGCGCCTTATGCTGCTGGGCAAGAAGAAACACCGTTAGGGTGGGGGGTATGGTTTTTTCCGCTGTGCGGATTAATGTTGCCCATGTTGGGCGCCTTGGAGGGCAATAAAATGTTTTATATTTTTCTACTTTCAGTGTGTTGTGCCTTGTAAAGCATAGTTTAAGTGTCTAGCAACCCATTAGTTAGAACATGTTATCAAACATTGTTAGGCATTTAATGTGTTAACCATAGTAATGTATGGCAAACAATGTGTGTCATACATTTCTGCCTACATGTACATATCTAGATCTAGAGGCTTATCCCTGACTGGGTTAGTAGCTATGTCTTCTCAAAAACACTAATTGTAGGTTGGGTTCAAACATTTATTACAAGAAAATAAAAACCTTAAAATTAATGCATTTCAAGGGAACAAGAAGTGCCACAATTATTCCCTGGGTGTCATTGGAGGTTGCGATTCATTGCTAGGGGTGGTGTTGGGGGACAACAGTGCAGTAAAAAAATAGACTGCTGTTGTATTAGCTGATGGATCAACAACAACGTTTGTTCCTGGCACTGTCCAGATTCTTGGATGGCATGTGACATTTGTTGTATGAAGTTTGACATTTGTTGAATTGCCTGAGTAATTTGTGCTAGTGATTTTGCACTTCTCGCAGTTGTTGCTGCAGGTCCTGAATTTGTTGCCGATCCACCAGCGACTGATTTTCCAACGCCGCAATGCGCTCATTCAGCACGCTGCTGTTGTTGACTGTAGCCCTCCAGCATCCGGACCCCTAGCTGTGGGTGCAGAAGCTCCAGTTGTAGGATGTTCAGCCTAAAACACCAAAAAAAAGATTGTAGTGAAGTTGGAACAATGCAGATAATCCCCTCCAAAACATTTCCCAAAAGGGTTCCATTATAATGTACCGTTGCTTCAGCCTCTGTAGCCTGTCCACATGGTACTTGGGCAGAGGGCATAGCCTGGCTTTCCATGTTGGACTCCTGCTAAACCACAAATATGTTGTATGTTACATGGTGGATCCTGTTGTACCCCCAAACATGTCAATGTGGTTACTGTTCAAACAAATCAGCCATGGTACCTCAGTCTGCTCCGGCCAAAGTAGTTCCGGTGTCTGGCTGCCAGAAAGGGGAAACTCCACATCTGAGAGATAGGGCAAGCTGGCATTTGCTAAACAGGAAAGTCATGTTAGTAGGTCATTTGAGATTGTGGGACTATTTTTGGCCCACACTATCGAGGCCATACCTCTCCAAAGTGGGGGATTGCCAAATAGCAAAAATGTGTCATGGAACATCATATTCCAAACATGTATGTAAGCCGAAGAGGATGAAATCATTGTGGCAAACAATAACATACACACATTGCTCAAATTACACATACCTGCCATCTCACAGATGTCCCGACTTAGGCCCTCACTCGAGCTTTGCCCTTCAAAAAACATGTTGAATAACAAGTTGGACTAATAATTCCAAAAAACAGGTTAGCCAAAATCCTTACTAGAGAATAAAGCTAAACAAACTTACCCTCATCTCTAGCAGCCTCACGGTGAAGGGCCCTTTCCAGACGGCCACTTCCTGTATTCCGGTCAATACACAATGTAGATCAATATTACCAACACTAGTATAGTGTATGTTTGTCTTTCAATTTTCAATCAACCAAAAAATGCAGGGAACACATTACAACAATTTAATTTCTGATCGTGTTGATGCACAATCCAGTGTCAATATCCATATTGAAGTTGTAATTGAAATCATGTTGAATTTTAGACTAACAAAATATACACATTGTTACTCAAACAGCAGAAAGGATACAGTGTGTTTGGAAATACACACCAACAGGGTCCGGTTGTGGTGTCCAAAGATGAAGCAGGGACTTGCCCTACAATGAAAATAGATGAATGAAAGACATGCCCTTGTGTTAAAGTAGCTAAAGCAAGGTTGACACATGGACTTACCGGCATCCAAAGAGTAGGTTGACTCCTGAGGAGATGCTGGTGCAAATGTCAGGGCAACTATCAGAAATAAAAGTAAGGATTTAGCCATTGGTAATGTGCGGCCCAAAATAACCACCACCAAAATTACTTAAAAATACCTTCAATGGCCGACTGGGTTATGCTTGAGGTTGTGGGAAGGGCCGGATTTTGGGTGTCCTCCTCCCCAGAATCCTGGGCCTCACCATGTACACCTATGCATAAAGCAAGACACAGGCAAGTAACACATTAATGAGGTATAATGTACTACTTCACATGTCCTACTGTAAGTTTTGAAAAAAAATTAAAACAAAATAACATACATTACAACAACAAGATTGAAACATTTCTAAACTAGGTACCTTCAGCCCAACCTGTGGTGTCATCCCCTGCATCAACACCCTGCAGCCGAATGAGCGGAATCTTGCACTTCAGCATCTCCTCATATGGCCTGTAGGTACTCTTTGGACCCTGGTTGGTCCCACTCTCTACAAGAAGATCATTCTTCATCTTTTGCATAAGGGCCCTTTTCAAAGTGTAGAAGCGTTTCTTGCAGGATGGCCACTGCGTGGGTATAGAGCACTGCTAGTAAGCTCCTCACCAATGGCATCCCACAATTTGCTCCTTTCTTGCTTGCCTAAACACTGACTTTGGGAGCCAAATAATAACTCCCATTTTGCCAGTGTCAGACGCACAAGAGTATTGTTATCCGCCCAATTAAATTCTGGCTCCCTCTTGGCAAATGGACGCTTGGCCTTAGGTGCTGCCTCACCTTCGGCCTGTGCCCTTTTCCTTAGGGGAGGTCTGCGCACAGCACCCAACACAGTCCTACTTGGTCCAGTTGTGGCCGGCAGATGCCCAGAATTTGGCTCCATCCTGTAGCTGCAAACACACCACTATACAACACCCAAGCACGCATGCAGACTACAAAACGGCAACAACTGCTGCTTGGGTGTGCCAGGTTTTATGTGCTCTAAGAACCAATCACAAACAGGTCCACTTAATTGCTTCACACATACTGGCCAGGTGTATGTAGCGACATCTTCACTGCAATGACTGATGTTTCTGGCAACCAGGTGTGGAAGACAATTAAATAATTAGAGAGCTCATTAAACAAACAACCCAACATAAGAAACCAATGTACTCAGGTCTGTTAAACACATGTAAAATGTGGCTCTAAAAACGGCTATTTGAATTAAGAGCAGCATAAGTTTTATTTGACCAAACCTGACTGATGAACCATATGCGCTAAAGCACGCAAGTATCTGCTCACGTACGCTAGTATGCTTTAGCGTACGCGTGCGCAAACCATTTCAAGCACACCTGGGTAAGCTAATTGCAGACCGGAAATAGCTAAGCAACGCAAGAGGCGGCAAAGCGGACCAGTCCTTTCCCAAAGTTAAGTATAAATAGCTTTATTTGACAACCTTCTTGTATTGTTACACTGTGGCAAAGGCTGTGGTGTTGTCCTTTGGTCCCTTGCTTTAAAAAAGTGTCTGGCTGGGTTGGGCCCTTACTCTGTGTGGCTTGTTGGGTGATTTCTGGCATCAGTGCTGTTTCTTTGGGAGATTTATTTTGTTGGCATATGCAAATATTGTGTAGCATACAGCAAGTGAGGATTGATTTTGGGGCCTTTTGTGGGTTGTGCAGCAAACCCCCTCTTGGTTGTGCCTGACTTAGAAAGCAGACTTTCAGCAGTCTGGTGGTTCTGATCACTATACATCTGGTTTTGTGTTGAGCTGCATTGGTGTGATTGTGTGAGGAGTGTGCTTGTGTCTGTGGTGTGTTGGTTTTCTGTTTTTGGTTTGCCTAATTTTGTATCTATGGCCAGTGAGTGTGAGATGGATGAGAGGGTGATGTTTGGGTTCTGGATGTATGGTTGTGGGAGACTGCTGGAAGAAAAGGAGGCCAGGGAGGAGGGTGCTGTGAGGCTTAGGGCACCCCGATCCTTTGGCAACCGTCTTTCTTTTTTTTTCCACAATTTTTTTATTAAGGATATGCAAACGTTACATCCACAAGCATATTACAAGAGATTTTAAGGAAAAGGTAGAGTAATGTCCTATTAACAGCATACTCATACAAAACAAAGCGCAGAAAGGTTCTTATAGAAAACATTCTATACTATTAATAATCAACAGCTACTAAGAGATTCAAAGCGAGGCAAAAAAAGGGGGGGAATAGGAGAGAATATAGAGAAAAAGAGAAGAAGAGGAGGAGAGGGAAGGGGTGAGTGCCCATACTATAAGCAATCCAAAAGGGTTGTGACTTGTAACTAAGATATAAACAGTTGGGAGCCAAAGTCTTTATGCTGAAAATGAGTAATCCAACCTCCCCAAACAGCTAGGAAGGGAGTGAAATCGCCTTGCATTGAAGCAGCCATCTTTTCAAAGAGCATCACCTCATTTATGCGGGATATGAGACGTCCGCTAGGAATGGACCCACTCTTCCATGATTGAGCAATAATCATTTTGGCGGCTGTTAAAATATGTCTTACGAGCTCAAAATGTGGTTTGGGACATTCGGGGGGTCTGAGATTAAGAAGGGCTAATTGAGGTGAGGGGGTCAGGCGCAGACCTGTTGCCTTAAATATAAGATAAAAAACCTTGGTCCAGAACTGGTTAACTAGTCTACACTCCCACCAAATATGGAGGTAGGTTCCTTGCATACCACAATTTCTAAAGCATTCTGGGGGGTACGAAGGGCAGAATCTGTGAATTCTTTCTGGAACCAAATACCAGCGAAGCAAAACCTTGGTGTTGACCTCCTGGGCACCTGTGTGCAGAAATTTTGTAAATGAGTTCCTCCATACAGTTTTCCAATCCTCTTCCGAGAGATCCACACCAAGGTCGCTCGCCCATCTAGTGGTGTAGGACGGAGGGGATTGCCCCTTTGCTTCACCCATCAGCTTGTACAGCGTGGAGACCGTCCCTTTACCTAGGGGCTGTTTCTCACAGATAAATTCAAAGGGGGAAGAAGGTCTAGATAATATACGCAACCCCGATCTAGTACCTATATAGTGTGTAATTTGTAGAAAACGGAGATATTCTTTGCTCGGTATGTCCCTATGTGATTGAAGTTCTGAGAAGGTTATCATACCCCTATAAGTTAGAAAATCTTTGAACTTTGTTAATTTATGTGCCCTCCACCAGGTAAAAGCCGAAGGCTCCCGAAAGGCTGGGGGGAATTCGGGGTTACCAAATATAGAGAGCAAGGGGGTTTGGGGAGAGAAGAAGTTTCCTTTCAGTCTGTTAGACTTCCATATCCTGAGGGAGTGGTTCAGGACCGGGTTGTCGATATCTTTATAAATCCGCGGGGGCAACCATAACAGATTCCCAATCTCCATTGGAGAACAGCTAGTCTGCTCAATATCAACCCATAATGGTCTTTCAATACCAGCATGGAAGGCCGACATTTGGGCTATCTGACAGGCGGAGTAGTAATGTGCTATGTTAGGGACCCCAAGGCCACCCTGCTGCTTAGTTCTGTATAAGGTCCCCCGATTGACCCGAGGTCTCTGTTTCCCCCATATAAATGAGTTTAAGGACGCTTGGAGGCCTTTGATAAAGGAAGCCGGGATTGGGATTGGAAGTACCCTGAATAAGAAAAGCAATTTTGGCAGCCAAGTCATTTTTGTCGCCGCTATCCTACCCAGCCATGACAGGTGTAATCTAGTCCAGGTAGATATTAGAGTACGTAGGTCCTTAGCCAGAGCAGGATAGTTAGCGGCGTAAAGAGAATCATAGTTTGCTGTTAATCGTACGCCCAGATATTTAATGTGGTGCTTTTGCCAGGAGAAGCCAAAAGAAGATTTGAGCGCAGTCAAAGTAATCTCAGGGAGAGAAATATTGAGCGCTTGAGACTTTGACGGATTGATTTGCAGGCCAGAGATTTTAGAGAAGTCCTCTAGGGTATGGAGGAGGTTCGGGAGGGATGTGATAGGGTCCGCGACTAGCATAAGGATATCGTCCGCAAATAGAGATATCTTGTGGTCATATGCTCCTATCGTGTTTCCCGTAATGTTGACATTAGCCTGGATTAGCTTGGAGAGAGGCTCAATGGCGAGTGCAAACAATAGAGGGGATAGGGGGCATCCCTGTCTAGTGCCTCTGCCTAAGGAGAACCGGTTAGAGGAATAACCTGAATATCTGATAAATGCTCCCGGGTTGGAGTATAATGAGGCAATCCATGCAATGAAGGAGGGACCCATACCTCACTTCCTCAAAATAAACTGGAGGTAGTCCCATGCTACGGTATCGAATGCTTTACGTATATCTAATGTTAATAGCATGGTGTGACGTCCCTCCTTCCTGGCATGATGGATCAGGTTGATAACTTTACGAATATTATCCCCCACTTGTCGCTGGGGAATGAAGCCTGCCTGCTCTTTAGAGATTAGAGACCCTATACATTTATTAAGTCTAGTCGCCAGGACCTTAGCCAGGAGCTTAACATCAATGTTTATGAGAGAAATAGGTCTATGACTGGACCAGAGAGTGGAATCAGCGTCAGGTTTAGGTATCATACATACCGCAGCAGTAAGCGCGTCTGTACTCCACGAGTCGCCGCTCCTAAGGGAGTTGAACATACAGACCAGACGTGGGGCAAGTATTTGGGAAAATTTTTTATAGTAGAGGGCGGTGAAACCATCTGGGCCCGGTTGTTTCCCTATCTTTAGGGAGTTAATAGCCACCTGGACCTCAGAGAGCTGAACCGGTCTCTCCAGTGATTCCCTAACCTCTTCAGGCAGGGGAGGTAGTTGTATTCGACCTATCAATTTTTCAGCCAGGCGCTCATCAAGTGCAGTGTTAGGTTTATAAAGATCCTCAAGATGCTTACTGAACGTCTCCACCACCCTCGCTGGATTACTGGAAAGCGGACCGTCAAGGGTCTTGATGCGCAAAGGTTTAATCCTCTGCGTGACTCCCTTGAGCCTTCTGGCCAGAGGTGTATTTGGCTTATTACTGAGACGATACCACTTAAACCTAGATCTGTTTATTTGGCGTTCAGCTTCCCCGGAAAGGCACATATTAAGCCGATCCCCGGCCCGATTGAGAGCAATCCTATTGTGCCTAGTAGGGTGGGTTTTATAGTCAGAAGAGGCCAAGTGGTATGCATCAAATAATGTATCTAACTGCTTTTTGTAAAGGGCCTTACGCCGGGCTGATTCCTGAATAAAATGACCCCGGATTACGGCCTTATGGGCCTCCCAAAGCAGGGTATCAGAACTCACCGACCCCGTGTTATCAAAGTAGAAATCCTCAATTACTTTACGCGTGCGTTCAAGGAGGGTCTCATCCGATAACATAGGGTCGTAGAGTTTCCACGATTTTTGTGAGGATCTTTGCGTTAGAGAAGACAATTGAATCGAAACCAAATCATGGTCAGACCAGACAATTGGCACTATGGAGGCAAGGGACAAATGTGGCAAAGAGGGGAGTTGCAAGAAAACATGGTCAATTCTGGTAAAGACCTTATGCGGGCAGGAATAATGAGTGTAGTCTCTCCTTGCGGGATGGAGTTCCCTCCACGCGTCAACTAAGTGATAATGGTTTAAAAGGGAGCGGAACGCTGTACTTGAGGAGCCATCTCTTCCTGCAGCGGATGTTCGATCCACAGCCTGTCGATCTAACGTTGGATGCAGGATTTGGTTCGAATCTCCAGCCAGTATTAAGAGCCCCTTAACAAGGGGGTCCAAGGTCCTCAGGAATTCCTCAAAAAAAGCGTTCTGATTTTGGTTCGGGGCATAGTATGTAGCAACAGTAATTGGTTGGTCTTGGACTTCACCCACAATTATAAGGAAACGACCCTGGGGGTCTCTTATTATCTGCTCCGAGGAGAAAGGGAGAGAACGCTTAAAAGCGATAAGGACCCCTCTTTGTTTAGTATCCGCAGATGCCGTGAAGAAGAGGGGATAATCTGTACTAAGGAATTTAGGAGTATTTTTCTTAGTAAAATGAGTCTCCTGGAAGCAGACAATATCGGCATGGAGAGACCTCATCTGGCGGAAGGCCTTGACTCTTTTTTGGGGGATATTCAGGCCTTGCACATTAAGCGAAACTAATTTAACTACCATTTACGTTACTCCACTACTGTTGGAGCTAGTAAAGATGGGCACTCGGGGAGAGGAGAAGAGAAGAGAAAGGAAAGTAGGCGGAAAAAAGAGTAAGAAGAGCATAATGACAAAAACCCAATGGAGGAAATAGTTCCTCCTTGTTTACAATTAGGAATTTCCCAGTGGGGTATAGGAGACCCAAACCCCAATGGGGAATGCTGGTGAAATGAAGAGATCCCAATTAAGAGGTCTCAGTCAAAACGGGTAGGTTGTACGACCCACTACAGGGGGTCAGTATCATGAGCTTCCCAGCTTGGCGGAAACCAACGGGTTGGGAAGCTTGGAGTGCACATAACATAGAACCTGGGCCTCCGGCCCACATAACAATTATCAAACTTTAAACAGCGACAGATGGTACAATTAAGTTACATTCCAGAAATTAAGGGCAAGGGCACCAATCCAGATCCCCAAGTTAAACCTAGCAAAAGCCCTATGGATTATACCCCAAGGGGGTTATTCGTGAAAAAGGTTGTGTAGGTAGAAATAATACCCAGTATGTCGCAAAAACTCGGTTAAATATTAAACAACAGAACCGCAGAATAAACCTCCCGTGCGATCACCACGGAGACAAGGTGAAAGGCAAGAGCTCTGATAAAACACACAGAGACTCTTACAAATCACCCCTCACCATAGGCCGTCTTACCGGAATTGTAAGATAAGGAAGTCACTGACTTGCTCGTAGATGGAGTGCTCCTCTTAGGACCCCGTTTATCTTTAGGCACTGGCGAGAAGGAAAGTACTCTCTTTTTTTGTGGAGGGGGGGGCGGCACTACGGCTTGAGCTCTTAAACCCGTTTCGGACAAGACTTTCTCCAGCTCTTGCGGTGTGGACGCCTCAAACCTTTGGTCAGAGTAGTAGAAAGATATTTTGAAGGGGAACCCCCATTTATATCTAACACCTTTGGCCTGCAAAATTTCTAGGGAGGGCTTCATAGCTCGCCGCCTGGCAATGGTTTGTGGGGAGATGTCAGCATAGAGATGGTAATCAAAGTTCTGGAATTTAAGTTCTGCTTGGTCCCGTGCTGCCGCCATAATCAGTTCTTTTGTACGATAAAAATGGAGTTTTACAAGAACGTCCCGCGGGAGACCGTCTGCTCTCTTCTTCTGCAAGGCCCGATGGATCCTATCAAATTCCAATCTCTCGATTGGGATGGACGGGACGAGGTCTTGAAACATGGCTGTAGCCGTGGATTGTAGATCAAGTACAGTTTCTGGAATACCTCTGATTCTAATGTTGGCTCTCCGAGACCGGTTTTCCATGTCCTCAATCTTATGGTGAAGAATAAGGTTTTCGTCTCTCAGGGCCTCCAGCTGGGTTCCATGGGAGGACAGTTCAGAGGTGTGCGTCGAGTTTTGTTGTTCTAGAACGTCAACTCTATGGCCCAGCTCTTTGATTTCCGCTGAGAGATTGGATGAGATCTGGGACGTGATGGTTAAGGCCCAACGCTCAAGCGCTTTTTCAAGCATGGCCTCATACATGTCCAACGGTGGAGTCTGCGACTTTGCCGGTGAACCATGAAGGGACTCGTCCATCCAGGACTCGTCTTCTGGCAGAAGGTCGGAGGGAACTCGAGGTTCGCCTTGGGAAGATGCGGGTTCATCCATCTTGGTTTTAAAGCGTCGTCGGGGAAAATGCCAGAGCGGAGCCGATCAGCGTAGAAAGGCTGTCCCCAGCAGGAAGTGCGGTACTATTTACTTTGCCGGCGTGGTTCATGGGGTCCGCGCAGAGGTCCAAGAGATGTCGCCCCTTCGACGCTTTAATGTGCTTCCAATGGAGCTGTGCATGTGAGCTCAGAATTAGAGTACAGACTTGCCAGCCTAAGGAGGGGATTCTTTAATTATCTGACAGCAGAGGGGATAGGGTCGTCCCAGTGCTCGGGCCCCTAAGATGATGTGGGACCACCAAGCGGAGCTGGTGGGTGCTGGGTTCCCCTTATGCCATATGCCTGGCCCCAGGATATATAGATAAACGCTGGGGAGGATGCTGGTTGAGCTTGGAAGGGGTGGCCCCTTTAAAAATAATGACCCCTTGCTATTTTAATCCCCAGTCCCCCAAGGCACTACTGATAGCTGGTACGGGGGTTTGTGGGCTGCCTCACATGGAAGAGGCTCAACGTGAGTTAGCCAGGCGTCACTAACCTCACAGCGGCTGCTGACCCAAAGTGGCTGCTGCTTCTGGTGGGGTACCTGAACCCCCTTGGTGCTCCTGCTGTCTGGGGAACTGCGGGCTCCAGGCGTCCGGATGGGCTGCTTAGGTGAGGGGCGGCCTTATTCAAGATGGCGGCGGCCGTCCCCTGCATTCAGCAGCTGGAAGCGCGGTTCCGGGACCCCCCTCAGAACCGGATGAAAGTTGGTAGGGGGAGTCCTGGGGTCTGCCCGAGGTGGCGGGGCCCGAAACCGCCGATCGCTGGGGCTTGTGGGGGGCCGGGGAGGCAGGTTCCTGAGGAGCGCGATTCAGTGCTCCATTCGCGTCTCCTCGTGCATGCGCACTCGGCATCCGTCTTTCAGTGTGGGATTTAAGTGACGAGCAGATCAGAAGCCAATTTTGTCTGAATCGTGCAGCACTACAGTCCCTATATGATCAGATTAAGACAAAAATCGAGCCATCCACCAGACGCACCCAATCCATTCCAGGCATAGTTCGCCTATGTGCCACGCTTAATATTGTGGCACGAGGGAATTTCCAGGCAACCTCTGCCCTCCTCAGAGGGATCAGCCAGGCTACAATGAGCCGCATATTTTACCAGGTAGTACTGGCTATTTGTGACCTTATCCCTGTTTATATCAAATTTCCTGAGGATGCAGATGAGGCTGACCAAATAAAGCATGCGTTCTACCGCATGGGAGGGATTCCGAATGTGCTAGGGTGCGTGGATGGTACCGCCGCCCTCCCCGTGCACAGGAGCTGCATTATAGGAATAGGAAACAATTCCATTCCATCAATGTCATGGTGGTATGTGACCATGACATGAAGCTGCGGGCCGTGAGATCTGGCTTCCCTGGCTCATGCCACGATTCCTACGTGCTCCAGCAATCAGTCCTGTGCCGGAAGTTTGAGAACAATGAAATGCCACCTGGCTGGCTACTGGGTAAATAAATAACAATGACAAAGTATTTTGATAAAAATATGTGGCCTAGTAAGCTAAATTTAAAAAATGGCCAAAAATAACATGTACTATTACTAATTGCTGTCTCTCTCATTGTGTTTATTCCACAGCGGACAAGGGATATGGGCAGAGAACGTGGGTCCTGACTCCCGTCAGAAACCCACAGACCTCTGCCCAACTACGCTACAATGCAGCACATCGCAAAACCAGATGCATTGTGGAAAGAACCATTGGACTGCTGAAAGCGCGCTTTCTGTGTTTGGCACGCCCAGGAGGAGAAATGTTGTACAGTCCACAAAAGGTCTCCAAAATCATCCTCGCATGCTGTGTCCTACACAATATTTGCATATGCCACAGAATACAACCCCTTGAAGAAACAGCACTGGTGCCAGAAATCCCCAACATGCCCGCAGAAACGACTGAGGACACCCAGACTGGCTTTGAATTAAGGGAAAGCATGATTACGTTGTTTTTCTCGGTAACCTAGCTCCCCTTAACTATGCTCAAAGTACTGGACTACAGGGCCCTTATTTTTGGGGTCCAAAAATAAGGGGTGGTGTGCAAGTTGACCCAAACCAGAATAAGGGGTGGTGTGCAAGTTGACCCAAACCAGAATAAGGGGTGGTGTGCAAGTTGACCCAAACCAGAATAAGGGGTGGTGTGCAAGTTGACCCAAACCAGAATAAGGGGTGGTGTGCAAGTTGACCAAAATTTGAAAAAAAAATGAGGCCTTGGTATGTAATTAAATGCTACAAGCCAAAATTAGTAATAAAAACTAACTACACTTTTGTTTCTTTTTTAGGCACCATGAAGAGAAACCAACAATTGTAGGCATTTATTTAAAAAAAAAAAAACCAAAAAATAAAAAACATTTAACAAAATAAACATGGTGCAATGTGTTTACTACAGAATGTTCTAACATTGATTTCAATCCAACAGCAAACAAACGCTCAGGCGCTGTCTTGAATACCGTGTGAAAAAATAACAGCGCCTACAAAGCTGATCTGAAACATCTCATTCACCAATGTATGCATTCTTCCCAACAACGGCAGATAGCGACTGAGGAGGCCTGCAATAGCGACTCACAGCCGTTCGTGGCGTACACTAGCGGTCGCTCATAGCGCCGCACTTCAGAAGCTCATCTGTCGCTACCTGGCGCTATTAATGAATCGGCCTCTAAGCTTTTGGAGTTTGAAGGTGGAATTGGCTTTAATGACATCAAAAATATACCAAAAACTCATTTTAGGACATTTAAACCGGGTCGATTTGGCACATAAATGATTTGCTCATTTCTTTAGAAAGTCCATCACTCTTTTTCAAGTGAGCAATATGGAGTGTAAAACATGTGTGTATAAAATTAATGCTTCTGAACCTGAAATTATGCAAATTATATATAATTGTTTTACACCTAGAAAAAGGCGTAAAGCTGTATACATTTCATTTAAATTAATTGCTGCTTATAAGAAACACTTTATACTGGTGTAAGCCCTTCTAATGGAAATGTGTTTTAATTTAAACGCAATAAACATTTTCTATTGTATACAGAAATGAAGGGCAAGTGCAGTAATTGGTCTTGGTAGAGACACATTTTTGATGGCTGGCTATTTATAGTATCTATATATTAAATAGATTGACATTCTTTTGACATTCTTTTTAGATCTGACTGTGATGTCAGTCACTTTAGCGCATCTGGTCCCAAAAGATTTGCCATGCACAAGAATCTGCTTCCGCACATGCTTTAGTCGAGGGTGACAGCTGGAGAACATATGGGGATGGCCAACAGTATCAGGACCAGCTGTCATACAAAGTTCTAGTAAAACTGAGCTAAACTGCCTGCTATCATTCATTAATGACATGGAAGGTTGACTTGTTACTACTTTCTACTGTGACATTGTTTAGGGTGATGGGCTGATCTGGAAGTTTAGGAAGCCTTTAAACCTCTGTTTTAACAATTTATCAGGGTAAACGTGATCAATGTTTGTTTGAGATCTCTTTGTCTAATTGGGTGATGGTGTTCCTCTGTGTCACCTAAAAGGGGCCTTGCTTAAAGTGGGCCAACACCCAGGATTTTCACTACCCTCAGAAAGCCCCAAAAACTCACCTGTCCCCGCTCCCACGCGCCCGCCGGCGCCTCCCGCGCGTCACTCTTACAGGGAGCTCGCCCTTGCCGGCCATTCACAAACGGCCGGCGCGGGTGCGCGCCCTGCTAGAGGGATGCGCGAGCGGTGTCGGCGGCAGGTAGGGATTTCGGGGCTTTCTGGAGGGTTTCACAGGCCCGATGCTGATCAGCCTGGGAATCTTATAGATTCCCGGGCCGATAAGCATCGGGTGTTGGTCCACTTTAAAAAGCGCTACCGCCACGAAGTACCAGGTAGCGCCAGGTGAATACCAGGCGCAGTATGTAAAAAACCATAGATATATATGAAGGTCAAACTGGTGAGCGCCTCTAATAGCGCCATGTAGCGTCACATTTACCACTAGTGGCGGCTCTGTGTAAAGCGCTAGCACTGTATATTCAGCAGCGCCATGTAGCACCTGCCACCCAGTTGCGTTCTCCCATAGAATTCAATGACCTTTAATTTGTTTGTGGATAAATAGAGTTTGGATCCACTTTTTCCGACTATTTTATCATATGGCGATTGCATTGGACCTCCTGCCTAGCAACCACAGACTTATATTGTCATAT
This sequence comes from Gastrophryne carolinensis, assembly GCA_027917425.1. NCBI lineage: Eukaryota > Metazoa > Chordata > Amphibia > Anura > Microhylidae > Gastrophryne > Gastrophryne carolinensis. Next base: position 576,074,428 of record CM051235.1, read on the forward strand.
ATTACATTTTTTATTTTTTTTCAGTGTGTATGTGCAGATCTGCCATTGCAGTGTCAGTGTAACAGTGTTGAAACGCTGTGGCCCTTATTTAACAAGGCATAGCGCCAGGTAGCGAATGGTGAGCGAACGGTAATGATGGTCACCGCCACGAGAACGCCGGCTCCCCTCCGCAATCACACATTTATCAAGCCGATCCTGCTTAGCGACTGACAGAGCGCCAGATAGCGAATCATTCATCATTATTCCAGCCTCACCCCACAGCGCCAGCGAGCGACCTTGAACAGCGACAGGTATGACCTCTCGCTACCTGGCGCTCTCCAATGCATTTCAATGGAGCAATCTTTAAATATTCTTAATTAATTGCTATTAATTTTTTTTTTTTTTTTTTTTTTAAATGTCAAAAATTCTGTGACCACTTCTGCAATGTTAGATATTTTTTTTAAGGTAAAAAAAAAAAAAAAAAAAAATTTGTGCAGAATTGATATTGATATATATATATATATATATATATATATATATATATATATATATATTTGTGCAGGTATTAATGTATTCATATTACAAAATGTTTTGAAACACTTGTTTTTGTTTTTTTTTCCAAAAATATGGTTGTTTGGGGGTTAAAAAACTACTTTTAACCCATCGCCGCCAGCGCTCTGGGGTTTAAACAAGCATTTCACAGCGCGAGAATTTTTTGAGGGTGATTTGTTAATGAATATGCTGGGAGCCGTTCGCTATGGCCATTCGCTGTCATGCGCTCCCATACAGCGTGGAACCGGTCAAACAGCAACTCCTAACCCCATATTCAACATTACCGCACACCAACTGAGTCGCTGTCAACAACCGAACAACGGCCAAGCACAGCGAATACTAGCGGGCGCTGTGAAAATACCGCTACTGTCGCTCATCTGTCGCTACCTGGCGCTATTAATGAATCGGCCTCTGTGATTCCATGTGTTTCTCTCTGGTGCTGGTGTATATGTGTGTTTAGAAACCAACATTTTTTATATTGCATCCGGCGCTCGGCGCTAGAGAGCCCAGTTTCATAGCGACGTTACTGGCTTTGTGATCTTTTTTCTTAAATATAGGCTTACTGGCATTCACTGCAGCGTTCTGTTATATGTAGCATCGCCGGCTATCTCTTGTGGCACTACATATGCATTGATTCAAGGAGAGCACTTCTACAGTACCCTCCAGACATCACATTTATTAATGCTGGACAGGATACTACAGAGTCACTTGTCCAGCACCAAAGCTGCGTTATAGCCCTATAGCACGTTTACAGCGTACTGATGCAGAAGCTTTAAGCGTCGCTACATGGATGCACAAATGGCAATACGTGGCGCTAGTCTTAAATCAGCCTCAACATTGACCCTCTTTTCTCCTGCGAAAGATAGATGTTTCTCTCTGTCTAGCAGCCGCCTGCCATCCCAGTCTCGTGCATGTCTCCAGCTGCATACAATGCTGATATATTTACTAAGGGGGTTATTTAGGAATGGATAGCGCCAGGTAGTGCCTCGTAGTGGCAGGCAGCATCTGGTGAATGCCAGGCGCTGTACGCAATTAAGAAAGTGAATCTGGTGAGCGACTTTAACAGCGCCATGTAGCGTCCGATGTATTAATACAGGCGGCTCAGCATAGTGTCGGTGCATTTTTTTTTTGCTCAAATCATTGCGTGACCTCTCCTGGCTGCAAACAAACACTTTTAGAAACTTTTTTGACTTTTAATATTTTTATGCAGAATTGTCATTACAGATCTGCCACTAAAGTGTTATTGTCACAGTGTTAAAACAATGTCATTCCATGTGTTTTCGCTTTGTTACTGGTGTATATGTGTTCAAAAACAGACTTTAATCACAGTGTGGAGCGCCGAGTGCCAGGCGCACTGAGCTGGTGCTACCTCTCGCTCCCTGTAGCGCTGTACTGTTGTTAGAGCGCACAACATCACATTCATCAATGCCGGCCAGGTTACTAGGTCGCTGTAAACGCCACTATACAGACGCTAATCTGGCAATACCTGGCGTTAATAGTGAATCATCCTCGAGAGCCCACACATGTGCCTTTGGACTGGGAAGAGGTGAGTTATTATGGGCGATCTGGGAGTTTCACACAGCAGGGTATCCCAAAAAGGATGTACTGGGGATGGCCACTCAGGGTTTTGTTTCACTTTAAAGGGACTATGGCCCTTATTTAGCAAGGGATAGCGCCAGGTAGCGGCTGGTGAGCGAACGGTAATGACGGTCACCGCCACGAGAACGCCGGCTCCCCACCACAATCACACATTTATCAAGCCGATCCTGCTTAGCGACTGAGATAGCGCCAGATAGCCACTCATTCATCATTATTCCAGCCTCACCCCACAGCGCCAGCGAGCGACCTTGAACAGCGACAGGTATGACCTCTCGCTACCTGGCGCTCTCCAATGCATTTCAATGGAACAATCTTTAAATATTAATAATTAATTGTTAATAATTTTTTTTTTTTTTTATGTGAAAATTTCTGTTACCACTTCTGCCATGTTAGATATTTTTTTTAAGGTAAGAAAAAAATAAAAAAAAAATTGTGCAGAATTGATATTACAGGTCTGATATTAATGTATTCATATTCCAAAATGTTTTTATAAACTTGTTTTTTTTTGGTTTCCCAAAATATGGTTGTTTGGGGGTTAAAAAACTACTTTTAACCCATCGCCGCCAGCGCTCTGGGGTTTAAACATGCATTTCACAGCGCGAGAATTTTTGGAGCGTGATTTGTTAATGAATATGGTGGGAGCCGGTCGCTATGGACATTCGCTATCATGCGCTCCCATACAGCGCGGAACCTGTCAAATAGCGACTCATCACCTTGTATTCAACATTACTGCACACCGACTGAGTCGCTATCAACAACCGAACAACGGCCAAGCACAGTGACTACTAGCGGGCGCTGTGAAAATACCGCTACAGTCGCTCAACTGTTGCTACCTGGCGCTATTAATAATTCCGCCTCCCCGAATCCAATGAAAGAAAAGGCAGCAAGCAACCTCACCTGATGTACCTCTCATTTATTTCCTGCAGCTCTAGGTAGAAGCCACAGCAAAGCTGCAAAATTTGCCCTCCTTTCAGTTTCATTCCCCTAGAACCACACAAAAATGTGATCTAACTGCTCTGAGTGCAAGAAAGAACATCAAGCCACAGAGGTCTCACAGATTTCCCTGACCACAGCAGAGCATGCTCAAGACTCATAAAGACGCGCCATAACACACCTTTTCCGAGCTCAGCCATAACCTCGAAATCGAAGTTCAGAGTAAGGGGGTTTGCTTAAAATCCAAAAATATTTACATTCAATCACAGATTTCGAACTAGCAATGTTGTATATAATATTTCAAAGATTTGTAGAAAGCCTTCAGAACATTTTGGGGCTGTGGTATCCACATTTGGAATATTTATTATAGTACACAAGTCATAAAGGAGCCACAGCCCTCAACCCTGTTAGCTTGCAGACCAACCTAAAATCTGTCTCTAAATCTGGTTAAAAACAGATGTCTTGGTCCACACACATCTGCAGAAGTAGCTAAATCTGCACCACCAAGCGCCAAGGTGCCCCTGTGAGTTGCAGTCCTAACTCTAATCTCTGAGAGCCCTATTAGGGACATACAATGCAATAGATAAATTGGGAGCAGGCTTACCTGAAGTTGCCCTAAACCTCAAGTGCAGCCCATGGGGTGGAAGGGTCAAAGACCTTGCAATGCAGGTTAGACCCCACACCCCATGTGCTTGCACAAATTCAGAACAAACAAAGGAGGGGTGGCAGCCACTCAGACCCTTTTATAACTAACCTGGGAGGTGCACGTTAGCAGGGCAATTAGGATACACAAGTCTTAAAGGAGACACAGCACTCAACCCTGTTAGCTTGCAGACCAACCTAAAATCTGTCTCTAAATCTGGTTAAAAATGGTTTGAGCGGCTGCCATCCTTCCTTTGTTTGTTCTGAATATTTATTATAGTGGTTGTCCCCTGCCCTCTCTGCAGGTAAGACTCCTTATCTTTGCACTGGGCTGCACAGAGGAAAACTAACCTGAAAGATTATTGGACTTCTAGTTTAACACCCAGAAATGCCTTAAACCAAACATTACTACTATTGCAACAAGTTTCCCCATGGACCATCAGTGGGCAGTGGGGTTTGTCATCTTTGTTTTAGGCCAGCTATAAAGTGTAGGCTCCATTTAGAAAGCTCCCCGATCTAACCCTACCTCATCTAGTAATGAAACATATTTCTGTTTTCATACCTATTTTTTAATTGTGAAACATGAAATTGCAGGCTCTCCTTAAAGGATCAAAACAGGGGCACCATAGGGTACACATGGCTCCTCTGCTTACCTTTTGTCTGCTCCAGGGGTGTCAATCACTCTCCTGCAGCCCCAGTATCTGAAGCTAAGCGCTGCTCTTCTGGCTTTTGGCTCACATGAGGTGGACAAAGCTTGGCATCTATACAGAATAATGGGCACTTTGTCCTCATACACCACACATATGGATGCCAGAAGCTGGAAGTATAGCACCCAGCTTCACATACCTAAGCTGCAGCAGCGCAGCCAATAACGATGGGCAAGGGGGAAGCAGGGGACCCAGTGACCAAAAGGCTCCTCTGATCTTAAGTCTTATAAGAAATTTCACTAAAGTGGATATTCCATCTAACTTCCTATTGTAGGCAAAGTTTTCCCCCACAACAGCAGCTGTTGATCAGCCTTATTACATAGCCTCTGGGACAACCCTACCTGCCGTTTTAACAGTCATAGAGTTTTAATTTTAGAAACATGGATTATAGACTGTATAGCACACACTTTGTGTAACATTCATCAGATAATTATAAAGCTTCCACCATTTTATTATGACACTTTTTGCTTCTTGCATTTTTTTCTGTTGTTTAAAGGTTGTCTAACCATTCTGTATTCTTTACTAATTCTTAAAGGCACATTTCTGGAGCTCACCAATGCTCTGTACACTACTTTTCTTTGCCACTGTTTAGTTTCACTTTAACCTTTCCCAGTGGTGTAACTAAATATGACTGGGCCCTGGTTAGAACATGTGGAGGCAGATTTAATACTAGCGCCACATATTGCCATTTGTGCTTCGGGCAGGCTGATTCATCATTAGCGGCAGGTAGCGACAGATGAGCGTCTGTAGCAGGCATTTTCAGAGCGCCCGCTAGTAGTCGCTGTGCTCGGCCGTGGGTCGCTACTTTCTAGCGACTCAGTCGCTGTTCAGTAATGTTGAATACATTGTGAGGAGTCGCTATTTGACCAGTATGGCGCTGTATGGGAGAGCATGTTAGCGACTGCTCATAGCGACCGACTCACACCATATTCAGCAAAAATGGCCTCACAGATCTCTGGCGCTGAAAAATACTTGTTTGAAGCCCAGAGCGCAGGAGGCGGTGTGTTTAAAGTGTGTTTTCAAGCATCTATCAACTAGTAACAAAGCGAAAACATATGGAATGACATTGTAACAACATTGTAACATGAACACTTTAATGCCAGACCTGTAATGTCATTTCTGAGGAAATATATAAAAAATGAAAAAATTATGAAAGGGAGCGCGCGCGCGTGCCCGTGTGGAATGGCCGCCTGATTCCACAGCTCCGCACCAACGGGAGGCGCCCAGCAAACAGGAGAGACCAGACCCGCCGCCCGCAGCACTAGTTACCCCCCCGCTGGATCCCCGCTTACCTGCTGCACCGGCGGGTGCGAAGATGAACACTCTTGGAGGGAGAAAGAGGGCAGCAAAGGAGGGCCGCAAACAAGCGGTGGCAGCGGCGGCCCTGACAATGGTGGCGTCCAGACATGCGGCTGAGCCTCCCGGGCTCCAGGAGGCCACGCAGGAGGATCTGGCCCGCGACAACCAGATTGGGGAAGATGTGTGGGATGATTTGCCCCTGGACTCCTGGTACCTGGTACCTGGTACCTGGTACTTCTGGTACCCCCCCCAGCCTCCCAGCGCCCCCCCCCACATGCAGCCCTGACTACATCCAGCAACCAGGAACTCCTCTCTCAGCTAAGGGCCATAGTAAGGGAAGAAGTTACCTCTGTTACTGGCAGGCATACAGACACCCTCCTGAAGGAGATCAGGGAGCTGGGTAGCAGGACTGACTCCCTGGAATCCAGGATGGATGATGTCACAGTGGTCCTGGAAGAACAGGGCAATAAGATGGAGCAGCTTTATGAGGAAATATCCCTATTGCAGAATCAGAATTAAGAGCTTGAGAACCGCAATAGGAGGTCAAATTTGCGCTTTAGGGGCATCCCCGAAACCTTTGAAGATACCCTGGGAACGGTCACTGCCCTGTTACAGGAATTGGTCCCTGAGATTCCTATTGAAAGATTGGAGCTAGACAGGGCACACAGGGCCCTCACCAAAAGGCCGGCAGAGGGGCCCCCACGGGACATTATTGTAAAATGTCATTTTTTCCAAACAAAGGAAGCGGTCCTGAAGGCCTCTAGGGATAAAGCACCCCTGGTCTACCAGTCCCATAACTACCAAATTTTTGCAGACCTCTCCCAGTCCACTATCCTCAAAAGACGGGCTTTCAGGCCGTATCTACAGATCCTACAAGCAAGTGGCATCCGCTATAGGTGGGGATTCCCCTTTAAGCTGTCTTTTTCATTCCAGGGAAAACAGGTCCATGTGGCCTCCATCCCAGACCTCCTCACTAAATTTAAGGGACTTGGTCTTAAAGTCCCCGAGACGGACATGTCTCCTCCCTCGCTTTCTTCCACTTCCAGGACCCCGAGATTCAGCCAGCGTAACATCCAGCGGGCCGGCCCATCTCCAGGTCCCCTCAAGCAGACCCAAAGTTCCCAGGCGATGAAGAGACTCATAGCCCAAAAATTCCAGCCTGTTTGAGTTTAGGCTTATGCCCTGTTTGTCTTCTGACCCTTTATTTCTTTTTGAGGATTCTCGCCGGAGACCTCCTTATTCCAGAGGCTTCGTGGCACCTGGCGGGCATCCTTAACTGTGTGGGACTGCCCGCTCTACTTCATACTGGAGCCTCTCCTTCCGGTCAGTTGTGAGACGAGGAGTCTTCACATCCGTCCGGTCTCAGCCTCGTACCCATTGAATTGAAGGACACCTTCCTGGACTGTATCCGGGTCAACCACATCTGGGCCGTGAGTAACGGTCCTCACCCCTCTCAGTTTTAATGCCTATGTTACAAGGCTAGTTTCCCCGGTTTGATGTTAACATATGTTTGCTCTGTTTAGGGACATAACAGTTTTTATTATTCAGATCTTCCTCTGGCCAGCGGTATCTATAATTCATTTAAAGCATCGTTACTATTGTTGTTGTTTGCTAATCGGGTCTTTACCCGGGTTGCACCATGCGGGTTGGCAGCCGACGCCGTGCGATACCTCTATGGGCTCCCTTTGTTGCAGCCCTTGGCGGAATGGGGCCTGGTTGGTTGTTCCGCAGTAGTATAAAACTTTGCGGGACGTCGGTTGTGGAACCCCAGTTGCAGTTATGTAGATTGTTTTAATGGGGCTGTTGCCTAGTCGACGGGTCTTCTTAAATATTTCATTGTAGCCTCCCGTTGTGCACCACGCGCTCCTTTTACTTCCTCCCACGGGGACATTTTTCCCTAGGTTTGTGGAAGTCATTGACATGTTAAATCATGTCCAATGGTTCAATGTCAACTACATTGGCTTATATGTATTTTTGTCTTTATGTATGTCCCCCTCCCCAACCTTCCTTCCCCCCTTCCATAGTCCTCCCCCCTTTTTTACACCTTGTTTGGGGGAACGGTTCCAGGCCCCTCTTTACATGTCAAACCAATTCAGCTGCTCCACCCCTATAGCTAATCATGGCCCTTAAGGTTCTCTCTGTAAATGTTCAGGGCTTGAACTCCCCGAACAAAAGGTCTAGAGCCTTCCAGTTATTTAACTCATTACACGCATACGTGGTCTGCCTCCAAGAAACCCACTTTGCCTCTAGCTCGTCCCCGAAATTACTGAACCACAAATTCTCATTATATTTTCAGGCTACTACCAAGCATAAGCAGAGAGGGGTACTTATAGCCTTCCGTAATGGTACCTCTTTCACTTGCACCAAGCAAATATCAGACCCTCCAGGATGCTGAGGTCACCTTTTGGACATATTATGCTCCAAATACTGGACAGCTACCCTTTCTGGCCCATATTTTTTCTCTCCTTAAGGACCATCAGAAGGGAGCAATTTTTGTTTGTGGTAATGCCAATTTGACCATTCAGCCGCACCTGGATAGGTCCCTTCCCCCTAATGCCCCTTCTGTAAAGGAAGGAGAGCTCTTTAGAGCTCTGCTGGATAATCACTCTTTGCTTGATGCGTGGAGAGCTCTTCATCCCCATGCGAGAGACTTTACCCATTACTCGGCCCCGCATAAACTGTCTACTAGAATTGACCAGTTTCTGGTCCCCCCTGCCTTTTTACCTTCTATCACCCAGGCCAGGATTCACCCGATCCATTGGTCTGATCACGACATGATGGTTCTATCATGTAGCTCCCTGATCACCAGGCCAAGGCCCTCGTCCTGGTCTCTAAACGATTCCCTCCTCTCTTCTAAAATCTTGGTTGAGGAAGCGTGCCTCAGGGCTTCAGAATACTTCTCCATTAATGAGAATCCACATACTGCTCCACCCATGGTGTGGGGTGCATTTAAGTCAGTTATGTGTGGACACTTCATTGCCCTGGCAACAAGGAAAAAGAAAGAGAGGTCGGCTAACTTACAGTTACTTCAAGCCCAATATGAACAGGCCTCTTCCGACTTTAAAAAAACCCTACTCAGTCTAAACTCCATACACTGGAGAGTATCAGAACTGAGTTAAATCTCCTACAAATAGCGAGTGCAGAGCGTAGATATCGGAGAACTAAACAGAAATACTAAATGTGCCTGCGAATAAGCCAGGTACGTTATTGGCTTCCCAATTGAAATGCCAGGAACAAACTATGAAGCCAGTTAGACTTAAAACGAGTGGAGGTACCATCACCAATAATCCTAACATTATAGTTGAGGAATTCTCTGCAGGTCTGGCGAACCTGTATAACTCCCCCCAGCCCTACAGTGAGCATCAGGTCCGGGACTTCTTTGCGGACATTAAGTTGCCCCCGATACCTCCTGGTGGACGCGACTTGGTCGATGAGGATATAACAGTTGATGAAGTCCTCAAAGTTATCAAAGATCTTAGATCCAATAAAAGACCCGGTCCTGATGGTTTCACCGCTATATTTTACAAAAAATTAGCCCCCCTTGTTGCCCCGCGTTTGGCTAGATTGTATAATCACATCAAAGCAGGAAATCCGCTAGATCCGGACATGCTCAGAGCCTCAATTGTCATGATTCCGAAACACGGGAAGTACCTGCAATCTTGGAAGAATTATAGGCCTATCTCTCTACTTAATTTGGATTTGAAGATTCTCACCAAGATTATTGCCAATAGAATAAATGTTTTTCTGGGAGATATAATACATGGAGACCAGGTGGTAATTTGTGCCCAGGAGACAGGCGGGAGATGGAGTTAGGAGAATCTTACAGCTCCTGGAGGGGGCCGGGACCCAGGGACTCGAGGCCTTGTTCCTCTCTCTTGACGTGGAGAAGGCTTTTGATTCGCTGTCCTGGCAATACCTTCGATTATCTCTCCAGAGATGGGGATTTGGCCCGGGTCTCCTCTCCTAGATCTCAGCTATATATTCTAATCCCACGGCCACGGTGAGATACGCGGGTTATAGCTCCCAGGCCTTCCAGATTAAAAGGGGCACCAGGCAGGGCTGTCCATTGTCCCCTTTATTATTTGTCCTCGCGCTTGAACCATTAGCGGAGAAACTTAGGCAGAGCTCATCAGTAAGGGGCATACCATGTGGAGGAAGGGACCAAAAGATATCCTTGTTTGCCGATGATATGCTCCTTATACTCTCCTCCCCCCATGTCTCGGCACCGAATGCTATTGCTATCTTGGAGAATTTTGGTAGAATCTCGGGGCTTAGGCTTAATTCTTCCAAGTCCATGGCCCTGGATGTCTCACTATCTGAAGGGACTAAGAAACTCCTCTTACAGAACTTTAAGTGGATTTGGGTTCAGAAGTTGCCTTATTTGGGTATCAAGTTGACTAATAACCTGGATGCACTCTATGGGGCAAATTATCCAGAGTTGTTTAAATCTCTTGATTCTTTATTACAGTCCTGGTGGTTCCTGAGATTATTGTGGCTGGGTAGGATTGCTGCCCTGAAAATGACATATCTCCCCAAGATTTTATATTTTTTTCGAGTTCTCCCAGTTGCGATACCCAGGGGAAAGCTGGAGTCTCTCCAGAGGAAAATTCTCTCGTACGCCTGGAAGAAATCCAGACCTAGAATTAGCAGAGACATACTATATTGCAAGAAGGAGGACGGAGGCCTGTCTTTTCCTTCCCTTTGTAAATATTACGTGGCCGCACAAATCGCACCATTGGTACTCTTTGCATGCTCCTCGGTACAGACCAATCTGGGTTCTTAACGACGTGGCGGGCTGTGGGCGCACGGCGCCTGCCTCTCTACTTTGGATACCCAGGTCCTCCAGACCTGACCCCCTACCCACTCTCCTAAAATTCTCGCTGACTATATAGGACACAACGAAACATATATTCCCTTCTCCTCATTTACCGGCTTCTCCTCTTTTGGGTAACCCTGCATTCCCCCCAGGTATTTCCCATCAGCAGAACTTTAGATGGTGGAGGAGGAATAACTACACTCTGGTTGACCATTTGTGTACTCCGAAGGGTCTGTCATCTAATGCTGACTTCCCTCTGGCGGCAGTATTTAGAGGTCTTCAGATACAACACTTCGTTAATAATCTTCTGAAGAATTCCTCCCCCCCCTTTAGGTCTACGGAGTTTGAAAGAAGGTGTATTCGGGATCACTTGTTGGGGGGTCTGATATCTAGCCTATACACATCCCTGGTAACCCCAGCCCCTACGAAGAAACATAACTACATGGCAAGGTGGGAGGAGGAATTGGGTGAGGAGAAAGACCTAAAAACCTGGCAAATAATCCTGAGAAATACGAATAAAATCTCTTATAATGCCCTTACCCAGGAAAATGCCTTCAAAATCATGTTTCGGTGGTATTATACCCCTGATCGCATTCATAGGTTTTCCCCCTCTTCCTCCCCCCTCTGTTTCAGGGGATGTCAGCTAAGAGGTACGATGCTTCATGTGTGGTGGGAATGGCCAATAGCTCAAGAGATATGGCAAAAATGTTATACACTTATTTCCGATATCCTGAAAATTGTGGCCCATGGGAACCCCTGGGAAGCCCTTCTTTCTTTAAAAATGGGCACCTACACTAAATTACAGTTACTGGTTCTCCATATACTCTCGGCGATCAGAGTAACGATCGCAAGGAGTTGGAGGCTTCCCACCATCCCATGGGCTGAGATAAGGGGCAGGATAGCTGACATCATGTGCAATGAGAAGTTAACGGCAATCTCTAGGGATCTATATGACAGATTTTATGACACCTGGCAACCATGGATAGAGCATACAGGTCTTGGAGGTGGAAGTGCAGATCCAATATGCCCGATTTAGACAGGTTGTCCCCTCATCCTTTAGCTGAATGGGCCCTCATTTTTCTTGGTCTATCCACCCCTCGCCTCAACCCTGGAGCCGTGCCCCCTCATCACACCCACCTTTACCCAACTTCTTTCCTTCCCCTTCTTTCCCTGTGTTTCCGAGTTCTGTCCAGTTGTCTATGTATTTGTCACCCTGTTTATATCTTAAAACTTAATCTTACGGTTCAATGAGTAAGTGTTACGATATAATGGAGCTTTCCTATATAACAGTTACTGTTTACATGAGAGTATTTTCATAAGAGTGTATTAGAAAGCGAAAATTATAGCACAAGGCTATGTTTTCTAAGCAACACTCTCTCCTATGCTGATTAAGATCTTCGCATTGGTATAGTTCTCCTTTGATACTAAATGTCTTCCTTAGGGTTTATTGTACCTTTTATGATGTATTAATTATGTCACCAAGTCATATTATGCTGTTCATGTCATGCTCTATTGCATTTGTATGTAAACATGCTGTCTTTACTATCTGCTGAACCTCAATAAAAACCTTTGTAAAGAAAAAATTATGAAAAAACTGCTATTTCAATGCCAGAAGAGGTCAAATAATTATTTGTGATTTTTTTGAAAAAAAAAAAAACCCGTTTAAAGAGAAGAAAAGGATCGTCCATTGAAATGTATGGGAGAGCGACAGGTACCGAGAGGTCATACCTTGCGCTGCGCAAGGCTGAATGCTGGCGCTGTTCGCTGAGGCTGTGAAAATGATGAATCAGACGTATTGTAGCGGTGCTAAGAGCGACCACAAGAGTACACTGCACACAGGTGTCTGGCGCTATAATGTAGCTTTGGCGCTGGACAAGTGACACTGTAGTATCCTGTTCAGCATTGATAAATGTGATGTCTGGAGGGCGCTGTAGAAGCGCTCTTCCTGAATCAATGCATATGTGGTGCCCTGATGGAAAAGCGCACAACGTGACACTACATAAAGTGGCTCAGCTCAGCTAAAGTGAAACCAGGAATACAGCCACGTAAAATGCTGTAGGAGCCCAGGGAAAGGTAAGTTTTTCAGGCAATCAGTCGCTGTAGTAACTTGGCCAGCATTGATGAATGTGATGTATGTTGGGTGCTCATCTGTGATATACAACGCTGCAGGGAGCGAAAGGTAGAGCCAGCTCAGTGCATCTGACACTCGGCGCTCCACACCATCAAAAAACTACACACACACAGCGTCTGCGCTCTGGATCTGGTCGCTATAGCATAGCGCGCTAGATGCTGTGTGATTAAAGTCTGTTTCTTAACACATATCCACCAGTAACAAAGCGAAAACACATGGAATGACATTGTTGTAACATTGTGACGTTAACATTTTAGTGCCAGACCTGTAATGACAATTCTGCATAAAAAACAAAAAAATCTTTCTAGGCCAGGAGAGGTCATACAATTATTTGAGAGAAAAAAATAAAATAAAAAAAAGACCCTGTTTAAACAGAAGAAAAGGAACGTCCATTGAAATGTATGGGAGAGCGACAGGTAGCGACAGGTAATACCTGGCGCTCTGGAAGCTAGAGCGCCGGCGCTATATGCTGAGCCACCTGTAATGATGAATCGTACGCTACATGGCGCTGTTAGAAGCACTCACCAGATTCGCCTTCATAAATGTAGTATTGCGTACAGCGCCCAGCGTTCACCAGGCAGTTCCTGCCGCTATCCCTTAAAGAATATGTGGCGTTAGCGCTTCTTAAGTAAGGCCCTAAATGAGGACCTGTCATGGCTCATAGAGTAACCCTTTTCCTGTCAGTTTAAGTAATTAGGTTACCACAATGGCCCTTATTTATGAAGGAATAGCGACAGGTAGCGACTGGTGAGCGGCCGGTAATGACGGGCCCCGCCACGAGAACGCCGGCTCCCCACCACAATCACACATTTATCAAGCCAATCCTGCTTAGCGACTGAGATAGCGCCATATAGCGACTCATTCATCATTATTCCAGCCTCAGCCCACAGCGCCTGCGTCCGACCTTGAACATCGACAGGTATGACCTCTCGCTACCTGCCGTGCTCAAATGCATTTCAATGGAACAATCTTTAAATATTAATAATTAATTGTTATTAATGTTTTTTTTTTATGTATTCATATTACTAAATTATTTAAAATACTTTTTTTTTTGTTTTCCAAAAATATGGTGGTTTGGGGGTTAAAAAACTACTTTTAACACATCGCCTCCAGCGCTCTGGGGTTTAAACATGCATTTCACAGCGCTTGAATTTTTTGAGCGTGATTTTTTGATGAATATGGTGGAAGCCAGTCGCTATCATGCGCACCCATACATCGCGGAACCTGTCAAATAGCGACTCGTAACCTTGTATTCAACATTACGCCACACCGACTGAGTCGCTGTCAACAACCGAACAACGGCCAAGCACAGCGACTACTAGCGGGCGCTGTGAAAATACCGCTACAGTCGCTCAACTGTCACTACATGTCGCTATTAATAAATCAGCCTCTAAACTAAACTAGGATAACTAGAAAGTGAAACAGCAGATACCAATTGTGATTTTTTTTCTTCACACAATGCCATGAGAGCACAAAGCAGATAAAAAAGGTGAAGGAGTCACAATGATGGGGCCTCATGGTCCCCTGTGTGGTCACAACCTCTGCACTCCCTATAGTTATTTCCCACTCTCTATTTTATATATTTATTCTTTATGCCGTGAATGTGTATAAAATAATTTTGTGTTTTTGGGGAAAGAAATTGTAAGGCAAAATAAAAAATATACGGTCAGTGTTCATTCTAGCACACTGTTTCTTGTTTCAATAAAAGTGAAAATAAAAATACTTTTTTTTTCATGTTGTTTTAAAAATGTATGGGCCATACATTTTTAAAACAACATGAAAAAAACAAATGTTTGGATGACCTATGACATCAAATACTTAAAAAGGCCAAAAACAAATATTGACATTCACTTGCATGATTTCCATGTTATGTTCTTTCCTCATGGCACAGGTTCGCTTGGTTAGGTTTAGTTGAAATGTACAATAAATGAAGCGTCTGTAAGGTCAGCACACTCGGGCCAGCACGCATCTATACTGTTCTTTTGAATAAATCTTCAAACCAGTTTAAACAAGTTTGTCAGAAAGTTTGTAAATGTCTTAAAATGTCAAGCATCTAAAACAATAGAGAATACATTGTTTTATGCTTTTGTATTTCCTATGCTGTAAACTAGGGATGAGCGAATAGATCCGGACGAACCCGGATTCGTTCCGAATATCATGGAAAATTCGATTCTGAACGAATCCAAATTTCCCCGCAATTCGATCGATCGAAGTTTTCCTTTAAACTCCATTTATTTCAATTACAGGCATTCTAAAATGGTGGCTGAACATGTCCAGACATACCCCCTGGGGCAAGGTATCATGGGTAAGTCACATGCAGCCTATCAGCAGCCAGGAAGCCCGGTGACGTCACCGTGCTATATAAAGCGGCGGCCATCTTGCTTGTGCGCATTTCAGCCTTGCATTGCGGCCAGAGCACAGCTAGTTAGAGACAGGGAGAGAGAGTTAGAGATAGGTAGGGAGAGTCAGAGAGGCAGACAGAGAGGTAGACAGAGCCAGGGAAAGATAGGGAAAGATAGGGAAAAACCGGAACCATTCAGCCAGGGACAGCTTAGAAGTGACAGTGAAATTTTTTTTTTTTTTCATTAGCCAGATCAGTTTTCAATTCGATTTCAGTTCTTTGTGCTGTAAATCTGCCTTGCCACTGTGCATGCCATCTATGCAGTGGCTTATGTAACCCTATCTGTTACACACAAGCATTTATCATAATATAAAACTGGATTAGTTTAAATATTTTTTGGTCTGCCTTTAACAAAAAAAACACCAGCCCACCTGGGTATCCCAAAATGCACTTAGCAGCCTATCTGTTATACTAAATACGCTTGTTGATCCTTCCTCAGCTTAATCAAAGTATAGCATTTTGAATTGGTTTTTGGTCTGCCTTTAACAAAAAAAAAACACCAGCCCACCTGGGTATCCCAAACCTGCACTTAGCAGCCTATCTGTTATACTAAATACGCTTGTTGATCCTTCCTCAGCTTAATCAAAGTATAGCATTTTGAATTGGCTTTTGGTCTGCCTTTAACAAAAAAAAACACCAGGCAGCATGGCATCCCAAACCTGCATTAGGCAGCCTATCTGTCATACTAAATACGCTTGTTGATCCTTCCTCAGCTTAATCAAAGTATTGCATTTTGAATTGGTTTTTGGTCTGCCTTAAACAAAAAAACACCAGGCCGCAGGGCATCCCAAACCTGCATTAGGCAGCCTATCTGTTATACTAAATACGCTTGTTGATCCTTCCTCAGCTTAATCAAAATATTGCATTTTGAATTGGTTTTTGGTCTGCCTTTAACAAAATAAACACCAGGCCGCAGGACATCCCAAACCTGCATTAGGCAGCCTATCTGTTATACTAAATACGCTTGTTGATCCTTCCTCAGCTTAATCAAAGTATTGCATTTTGAATTGGTTTTTGTCCTGCAGTCAAAACACCAGCCCACATTGGCATCCCAAACCAGCATGTCACCCTATCTTTTATACTAAATAAGCTTGTTCAGCCTCAGTTTTATTAAGCTATTGCATTTTGAATTGGTTTTTGTCCTACTGTCAAAACACTAGCCCACATGGGCATCCCAAACCAGCACATGTCAATCTGTTATGCTAAACAAGCTTCTACAGGCCCTTTTTTTTATTTATTTATTTTTTATATAGAGCTGTAATAGATTATATAGTGAGGTAAATTCGCCATTTTGCACCATTACATAGAGAAGCCCACTGTGTAAATCTGAGGAGCAATAGTTTATACAGTATTGTGAGGTAAATTCGCTGTTTTGCACTATTATATATATATCAACCTAAATCCCAGTGTAAATCTGAGGAGCAATAGTTTATATTGTGAGGTAAAATTGCCATTTTATAGAGCAGGCCCTGTCTGAAAATCTCATTTTGCAATCTATGGCCCTTATTTAACAAGGGATAGCGCCAGATAGCGCCTGGTGAGCGAACGGTAATGACTAGGGATGAGCGAATCGATCCGGACGAACCCTGATTCGATCCGAATTTCAGGAAAAATTCGATTCGGATCGAATCCGAATTTCCCCGCGATTCGATCGCTCGAAGTTTTCCTTTAACATCCATTCATTTACATTACAGGCATTCTAAGATGGCGGACGGGACATGTCCAGACATCAACCCCGCGCCAGTGCAAGCTGGGACAGTCACATGCAGCCTATCAGCAGCCAGCAAGCCCGGTGACGTCACAGCGCTATTTAAGGCCGGCCATCTTGCTTTCCTGCCTCATTTCTCTATTGCATTCGTGAGAGACAGAACGTTGTGTAGCTGAGGGAGTGAGGCAGTTAGACAGGCAGGGACAGACAGGGACAGGCTGGAGACAGGCAGGAGACAGACAGGAGACAGACAGAAAGTCAGCGAAAAACAGGGAAAGGTAGAAAAATCGGAGGCTGTCAGCCTGTCACAGGGAGTTTTTTTTTTTTTTTTTCATCCAGCCTGACAGGCTTTGTTAGCGTTTTCAGGCTGCTTATACTAACTAACTGTGCATATATACTGAACTGATCTTAAGTCTGCTGTGAGGCATCCCATTCTGTGACTACAGCAGCCTCTGTTTAAGACCATATAACCATTTGCTCTTATTATATTTGAAATTAGCCTGATAAAGACACTTTTGCTCGGCATAGTACTTCTGGACCCTGCCAGGGCATCCCATTCTGTGACTACAGCAGCCTCTGTTTAAGACCATATAACCATTTGCTCTTATTATATTTGAAATTAGCCTGATAAAGACACTTTTGCTCTGCATAGTACTTCTGGACCCTGCCAGGGCATCCCATTCTGTGACTACAGCAGCCTCTGTTTAAGACCATATAACCATTTGCTCTTATTATATTTGAAATTAGCCTGATAAAGACACTTTTGCTGGGCATAGTACTTCTGGACCCTGCCAGGGCATCCCATTCTGTGACTACAGCAGCCTCTGTTTAAGACCATATAACCATTTGCTCTTATTATATTTGAAATTAGCCTGATAAAGACACTTTTGCTGGGCATAGTACTTCTGGACCCTGCCAGGGCATCCCATTCTGTGACTACAGCAGCCTCTGTTTAAGACCATATAACCATTTGCTCTTATTATATTTGAAATTAGCCTGATAAAGACACTTTTGCTCGGCATAGTACTTCTGGACCCTGCCAGGGCATCCCATTCTGTGACTACAGCAGCCTCTGTTTAAGACCATATAACCATTTGCTCTTATTATATTTGAAATTAGCCTGATAAAGACACTTTTGCTGGGCATAGTACTTCTGGACCCTGCCAGGGCATCGCATTCTGTGACTACAGCAGCCTCTGTTTAAGACCATATAACCATTTGCTCTTATTATATTTGAAATTAGCCTGATAAAGACACTTTTGCTCGGCATAGTACTTCTGGACCCTGCCAGGGCATCCCATTCTGTGACTACAGCAGCCTCTGTTTAAGACCATATAACCATTTGCTCTTATTATATTTGAAATTAGCCTGATAAAGACACTTTTGCTCGGCATAGTACTTCTGGACCCTGCCAGGGCATCCCATTCTGTGACTACAGCAGCCTCTGTTTAAGACCATATAACCATTTGCTCTTATTATATTTGAAATTAGCCTGATAAAGACACTTTTGCTCGGCATAGTACTTCTGGACCCTGCCAGGGCATCCCATTCTGTGACTACAGCAGCCTCTGTTTAAGACCATATAACCATTTGCTCTTATTATATTTGAAATTAGCCTGATAAAGACACTTTTGCTCGGCATAGTACTTCTGGACCCTGCCAGGGCATCCCATTCTGTGACTACAGCAGCCTCTGTTTAAGACCATATAACCATTTGCTCTTATTATATTTGAAATTAGCCTGATAAAGACACTTTTGCTCTGCATAGTACTTCTGGACCCTGCCAGGGCATCCCATTCTGTGACTACAGCAGCCTCTGTTTAAGACCATATAACCATTTGCACTTATTATAATTGAAATTAGGCCTGATAAAGACACTTTTGCTCGGCATAGTACTTCTGGACCCTGCCAGGGCATCCCATTCTGTGACTACAGCAGCCTCTGTTTAAGACCATATAACCATTTGCTCTTATTATATTTGAAATTAGCCTGATAAAGACACTTTTGCTCGGCATAGTACTTCTGGACCCTGCCAGGGCATCCCATTCTGTGACTACAGCAGCCTCTGTTTAAGACCATATAACCATTTGCTCTTATTATATTTGAAATTAGCCTGATAAAGACACTTTTGCTCGGCATAGTACTTCTGGACCCTGCCAGGGCATCCCATTCTGTGACTACAGCAGCCTCTGTTTAAGACCATATAACCATTTGCTCTTATTATAATTGAAATTAGGCCTGATAAAGACACTTTTGCTCGGCATAGTACTTCTGGACCCTGCCAGGGCATCCCATTCTGTGACTACAGCAGCCTCTGTTTAAGACCATATAACCATTTGCTCTTATTATATTTGAAATTAGCCTGATAAAGACACTTTTGCTGGGCATAGTACTTCTGGACCCTGCCAGGGCATCCCATTCTGTGACTACAGCAGCCTCTGTTTAAGACCATATAACCATTTGCTCTTATTATATTTGAAATTAGCCTGATAAAGACACTTTTGCTCGGCATAGTACTTCTGGACCCTGCCAGGGCATCCCATTCTGTGACTACAGCAGCCTCTGTTTAAGACCATATAACCATTTGCTCTTATTATATTTGAAATTAGCCTGATAAAGACACTTTTGCTCGGCATAGTACTTCTGGACCCTGCCAGGGCATCCCATTCTGTGACTACAGCAGCCTCTGTTTAAGACCATATAACCATTTGCTCTTATTATATTTGAAATTAGCCTGATAAAGACACTTTTGCTGGGCATAGTACTTCTGGACCCTGCCAGGGCATCCCATTCTGTGACTACAGCAGCCTCTGTTTAAGACCATATAACCATTTGCACTTATTATAATTGAAATTAGGCCTGATAAAGACACTTTTGCTCGGCATAGTACTTCTGGACCCTGCCAGGGCATCCCATTCTGTGACTACAGCAGCCTCTGTTTAAGACCATATAACCATTTGCTCTTATTATATTTGAAATTAGCCTGATAAAGACACTTTTGCTCGGCATAGTACTTCTGGACCCTGCCAGGGCATCCCATTCTGTGACTACAGCAGCCTCTGTTTAAGACCATATAACCATTTGCTCTTATTATAATTGAAATTAGGCCTGATAAAGACACTTTTGCTCGGCATAGTACTTCTGGACCCTGCCAGGGCATCCCATTCTGTGACTACAGCAGCCTCTGTTTAAGACCATATAACCATTTGCTCTTATTATATTTGAAATTAGCCTGATAAAGACACTTTTGCTGGGCATAGTACTTCTGGACCCTGCCAGGGCATCCCATTCTGTGACTACAGCAGCCTCTGTTTAAGACCATATAACCATTTGCTCTTATTATATTTGAAATTAGCCTGATAAAGACACTTTTGCTCGGCATAGTACTTCTGGACCCTGCCAGGGCATCCCATTCTGTGACTACAGCAGCCTCTGTTTAAGACCATATAACCATTTGCTCTTATTATATTTGAAATTAGCCTGATAAAGACACTTTTGCTCGGCATAGTACTTCTGGACCCTGCCAGGGCATCCCATTCTGTGACTACAGCAGCCTCTGTTTAAGACCATATAACCATTTGCTCTTATTATATTTGAAATTAGCCTGATAAAGACACTTTTGCTGGGCATAGTACTTCTGGACCCTGCCAGGGCATCCCATTCTGTGACTACAGCAGCCTCTGTTTAAGACCATATAACCATTTGCACTTATTATAATTGAAATTAGGCCTGATAAAGACACTTTTGCTCGGCATAGTACTTCTGGACCCTGCCAGGGCATCCCATTCTGTGACTACAGCAGCCTCTGTTTAAGACCATATAACCATTTGCTCTTATTATATTTGAAATTAGCCTGATAAAGACACTTTTGCTCGGCATAGTACTTCTGGACCCTGCCAGGGCATCCCATTCTGTGACTACAGCAGCCTCTGTTTAAGACCATATAACCATTTGCTCTTATTATATTTGAAATTAGCCTGATAAAGACACTTTTGCTGGGCATAGTACTTCTGGACCCTGCCAGGGCATCCCATTCTGTGACTACAGCAGCCTCTGTTTAAGACCATATAACCATTTGCTCTTATTATATTTGAAATTAGCCTGATAAAGACACTTTTGCTCGGCATAGTACTTCTGGACCCTGCCAGGGCATCCCATTCTGTGACTACAGCAGCCTCTGTTTAAGACCATATAACCATTTGCTCTTATTATATTTGAAATTAGCCTGATAAAGACACTTTTGCTGGGCATAGTACTTCTGGACCCTGCCAGGGCATCCCATTCTGTGACTACAGCAGCCTCTGTTTAAGACCATATAACCATTTGCTCTTATTATATTTGAAATTAGCCTGATAAAGACACTTTTGCTCGGCATAGTACTTCTGGACCCTGCCAGGGCATCCCATTCTGTGACTACAGCAGCCTCTGTTTAAGACCATATAACCATTTGCTCTTATTATATTTGAAATTAGCCTGATAAAGACACTTTTGCTCGGCATAGTACTTCTGGACCCTGCCAGGGCATCCCATTCTGTGACTACAGCAGCCTCTGTTTAAGACCATATAACCATTTGCACTTATTATAATTGAAATTAGGCCTGATAAAGACACTTTTGCTCGGCATAGTACTTCTGGACCCTGCCAGGGCATCCCATTCTGTGACTACAGCAGCCTCTGTTTAAGACCATATAACCATTTGCTCTTATTATATTTGAAATTAGCCTGATAAAGACACTTTTGCTCGGCATAGTACTTCTGGACCCTGCCAGGGCATCCCATTCTGTGACTACAGCAGCCTCTGTTTAAGACCATATAACCATTTGCACTTATTATAATTGAAATTAGGCCTGATAAAGACACTTTTGCTCGGCATAGTACTTCTGGACCCTGCCAGGGCATCCCATTCTGTGACTACAGCAGCCTCTGTTTAAGACCATATAACCATTTGCTCTTATTATATTTGAAATTAGCCTGATAAAGACACTTTTGCTCGGCATAGTACTTCTGGACCCTGCCAGGGCATCCCATTCTGTGACTACAGCAGCCTCTGTTTAAGACCATATAACCATTTGCTCTTATTATATTTGAAATTAGCCTGATAAAGACACTTTTGCTCGGCATAGTACTTCTGGACCCTGCCAGGGCATCCCATTCTGTGACTACAGCAGCCTCTGTTTAAGACCATATAACCATTTGCTCTTATTATATTTGAAATTAGCCTGATAAAGACACTTTTGCTCGGCATAGTACTTCTGGACCCTGCCAGGGCATCCCATTCTGTGACTACAGCAGCCTCTGTTTAAGACCATATAACCATTTGCTCTTATTATATTTGAAATTAGCCTGATAAAGACACTTTTGCTCGGCATAGTACTTCTGGACCCTGCCAGGGCATCCCATTCTGTGACTACAGCAGCCTCTGTTTAAGACCATATAACCATTTGCTCTTATTATATTTGAAATTAGCCTGATAAAGACACTTTTGCTCGGCATAGTACTTTTGGACCCTGCCAGGGCATCCCATTCTGTGACTACAGCAGCCTCTGTTTAATACCATATAACCATTTGCTCTTATTATATTTGAAATTAGCCTGATAAAGACACTTTTGCTGGGCATAGTACTTCTGGACCCTGCCAGGGCATCCCATTCTGTGACTACAGCAGCCTCTGTTTAAGACCATATAACCATTTGCTCTTATTATATTTGAAATTAGCCTGATAAAGACACTTTTGCTCGGCATAGTACTTCTGGACCCTGCCAGGGCATCCCATTCTGTGACTACAGCAGCCTCTGTTTAAGACCATATAACCATTTGCTCTTATTATATTTGAAATTAGCCTGATAAAGACACTTTTGCTGGGCATAGTACTTCTGGACCCTGCCAGGGCATCCCATTCTGTGACTACAGCAGCCTCTGTTTAAGACCATATAACCATTTGCTCTTATTATATTTGAAATTAGCCTGATAAAGACACTTTTGCTCGGCATAGTACTTCTGGACCCTGCCAGGGCATCCCATTCTGTGACTACAGCAGCCTCTGTTTAAGACCATATAACCATTTGCTCTTATTATATTTGAAATTAGCCTGATAAAGACACTTTTGCTTGGCATAGTACTTCTGGACCCTGCCAGGGCATCCCATTCTGTGACTACAGCAGCCTCTGTTTAAGACCATATAACCATTTGCTCTTATTATAATTGAAATTAGGCCTGATAAAGACACTTTTGCTCGGCATAGTACTTCTGGACCCTGCCAGGGCATCCCATTCTGTGACTACAGCAGCCTCTGTTTAAGACCATATAACCATTTGCTCTTATTATATTTGAAATTAGCCTGATAAAGACACTTTTGCTCGGCATAGTACTTCTGGACCCTGCCAGGGCATCCCATTCTGTGACTACAGCAGCCTCTGTTTAAGACCATATAACCATTTGCTCTTATTATATTTGAAATTAGCCTGATAAAGACACTTTTGCTGGGCATAGTACTTCTGGACCCTGCCAGGGCATCCCATTCTGTGACTACAGCAGCCTCTGTTTAAGACCATATAACCATTTGCTCTTATTATATTTGAAATTAGCCTGATAAAGACACTTTTGCTCGGCATAGTACTTCTGGACCCTGCCAGGGCATCCCATTCTGTGACTACAGCAGCCTCTGTTTAAGACCATATAACCATTTGCTCTTATTATAATTGAAATTAGGCCTGATAAAGACACTTTTGCTCGGCATAGTACTTCTGGACCCTGCCAGGGCATCCCATTCTGTGACTACAGCAGCCTCTGTTTAAGACCATATAACCATTTGCTCTTATTATATTTGAAATTAGCCTGATAAAGACACTTTTGCTGGGCATAGTACTTCTGGACCCTGCCAGGGCATCCCATTCTGTGACTACAGCAGCCTCTGTTTAAGACCATATAACCATTTGCTCTTATTATATTTGAAATTAGCCTGATAAAGACACTTTTGCTCGGCATAGTACTTCTGGACCCTGCCAGGGCATCCCATTCTGTGACTACAGCAGCCTCTGTTTAAGACCATATAACCATTTGCTCTTATTATGTTTGAAATTAGCCTGATAAAGACACTTTTGCTCGGCATAGTACTTCTGGACCCTGCCAGGGCATCCCATTCTGTGACTACAGCAGCCTCTGTTTAAGACCATATAACCATTTGCTCTTATTATATTTGAAATTAGCCTGATAAAGACACTTTTGCTCGGCATAGTACTTCTGGACCCTGCCAGGGCATCCCATTCTGTGACTACAGCAGCCTCTGTTTAAGACCATATAACCATTTGCACTTATTATAATTGAAATTAGGCCTGATAAAGACACTTTTGCTCGGCATAGTACTTCTGGACCCTGCCAGGGCATCCCATTCTGTGACTACAGCAGCCTCTGTTTAAGACCATATAACCATTTGCTCTTATTATATTTGAATTAGCCTGATAAAGACACTTTTGCTCGGCATAGTACTTCTGGACCCTGCCAGGGCATCCCATTCTGTGACTACAGCAGCCTCTGTTTAAGACCATATAACCATTTGCTCTTATTATATTTGAAATTAGCCTGATAAAGACACTTTTGCTGGGCATAGTACTTCTGGACCCTGCCAGGGCATCCCATTCTGTGACTACAGCAGCCTCTGTTTAAGACCATATAACCATTTGCTCTTATTATATTTGAAATTAGCCTGATAAAGACACTTTTGCTCGGCATAGTACTTCTGGACCCTGCCAGGGCATCCCATTCTGTGACTACAGCAGCCTCTGTTTAAGACCATATAACCATTTGCTCTTATTATATTTGAAATTAGCCTGATAAAGACACTTTTGCTCGGCATAGTACTTCTGGACCCTGCCAGGGCATCCCATTCTGTGACTACAGCAGCCTCTGTTTAAGACCATATAACCATTTGCACTTATTATAATTGAAATTAGGCCTGATAAAGACACTTTTGCTCAGCATAGTACTTCTGGACCCTGCCAGGGCATCCCATGCTGTGACTACAGCAGCCTCTGTTTAAGACCATATAACCATTTGCACTTATTATAATTGAAATTAGGCCTGATAAAGACACTTTTGCTCGGCATAGTACTTCTGGACCCTGCCAGGGCATCCCATTCTGTGACTACAGCAGCCTCTGTTTAAGACCATATAACCATTTGCTCTTATTATATTTGAAATTAGCCTGATAAAGACACTTTTGCTCGGCATAGTACTTCTGGACCCTGCCAGGGCATCCCATTCTGTGACTACAGCAGCCTCTGTTTAAGACCATATAACCATTTGCTCTTATTATATTTGAAATTAGCCTGATAAAGACACTTTTGCTGGGCATAGTACTTCTGGACCCTGCCTGGGCATCCCATTCTGTGACTACAGCAGCCTCTGTTTAAGACCATATAACCATTTGCTCTTATTATATTTGAAATTAGCCTGATAAAGACACTTTTGCTCGGCATAGTACTTCTGGACCCTGCCAGGGCATCCCATTCTGTGACTACAGCAGCCTCTGTTTAAGACCATATAACCATTTGCTCTTATTATAATTGAAATTAGGCCTGATAAAGACACTTTTGCTCGGCATAGTACTTCTGGACCCTGCCAGGGCATCCCATTCTGTGACTACAGCAGCCTCTGTTTAAGACCATATAACCATTTGCTCTTATTATATTTGAAATTAGCCTGATAAAGACACTTTTGCTGGGCATAGTACTTCTGGACCCTGCCAGGGCATCCCATTATGTGACTACAGCAGCCTCTGTTTAAGACCATATAACCATTTGCTCTTATTATATTTGAAATTAGCCTGATAAAGACACTTTTGCTCGGCATAGTACTTCTGGACCCTGCCAGGGCATCCCATTCTGTGACTACAGCAGCCTCTGTTTAAGACCATATAACCATTTGCTCTTATTATATTTGAAATTAGCCTGATAAAGACACTTTTGCTCGGCATAGTACTTCTGGACCCTGCCAGGGCATCCCATTCTGTGACTACAGCAGCCTCTGTTTAAGACCATATAACCATTTGCTCTTATTATATTTGAAATTAGCCTGATAAAGACACTTTTGCTCGGCATAGTACTTCTGGACCCTGCCAGGGCATCCCATTCTGTGACTACAGCAGCCTCTGTTTAAGACCATATAACCATTTGCACTTATTATAATTGAAATTAGGCCTGATAAAGACACTTTTGCTCGGCATAGTACTTCTGGACCCTGCCAGGGCATCCCATTCTGTGACTACAGCAGCCTCTGTTTAAGACCATATAACCATTTGCTCTTATTATATTTGAAATTAGCCTGATAAAGACACTTTTGCTCGGCATAGTACTTCTGGACCCTGCCAGGGCATCCCATTCTGTGACTACAGCAGCCTCTGTTTAAGACCATATAACCATTTGCTCTTATTATATTTGAAATTAGCCTGATAAAGACACTTTTGCTGGGCATAGTACTTCTGGACCCTGCCAGGGCATCCCATTCTGTGACTACAGCAGCCTCTGTTTAAGACCATATAACCATTTGCTCTTATTATATTTGAAATTAGCCTGATAAAGACACTTTTGCTCGGCATAGTACTTCTGGACCCTGCCAGGGCATCCCATTCTGTGACTACAGCAGCCTCTGTTTAAGACCATATAACCATTTGCTCTTATTATATTTGAAATTAGCCTGATAAAGACACTTTTGCTCGGCATAGTACTTCTGGACCCTGCCAGGGCATCCCATTCTGTGACTACAGCAGCCTCTGTTTAAGACCATATAACCATTTGCACTTATTATAATTGAAATTAGGCCTGATAAAGACACTTTTGCTCAGCATAGTACTTCTGGACCCTGCCAGGGCATCCCAGTCTGTGACTACAGCAGCCTCTGTTTAAGACCATATAACCATTTGCTCTTATTATATTTGAAATTAGCCTGATAAAGACACTTTTGCTCGGCATAGTACCTCTGGACCCTGCCAGGGCATCCCATTCTGTGACTACAGCAGCCTCTGTTTAAGACCATATAACCATTTGCACTTATTATAATTGAAATTAGGCCTGATAAAGACACTTTTGCTCGGCATAGTACTTCTGGACCCTGCCAGGGCATCCCATTCTGTGACTACAGCAGCCTCTGTTTAAGACCATATAACCATTTGCTCTTATTATATTTGAAATTAGCCTGATAAAGACACTTTTGCTCGGCATAGTACTTCTGGACCCTGCCAGGGCATCCCATTCTGTGACTACAGCAGCCTCTGTTTAAGACCATACAACCATTTGCTCTTATTATATTTGAAATTAGCCTGATAAAGACACTTTTGCTCGGCATAGTACTTCTGGACCCTGCCAGGGCATCCCATTCTGTGACTACAGCAGCCTCTGTTTAAGACCATATAACCATTTGCTCTTATTATATTTGAAATTAGCCTGATAAAGACACTTTTGCTCGGCATAGTACTTCTGGACCCTGCCAGGGCATCCCATTCTGTGACTACAGCAGCCTCTGTTTAAGACCATATAACCATTTGCTCTAATTATATTTGAAATTAGCCTGATAAAGACACTTTTGCTCGGCATAGTACTTCTGGACCCTGCCAGGGCATCCCATTCTGTGACTACAGCAGCCTCTGTTTAAGACCATATAACCATTTGCTCTTATTATAATTGAAATTAGGCCTGATAAAGACACTTTTGCTCGGCATAGTACTTCTGGACCCTGCCAGGGCATCCCATTCTGTGACTACAGCAGCCTCTGTTTAAGACCATATAACCATTTGCACTTATTATAATTGAAATTAGGCCTGATAAAGACACTTTTGCTCGGCATAGTACTTCTGGACCCTGCCAGGGCATCCCATTCTGTGACTACAGCAGCCTCTGTTTAAGACCATATAACCATTTGCTCTTATTATATTTGAAATTAGCCTGATAAAGACACTTTTGCTCGGCATAGTACTTCTGGACCCTGCCAGGGCATCCCATTCTGTGACTACAGCAGCCTCTGTTTAAGACCATATAACCATTTGCTCTTATTATATTTGAAATTAGCCTGATAAAGACACTTTTGCTGGGCATAGTACTTCTGGACCCTGCCAGGGCATCCCATTCTGTGACTACAGCAGCCTCTGTTTAAGACCATATAACCATTTGCTCTTATTATAATTGAAATTAGGCCTGATAAAGACACTTTTGCTCGGCATAGTACTTCTGGACCCTGCCAGGGCATCCCATTCTGTAACTACAGCAGCCTCTGTTTAAGACCATATAACCATTTGCTCTTATTATATTTGAAATTAGCCTGATAAAGACACTTTTGCTGGGCATAGTACTTCTGGACCCTGCCAGGGCATCCCATTCTGTGACTACAGCAGCCTCTGTTTAAGACCATATAACCATTTGCTCTTATTATATTTGAAATTAGCCTGATAAATACACTTTTGCTCGGCATAGTACTTCTGGACCCTGCCAGGGCATCCCATTCTGTGACTACAGCAGCCTCTGTTTAAGACCATATAACCATTTGCTCTTATTATATTTGAAATTAGCCTGATAAAGACACTTTTGCTGGGCATAGTACTTCTGGACCCTGCCAGGGCATCCCATTCTGTGACTACAGCAGCCTCTGTTTAAGACCATATAACCATTTGCTCTTATTATATTTGAAATTAGCCTGATAAAGACACTTTTGCTCGGCATAGTACTTCTGGACCCTGCCAGGGCATCCCATTCTGTGACTACAGCAGCCTCTGTTTAAGACCAAATAACCATTTGCTCTTATTATATTTGAAATTAGCCTGATAAAGACACTTTTGCTCGGCATAGTACTTCTGGACCCTGCCAGGGCATCCCATTCTGTGACTACAGCAGCCTCTGTTTAAGACCATATAACCATTTGCACTTATTATAATTGAAATTAGGCCTGATAAAGACACTTTTGCTCGGCATAGTACTTCTGGACCCTGCCAGGGCATCCCATTCTGTGACTACAGCAGCCTCTGTTTAAGACCATATAACCATTTGCTCTTATTATATTTGAAATTAGCCTGATAAAGACACTTTTGCTCGGCATAGTACTTCTGGACCCTGCCAGGGCATCCCATTCTGTGACTACAGCAGCCTCTGTTTAAGACCATATAACCATTTGCTCTTATTATATTTGAAATTAGCCTGATAAAGACACTTTTGCTCGGCATAGTACTTCTGGACCCTGCCAGGGCATCCCATTCTGTGACTACAGCAGCCTCTGTTTAAGACCATATAACCATTTGCACTTATTATAATTGAAATTAGGCCTGATAAAGACACTTTTGCTCGGCATAGTACTTCTGGACCCTGCCAGGGCATCCCATTCTGTGACTACAGCAGCCTCTGTTTAAGACCATATAACCATTTGCTCTTATTATATTTGAAATTAGCCTGATAAAGACACTTTTGCTCGGCATAGTACTTCTGGACCCTGCCAGGGCATCCCATTCTGTGACTACAGCAGCCTCTGTTTAAGACCATATAACCATTTGCTCTTATTATATTTGAAATTAGCCTGATAAAGACACTTTTGCTCAGCATAGTACTTCTGGACCCTGCCAGGGCATCCCATTCTGTGACTACAGCAGCCTCTGTTTAAGACCATATAACCATTTGCTCTTATTATATTTGAAATTAGCCTGATAAAGACACTTTTGCTGGGCATAGGCTTACTGCTGCCTGCCAGGTGCACTTCTGTTGAGGCATCCCATTCTGTAACATAGCATACCCCTCTTTATTTACACTAAGCAGCTCTCTTATTTACACTAAGCAGGCCTGTTGGAGGCTGAGTGTTACTGCTCACTTTTGGTGTGCATTATATTCTGTTTCATATAGACCCACCGCTGCCCGGGGGATCTTAAAATATCACCTACTACCACGCCAGTTAGACTATGTCGGGCAGACAAGTGCCTGAAAGTGAAAAGAGGAGTGGCAGAGGCCAAGATTCCGCAGGCAGAGCTCGCATCAGACTGGGGGCCAGTAGCAGCAGGAGTCACGCTGAGAGACCTAATCTGCCAGTATCTGCTAGCGGTCGGGTCTCCACCAGTAACGCATCTGCCGTGGTAGATTTGTTGACGCGCTCATCAACAACATCATCACAACTTACATCTGAGACCCCCAGTCTAGGGTCGGTAGGTTCCTCTGACACAACCCTGAGTTGGCATGCCCCGAGAGCAGTCCCTGTCCTCCCATTGCCTCTGTCCTACGCCGTTCCCTCCCCCTGCGACGTATCCTATGCTTTGGGTTCAGCTCCACTCTTTAGTGAGGAGGACGATCAGATACAGGAGGACAGTCAGCAGCTACTGCCCAGCCAAGAAATGGAGGTGGCTTCTTTAGCTAGGCAGACAAATAGTGATGTGGACAGTGTCGTGGGTGCTGCGAGCGTTCCAGCTCCTGCGCCAGACACTGTTGACGAATCCACGAACATCAGTGACGTACAGCCACAACTCGGTGATGATGATGATGACGATGAAGCCGATCGCACTTGGGAGCCGGGTGAGGAAGGGGCTTCATCGTCATCATCAGGAGAAGAGGGGCGCAGGTTGCCCCGGAGTCAGCAGCTGAGGCAGCAAGGTGGTAGCAGTCAGCATGGGGGCACAATTCCAAAGGCTGGATCCGGCCGGGGCCGGGGCCGGGGTAGAGCACCTGCTGTGCGGCAGTCTACCTTATCAGGAGGTAGTGGAGCAGGGGTTCCTGGAGTTGGCAACAGCAGCAGTGAATCAGTGAGGCCAGGGGGTGGGAAAAGTAGCTACTCGGCAGTGTGGCAGTTTTTCCTGAGGCATCCGCAGGAGGGTAACATGGCCACATGCAAGATATGTAGGCAAAAGGTGAAGCGTGGCCAGGGTCCAAATGTTGGCACCACGGCCCTGCGTCAACATATGATGCGTCGCCATAAAGCGACCTGGGAGAACCGAGGCTCCCAAGGGGTGGTCCAGTCTGCTTCCTCACCAAGTGAGCTCCCAATTTCTGCCAGCCAAGGCTCCAGCACCTCAGCCGAAGGCAGCTGTGCGTCATACCCATCCTCTGTCGCTCCTGCTCCTCCTCCTCCAAGTCATGCATCCCGCCAGCAATCCATCAGCGAAGCCATGTCCAAGAGACAGCAGTATGCGCCCACTCATCCTACGGCGCAGAAGCTGAATGTGCTCCTGTCCAAGTTGCTGGTGCTGCAGTCGCTCCCTTTTCAGGTGGTGGAATCTGCACCTTTCAGAGAACTGATGGCTTGTGCCGAGCCGAGGTGGAGAGTCCCAAGCCGTCATTTCTTTGCCAAGAAGGCAGTACCAGCGCTGCACACTTTTGTTGAACAGAAGGTGGGCCAGTCCTTGAGCCTGTCGGTGTGTAGCAAAATACATGGCAGCGCCGACATCTGGAGCTGTAACTACGGTCAGGGGCAGTACATGTCGTTTACGGCCCACTGGGTGAATGTGGTCCCTTTGCAGCAGCAGCAGCAACTTGGACAGGTCACGCCGCTTCGGCCTCCGCGCTCTCTGCCCATTGGACCTGTGACACCGTGCGACTCGGCCTCCTCATCCTCCGCCATCTCCTCACCCTCCACTGTAGGCTCAAGTCTCAGTGCCCCTCCAGTCTACCATGTGTGCAGGGCACGGAGGTGTCACGCAGTGCTTCACATGGTTTGTCTTGGCGAACGGAGTCACACAGGGGAGGAACTGCTTAAATGTATTCATCAGGAAATCCAAACATGGCTTACTCCGAGAAAACTTAAAATGGGAATCATGGTTACCGACAATGGGAAGAACATTTTGTCTGCGCTGCGCCAAGGAAGCCTGACCCATGCCCCCTGCATGGCTCACGTCTTCAATCTGGTTGTCAAGCGGTTTCTGAAGTGTTCCCCCCATCTGCAAGACATCCTAACAACTTCAAGGAAACTTTGCATGCACTTCAGCCACTCCTACACCGCCAAACACACCCTTCTTGAGCTACAGCGTCAGAATGGTATCCCCCAACATAGTCTGATTTGCGATGTTTCCACCCGTTGGAATTCCACCCTTCACATGTTGGACCGATTATATGAACAGAGAAAAGCCATCACGGATTTCCTGATGATCCAAGCAGATAGGGGGACTCCCCTGTGTAACTTCAATGTCAACCAGTGGCAGCTCATACGTGACACCTGCCGTTTGCTCAGGCCCTTTGAGGATGCCACTTTATTTGTCAGTCGGCAGGATTACGGGATGAATGACGTGATTCCACTGCTTCATGTACTACAGCACATGTTGGAAACCATGGCTGGTCAGGGCACTGGAGACATGGCGTTTACATCTTACGGCCACATGAACCCCGTTGGAGCTGAACTGGAGGAGGAGGAGGAAGAGGAGGAGGAGGAGTTGCCCAGCGAAACACAGTTTAGGCTTGGCGAAATGGCTGGTTTATCTAGTCAGCGGACAGGAGAGGAGGAGCAGGAGCAGCCAGAGGAGCTAGAGGTTTTTGAGGAAGGCGAGACAGAGGACCCGGGCACACCGTGGCAGTATGCAGTGGAGATGGAGACAGGTAGTCCATCCGAGTCACTTGCGCAAATGGCACGAAGCATGCTCACGTGCTTGCGTAGTGACCCCAGAATTGTTTCCATCTGTCGGCGGGATGACTTCTGGCTGTCCACCTTATTGGACCCTCGCTTCCGGCACAAAATGGGGGCATTTTTTAAACCCACCGAGAGGGAGGACAAACTCAACTACTACAAAGACATTCTACGTAGGCAGTTGGCCGATGCCTCTCTGCGCCATGGTCCATACTCTCGCAGGTCTGACTCGAGGGGACCTCTGCGCTCACCTTCCACTGCCATGGCCGCTGGGGGGGTTGGCAGGAGCAGCAGCAGCAGCTCCATCAGAAGCAGCAGCCTCAGTCTTCAGTCGCTAATGAGTAGCTTTCTACACCCGCATAGTGAGGCTACTCATGAGCAGCAGGAAGACCTGTAGCAGGACCTCAACCAGCAGGTCATGTCATACTTTGACATGACCATGCCAACACACCTTGAGGATCCGCTGGACTTCTGGGCAGCCAAACTTGATTTGTGGCCGCAACTAGCAGAGTTTGCCCTGGAAAAGCTGTCCTGCCCGGCAAGTAGCGTGCCATCTGAGCGGGTGTTTAGTGCGGCGGGGGCCATAGTTACGGCGAGGAGAACTCGTCTGTCAACTAAAAATGTGGAGAGACTCACCTTTGTCAAAATGAATCAGGGATGGATCAGCCAGGATTTCCACCCACCAATGCCTGATGCATGCGACTAGATTCAGCATGGTGCCACGTTTTACACTTTCCAAATGGTGCAAAACATATTTATGTCTTTAGGCCATTTTTTGGGCTCCTGCTGCTGCTGCTGCCAACTTCTGCCAACTCCAGGGTGTGATTCATCCAATTGTTGGGCTCCTGAAGCCAACCCCAGTGTCTCTTTAAAGTAATATTTGGGCTCCTGCTGCTGCTGCTGCTGTCAACTCCTGCCAACTCCAGGGTGTGATTCATCCAATTTTTGGGCTCCTGAAGCCAACTCCAGTGTATATTTGGGCTCCTGCTGCTGCTGCTGCCAACTTCTGCCAACTCCAGGGTGTGATTCATCCAATTTTTGGGCTCCTGAAGCCAACCCCAGAGTCTCTTTAAAGTAATGTTTGGGCTCCTGCTGCTGCTGCTGCTGCTGCTGCCGCCAACTCCAGGGTGTGATTCATCCAATTTTTGGGCTCCTGAGGCCAACCCCAGGGTCTCTTTAAAGTAATATTTGGGCTCCTGCTGCTGCCAACTCCAGGGTGTGATTCATCCAATTTTTGGGCTCCTGAGGCCAACCCCAGGGTCTCTATAAAGTAATATTTGGGCTCCTGCTGCTGCTGCTGCCAACTTCTGCCAACTCCAGGGTGTGATTCATCCAATTTTTGGGCTCCTGAAGCCAACCCCAGTGTCTCTTTAAAGTAATGTTTGGGCTCCTGCTGCTGCTGCTGCTGCTGCCAACTCCAGGGTGTGATTCATACAATTTTTGGGCTCCTGAGGCCAACCCCAGGGTCTCTTTAAAGTAATGTTTGGGCTCCTGCTGCTGCTGCTGCTGCCAACTCCAGGGTGTGATTCATCCAATTTTTGGGCTCCTGAAGCCAACCCCAGGGTCTCTTTAAAGTAATATTTGGGCTCCTGCTGCTGCTGCTGTGAACTCCTGCCAACTCCAGGGTGTGATTCATCCAATTTTTGGGCTCCTGAAGCCAACCCCAGGGTCTCTTTAAAGTAATATTTGGGCTCCTGCTGCTGCTACTGCCAACTTCTGCCAACTCCAGGGTGTGATTCATCCAATTTTTGGGCTCCTGAAGCCAACCCCAGGGTCTCTTTAAAGTAATATTTGGGCTCCAGCTGCTGCTGCTGCCAACTCCAGGGTGTGATTCATCCAATTTTTGGGCTCCTGAAGCCAACCCCAGTGTATTTTTGGGCTCCTGCTGCTGCCAACTCCAGGGTGTGATTCATCCAATTTTTGGGCTCCTGAGGCCAACCCCAGGGTCTCTTTAAAGTAATATTTGGGCTCCTGCTGCTGCTGCTGCTGCTGCCAACTTCTGCCAACTCCAGGGTGTGATTCATCCAATTTTTGGGCTCCTGAAGCCAACCCCAGTGTCTCTTTAAAGTAATGTTTGGGCTCCTGCTGCTGCTGCTGCTGCTGCCAACTCCAGGGTGTGATTCATACAATTTTTGGGCTCCTGAGGCCAACCCCAGGGTCTCTTTAAAGTAATGTTTGGGCTCCTGCTGCTGCTGCTGCTGCCAACTCCAGGGTGTGATTCATCCAATTTTTGGGCTTCTGAAGCCAACCCCAGGGTCTCTTTAAAGTAATATTTGGGCTCCTGCTGCTGCTGCTGTGAACTCCTGCCAACTCCAGGGTGTGATTCATCCAATTTTTGGGCTCCTGAAGCCAACCCCAGGGTCTCTTTAAAGTAATATTTGGGCTCCTGCTGCTGCTACTGCCAACTTCTGCCAACTCCAGGGTGTGATTCATCCAATTTTTGGGCTCCTGAAGCCAACCCCAGGGTCTCTTTAAAGTAATATTTGGGCTCCAGCTGCTGCTGCTGCCAACTCCAGGGTGTGATTCATCCAATTTTTGGGCTCCTGAAGCCAACCCCAGTGTATTTTTGGGCTCCTGCTGCTGCCAACTCCAGGGTGTGATTCATCCAATTTTTGGGCTCCTGAAGCCAACCCCAGGGTCTCTTTAAAGTAATATTTGGGCTCCTGCTGCTGCTACTGCCAACTTCTGCCAACTCCAGGGTGTGATTCATCCAATTTCTGGGCTCCTGAAGCCAACCCCAGGGTCTCTTTAAAGTAATATTTGGGCTCCTGCTGCTGCTGCTGCCAACTTCTGCCAACTCCAGGGTGTGATTCATCCAATTTTTGGGCTCCTGAAGCCAACCCCAGTGTCTCTTTAAAGTAATATTTGGGCTCCTGCTGCTGCTGCTGCTGCTGCCAACTTCTGCCAACTCCAGGGTGTGATTCATCCAATTTTTGGGCTCCTGAAGCCAACCCCAGTGTCTCTTTAAAGTAATGTTTGGGCTCCTGCTGCTGCTGCTGCTGCTGCCAACTCCAGGGTGTGATTCATCCAATGTTTTGGCTCCTGAGGCCAACCCCAGGGTCTCTTTAAAGTAATGTTTGGGCTCCTGCTGCTGCTGCTGCCAACTCCAGGGTGTGATTCATCCAATTTTTGGGCTCCTGAGGCCAACCCCAGGGTCTCTTTAAAGTAATATTTGGGCTCCTGCTCCTGCTGCTGCTGCTGCCAACTTCTGCCAACTCCAGGGTGTGATTCATCCAATTTTTGGGCTCCTGAAGCCAACCCCAGTGTCTCTTTAAAGTAATATTTGGGCTCCTGCTGCTGCTGCTGCCAACTCCAGGGTGTGATTCATCCAATTTTTGGGCTCCTGAAGCCAACTCCAGTGTATATTTGGGCTCCTGCTGCTGCTGCTGCCAACTCCAGGGTGTGATTCATCCAATTTTTGGGCTCCTGAAGCCAACCCCAGTGTATATTTGGGCTCCTGCTGCTGCCAACTCCAGGGTGTGATTCATCCAATTTTTGGGCTCCTGAAGCCAACCCCAGGGTCTCTTTAAAGTAATATTTGGGCTCCTGCTGCTGCTACTGCCAACTTCTGCCAACTCCAGGGTGTGATTCATCCAATTTTTGGGCTCCTGAAGCCAACCCCAGGGTCTCTTTAAAGTAATATTTGGGCTCCTGCTGCTGCTGCTGTCAACTCCTGCCAACTCCAGGGTGTGATTCATCCAATTTTTGGGCTCCTGAAGCCAACCCCAGGGTCTCTTTAAAGTAATATTTGGGCTCCTGCTGCTGCTACTGCCAACTTCTGCCAACTCCAGGGTGTGATTCATCCAATTTTTGGGCTCCTGAAGCCAACCCCAGGGTCTCTTTAAAGTAATAGTTGGGCTCCTGCTGCTGCTGCTGTCAACTCCTGCCAACTCCAGGGTGTGATTCATCCAATTTTTGGGCTCCTGAAGCCAACCCCAGGGTCTCTTTAAAGTAATATTTGGGCTCCTGCTGCTGCTACTGCCAACTTCTGCCAACTCCAGGGTGTGATTCATCCAATTTTTGGGCTCCTGAAGCCAACCCCAGGGTCTCTTTAAAGTAATATTTGGGCTCCTGCTGCTGCTGCTGCCAACTCCAGGGTGTGATTCATCCAATTTTTGGGCTCCTGCAGCCAACCCCAGTGTATATTTGGGCTCCTGCTGCTGCTGCTGCCAACTCCAGGGTGTGAATCATCCAATTTTTGGGGTCCTGAAGCCAACCCCAGTGTCTCTTTAAAGTAATATTTGGGCTCCTGCTGCTGCTGCTGCCAACTTCTGCCAACTCCAGGGTGTGATTCATCCAATTTTTGGGCTCCTGAAGCCAACCCCAGTGTCTCTTTAAAGTAATGTTTGGGCTCCTGCTGCTGCTGCTGCTGCTGCTGCCAACTCCAGGGTGTGATTCATCCAATGTTTTGGCTCCTGAGGCCAACCCCAGGGTCTCTTTAAAGTAATGTTTGGGCTCCTGCTGCTGCTGCTGCCAACTCCAGGGTGTGATTCATCCAATTTTTGGGCTCCTGAGGCCAACCCCAGGGTCTCTTTAAAGTAATATTTGGGCTCCTGCTCCTGCTGCTGCTGCTGCCAACTTCTGCCAACTCCAGGGTGTGATTCATCCAATTTTTGGGCTCCTGAAGCCAACCCCAGTGTCTCTTTAAAGTAATATTTGGGCTCCTGCTGCTGCTGCTGCCAACTCCAGGGTGTGATTCATCCAATTTTTGGGCTCCTGAAGCAAACTCCAGTGTATATTTGGGCTCCTGCTGCTGCTGCTGCCAACTCCAGGGTGTGATTCATCCAATTTTTGGGCTCCTGAAGCCAACCCCAGTGTATATTTGGGCTCCTGCTGCTGCCAACTCCAGGGTGTGATTCATCCAATTTTTGGGCTCCTGAAGCCAACCCCAGGGTCTCTTTAAAGTAATATTTGGGCTCCTGCTGCTGCTACTGCCAACTTCTGCCAACTCCAGGGTGTGATTCATCCAATTTTTGGGCTCCTGAAGCCAACCCCAGGGTCTCTTTAAAGTAATATTTGGGCTCCTGCTGCTGCTGCTGTCAACTCCTGCCAACTCCAGGGTGTGATTCATCCAATTTTTGGGCTCCTGAAGCCAACCCCAGGGTCTCTTTAAAGTAATATTTGGGCTCCTGCTGCTGCTACTGCCAACTTCTGCCAACTCCAGGGTGTGATTCATCCAATTTTTGGGCTCCTGAAGCCAACCCCAGGGTCTCTTTAAAGTAATATTTGGGCTCCTGCTGCTGCTACTGCCAACTTCTGCCAACTCCAGGGTGTGATTCATCCAATTTTTGGGCTCCTGAAGCCAACCCCAGGGTCTCTTTAAAGTAATATTTGGGCTCCTGCTGCTGCTGCTGCCAACTCCAGGGTGTGATTCATCCAATTTTTGGGCTCCTGAAGCCAACCCCAGTGTATATTTGGGCTCCTGCTGCTGCTGCTGCCAACTCCAGGGTGTGAATCATCCAATTTTTGGGCTCCTGAAGCCAACCCCAGTGTCTCTTTAAAGTAATATTTGGGCTCCTGCTGCTGCTGCTGCCAACTCCAGGGTGTGATTCATCCAATTTTTGGGCTCCTGAAGCCAACCCCAGTGTATATTTGGGCTCCTGCTGCTGCTGCTGCCAACTCCAGGGTGTGAATCATCCAATTTTTGGGCTCCTGAAGCCAACCCCAGTGTCTCTTTAAAGTTATATTTGGGCTTCTGCTGCTGCTGCTGCTGCTGCTGCCAACTTCTGCCAACTCCAGGGTGTGATTCATCCAATTTTTGGGCTCCTGAAGCCAACCCCAGTGTCTCTTTAAAGTAATATTTGGGCTCCTGCTGCTGCTGCTGCCAACTCCAGGGTGTGATTCATCCAATTTTTGGGCTCCTGAAGCCAACCCCAGTGTATATTTGGGCTCCTGCTGCTGCTGCTGCCAACTCCAGGGTGTGAATCATCCAATTTTTGGGCTCCTGAAGCCAACCCCAGTGTCTCTTTAAAGTAATATTTGGGCTCCTGCTGCTGCTGCTGCCAACTCCAGGGTGTGATTCATCCAATTTTTGGGCTCCTGAAGCCAACCCCAGTGTCTCTTTAAAGTAATATTTGGGCTCCTGCTGCTGCTGCTGCCAACTCCAGAGTGTGATTCATCCAATTTTTGGGCTCCTGAAGCCAACTCCAGTGTATATTTGGGCTCCTGCTGCTGCTGCTGCCAACTCCAGGGTGTGATTCATCCAATTTTTGGGCTCCTGAAGCCAACCCCAGTGTATATTTGGGCTCCTGCTGCTGCCAACTCCAGGGTGTGATTCATCCAATTTTTGGGCTCCTGAAGCCAACCCCAGGGTCTCTTTAAAGTAATATTTGGGCTCCTGCTGCTGCTGCTGCTGCCAACTCCAGGGTGTGATTCATCCAATTTTTGGGCTCCTGAAGCCAACCCCAGTGTATATTTGGGCTCCTGCTGCTGCCAACTCCAGGGTGTGATTCATCCAATTTTTGGGCTCCTGAAGCCAACCCCAGTGTCTCTTTAAAGTAATATTTGGGCTCCTGCTGCTGCTGCTGCTGCTGCCAACTTCTGCCAACTCCAGGGTGTGATTCATCCAATTTTTGGGCTCCTGAAGACAACCCCAGTGTCTCTTTAAAGTAATATTTGGGCTCCTGCTGCTGCCAACTCCAGGGTGTGATTCATCCAATTTTTGGGCTCCTGAAGCCAACCCCAGGGTCTCTTTAAAGTAATATTTGGGCTCCTGCTGCTGCTGCTGCTGCCAACTCCAGGGTGTGAATCATCCAATTTTTGGGCTCCTGAAGCCAACCCCAGGGTCTCTTTAAAGTAATGTTTGGGCTCCTGTTGCTGCTGCTGCCAACTCCTGCCAACTCCAGGGTGTGATTCATCCAATTTTCGGGCTCCTGAAGCCAACCCCAGTGTCTCTTTAAAGTAATATTTGGGCTCCTGCTGCTGCTGCTGCCAACTCCAGGGTTTGATTCATCCAATTTTTGGGCTCCTGAAGCCAACCCCAGGGTCTCTTTGAAGTAATGTTTGGGCTCCTGCTGCTGCTGCTGCCAACTCCAGGGTGTGATTCATCCAATTTTTGGGCTCCTGAAGCCAACTCCAGTGTCTCTTTAAAGTAATATTTGGGCTCCTGCTGCTTCTGCTGCCAACTCCAGGGTGTGATTCATCCAATTTTTGGGCTCCTGAAGCCAACCCCAGGGTCTCTTTAAAGTAATATTTGGGCTCCTGCTGCTGCTGCTGCTGCCAACTCCAGGGTGTGATTCATCCAATTTTTGGGCTCCTGCTGCTGCCAACTCCAGTGTCTCTTTAAAGCAATGTTTGGGCTCCTGCCCCTCATAGTGATGCCACTTCAACTCTCTTGAATTCAATTGTGCCGCTGTGCGATTCTATTAGCGATGCCTCTGATCTGCATGTGATATTTCTTCAAAGTATTATTTAACTAACCCAGCACGCATCCTGTGCGTGTTACAGCAAGGCAGAATGGTTTACAACCCTATTGAGGCTCTAGGAGGCTCAGAAATAGCCGTTTTTAATAGCGATTCGTCGCGAATTTATTCGGGTCGAAACGATTTTTGTCGGAAAATTCGGCGAATCAGTCGAATCGAATTTTTCAAAAGTTCGCTCATCTCTAGTAATGACGGTCACCGCCACGAGAACGCCGGCTCCCCACCACAATCACACATTTATCAAGCCGATCCTGCTTAGCGACTGAGCTAGCGCCAGATAGCGACTCATTCATCATTATTCCAGCCTCACCCCACAGCGCCAGCGAGAGACCTTGAACAGCGCCAGGTATGACCTCTCGCTACCTGGCGCTCTCCAATGCATTTCAATGGAACAATCTTTAAATATTAATAATTAATTGTTAATAATTTTTTTTTTTTTTTTTTTTTTAATGTGAAAATTTCTGTTACCACTTCTGCCATGTTAGATATTTTTTTAAGGTAAGAAAGAAAAAAAAAATTTGTGCAGAATTGATATTACAGGTCTGATATTAATTTATTCATATTCCAAAATGTTTTTATAAACTTGTTTTTTTTTTGGTTTCCCAAAATATGGTTGTTTGGGGGTTAAAAAACTACTTTTAACCCATCGCCGCCAGCGCTCTGGGGTTTAAACATGCATTTCACAGCGCGAGAATTTTTGGAGCGTGATTTGTTAATGAATATGGTGGGAGCCGGTCGCTATGGCCATTCGCTATCATGCGCTCCCATACAGCGCGGAACCTGTCAAATAGCGACTCATCACCTTGTATTCAACATTACTGCACACCGACTGAGTCGCTATCAACAACCGAACAACGGCCAAGCACAGCGACTACTAGCGGGCGCTGTGAAAATACCGCTACAGTCGCTCAACTGTCGCTACCTGGCGCTATTAATAAATCAGCCTCTATGTTATATTGTGAGCTAAATTCACCATGTTGCACCATTCTTTAGAGTGGCCCTCCTATGTAAATCAGAGCAGCAATAGTTTATATTGGACAATACATTTGCCCTGTTTGCACCATTATATGGAGCAGCCCCTGAGTAAATCTGGGGGGCAATAGTTTATATTATGAGGTAAATTCATGGTTTTGCACCATTACATAGAGCAGTCCCTATATAAACCTGAGAAATAGGTTATATTGTGTGAGTTAAATCCGCTCCTGGTTTTGTAGCATTCTATAGAGCAGCTCCTTTGTAAATCTGAGGGGCAATAGCTTATACTGTGAGGTAAATTTGCCATTTTGCAGCATAATATAGAGTAGGCCCTGTTTAAATCTTAAGGGGGCAATAGTTTATATTATGAGGTAAATTCATGGTTTTGCACTGTTATATATAGCAGCCCCTATATAAACATGAGGAGTAATAGTTTATATTGTGAGATAAATTCAGTTTTGCACCATTATATGGAACAGCAATAGTTTATATTGTAGGTAAATTCATGGTTTTGCACCATTACATAGAGCAGTCCCTATATAAACCTGAAAAATAGGTTATATTGTGTGAGTTAAATCCGCTCTTGGTTTTGTAGCATTATATAGAGCAGCTCCAGTGTCAATCTGAGGGGCATTTGCTTATATAGTGAGGTAAATTTGCCATTTTGCAGCATAATATAGAGCAGGCCCTGTGTAAATCTGAGGGGCAATATCTTATATTGTGAGGTAAATTTGCCATTTTGCAGCATAATATAGAGCAGCCCCTGTGTAAATCTGAGGGGCAATAGCTTATATTGTGAGGTAAATTTGCCATTTTGCAGCATAATATAGAGCAGCCCCTGTGTAAATCTGAGGGGCAATAGCTTATATTGTGAGGTAAAGTTGCCATTTTGCAGCATAATATAGAGCAGCCCCTGTGTAAATCTGAGGGGCAATAGCTTATACTGTGAGGTAAATTTGCAATTTTGCAGCATGATATAGAGAAGGCCCTGTGTAAATCTGAGGGGCAATAGCTTATATTGTGAGGTAAATTTGCCATTTTGCAGCATAATATAGAGCAGCCCGTGTGTAAATCTGAGGGGCATTAGCTTATATAGTGAGGTAAATTTGCCATTTTGCAGCATTATATAGAGCAGCCCCTGTGTAAATCTGAGGGGCAATAGCTTATACTGTGAGGTAAATTTGCCATTTTGCAGCATAATATAGAGCAGGCCCTGTGTAAATCTGAGGGGCAATAGCTTATATTGTGAGGTAAATTTGCCATTTTGCAGCATAATATAGAGCAGCCCCTGTGTAAATCTGAGGGGCAATAGCTTATATTGTGAGGTAAATTTGCCATTTTGCAGCATAATATAGAGCAGCCCCTGTGTAAATCTGAGGGGCAATAGCTTATATTGTGAGGTAAATTTGCCATTTTGCAGCATAATATAGAGCAGTCCCTGTGTAAATCTGAGGGGCAATAGCTTATACTGTGAGGTAAATTTGCCATTTTGCAGCATAATACAGAGCAGCCCCTGTGTAAATCTGAGGGGCATTAGCTTATATAGTGAGGTAAATTTGCCATTTTGCAGCATAATATAGAGGAGGCCCTGTGTAAATCTGAGGGGTAATAGGTTATATTGTGAGGTAAATTTGCCATTTTGCAGCATAATATAGAGCAGCCCCTGTGTAAATCTGAGGGGCAATAGCTTATACTGTGAGGTAAATTTGCCATTTTGCAGCATAATATAGAGCAGGCCCTGTGTAAATCTGAGGGGCAATAGCTTATATTGTGAGGTAAATTTGCCATTTTGCAGCATAATATAGAGCAGCCCCTGTGTAAATCTGAGGGGCAATAGCTTATATAGTGAGGTAAATTTGCCATTTTGCAGCATAATATAGAGCAGCCCCTGTGTAAATCTGAGGGGCAATAGCTTATACTGTGAGGTAAATTTGCCATTTTGCAGCATAATATAGAGCAGGCCCTGTGTAAATCTGAGGGGCAATAGCTTATATTGTGAGGTAAATTTGCCATTTTGCAGCATAATATAGAGCAGCCCCTGTGTAAATCTGAGGGGCAATAGCTTATATAGTGAGGTAAATTTGCCATTTTGCAGCATAATATAGAGCAGGCCCTGTGTAAATCTGAGGGGCAATAGCTTATATTGTGAGGTAAATTTGCCATTTTGCAGCATAATATAGAGCAGCCCAGTTGCCATCTAAATCAACTACGGGCCGGGCAGGACAGCTTTTCCAGGGCAAACTCTGCTAGTTGCGGCCACAAGTCAAGTTTGGCTTCCCAGAAGTCCAGCGGATCCTCAAGATGTGTTGGCATGGTCATGTCAAGGTATGACATGACCTGCTGGTTCAGGTCCTGCTCCAGGTCTTCCTGCTGCTCATGAGTAGACTCACAAGCGGGTGTAGAAAGCTACTCATTAGCGACTGAAGATTGAGGCTGCTGCTGATGGAGCTGCTGCTGCTGCTGCCACCCCCTCCGGCAGCCATGGCAGTGGAAGGTGAGCGCAGAGGTCCCCCCAAGTCAGACTTGCGAGAGTATGGACCATGGCGCAGATAGACATCGCCCAACGACTACGTAGGATGTCTCTGTAGTAGGTCAGTTTGTCCTCCCTCTCAGTGGGTGTAAAAAATGCCCCCATTTTGTGCTGGAAGCGAGGGTCCAATAAGGTGAAGAGCCAGAAGTCATCCCGCTGACAAATGGAGACAATTCTGTGGTCACTACGCAAGCACGTGAGCATGCATCGTGCCATTTGTGCAAGTGACTCGGAGGGACTACATGTCTCCATCTCCACTGCAAACTGCCACGATGTGTCTGGGTCCTCTGTCTCGCCCTCCTCACAACCCTCTAGCTCCTCTGGCTGCTCCTGCTCCTCCTCTCCTGTCAGATGACTAGATAAAATGGTCATTTTGTCAAACCTAAACTGTGCTTCGCTGTGCCCCACCCCCTCCTCCTCCTCCACTTCAGCCCCCACAGGCTTCATGTGGCTGTGAAATGTATGCGCCATGTCTCTAGTGCCCTGACCAGCCATGGTTTCCAACATGTGTGGTAGTACATGGAGCAGTGGAATCTCATCGTTCATCTCATAGTCCTGGCGACTGACTAATAAAGTAGCTTCCTCAAAGGGCCTGAGCAAACGGCAAGTGTCGCGTATGAGCTGCCACTGGTTTACATTGAATTTACACAGGGGAGTCCCCCTATCCGTTTGGATTATCAAGAAATCTGTGATGGCTTTTCTCTGTTCCTATAGTCGATCTTGCATATGGAGGGTGGAATTCCAACGGGTGGAAACATCGCAAAATCAGACTATGTTGGGGGATACCGTTCTGACGCTGAAGCTCAAGAAGGGTGTGCTTGGCGGTGTAGGAGTGCCTGAAGTGCATGCAAAGTTTCCTTCCCATTGTTAGGATGTCTTTCAGATGGGGGGAAGACTTCAGAAAACGCAGTAGATTGAAAAGTAGATTGAACACGTGTGCCATGGCAGGACGCATGGCTCAGGCTTCCTTGTCGCAGCGCAGACAAGATGTTCTTCCCAGTGTCAGTCACCATTTGCAGTATTTGTGGAGTAAGCCATGATTTCATGTATTGAGTTCTCATTTTTAGCAGTTCCTCCCATGTGTGACTCTGTTGCTCAAGGCAAACCATGTGAAGAACAGCGTGAAACCGCCGTGTCCTGCACACATGGTAGGCTGGAAGGGCACTGGGAAAAAAACTAAAATGTAAAAAATTGAGAAAAAATAAATATTTTGAAAAAAAACTAAAAAAAAAAAATTAAAAAATAAATTTGTACAAAAATAACAACAAATAACAAATAAATAACAAATAACAAAATATTAAAAGGCAATGGAAAAAAAATATAAAAAAATTAT
This sequence comes from Gastrophryne carolinensis, assembly GCA_027917425.1. Classification (NCBI taxonomy): domain Eukaryota; kingdom Metazoa; phylum Chordata; class Amphibia; order Anura; family Microhylidae; genus Gastrophryne; species Gastrophryne carolinensis. The sequence goes on from CM051235.1 coordinate 576,119,020, forward strand.
ATATATATATATATATATATATATATATATATATATATATTTCAAAAAAATACAAAATATTAAAAAAAAATACAAAATATAAAAAAAAAAACAATACAAAATTAACCAAAAAAAATAAAATGTTGATACATTTTATATTTTACTGTTATTATGTTATATGTTATTGTTGCTATGTTATATATTATTATATGTTATTATTATAAATATGTTCAAATAAGATAAATGTTAACTATTAATATGTAATTGACAATTTGCCACTTTTCTCTGTGACACCATTGCTAAGTGCAAGTGCACTGTCACAGACACAAAGGCCTAGGAGCATGGAGGCCACAGCGGAGGGACCTGTCCAAGTTGTTTTTGTGGTTGTGCAGGAACCACAATCACCCAGTGGTCCTAAAAGGATATTTATTGTCAACACTGTTAACTGTAGTTACAGTTCCAGACGTAGGCACTGCTGTGCACTTTGGTACACATTGACAGGCTAAAGGACTGCCCCACCTTCTGTTCAACAAAATTGTACAGGGCTGGTACTGCCTTCTTCGCAAAGAAATGACAGCATTGGACTCTCCACCTCGGCTCGGCACAAGCCATCAGTTCTCTGAAAGGTCCACCAACTCAAAAGGGAGGGACTGCAGCACCAGCAACTTATACAGGAGCATATTTAGCTTCTGCACGTTGGATGAGTGGGCATATACTGTTGTCTCTTGGACATGGCTTGGCAATAGATTGCTGGCGGAATGACTGACTCAGATTAAGAGGAGGAGGAGCATCTGAGAGGATGGGCATGACACGCAGGAGGTGGTGGAGCCTTGGCTGGCTGGAACAGAGAGCGGTGTGCCACTGGGTAATGCAGCAGGCTGGACCACCACTTTGGAGCCAACTCTCCCAGGCCGCTTTATGGTGACGCTGCAAATGTTGACGCAGGGCTGTGGGTCCAACATTGGGACCCTGGCCACACTTCACCTTCTGCCTACACATCTTTCATATAGCCATGTTAACCTCCTGCGGATGCTTAATGAAAAACTGCAACATGGGCTTGTAGCTAATTTCTCCTACCAACAGTCCGCACCAATTCACTGATGCTGCTGCCGCCGCCGACACCAGGGACCCTCTTCCACTACCTCCTGTGAAGATAGCCTGCTGCGCGAGTGGTGTACCCCAAGCACATTTGCCTCCATACTTTCCCCTTCTGCCACCTTACTGGCCGCTTAATCTGTCACTCTCCATCTCCAAGCCTTTAAAAGTGCCCTCAAAACTCACTGATGTCCTCCTCAGGTTCCTCAACAGTGTCTGCATAAGGAGCCAAAATGCTTGCAACACCTCCTCCCACAACACTCTCCTCATCACTACTTGCCCGCCTAGTGGAAGAAGCGGCAAGTGTCTCATCCACTTCTTGGCTGGGCAGTAGCTGCTGATTTTTCTGATTATCAGATCGTCCTCACTGAATAGTGGAGCTGAACCCAAAGCATAACATACAACAGACAGTTCACTGGGGGTGTCAGATGTCACTTGTGATGCAGTGGATGATCGTGTTAACCAATGGATGATGGCAGATGGGTTGCTGTTAGAGATGAGCGAACTTTTGAAAAATTCGATTCGACTGATTCGCCGAATTTTCCGACAAAAATCGTTTCGACCCGAATAAATTCGCGACGAATCGCTATTAAAAACGGCTATTTCTGAGCCTCCTACAGCCTCAATAGGGTTGTAAACCATTCAGCCTTGCTGTAACACGCACAGGATGCGTGCTGGGTTAGTTAAATAATACTTTGAAGAAATATCACATGCAGATCAGAGGCATCGCTAATAGAATCGCAGAGCGGCACAATTGCAGAGAGTTGAAGTGGCATCACTATGAGGGGCAGAAGGAGCCCAAATATACACTGGAGTTGGCCTCAGGAGCCCAAAAATTGGATGAATCACACCCTGGAGTTGGCAGGAGTTGGCAGCAGCAGCAGCAGGAGCCCAAATATACACTGGAGTTGGCTTCAGGAGCCCAAAAATTGGATGAATCACACCCTGGAGTTGGCAGGAGTTGGCAGCAGCAGCAGCAGGAGCCCAAATATACACTGGAGTTGGCTTCAGGAGCCCAAAAATTGGATGAATCACACCCTGGAGTTGGCAGGAGTTGACAGCAGCAGCAGCAGGAGCCCAAATATACACTGGAGTTGGCTTCAGGAGCCCAAAAATTGGATGAATCACACCCTGGAGTTGGCAGGAGTTGACAGTAGCAGCAGCAGGAGCCCAAATATACACTGGAGTTGGCCTCAGGAGCCCAAAAATTGGATGAATCACACCCTGGAGTTGGCAGAAGTTGGCAGCAGCAGCAGCAGGAGCCCAAATATACACTGGAGTTGGCTTCAGGAGCCCAAAAATTGGATGAATCACACCCTGGAGTTGGCAGGAGTTGACAGTAGCAGCAGCAGGAGCCCAAATATACACTGGAGTTGGCTTCAGGAGCCCAAAAATTGGATGAATCACACCCTGGAGTTGGCAGGAGTTGACAGTAGCAGCAGCAGGAGCCCAAATATACACTGGAGTTGGCCTCAGGAGCCCAAAAATTGGATGAATCACACCCTGGAGTTGGCAGGAGTTGACAGTAGCAGCAGCAGGAGCCCAAATATACACTGGAGTTGGCCTCAGGAGCCCCAAAATTGGATGAATCACACCCTGGAGTTGGCAGGAGTTGACAGTAGCAGCAGCAGGAGCCCAACTATACACTGGAGTTGGCCTCAGGAGCCCAAAAATTGGATGAATCACACCCTGGAGTTGGCAGAAGTTGGCAGCAGCAGCAGCAGGAGCCCAAATATACACTGGAGTTGGCTTCAGGAGCCCAAAAATTGGATGAATCACACCCTGGAGTTGGCAGGAGTTGGCAGCAGCAGCAGCAGGAGCCCAAATATACACTGGAGTTGGCTTCAGGAGCCCAAAAATTGGATGAATCACACCCTGGAGTTGGCAGGAGTTGACAGCAGCAGCAGCAGGAGCCCAAATATACACTGGAGTTGGCTTCAGGAGCCCAAAAATTGGATGAATCACACCCTGGAGTTGGCAGGAGTTGACAGTAGCAGCAGCAGGAGCCCAAATATACACTGGAGTTGGCTTCAGGAGCCCAAAAATTGGATGAATCACACCCTGGAGTTGGCAGAAGTTGGCAGCAGCAGCAGCAGGAGCCCAAATATACACTGGAGTTGGCTTCAGGAGCCCAAAAATTGGATGAATCACACCCTGGAGTTGGCAGGAGTTGACAGTAGCAGCAGCAGGAGCCCAAATATACACTGGAGTTGGCCTCAGGAGCCCAAAAATTGGATGAATCACACCCTGGAGTTGGCAGGAGTTGACAGTAGCAGCAGCAGGAGCCCAAATATACACTGGAGTTGGCCTCAGGAGCCCAAAAATTGGATGAATCACACCCTGGAGTTGGCAGGAGTTGGCAGCAGCAGCAGCAGGAGCCCAAATATACACTGGAGTTGGCTTCAGGAGCCCAAAAATTGGATGAATCACACCCTGGAGTTGGCAGAAGTTGGCAGCAGCAGCAGCAGGAGCCCAAATATACACTGGAGTTGGCTTCAGGAGCCCAAAAATTGGATGAATCACACCCTGGAGTTGGCAGGAGTTGGCAGCAGCAGCAGCAGGAGCCCAAATATACACTGGAGTTGGCTTCAGGAGCCCAAAAATTGGATGAATCACACCCTGGAGTTGGCAGGAGTTGACAGCAGCAGCAGCAGGAGCCCAAATATACACTGGAGTTGGCTTCAGGAGCCCAAAAATTGGATGAATCACACCCTGGAGTTGGCAGGAGTTGACAGTAGCAGCAGCAGGAGCCCAAATATACACTGGAGTTGGCTTCAGGAGCCCAAAAATTGGATGAATCACACCCTGGAGTTGGCAGAAGTTGGCAGCAGCAGCAGCAGGAGCCCAAATATACACTGGAGTTGGCTTCAGGAGCCCAAAAATTGGATGAATCACACCCTGGAGTTGGCAGGAGTTGACAGCAGCAGCAGCAGGAGCCCAAATATACACTGGAGTTGGCCTCAGGAGCCCAAAAATTGGATGAATCACACCCTGGAGTTGGCAGGAGTTGACAGTAGCAGCAGCAGGAGCCCAAATATACACTGGAGTTGGCTTCAGGAGCCCAAAAATTGGATGAATCACACCCTGGAGTTGGCAGAAGTTGACAGTAGCAGCAGCAGGAGCCCAAATATACACTGGAGTTGGCCTCAGGAGCCCAAAAATTGGATGAATCACACCCTGGAGTTGGCAGAAGTTGGCAGCAGCAGCAGCAGGAGCCCAAATATACACTGGAGTTGGCTTCAGGAGCCCAAAAATTGGATGAATCACACCCTGGAGTTGGCAGAAGTTGGCAGCAGCAGCAGCAGGAGCCCAAATATACACTGGAGTTGGCTTCAGGAGCCCAAAAATTGGATGAATCACACCCTGGAGTTGGCAGGAGTTGACAGTAGCAGCAGCAGGAGCCCAAATATACACTGGAGTTGGCCTCAGGAGCCCAAAAATTGGATGAATCACACCCTGGAGTTGGCAGGAGTTGACAGTAGCAGCAGCAGGAGCCCAAATATACACTGGAGTTGGCCTCAGGAGCCCAAAAATTGGATGAATCACACCCTGGAGTTGGCAGGAGTTGACAGTAGCAGCAGCAGGAGCCCAAATATACACTGGAGTTGGCTTCAGGAGCCCAAAAATTGGATGAATCACACCCTGGAGTTGGCAGAAGTTGACAGTAGCAGCAGCAGGAGCCCAAATATACACTGGAGTTGGCCTCAGGAGCCCAAAAATTGGATGAATCACACCCTGGAGTTGGCAGAAGTTGGCAGCAGCAGCAGCAGGAGCCCAAATATACACTGGAGTTGGCTTCAGGAGCCCAAAAATTGGATGAATCACACCCTGGAGTTGGCAGGAGTTGACAGTAGCAGCAGCAGGAGCCCAAATATACACTGGAGTTGGCCTCAGGAGCCCAAAAATTGGATGAATCACACCCTGGAGTTGGCAGGAGTTGGCAGCAGCAGCAGCAGGAGCCCAAATATACACTGGAGTTGGCTTCAGGAGCCCAAAAATTGGATGAATCACACCCTGGAGTTGGCAGAAGTTGGCAGCAGCAGCAGCAGGAGCCCAAATATACACTGGAGTTGGCTTCAGGAGCCCAAAAATTGGATGAATCACACCCTGGAGTTGGCAGGAGTTGGCAGCAGCAGCAGCAGGAGCCCAAATATACACTGGAGTTGGCTTCAGGAGCCCAAAAATTGGATGAATCACACCCTGGAGTTGGCAGGAGTTGACAGCAGCAGCAGCAGGAGCCCAAATATACACTGGAGTTGGCTTCAGGAGCCCAAAAATTGGATGAATCACACCCTGGAGTTGGCAGGAGTTGACAGTAGCAGCAGCAGGAGCCCAAATATACACTGGAGTTGGCTTCAGGAGCCCAAAAATTGGATGAATCACACCCTGGAGTTGGCAGAAGTTGGCAGCAGCAGCAGCAGGAGCCCAAATATACACTGGAGTTGGCTTCAGGAGCCCAAAAATTGGATGAATCACACCCTGGAGTTGGCAGGAGTTGACAGCAGCAGCAGCAGGAGCCCAAATATACACTGGAGTTGGCCTCAGGAGCCCAAAAATTGGATGAATCACACCCTGGAGTTGGCAGGAGTTGACAGTAGCAGCAGCAGGAGCCCAAATATACACTGGAGTTGGCTTCAGGAGCCCAAAAATTGGATGAATCACACCCTGGAGTTGGCAGAAGTTGACAGTAGCAGCAGCAGGAGCCCAAATATACACTGGAGTTGGCCTCAGGAGCCCAAAAATTGGATGAATCACACCCTGGAGTTGGCAGAAGTTGGCAGCAGCAGCAGCAGGAGCCCAAATATACACTGGAGTTGGCTTCAGGAGCCCAAAAATTGGATGAATCACACCCTGGAGTTGGCAGAAGTTGGCAGCAGCAGCAGCAGGAGCCCAAATATACACTGGAGTTGGCTTCAGGAGCCCAAAAATTGGATGAATCACACCCTGGAGTTGGCAGGAGTTGACAGTAGCAGCAGCAGGAGCCCAAATATACACTGGAGTTGGCCTCAGGAGCCCAAAAATTGGATGAATCACACCCTGGAGTTGGCAGGAGTTGACAGTAGCAGCAGCAGGAGCCCAAATATACACTGGAGTTGGCTTCAGGAGCCCAAAAATTGGATGAATCACACCCTGGAGTTGGCAGAAGTTGACAGTAGCAGCAGCAGGAGCCCAAATATACACTGGAGTTGGCCTCAGGAGCCCAAAAAATTGGATGAATCACACCCTGGAGTTGGAAGAAGTTGGCAGCAGCAGCAGCAGGAGCCCAAATATACACTGGAGTTGGCTTCAGGAGCCCAAAAATTGGATGAATCACACCCTGGAGTTGGCAGAAGTTGGCAGCAGCAGCAGCAGGAGCCCAAATATACACTGGAGTTGGCTTCAGGAGCCCAAAAATTGGATGAATCACACCCTGGAGTTGGCAGGAGTTGACAGTAGCAGCAGCAGGAGCCCAAATATACACTGGAGTTGGCCTCAGGAGCCCAAAAATTGGATGAATCACACCCTGGAGTTGGCAGGAGTTGACAGTAGCAGCAGCAGGAGCCCAAATATACACTGGAGTTGGCCTCAGGAGCCCAAAAATTGGATGAATCACACCCTGGAGTTGGCAGGAGTTGACAGTAGCAGCAGCAGGAGCCCAAATATACACTGGAGTTGGCTTCAGGAGCCCAAAAATTGGATGAATCACACCCTGGAGTTGGCAGAAGTTGACAGTAGCAGCAGCAGGAGCCCAAATATACACTGGAGTTGGCCTCAGGAGCCCAAAAATTGGATGAATCACACCCTGGAGTTGGCAGAAGTTGGCAGCAGCAGCAGCAGGAGCCCAAATATACACTGGAGTTGGCCTCAGGAGCCCAAAAATTGGATGAATCACACCCTGGAGTTGGCAGGAGTTGGCAGCAGCAGCAGCAGGAGCCCAAATATACACTGGAGTTGGCTTCAGGAGCCCAAAAATTGGATGAATCACACCCTGGAGTTGGCAGAAGTTGGCAGCAGCAGCAGCAGGAGCCCAAATATACACTGGAGTTGGCTTCAGGAGCCCAAAAATTGGATGAATCACACCCTGGAGTTGGCAGGAGTTGACAGTAGCAGCAGCAGGAGCCCAAATATACACTGGAGTTGGCCTCAGGAGCCCAAAAATTGGATGAATCACACCCTGGAGTTGGCAGAAGTTGGCAGCAGCAGCAGCAGGAGCCCAAATATACACTGGAGTTGGCCTCAGGAGCCCAAAAATTGGATGAATCACACCCTGGAGTTGGCAGGAGTTGACAGTAGCAGCAGCAGGAGCCCAAAAAATGGCCTAAAGACATAAATATGTTTTGCACCATTTGGAAAGTGTAAAACGTGGCACCATGCTGAATCTAGTCGCATGCATCAGGCATTGGTGGGTGGAAATCCTGGCTGATCCATCCCTGATTCATTTTGACAAAGGTGAGTCTCTCCACATTTTTAGTTGACAGACGAGTTCTCCTCGCCGTAACTATGGCCCCCGCCGCACTAAACACCCGCTCAGATGGCACGCTACTTGCCGGGCAGGACAGCTTTTCCAGGGCAAACTCTGCTAGTTGCGGCCACAAATCAAGTTTGGCTGCCCAGAAGTCCAGCGGATCCTCAAGGTGTGTTGGCATGGTCATGTCAAAGTATGACATGACCTGCTGGTTCAGGTCCTGCTCCAGGTCTTCCTGCTGCTCATGAGTAGCCTCACTATGCGGGTGTAGAAAGCTACTCATTAGCGACTGAAGACTGAGGCTGCTGCTGCTGATGGAGCTTCTGCTGCTGCTGCTGCCAACCCCCCCAGCGGCCATGGCAGTGGAAGGTGAGCGCAGAGGTCCCCTCGAGTCAGACCTGCGAGAGTATGGACCATGGCGCAGATAGGCATCGGCCAACTGCCTACGTAGAATGTCTTTGTAGTAGTTGAGTTTGTCCTCCCTCTCGGTGGGTTTAAAAAATGCCCCCATTTTGTGCCGGAAGCGAGGGTCCAATAAGGTGGACAGCCAGAAGTCATCCCGCCGACAGATGGAAACAATTCTGGGGTCACTACGCAAGCACGTGAGCATGCTTCGTGCCATTTGCGCAAGTGACTCGGATGGACTACCTGTCTCCATCTCCACTGCATACTGCCACGGTGTGCCCGGGTCCTCTGTCTCTCCTTCCTCAAAAACCTCTAGCTCCTCTGGCTGCTCCTGCTCCTCCTCTCCTGTCCGCTGACTAGATAAACCAGCCATTTCGCCAAGCCTAAACTGTGTTTCGCTGGGCAACTCCTCCTCCTCCTCTTCCTCCTCCTCCTCCTCCAGTTCAGCTCCAAGGGGGTTCATGTGGCCGTAAGATGTAAACGCCATGTCTCCAGTGCCCTGACCAGCCATGGTTTCCAACATGTGCTGTAGTACATGAAGCAGTGGAATCACGTCGTTCATCCCGTAATCCTGCCGACTGACAAATAAAGTGGCTTCCTCAAAGGGCCTGAGCAAACGGCAGGTGTCACGTATGAGCTGCCACTGGTTGACATTGAAGTTACACAGGGGAGTCCCCCTATCTGCTTGGATCATCAGGAAATCCGTGATGGCTTTTCTCTGTTCATATAATCGGTCCAACATGTGAAGGGTGGAATTCCAACGGGTGGAAACATCGCAAATCAGACTATGTTGGGGGATACCATTCTGACGCTGTAGCTCAAGAAGGGTGTGTTTGGCGGTGTAGGAGTGGCTGAAGTGCATGCAAAGTTTCCGTGAAGTTGTTAGGATGTCCTGCAGATGGGGGGAACACTTCAGAAACCGCTTGACAACCAGATTGAAGACGTGAGCCATGCAGGGGGCATGGGTCAGGCTTCCTTGGCGCAGCGCAGACAAAATGTTCTTCCCATTGTCGGTAACCATGATTCCCATTTTAAGTTTTCTCGGAGTAAGCCATGTTTGGATTTCCTGATGAATACATTTAAGCAGTTCCTCCCCTGTGTGACTCCGTTCGCCAAGACAAACCATGTGAAGCACTGCGTGACACCTCCGTGCCCTGCACACATGGTAGACTGGAGGGGCACTGAGACTTGAGCCTACAGTGGAGGGTGAGGAGATGGCGGAGGATGAGGAGGCCGAGTCGCACGGTGTCACAGGCCCAATGGGCAGAGAGCGCGGAGGCCGAAGCGGCGTGACCTGTCCAAGTTGCTGCTGCAAAGGGACCACATTCACCCAGTGGGCCGTAAACGACATGTACTGCCCCTGACCGTAGTTACAGCTCCAGATGTCGGCGCTGCCATGTATTTTGCTACACACCGACAGGCTCAAGGACTGGCCCACCTTCTGTTCAACAAAAGTGTGCAGCGCTGGTACTGCCTTCTTGGCAAAGAAATGACGGCTTGGGACTCTCCACCTCGGCTCGGCACAAGCCATCAGTTCTCTGAAAGGTGCAGATTCCACCACCTGAAAAGGGAGCGACTGCAGCACCAGCAACTTGGACAGGAGCACATTCAGCTTCTGCGCCGTAGGATGAGTGGGCGCATACTGCTGTCTCTTGGACATGGCTTCGCTGATGGATTGCTGGCGGGATGCATGACTTGGAGGAGGAGGAGGAGGAGCAGGAGCGACAGAGGATGGGTGTGACGCACAGCTGCCTTCGGCTGAGGTGCTGGAGCCTTGGCTGGCAGAAATTGGGAGCTCACTTGGTGAGGAAGCAGACTGGACCACCCCTTGGGAGCCTCGGTTCTCCCAGGTCGTTTTATGGTGACGCATCATATGTTGACGCAGGGCCGTGGTGCCAACATTTGGACCCTGGCCACGCTTCACCTTTTGCCTACATATCTTGCATGTGGCCATGTTACCCTCCTGCGGATGCCTCAGGAAAAACTGCCACACTGCCGAGTAGCTACTTTTCCCACCCCCTGGCCTCACTGATTCACTGCTGCTGTTGCCAACTCCAGGAACCCCTGCTCCACTACCTCCCGATAAGGTAGACTGCCGCACAGCAGGTGCTCTACCCCGGCCCCGGCCCTGGCCGGCTCCAGCCTTTGGAATTGTGCCCCCATGCTGACTGCTACCACCTTGCTGCCTCAGCTGCTGACTCCGGGGCAACCTGCGCCCCTCTTCTCCTGATGATGACGATGAAGCCCCTTCATCACCCGGCTCCCAAGTGCGATCGGCTTCATCGTCATCATCATCATCATCACCGGGTTGTGGCTGTACGTCACTGATGTTCGTGGATTCGTCAACAGTGTCTGGCGCAGGAGCTGGAACGCTCGCAGCACCCACGACACTGTCCACATCACTATTTGTCTGCCTAGCTAAAGAAGCCACCTCCATTTCTTGGCTGGGCAGTAGCTGCTGACTGTCCTCCTGTATCTGATCGTCCTCCTCACTAAAGAGTGGAGCTGAACCCAAAGCATAGGATACGTCGCTGGGGGAGGGAACGGCGTAGGACAGAGGCAATGGGAGGACAGGGACTGCTCTCGGGGCATGCCAACTCAGGGTTGTGTCAGAGGAACCTACCGACCCTAGACTGGGGGTCTCAGATGTAAGTTGTGATGATGTTGTTGATGAGCGCGTCAGCCAATCTACCACGGCAGATGCGTTACTGGTGGAGACCCGACCGCTAGCAGATACTGGCAGATTAGGTCTCTCAGCGTGACTCCTGCTGCTACTGGCCCCCAGTCTGATGCGAGCTCTGCCTGCGGAATCTTGGCCTCTGCCACTCCTCTTTTCACTTCCAGGCACTTGTCTGCCCGACATAGTCTAACTGGCGTGGTAGTAGGTGATATTTTAAGAACCCCCAGGCAGCAGTGGGTCTATATAAAACAGAATATAATGCACACCAAAAGTGAGCAGTAACACTCAGCCTCCAACAGGCCTGCTTAGTGTAAATAAGAGAGCTGCTTAGTGTAAATAAAGAGGGGTATGCTATGTTACAGAATGGGATGCCTCAACAGAAGTGCACCTGGCAGGCAGCAGTAAGCCTATGCCCAGCAAAAGTGTCTTATAATATAAATATAATAAGAGCAAATGCTTATATGGTCTTAAACAGAGGCTGCTTTAGTCACAGAATGGGATGCCCTGGGCAGGAATCGACCTGGCAGGGTCCAGTAGTGCTTTGGCCAGCAAAAGTGTCTTTATCAGGCCTAATTTCAAATATAATAAGAGCAAATGCTTATATGGTCTTAAACAGAGGCTGCTTTAGTCACAGAATGGGATGCCCTGGGCAGGAATGGACCTGGCAGGGTCCAGTAGTGCTTTGGCCAGCAAAAGTGTCTTTATCAGGCTAATTTCAAATATAATAAGAGCAAATGCTTATATGGTCTTAAACAGAGGCTGCTATAGTCACAGAATGGGATGCCCTTGCAGGGTCCAGTAGTGCTATGCCCAGCAAAAGTGTCTTTATCAGGCTAATTTCAAATATGATAAGAGCAAATGCTTATATGGTCTTAAACAGAGGCTGCTGTAGTCACAGAATGGGATGCCCTGGGCAGGAATGGACCTGGCAGGGTCCAGTAGGGCTTTGGCCAGCAAAAGTGTCTTTATCAGGCTAATTTCAAATATGATAAGAGCAAATGCTTATATGGTCTTAAACAGAGGCTGCTTTAGTCACAGAATGGGATGCCCCGGGCAGGAATCGAGCTGGCAGGGTCCAGTAGTGCTTTGGCCAGCAAAAGTGTCTTTATCAGGCTAATTTCAAATATGATAAGAGCAAATGCTTATATGGTCTTAAACAGAGGCTGCTGTAGTCACAGAATGGGATGCCCCGGGCAGGAATCGAGCTGGCAGGGTCCAGTAGTGCTTTGGCCAGCAAAAGTGTCTTTATCAGGCTAATTTCAAATATGATAAGAGCAAATGCTTATATGGTCTTAAACAGAGGCTGCTTTAGTCACAGAATGGGATGCCCTGGGCAGGAATGGACCTGGCAGGTTCCAGTAGGGCTTTGGCCAGCAAAAGTGTCTTTATCAGGCTAATTTCAAATATGATAAGAGCAAATGCTTATATGGTCTTAAACAGAGGCTGCTGTAGTCACAGAATGGGATGCCCCGGGCAGGAATCGAGCTGGCAGGGTCCAGTAGTGCTTTGGCCAGCAAAAGTGTCTTTATCAGGCTAATTTCAAATATGATAAGAGCAAATGCTTATATGGTCTTAAACAGAGGCTGCTGTAGTCACAGAATGGGATGCCCCGGGCAGGAATCGAGCTGGCAGGGTCCAGTAGGGCTTTGGCCAGCAAAAGTGTCTTTATCAGGCCTAATTTCAAATATGATAAGAGCAAATGCTTATATGGTCTTAAACAGAGGCTGCTGTAGTCACAGAATGGGATGCCCCGGGCAGGAATCGAGCTGGCAGGGTCCAGTAGGGCTTTGGCCAGCAAAAGTGTCTTTATCAGGCCTAATTTCAAATATGATAAGAGCAAATGCTTATATGGTCTTAAACAGAGGCTGCTTTAGTCACAGAATGGGATGCCCTGGGCAGGAATGGACCTGGCAGGGTCCAGTAGGGCTTTGGCCAGCAAAAGTGTCTTTATCAGGCTAATTTCAAATATGATAAGAGCAAATGCTTATATGGTCTTAAACAGAGGCTGCTTTAGTCACAGAATGGGATGCCCCGGGCAGGAATCGAGCTGGCAGGGTCCAGTAGTGCTTTGGCCAGCAAAAGTGTCTTTATCAGGCCTAATTTCAAATATGATAAGAGCAAATGCTTATATGGTCTTAAACAGAGGCTGCTTTAGTCACAGAATGGGATGCCCTGGGCAGGAATGGACCTGGCAGGGTCCAGTAGGGCTTTGGCCAGCAAAAGTGTCTTTATCAGGCTAATTTCAAATATGATAAGAGCAAATGCTTATATGGTCTTAAACAGAGGCTGCTTTAGTCACAGAATGGGATGCCCCGGGCAGGAATCGAGCTGGCAGGGTCCAGTAGTGCTTTGGCCAGCAAAAGTGTCTTTATCAGGCTAATTTCAAATATGATAAGAGCAAATGCTTATATGGTCTTAAACAGAGGCTGCTGTAGTCACAGAATGGGATGCCCCGGGCAGGAATCGAGCTGGCAGGGTCCAGTAGTGCTTTGGCCAGCAAAAGTGTCTTAATCAGGCTAATTTCAAATATGATAAGAGCAAATGCTTATATGGTCTTAAACAGAGGCTGCTTTAGTCACAGAATGGGATGCCCTGGGCAGGAATGGACCTGGCAGGGTCCAGTAGGGCTTTGGCCAGCAAAAGTGTCTTTATCAGGCTAATTTCAAATATGATAAGAGCAAATGCTTATATGGTCTTAAACAGAGGCTGCTGTAGTCACAGAATGGGATGCCCCGGGCAGGAATCGAGCTGGCAGGGTCCAGTAGTGCTTTGGCCAGCAAAAGTGTCTTTATCAGGCTAATTTCAAATATGATAAGAGCAAATGCTTATATGGTCTTAAACAGAGGCTGCTGTAGTCACAGAATGGGATGCCCCGGGCAGGAATCGAGCTGGCAGGGTCCAGTAGGGCTTTGGCCAGCAAAAGTGTCTTTATCAGGCCTAATTTCAAATATGATAAGAGCAAATGCTTATATGGTCTTAAACAGAGGCTGCTGTAGTCACAGAATGGGATGCCCCGGGCAGGAATCGAGCTGGCAGGGTCCAGTAGGGCTTTGGCCAGCAAAAGTGTCTTTATCAGGCCTAATTTCAAATATGATAAGAGCAAATGCTTATATGGTCTTAAACAGAGGCTGCTTTAGTCACAGAATGGGATGCCCTGGGCAGGAATGGACCTGGCAGGGTCCAGTAGGGCTTTGGCCAGCAAAAGTGTCTTTATCAGGCTAATTTCAAATATGATAAGAGCAAATGCTTATATGGTCTTAAACAGAGGCTGCTTTAGTCACAGAATGGGATGCCCCGGGCAGGAATCGAGCTGGCAGGGTCCAGTAGTGCTTTGGCCAGCAAAAGTGTCTTTATCAGGCCTAATTTCAAATATGATAAGAGCAAATGCTTATATGGTCTTAAACAGAGGCTGCTTTAGTCACAGAATGGGATGCCCTGGGCAGGCATGGACCTGGCAGGGTCCAGTAGGGCTTTGGCCAGCAAAAGTGTCTTTATCAGGCTAATTTCAAATATGATAAGAGCAAATGCTTATATGGTCTTAAACAGAGGCTGCTTTAGTCACAGAATGGGATGCCCTGGGCAGGAATCGACCTGGCAGGGTCCAGTAGGGCTTTGGCCAGCAAAAGTGTCTTTATCAGGCCTAATTTCAAATATGATAAGAGCAAATGCTTATATGGTCTTAAACAGAGGCTGCTTTAGTCACAGAATGGGATGCCCCGGGCAGGAATCGAGCTGGCAGGGTCCAGTAGTGCTTTGGCCAGCAAAAGTGTCTTTATCAGGCCTAATTTCAAATATGATAAGAGCAAATGCTTATATGGTCTTAAACAGAGGCTGCTTTAGTCACAGAATGGGATGCCCTGGGCAGGAATCGACCTGGCAGGGTCCAGTAGGGCTTTGGCCAGCAAAAGTGTCTTTATCAGGCCTAATTTCAAATATGATAAGAGCAAATGCTTATATGGTCTTAAACAGAGGCTGCTTTAGTCACAGAATGGGATGCCCTGGGCAGGAATCGACCTGGCAGGGTCCAGTAGTGCTTTGGCCAGCAAAAGTGTCTTTATCAGGCCTAATTTCAAATATGATAAGAGCAAATGCTTATATGGTCTTAAACAGAGGCTGCTTTAGTCACAGAATGGGATGCCCTGGGCAGGAATCGACCTGGCAGGGTCCAGTAGGGCTTTGGCCAGCAAAAGTGTCTTTATCAGGCCTAATTTCAAATATGATAAGAGCAAATGCTTATATGGTCTTAAACAGAGGCTGCTTTAGTCACAGAATGGGATGCCCTGGGCAGGAATCGACCTGGCAGGGTCCAGTAGTGCTTTGGCCAGCAAAAGTGTCTTTATCAGGCCTAATTTCAAATATGATAAGAGCAAATGCTTATATGGTCTTAAACAGAGGCTGCTTTAGTCACAGAATGGGATGCCCTGGGCAGGAATCGACCTGGCAGGGTCCAGTAGGGCTTTGGCCAGCAAAAGTGTCTTTATCAGGCCTAATTTCAAATATGATAAGAGCAAATGCTTATATGGTCTTAAACAGAGGCTGCTTTAGTCACAGAATGGGATGCCCTGGGCAGGAATGGACCTGGCAGGGTCCAGTAGGGCTTTGGCCAGCAAAAGTGTCTTTATCAGGCTAATTTCAAATATGATAAGAGCAAATGCTTATATGGTCTTAAACAGAGGCTGCTTTAGTCGCAGAATGGGATGCCCCGGGCAGGAATCGAGCTGGCAGGGTCCAGTAGTGCTTTGGCCAGCAAAAGTGTCTTTATCAGGCCTAATTTCAAATATGATAAGAGCAAATGCTTATATGGTCTTAAACAGAGGCTGCTTTAGTCACAGAATGGGATGCCCTGGGCAGGAATGGACCTGGCAGGGTCCAGTAGGGCTTTGGCCAGCAAAAGTGTCTTTATCAGGCTAATTTCAAATATGATAAGAGCAAATGCTTATATGGTCTTAAACAGAGGCTGCTGTAGTCACAGAATGGGATGCCCCGGGCAGGAATCGAGCTGGCAGGGTCCAGTAGTGCTTTGGCCAGCAAAAGTGTCTTTATCAGGCCTAATTTCAAATATGATAAGAGCAAATGCTTATATGGTCTTAAACAGAGGCTGCTTTAGTCACAGAATGGGATGCCCTGGGCAGGAATGGACCTGGCAGGGTCCAGTAGGGCTTTGGCCAGCAAAAGTGTCTTTATCAGGCTAATTTCAAATATGATAAGAGCAAATGCTTATATGGTCTTAAACAGAGGCTGCTTTAGTCACAGAATGGGATGCCCCGGGCAGGAATCGAGCTGGCAGGGTCCAGTAGTGCTTTGGCCAGCAAAAGTGTCTTTATCAGGCTAATTTCAAATATGATAAGAGCAAATGCTTATATGGTCTTAAACAGAGGCTGCTGTAGTCACAGAATGGGATGCCCCGGGCAGGAATCGAGCTGGCAGGGTCCAGTAGGGCTTTGGCCAGCAAAAGTGTCTTTATCAGGCCTAATTTCAAATATGATAAGAGCAAATGCTTATATGGTCTTAAACAGAGGCTGCTTTAGTCACAGAATGGGATGCCCTGGGCAGGAATCGACCTGGCAGGGTCCAGTAGGGCTTTGGCCAGCAAAAGTGTCTTTATCAGGCTAATTTCAAATATGATAAGAGCAAATGCTTATATGGTCTTAAACAGAGGCTGCTTTAGTCACAGAATGGGATGCCCCGGGCAGGAATCGAGCTGGCAGGGTCCAGTAGTGCTTTGGCCAGCAAAAGTGTCTTTATCAGGCTAATTTCAAATATGATAAGAGCAAATGCTTATATGGTCTTAAACAGAGGCTGCTGTAGTCACAGAATGGGATGCCCCGGGCAGGAATCGAGCTGGCAGGGTCCAGTAGTGCTTTGGCCAGCAAAAGTGTCTTTATCAGGCCTAATTTCAAATATGATAAGAGCAAATGCTTATATGGTCTTAAACAGAGGCTGCTTTAGTCACAGAATGGGATGCCCCGGGCAGGAATCGAGCTGGCAGGGTCCAGTAGTGCTTTGGCCAGCAAAAGTGTCTTTATCAGGCTAATTTCAAATATGATAAGAGCAAATGCTTACATGGTCTTAAACAGAGGCTGCTGTAGTCACAGAATGGGATGCCCCGGGCAGGAATCGAGCTGGCAGGGTCCAGTAGGGCTTTGGCCAGCAAAAGTGTCTTTATCAGGCCTAATTTCAAATATGATAAGAGCAAATGCTTATATGGTCTTAAACAGAGGCTGCTTTAGTCACAGAATGGGATGCCCTGGGCAGGAATCGACCTGGCAGGGTCCAGTAGGGCTTTGGCCAGCAAAAGTGTCTTTATCAGGCTAATTTCAAATATGATAAGAGCAAATGCTTATATGGTCTTAAACAGAGGCTGCTTTAGTCACAGAATGGGATGCCCCGGGCAGGAATCGAGCTGGCAGGGTCCAGTAGTGCTTTGGCCAGCAAAAGTGTCTTTATCAGGCTAATTTCAAATATGATAAGAGCAAATGCTTATATGGTCTTAAACAGAGGCTGCTGTAGTCACAGAATGGGATGCCCCGGGCAGGAATCGAGCTGGCAGGGTCCAGTAGTGCTTTGGCCAGCAAAAGTGTCTTTATCAGGCCTAATTTCAAATATGATAAGAGCAAATGCTTATATGGTCTTAAACAGAGGCTGCTTTAGTCACAGAATGGGATGCCCTGGGCAGGAATGGACCTGGCAGGGTCCAGTAGGGCTTTGGCCAGCAAAAGTGTCTTTACCAGGCTAATTTCAAATATGATAAGAGCAAATGCTTATATGGTCTTAAACAGAGGCTGCTGTAGTCACAGAATGGGATGCCCCGGGCAGGAATCGAGCTGGCAGGGTCCAGTAGTGCTTTGGCCAGCAAAAGTGTCTTTATCAGGCCTAATTTCAAATATGATAAGAGCAAATGCTTATATGGTCTTAAACAGAGGCTGCTTTAGTCACAGAATGGGATGCCCTGGGCAGGAATGGACCTGGCAGGGTCCAGTAGGGCTTTGGCCAGCAAAAGTGTCTTTATCAGGCTAATTTCAAATATGATAAGAGCAAATGCTTATATGGTCTTAAACAGAGGCTGCTTTAGTCACAGAATGGGATGCCCCGGGCAGGAATCGAGCTGGCAGGGTCCAGTAGTGCTTTGGCCAGCAAAAGTGTCTTTATCAGGCTAATTTCAAATATGATAAGAGCAAATGCTTATATGGTCTTAAACAGAGGCTGCTGTAGTCACAGAATGGGATGCCCCGGGCAGGAATCGACCTGGCAGGGTCCAGTAGGGCTTTGGCCAGCAAAAGTGTCTTTATCAGGCCTAATTTCAAATATGATAAGAGCAAATGCTTATATGGTCTTAAACAGAGGCTGCTTTAGTCACAGAATGGGATGCCCTGGGCAGGAATCGACCTGGCAGGGTCCAGTAGGGCTTTGGCCAGCAAAAGTGTCTTTATCAGGCTAATTTCAAATATGATAAGAGCAAATGCTTATATGGTCTTAAACAGAGGCTGCTTTAGTCACAGAATGGGATGCCCCGGGCAGGAATCGAGCTGGCAGGGTCCAGTAGTGCTTTGGCCAGCAAAAGTGTCTTTATCAGGCTAATTTCAAATATGATAAGAGCAAATGCTTATATGGTCTTAAACAGAGGCTGCTGTAGTCACAGAATGGGATGCCCCGGGCAGGAATCGAGCTGGCAGGGTCCAGTAGTGCTTTGGCCAGCAAAAGTGTCTTTATCAGGCCTAATTTCAAATATGATAAGAGCAAATGCTTATATGGTCTTAAACAGAGGCTGCTTTAGTCACAGAATGGGATGCCCCGGGCAGGAATCGAGCTGGCAGGGTCCAGTAGTGCTTTGGCCAGCAAAAGTGTCTTTATCAGGCTAATTTCAAATATGATAAGAGCAAATGCTTATATGGTCTTAAACAGAGGCTGCTGTAGTCACAGAATGGGATGCCCCGGGCAGGAATCGAGCTGGCAGGGTCCAGTAGTGCTTTGGCCAGCAAAAGTGTCTTTATCAGGCCTAATTTCAAATATGATAAGAGCAAATGCTTATATGGTCTTAAACAGAGGCTGCTTTAGTCACAGAATGGGATGCCCTGGGCAGGAATGGACCTGGCAGGGTCCAGTAGGGCTTTGGCCAGCAAAAGTGTCTTTATCAGGCTAATTTCAAATATGATAAGAGCAAATGCTTATATGGTCTTAAACAGAGGCTGCTGTAGTCACAGAATGGGATGCCCCGGGCAGGAATCGAGCTGGCAGGGTCCAGTAGTGCTTTGGCCAGCAAAAGTGTCTTTATCAGGCCTAATTTCAAATATGATAAGAGCAAATGCTTATATGGTCTTAAACAGAGGCTGCTTTAGTCACAGAATGGGATGCCCTGGGCAGGAATCGACCTGGCAGGGTCCAGTAGGGCTTTGGCCAGCAAAAGTGTCTTTATCAGGCTAATTTCAAATATGATAAGAGCAAATGCTTATATGGTCTTAAACAGAGGCTGCTTTAGTCACAGAATGGGATGCCCCGGGCAGGAATCGAGCTGGCAGGGTCCAGTAGTGCTTTGGCCAGCAAAAGTGTCTTTATCAGGCTAATTTCAAATATGATAAGAGCAAATGCTTATATGGTCTTAAACAGAGGCTGCTGTAGTCACAGAATGGGATGCCCCGGGCAGGAATCGAGCTGGCAGGGTCCAGTAGGGCTTTGGCCAGCAAAAGTGTCTTTATCAGGCCTAATTTCAAATATGATAAGAGCAAATGCTTATATGGTCTTAAACAGAGGCTGCTTTAGTCACAGAATGGGATGCCCTGGGCAGGAATCGACCTGGCAGGGTCCAGTAGGGCTTTGGCCAGCAAAAGTGTCTTTATCAGGCTAATTTCAAATATGATAAGAGCAAATGCTTATATGGTCTTAAACAGAGGCTGCTTTAGTCACAGAATGGGATGCCCCGGGCAGGAATCGAGCTGGCAGGGTCCAGTAGTGCTTTGGCCAGCAAAAGTGTCTTTATCAGGCTAATTTCAAATATGATAAGAGCAAATGCTTATATGGTCTTAAACAGAGGCTGCTGTAGTCACAGAATGGGATGCCCCGGGCAGGAATCGAGCTGGCAGGGTCCAGTAGTGCTTTGGCCTGCAAAAGTGTCTTTATCAGGCCTAATTTCAAATATGATAAGAGCAAATGCTTATATGGTCTTAAACAGAGGCTGCTTTAGTCACAGAATGGGATGCCCCGGGCAGGAATCGAGCTGGCAGGGTCCAGTAGTGCTTTGGCCAGCAAAAGTGTCTTTATCAGGCTAATTTCAAATATGATAAGAGCAAATGCTTATATGGTCTTAAACAGAGGCTGCTGTAGTCACAGAATGGGATGCCCCGGGCAGGAATCGAGCTGGCAGGGTCCAGTAGGGCTTTGGCCAGCAAAAGTGTCTTTATCAGGCCTAATTTCAAATATGATAAGAGCAAATGCTTATATGGTCTTAAACAGAGGCTGCTTTAGTCACAGAATGGGATGCCCTGGGCAGGAATCGACCTGGCAGGGTCCAGTAGGGCTTTGGCCAGCAAAAGTGTCTTTATCAGGCTAATTTCAAATATGATAAGAGCAAATGCTTATATGGTCTTAAACAGAGGCTGCTTTAGTCACAGAATGGGATGCCCCGGGCAGGAATCGAGCTGGCAGGGTCCAGTAGTGCTTTGGCCAGCAAAAGTGTCTTTATCAGGCTAATTTCAAATATGATAAGAGCAAATGCTTATATGGTCTTAAACAGAGGCTGCTGTAGTCACAGAATGGGATGCCCCGGGCAGGAATCGAGCTGGCAGGGTCCAGTAGTGCTTTGGCCAGCAAAAGTGTCTTTATCAGGCCTAATTTCAAATATGATAAGAGCAAATGCTTATATGGTCTTAAACAGAGGCTGCTTTAGTCACAGAATGGGATGCCTCACAGCAGACTTAAGATCAGTTCAGTATATATGCACAGTTAGTTACTATAAGCAGCCTGAAAACGCTAACAAAGGCTGGATGAAAAAAAAAAAATCTCCCTGTCAGCCAGCTCCGTTTTTCCTACCTTTCCCTGGCTTTCTGTCTGTCTCCTGTCTGTCTCCTGCCTGTCTCCTGCCTGTCTCCAGCCTGTCCCTGTCTGTCCCTGTCTCCAGCCTGTCTAACTGCCTCAGCTACACAGCGTTCTGTCTGTCTGTCACGAATGCAATAGAGAAATGAGGAAAAGCAAGATGGCCGCCGTTAAATACCGCTGTGTGACGTCACCGGGCTTGCTGGCTGCTGATAGGCTGCATGTGACTGCCCCAGCTTGCACTGGCGCGGGATACATGTCCAGACATGTCCCGTCCGCCATCTTAGAATGCCTGTAATGTAAATGAATGGATGTTAAAGGAAAACTTCGAGTGATCGAATCGCGGGGAAATTCGGATTCGATCCGAATCGAATTTTTCCTGAAATTCGGATCGAATCCGGGTTCGTCCGGATCGATTCGCTCATCCCTAGTTGCTGTTCAAGACACGACTGCTAGCTGATCCCGGGAGATCAGGCCTCTCACTGAGACTCCTGCTGCCACTCACCCCTATTCTGCAGAGACCTCTGCTTGATGAAATGAGGCCTTATATGTTACTATGGCCCTAATTCATCAAGCGATAGCGCCAGGTAGTGTCTGACGAGCGCCAGGTAGCGGCAGCTAACGGCGACTACCGACTCAAGTACGCCCGGCGGCGGTCACAATGACACATTTATCAAGCAAAATGAGGCTAGCGCCGGCTAGCGCGGCATTCATCATGAAGCCGCCTGGACCGAACAGCGCCGCTGCAAATTCCCTCACAGCGCCAGGTATGAGCTGTCGCTCCCTGGCGATGTCCAATGCATTTCAATGGAGCAATCTATAATTATTCATAATTAATTGGTAATAATTTTTTTTTTTTTTTTTTAATGTCAAAAAATCGGAGAACACTTCTGCAATGTTAGGATTTATTTTTAAGTCAAAAAAAAAATTAAAAAAAATATGTGCAGAATTGATCTAACAGGTCTGAGATTAATGTATTCATATTACAAAATGATTCTAAAAACATGTATAATGTTACATTCAAAAAATATGGTTGTTTAGGGGTTAAAAACTAGTTAATACACATCGCCGCCAGCGCTCTGGGGTTTAAACAAGGAATGGACAGCAACAGCACATTCGGAGCGTGATTTGTTGATGAATGTGAAGCTAGCCGTTCGCTCTGGCCATTCGTTGTCAGGCGCTCACATACAACGCTGGACCTGTGAAACAGCGACCCCCCAACCCGTATTCAACATTACCGCACACCGACTGAGTCGCTGTCATGAAGCTAATGCCGGCCAAGCACAGCGAATACTGGCTGGCGCTGAAAAAATCACGCTACAGTCGCTCATCTGTCGCTACCTGGCGCTATTAATGAATCGGCCTCCATGTTACTAATATGTTACTATGTTACTAATATGTTACTAATCTGTCATTCTCCATGTTTTTTTTTGAGAGACTGGCCTGCGTGGAAATGAATCGGGCATGGATCAGCCAAGATTTCCACCCACCAATGCCTGATGCATTAGAGTAGATTGATGATGGGGCCAGACCAACACTAAAGAAATATGGATTGCGCAAAACAGATTTAAGGCGCTGCTCTCCAGTTACAGACATTCCTCCGTATCAGACCACAAGTAATTATTGAGAAAATGTTTTACGTTACTCTTACTTTTTATTAATATTCTTCGGATAAGATATATGTGCCAAAAATCTGTATATGTTCTCTTCATGCTGCTGCCAACTCCAGGGTGTGTCTTTCAAGTAATATTTGGGCTCCTGCTGCTGCTTGCAACTCCAGGGTGTGATTCATCCAATTTTTGGGCACCTGCTGCCAACTTCAGTGTCTCTTTCAAGCAATATTTGGGCTCCTGCTGCTGCTTGCAACTCCAGGGTGTGATTCATACAATTTTTGGGCTCCTGCAGCCAACTCCAGTGTCTCTTTCAAGCTATTTTTGGGCTCCTGCTGCTGCTGCTTGCAACTCCAGGGTGTGAGTCATCCAATTTTTGGGCTCCTGAAGCCAACTCCAGTGTCTCTTTAAAGTAATGTTTGGGCTCCTGCTGCTGCTGCTTGCAACTCCAGGGTGTGATTCATCCAATTTTTGTCCTCCTGAAGCCAACTCCAGTGTCTCTTTAAAGCAATGTTTGGGCTCCTGCTGCTGCTTGCAACTCCAGTGTGTCATTCATCCAATTTTTGGGCTCCTGCTGCCAACTCCAGTGTCTCTTTCAAGCTATGTTTGGGCTCCTGCTGCTGCTGCTTGCAACTCCAGGGTGTGTTTCATGCAATTTTTGGGCTCCTGCTGCCAACTCCAGTGTCTCTTTCAAGCTATGTTTGGGCTCCTGCTGCTGCTTGCAACTCCAGGGTGTGATTCATCCAATTTTTGGGCTCCTGCAGCCAAATCCAGTGTCTCTTTAAAGCAATGTTTGGGCTCCTGCTGCTGCTGCTTGCAACTCCAGGGTGTGATTCATTCAATTTTTGGGCTCCTGCAGCTAACTCCAGTGTCTCTTTAAAGCAATGTTTGGGCTCCTGCAGCTCCTGCAGCAATTTTTGGGCTCCTGCAGCTAACTCCAGTGTCTCTTTAAAGCAATGTTTGGGCTCCTGCAGCTCCTGCTGCTGCTGCTTGCAACTCCAGGGTGTGATTCAGCTAATTTTTGGGCTCCTGCTGCTGCCACCTCCAGGGTGTGTTTTTCAGGCACTATAGGGGCCACCTCAACTCTCTGCAATTGTGCTGCTTTGCGATTCTATTAGCGATGCCTCCGATCTGCATGTGATAATTTTTTACAGTATTATTTCAATAACCCAGCATGTGTCCTATGCGTGTTACAGCAAGGCATAATGGTTTACAACCCTTTTGAGGCTCTAGGAGGCTCAGAAATAGCCGTTTTTATTAGCGATTCATCGCGAATAGATTCAGGTCGAAACTATTTTTGTCGGAAAATTCGGCGAATCAGTCGAATCGAATTTTTCAAAAGTTCGCTCATCTCTACTGTAAACCAATGTGCCCTTTACTCCCTGTTCCAGATTGTGTGCCTAATGACGAGTTACTTTTGTGCTGAAACATTGGGTATGTTTTCTGCATTGCTTATTGCTTATTTGATTGAACTTTCATACCTACACATTCATACATCACCAAAATTCATTTTTAAAAAGCAAAACGCCTGGAAAGTGCATGTTGTGCTGCACAGGCCTTAATTAATACATTAATTATATTAATATGTACTAAATAAATGTTTTGGGCAAGCAGCCCACATAGTGTAGATGGGCCAGAGGTTCTCCCAGCCAATCCCCTGTTCCCATGTCCTACATAAGCATTCCCATTTCACTTTCTCACTGCCCGTGATATCGTGCTGCTGGGTGCTGTTATTCCTGTGTTCATTGATTGTTATATCATTGCTGACCTAGCTTGCCTGACCATCCTGTGAGCGAACTCTGCCTGTATTTTGAGGGGCGTCTTTCTATAGTTTGCCTCAGGCAGCAGAAAGGCTAGGTTCACCCCTGCCTGGAAATAGGTGAGTATTGCATTTGGACTAGTGAGGTTCTCAGAGAGTTGCAGGGTGGGGCATCACAATTTGGGATGCCTCCTAGGAAAGATATTTGGTTGAAGCAAACCATCACAGCTATGGTACAATAGCATGTTTTTTAAATTTGGATATCTGCCAGGGGTATGGAGATGCACTTCAGATATTCAGGGCTCTATCCAGGCCGCTGTCATCATTATAGCTTGCTAACTTTTCCTCTTATCGGGCTTGAGCTGTGTTGTGGGTGATTACCAGCTGTTGATAAAACCATGATGTTGTGACACTGTCAGAGATGCTCAGCTATAGTTTTCTATTATAATTGGAAAGTCTATGTGCGCCTTCCCCCAGTTGTTATATAAATTACACTATGTGGAGCTTTTGCCTCCATGTTTTTCTATGGTATTGAAATTGTCACTTGATTAACAGCAGTCCAAAACGTACCCCAAGAAGAGATAGGAATGGACACATCTGTATGCAAAATGGTCAAGTCAGTATTGGGCGCTACAAAAAAAAATCAGTTTAGGGATACAAGACAAGTTGAACAACAAGAATACAGAGAACAGTTTTATAGTTAAAATCACTCTGCAACCAGACAAGAATAGATAAGAATATATAACATACTAGAATCAAAATGGCAAGCCACAGTATCCCTTGGTGATCTATCTAGTGTAGTTGTAAATGTAAGACAGTTAATGAGACGCTTGGAGATGGATGACATGAAGACGTGGAAGCAATGGGCATACAGATGCTCAGCAAAGTGATGGAAGTCCCAGTTCATCTAGCTAGTGAAATACATTGCCATCCTCATCTATTGCTAGGATGCTGTTGATACAGGCACAAAAGTCACAATAAATAGTCAAAGTCAAATAAACAATCATATGCTTTAGATATGGGGGGGGGGGTGTTCAATAAGTTGTCTACCTGAATATGAAAACAAAAATTTCAGATAACATTGAACATTCTACTTTTTGATTTAAACACAGTTATACTACTTCTCCTCCAGTTATCGGATGTGCTCAGAAATTTGACTGCATTATCATTAGGAAACCATTGCAATGCAGATATTTGTTCAGGTTAGGAAAGAGAAAGTAATCACTTGGAGCCAGGTCTGGACTGTAGGGACAATGGTTAGGTTCTATGAAACCGCATTCCCTGATAGCAGCCTGTGATTTGTGAGACTTGTGATTAGGGATGAGCGAATCGATCCGGACGAACCCGGATTCGATCCGAATTTCAGGAAAAATTTGATTCGGATCGAATCCGAATTTCCCCGCGATTCGATCGCTCGAAGTTTTCCTTTAACATCCATTCATTTACATTACAGGCATTCTAAGATGGCGGACGGGACATGTCCAGACATGTAAGCTGGGGCAGTGTATGCTGGGACAGTCACATGCAGCCTATCAGCAGCCAGCAAGCCCGGTGACGTCACAGCGGTATTTAAGGCCGGCCATCTTGCTTTCCTGCCTCATTTCTCTATTGCATTCGTGAGAGACAGAACGCTGTGTAGCTGAGGGAGAGACAGTTAGACAGTTAGACAGGCAGGGACAGACAGGGACAGGCTGGAGACAGGCAGGAGACAGACAGGAGACAGACAGAAAGTCAGCGAAAAACAGGGAAAGGAAGGGAAAATCGGAGGCTGTCAGTTTTTTTTTTTTTTTTCATCCAGCCTGACAGGCTTTGTTAGCGTTTTCAGACTGCTTATACTAACTAACTGTGCATATATACTGAACTGATCTTAAGTCTGCTGTGAGGCATCCCATTCTGTGACTACAGCAGCCTCTGTTTAAGACCATATAACCATTTGCTCTTATTATATTTGAAATTAGCCTGTTAAAGACACTTTTGCTGGGCATAGCACTATTTGTCCCTGCCAGGGCATCCCATTCTGTGACTAAAGCAGCCTCTGTTTAAGACCATATAACCATTTGCTCTTATTATATTTGAAATTAGGCCTGATAAAGACACTTTTGCTGGGCATAGCACTACTTGTCCCTGCCAGGGCATCCCATTCTGTGACTAAAGCAGCCTCTGTTTAAGACCATATAACCATTTGCTCTTATTATATTTGAAATTAGGCCTGATAAAGACACTTTTGCTGGGCATAGTACTACTGGATCTTTTTTGGGGGCATCCCATTCTGTGACTAAAGCAGCCTCTGTTTAAGACCATATAACCATTTGCTCTTATTATATTTGAAATTAGCCTGATAAAGACACTTTTGCTGGGCATAGTACTACTGGATCTTTTTTGGGGGCATCCCATTCTGTGACTAAAGCAGCCTCTGTTTAAGACCATATAACCATTTGCTCTTATTATATTTGAAATTAGCCTGATAAAGACACTTTTGCTGGGCATAGTACTACTGGATCTTTTTTGGGGGCATCCCATTCTGTGACTACAGCAGCCTCTGTTTAAGACCATATAACCATTTGCTCTTATTATATTTGAAATTAGGCCTGATAAAGACACTTTTGCTGGGCATAGCACTACTTGTCCCTGCCAGGGCATCCCATTCTGTGACTAAAGCAGCCTCTGTTTAAGACCATATAACCATTTGCTCTTATTATATTTGAAATTAGGCCTGATAAAGACACTTTTGCTGGGCATAGCACTACTTGTCCCTGCCAGGGCATCCCATTCTGTGACTAAAGCAGCCTCTGTTTAAGACCATATAACCATTTGCTCTTATTATATTTGAAATTAGGCCTGATAAAGACACTTTTGCTGGGCATAGTACTACTGGATCTTTTTTGGGGGCATCCCATTCTGTGACTACAGCAGCCTCTGTTTAAGACCATATAACCATTTGCTCTTATTATATTTGAAATTAGGCCTGATAAAGACACTTTTGCTGGGCATAGCACTACTTGTCCCTGCCAGGGCATCCCATTCTGTGACTAAAGCAGCCTCTGTTTAAGACCATATAACCATTTGCTCTTATTATATTTGAAATTAGGCCTGATAAAGACACTTTTGCTGGGCATAGCACTACTTGTCCCTGCCAGGGCATCCCATTCTGTGACTAAAGCAGCCTCTGTTTAAGACCATATAACCATTTGCTCTTATTATATTTGAAATTAGCCTGATAAAGACACTTTTGCTGGGCATAGTACTACTGGATCTTTTTTGGGGGCATCCCATTCTGTGACTAAAGCAGCCTCTGTTTAAGACCATATAACCATTTGCTCTTATTATATTTGAAATTAGCCTGATAAAGACACTTTTGCTGGGCATAGTACTACTGGATCTTTTTTGGGGGCATCCCATTCTGTGACTACAGCAGCCTCTGTTTAAGACCATATAACCATTTGCTCTTATTATATTTGAAATTAGGCCTGATAAAGACACTTTTGCTGGGCATAGCACTACTTGTCCCTGCCAGGGCATCCCATTCTGTGACTAAAGCAGCCTCTGTTTAAGACCATATAACCATTTGCTCTTATTATATTTGAAATTAGGCCTGATAAAGACACTTTTGCTGGGCATAGCACTACTTGTCCCTGCCAGGGCATCCCATTCTGTGACTAAAGCAGCCTCTGTTTAAGACCATATAACCATTTGCTCTTATTATATTTGAAATTAGGCCTGATAAAGACACTTTTGCTGGGCATAGTACTACTGGATCTTTTTTGGGGGCATCCCATTCTGTGACTACAGCAGCCTCTGTTTAAGACCATATAACCATTTGCTCTTATTATATTTGAAATTAGGCCTGATAAAGACACTTTTGCTGGGCATAGCACTACTTGTCCCTGCCAGGGCATCCCATTCTGTGACTAAAGCAGCCTCTGTTTAAGACCATATAACCATTTGCTCTTATTATATTTGAAATTAGGCCTGATAAAGACACTTTTGCTGGGCATAGCACTACTTGTCCCTGCCAGGGCATCCCATTCTGTGACTAAAGCAGCCTCTGTTTAAGACCATATAACCATTTGCTCTTATTATATTTGAAATTAGCCTGATAAAGACACTTTTGCTGGGCATAGTACTACTGGATCTTTTTTGGGGGCATCCCATTCTGTGACTAAAGCAGCCTCTGTTTAAGACCATATAACCATTTGCTCTTATTATATTTGAAATTAGCCTGATAAAGACACTTTTGCTGGGCATAGTACTACTGGATCTTTTTTGGGGGCATCCCATTCTGTGACTACAGCAGCCTCTGTTTAAGACCATATAACCATTTGCTCTTATTATATTTGAAATTAGCCTGATAAAGACACTTTTTCTGGGCATAGCACTACTTGTCCCTGCCAGGGCATCCCATTCTGTGACTAAAGCAGCCTCTGTTTAAGACCATATAACCATTTGCTCTTATTATATTTGAAATTAGGCCTGATAAAGACACTTTTGCTGGGCATAGTACTACTGGATCTTTTTTGGGGGCATCCCATTCTGTGACTAAAGCAGCCTCTGTTTAAGACCATATAACCATTTGCTCTTATTATATTTGAAATTAGCCTGATAAAGACACTTTTGCTGGGCATAGTACTACTGGATCTTTTTTGGGGGCATCCCATTCTGTGACTAAAGCAGCCTCTGTTTAAGACCATATAACCATTTGCTCTTATTATATTTGAAATTAGCCTGATAAAGACACTTTTGCTAGGCATAGTACTACTGGATCTTTTTTGGGGGCATCCCATTCTGTGACTACAGCAGCCTCTGTTTAAGACCATATAACCATTTGCTCTTATTATATTTGAAATTAGGCCTGATAAAGACACTTTTGCTGGGCATAGCACTACTTGTCCCTGCCAGGGCATCCCATTCTGTGACTAAAGCAGCCTCTGTTTAAGACCATATAACCATTTGCTCTTATTATATTTGAAATTAGGCCTGATAAAGACACTTTTGCTGGGCATAGTACTACTGGATCTTTTTTGGGGGCATCCCATTCTGTGACTAAAGCAGCCTCTGTTTAAGACCATATAACCATTTGCTCTTATTATATTTGAAATTAGGCCTGATAAAGACACTTTTGCTGGGCATAGCACTACTTGTCCCTGCCAGGGCATCCCATTCTGTGACTAAAGCAGCCTCTGTTTAAGACCATATAACCATTTGCTCTTATTATATTTGAAATTAGGCCTGATAAAGACACTTTTGCTGGGCATAGCACTACTTGTCCCTTCCAGGGCATCCCATTCTGTGACTAAAGCAGCCTCTGTTTAAGACCATATAACCATTTGCTCTTATTATATTTGAAATTAGGCCTGATAAAGACACTTTTGCTGGGCATAGCACTACTTGTCCCTGCCAGGGCATCCCATTCTGTGACTAAAGCAGCCTCTCTTTAAGACCATATAACCATTTGCTCTTATTATATTTGAAATTAGGCCTGATAAAGACAATTTTGCTGGGCATAGTACTACTGGATCTTTTTTGGGGGCATCCCATTCTGTGACTAAAGCAGCCTCTGTTTAAGACCATATAACCATTTGCTCTTATTATATTTGAAATTAGCCTGATAAAGACACTTTTGCTGGGCATAGTACTACTGGATCTTTTTTGGGGGCATCCCATTCTGTGACTACAGCAGCCTCTGTTTAAGACCATATAACCATTTGCTCTTATTATATTTGAAATTAGGCCTGATAAAGACACTTTTGCTGGGCATAGCACTACTTGTCCCTGCCAGGGCATCCCATTCTGTGACTAAAGCAGCCTCTGTTTAAGACCATATAACCATTTGCTCTTATTATATTTGAAATTAGGCCTGATAAAGACACTTTTGCTGGGCATAGCACTACTTGTCCCTGCCAGGGCATCCCATTCTGTGACTAAAGCAGCCTCTGTTTAAGACCATATAACCATTTGCTCTTATTATATTTGAAATTAGCCTGATAAAGACACTTTTGCTGGGCATAGTACTACTGGATCTTTTTTGGGGGCATCCCATTCTGTGACTAAAGCAGCCTCTGTTTAAGACCATATAACCATTTGCTCTTATTATATTTGAAATTAGCCTGATAAAGACACTTTTGCTGGGCATAGTACTACTGGATCTTTTTTGGGGGCATCCCATTCTGTGACTACAGCAGCCTCTGTTTAAGACCATATAACCATTTGCTCTTATTATATTTGAAATTAGCCTGATAAAGACACTTTTGCTGGGCATAGCACTACTTGTCCCTGCCAGGGCATCCCATTCTGTGACTAAAGCAGCCTCTGTTTAAGACCATATAACCATTTGCTCTTATTATATTTGAAATTAGGCCTGATAAAGACACTTTTGCTGGGCATAGTACTACTGGATCTTTTTTGGGGGCATCCCATTCTGTGACTAAAGCAGCCTCTGTTTAAGACCATATAACCATTTGCTCTTATTATATTTGAAATTAGCCTGATAAAGACACTTTTGCTGGGCATAGCACTACTTGTCCCTGCCAGGGCATCCCATTCTGTGACTAAAGCAGCCTCTGTTTAAGACCATATAACCATTTGCTCTTATTATATTTGAAATTAGCCTGATAAAGACACTTTTGTTGGGCATAGTACTACTGGATCTTTTTTGGGGGCATCCCATTCTGTGACTACAGCAGCCTCTGTTTAAGACCATATAACCATTTGCTCTTATTATATTTGAAATTAGGCCTGATAAAGACACTTTTGCTGGGCATAGCACTACTTGTCCCTGCCAGGGCATCCCATTCTGTGACTAAAGCAGCCTCTGTTTAAGACCATATAACCATTTGCTCTTATTATATTTGAAATTAGGCCTGATAAAGACACTTTTGCTGGGCATAGCACTACTTGTCCCTGCCAGGGCATCCCATTCTGTGACTAAAGCAGCCTCTGTTTAAGACCATATAACCATTTGCTCTTATTATATTTGAAATTAGCCTGATAAAGACACTTTTGCTGGGCATAGTACTACTGGATCTTTTTTGGGGGCATCCCATTCTGTGACTAAAGCAGCCTCTGTTTAAGACCATATAACCATTTGCTCTTATTATATTTGAAATTAGCCTGATAAAGACACTTTTGCTGGGCATAGTACTACTGGATCTTTTTTGGGGGCATCCCATTCTGTGACTACAGCAGCCTCTGTTTAAGACCATATAACCATTTGCTCTTATTATATTTCAAATTAGCCTGATAAAGACACTTTTGCTGGGCATAGCACTACTTGTCCCTGCCAGGGCATCCCATTCTGTGACTAAAGCAGCCTCTGTTTAAGACCATATAACCATTTGCTCTTATTATATTTGAAATTAGGCCTGATAAAGACACTTTTGCTGGGCATAGTACTACTGGATCTTTTTTGGGGGCATCCCATTCTGTGACTAAAGCAGCCTCTGTTTAAGACCATATAACCATTTGCTCTTATTATATTTGAAATTAGCCTGATAAAGACACTTTTGCTGGGCATAGTACTACTGGATCTTTTTTGGGGGCATCCCATTCTGTGACTAAAGCAGCCTCTGTTTAAGACCATATAACCATTTGCTCTTATTATATTTGAAATTAGCCTGATAAAGACACTTTTGCTGGGCATAGTACTACTGGATCTTTTTTGGGGGCATCCAATTCTGTGACTACAGCAGCCTCTGTTTAAGACCATATAACCATTTGCTCTTATTATATTTGAAATTAGGCCTGATAAAGACACTTTTGCTGGGCATAGCACTACTTGTCCCTGCCAGGGCATCCCATTCTGTGACTAAAGCAGCCTCTGTTTAAGACCATATAACCATTTGCTCTTATTATATTTGAAATTAGGCCTGATAAAGACCCTTTTGCTGGGCATAGTACTACTGGATCTTTTTGGGGGGCATCCCATTCTGTGACTAAAGCAGCCTCTGTTTAAGACCATATAACCATTTGCTCTTATTATATTTGAAATTAGGCCTGATAAAGACACTTTTGCTGGGCATAGCACTACTTGTCCCTGCCAGGGCATCCCATTCTGTGACTAAAGCAGCCTCTGTTTAAGACCATATAACCATTTGCTCTTATTATATTTCAAATTAGGCCTGATAAAGACACTTTTGCTGGGCATAGCACTACTTGTCCCTGCCAGGGCATCCCATTCTGTGACTAAAGCAGCCTCTGTTTAAGACCATATAACCATTTGCTCTTATTATATTTGAAATTAGGCCTGATAAAGACACTTTTGCTGGGCATAGCACTACTTGTCCCTGCCAGGGCATCCCATTCTGTGACTAAAGCAGCCTCTGTTTAAGACCATATAACCATTTGCTCTTATTATATTTGAAATTAGGCCTGATAAAGACACTTTTGCTGGGCATAGTACTACTGGATCTTTTTTGGGGGCATCCCATTCTGTGACTAAAGCAGCCTCTGTTTAAGACCATATAACCATTTGCTCTTATTATATTTGAAATTAGCCTGATAAAGACACTTTTGCTGGGCATAGTACTACTGGATCTTTTTTGGGGGCATCCCATTCTGTGACTACAGCAGCCTCTGTTTAAGACCATATAACCATTTGCTCTTATTATATTTGAAATTAGGCCTGATAAAGACACTTTTGCTGGGCATAGCACTACTTGTCCCTGCCAGGGCATCCCATTCTGTGACTAAAGCAGCCTCTGTTTAAGACCATATAACCATTTGCTCTTATTATATTTGAAATTAGAATGATAAAGACACTTTTGCTGGGCATAGTACTACTGGATCTTTTTTGGGGGCATCCCATTCTGTGACTAAAGCAGCCTCTGTTTAAGACCATATAACCATTTGCTCTTATTATATTTGAAATTAGCCTGATAAAGACACTTTTGCTGGGCATAGTACTACTGGATCTTTTTTGGGGGCATCCCATTCTGTGACTACAGCAGCCTCTGTTTAAGACCATATAACCATTTGCTCTTATTATATTTGAAATTAGCCTGATAAAGACACTTTTGCTGGGCATAGCACTACTTGTCCCTGCCAGGGCATCCCATTCTGTGACTAAAGCAGCCTCTGTTTAAGACCATATAACCATTTGCTCTTATTATATTTGAAATTAGGCCTGATAAAGACACTTTTGCTGGGCATAGTACTACTGGATCTTTTTTGGGGGCATCCCATTCTGTGACTAAAGCAGCCTCTGTTTAAGACCATATAACCATTTGCTCTTATTTTATTTGAAATTAGCCTGATAAAGACACTTTTGCTGGGCATAGTACTACTGGATCTTTTTTGGGGGCATCCCATTCTGTGACTAAAGCAGCCTCTGTTTAAGACCATATAACCATTTGCTCTTATTATATTTGAAATTAGCCTGATAAAGACACTTTTGCTGGGCATAGTACTACTGGATCTTTTTTGGGGGCATCCCATTCTGTGACTACAGCAGCCTCTGTTTAAGACCATATAACCATTTGCTCTTATTATATTTGAAATTAGCCTGATAAAGACACTTTTGCTGGGCATAGTACTACTGGATCTTTTTTGGGGGCATCCCATTCTGTGACTACAGCAGCCTCTGTTTAAGACCATATAACCATTTGCTCTTATTATATTTGAAATTAGGCCTGATAAAGACACTTTTGCTGGGCATAGCACTACTTGTCCCTGCCAGGGCATCCCATTCTGTGACTAAAGCAGCCTCTGTTTAAGACCATATAACCATTTGCTCTTATTATATTTGAAATTAGGCCTGATAAAGACACTTTTGCTGGGCATAGCACTACTTGTCCCTGCCAGGGCATCCCATTCTGTGACTAAAGTAGCCTCTGTTTAAGACCATATAACCATTTGCTCTTATTATATTTGAAATTAGGCCTGATAAAGACACTTTTGCTGGGCATAGTACTACTGGATCTTTTTTGGGGGCATCCCATTCTGTGACTAAAGCAGCCTCTGTTTAAGACCATATAACCATTTGCTCTTATTATATTTGAAATTAGGCCTGATAAAGACACTTTTGCTGGGCATAGCACTACTTGTCCCTGCCAGGGCATCCCATTCTGTGACTACAGCAGCCTCTGTTTAAGACCATATAACCATTTGCTCTTATTATATTTGAAATTAGGCCTGATAAAGACACTTTTGCTGGGCATAGCACTACTTGTCCCTTCCAGGGCATCCCATTCTGTGACTAAAGCAGCCTCTGTTTAAGACCATATAACCATTTGCTCTTATTATATTTGAAATTAGGCCTGATAAAGACACTTTTGCTGGGCATAGCACTACTTGTCCCTGCCAGGGCATCCCATTCTGTGACTAAAGCAGCCTCTGTTTAAGACCATATAACCATTTGCTCTTATTATATTTGAAATTAGCCTGATAAAGACACTTTTGCTGGGCATAGTACTACTGGATCTTTTTTGGGGGCATCCCATTCTGTGACTAAAGCAGCCTCTGTTTAAGACCATATAACCATTTGCTCTTATTATATTTGAAATTAGCCTGATAAAGACACTTTTGCTGGGCATAGTACTACTGGATCTTTTTTGGGGGCATCCCATTCTGTGACTACAGCAGCCTCTGTTTAAGACCATATAACCATTTGCTCTTATTATATTTGAAATTAGCCTGATAAAGACACTTTTGCTGGGCATAGCACTACTTGTCCCTGCCAGGGCATCCCATTCTGTGACTAAAGCAGCCTCTGTTTAAGACCATATAACCATTTGCTCTTATTATATTTGAAATTAGGCCTGATAAAGACACTTTTGCTGGGCATAGTACTACTGGATCTTTTTTGGGGGCATCCCATTCTGTGACTAAAGCAGCCTCTGTTTAAGACCATATAACCATTTGCTCTTATTATATTTGAAATTAGCCTAATAAAGACACTTTTGCTGGGCATAGCACTACTTGTCCCTGCCAGGGCATCCCATTCTGTGACTAAAGCAGCCTCTGTTTAAGACCATATAACCATTTGCTCTTATTATATTTGAAATTAGCCTGATAAAGACACTTTTGCTGGGCATAGTCTTACTGCTGCCTGCCAGGTGCTCTCTGGTTTTTGGGACATCCCATTCTGTAACATACCATTAGCCTCTGCATTTACTGTAAGCTGCACAGTTATTTAAAGAAATTTGGCCTGTATGTGCCTGCTAACACACTGCTGCTGTGTGCATATATACTGATCTCAAGTCTGCTGGGGGCATCCCATTCTGTAACATACCATTAGCCTCTGCATTTACTGTAAGCTGCACAGTTATTTAAAGAAATTTGGCCTGTATGAGCCTGCTAACACACTGCTGCTGTGTGCATATATACTGATCTCAAGTCTGCTGGGGGCATCCCATTCTGTAACATACCATTAGCCTCTGCATTTACTGTAAGCTGCACAGTTATTTAAAGAAATTTGGCCTGTATGAGCCTGCTAACACACTGCTGCTGTGTGCATATATACTGATCTCAAGTCTGCTTGGGTCATCCCATTCTGTAACATACCATTAGCCTCTGCATTTACTGTAAGCTGCACAGTTATTTAAAGAAATTTGGCCTGTATGAGCCTGCTAACACACTGCTGCTGTGTGCATATATACTGATCTCAAGTCTGCTGGGGGCATCCCATTCTGTAACATACCATTAGCCTCTGCATTTACTGTAAGCTGCACAGTTATTTAAAGAAATTTGGCCTGTATGAGCCTGCTAACACACTGCTGCTGTGTGCATATATACTGATCTCAAGTCTGCTGGGGGCATCCCATTCTGTAACATACCATTAGCCTCTGCATTTACTGTAAGCTGCACAGTTATTTAAAGAAATTTGGCCTGTATGAGCCTGCTAACACACTGCTGCTGTGTGCATATATACTGATCTCAAGTCTGCTTGGGGCATCCCATTCTGTAACATACCATTAGCCTCTGCATTAACTGTAAGCTGCACAGTTATTTAAAGAAATTTGGCCTGTATGAGCCTGCTAACACACTGCTGCTGTGTGCATATATACTGGTCTCAAGTCTGCTTGGGGCATCCCATTCTGTAACATACCATTAGCCTCTGCATTAACTGTAAGCTGCACAGTTATTTAAAGAAATTTGGCCTGTATGAGCCTGCTAACACACTGCTGCTGTGTGCATATATACTGATCTCAAGTCTGCTTGGGGCATCCCATTCTGTAACATACCATTAACCTCTGCATTAACTGTAAGCTGCACAGTTATTTAAAGAAATTTGGCCTGTATGAGCCTGCTAACACACTGCTGCTGTGTGCATATATACTGATCTCAAGTCTGCTTGGGGCATCCCATTCTGTAACATACCATTAGCCTCTGCATTAACTGTAAGCTGCACAGTTATTTAAAGAAATTTGGCCTGTATGAGCCTGCTAACACACTGCTGCTGTGTGCATATATACTGATCTCAAGTCTGCTTGGGGCATCCCATTCTGTAACATAACATAACCTACCTACCATACTAAGCAGCTCTCTTATTTAAACTAAGCAGGCCTCTTGGAGGCTGATTGTCCACTTTTGGGTGTGCATTTATATTCGGTTTCATATACAGTGGGGTATCCCAATTTGTAAGATAACCTACCCCAACCATGTAAACTAAATAGGCCTGTTGCAGCCTGAGTTTCTCTGCTTGCGTATGGCCTGCATTACAATCTGTCTCTTTCAATGACACTGCTGCCTGGGGTATCCCAATTTGTAAGATAACCTACCCCAACCATGTAAACTAAAGGTTACGTCCTTCCAGAAGGAAAACTTATGCCGAACACTATTTTTGTTAGGGGCATTGACCTTTGGATTGATCGGCATGAAATTAATTTTTTTTTTCAAAGTATGGCGCTGTAAAGAAGGTCAAAATGATGTCTCATACTTGGATTATTGTTACTTTTTGTTCAGCTTGAAATATAACAGGCCACACGGGCATCCCAAGGCACATGCTATTTTAAACCTATCTGTTATACAACATAAGCGTTGATCAGGCTACTTCAGTTTGCACTTGTTTTTGACTGCTTTTAATAAACCAGGCCGCAGGGCACCCCAAAGCTGCACCTTGCACCCTATCTGGTATACAACATAAGCGTTGATCAGCATCAGCTTCATTAAGCTACTTCAGTTTGCACTTCCTTTTTGACTGCTTTCATTTAACCAGGCCGCAGGGCACCCCAAAGCTGCACCTTGCACCCTACCTGTTTATACTAAATAAGCATCTACAGCCTCAGCTTTATTAAGTTATTGCATTTTGAATTGGTTTTGGTCTGCTTTAAATACACCAGGCCGCAGGGCATCCCAAACCTGCATGTTGCACCCCATCTGTTATACTAAATAAGCGTTGATCAGCATCAGCTTTATTAAGCTATTGCATTTTGCATTGGTTTTTGTACTGCTGCCAAAACACTAGCCCATATGGGCATCCCAAACCAGCACATGTCACCCTATCTGTTATACTAAATAAGCTTCTACAGGCCCTTTTTTTTATTTATTTATTTTTATTTATATAGAGCTGCAATAGCTTATATTGTGAGGTTAATTTGCCATTTTGCAGCATAATATAGAGCAGCCCCTGTGTAAATCTGAGGGGCAATAGCTTATATAGTGAGGTAAATTTGCCATTTTGCTTCGTTATATAGAGCAGCCCAGTTGCCATCTAAATCAACTACTGTCCGGCCAGTACAGCTTTTCCAGGGCAAACTCTGCTAGTTGCGGGCACAAGTCAAGTTTGGCTTCCCAGCAAATCCAGTGGATCTTGAAGGTGTGTTGGCATGGTCATGTCAAGGTATGACATGACCTGCTGTTTGAGGTCCAGCTCCAGGTCTTCCTGCTGCTCATGAGTAGACTCACTATGCGGGTGTAGAAAGCTACTCACTAGCGACTGAAGACTGAGGCTGCTGCTGATGGAGCTGCTGCTGCTGCTCCTTCCACCCCCCCAGCAGCCATGTCAGTGGAAGGTGATCGCAGAGGTCCCCCCGAGTCAGACCTGCGGGAGTATGGGCCATGGCGCAGATAGACATCGCCCAACTGACTACGTGGGATGTCTCTGTAGTAGGTCAGTTTGTCCTCCCTCTCAGTGGGCGTAAAAAATGCCCCCATTTTGTGCCGGAAGCGAGGGTCCAATAAGTTGGAGAGCCAGAAGTCTTCCCACTGACAAATGGAGACAATTCTGCGCTCACTAGTACGCATGCATGTGAGCATGCATCGTGCCATTTGTGCAAGTGACTCGGAGGGACTACCTGTCTCCATCTCCACTGTAAACTGCCATGGTGTGTCTGGGTCCTCTGTCTCGCCTTACTCACAACCCTCTAGCTCCTGTGGCTGCTCCTGCTCCTCCTCTCCTGTCAGATGACTAGATAAAATGGTCATTTTGTGAAACCTAAACTGTGGTTTGCTGTGCCCCACCCCCTCCTCCTCCTCCACTTCAGCCCCCACAGGCTTCATGTGGCTGTGAAATGTATGTGCCATGTCTCCAGTGCCCTGACCAGCCATGGTTTCCAACATGTGTTGTAGTACATGAAGCAGTGGAATCTCATCGTTCATCTCATAGTCCTGGCAACTGACTAATAACGTAGCTTCCTCAAAGGGCCTGAGCAAACGGTCGGTGTCACGTATGAGCTGCCAATGGTTTACATTGAATTTACACAGGGTTGTCCCCCTATCCGTTTGGATCATCCAGAAATCCGTGATGGCTTTTCTCTGTTCCTATAGTGCAGTGGTCCTCAACCCTGTCCTCAAGGCCCACCAACATGTCATGTTTTTTGGATCTCCAAATAGCCAGCTCTATTGCTCTGCAGCTGCACTAATTACTCCACCTGTGCATCTTTGTGGAGATCTGCAAAACCTGGCCTGTTGGTGGGCCTTGAGGACAGGGTTGGGGACCACTGCTATAGTGGATCCTGCATATGGAGGGTGGAATTCCAACGGGTGGAAACATCGCAAATCAGACTATGGTGGGGTACACCGTTGTGACGCTGAGGCTCAATAAGGTTGTGCTTGGTGGTGTAGGAGTGCCAGAAGTGCATGCTAACTTTCTTTCCTGTTGTTCGGATGTCTTTCAGATGGGGGCAAGACTTCAGAAAACGCTTGACAACTAGACTGAACACGTGTGCCATGTCAGGACGCATGACTCTGGCTTCCTTGTCGCAGCGCAAACAAGATGTTCTTCCAAGTGTAATGCAGCAGGCTGGACTTATGGTGACGCTGTCTGAGAGGAGAAATCCCTCAGACATCAAGATTAAAAATTCCAAGAATTTTTGAGGGCTAATTATTCAGAGGCAAATGATAGCTAGTTGTTTCTGATTTAATTACAAGGTGGAAACACACCCTCAAACAAAACTTCACTTTGGCAATACCATTGCATTTGTCTATTCATAATTTTATGTATATACACTAACTAACCTACTTTTTCTCCACAGGATGCTGCATGAAACACTGCCACATCGCTGAGTAGCTGATTTTTCCGAACAACAGTCTGCAATAATTTGCTGCTGCTGCTGCTGCCGCCGCCACCGCCGCAGACTCCAGGGACCCTCTTCCACTACCTCGGCTTGCAACACCTCCTCCCACGACACTCTCCTCATCACTAATTGCCGGCTAGTGGAAGAAGAGGCGAGTGTCTCCTCCACTTCTTGGCTGGGCAGTAGCTGCTGAATTTTATGATTATCAGATCTTCATCAATGGATAGTGGAGCTGAACCCAAAGCATAACAGACAGACAGTTGACTGGGGGTGTCAGATGCCACTTGTGATGCAGTGGACTGCTTTTGCAGCACTTCGAGACAAAGTTGCTTCATTGGCTGACACAATGACTGGTAAAGCTGTGGAACATATGGTTGAAAAGCAAGAATAACCATTTGTTTTTATATGAAAAAGACCCTGGTTTATACAGATTTTTTTTTTTTCCAGAGACTGCCCTGCGTGGAAATGAATGGCGCATGGATCATCCAAGCTTTCCTCCCAACAATGCCTGATGTATTCCAGTAGATTGATGACGGGGCCAGACCTACACTAAAGAAAGATGGATCGTGCAAAACAGATTTAAGGCGCTGCTCTCCAGTTACAGACATTCCTCCGCATCGGACCACAAGTAAGTATTAATAAAAAATCCTTTACGTTACGCTTACTTTTTATTAATATTCTTCGGATAAGACGGATCAGACATGATTCCAGATTAAAAATTCCAAGAATTTTTGAGGGCTAATTAGTCAGAGGCAATGATACCTTCTTGTTTCTGATTTAATTAAAAGGTGGAAACACACCCTCAAACAAAACTTCACTTTGGCAATACTTTTGCATTTGTTTATTCATAATTTTATGTAGATATTACTAACTAAGCTACTTTTTCTCCACATGACTCTCCACAGGGTGTGATTCATCCAATTTTTGGGCTCCTGAAGCCAACTCCAGTGTATATTTGGGCTCCTGCTGCTGCCAACTCCAGGGTGTGATTCATCCAATTTTTGGGCTCCTGAAGCCAACCCCAGGGTCTCTTTAAAGTAATATTTGGGCTCCTGCTGCTGCTGCTGCCAACTCCAGGGTGTGATTCATCCAATTTTTGGGCTCCTGAAGCCAACCCCAGGGTCTCTTTGAAGTAATATTTGGGCTCCTGCTGCTGCTGCTGCCTACTTCTGCCAACTCCAGGGTGTGATTCATCCAATTTTTGGGCTCCTGAGGCCAACCCCAGGGTCTCTTTAAAGTAATATTTGGGCTCCTGCTGCTGCTTGCAACTCCAGGGTGTGATTCATCCAATTTTTGGGCTCCTGAGGCCAACCCCAGTGTCTCTTTAAAGTAATATTTGGGCTCCTGCTGCTGCTGTCAACTCCTGCCAACTCCAGGGTGTGATTCATCCAATTTTTGGGCTCCTGAAGCCAACCCCAGGGTCTCTTTGAAGTAATATTTGGGCTCCTGCTGCTGCTGCTGCTGCCAACTTCTGCCAACTCCAGGGTGTGATTCATCCAATTTTTGGGCTCCTGAAGCCAACCCCAGTGTCTCTTTTAAGTAATGTTTGGGCTCCTGCTGCTGCTGTCAACTCCTGCCAACTCCAGGGTGTGATTCATCCAATTTTTGGGCTCCTGAAGCCAACCCCAGTGTCTCTTTTAAGTAATGTTTGGGCTCCTGCTGCTGCTGCCAACTTCTGCCAACTCCAGGGTGTGATTCATCCAATTTTTGGGCTCCTGAGGCCAACCCCAGTGTCTCTTTAAAGTAATATTTGGGCTCCTGCTGCTGCTGCTGCCAACTCCAGGGTGTGATTCATCCAATTTTTGGGCTCCTGAAGCAAACCCCAGTGTCTCTTTTAAGTAATGTTTGGGCTCCTGCTGCTGCTGTCAACTCCTGCCAACTCCAGGGTGTGATTCATCCAATTTTTGGGCTCCTGAAGCCAACCCCAGTGTCTCTTTTAAGTAATGTTTGGGCTCCTGCTGCTGCTGCCAACTTCTGCCAACTCCAGGGTGTGATTCATCCAATTTTTGGG
This sequence comes from Gastrophryne carolinensis, assembly GCA_027917425.1. Lineage (NCBI taxonomy): Eukaryota > Metazoa > Chordata > Amphibia > Anura > Microhylidae > Gastrophryne > Gastrophryne carolinensis. The sequence continues at coordinate 576,160,479 of CM051235.1, forward strand.
CTCCTGAGGCCAACCCCAGTGTCTCTTTAAAGTAATATTTGGGCTCCTGCTGCTGCTGCTGCCAACTCCAGGGTGTGATTCATCCAATTTTTGGGCTCCTGAAGCCAACCCCAGTGTCTCTTTTAAGTAATGTTTGGGCTCCTGCTGCTGCTGTCAACTCCTGCCAACTCCAGGGTGTGATTCATCCAATTTTTGGGCTCCTGAAGCCAACTCCAGTGTATATTTGGGCTCCTGCTGCTGCTGCTGTCAACTCCTGCCAACTCCAGGGTGTGATTCATCCAATTTTTGGGCTCCTGAAGCCAACTCCAGTGTATATTTGGGCTCCTGCTGCTGCTGCTGCCAACTTCTGCCAACTCCAGGGTGTGATTCATCCAATTTTTGGGCTCCTGAAGCCAACTCCAGTGTATATTTGGGCTCCTGCTGCTGCTGCTGCCAACTTCTGCCAACTCCAGGGTGTGATTCATCCAATTTTTGGGCTCCTGAGGCCAACTCCAGTGTATATTTGGGCTCCTGCTGCTGCTGCTGCCAACTCCAGGGTGTGATTCATCCAATTTTTGGGCTCCTGAGGCCAACCCCAGGGTCTCTTTAAAGTAATATTTGGGCTCTTGCTGCTGCTGCCAACTCCAGGGTGTGATTCATCCAATTTTTGGGCTCCTGAAGCCAACCCCAGGGTCTCTTTAAAGTAATGTTTGGGCTCCTGCTGCTGCTGCCAACTCCAGGGTGTGATTCATCCAATTTTTGGGCTCCTGCTGCTGCCAACTCCAGTGTCTCTTTAAAGCAATGTTTGGGCTCCTTCTGCCCCTCATAGTGATGCCACTTCAACTCTCTTGAATTCAATTGTGCCGCTCTGCGATTCTATTAGCGATGCCTCTGATCTGCATGTGATATTTCTTCAAAGTATTATTTAACTAACCCAGCACGCATCCTGTGCGTGTTACAGCAAGGCAGAATGGTTTACAACCCTATTGAGGCTCTAGGAGGCTCAGAAATAGCCGTTTTTAATAGCGATTCGTCGCGAATTTATTCGGGTCGAACCGATTTTTGTCGGAAAATTCGGCGAATCAGTCGAATCGAATTTTTCAAAAGTTCGCTCATCTCTACTTGTGATCTAATGCAAAATCGTGAAGCAGTAACACACCTGCCAACAACTTCACACAGCATTTCTCATGTTTAAGCTGACCTCACGACTAAGATGACCATTTCTTCAGAGGGATACATTTGGGCCGGTTAAATTGTGACAGCTTAACAAATCACTAGGTTAATTTTTGATAGCGACAACATTGGTCACACATCACACAGTGTTGTCCCTATCGAAACTTAACCTAGCGATTTGTTAAGCTGTCACAATTTAACCATCCCAAATTTGTCACTCTGAAAATATCTTACTCATGTTATGCCTTCATTGTTGTAGCATACTGTAAGAGTCTTCAGTAATTGTTGCCTCGTGTGGCATGAATTCTAGTAATAAAACACATCATAGTGTGTGACCCCATGTGTTGCCATTGCTTGGACATTTGTTTGGTATCAGGATCATGGTGGTGGATCCATAACAATTCCAGAATAGAAGGCTCCTGGATTTTCTCTAAGCATGTCTAAATCATCTTGGCTAAATTGCTGGCGCTATGTTTTTGACATGAGGCCCCCATGAGGAACTGACCTTTGACATCATCAAAAAATTATGAATAATAGTAGAAACTAGGGATGAGCGAATCGATCCGGACGAACCCGGATTCGATCCGAATTTCAGGAAAAATTCGATTCGGATCGAATCCGAATTTCCCCGCGATTCGATCACTCGAAGTTTTCCTTTAACATCCATTCATTTACATTACAGGCATTCTAAGATGGCGGGCGGGACATGTCTGGACATGTATCCCGCGCCAGTGCAAGCTGGGGCAGTCACATGCAGCCTATCAGCAGCCAGCAAGCCCGGTGACGTCACACAGCGGTATTTAACGGCGGCCATCTTGCTTTTCCTCATTTCTCTATTGCATTCGTGACAGACAGACAGAACGCTGTGTAGCTGAGGCAGTTAGACAGGCTGGAGACAGGGACAGACAGGGACAGGCTGGAGACAGGCAGGAGACAGGCAGGAGACAGACAGGAGACAGACAGAAAGCCAGGGAAAGGTAGGAAAAACGGAGCTGGCTGACAGGGAGATTTTTTTTTTTTCATCCAGCCTTTGTTAGCGTTTTCAGGCTGCTTATAGTAACTAACTGTGCATATATACTGAACTGATCTTAAGTCTGCTGTGAGGCATCCCATTCTGTGACTAAAGCAGCCTCTGTTTAAGACCATATAAGCATTTGCTCTTATCATATTTGAAATTAGCCTGATAAAGACACTTTTGCTGGCCAAAGCACTACTGTACCCTGCCAGCTCGATTCCTGCCCGGGGCATCCCATTCTGTGACTACAGCAGCCTCTGTTTAAGACCATATAAGCATTTGCTCTTATCATATTTGAAATTAGCCTGATAAAGACACTTTTGCTGGCCAAAGCACTACTGTACCCTGCCAGCTCGATTCCTGCCCGGGGCATCCCATTCTGTGACTAAAGCAGCCTCTGTTTAAGACCATATAAGCATTTGCTCTTATCATATTTGAAATTAGGCCTGATAAAGACACTTTTGCTGGCCAAAGCACTACTGTACCCTGCCAGCTCGATTCCTGCCCGGGGCATCCCATTCTGTGACTAAAGCAGCCTCTGTTTAAGACCATATAAGCATTTGCTCTTATCATATTTGAAATTAGCCTGATAAAGACACTTTTGCTGGCCAAAGCACTACTGTACCCTGCCAGCTCGATTCCTGCCCGGGGCATCCCATTCTGTGACTAAAGCAGCCTCTGTTTAAGACCATATAAGCATTTGCTCTTATCATATTTGAAATTAGGCCTGATAAAGACACTTTTGCTGGCCAAAGCACTACTGTACCCTGCCAGCTCGATTCCTGCCCGGGGCATCCCATTCTGTGACTAAAGCAGCCTCTGTTTAAGACCATATAAGCATTTGCTCTTATCATATTTGAAATTAGCCTGATAAAGACACTTTTGCTGGCCAAAGCACTACTGTACCCTGCCAGCTCGATTCCTGCCCGGGGGAATCATATTCTGTGACTAAAGCAGCCTCTGTTTAAGACCATATAAGCATTTGCTCTTATCATATTTGAAATTAGCCTGATAAAGACACTTTTGCTGGCCAAAGCACTACTGTACCCTGCCAGCTCGATTCCTGCCCGGGGCATCCCATTCTGTGACTAAAGCAGCCTCTGTTTAAGACCATATAAGCATTTGCTCTTATCATATTTGAAATTAGCCTGATAAAGACACTTTTGCTGGCCAAAGCACTACTGTACCCTGCCAGCTCGATTCCTGCCCGGGGCATCCCATTCTGTGACTAAAGCAGCCTCTGTTTAAGACCATATAAGCATTTGCTCTTATCATATTTGAAATTAGGCCTGATAAAGACACTTTTGCTGGCCAAAGCACTACTGTACCCTGCCAGCTCGATTCCTGCCCGGGGCATCCCATTCTGTGACTAAAGCAGCCTCTGTTTAAGACCATATAAGCATTTGCTCTTATCATATTTGAAATTAGCCTGATAAAGACACTTTTGCTGGCCAAAGCACTACTGTACCCTGCCAGCTCGATTCCTGCCCGGGGCATCCCATTCTGTGACTAAAGCAGCCTCTGTTTAAGACCATATAAGCATTTGCTCTTATCATATTTGAAATTAGGCCTGATAAAGACACTTTTGCTGGCCAAAGCACTACTGTACCCTGCCAGCTCGATTCCTGCCCGGGGCATCCCATTCTGTGACTAAAGCAGCCTCTGTTTAAGACCATATAAGCATTTGCTCTTATCATATTTGAAATTAGCCTGATAAAGACACTTTTGCTGGCCAAAGCACTACTGTACCCTGCCAGCTCGATTCCTGCCCGGGGGAATCATATTCTGTGACTAAAGCAGCCTCTGTTTAAGACCATATAAGCATTTGCTCTTATCATATTTGAAATTAGCCTGATAAAGACACTTTTGCTGGCCAAAGCACTACTGTACCCTGCCAGCTCGATTCCTGCCCGGGGCATCCCATTCTGTGACTAAAGCAGCCTCTGTTTAAGACCATATAAGCATTTGCTCTTATCATATTTGAAATTAGGCCTGATAAAGACACTTTTGCTGGCCAAAGCACTACTGTACCCTGCCAGCTCGATTCCTGCCCGGGGCATCCCATTCTGTGACTACAGCAGCCTCTGTTTAAGACCATATAAGCATTTGCTCTTATCATATTTGAAATTAGCCTGATAAAGACACTTTTGCTGGCCAAAGCACTACTGTACCCTGCCAGCTCGATTCCTGCCCGGGGCATCCCATTCTGTGACTAAAGCAGCCTCTGTTTAAGACCATATAAGCATTTGCTCTTATCATATTTGAAATTAGCCTGATAAAGACACTTTTGCTGGCCAAAGCACTACTGTACCCTGCCAGCTCGATTCCTGCCTGGGGCATCCCATTCTGTGACTAAAGCAGCCTCTGTTTAAGACCATATAAGCATTTGCTCTTATCATATTTGAAATTAGGCCTGATAAAGACACTTTTGCTGGCCAAAGCACTACTGTACCCTGCCAGCTCGATTCCTGCCCGGGGCATCCCATTCTGTGACTAAAGCAGCCTCTGTTTAAGACCATATAAGCATTTGCTCTTATCATATTTGAAATTAGCCTGATAAAGACACTTTTGCTGGCCAAAGCACTACTGTACCCTGCCAGCTCGATTCCTGCCCGGGGCATCCCATTCTGTGACTACAGCAGCCTCTGTTTAAGACCATATAAGCATTTGCTCTTATCATATTTGAAATTAGCCTGATAAAGACACTTTTGCTGGCCAAAGCACTACTGTACCCTGCCAGCTCGATTCCTGCCCGGGGCATCCCATTCTGTGACTAAAGCAGCCTCTGTTTAAGACCATATAAGCATTTGCTCTTATCATATTTGAAATTAGGCCTGATAAAGACACTTTTGCTGGCCAAAGCACTACTGTACCCTGCCAGCTCGATTCCTGCCCGGGGCATCCCATTCTGTGACTAAAGCAGCCTCTGTTTAAGACCATATAAGCATTTGCTCTTATCATATTTGAAATTAGCCTGATAAAGACACTTTTGCTGGCCAAAGCACTACTGTACCCTGCCAGCTCGATTCCTGCCCGGGGCATCCCATTCTGTGACTAAAGCAGCCTCTGTTTAAGACCATATAAGCATTTGCTCTTATCATATTTGAAATTAGGCCTGATAAAGACACTTTTGCTGGCCAAAGCACTACTGTACCCTACCAGCTCGATTCCTGCCCGGGGCATCCCATTCTGTGACTAAAGCAGCCTCTGTTTAAGACCATATAAGCATTTGCTCTTATCATATTTGAAATTAGCCTGATAAAGACACTTTTGCTGGCCAAAGCACTACTGTACCCTGCCAGCTCGATTCCTGCCCGGGGCATCCCATTCTGTGACTACAGCAGCCTCTGTTTAAGACCATATAAGCATTTGCTCTTATCATATTTGAAATTAGCCTGATAAAGACACTTTTGCTGGCCAAAGCACTACTGTACCCTGCCAGCTCGATTCCTGCCCGGGGCATCCCATTCTGTGACTAAAGCAGCCTCTGTTTAAGACCATATAAGCATTTGCTCTTATCATATTTGAAATTAGGCCTGATAAAGACACTTTTGCTGGCCAAAGCACTACTGTACCCTGCCAGCTCGATTCCTGCCCGGGGCATCCCATTCTGTGACTACAGCAGCCTCTGTTTAAGACCATATAAGCATTTGCTCTTATCATATTTGAAATTAGCCTGATAAAGACACTTTTGCTGGCCAAAGCACTACTGTACCCTGCCAGCTCGATTCCTGCCCGGGGCATCCCATTCTGTGACTAAAGCAGCCTCTGTTTAAGACCATATAAGCATTTGCTCTTATCATATTTGAAATTAGGCCTGATAAAGACACTTTTGCTGGCCAAAGCACTACTGTACCCTGCCAGCTCGATTCCTGCCCGGGGCATCCCATTCTGTGACTAAAGCAGCCTCTGTTTAAGACCATATAAGCATTTGCTCTTATCATATTTGAAATTAGCCTGATAAAGACACTTTTGCTGGCCAAAGCACTACTGTACCCTGCCAGCTCGATTCCTGCCCGGGGGAATCATATTCTGTGACTAAAGCAGCCTCTGTTTAAGACCATATAAGCATTTGCTCTTATCATATTTGAAATTAGCCTGATAAAGACACTTTTGCTGGCCAAAGCACTACTGTACCCTGCCAGCTCGATTCCTGCCCGGGGCATCCCATTCTGTGACTAAAGCAGCCTCTGTTTAAGACCATATAAGCATTTGCTCTTATCATATTTGAAATTAGGCCTGATAAAGACACTTTTGCTGGCCAAAGCACTACTGTACCCTGCCAGCTCGATTCCTGCCCGGGGCATCCCATTCTGTGACTAAAGCAGCCTCTGTTTAAGACCATATAAGCATTTGCTCTTATCATATTTGAAATTAGCCTGATAAAGACACTTTTGCTGGCCAAAGCACTACTGTACCCTGCCAGCTCGATTCCTGCCCGGGGCATCCCATTCTGTGACTAAAGCAGCCTCTGTTTAAGACCATATAAGCATTTGCTCTTATCATATTTGAAATTAGGCCTGATAAAGACACTTTTGCTGGCCAAAGCACTACTGTACCCTGCCAGCTCGATTCCTGCCCGGGGCATCCCATTCTGTGACTACAGCAGCCTCTGTTTAAGACCATATAAGCATTTGCTCTTATCATATTTGAAATTAGCCTGATAAAGACACTTTTGCTGGCCAAAGCACTACTGTACCCTGCCAGCTCGATTCCTGCCCGGGGCATCCCATTCTGTGACTAAAGCAGCCTCTGTTTAAGACCATATAAGCATTTGCTCTTATCATATTTGAAATTAGCCTGATAAAGACACTTTTGCTGGCCAAAGCACTACTGTACCCTGCCAGCTCGATTCCTGCCCGGGGCATCCCATTCTGTGACTAAAGCAGCCTCTGTTTAAGACCATATAAGCATTTGCTCTTATCATATTTGAAATTAGGCCTGATAAAGACACTTTTGCTGGCCAAAGCACTACTGTACCCTGCCAGCTCGATTCCTGCCCGGGGCATCCCATTCTGTGACTAAAGCAGCCTCTGTTTAAGACCATATAAGCATTTGCTCTTATCATATTTGAAATTAGCCTGATAAAGACACTTTTGCTGGCCAAAGCACTACTGTACCCTGCCAGCTCGATTCCTGCCCGGGGCATCCCATTCTGTGACTACAGCAGCCTCTGTTTAAGACCATATAAGCATTTGCTCTTATCATATTTGAAATTAGCCTGATAAAGACACTTTTGCTGGCCAAAGCACTACTGTACCCTGCCAGCTCGATTCCTGCCCGGGGCATCCCATTCTGTGACTAAAGCAGCCTCTGTTTAAGACCATATAAGCATTTGCTCTTATCATATTTGAAATTAGGCCTGATAAAGACACTTTTGCTGGCCAAAGCACTACTGTACCCTGCCAGCTCGATTCCTGCCCGGGGCATCCCATTCTGTGACTACAGCAGCCTCTGTTTAAGACCATATAAGCATTTGCTCTTATCATATTTGAAATTAGCCTGATAAAGACACTTTTGCTGGCCAAAGCACTACTGTACCCTGCCAGCTCGATTCCTGCCCGGGGCATCCCATTCTGTGACTAAAGCAGCCTCTGTTTAAGACCATATAAGCATTTGCTCTTATCATATTTGAAATTAGGCCTGATAAAGACACTTTTGCTGGCCAAAGCACTACTGTACCCTGCCAGCTCGATTCCTGCCCGGGGCATCCCATTCTGTGACTAAAGCAGCCTCTGTTTAAGACCATATAAGCATTTGCTCTTATCATATTTGAAATTAGCCTGATAAAGACACTTTTGCTGGCCAAAGCACTACTGTACCCTGCCAGCTCGATTCCTGCCCGGGGCATCCCATTCTGTGACTACAGCAGCCTCTGTTTAAGACCATATAAGCATTTGCTCTTATCATATTTGAAATTAGCCTGATAAAGACGCTTTTGCTGGCCAAAGCACTACTGTACCCTGCCAGCTCGATTCCTGCCCGGGGCATCCCATTCTGTGACTAAAGCAGCCTCTGTTTAAGACCATATAAGCATTTGCTCTTATCATATTTGAAATTAGGCCTGATAAAGACACTTTTGCTGGCCAAAGCACTACTGTACCCTGCCAGCTCGATTCCTGCCCGGGGCATCCCATTCTGTGACTAAAGCAGCCTCTGTTTAAGACCATATAAGCATTTGCTCTTATCATATTTGAAATTAGCCTGATAAAGACACTTTTGCTGGCCAAAGCACTACTGTACCCTGCCAGCTCGATTCCTGCCCGGGGCATCCCATTCTGTGACTACAGCAGCCTCTGTTTAAGACCATATAAGCATTTGCTCTTATCATATTTGAAATTAGCCTGATAAAGACACTTTTGCTGGCCAAAGCACTACTGTACCCTGCCAGCTCGATTCCTGCCCGGGGCATCCCATTCTGTGACTAAAGCAGCCTCTGTTTAAGACCATATAAGCATTTGCTCTTATCATATTTGAAATTAGGCCTGATAAAGACACTTTTGCTGGCCAAAGCACTACTGTACCCTGCCAGCTCGATTCCTGCCCGGGGCATCCCATTCTGTGACTAAAGCAGCCTCTGTTTAAGACCATATAAGCATTTGCTCTTATCATATTTGAAATTAGGCCTGATAAAGACACTTTTGCTGGCCAAAGCACTACTGGACCCTGCCAGGTCCATTCCTGCCCAGGGCATCCCATTCTGTGACTAAAGCAGCCTCTGTTTAAGACCATATAAGCATTTGCTCTTATTATATTTATATTATAAGACACTTTTGCTGGGCATAGGCTTACTGCTGCCTGCCAGGTGCACTTCTGTTGAGGCATCCCATTCTGTAACATAGCATACCCCTCTTTATTTACACTAAGCAGCTCTCTTATTTACACTAAGCAGGCCTGTTGGAGGCTGAGTGTTACTGCTCACTTTTGGTGTGCATTATATTCTGTTTCATATAGACCCACCGCTGCCCGGGGTTTTTTTAAATATCACCTACTACCACGCCAGTTAGACTATGTCGGGCAGACAAGTGCCTGGAAGTGAAAAGAGGAGTGGCAGAGGCCAAGATTCCGCAGGCAGAGCTCGCATCAGACTGGGGGCCAGTAGCAGCAGGAGTCACGCTGAGAGACCTAATCTGCCAGTATCTGCTAGCGGTCGGGTCTCCACCAGTAACGCATCTGCCGTGGTAGATTGGTTGACGCGCTCATCAACAACATCATCACAACTTACGTCTGAGACCCCCAGTCTAGGGTCGGTAGGTTCCTCTGACACAACCCTGAGTTGGCATGCCCCGAGAGCAGTCCCTGTCCTCCCATTGCCTCTGGCCTACGCCGTTCCCTCCCCCAGCGACGTATCCTATGCTTTGGGTTCAGCTCCACTCTTTAGTGAGGAGGACCATCAGATAGAGGACAGTCAGCAGCTACTGCCCAGCCAAGAAATGGAGGTGGCTTCTTTAGCTAGGCAGACAAATAGTGATGTGGACAGTGTCGTGGGTGCTGCGAGCGTTCCAGCTCCTGCGCCAGACACTGTTGACGAATCCACGAACATCAGTGACGTACAGCCACAACCCGGTGATGATGATGATGATGACGATGAAGCCGATCGCACTTGGGAGCCGGGTGATGAAGGGGCTTCATCGTCATCATCAGGAGAAGAGGGGTGCAGGTTGCCCCGGAGTCAGCAGCTGAGGCAGCAAGGTGGTAGCAGTCAGCATGGGGGCACAATTCCAAAGGCTGGAGCCGGCCGGGGCCGGGGCCGGGGTAGAGCACCTGCTGTGCGGCAGTCTACCTTATCGGGAGGTAGTGGAGCAGGGGTTCCTGGAGTTGGCAACAGCAGCAGTGAATCAGTGAGGCCAGGGGGTGGGAAAAGTAGCTACTCGGCAGTGTGGCAGTTTTTCCTGAGGCATCCGCAGGAGGGTAACATGGCCACATGCAAGATATGTAGGCAAAAGGTGAAGCGTGGCCAGGGTCCAAATGTTGGCACCACGGCCCTGCGTCAACATATGATGCGTCACCATAAAACGACCTGGGAGAACCGAGGCTCCCAAGGGGTGGTCCAGTCTGCTTCCTCACCAAGTGAGCTCCCAATTTCTGCCAGCCAAGGCTCCAGCACCTCAGCCGAGGGCAGCTGTGCGTCATACCCATCCTCTGTCGCTCCTGCTCCTCCTCCTCCAAGTCATGCATCCCGCCAGCAATCCATCAGCGAAGCCATGTCCAAGAGACAGCAGTATGCGCCCACTCATCCTACGGCGCAGAAGCTGAATGTGCTCCTGTCCAAGTTGCTGGTGCTGCAGTCGCTCCCTTTTCAGGTGGTGGAATCTGCACCTTTCAGAGAACTGATGGCTTGTGCCGAGCCGAGGTGGAGAGTCCCAAGCCGTCATTTCTTTGCCAAGAAGGCAGTACCAGCGCTGCACACTTTTGTTGAACAGAAGGTGGGCCAGTCCTTGAGCCTGTCGGTGTGTAGCAAAATACATGGCAGCGCCGACATCTGGAGCTGTAACTACGGTCAGGGGCAGTACATGTCGTTTACGGCCCACTGGGTGAATGTGGTCCCTTTGCAGCAGCAACTTGGACAGGTCACGCCGCTTCGGCCTCCGCGCTCTCTGCCCATTGGGCCTGTGACACCGTGCGACTCGGCCTCCTCATCCTCCGCCATCTCCTCACCCTCCACTGTAGGCTCAAGTCTCAGTGCCCCTCCAGTCTACCATGTGTGCAGGGCACGGAGGTGTCACGCAGTGCTTCACATGGTTTGTCTTGGCGAACGGAGTCACACAGGGGAGGAACTGCTTAAATGTATTCATCAGGAAATCCAAACATGGCTTACTCCGAGAAAACTTAAAATGGGAATCATGGTTACCGACAATGGGAAGAACATTTTGTCTGCGCTGCGCCAAGGAAGCCTGACCCATGCCCCCTGCATGGCTCACGTCTTCAATCTGGTTGTCAAGCGGTTTCTGAAGTGTTCCCCCCATCTGCAGGACATCCTAACAACTTCACGGAAACTTTGCATGCACTTCAGCCACTCCTACACTGCCAAACACACCCTTCTTGAGCTACAGCGTCAGAATGGTATCCCCCAACATAGTCTGATTTGCGATGTTTCCACCCGTTGGAATTCCACCCTTCACATGTTGGACCGATTATATGAACAGAGAAAAGCCATCACGGATTTCCTGATGATCCAAGCAGATAGGGGGACTCCCCTGTGTAACTTCAATGTCAACCAGTGGCAGCTCATACGTGACACCTGCCGTTTGCTCAGGCCCTTTGAGGAAGCCACTTTATTTGTCAGTCGGCAGGATTACGGGATGAACGACGTGATTCCACTGCTTCATGTACTACAGCACATGTTGGAAACCATGGCTGGTCAGGGCACTGGAGACATGGCGTTTACATCTTACGGCCACATGAACCCCCTTGGAGCTGAACTGGAGGAGGAGGAAGAGGAGGAGGAGGAGTTGCCCAGCGAAACACAGTTTAGGCTTGGCGAAATGGCTAGTTTATCTAGTCAGCGGACAGGAGAGGAGGAGCAGGAGCAGCCAGAGGAGCTAGAGGTTTTTGAGGAAGGAGAGACAGAGGACCCGGGCACACCGTGGCAGTATGCAGTGGAGATGGAGACAGGTAGTCCATCCGAGTCACTTGCGCAAATGGCACGAAGCATGCTCACGTGCTTGCGTAGTGACCCCAGAATTGTTTCCATCTGTCGGCGGGATGACTTCTGGCTGTCCACCTTATTGGACCCTCGCTTCCGGCACAAAATGGGGGCATTTTTTAAACCCACCGAGAGGGAGGACAAACTCAACTACTACAAAGACATTCTACGTAGGCAGTTGGCCGATGCCTATCTGCGCCATGGTCCATACTCTCGCAGGTCTGACTCGAGGGGACCTCTGCGCTCACCTTCCACTACCATGGCCGCTGGGGGGGTTGGCAGCAGCAGCAGCAGAAGCTCCATCAGCAGCAGCAGCCTCAGTCTTCAGTCGCTAATGAGTAGCTTTCTACACCCGCATAGTGAGGCTACTCATGAGCAGCAGGAAGACCTGGAGCAGAACCTGAACCAGCAGGTCATGTCATACTTTGACATGACCATGCCAACACACCTTGAGGATCCGCTGGACTTCTGGGCAGCCAAACTTGATTTGTGGCCGCAACTAGCAGAGTTTGCCCTGGAAAAGCTGTCCTGCCCGGCAAGTAGCGTGCCATCTGAGCGGGTGTTTAGTGCGGCGGGGGCCATAGTTACGGCGAGGAGAACTCGTCTGTCAACTAAAAATGTGGAGAGACTCACCTTTGTCAAAATGAATCAGGGATGGATCAGCCAGGATTTCCACCCACCAATGCCTGATGCATGCGACTAGATTCAGCATGGTGCCACGTTTTACACTTTCCAAATGGTGCAAAACATATTTATGTCTTTAGGCCATTTTTTGGGCTCCTGCTGCTGCTACTGTCAACTCCTGCCAACTCCAGGGTGTGATTCATCCAATTTTTGGGCTCCTGAAGCCAACTCCAGTGTATATTTGGGCTCCTGCTGCTGCTGCTGCCAACTTCTGCCAACTCCAGGGTGTGATTCATCCAATTTTTGGGCTCCTGAAGCCAACTCCAGTGTATATTTGGGCTCCTGCTGCTGCTACTGTCAACTCCTGCCAACTCCAGGCTGTGATTCATCCAATTTTTGGGCTCCTGAAGCCAACTCCAGTGTATATTTGGGCTCCTGCTGCTGCTACTGTCAACTCCTGCCAACTCCAGGGTGTGATTCATCCAATTTTTGGGCTCCTGAAGCCAACTCCAGTGTATATTTGGGCTCCTGCTGCTGCTACTGTCAACTCCTGCCAACTCCAGGCTGTGATTCATCCAATTTTTGGGCTCCTGAAGCCAACTCCAGTGTATATTTGGGCTCCTGCTGCTGCTACTGTCAACTCCTGCCAACTCCAGGGTGTGATTCATCCAATTTTTGGGCTCCTGAAGCCAACTCCAGTGTATATTTGGGCTCCTGCTGCTGCTGCTGCCAACTTCTGCCAACTCCAGGGTGTGATTCATCCAATTTTTGGGCTCCTGAAGCCAACTCCAGTGTATATTTGGGCTCCTGCTGCTGCTGCTGTCAACTCCTGCCAACTCCAGGGTGTGATTCATCCAATTTTTGGGCTCCTGAAGCCAACTCGAGTGTATATTTGGGCTCCTGCTGCTGCTGCTGCCAACTTCTGCCAACTCCAGGGTGTGATTCATCCAATTTTTGGGCTCCTGAAGCCAACTCCAGTGTATATTTGGGCTCCTGCTGCTGCTGCTGTCAACTCCTGCCAACTCCAGGGTGTGATTCATCCAATTTTTGGGCTCCTGAAGCCAACTCCAGTGTATATTTGGGCTCCTGCTGCTGCTGCTGCCAACTTCTGCCAACTCCAGGGTGTGATTCATCCAATTTTTGGGCTCCTGAAGCCAACTCCAGTGTATATTTGGGCTCCTGCTGCTGCTGCTGCCAACTTCTGCCAACTCCAGGGTGTGATTCATCCAATTTTTGGGCTCCTGAAGCCAACTCCAGTGTATATTTGGGCTCCTGCTGCTGCTGCTGTCAACTCCTGCCAACTCCAGGGTGTGATTCATCCAATTTTTGGGCTCCTGAAGCCAACTCCAGTGTATATTTGGGCTCCTGCTGCTGCTGCTGCCAACTTCTGCCAACTCCAGGGTGTGATTCATCCAATTTTTGGGCTCCTGAAGCCAACTCCAGTGTATATTTGGGCTCCTGCTGCTGCTGCTGCCAACTTCTGCCAACTCCAGGGTGTGATTCATCCAATTTTTGGGCTCCTGAAGCCAACTCCAGTGTATATTTGGGCTCCTGCTGCTGCTGCTGCCAACTTCTGCCAACTCCAGGGTGTGATTCATCCAATTTTTGGGCTCCTGAAGCCAACTCCAGTGTATATTTGGGCTCCTGCTGCTGCTGCTGTCAACTCCTGCCAACTCCAGGGTGTGATTCATCCAATTTTTGGGCTCCTGAAGCCAACTCCAGTGTATATTTGGGCTCCTGCTGCTGCTGCTGTCAACTCCTGCCAACTCCAGGGTGTGATTCATCCAATTTTTGGGCTCCTGAAGCCAACTCCAGTGTATATTTGGGCTCCTGCTGCTGCTGCTGCCAACTTCTGCCAACTCCAGGGTGTGATTCATCCAATTTTTGGGCTCCTGAAGCCAACTCCAGTGTATATTTGGGCTCCTGCTGCTGCTGCTGCCAACTTCTGCCAACTCCAGGGTGTGATTCATCCAATTTTTGGGCTCCTGAAGCCAACTCCAGTGTATATTTGGGCTCCTGCTGCTGCTGCTGTCAACTCCTGCCAACTCCAGGCTGTGATTCATCCAATTTTTGGGCTCCTGAAGCCAACTCCAGTGTATATTTGGGCTCCTGCTGCTGCTACTGTCAACTCCTGCCAACTCCAGGCTGTGATTCATCCAATTTTTGGGCTCCTGAAGCCAACTCCAGTGTATATTTGGGCTCCTGCTGCTGCTACTGTCAACTCCTGCCAACTCCAGGGTGTGATTCATCCAATTTTTGGGCTCCTGAAGCCAACTCCAGTGTATATTTGGGCTGCTGCTGCTGCTGCCAACTTCTGCCAACTCCAGGGTGTGATTCATCCAATTTTTGGGCTCCTGAAGCCAACTCCAGTGTATATTTGGGCTCCTGCTGCTGCTGCTGTCAACTCCTGCCAACTCCAGGGTGTGATTCATCCAATTTTTGGGCTCCTGAAGCCAACTCCAGTGTATATTTGGGCTCCTGCTGCTGCTGCTGCCAACTTCTGCCAACTCCAGGGTGTGATTCATCCAATTTTTGGGCTCCTGAAGCCAACTCCAGTGTATATTTGGGCTCCTGCTGCTGCTGCTGCCAACTTCTGCCAACTCCAGGGTGTGATTCATCCAATTTTTGGGCTCCTGAAGCCAACTCCAGTGTATATTTGGGCTCCTGCTGCTGCTGCTGCCAACTCCTGCCAACTCCAGGGTGTGATTCATCCAATTTTTGGGCTCCTGAGGCCAACTCCAGTGTATATTTGGGCTCCTGCTGCTGCTGCTGCCAACTTCTGCCAACTCCAGGGTGTGATTCATCCAATTTTTGGGCTCCTGAAGCCAACTCCAGTGTATATTTGGGCTCCTGCTGCTGCTACTGTCAACTCCTGCCAACTCCAGGGTGTGATTCATCCAATTTTTGGGCTCCTGAGGCCAACTCCAGTGTATATTTGGGCTCCTGCTGCTGCTACTGTCAACTCCTGCCAACTCCAGGCTGTGATTCATCCAATTTTTGGGCTCCTGAAGCCAACTCCAGTGTATATTTGGGCTCCTGCTGCTGCTACTGTCAACTCCTGCCAACTCCAGGGTGTGATTCATCCAATTTTTGGGCTCCTGAAGCCAACTCCAGTGTATATTTGGGCTCCTGCTGCTGCTACTGTCAACTCCTGCCAACTCCAGGGTGTGATTCATCCAATTTTTGGGCTCCTGAAGCCAACTCCAGTGTATATTTGGGCTCCTGCTGCTGCTGCTGCCAACTTCTGCCAACTCCAGGGTGTGATTCATCCAATTTTTGGGCTCCTGAAGCCAACTCCAGTGTATATTTGGGCTCCTGCTGCTGCTGCTGCCAACTTCTGCCAACTCCAGGGTGTGATTCATCCAATTTTTGGGCTCCTGAAGCCAACTCCAGTGTATATTTGGGCTCCTGCTGCTGCTACTGTCAACTCCTGCCAACTCCAGGGTGTGATTCATCCAATTTTTGGGCTCCTGAAGCCAACTCCAGTGTATATTTGGGCTCCTGCTGCTGCTGCTGTCAACTCCTGCCAACTCCAGGGTGTGATTCATCCAATTTTTGGGCTCCTGAAGCCAACTCCAGTGTATATTTGGGCTCCTGCTGCTGCTGCTGTCAACTCCTGCCAACTCCAGGGTGTGATTCATCCAATTTTTGGGCTCCTGAAGCCAACTCCAGTGTATATTTGGGCTCCTGCTGCTGCTGCTGCCAACTTCTGCCAACTCCAGGGTGTGATTCATCCAATTTTTGGGCTCCTGAAGCCAACTCCAGTGTATATTTGGGCTCCTGCTGCTGCTGCTGCCAACTCCTGCCAACTCCAGGGTGTGATTCATCCAATTTTTGGGCTCCTGAGGCCAACTCCAGTGTATATTTGGGCTCCTGCTGCTGCTACTGTCAACTCCTGCCAACTCCAGGCTGTGATTCATCCAATTTTTGGGCTCCTGAAGCCAACTCGAGTGTATATTTGGGCTCCTGCTGCTGCTACTGTCAACTCCTGCCAACTCCAGGGTGTGATTCATCCAATTTTTGGGCTCCTGAAGCCAACTCCAGTGTATATTTGGGCTCCTGCTGCTGCTGCTGCCAACTTCTGCCAACTCCAGGGTGTGATTCATCCAATTTTTGGGCTCCTGAAGCCAACTCCAGTGTATATTTGGGCTCCTGCTGCTGCTGCTGCCAACTTCTGCCAACTCCAGGGTGTGATTCATCCAATTTTTGGGCTCCTGAAGCCAACTCCAGTGTATATTTGGGCTCCTGCTGCTGCTGCTGCCAACTTCTGCCAACTCCAGGGTGTGATTCATCCAATTTTTGGGCTCCTGAAGCCAACTCCAGTGTATATTTGGGCTCCTGCTGCTGCTGCTGTCAACTCCTGCCAACTCCAGGGTGTGATTCATCCAATTTTTGGGCTCCTGAAGCCAACTCCAGTGTATATTTGGGCTCCTGCTGCTGCTGCTGTCAACTCCTGCCAACTCCAGGGTGTGATTCATCCAATTTTTGGGCTCCTGAAGCCAACTCCAGTGTATATTTGGGCTCCTGCTGCTGCTGCTGCCAACTTCTGCCAACTCCAGGGTGTGATTCATCCAATTTTTGGGCTCCTGAAGCCAACTCCAGTGTATATTTGGGCTCCTGCTGCTGCTGCTGCCAACTCCTGCCAACTCCAGGGTGTGATTCATCCAATTTTTGGGCTCCTGAGGCCAACTCCAGTGTATATTTGGGCTCCTGCTGCTGCTACTGTCAACTCCTGCCAACTCCAGGCTGTGATTCATCCAATTTTTGGGCTCCTGAAGCCAACTCCAGTGTATATTTGGGCTCCTGCTGCTGCTACTGTCAACTCCTGCCAACTCCAGGGTGTGATTCATCCAATTTTTGGGCTCCTGAAGCCAACTCCAGTGTATATTTGGGCTCCTGCTGCTGCTGCTGCCAACTTCTGCCAACTCCAGGGTGTGATTCATCCAATTTTTGGGCTCCTGAAGCCAACTCCAGTGTATATTTGGGCTCCTGCTGCTGCTGCTGCCAACTTCTGCCAACTCCAGGCTGTGATTCATCCAATTTTTGGGCTCCTGAAGCCAACTCCAGTGTATATTTGGGCTCCTGCTGCTGCTGCTGTCAACTCCTGCCAACTCCAGGGTGTGATTCATCCAATTTTTGGGCTCCTGAAGCCAACTCCAGTGTATATTTGGGCTCCTGCTGCTGCTGCTGCCAACTCCTGCCAACTCCAGGGTGTGATTCATCCAATTTTTGGGCTCCTGAGGCCAACTCCAGTGTATATTTGGGCTCCTGCTGCTGCTGCTGTCAACTCCTGCCAACTCCAGGGTGTGATTCATCCAATTTTTGGGCTCCTGAAGCCAACTCCAGTGTATATTTGGGCTCCTGCTGCTGCTGCTGCCAACTTCTGCCAA
Source organism: Gastrophryne carolinensis (assembly GCA_027917425.1). Taxonomy (NCBI): domain Eukaryota; kingdom Metazoa; phylum Chordata; class Amphibia; order Anura; family Microhylidae; genus Gastrophryne; species Gastrophryne carolinensis. The sequence continues at coordinate 576,178,306 of CM051235.1, forward strand.
CTCCAGGGTGTGATTCATCCAATTTTTGGGCTCCTGAGGCCAACTCCAGTGTATATTTGGGCTCCTTCTGCCCCTCATAGTGATGCCACTTCAACTCTCTGCAATTGTGCCGCTCTGCGATTCTATTAGCGATGCCTCTGATCTGCATGTGATATTTCTTAAAAGTATTATTTAACTAACCCAGCACGCATCCTGTGCGTGTTACAGCAAGGCTGAATGGTTTACAACCCTATTGAGGCTGTAGGAGGCTCAGAAATAGCCGTTTTTAATAGCGATTCGTCGCGAATTTATTCGGGTCGAAACGATTTTTGTCGGAAAATTCGGCGAATCAGTCGAATCGAATTTTTCAAAAGTTCGCTCATCTCTAGTAGAAACCGTGCCAACTGAAATGCCTGATTTATGATTTACAACACTTTTACTAACTTTGAGTTCTAAAATCATTGCTTACACTTTAAAGCATATTTGGCCTGATGCAGAGCCTCCCCCGATCTGAGCTTATTTTGTTCCGTTTTTCCTATGGCCCGTTTTGCTTACATTTGTCCCGGGGTTAAAATGTGATGCAGAGCTGCCATCGGGGGAACTCCGTTAATGCTCTGTTTCTGTGTCTTCAATCGGGAAGGGTTTTTTCCCCCTCTCGGGGGCATGCTATTTAGTCGTGGCTTCCGTTCCCGTTCACACGGACGATCCGTTTTTCCCTCCTTTTTAATGGGTTTCCAAACGTACCTTCTTGCCATCCGTTTCCATTTTCACCCCTATTTTGATGTTTTGGACAAGTATACTTACATTTTTCTTCATCTTCCTTGTCTTTCATGCTTACCTGAATCTCTTTTTCTTCATCTTCCTTGTCTTTCATGCTTACCTGAATCTCTTTTTCTTCTTCTTCCTTGTCTTTCATGCTTACCTGAATCTCTTTTTCTTCATCTTTCTTGTCTTTCATGCTTACCTGAATCTCTTTTTCTTCTTCTTCATTGTCTTTCATGCTTACCAGAATCTTTTTTTCTTCTTCTTCCTTGTCTTTCATGCTTACCTGAATCTCTTTTTCTTCATCTTCCTTGTCTTTCATGCTTACCTGAATCTCTTTTTCTTCATCTTCCTTGTCTTTCATGCTTACCTGAATCTCTTTTTCTTCATCTTCCTTGTCTTTCATGCTTACCTGAATCTCTTTTTCTTCATCTTCCTTGTCTTTCATGCTTACCTGAATCTCTTTTTCTTCTTCTTCCTTGTCTTTCATGCTTACCAGAATCTCTTTTTCTTCTTCTTCCTTGTCTTTCATGCTTACCTGAATCTCTTTTTCTTCTTTTTCTTCTTCTCCTTCTTCTTCCTATTCCTTGTCCCATATACTTACCTTTTGGGACATGTAACTGTATTTGGCTAATGTTTTAACTTTATTTTTTTGGGACCATTTTTTATTTGGGGCATGAGTTGCAAATACATTTTTTAGATAGATCCTAAACTTACAAGGCTTGTGGCCAACATGGCGTCTGGGGCGCAGTCTCCTCCCTTCTTCCCCCATCTGTTGCTGCTGTGAAGCTGTTGGGATCAAAAACACTAGTATATTATTGACTGTTTGTGGCTATGTGGTATGTGGTTTGTGGTATGTCAGATTTGGTTAGGCTTATTTGCATCAAATCACTCACCTTCCACTGGCAACTCTTCTGCTTGTCCAGCTTCCTGGACCCCTTGGGATGTGCCTGCGACGTCAGAATCTAAAAAGAACAATAGTGCACATGAGTATATGTCTTTCTTGCATGTATCTGGACATATGTAATTTTGAGAGTCTTACCGGAGTCAGTTTGCTGCTCGGTGTTGCTCGACTCCCTGCCGTGCGATCCCCCCCCCTGCATACTGAGGTCAAGAGGTTCCTCATACTCACTGGCAGAGGGGGGGTGGGCGTTGGCACTGACGGTGGACCACCTATCCCTTCACCAGATTCGTCCAACACTGGGCTGCGGGCTCTTCTCCGGGTGGGGTGGAACTGCATATTCCATTCATGCGCTGAAATATCAACACAATCATAAAAACACGCCCAGGCAAGGCCAGTGTGATTATTGCATGTCAAGTATCCCGACTTACCTGGAAAGTGTTTTGCGAAGTATCGCCTCACCCGGGGCCTATGCCTCCTCTTTAAATCAGACCAGTGTTGGGCGATCTGTGTGAAGGTATAGGTGGTTCCAGAAATGCGGGCTATCGCGTCCACCACCGCCAGCGTCCTCTTCTCATAATCGCACGGCAGGAAATCGTAGCGATTCCTCAGCATCATCTGTTTTGAAAAAAAATACAATGGTACCCCATTAGTCACACAAAAACATTTCCAAGTCTCATGGCCTACCTAAAGTCACTTTCTGCCCCTCATTCCTACTTACATGTACCTAGTTCTACAATATGCATGTAGGATAGTTTGATGTTGCGCACATGTTTTAAAGTAAGGTGGTCTAGTAGTTTACTTTAACAAGTCAGTTGATCCTCATTAAAGCGCCTTGTGCGCGCACATAAACGCACGCTAGCCTACTCACATCCATGATAAGGTCGTCCTGCTCTGCAGTGTAAATTGCTGGCGACATTTTTTTAGGGGTTCCGGGTATGGCTATGACGTTCCCCCGCGGTGACGTGCGTGCGTGTGCGCACGCAGGCACACACGCTGGTGAACACGCCCACACGGTAAAAATATTTAAAGGTCAATGCACTCAGCTCTGTGTTGGATACCATATCACTATGGCCAGACCAAAAGGGAGCCGTAAGAGCCACAAAAGCCCAGAGGCACATACTAGCCGCTCAGATCTAGCACACAAAAAACACAAGAGCAGCCACAAGAGCCAGGATGGACATGCACCTACTAAAAGGGTGGCTAAGACACACACACAGGTAGCTCACCCAAAACGCAGGAGCAAGGAGCCCTTGCCACATTCGCCAGCACCTGCTAAATCTGCCAGGCCTCACAAGGGACCCAAATCTGTGAAAAGCCTGCAGCCTGCACCTCCTCCACACACAAAGCATGCCCAAAAAACAAGACACACCAGCAAGGGGAAGCGTAGGTCCAAAACCTCCACCCCACCCAGGCCACCCACCCCTCCTCCGCAACACTCTGTGTCACAAAGTACCACTACCACAGATTCACTAGAGAGTTCAACAGGTGAAAGCTCCACAGGCACCCAGCCATTAACACAGAGCAGCACCCACACTCCATCACACTCACTCATAAGCCCAAGAACCCAGCACGACTCCCCAGATAGCCAGCCATCTATTTCATCTGATGCAGGGGACACCACACACCCATGTGGCCGTCAGCTACGCCGTGGCTCACTTACAGCCCGTTTTTGTGATGCCCAAAGCATGGCTGTAGCCACTGGTGTCTGTGAGCACTATGATGCCCTATTTGGCCGTTATTCAAAAAGCACCACAAAGCAGGCAAAGCAGGAGATCTGGGCTAATATTTGCAGCCAAGTTAATAGTGTTGGCTGTGTCAGGAGAGATCTTGAGCAAATGAAGCGCAAATTTGGGGATCTCAAATATTATGGGAAAAAAAAATGGACATGCGCCGCCAGCAGAGGTAAAGTCCATTTAGAGTGTAAATGCATGTCTAGCCTGCTTTGTAACAGGATGTAACACTTAATAGGTGTGTTTTAATCTACCCCAGCCAGCAGACAGAGGGTGGTCTCCCGACTAAAATCACACTAACCCTAGCAGAAGAACATGTCTACACATATATTCACCCTGCAACCCTTCAGGGCCTGCCAGAGGGCCTAGACACAGACAGGAATGTCAGGTCGAAAGGTGAGTTTGTTTTTACAGAGAGACTTTTCAATGTTGAACCAAAAACTTTGGGAACCGTTAATACACACTGTGTTTGTTGCTAAAAATTACATTTCATTCTCTCTTCCAAGAACAAACTCAACACACGTCACAAGGCCAAGCAACCCCTGGCTTGTCCCAGAGGCCCATGCAACACCAGGTTTCTTCCCACACAAACCAAATTGAGTGTTTGGATGAGGTAATCAATGGTCCACTGTGTAGACTTTGGAAATTGCACTTGCATCCATTTGTGGGAAAATAGTGAACTCAATAAATGCTACATTTCTTTACAGAACATACAAAGTCCCCCAATTATTGAAGACATTCGAGCTTTGGAGGAGGACACAAATCAGATGCCGCAAATGCCTACAGAACCAGTGTGCGAACATCAGAACCAACAGGCACAGCAACTTCATCACCTGGTGTCCACTACCACAACCTCTGTGCCAACAACCACCACTTCTGCCGTCCACACCACACACTCGGTGCCAACCCAACCACCAGCACCAACTCAATCTGGTGCCGAACCACTCACCCGTGCCAGTGCAAGAAATACATTTCAAAGGCGTGTGTTTTATGCAAAAACATTGTCCACTAGTTGAGCACGTACAGTATTGCCTGTGCTGTGCCACTTGGTGATCCGGAGTATGGAGGGGTGTGATCTTCAGAAATCTCTAAAGTGTCCTCAGGCAGGTCAGTGTATCTGGATATCTGGCCTCGAATGGCAAGGTTGTGCAGGACACCACAAGCAAGAATGATTTTGATAACCTTGGCAGGCTGATACTGTAGTGCACCCCCAGTCTGATCCAGATATCGGAAGTGCATCTTGAGCAAGCCAAAGGCACGTTCCACCACTGAGCGAGTCCTCCTATGGGCGGTGTTATACCGCTCCTGGGCCTGGGAAGATGGGTGCAGGATGGGTGTGAGTAGCCATGGTAGCAAAGGATAGCCAGAATCACCTGCAAAAAAAACAACCACAAATAAGCACTAACAATAATACCAACACACATGACAAATGTGCCTATTGTAAACATATGTAGTGTCTGGCACCATAACTAGTCAACACATAACTATAAGGCCAACCAAAAATATCAAATAACTCTAAATATAATAACTAAACAATATCCACAAGTACCTTACATGCATTAAACAAAAATGGCATGTTAGGTAACTTTAAAAGCCTAACAACATGGAACAACAGACAGAGCCCTAAGGGGAATAACCTCAATAATGTTTAGGTGTGCATTAAAGCATTATTGAACAGGGACAAATAGGTGCGCTGTGCAGTGTCAGAGCAAAGCACAGTTCTGATGAGCCAACATGCACATCCAACCAGTACACTCCTATACAATGACTGTGGTATGCTACATAGCTAAGGGGGCCAGGACAGGACGCAATAGTGGAGAAGACATACAAGAATTAAGAAGATCAAATAGTGGTAAGTAAGTGATTGCCAACTTGTACTGTTTCATTGCTATCTATCACAGATTAGTGGGGGACAGGCACCAAAAAAGTAAAAAAAAAATTCACAACAACAACACGTTTGAGACACATACCCAGTAGCCATCCGCCAGACAGATCTCCAGATTGAAAACGTTCAAAGAGGCAGGAGTTCCTCAAAATGTGGGCATCATGCGTGGAACCAGGGAAGGCTGCAAAGATACTAAAAAATTGCAGATCAGGGCCGGACACTGCCTGGAAATTAATCGAATGGCCCATCTTCCTGTTCCTGCACAAACCCAACATAACTGTAATTAGTGTGACTAGAGATGAGCGAACTTTTGAAAAGTTCGATTCGGCCGATTCGCCGAATTTCATAAAGAAATTCGGGTTCGGCCGAATCGAACTTTTACGAAGTTCCCCATCATAAATGCCGGCATGGTGGGAGCGGAGCCGGCCGGCGGGCCGGTAAAGCCGGCCGGCCCGCTCCCACCATGCCGGCATTTAAAAAACAAAAAAAAAAAAAAAAAAGCATTTTTGCCGGCATGGTGGGAGCGGGCCGGCCCTCTCCGCTGTCAGCGGAACCGGCCGGCCCGCTCCGCTGTCAGCGGAACCGGCCGGCCCGCTCCCACCATGCCGGCATTTCAAAAAAAAGCAAACACTTACCTGCAGGTCCGGAGCGTGGAGGCCGGCGCCGCTCTCAGCTGTCATCTGAGGGCGCGTCATCAGAGGGCGGGTGAGCTCGAATAGCTCAACGTCATGCATGCCATCGATGTCCAAACGTGGTCAGTGCAGCCTGGTTTCTGCCATGCTCAAAAGTACAAGACCGCGTAGCTGACGCCTTTGATGCTCGCGCACAGAGGAAATCATGATACGGAGCTCAAATACGGGTGCTAATAGTGGCCGTAAGTGAAGCGTCGAGGCCCTCGTTAAATGGGGCTGGTTTCAATCGGAAATCAAGGCTCTGAATCAATTAAAAAAAACGGACCAATCATCGGCCAGTCCGTTTTCACGGAGTTCAGCCGCTTGCGAGCCGTCAATCGGAAAGGCGCATGCCGACACACCTGAGCGCATAAACGCACACAAAAAGCAACGTAGCACCCTTTCAGGACCCGATCACAGCCCAAAACCAACGGGAAAACATACAGGATAGCTGAACGTGGAGGCTCTGCATCAGGCCAATTTTGTCTGAAGATGATTTAACAGGTTGTTCTGAATGGGGGTCACCTTGTCTACCCCATTTACAATGCTTTGGCCTAAAAGTCATAAAATTGTGTCAGTAGAAAAATTATTGTGACTCCTTTGTAGTTTTCTGTATAAAGGTGTGTCTGTATAAAAGTGCTTATATACAGTGCTTCTTGTCTGAGGAAGAAGTTTGAACTGCTTCAAAAGCTTGCATTTTCAGTCTTATTCAGTTAGCCAATAGATGGTATTACCTTATCCTTGGATTTCCTGCTTACATTGATGGCTAACATGGTACAACAACTTAATATGACTGAAAAAAGCTTCAAACCCCTTATTTTCTTTGTAGACCCGCTCTGCACTGTGCTTGCCAACAAGTCACTTTCAGTGCTTTTGTAAACAATTATATTTTCTGGAACCAATATGGCCAACTTTGTAAACAATTATTATTATAAAAAAACTTCAATAAAAATATCAATATATATATTGTGGTAAAGTGTATAAAAATGTCATAAATGGTGTGCATTTCTCCCCTGCTAGGCTGTATCAGGCACGATCCGTGCCGGGTTTTCAGGACCCAGGTCACTTTCCCCAATCCTTTTCAGCTTTGTTCCATGATCTCAGGCCGTGCACAGGTGATCAGGCTGATTGCAGAGGAAGCCTGAATAAAAAGGAGCCACACGGCCTGTCAGTTGTCTATTGACCAGCCTGTAGGTGGGAGCCCAGGCTGAGGTGCACAAGTGGTGAACAAAAGGACTGTACGCAAGCCGAAGGACTTGGCTTCTGTGCCCCCTAACCGTGGACTTGTGGGGATGAGCAGAGGAGGGCTTGTATGCCCTGCAAAGTGGACTTAACTTACCTTGGAGTTACAGCTTGCTGGAGTACCCAGCCTTAGACTTACATTGATTTGGGTGAAGTAACCACTTTTGATTTATTGCATTGATGCTGCAATCCCCGAAGTGAGTGATAATTTGTGTTTGAACACTTTATTTGCTCAATAAAGCCCGTTTTGCTGTTGAAGACCTGTTGTCTGTGTCACTGCCGATCGCCCAACCGCTCACTAATATATATATATAATATATATATATAATTAACTGGCCAATAGTAACACAATGGATTAACGCACAGACTTGTATTAAGGGTAAAATAATAAAAGGGGGGTGGGAGCAGCTCAATCACTATTATTTATACAAAATTATTATTATTATTCAGGGCCTGAATAATAGGGCAATCCCGGCTGTGTTCCCCTGTGAGTAACAGTGTCACGGTGTGCGTGCCGTGCGCCCAATGTATCATTGCGGCCCAGGCACAGAGTGCCTTGCCGGGGCAATTAGTTCCCAGGCCCTGAATAATAATAATAATAATTTTGTATAAATAATAGTGATTGAGCTGCTCCCACCCCCCTTTATTCATTTGAATTGCCATGAGCACAAGCAGGGAGGAATTCAGTCAATATGGATTTCTCCCTGTGAAGTGTTCTAAAGGGAGGCTGGCAGCTTCCCAGGTGAGTAGCTCTCAGATATTTGTCTGCATTGCATGTCCCAACTTTGGGGACTCAGAATTAAGAGTAGGGACCACACTAAACACAGAGTGCCTTGCCGGGGCAGTGTGGCTTCCACATGTATCTGCAGATATATGCAACCAAATCTCTGTCTTTCCACTTAGCTAGACATGTTTGTTGCTTGATATTTAGTTGATGAGAGGGTTAAACTGGGCGGTAAATTAGTTCCCAGGCCCTGAATAATAATAATAATAATTTTGTATAAATAATAGTGATTGAGCTGCTCCCACCCCCCTTTATTCGGTAAAATAATAAAAGATGCAATCTAATCTTACAAAACAAGAAGGTACAAAATGCTAGGGTTGAGAGTTTTTGAGAGTTTTATGTCAGGCATATGTATATGCAGTGGTTAATGCTGACTTAAACCGGACCTTCAGCGTGATTTAATGAAACGCCCAAACTCTTAGAAAAACAGTTCCCCAGCATCTAAAATTAATATTTTTTACTTTTTTAGTCACTAACTCATTATTCTTTCCCCCACTGGGCTGCAACTCTGTTCAGGAATTTAAGATACGGGCGCTGCCATCTTGACTCAGAAGCATCACACTTACTGAGGAGAGGAGAGTGGGATAAGGTACAGGGGGGCAGGTTATAGCTGTGCTTTGCTCAGACAGAGCAGAGTTGGGGTCAGGTAAAGGTCAGCAGTCCCAGAATGCAGAGCAGCACAGTCAGGAGGCACTTCCTGTTTGCAGGCTGCCTGATAAGATGGCGGCTTCCATAAACCGCCATCTTGGATGTTTAAAGGCTCATAACATGCAGTAGATGCAGGTAGGATGATTTTTAATGTGGACAATCTGTATGTACAGGGTGTGGGAAACATATAAGATAGACTCTTATTCAGAGTGAAGGTCCGCTTTAAGGGCATTCAAAGAAGACCTGAGAAGCAAACAATATATTTACCCTCCTGACATGGGGAACCTATAAGCAGACTTCCAACCTGGCAGCTTCAGTCTCCTCTCCTTACCCGTTTCCGGGGCTCGCTCCTTCTCCTAGGGCCCTCCTCCTAAGGCTCTGTATTCTGGACAGTTATAGCCTGATCAAGTCCAGACCTGTCCTTTCAGTTCCGATATTTTTACTAATATTTTAACAATATTATTTCTATGAAGGCCCATTTTTTACACTTTCAGCAGAAATAATTAACACATCCAACAACTATCATAATAGTTTTTTTTCCCTTAAATGTAAATAATTGATAATTTGTGTGCAGGTCATATTATGGTTTTCTTTAGTTTACTATAATAGTTTTATTAGTTTAATAATAGCTTATAAATTCGGTTATTTTTATGATTTATTGCTTGCAGGCATTGTCCAAGCTAAGTGGAGAAACAAAGCAATTAACAGCAGCATGGAATATCGATTAAGCCGGGAGTATTATAAGAGACCCTTCAATCAATGTGCATACTGAAAAAATAAAAGTGAAGATACAAAACCAGATTTGCTGCTGTGACAGGATCTTGTCCCTTTCTTTTATCACCAATACACCAGATCAACAAGCCTTCTGGGACTACCCCCTTCATCCCCACGATCCGACAAAGAGGGCTGTCCATGAAAGCTTGTCGATTTGATACATTGGTCAAGAATAGGATAAGATCTCCTTACAGCAGCATATCTGGTATTGTATATTTCTTAAGTGTAAAAACACACGATTTTTTGCTTCATTTATCCTAGTATTCTTTAGAATAAGACTGTTGAAGCTGAGATCTAGCACATTGGGGTTGATTCAGAGACACATCCGCATGCACTTTCGCATGTGTCTGTGTATTTTTTTTGAATGTTTGCCTTGTTTTTTGGTTTACGTTAACGCGTATATGCGCTTTCGATAGACAGATCGTAATTATACAATTTGCGTTTGTTCAGATAAGTTACGGATCGAAATCGGATAATTTTCGGTAGTTCTGATAAGTTACGTTATTTGGATAGGCTTGCGTCTGATTCTGAGACCTGATTGCCGATGGACCTCTGCCCTATAAAACGGTTTCATTTCCGCTCCACTTACGGGACCATTTTGGACTCGGAATTAGTGTTGATCATGTTCTGCAGCTATGTGGAGGAGTATGAGCGCCTTCAGCTCAATGGCATTACCTCTATCAGCATGGTCGAGGCCAGATTGCACCGGAGACACATGAATATCGATCGCATGCATGACGTTGAATTGTTTGAGCTGACCCGACTCAATCGCGTTTCCCTCCATAAATTATATAGTAAGCTGCGGCCATGGTTAGCCCACACCACAAGGAAGGGGCAATCAATTTCCGGTATGACCAAGATGCTTGTCTGCCTGCAATTTTTGGTGAACGGCTCGTTCCAGAGGCTGGGTGCCCTCTCTGTGGGGATGTCCCAGCCTACGCTGAGCTGCGCGCTATCCAAGTTTTTGGATGGCATGGCTACCCTTTGTCCCAAATATATTTCCTTTTTGGACAACATGGTAGCCTGGAACGCGCTTAAGTTGGGGTTTTTTCAATATCGCCGACATGCCTAACGTCATGGGTGCGATTGCACACACGTTGCATTGGTCCCTCCCGCAGCCGATGAGTACATCTATAGGTAAGTTAATTATGTCATTTTATTTAGATTGTTTAGCCCAACTTAATTTTATCTATCTATTAATCCCTCCTTCTCAAGTGTCCCTTTGAAGCAGTTTAGAATGCATACCTTAATCCCTCCTTCTCAAGTGTCCCTTTGAAGCAGTTTAGAATGCATACCTTAATCCCTCCTTCTCAAGTGTCCCTTTGAAGCAATTTAGAATGCATACCCTAATCCCTGCTTCTCAAGTGTCCCTTTGAAGCAGTTTAGAATGTATACTCTAATCCCTCCTTCTCAAGTGTCCCTTTGAAGCCATTTAGAATGCATACCTTAATCCCTCCTTCTCAAGTTTCTCTTTGAAGAAGTTTAGAATGCATACCTTCATCAATACTTTGCATGTAGGCCTTATAAAATCATTTTAATGCTGACCTTAATTAGTCCTTAGCATGTTCAACTTTATTTTCTAACACATACATATAAGTTTTGTTTTATAAACTTATGTCCTTTGTTATTTTTTGGGATTGTAGAACTGGATTTTTTTTTTTTGATTTTTTTTTTTTTGGGGTTGGTTACCTTGGCTTGGTGTAATTTTTTTTTTCCAGGAACCGCAAGATGGGCCACTCGCTGAACATCCAAGCAGTGGTTGGCCCTGACATGCGATTCCTTAGTGTCCTTGCAGGGTATCCAGGGTCATCCCATGATGCCTATATATTGAGGATCTCTGGCTTATTCGGTTTGAGTCTGGAGAATTATCTGGTGGATGGCTCCTGGGTAAGTTTGGTGAAATTCCATCATTCCCTTTTCACTGTATGGCTATGAATATAGTTGATGACCCATGTATCAACCTATGGCTGTTTTTATCCCTTGATGACATGTTAAAGAATAATGTTGCTTAGAATGTGTAATTTATGTTAGTATTTTGTTATTCTTTCAGGGGGTTCTGGATATCCACTCATGCCCTGGCACCTGACGCCCGTTCTTCGCCTGCAGAATGCGGTCCAGGAGTCCTATAATCGAGCCCACCAGAAGACCCGGGCCATAGTGGAGAGGGCCTTCGGACTGCTGAAGTCCCGATTCCGTTGTTTGGACCATACAGGGGGGGGCAATGCAGTATGACCCCAACAAGGTTATACAAATAATCTTAGCATGTTGCGTGCTGCATAATTTTGCCCTGATGCAGCGTGTCCCCTGTTACGTGGATATGCCCCCCTCTCCACCCAGGCAGGAGGCAGATGAGATATATGATGGCACCCCGAGTGTCTCTGGCCAATCTGTCCGTGCCCATGTTATTGATTCTTATTTTTCTTAAGATTGGTTTAGTTTGTTTGTTTTTGTCTGTTTGTTATATTTGTTGCCTATGTGAAGGCCTTTTTTTTTTTTTGGTTTAAGAATGTTGTAATGCCTTAATTACAAAACATTTTACACCTGATTTGTGCGTAATGCAGTTTATTTTCTCACGTTTGTCATGACAAACCTTCATTAATGTAAAAACACAAACATGAATGCATTAACTTAGGCAATAACAGCTAAAGTCAAATTCCATGCTTTTTCTGGAAATATGACAAATTTTGGGTGCAGGGCACTCGCAGACTCCATGGACATACATTTTCAAACATAAGTATAAATTGGGCCAGACTCCTGCCCCCTAGCAATTAGCCACATCCAGGAGTTCTAAGGTAACTGACTCCAGGCCCAAGTTTACCCGCCCACCAATCTCAAGATCCATAGGGAGCACAACTTTCAAGGGGAATAGTTGGCCAGGGATACATAGGGCCACATACACACCCTCTCCTGCTTGTAATTTTGCCAGCCTATGACAGCCAGACCCCATGCCAGTCCAGTCCAGTCTTTTCCATGGATGTGGATTTTTTCCAGCCAAGAATGTCCCCCAAGATTGGCAACCAACAGGGTGAGGCAGGCAGCATTTCCTTAGGCCCAAGGCTGCTGCGTGGGAGCTTGAGCGGCCGCTTCTCTGAGGCTTAAGCTCAGCCATTGGCTAGTGGGGTAGCTATATGGGTGAATTCCAAAACAAACCAGCAAAGCCATAAACAAACCAATCTTGGTTGCGCTCACCACACAGGTAAATAGAGTTGGGATGTAGAGGAAAGATGTGTAGCAGATCCAGGTCAAAAAATTAATATTGATGTTGCCCATAATAAGGTTGTGGTGGGCCTTGGAGGTGGCCCAACACCTGGGCATGTGTGGCATTCATAATCTGCCACTGCTCCAGCATCTGTCTGTTGCTAGTTCGAAATTCATCTAGCATGGCAGTGAAGTTAGTATTTAAGGTGGCCATTTGTTCTGCCATCTGGCTGTTGCTCGTCCTAAATTCAGTCAGCATGGTGGTGAATGTAGTATTTAAGTTCTCGAAATGTGCAGTAATCTGCTCTGTTGTTCATTGAGTCACCTGCCTAAAGTAACGGCTGTCATGGCGCCATGCTAACTCCAGGATCGGCACACGCCTCCCCTGGGAAGCTGGTCAACGTTGTTGACTGCATCTTCCAATTCCCCGGGTTTGAACACCTGCAGATGCTGGACGCCTAGGGCGAGCAACAGTACCAGATGTACTAAGCAAAACCTCTGCAGCAGAGCTACCACTGGGGACTGTAGGCTCAGTCTCAGCCTGCTGCCCACGATGGGCTGGCAGCATGCGTCCAGCTTCACTCTGCTGCAGAGGATTTGGTGCAGTAGGATGCTGGGGCAGTCGCAGATTAGGTTACAGGGGTGTAATTAGCGAAGATCCAATCCGGCTGGCATCCTCCTCCATATCCTGGATTACATCCATTAGTGGGGGAGTCTGTTGGGACATGTGAAAAAGTGTGTCAGATTGTTGGCTAAATATGTTTGGGAACAATTAGTCATGTGCATTCACATGCATCATCAGTTTCAGCAAAGTACACTTACCCTATATATTTGGTCCTGTGTCCTAGGCAGCAGGGAAGTAGACGGCGTGCTAACAATGAAGGAGGCTTCCACACTTCCAGAGGCAGGATGCTGTGCTGTGGTAAAAAGCATTTGGCTTCTGAGTATGCTGCTGTGCATTCTTGCAATGTTGACCTTTCCCCTGACCCCAGCGCAAGTTTGTCTGACCAAAGCACAGCTAGAACCCCAGTGGTAGAAAGACAAAGAAGTAAGTGTTGTCAATTTATGACTATAATCATATCACATGCAGTGCGATTTTCAAGCAAAAATGTTAAAGCTCTTGTATCGACTGAAAACCTTTCTAAGGACCATTAACTACTGCACCCTGGGAGAGTGTCCATCATTAAGCCCATTCCTCAGCCATTAAACACCCGCCTACAACAGTAACCTCCCCTCAAAGGGGCCTGTGTTCATATCTGCCTGTGAGCCTCGTTTACAAAGTTTACAATATCTCACATTACAACATCATTACTAACCCTCAGAAATGTCCTGGTTGTCCGTGTCTGCCAGAGAGCCCCTGTAATGCTGCAGGGGTGGATCAAAGCCAAGACCATTTCTTCAGCTCTGGTGTATTGTAATTTTGTGGGGAAGCCTACGCCTGTTTGCAAGCTGAAAATAAGGGTATAAACATTATTTGGCATTGTGGTCACTACAACAAGCTGCAAAATGCAAAGATCAAATATGTACCTGTGATTGTGCCGGTTATTCGGCTTCTTCCTTACTGCATATTTTAGGTCAGATATTTTTCTCTGGATCTGCTCCACATCTTTCCTCTCATCCCCGCTGCATTCAGCTGTCTGGTGAGCTCTTCCCAGATTTGTTTTTTCGCACTTTGCTGGTTGCTTTGGAATTGCGGCCATATAGCTCATCAAAATGCAGTGTAAGGCCACTTGCCAAGGCTAGGGTTTGTGCCTCACCAAACCGGCCGCTCAACTGGCCTCGCCGCAAGGTTCGGCCTAATGGTTGTTCTTCTGGCTCTTGTCTTGTTGGTGGCAATTCAGGGGACATTCTTGGCTGGGTGTGTGGTGAGGAATAGGCCATCACCTCGCTGGAAAAAGATTGGACTGGGCTGGCGTTAGGACTGGGGGTCATTGGCTGGGTGGCCATAGAATTTGCATAGGTCTCGCTAGTTTCCATGTGTGCCAGTGGCAAATGTGGCCGAGCAGGAGAGGGTGTGCTTGGGGGGCTCGGGCTTCTCGCCCTCTTCTTCTTTTGCCCCTTGGATGTTTTGCTCCCATTCTCTTAGGATGTGGTTGCGCGGGGAGCAGCAGAGGGTGTTCTTGGGTGGCTCGGGCTTCTCGCCCTCTGCTTGCTTTTCCCCTTGGACGTTGTTTCCCTTGCTGTTTGGATGTGGTTGCGTGGGGAGCCTTCTTCTTGGAGGAAGGTTCTAAACTTTTGCGGGTGCTTGAAGTTTTTGATGGTCCTGGAGTTGTGGTCAATGTAGCCTTGTGGTGGCCACTTTTGCTTCGCTTTTCAGGCACCTTTGTAGTAGATTTGTGTGACCGAGTGCTCGGTCTGGAGGATAAAGTGTCCTCATGCCGCTCTGGCCTTTTTGTCTTGGCCTCCTTTGCTGCTGGTTGCTTTGCGCTAGTTTTTTGGGTGCCATGATGACAATCACAAAGAGAATGAGCTGTGTGTCCATTACCCTATAACCCTTTAAGTGCCAGCCTTCCTAGAGTTTTTGTCACCCTCTGTTGTCAGACCATGTTTCACTATTTTGCGCTCCACATGTTCAACTGTGATTTATGAAGGGATTTCCAGGGATTTCCCAGGAAAATTGTATATATTGTTTTTTCTGGGCTTCAACACGAAATGTCTCGTTTGGCCTTTTTTTGTATATTTTCAATAATTTTGGGTGAAATATGTGCAAACAATGTGTAAAAAATTTTTTTGCAATAAAAAATCTTATTGCTTGTGAAATCCCAATTTCTCACGGTTACAATGGTACCACATATGTCTTGGTAGACACCCTTTCCTGCCCAGAGCACGCCCCCAAACTGAAACAGCACTTTAGGAGACTTTCAGAAAAAATACAACTATGTTATGTGCTATGCGCACCTTGCAGTTTTTCGAGAAAAACAACCTTTTACATTTGAAATACCCCCCACAAACTATATATTCTCTGGAAGTACACACCTCGAGCTTTCTAGGCATACCAGGCTTGTTGACATGGGCACAGTTTTCTTGAAGTAATCCCTCAATGAATTTTTTGGTTGCGCAGAATTTCACTAAAAAAGAATAATAAAAAAAACGAATCAAAGCCACATTTTCCTAAAAAAACTATATACAAACAAGAAAAAACAAAATACATCTGAATAAGCAAGATCCCCTGAACAGAACGATACCCAACATGCATAGGTATTCTCAAGGGAAGAGTTGCCACCCCAAAGTAAAGTATGCGTGTAACGGTCATTTTACTTGAAAATTTCAGCGCTGCTGACAAAGTGCGCACTTTGTGGTTTTTTTCAACTAAAGGGGGGATCGTATGGCACCAAGTTAAAGAGGAGACCCGGCCGGATCGATAGAGGGGTCAGGTAAGTATTTTTTTAATTTTTTTGGGCCGCTAGCAGAGGTAAAAGCCAGGCCCATGAATTTTATGTGGCTGGCACTTAAGGGACGGAGAAGTAACCATGTAAAATTTACGGGCTTGGCACTTAAAGGGTTAAATAGAAATGACTGGGTATGACACGTACACGTGCGTCCGGCTGTGCAGAACCCGGAAACTGCTGGGGCACTACCTATCTACTGACAAGAAGAAAGATGGCGCCCACGATCTTCACCCACCAACAATAAAGTTTGGTTATGCTCGTAAGTGTATTGTAGGGACATTGATTTTCCTTCTAAATGCATGCATAGGCCTTAAGGAAGCGCAGTAAGAAACAGTTACTTTAAAAAGTGATTTAAACTCCCTGTCAAACAGAAGTTAGTGCTCACATGTGCGAACCAACTCACTTGCATTTAGAAGGATAGGTTAAGGCTAGAAATGTGTTGGGGAATGTCATTTAGTCAACTGATCCAATTGTGAATGATATTTGTATGCTGTTTGATCTAACAACTATTTGGATTTTTGTGTTTTTTAGACTATGCTGGAGCGCAGGTACGAATACCTGCCCAACGCCTTTGAGAAGAGGAATCTGGCCCTGGAGATCATGGCCAGGATTCACCAGGAAATGGACACCACCTTCACTTATACGCAGATAATGCAGCACTGGTTGGACCTGAAGCGACTGCACATGCCCGGGTGCGGCGTTTTTTGGTGACTTATTTCCCAAGTAAGTACATACTGATTGCATGCTAGATGTAACAAACACAGAAGGTAGGCCTTTATTTAGAAATGCTTTTCTTTTCTAGTGTCTGAAATGGAGTACCGCATACGACCCACCCAGAGGCGCGCAGTCCGGCCAGTGCGGCATGAATCTGCACCACTAAGTGAAGGTGGTGTATCTCCAGAGCCAACTTCCTACCCCTCCTCTGTAGCTGCGTCAGACCAGCCCCTGGACCTATTCACAGAGGAGGGGCCTCACAGCATGGGCAGGCAGTCGTACGAAATGACTCAGGCATTAGCCTCCGGTATGTGACTCTGAATGTAACCCCACACACATACTGTACATGCTATTTAAACAAAAGCTGATTCCCTTAATCTCTTTTTATAGATGAATATGTAGCGGGTGAAAGATCTGGAGCTGAGACTGCAGCGGATCATGCCCAGGAGGAAAATGGAGAAGGTGGGTAATGTCAGACACACACATTCTAAGTGTCATTTGCTTACTGTTGAATCAGACATTAGAAGTGAGCCTATTTTAAATGTCTCTACAGCCTCACATTCCCAGCAGTGGCAGGCCCCAGATCGTAGGGTGATCCCCGAAGCAGAGATTGCCCACCACCGAAGTTGTAATGTAAATATTGAGTATGTGGAAAATGACATCATCACCAATCACGCTAAATCCATTGGCAATGTCATTAGCATAATGACATATGGCCTCTTCCTTTAAGAAATTCCTTAGCATAATGACATATGGCCTCATGAGTTAGATTTATACCTAATAATCATTCCATCCACAGCTGTGAAACATGTATTTGCAGAACAATAATTTTCTTCTCTTTTTTTTATAGACACCGCACAGGCGAGATTAGCCCAACTGACTGTGACGGTGCTTCGGCTGGTGGGCGATATACAGGAGCTCAGAGCTTTGATGGGGACCACAGATGAAGATTTATTATCTGGGGCCTGCAATGGCTTTGTATATAGCTTTTAAAATTTTAAATTTTGAACCATTTTAAAATGTTTTTAACCCTTTAAGTGCCAGCCTACCTGGAGTTTTTGTCACACTCTGTTGCCAGACCATTTTGCACTATTTTGCGCTCCCCATGTTCAAATGTGATTTTTGAAGGGATTTCCAGGGATTTCCCAGGAAAATGATATATTGTTTTTTTCAGCAGAGTCTGGGCTTTAACATGAAATGTCTTGTTTGTAATTTTTTAGGTGTATTCTCAATATTTTTGGTTAAATATGTGCAAAAAAAAAAAAAAAAAAAATTTTTACATATTGTAGTTTTTTTTGTAATAAAAAATGTAAGTTTGTCAATGAAATCTTATTGCGTGTGAAATCCCAATTTCTCCCGGTTACAGCGGTACCACATATGTATAGGTAGACACCCTTTCCTGCCCAGGAGACTCCCCCAAACTGAAACAGCGCTTTAGGGGATTTTCAGATAAAATACAACTGTGCTACGCAATATGCGCACCTTGCAGTTTTTCCAGAAAAACAACCCTTTACATTTGAAATACCCCCAACAAACTATATATTCTCTGGAAGTACACACCTCAGGCTTTCTAGGCGTACCAGGCTTGTTGATGTGGCCATAGTTTTCTGGAAGTAATCCCTCAATGGATTCTTTGGTTGCAAAGAGTTTCCCTAAAAAAAGGATAAAAAAGCAGAATCAAAGCCACATTTTCCTAAAAAAACTATATACAAACAAGAAAAAACAAGTTTAATCTGGAAACGCAACATCCCCCGAACAGAACAATACCCAACATGCATAGCTACTGTCAAGGGAAGAGTTGCCAAACACCCCAAAGTAAAGCATGCGCATAACGGTAATTTTACTTGAAAATTTCAGCTCTGCAGACAAAGTGCGCACCTTGCGATTTTTCAACCAAAACAACCCTTGACATTTGGAATATCCCCCATAAACCATATATTCCCTGAAAGTACACACGTTAAGCTTTCTAAGGGTACCCAGCTTGTTGTAGTGGGCTCATCTTTCTGGAAGTAATCCCTCAAAGAATTCTTTGGTTGCGCAGGGTTTCCTTAAAAAATTTATAAAAAAGCTGAATAAAAAACACCTTTTCCTAAAATATAAATATGCAAACCAGAAAAAACAAGCTAAGTCTGAAAGCGCAAGGTCCCCCGAACAGAACAATACCCAACATGCATAGGTACTATTAACCCTTTTAATTGCCAGCCTACTTGAGATTTTGTCACCCTCTGTTGACAGGCCATTTTTCCCCATTTTGCGTCATGTTTTGCGCCATTTTTGCTGGAACTTTCAGGAAAATTATATATATATTTTTTTGCAGCAGAGTTTAGGCTTTAACATGAAATGTCTTGTTTGTAAATTTTTTTTTTTTTTTTTACAATATTATTAAGTAAAAATAATAAATAAATAAATAAAAAATGTTTTAAAAAAATTGACTCCTTTATTTTAAATAAAAAATGTATTTTATTAAGGAAAATCATATTGCATGTGAAAGCCCCATTTCTACCGATTAGAACGGTACCACATATTTATCGGTAGCCCCCTGTTCCTGCCCAGGAGACCCCTCTAACTGAAACAAGTATTTTATAACATTCACAAAAAAAATACAACTACCATCCACACTACAAAGGGTTAAATCGAGAAAAAAAATGACATAGGGTCCCCCCTCCCAGGGGAGGGAGACCCCATTTTTTTTTGATTTTTAAGGGTTAAAAACCCTTAAAAATCAAAAAAAAAATTGACGTGGGGTCCCCCTTACCCAAAGTAACCAGCCCGGGACCAGCTATGGGGGCTTGTAGGCACAGAGTGGGGGGGCCAGCTTATGTGGCCCCCCCACCCTGCAGCCTACGAGCCCACATAGCCCATGTGGGCCCGGGCTCTTCTGCCCCCCCCTGGCCTTTGGGGAGGCAGGTAATGGGGGTGCCAGGGGTTAATGGCAAGCCACCCGCTAGCGCAGGTGGCTTGCCATCCCCCCAGCCTTGTGAACTGGTATAGGGGTCATGGACCCCTTACCAGTTCACAAGGGGTTAAATGTAAATAATCACACAGACACAAGCAGAGAAAAAATATTTTATTAATTTTTTTTTTTTTTTTTTTTACACTGTACTCACCTCCCATCCATCCTGGAGCCCTCTGTCCCTCGGCGATCACTGGCTTCTGCTCACTTGCTAGAAGCCTTTTATAGCTGCTGGATGACAGAACACAAAGGGTTAATCAAAAAAAAAATGACATAGGGTCCCCCCTCCCAGGGGGGGGGACCCCATTTTTTTTTTGATTTTTAAGGGTTAAAAACCCTTAAAAATCAAAAAAAAAATTGACGTGGGGTCCCCCTTACCCACAGTAACCAGCCCGGGACCAGCTATGGGGGCTTGTAGGCACAGAGTGGGGGGGCCAGCTTATGTGGCCCCCCCACCCTGCAGCCTACGAGCCCACATAGCCCATGTGGGCCCGGGCTCTTCTGCCCCCCCCTGGCCTTTGGGGAGGCAGGTAATGGGGGTGCCAGGGGTTAATGGCAAGCCACCCGCTAGCGCAGATGGCTTGCCATCCCCCCAGCCTTGTGAACTGGTATAGGGGTCATGGACCCCTTACCAGTTCACAAGGGGTTAAAAGTATAAATAACACACAACACACAAGTTTTTTAAATATGTTTATTAAAAAAAAAAAAAAAACATTTTACCTTTACTCACCTCCGATCTTCAGAAGCAATGTCCCGCGGCGATCTGATGCAGGTGACAGCTGGGCAGAGAAGGGGGGAGGCAGGCGATCGGAGGATCGCCTACCTCCCTCCTTCTCTGCCCAGCCATCACCGGCATCTGAGATGAGAACTGCCGGGTGCCCGATGACACCCGGCGGTGACGTCATTAGCCCCGCCCCCGAAGGGGCGGGGCTAAAATCCAAGATGGCGGCCGCCATCGGGAGATGCGACGGAGGGAGGGCTGTTATGCCCCCCTCCAGAAGACAGAAGACCCGGGGGGGGTAATCGGAGCCCCCCCCCATGAAGAGGAGAGGCGGCGGGAGTCGGCGGGAGCGGAGGTGAGTAACTGTCATTTTTTTTTTTTTTTTTTTTAACAGGCAAATGCCGGCGGCTGCTGAAAGGGGGGGGGCACCCTATTCCGGGCCCTCCCCTGCAGCCGGAGAAGCCCCGATCGGCGATCGGAGCCCCGCTGGCTGAAGAGGAGACCCGGCCGGACAAAACAAGGGGTCAGGTAAGTGACTTTTTTTTTAACTTTTTTTTCTGGGCTTGGGGAATGCCAGGCACGTAAAATTTACGTGGCTGGCACTTAAGTGACGGAGAGGCAACCACGTAAATTTTACGTGGCTGGCATTTAAAGGGTTAAATGTTTACATTTTTAATAAAAAACTAAAAAAATTTGCAAACTATATAAATAATTCCACAACCAAAAAAAAAGGCCAAACAATTTGGCAGTTAATAATAAAAAAACTAAAACTTGTTTCTGTGTCATTTTATGTAAAATAAAAATTCATTAAGGGTTGGTTACAGGAAAACATAGGAAGAACTAAAAATATCACAAAGGGAAGAAGAATGAAACCGCGATGGAATTGAGGTAAGCATTAGGTGCGCAAAGGGAAGAATGAAACCGCGATGGAATTGAGGTAAGCATTAAGGGCGCAAAGGGAAAAGAATGAAACCGCAATGGAATTGAAGTAAGCATTAAGGGCGCAAAGGGAAGAAGAATGAAACTGCAATGAAACTGAGGTAAGCATTAAGGGCGCAAAGGGAAGAATAGAGAAACCGCGATGGAATTGAGGTAAGCATTGTAGCAGAAGTGAGTGATCAAAAAATTTAGACAAGCACATGAATGAGTTCATTTTGTTGTGCACATGCGTAAGGTCGGAAAGATTTCAGTCTGGATGTTTTTTTATAGAAAAAGGAATTCAGAATCTAACGGGAAAAGTAAAGGCGACGTTGGAAAAAGCAAGAAAACGGAAGCCTACGCTGTTTCCCAAGTAACGAAAAACAAAAGCTGAAAAGTGACATTCTCGTTGGCATACGAACCGACAAACACTTTACAGAAGGCTTCCGATGCATGCTTAGAATCACTCGTACGCAAGCGGAAACAAAACGAAAAAAAACAGATCGACACAAAAACTAAATTCATTTTATGTCTCTCTGAATCAACCCTATTGTGTAGCTCAGCCCCCAGATGTTTTATTTTATTATCATTTCACAGTCAGCAATACAATATTTTACATTGTCATGTGTACATACTGTATATAAGCGGAGGAACGCGCCATGCTCCTCTCTGTGCTTGCTGTTCTCTCTCCTGTCTCCTCTTTTTTAATATACAAACCCATGGCAGGCTGCTCCCAATAGGGAAATGGTTGTATTTATTGACCAGAGACACATAACACAGTACACCTCTTTTGGAGTTTCCAGCTGCTCTTTCAAAGATACCTCAACAGGAAATTCTCTGGTTCATCTCTGAAGAAGCTAAAAGGCGACACATGTTGGGAATCAGTGGAAACATCAAAATATATTTCCTTAATTGTATATGTTGAAGCTTTATGTGCAGTGATAACATGTATGCAAGATATATCTGATGCATACATGTAAAAGTTCTGTTTTTACTTTTTTATTCAAATAAATGTATGATATTTTGGATAATGAAACTATTTGGATAAATAGATTTTTTTTAGAAGGGAAGCAAACACGCTGGTATTTGACCAATAAACCTCACTGGCCCTTGCAAAAAAATACTGTAACATTGGTGGATTATTAAATTCAAGCATATTAATGCATTATCATCTCATGGTTAATAAGAACAATGGATTCAGCCCCCCCCCCCCCAGATTTTATTTATACATGTCCACGTTTTTTCACCCTGAAAGGTGGTTTTAATGTAGCAACTCTCACATCAGACTATCCCCTCGATTCAAAGAGCAAAAGTTAATTGATTTCGTATCGAGAATCGTAAGTTTGGGTGGGTGTTTGTCATTTTTTCTTGTTTTTTTGCCCATTTCGTATTCGCACGATCGTTCGCGCATAGACGTATATGAACATACGCATTTCGTACGGGAATCGTATATTTTGCGTTAGTTCGTGTCTTTTTCCCGTCAAAATCGTATTATTTGCATCAGATCCTATTTTTTACGTCCTTCACATGGGCTTGCGACCAATTCAGAGAGGTGATTGCTAATTGTTTTGAAGCCCATTAAAGAGCTGCTTTACGAAATGTTTGCCGGCAGCTATTTGGCCTCGGGAGTAGGATGGAGAGGAGCGAGTTTGTGGCACATCAAGGGCTTATTGTCACGATCCCCTCACCTGTTCCTCGTTCCCCCGCTGTCTCCGGTCCTTCGCTGTCGCAGCCGGCGGCGGTCCGGCGTCGCTCCTGCCCGCCCGCCGCTCGGCTGTCACGAGCAGCCGCTCGGGCTGCTTCCGTCCCAGCCGCGTCAGGAGCGGGCGCGCCGCTCTCTGTGCGGCGCGCTCCCGGCGCGTGGCCCCGTACGCGCGCGCGCGCGTGCCTGTCTCTTCCTTATACCCTCCGGCGGCGCTACACACAGCGCGCCCGCCGGAGGTAATCAACTTGGGCCAATGAGCCCTTTGTCTGCATGGGCCAATGAGCCCTTTGACTGCATGGGCCAATGAGCCCTCTGCCATTGTGGATCCATTAGCCCAAAGTACTGGGCAACTCCCCCTGATTCAAACTGGGCAATCAGCCCAAAGTTCCTGTAGCACCAATCACTACATTTCCCCCCCAGCCAATCCTGTTAGCCCCCATCATATAAAGGTTTTCACCCTGCAGTCAGCCCTTGCCCGTTATAGCGTGCTACTGGGTGCGATTTGGATAGCCTATTTCCTTGTGATTTCTGCCGTGATTTTGACCTTCCTTGATTGCCGCCTGGACCGACCCTTGCTTACTCTTCGACCACGTTTCTGCCTGACCCTTTGTACCGCGAACTTCTGACCTCTCGTTGTGACCCTTGGCTTGCCCCTGACCATTCTTCCGTCTAACCCTTCTGTACCGTGCCTCCTCGGATTGACCACCCGTGTATGACCCCTGTCCGTTTATCGCTACTCAGTCTAGTCCTTGGATTCATCTGCCTTCCCCTGCATAAATCAGCATCCTTTGTGCTAATAAGACCTGGGGGCAACCGTGTCCGGTGAGGCGTGTCAAGCGTCCCGGCAAACGGGGGCTTACTATAGGTGAAGAAAGCAGCGGAGATTGGGGGTTGCTGGTTTATTGGAAGGTGGGTGTCTCCGGGACCTGACATTATAACGGGCCCGAAAGAAGAATATCTTCTAGATGGAAGAATTGATCCAACAGGTTCAAGCTATGGCCACTGCCATTAATCAGCTGGCTCAACGAGTGGCCACGCAAGAGAGTCGTCAGATGCCTGCGCCAGTGGATCCTAGTCCGGCCGTCGAGCCCTCTCCCGGAAAAATTTTTGGGGGATCGGGCGAAGTTTTCTAACTTTAAGAATTCTTGCGAACTCTACTTCCGCCTTCGACCCCACGCATCTGGATCCGAAGCGCAACGCGTTGGGCTAGTCATTTCACTCCTCCAGGGCGATCCACAGACCTGGGCGTTTGGTTTAGCTCCGACTGATGAAGCCTTGCAGTCGGTCTCTTCTTTTTTTTCGGCCATGGAACTTCTGTATGCTGACCCAGATCGAGCCGCAACGGCGGATTCTAAATTGCGGAACCTGAGACAGGCCAAACGTTCTGCTGAAGAATATAGCGCAGAATTTCGGCGGTGGGCTATAGATTCCCAGTGGAACGATCCGGCTTTATGTAGCCAGTTTAGAATTGGACTCTCCGATAACATCAAGGACATCCTGGTGAACTATCCTTTGCCCAAAAACCTAGACGAATATATGCAGCTGGCCATCAGGGTGGACCGACGTCTCCGAGAAAGGCGCCAGGAAAGAGGCAAGGACCAACCTTGGGGATCCTCACGTCAAGAGTCAAGCTTTAAGGGGGCAGCCGTTTCCTCTCCTTCCTTGTCGCATGAGGAACCGATGCAGCTTGGCGTTACCCATCTCTCTCAGGCGGAGAAGGTTCGGCGCAGATCCCAACGCCTCTGCCTCTATTGTGGTAATCCGGGTCATTTTGCCAAGACCTGCCCAAACAAGGCTCCGGTGGCGGGAAACTTCAACGCCTAGATCTTGCAGAGGGACCTCTTCTAGGTGGTCAGGTATCGTTCCCTCCAGACAATCGTATACTCTTACCCGTTACACTCTCTTGGGGTCCTTCCCGGACTATTGCCTCCGCCTTCATCGATAGTGGAGCGGCTGGCAATTTCCTGGATAGATCCTTAGCCCTTACTCTAGGGATTCCGTTAATCCCATTAGAAAATTCCCTTCGGGTCCTGGCAGTCAACAATAAGCCCATTGAGGGGGGGTTGGTCTCCCACAAGACCCCTTGGGTAAATTTAGTTGTAGGATCTGCCCACTCGGAAGAAATAGAATTTTTGATTATTGAAAGTCCCGTCTCCCCTATTGTTTTAGGATTTCCCTGGTTAAAAGTCCATAACCCCATGATAGATTGGAGATCTGGAGATCTGGTGAAGTGGAGTCCCTCATGTCAAAGTCGTTGTTTCTCTATATCCCTTAGGACCACACCGATTGTCTTTGATGGTTTACCTCCAGTCTATGCAGATTGGGCAGACGTATTTTCGGAGAAATCCGCCGACATTCTTCCACCCCATAGAGCCTACGACTGTCCTATTGACTTACTCCCAGGTACTATGCCCCCTAGGGGGAAACTATATAATCTCACTAGATTTGAAGAACAGGCCATGAAAGATTATATCACCGAAAATCTCCAGAAAGGTTTTATCCGTCCTTCCACCTCCCCTGCCGGTGCTGGGTTCTTCTTCGTCGAGAAGAAGGACGGCGGCTTACGCCCCTGTATAGATTATCGAGAGTTAAATAAGATTACTGTAAAAAATAGATATCCCCTTCCATTAATCAATGACCTTTTTAATCAGGTCTCTGGGGCCCAGGTCTTCACTAAGTTAGACCTTCGAGGGGCATATAACCTTATTCGCATACGGCAGGGGGATGAATGGAAAACGGCCTTCAATGTAAAGGATGGGCATTATGAATACTTAGTGATGCCATTCGGGTTATGCAATGCTCCTGCAGTGTTTCAAGATTTTGTCAATGACATATTTCGTGATTTTTTGGGTCAATTTCTCGTGGTCTATTTGGACGACATACTGATTTTTTCCCGCTCTCTGGTGGAGCACCGTCAACATGTCAAAGCGGTGTTGCAGAGATTGCGGGAAAATCGTCTGTATGCTAAAATCTCCAAATGTGTTTTTGAAGTGTCTGAAATCCCGTTCCTAGGATTTATAATCTCCAAACGGGGATTGGTGATGGATCCTTCCAAGGTTTCTGCTATTTTGGAGTGGGAACAACCTAGAACCCTAAAGGCGCTACAGAGATTTCTAGGATTTGCGAATTTTTACAGGCAGTTTATAAAGGGTTTCTCGTCCATAGTGAGTCCTTTAACAGATCTCACTCGTAAGGGCGCTTTTGTTGAGGAGTGGCCTCCCTCAGCTAAAAACGCCTTTCAAGTGTTAAAAGAGACTTTCACCTCCGCTCCCATTTTGATACATCCCGACACCCGGCTTCCATTTCTATTAGAGGTTGACGCCTCGGAACTGGGAGTAGGAGCTGTTCTTTCTCAGTATGCGGGCAATCCTGAGAAACTACATCCTTGTGCATTCTTCTCTCGGAAGTTTTCGCCTGCTGAACGCAATTACGATGTTGGGAATAGGGAACTATTGGGTATTAAACTGGCCTTTGAAGAATGGCGCCACTGGCTAGAAGGTTCCTTACACCCCATCACTGTGTATACTGATCACAAGAATCTGGAGTATTTAGAGTCGGCCAAGAGACTCAACTCCCGTCAGGCACGCTGGGCACTCTTCTTTTCTCGATTTAATTTTATTATCACCTTTAAGCCGGGGAAGAAGAATGCCAAAGCAGATGCCCTATCCCGTAATTTCGGGGATTGTAAGGACCAGAACGGTCCTCCAGAATCGATTTTACCTTTAGGTTGTGTTGTGGCTACTCTTCTCCCTGACCTGTCTAGCTCGTTAGTGCCATTTCAGGTTGATTCCCCTCCGGGTAAACCCTCTGATTGTTTATTTGTTCCGCCTCATTTGCGTCTGGCCGTTTTACAAGAACTACATGATGCCAAGTCGGCTGGTCACTTAGGTGTTCGGAAGACTTTGGCTATCGCCAAACGTCATGTCTGGTGGCCCACCATCCGTCGCGATACTTCCGCCTTTGTCGAAGCATGTCCGGTATGTGCTCGAAGTAAGGCCACTCATGGGTCCCCTGCGGGACTATTAGTTCCCTTAGAAATCCCCGCTGAACCATGGTCGCACATATCCATGGATTTTATTGTTGATCTTCCTCCATCACAGGGGAATTCTGTAATTTGGGTGGTGGTGGATCGCTTCAGTAAAATGGCACACTTTATTCCATTGATAAAACTTCCGTCGGCACCAGATTTAGTACAGCTATTCATTAAGCACGTTTTTCGCCTCCATGGTTTACCACAGAATATTGTTTCAGATCGAGGAGTTCAGTTTGTATCCCGTTTTTGGAAAGCTTTCTGCAATCGTTTAGGTATTAAAGTGTCGCTCTCTACCGCCTATCACCCTCAGTCTAACGGACAGACTGAACGGGTAAATCAATGTTTAGAACAATATCTACGCTGTTTCGTCTCCGATCGCCAAGAACAATGGGCGGAATTCATCGAATTTGCAGAATTCGCCTTTAACAATGCGCCGAGTGAATCTACTAGGTTTTCGCCTTTTTTTTGTAATTACGGGAGAAACCCTAAGGCATCATCTTTTTCTGGTCCTTCCTCCAACTTGCCGGCCTTGGAGGAATGGCTACGAGAAAGAACTAAAGTATGGTCTGAAATACAGACTAACTTAAAGAAAGCCTCTGAAACCTACAAAATCTTTGCGGACCGACATAGGTCACTTGAACCACCATTTCAGGTGGGTGATTGGGTCTGGGTCTCTACTAAAAATATTGCCCTTCGGCAACCCTCGTCTAAGCTAGGGCCTAAATTTATCGGTCCGTTTCCTATCACAGATAAACTCAGCGACGTTACCTTTAAGGTTCAGTTACCTTCATCCATGAGAATTCCGTCGTCCTTTCATGTCTCTTTGTTAAAGTCTGCCAAGAATATTCAGGTGTCGTCTCCTCCTCCGGTCATAGTGGAAGATGAGCCTGAATACGAGATTAATAGAATACTCGACGCTCGGGTGTTGCATAACTCTCTACAGTATTTAATTGATTGGAAGGGTTTTGGTCCTGAGGAAAGGTGTTGGGTACCAGCCAAGGATGTCCATGCTAAAACCCTTATCAATAGGTTTCATCGTGAGAACCCGGATAAGCCTGGTAAGGGTCCTGAGGCCCCTCGTGAAGGGGGGGGGTAGTGTCACGATCCCCTCACCTGTTCCTCGTTCCCCCGCTGTCTCCGGTCCTTCGCTGTCGCAGCCGGCGGCGGGCCGGCGTCGCTCCTGCCCGCCCGCCGCTCGGCTGTCACGAGCAGCCGCTCGGGCTGCTTCCGTCCCAGCCGCGTCAGGAGCGGGCGCGCCGCTCTCTGTGCGGCGCGCTCCCGGCGCGTGGCCCCGTACGCGCGCGGGCCTGTCTCTTCCTTATACCCTCCGGCGGCGCTACACACAGCGCGCCCGCCGGAGGTAATCAACTTGGGCCAATGAGCCCTTTGTCTGCATGGGCCAATGAGCCCTTTGACTGCATGGGCCAATGAGCCCTCTGCCATTGTGGATCCATTAGCCCAAAGTACTGGGCAACTCCCCCTGATTCAAACTGGGCAATCAGCCCAAAGTTCCTGTAGCACCAATCACTACATTTCCCCCCCAGCCAATCCTGTTAGCCCCCATCATATAAAGGTTTTCACCCTGCAGTCAGCCCTTGCCCGTTATAGCGTGCTACTGGGTGCGATTTGGATAGCCTATTTCCTTGTGATTTCTGCCGTGATTTTGACCTTCCTTGATTGCCGCCTGGACCGACCCTTGCTTACTCTTCGACCACGTTTCTGCCTGACCCTTTGTACCGCGAACTTCTGACCTCTCGTTGTGACCCTTGGCTTGCCCCTGACCATTCTTCCGTCTAACCCTTCTGTACCGTGCCTCCTCGGATTGACCACCCGTGTATGACCCCTGTCCGTTTATCGCTACTCAGTCTAGTCCTTGGATTCATCTGCCTTCCCCTGCATAAATCAGCATCCTTTGTGCTAATAAGACCTGGGGGCAACCGTGTCCGGTGAGGCGTGTCAAGCGTCCCGGCAAACGGGGGCTTACTATAGGTGAAGAAAGCAGCGGAGATTGGGGGTTGCTGGTTTATTGGAAGGTGGGTGTCTCCGGGACCTGACACTTATGCTTTTTGGCATTGAGTTGATCCAGATGTCTGAGAGCAGATTGCCCCTGCGTCGTCGCATGAACATCGATAGCATGAATGATGTTGAGCTGTTCGAGCTGACCAGGCTTAATCGCGCTTCCCTGCATAAATTATATAGTGAGCGGGCGGCCATGGTTAGCCCGCACCACAAGGAAGGGGCAAGCAATTTCAGGTATGACCAAGATGCTTGGCTGCCTGCAATTTTTGGCGAACGGCTCGTTCCAGAGGCTGGGTGCCCTCTCCGTGGGGATGTCCCAGCCTACGCTGAGCCGCGCACTATCTAAATTTTTGGAAGGCATGGCTGCCATAACTCCAAAATATATTTTTTTTCCTGATGATATGGCAGCCAGAAACGCCATTAAGCTTGGTTTTTATAATGTGGCCGACATGCCCAACGTTATTGGTGCTGTTGACTGCACACATGTGGCACTTGTACCTAGGGCAGCCGACGAGTATATATATAGGTATTGATATTTTGTTTTAGCTTATTATGTTGCCCAACGTGTAATGTAACCAGTTTTCCTTTGCGGCAGCATATTTTTTTTGGGCTCATTTGTGTACATGCCTTATTTAGGCTTTTCATTAGTAGTTTCCAATAGAGTGCAGACATGTTTTAAATTTTTGATCCTTTTTTCAATTATCAATTACCCTTTTTGTATGCTTTTCCCTTAAGGAATCGAAAAATGGGACACTCCCTTAATGTCCAGGCCGTGGTTGGGCCGGACATGCGTTTTCTGAGTGTCCTTGCCGGCTACCCAGGATCGTCGCACGACTCCTATATACTCAGACGATCTGGGTTGTTTCGGAGATGTGAGTCAGGTGAATTTTCGGGTGCATGGCTGCTTGGTAAGTGTGTCCTATTTATTTGGTATTACATTTCAGACTAATCTGTTATTTGTGGATATTTCTGTTTTTGTATTCTTTACATAAGCCTGAAACTGCATTTTAGTTGGGTCTTCTTTTCTGAACTCCCAACCAAAATGCTTGCCTCACTTTGTCCTTCAGAATGTTTTCCCTTTAGTTAGGATGTCTGTAAGTTCCATGTCCCAAAATATATTGGTTGTGAGTTGATACCCAAGTATCTGTTAGTTTAGGTTCCTTTTGTAGTATTGGTCTTTAAATGTCAAAGTGGACTTAAACTGCATACATTGTATTCTTTAGATAAATGTTGAGTGGCCCTAGTTCCATGTCCCAAAATATATTGGTTGTGAGTTGATACCCAAGTATCTGTTAGTTTAGGTTCCTTTTGTAGTATTGGTCTTTAAATGTCAAAGTGGACTTAAACTGCATACATTGTATTCTTTAGATAAATGTTGAGTGGCCCTCAGCAGCATCCTAATTGTAACATGTCCGAAAACCCAAAATATCGGTAAATTCTAACTGCCCTTGGCCGTGCAGATGTTTTATAATTCTTTTGTATATTTAAGCGGCATTTTTATTTATGTACTCCATTAGTGGCAATAGTTATTTTGCAAATGTGCCCTGGGTGTATTTTTACGCCCTTTACCTTACATCATTTGGATATATGTCAAATTCTTTGTGTTTGTTCTCTTGCCTTTTTAATGTTTATGAAATTTCATTGTCTTGGTAAGGTGATTCCGGGTACCCACTTCTCCCCTGGCTCATGACGCCTGTGCTGCGGCCCCAGGATGCCTCTCAGGAAGCGTACAACCATGCGCACCGCAAGACCAGGGCTGTTGTGGAGAGGGCCTTTGGGCTGTTGAAGACCCGTTTTCGTTGTTTGGACCATACTGGGGGCGCCCTGCAATATGATCCCAAAAAAGTGATCGACATCATCATGGCATGTGCTGTTTTGCACAATTTTGCTATACTAGAACGTGTACCACGTTATGTGAATAGTCTGCCCTCTACAGCCCTAGAGGATGATGTGGAAAATTATGTTGGCCCACCCAGTGAGTCTGGACAATCAGTTCGAGCAAACTTGATATTGCAGCATTTTAGTTAATTTAGTTTCGTTTTGCAACATTCTGTGTGTCTGTCTTAGCCTTTTGGTTCAATATGTTGTTTTGCCGTAATGTGGCATTACCTTAAATTAAAAAATGTGTCCCTTAATTGTTGCCTAATGTATTTCATGTTGTTTATTTAGCTTGATATTTGCATTGTTACACCTCTTAAACCAAAAAGGATCTGGTTTAGCCCAAGCTGATTTAAACTGTGTTTCCAGTAAAAACGCCACAAGTATAGTAAATTTAAATTTTGTTTTACTTTGTATAATTATAGTTATTTGGCTTAACATAAAACATTCCACATACAACTGTGGTTAAAAAGGCATGAGATAACCAAACCAAAAAAAACCACATCTACACCTGGAAGTGAGTGGCACAACCAAACAAGGACACCCAGTCCAAAGGCCAGCCTAGTCCAGTCATTAATATTGCCTGTGCCCAGGGATATTTGGGCATGGCCATAATGTCACACAAACATGTCTGCAAACAGGAGGAGCACAAACCAAATACATATTTAAAGCCATAAGTGGCCAGATACACTCCACATAGACCTATGGCATTGGCTAGTGGCCTTAATCATTACTCTAAGGAGCTATATGGGAGCAAATACAAAACACAACCTGCATGAGCAACACAAAATGGATTGTTTGAAACCTCAAAGGACAAGTAAATACAGTGGGGGGTAAGAGAAAAGATGTCCCACACAATCATGGCTTAATATGGTGGCTGCCCATAATACCCAGGTGGAGGTCCAGGTGGAGGTCCATGTGGATGGGACCTAGCCTGGGCCATGGCAGCATTGTGAATTTGAAACTGCTCCACAATGTTTCTCTGCATATTGGTCATCTCAGCCATGGCTGACTGGATGCCATTACTTGCAGTTACCATGTTGCTGTTGAGGGTACGCAACTCCGCGAGGATGCCCTGTAAGCTGGTATTGATGTTGACCATGTCGGCATGCCTTTCCTCACGCTCTGTAACGAGCTGTGCCTCATAAGAGTCCCTTTCTTGGGTCCATAATTGAAGCAGGGCACTCTGCCTCCCCTGGGAAATTGTGGGGCGGCGTAATGGAGTCCGCCGCACAATTACCCTGGCTCTTGGGCGTGCCCTGCCGCGTGGTGTCGTCCCCTCAACAGCAACAGGCATGCTTTGCAAATCCTCAGCAGCAGAGTGAACACTGGGACTGTTGTGTCAGTCTCCCCATGTGCCTGCACAATGGATGGAGATTCACTCTGCTGCTGAGGATTGGCCAGAGAAACATTAGGGAGCAGTTCCAGATTGGGACCCAGGGGGAGGTCATCGGACGTGCCCTGCATGGAGACATCAGCTTCCTCCATTTCCTGGATCTCTTCCATGAGTGTGCGGGTCTGTAGGGACATATAAAAAAAAAGGGTAAGTTGGCGTCCAAATTTGGGATTCCATCAGTTTAACACATGCTTAAGCACTTGGTAGTATTTATGGTACTAAATTAACTTACCGGAAATCTCGGATCTGGGCTCCTATGCTGTACGGACCTGGTAGGCATAAGCAAACTGGGGGGTGAGTTTACCCTTGCTGAGGGGTCATGCTGGGCTGAAGAAGAGAAAACAAAACAAGGTAAACACACACATAAGCATTGTTTTTTTAGTTACTAAAAAAAGCCACTATTTGTAATATTAAGCAACTCTACAGCAATGGGGACAATTGTTAAAATACACGCAATTTTAGATAGGTGCAATGGCTCGAGAAAACTGCTAACTGACCTCAGTTCTAAGTCAGGAAGTGTACCCAGTCAGCATACAACTTGCACCGCCAATATTTGGATTTTGACTACCATTCGCTAGGTCAGGGGTACTCAAACACTTCTTGTAAAGGTCCATTTAAAGGTATGTGGTGAGAGGTGAATGTCTGGCCATGGGGCTGTCGCAGGGGGTGTCTAGTTAGAAATAAACACACTGGGGGAGGGGCTGGAGATTTCAAAGTGCAAACTAATAAAGGCTGCTTGCCCTTGCTGGGCTGGATGGGGCAGAGCTGAGGGGACATGGATTGGATGGCTAAAGGGGGGAGTTCACGAATTGATGGTGATGGGATGGATGGAGCAAATCTGTTACAAATGTATGGGGCTTATGTGGGGGGGGGCACATGGGGGGACTGTGGCAGATGGGGCAGAGCTGGGGCAGCGGGACACGATTGGACCAAGAGAAAGATGCACCAAGTTACTGTGTACCTTGCAATGCCAATTCCTGTGCAGTACTTCATATTGCAATGCTATGTTTCAGGGAGCCATGACATTGGGCAGGAGAACAACCACTACATCGCCGATCAAGGGGGCAGCTCTGAGCACGTCAACACAGAAGTAACTGAGTGCAGGGCTGTCTGGCCAGGGGTCCTGGAATCTGGTGCCAAGGTCCGCATTGGTACCCCGGGCCGCCAGTTGAGTCTCGCTGCTCTAGGTCCGATATGTTTGGGGGTGGGTAATTAAATTGTTACCTCAAACACAACTCACACAACAAATAGCCAACCCATCCATAATGATGTGTGTTTTGTGATTGAGTCAAAATATATCACTTTTCAGGATAAACTTCGTTACTTGACCAATAAATTTGGAAAATTGATCTTTTACATAATGGATGTGGTCCTAAATGTGTGATTCACAGGGACCAAAACAGGACACAAACAGGCACAGTAGTGCGAGGCCAAGCAAGGCAAACCATAGGGCCATCCCGTCATCTTGGTACTAGTGAACTTTAGATTATTTACCAAACAGGCAAACATGCAGATTTAAGAGTACTCACCGTGGGTACGGGTCGGTGAGTCCGTGTCCCTTAGACCAGCATGTCCACCGACCGCGACCGGATGGAGAAGGCCCAGCACAATCTCCTCAGCAGGGGTAAACTCCAGTTTGGTAGGAAAGCCACCTCCAGTTTGCATGCTGAAAAGAGAAAATCGTTTGGTACTCAGAAAAGGTGCATACAGTACATCCTAATCCTTATATTTGGAGACATCATTTATTTACCTGTAATTATGCCTTTTAATTTCTTTTTGACGTACAGCATATTTCAGATCCGAGATTTTCTTCTGAATTTGGGACACATCTTTCCTCTCTTCCCCCGCTGCATTTACTTGTCGTAGGATGGTTTCAAACAATTCCATCTTGCGCTGCTTTGTGGTGTGTTTTGATTTGCTCCCATAGAGCTCGTCATAGTATAATGTAAGGCCACTAGCCAATGCCATATTTTGGTCATGGGAGAATCTCCCACTCAACTGGCCGCGGCGCAATGTGCGGCCAGATGGTTGGCTTGGCTGCTCCTCCATGTGTGCAGACACATGTGGTGACATTATGGCCTGGGGCTGGGTAGGGGAATGGACGGATTGTTGGCTTCCCAATGACTGGACTGGACTGGCCAAGGGACTGGGTGTTCTTGCGTGGCTGGCCACCGAACTTCCAGGTGTAGATGTGGTCAGGGTGGCCAGTCTTTGGCCTCTTGGGGGGCTATGTTCCCGGCTGGTGCCAGGTCGGGGGCTCTGTTCCCGGCTGGTGCCAGGTCGTGGGCTTCTGGCCCTGCTGCGGGGCCTGTATTGGCTTCTGGCCCTGCTTCTTTCCCTTTCTGGGGTTCGGGCCCTGCTGCGGGGCCTGTAGGGGCTTCTGGCCCTGCTTCGGGGCCTTGCTGGTGTTCTGGGCCTCCGTTCTCGCCTTTCTGGGCTTCTGGCCCTGCTTGTGTGGCTGGACGGGCTTCTGGCCCTGCTTGTGTGCCTGTAGGGGCTTCTGGCC
Organism: Gastrophryne carolinensis; assembly: GCA_027917425.1. Classification (NCBI taxonomy): domain Eukaryota; kingdom Metazoa; phylum Chordata; class Amphibia; order Anura; family Microhylidae; genus Gastrophryne; species Gastrophryne carolinensis. Next base: position 576,213,115 of record CM051235.1, read on the forward strand.
CTGCTTCTGGGCCTTTCTGGGGTTCGGGCCCTGCTTGTGTGGCTGGACGGGCTTCTGGCCCTGCTGCGGGGCCTGTAAGGGCTTCTGGCCCTGCTTCTGGGCCTTTCTGGGGTTCGGGCCCTGCTGCGGGGCCTGTAGGGGCTTCTGGCCCTGCTTCGGGGCCTTGCTGGGGTTGTTGCCCTGCTGTGCAGCCTTGCTGGGGTTCTGGGCCTCCTGTCTCGCCTTTCTGGGCTTCTGGCCCTGCTTGTGTGCCTGGACGGACTTCTGGCCCTGGATGGGCTTCTGGCCCTGGATGGGGTTCTGGCCCTGCTGCGGGGCCTGGGTTGGCGAACTGCCCTGCTTGAACCCATGGGCGGTGTGTCCTCCCTTGGGCGGCCTCTTCTGGGGGCAGAGGTGGTGGGTGCTGCTGTGGCCTGTTTTTTTGCCGCAGGGGCACGTGCCTTGGGGCCCCTTTTTTGGCTAACGGAGGGTCCAGTGTCCCTTGGTGGGGCAGAGGTAGTACTTGCCGTCTTGGATCGGAGTTTTTTCCTTCCTTGCTGGGACCTGGTGGTTGGGCCCTCCGAGGTCTGGCTTTGCTGGGCGCGTTTGGATGCTGGCTTTTTTGGTGCCATTTTCCACAAATGCTCAAAGAGAATGAGCTTTGGGTGCAGGGACCTTTAAATAATGAGCCCAGCGTGTGACGCCTATGCGCACGACTACGCGCTCGTACGGACGTACGTTCGAGCGGAACCAGGAAACCGCTGGGGTTTCACTTATCTGCTGCCTTGAAGAAGCATAAAGATGGCGCCCACTATCTTCACCCGTCAACAGGAAGAGATCCTCATGCTGGTAAGTGCCTGCCTCTGCCTTTTAATCTAATAGTCAATGATGGCCTAAATGTAAATGATGCGTTTGTAACTAGTTTTGGGTCTCTTAATGTTTAAGAACTGGCTCCTCACACTTCATCCTCAAGGGCCGAGCCTGGCCACGTTTTCACCTGTCTATGCTGATGTCCTAATTAGGGCAATTGCTCAGGCTTAGCACCAGTTAATTAACCTGTGGAGTAGCGGGGCTAGCTGTCAAACCTGGCCTGTCTCGGACCTTGATGCGGATGTTTGAGGAACACTGTTTGCCTAAGCCCGCAAAACACAACGGGAAGCCACACACGTGGGCCAAAAGCCTAAGCATAAGCCTACATCTTGGATGTTTAAACCATCCTAACATGCCATAGATGCAGGTGGCCTGATTTTTAATGTTGGCTATTATCTGTATGTACATGGTGTGTGAAACATATAACATAAGACCAGACTCTCATTCACAGTCAACGTCCGCTTTAAGGCACTCCCCAAAAATGGCTGGCACTCTAAATGTGTGTGTTAATGACATGAAATTCTCAACTTGTGATGCAACACATATGGGTCTGTGTGTAAAAGTAAAAGCTCTGTGTCCATTATGTTTTTCAGATCATGCTTCAGCGCCGGTATGACTTCGCGCCCAATGTGTGCGAAAAAAGGGACATCGCCCGGGAGATCATCACGGAAATCCACCGTGTCACCAGCACCACCTTCACTCACACCCAGATAATGCAGCATTGGTCGGACCTGAAACGTCTGCACATGGCCCGGGTGCGGAGGTTTTTTGGGATCCATTTCCCAAGTAAGTACCAAGCGATAGCATGTGATATGTAGGAAATGTATAAGCTATACCTTTATTTATAATGACTTTTCTTTGCTAGTGTTGGAAATGGATTTCAGAATTCGCCGCACCCGGAGGCGCACAGGCCGACCAGTGCTGCATGAGTCTGCATCTGTGAGTGAAGGTGGTGGATCTCCCGGGCGACGGACCTACCCCTCCTCTGTGGCCTCCTCAGACCAGCCCCTGGACCTTACCACAGAGGAGGGGCGCAACCGCGTGGGCGTGGAGTCATGCCCGGCCAGGCATGGGGAAGGCTCTGGTATGTCACTCTTCATGTATAGGCACAAAGATATACATGGCAGGCCAAAAACTAAGTTCTCCTTTATTATGTATTTGTAGAATCTTCTGGAGCGGGTGAAATAGTGGAGGAGGAGGCAGCAGAGATGCTGGAAGGAGATCCTGACGAAGGTGAGTGATGTCAGCCAGCCTGGGAGCCAGATCTGTTTGGAATAGTGACTCTATACAACTACTAACCAAATGTCACATGTTTCTCCAGGGACTTCTTCACAGCATAGCCAGGACCAAGGGCAGCCTGTTGGCCCCAACCAGCCATCTGTCGGCCACCAACTCCGTAAGTCTCCATGCCATTATTCATATTAATGTTTTGTTAGCTAATAACACACACATAACTAAAGGCGTAGCCAATGTGTAGTTAACACTTTCATGTGGGCACTTCGTTAGCTTAAAGCGGACCCTAACTTGTATTAAGAACATAGCTAATAATTAGCCAACACACTGTACCTACAGATTTGAAACATTGAAAAACAGCCTTCAGCCATCTAATGCATGTTAGGAGCCTGAAAACATCCAATATTGCGGAATATGGAATGCGCAATATTTACAGGCAGCATGGGATACAGATTTAAAAAAGTAAGGTGCTGCCATGCATTGTGGGAGTGATGACCTTTCCCTCAACCCAGCTATGCTCTGGATTCCCAACGCACCACTGTAACCTACTCCCCTGTACTTTATCCAACTCTCCACTCCTCATTAAGTGTTATGCTTCAGAGTCCAGATGGCGGCGCTGTAATCAAAAAACCTCCAAAATGTACTTTGATCTGGTGCAGAATCATTTGGGAATAGTTATTGGTTTTCATTAAATAATGTTGAAGGTCCGGTTTAAGGAGTTTAAATACTTACCTGTGGGAAATGCATTAACTTTATCCCTTGGAAGAATGACATATGTCATGCATTTACATGTATTTGATTAACCCCAAATCTATTTCCAGCATACAAACCGGTCTGGTACTCCTATTTATGTTTATTTCTCTATTGCTTACAGGGATTATCCCAAAAACCGTGCAAGAAAAAAAAAAAAGAATAAAGGAGTTGGTGGCCGAGCTGCTGGCCATACAGGCGACGTTGGGGCCAACAGATGAAGAAGAGGAGGATGATTAGTGCCCTTGGTCCTGGCTACTTTTGTTAAATCGTTTTAAAATGTTTTTTAATGTTAAAAATGTTTAAGGTTTTTAAAAAAAAAACAAAAACAAAAAACAGTTTACTATGTTTTAACAAAAAAAAAAAAAACTATTTTAATATGTTTGTAAAAAAAAACAAACCAAAAAAAATTACTATGTTTTAAACAAAACCAAAAAAAAAAAAAATTACTATGTTTTAAAAAAACAAAAAAACAACCAAAACAAATAATTTAAATAAATTATATTTTAAGCCTTCATAAATGTGTCTTTTCTAATATGCGCACAAAAAAACATTTACACCAACAAGAAAAAACACGCTTATAAACATATAGACATATGTACATTATGTGGTTGGGGTAAGTTTTAGGGTCGTCAACATGAAGAAGGATGCAAGCGCTAAGGGGTTTAGGTAAGTTTTATGGACCGAGAAATGAAGAAGGATGCAAGCGCTAAGGGGTTTAGGTAAGTTTTATGGACCGAGAAATGAAGAAGGATGCAAGCGCTAAGGGGTTTAGGTAAGTTTTATGGACCGAGAAATGAAGAAGGATGCAAGCGCTAAGGGGTTTAGGTAAGTTTTAGGGACCGAGAAATGAAGAAGGATGCAAGCGCTAAGGGGTTTAGGTAAGTTTTATGGACCGAGAAATGAAGTTGGATGCAAGCGCTAAGGGGTTTAGGTAAGTTTTAAGGACCGAGAAATGAAGTTGGATGCAAGCGCTAAGGGGTTTAGGTAAGTTTTAGGGACCGAGAAATGAAGAAGGATGCAAGCGCTAAGGGGTTTAGGTAAGTTTTATGGACCGAGAAATGAAGAAGGATGCAAGCGCTAAGGGGTTTAGGTAAGTTTTATGGACCGAGAAATGAAGAAGGATGCAAGCGCTAAGGGGTTTAGGTAAGTTTTATGGACCGAGAAATGAAGTTGGATGCAAGCGCTAAGGGGTTTAGGTAAGTTTTAGGGACCGAGAAATGAAGTTGGATGCAAGCGCTAAGGGGTTTAGGTAAGTTTTAGGGACCGAGAAATGAAGAAGGATGCAAGCGCTAAGGGGTTTAGGTAAGTTTTAGGGACCGAGAAATGAAGAAGGATGCAAGCGCTAAGGGGTTTGGATGGGGTGCGGGATGAGGGTGCGCATGCGCAAGATCTTATATACATACGAACGCACGAATCTAAGAGGCCAAAAACCAATGAAAACCAGAGGCAAACGCAAGTAATTGGAAGAGGTGGACGATGGAAGCAGCAGAAAAAACAGGCTGCCGCCGCAACAAGTGAGCACATGAACGTGAAGTTTACGATTGTCAACTGACTGAGGCAAGTTCGGGAGATATCATACGAACGGACGTATATTTTAGGATAGAAACGTATTTGCTTATAGAATCACTCGCAAGTTCATACGAACGCACGAGCGGACGTGAAAAATAGGATGATCGGCACCCAAATCCAAGCTGTTACATGTTTCTTTGAATCGACCCTTATATGGGACACAACTTCTCTTGTGTGTGCTGGGGGGATTGCTGCTCCTTTCTCTGCTTGTCTCTTTTCTGTGCGTCTTTATGCATGTCAAAGTTGATTGACAGCAAAATAAATTGCCTGTGTGGGAGGGCTATTGCTGCTCAGCAGTTTTAACTACACAGACAGTAAGAAAAGAGGCACCCCCTATTTTCACACAAGCTTGGAGCACTCCCAGTCTGCTCTTCACAAAGACATACAGAAACTACAACATAACTATGGCCCTTATTTAACAAGGGATAGCGCCAGGTAGCGAATGGTGAGCGAACGGTAATGACGCTCACCGCCACGAGAACGCCGGCTCCCCTCCGCAATCACACATTTATCAAGCCGATCCTGCTTAGCGACTGACAGAGCGCCAGATAGCGAATCATTCATCATTATTCCAGCCTCACCCCACAGCGCCAGCGAGCGACCTTGAACAGCGACAGGTATGACCTCTCGCTACCTGGCGCTCTCCAATGCATTTCAATGGAGCAATCTTTAAATATTCTTTATTTTTATTGCTATTTAATTGCTATTAATGTTTTTTTTTTTTTTTTAAATTCTGCGACCACTTCTGCAATGTTAGATATTTTTTTTAAGGTATAAAAAAAAAAAAAAATTTGTGCAGAATTGATATTACAGGTCTGATATTAATGTATTCATATTACAAAATGTTTTGAAAAACATGTTTTTTATTTTTTCAAAAAATCTGGTTGTTTGGGGGTTAAAAAACTACTTTTAACCCATTGCTGCCAGCGCTCTGGGTTTTAAACAAGCATTTCACAGCGCGAGAATTTTTTGAGCGTGATTTGTTAATGAATATGCTGGGAGCCGTTCGCTATGGCCATTCGCTGTCATGCGCTCCCATACAGCGCGGAACCTGTCAAACAGCGACTCCTAACCCCGTATTCAACATTACCGCACACCGAACAACGGCCAAGCACAGCGAATACTAGCGTGCACTGTGAAAATAACGCTACTGTCGCTCATCTGTCCCTACCTGGCGCTATTAATGAATCGGCCTCTATGTAACAGGAGACAATAAATCATCCCAACCATCTTCTTCAGGGAGGTAAGATACTTCTACAGTGATTTTAGGATCTTAAGAATTAAGCAAATAACATAAGTATATTTGATAATAGACTTTGAGAAACCTGCTACAAACTGGATTCACCTGTTTGCTACAAAACTGAACTAACATATTGGTACAAACTATGGACATACAACCGTAGAAACTGTATATACCCAATATGATGTCTATATGAATTGTTGCACTACCTGTAAATATATATGCTGCACTATTTGTAAATAAATGCACTGCAGATATGAGTAATGATAAATACGTGGAGGCTGATTCATTACTAACACCAGGTATCGGCAGATGAGAGTCTGTATAGCGGCGCTTAGAGCGTCCACTAGTAGACGCTGTAAACGGGTATCGGGCACTGTAACAGAGCTCTTCAGTTGCTGTAGTAACTTGGCTGGCATTGATGAATGTGATGTATGTTGGGCGCTCTTACACCAGTACAGCGTTGCACCGAGCGAAAGGTCGCGCCAGCTCAGTGCGACCGACTCTCGGCGCTCCACACCATACTTATCAAAAAAGGACACACAGACCACGTCGGTGCTCTAAATCTGGTCGCTATAGCATAGAGCGCCAGACGGTGTGTGTTTAAGGTCTATTTTTGAACACATATCCACCAGTAACAAACACATGGAATGACATTGTTTTAACACTGTGACATTAACATTTTAGTGCCAGACCTGTAATGACAATTCTGTATAAAAATATAAAAAGTCAAAAAAAGTATCTAAAAGTGTTTGTTTGCAGCCAGGAGAGGTCACACAATGATTTGAACAAAAAAAAAAAAAAATTAAAAATGAACGGCCATTGAAATGTATGGGAGAGCGACAGTGAGTGAAAGGTAATACCTGGCACTCTGGAAGCTAGAGCGACGGCGATATACGCTGAGCCGCCTGTAATAATACATTGGACGCTACATGGCGCTGTTAGAGGCGCTCACCAGATTCGCTTTCATAAATGTGCCTACAGCGCCCAGCGTTCACCAGACGCTGCATGCCGCTACAAGGCACTACCTGCTGCTATCCCTTCATGAATAACCTCCTTAGTATACTCTCTTTCTTGAACTCCCTGGACAACCACCCACTGTCAGACCAAGACCCGACCTAACAATTGGTGATAAGAAGAAGAAGAATCACCCCTTATCACCAGGTGAGCATAAACTGCGGGACATTAGGAAATGCCCTCACATTTTTCTGTTCATGTATAATACCCAACCTCTTATCAGGACATAAAGCATTAAACACTAAGCACATGCTCACAGGATTACTCACCATTCATTATTTGCCTCCCAAACCCAACAAAATACACCCTTCCAATCATCGATTTCAAACAGTGTGCAGAATCCCCCCCCCCCATGACCACATTAGAGGCAGTGAGCTGCATCCCTCATTTCAGCCAGTGAGCAGGCAGTGTGTGGCATCCCTCATTACAGCCAGTGAGTGGTATCTCACATTACAGACAGTGTGCAGTATCTTCTATTACAGGCAGTGAGGGGCATTCTTCATTATAGCCAGTGGAGGGCATCCCTCATTGCAGCCAGTGAGCAGCAACCCTCATCATGGCCAGTGGCACCCCCCTCCCTTCCCTGGATAGCTGAAAAATAATAAAGCAGCAGGCAGGGTAGCTGATTCATGCCTACCTGACCGCTACTGCTGTTGCCCCTGCTGCTCATACACATACACTCATACAAGCTTAATGGTGTTTCCCACCAGGCCACTTGAGGATCACTGCTCTTTAATACCAATAGTTAGTGGAGTATCCACTGGCTCAGGGCACTTGTGTGTTAGTACACTTTAATACCAATTGTTAGTGGAGTATCCACTGGTTCAGGGCACTTAAAGCTCTTCTGAAAAAATGTGTGTAGTGTCCAATGGTTCAGGGCACTTGTGTGTCTCTTCTCTTTAATAGCACTTTCTTTAACAACTTAGGTGTCACTACTCTTTAATACCAATCCTTGTGGGGTACCCATTGGTTGAGGGAGGCACTTTTGAGTCACTACTGTTTAATACCAATTGTTTAGGCCACTTGAGGGTCACTGCTCTTTAATACCAGTTGCTAGTGGAGTATCTAATGGTTCAGGGAACTTGTGTGTCAGTATACTTTAATACCATTTGCTCAAACCACTTGGGTGTATCACGCTCCAGGAACCACAATTTACCACTTGGACAACTCCAGCTCTCTTGGTAAGGACCTCAACCCCCAATCTCCGCAGCCAGCTTCACCTATAGGAGCCCCCGCTTGCCGAGACGCAGAACACGCCTGCTCGGGATCGGTTGCCCCCAGGACTTTATGGCTCAAAGGATGAGATCTTACGGTACAGAGAACTGGAGAGCCCGCAGCTGGAAGTGGAATTGGGTAGCCGGTAGGTGAGCGTAAGGTGGAAGTCCAAGGACAGGCAAGGGTCGGCAACAGGAGTGGAGATCGAGGATGGTCAACAGGCAAAGGTCGGCAACTGGAATGGAGATCGAGGATGGTCAAAGGCAGGCAAGGGTCGGCAACAGGAGTGGAGATCGAGGATGGTCAAACAAGCGAGGGTCGGCAACAGGAATGGAGATCGAGGATGGTCAAACAAGCGAGGGTCGGCAACAGGAGTCAGGATCAATATCAGAGGTAAACAATTACTAGGGTCTAGGCGCTATAACAGGCACTGAGCAACTGGTGGGGTAAGCCTTTATAGGGAACGGATATGATTAGGGCTGGGTGTGTGATTGGTGTTTTACAGGACCCAGCACCCGATTGGATATAGGGCGTACAGCCCAGCAACCCCTATTGGGCTCATTGGCCCAAACACAGCAGAGGGCGTGCTGCCCAGCTGGGCTCATCAGCCCTTTAACTGAAAAGGGGGCGTGCCCCTTTGAATTAATATTCACTTCCTCCGGCGGACGCGCTGAGAGCAGCGCCGCCGGAGGGCATAGAGGGAACGTGTGCTGATGCCGGATACGCCGGCAGAAGGAGAAGGAGGGGGCGCGCCCGCAGCCACGCGAGCCGCCGCCCGGCGCGGGCCGGCGCCTGAATGGCGGGGCGACAGGGACACCGCTGGAACGCGGCACAGGTAAGCTGACCGTGACACTACCCCCCCCCTTCATGAGGGGCCTCCGGACCCTCACCAGGTTTCCCCGGATTGTCACGATGGAATTTTTTAATAAGAACTCTTTTGCCGCAACCCAACATCTCTCCTCAGGACCGTACCCGACCCAGTCAATTAAATATTGTAAAGAATTACGGAGCTTGCGTGAGTCAAGAATTTTGTTCACTTCATATTCTGGTTCGTTATCTACTAGAATAGGCGGCGATGATGGACGCGGTACATTCTTGGCTGGTTTTAGCAGTGACACGTGAAAAGAATTTGGGATTCTCATGGTTTGCGGGAGTTGAGCCTTAAAAGACACGTTGCTTAATTTCTGAATAATGGGGAAAGGGCCAATAAACTTGGGCCCTAACTTACTGGACGGTTGCCGGAGAGAAATATTTTTTGTAGAAACCCAAACAAAGTCCCCAATCTGAAACGCGGGTTCTTGAGACCTGTGGCGATCGGCAAACCTTTTGTATCTAAGAATAGTTTCTTTCAAAGTCTGCTGGACGCGGGTCCAGATGTTCTTCCGCTCTTGGAGCCACTCTTCCAATGCCGGTAAATTGGAAGGGGACCCAGAGAGAGAGGAAGCCCTGGGATTCCTCCCAAAATTGCAGAAAAACGGGGAAACTTTGGTACTTTCACTCGGCGCATTATTGTATGCAAATTCCGCGAAGTCAATATATTCTGACCACTGTTCTTGAGCGTCGGAAATGTAACACCGCAAATACTGTTCTAGACTTTGATTGGTTCTCTCTGTCTGTCCATTGGTTTGAGGATGGTAAGCAGAAGACAAAGATATCTGAATCCCCAAGCGAGAACAGAAGTTCTTCCAAAAACGCGAAGTAAATTGCACACCCCGATCGGAAACTATATTAGATGGTATGCCATGGATACGGAAAATGTGCGAGATAAATAATCGCGAAAGCTCAGGAGCTGATGGTAGCTTAGATAAAGGAATAAAATGTGCCATCTTACTGAAACGGTCGACGACCACCCAAATCACAGTGTTCCCATGTGAGAGAGGCAAATCTACAATAAAATCCATAGAGATATGAGTCCATGGTTCTTTAGGAATCTCAAGTGGGACTAAACACCCACTAGGGATCCTTGTGAACCCCCTTACTTCGTGCACAAACAGAACATGCGTCGATAAAGGTAGTTATATCGCGTCGCATAGTAGGCCACCATACAAGGCGTCGGGCTAAAATGAAAGTTTTACGATTTCCTAGATGTCCAGCAGTTTTAGCATCGTGAAACTCGCGAATTACATCGGAACGCAGATGCGGTGGTACAAACTGACACCCTAAAGGTACATCTACAGGGGATTCATTTTGAAATGGCGCCAAGGCATTCGAAAGATCAGGAAGCAAGGCCCCAATCACACATCCCACAGGCAAAATAGGTTCACCCATATCACCCCGATCCTTACAATCCCCAAACAAGCGGGACAGAGCATCCGCTTTAGAATTTTTTAATCCTGGCTTAAATGTAATTATAAAATTAAAACGCGAGAAAAATAATGCCCAACGAGCCTGACGAGAGTTCAGTCTTTTAGCTGAGCTAATGTACTCGAGGTTTTTGTGATCAGTATAGACCGTGATTGGATACAATGACCCCTCCAACCAATGACGCCATTCATCAAAAGCCAGTTTAATCGCCAATAACTCCCTGTTTCCAACATCATAGTTCTGTTCCGCGGTACTAAATTTCCGAGAGAAGTAGGCGCAAGGATGCAAACGATCAGGATGACCAGAGTATTGCGACAACACCGCCCCCATCCCCAACTCAGATGCATCTACTTCAATGGTAAAAGGTTTATTAACGTCAGGGTGAACTAAAACTGGCGCCGAAGTAAAAGCCTGTTTTAGAGTCAGGAAGGCCTCATTGACCGAAGATGACCAGTTTACAGTGAAGGCGCCCTTGCGAGTAAGGTTGGTGAGAGGAGCAACAATTTTGGAGAAACCCTTAATAAAGCGTCGATAGAAATTAGCGAAACCTAAAAAACGCTGTAATTCTTTTAAAGTCTTGGGTTGTACCCGATCCCGCACCGCCGAAACTTTCCCCGCATCCATCTCTAACCCCTGGCTAGAGATTATATAACCCAAAAAGGGAACGGTGGTGACCTCAAACATACATTTAGAAATCTTTGCATATAAGTTATTCTCTCTTAGTTTTTGAAGTACCATTTTCGCATGCAGTCTATGTTCGGACAAAGACTTAGAGAAAATGAGGATATCATCCAAATAAATTACCATGAATCTGCCCAAATAGTCTCGGAAGACGTCATTTACAAAGTCTTGGAAGACCGCAGGGGCATTACAAAGGCCAAAGGGCATGACTAGATATTCGTAATGACCATCTTTAACATTGAATGCAGTTTTCCACTCATCCCCTTGCCGAATACGAATCAGGTTGTAGGCCCCCTTTAGGTCTAACTTGGAGAACACCCGAGCACCTACTACTTGATTAAATAAATCCCCAATCAAGGGAAGGGGATACCGGTTTTTTACCGTGATCTTATTCAGGGCTCTGTAGTCTATGCAAGGCCTTAAACCACCATCTTTTTTCTCCACAAAAAAGAAGCCAGCCCCCGCAGGTGATGTTGAAGGACGGATGAACCCCTTGCTTAAATTCTCGGAGATGTACTCCTTCATGGCCAGTTCTTCCGGCCGGGTGAGATTATAAATCTTCCCTCTAGGAGGGATGGTCCCGGGGAGCAGGTCAATGGGGCAGTCATAGGGCCTATGAGGGGGAAGGGAATCTGCAGAACGTTCAGAAAAAACATCAGCCCAATCTGCGTAAGGCTGAGGCAATCCCTGTGGCAGTATCTGAAAACTTTTGAGGGCAGTGGAAAAACAATGTGCCTTGCAGTAATTACTCCACCTCACTAAATCCCCAGTCTGCCAGTCTAAAATGGGGTTGTGGAGTTTTAACCAGGGATATCCCAGTACTACCGGGGTTTCTGGACAGTCAAAAACCAAGAACTCGATATATTCAGAGTGGGAAGAGCCAACGATTAAGTTGAGAGGTGGGGTCTTGGTACTAACCGGACCTCCCTGGATGGCCTTCCCATTTATGGCTAGAACCTGTAGAGATTTTCCAAGGGGTACCAGCGGAATCCCCAGGACGGAGATCATGCTCCGATCCAGGAAATTACCCGCAGCTCCACTGTCGATAAAGGCGGATACTGCCCGTTTGGAAGGACCCCAGGAAAGCTCTATGGGGATTAACATTTTATTCAAGTGAGAGTAATTAACGGACTCACCTAGATCAGTATTCCCCTCCTGATCTAGGCGAGGAAGTTTCCCGCCGGGTATCCCTTGTTAGGACAGGACCTAGCAAAATGTCCCGGAATCCCACAATATAAGCAGAGACCCATGGAGCGTGAAGATGAGATCTTACGGTACAGAGAACTGGAGAGCCCGCGGCTGGAAGTGGAATTGGGTAGCCGGTAGGTGAGCGTAAGGTGGAAGTCCAAGGACAGGCAAGGGTCGGCAACAGGAGTGGAGATCGAGGATGGTCAACAGGCAAAGGTTGGCAACTGGAATGGAGATCGAGGATGGTCAAAGGCAGGCAAGGGTCGGCAACAGGAGTGGAGATCGAGGATGGTCAAACAAGCGAGGGTCGGCAACAGGAATGGAGATCGAGGATGGTCAAACAAGCGAGGGTCGGCAACAGGAGTCAGGATCAATATCAGAGATAAACAATTACTAGGGTCTAGGCGCTATCACAGGCACTGAGCAACTGGTGGGGTAAGCCTTTATAGGGAACGGATATGATTGGTGTTTTACAGGACCCAGCACCTGATTGGATATAGGGCGTACAGCCCAGCAACCCCTATTGGGCTCATTGGCCCAAACACAGCAGAGGGTGTGCTGCCCAGCTGGGCTCATCAGCCCTTTAACTGAAAAGGGGGCGTGCCCCTTTGAATTAATATTCACTTCCTCCGGCGGACGCGCTGAGAGCAGCGCCGCCGGAGGGCATAGAGGGAACGTGCTCGCGCACCCGGCAGAAGGAGAAGGAGGGGGCGCGCCCGCAGCCACGCGAGCCGCCGCCCGGCGCGGCCGGCGCCTGAATGGCGGGGCGACAGGGACACCGCTGGAACGCGGCACAGGTAAGCTGACCGTGACAGGGTGTCACTACTCTTTAATGCCAATTGTTGGGGGGAGTATCGATTGGTTCAGGGCACTTGTGTATCACTACTGTTTATTACTACTTGCTCAAACCACTTGAATATCACTGCTCTTTAATACCAATTGTTCAGACCGCTGGTTCTGGGCACTTGTGTGTCAGTACTGTTGAATGCCATTTGCTCAAAACACTTGAATTTGAGTACACTTCAATACCAATTGTTAGTGGAGTATCTACTTGTTCAGGGAACTTGTGTGTCAGTACTCTTGAATACCACTTGCTCAAACCACTTGCGTGTCACTCCTCACTACTGTTTTATTTCATATTTAATCTTTGCCAAGTACCCTCTAAAAACATGGTGTTCCATTAGCTAATAGGTTACTGGAAGCGCTCTTACCTGGGGAGGTAATTACTGCTGCTTGACTTAGCCAAAGCTGCTGATAACCTCACCTGTTACATTGGACGAATTCAGGTTCAGTGGCATATAATATTAAAAATCAATCTCATATATAAATATCCTAAATATGTGCAAAAAGTACCAACGCATTCCTAAAGTGCTATATAAGGTGCAAAGCTAGTTAATAGCACTAAATAAACAATAATAATAACAATGTTCATTTGCTTTGCAGGCCCCTGGTGATGGACATCATGCAGAGATTTTTCACAATTATCCCTCTTCAATGACTGGTGGCATAGCGTGCAAATGACTGGAGACTTGTCGTCTATGCATTGTTTGAAAAAATGCCATGCTGGTGAGATCCTTTGAGCCATCTTTTGCAGTGTTCAGTCCCCGGGAGTGGTGGGCAGTATTAGCGACGGGCTGGCCGTTGAAGGTTTGTACCCTTCTCCCTCTTCTGGGGCTGCGTGGCCACCAACTCCAACACCATATTGAGTCTAGGACTTCGTCATCACCCCTCGGATCGTCTTCCACCCTGTCTTCCACGCTACCCTCCCTCTCAGCCTCCACATTTCAGAATGTGTCCTGTGATGGTCTGGTGTTCACGTCTGCATCCTCCAACACAAGTTGTTGGGCATCTGGGAACCCCTATGTCTGCAACTGGGGCAGGTGGATGGCCCCACGGAATCCCAACTAGTGGTGTCATTGCAGAGCATTAATGACTGCTCCATGACTTGTGGCTGAGACGGCCTTGCCTATTTTGAAGGGGGGGGTGAGGTAAAGGGCTCAGCAGAAGTGGAGAGGGTTGAAGACGAAAAAAGGGGGGGTGGAAAAAAATATATATATAATACTAAGGCCAACAATGTTTTTCTGTTTGCTTTGCAGGTTCCTGGCCATGGACATGGTAAAAATTATTATCCAGTGTCCTACCCTCCTGCAATTTAGTTTTTGCAGCACCACAGAATACAATAGCGCTCCGTAAAAAGACAATAGTAATACTAATAATGCTTTTTACAATATAATCTGATATATAATTAAATATTTTGAAAAAAAATGTGCTGAAGTTTCTTAATCTCTATATAATATCATTAAAAATAACATTGATCCTGCAATAGGAGTGTAGAACCAGTGTTGATTAGTTCAAAATATAAATAACAAAATTCTACAGATTAAAAATCAGTCAGTGGGAATAAAGTATTAAATGTCCATTAGGATGCGTTCACCACCAGTGCTTGTAAATCCTTAAATATGGTGCAGTTTCCAACCACCAAATATATAAAATAATGTACCAGATCCCATAACGGTTAGCGATCATAGAATAATCATTTGGTTTAGTTCCTCAGGTGTTGTAGCTAATTTTTTAATTGGTAAGCACATTAAAAATGTGCCAGGCGGACCTTTTTATCTGTCTTAAACAATATTACACCATTGTTGACTTCTATCTTTTCCCCTTTTATGGAAATTTGCCCAAAATGGAGAGTGAAATTTATATTGGAGACACTATTTTGGATTAACCTCTTGAGCAGTAAAACCTTTGGATTAATGAGTACCTAAACTGAATGGCAATATCTCGGACCCAGTGCTAGTAGTAGTAGCAGCAGCAGCTATTTACACGGTAGCAGTAGCAGCAACGGTAATGTACATGCTAGTAGCAGCTGCACCAGCAAGCCAGAGTTGTCCATCTCCTCCAGTGGACGTGTTATTTCGGACAATGCGTCCATTGTGGACTGGTTGATTCGCTCTCACATCTCAATAGGAGGAAGACTCTGGCGCTATGAATCTGAGCCAAGTTGGCTTGTTTCAACCCTTGAAAAAAGCCATTGTTTGTTCTTCAATTAGATTTTCGCTGCCACCCCCATACAATGGCATAGTTTTTAAGGGTTTGCCAGTGACCGCCAGTCATACACAACCACCACAGTTCTCCTGTCCCGCAGCCTAGTGCAGCTTCTTCAACAACTGTGCCTCCGCTAATGCCACTGCTACCACCAACAACACCTCCACTGCCATCTTCTGCTACTACTAGGCCTACACAACTGCAGGTCAACCCTGTGATGTGCAAATGGATCAAATTTTTCAATGCTTGAAAGAAGCCATCGCTTCTTTTTCCATTAGATTTTCAAGATGCCAATCCCACTGCTACCCCCATGAAAATAGGATAATTTTTGGAGGGCTTGTCCGCCACTGCCAGTCCTATACAACCATGACAGGTTTGCTGTTGCATGGCCTAGTCTTTCTTCAACAGCTGTGCCTCTGCTAATGCTACTACTACCACCAACATCCCCTCCACTGGCACGCCCTGCTACTACTAGGCCTACACAACTGCATTTTAACCCTGTGATGCTCAAAAGGGGCACATTTTTTTTCCGCATGCAAGAAGCCATCACTTCTTCTTCAATTAGGTTTTCAGCATGCCAATCCAGCTGCTACCCCCATTACAAATTAATTTACTAATTAGTCATGAACCGCTGGTGATGCATTTGCTAATAAGCCACAACCAGTTCATATGCTAAATGTTTTTATATAGTCCTAGGTGACTTCAGTGTGTCTTAAAGGAATTTTAGGGCCATCATACATTGTTTTCCATGCATTTTAGTCCAAAGTTCACCCAAACTAGTTTGGTCCGAATGAAACCTTTTCAGAAAAATTTGTCAAACCCACGAACCAAACTTTTGAAATGTTTGCTCATCTCTACTCTCTGCATAATCTTGGGGGGGAGGTGGGAATATCAGTTCCAACTCTTCCTATTACTATCCTAGGCATCTGCCTTTCCATTTTTGGGGCCTAGGAGGGGAGTGCACCAGTTATATGTTTTTGGGCCATAATTCCTGTCTGTAGTAGTGGAGTTTAGCTGAAAAGGTAATACAGACTGGAATTACAGGGCTGGCAAGGGGACAATGGTCAAATCAATCAAATCAAGATTTATTAACACAGAGTGAAATGTGCTTTATGACTGACTGACTGTATGTGTATAGTACTTTATAGGTACTGAGATCAATGCAATAGGAACACAATACAACATAATAGAAAAAAAAACACTGTGTAGGAGCTATGGGAGGAACCATCCAACTGCAGGTCCTTACAGAATCAAGTTCAAATGGTATGAATGTCAACATGAAGAACAAGCACAACATGAATGTAAAAAAAAAAAGTTTAAAAAAAAGCTTGCTGCATAAGGGCTGATTCCCATAAATCACCTCTAAACCTGTTGCTGATCATTGAAATCCATTTTTTATTGCTATGTGTGCTTGTGATCTTATGATATATTATTTCCCTGTCTTCCAAAATGTTTGAAAACCAACCTCATAAAAAATGAACTTACCTTGCTTTTTCTTTAAATTCACTACTAGTTATCCATGGTATGGGAGTTTCACCGTGTTTTAGGCCAGTTCAGGGGTGCACATAGGGGCGCTATAGCAATAATCAAACTGCCCCACTCCCCGGAAAAAGGCTTTTCCAGTTTTGCGTGTCTTCCTGCCTCAGTCTTCTACAACCAGGGGCATAACTGCCAGGGTGGGGGGGGCAGAGGCCAGAAGGGTCTCCATTATTGTTGCTCTTCTACCTTATTTCACTTTCAATTTTGTGTTTACGTTAGTTGTCTAGTTTCATCCAATTAAGTTACAGGACAGAAAAAGATTTACAGTATGAGACTTGACAGGGCCCCATCTATTATTTGTACTAGGGCCAGGGACGAGCTTATCATTTCTGGGACCCCATGCAAACTTGTGTCTGAGGGCCCTAATCAAAGACATATTTTGTACAGTGAAATACAAAATGAATGCACCTTGTTTGGGATGTAGCCGTGGGGAGCGCAAGCGAACCCAGAGGGTTTCACACAGAGGGGCATCCTGGCATTGTTCATCCATGTCATAAAGAATTGTCCCGGAATTGCCTATTTGGCCGTCCAATTTCTTCTGCCTGTGGAATCCCAAACTAGGATGCTCCACTGTGTGAAACCTCATAAAATTGCTACACTCACTCAGTTAACCTCATTCCAATGTCTCTTTCCCCACTATATATTTAGCTAGATACATACCCGGGGCACCCATTTCTGATTGGCCGACCCAGGGATTGCCCCACAGCTAGAGGCGAGCGGGGATGCAACCAGTGGCCTGCTCTGCACCATTCAGATTCCTAGCTGCTGTCATATCACACCATCTTGCATAACTGAATGGTGCTGAGCATACTGATTCTGCAGCAGCAGGCTCATGTAAGTGTTCAGTGGTCTCCTAACTGCTACACACCCTGTGTTAAATGGCACCTCTCATTTTCTGAGTGCCATTATTTTTTTTTTTTTTCCAAAAAGTTGCCACTGATCTAATCCTGTCTTCGGGGTGCCCCTGGCAGGTGGGGCCCCATGCATTTGCATGGTGTGTGCGATGGTTAAGCACACCACTGACTAGGGCCATCACATTTAGCTACTCCACTGTCTACAGCCTTACTTTTTACTGCCTAACATTTGAGAAGCAGGACTGAAACGCAAGTCATGTGGAGGCTGGGGGCAAGACAGAGCAGAACAGCACATTTACTGGCAGCCAATCATCTTACCTGTTCGAGACCTGCTGTGCTAGACGGTGCTGCAATCCAGCTACAATTTTAACTACCCAATTGTGGGTACCAGATAGAACCACAGGTGTTGCAAGGTGTGAGGTGTGAAAAAGCAGCTTGCAACTGCCCCCCTTCTGCTACAGACATTTGTACCCTAATTGCCCTGCTAACGTGCACCTCCCATGTTAGTTATAAAATGGTCTGAGCGGCTGCCACCGCCCCTTTGCTTCTTTTGAATTTGTGCAAGCACATGTGGTGTGGGGTATAGGCTGTACTGCAAGGTCTTCGACCCTTCTACCCCATGGGCTGCACTCGAGGTTTTAGGGCAACCTCAGGTAAGCCTGCTCCCAATTTATCTATTGCATTGTATGTCCCAAATGGGGCTCTCAGAGATTAGAGTTAGGACTGCACCCCACAGAGGCACCTTGGCGCTTGGTGGTGCAGCTTTAGTATACTTCTGCAGATTTGTGTGTGCCCGAGTCCTCTGTTTTTAACCAAGTTTAGAGACAGATTTTAGGTTGGTTTGCAAGCTAACAGGGTTGAGTCCTGTGGTTCCTTTAAGACTTTTGTATCCTAATTGCCCTGCTAACTTGCACCTCCCATGTTAGTTATAAAAAAGTCTGAGCGGCTGCCACCCCACCTTTGCCCCTTCTGCCACAGGCCTGGTAGCAGCTGCCTCCCCTGCCTACCTTGTATATAGGCCTGTGGGTCAGTTGAGCCCCTATTAGGAATGGAAACCAAATGGTAAGAAAGAGTGTCTCAGTAATGAAGATGATCTAAGTCCAAATGTTTACTAACATTTTCTGTAATATGGATTTAGCCTATTTTTTTGTAATATATAATTATATATTTAAAAATAATTATTAAAATATTTTAATTATTTAATTATTTTAATTTAAAAAAGGATGAAGCTTTTCTTCAATGAATGCACTATGTGAATGACAATCGATAAATGCTCAAATCTTTATTTTTGACAGTAAAGCATGGCATTGCGTAGGTCCTCTGGTGGAAAGTTTGTTTATTAATGGTCATTTGGAAAGGTTGGCTTCAATTATGTCTAATTGTATATTCTGCCCCCGTAATTTACTGTACAAGCTGGAAACCGTCCCAGGCTTTTTAACCTCCTAATGGGATGATGGCAGAAGCTTTCAAGCGTTTTGATTCCTAAAGATGAAGAATCCGAGCCTTGTGCAGTGTAAGATGTCTGATTGTTCCCACTTTCCCATGTCTGTCTCGACTAAATGACACTAAGGACAGCAGGAGATCATCGGGACTCTTTTTCTCCTTCAAGAAAAACTGATTATTTTTATCATAAGATGTACCTTATTAAAAACCACTTTGTGGTGACTGCCATTCATGTTCACACCTCGATAAAAAGGAAATTATTTAACTTATAACAAGACCAGAGATTTGTTTCAATTTTCCAGTATTTTTAAAGTTCAGCAGTGCAATGTTATTCTGATTTCCATTCTTGAAACAAAAAAATGTACAAGGAAAATAAGAGGCATTTGTCATAGAAATAGCACAGCTCTGACCAGACCAGCAGACTTGCGATAGCGCGCCCATGGTCATGAAATCGGCCTGCCTGCTGTACACGGTAATGAGTTTTGTCGGCACCTTGCATGTCGTAGTGCACTCTGTGCACATTACACAATATCCCCTCTCTGTATGCCGTGCACAGAGACGTTGTTTCCTGCATATTAAGAGCTCCAGGCACAGACAGAAGGTGCCAGAAGATCTTTAGAAGTAATGCCAGCTTACTACTTATGCCTAGTTTCTGTTACGACCCAGCTTTGTCCAATTTTTCTGTTCTCCCCCTAGCTTGGCTGACTAAGCCCTCACATTCTCATCAGAGTACAACACCACTGTGGCAACTAGGCTTGGGTCACTAGCCGCGTTACTCCTTCTCTCCATTTTTAATACATGTGCACTGAGTTTTAAGAGCCTCCCACATTCAACACACAGTAGTGGACATTTTACGCCTGCTGCCCAATCAAAAGGGGCGATTCATCACCAGGTGCAAAAAGTACAGTCCTTTTTTTGAGTAAAAATTGCCATTCCTTTTCCATATCTAGCTAGTGGTGCTTGAGCACCAGGTGTAAAAAGAGAATTCTGTTTCATTTTTCACCTAGCTCAGCTGAAATGATTCACCTTTATGTGGCCGATGTAAAGTGGTCAACAAATATATTTGGGGTTCTTCAGTGTGGTAGTTCATATCTGTCTTGCAGTTGCCACATCACTACAAGATGGCACTGTTGGATGGCTAATGGATTGTCACACTGTGGGTCTACCAAACTGTCAGCTATAACCTAACCACATAGGAGTACAGCTGAGCTGCCATTGACTGAGGTGAGTAAGACTAGAGAAGGTTCTAGAAGCCTGAGGGAATCTATATAAGGAGGTTATGAGGAGAGCTACCTTAGAAGTCTAGGAAGAAGTCTAGAGAGAAGTATTGTAGAAAGTGAAGTGTAAGATGTTATTGTAGTAACAGGGAGTGCAGAAAGTACCAGCAGTCAACTGGTAGCAGTCAGCCAGGGCCGGCGCCAGTACAGGGCAAACCTGGGCAATTGATATGGCTAACCGTCATCTTCAGGGGCCCATTCAGGCTTACACTTGGCCATGATAATTGTGGGCCCAACCACCGAATGCCAGGTGTTGTACGCAGACCTGCTCATGGCTGAGAGAATGATCAGTAACAATGGAGAAGGGGGCATGGAATATAGGGCAATTGATGGAAGTGCACAAGGTGGCGAGAACCAGGTGACAGCTGACAAGGACTGGAGGGCAATCAGCAGCAGGAGATGACCATTTGTGGCATTGGAGCTGAAAGGTGACATCATGTGACTCACTACTTTGGGGCCCACTAAGACTCTCTTGTCCAAGGGCCCCCATAAAACATAGAGCCAGCCCTGCAGTCAGCAGTCACTGGTGTAAGAGAGAGCAGGAGAGCCACATGTATGTCTAACAAGTGACCACAGGAAAGGTGAACCATTCCACCCGAGATGCTGATGGAGGAAGCTAAGGCCTCAGCATTCTGCTATGAGACCAGAATGAGTGCCCACCACCTGTTGAAGTCCACCTGGATGTAATGCTGTGCTATGGAAACTGCTAATGGAACTGATGTGGACAATGACTGCATGACCTGCTGTGAAGCATCAAGTGTACCTAAAGTCCGGCTAATAAAGTAAAGTGCCCTTTTTATAAAGTCAATCTCATTTGGAGTTATTGGATGCAAGCCCACATTCGGGGGACCCGTGTGCTACAATATACAGAGCCTGATTTATGAGTATGTGTGTGTAATACCGCGTTGATCGAAGCTATATTGTCGCGGCAAATGGGGAGAACAGCTGACTATCTTCCAATATTTTGCTGTGTCTTCGCCACAGTTCACCAGTCAAAATGTTGTGGTATTTACAAGCTAAAAGGGTGCGTTTGACGGGTAAACTGCAGCGGCGCATTTTGCTTTGACAAAACAACAAATTGTGCAGTTTATGCCAGCATGGGATTTGTCTCACAGCGTATGTGTGGTGTCTCTGGAGTATCTGGAGTGTTTGGGATGACTTTATATGACTTATGTATAAAAAATCATGTGATATTAGTTGTTTCTCAAATACTAGCTAGCTATCTGAGCTTCACACTCAATGTATTACTGAAAGATGTAAAAATTGCCTACACAGACATCCTCGATGAAAATAGCATCGATTCCGTTGGGGTTCGCCGCTAAAAGCTGGCACAGTGAAAAGCCATTCTACAGCGTTCGCCTGGTGAAAATGACTGAAAATGACTGGATGCAATTACAGAAAGCAGTCCCCTTTTACATTAGTAAATGCATCAATTTAGTGAAAGCACAGTGAATCTGTAAGAAACTTACCTGTGCAAAGGAGCCCGCAGCAAGCGTCTGCTGGGTGGCGTGGCGCTCGCCGCCTTCTTGCTGCTGAGCGTGGTTGCCGCTCCTGGAAGACGTGCTCTGCTCTGGCAGCCTCCTGGTCAGCCTTGCTGCCAAGACTGACCAGCCCCTGGAAAGTAAAGCCAATCTAGCTAAGGGTTGTAAAGTACACCAATCACTACACACTCTGCCTTCCCGGGTTGCCATTTGTCAGTTTACCAATAAATACGGAATTAGTCCAGTGCTCAGTGCCCGTTAGAGTTTTTGGTGCTTTGGCCGTGATTCTACTAGTGCTTATCAGTTTCCGACCCGGCTTAATCCACCATCCTTGTCTGCTAAAGAGACCAACCTTTGCTTGCCTGACCTCGAAACTGCCTGCCCCTTTCGGATACCTTGTTACTTCTGACCTCCCGGCTTAACCCTTCGGTTACTCCCGACTATGCTCCTGTCTAACCCCTGTGTACTGATGCATCCTCGGACTGACCACCTGTGTATGACCTCGTCTTTGGGATACCCCTTGTGGTTCATCTGCCTTCAACGTAGGCAAACATCCTTTGCACCTATTAAGTACTGAGGCAACCGTATCCGGCGAAGCGTTCCTAGCGTCCCAGCAAACGGGGCAGCAGTGGTGGAGATGGGGAGTTGTCTGCTTACAGAAGGCTGGTGTCCCGCTGGGCGCCACAGAATTCCTGCCAAATGCTTAGTAAAACAGCCCTATAATATAAATAAAATAGAGATGGTTTAGTGATAATATATGTACGTATGAGACATTTTACGAAGCAATTGATACAAGATGGAGTATAAGGCTTAGAATGGATTCATTTTGCTACTGCTGATTATACACTAGTTTTTGTTGCCTTCTCCTCCACTGCCAATAGCCCTCCAGTCTCCGCTGTCTTCTCCGCCACAATTGCTGCTGCTTGTCCATTTTTCTATCTGTAATGATCTTTACCCAATTATGCCAGATTTTGGTTGCACAACCTCTTCCACATAAGTTCATCTCCAACACCATGATCCTAACTAGAGAAGTCCAGATTTTTTAGGCTATGTTGTTGATGCCAATGGAGCTCATTCTGAATCTGTATGCACCATCGACCATCAAGAAACTCCACTGCACCATAGCAACCCAGCCTCCTCTTCTATTACTCTCTTATGTTACAACCACCAACCTACAGAGAAGAGAATCTTCACATGGTTCTCTTCATCACATCAGTGTGATGCACACATCACAAAAAGCTGTACGCCAGCTATGAGCTATTTACATTTCAATAGCAGGCTCATGACTGCTTTACAATGTATCAAAACTAAATAGAATGAAAGCAATTATAATACATCAGCTTCAGACTAGCTATAACAATGTACCACTCATCAGTGAGCTGGCAGGCAGGAGGTAGAGAAAATGCAAGCCGATTACAGGAATAGGGAGGTGGGACACACATGCAGCCAGGCAGCCACAGCACAGCAGACAGACTACAGCATGTATCTTGGAACAGGAATTGACTATGAGGGTAGCAGGAGGTCTAAACACAGCACAGCCAATAGAGGGCCTGGGGGCCCAGTACAGACTACAGGGATTACAGAGGGCTGGAGAGCACATTTACATTCAGACAGTTTGATGCAATGATCCAACACAGAGGTAGAGCTACACACATCCCTTAAGGGAAGACAGAGGAGGGAATTACGAAGAGGGCAAGGAATACAAAACAGAGAACAAACACTACAGCAGGTGGCTTAAAGAGGACCAACACCCCTCTTGATCCTATAAGACTCTTGGCGGATTTCTGTACCTCTTTTTTTCCAATTTGGGATGCCCCGATGTGTGAAATCCCCCTGATCACCTAACTGACTCAGCACTCCTAAGTCCCCGTGCCACATCTACGTGCCCCAGTTGCATCCCTGGAATACCTTTAGCTAAGGGCGCACCTGTGCCAGTCCATTTTTTATGGGGCAGCACAGGTGCACGCACAGCTAGAGGCAGGGGCGGGGATGCGGTTGGTCACTGCGGCAAAATAAATCTGAATGTAAATGAGTGCCACTGATTGGCTGTGAAGCACATGTGAGAACCTGGAAAATATGAGTTTTGGGATGATCCACGGGGGTACACATAATGCTGCATCCCAAATTGGGATGCCCCACCAGGGAAAGGGACAATACCTTATGCAGTCATTTTTTGGATGTTCCTCTTTACCTGGGAAGACTTTGAGAGGTAGCAACCCACACATTGCCGGTTCAAGGCCTGGTCAATGTTGGTCCTCACAAAGAGGAGTGGAGATAAGTTCACCTCTCAGTGGGAAAAATCATAAATAAAATCCCGGTCTGATCTACATAAGAGGGGTCCAGATCTCAGCAACAATAATTTGTTTTTACATGTAGCTGGGACAATACTTCCATAAAGATGGAAAATACCAATGTCTTTTTCACTTACTGCATATTGTGGGAGTCTAGGTCATGCTAGTTATTTGGTAAAGCATGGTGCACCAGCGGTATGCTTTATGGTGTGAACTGCAACCTCTATCTTTTTGAGCTTTTTATTTTTAACACCTAATGTTTGTTCCAGTTCTCCCAAAAATATATCATTTTTCCAATGTGGCAAGGATTTTTTTTTTACTAGTTTACAACATGGCTTTATGGGGTAGCTAATTTTTCTGGATACCACATGCTGCACTGTTATTTCCAAACTTAAAAAAAAACTTCTCTTACTGTATTGGAAGAATGATGTCCCTCACCTTTAAAAATGCCCCATCGCAGGTGATCAGAAATGTTTGATTGCACTTTACAGTTTGCTAAAAATAAAAATCTCACCGAGATGCAGGTTGCAATGCACATCACAATGCACAACACTGGTGCACCATGTTTTACCAAATAATATTCATGATTTAGGACTCAATCGTTCTCTCTATGGAACAACCTGGAACAACTGTTCTCTATTAAAATAAACATCAACTAGGAGCTTTGTCCAAATTTCCCCAAAATATTTAGTTAAACTAGAAACTGCTTCCACCATGTAATATCCGTCTTTCTCTGATACATGGGCATGTAAGTAAAAATGTAAATTAGGGGAAAAAAAAACGTAAATCCTGCTAAGGTGAAAAATAAACAACCAAAATCAAATAATTACCTTTTCAAGGAAAAAAAAATCATTACCGTTAAGTAGCATGAAAATCAATTAGCAGAGAACTCCCATACTAAATGTTAGTATGCAGCTCATTATACTTTACTATCTCAGACTATTCTGCCCACAAGGCTTTCTTGTGATGTGTTGGTAAAAATTAAAATAAGTCTAAATCGTTTTTTTTATAGTCTTAGCAGTGAGACAAGAAACTGAAGAATTGATTGGTTAGAGCCGATTGAAACCTGTATGAAAATGTCGAAACCATATTCGCTTCTTATGTCCTGCCCCCACCCAATTACCAATCAGGATTATTCAATATTCAGGTACAATTTGATGGGCATGCTAATAATACCCTAGGCATCCAGTCAGTATCCAGGAGAAATAGGATAGTCCGTCATTCATCCTGGATGTGGCAGCATGCATTGAATGCCAGCATATTTGTTATATGACCCCAATTAGGATATCAAGAGAAAGCTTGGATGTGCTCAGCTTCATTCTACAGTTGTTTCAATTAGGAGGGGAGATTATTGGGGTTGCACAGGAATAGCGATGAGTGGGCCGGTTGAAATTCGAGTTTGCTGAGTTCAGCCAAACTTGCTGCCAAAGTTCGGTTCCAGGGCACCCAATTCCGAACCCCACTGAAGCCAATGTGCACCCGAATTTTGCTGAACTGACAGCAGCCAGCCAAGGCAGAGTTTTGGAGGCTTCTGAGGAGTACTTGCGCCATTTTTGTGGCAGCATGTTTAGAAATGAGTGGCGCGGGATGAACACAGAGCCCAGCGACTGGCATAACTATAACATTAAAAAATGACATCCATTACCAGGCACCTGCAAAGCAAACAGAAAAACATTGTTAGTATTATTATTAATCTATTTATTTTTTTTTGTTATCCCTCCTCCCTCCCTCCTTTTTTTTCTCGCGTAGGTCTTCTTCACCAAATCATAGACATAAATATGGAAATCATCATACTTCTTTTTGGGCCATCTTCTTCCCAACAAGCCTTTTCACAACCTCTACTGGCTATCTTTCCACTAGAGGAGAATAATTAGAGTCTAAAAGCTGATACATGGTCTTTTTCATATGTTATATAAAACCATGTGTTCATGTGTTCTCAGCTCCACGTCCATGGCCAGACATGGCCAGGCACCTGCAAAGCCAACAACAAAAAACAATATCAGTATTAATATATATATATATATATATATATATATATATATATATATATTTAAAAATGTAAATAAAAAAAACAGGAGTGCCCATTTTCCCAGGTGCCAGGCCACTTCATGCGTGCCTCGCAGGGCGGGTTGCTGGACTGACAGCAGCCAGCCAAGGAATGGTTTGGAGGCTTCGGAGGGGGACTTTTCCTCAAAGCAGGGTGGCACTCAGCACACAGCTCACAGGCGTCACTGGAGCATGGCTGGCGGATACAGAGGAGCAGACACCTCCCACTGAGGACAGTTTCTCTATCTTTCTTAGGGCAGCCTGGTTCACATAAGCCACTACATGCTCCAGTGCCTGTGTACTGACTAGAGATGAGCGAACTTCTTGAAAGTTCGATTCGGGCGATTCGCCGAATTTCCCCAAGAAATTCGGGTTCGCCCGAATCGAACTTTCACGAATCGCTCATCTGAAAAAAAAAATGCCGGCATGGTGGGAGCAGGCAGGCCGGCTACGCCTGTCAGCGGGCCGCCCGCTGACATCGTAGCCGGCCTGCCCGCTCCCACCATGCCGGCATTTTTTTTTTTATTTCAGGGAAAATTCGATCGGCACGAACCAAAAAAAATTCGGGTTCGTGTCGAATCGAATTTTCCCTGAAATTCGGAGCGAATTCCGGTTCGTCCGAACCGGTTCGCTCATCCCTAGTACTGACCACAGAGTTACCCGTCTAGTCAACAACGCAAATTACTGGGTGTCCACCCTGCTGAATCCCCACTAAGGATAACATCACCTCCTCGATTCTAGCATTGGAGCGGAATAGAAAGATGAGAGTTAATACGCACTAGTGGATGCACTATTGGCAGAGTTCCCAGCTGAATTTGAGAGCTCAGTGGCGGCACAAGGATGAGAAGGAGGGGAAAGACACGGGTCATTTGCATGGTTCACCACCAGTCACTGAGGCTAGGGAAATCTGTGCATGATGTTCACCACCAAGGACCTGCAATGCAACCAGAAAAACATTAGCTAGTATTTTTTAGTTGTTAGTATTGTTATTGTTAGTATTATTCATTTTATTAGTCATAGTTTTTAGTTATAATCTGTAATCTGTATTACTAATTAGTATTAGAATTAGTATTAGTTATTGTTAGTATTATTATTATATATATTTTCTTCTTTTTTTCCACCTTCAACCCCTCCTTTTTTTTCTCTTCCCCACAAGGGAGGACGTGAGACCACCACCACCAAGCCTGCCCACACCACTACCCAGGGCACACTCTCAGCCCAGTCTTTACAGCTAGTTGTGGTATAAGGGGGCACACTCACCCTAGGGCTTAAACCAATTTGTGGTATAAAGAGACACTCTTACCCCAGTCTTTACAGCTAGTTGGGTATAAGGAACACCCAAATCCCATTTGTGACTAGCCAGTTGTATTAGTGCAGCAGTAGTGAGTCCAACCATACTCTTGCCCTCACTGCAGCTGCTATTCTTGACTATAGTTTGCCCTAAAAAGAGAGTTTTTTTAAACAAAAAGAAAATATCTGTCCCTAAACCGCCAATCAGCCTTCTCCCGGGTGTGGCCCGAATGCTGAGCATACACACAGATTTCTAGTTAAAATCCGTGCTCGGCTTCAGGTCCACGAACCCACTCATCCCTAGCCAGGAGGTTGGGGATGAGCTATTTCTATTTTAGGGTGGGGCTTTTTTGTTCACTAATCATTTTAAGATTAAATACAGGATTTCAGGATATTGCAGCAGTGTAACAGTGACTAAAACACAGTGTACAATATGTGTATCCTTGGGGTTTGTTAACCTATTACTCTGATTGCAGCACATTGGTCAATATTCCACACCACTTAAGTGGTCAGTGTCCCCTTGTAATGCCACAAGTGTCTTTCTTTCAATTCAATGGTAAAATGGATGCCTGTACTTTGTTAAAGGGACCTGTGTCCCGTTTTAGTACTTCAGATGATTAATCTTCATGTATTTACAAGCCAAAAATATATTTCACTGTACTTGAGGAGGAGGTCCAGTCATCCAGGGTGACCCAATCCACTAGTCCATTCCCCTCGGTAAAGCTGGAATAAAATAAGAAAAAGACTCACTTGAATGCTGTGGTCCTCATGGTGGAGGAGGTGGCGTTCTTTATGGAAGCTGGGACCTTGAATGACAGGTCAGCCACCCAATCTATGCAGAAGTTGCGACGGAGCAGGAATTGGGTGGCTGACCTGTCAATGATGGTCCCAGCTTCAGCAAACTAAAATGTTTGGACAGACTGAGGAGAATGTGCAGAAGGGGTTTGGTATGTGGGCTCCTCGATTAGCTGTAGCAGAAGATGTAGTAGAGTTGCTCTACCTCTTAGACACAGGGAAGTCTGTTTGTGGAGGTCCTTGACCAAGCTCATCAACTTTATGCTCTGCCTAATCCCTCAGCCACTAAAGCAGTTAACACTAGAGGGAGAGTATTATCAGGGAATTATGAACTTTCATGTTGTGATATCCAAAATTTACCTTTCTTTAAGGAGGAGGACCAGTCAGCGCAGGAATAATATAGTGGGTCCGTGTGTGCAGTCAATCCACCGACTGAGAAAGTGGGATGGAAAATAAGAGGTACCACCTCCCAATGAGTATTTTTACATTTGTCTGCATAGAATGTAGGGGTACATGAATTGACTAAACATTGTTTGAAGGACTAACATGCCAAAGCATCAAATACAGCTGCCTGCTATTTGATATCATGCAATATATCTGTATACTGTATACATTATCTGTATCTAAAGAGAATTTATAGGACCCCATAGCAAAATTCTAAATGGGCCTCCCTCCCAAAAAAGCAGATCTAGGCCCTTATTTAAGAGGGGATAGCGTCAGGTAGCGCCTGGTTAATGAGTGGTAGCGACTGATAGCGACTGGTCAACGCCGGACACTGCACGCAATTACACATTTATCAAGAAGAATCTGTTTTGCAACTGGAATAGCGCCATGTAGCGTCTGATTCATCATTTTCACAGCCTCAGCAAACAGCGCCAGGTATGACCTCTCGCTACCTGTCGCTCTCCCATACATTTCAATGGACGATCCTTTTCTTCTCTTTAAACAGGTTTTTTTTTTTTTTTTTTCAAAAAAATCACAAATAATTCTTTGGCATTGAAAAAGCTGTTTTTTCATAATTTTTTCATTTTTTAAATATTTCCTCAAAAATGACATTACAGGTCTGGAATGAAAGTGTTCATGTTACAATGTTGTTACAATGTAATTCCATATGTTTTCGCTTTGTTACTAGTGGATAGATGCTTGAAAACAGACTTTAAACACACCGCCTCCTGCGCTCTGGG
Source organism: Gastrophryne carolinensis (assembly GCA_027917425.1). NCBI lineage: Eukaryota > Metazoa > Chordata > Amphibia > Anura > Microhylidae > Gastrophryne > Gastrophryne carolinensis. The sequence goes on from CM051235.1 coordinate 576,242,409, forward strand.
TTCAAACAACTATTTTTCAGCGCCAGAGATTTGTGAAGCTGTTTTTTTCCTGAATATGGTGTGAGTCGGTCGCTATGAGCAGTCGCTAACATGCGCTCCCATACAGCGCTGTACTGGTCAAATAGCGACTCCTCACAATGTATTCAACATTACTGAACAGCGACTGAGGCCCTTATTTAACAAGGGATAGCGCCAGGTAGCGAATGGTGAGCGAACGGTAATGACGGTCACCGCCACGAGTACGCCGGCTCCCCTCCGCAATCACACATTTATCAAGCCGATCCTGCTTAGCGACTGACAGAGCGCCAGATAGCGAATCATTCATCATTATTCTAGCCTCACCCCACAGCGCCAGTGAGCGACCTTGAACAGCGACAGGTATGACCTCTCGCTACCTGGCGCTCTCCAATGCATTTCAATGGAACAATCTTTAAATATTCGTAATTAATTGCTATTAATGTTTTTTTTTTTTTTTTAAATGTCAAAAATTCTGTGACCACTTCTGCAATGTTAGATATTTTTTTTAAGGTTAAAAAAAAAGAAAAAAAAAATTTGTGCAGAATTGATATTGCAGGTCTGATATTAATGTATTCATATTACAAAATGTTTTGAAAACCATGTTTTTTTTTTTTTCAAAAAATATGGTTGTTTGGGGGTTAAAAAACTACTTTTAACCCATCGCCGCCAGCGCTCTGGGGTTTAAACAAGCATTTCACGGCGCGAGAATTTTTTGAGCGTGATTTGTTAATGAATATGCTGGGAGCCGTTCGCTATAGCCATTCGCTGTCATGCGCTCCCATACAGCGCGGAACCTGTCAAACAGCGACTCCTAACACCGTATTCAACATTACCGCACACCGACTGAGTCGCTGTCAACAGCCGAACAACGGCCAAGCACAGCGAATACTAGCGTGCGCTGTGAAAATAACGCTACTGCCGCTCATCTGTCGCTACCTGGCGCTATTAATGAATCGGCCTCCCCGTCTCTATAAAGTAGCGACTCACGGCCGAGCACAGCGACTACTAGCAGGCGCTCTGAAAATGCCTGCTACAGACGCTCATCTGTCGCTACCTGCCGCTAATGATGAATCAGCCTGCCAGTGTGTTCACGGATACTGCAGAATGTTGGGAGTGGGACACCACAGTATGCAGTGTTGGTGTGTTGACTGAAGTGGTAAAAGATTGCCCAGGATGGAACTATGATGACAGCACCTTGTTTCCCCCAGTGCCCGGGGGACAATATACTGACCAACAGGTGCTGTAAGGCAGAGGAGGCAGCTTGCACAAGGCCCCTTTGCCACAGGCCTGGTAGCAGCTGCCTACCCTGCCCCTATGGTACATGCCCCTGGTTCTGACACCACCGCTGATTTTTTGTTATTTAACATTTTGACTGGAGTGTGGCTTTATAGTTTAACCTGTTCAACTTTAGAGATTGCCTGTGAATGTCATTGATGAATAACAAAGGTAAAGTGTTTCTGAAGTCTCTGCTTGTAAAAAAACAAGCGGCTTACGAGTGTATTTGAAGCCAGGGGAGGTATGAGAGGTATAAATCATGCAAAGATACATACATCCATAGCTGTAAATAGATAATGCCTCACATATTGCAGCTTGCCTGCTTTATGTTGCCTCAGGTTATATCTGAATAGGAATACATTAAAAGCTGGGCTGCTCATGTGCTCCATAATGTGTCTGATGAGAAGAAAAAAAAATTACATATTTTATCGTGCAAGTGATAATGATGTACCCTTTCGCTTACGAAACAGATCTGCACTAACAGGCGGCAATCATCTTGTTGCTTCAGGTTATTTATAGTCAGTGAGGGAAGAGCCGAGAGAAAACTCTCAAGGAAACAGTTGGGCAGATTTCTCTAAAGAAAGATAAAAAAGGTTTGCCAGATGTGCACAGCGGAATATTAGCATCACAAAATGCTTCCGCCTTCCATTTGGTAAAGACGGAGGGAAATATTTATGTTTAAAGCCTTAAAAAAAACAAAGGGTGACAGATCAACGTTCCATAAAATCACACCGCTTAGCGCTGTCGCTCATTCTTAAAACGTGCTCTGTTTATGCCTGAACAACTCCAACGATCACAGGGAAATATAGCTCATTACACAGAGAACCCAGGGGGGTAGAAGGGACCTTGGGAAAAGTTTTGCCGAAAAGCATAGAGGTGCAATGCCTTTACCTTCGCTGATGGAATCCAATGAAAAGTTTTAAACAGTGGGGGGTCGGATGAGTTACTATGTTTACTACAGTTCGCTACTTGACATAAAATTATGTTTTGTCGGACGCGTGATGCAAGTTTGACAGACCAGCGAGTAAGCAAAACTTACTGTAGCGGACACCAGTGAACACAGACTTTCACAATGCATTTTGCTATGTTTGTGCTGAAATTTGCTGGTGAAAGTCACAGTTATTTAAATTGTAAAGTGGTTTGGAGAATGCCGCACCATCCAAAACAATGGGCTTTTGCTGTGCATTAGTATGCACGGCATAAAACACTGATCGGATGAGCGTTTGCGCATGTGCCTTGGGAATGGCGGAGAGGTGAGTGGAGTGGCTGATCTGCGGGGTTTCACACAGTGGGGCATCCCAATTCAGAAAACCAATCACAAGGATAGTCAAAATCCTGGTGATTGGTCCACTTTCAGCTGCGTCAGTTTATAGTGGCGCTGTAGGTTAGGATCCCATAGACCACAATGGGCAGAACAGTATTGAAGTGTTGTAAGCTTGTAATTAATGTAAAACACCTTTATTTGTACTTAATTTTCATTGTGACTTGCTAGTAATGTAAATGCAGGACTAAGATTTATCCAAATGTCACTTTATTTTTTTCCTGTAAAATATATTATCTCTGCTTTATTGCCTTACCAATGTGCAATTTGGAACTCAACAACTAAAATGCTGTCTAAAAGCACTGAAAGGTTTGTCCCCTTTATTCCCAGCAGTGATATCCTGTAACTGTAATGAAGAAACGCTGACCAGCACGCTGTCGTATATTGTAATTGGCATAAGGGTCCAACAGGCGCTGACAATTTCCTAGGGTGTCAGCGCCTGTTGGACCCTTATGCCAATTTCAATATACATCAGCGTGCTGGGCAGCGTTTCTTCATTATAGTTACAGGATATCAGTGCCATTTCCTAGGGCACCAATCCGAGTTGATTAGTTAACATCGGCATTGTGACTTGCAGCGCCATTCTGTACAAATAGCAGTTTCAAAAAGGAAATAGATGTCGGTGCTTAGAAACGAGCTGTATGGCAGCAAAATTACACTAAACTATTATTATTTTATTATTATTTAAGCGCCATCACCTTCCGCAGCACAATACAAAGTAGTGATTACCGACAGGGAATAATATACAGTACATAGATTATTACAAATGTAGTATTACTGAGTTCACAATGAATATTCTGAATCCAAGATACAATAGGAGAAAGAGCATTTCTTAGATAAAGCCCTATTTCCTAGTCATCCAGCTAGCTTTCTTAATTCTATATTAAACTAAACAAAAATACAGCAGGTGCTGTTACATCTGACATCTGACTTGCAGCATTAGGAGGAGCGTATGGGCAAGTGTGGCGCTGAGGGGAGAGGCAGCGCAGCGTGCGTCCCTCTCGCCGAGTTATCACAGCAGAGAGATGATGACCGTGCAAGATCTCTGTACCCGCAGCTGATCCCTTCTAACAGGGAGCGTGCCCTGCTAGAGGGATAGTGGAGATACGGCCATGGCTTTCACATGCGCCGCTGGACCGGGAAACAAGGTAAGTGAATGGGGCAACCTGGGGGTGGTTTCACACAGCGGGGCATCCCAATTTTGGATGCCCAGGGGGAATCGATCTATAAGATTCACGGGCTGATCAAAGTGGCTTTTGGTCCACTTTAAGCTCCTATTTTCCCACAAGGGATGCCGGTTTTCTGCAACCACTTTTAGGGAGCTTCGCCTGATATTTAAAGAGCTGCAGACTGTGAAGGACACCTGAGAGCTAGGTTCCTCTTCTTTCCAGAAAAAGCCAGCCTTGCAGTCCGCTTGGACCACATTTTCACCAAGCAATGGAAAGTGAAATAGGTTGACATCCCCTCAACTGAGCTCAACATCGCAGGAACACTGTTGAGACAAAGCTCCCTTCTCTTGATCAAGGGAAGTTAAAGGCTCTTTGTCATTCTCTGCCCTTGTTGGAAAGTATAACGAGTGGTCTCCCCAAAAGTCTTGTCCTACTGATTCGAAGGTTAAAAGGGACGGTTATATCTAGGCCACTGTTGCAGATTTTTAGTTGAAAAAAGTTGGTAAGTACCCTTCTGGGCCCTCTCGGACTTGAAGTTCTTGTTCTTTTTGTTAACCCCTTTCATTCCTTAGGTAACACCTGCAGAAGTAACCTTAATCTAGATTGGTAATGTAGCCCCTACTCTAGTTATCCATTACCACTTTGGCAACTTAGTGCGTTAATAGTTATTAACCACTTGTACCTCTACCATTTCAATATAGATGGATCTAACCTGTATTGCTACTGAGGGCCTTAATTCCAGGCATTTGGAAACATGGGGGGGGGGGGCTCCCGCCCTCCTCATTCATGCTCCCCATACATTGTTTTGGGGGGCTGGGTGGGCATCGGCACCTGCTTGGAGGCTTTTTCTCCCTGCTAGGGGGGCCTAGCCCCTGGGGGGTGGCGCAATATGGCTCTAGCGAATATTGGGCGTTGGTGGCTGAGGGGTCCCGGTATGGGTGTTTATTCCCAGTCTAATAAAATTTTCTTTCCTCTATCCACCATAAAGTAGGTACCCACTGATATAGATAATCTAACTATCCTCCCCTAGATATTCTTAGATTTTTTATTGAAAATGTTCTTATTTTGGTTTATGATCTGTACTTTTACTGATAAGTTTTACTTTCACAATTTCTTTACTTGCATTCTTTTTTCTGTACTTCACCCACATATTCCCCTCCCAATTCTTGATCAGTCTAGAACTACACCGTTGCACCACAAATTAGATTATGGCATTTCATGATCTAAGGGTAGTAACGCATAATGTCCAGAATTTCAACTCACTGGCCAAAAGAAGTAATGCCTTCCACATTTATAGATCTTGCAAAGCAGACATACTTTGTTAACAGGAGACAACATTTGTCTTCCACTCCTTTCCTAAATATCTAAGATATTGGCTGGGAATTCAAACCTTACAGTTAACCCTAAGATGGACAGATGGGGATTACGAGGAGACTGGGGCATTCAAAGATCTTTTGGATGCGTGCCTATTATGTGATGCTTGGAGAGAAATTCACCTCATTCTTTTAGTAGAATTGACCATATATTCCTACCACAACACCTGCTCTGAATAGTGTGCAATGCTAAGATATAGGCAATGCCTTGGTCTGACCACAGTCCGGTGATGATTTGTTTAAGCCATCTGACACCAAGACATGCTCATCTCTCTTGGAGACTCACTGCTGATGTCCAAGGACACATTTGATAAGCTTCAGATCCACCTACCAGAATACTTCTCCATAAATCAGGATTCAGTAGATTCCCCTGTCATCCTCTGGGAAGCTCATAAGACAGTGATGCAGGTAAACATTATACAAGTAGCAGCAGAAAAAGAGAGAGAGAGAGAGAGAGAGGCACCAGGATTAAAGAGCCAACTTCCCAATTTGAGGGGGGCTCAACAGTCTCCCCTGGGATTATTTATATATGGTTTTGAGAAAGGGGGGTTTGGGGAATAATTCTACAATGGGATAGTGCCCTATACTCTCCGAGCCCTGCTAGCCCAGTACCTGGGTTATGATTATGAATACAAGGGTGAACTGGCTTTGAAATCAAAAGAAGGACATCAATAAAAGCTCCCAGTAAGATCATCAAACACATTACACTCATTGCTGTCTCAGCGGTCTGATGAGATTGGGTCCCTGGAACAGACAGTGTTTACTTTGAATCTCCAACCCAACTACTTCTGATGAGCAGGGATGGAGCACTCTGTGTTTGCTGAGCTGCTTCGGTGGAATGCTGAGACAGCTTCTCACAACATATGCATGCACAGGATGTGACGTCTACCCTGGTAATCGTCATCAAAAGCCGCCTGCAGTGGCAGTTCAGGGGCACCTGGCTGAGTGGGGAGGATTAATCCCTGCTGAACCAGGGGTGCACATCTTTGTTTACCCCAGTAACAAGGGCCCCCGATCTCACTACTGAGACTGCTGAACCACCAGTAAGTTCTTTTTGCTAGGACACATGAGGGCACAGAGTTTATGGGTGCTGGGAGTTGGGTCCCCTGAGCTGCTGGGGCCCGTAGCAGAAGCTCCATTGCACCAGTCTAAATCCAGCCCTGCACATCTAACCACATCCCAGTTCCAAACCACCAGCCTTTGCCATGTCTGACCACTTCCAAATGCAAGACCCTGTTACTGATGTTTTACAAAAAAGGCTTGGTGAATGGACTTGATATGGCAACCGCTGCAATATTCAATCATATCTGCGTGACAAATACTGTTATTGATCTGTGCTATATCTGGCTATATTTGAGAACCAAGCTCCGTTGGCAACCATTAGCTACAGAGAAGACAATCTTTAGAGAGTCTTTCCCATCCCACAGGGTGATGTGCAAATCGCGTTGCACTGTAAGCTATCTGGGTTCCATTAATAGGCTCATGACTGCTTTAGAAAGTGTCACAGCTGATTACAATACAAACAATTAAGATAAATTAATGCTATTTGGCTTAAATAATGTAACACACTGAGCCTCTCAGCAGGGAGCTGGCAGGCTTTTCAGAATTACTTATTGTGTTTGTTCAGGAAGGAGAAATAATGCATCCCAAGGTTTTAACTTCACACCCCAATTTATGGCTGTCTGAGCTTTGGCACCTCTGTACATTTAACTGAGCCTCAGTTGCTGCCCTCAGTCTGCCAAGTCTCTACACCTGGGCACATATTGGGTTGCTTACTAATGTCGGTGACTGTCCATGAGTCCCAACATAGCAGGCTCATTTAATCGGGAACTGGCACCACCTATGGGTTCTGTCATAACGCGGCCATGTATTGGAATTAGTGTTGCTCGCTTGCTGTAAGCATTATTCCATTTCTGTCAGAATCAATCATTTAAGAAAAGCATTCAGAAATGTGTACTGTACTGTTTTCTCAGCCTGTTATGCTCATAATAACCTTGTAATGATCTATTTTTGTGGAGAGGATTATTTGTTTTTTGAGAACGTTCCAGGATTGTTTGGTTTCCACTCTTGCATATTCAAATAACCACTGTGCTTGTGCAGTGCTTTTCGGGGTGCTGTAATAGTTTTGGGCAATAAAAGACTGGATTCTTTATCAGTCAAGTTGTAACTAGAGGACTGGAATATAAGACATGGCCCAAGAGGCCCGTGCCCTTGAGCCCCCACCATTTACTGTGTCAAGGGGACCTCCACCACTTGTTCATTGTGGTCATTAGGAGGACGAGGCAGGAAACCTACCAGTGGCCGCATGCCTGCATTAGTAAAACCCTGAGCAGCCTCCACCGCACAGCAGCAAGATTGGCCTCGACCAGTGGTGTAACTATTGAGGGTGCCTTGGGTGCACCTGCATCAGGGCCCAGAAAGTCGGGGGGGGGGCATTATTGTTGCTCCTCCACCTTTTTTATTATATTTGTGCTCACTTGGCATCATTTAGAGAAATGAGGCACAATTTGTCTCTGCTTTCGCCGTCTTTAGTTGTCTACCTGCATCCAATTGAAAATACAGCCTTGACAGGGCCCCATTTAATATTCGCACCAGGCCCTATCACAATTAGTTAAGCCACTGGCACGGTGATGAAAAGGCAGTGGCAGTGTGGCCTGTCTGGCCAGAGCAAGATCTTTTCTAGCCTATGTGCAAGAAAGGTACTTGTAAAGGACAAGAAATGTGGATTCCTCAGGATGAAACAAAAATGCTTGTAGCTTGCTCCCCCCCACCCTCGTGGAGGGAGCATTGGAAACAAGCGATGGCAAGGATTGAAGCCAAGGATGATCTCTAGGGATGAGCGAATCGATCCGGACAAACCCGGATTCGATCCGAATTTCATGAAAAATTTGATTCGGATCGAATCCGAGTTTCCCCGTGCTTCAATCGCTCGAAGTTTTCCTTTAACATCCATTCATTTACATTACAGGCATTCTAAGATGGCGGACGGGACATGTCCAGACATCAACCCCGCGCCAGTGCAAGCTGGGGCAGTCACATGCAGCCTATCAGCAGCCAGCAAGCCCGGTGACGTCACAGCGCTATTTAAGTCGGCGGACATCTTGCTTTTCCTCATTTCTCTATTGCATTTGTGAGAGACAGGACGCTGCTGTAGTGAGAGAGAGCCAGGGACAGACAGGGACAGGCTGGAGACAGGCAGGAGACAGGCAGGAGACAGACAGAAAGTCAGCGAAAAGCAGGGAAAGTTAGGAAAAATCGGAGGCAGTCACAGGGAGATTTTTTTTTTTTCATCCAGCCTGAGTGTTACTGGCTGGCTGACTGGCTTTGTTAGCGTTTTCAGGCTGCTTATACACTTACTGTGCATATATACTGAACGGATCTCAAGTCTGCTGTAAGGCATCCCATTCTGTGACCACACCAGCCTCTATTTACTGCTATAACCCTTTGCACTTATTCTAATAGAAATTTGGCCTGATAAACACACTTGCTGTGCATAGTATTACTGCTCACAGGTGCACTCCTGTTGGGGCATCCCATTCTGTGACTACACCAGCCTCTATTTACTGCTATAACCCTTTGCACTTATTCTAATAGAAATTTGGCCTGATAAACACACTTGCTGTGCATAGTATTACTGGTCACAGGTGCACTCCTGTTGGGGCATCCCATTCTGTGACTACACCAGCCTCTATTTACTGCTATAACCCTTTGCACTTATTCTAAAAGAAATTTGGCCTGATAAACACACTTGCTGTGCATAGTATTACTGCTCACAGGTGCACTCCTGGCTGTTGGGGCATCCCATTCTGTGACTACACCAGCCTCTATTTACTGCTGTAACCCTTTGCACGTATTCTAATAAAAATTTGGCCTGATAAACACACTTGCTGTGCATAGTATTACTGCTCACAGGTGCACTCCTGGCTGTTGGGGCATCCCATTCTGTGACTACACCAGCCTCTATTTACTGCTATAACCCTTTGCACTTATTCTAATAGAAATTTGGCCTGATAAACACACTTTTGCTGTGCATAGTATTACTGCTCACAGGTGCACTCCTGGCTGTTGGGGCATCCCATTCTGTGACTACACCAGCCTCTATTTACTGCTATAACCCTTTGCACTTATTCTAATAGAAATTTGGCCTGATAAACACACTTGCTGTGCATAGTATTACTGCTCACAGGTGCACTCCTGGCTGTTGGGGCATCCCATTCTGTGACTACACCAGCCTCTATTTACTGCTGTAACCCTTTGCACTTATTCTAATAGAAATTTGGCCTGATAAACACACTTGCTGTGCATAGTATTACTGCTCACAGGTGCACTCCTGGCTGTTGGGTCATCCCATTCTGTGACTACACCAGCCTCTATTTACTGCTATAACCCTTTGCACTTATTCTAATAGAAATTTGGCCTGATAAACACACTTTGCTGTGCATAGTATTACTGCTCACAGGTGCACTCCTGTTGGGGCATCCCATTCTGTGACTGCACCAGCCTCTATTTACTGCTGTAACCCTTTGCACTTATTCTAATAGAAATTTGGCCTGATAAACATACTTGCTGTGCATAGTATTACTGCTCACAGGTGCACTCTTGGCTATTGGAGCATCCCATTCTGTGACTACACCAGCCTCTATTTACTGCTATAACCCTTTGCACTTATTCTAATAGAAATTTGGCCTGATAAACACACTTGCTGTGCATAGTATTACTGCTCACAGGTGCACTCCTGGCTGTTGGGGCATCCCATTCTGTGACTACACCAGCCTCTATTTACTGCTATAACCCTTTGCACTTATTCTAATAGAAATTTGGCCTGATAAACACTCTTGCTGTGCATAGTATTACTGCTCACAGGTGCACTCCTGGCTGTTGGGGCATCCCATTCTGTGACTACACCAGCCTCTATTTACTGCTATAACCCTTTGCACTTATTCTAATAGAAATTTGGCCTGATAAACACACTTGCTGTGCATAGTATTACTGCTCACAGGTGCACTCCTGGCTGTTGGGGCATCCCATTCTGTGACTACACCAGCCTTTATTTACTGCTATAACCCTTTGCACTTATTCTAATAGAAATTTGGCCTGATAAACACACTTTTGCTGTGCATAGTATTACTGCTCACAGGTGCACTCCTGGCTGTTGGGGAATCCCATTCTGTGACTACACCAGCCTCTATTTACTGCTGTAACCCTTTGCACTTATTCTAATAGAAATTTGGCCTGATAAACACACTTGCTGTGCATAGCATTACTGCTCACAGGTGCACTCCTGTTGGGGCATCCCATTCTGTGACTACACCAGCCTCTATTTACTGCTGTAACCCTTTGCACTTATTCTAATAGAAATTTGGCCTGATAAACACACTTTTGCTGTGCATAGTATTACTGCTCACAGGTGCACTCCTGGCTGTTGGGGCGTCCCATTCTGTGACTACACCAGCCTCTATTTACTGCTATAACCCTTTGCACTTATTCTAATAGAAATTTGGCCTGATAAACACACTTTTGCTGTGCATAGTATTACTGCTCACAGGTGCACTCCTGTTGGGGCATCCAATTCTGTGACTACACCAGCCTCTATTTACTGCTGTAACCCTTTGCACTTATTCTAATACAAATTTGGCCTGATAAACACACTTGCTGTGCATAGTATTACTGCTCACAGGTGCACTCCTGGCTGTTGGGGCATCCCATTCTGTGACTACACCAGCCTCTATTTACTGCTGTAACCCTTTGCACTTATTCTAATAGAAATTTGGCCTGATAAACACACTTTTGCTGTGCATAGTATTACTGCTCACAGGTGCACTCCTGGCTGTTGGGGCATCCCATTCTGTGACCACACCAGCCTCTATTTACTGCTGTAACCCTTTGCACTTATTCTAATAGAAATTTGGCCTGATAAACACACTTGCTGTGCATAGTATTACTGCTCACAGGTGCACTCCTGGCTGTTGGGGCATCCCATTCTGTGACTACACCAGCCTCTATTTACTGCTATAACCCTTTGCACTTATTCTAATAGAAATTTGGCCTGATAAACACACTTGCTGTGCATAGTATTACTGCTCACAGGTGCACTCCTGGCTGTTGGGGCATCCCATTCTGTGACTACACCAGCCTCTATTTACTGCTATAACCCTTTGCACTTATTCTAATAGAAATTTGGCCTGATAAACACACTTGCTGTGCATAGTATTACTGCTCACAGGTGCACTCCTGGCTGTTGGGGCATCCCATTCTGTGACTACACCAGCCTCTATTTACTGCTATAACCCTTTGCACTTATTCTAATAGAAATTTGGCCTGATAAATACACTTGCTGTGCATAGTATTACTGCTCACAGGTGCACTCCTGGCTGTTGGGGCATCCCATTCTGTGACTACACTAGCCTCTATTTACTGCTGTAACCCTTTGCACTTATTCTAATAGAAATTTGGCCTGATAAACACACTTTTGCTGTGCATAGTATTACTGCTCACAGGTGCACTCCTGGCTGTCGGGGCATCCCATTCTGTGACCACACCAGCCTCTATTTACTCCTGTAACCCTTTGCACTTATTCTAATAGAAATTTGGCCTGATAAACACACTTGCTGTGCATAGTAATACTGCTCACAGGTGCACTCCTGGCTGTTGGGGCATCCCATTCTGTGACTACACCAGCCTCTATTTACTGCTATAACCCTTTGCACTTATTCTAATAGGAATTTGGCCTGATAAACACACTTGCTGTGCATAGTATTACTGCTCACAGGTGCACTCCTGGCTGTTGGGGCATCCCATTCTGTGACTACACCAGCCTCTATTTACTGCTTTAACCCTTTGCACTTATTCTAATAGAAATTTGGCCTGATAAACTAACTTGCTGTGCATAGTATTACTGCTCACTGGTGCACTCCTGGCTGTTGGGGCATCCCATTCTGTGACTACACCAGCCTCTATTTACTGCTGTAACCCTTTGCACCTATTCTAATAGAAATTTGGCCTGATAAACACACTTGCTGTGCATAGTATTACTGCTCACAGGTGCACTCCTGGCTGTTGGGGCATCCCATTCTGTGACTACACCAGCCCCTATTTACTGCTGTAACCCTTTGCACTTATTCTAATAGAAATTTGGCCTGATAAACACACTTGCTGTGCATAGTATTACTGCCCACAGGTGCACTCCTGGCTGTTGGGGCATCCCATTCTGTGACTACACCAGCCTCTATTTACTGCTGTAACCCTTTGCACTTATTCTAATAGAAATTTGGCCTGATAAACACACTTTTGCTGTGCATAGTACTACTGCTCACAGGTGCACTCCTGGCTGTTGGGGCATCCCATTTTGTGACTACACCAGCCTCTATTTACTGCTGTAACCCTTTGCACTTATTCTAATAGAAATTTGGCCTGATAAACACACATGCTGTGCATAGTATTACTGCTCACAGGTGCACTCCTGGCTGTTGGGGCATCCCATTCTGTGACTACACCAGCCTCTATTTACTGCTATAACCCTTTGCACTTATTCTAATAGAAATTTGGCCTGATAAACACACTTTTGCTGGGCATAGTATTACTGCTCACAGGTGCACTCCTGGCTGTTGGGGCATCCCATTCTGTGACTACACCAGCCTCTATTTACTGCTGTAACCCTTTGCACTTATTCTAATAGAAATTTGGCCTGATAAACACACTTTTGCTGTGCATAGTACTACTGCTCACAGGTGCACTCCTGTTGGGGCATCCCATTCTGTAACATACCATACCCCTCTTTATTTACACTAAGCAGCTCTCTTATTTACACTAAGCAGGCCTGTTGGAGGCTGAGTGTTACTGCTCACTTTTGGTGTGCATTATATTCTGTTTCATATAGACCCACTGCTGCCTGGGGGTTCTTAAAATATCACCTACTACCACGCCAGTTAGACTATGTCGGGCAGACAAGTGCCTGAAAGTGAAAAGAGGAGTGGCAGAGGCCAAGATTCCGCAGGCAGAGGTCGCAGCAGACTGGGGGACAGTAGCAGCAGGAGTCACGCTGAGAGACCTAATCTGCCAGTATCTGCTAGCGGTCGGGTCTCCACCAGTAACGCATCTGCCGTGGTAGATTGGTTGACGCGGTCATCAACAACATCATCACAACTTACGTCTGAGACCCCCAGTCTAGGATCGGTAGGTTCCTCTGACACAACCCTGAGTTGGCATGCCCCGAGAGCAGTCCCTGTCCTCTCATTGCCTCTGTCCTACGCCGTTCCCTCCCCCAGCGACGTATCCTATGCTTTGGGTTCAGCTCTACTCTTTAGTGAGGAGGACGATCAGATAGAGGACAGTCAGCAGCTACTGCCCAGCCAAGAAATGGAGGTGGCTTCTTTAGCTATGCAGACAAATAGTGATGTGGACAGTGTCGTGGGTGCTGCGAGCGTTCCAGCTCCTGCGCCAGACACTGTTGACGAATCCACGAACATCAGTGACGTACAGCCACAACTCGGTGATAATGATGATGACGATGAAGCCGATCGCACTTGGGAGCCGGGTGATGAAGGGGCTTCATCGTTATCATAAGGAGAAGAGGGGGCCCCGGAGTCAGCAGCTGAGGCAGCAAGGTGGTAGCAGTCAGCATGGAGGCACAATTCCAAAGGCTGGAGCCGGCCGGGGCCGGGGTAGAGCACCTGCTGTGCGGCAGTCTACCTTATCGGGAGGTAGTGGAGCAGGGGTTCCTGGAGTTGGCAACAGCAGCAGTGAATCAGTGAGGCCAGGGGGTGGGAAAAGTAGCTACTCGGCAGTGTGGCAGTTTTTCCTGAAGCATCCGCAGGAGGGTAACATGGCCACATGCAAGATATGTAGGCAAAAGGTGAAGCGTGGCCAGGGTCCAAATGTTGGCACCACGGCCCTGCGTCAACATATGATGCGTCACCATAAAGCGACCTGGGAGAACCAAGGCTCCCAAGGGGTGGTCCAGTCTGCTTCCTCACCAAGTGGCACGCCGCTCCCAATTTCTGCCAGCCAAGGCTCCAGCACCTCAGCCGAAGGCAGCTGTGCGTCATACCAATCCTCTGTCGCTCCTGCTCCTCCTCCTCCTCCAAGTCATGCATCCCGCCAGCAATCCATCAGCGAAGCCATGTCCAAGAGACAGCAGTATGCGCCCACTCATCCTACGGCGCAGAAGCTGAATGTGCTCCTGTCCAAGTTGCTGATGCTGCAGTCGCTCCCTTTTCAGGTGGTGGACTCTGCCCCTTTCAGAGAACTGATGGCTTGTGCCGAGCCGAGGTGGAGAGTCCCAAGCCGTCATTTCTTTGCCAAGAAGGCAGTACCAGCGCTGCACACTTTTGTTGAACAGAAGGTGGGCCAGTCCTTGAGCCTGTCGGTGTGTAGCAAAGTGCATGGAAGCGCCGACGTCTGGAGCTGTAACTACGGTCAGGGACAGTACATGTCGTTTACGGCCCACTGGGTGAATGTGGTCCCTTTGCAGCAGCAGCAGCAGCAACTTGGACAGGTCACGCCGCTTCGGCCTCCGCGCTCCCTGCCCGTTGGGCCTGTGACACCGTGCGACTCGGCCTCCTCATCCTCCGCCATCTCCTCACCCTCCACTGTAGGCTCAAGTCTCAGTGCCCCTCCAGTCTACCATGTGTGCAGGGCACGGAGGTGTCACGCAGTGCTTCACATGGTTTGTCTTGGCGAACGGAGTCACACAGGGGAGGAACTGCTTAAATTTATTCATCAGGAAATCCAAACATGGCTTACTCCAAGAAAACTTAAAATGGGAATCATGGTTACCGACAATGGGAAGAACATTTTGTCTGCGCTGCGCCAAGGAAGCCTGACCCATGCCCCCTGCATGGCTCACGTCTTCAATCTGGTTGTCAAGCGGTTTCTGAAGTGTTCCCCCCATCTGCAAGACATCCTAACAACTTCAAGGAAACTTTGCATGCACTTCAGCCACTCATACACCGCCAAACACACCCTTCTTGAGCTACAGCGTCAGAACGGTATCCCCCAACATAGTCTGATTTGCGATGATTCCACCCTTCACATGTTGGACCGATTATATGAACAGAGAAAAGCCATCACGGATTTCCTGATGATCCAAGCAGATAGGGGGACTCCCCTGTATAACTTCAATGTCAACCAGTGGCAGCTCATACGTGACACCTGCCGTTTGCTCAGGCCCTTTGAGGAAGCCACTTTATTTGTCAGTCGGCAGGATTACGGGATGAACGACGTGATTCCACTGCTTCATGTACTACAGCACATGTTGGAAACCATGGCTGGTCAGGGCACTGGAGACATGGCGTTTACATCTTACGGCCACATGAACCCCGTTGGAGCTGAACTGGAGGAGGAGGAGGAAGAGGAGGAGGAGTTGCCCAGCGAAACACAGTTTAGGCTTGGCGAAATGGCTGGTTTATCTAGTCAGCGGACAGATGAGGAGGAGCAGGAGCAGCCAGAGGAGCTAGAGGTTTTTGAGGAAGGCGAGACAGAAGACCCGGGCACACCGTGGCAGTATGCAGTGGAGATGGAGACAGGTAGTCCATCCGAGTCACTTGCGCAAATGGCACGAAGCATGCTCACGTGCTTGCGTAGTGACCCCAGAATTGTTTCCATCTGTCGGCGGGATGACTTCTGGCTGTCCACCTTATTGGACCCTTGCTTCTGGCACAAAATGGGGGCATTTTTTAAACCCACCGAGAGGGAGGACAAGCTGAACTACTACAAAGACATTCTACGCAGGCAGTTGGCCGATGCCTATCTGCGCCATGGTCCATACTCTCGCAGGTCTGACTCGAGGGGACCTCTGCGCTCACCTTCCACTGCCATGGCCGCTGGGGGGGTTGGCAGGAGCAGCAGCAGCAGCTCCATCAGCAGCAGCCTCAGTCTTCAGTCGCTAATGAGTAGCTTTCTACACCCGCATAGTGAGGCTACTCATGAGCAGCAGGAAGACCTGGAGCAGGACCTGAACCAGCAGGTCATGTCATACTTTGACATGACAATGCCAACACACCTTGAGGATCCGCTGGACTTCTGGGCAGCCAAACTTGATTTGTGGCCGCAACTAGCAGAGTTTGCCCTGGAAAAGCTGTCCTGCCCGGCAAGTAGCGTGCCATCTGAGCGGGTGTTTAGTGCGGCGGGGGCCATAGTTACGGCGAGGAGAACTCGTCTGTCA
This sequence comes from Gastrophryne carolinensis, assembly GCA_027917425.1. Lineage (NCBI taxonomy): Eukaryota > Metazoa > Chordata > Amphibia > Anura > Microhylidae > Gastrophryne > Gastrophryne carolinensis. The sequence goes on from CM051235.1 coordinate 576,258,726, forward strand.
ACTAAAAATGTGGAGAGACACACCTTTGTCAAAATGAATCAGGGATGGATTAGCCAGGATTTCCACCCACCAATGCCTGATGCATGCGACTAGATTCAGCATGGTGCCACGTTTTACACTTTCCAAATGGTGCAAAACATATTTATGTCTTTAGGCCAATTTTTGGGCTCCTGCTGATGCCAACTCCAGGGTGTGAATCATCCAATTTTTGGGCTCCTGAAGCCAACCCCAGGGTCTCTTTAAAGTAATGTTTGGGCTCCTGCTGCTGCTGCTGCCAACTCCAGGGTGTGATTCATCCAATTTTTGGGCTCCTGAAGCCAACTCCAGTGTCTCTTTAAAGTAATATTTGGGCTCCTGCTGCTGCTGCTGCTGCTGCCAACTCCAGGGTGTGATTCATCCAATTTTTGGGCTCCTGAAGCCAACTCCAGTGTCTCTTTAAAGTAATATTTGGGCTCCTGCTGCTGCTGCTGCCAACTCCAGGGTGTGATTCATCCAATTTTTGGGCTCCTGAAGCCAACTCCAGTATCTCTTTAAAGTAATATTTGGGCTCCTGCTGCTGCTGCTGCCAACTCCAGGGTGTGATTCATCCAATTTTTGGGCTCCTGAAGCCAACTCCAGTGTCTCTTTAAAGTAATATTTGGGCTCCTGCTGCTGCTGCCAACTCCAGGGTGTGGTTCATCCAATTTTTGGGCTCCTGAAGCCAACTCCAGTGTCTCTTTAAAGTAATATTTGGGCTCCTGCGGCTGCTGCCAACTCCAGGGTGTGATTCATCCAATTTTTGGGCTCCTGAAGCCAACTCCAGTGTCTCTTTAAAGTTATATCTGGGCTCCTGCTGCTGCTGCTGCCAACTCCAGGGTGTGATTCATCCAATTTTTGGGCTCCTGAAGCCAACTCCAGTGTCTCTTTAAAGTAATATTTGGGCTCCTGCTGCTGCTGCTGCCAACTCCAGGGTGTGATTCATCCAATTTTTGGGCTCCTGAAGCCAACCCCAGGGTCTCTTTAAAGTAATGTTTGGGCTCCTGCTGCTGCCAACTCCAGGGTGTGATTCATCCAATTTTTGGGCTCCTGAAGCCAACTCCAGTGTCTCTTTAAAGTAATATTTGGGCTCCTGCTGCTGCTGCTACCAACTCCAGGGTGTGATTCATCCAATTTTTGGGCTCCTGAAGCCAACTCCAGTGTCTCTTTAAAGTAATATTTGGGCTCCTGCTGCTGCTGCTGCCAACTCCAGGGTGTGATTCATCCAATTTTTGGGCTCCTGAAGCCAACTCCAGTGTCTCTTTAAAGTAATATTTGGGCTCCTGCTGCTGCTGCTGCCAACTCCAGGGTGTGATTCATCCAATTTTTGGGCTCCTGAAGCCAACCCCAGTGTCTCTTTAAAGTAATGTTTGGGCTCCTGCTGCTGCTGCTGCCAACTCCAGGGTGTGATTCATCCAATTTTTGGGCTCCTGAAGCCAACCCCAGTGTCTCTTTAAAGTAATGTTTGGGCACCTGCTGCTGCTGCTGCCAACTGCAGGGTGTGATTCATCCAATTTTTGGGCTCCTGCAGCCAACTCCAGTGTCTCTTTCAAGCTATGTTTGGGCTCCTGCTGCTGCTGCTGCTGCTGCTTGAAACTCCAGGGTGTGTCAGTCAATTTTTGGGCTCCTGCTGCTGCCAACTCCAGTGTCTCTTTCAGCCAATGTTTGGGCTCCTGCTGCTGCTTGCAACTCCAGGGTGTGATTCATCCAATTTTTGGGCTCCTGCTGCTGCCAACTCCAGTGTCTCTTTAAAGCAATGTTTGGGCTCCTGCCCCTCATAGTGATGCCACTTCAACTCTCTGCAATTGTGCCGCCCTGCGATTCTATTAGCGATGCCTCTGATCTGCATGTGATATTTATTCAAAGTATTATTTAACTAACCCAGCACGCATCCTGTGCATGTTACAGCAAGGCAGAATGGTTTACAACCCTATTGGGGCTCTAGGAGGCTCAGAAATAGCCGTTTTTAATAGCGATTCGTCGCGAATAAATTCGGGTCGAAACGGTTTTTGTCGGAAAATTTGGCGAATCAGTCGAATCGAATTTTTCAAAAGTTCGCTCATCTCTAATGATCTCCAAGTGCAACAGAGGAGTAGAAGTAGAGATTTGGAAGCTAGGGCAGCAGGATTCCCCAAATCGGCTTGAGTGGTAGATGGGATTATGACAGGCATGTTCAGAAGGGGCCAGCACTTGACTATTACTTTTAGGAAAAAAAAATATTGCCCAGGGGCCTCCACCCCACTTAATCCAGCCCTGTGTAGTTAGTCAGTGGGCAAAAAGTGGCTCAATGGATAGGGGCTTCTCAGTCGAATGGGGTGGCTGGATGTAGAATTTGTCGCTTTTGGTATGTTCTTGAAAGCTTACTTTTCATATATCTTGATAATGGCTACTTTTTATTTATTTATTTCAGATTTTTATTTTATGCATGTATGGCTATTTTATGCTTCGCACACACAGGAATTTGACCTCCGCATTTTACCCACCCGAGCAGCAAGACAAACACGAGAGTGCAAACATACCTGGAGCAGTTGGCCACCTAAACCATGGTGCCCAGGGAGCAGTTGGGAGGTCTGGTGCTTTGTTCATGGGCCCTTCAGTCATAATTAGGAATGAATGATCCCTCTAAAGTTTGGGTTCGTCAATTTCAGCTGAACATTTAATAAATGTCTCCAAGCCCAGTCCCTATTGAAATCAATGGGGACCCGAACTTTGGGGGGGCGCAGCGCAGAGTATGCACAGTGCTAATAATGATTTTTTTCTGGAGGGCCCCAAGAATGATTTCCTCTGGTTGGCTCTCAAAATGATTTCCTCTGCTGGGCCCCCCAAGAATGGTGTACTTCAAGAATGATTTCCTCTGGTGGGCCTCAAGAATTTTTTTTCTGGTGGACCCATAGAATGATTTTCTCTGGTAACACATAAGAATAATTTTCAATAGTAGCTCTCAAGACTGATTTCCTTTGGTGGACCCCCAAAATTATTTCCTGTAGTGTACCCTGTGTGGTGATTAGCTCTGGTAGACAGCAGGAATAGAGGCGAAAGAGGCAAAAGATCAACTTAAAGTCCGTGTTTATTCACACAAAAAAATCCATAAAAGCATATGTCCTTTCGGGTTACATCACCTTTTCAGGAAAATGCAGCATAAGTCAATCAGACAGGCAAACAGCATTTTTAGTCCTTGGGCAAACTTGCTACTTTGCAGCCGAATACACCTTGGGTCCGCATGAAACAGCCTGCACAGGAGTTTTCAGCCAGACTCACAGAGTCTCACTTCACAAGTGAGCTCGAGTCACAGACAGTGCACAGCTGACTCCTCAGGCTATTTATGCGGCCTGTAAAACCCGGACCTGGGTAGGGGGATGGAGTCCCACCCTGCTCTACTCCATCCCAGTAAAACTGTTCCGGGTTAGCCTTTCGGGTATACTAACATTTCAGCACCAGACATTAGCAGCTGATGCTGGAAAACAAAACACACAGTTTTACTGCACCAAGGACAGGTACCTTGGTGCCACATACCTCCCGTCAATCACGGCACCTTGCACCTTACCACACCTGATAATGATTCCCTCTGGTGGGGTCCATGTTTCTGTGAAGTAATCAAGTGGTGTGGAAAAAAATGGGTGTGGTTACTGAATGGTACCTAGGATAGCATGGACTGCAAATACTGTACAGCAATGGATGTTTTCCCCTATAGGCACTCACGAATGACTTCCTCTGGAGGGTTCCAAGAATGTTTTTTTCCGGTAAAGCCCAAGAATTGCATGCTTTTGCTAACCCCAGAATAATTCCTCTGATGAAACCCAAAATTGATTTCCTCTGATGAGGCCCAATATGATTTCCACTGGTAGGACCAAGAATGTTTTTTTTTTTTCTGGTAGGACCAAGAATGTTTTCCTTTAATGGATCTCAATAATGATTTTCTCTGGTCGATGTCAGGAAAGATTTCCACCGGGGGACCCCAAGAATGTTTCTCTTTCTGTTGGGCCTCCAGAATTATTTCCTTTGGTGGTTCTTAAAGCAGATCAAAGCCTACCCCCCACCACCCACTCGCCCTCCCCGCCTGGGTACTGCTGGCAATGCTGCTGGCTGGGTGGTAACCCGGTTTTCAAGTAAAACTGGGTTTTTCTACCACTGAAGCCTCACCCAGTGGCATTTTGTAGATTACTGATTCAGGCACACCCACAGCGCCTACAGCTACAGGGAAGCCAGGGATGTGGTGGCTAGTGAACGTCGCATGACAAGAGCTGCGTGAAACTGGTGACTCTGGGGGTTTCAAACAGCAGGGCAACCCACTATAGGATGATCCGGGGACAGCCTTGGGGCTGTAATGATGTAATGTTTTGTGATATAATGTAAAATATGTAATGTAAAAGATTCCAGGAGAACAGTCTCTTTTATTGAGTCGGTTCCTATACTCCAGTTCGACACTGGCAGTTTTTATTGACTATACTGTTTAGTGACCTTAGTAAAATATTACACAGACTCCTTTAATGCTAAGGGCACACAACAACAGCAAAAGAAACACAAAGTAGTTTCTTTATTCCAAAAGAAGACAGCGTAAAATTAGAGGGGACAAACAGCTTGTCCGTTCAAAAAGAAACGGATGTGCAACTTCATGGCCCAGTTTATCATGGCTTGACCCCTTGCCCTGATAATAAGCCCTGTCACAGAAAATTGCCACTGTAGCTAAATAACGGGCTTGTGAGGCAGTGACTTGATGTGACCTAATGTTGGCTTTCATCTACGGTTGCTGTCATTCCGAGTATATAATACATTTTTTTATGGAAACAAAATTATTTGCTGCCCATTTTCACCGTCCGTCATAAGACACCAAAAACTTACCATTCTAAGGTAAGAAGCAATCTATAACTGTGTCTTTCATTTAAATTGGAAACAACATCTTCAATCTATGCCAGTGTGACAAGCGAAGGAGTGCTAGGCTGTTTCCGAAGCTATTCTATCTGCCCGCACTGGCCCTGCTGTCTACTCCTGTTTATTATACTGACATATCCATTCCTGTATCTAAAGCTCCAAAAGTCACCTGGGACTGTAGAAAAAAAAATATGTTTCACAAATGTTCCCCTTCTTGTGCTTTCAATACAGATTGCCCCGCTTTTCCCTGCGGCCTTTGTCAATCTTGGATTTCAAAGGAAAAGAGAAACTTGATCTTTGCAATGTTACAGCTATAGACAATACATATTACTGTAAGGGAATACAAATGGCCCATTCAGATTAATTGGCTTTAAAAAGGTTGAATTCATCTTTGTCTCTTTTGGTGTTTCATTAATATTTTTTTTTTTTGTATCACGGGAAACATTGCCAATTTCCTGTCGGGATAAGATTTATTGCATCTCTACTGTGTGCCAGTAGAGGAAAAAAAATAAATCAATAGAATACAATTTATCAACATGCAATAAATAGTAATTCTTGCTTACTTCGGTTCTGAGAATGGCATTTTCATGTCTGTGCCGGCAATGTTAAATAGCATGACACGCAGGACTGCAATATTCAAATACATATTCAGAAAAATATGAAATGATGGTTTGCCTGCAACTATGTGTAGAGACTAGGCAAGAAATACATTATTGCTAAATAATGTAGACATCACTCTTTGTTCTACTAAACAAAACATTTTCCCCTGCCATTTTTAAAGCATATTTTCTGGTATTACCCACCTTTTAGGCTGTCAGTAGATTGACTGCTTCACTAATTCCACTGAAGAAATCATAATAAGAAAAAAAAGGCACACACTGTTGTTACTAACAACTTGTTAGCATTTGATATATTGATAAGTATTATCTTTAAAAAAAAAAAGATATTCAGTTCCTATCTTGTGAAGGGGCAGTGACGTGAAATATGAGGGCAGAGATGGGCACGGGAGCCATGGACAATACCCACCGATGTTCCAGCAGCAGTTGCATCCATTTCCATCACGTTAGCAACTTGGGAATGCGGAAGCCATGCACCATCTGTACCACACCATATATTGCACTGCTTGTCCTAGTCATAATTCCACTAACTATAATGAAGACAGAGGAGCTATGTATGCATGGCGATGATCAGCCAGTAAAGGCCTGTATGTTCCAGTGAAGGACAAAAGAATGATCTCTGTCAGTCAGTCTAGAAGTGAGGCCTGGGACGTCATGGAGATTGGGTTAAAGGAAGGAATTTCTAAAGCATCCAGCCAAGTAGATGTGCATGTCCAGATCATCCATGTTCTGGCCAGTAAGGCCCCTTTCACACCTAGCCAATTATACACACATTACATTGGAACAAGAATAATGCAACTCAAACTGAAAAACAGTCCTGCCTACTGAGATCACTGGGCACTGTTACATATCTGCCTTGGATTGAGAAAAGCACTACATACAGTATGTTTAGACCACAATGCCAAAGCAGGTCAGCCTATAGTAGTCTATGGCAGTACGGGCAATGCACAAGTATCAGGCTTTTACATTTATTGCATTTTCGCCTCCTGGTTCTTTGCTTATGCTTCACAATTTATTGAATCGTCCTCTTGTTCCTCACCACCACTGTCTGGCCCAACCCTGCTACCTTTCATACTCTTCACTTCTTGGTCCTCCGCCACCACCTTCTCTCTCCGCCTTCTCCACTACCACTGACTGGAGCAGGTGGTGGTTCTCGTGACCACCACCTTGTACATGCTGCTTCTGCCAGATATTGCTGCCACTTCTTGGTCCTGACTGCTGCCTCATGCTTGATTGGTAAAAAGGTCCATTGCAATGTGCTATGCTAAATAATGTAGACATCACTCCTTCTGGTATATGACCGAGTTCTACTGAACAAGATTATATTTTCCTGCCATTTTGAAAGCACATTTGTTGGTATTCACCTTCACATTTAGGCTGTCAATAGAGATCCACTAACCAACACTGTGCTAATTTATGAATGGCAAATATTACATTTATGAAAAATAACCAGCTATATACAGTCACCATGCACCCACTATATTCAGAGGAGCACCCGAGAGGGGGGTGGTCTAAGGGTCTGGCCCACTCCCCCAGACCGGGTGGCTCTTGAGCACAGCATGTTGGCTATTTTCTTTTACAATATTTTTATTGTCAGTCACGTCTCACCTAGGAATTACAGTTATGTTCCATCTTAACAATTAAGTATACATCAGAGTCATCTTCTGAACATCATCTGAACACAACCTATGCATATTGATTATCCTAAACATAATCCGTCTCCTACAAAGCACCCACGGGCTCTCTCTGTCCTGCGACAACACATGCTGCCTTGTTGCATATCTTGGACCTACCCACGGGACAACTTCCCAGTGGGACCTGCCTCCACTCCACTGAGATCCAGCTGAGGAGAAGCAGCACTGGAACATAAGGCTCGATTCAGAGAGACAAAAAAATACTTCCGTTTTAGTGCCGATTTCGAATTACTTTCAAATTTTCCCGCTCTCGCATGAGAGTGCGAGCGATTCTTTGCATGTATTGCAAACCTTCTGTAAAGTTTCCATCCGTTCGTATGCCAGAGTACGAGTAAGAGGATTTCATTTTCCATCGTGACTTTTCTGTTTCATTTTCTCATGTTACAACGTAGGCTTTCGATTTAGCCCTTTTCCCATCGTCTCCTCCCACAAATCCTTTACGTTTCCCAATAGATTATGTTTCACTTTTTCCAAAAATAATCATCCAGCCGAAAATCCTTACGATCTTGCGCCTGCGCACTACAAACTTAACTCATTAAAGTGCTCGCCTACATATTTGACACCCTCACTCCTACTCCAATGTTTAGCTAAACCACTTAGCGCTATCCTCCATCTTCCCTTTTGGACCCTTAAAGCTCACCCAAACCACTAAGCGCTATCCTCCATCTTCCCTTTTGGACCTTTAAAGCTCACCACAACCACCTCGCGGTTAGGTTCTTCTTCCATTTTATGCCCTTAAACTTACCCAAATCACTTCTTGGTCATGTGAATATTCATCTTTAAATATTTCAGGGCCCATTAGTTTTGTGTTAATGTATTTTGTAAATGAAATGACACTGTAACATTTTTTTTTTATTCCATCATAAAATATTAAATTTTTAAAAACTTTAAAAATTTCATATTTTTACAACTATAAAAAACAAAATACATAGCAATGGCAGGCCACAGAACATTATTCTTCATCTGTGGTCCCCAACGAGTTGCGCAGCTCCTGCATCTCACCCACCCACTGAAGGACCCCGACACTCAGTTGTGTCACTCTGGCACATGTGGTCCCTGTTAAAAAACATAAATTAAATAATTGGTATAACCTTGTTGGGGGTCATACTGCAGTGCCCCCCCCCCCCCCGTATGGTCCAAACACCTAAATCTGGACTTCAAAAGCCAGAGGGCCCTCGCCACCATGGCCTGGGTTTTGCATAGTGCCAGATTAGAGAACCCCTGGCCCGCATTCTGCAGGCAAAGAACGGGCATCAGGTGCAAGGGCAGGAGTGGATATTCAGAATCCCCTGAAAGAATTTTAAAATGCTAGCATAAAATACACATTCTAAGCTACAATATTGTTTAACATATCATCAAGGGCTAAAAACAGCCATAGGTTAAGACATGAGTCATCAACTATATTCATTGCCATACAGTGAAAATGGATTGATGGAATGTGAGCAAACTTACCCAGAAGCCATCCACCAGATAATTCTCCTGACTCAAACTGACGAAATTAGCCAGAGCTCTGCAATATATAAGCATCATGGGATGACCCTGGATGCCCTGCAAGAACACTGAGGAATCAGCTGGACCAAACACTGCTTGTATGTTGTGCGAGTGGCACATCTTGCGGTTCCTGCAACCAAATATAAAATAATTACACAAAGCAAAGGTAACCGACTAAAACAATAACTCCTACAACAAATTAAGATTCAAGTTCAACAATCCAAATATAATTCACAAAGGACATAAGTCTAAAAAAATATAGCAATTATATGGATGTGTGGGAGAATAAATGTTTACATGCTAAGGACTAATTAAGGTCAACATTAAAATGCATCTATAAGGCGTACATGAAATGTATTGATTCAGGTATGCATTGCTATACAATTTATGGCCTCGGCCATGCTGATACATCCAATGCCTTGGTGTTAAAGGCTCGCAGACTCCTCCACATAGCCGCAAAACATGTTCAACAATAGCAATCCGAGCCCTCAAAGGTCCCGTAAGTGGATCGGAAATGAAACGGATTTATAGGGTGGTGGCTCGTTGGAAATCAGCTCTCTGAATCAGACGTAAGCCCATCCCAACAACGTAAGTTATCTGAACGAACGAAAAATATCAGATTTTGTTTGGAAAATGTTCCGAACTAACGGAAATGTTCCGATTTGCTTCCGTTCATCGAAAGCGCATATACACATTTTCCCGAACGTTCGTACAAATGAAAAATGAACGAAAAAAAGCAAAAAAAAGACTAACACCCAAACTTTCACAGACAGGTACAGAAGTCCAGACTAATGTGTCTTTGAATTGAGGCTATACTGTACAATTAAGATAGTTTATATATTTCACATCCATATTATAGAGTAAAGCAAGAAAGCGACCCAGGGCGGGTCCAATGAAAGAAGGGGAACTAAAAGAAGAACAGGGGAAAGAAAAAGGGAAAGGGGGGCGGCGATGCTGGCCCGCATGTAGGGGAGAGGTCAGAATCCCGCAAACCTCTCTATCCCTCAAACCAATCACAAAGCCCAGTTTTCTTCTCTCCCTTCGCAACGCATGTTGGCTATTTTAATTGTGTGTAAGTATTACAATTATAAAAAATAATTGCCAAAACCCAGTCACAAGGCAAGACCTGGTGGAGCACACCACCACTGGAGAGAAAGAGGGGGCACAGAAGTTGTAGGGAGTTGGTACCTGGCCACAAAGTGTTTAGAAGGAGCTCAGGAGCAGGAGTACCTAAAAAGTCATGAAAAATACCCACCGATGTACCAGCAGCAGACACATCCATGTTCATCATACAGCAGCTGGGGAAAGCAAAATACCAGGATTCCCTGTAAGATTTTTACATGGTGACAGTATTACCCATCCTTACTTTTACGCAGAAATGAAGTTTTACTAACCAATATCTACTGTTTTTACAAAAATGATGCTGTAAATAAAAATACTGAATATGAACTTCACACAAAACCAATGCAGGATTCATGTAAAAAAACTCTTTTTGTTTTGCAGCTTTTAATCAGAAAGGAATCCTCACTAATTTCACTGAAGAAATCTTATAATAAGAAAAACAAAGGCACGCACTGTTGTGTGCATTCGATATATTGATAAGTATTATCCTTTAAAAGAAGATGTTCAGTTCTTGTGATGGGGCTCTGCATTTGTTTGGATAAGGCACAGCTAAAAAACAAGCTTTAACCAATAAAATTATCATTCCTTTTCTAGCTATATTTTATTAAATCATATTTCCACAGCATGGGAGCATTCACACTGGCAGAATTTCTGCTGTTAAAATAACTAGGACAGGCGATATTCACTTCCCTGCAGCATTGCATTGTTCCTCACTCCAGCCTCACTTTTGATCTTGTTTCATGTCATGACTGTGTCCCGGAGTTCCTGATCACATAGGCATCAGTTTCCAACAGATCAACCTGCATTTCCAATTTAAAAGCAAAAGACTGACCTCAATCAGAGCCTGGCTGTCAGTAGGGCTTGGGGGCAGTGTCAGAAGGCTGGAGAACCAGTAAGTAATGCAAAAGACCCACAAAGCTAAACCGTGTTTGCAACCTGGGTATAGTGGATAGATAGAGAGCTTTTAATAGAACCATTCATAATTAACCCTAAGGCTTTAGAAAAGAGTTTGCCTTTTTTTGCCCAATGCTTCCCAATTCTAAAAATATATTTTGACTTTTGGCCTTTAATTCGGTCATAAAAGGCTTTCTAAGAAGTGGAACTCAATCGACTCTTTATACCAGATACTTTTCTTAGCACCTTTCCACCAAATAGTGATGAAAACAACCCTTCACCGGCTTTCTCATCCAGTTATATTATATATAAAATGAATATATACTCTACAGTAGCACTTTTTTGTATATAACATAGGACAAACAATAGGCAGAAGAAAATGGCCACCTAATCAGAAAACACAAACGCAGTGCACCGCTAATGTAGCAAATGCATAATAAAACTAACCATTAGCAGAACATAAAGTGACAAGTGCATGAATACAAAGGAATCAAATACAAGTCCCCTCACCCAAGCAAGAAGCAGCCTGGGAAGCCGCGAAGCGCAGGTGCTTTGAACTCCTACAGCCCCTGAGCCTCCTCCCCACTGCTATTACTCCATGTGTTGACATTTGACTGGTAACATTTTTCTGATCTGGCACTGCACTTTGTATTTGATTCCTTTGTATTCATGCACTTGTCACTTTATACTCTGCTAATGGTTAGTTTTATTATGCATTTGCTACATTTTTTCACTGTTTAAAGGATACTTTGTGCAATATCACGTTTCTGATAGAGTTTGCGACTGAATAGCATTTAGGATAAGCAGCAAATTATTTTTTCCTCGTGCTTAATTCATTTAATGTTTATATATGTGGTGTTTTTTTTGCATTGTAATAACGAATATATTTTTACATGAAGATTTTTTTCTTGACTGTTTTTGATTTTTTCTTCTTCTTTGTTGTGCCGGCACAAAAATATATGGGTACACTTTTTTAACTATTAATAATAATTTCATCACATAGGGTTTTTTTTCTGAATTGTCTCTGATATCAAATATTTTTTACATTTTTTATGTGGGTTACCTAGAGGATTAGTTGCGGATTGGGGCTAGCAGGAGATCTTTTAAATTGTCTTGTGTATATGTAGATTCTAGTTGTGCTTTTTGTATCTTCAATAAAATGATTGTTTAAATGTTTTTCTGGTTGTGCTCCCTTTTTGGTGGTTACTGGGGTCTGCAGTCCCACAGTCCACCTTGTTTTTGCATCAGAAGTAAATGGTGATAATATTTTCTGCATTTCTAAACTATTACAAGTGTTATAATGCATTGGTTAGAATCAGATTATACACAGAAGTTGTATGCTCTTTTGGATAAATGGAAGACCTACGGCCTTTCTTGGTTGGGTAAAGTTGCAGCGGTTAAGATGACTTTGCTACCCAAGTTCTTATATCTTGCCAGAGCTTTGCCAGTCAAAATACCGTTACAATACTTAAAGTTATTGCAAGATAAGATTTTTGACTTTATTTGGTGCGGTAAGAAAGCCAGGATCGCAAAATCAATTATGTTTAAAGCTAAAGCCGAAGGTGGCTTGGAAGTCCCTAATTTCTCCAGATATTATAAAGCAGCGCAGTTGGCCCAGATCTTAGCATACCATGAAAAATCTGATCCTCCTAGTTGGATTGCAAAAGAGAGGCGGAGCAAAATCCGGCCCTGAGATACGCAGATAGTATAATTGGGTCTTTTCACACATTCCCAATTGCATCACATTAGGGTAGGAATATAGCATCTAATAAATCAAAATATATGCTAAAGATACTGAGAACATGTTCTGAATACATGGCCCTGGTAAGTAGTTCTGGTTGATATCTTGTTATGCGAGGACATGACCGAGTGTATGGACATGTACCAGCATTTCAATTGTTTATTTCCTGTATTGCTCATGTATAGTATTTGGCCCTTTGGTACTATAACAGGAGCAATGTAAGCATTGTAGTGGTGTGTTTAAAAGGGTTTGATGAAGTACAGTACAGCAGCAACTCAGTATTAGATATATTTAGTTTAGAAAAAAACAGCATTTTTACAGAATATATATATATATATATATATATATATATATATATATATATATGGGGCGTGGTTATGTAACTGAAGGAGGAAGACGTGCGGCACGAGGGCTCCTGAACAATATCCTGAAACAACCCTGAAATCCAGTGAGAATCCGAGATTTAACCACTGGGGCGTCTCACTACTTGTCCCCAGATCCCCTATCTGTTGTGGCGGGGTTGGGGCTCTTCTGCCGGGCTCCTTGTGGGGCTAGAAGACTTCTGCACGAGGGCAGGCGGCACCATTTTGGTGAGTGGGACGACGAGGAGGAGCAGGGCTGACTTAGCCCAGTGCTGAGGCCGGTCGGTCTGTCTCTGGAGGGTGAGAGGCCTGTGTCGGGAGCAAGAAGGTGGAGATCCACTTGCCTGTGAACAGCCCTCCGTGGAGCCCGGGCCGCGTCTGTCTGCTGCTGTGTGCTGCGGGGGGCGGCTTGTCTCCCCACTGCCTCTGATGGCTGGCTTCTCTTGACTCCGCTGACTGTCTGCTGCTGCGGGGAGGGTGGCTTGTCTCCCCACTGCCTCTGACGGCCGCTCTCATCGCCTCTCTCTGGATGCCGTCCTGCTGAGTGCTGTGCGGGAGAGGGGGGCGGCTTATCTCCCCGCCGCCTCTGACGGCCGCTCTCACTGCCTTATCTGACTGTCTCCTGCTGCGAGGTGCGTCCTGAGTCCTCTCTCGGAGCATCGGCTCCCTCACCCCTTGCCCCTGACTGTGAAGCACTTCACCGCCTCTCCCTGCTCTTCACAATACTGAAGCCTCTGCCTGCTGAGATCAGGTGCCCTCAGGCGCAGGCTGTTCCTCATACTATAAGGGTTGGAGGCAGGTCTGGAGCTCAGCTGGGGACCCTCACAACGTGACAGCCCTGTACCCCGCTGCTGTACCCAATAGCAATTGCCCTGTGGACCTGCATCTCCCCCCCTCCTGCCGATAAGGCTGAGGTTTGGATTGAAGTGCCACCTTGCTCCCCACATCCGCTGGTTCATCTGCCTCTAGATTATCCCTAGGATTAGGAAGGGGGCAGAGCAACATACCAGGCAGAAACCATCTATATATGAGAGGCAATAAAAAGAGGCGCACTGTGCTCCTGAGCTGCAGCACGCAAACTATGGCTGAGTCACCTACTAAATGCTCTGGGTCTCCTGCTTTGGATCCTGACAATGCTGCAATAATGGCGGCTATAACGAACTGCCAAAATGTGCTTACAGCTAAGTTTGATACTCTGCAGGAACAACTAAATTACTTCAAGCATGACCTAGACAAGGTGAAGGATAGAGCAAAGGAGTCAGAGAGAAGAATTGGAGAGGCGGAGGATAGCTTATCAACTGTCGGCGCCGCAGTGGATTCTCTGAGACACCAAGTGAAGACCCTCACGGAGCGGGCGGAGGATGCTGAGAATCGTTCTAGACGTAATAACATCAGAATAATCGGGCTACCAGAGAAAGCAGAGGGGGATGCTCCTGAAAGATTTTTTGAAAATCTCATCCAAAACACGGTGGCGCCGGAGGGCCTTTCTCCTTTCTTCGCGGTTGAGAGAGCACATCGAATTCCATTTCGGCCTCCGCCGCCCGGGGCCCAACCCCGTCCCTTTATCTTGAAGTTGCTGAACTTTAGAGACAGGGACACCGTATTGATGGCGGCTCGGAAGCAAAAGGATATCCTATTCAATGGGGCGAGATTGTCCTTCTTTCCGGATTTCACGTCCGAAGTGCAGAGACAGCGCCGATCCTTCAATGAGGTGAGGGCACGGCTCCGGGGGAAAAACATCAGATACGCCATGCTCTTTCCTGCGAAACTGCGAGTCCAGGATGGAACTACCACAAGGTTTTTCCTCACAGCTGAAGAGGCCAACGATTGGATAGACTCACTTCCCGCAGCCTGAAGGCCAAATATGCATAGCTGATTCAAATGGAACACTATTACTTTGGTGTCGCCTAACTTCTATGCTATATGGAAGTTATTATACCAGGGGAGCCATCATGGGACCACCGGTCTCTCTTCCCTTGCCCGGGTTTTGGAGCCCCTGTTCCCCTCCCCCGTTCTCAACCGTTATTATCTGTTACCTGTTCTTCACCTTCCTTTTCCCCCCTCACAGAATATGTTAGCTGGGTTTCATGGGGATGATTATCCTCTATTATCCCTCTATGTGACTGCCTTCAATGACCATGGATCTCCGACACTACAGTTAACCAGTGTTTCTTGTTTTCTAGGTTAAGGGATTAAGCTCGCCTTAAGTTGGGTTTTGGTAGAGCCGGGTGGGTTTGGGTTGTTACCTCAGGGCACAACGCTGTTGTTGAGCCCCAGAGGTCAAGGGAGTGTTATTGTTATTGTTATTCATGCTAATGTTCTTTTTCTATTGTATAGTGAGTTTGGTGTGGCGTGTGAGTGTGAGTGCTGGTATGAATGGACTGGCCTGCTGCTATGAGGTCTTGGAGGGGGCTGTGAGATATTGGGATATGATGTACTCCCCTGGCAAAATTGACTATTACCTCAAGGCTAGATGGAATGTAAGGTGATTTCATGGAATGTGCGAGGTCTTAATGATCGCATAAAGAGGTCCACCGTGTTTCAATTCCTGAAGCGCTATAGCCCTGACATTATAATTCTACAAGAGACCCATTTGCTGGGCCGGAAAGCGATGTCCATTAAAAAACCCTGGATAGCGCAGCTGTTTCATTCCCACTACTCTAACTATGCCAGGGGAGTATCAATCCTAGTGGCTAAGCATCTCCCCTTTACCCTCCTATCGATTTGCTCTGACCCTAAGGGATTTGTCATAATGCATGCTAAAATACATGATATTAATATCTTGGTGGTAGGCTTATATATTCCGCCCCCCTTTGATGTGCGATTTCTCCAGGAGATCATGGATAAAGTTGCCTCCTTCCCGCCTGACCCTGTATTGCTCATAGGGGACTTTAACATGATCCTGGATAGATCCCTGGACCGACTGACCCCTGGGGTGGGCCCAACTACGGCACTGGCTGCCTGGGCTGAGGCCCTGGGTTTAACTGAACTGTGGAGATGGAAACATCCAAACGACAGAGAAGTCTCTTGTCATTCCGCCCCCCACAAATCGCGTTCGCAAATTGATTTGGCTTTTGCATCCGGGTGTCTCCTGGCTAGGGTGGTGGCTAGTGAATACTTGCCAAGAGGTATATCAGACCATTCGCCATTAATGGTGTCTTTACGCATGTCTGGGACCCAAATTGGAGATGGGCTCTTAACCCCTTATGGCTAGAAGATGAAGAAGTCTGCAGCACACTATTAAGAGATCAAGAGGTGTATTGGCAATGCAACGGGGAGGAAACCTCAATTAACACTCGTTGGGATGCGTTTAAAGCGGTGGTCAGAGGGAGTGCTATTAGTGCCATAAAGGGGGTTAGGGTGAAGCGAGGGAGGTCAATTCGCGAATTGGAGGAGAAAATGGCTGGGGCTGAAGAGGAGTTTGTGATATCAGCAACGCCTGTGAATCATAATTTACTTAAACCATTCCAAAAAGAATATAACCTTGCATTAACTGAGTCCACGAGGAAGATATTATTACTAAAACAGCAACAACAACAATGTTTGAAAAGGGGGATAAAAATGGGAGAACCTTGGCATACCAGAGTGTCCGCAAACGTAAATAGCCGGTATTACAAACCAGACCCAATTTATAACTGATTCGGAAGGGATCTCCAACCAGTTCCGTGACTACTACAGTCAGTTGTACTCCTTTAGGGTGCAATATGACTCGGCAGCTCTGGACACATATATTGGAAACATAAATCTTCCATCTTTGTCAGCTGCGGATAGCGCAATGCTGGATGGTCCAATAACGTCCGAGGAAATTGGGAAAGCAATCGCTCTGATGTCTGGCCGGAAGGACCCTGGGCCAGACGGTTTGCCCTCAGAATGGTATAAAAAGTACGGTGATGCTGTGGTGCCTAAACTATTGGAGGTTTTCTCTGAAGCTCTGCAATCTGAAACCCTACCCGAATCTTTTGCACAGGCAATTATTACTTTGATATACAAAGATGGTAAACCTCGAGATTCTTGCAGTTCGTATAGGCCAGTCTCTCTCCTGAACCAGGATGCCAAGGGTGAATGGAGTTACAACGGCTGAATTTTCCTTGCATCGAGGCACAAGACAGGGGTGTCCTCTCTCCCCCTTGCTATTCACGCTTGCCATTGAACCCCTGGCATCGTTAATTCAGGGTTGAAAATTGGGTCCCACTGTCGAAAAGGTCTCCATGTACGCTGACGACACCCTGGTTTATCTGGCTGATGCTAGCAGTTGCCTGGAGGCACTACTAAATATGATAGCTAAATGTGGGATGTTCTCTGGATTAAAAGTTATTTGGGAGAAATGTAGTTTGTATATGGTGGACAGGCCAGAAGACACTCAGATCTCTCTAGCCTCATCTCTTCAAGTAGTGGACCGGTTTAGATACCTGGGAGTCATTATGCATGGGGTCCCCTCAAAATTCATGGAGCTGAATGTATGCCCGGTGATTGATGCTCTCAAGAGGAAGACTGCTCAATGGGCATCTCTCCCCCTCTCGGTGATCGGTCGGATTAATATTTTCAAAATGGTTTTCCTCACCAAATTTTTATACATCTATCAGGCCTCACCTGCTGTGCTGCCAGCTGCTCATTTCCGACTGCTAGATTCCATACTGTTTCAATTTATCTGGGGCGCCTCTCCCCCCAAAATGAATAGGTCTATCCTCAGAACGCCTCTGAATGCTGGGGGCCTAGCAGTGCCACATATGTTGCTTTATTTTTATGCTGCCCAACTAGTCTACACTACGTGGTGGATGGACCCTTCAGCGACCAACCCAGTGACTGCCCTGGAGGCTTCCTTGTTGGGACCAGTGATCCCACTGCAGACTCTGGTATATAGGGGATCTAAGGGCCTCCCACACGCTACTATGTGTATGAGAACCGCCCTGCATGTCTGGCATAAAGTGCATAATTTGGGAGGATTTCCCCACTCTCCTTTAGAATGGTCCCCCAATACACCTCTGTGGGACAACCCTAAGTTGCCTGAACTGATGTCCCTTCCAGACACTGTCTTTTGGAAGCGCAGAGGAATTACGTCGCTGGGACAGATACTGTCTGGAGGGGCGTTGATGTCCTACGAGCAACTATGTCACAAGTTTACGTTATCTCCAAGGGATTTCTTTTGATACCTGCAGCTTCAGCATGCTCTCAGGTCTCAGATCCCTTTGGAGGGACTGCAATTAGTGGAGTCAGCAGTTGAGACTATAGTAAGATCCAAGGACCTCGACAAGCCCACCTCAACACTGTACTCCACCCTCCTTTTAAGTCTCCCCTCCCCCTTGGATAGAGCAATGGAAAACACTTATCCTAGACCTTGATCAGGAAGACTGGAAGGAGGCAATAGACAATCTGTATTCATCAGTTATAGATTCAAGGGATAGATTAATCCAAGCTAAATGGCTTCATCAGGCTTATCTGACCCCGGTTAGGCTTAAGAGAATGGGCCTGTTGGAGTCAGACCTGTGTCCCAGATGCAATGCCAGTGTGGGCACCTTGATACATATGATTTGGGAATGCCGGGTGATTACTACATTCTGGGATGAGGTATCTAGCTTCATACATACTTCTGTGGGCCTACCAGTCACGAAGTCAGTTGCCTTCTGCTTACTAAGCATAGTGGAGCCTATGTTGGATGGGGGACCGCAGAGAGTTCTCTTATGTTTGTTAGCTTTTTATGCAC
Organism: Gastrophryne carolinensis; assembly: GCA_027917425.1. Lineage (NCBI taxonomy): Eukaryota > Metazoa > Chordata > Amphibia > Anura > Microhylidae > Gastrophryne > Gastrophryne carolinensis. Next base: position 576,277,232 of record CM051235.1, read on the forward strand.
GCAAATGTATTTTATTGAACTGGAAACATCCCAATGTGCCAACGCTGACAGAATGGAAAAGCCTGATAAACGGGAAACTAGTCCTATATAAGATGACTTACCAGGCAAGGGGATGTCCTAACAAATTTGAGCGGGTGTGGGAAGCTTGGCTTAATGCCTCTGACTTCGCCCCGGATTAGAGGTAATCACTTTTCCCTCTCGCTCTTCCTTCTTGGACCTCAAAACACCCAACCTTTATACTATATGAATGTGTGTGGCTGTTTGTGTGTGTGTGTGTGTGTGCTGTTTTGATTTTGATTGTATTTCTGTTGGTTGTTTATTTTTGCCTTTGTGTAAGTTAACCTTTTATGTATGTGTATGCATATGTATATGTTTATTGCCCCTCTGATGGGGAAGGCTGTATTGGTAAGTTATAACTCAACTTGAAAGCATAAATAAAAATTTATAAAAAAAAAATAAAAAAAAAAATATATATATATATATACGGTATATATAAAATATATATATATATATATATATATATATATATATATATATATATATATATATATATATATATGTGTGTGTATAAAAACAGTAAAAACTGTTTAGCAGCCTACTGTAGGTCAGCCATTTAGTTCTGAGTGATGACCTCTGTATGGTCACTCACTGTACTACTGTTACTGTAGTCCAATTTTCAATAACTTATCTGAGTTCTTTATGTGGAATGGTGTCAAGTGCTTTGCTAGAATCGAGATAGCACCATCCTCATCGAATACTTTAGTGGCATAGTCAAGCAATCAATAAGATTAGTCTGACATAATCTGCTTCCAGTAAAGCTGTGATCTCATGTTCAACCTGTTTAAAGACAACATGGTGGTGTCTGCAGCAGATTTTACTGCAATGGAGAGCATCACAGTGCTGAACTATTTAAAATGGTAAACTGACTATTGAAAGGAGATGGGCCCCAGATTACATCCCCAAGGTACTGAAACTTACCCTGAACGAACACAGAATACAGATTCCTCTGGGTGAAGGAAGAAAGCCTGCAGAAACACAGGACAGATCGGGCTGTGGTGTGGCTCCATGTTAATAGGTATCAGTCAGGTACTGCATAAGAGGAGGATTAATGGCCATACAGCTTCCTAAGACCCACTTGGAGGCACTGGAACAGCTACTGTGTTGCAAGGAAACCTGCTATAATGTAGGTCCACTAACCTACCTCACCTTGGCGCGGCAATTCCCATCAGCACGGCAGTCCCCACCAGAGGGCAGCCCGTCCTCTAGCCACCCTGCCTGTTATAGCACTTGGCTGCTATTGAGCTTGAGTATTCGCTATCCATTTGTGTATGACCATGAACCTTGTTTTATTTCGTCCTTGTCTGACCTCTCTGTACTGCGTCTTTTGGACCTAATGTGCATGACCCTGGGTATCCTTTATTCCGTCTCTACCTGCTGATCCTGTACTGCATACCATGTCCATCTGTGAATGACCCTTGGCCTGTCCTTTGACCTTGAATACACTTCATGCTTGTGCATTGATGCCAGTTTGGATTAACCTTCCGGTTTAAGATCTGTCTTGACTGTCTCGACTACCCTTCTACCACTCACCTGTCACTTACCTACCCACCTGTAGACCCAGCACTCAAAGGGTATTGATCAATCCTTGGGGGCAACTGTACCAGGGCACGCATGTCTAGTGTTCAGCAAAAGAGGGGCTTGTCCACTTTAAAGAGTTTAGCAGCGGTGAAGAACTGGGGTCAACACATCTGCAGAACCACCCAACCACTATATTGTAATTTTTTATTGTGATTGCAAGGCAATACCTGATATCAGGCTGATATGCTGAACAGCTGATGATAACAATCTTTCGCCCTTAAAGACGCTTATATTTATATAGAAAAATATGCCATCTAGGACATCTGTGTAGGCTTGTAAGCTGGCATGGAGTAGACATTGTATAGCATAACTGAAGGCTCAGTATACATGCCATAACGTATTACTTGAGTTAAAGCACACTTAAAGTCAGAATTTCTGTCATATCCAGAAATTGACTTTCCCGGGGTATCTCTGCCACCATAACAATGACTGGAGCGTGCCACCCCCAGGTACTGCCTCAGCCTGCAATCTCAGGATCAGGTGAGTATTAGACATTCAGAAGGTGGCAAAGCAGTTGCAGAGGAATACGGGTAAGTATTTCTTTGTTTTTATGTTTGCCCAGACATGAGATTTTAATATGATTTTCAAATATATGGTAGAACATGCGCCAGGAAAGCTAGTGCAATAGTTTTTTTTGTCTTTACACTATGTATGCAATACACATTGTAACTGGCAATATAGCATCTGATCATTTCAATCTATGTGAAAGGAAGTCTAGGCAACGCTAAAATAAATGGGAGCATGATGTGGATACATGACCCTAATTAGAGCTTCTGGTGGAATAATAAAATGAATCCAGTGACACATACCGGTATGTGTATAGAGAATATCTGTTCTATGACTCACAAGCCTATTTGAGAAATGTGTAGAGGCCTGTACCATTATTTGTTATCATACACTATATTATTATAGTCAAACATAAAGTATTTTCAATTGCATCATTTATGTTTTGCATATATAGAATATATGTTTGTATTGTATTTTGCACATTGCTACCACCGACATGAATCTAAGGTTTCAAGCAGAGTGCTTATTATTTTAAATGGCGTATATTACAGAGGTAATCACTATTATATATATATATATGTAATAATAAATCCCTGCACAGCCATTAGCTCTCTCTCCAGGAGAGGGGAACAGCACACTATAAAGAAAAAAACAGCATGGGGTCTCCCATGTCCAGGCAAAACCAGCCCAGGCACCAGTTATACGGGGGATGATAGACCAGGGCGCGCAGGCTGTTAGATCTGTTTCACTCATCTCTAATGAGGAGGTAATTTTTTGCATGGTGTCTAAAATAAATGGCTTCCAGTAGCTCCTGCAATATTGCCTATTGCTCCTACACTGCTTATGACTAGTGATGAATTTCAGATCTGGGTTAGAGTTAAATTGACCCGAATTCTTCTTATGTGGCTTGGTCCGGCCAAACCTGAATATTCGCTTTTACATCAATAATTGTACATTTCTTATACTCAGGTCAAATCCTTTTTCCTTGTTTATTTTCCCAAGTCATATTGGGGCTACCAGGTAAAGGAGCCCATACAGCCCCCAGTCCTGGCAATATGCCAGCGTCTATACCCTTCAGCAAAGGCCCAGAGATTCCCCTCCACAACTTTTCCCTCCACAGTTATGAACATCACATGGAGGGGAGTCCCCAGAGGCCAGGCATCTGGTGTATATAAGACTCCCTCCCCAGCATTCAGGCATTTTCGCTGGCAGGGTGCTAAGGAATAAGGACAGGGAACTTTGTCCTCCTGTATTTCAAATGCTGGCAGTTGCCACTTTGGCCGTTACTGCTGCTACTGTGGGGGGGGGGGGGGGGGGGACACCCCAACGGCCAAAAGAATGCAGGAAGCACTTTGGCATTGATTAATTCTTCTAGGGCCATGGGCCCATGCCTATGCTGAAGGGAGCCAGCTTCTAGCCCTGGAAACTCCTGGACCCTATGCCTGGTGGTGCCATGCTGGGAGCCCATAAGAAAAGGCAAGACCATGCATTTAGAAATATATAATATAACAACAAAACAGGAAATATCAGCCAAATAATTTGGCTCATTTTCCCTCAAAGACAAAGAATAAAAAACTCAAACAGTCTTATACCTTTGGCCCAACAGCCTCCAAACACAACAGGGGGCTAATGAGCTTATGTAAGTTGTATATAATACCTGTGTGTATACTGCTTCTATTTTACAAACTGGTCAAATACTGTATGATTTAACCTGGTGTTATTGTAGGATTAATTACAGTTAGTAACCTGGTATTGATTTAGTTATCATTTTTAGCTTAATAATTATAATTATTGTTTATTAAATATTTTTTACATTCCCAGATTTTGAGTTGACCAGACCAGATTTAACTGGTTAGCTGATATAACCAAGCAGTAGTGTGCATTTTTTTATTATTGTACTACTTATGCCTTGTTATCATTATTGCACTACACAATGCTGTTTGAAGGAGCAATTAAACTGCAATGCTATAGGGCAGCGAAACTCAACTGGCAGACCTTGGCGCCAGATTTACGGCAAAATCAGTGAGCTTTTTCAAGACCTTCACAAACTTATTGTTGCAAAACATGGCATTACAGAATAATTTCTGTAACCACTGTAGGTTCCAGTAAGCATGGTTGGGGCCATAATCCAGAAGTGAAAAGAACATAATTTCACAATAAACTAGTCATAACCAGTTGCTCCCTGCCAGATATCCAACAAAGGAGTGCAAGAAATTATCAGAAGAGTAAACAATAATTAAGGCACTCGCCATGCAAGACTTATCGCTATAGTTACAGCATGTTGAAGCACTTTTAAAGTTTGTTCGACATTTAGACAAGCCTGTGAAATACTTGGAGAATTTAATCTGGTCAGATGAGCCCAAAATTGTATTATTTAGATGCCATAATACACACCGTATTTGAGGACCAAGAGTTGGCATTGCATATCACCAAAAAACCACAAACGGTGATGTTTCAAGGTGAGAAGATCATGGTGTGGGACTGCTGTTTACCATATGGGACTGGCACGCACCGGATTATGAGGGGTGCGCAAGAGGCGCCTTCACCAACCTTTGGGTTATGGTCTGGTCCAGGAGGCTTTTCAGTCTTTGACTGACGGACCACAGGGCCCCCTGTGCCTGGGTAAGTGGTACCATTCCAGAAAGTAGGTGGGTGGTTAACCACCAACCAGATACTTGGCTGGACTACAGGTAAAAAAAATACTGTATCTGGGGCCTCCAACAGATTTTGTGCCCAGGGTCCTCCAACACACTTAATTCGGCCCTGTTGGCAGGAAACATATCATTAAAATACTGATGAATGGACAAACATACGGTAACATTTTTGACTAAAATGCTGCTGCTACCATCTACATGGATTATGAAGATAAAAAGAGGGCGGGCATTTCAGTCAAGCTCATTTCAGCTTCACCAACAACCTATTATGGCTGTTCCCTAACTTATATGAGTTATAGTTCTTCTGAGGTGCCAAAACTGTATCCTAACTGGCACATGTTCTGAGGTGTGATGAAGGTTCTAGCCACAGTGGTCCCACAGCTGTCACAGCAGAGCATGTTCAAGACTCAGAATATACACCATGACCTTTCCAGCTCAGAAATTGAAGCGTAGACAATGGCCTTGCTTAGATTACATAAGGCATTCACACATAATCAAAGATTATGAGATGCTTTGAAATTGCATATTTTACACTGTTGCTGTGGGGATAAGGTGAGAGGAAGTTGTGTGCCTGGACAGAAACTTTAAACTAAAAACTTACCGTACCTGTACATGACATGCTCAAGATCCCACCTAATAGCATCACAGTGAGATGATCTGCTTTAGTGATTATCTATCTCATTCATTTTTTTAATATTTAAATCTTCATTGCAATGCAATAATATTGTTGATATTCTGAAAATAATCAGCACTGCTGCCTGTACACCTTATGACTGCACGACCATCCACAATAGCACAAATACCCGTATGTTTCGCCCCACAAGACACACCTGCCCATAAGACGTACCTAGGATTTGGAGGAGAAAAATAAGAAAAAAATATTCTAAGCTAAATGTTGTGCTAAAACACCCCATTACAGGCAGTGTGGCATTCCCCCATCCCATTCCCCATAGGCAATAATGTGGCATCCCCCCATCCCATTCCTAATGGAGAGTGTGGCATTCTCCCCTCCCATAGGCAGTGTGGGAAGCCCCCATCCCATAGGCAGTGTGGCATACCCCTATCCCATTCCCATAGGCAGTGTGGCATGCCCATATCCCCTTCCCATAGACAGTGCTGGATGCCTTCATCCCATTCTATTCTCCATATAGGCAGTGTGGTACTCCCCCCTCCAATTCCCATATAGGTAGTGTGGCATTCACCCCCTCCTCCCCATCCCATACAGGTAGTGTGGCATTCACCCCCCCTCCCCATCCCATATATGCAGTGTGGCATTCCCCCCATACCATTCCCCATATAGGCAGTGTGGTACTCCCCCCTCCAATTCCCATATAGGTAGTGTGGCATTCACCTCCCTCCCCGTCCCATATAGGTAGTGTGGCATTCACCCCCCTCCTCATCCCATATAGGTAGTGTGGCATTCATCCCCCCCCCTCCCCATCCCATATAGGTAGTGTGGCATTCATCCCCCTATCCCATATAGGAAGTGTGGTATTCATCCCCCTCTTCCCCATCACATATAGGTAGTGTGGCATTCATCCCCCCTCCCCATCCCATATAGGTAGTGTAGCATTCATCCCCCCCATCCCATATAGGCAGTGTGGTATTCATCCCCCTCCTCCCCATCCCATATAGGTAGTGTGGCATTCATCCCCCCCTCCCCATCCCATATAGGTAGTGTGGCATTCATCCCCCTCCTCCCATCCCATATAGGTAGTGTGGCATTCATCCCCCCCTCCCCATCCCATATAGGTAGTGTAGCATTCATCCCCCCCATCCCATATAGGCAGTGTGGTATTCATCCCCCTCCTCCCCATCCCATATAGGTAGTGTGGCATTCATCCCCCCCTCCCCATCCCATATAGGTAGTGTGGCATTCATCCCCCTTCCCCATCCCATATAGGTAGTGTGGCATTCACCCCCCCTCCTCCCCATTCCATATAGGTAGTGTGGCATTCACCCCCCCTCTTCCCCATCCCATACAGGTAGTGTGGCATTCATCCCCCCCCTCCCCATCCCATATAGGTAGTGTGGCATTCATCCCCCTCCTCCCATCCCATATAGGTAGTGTGGCATTCATCCCCCTCCTCCCCATCCCATATAGGTAGTGTGGCATTCATCCCCCTCCTCCCCATCCAATATAGGTAGTGTGGCATTCATCCCCCCTCCCCACCCCATATAGGTAGTGTGGCATTCATCCCCCTCCTCCCATCCCATATAGGTAGTGTGGCATTCATCCCCCCTCCTCCCCATCCCATATAGGTAATGTGGCATTCATCCCCCCTCCCCATCCCATATAGGTAGTGTGGCATTCACCCCCCCCCTCCCCATTCCATATAGGTAGTGTGGCATTCACCCCCCTCCTCCCCATCCCATATAGGTAGTGTGGCATTCATCCCCCCCTCCCCATCCATATAGGTAGTGTGGCATTCATCCCCCTCCTCCCATCCCATATAGGCAGTGTGGTATTCATCCCCCTCCTCCCCATCCCATATAGGTAGTGTGGTATTCATCCCCCTCCTCCCCATCCCATATAGGTAGTGTGGCATTCATCCCTCCCCCCCCATCCCATATAGGCAGTGTGGCATTCATCCCTCCCTCCCCATCCCATATAGGTAGTGTGGCATTTCCATCCCCCCTCCCATTCCCCCATAGGCAAAAGTAAAAAGAGAAAAAAAAAAAAAGTAAACTCACCTTTCAATCCTGCTCGCTGTCCTCGCCATCTTCACACAGACACACTGGCTTGGAATAGCGGTGGGCGTGGCCGGCGCTCGGGCATCTTCCACGCCCACCTCTGTTTAAGTCCGGGTGTCTCTGTCTGCTGACACCGTGGAGAGGTGGCAAGGACAGTGCAAGCGGCGGAGGCAGCTGCTCCCTGACACTCGCACTGCCCCTGCCACCTCTCCACGGTGGGTGTCTGGCTCTGCAGGCTGGGTGTCTGGCTCTGCAGAAAAGGCTGCCTCCGCCGCTTCCGGGACAGCGCGAGCGATGGAAAGGTGAGTTAACTTTTTGCTTTTTATTTATTTTTTTGCCCACCTTCACCCGATAAGACGCAGGGATATTTTCCCCCAACTTTTTGGGAAAAATAAGTGCGTCTTATAGGGCGAAAAATACGGCAAGTTCCAATAACCACTGTTGGCCATTAGAAATGCTCATTTCGATACTGGTGCTTCATCTCTTATCCAGATTTCATTCAGCCTGTCTTATATTATTTAGTAACTCCTAGTAAACTCTATCCTCTCTGCAGCAAATGATGACTCAAGCATGTTTGTTTCAATTCCAGGGATGCAACTTCTATAGGGTTTATCAGAGAATGCAAAGTACTGAGGAATGAAAGATGCTGCCCTTAACAGCCAGAATAAGTCAAGCAGAAAGCTGTGTTAAATCTCTAGACTTATGTGTGTGAGTGCAGATATGCAAGTTACGTCAAGCTGTCCTTCACTCTGAATAAGAGTCTACCTTATATGTTTCCCCCACCCTGTACATACAGATTGCCCACATTAAAAAATCATCCTACCTGCAGCTAGTGCATGTTATGAGCCTTTAAACATCCAAGATGGCGGCTCATGGGACATCAGGCAGCCTGCAAACAGGAAGTGCCTTCTGACTGTGCTGCTCTGCATTCTGGGATTGCTGACCTTTCCCTGACCCCAGATCTGCTCTGTTTGAGCAAAGCACAGCTATAACCCGCCCGCCTGTACTTTATCCCACTCTCCTCAGTAAGTGTGATGCTTCTGAGTCAAGATGGCAGCGCCCGTATCCTAGAGTCCTGAACAGAGTTGCAGCCCAGTGGGGGAAAGAATAATAAGTAAGTGACTAAAAACTTAAAATGTATTAATTTTAGATGCTTGGGAATCGTTTTATAAGGGTTTGGGCTTTTCAATAAATCATGCTGAAGGTCCGGTTTAAGGCAAAGTTTTGCAAGGAAGTTTGCTGGTTTGATACTGCAGCCTGTACACCTTATGACTGCATGACCCTCCACAATAGCACACATAAAAGTTCTAATAACCACTGTTGGTCATTAGAAATGCTCATTTCCACACAGGTGCTGCATCCAGATTTCATTCAGGCTGCCTTATATTACTCAATAACCCCCAGTGAAGTCAATCCTCTCTGCAGAGCCTCCACATGATTTTAATAGTAGACTTAAGTGTTTTAAAACAACGGCCTAAAAGTTGGCAACAACAGTCTTCCCTTCCTTTTTTATTTTTGGCAATGTGAAGTTGCTGTCATGCAGTTATAATTTAAATCATTGCATAATAGCATCTGATTTTTCATACATAAAAATAATGAAATGAAACAGACAGGCTTCCACACATCAAGACCTTCATTAGACCTGGACTCGGGCAGGCTGATTCATTACTAGCAGCAGGTATCGACAGATGAGCGTCTGTACAGAGGCGCTAAGAGCGACACGCTAGTAAACGCTGTGATCGGCTATTGGGCGCTGTAACAGAGCGTCTCAGTTGTTGTAGTAACCTGGCCACCATTAAACATGCCTGGGACAAGCACACATCTATCCTAAGATAAAGAGTACATACAGTATACACATAAGGGCAGACTAGATGGACCGTATGGTCTCCTTCTGCCGTCAACCTTCTATGTTTCTATGTTTCTATGTTTCTATTGATGAATGAGATGTATGTTGGGCATTCTAACACCAGTGCAGCTTTGCAGGGAGCAAGAGGTAGCGCCAGCTCATTGCGACCGGCTCTCAGCGACTCACACCATATTCAACAAAAAAACAGACACACACAGCGTCGGCGCTCTGGATCTGGTCACTGTAGCATAGAGCGCCAGACACTGTGTGATTAAAGTCTGTTTTTAGACACATATCCACCAATAACAAAGCAAAAACACATGGAATGACATTGTTGTAACACTGTGACATTAATACTTTAATGCCAGACCTGTAATGACAATTCTGCATATAAATATAAAAAATCAAAAATGACTTTTTTTAGGCCAGGAGACGTGACACAATATTTGAGAGAAAAACTAAATTATTTAAAACAAAAAACCCTGTTTAAATAGAAGAAAAGGAACGTCCACTTAAATGCATGGGAGAGCGACAGGTAGCGAGTCAGGTCTTACCTGGCTCTCTGGAAACTACTGCGCCGGCGCTATACGCTAAGCCGCCTGTAATGATGAATCATACGTTACATGGCGCTGTTAGAGTCGCTCACCAGATTCGCTTTCATAAATGTGGTTTTGCGTACAGCGCCCAGCGTTCACCAGACGCTACCTGCCGCTATGAATCACTAACTGCCGCTACACCTTGATGAATAAAGTTTTTGGGACTGATCACTTTTTTGGACTTTTGCAGGGCCCACTTGGCATTGTCATATACGGACTAAAGAATGAATCTTGTAAGGCCAATTCTTTTACTGTACTGCTTCTCAATCATTATGACGGCATTTGTTATCATAGCGTAAATATTATACACATTATACATTACATACATTATTATACATTATACATAGCTTTTTATGATGTAACTTATGCTGGGGCCCCTCTGGTGGGTGCTTAAATGTGTCATTTCACATTTTCTTTTTCATTCAATGTGTCCTTTAAAATTTCAATAAAAACAGATGATAACAAAAGCAATAAAACAACAAAAAAAGACAAATATGATTAAACCTGTATGTGAGGTGGAAACACATTGTAATTCATTCCTTTGCTGTACTGGCAATTCCCACAATGTGTTTCACTTATGCGCTGTGACAGTTGGGTTAAACACTTCTCTATCTATATAATCCCCCAATTTATTGTAAAGAGAAACGTGTTTCTACTGACCCAATGTTATCCTTAAGGGAAAGCAAGAAAGACATGGTTGGTAGCAGAGTAGAATGTAAAAGGGTTTCTATTTCTGCCCTGTTTTAATATTTCCCCTCCCTTATTGTATTAGTCATCAGTAGGTACAGAGGTTGGTGCTGAGTCTCATATTAATATTTTCACACAAAATTTCAATACAGAAATGTCACACAAAAACCTATTATAGCATTTTAAATGTTCATCTTGTTTGTGGAAACTTTCAGAGCATTAAATGTCTCAGGAGCAAAGTTTCCCCTGGAATGCGTATAGTGTATCACCTAATTGGTGCTTTTAAGGTGATCTTTTAGCTTTTTGGAATATACGGACTAGGCATGTGCTGAGCAAGATGAAAAGCCTTCCTTCAATTATATCTCTTTCATGGTATGTGAAGCAAGACCTGACCTATCTCCTCCACAGCTAAAGCTTATATGATATGCAGTGCTTGTCTACACAGGAAGGCGAAATGATCTATAAAGAATGTGAGCTTATTGCAAAATGATCATGCTGGCTGTGCACACTCATTGTACATGAATACTTGTGTTTCTGAGCAGATTAGGGTTATGACTAAATTTAATCTGGGTTCAGCTAATTAATGGTGAACTTATTTTGGTAAAAATCAGGTCAAATTTGAACCCGTTACAAAGTTCAGTAAGACCATATCATAGAACATAGATATGTGTGTATTTAGCATAATTGCCATATTTTCACCCCATAACCCGCACCTAGGATTTGGAGGAGGAAAATAAGAAAAAAATATTATAAACCAAATGTTGTGCTAAAACATCCCATTGCAGACAGTGTGGCATTCCCCCATCCCATTCCCACAGGCAGTGTGGCATTCCCCCCTCCTATTCCCATAGGCAGTGTGGCATCCCCCCCTCCCATTCCCATAGGCAGTGTGGCATTCCCCCCTCCCATTCCCATAGGCAGTGTGGCATTCCCCCCTCCTATTCCCATAGGCAGTGTGGCATTCCCCTCATCCCATTCCCATAGGCAGTGTGGCATTCCCCCCATCCCATTCCCATAGGCAGTGTGGCATTCCCCCCATCCCATTCCCATAGGCAGTGTGGCATTCCCCCCATCCCATTCCCATAGGCAGTGTGGCATTCCCTCATCCCATTCCCATATGCAGTGTGGCATTCCCTCATCCCATTCCCATATGCAGTGTGGCATTCCCTCATCCCATTCCCATAGGCAGTGTGGCATTCCCCTCATCCCATTCCCATAGGCAGTGTGGCATTCCCTCATCCCATTCCCATAGGCAGTGTGGCATTCCCTCATCCCATTCCCATATGCAGTGTGGCATTCCCTCATCCCATTCCCATATGCAGTGTTGCATTCCCTCATCCCATTCCCATAGGCAGTGTGGCATTCCCCCCATCCCATTCCCATAGGCAGTGTGGCATTCCCCCCATCCCATTCCCATAGGCAGTGTGGCATTCCCCCCATCCCATTCCCATAGGCAGTGTGGCATTCCCTCATCCCATTCCCATATGCAGTGTGGCATTCCCTCATCCCATTCCCATATGCAGTGTGGCATTCCCTCATCCCATTCCCATAGGCAGTGTGGCATTCCCTCATCCCATTCCCATATGCAGTGTGGCATTCCCTCATCCCATTCCCATATGCAGTGTGGCATTCCCTCATCCCATTCCCATAGGCAGTGTGGCATTCCCCTCATCCCATTCCCATAGGCAGTGTTGCATTCCCTCATCCCATTCCCATAGGCAGTGTGGCATTCCCTCATCCCATTCCCATAGGCAGTGTGACATTCCCTCATCCCATTCCCATAGGCAGTGTGTCATTCCCCCCATCCCATTCCCATAGGCAGTGTGGCATTCCCCTCATCCCATTCCCATATGCAGTGTGGCATTCCCTCATCCCATTCCCATAGGCAGTGTGGCATTCCCTCATCCCATTCCCATAGGCAGTGTGGCATTCCCCCCATCCCATTCCCATAGGCAGTGTGACATTCCCTCATCCCATTCCCATATGCAGTGTGGCATTCCCCCCATCCCATTCCCATAGGCAGTGTGGCATTCCCCCCATCCCATTCCCATAGGCAGTGTGGCATTCCCCCCATCCCATTCTCATATGCAGTGTGGCATTCCCTCATCCCATTCCCATAGGCAGTGTGGCATTCCCCCCTCCCATTCCCATAGGCAGTGTGGCATTCCCTCATCCCATTCCCATAGGCAGTGTGGCATTCCCCCTATCCCATTCCCATAAGCAGTGTGGCATCCCCTCATCCCATTCCCATAGGCAGTGTGCCATTCCCCCCATCCCATTTCCATAGGCAGTGTGGCATTCCCCCCATCCCATTCTCATATGCAGTGTGGCATTCCCTCATCCCATTCCCATAGGCAGTGTGGCATTCCCCCCTCCCATTCCCATAGGCAGTGTGGCATTCCCTCATCCCATTCCCATAGGCAGTGTGGCATTCCCCCTATCCCATTCCCATAAGCAGTGTGGCATCCCCTCATCCCATTCCCATAGGCAGTGTGGCATTCCCCCCATCCCATTTCCATAGGCAGTGTGGCATTCCCTCATCCCATTCCCATAGGCAGCGTGGCATTCCCCCATCCCATTCCCATGTGCAGCATGGCTGAATTTCCCATCTCCACCCCGACACTGGGGATAAGGAAAAAAAGATATACTTATAGCCTCGCCTGGTGCCTCGCGCTGCGGCCACGGGGAGGCCAGACGATGAAAGAGTGTCAGGCAGGAAAGGCAGGCCCGCTGTCCCTGCTCTGGAAGCTGCCAGTGTAGCTGGCTCCTCAGGCCGGCGTGCGCACACACCCGGTCCATGCAGCCGGGATGCGGATGCAGGCTGCAAGTAGCAGCGCTGCTGGCAGCGGCCAGAGCGGAGCAGTGGTGGGGTTCAGTTACCCTGCCTTGCCTGCCCACTGCTCTTTCATCAGCTGGCCTTTTGTAAGTATATCTTTTTTTTTACTTTTTTGTTTTGTTTTTTTTTTACATTCGCCCAATAAGATGCATTGACATTTATCCCCACTTTTGGGGAAAAATAATGCGTCTTATAAACGTCTTATAAAGAAAATACTGTACCAGCTTGAAGCCCCCAGCAGGAATCTTCGTTTCTCTCTGTTTGGGCTCCAGCTTGCTAAGGGAACCCTTTAGTTCCTTCATTGTAGTCTCATGAAAATGGGTCTTCCACGCTTCCCATGGTGTCATTCTTGAAGCCCCTTCCCATGGTGCCATGTTAAAGGACATTTTCAATTCCTGCATGGGAACCAGGGTGAATGTTACACAAACACTGCTAAGGTTGGACAGCAATTAGACCCTCCAGTATTATCCTGTCTGGGTTGGCTAAAGAACATTTTCCCAAACAGATGAGTTCACTACTAATCTGTGCAAGAGTACTGAAGTGGCTTTTTTAGTGCTTGTACTGTACGTTTTCTAAAAGCGCAATCATTTTGATTACAGGAAACACAGTATGTATGTGTGTCCATGCTCACAACTCATCTGTGTCAGTGCAAGGTCAACTTCATTAAGAATACATCCAAGTCCATCTGTCTGCAGTTAGCAAGCAAGTAATTGAAGAAGTAGGGTATAAGCGCATGGGTGGCATGCAAGCTCCACCTGGAGCATAGACAGGGGTGAACTGGACCCAAAAATCAGCCCAGGATTTTACTAGCCTGACCAGTAAGCTGCTGAGTGCTGCCCACAGTATTTAGCTCAGCTAGTCAACAAGGCATATAACATTGCAGGGACATGAAGGTGATGGTCCTGAAGATTCAGTAAAGTGGCAGATATTGTGGCCGGGGGGGGGGGGGGGGGGTTGGGGGTTGTTATGGCTCTGCCCTAGAGAGTGGGACTTGGTTAGCCTAAGGATCTCTAGACTTCAGGGCATTTGATGTTCCTCTTTAAATAGGGTGCGATGAGATCTTGCACAACCTTTTCGACTACTTTGCACTTTGGTGAACTGGCTCATTCGAGAAATGCACGAGCATGTTTTTCCCCCCATGCTGAATTTTGGACAGAGAATTGCAGTCAGTGAATGGAGGGGGGTATAAGAAGAGGAATACATGTAAATTCCACCACAATTGGTAGACAGGCCGCATGCTAATGGCTACACCCAGCCCAGCCAGCCCTAAACCTTTTTGACCCACCGGGAATTCTCCCTGTGCTATGGCCAGTCTAACCTTGGGTATGGCAACAGCCAAGTCACAGCATCAAATTATGGGACATGGTGTATAGACAGGGGATGCCCAGTTGTGCAGGGGCAGTATCACCTGCAGCACGGCTAGCCAGGACCAGATAATAGGACAGGGGGTGTGTCCCCCAGGGCCTCCAGCATTTGTTCTGCAAGAGGGTCTCCACCAAGTTTGGGGTTGTGGTTTGGGGTACCGGGAATTCGTGGCGCCACCGCTTGGTCTTGTCAGCCCCAATCCACATGTGCTTGCAGTGGTTTATACCTGAGGTTTTCCTCTTTCCAATGACACCTCCAGCGGGTCATTAGCCCGCTAGATCTGGAGATCTGCACCCAGAAATGTACCACCCCGGCGCCCATGAGCAACAGTACTGGGAATTTGCAGTACGGCCACATGGTCCATTCGGCCCCAATCCACATACCCTTGCAGGGGTGTATACCTGCGGTTCTCCCTGTTCCAATGAAACCTCCAGTGGGTTGTTATACTATCTAGGTCCAGAGATCCGTCACTCGAAAATGTGTACAATGTGAGCAACAGTACTAGGACTTTGCACTGGCAGCGTCGGAGACCCGTGGTGTACCGCCAGCAGTAGAGACAAACAGCGCACACGGTGATGAAGGGGACACATGGTGTGCAAACGGCAGCGAGGGAGACATGCGCCCTTCAGTGGATTTAGCATGGAGGAAGGAGGCAGCACGGCTGGATAAGTATGTCAAGGGGGTACATACTACAGAGGCTGTGGAGACCTTGTGCCAACCCCCTTGTTCCATGGGCCTGGGGGTAGGTGCCTACACTGCTTCTATGTACGCCCCTGCCTGGCTGGACTATTGCATTTAATTGGATGTCCAGTGTCCTTATAACCCCCCTCCCCCAGGTGCTAAGACAGGGAAGGTTACAAAAAAGGCCTTACCTCTTCCGTACTTTAGCACTGTCACCCGGGCATGAGCAGTGGCCTTACAGAGAGTGAACAGAGTGGCACCCCCCCACTGTGCACGCACCCACCTTATAAGGATGGGTCTGCGCACAGATGATGCTCTGTGCATTCTCTTCAAGGTGGATGTGGCCATGGTCTGAGACAGCCGGGGAAGGGCACTCCATCCCAGACTTCCGTCCTGTAACTTCCGTCCTGCCTCAGCACCAGGGGAAGGAAGCCAGGGTGGAAGGTTATGAAGACTCTGGGCATTCACTTTAATGGAAAATAAATACTGCATCGGGAGCCTTCACCAGATTTAAAGTCCAGGGGCCTCAACCACACATAGACAGCACACTATGGAAACATGGAAATGCAGAAAGGGTTTGTGTGGTCTGGTATTATCATGATGCAATTGTGCAAAAAAAAAATCAGAAAATATAAATAGACAATAGTCAAATCCAATCCATTCAAAATGATCAAAACAGTCTTTTGGTAAAAATGCAGATTTTTATTATCCTTTATTGAAGGTTAACTTTTTATAAGAATACCAGAATGAAGGTTGCTGTGCACAGTGCTATTGTTCTTCACACTGCTTCCTTAATAGTGACAGAGGTAAATAGAGGAGCAAACAGATGCTTGGATGATGGAGAGCGTGTATCGTATGTGAACCGTATACACCTGCACACCTTTAGTCTATGTGCATTATGCTCTATACATATAGCTTTTAACACAGCATGCATGCCAACTATTTATCCATGTTCTACTAAATATATCCTCCCTGCCATCAAGTGGCATTTAAATGAGCTACGCCTGCTCTATAGATCACAGTAGGAGATGCAAAGTTCAAGCTGACAGGCCTGTGTGCAGGTAAACATTGGAATTAATTATCCCCACACTATGGCAAGCGTCAGCAACCCACCCATTGACCCCGGACTATGCAACAAAATAAATTCCCTGTCCTCTAAAGTTATAGTTATCCAGGATAATGTGAAAGGGCTTTGGAGTTCATTTAGTTTTCTATATTCTTTTTTTTCTTTACAGTCTAGCCGGTTACATATTAGGCTAGATTCAGCGCTGGGCAAACTTGCATTCTCGCCTGTTTTTTGCCAAGAAAAATCCATTCTTGCTCCTATTCACCTCTCTCATGATTCAGCTGACCATTTTTCTGGGGCAACATTATTTTGGTGAGAATTTTGATTGGAGCGAGAAAGATTCTCCCCAAAACTGTTCAGGGAATGTGTTTTACATGAACTTTTGGGCAAAATCAGGTTTCTGTGTGTCTGCATTTCTCTCCGCCTCGAAGCTTGTGAGAAATGCCAGCTTCACTAGACGTCTAACCGATGTGTCCCCGGAGTGGGTGTGCCCCTGGGGCAAAAATGAAAGAAATTTAACCCTCTGCACACTCATACTATTGGAAAACCTAGCTAACACTTGTTAAGAACATGGACTATTAGTTAACATAGATTGCAATGAATGTAAAAGCGAGGTAGCCACAAAACGGCCGTCCAATTTATACCCCTAATATTACTAGGAGGCTGATTCATTACTAACACATGTATCGGCAGATGAGCGTCTGTATAGCGCCGCTTAGAGTGACCACTAGTAGATGCTCATGTGCGGGTATTGGGCGCTGTAACAGAGCATCTCGGTCGCTCTAGTAACCTGGCCAGCATTGATGAATGTGATGTATGTTGGGCGCTGTAACACCAGTACAGCGCTGCAGGGAGCAAAAGGTAGCACCAGCCCAGTGCAACCGACTCTCAGCGACTCACACCATACACAAAAAACTACATACACACATCATCGGCGCTCTAAATCTGGTCGTTATAGCATAGAGCGCCAGACTCTGTGTGATTAAAGTCTGTTTTTGAACACATCCACTAATAACAAAGCGAAAACAGATGTAATTACATTGTTGTGACATTAATACTTTAATGCCAGATATGTAATGACAATTCTGCATAAAAAAAGTTTTGAAAAAACTTTCTAGGCCAGGAGAGGTGAGACAATTATTTGAGAGATAAAAAAAAATAAACCCTGTTTAAACAGAAGAAAAGGAACGTCCATTGAAATGTATGGGAGAGCGACAGGTAGCGACAGTTAATACCTGGTGCTCTGGAAGCTAGAGCTCCGGCGTTATACGCTGAGCTGCCTGTAATGATGAATCAGACGCTACATGGCGCTGTTAGAGTCGCTCACCAGATTCACTTTCATAAATGTGGTATTGTGTACAGCGCCCGGCATTCACCAGACGCTGCCTGCCGCTTACAAGGCACTACCTGGCGCTATCCCTTGATGAATAAACCCCAAAGTCTAAAGGTTTGTGCAGACATTGCTACTTCTTTACTTGTGTGTGCACAAGCAATGCAATACGTGAATCAGCCTGTCTAAAGACATTGCAATAACTTAACTTGCTTGCACACACACAATGAAAAATGCTCCACTTGCCTGCACAGTGTTACAGTTCAAAAAAGAGGTTTTAGGTAGAGGCCAATTGGACTCCCTGTTACATTGGGAGAGCTACAATCCAGCAGATCTGGCCACTGACCTGCAAATGCAACAGCAAAAAGGAAAGTATATATAGCAGTCAAGAGGTGCTAGAAGGGTGTGACCACACACTTTTTCTTCTCCTTTTCTTTTCTTTTTTGCCTATACTGTGTGTGGTCACACCCCTCTAGCACCTCTTGACTGCTATATATTAACTGGATGAGCACATCCTACCTTCCTTTATGCTGTGCCCCTGGGGCTGCAGGCTGTAGGTATGGCACATCCACACAGATGTTTATAAAAATAAGAAATAACTTTATTGTAAACAGGTCAGCTAAAGGTTAACTTTGCATTATCAGCCAAACACACAATTAACAGTGTGCTCCCCTCTCTGGGCCGGTGCGAGCCTAGAACACCAGATGTATAGCTTCTCCAGATGCCGGCAAGATGCGAGCCACCCAACTGTACAGTAACCACTACGGACCTCACTCTCCCACGCTTGACACTCACATAACTCAGGGTTCCCCACAGCGGCTGGGCCCCATTTTGTCACAGTGCATACCCACCAACATTTCATTGTGGGAAAGAGGGACATTTGTTAAATTAGGCCACGCCCCCTCATTGAGGGATGGATATGGGATCGGGTGTAACAGTTAACACAATAGAATAGGCGAATGAATCATTTATTGATGCAAAAGGGACAAATGAGAACAACAAGGGACAGGGGGACATGGACTCCGAAGAGGGACAGTCTCTCCAAATCAGGGACACTTGAGAGGCATGACAGTGTCCGTCAGTGCAATAGGATTCCAGGGTCCTGGCCAAGCCCAGGCCACCCCACAGCAAAGTCACTTTCCCCAGAGTTCTTTTTTATTACCCCAGTCACCCGTCTAGCCACCAACCTCAGAGTTTACCTCAGGAACAGGGCTGACTGGGCTCTCCATGCGGTATAGGTCTCACCCACTTAGCAGGGGCAGTGGCTACCGGACTGTGGGTGATCTGTCCAGCCCACAGGACAGCTCACCTCAGATGATTTCTGCAGTCACACGAGGGACCTCTCAGGCGTGGTGGGGCCTATCCTGCTCTCCATTCCCCAGCTTATATAGGGCCCCGTCCCTTTCCCCTCAGCAGAAGCCCACATGATCCCGCAGGTCCTGGCAGAAGACTCCCACTGCGTTCTCATCCAAAATGATGATGGTGGTGTTCCAGCTGGGTGCCGCTTGCCGGAAACAATAAAACACTCTTTGCATCTATTATAGCTGATATGCTTTTTTCAATGGATAAAATCCATGCTGATATAGCCACAGCATAAGCAGGGGTGGGCCACTGGGCATAAGTAAACTGGCAGGACCAGGAGCATGGCTTGGCTTTTATTAATGAAATCCAGACCATCCCCTCGATTCAAAGAGCAAAAGTTAATTGATTTCGGATCGAGAATCGTAAGTTTGGGTGGGTGTTAGTCATTTTTTCCTGTTTTTTTGGCCATTTCCGACTCGCACGAGCCTACGTTCGAATGCGTATATGCTCTTACGATCATCGCAAGTTCGTTCCTAAATTTTAGGATCAAAACGTAAAACTTAGGATCAAATCCTAAAACTTAGGATGAAAACGTAAAACTTAGGATAATTGGATGTGTTTCGGTGTGATTCAGAGAACAGTTTTCAAACCTCTAAATACGTTTTAAAAGAAAGCCACTGCCGACACCTTTTAGCAGTCGGATTGCTGTTCTTGATCAGGTTTTTTGGCTATGTGGAGGAGTCTGCGCGTCTTGAGCTCCAATGAACTGCATGTATCAGCATGGCCGAGGCCATAAATTGTATGGCAATGCATACCTGATTCATGTATGCCTTATAAAAGCATTTTAATGTGGACCTTAATTAGTCCTTTGCATGTAAACCTTTATTTGGCTATATATTTGCGTTAATTAAAGAAACTTATGTCCTTTGTTATTTATTTTTAAATTGATGTACTAGAATAATATTTTTAGATTGCATTTATTGGTGTAGTTGTTTACCTTTGCTTTGTTTAATTATTTAAGCACATCTTTGGTCAGATGCATCACACTTACTGAGGAGAGGAGAGCGGGATAAAGTGCAGGATGTGGGTTACTGCTGTATTTTGCACAGACACAGCAGAGCTGGGGGCACGGAAAGGTCAGAAATCAAAGAATCCAGAGCAACACAGTCACAAGGCCCTTTCTGTTTGCAGGCTGCCCGATAATACCTGAGCCGCCATCTTGGCTGTTTCTAGGCTTATAACATGCAGAAGTTGCTGGGTGTTTTTTAATATTTGAGAGCAATCTGTATGTAGAGGGTGTGGGTAACCACACAAAAAATTTAAAGTTGTACCATTTGAAGCATAAATATTAAAATTAAATCCACAAGTAAAAAATGCACGTTAACTAAAAATTAAACAAAGTAAGATTTACTTATGCAAATGCATTCATTAATGGTTGGTTACTACAAAATGAATGAAATAAAGAAAAATAAAAGACCAAATATTTAGAATGCACTTTAATGAGGTAAGTTTGTAGTGCGGAGCCGCAAGATCAGAAGGATTTACGTCCAGACAAAAAAGGAAAAAGGGCAAAACCAATGTTGCAACCTGAGAAATGAAACGGAAAATTCAGGATGGAAACTGACATAGGTCTGATTCCCGAACTGCCATACGAACGGACGTATATTTTAGGATAGAAACGTATTTGCTTATAGAATCACTCGCAAGTTCATACGAACGCACGAGCGGACGTGAAAAATAGGATGATCGGCACCAAAATCCAAGCTGTTACATGTTTCTTTGAATCGACCCTCATGATTCAGTAAAGTGTCATGCAAGTTGTAAAATCCGGTATGGAAGTAAGCCTTTTTTCATATCTTTTTTATTTGCTTGTCATATGCTGGGGTGCAATGAGACTCTGAATCAGACAAGAGAGCGAGAATTCCCGCTTGCAACTGGCGTTCTGTCGGGAAACAATAAAATCTCACCCGATGCTGAATCGACTAAAGCTATGGAACATCTGGCCCGTGTGCTGCAAACAAGACTATGGTGGTAGCTTGGCACTAACAGGTCTGCAATGACATAGATGACAAGGATAATAACATTCCAGGACACCGCAAGGCACACCCAAAGTGCATCTTGCTTCACCAAATAATTAGCATGACCCCCATAGTCTGCATATATATGTTAGAGGATAGGGTATAGGCCCAAAAAGTGCCTAAACCAGCAGCTTGTACACCGAATACTACCCTCTGGTTACCCTATCAACACCCATCCCAACACCCATGTCATGGCTTTAACCATTTAGGGCTCCAGAACACATTCTCTAGACTTAACTGGTAAGATGTCTTTCTTGCAGTATTGAGCCCATTTTTTCTTTCTTATTTAAGTTTAATTATTTTAAAGGTACTAAAAATAAATGTCAGTTGCGTGCATCTGTCTCTGTTACAGTGATCTATCGCATTGCTAACCAGTGCAAACATTTTTTCATTGAGACGAACACCACTGACCTTATTGATCGCCTGGTGAATGTTTGCAGTGACTTGTCCTTTGGGACGTTGGATGTTGACATGTAAATGGCTTGTATGTATATTTATAGGCCGGTGAAAGGCCTCCATTAAACCCCTAGCTTCATGGCAGAATACACTTGCAGATTTATACTGATGACTTTAAACAGTATAGATTGTACTTTTTAATCTTCTTTGTCTTTTAAATTCATAGGTTTTCAAGTATTGGTCAAGGACAACTTTTCTGTTGCTTAAAGGAACACGGTCATCCAAAAAAAGAAGAATACATTTGTGATTACAGCTGAACCAAAGACAACATGCGATTACTCATGTCATACTAATCTTCTTTATTTTTCTGACTGTGGCCTTGATTCAAGAAGAGTTGAAAAGAATTCTCATGGTAGTAAAAAATTCAATTTATGAGAAAAAACATGCAGTTCGGGCTTGATTCAGAGCCTCTCTCGCACACATTCTTGCAGGTGGGAATGAGGTCAAAGGACTATTTTCCTTTATTCTAAATATTCCTTTATTATAAATATTATTATTTGGTCTATTTTCCGTGTCATGTGATTCAAATCCTTGTTTTTTTGTACAAGATGTCCTTTTTGGGGGAAATTACGGTATGCATATGCCAAACCAAGTGTTTGCCATATAATTACTGCTCAAGGCGTCCATGCATCTGTAATTCTATGGGTTTTGCATATGCTTGCGCGGGATTCAGATCTCTGATTTATGGGTTTCCACACCTATAAAAGCAGTACATTTCTGGTTCTAATTTACGGCATCTTTTTGCTAGTATGAAAACTTGAACGGTCATTTGTTGCTTGTGAAAATATAGCCTACACCCTCCGCACCTACGATGGAGCTCCTTGACAAGTTCTGTGAAAAGTACGAGCGTCTGCAGCAGCGGGGTCTGTTAATTATGTACCTTCCAGAGCTTAGTCATACCCGCAGTCGTCTGGATATCGATCAGATGACTGATTCCCGCCACAAGAAAGGGGCATGCAATTGGAAGTATGACCAAATAGCTTGGTTGCCTTCAATTTTTCGTGAATGGCTCCTTCCAGAGGCTAGGGGTCAGTTGGCATGTCCCTGCCTTTGCTGAGCCACACCCTGACTAAATTTATCAATGGCCTGGCTGTCCTACAAGAGAAATACATCTTTTTCCCTTACAGCATGGCAGTCTGGAACGTGGTGAGGTTGGGTTTTTCAACATTGTGAATAATTGATTGTGCGCATGTGGCCCTGGTTCCCCCAGCTGCTCAGGAGTATGTGTTCCGTTATGTTTAGTTCCACATAGCTCCTCCTTGTAGCCCAGTCTCCTCTTTTGAGGCTAGCCTAGAATCCCCAACCCCCCAGCTTCCCTGTGTCCCATTTGGCACTTGGCTCATCCCACCATGCATTTATCTTGAGGAGTTCCAGTTTATACTGCTTGTGGATAAGTCTGTTTATTGCTGTTTATCGCTCCACAACCACTGCAGCCAGGTCTTTAAGAAGCAAACTAGTGGTCCGTCGCACAACTTTAAAATATCTATTGGCATTTTGCTGAAAAGTTGTGCTGTTGGTCTGCCAGTTTGCCTCCATGACTTGGTACGACATTACCAGGTGACATCCGGCTGGTGGAGTCGATCAGATAATATTGGGGGTCTCATCTAGATGTTCAGAGTGCCCTTACTCCAGCTCATTTATTTCATGCAGGAGGGGTGCTGTCTGTGTGGAGAAAGATCAAAATTAATGTTAGTTATTCCCAATGTTAACACACAGCCCCAAACCTTACCCTGGGTTCACCCTAATCCTACACCTTGCCCCTTGCCCTTTGCCTATGAAGCTCACTCATTTACCTCATTACTGTCTGCTCCCTTGGTGTCTGGCTGGTGGGTGGGCCCACCTTTGATGTTGTCTTGGTGGTAGCCAGACCAGAGGGGCGAGTCTTCCTCTTGCTGAGGTGTTCCTAAAAGTCAAAGTAAATGCACTGGTAGTTTCCTCTGAACAGATCAACGTGTTTACTCAAATTTTGATCTGCTCACACCCATATTAGGGGTTACATATAAAGATTGCCTAATATCCTTGGTGTGTGTAGTCGCACAACATATGTTGCACAGGCAAGCCCCCAAAGTTGTCTGTGCACGTGGGAACTCAGGTTAGTGGGTAGTGTGTTTGGTTGCCTACTCCCCCCTCTGCCTTCCACCCACTTCTCAGCATAGTTAAAAATGTAGAGTTTGAGTAGTGCCCCAACCAGTTTGCAAACTATATTCAAATAAGTTCTGTGAAAAGTACGAGCATCTGCAGCAGTGGCCACTGTTAACCATGTACCTTCCAGAGCTTAGTCATACCCGCAGTCCTCTGGATGTTCAGCACTTGTCCCTCAGCCCATTTGGTGCTTAGTTCTCACTGAATCACCACCTTCAGGACGGCCCACTATTTCTTGGCCTACGCACCATCCTTGGGTTCTGGCCCTGCCCCAATAATGTTGCGGGCAATCTCCAACCAAAATTGCTCCTGCAACACTTTGGGGGTTGAGTGGGACTGGAAACCAGCCAGTTGATCATAATTTTTGCCAACACCATTCAGCAGAACCTCCAACTGGCCATCATCAAATCTGCCACTCAACATGCCCCTTGTTAGTCTGCAACCAGGGTGAATGGCCAATGCTGTGGTCTGCTGGGTGGTGTCTTGGCTGAAGGGGGAGTCACTATACCCACTCCCATACCCAGAAGGATGGATTTCAGGCTACTGGCCAGGGAAAGAACAGGCCTGGCTGTGGCCACCATTGCCACCATTGGCTCAGCTGTGGACTACGCAGTGTGGCCCGCACTGGGTTCTGTCCTGGGGTCTTCATAGCGCTGTGGTGGGCTGTTCTGGTAGGCCCCGGAGCACTGGTTTTACTTATTTCCGCTGGTGATGCCTTAAACTGCTGCGAGTGACCCGCTTAGAGTGGCTAGTGTGGGTCAGCAGAGGAATGCCTGCAGGATGAATGGAGGGTCCTGGGGCTGCAGTACCTGGGTCAGGTGCTGCCAGTTCCCCAGCCATGCCTGTGTTCCTGGCTCTGGGGGTTTTGGTGGCTCATATGGTGTGGAATAGTGAGCTCAACAGTACCAAGGAAATCTAACCCTTAGCTATGTTCTTTTATACCTAATTGAGTGGGCACTTGTATTGGAAACAATTTGGTTTATTTAAAAGTCCTTTAAAGGTTCAAGCAACCTATAGGTTACATGTGTGTATGGACGCAAGCACACTTCCGGGGTCTGCAGAAGGGTGCGTCATACAGATGGCATTCAAAGACATTCGACATGGCACCGACTGTGTTAACCTGTGAGCAGCAGGAGGACATTATGATGGTAAGTCACACTTTCATGCCATTCGCCTACATATGTGTGCCACATTACACTCCTGCCAAGGTGCAAACAGGTGACAGTGGTGGTGAAATTTGAGTGAAGGCACATGGCATCACAGTAATGGTGGATGCCTGACCTTCCAGCGTTACAGGGCCACAGTACTTTGCTGCCATTGTCACATGGACCACTCTGGCATATTTGTATGTGACGCAGGGGTGTGATTTATGTTTGAATTTCTATGCTATCCGCTACTATTGTGGGATAGGAGAGCTGGCTTCTCCTTGTTGCTGACCGCGGTCAGTGAGCCCTATCTGACAGTAGTAGCAGAGTGGAGAGGTAGCAATCTGCTACTATTGTGGGATGAGAAAGCTGAATTAGTTAGCATGGCATACACTAGTTTATATGGGTTGCAGTTTCCCAGAAATGTACTTAAAGGGGCAAGGGCATGCATGTGGAGCTAAAGGAGACCCAAATAGAGGACATAAGTTAACAATGTACATGTGTTTGTTTGCAGACTTGGATCAGAGATCCAAGAGAGATGGATCAGAGGCATGACCTCAGGCCCAACACACATGGAAAGAGGACATTGGCAGAGGAAGTGGCAACCCACGTGACAGGGGACATCGCCTTACACCTTCACCCAAATAATGCATCCTCAAACAGCAAAAGTGGTTCTACAGCCAGAACTTCCCAGGTAAGTGGATGTACAACAGAGAAGGTGAGCTATCAGGGTAATGAATATCATGTTTTACAAAATTATATTTTGTTTTGTAGCTGGGAAGTTCTGGCTGCAGATCAAGCCCACCTAGAGGCGAGGAGTCCAACCAGTGGGGCCGTAGACAGGGTGTAAGTGTGTAGACAGGGTGTAGGTGTAAGGTGGCAGCCCCTAACCCTGCCAACAACCTCTTCCTCCTCTGAAGCCGCACCACCACCAGTAATGAAGCCCGCTGAAGAAGAGGGTGTGTTGGGCTTGGAGTCACCCACAACTCCTGCAGACTTCGGTAGCCAATACCCCAAAAAACACACAGGTTGTGCTGCATGTAAAGTCTAATAACATGTTTGCTAAGTTCTGGTGTGTTGCACTTCTCTGTCAGGATGAGTACGCGGTGATGGAGCCACCTGATACAGAAGTGGCGCAAGACTCAGGTGGGTGTCAAGCCAGTGAGGCAGAACAATACCCAAGCATTACGCAAACAACACGTCAACAAATACTAACTCAGGTTCTTTCCCTCTACAGACCCCGAAGAAGTAATGGCGCAGCAGAGAAGGTTGGCCACCTAAAAATTAGCATCAACCAGTTTGGGTAAGCATGTAAAAATGGGTGTGCATGTACGGGCATAAATGTGGACCAAAAATGTTAATAAAACAAGAGATTTAAAGTTATATGCTGCCATGTTTTCTATGCAACTACATAAAGCAAATTCTAAGCAAACAAACAGCAGTTTAAACAGAACAGAAGGGGACCAAAGTATGAGGTGAGTAACAGTGGGTAGAAGCAGATGACATTGCAACCAAGATACAAAGGTAAGTATTTGCAAGGACGTGCAGACTACATGGGATGTCCTAGATGCCATCAAGGGGGAGTAAGGTAAGTATGTACAAGGACATGCAGACTACCAAGGGTAGACTGGCGTGGGACAGCGAGAAGCACATTAAAATTGCTGGTTACAACAAAAAAAGACCCACGCCAGAAAGCCACGTAAGGGCACGGCACACTGAGAATAATGGGCTCCACGGCAAGTTATGTCCAAAAACAAGTAAAAACTCCGCTTCCAAAACTACTTCGGCTGCAAATACCGTAAAAGCTTGGCTAAACCGCATCCATACGCAAAGCAAATATGGGCGCTTATGCATGGACAAACTTTTGTCAGGATGCAGTTTTGACGCGGCGTTGACAATTTCCGGTTACCAAAATCAGGTCCCGAAAAAACGAGCATTCATGCGCAGGCTCTGAATCAGGCCAAATGTCACGGTTGCTGTATTAACAGTTAGGAAAACAAAGAAAGTCAACGATACTTTTTTACTATAAAGAAAAGTAGTGCACATTTTATTCCATTTTTTACACTGTGGTAAAAAAGTTTCCCTATCCTGGGTTTTGGTCCACTTCCGCTGCATGAAACCCCCTGATCGCCCTAAATAATTCACCTCACCCCGCTCCTACACGAGCGCTCGTCCAATCAGAGCGCTCAGAGCCGCTGTGGTATGTACGGACAAGCGACGGACAACTACATCGGCTCTGAGCGCGCTGGAGGCCGCGTCTCGCGCTTCCTTCTTACAGGGAGCGCGCCCGCGTCGGCCATTCACAAACGGCCGGCGCGGGTGCGCACCCTGCTAGAAGGAAGCGTGAGATGCGGCCGCAGCCCGCGCATGCGCCGTTGGAACGGGGATAAGGTAAGATTTCTGGGCGTCCTGGGGGGTTTCACCCCGCGGGGCATCCCAATTTTGGATGCCCCGTGGGGAGGGATCTGATCGGCCCAGGAATCCTATAGATTCCCGGGCCGATCCCCCCTGGGTGTTGGTCCACTTTAAGTGAATTTTTTACTTCCAGTAGACTTCTATTAGGAAAACTCCCTTTTTGTCAGGTTTATGGTGTTCTGCCTTATTGTTCTCCTGAGATTACCCCTATACCCGTGATTTACTTATCAGCATGCTGTTTCCAAGTTTTCTATATTTCTGTGATCCTCAGATGGGAGTGTTTTTCTGGCCTTGAGTAAAAAGTACTGTGACAGGTGAGCACCTTAGCAGCTTTGGCTGAGGGCTAACTCCAGGTAGTGCCTTGCAGCGGTAGGCAGCGGCAGGTGAACGCAGGGCGCTGTATGCAAAACCACATTTATGAAACGAATCTGGTGAGCGCCTCTAACAGCGCCATGTAGCATTGGATGTATTATTACAGGCAGCTCAGCATATAGCGCCGATGCTCTAGCTTCCAGAGCGCCAAGTATTATCTTTCGCTAAGTGTCGCTCGCACATATATTTCAATGGCCGTTCATTTTCCTGTGTTTAAACAACGTGTTTGACATTTTTTATTTTTTTTCATTGTGTGACCTCTCCTGGCTGCAAATAAACATTTTTAGAAACGTTTTATATTTTTATGCAGAATTGTCGTTACAGGTCTGGCACTAAAGTGTTAAAGTCACAATGTTACAACAATGTCATTCCATGTGTCTATGCTATAGCGACCAGATATAGAGTGCCGACGATGTGTGTGTGTCCTTTTTTGAGTATGGTGTGGTGCGCTGAGAGTTGGACGCACTGAGCTGGTGCTACCTCTCGCTCCCTGCAACGCTGTACTGGTGTTAGAGCGTCCACCATACATCACATTCATCAATGCGGGTTACTACAGCGACAGAGGCGCTCTGTTACAGCGTCCGATACCCGCTTACAGCGTCTACTAGCCGACGCTCTAAGTACCGCTGTACAGACGCTCATCTGCCAATACCTGCGTTATTAGTGAATCAGCCTCTACGTCAAGCAGCAGTAATGACCCTTCCCAGCTGGGAAGATTGCTAGTAACCCTTTAGCTACTGAATACAGAATGGGTTAGCTACTGAATAGCAGAATGGGTTAAACATGTTGCCCGTTTCTTAGCCAGATGACTATCAAGCTAGAGTGAGGAAGTCTCTGATCTGTACATCTAATGCACCAGTTGATGTACATTACTAAGGTAAACAAATAGTTGCTAGGTGAAAAAGAGGAAAATATGATTTCAAATTAATATTTGCTGCACATTAATCTCCAATATTTCTACTAGAGATCAATATTATAAATATTGCAAATACTAATAATCATATCAGCTCAGTGGCCACTAATTCAATACAAACCGATGGTCACTCAGGCTGTCCTCCCATATCCAGTGAAGTGGCTTCCTTAGCTAATGCATCACTCCCATGTTGTCTCTTTGCTCTGGTTGCTGAGAAGAAGAGGTATTTTCTCTTCCGCTTTGCTGCCTCCAGCTCCTCTCACCTGATCCTGACCTCAAAACTGGTATCAGGCCCCCTCTCTTAGTGGTAGGCTAGAATGGTGCCCCCCAAACTGTCATTCAAACCTAGTTCACTCCAGTGCAATGCACACAGCATGCTTGCATCACTCAGCCTTGCCACACCCATTGCAGAGGACATCACAACATGGAGTGAAAATGAGAGGCAGAGCGTTTCTCACTAAATGGGCAACTCTGCAGTTGTTCCACAGGCACTGGCGCATGTAGTGGCTCATGTAAGCCAGGAGAAGCTGTCAGGTGTCTCCTCCTCCACATCCCCCCAACCACCCTACAATGATGCCCCCTTGAGTTGCGCTGGATGCCACCCCGTTGTAAGGGAAAGTCCTCCTTCGAAGCCTCCAAATCCTCAAAAACTATCCGCTGGCTGGACAGTGGAGTACCTCGCCGCTGTTGGTCTAGCAACCCACCCTGTGAGCCACATGTGGTCTGGCCTGACAATTGGATGAATTGACTTCCTCTTCATCCACTTCTTCCTCTTTTGCCACCATCAAATCCTCTTCCATGACGTGCATTTTTTCTAACAAGCAAAGAATCAGGATGGTAGCCCTGATGATGACATATTGGTGGCATATTGGAAGCAAGCAGCATGACACAAATGTCTTACATGGAGGCCCATTCATTGGTGGTGAAGTGCTGTTGGTCTGCACTGCGACTCACTTGGGCATTTTGTACCTGGAACCCCACTACTGCCTGTTGCTGCTCATACACCCTTTCCAACATATGCAAAGTGGAATTCCACCTGGTTGGCAAATCACATATGAGGCGGCAGGTGGGAAGGCCAAAGATCCTCTGCAGTGCAGACAGGCAAGCAGCAGGGTGTGAACACTGAAAGTGCAAGGATGTGTGCCAAAGCTGCTACTAAGTTCCACCCATTGTCACGCCCCAGCTTGCTGGGCTTTAGGTTCAGCAGCAGCAACCACTAATCTGTCTGCTCCTGGATGCCAGTCCACAGGTCCTGGGTGGTGTGTAGTCTTTAGTCCAGACAGATGAGTTTGCCTGCTGTAGTTTCCCCATGGCTGTGCTCAGTGGGCAGTTAAAAGATGTAACATCCCCGGATATGCTTACTTGTCCATGTGTCAATTGTGAGGTGAACCCATTTGCCAAATCATTTAATTTAAGGAAGCGACTGCACATGGCTGTTGGACCAGGGAAAGGAGAGTGTTTTTCGTCACCCTAGGGTTTTCACACAGCGGGGCATCCCGATTCAGGTTGCCCCCAGGGAAAGCCCTGAAATCTTTTAGGTTATAGGTCGGCCGCTACTCACCTAGTTTGGGGATCCCAGAATGTTTTAGACTTGGGGCTGGTTCTGGTCATTTTTAGTAGAGCAGTTTTCTTATTCCTGCTCCCTATGGTCTCATCCAACCTAGGAGGGGCAACCCTAACCCATTTCTCAGGTGAATCCAACTACACATTGAGTCTTGGCACCCTACTTCCCTTTCTGTCACTTATCTACCAAAGCCACACTTTGGTTGCTCTGAGCCCCTTCACCTCCACAAATCAAGCCAGAATTATAGGGCCCACCAGGGAATCCAGCTGTATTTGATGGCACATACATGTTAAATGAAGAAAAATGTGTTGGCTCCATGAGAGAGAATTCATTGTTTACAGCTTGTCAGTAGACCTCTTCTGTTAGATTTCCCAAGGGTCCTTTTAAAGTGCAGTGTAATACTGACACATGAAGAGTTATCATTCTTCAATAAACAGGACATTTCATAGGAATAATTTATAATCTAGTCCTCTTAAATAGAAGCTTCCTTTTAAAGACATCAAGGGCTTACACCTAAGCATTTTATTTAAATGATTCATTTGTTTTAATCTGTTGTCAATCGGATCTTGTTTGTGTTCTCAGTGGGTAATCCCATAATTGATATTGATTACGTTTTTGTGATTGTCCTGTTGTGTTGCAGTTTAAAGACTCATCTTTCTCTCTGTTGTCAAATTACAATCTTCACTGCAGACCACTTCATCCTAATAGAACAGCTTTTATCCCTGGCTTAAATAGCTGTCTGAATGGCATAACAGGTTTCACTTTGCAATGTGGAAAATATGCCATAGCCATCTATCAAGTGGTCAAACCTTAGAAAATATTTATGTTAAAACATTTTTTTAAACTGAACTGAAAGACAAGATAGATGTCAGGGCACTTAACCTCCAGTATGCATGACATATTCATAAATACCTTACTTTCATCCTTAATGTAAATCTATGACCCAAAAGCCTCAATGTAGCATCTATTCCAGTGCCTGTGGCACTAGGCTGGGCTCTATTGGGACCAATAGCCTGGTCTTACTTTTTACAGAAATGTATGCATATAAATCTCATTTGAAAAAATAAATAAAACTGAAATATTATAGAGGAAATACAAGCATTAAAGGACAACTACCATTTGCCAGCTGGTTTGGCGTTGGTCTGAATATACAGACAGTATATACAGTTACATCACACAGGATAGTCTCTAGGTAAAATAGCGCATAATGCAGGAAGGAAATATTTCTGCCCCCCCAACTCGTCCTATGGTGCTGCTGCTGCCCCATACCGGTACGTGCCATGCCTTTACCTTAGCAGCACGAAGTCCCCCCTTCCCTTGATTGAGCCCAAGATGGGCGATAAGGGGCCTGTCTTATGGTCTGCACCACTAACAGTGGCCCTGACTCATCTGCAGAAAACAGGATGGCCAGGAATAGGGGGACTAAATGAGCCTCTGGACCAGTGGCTGGATTATCATCTTCAGCTCCTGTTCCAGAGGCTCTCGGGGTTTCTTAAGGGCACTGGACATTTATTGTTTGTCCTGAGCAGCCTTGAAGTTGATAATAGGGATTCCTGGGGCGCTTTAGATGTTACCTCATGTTATTCCAGTATCCCGCTCGATTTCGCACTTGAAGCCTTGAACTTTCACCTACAGGAATACTAAGAGCCCGATTCATAATAGCGGCAGGTAGCGACAGTTGAGCGACTGTAGCAGTATTTTCACAGCGCCCGCTAGTAGTCGCTGTGCTTGGCCATTGTTCGGTTGTTGATAGAGACTGAATCGGTGTGCAGTAATGTTGAATACGGGGTGACGAGTCGCTATTTGACAGGTTCCGCGATGTATGGGTGCGCATGATAGGGACTGGTCAGAGCGACCGGCTCCCACCATATTCATAAAAAAATCACGCTCAAAAAATTCTCGCGCTGTGAAATGCATGTTTAAACCCCAGAGCACTGGCGGCGATGTGTTAAAAGTAGTTTTTTAACCCCCAAACCACCATATTTTTGGAAACCAAAAAAAAAAAATGTTTAAAGAATTTAGTAATATGAATACAATAATATCAGACCTGTAATATCAATTCTGCACAATTTTTTTTTCCCTTAAAAAAAATTATCTAACATGGCAGAAGTGGTCACAGAATTTTTCACATTTAAAAAAAAAAAACATTAATAACAATTAATTATGAATATTTAAATATTGTTCCATTGAAATGCATTGGAGAGCGCCAGGTAGCGAGAGGTCATACCTGTCGCTGTTCAAGGTCGGATGCTGGCGCTGTGGGCTGAGGCTGGAATAATGATGAATGAGTGGCTATCTGGCGCTATCTCAGTCGCTAAGCAGGATCGGCTTGATAAATGTGTGATTGTGGTGGGGAGCCGGCGTTCTCGTGGCGGTGCCCCTCATTACCGGACGCTCACCAGTCAGCCCACCTTCATAAATAAGGGCCTAAATCTATCCTCAAGACCTCTGTGCCTTTATCATTATGACCACTGAATATCTGCTCAAGCACAATTATTTTGTGTCTGACTCCTTGTTTTACTTACAGATGAGACGGGCATCCATAGGTGCCCCTTTCTCATCGTTGATAGCAAACTTATATATGGGGTGGTGGAAGATATATGCTATTTATGGACACAGTAATCCCTATAGCAGTAACTTACGCACGTACTACAGATATATTGATGATTTGATTAGATTGTCATGGGGCCTGGAAAGTGATTTTGTATCATGTCTTAATGACCTAGACCTGCAATTTACTTCACAATTTCATTCAAGAGAGATAGATTTCCTTGATGTCAAGCTTAGAATTAATGTGCAGACTAACACCATTTTTACCTCCACCTATAGAAAGAATACAAAGGGGAAACAGTATCCTGTTTGGGAGCAGATGTCACCCCCCTCACTTGATCAGGGCGATCCCTGTAGGTTAGATATCAAGTGCTAAGCGCAATTGTACGCGAAAGGAGGATTTTGAAATAGAAGTTCCAGGATAGGGGATAGATTAAGACATTAACATGATTGGACCCTGAAAATGGCTAAAGCCATTGTAGATAGGAAAACAAGTATTCTTCCACCATCTGGTTTGGCTCCTTCGGTGAAAATAAGAGAGGGATTGCAGACTAAAAGGGTAGTAATCAGTACTCAAACAGACATATAAAACATATATGATTACTGTCCTTGAACCCACAACTAGAGGATGAAGTATCCCATGGAGTCAGAGTAGTCAGCAAAAGGTACCCAGTCTAGGGAGCATCTTATCACCTAGCTATCTTATCACCTAGCTCGGGGGTGCCCCGCTGTGTGAAACCCCCCAGAAACCCCTAAACCCCTACCCACTCCTCGATCCAGCGGCGCCCGCCGCCGCCTCCGGCGCGTCCCTCTAGCAGGACGCGCACCCGCGCCGGCCGTTTGTGAATGCAGCTATACCGTCATCATGTGGGATGTTTTTATATGCTCCCCAAAGTTCATAAACCAGGAAATCCGGGAAGACCTATAATCTCTGGTATTGGGACTTTGACTGAAAACCTGTCAGGCTGGGTGGAACATATCCTAAAACCTCTGGTCCGGGGGACACCAAGTTTTATTCAGGACACAACACATCTTCTCAATAGACTATCTGCAATTGGACCTTTACCAGAGGGAACCATCTTGGCCACCATGGACGTAGAGTCACTTTATACCAACATCGCACATGATGACGGTATAGCTGCTTGTGCAAGGTACCTGCAGGAACACAACCTACCTGCAGATGAGATCACCAAAATAATTCATTTCATCCTGACCCACAATTACTTCTGTTTCGGCCAAGATCTATACCTGCAGCAGATGGGTGTGGCAATGGGCTCAAGATTTGCACCACAATATGCAAATTTATTCATGGCAAAACTGGAAGAGGAGTTCCTATCACAATGCGCCACTAAACCAATAGCCTATTTTCGCTACATTGATGACATCCTAATCATCTGGTCTGCAAGCCAGGAAGACCTCATTGACTTCCACATGAATTTTAACGACTTCCATCCCACAATACGTTTGAAACTCACCCATTCACCAACAGAAATCAATTTCCTTGACACCACCATACGTGTTAAGGGAAAGGCCCTACAAACATCCATCTACCGGAAACCCACAGACCGACCTACATACCTTAACCATAACAGCTTCCACCCAAACCACAAGAGGTCCATCGTATTCAGCCAGGGAATCAGATACAACAGAATCTGTTCTGATACCATGGACAGAAACGCACATATGGACAATCTAAAAAGGGACTTTATTAGGCAGGGCTACAAACCATCAGAAACAGAGGCCCAGTTACAAAAAGCACTCCACATCCCCAGAGACGGACTCCTGCAGTACAAAGAATCCCAAAAGAAGAACCGTGTTCCTCTGGTTGTCACATACAATCCACGTCTGGAGATTCTAAGGAAAATTGCGAAGGAGCTCCAACCCCTTTTACACAGAAATGAGAGACTTTCTGAGATTTTCCCAGATCCTCCTCTGTTGGCATACAGACAACCTCCCAACCTCAGAAAACTCATTGTGAGGAGCTCCCTAAGTGACCCAGCACAAAATGGGACATGGCCTTGCCTGCAGAAAAGGTGTGAAACCTGTGCACACATCTACACCACTGACAGAATAAAGACACCAGGTATGCAACATGATTACAAAATACAGGGTAATTTTACATGCAAATCCCCTAATGTAGTATACCTGATCATGTGTGTGCAGTGCCCCTCAGCATGTTACATCGGGCAGACAGGACAAGCGCTAAGAAAGCGACTGAATCTGCACAGGTTCACAATCAAAAATAATAAAACTGATGTGCCTGTTGCAGCCCATTTCTGCAGACCAGGCCATGGACTATGTGACCTCAAACTCACAGTGCTCAAAGGGGGTTTCCGCTCACAAAAGGAGAGATTGGAATGGGAGTGCAAATGCATCCAAATCTTTAAATCGATGGACTGTGGGCTAAACAGGGACAATAATTTTATGTGTCATTATGACATGGATTGAATAGACAAGACTCATCACAAGGCCTGATATTAAACAGACTGTCGGGCCTGGTGTGAGAGCAATAAAAATTCCACACACTTTCTCGCCCCCTCTCATTCTTATCAGCCCACCATTAATTGTTATAATCCCCCTGATCCTTATCTCACAGTATACGATTTTACGACTTAGCTATTTTTCATGTGTGTCAGTGTAAAAACAATTGTCACTTCTTTGTAGTTGTTTGTATAAATGTGTGTCTAAGTTACAGATCTGTATTATGCCTGAAGAAGAAGCTTGAACAGCTTCGAAAGCTTGCATTTTCAATCTAAATGAGTTAGCCAATAAATGGTATTACCTTAACCTTGGATTTCCATTGATTCATCTAGAAACAGAGGCTGAAGTGCACGTTTATGTAGCGCTGTTCATGCCGACCAGTGGGCACCCGCAAATGACATGATAAACCAGGTGAGCAATGCAATCAGTTAATTATACCATTTATTGTATGTACTATTTGTACCGGTGCATTAAGATCACACTTTATCCATGAATAAGGCCTCATTTGGACGTCAGAAATCCGTAGGATAACACTCATGCTTTGCTCAGGTCCCGTTCTATGCTGTTTTAATGCCTCTTTGTTTATGTGATGTTTTAAACAGGATTCAATAAATGTGGAAGATTTTAAGAAGTTGCCAGCTAAACACTTTTTTCTATTTGAATTTCCTAAGGAGATATGGCCTGATGCAGAGCCTCCCCTGAACTGACCTTAAAACCTTCCGATTGTCCGGGGGTCCCGTTTGAATCGTGGCTCAAATGTGATGCAGAGCCTCCGTCGGAATGGGTCCCTAACTGATCCGTAAATTTATCTCGGGAAGTTTTTTTTTTCTCTCTCGGGAGCATGCAATTTGATTGTGGCTTCCGTTCACGTTCACACGGGTGTTCCGTTTTTTCCTCCTTTTTCCTTGTTTTTTTAATGTACCTGCTTGCCTTCCGTCTCATTTTTCACACCAATTTTGTAGTTTTTGCCAAGTATACTTACATCTCCATGGATTTCCTGTTGTCAATCTGGGTCCACGCCAGCGCACATCTCTAAACCTCCATGTAAATGTACATATGCCACAAACTGGCACTTTGACACATACCTAAATTTAAGCTTAAATTATTTT
This sequence comes from Gastrophryne carolinensis, assembly GCA_027917425.1. Lineage (NCBI taxonomy): Eukaryota > Metazoa > Chordata > Amphibia > Anura > Microhylidae > Gastrophryne > Gastrophryne carolinensis. The sequence goes on from CM051235.1 coordinate 576,313,659, forward strand.
TGGTTTATTTTTCCTTGTATTTAGATTCCCAGATTTGTGCCACTTGTGGTCCAAAACCGGGTAATGACCTGACCCACCGTTGACCTGAGGCAATATTGTTAAGAGAATATGAGAATTCCAAATGTTTTTTTGGGCTGGTTGATAGATTGACCCCCTATCTCTGTCAGAGAAACCAATTTGCTACAAGGGAGTTTTTGGACTACCTCCTTTGTTGCCCTGAGGGCTTGTGGGGGTTCAGTAGTAATCACCACGCCATATTTCAATAGCAAAGCATGATTAAGTGGGCCTAATATGCAAAAAGTGTGTGACAAAAGGTTTATTGCTTTCTATTAAAAAACAAATGACATATTACAATGCATAACGCCCTACAGAAGTAGGTAACATACAATACACAAAGTCATCACCGGTTTAGGTTAAAAATACAATGATTTTTTTGGCTTGCAACATCTAGTAGGGTATACTAGTTTCGCCGAAGGTGGCTTCGTCAGTACCCATTACGCTAGATATATTTGACTATATACAAAAAATACAAATAATTAGATTGCTGTCAACACACAATAATCTTATTTACAGTAGATTGATTAAATTCATGTGGCACAAAAAATATATTAGATATCCAAAATCTTACTATTACATGAAAACAAGGAAAAAAGAGAAAGAAAGAAAAAGAGGGATATTTACCTGGGATTAGGAAGACTGATGCTCACTGTATGCTCATATGACCAATTCCATTATACAATCATCAATATAAAAACCGGCCTTTCTTTAGTGATGGAAATATTGGAGAAAGGTTGTCCAATGACTAGTTAATTGTCAGACTGGCATGGCCACTGTAAAAAACATGATGATGTATCGAAGAACTATTTTAGTATATGTATTTACATTTTGTTTTAAAGCTAGTAATAAAGGAAAACCCCTTAGCCTGTTTAGCCAGTGTCACCGTCACCAAAGAATGCAGAAGGTTTGAGATGGTCACCAGGACAGGAGGAACGTCCTAAGATAAAGGACTGAATGATTGGGATAATTTTTGAGAAGGGACCACCACCTGAAAAGCTAGAAATACATCATAATACCTTAAGTCGATTCCATGAAATAAGCCATACCCCTGTATGCTTCGGGTATAGAAAACGGGGAGGCTCAGATTTCTCCCCCGTGTGGTTAATGCCACATATATATGGTATATCTGTAAAGACCTTTAAATGGTCACTACAAAATCATGGAACCGTGAGGCATAAGTGTAGCATTTAACTTAGACGATTTGGGCTGGCTAACCTTAAAAGTATTCGTTGAGAGCAACCTCCGTGTCCCAGAGCGGATGCCTGTGTTGTGGGAGAGAGCGCCTGTTCCTTGCCTTTAATGCTTACCTGAATCTCTTTTCGGAATCTGTGTTTTCTTCTCCTTCTTCTTGCTATTCCTTGTCCCATATCCTTACCTTTTGGGACATGTAACAGTATGATGTTGTTGTGATAACTAGGGATGAGCGAATCGATCCGGACGAACCCGGATTCGATCCGAATTTCAGGAAAAATTCGATTCGGATCGAATCCGAATTTCCCCGCGATTCGATCACTCGAAGTTTTCCTTTAACATCCATTCATTTACATTTACAGGCATTCTAAGATGGCGGACGGGACATGTCTGGACATGTATCCCGCGCCAGTGCAAGCTGGGGCAGTCACATGCAGCCTATCAGCAGCCAGCAAGCCCGGTGACGTCACAGCGGTATTTAACGGCGGCCATCTTGCTTTTCCTCATTTCTCTATTGCATTCGTGAGAGACAGGACGCTGTGTAGCTGAGGCAGTTAGACAGGCAGGGACAGACAGGGACAGACAGGGACAGGCTGGAGACAGGCAGGAGACAGACAGGAGACAGACAGAAAGCCAGGGAAAGGTAGGAAAAACGGAGGCTGTCACAGGGAGATTTTTTTTTTTTTTTCATCCAGCCTGAGTGTTACTAGCTGGCTGACAGGCTTTGTTAGCGTTTTCAGGCTGCTTATAGTAACTAACTGTGCATATATACTGAACTGATCTTAAGTCTGCTGTGAGGCATCCCATTCTGTGACTAAAGCAGCCTCTGTTTAAGACCATATAAGCATTTGCTCTTATCATATTTGAAATTAGGCCTGATAAAGACACTTTTGCTGGGCATAGCACTACTGGACCCTGCCAGGTCCACTTCTGTTGGGGCATCCCATTCTGTGACTAAAGCAGCCTCTGTTTAAGACCATATAACCATTTGCTCTTATCATATTTGAAATTAGGCCTGATAAAGACACTTTTGCTGGGCATAGCACTACTGGACCCTGCCAGGTCCACTTCTGTTGGGGCATCCCATTCTGTGACTACAGCAGCCTCTGTTTAAGACCGTATAACCATTTTCACTTATCATATTTGAAATTAGGCCTGATAAAGACACTTTTGCTGGGCATAGCACTACTGGACCCTGCCAGGTCCATTCCTGTTGGGGCATCCCATTCTGTGACTAAAGCAGCCTCTGTTTAAGACCATATAAGCATTTGCTCTTATCATATTTGAAATTAGGCCTGATAAAGACACTTTTGCTGGGCATAGCACTACTGGACCCTGCCAGGTCCACTTCTGTTGGGGCATCCCATTCTGTGACTAAAGCAGCCTCTGTTTAAGACCATATAAGCATTTGCTCTTATCATATTTGAAATTAGGCCTGATAAAGACACTTTTGCTGGGCATAGCACTACTGGACCCTGCCAGGTCCACTTCTGTTGGGGCATCCCATTCTGTGACTACAGCAGCCTCTGTTTAAGACCGTATAACCATTTTCACTTATCATATTTGAAATTAGGCCTGATAAAGACACTTTTGCTGGGCAAAGCACTACTGGACCCTGCCAGGTCCATTCCTGTTGGGGCATCCCATTCTGTGACTAAAGCAGCCTCTGTTTAAGACCATATAAGCATTTGCTCTTATCATATTTGAAATTAGGCCTGATAAAGACACTTTTGCTGGGCATAGCACTACTGGACCCTGCCAGGTCCACTTCTGTTGGGGCATCCCATTCTGTGACTACAGCAGCCTCTGTTTAAGACCGTATAACCATTTTCACTTATCATATTTGAAATTAGGCCTGATAAAGACACTTTTGCTGGGCAAAGCACTACTGGACCCTGCCAGGTCCATTCCTGTTGGGGCATCCCATTCTGTGACTAAAGCAGCCTCTGTTTAAGACCATATAAGCATTTGCTCTTATCATATTTGAAATTAGGCCTGATAAAGACACTTTTGCTGGGCATAGCACTACTGGACCCTGCCAGGTCCACTTCTGTTGGGGCATCCCATTCTGTGACTAAAGCAGCCTCTGTTTAAGACCATATAACCATTTGCTCTTATCATATTTGAAATTAGGCCTGATAAAGACACTTTTGCTGGGCATAGCACTACTGGACCCTGCCAGGTCCACTTCTGTTGGGGCATCCCATTCTGTGACTAAAGCAGCCTCTGTTTAAGACCATATAACCATTTGCTCTTATCATATTTGAAATTAGGCCTGATAAAGACACTTTTGCTGGGCAAAGCACTACTGGACCCTGCCAGGTCCATTCCTGTTGGGGCATCCCATTCTGTGACTAAAGCAGCCTCTGTTTAAGACCATATAAGCATTTGCTCTTATCATATTTGAAATTAGGCCTGATAAAGACACTTTTGCTGGGCATAGCACTACTGGACCCTGCCAGGTCCACTTCTGTTGGGGCATCCCATTCTGTGACTAAAGCAGCCTCTGTTTAAGACCATATAACCATTTGCTCTTATCATATTTGAAATTAGGCCTGATAAAGACACTTTTGCTGGGCATAGCACTACTGGACCCTGCCAGGTCCACTTCTGTTGGGGCATCCCATTCTGTGACTAAAGCAGCCTCTGTTTAAGACCATATAACCATTTGCTCTTATCATATTTGAAATTAGGCCTGATAAAGACACTTTTGCTGGGCAAAGCACTACTGGACCCTGCCAGGTCCATTCCTGTTGGGGCATCCCATTCTGTGACTAAAGCAGCCTCTGTTTAAGACCATATAAGCATTTGCTCTTATCATATTTGAAATTAGGCCTGATAAAGACACTTTTGCTGGGCATAGCACTACTGGACCCTGCCAGGTCCACTTCTGTTGGGGCATCCCATTCTGTGACTACAGCAGCCTCTGTTTAAGACCGTATAACCATTTTCACTTATCATATTTGAAATTAGGCCTGATAAAGACACTTTTGCTGGGCAAAGCACTACTGGACCCTGCCAGGTCCATTCCTGTTGGGGCATCCCATTCTGTGACTAAAGCAGCCTCGGTTTAAGACCATATAACCATTTGCTCTTATCATATTTGAAATTAGGCCTGATAAAGACACTTTTGCTGGGCATAGCACTACTGGACCCTGCCAGGTCCACTTCTGTTGGGGCATCCCATTCTGTGACTAAAGCAGCCTCTGTTTAAGACCATATAAGCATTTGCTCTTATCATATTTGAAATTAGGCCTGATAAAGACACTTTTGCTGGGCAAAGCACTACTGGACCCTGCCAGGTCCATTCCTGTTGGGGCATCCCATTCTGTGACTAAACAGCCTCTGTTTAAGACCATATAAGCATTTGCTCTTATCATATTTGAAATTAGGCCTGATAAAGACACTTTTGCTGGGCAAAGCACTACTGGACCCTGCCAGGTCCATTCCTGTTGGGGCATCCCATTCTGTGACTAAAGCAGCCTCTGTTTAAGACCATATAAGCATTTGCTCTTATCATATTTGAAATTAGGCCTGATAAAGACACTTTTGCTGGGCATAGCACTACTGGACCCTGCCAGGTCCACTTCTGTTGGGGCATCCCATTCTGTGACTAAAGCAGCCTCTGTTTAAGACCATATAACCATTTGCTCTTATCATATTTGAAATTAGGCCTGATAAAGACACTTTTGCTGGGCATAGCACTACTGGACCCTGCCAGGTCCATTCCTGTTGGGGCATCCCATTCTGTGACTAAAGCAGCCTCGGTTTAAGACCATATAACCATTTGCTCTTATCATATTTGAAATTAGGCCTGATAAAGACACTTTTGCTGGGCAAAGCACTACTGGACCCTGCCAGGTCCATTCCTGTTGGGGCATCCCATTCTGTGACTAAAGCAGCCTCTGTTTAAGACCATATAAGCATTTGCTCTTATCATATTTGAAATTAGGCCTGATAAAGACACTTTTGCTGGGCATAGCACTACTGGACCCTGCCAGGTCCACTTCTGTTGGGGCATCCCATTCTGTGACTAAAGCAGCCTCTGTTTAAGACCATATAACCATTTGCTCTTATCATATTTGAAATTAGGCCTGATAAAGACACTTTTGCTGGGCATAGCACTACTGGACCCTGCCAGGTCCACTTCTGTTGGGGCATCCCATTCTGTGACTAAAGCAGCCTCTGTTTAAGACCATATAACCATTTGCTCTTATCATATTTGAAATTAGGCCTGATAAAGACACTTTTGCTGGGCAAAGCACTACTGGACCCTGCCAGGTCCATTCCTGTTGGGGCATCCCATTCTGTGACTAAAGCAGCCTCTGTTTAAGACCATATAAGCATTTGCTCTTATCATATTTGAAATTAGGCCTGATAAAGACACTTTTGCTGGGCATAGCACTACTGGACCCTGCCAGGTCCACTTCTGTTGGGGCATCCCATTCTGTGACTACAGCAGCCTCTGTTTAAGACCGTATAACCATTTTCACTTATCATATTTGAAATTAGGCCTGATAAAGACACTTTTGCTGGGCAAAGCACTACTGGACCCTGCCAGGTCCATTCCTGTTGGGGCATCCCATTCTGTGACTAAAGCAGCCTCTGTTTAAGACCATATAACCATTTGCTCTTATCATATTTGAAATTAGGCCTGATAAAGACACTTTTGCTGGGCATAGCACTACTGGACCCTGCCAGGTCCACTTCTGTTGGGGCATCCCATTCTGTGACTAAAGCAGCCTCTGTTTAAGACCATATAAGCATTTGCTCTTATCATATTTGAAATTAGGCCTGATAAAGACACTTTTGCTGGGCAAAGCACTACTGGACCCTGCCAGGTCCATTCCTGTTGGGGCATCCCATTCTGTGACTAAAGCAGCCTCTGTTTAAGACCATATAAGCATTTGCTCTTATCATATTTGAAATTAGGCCTGATAAAGACACTTTTGCTGGGCAAAGCACTACTGGACCCTGCCAGGTCCATTCCTGTTGGGGCATCCCATTCTGTGACTAAAGCAGCCTCTGTTTAAGACCATATAACCATTTGCTCTTATCATATTTGAAATTAGGCCTGATAAAGACACTTTTGCTGGGCATAGCACTACTGGACCCTGCCAGGTCCACTTCTGTTGGGGCATCCCATTCTGTGACTAAAGCAGCCTCTGTTTAAGACCATATAAGCATTTGCTCTTATCATATTTGAAATTAGGCCTGATAAAGACACTTTTGCTGGGCAAAGCACTACTGGACCCTGCCAGGTCCATTCCTGTTGGGGCATCCCATTCTGTGACTAAAGCAGCCTCTGTTTAAGACCATATAAGCATTTGCTCTTATCATATTTGAAATTAGGCCTGATAAAGACACTTTTGCTGGGCAAAGCACTACTGGACCCTGCCAGGTCCATTCCTGTTGGGGCATCCCATTCTGTGACTAAAGCAGCCTCTGTTTAAGACCGTATAAGCATTTGCTCTTATCATATTTGAAATTAGCCTGATAAAGACACTTTTGCTGGGCATAGTACTACTGGATCTTTTTTGGGGGGCATCCCATTCTGTGACTAAAGCAGCCTCTGTTTAAGACCGTATAAGCATTTGCTCTTATCATATTTGAAATTAGCCTGATAAAGACACTTTTGCTGGGCATAGCACTACTTGTCCCTGCCAGGGCATCCCATTCTGTGACTAAAGCAGCCTCTGTTTAAGACCATATAAGCATTTGCTCTTATCATATTTGAAATTAGCCTGATAAAGACACTTTTGCTGGGCATAGTACTACTGGATCTTTTTTGGGGGCATCCCATTCTGTGACTAAAGCAGCCTCTGTTTAAGACCATATAAGCATTTGCTCTTATTATATTTATATTATAAGACACTTTTGCTGGGCATAGGCTTACTGCTGCCTGCCAGGTGCACTTCTGTTGAGGCATCCCATTCTGTAACATAGCATACCCCTCTTTATTTACACTAAGCAGCTCTCTTATTTACACTAAGCAGGCCTGTTGGAGGCTGAGTGTTACTGCTCACTTTTGGTGTGCATTATATTCTGTTTCATATAGACCCACCGCTGCCCGGGGGATCTTAAAATATCACCTACTCCCACGCCAGTTAGACTATGTCGGGCAGACAAGTGCCTGGAAGTGAAAAGAGGAGTGGCAGAGGCCAAGATTCCGCAGGCAGAGCTCGCATCAGACTGGGGGCCAGTAGCAGCAGGAGTCACGCTGAGAGACCTAATCTGCCAGTATCTGCTAGCGGTCGGGTCTCCACCAGTAACGCATCTGCCGTGGTAGATTGGTTGACGCGCTCATCAACAACATCATCACAACTTACGTCTGAGACCCCCAGTCTAGGGTCGGTAGGTTCCTCTGACACAACCCTGAGTTGGCATGCCCCGAGAGCAGTCCCTGTCCTCCCATTGCCTCTGTCCTACGCCGTTCCCTCCCCCAGCGACGTATCCTATGCTTTGGGTTCAGCTCCACTCTTTAGTGAGGAGGACCATCAGATAGAGGACAGTCAGCAGCTACTGCCCAGCCAAGAAATGGAGGTGGCTTCTCTAGCTAGGCAGACAGATAGTGATGTGGACAGTGTCGTGGGTGCTGCGAGCGTTCCAGCTCCTGCGCCAGACACTGTTGACGAATCCACGAACATCAGTGACGTACAGCCACAACTCGGTGATGATGATGATGACGATGAAGCCGATCGCACTTGGGAGCCGGGTGATGAAGGGGCTTCATCGTCATCATCAGGAGAAGAGGGGCGCAGGTTGCCCCGGAGTCAGCAGCTGAGGCAGCAAGGTGGTAGCAGTCAGCATGGGGGCACAATTCCAAAGGCTGGAGCCGGCCGGGGCCGGGGCCGGGGTAGAGCACCTGCTGTGCGGCAGTCTACCTTATCGGGAGGTAGTGGAGCAGGGGTTCCTGGAGTTGGCAACAGCAGCAGTGAATCAGTGAGGCCAGGGGGTGGGAAAAGTAGCTACTCGGCAGTGTGGCAGTTTTTCCTGAGGCATCCGCAGGAGGGTAACATGGCCACATGCAAGATATGTAGGCAAAAGGTGAAGCGTGGCCAGGGTCCAAATGTTGGCACCACGGCCCTGCGTCAACATATGATGCGTCACCATAAAACGACCTGGGAGAACCGAGGCTCCCAAGGGGTGGTCCAGTCTGCTTCCTCACCAAGTGAGCTCCCAATTTCTGCCAGCCAAGGCTCCAGCACCTCAGCCGAAGGCAGCTGTGCGTCATACCCATCCTCTGTCGCTCCTGCTCCTCCTCCTCCTCCTCCAAGTCATGCATCCCGCCAGCAATCCATCAGCGAAGCCATGTCCAAGAGACAGCAGTATGCGCCCACTCATCCTACGGCGCAGAAGCTGAATGTGCTCCTGTCCAAGTTGCTGGTGCTGCAGTCGCTCCCTTTTCAGGTGGTGGAATCTGCACCTTTCAGAGAACTGATGGCTTGTGCCGAGCCGAGGTGGAGAGTCCCAAGCCGTCATTTCTTTGCCAAGAAGGCAGTACCAGCGCTGCACACTTTTGTTGAACAGAAGGTGGGCCAGTCCTTGAGCCTGTCGGTGTGTAGCAAAATACATGGCAGCGCCGACATCTGGAGCTGTAACTACGGTCAGGGGCAGTACATGTCGTTTACGGCCCACTGGGTGAATGTGGTCCCTTTGCAGCAGCAACTTGGACAGGTCACGCCGCTTCGGCCTCCGCGCTCTCTGCCCATTGGGCCTGTGACACCGTGCGACTCGGCCTCCTCATCCTCCGCCATCTCCTCACCCTCCACTGTAGGCTCAAGTCTCAGTGCCCCTCCAGTCTACCATGTGTGCAGGGCACGGAGGTGTCACGCAGTGCTTCACATGGTTTGTCTTGGCGAACGGAGTCACACAGGGGAGGAACTGCTTAAATGTATTCATCAGGAAATCCAAACATGGCTTACTCCGAGAAAACTTAAAATGGGAATCATGGTTACCGACAATGGGAAGAACATTTTGTCTGCGCTGCGCCAAGGAAGCCTGACCCATGCCCCCTGCATGGCTCACGTCTTCAATCTGGTTGTCAAGCGGTTTCTGAAGTGTTCCCCCCATCTGCAGGACATCCTAACAACTTCACGGAAACTTTGCATGCACTTCAGCCACTCCTACACCGCCAAACACACCCTTCTTGAGCTACAGCGTCAGAATGGTATCCCCCAACATAGTCTGATTTGCGATGTTTCCACCCGTTGGAATTCCACCCTTCACATGTTGGACCGATTATATGAACAGAGAAAAGCCATCACGGATTTCCTGATGATCCAAGCAGATAGGGGGACTCCCCTGTGTAACTTCAATGTCAACCAGTGGCAGCTCATACGTGACACCTGCCGTTTGCTCAGGCCCTTTGAGGAAGCCACTTTATTTGTCAGTCGGCAGGATTACGGGATGAACGACGTGATTCCACTGCTTCATGTACTACAGCACATGTTGGAAACCATGGCTGGTCAGGGCACTGGAGACATGGCGTTTACATCTTACGGCCACATGAACCCCGTTGGAGCTGAACTGGAGGAGGAGGAGGAGGAAGAGGAGGAGGAGGAGTTGCCCAGCGAAACACAGTTTAGGCTTGGCGAAATGGCTGGTTTATCTAGTCAGCGGACAGGAGAGGAGGAGCAGGAGCAGCCAGAGGAGCTAGAGGTTTTTGAGGAAGGAGAGACAGAGGACCCGGGCACACCGTGGCAGTATGCAGTGGAGATGGAGACAGGTAGTCCATCCGAGTCACTTGCGCAAATGGCACGAAGCATGCTCACATGCTTGCGTAGTGACCCCAGAATTGTTTCCATCTGTCGGCGGGATGACTTCTGGCTGTCCACCTTATTGGACCCTCGCTTCCGGCACAAAATGGGGGCATTTTTTAAACCCACCGAGAGGGAGGACAAACTCAACTACTACAAAGACATTCTACGTAGGCAGTTGGCCGATGCCTATCTGCGCCATGGTCCATACTCTCGCAGGTCTGACTCGAGGGGACCTCTGCGCTCACCTTCCACTGCCATGGCCGCTGGGGGGGTTGGCAGCAGCAGCAGCAGAAGCTCCATCAGCAGCAGCAGCCTCAGTCTTCAGTCGCTAATGAGTAGCTTTCTACACCCGCATAGTGAGGCTACTCATGAGCAGCAGGAAGACCTGGAGCAGGACCTGAACCAGCAGGTCATGTCATACTTTGACATGACCATGCCAACACACCTTGAGGATCCGCTGGACTTCTGGGCAGCCAAACTTGATTTGTGGCCGCAACTAGCAGAGTTTGCCCTGGAAAAGCTGTCCTGCCCGGCAAGTAGCGTGCCATCTGAGCGGGTGTTTAGTGCGGCGGGGGCCATAGTTACGGCGAGGAGAACTCGTCTGTCAACTAAAAATGTGGAGAGACTCACCTTTGTCAAAATGAATCAGGGATGGATCAGCCAGGATTTCCACCCACCAATGCCTGATGCATGCGACTAGATTCAGCATGGTGCCACGTTTTACACTTTCCAAATGGTGCAAAACATATTTATGTCTTTAGGCCATTTTTTGGGCTCCTGCTGCTGCTACTGTCAACTCCTGCCAACTCCAGGGTGTGATTCATCCAATTTTTGGGCTCCTGAAGCCAACTCCAGTGTATATTTGGGCTCCTGCTGCTGCTGCTGTCAACTCCTGCCAACTCCAGGGTGTGATTCATCCAATTTTTGGGCTCCTGAAGCCAACTCCAGTGTATATTTGGGCTCCTGCTGCTGCTACTGTCAACTCCTGCCAACTCCAGGGTGTGATTCATCCAATTTTTGGGCTCCTGAAGCCAACTCCAGTGTATATTTGGGCTCCTGCTGCTGCTACTGTCAACTCCTGCCAACTCCAGGGTGTGATTCATCCAATTTTTGGGCTCCTGAGGCCAACTCCAGTGTATATTTGGGCTCCTGCTGCTGCTGCTGCCAACTTCTGCCAACTCCAGGGTGTGATTCATCCAATTTTTGGGCTCCTCAAGCCAACTCCAGTGTATATTTGGGCTCCTGCTGCTGCTACTGTCAACTCCTGCCAACTCCAGGGTGTGATTCATCCAATTTTTGGGCTCCTGAAGCCAACTCCAGTGTATATTTGGGCTCCTGCTGCTGCTACTGTCAACTCCTGCCAACTCCAGGGTGTGATTCATCCAATTTTTGGGCTCCTGAAGCCAACTCCAGTGTATATTTGGGCTCCTGCTGCTGCTGCTGCCAACTTCTGCCAACTCCAGGGTGTGATTCATCCAATTTTTGGGCTCCTGAAGCCAACCCCAGGGTCTCTTTAAAGTAATGTTTGGGCTCCTGCTGCTGCTGCCAACTCCAGGGTGTGATTCATCCAATTTTTGGGCTCCTGAGGCCAACTCCAGTGTATATTTGGGCTCCTGCTGCTGCTGCTGTCAACTCCTGCCAACTCCAGGGTGTGATTCATCCAATTTTTGGGCTCCTGAAGCCAACCCCAGGGTCTCTTTAAAGTAATGTTTGGGCTCCTGCTGCTGCTGCCAACTCCAGGGTGTGATTCATCCAATTTTTGGGCTCCTGAGGCCAACTCCAGTGTATATTTGGGCTCCTGCTGCTGCTGCTGTCAACTCCTGCCAACTCCAGGGTGTGATTCATCCAATTTTTGGGCTCCTGAAGCCAACTCCAGTGTATATTTGGGCTCCTGCTGCTGCTACTGTCAACTCCTGCCAACTCCAGGGTGTGATTCATCCAATTTTTGGGCTCCTGAAGCCAACTCCAGTGTATATTTGGGCTCCTGCTGCTGCTACTGTCAACTCCTGCCAACTCCAGGGTGTGATTCATCCAATTTTTGGGCTCCTGAAGCCAACTCCAGTGTATATTTGGGCTCCTGCTGCTGCTACTGTCAACTCCTGCCAACTCCAGGGTGTGATTCATCCAATTTTTGGGCTCCTGAAGCCAACTCCAGTGTATATTTGGGCTCCTGCTGCTGCTGCTGCCAACTTCTGCCAACTCCAGGGTGTGATTCATCCAATTTTTGGGCTCCTGAAGCCAACTCCAGTGTATATTTGGGCTCCTGCTGCTGCTACTGTCAACTCCTGCCAACTCCAGGGTGTGATTCATCCAATTTTTGGGCTCCTGAAGCCAACTCCAGTGTATATTTGGGCTCCTGCTGCTGCTACTGTCAACTTCTGCCAACTCCAGGGTGTGATTCATCCAATTTTTGGGCTCCTGAGGCCAACTCCAGTGTATATTTGGGCTCCTGCTGCTGCTGCTGTCAACTCCTGCCAACTCCAGGGTGTGATTCATCCAATTTTTGGGCTCCTGAAGCCAACTCCAGTGTATATTTGGGCTCCTGCTGCTGCTACTGTCAACTCCTGCCAACTCCAGGGTGTGATTCATCCAATTTTTGGGCTCCTGAAGCCAACTCCAGTGTATATTTGGGCTCCTGCTGCTGCTACTGTCAACTCCTGCCAACTCCAGGGTGTGATTCATCCAATTTTTGGGCTCCTGAAGCCAACTCCAGTGTATATTTGGGCTCCTGCTGCTGCTGCTGCCAACTTCTGCCAACTCCAGGGTGTGATTCATCCAATTTTTGGGCTCCTGAGGCCAACTCCAGTGTATATTTGGGCTCCTGCTGCTGCTGCTGTCAACTCCTGCCAACTCCAGGGTGTGATTTATCCAATTTTTGGGCTCCTGAAGCCAACTCCAGTGTATATTTGGGCTCCTGCTGCTGCTACTGTCAACTCCTGCCAACTCCAGGGTGTGATTCATCCAATTTTTGGGCTCCTGAAGCCAACTCCAGTGTATATTTGGGCTCCTGCTGCTGCTACTGTCAACTCCTGCCAACTCCAGGGTGTGATTCATCCAATTTTTGGGCTCCTCAAGCCAACTCCAGTGTATATTTGGGCTCCTGCTGCTGCTACTGTCAACTCCTGCCAACTCCAGGGTGTGATTCATCCAATTTTTGGGCTCCTGAAGCCAACTCCAGTGTATATTTGGGCTCCTGCTGCTGCTGCTGCCAACTTCTGCCAACTCCAGGGTGTGATTCATCCAATTTTTGGGCTCCTGAAGCCAACTCCAGTGTATATTTGGGCTCCTGCTGCTGCTGCTGCCAACTTCTGCCAACTCCAGGGTGTGATTCATCCAATTTTTGGGCTCCTGAAGCCAACTCCAGTGTATATTTGGGCTCCTGCTGCTGCTACTGTCAACTCCTGCCAACTCCAGGGTGTGATTCATCCAATTTTTGGGCTCCTGAAGCCAACTCCAGTGTATATTTGGGCTCCTGCTGCTGCTACTGTCAACTTCTGCCAACTCCAGGGTGTGATTCATCCAATTTTTGGGCTCCTGAAGCCAACCCCAGGGTCTCTTTAAAGTAATGTTTGGGCTCCTGCTGCTGCTGCCAACTCCAGGGTGTGATTCATCCAATTTTTGGGCTCCTGAGGCCAACTCCAGTGTATATTTGGGCTCCTGCTGCTGCTGCTGCCAACTTCTGCCAACTCCAGGGTGTGATTCATCCAATTTTTGGGCTCCTGAAGCCAACCCCAGGGTCTCTTTAAAGTAATGTTTGGGCTCCTGCTGCTGCTGCCAACTCCAGGGTGTGATTCATCCAATTTTTGGGCTCCTGAGGCCAACTCCAGTGTATATTTGGGCTCCTGCTGCTGCTGCTGCCAACTTCTGCCAACTCCAGGGTGTGATTCATCCAATTTTTGGGCTCCTGAAGCCAACTCCAGTGTATATTTGGGCTTCTGCTGCTGCTGCCAACTTCTGCCAACTCCAGGGTGTGATTCATCCAATTTTTGGGCTCCTGAAGCCAACTCCAGTGTATATTTGGGCTCCTGCTGCTGCTACTGTCAACTCCTGCCAACTCCAGGGTGTGATTCATCCAATTTTTGGGCTCCTGAAGCCAACTCCAGTGTATATTTGGGCTCCTGCTGCTGCTGCTGCCAACTTCTGCCAACTCCAGGGTGTGATTCATCCAATTTTTGGGCTCCTGAGGCCAACTCCAGTGTATATTTGGGCTCCTGCTGCTGCTGCTGTCAACTCCTGCCAACTCCAGGGTGTGATTCATCCAATTTTTGGGCTCCTGAAGCCAACTCCAGTGTATATTTGGGCTCCTGCTGCTGCTGCTGCCAACTTCTGCCAACTCCAGGGTGTGATTCATCCAATTTTTGGGCTCCTGAGGCCAACTCCAGTGTATATTTGGGCTCCTGCTGCTGCTGCTGTCAACTCCTGCCAACTCCAGGGTGTGATTCATCCAATTTTTGGGCTCCTGAAGCCAACTCCAGTGTATATTTGGGCTCCTGCTGCTGCTACTGTCAACTCCTGCCAACTCCAGGGTGTGATTCATCCAATTTTTGGGCTCCTGAAGCCAACTCCAGTGTATATTTGGGCTCCTGCTGCTGCTACTGTCAACTCCTGCCAACTCCAGGGTGTGATTCATCCAATTTTTGGGCTCCTGAAGCCAACTCCAGTGTATATTTGGGCTCCTGCTGCTGCTGCTGCCAACTTCTGCCAACTCCAGGGTGTGATTCATCCAATTTTTGGGCTCCTGAGGCCAACTCCAGTGTATATTTGGGCTCCTGCTGCTGCTGCTGTCAACTCCTGCCAACTCCAGGGTGTGATTCATCCAATTTTTGGGCTCCTGAAGCCAACTCCAGTGTATATTTGGGCTCCTGCTGCTGCTACTGTCAACTCCTGCCAACTCCAGGGTGTGATTCATCCAATTTTTGGGCTCCTGAAGCCAACTCCAGTGTATATTTGGGCTCCTGCTGCTGCTACTGTCAACTCCTGCCAACTCCAGGGTGTGATTCATCCAATTTTTGGGCTCCTGAAGCCAACTCCAGTGTATATTTGGGCTCCTGCTGCTGCTACTGTCAACTCCTGCCAACTCCAGGGTGTGATTCATCCAATTTTTGGGCTCCTGAAGCCAACTCCAGTGTATATTTGGGCTCCTGCTGCTGCTGCTGCCAACTTCTGCCAACTCCAGGGTGTGATTCATCCAATTTTTGGGCTCCTGAGGCCAACTCCAGTGTATATTTGGGCTCCTGCTGCTGCTGCTGTCAACTCCTGCCAACTCCAGGGTGTGATTCATCCAATTTTTGGGCTCCTGAGGCCAACTCCAGTGTATATTTGGGCTCCTGCTGCTGCTGCTGCCAACTTCTGCCAACTCCAGGGTGTGATTCATCCAATTTTTGGGCTCCTGAAGCCAACTCCAGTGTATATTTGGGCTCCTGCTGCTGCTGCTGCCAACTTCTGCCAACTCCAGGGTGTGATTCATCCAATTTTTGGGCTCCTGAAGCCAACTCCAGTGTATATTTGGGCTCCTGCTGCTGCTACTGTCAACTCCTGCCAACTCCAGGGTGTGATTCATCCAATTTTTGGGCTCCTGAAGCCAACTCCAGTGTATATTTGGGCTCCTGCTGCTGCTGCTGCCAACTTCTGCCAACTCCAGGGTGTGATTCATCCAATTTTTGGGCTCCTGAGGCCAACTCCAGTGTATATTTGGGCTCCTGCTGCTGCTGCTGTCAACTCCTGCCAACTCCAGGGTGTGATTCATCCAATTTTTGGGCTCCTGAAGCCAACTCCAGTGTATATTTGGGCTCTTGCTGCTGCTACTGTCAACTCCTGCCAACTCCAGGGTGTGATTCATCCAATTTTTGGGCTCCTGAAGCCAACTCCAGTGTATATTTGGGCTCCTGCTGCTGCTACTGTCAACTCCTGCCAACTCCAGGGTGTGTTTCATCCAATTTTTGGGCTCCTGAAGCCAACTCCAGTGTATATTTGGGCTCCTGCTGCTGCTACTGTCAACTCCTGCCAACTCCAGGGTGTGATTCATCCAATTTTTGGGCTCCTGAAGCCAACTCCAGTGTATATTTGGGCTCCTGCTGCTGCTGCTGCCAACTTCTGCCAACTCCAGGGTGTGATTCATCCAATTTTTGGGCTCCTGAGGCCAACTCCAGTGTATATTTGGGCTCCTGCTGCTGCTGCTGTCAACTCCTGCCAACTCCAGGGTGTGATTCATCCAATTTTTGGGCTCCTGAAGCCAACTCCAGTGTATATTTGGGCTCCTGCTGCTGCTACTGTCAACTCCTGCCAACTCCAGGGTGTGATTCATCCAACTTTTGGGCTCCTGAAGCCAACTCCAGTGTATATTTGGGCTCCTGCTGCTGCTGCTGTCAACTCCTGCCAACTCCAGGGTGTGATTCATCCAATTTTTGGGCTCCTGAAGCCAACTCCAGTGTATATTTGGGCTCCTGCTGCTGCTACTGTCAACTCCTGCCAACTCCAGGGTGTGATTCATCCAATTTTTGGGCTCCTGAAGCCAACTCCAGTGTATATTTGGGCTCCTGCTGCTG
The DNA here is from genome assembly GCA_027917425.1 of Gastrophryne carolinensis. Lineage (NCBI taxonomy): Eukaryota > Metazoa > Chordata > Amphibia > Anura > Microhylidae > Gastrophryne > Gastrophryne carolinensis. The sequence continues at coordinate 576,330,214 of CM051235.1, forward strand.
CTACTGTCAACTCCTGCCAACTCCAGGGTGTGATTCATCCAATTTTTGGGCTCCTGAAGCCAACTCCAGTGTATATTTGGGCTCCTGCTGCTGCTGCTGCCAACTTCTGCCAACTCCAGGGTGTGATTCATCCAATTTTTGGGCTCCTGAAGCCAACTCCAGTGTATATTTGGGCTCCTGCTGCTGCTACTGTCAACTCCTGCCAACTCCAGGGTGTGATTCATCCAATTTTTGGGCTCCTGAAGCCAACTCCAGTGTATATTTGGGCTCCTGCTGCTGCTACTGTCAACTTCTGCCAACTCCAGGGTGTGATTCATCCAATTTTTGGGCTCCTGAAGCCAACCCCAGGGTCTCTTTAAAGTAATGTTTGGGCTCCTGCTGCTGCTGCCAACTCCAGGGTGTGATTCATCCAATTTTTGGGCTCCTGAGGCCAACTCCAGTGTATATTTGGGCTCCTGCTGCTGCTGCTGCCAACTTCTGCCAACTCCAGGGTGTGATTCATCCAATTTTTGGGCTCCTGAAGCCAACCCCAGGGTCTCTTTAAAGTAATGTTTGGGCTCCTGCTGCTGCTGCCAACTCCAGGGTGTGATTCATCCAATTTTTGGGCTCCTGAGGCCAACTCCAGTGTATATTTGGGCTCCTGCTGCTGCTGCTGCCAACTTCTGCCAACTCCAGGGTGTGATTCATCCAATTTTTGGGCTCCTGAAGCCAACTCCAGTGTATATTTGGGCTCCTGCTGCTGCTGCTGCCAACTTCTGCCAACTCCAGGGTGTGATTCATCCAATTTTTGGGCTCCTGAAGCCAACTCCAGTGTATATTTGGGCTCCTGCTGCTGCTACTGTCAACTCCTGCCAACTCCAGGGTGTGATTCATCCAATTTTTGGGCTCCTGAAGCCAACTCCAGTGTATATTTGGGCTCCTGCTGCTGCTGCTGCCAACTTCTGCCAACTCCAGGGTGTGATTCATCCAATTTTTGGGCTCCTGAGGCCAACTCCAGTGTATATTTGGGCTCCTGCTGCTGCTGCTGTCAACTCCTGCCAACTCCAGGGTGTGATTCATCCAATTTTTGGGCTCCTGAAGCCAACTCCAGTGTATATTTGGGCTCCTGCTGCTGCTACTGTCAACTCCTGCCAACTCCAGGGTGTGATTCATCCAATTTTTGGGCTCCTGAAGCCAACTCCAGTGTATATTTGGGCTCCTGCTGCTGCTACTGTCAACTCCTGCCAACTCCAGGGTGCGATTCATCCAATTTTTGGGCTCCTGAAGCCAACTCCAGTGTATATTTGGGCTCCTGCTGCTGCTACTGTCAACTCCTGCCAACTCCAGGGTGTGATTCATCCAATTTTTGGGCTCCTGAAGCCAACTCCAGTGTATATTTGGGCTCCTGCTGCTGCTGCTGCCAACTTCTGCCAACTCCAGGGTGTGATTCATCCAATTTTTGGGCTCCTGAGGCCAACTCCAGTGTATATTTGGGCTCCTGCTGCTGCTGCTGTCAACTCCTGCCAACTCCAGGGTGTGATTCATCCAACTTTTGGGCTCCTGAAGCCAACTCCAGTGTATATTTGGGCTCCTGCTGCTGCTACTGTCAACTCCTGCCAACTCCAGGGTGTGATTCATCCAATTTTTGGGCTCCTGAAGCCAACTCCAGTGTATATTTGGGCTCCTGCTGCTGCTACTGTCAACTCCTGCCAACTCCAGGGTGTGATTCATCCAATTTTTGGGCTCCTGAAGCCAACTCCAGTGTATATTTGGGCTCCTGCTGCTGCTGCTGCCAACTTCTGCCAACTCCAGGGTGTGATTCATCCAATTTTTGGGCTCCTGAGGCCAACTCCAGTGTATATTTGGGCTCCTTCTGCCCCTCATAGTGATGCCACTTCAACTCTCTGCAATTGTGCCGCTCTGCGATTCTATTAGCGATGCCTCTGATCTGCATGTGATATTTCTTCAAAGTATTATTTAACTAACCCAGCACGCATCCTGTGCGTGTTACAGCAAGGCTGAATGGTTTACAACCCTATTGAGGCTCTAGGAGGCTCAGAAATAGCCGTTTTTAATAGCGATTCGTCGCGAATTTATTCGGGTCGAAACGATTTTTGTCGGAAAATTCGGCGAATCAGTCGAATCGAATTTTTCAAAAGTTCGCTCATCTCTAGTGATAACGTACATTGTCACGAAAGAAAACACACCACACTTCTTTGTTTTTTTTTTTGTTTTTTACTGTTATGTTTTTTTGGTTTTAACGGTAAAATTTATACAAAACTGTACAAATGTAACAAATTTTAAATTGTAGCCTAAATGGTTGGCTCCTTGCTTAGCGTGGCCGTGTTCTTTGATCTGTGAAAGAAATACATCATCATTTGTAGTGTTTTTTTATGTGTTTTTGTTAGTTGCGGGGACATGAGTTTAAACTAGTTGGCCACAATTAAACTTAAACTTACATTGCTTTTGTCCACCAGGGCGTCTGGTGCACCGGCTCCTCCAGTACGTCCGGCTCTGAAGCTGTTTGGATCCAAAACACAAGTATATTAGTTACTCTTTGTGCCTCCAGAATGTCAGATTAAGTTATGCTTCTATGCATCATTTCACTCACCTTCCCCAGCCACCTCTTCCTCTTGGCCCCCTTCCTCGACTCCCCCTTGGGATCGCCCAGCGACGTCTGAATCTACAACTAACAATAGTGCACATGAGTATATGTATTTAATGCATGTATTAACACATATCTAACTTTCTTCCCCTTACCGGAGTGAGGTTGTGGATCTGTGAAGCTGGACTCCCTGCCGTCAGATTCCCCCCTCCCCTGCATGCTGAGGTCCAGTGGCTCCTCATACTCACTGGCAGAGGAGGGGGTGGCCGTTGTCACTGGCGGTGAACCACCTATTCCTTCACCAGAATCGTCCAACACTGGGCTGCGTGTTCTTGTCCGGGTGGGGTGGAACCGCATCTTCCATTCATGGGCTGAAATAGAAACACATTCATCCATACACGCCCAGCCAAGGCCAGTGTGATTCTGGCATGTGAAGTATATACACTTACCTGGAAAATGTTTGGCGAAGTACCGCCTCACCCGGGGCCTATGCCTCCTCTTTAAATCGGACCAGTGTTGGGCGATCTGGGTGAAGGTATAGGTGGTTTGGGTCCTTCTGGCTATCGCGTCCACCACCGCCAGCGACAACGTCCCCTTCTCGTAATCTGACGGTAGGAAGTCGTAGCGATTCCTCTGCATCATCTGTTTGCAAAATGCACAATAACCCAGTATTAATGGCCAAAATACATGTCCAAGTTTCTTGCCCTACCTAAAGTCACTTTCTGAACCTCTTTCTTACTCACATTGGCCTAGTTCGACTATCTGCATGTAGGCTAGTTTGTGGCTGCGTACATGTCCTAAACTAAGGTGGGCTTGTATTTTAGGTTACAAAGTAAGTTGTTCCTCACTAATCTTGCGCTTTGTTTTTTTTAAATTACATGTAGTGTATGCGCGCACATAAATGCACGCTCGCCTACTCACATCCATGATGATGTCGTCCTGCTCCGGTGTATATATTGCTGGCGCCTTTGATGTTGGCCCACAGAGGAATGCATTCCCAAAAAGCACGGAGCTCAAATACGGCTGGTCAGACTGCCCATAAGTGAAGGCTCGCGGGCCCCGTTTCATTAGGGTGATTTCTATCGGAAATCAAGGCTCTGCATCACTGAAAAAAACGGACCAATGAACGAGGCGTCCGTTTTCACGGGAAACAGCCTCTTGCGAGCCGACAATCGGAAAGGCGGTTGAGCGCACACCTGAGCGCATAAACGCACACTAAAATCAACGTAGCACCCTTTCCTGACCCGATCACAGCCCAAAACCAACGGGAAAACGCACGGGATAGCTGAACGGGGAGGCTCTGCATCAAGCCAATAGTGGCGCTTCGGCCTGGCACTCATAGACGCATAGACTTTTGTGCTGGTGGTAGCAATCATTTTTCTTTTTCTTCAGCCGAACTTTCTGCTAAAATTCAATTTTGGTTCCCTGGACTTAACCCAAACCTCTTTGAAGTCAATAGGGGCCCAAAAATGGGAGTAGAAGGCTAGAGGGCTGCAAATCAAGGGGAATGCCAGGGTGACTGGCCTACACAAGGGAAAGTACTCAAAACAATAACAGAAAACAAAAAAAAGAAAGAAATACATAAATATATTTAAAAAGCAAATTATTAATTTTTTCACTGGTGTTGGAGACCAAATCAAAGGGGGAATCCCTGGGCGCTTGCTCTTCACAAAATGGGGCAGGGAAAGTGCTCAAAATAATCCCACAAAATGAAAAAAATTAATAAATACACAAATAAATAAAAAATAAATGTAAAAAAAATAAAAAAAAATTTTTTACATTTGTCAGACTCAAGAGGCAGATTTGGGGGGTAACACCAGGGTGATGGGGGCAGGGAAAGCACCCAAAATAATACAAGAGAACTAAAAAAAATGTTTTCTTCTTTAATGCATACATAATATACATCCTGTACCTCATTAGTAAGGGTGGGGGGAGTCCATTTCCAAAGCTAATTGTCTATTTCGTTGCACTTCCATGGATGGGTGGCTCACATACTGAGGGGCAGCTAGGGACAAAGAAGCCTCTGTTAGTTCACACTACTTCCAGGGACAGGCTGTTTATATAATGAGGTGGAGAGATAAGCATCTGCTAATTGTCCATTTCAGGCCACTGTCACTAACTTCAAAAATGAAGAAATCAGCCTATAAGGGACCAGGACATGGTCATGGTGCTGCTGCTGCTGGTGGTGATGGAGCTGGTGCTATAGGGAAAGGACGTGTTAAATCCATGCTTGCTACATCTGTGGTGCTGCAAAAACTAAAAATATTTTAACCGTGTTGTTGCTCAGGAACAGATTGTTAGTATTATTATATTTTTTTTCTTTTTTTACATCCCCCCCATTTTTCCTCTGATGCAAGCAGGCAACAGTGTTCTTGTAGGTCCCAACACCTCTGCCAGAATGGTGAGGCAAGACCAAATTAAGGCATTGATAGATTAGATGTCACACAGTGCTTCAAGTTCTATCGGATAACATTCTACCTACTCCACTTCTGCCAAAAGTGTAATGCCCTCCATCTCACCCCTCTTCAAATCAGCAAGGCCGTCTCAGCCACAAGTCATGGAGTAGTCACTAATGCTCTGTGATGACACTCCTAGCTGGGATTCCATGGCTATCCATCTGCCCCTGCCCGGGGTGCAGACATAGGGGTTCCCAGATGCCCAACAACTTCAGTTGGAGGGTGAGGACATGGACATCGGACCATCGCAGGACATCTACAATGAGGATGAAATCCAAGTTCCAACTGCTGTGGCTTTCTGCTATGTGGAGGCTGGAAAGGAGTGTAGCGGGGAGGAATGGATGGTAGATGATATGAGGGGTGATGACAAAGTCCTAGACCCAACATGGACTGAAGGCTATTAGATTTCGCTGGAATAGGCAGTGGCCACGCAGCCCTAGGCAGCCAGGAGAAAAGAAAGAAGTGTGCAAACCATCAGCGCTCAGCACCTTGCTACTACTGCCAACTGTGCTCAGGGACTGACAACTGAAAAAGCTGGCGCAAAGGATTTCACCTGCATAGCATTTATTCAAACAGCACACAGACGACAAGTCTCTGGTCATTTGCAGGCTGTGCCACCAGTCCCTGAGGCGAGGGCAAATTGTGAATAAACTTTACACAACATCCATCATCAGGGACCTGCAAAGCAAGCAAAAAGACATTGTTATTATTTATAGAGCCATATCGTATTCTGTGGTGCTGTGCAAACTAAAAATTGCCGGAGTCTGTGAGTAATTTTCAACACGTCGATGGCCAGGAACCTGCAAAGCAAACAGAAAAGCGTTGTTAGTATTGTTAGTTGCCTCCACTCGTTGCCTTCTGTTGCCTTCTACCCTGCTTTTTCCTCTCCTGCCTCCTCATCCAGTCTGTGCCTGCAACACCACTTTTAGCCCAGCCAACTCATCTGCTCAGGATCTGTGGAATGGGATCCCGAAGCAGTGAGTGGTTGCTGCCACTGAACTTAACGCCCGGCAATGTGGCATATGGCAACGGGAAGAACCCGCCTTGGGCAGAGCTGGGTTGAGGCACATCCATTGGCTGGAGCCGGTGCTCCCATTTCTAGTGGACTCCAGCTCCATAATGTCTAGGTGAGTCGAACTTCAGGCCATGCCGAAGAATGTAATGATGCCACAGGAGGAAGCAGAGAAGGAAGGCACATTTACACAGATGTCAGGCCAGTCTATGTGTGGCTTACAGGGTGGGTTGCTGGACCGACATCAGTCAGCCATGTTTTAGAGGCTTCAGAGGAGGACTTTTCTCCACAGCAGTAATGACCTCCCCAGATCAAAAATGTGGAGGTTAGTATATACCCCACTAACACTTATTAAACAGCAGTGACACCCAAGTGACCTGAAAAAGTGGACACTCAATTGCTATTTGTTATTAAACAAAAAGAGTCTCATGTGTCCTGAACCAGTGGATACTACACACAGTTCTTTTTATTTTTTTTTCAAAATAGCCTGACATGGCCTGAACAAGGGGACACACCACTAACTATTGTTTTTATACTGCAGTGACAACCAAGTGGTCTGAGCAAAGGTATACACTCCACTATTATGTGATATTAAACAGCAATGACAGTTAAGTGGTCCGGGCAAGGGTATACCCCATTATTACTTGATATTTAACTGCAGTGACAGCCAAGTGGTCTGAGCAAGGGTATACTCCATTATTATATGATATTAAACAGCAGTGACAGCCAAGTGGTCTGAGCAAGGGTATACTCCACTATTACTTAATATTAAACAGCAGTGACAGCAGAATGGCCTGAGAAAGGGTATACTCCACTATTACTTGATATTAAACAATAGTGACAGCCAAGTGGCCTGAACTAATGGACACTGAATTACTATTTGTCCTTAAAGAAAAAGGGGCCTTAAATGGCCTTAACTACAATGACCCTCACTCCAAGCTCTGTGCCTAAATAAATGTCCTGTGACTAAATACTGATTGTAAACAAGGTTGTATGCCTGTCTGAAGAGGTGAATTTTGTGAGCATTTTTGAAAGCTCAAGAGGGTTGGGAGTGACGAATTGAGTGAGGAAAGGCATTTCAAACAAATGGAGAGGCACGTGATAGGTCATGTAGTCAGTAGTGAAAGGAAGGGACCAGGGTAGAAGACAGAAGAAGGTCAGAGGCAGAGAAAAGATTGCTTTTGGGTGGATATCTTTGGATTAATGATGAAATGTAAGGAGTAGCCTAGCTACAGATAGCTTTGTGGTACTGCTGGTCCTTGGAGGGACTGGCAGTCAGTGGAAGACCAAGCAAAAAGGTGCATGGCGGTTTGCAATAGTGAGCAGTGGAGTGAGAAATAGATTGGAGAGGTGTCAGTCTGTTGGTAAATCACAACGGAAGGTGTCTCAGTTGTCTTGTCAGGATATGATCAGGATATGAACACACTAGAATTTTAGTGGGGTTGGTCTTGAGAAAAGGGAAGATACTAGTGATATCTAGCTTTCTGAACTATGGTTTTTGTTCTGTTATTTTCATGCTCAGTTTAAGGGAGCCCAGTTACATAAATAGGGCGGCAAGATAGGAGAGAAGAAAGATTTGGACCTGAGAGGTATATTTCAGTTGTTATCTGCATAGAAGTGACAATGGAAACTGAGTGATGTTATAGCTAGTGATGAGCTGGAGCAGGGTCTATCCAGTTAGGAGGCCCTCGGGTCAGATAGTCTCCAGTATCTGGCACTCCTGAATGCTGAATCCTCCCCTTTCAGCATCTTCCTCCTCTTGTTACAGGCGGGCGTCATCCTGTCTTTGGAGCTGTGGCGTCGGGGGCTTCCTCCTGGTCTCGTCTCCCCCTCTTCCTTCCTTGATGGCCTGGAAAGGAACCTTTTATACCACAGCTGTGCAGCCTTGGTGGAATCCCTTCCCCCCCATGTGGCTTAGGACATCACTGGAGGGGAGGGACATGGAGGGGATTTGTAGACCGCCCTACTACCCCCTCTTGGTGCTTAGGCAGAACGGGGGTTACAAAGTAAAAAAAAAACCATATCTCACATGTGGTCCAGAAATTTTGTATTAAGCCATTTATGAGGTTTAAAGAAGCTCTCTAGTCAGAAAAAGAAAGTTTAGTAAATTGCTCCCCTAAACTGATGACCTGATCAGTAGTGTAAGCTGTTTGATGCAGATGTTGTGGAATAGTATGCAGGTGTTGTGCCTGTAAACTACATCGGAGTGACCATCTTTCTAAATATCTGACAGCCCTGCTAACACATGAGCATGAGGGGGAAGCTATTTATATAATTAGTACTATATACTGCCTTTGCACTGTACATACCTCCAAGCCACAAGGAATTATTTGTATATATGCAGTGGTGCATTGGGGCCAAAACTCAGCCCAGGATTTTACCAGCTCATGGCTGGCCCGAGACATCCCTGCTGAGACCCCCATGAACCATGATGCTGGGGCTAAAGCATTGGGGGCCGGGGGTCCTTGGCTTGTAAGTAAAAGTGGGGCTGGGTATAGGAGGCTGAGTGGGAGACTAAGGGGGCAGGGATTGAATGTGGGTTAAAGGCAGCAGCCCAACTATCCCCCAAGCAGTGTAGCCCACGGGGAATTCCCCTGAGTGTCCCTATGGCCAGTCCACCCCTGAATATATGTAATGTATATACTTGGCAAAAAAATGTTTGTGATTCTTTCAACGTGCAACATGGCAAATGAGAGCTAAACATTTTTTTTTTTTTACAATGAAAGTTACATGGCATATTCTGTATTGAAGTTTTGTTAATTACACCAAATCTCTGAAACATACTCAGACAAAATATTAACAGCATGCATGGAAAGCAGCATCTGTAACATTACTTTAATTTATTGTTTTGTTGACCAAGAGCACATTCTTTATAAACTAAAGAGCTGGGAAGGTTGTTTTGACCCATTTAATTGGTACACCAGTGAAGCAAATGTCATGATTACCATGCAATGATTACACTCTGTACACTCTTTTGTAATTCAATTTATATTAAAATCGCCCCCTTCCAAAACAGAACCTTGGAGAGCGACATACCTCCTCCACCCCATGTTACATTTTACAGCAGCCCCACCTACAGGTAAGGAATATCGTGTGCAACTTTTTGGAATATAAAATGCTGATCATACAACCCTGATTCCTAAAATAGTTGGGGTGCTGTGTAAAATGTAGACAAAGCAAGAATACAATGATTATGGAATTCTGATATAAACATATAGGCTATAGAATACATAGCAGAAGTTGTAAGCTAGACATTTTTCCATTTAATTTGAAAATATTAACTCATCTAAAAATTGATGGCAGCAGCACATCTCAAAAAAGGACAGCGTTAAATAAAATGCTGGAAAATTAAGTGGTCAATTTTTAGAGGCATGACTGTGTATAGAAAGAGCATGCTAGAGAGGCTGAGTCTCTCAGAAGAGATTGTCAAAGGATCCCTAAAGGAGAATCCTAGGAGTCTGAAAAATGTTCCTCAAGGTAAAATGGCAAAGACTTTGAATAGTCCACCATTTACAGTACATAATAGGGCTGATTCAGCACCATGAATTTTTTTTCTCACTTTTTGTGAGAAAAATAAAATGTATAATTATTTTTTTCCTTAGTGCAATTCAGCATGATTTTAGCTGTGCACATGTCTAAATATTTCGTACAGCTAAACATGGCGCTGAATTGAAATAAGGAAAAACAAAGCACTATTAATGTTTTTTATTTTTCTCACATAAAAAATGAGGAAAGAAAATTTTCACAGTGCTCAAATTCAAAGAATCTGAACAAGGCACATATCCGATGGGCAATATGGTCATTATTGTATGCTTGTTGCCCACATGTCCTTAGCCAGCACTGCATGATGGTAAATGTATGCATGATGATATATGACATTGGTGGTGAGAATCACTCCATAGGCTCAGGAATACTTCCAGAAGTCATTGTCAGCCATGTCAGATTCCATATGTATGCTAAACGAGGGGGCTAACCATTACTTTACTTCAAAAGGAAAGGCAGCAACCAGTTTGGTATAAGCATACAGTTCAAATGTTAACATATCTTGAAAGGCACTATCAATACTGAGCAGTATACATAGGTTTTAGAACAACATATGACCCCATCCAGACAAACTCTTTCAGGGAAGACCTTGCATATTTTTAGCAAGACAATGCTAAACCATGTACTGCATCCATCACAACAGCAGAAGAAGATTCTGGGTGCTGAGTGCACTGTTGAGAGGCTCATTTTACATCAAAAAGAATAGGACAAAATTCCCTCCCAAAACTTATAAGTAATAGTAAATTGCCATTCCTTTGATTTGCATTTCCTGATCAGTTTGGAAAACTAGGTGCTCAAGCACCTGCTCGTGCAGGTCATTTCGTGGTATCTCTGCTTTATGAAAAGTTCGGAACAGCAAAGGAAATCCATCAACTCCTCATTCCAGGAAATGTATCAGATACAAATTAACTGGGTCAAAAAAATTTACCAAGCAGGCCACATTTAAAAAAAAAAAAGCTCTAATGGACTCAGTCTACACAACTTGCACACATGAAAGCTTTTACTAAGATATAACGTTCATAAAACCGTGTCCTTAGAAAGCTTTCTGCATACTTTGTATTTAGCAGTGAAAACCGATACAAATACCAGAAAAATAATGGATGTTCTTTGAAATAAATTTGCTTGTATAGAAATAATGCACCTTATGCTTTAAAGTTAAAAAGATAGATAACCTTGGTGTGTGATAATCTATAAATCTGTATATGACAAACATCAAATATATTTCACATTATATTGCCTTGGGCGAGCAATGTATATCTCCATGTGAAAGAGCTGCAGGAGCACATTTTCTACAAGGTAAGAAAAACATTGAAATGCAGAGGATGGAACTGACTAATATAAAAACTATGAAGGTGGAAGTAGAGAAATGATGAGCAGAAGCTACCATGCTGCCCTGTTCACGTAGCAGTGTTGGGGTGGCAATATAATCTAACAAAGCAAAGAGAGGTAAGACTGTCTGCTGTTGAAGGCAGCATGGCATGAGCATTGTAACAAACCCAGGGAAATAAGGCTCGATACAGAGAGACAAAAAAAAACTTCTGTTTTCGTGCTGATCTGTTTTTTTTGTGAAATGTTTCCGTTCTCGTATGAGCGTGCAAGCGATTCTATGCATGCATTGAAAATCTTCTGTAAAGTTTCCGTCCATTCGTACGGCAGATTACGAATACGAGGATGTCAGTTTCCATCAAGACTTTTCCGTTTCATTTTCACATGTTACAACGTAGGCTTTCGTTTTTGCCCTTTTCCCATCATATCCTCCAACGAATCCTTTACGTTTCCAGTTCGATTCTGTTTCCCTTTTTCAATAAATATTCGTAAAGACGGAAATCCTTACTATCTAGCGCCTGCGCACTACAAAATTAACTCATTAAAGTGCTAGCCTACATATTTGCCACCCTCACTTCTACTACAATGTTTAGCTAAACCACTTAGCACTATCCTCCATGGTCCCATTTGGACCATTAAAGCTCACCCAAACCACTTAGCACTATCCTCCATCTTACCTTTTGGACCCTTAAAGCTCACCCAAATCACTTCTCGGTCATGTGAATATTCATCTTTAAATATTTCTGGGCCCATTAGTTTTGTGTTAATGTATTTTGTAAATGAAATGACACTGTAACTTTTTTTTTTTTTTTGGATTCCATCATAAAATATAAAATTTTTTAAAATTTAGAAAATTTCTAATTTTTAAAACTATAAAAAACAAAATACATAGCAATGGCAGCCCACCGAACATTATTCTTCATCTGTGGTCTCCAACGAGTTGCGCAGCTCCTGCATCTCGCCCACCAACTGAAGGACCCTGACACTCAGTTGTGCCACTCTGGCACGTGTGGTCCCTGTTAAAAAAACGTAAATTAAAATATTGGTATAACCTTGTTGGGGTCATACTGCAGTGCCCCCCCCCCCCCCCGTATGGTCCAAACACCTAAATCTGGACTTCAAAAGCCAGAGGGCCCTTGCCACCACGGGTCGGGTTTTGCATAGTGCCCCATTAGAGAACCCCTGGCCCGCATTCTGCAGGCAAAGAATGGGCATCAGAAGCAAGGCCAGCAGTGGATATCCAGAATCCCCTGAAAGAATTTAAAAATAATAACATAAAATACACATTCTAAGCTACAATATTGTTTAACAAGTCATCAAGGGCTAAAAACAGCAATAGGTTAAGTCATGAGTCATCAACTATATTCATTGCCATACAGTGAAAATGGATTGTGAGCAAACTTACCCAGGAGCCATCCACCAGATAATTCTCCTGACTCAAACTGACAAAATAAGCCGGAGCTCTGCAATATATAAGCATCATGGGACGACCCTGGATGCCCTGCAAGAACACTGAGGAATCGCATAGCTGGACCAATCACTGCTTTTATGTTGTGTGAGTGGCACATCTTGCGGTTCCTGCAACCAAATATAAAATAATTGCACAAAGCAAACGTAACCGACTAAAACAATAACTCCTACAACAAATTAGGATTCAAGTTCAACAATCCAAATATAATTCACAAAGGACATAAGTCTAAAAAAATATAGCAATTATATGGATGTGTGGGAAAATAAATGTTTACATGCTTCTATAAGGCATACATGAAATGTATTGATTCAGGTATGCATTGCTATACAATTTATGGCCTCAACCATGCTGATACATGCAATGCCTTGGTGCTAAAGGCGCGCAGACTCCTCCACATAGCTGCAAAACATGTTCAACAATAGCAATCCGAGCCCTCAAAGGTCCCGTAAGTGGATCGGAAATGAAACGGATTTATAGGGTGGTGATCCGTCGGAAATCAGCTCTCTGAATCAGACAGAAACCCATCCCAACAACGGAAGTTATGTGAGCGAACGGAAAATTTCCGATTTTGTTTGGAAAATGATCCGAACTAACGGAAATGTTCCGATTTGCTTCCGTTCATCGAAAGCGCATTCCCGAATGTTCGTACGAATGAAAAAAAAAATTACAAACACCCACCCAAACTTTCACAGACAGCTACGGAAGTCCGGACGAATGTGTCTCTGAATCGAGGCTATAGTCTCACAGACAGGTCCAGGGATATGGCCACATAGGGAGAAGCCTGTGCACTGTGTGGAGTGTGCTGCTGTTTGAGGCAGTAGAGGTAACTCATAGGGCAGGTGCCAGATTGTTAATTTCACTATCTTGTTTCTGAGCAGGACATGAGCAGTGGTGACACCCTATGCATAGCTTTCATGCCTGGGGATTAGATTTCACAAGATCCCACCCTTCCCAGTCCATATATATAGGACTGGGGAAAAGCCAGTGTGGGATTATCTTGCGGAGTTCTGGCAAGCTGGATGTGCTGCTGACTGGTGCAGTGACCAGAGCATGTGGTGGAAGAGAACACTGGTAGCTTGAGCTCTGTGAATACACTGGGTGCTTACTGGACCATTTGCTATTGTGAAAGTGTCTGTTGAACCATCTAGTTCTATCCGGGGGACTGAAGTTTATACGCCTTGGGGCATGGAGAGAATGCCCAGGGTGAAAAAGAAGGGAGGTAGACAGAAAAACTCTATAGTCGTCTAGAGCAAGAGTTTGGGGGACAGGAACACCTGCAGGCCTCGCTAACTGAACAGGTGTGAGACCAGAATCTTATGGCCAGTGCAGAGACTATGGAAACACTTCCAGGTGACCAGAGCTTATCTTATTGGGAGGGACCCCTAAAATTAAAGCAGTTTACCGTGATGAGCTTGACATTCAATCTGACCTCTTACATCGTCAATGACCTAATTGACCTCAGTGAGCTCATCAGGTAAATCCAAGGGGAGTAATGCTCACCCCTTCCGATGCACTGGCCATAAGGCAATGTACAGCTGCCTAAAGAATCACCACAGTGCAATAACCTGCTGATTATAAGCCAGTCAAAGGGGATGAAGGGGAGATCTACAGGAGCCCTTGGGGGTTGGGTACTGGCTGAAAGACATGTTGCAAGACCAAACAATATCTCTGACCGCAGCTCAAAAATCCCTTACAGAGCGCCACAATTTCACATGTGTGCAGGTCTCTATATATGCACACATTCATTCCAGCAGACAGCCTGCTTCTAGGACTTCTGATTTCCACATGTGTTGTTGTAAAATGAGCACCTGGAATCATCATAGTGCTGCATGAACATCAGCTCTTCCTGGTTCCCATGTGTTCCAAATCTCTCTGTGAATTCCTGTCTACCGCTGTGACCCAGATTTACCCTGACTACTACTTGGACTACTACTTGGACCTTCTAAATACAAATACCTTCAGTTGAGATACTGCATGCTAGCACAGTTCTGAGACTTACCCTTTTCAAACTTAAATGAGGAGCTATAAAAAATCTTTTTTTTAATCCCTGTTTCTCAAGCAGTATCTCAGAAAACCAAGCACGTGCTAAGAAAGCTAGCCATTGTTTTTATTTCAGGGACCAAAAGAATAACTACAACTTCATTTTTTCTAGTTAAGTAGAGAAACTGCTCCAGATGTCCACGTCACAACACCTAGTATTAATCTAGTTCTAAGCGAAGATGGGCAATTTTATTGTAGCCAGATATGTTATTCCTTCTTAGTAAAGATATGCGCTGCTAAAGTTTATGTAGATCTGTATTTGCTACTTGTTAATGGCATTGTCCAGACAAAGAGGCCGATTCATCAATAGCGCCAGGTAGCGACAGATGAGCGACTGTAGCGTGATTTTTTCAGCGCCAGCCAGTATTCGCTGTGCTTGGCCGGCATTAGCTTGATGACAGCGACTCAGTCGGTGTGCGGTAATGTTGAATACGGGCTGGGGGGTCGCTGTTTCACAGGTCCAGCGTTGTATGTGAGCGCCTGACAACGAATGGCCAGAGCGAACGGCTAGCTTCATATTCATCAACAAATCACGCTCCGAATGTGCTGTCGCTGTCCATTCCTTGTTTAAGCCCCAGAGCGCTGGCGGCGATGTGTATTAACTAGTTTTTAACCCCTAAACAACCATATTTTTTGAATGTAACATTATACATGTTTTTAGAATCATTTTGTAATATGAATACATTAATCTCAGACCTGTTAGATCAATTCTGCACATATTTTTTTTTTTTTTTTTTTGGACTTAAAAATAAATCCTAACATTGCAGAAGTGTTCTCCGATTTTTTGACATTAAAAAAAAAAAAAAAAAAAAACCAATTAATTATGAATAATTATAGATTGCTCCATTGAAATGCATTGGACATCGCCAGGGAGCGACAGCTCATACCTGGCGCTGTGAGGGAATTTGCAGCGGCGCTGTTCGGTCCAGGCGGCTTCATGATGAATGCCGCGCTAGCCGTCGCTCTCGCCGGCGCTAGCCTCATTTTGCTTGATAAATGCGTCATTGTGACCGCCGCCGGGCGTACTTGAGTCGGTAGTCGCCGTTAGCTGCCGCTACCTGGCGCTCGTCAGACACTACCTGCCGCTATCGCTTGATGAATAAGGGCCTAAGTGTAAAAACATGAACTGCAATTAACTATCGCTTAGTTATCTCCCTCTTATCGGTTAAGACAGTTTGTTGTTATAAGTCAGTTAGACTCCCAACAAAAATGATATATACAGATAAAAGCAAGGGCCTGAAGCTAAATGATTTTCTGATAATGTGGAGGGGAGGTTCTGAGTCATGTGAAATAAAACAAATTGTGATAGGTGGCAATTAACCTTATGTAAGGCTCACCAGAGTGTAGAACTCTGTTCAGAGGTTATTTCCCTCTTTACTGCTGCTTCACCCTTTAAAGTGGATAAGGCCCCATTTTGTGGGGACGCTAGATATGTGAGGACTTATAGTGCAAACTATTTTCTCTGAATGCTGGGAAGATGGGGGAGCTCTCATGGGTGGTACGTGGATAGTCCGAACAGCTGTCAGGATACAAGGATAAAGAATACTCAGAATCAGGAGGAAGGCCAAAGGTCACCGGTAGACATGTCACAGTACAAGAGGAGCAGGATTTTACACAGAGTATCTCAAAGACACGGTACACAGAATCATGCAAAGACAAGGTGAAACAAGGTTCAAGGTTCAAGGTCATACACAGGTTGAAGCAAAATCTCAAACTCTATAGCACCCAAGCAACAGCTATTACTGACATGGCAAAATAGGCTGGGTAAGCTTAATTGGAGCATTGGGGAGCTTGATTGGCTGACCAGCTTCTGGGATCATGGCACAACAAAAAAACTCGGGGCTGAGTAGCCTTTGATCACAATGAGGGCTAACAGCCAAACACTATGCCCTGGGCGTTTGTGTCTGTTCTTCATTTTTTAGTGCCGGCACAGTGAGACCTGCAGCAGCATTTCCCATCAGGTGCTCACTGTCGTTCTCCCATAAACTTTGATGGTCCTTTCAAGCCATTATGCTTTTTGTACTTTTGGTGTTTTTTTCAATAATTTTTGCCCATTTAGCTGACACTTTAGAGTTTGCATGTTCTCAATGTTGTTCTGGTAATGTTGGCGATGTTTTCTGATTTGTTGTGTGCTCTGTTTATTGTGGGGCTGTTGCACAGTTCCATGTATACTTGGACACTCATTTTCATGAGTTGTGTTTTATGCTTATATTGCATTTAAAACAATGCAAAACACAGAGCTCATAAATAACAGTCCATATATGATCAAACTGCAAACTGTCCAATCATGGTATCCCGCTGTGCATGCATCAACACAATCAGCAAGTGATTCCACCACCAACTAGTTAATGCTCTTACCAGAAATTTAAAATCAAATGGCATATAAGCAGGAGGCAGCGCAATCTCCAGCGACAACTAGATTTTTCACGGAATCCAAAAACATGGATCCAGCACACCACAGCAAATCTTCTTAGAAGGTATATACAAGCCGATTCTCACAATAAAAATCTCATGTAGTAGCAAGCAGTAGGCATGCAAAAAGAACAAGAAGGCTAAAACCAGATTTAATAAAAATTAAAATCTAATACAATGCACTCACAAAAATGGATAAAAGTTAGGCATACAGTCTCCAAAACAGCAATCAGAGCAGTAACTCTCACCGCACGGTACACCGGACTTCCACCGTTACTCTAGAAGCATAGCACCTCCCGTTCTGTTAGAAGTAGGTGAATGGAATCCCAACGCGTTTCGCTGCTCAGTTGGCAGCTTTAACCAGGGTGTAGTAGCAAAGCGGCCAGTAAAGACTTTTAAAACGGTAGCGGGGAAAGAAAATCACGCTTACGTGATTATGATCCAATGAAAAGCCTTCTTCCAAAGCTATCCAATGGCGGTAAAGGTAGGCGGGTATAATAACAGGTGACAAAAGAGCTAGAAAGCTGATTCGCTAATTCAGCAAACACAGAAGGAAGCCCGTCAAGTATAACTCAAAACGAGGCGTGAATACTAGCCTGGAGATCTTACTTCCGAGACTGAAACCGCCCCCATCCTGTTACGTCAATGCGGAAGTCACGCGCAGGCCGCTGTTAACGCCGGTGGCTGCTCACCAGCTCAGAATAGATTAAGTAAACAGCGTAACTCTACGCTACCGGCGTAAGAACCACTATGACAGTGAGCTGATAATACAGCGCAGCTCTACAAGGTTAAAATAGATTAAAATAGGGGCGACAAAGAAAAACTGCTGGCACCAATAATCCAACCCGCAATGACCGCTCCCCAAAACCCTAACAAAAGAGAATGGCAACAATCCCAGAACATCTAACCCACCCATATAGTGACTGCCCCCCAACACAGAGGGGCAATGAATAACGTGCTGACAATATTATAAAAGAAAAGTGATACCCAATAATACAGAGGGGAAAAAGCTTATCTACAAAAAAATTAAATAATACAACAGGAACTACTGTGAACCATTTGCCATAAGAGTCACTATACAAAGAAATACAAAAAAAATAAATAATCACATTTAATCAATGATCATGAAGTGTCTAAAAAACAATTCAAATCAAACTCAATATTAAGTCCTCTAGGTGATAAAGTGTTTAAGAAATATATCCAATAACCCTCACGTTTGGAGAGCTCCCTCACTAAGTGAGTTCCCCACCAATGGCTTTTTACTTTATCTAGTGCAATAAAGGACATTAAGGATGGATTTGAGGAGTGAAATGCTTTAAAATGAGAGGATACACTATGTGCTTCAAACCCACGCCTGATATTATACATGTGTTCTCGAATCCTAATTTTCAATTCTCTAGTGGTGCGTTGGAGGGTCAATAAAACTTTTCGTAAGCCTATCTCTCAGGCAAGGTGCCCTGCGAAAAATGCATGCCGGTTTTTCTGGTAATTCCGGCCCCAAAATAGGGTCTTCCTTTAATATGTGCCAGTGCTTGTTCAAAACCTGTTGAACTTGTCAGTATTGCACACTATAGCCTGTAATAAAAGCCATCTCACCATTACTAGTCTTGGCCTTCCTATTCATGGGGTCCAACATAAATTCACGCTCAATATATTTGGCCAATTCATATTGATAATCCACCTCCTTAATATTGTAACCTTTTTCTAAAAACCTCTGTTTAAGACAGCCTTTATTGCATTGTTTACTACTTCTACTACTACTGTAGCATTCTTTCCAGCTGCTTTTTCCTGGCTTGCACCAGTCTTTGGGTCACATTTTTGGTTTGTATTGCACACTTGCAGCTGTACGCAGCAGCCATGGCACCCAGCGTGTCTTTCCCATAGTGAACGGTCAGATTATCAAGGTAGCTTTTGTGTCCTTTGTTTTTCTACTTTTTTGTTCGGTGTGTGTCTGTGCTGTTTCTCCACAAGTCTCCTCTTTAGTTTTTTTCTTTTCTGTTGTAGGTTGCGTTTTTTCTGGACTTGTCTATGTTTGATGTATTAGTTTGCATTTTGTTGGCGTCAATTGCATTTTCTGCTTGCACCTTTTCACTACTCAACAATTTTTGGGGGATCCTGTCTTTTACTAGCCTGTTTTCTTGCATTATTTGGTTTGTTTTATTTGCATTCTTATATTTGCACATTATATTAATGCCTTAAACACATTTTTCACATGTAAAAATTATTTTTATCTTTTCTATTTTTTTTTCAGTTGCTCCCTGTTGCCTTTGGTTGCCTTTCTGGACTTGTAATGGCTGTGGGTATGTGTGAGGGATTTTTGCTTTTTTCTAGTGTTGTATTATTGGGCCAATGGCTTTGGAGTCGGTGTGCGTTTTTAAATCAATATAGTTGTTTGTTTCAGTTTGTTTGGTTGTGTCAATTAGAGATGAGCACATTTTTTAAAAATTCCATATGGTCAATTCGACGAATTTCCCCCAAAAATTTGTTTTTCGATCCAAATTAATTAGGGGCGAATCACTATTAAAAAATGGCTATTTCTGGCCTACCGAGAGCCTCAATAGGGTTGTAGAACATTTTTCCTTGCTGTAATATGTATAGGGTGCGTGCTGGGAAATAATACTGTAAATCAATATGACATGCAGATCAGAGGCGTCGCTCTAGAATTGCTGTCGCAGAGCGGCACAATGACAGAGCCTTATCTTGAGGTGGTATCAGTATAAGGAGACCATATAGTGGCTGAATAACACAGTGTGGAGTTGGCAGCAGCATGAGGAGACCATATATTGCCTTAAAGACACACTCTGGAGTTGGCACCAGCATGAGGAGATCATATATTGCCTGAAAGACACACCCTGTAGTTGGCCGCAGCAAGAGTAGCCCATATATTGCCTGAAAGACACACCCTGGAGTTGGCAGCAGCATGAGGCGACCACATAGTGTCTGAAAGACACACCCTTGAGTTGGCAGCAGCATGAAGAGACCATATATTGCCTGAAAGACATACCCTTGAGTTGGCAGCAGCATGAGGAGACCATATATTGCCTGTACAGCGGCACTTAGAGCAACTAGTAGACGCTGTAAGCAGGTATCGGGCGCTGTAACAGAGCGCCTCAGTCATTGTAGTAACCTGGCCGGCATTGATGAATATGATGTGTGTTGGGCGCTCTAACACCAGTACAGCGCCACAGCGAGCGAAAGGTAGCGCCAGCTCAGTGTGACCAGCTCTCGGCGCTCCACACCATACTTCATCAAGAAACTACACACACAGTGTTGGCGCTCTAAATCTGGTCGCTATAGCATAGAGCGCCAGACGCTGTGTGATTAAAGTCTGCTTTTGAACACATATACACCTGTAACAAAGCGAAAACACATGTAATGACATTGTTTTTACACTGTGACATTTTAGTGCCAGACCTGTAATGACAATTCTGCATAAAAAAACAAAAAATTGAAAAACGTTTTCTAAAACGACTTTTTCTAGGCTAGGAGAGGTCACACAATGATTTGAGGGGAACAAAACCCTATTTAAACAGATACCTGGTAATACCTGGCGCTCTGGACGCTAGAACGCCGGCGCTATACGCTGAGCCACCTGTAATGATGTATCGGACGCTACATGGTGCTGTTAGAGGTGCTCACCAAAATCGTTTTCATAATTGTGGTTTTGTGTACAGCGCCCGGCGTTCACCAGGCGCTGCCTGCCGCTACTAGGCACTCCCTTCATGAATAAACCCCATAGTCAACAATTTCTGGAGTATCCTCTCTGTATGCGGAAGGTTATGTGAATGCCTATATTACATTGACTTGTTCAAAATTACATTTCCAGGCTTTTTAATTAGAC
Source organism: Gastrophryne carolinensis (assembly GCA_027917425.1). Taxonomy (NCBI): domain Eukaryota; kingdom Metazoa; phylum Chordata; class Amphibia; order Anura; family Microhylidae; genus Gastrophryne; species Gastrophryne carolinensis. The sequence goes on from CM051235.1 coordinate 576,350,899, forward strand.
CTCGACATACTACAGAAGATTAATAATGCACAGCATTGCCACCAATAGAGAGAAACCCTCAATGTTCTAGTTTAAAAAAAAATAAGACTTATTGGATAGAAATGTAAAACATATTACAGTGCCTGTAATTGTACTTTCTGATTATGCCGTTAGGAAGGGATAAGATGCAACGAACAATAAACTACAAGCATGGAATTAAACCATTAGCGTCAGAGACATTTAATGCTCTGGAACTGAGGGGATTATCTTTTCTGTATTAAAGGTTCAGCAGAAATATGAAAGAGATAACCACAACGCTGAAAAGGATGCCGGGCGCATACCAAGTGACCGTAGGCAATCAGAGAGGCTGAAATTAGTTAACTCGCCAAGCCTGTAGCTACATGGGCATAGCACAGTCCTGGGGGCAATACTTAATCATCCTGGGAAAATCCTTTGGGAAATCATTCAAAATGTCATATTATCCAATAGGTATTAAAAACGTCAAAACACAGAAGACACTTCTTATTAAAAGACAAAAGAATAACAATTGTCAAAGTTTGGAGGTTTTGATGCAGAACTGAATGAGACAAATCTGTGGGGCTAAGGGAGTGACAGCTGACAAAGGGGGTCGTGCTCATTATTTAGTGAAGCAAGTTTAACCTTGGCTGTGCTTTGGGTGGGAACTGTAACTTAAGTGAGGGTTTTTACCTTAACACACAAAAAAGCACAATAAGAAATGACTGTTCTTTTTTTTCCCCAAAAAATTAAACTTGCTTTACCATATAATAATTAGCATGACCCCCCATGAAACCCTCAACAATTTTATAGAGATGGTACTGAAGCTTTTGTATTGTAGGGGAAGATTCTGTGACAGAGGTGGGTACTACTGCCATGAAGGGGAAAGTCATGGGGGTGCTGGAGGGAGACTTGGGAAGCAAGGAGCTAAGTTTACCCCTGTCTAAAGCGGAACAAAATCCATTGGCCATACCTTGTGGTATCCCAATTTGGAACGCCCCGCTGTGTGAAACCCCCAGGACACCAGTCATCATTTATCTTTCCCTGATCCAATGGCTCAACTGGATCCCGTCCAATCAGAGGTGCCCGCTGAGCTGAAGTTATTCGGCGAGGCAACTCTGTTCTGAATGGGGATTGAGAGTGTTTGCATCCCTGCATCCTCGGACTGTATGCAGCTCCGGCTCCAGGTCATTCAGATAGGCTGGAGGGCGAGCACGGGGCAACAGGGGATGGCCGCTCATGTTCCCCATTTACAATAATGTCACTTCAGCGGGTGGTTCGTATTGGACAGGAGCCCACGTAAGCACCGTTGGACCAGGAAGCGGCCATAGATGCATGGAACAAAACATTTTAAAATCATTTGTCAGACAGCTAACCTGGTCTGGTCACAGAAAGACAAGAGAATATCTTCTTCATCTTCCTCTGTCTCCAGCAACTCCCCCTGCTTTGGACCACCAATACAATCCTGAGACTCTGGTCAAGTTCACACCCCCTCTGTAAAATGGAGCTCCCCACACTTTCAATCGTGTCAGCTCACTCCAATTCAGTGCACAAAGGGTGCTTGTATGACCCTGCCCTGCCATTTCTATCACACAGGAGGACACAAGGAACACAAAGGTTAACTAATTTTAAATCAGACCAACCCCCTTACCAGAAACATCACTCATATGCATCCCTCCCGAGAGCAATTCAGATTGCTGCACATAAAAATTAATTCCGCTTTTTATAACTTCTGCTGTGGGTGATTTTACCCTTAAAACAGCATCCTACCAGCTGCAAACAGGAAGTACTGATGGGTTTCCTGATGTTATGCATTGTGGGTTATGTCCGTTAAATCCAGGCAGCAACACGGCTGGGAACCTCGGAATGGAGGTCTCTGGGGTGCTTCGAAATGGCCGTAACCAGTGGAAAATCGGTGAGGAGGCGTTTCAGCTTTGAGTGGATGCAGGAACAAATGTAAGTGCAGACAATGATTCAGTATCATGCATGCCGATTGGCATGAAGTGAGTTTTTGGGAGTTTATATTTACAACTGCGCAAAGCTGTTGGTCCGGTGTAAAATGATAGATTTGCTTTTAAAATGAATTGCCATATACAATGGGAATATCTTTGAGTGTGCCTGGACTTTCACCTTAAATAGTTAAAAAGACTTTAATAGGGGGGCGCTCGCGAGCAGCCGACAGTGATGGCCGCAGCCTAGTTCGGCTCCTCACCGTGCGGGGGAACGGGCCCTTTCACAGCCCGCAGCGGTGGCGATTCGGGGTCAGCCCAGCCGGTGAACACCCTGGGAACCTCGGGGATCTAATAGAGAGGCGGGGAGTGATCGCCCCCGTCCTGTCGGCACGGCCGTCTCTCTCTTGCGGCTGCATTCAAGATGGCGTCCGCAGCCTGACTCCAGACCCACACAGCCACGCAGCAGACGAGTCAGCACACCTGTCGCAGGAGCGACTTCAGGTCAGTCCACCCATAGACACCGTGGGTCAGCTAGACGTTGGCTGTGGGATAAGGGGTTCTGGCAGCTTATTAACCCCCACACCTGGGACGTAGTCCAAGATGGCGGCCGCAGCATAAACGAGATTGCCTGCAAAAAAGATTGTACTGAGTCACCAGTAACGTAATAGTAGGGGCCCTGGGGCCAGATACCGCCTTCCCCTTACAAATATATCCGAACAGCGAATGGGTCGCAGGAACCAAAGCAAGCCAGCACACACTCCCAGGCAAGGGGCACACACCACCAGCCCTGGAATGGCAACTACTGCAGGGCACTCCAGCAGGCCACAACCATCCTCCTCTCCTATACCTTCCCCAGTGCTGCTTGACTCGCAGCCTGAATCACAGTCGGAATCCCAAGTGGAAGTCTCAGAACCCCAACTATCCCCACCTACTAATCCTGGCATAAGAGATGCACAACTTCTAGAAAGATTTAAATCAGTACTGCAACAGGAGCTGGAAATGGCCACTGAAAAGCTATCCGCCACATTTAAGATGGAGCTCAGGGATTTGAGGTCCCGCACATCTAAACTGGAACACCAGATAATCGACACTACCTCTGTATTAGAAGAGCATGAAACCGAGATACAAAGTAATAAAGATGCACTGTCATTAGCCCACCAGAAGATAGAGGACTTGGAAAATAGGTCCAGACGCAGCAATCTGTGATTCAGGGGGCTTCTAGAGTCTATTGTCGACCTTAAATCCACTGTCACTGCTCTAATACAGGAGCTAATTCCGGCAATCCCGATTGATCGCTTAGAGATGGATAGAATCCATCGTGCTTTAGGTCCTCCCAGGGCTGATGGCCAACCTAGAGACATTGTTGTTAAATTCACTTTCTACAACACCAAGGAAATGATAGGCCAAGCAGCTAGGACCCATAATAACCTGGTCTTCCAAACCCACAAATACCAGGTCTATTCGGACTTAGCCCCAGTGACGCTTCAAAAATGTCGCCTGTTGAAACCATGATTGCTGATACTTAAATCGCACCAAATTGCCTATAGATGGGGTTTCCCGTTCAGACTTTCCTTCACCTATATGAACCGCTCATACTCAGTGTCTACACCAGAAGAGGCCTCGGAATTATTGGATCGTTTGGGACTATCCACATCACCTGTGCCTTCAACAGCACCACCCCAGGAGCAAAGGCCTAGAACCTCTCGACGGGACCAGAGATCCAGTAGCCAGCGGCCCTATCCTGCATCAACGCCTTCATGCGCAGTCAGGGCTCACCAGCCTGACAAAGGATAACGGTCACCGGACATTCTGATCACTTACTGCTAGAGCTGAGCAGACTCAGAAGACCCAACCTCACGTAAATATTCTCAGGACTTCCCTTAACCAATCCCCCTTTTTTTTCCCCCCCTTTTTCCTCTTTTTATTTTTCTCTGTTGGTGCTTGCCTCCTGATGTGGTTGGGGGCCCCCCTCCCCAGCGGGGGACAGGCATTCCTAATGCAGTGGAAATTACCTTTAAAGTATATCAGAATATTCATGGTTGTTGCTAGTGTTTTTTCTCTTAAGTGACCGTGTTCTTACATTTCTCTTCCATTAACCCTTTCGCTGCCAGCCTACCTGCAGCATTTGCCACTCCCTGTTGCCAGACTGAGTTTGACTGTTTTGCGCTACACATGTTCAACTGTCATTTTCGAAGGGATTTCCAGGGATTTCCCAGGAAAATTATATATTGTTTTTTTCAACAGAGTCTGGGCTTTAACATGAAATGTCTTGTTTGTGTTTTTTAGGTGTATTCTCAACATTTTTGGGTGAAATGTGTGAAAAAAAATAAAAAAAATATATTTTTTTACAATTTGTAGAGTTTTTTTGTAATAAAAAATGTAAGTTTGTCAATAAAATCTTATTGCGTGAGAAACCCCAATTTCTCCCGGTTACAGCGATACCACATATGTATAGGTAGACACCCTTTCCTGCCCAGAAGTCTTTTATAGCTGCTGGATGACAAATGGTTAATTAAAAAAAAAAATGACATAAGGTCCCCCTTCCCGGGGAGGGGGACCCCATTTTTTTTTGGATTTTTAAGGGTTAAAAACCCTTAAAAATCCAAAAAAAAAAATGACGTGGGGTCCCCCTTACCCAAAGTAACCAGCCCGGGACCAGCTATGGGGGCTTGTAGGCACAGAGTGGGGGGGCCAGCTTTGGTGGCCCCCCCACCCTGCAGCCTACGAGCCCACATAGCCTATGTGGGCCCGGGCTCTTCTGCCCCCCCCTGGCCTTTGGGGAGGCAGGTAATGGGGGTGCGGGGGTTAATGGCAATGCCACCCCCCCAGCCATGTGAACTGGTATAAGGGGTCTCATGGACCCCTTACCAGCTCACAAAGGGTTAACTGTAAAAAAAAAAAACACCACACAATAAAAAAAAGTATTTTATTAAAAAAAAATAATTTTTTTTTACTGTACTTACCTTCGATTGCAAGCTCTTGTCCCTCGCCGCTCAGCTGACAGATGCCTGTGATCGGCATCCAGAGAAGGAGAAGGCAGGAGATCAGAGGATCTCCTGTCACCTCCTTCCAGGGCACCGATCACCGGCATCTGAGAAGCTGAGAAAGCTGAAGCCGGTGATCGGGACCGGGATGACGTCATAAGCCCCGCCCCCAAGGGGGCGGGGCTTAGAGGCAAGATGGCGGTCGCCATCTTGAAGAAGAGAGGAGAGAGCCTCCCAGGCTCTCCCCTGAAGATCGGTAAGTCCTGGGGGGGGATCGGAGGCCCCCCAGGTGAAGAGGAGGGACAGCGGGAGCCAGCGCACATGGAGGTAAGTGAATGTCATTTTTATTTTTTTTTTTTTTTTACAGTTAGCAGCTGCTGCTGCAGAAGCGGGGGGGGGGGGGCGGCCTATTCCGGGGGCTCTCCTGGAGCCATCCGACCCCCCACGGGGGATCGGATGGCACCAAATTAAAGAGGAGACCCGGCCGGATCCAACAAGGGGTCAGGTGAGTATTTTTTATTTTTATTTTTTGAACTAGAAGCGATCAAAGTCAAGCACGTAACACCTACGGGCTTGGCACTTAAGGCCCAGCCAAGCCAGCACGTAGGTGTTACGTGCTTGGCAACAAAAGGGTTAAGAATGTTATCCTTTGTTAAATACTTACTTAATCAGTTTCGTGACCTTTAGCAACATGCACTGCCTGTAAAAAATTATCAGCCAACGAGCTTGAGTGACAGGCTGTCCATGTTGTTGTATATTTGTGCCTGTTTGAAGCATGTGGGATGCCCCCGGACCAGCCGGAAGAGCCTGAGAAGCAGCGTGCCACTTAGTTGGTAAGACTGCCTGTCCCAGTCAACGGGATTATAGAGGTGCACCATTGGCCCTCTACATTAGTTACAGTTTGCTCGGACTGGAGACGATGGGTGACCGGGGGGCCGGGGTCCCCCCAGGTGAGACACGACATAGAACTCAATCTTAGAATGTATAAGGTTGTTATTTTATTTTCTCCTTTGTATTAACGTATGCTGTTCTTTGTTAAGATATGGTTCTATTTGTTTTATAGTTTCCTGTAGAGTGCTCTTTTAGGAGATTTATTTCCTGGGAGGCCTTGGCCTCCTAGATTAAGGCCTCGGCTGCGGTAACCCCTCCCTTGGTCAACACATAGGGATCTATGGACCATGGCCTGGTCACTGGCTGGTTACCATTATACCCCCCGCCCCCCCTTTTTTGCTAATGGACGACCCGACTCCAGCCGCCATAATTGTCTACATAAGCATGGCCTACCCCCCGCATGAAGGTGACCCCCCTATAGATACCCAGAAGCTTCCGGTAGTGGGTACACCATCCGGAAGGTACACTTGTGACTTGTGGAAGTCACTGATTCCCTTAGAAGCTCCCCCTTGGCCCCCTTCAACGGGCACTACTTGGGGAAGCTTAGTTGTTCATATACTCTAAAACAGTATAGGGCGTCCGCCTTAGGCGGATTGCCTATCAGATAACTAGCCCCCTACTACTACTACCACCCCCCCACCTAGAATCCTCCACTTTTAGGTTTGTGCTACAGGCCTTAATACCCTTCCTAAAGCTTCGCTACCTTAATTTCTCCACCCTCCCTTTTCCCTCCTATACATTCCTTACCCTTTTCTTCTTTTTTCTATCCTCCTTGACTAGTCCCTATCCGCGCCACCTTAACCTTTGCTCCCCCCCAATTTCTTGTTAAATTAGCATAATGAACCAGGCCCAAAACTCGCTAGCAGGTGCTAATCTCAACTTCAAGCTGCTTTCCCACAATGTGCAGGGATTTAACTCCCCGCACAAAAGGACTAAGGCGTTCTGTCAATACAAGCGGCTACAAGTTGACATTCTATGCCTCCAGGAGACGAGATTCTCAGTTTCGAGCTCCCCAAGATACTTGAGCCCGCAATATCCTACTTTCTTTCTAGCCTGCCACACAGAAAAGTCCCGGGGTGTCGCTATCGCATTCCGACGCAATGTCCCATTTACATGTGAAACCCAAATAGCTGACCCGACAAGCAGGTACCTAATCTTGATAGGATGCTTACATGATACGCAAGTGACATTGGTGTCGTACTACGCAGCGAATACTCACCAGACAAATTTTTTCTCTCATCTTATGAGAAAGGTTGGAGAGCTTAGAAGGGGCATATTGATCATGGTCGGAGACTCCAATATTGCACTGGATCCTAAATTGGATAGATCACTCACTCACGCAAAGCAATAGCTCCCCTACTACATCGCCCGCACAGCAACCCCCACATCGAATAAATGCTATGCTAAGAGATGCGGCCCTGGTGGACATCTGGTGAGAAATGAACCCCAGAACCGTGATTACACTTTCTATTCCAATCCCCACGGTTCATTTTGTAGAATCGACCACATCCTGACCCCCCAGAATATCATCCCCATGGTCGATAATTGTCAGATAATGATGGCACCCTGGTCTGACCATGCTTCGGTGCTCATGAGGTTTGCCGCCTCACCCCGATCCCCAGACCATTCAAGTGGAGGGTAAACGACTCATTGTTAGCACGTAAAGACACCCATGAGCACATTTTAAAATCCATAAAGAGCTACTTTATGCTAATTCAGCTGCTGCGGTGAGTGTGTGGCAAGTCCCATAAGGCAGTCATGAGGGGCAACCTCATTGCTTTAGCTACATCCCTTAAAAAGCAAAGAAATGAGAAAATAGCACAATTAATGTCCAGTTTAGAGCAGCTACAGAAGGCTTGGAAAGCAAACCCCACCAAGGAGCTTAAGAAGCAAATAGATGAGGCAAACATACAACTTACTTTAGCACTGGATGAGGAAGTGGAGAAAAAGCTCAGGTGGGGCAAACAGAAACTATACGCTAGTGCCAACAAACCTGATACTCCCTTAGCGAACAAGATACGACATTTCGGACCTAAGTAAAATTTGATCTCCCTGAAGACCCCAGAAGGTACTCTCACAGCCAACCCAATTAAAATCCTCAAAACATTTAAGAACCTGCTAGGCAAGCTTTACGAGACGCCCCACCCTTTTCCCCGAGACCTGGCCTCTGAGTTCTTCGACTCGGTCCCACTCCCTAAATTGCCAGAATACCATAAAGAGAACTTAGAGAGTCTGAAATTTCAGTGGAAGAGGTTACACGAACTATCAAAAGTTTCCACACCTCTAAAGCACCAGGGCCTGATGGCTTTACCATCTTTTACTACAAGAAATATGCTGCGGAACTTGCTCCCCATTTAGTAAAAATGTTCAATTCCCTTAAGGAACAAGGGGTGCTGGGCCGAACATCCCTAGAAGCGTACATAAGTATGGTCCCAAAACCGGACAAGAATCACTCGAACGCACAAAACTATAGACCCATTTCGTTACTTAATGTAGACCTTAAAATCCTGGGGAAGGTCTTGGTCTCTAGAATCAATGAATTTTTGAGAATAAATGCAATTAAGATGACCTTGCTACCCAAGATGCTATATTATTTCAGAGTGCTGCCGGTTTATATGCCCCCACACCAAATTAAAAGTATGCAAAATAGCATCATGAAATTCATCTGGGGAAACACAAGGCCAAGGGTAGCCAGGGCAACTATGTTTAAAAACACAGAAAGGAAGGGGGCTTGGGAGTTCCATGTATCAATAAGTATTACCTGGCACGGCAGATTGCGCAACTTCATAATTTGCACCCGAGGATGGAGATTCCACTATGGGTGTCCATGGAGACCCTTGCGTGCGATCCCGCCCCCATAGATAGCTTAATATGGACCCCCCCCCCCCACAGCAGTACTCCCCTCTGAATCGAAACATGGGTATGGTTAGATGGGAGGCAGACCTGAATCGGGTAATAGACAGGGGGGGATGGGTGAACATTTGGACTGGGATTAATAAGTGCTCCATAAATGTCACCACCTTGGAAGCAGCATATAAAATGCTTACAAGATGGTACTTGGTGCCGGCTCGTATAGCAAGGGCAGTCCCGGGATACCCAGCGAGCTGCTTCAGGGGCTGTCCTGAACAAGGCACGGTCCTACATATCTGGTGGGAGTGCCCGAAAGTTAAGAGGTTTTGGTCACGGGTCTTTGGCCTGATATATACTCTCTTACATACTGTCGTGCGTAGAGACCCTTGGGTGGCACTATTACATGTGAAACCTGGGGGCATCACTACAACCCAGCACATCCTTCTAACTCAGGTTATGTTGGCAGCAAAGCTAGTAATCGCAAGCTCCTGGAAAAAAAATAATGTTCCATTCCAATTGGTGAAAGAGAGATTAAACGGTATTTTTATCAATGAAAAGCTGACGAGCATCCTAAGAGACTCTCATGGAAAATTTATGAGAATATGGAGCCCTTGGGTAGAATACGCCTTCCCAGATCTAGGAAATGCCCTGCTGCAGTGAGAGGTGGCTCAAATCTACTAAAGGTCTACCCTCTTTTTTTTTCTGCTTCTTCCTTCTTCCTCTCTTCTTTTCTTCCACTTTCTCCTTCCCCTTGCCCTCCTTCCAGTCCCCACCTGTTACCCCTTACCCCTGGCCCACCCCGCCCCCCACAATAGAAAATTATAGTCAGAGGTCACTGGGGTAGAATCTCGGGCCTGATGGGAAGGAGATGTAAACCCGCCCAGTGGCCCAGAAGCATGATCATCAGGTAATAGCTAGCGCCAGTCCAGCCCTCCTGACACCACAGTCCCCAAAGAAGATAAAAGGAAACATCTGAAAGTAATGTGTTGTGTTCTTCTTTGTATAGATACGGACTATGTAAAAGTGATATGTTAATGTGTGACTGTCTGGTAAAAGTAATGATCTGGAGCATTATTCGCTTTTATTCTTGATTTCCCCCCCCCTTTTTTTTTTCTTTCTTTTGTGTATCACATTATTGTACTGTGTAATTGAGCTGTAAAACTTTTAAAAGACAATAAAAAGATTGAAATTAAAAATACTTTAATAAAAAACTTAGCATTATTTAGCCTGGATGAAGTCCCACAGAATCCGTATACCTAGATACCCCCTCAAGAGGATTCTTTGTCTTTAAGATGTATTTGGTGGAGTTTAAGCTTCTGTTCATGGCAATTAGAGATGAGCGAACATTTGAAAAATTCGATTCGACTGATTCGCCGAATTTTCTGTTTCGACCCGAATTTATTTGTGATGAATCACTATTAAAAACGGCTATTTCTGAGCCTCCTAGAGCCTCAATAGGGTTGTAAACCATTCTGCCTTGCTGTAACACGCATAGGGCGCATGCTGGGTTAGTGAAAAAATACTGTAAATATTTATCATGATTATGCAGATCGGAGGCAGCGCTAATAGAATCGCAAAGCGGCACAATTGCAGAGAGTTGAGGTGGCATCACTATGAGGGGCCCCTATAGTGCCAGAAAAACACACCCTGGAGCTGGCAGCAGCAGGAGCCCAAAAATTAGCTGAATCACACCCTGGAGTTGCAAGCAGCAGCAGCTGCAGGAGCCCAAACATTGCTTTAAAGAGACACTGGAATTGGCTGCAGGAGCCCAACAATTGAATGAATCACACCCTGGAGTTGCAAGCAGCAGCAGCAGGAGCCCAAACATAGCTTGAAAGAGACACTGGAGTTGGCAGCAGGAGCCCAAAAATTGGATGAATCACACCCTGGAGTTGCAAGCAGTGGCAGCAGCCCAAGCATAGCTTGAAAGAGACACTGGAGTTGGCAGCAGGAACCCAAATATTGGATGAATCACATCCTGCAGTTGCAAACAGCAGCAGCAGGAGCACAAACATTGCTTTAAAGAGACACTGGAGTTGGCTTCAGGAGCCCAAAAATTGGATGAATCACACCCTGGAGTTGGCAGCAGCAGCAGCAGGAGCCCAAATATTACTTTAAAGAGACACTGGAGTTGGCTTCAGGAGCCCAAAAATTGGATGAATCACACCCTGGAGTTGGCAGCAGCAGGAGCCCAAACATTACTTTAAAGAGACACTGGGGTTGGCTTCAGGAGCCCAAAAATTGGATGAATCACACCCTGGAGTTGGCAGCAGCAGCAGCAGGAGCCCAAATATTACTTTAAAGAGACACTGGAGTTGGCTTCAGGAGACCAAAAATTGGATGAATCACACCCTGGAGTTGGCAGCAGCAGGAGCCCAAATATTACTTTAAAGAGACACTGGAGTTGGCTTCAGGAGCCCAAAAATTGGATGAATCACACCCTGGAGTTGGCAGCAGCAGCAGCAGGAGCCCAAACATAGCTTGAAAGAGACACTGGAGTTGGCAGCAGGAGCCCAAAAATTATCTGAATGACCTGGAGTTGCAAGCAGCAGCAGCAGGAGCCCAAAAATTGGATGACTCACACCCTGGAGTTGCAAGCAGCAGCAGCAGGAGCCCAAACATAGCTTGAAAGAGACACTGGAGTTAGCAGCAGGTGCCCAAAAATTGGATGAATCACACCCTGGAGTTGCAAGCAGCAGTCCAAAATTGCCAGAAAGACACACCCTGGAGTTGGCAGCAGCATGAAGGGAATATATACAGATTTTTGGCACATATATCTTATCCGAAGAATATTAATAAAAAGTAAGAGTAACGTAAAGCATTTTCTCAATAATTACTTGTGGTCTGATGCCGAGGAATGTCTGTAACTGGAGAGCAGCGCCTTAAATCTGTTTTGCACGATCCATATTCCTTTAGTGTTGGTCTGGCCCCATCATCAATCTACTCTAATGCATCAGGCATTGGTGAGTGGAAATCTTGGCTGATCCATTCCCGATTCATTTCCATGCAGGCCAGTCTCTCAAAAAAAAACAGTTGAGGTGGCATCACTGTGAGGGGCCCCTATAGTGCCAGAAAAACACACCCTGGAGCTGGCAGCAGCAGGAGCCAAAAAATTAGCTGAATCACACCCTGGAGTTGCAAGCAGCAGCAGCTGCAGGAGCCCAAACATTGCTTTAAAGAGACACTGGAGTTGGCTGCAGGAGCCCAACAATTAAATGAATCACACCCTGGAGTTGCAAGCAGCAGCAGGAGCCCAAACATAGCTTGAAAGAGACACTGGAGTTGGCAGCAGGAGCCCAAAAATTGGATGAATCACACCCTGGAGTTGCAAGCAGTGGCAGCAGCCCAAGCATAGCTTGAAAGAGACACTGGAGTTGGCAGCAGGAACCCAAATATTGGATGAATCACATCCTGGAGTTGCAAGCAGCAGCAGCAGGAGCACAAACATTGCTTTAAAGAGACACTGGAGTTGGCTGCAGGAGCCCAAAAATTGAATGAATCACACCCTGGAGTTGCAAGCAGCAGCAGGAGCCCAAATATAGCTTGAAAGAGACACTGGGGTTGGCAGCAGGAGCCCAAAAATTGGCTGAATAACACCCTGGAGTTGCAAGCAGCAGCAGCAGGAGCACAAACATTGCTTGAAAGAGACACTGGAGTTGGCAGCAGTAGCCCAAAAATTGGATGACTCACACCCTGGAGTTGCAAGCAGCAGCAGCAGGAGCCCAAACATAGCTTGAAAGAGACACTGGAGTTGGCAGCAGGAGCCCAAAAATTATCTGAATGATACCTGGAGTTGCAAGCAGCAGCAGCAGGAGCCCAAAAATTGGATGACTCACACCCTGGAGTTGCAAGCAGCAGCAGCAGGAGCCCAAACATAGCTTGAAAGAGACACTGGAGTTAGCAGCAGGTGCCCAAAAATTGGATGAATCACACCCTGGAGTTGCAAGCAGCAGTCCAAAATTGCCAGAAAGACACACCCTGGAGTTGGCAGCAGCATGAAGGGAACATATACAGATTTTTGGCACATATATCTTATCCGAAGAATATTAATAAAAAGTAAGAGTAACGTAAAGCATTTTCTCAATAATTACTTGTGGTCTGATGCGGAGGAATGTCTGTAACTGGAGAGCAGCGCCTTAAATCTGTTTTGTACGATCCATATTTCTTTAGTGTTGGTCTGGCCCCATCATCAATCTACTCTAATGCATCAGGCATTGGTGAGTGGAAATCTTGGCTGATCCATGCCCGATTCATTTCCACGCAGGCCAGTCTCTCAAAAAAAAACATGGAGAGTGACAGATTAGTAACATATTAGTAACATAGTAACATATTAGTAACATAGTAACATATAATGCCTCATTTCATCAAGCAGAGGTCTCTGCAGAATAGGTGTGAGTGGCAGCAGGAGTTTCAGTGAGAGGCCTGATCTCCCGGGATCAGCTAGCGGTCGTGTCTTGAACAGCAACCCATCTGCCGTCATCCATTGGTTAACACGATCATGCACTGCATCACAAGTGACATCTGACACCCCCAGTTAACTGTCTGTTGTATGTTATGCTTTGGGTTCAGCTCCACTATTCAGTGAGGACGATCTGATAATCAGAAAAATCAGCAGCTACTGGCCAGCCAAGAAGTGGAGGAGACACTTGCCGCTTCTTCCACTAGGCGGGCAAGTTGTAATAAGGAGAGTGGGAGAAGGTGTTGCAAGCGTTTTGGCTCCATAAGCAGACACTGTTGAGGAACCTGAGGAGGACATCAGTGAGTTTTGAGGGCACTTTTAAAGGTTTGGAGTGATGGAGAGTGACAGATTTAGCGGCCAGCATGGTGGCAGAAGGGGAAAGTATGGAGGCAAATGTGCTCGGGGTAGACCACTCGCGCGGCAGGCTATCTTCCCAGGAGGAAATGGAAGAGGGTCCCTGGAGTTGGCGGCGGCGGCAGCAGCAGCAGCATCAGTGAATTAGTGCGGGCTGTTGATAGGACAAATCAGCTACAAGCCCATGTTGCAGTTTTTCATCAAGAATCCACAGGAGGTTAACATGACTATGTGAAAGATGTGTAGGCAGAAGGGGAAGTGTGGCCAGGGTCCCAATGTTGGACCCACAGCCCTGCGTCATCATTTGCAGCGTCACCATAAAGCGGCCTGGGAGAGTTGCCTCCAAAGTGCTGGTCCAGCCTGCTGCATTACCCAGTGGCACACCGCTCTCTGTTCCAGCCAGCCAAGGCTCCACCACCTCCTGTGGGTCATACCCATCCTCTGTCGCTCCAGATGCTCCTCCTCCTCTTAATCCGAGTCAGTCATTCCGCCAGCAATCCATTGCCAAGCCATGTCCAAGAGACAACAGTATGTGCCCACTCTTCCAACGTGCAGAACCTAAATGTGCTCCTGTATAAGTTGCTGGTGCTGCAGTCTCTCCCTTTTGAGTTGGTGGACCTTTCAGAGAACTGATGGCTTGTGCCGAGCCGAGGTGGAGAGGCCCATGCTGTCATTTCTTTGCGAAGAAGGCAGTACCAGCCCTGTACAATTTTGTTGAACAGAAGGTGGGGCAGTCCTTTAGCCTGTTAGTGTGTACCAAAGTGCAAAGCAGTGCCTATGTCTGGAGCTGTAACTATGGTCAGGGACAATAAAAAATCCTTTTAGGACCACTGGGTGATTGTGGTTCCTGCACAACCACAAAAGCAACTTGGACAGGTCCCTCCACTGTGACCTCCATGCTCCTAGGCCTTTGTGCCTGTGACAGTGCACTTGCACTTAGCAATGGTGTCACAGAGAAAAGTGGCAAATTGTCAATTACATATTATTAATAGTTAACATTTATCATTATTTGAACATATTTATAATAATAACATATAATAACATATAACATAGCAACAATAACATATAACATAATAACAGTAACATATAAAATGTATCAACTTTTTTGGGGGGTTAATTTTGTATTTTTTTTTTTTTTTTAGTATTTTGTATTTTTTTTTAATATTTTGTATTTTTTAGAAATATATATATATATATATATATATATATATATATATTTTTTTTTTTTCATTGCCTTTTAATATTTTGTTAATTTTTGTACAAATTTATTTTTTTCATTTTTTTATGTTTTTTTTGTTTTTTTTCTAAATATTAATTTTTTCTCTTTTTTTTTAATTTTTGCTTTTTTTTCCCAGTGCCCTTCCAGCCTACCATGTGTGCAGGACACGGCGGTTTCACGCTGTTCTTCACATGGTTTGCCTTGAGCAACAGAGTCACACATGGGAGGAACTGCTAAAAATCTCAATACATAAAATCATGGCTTACTCCACGAAAACTGCAAATGGGACCCATGGTGACTGACACTGGGAAGAACATCTTGTCTGCACTGCGACAAGGAAGCCTGAGCCATTCGTCCTGCCATGGCAAACGTGTTCAATCTAGTTGTCAAGCGTTTTCTGAAGTCTTCCCCCCATCTGAAAGACATCCTAACAACGGGAAGGAAACTTTGCATGCACTTCAGACACTCCTACACTGCCAAGCACACCCTTCTTGAGCTTCAGCGTCAGAACGGTATCCCCCAACATAGTCTGATTTGCGATGTTTCCACCCGTTGGAATTCCACCCTTCATATGCAGGATCGACTATAGGAACAGAGAAAAGCCATCACGGATTTCTTGATGGTCCAAACGGATAGGGGGACTCCCCTGTGTAACTTCAATGTAAACCAGTGGCAGCTCATACGTGACACCTGCCGTTTGCTCAGGCCCTTTGAGGAAGCTACTTTATTAGTCAGTCGCCAGGACTATGAGATGAACGATGAGATTCCACTGCTTCATGTACTACAACACATGGTGGAAACCATGGCTGGTCAGGGCACTAGAGACATGGCGCATACATTTCACAGCCACATGAAGCCTGTGGGGGCTGAAGTGGAGGAGGAGGAGGGGGTGGGGCACAGCGAAGCACGGTTTAGGTTTGACAAAATGACCATTTTATCTAGTCATCTGACAGGAGAGGAGGAGCAGGAGCAGCCAGAGGAGCTAGAGGGTTGTGAGGAAGGCGAAACAGAGGACCCAGACACACCGTGGCAGTTTGCAGTGGAGATGGAGACATGTAGTCCCTCCGAGTCACTTGCACAAATGGCACGATGCATGCTCACGTGCTTGCGTAGTGACCAAAGAATTGTCTCCATTTGTCAGCGGGATGACTTCTAGCTCTCCACCTTATTGGACCCTCGCATCTGGCACAAAATGGGGGCATTTTTTACACCCACTGAGAGGGAGGACAAACTGTCACAGAGAAAAGTGGCAAATTGTCAATTACATATTATTAATAGTTAACATTTATCATTATTTGAACATATTTATAATAATAACATATAATAACATATAACATAGCAACAATAACATATAACATAATAACAGTAACATATAAAATGTATCAACTTTTTTGGGGGGTTAATTTTGTATTTTTTTTTTTTTTAGTATTTTGTATTTTTTTTTAATATTTTGTATTTTTTAGAAATATATATATATATATATATATATATATATATATTTTTTTTTTTTTTTTTTTCATTGCCTTTTAATATTTTGTTAATTTTTGTACAAATTTATTTTTTTCCTTTTTTTTTGTTTTTTTTCTAAATATTAATTTTTTCTCTTTTTTTTTAATTTTTGCTTTTTTTTCCCAGTGCCCTTCCAGCCTACCATGTGTGCAGGACACGGCGGTTTCACGCTGTTCTTCACATGGTTTGCCTTGAGCAACAGAGTCACACATGGGAGGAACTGCTAAAAATCTCAATACATGAAATCATGGCTTACTCCACGAAAACTGCAAATGGGACCCATGGTGACTGACACTGGGAAGAACATCTTGTCTGCGCTGCGACAAGGAAGCCTGAGCTATTCGTCCTGCCATGGCAAACGTGTTCAATCTAGTTGTCAAGCGTTTTCTGAAGTCTTCCCCCCATCTGAAAGACATCCTAACAACGGGAAGGAAACTTTGCATGCACTTCAGACACTCCTACACTGCCAAGCACACCCTTCTTGAGCTTCAGCGTCAGAACGGTATCCCCCAACATAGTCTGATTTGCGATGTTTCCACCCGTTGGAATTCCACCCTCCATATGCAGGATCGACTATAGGAACAGAGAAAAGCCATCACGGATTTCTTGATGGTCCAAACGGATAGGGGGACTCCCCTGTGTAACTTCAATGTAAACCAGTGGCAGCTCATACGTGACACCTGCCGTTTGCTCAGGCCCTTTGAGGAAGCTACTTTATTAGTCAGTCGCCAGGACTATGAGATGAACGATGAGATTCCACTGCTTCATGTACTACAACACATGTTGGAAACCATGGCTGGTCAGGGCACTAGAGACATGGCGCATACATTTCACAGCCACATGAAGCCTGTGGGGGCTGAAGTGGAGGAGGAGGAGGGGGTGGGGCACAGCGAAGCATGGTTTAGGTTTGACAAAATGACCATTTTATCTAGTCATCTGACAGGAGAGGAGGAGCAGGAGCAGCCAGAGGAGCTAGAGGGTTGTGAGGAAGGCGAAACAGAGGACCCAGACACACCGTGGCAGTTTGCAGTGGAGATGGAGACATGTAGTCCCTCCGAGTCACTTGCACAAATGGCACGATGCATGCTCACGTGCTTGCGTAGTGACCAAAGAATTGTCTCCATTTGTCAGCGGGATGACTTCTAGCTCTCCACCTTATTGGACCCTCGCTTCTGGCACAAAATGGGGGCATTTTTTACACCCACTGAGAGGGAGGACAAACTGACCTACTACAGAGACATCCTACGTAGTCAGTTGGGCGATGTCTATCTGCGCCATGTTCCATACTCTCGCAGGTCTGACTCGGGGGGACCTCTGCACTCACCTTCCACTGCCATGGCTGCCGGGGGGAGGGGGGGTGGCAGCAGCAGCAGCAGCTCCATCAGCAGCAGCCTCAGGGGCTGCTCTATATTATTCTGCAAAATGGCAAATTTACCTCACAATATAAGCTATTGCCCCTCAGATTTACACAGGGCCTGCTCTATATTATGCTGCAAAATGGCAAATTTACCTCACAGTATAAGCTATTGCCCCTCAGATTGACACAGGGACTGCTCTATATTATGCTGCAAAATGGCAAATTTACCTCACAGTATAAGCTATTGCCCCTCAGATTGACACAGGAGCTGCTCTATATAATGCTACAAAACCAAGAGCAGATTTAACTCACACAATATAACCTATTTCTCAGGTTTATATAGGGGCTGTTCTATGTAATGGTGTACAACCATGAATTTACCTACAATATAAACTATTGCTGCTCCATATAATGGTGCAAAACAGGGCAAATGTATTGTCCAATATAAACTATTGCTGCTCTGATTTACACAGGAGGGCCACTCTAAAGAATGGTGCAACATGGCGAATTTAGCTCACAATATAACATAGATTTCAAAATGAGATTTTCAGACAGGGCCTGCTCTATAAAATGGCAATTTTACCTCACAATATAAACTATTGCTCCTCAGATTTACACAGAGATTTAGGTTGATATAATAGTGCAAAACAGCGAATTTACCTCACAATGCTGTATAAACTATTGCTCCTCAGATTTACACATTGGGCTTCTCTATATAATGGTGCAAAATGGCGAATTTACCTCACTATATAATCTATTACAGCTCTATATAAAAAAATAAATAAATAAATAAAGGGCCTGTAGAAGCTTATTTAGTATAACAGATAGGGTGACATGTGCTGGTTTGGGATGCCCATGTGGGCTAGTGTTTTGACAGCAGGACAAAAACCAATTCAAAATCCAATAGCTTATTAAAACTGAGGCTGAACAAGCTTATTTAGTATAAAAGATAGGGTGACATGTGCTGGTTTGGGATGCCCATTTGGGCTGGTGTTTTGACTGCAGGACAAAAAACAATTCAAAATACAATACTTTGATTCAGCTGAGGAAGGATCAACAAGCGTATTTAGTTTAACAGATAGGCTGCCTAATGCAGGTTTGGGATGCCCTGCGGCCTGGTGTTTTTTTTGTTAAAGGCAGACCAAAAACCAATTCAAAATGCAATACTTTGATTCAGCTGAGGAAGGATCAACAAGCGTATTTAGTATAACAGATAGGCTGCCTAATGCAGGTTTGGGATGCCCTGTGGCCTGGTGTTTTTTTTGTTAAAGGCAGACCAAAAGCCAATTCAAAATGCAATACTTTGATTCAGCTGAGGAAGGATCAACAAGCATATTTAGTATAACAGGCTGCCTAATGCAGGTTTGGGATGCCCTGCGGCCTGGTGTTTTTTTTTGTTAAAGGCAGACCAAAAACAAATTTAAAATGCAAAACTTTGATTCAGCTGAGGAAGGATCAACAAGCGTATTTAGTATAACAGATAGGCTGCCTAATGCAGGTTTGGGATGCCCTGCGCCTGGTGTTTTTTTTGTTAAAGGCAGACCAAAAACCAATTCAAAATGCAATACTTTGATTCAGCTGAGGAAGGATCAACAAGCGTATTTAATATAACAGATAGGCTGCCAAATGCAGGTTTGGGATACCCAGGTGGGCTAGTGTTTTTTTGGTTAAAGGCAGACCAAAAAATATTTAAACTAATCCAGTTATATATTATGATAATTGCTTGTGTGTAACAGATAGGGTTAAATAAGCCACTGCATAGATGGCATGCACAGTGGCAAGGCAGTTTTACAGCACAAAGAACTGAAATTGAATTGAAAACTGATCTGGCTAATGAAAAAAAAAAAAATTTTCACTGTCACTTCTAAGCTATCCCTGGCTGGATGCTTCCGGTTTTTCCCTATCTTTCCCTATCTTTCCCTGGCTCTGTCTACCTCTCTGTCTGCCTCTCTGACTCTCCCTACCTATCTCTAACTCTCTGTCCCTGTCTCTAACTAGCTGTGCTCTGGCCGCAATGCAAGGCTGAAATGCGCACAAGCAAGATGGCCGCCACTTTATATAGCACGGTGACGTCACCGAGCTTCCTGGCTGCTGATAGGCTGCATGTGACTTACCCATGATACCTTGCCCCAGGTGGTATGTCTGGACATGTTCATCCACCATTTTAGAATGCCTGTAATTGAAATAAATGGAGTTTAAAGGAAAACTTTGATCGATCGAATCGCGGGGAAATTCGGATTCGTTCAGAATCGAATTTTCCATGTAATTCGGAACGAATCCGGCTTCGTCCGGATCGATTTACTCATCCCTAATGGCAATATAATAAGGGTTTCCGGGTGCACTAATAAATTAATTTGTCTTAAGAAGCACATGGCATGTGGATTTTTTTTGTTTTAACATTAATGACTATTAATTGAGAATGTTCCTTATAATGTTTGTATGTTTAAATCCAAATCATGGGTGAAATAAAATTAATGAGACTCCCAAAACTAAGGACAACCTGTCCAAATTTAATGAATGACCCTTGTTGTTTCTTTTACATTACCTTCTTTTTTTGAGCATCCATGGCCCCTCTCTAGCAGTGTCAGTTAACCTGGTTATATTGTGTTACTTTTTGTTGTGTGAGCTTGAAGTAGTATTTTGATCTACTTTCTTTATCATTACTTGTCCCTGTCCCCCTTCCACAGGGGATATCAGAGTTTCAGCTCATTCCCCTTTTTCGGCTAAAGTCTCGGTTACTTCAAGCAAACTTAGGTCATCCTGAGAAGCAGCTTTCACGTGGTGTTAGAAGTAGAAACGCTTTTAAGTAAAGTTTTGGAAGAAAAGTTTAAATTGGGTTGAAAAAACTCTACAAGCGAAAGCAGTGGGTCAGTAGCAGCTTCTTCTGGGTTGTCCATTGTTAGCCAAAATGAATAAATCTGTGAAATCACATGTTCACGTCTTACAGTTCAGGTTGAAAGGAAATTTGACATCAGCATACTGAATAGAGAGTATCTGATAGCAATTTTGTAAATTGCTGTCATAACTCGCAATTTATGTTTTCCACTACAGCAGAGCTGAGAACAAGCTAATGGTAAAGTCAGCATGGTGCTTAACACATCATTGGCCCCCACCAATCCCTGTCAGTTTGCCACATTCCACTGTATATTGCTTGAGTGAGATAATTTAAGTTGCCATTCCCAGTGTCTGATCTCCGACTACTTTGCAATCCTAGCTAACCGTGGGGGATCTTAGAAAAGCAGCAGTCATGGCAGCAACCACTCTTGTGGGTAATATGGGTTGAAGAACGATTGCTTAACCATATGACCATCCTTACCCCAGTGTAACAATTATTTGTAACACATGTAAAGTACCAGTAATAGGTTATTTGACATTTCCTCTAATTATCCTACAGAGAGACTACATTGTGTAGTCAGTCAGCTGTACCGGCGCCTAGATACCACCTCAAAGGGCAGAACAAAAATTGGCGGGTCACGCTAATTATTTAGTGAAGTATAATGTAAAACTGGGGGCCATTAGGGTGGGAATTGAAACCTGCTGCTCGCTGGGCTTTTTAACTTTAACACACATAAACCAGCAAATGTTTTTTTGTTCATATTTACAGATGAGGTACATCACTTATTCCGAAGATGAAAAGGTTATTTTTTGAACACTCTGAAACTACATGACCATTTGAGCTATGCGGAAAAAGTGAAATTTTTCACATACCCCATGGGTATATGGTATATGATATGGTTTCACTTCTCTTTATGTCAATATTATTGCACTTTCTGTGTGATAAGGTTTAAAATCAGGTTTTGTGATAAAGTTGCAACTTGCAATTCACACCCAAGTATGCACTCAGACTTAAACCCAACTCACCAAATAATTAGCATGACCCCTTGTAATACAAAATTAATACGGTTGAAAAAAACATGTCCATCAAGTTCAACCAAGGGACGGGTTGGGGGAAGTTATCTTTTATTATTTACTGATAACAGCTAAAAGTAACTGCTAAAGTAGACCAAGACCCACGACCGTTGATCTATAAGATTCCAGAGCAACTAGATTCTCTCCCCCAGGGCATCTAGATTCAGGATGCCCCACTGTCGGAAACCCCCCAGGCCGCTTGGTAAACTCTTCTTCTTCCCCACTGGTGCATATGCAAGCAGCCGGCACCGCTTGCTATACTTTTAGCAGGGCACTCGCCCACGCCCCTGCTTGGCTAGACCCAGCTAGATGTACTGACGTGAGCCAGTCGGAGCGTGCTGATTGGATGAGAGGCTACCATAAGACCAGGAAAAGGTGGGTTATTTTGGGAAAACTGGGGGGGGGGGGGGGGTTCACATAGTATGGGCATCCTGGAGCAAATACCAAAACCCAGGATCTCAGGTTTTGGGCCACTTTAATGTTATTTTCTTCTACAAAAAAAAAAAATTACCCTTTTTTGATTTTGTCAGCTGTTGGATCTGTAACAAACCTCTGTGGGAGGCTATTCCATAGATTTATAGTTCTTATTGTTAAAAAGAATTATCACTTGTGGAGATTAAATCTTTTGTTTCCAGAAGGAGGGGCCTCTACACCCCTCTACAACTGCACAAAATAGTTGGTCTTCGTGCTAGGCACGTTACACACACTTACGGGTAAATTCTTAGTTAAAGAAAATCCTGGGGAGGATATCTGTTTAAAATGGTGTTGGGATTGCTATTCAGTGTTTGGAATAGAGTAGGTGCATGACTTAGCACTTTGTGGGAGGAAGCTGTGTTCTGAGTCTTAGAGGTTACTGGGAGAGTAAGGAGTCAGGACAGCTTGTGGAAGGCAGTGTACTGAAATCCTGGGTTTTATTTTTTTCACTGTTTGCGAACTGGTAACGGGTTTTTTTTTAGCTTTTGCCCAGATCCAAAGCCAATCTCTGCTAATCATTCTGTTGTGCTTGATTATGTACTTATTGTTGTTAAAGCGGACCAACAGTCAAAAATGAATTAAATCAGACTAATGCAGCAAACTGTGCTCATATGCATCTCTCTCCAGGGCAATTTAGTTTGCTGCACATAAAAAATAATTTACCTTTTTCTAATGCCTACTGGGATACATTTTAAAAACAAGAGGGCCGCTTATGGGCTTGCAGGCTACCTGCAAACAGGAAGTCATGCTGGGCTTCCTGTTACTGTGCATTTCAGTTATGTCAGTTGGGAGAGGAAGCTCCAAAATGGCTGCTACCTCTCTTTCCCAACTCTGCCAGGCTGTTGGTCCAGTTTAAATATTGGGCTCTTGAAGTGGACCAACAGTGTAAACCAAATACAATTTTACACCACCCTAGCCCATGGTGCCCTGTGGAAGAAACAAAAACGTACCTAAATTTTCCACATTCCTGTGCTGCGGAATCTACGCTGACAGCCAGTATCTCCCAGCAGACAGACCTCAGCCGCATGTACCAGGGAGACTTGCGGGAAGGTTGGTGGTTGCTTCGCACCAATCGAATATCTGTTTTGCATACACAGCTCAGAATGAAGACGCATGGCGAGGCAGCAGGAATGAGCACTCCGCCATCATACCCGCTGCCTCGGCATGCGCCTTTATTCTATGCTGTTTAGGCAACACACCTAATTGCCCAGCGTACATCCCCCAGCAATCACTGGCCCGACTGCAAGTCTCCCAGGTACACATGGTAGCGGTCTGACAGATGTCATTGAAGGTGCGGGATTTGGAAGAGCCCCCGGGGAAGCTGAGAATAACTCAAGTGTACAAAGATGGAGGCACCTATTGCATTTATTGAGGGGAACAAAGCAATCAGAGTGTTCATTTCTATAAGAAGGTAATTTCATTATGTTAAAATCCAGAGCATGAGAGTCACAAGGGTTCGCTGGTAAGGATATTTAAACATTAGGGTTACCCCATGTATTTTTCCATTGCCATGGAAAAGCTTTTGGCGATAAAGGAAGGGAACCTTGGCAGGTTTGAGCAAATCTGGATGCCTTGGGTAGACAATCATCTGCCTGGGAATTTTGACATAATGCTTATGGTGGTGTAGAACTCTCGGTAGAGTTGAGATTTACTTTGGTGGGAGTGAAGAGAGGTGTTTCCTTGGGTGAGATGGAGGAGTCAGATATGGGTGAGGAGGGGTTTCTTTCCTTTTTATTTTTATTTTTCCTCTTTTCTCTTTTCCATTGGGTGGTCTGGGCAGCAACACAGGGAGAGTGGTGGAGGGTAAGAACTTTATAGCCTTGGGTATTTGTATGAGTTTTCCTTTGTATGGAACTTGGTTATGCAGTAAGAATTTGTGGGAAGTGTTTTGTTGGGGGGGGGGGGGGGGGGGGTATTTGGGGTACTTTGAAAAATGCAAATAATGCACGTCTGGTTAATGTGTCATGTATGCACATTTGTGCATTGTATTTTATGTTGTATCCAGTGCTTCACAATAAAAATCGCTTGAAGAAAGGATTTTTAAACATTAATACTCATGGTTAGTCCACTTTAAAGCTTTCCCAACGATTTATTGGTACAGGTAGATCATGCCTATAGTGATTCCCGGAGGGGATGCACAGGAATAAGATATATTTTTATAGTTAAGTATTATCTATTTTGTTGAAACTATTTGCACACAAGAAAGTGTGGGAGTAGCGAATTACTGAGCTGCTATAAAAACGGTATCATGAATTGAAGGTACATTTAATATCTATGATTCATGTAAGGCTTTTTTTATACTTCTTATTTTTGTACCACAATAAACACATATATGTTTATAGTCTGGGATCCATGAGCATATACGTGTGCATAATACAGGTTAGCATCAGCCTTATACACCTGTAGGCACATCTGGTTTTGCTTCGAATTAGCCAGCACATAAAAAGCATTTCATGTGTTTATTGGTTTAAAAAATAATTTAATGTTTACCCTTCCACCCTGCCAGTAATCGCCTTATTATTCCCATGTGTGAAGTTGTCTATTGAATTTCCTGTGTGACTTGTGTTACACAGGCAAATCATTTAATAGACGGAACACGCGCATCGGGCCAATTTGGAATAGTGCCACCCAGGCAGATTTTTTCTGGTTCATTCTAATCCATAAAGATACATAGATTAGGATATGGAAGAGACAATGTAATTTAGGCTAAATATAGTACAGAGATTTTTATTTTTCGGTTCCTTTTTTTAAAGGGAAATTTAAGTAATAACCCAATTTTGTAATTCAACTGTAACAATTGCAAATTCAAACCACCTGAGATTTAAAGCGAAATTTGCCATCAGCTAGACATGCCTCACTTCCCTTAAAAGGTATAATGATAATGGAAACTTTAAAAATGCCATCGAAAATGAACTTACCCTTTAAGCCCCTCAAAAAGGAACAAAACCCAAGATATCTATATCTATAAGTTATTCTTCCAGATTTGTGATGCCCCGATGTATTTATCCCCATAAAATGGCCGTAAACTAACCTTTCCTATGCCCCGCTGCACATGCATGCCTGCTTTCTTTTAAAGTGATTGTTAAGTCAACAGTTAAAAAATAAATATCAGTAGCAACTTTACATTGAGTCTCTCCAGTGCTCTCCTTCCTGCTATGTCCGCCTGCTAGGAAATCACATCCTCTTTCAGTCTCTACTTCGCTGACCTGGTCATTCAATCAACCTTCAGTGGACCAAGATCGGAAACACCCCCCACTCCCTCCCCAGATGTCCTGATTGGCTGCCTCTCTCTGCAGCTATGAAACCCCTCCCTCCTCTCTGGTCACACTATGTGCTGGCAGGCAGGAGATACTCTTAGCCTGCAGTATCTCTCCCCTGTTTTTTTGGTCACACTGTGCTGGCAGTAATAACTATAGGCACAACAATGCACTTATTTTTTTACTATGATATATGTAAAGCACACAGCGTGCTTATATCACATTGCTGTTGCCTCACCCACTGTTTCTCCTCATTTTTTCTCTGCACTACACTGGGTCTACGGGGATTCACCCTGCAGGGCACCCTATGCCCCATAGAGAAAGGTTAAATCTAAAGGGACCCATTTACATTGAATCCCTCCAGCGCTCTCCTTCCTGCTATATGGGTTTTTCCTCCAGGGTTAGTACTTTATTTATTACTGGCAGAAAGTTATCAAGAAAAACACATGCCTGTAATATTCATCTGATTCTCTTATCTGTGTACAGTGTATGAAGTAAGGACTACAATTTTGATTTTCTTCTTATTCTTACATTCCTGGTGCAGTCAGTCAGCTTGCTTAAAGTTGACCAAAACCCACGCCCCAATGGCCCTAGAATTAATAAGATTCCAGGGCTGCTAGATTCCCTTCCCTCCCCCCGGGGCTTTATGAATCAGGATGCCCCGTCCGATGTGTGAAACCCCCCAGGTCACCCAGAAACTCAATATCTCAAATGTTTTTTAGGTGGCCCTAAAAAAGAGGACACATCCTTTTTTGTGCCACAGCGGGCTAAGCATAGCAGAAAAATTAAGAATAGAATAGAATAATGCAAGTAAACTCCAGGCCAACCTGCATTCTCTCTCAAGGGGCAATTTAAATAAAACTTCTTGTACAATTCAGGTACATATATGATCATTTTTTTCTGTTGTAACTTAGAATATCTGACAATTACTGATGATTCCATGCTAAATAGAATTATCATGAATTTCTACACAGGTGCAGGGTATTGATAAAGCCAATAAGCAAAACATGTCTACCCAGCAATGTACAAAGAAAAGAAGAGGCATGAAATAATTTTTTGAGATGAAGTATAATGTTATCCATTGTTAAGAATGTTTTTAAGTGTGCACATTTGGATTGATTATATTGATATTTTTTAATCATGTCAAATAAATTGTATGTATTTTAATGTAAAATATAGTGATGTGATCAAGTGAATGAGATTGTTGCCTAAAGACCCCCAATATTAAGGTACACACAGAAACTCTCCTACTTTCCCGGTCCAACAGCGTATGTACAAGCAGCGTCCATGGCCCTGCTGTCCCGCCCAAGACGTATACCCACGCCAGGCATTTGTGAATGGCTGGTACAGGCATGCTCTCTGTTAGAGGGTAGCAGGGGATGCGGCCACCAGCGCTTAGACGAGCTGTTAGACAAAGGGGCCACGCATGTACGACCAGGGAAAGGTGAGTTGGTTCGGGCAACCTGGGGGGGTTCACACAGCGGGTATCCCCGAAATCCCCGATCAAGGTTTGACCCACTGTATATGTTACTTAACCAACCTGCCTACCCTTCATAGAATGTAATGTTGCAAAAGGACTTTTGTCCATTCCGTTCAGACTGTATATAAGAGAAAATCTCCTTCCAGTGGTCTAGTAGCCATAGTTGGTAATGTTATTACAAGGAAGGCATCTAGGCCACTAATGTATTTTACATGACTACTTCCTCTGGCAGATAGTTCCACTGTCTCACTGCTCTTACATCAAAGCAAGGGCTGCAAAGCAGTCTTAAAGGGGAATGTTGGCTATTATAGGTAATTTATAATGTAACACAGCAATTCACAGCCCTTTTTGCATTGTAAGAGCCCAAGCGGCTAGCTATTACAATGTAACACAGCAGGGCATAGATTGGCTTTCTACAATGTAACAGCAGGACCTGTGGTCATTGTACAACAAGAGTTTTAGTATAGTAATACATATCCAAAAAATATACGTATTTACATGTATATGCCCTCGTTCACATCTTTCAGGTACCATATGTGTTAACGCGTTTGCCGCAGATGCTGCTGTACCACAACAAAAAATCAACAATGGTACCTCTAT
The DNA here is from genome assembly GCA_027917425.1 of Gastrophryne carolinensis. Taxonomy (NCBI): domain Eukaryota; kingdom Metazoa; phylum Chordata; class Amphibia; order Anura; family Microhylidae; genus Gastrophryne; species Gastrophryne carolinensis. The sequence goes on from CM051235.1 coordinate 576,378,188, forward strand.
GGCCCCTATCACACCTCCGAAGTACAACAGAGGGTGGAAAACCCCTCTGCTGTGCCTGCGCCGCAAACGCTCCCCATTAAAGTCTATGAGGCTGAAAACGCATTTTTATGCAGCACCCCATGCGTTTTGGGTTTGCTGCACCATAGATTTTAATTGGATTCAAAAGACAGGAAAGCAGGGCATAGGACATGAACACAGGGGTGATGATGGGGTAATGCAGGTGCAAAATGCAACTAAAAACAAAAACACAAGCAAAAATGCAAACACAAAACGCAATTCTTAGCATAAACACTGTTGCCTATGACTTTCAAATTCAAGCATATACCTCATTACATTGCTGAATGTCTATTCACTGGCTATATTCACTCAATAATAGTACATTACAGCTGGGAGCACTTGTCTTTATTTTTCTTCAAATTTCAAGGTTCTCTTATTTCAAAAAGATGAATAGGAGGAGATCTGTCACTTTGAAGGCTTCTACCTCTTTAGAGCCCAATTACCCAACTCCCCTACAAGTAAACATTAAAGGGGCTGTCCAGGTAAAATGCAAAAAACATGATTCGGCAGCTTCCCTCCTCATATCTGCCATCTCTCTTCCTGTATCCACTCAGCAACACCTAGAGGCCGATTTATTAATAGCGCCAGGTAGCGACAGATGAGCGACAGTAGCGTGATTTTCACAGCGCCGGCTAGTATTCGCTGTGCTTGGCCGTTGTTCGGTTGTTGACAGCGACTCAGTCGGTGTGCGGTAATGTTGAATACGGGGTTAGGAGTCGCTGTTTGACAGGTTCCGCGCTGTATGGGAGCGCATGACAACGAATGGCCATAGCGAACGGCTCCCAGCATATTCATTAACAAATCACGCTCAAAAAATTCTCGCGCTGTAAAATGCATGTTTAAACCCCAGAGCGCTGGCGGCGATGTGTTAAAAGTAGTTTTTTAACCCCCAAACAACCTTATTTTTGGAAAAAAAAAATAAACAAGTTTTTATAAACATTTTGTAATATGAATACATTAATATCAGACCTGTAATATCAATTCTGCACAAATTTTTTTTTTTTTTTTTTACCTTAAAAAAAAGATATAACATTGCAGAAGTGGTCACCGAATTTTTGACATTTAAAAAAAAAAAAAAAAAAACCTTAATATCAATTACTTATGAATATTTAAAGATTGCTCCATTGAAATGCATTGGAGAGCGCCAGGTAGCGAGAGGTCATACCTGGCGCTGTGATGGGATTAGCAGCGGCGCTGTTCGCTGAAGTCTGCAACATGATGAATCCCGCGCTAGCTGACGCTCTCGCCGGCGCTAGCCTCATTTAGCGTGATAAATGCGTGATTGTGTTCACAGCCTGGCGTTCTGGAGTCGGTAGCCGCCGACAGTTGGCGCTACCTAGCGCTAGTGAGACACTACCTGGTGCTATCCCTTGATAAATAAGGCCCTAAATTAGAATCGAAACTGGTCACTGATTTCTGAGCACCTCTCCTGATTATCCTAGCAGTGGGCCGCCAATTATAGGGCTCGACTAGTGGTCTAAAACTCTGCCCCTCGTGGCTGCCTGTGTATTGCAGCATTGGGATTAGGGGCCTTATATAAGAAGTGCGCTGTTTAGTGTCCCTTTGCTGCCAGTTTTGGAGCACCAGCATCTTTTTCTTTATTTGTGCTGCTATTTGGACAGAATGCCGCCGGACGTCACAGCACCCAATGTTAGCTAATTATCTTTGCTTATTGCACTAGGTATTGGTCGGCCTGTGTCAGTGCCTGTTCAACCTGAATGCCAATTATATCAGCGCCAGTGAGCGCCACTTTGTACCATCATTTTTAGACGCATATTTTTTAATTTTTGCAATGCAGAAAATATTGGTGCTGTACTTTTCTGGTGTTGGTCGTCATTTTATCATTACAACTAAAGGATATCACTGCTGGGGACAAACACGACAAACTTTACAGTGCATTTAGGCTGCATTTTAGTTGTCTAAATTACATATTGGTAAGCAAAAGAAGCCATGAAAAATGATTTTACAACAAAAAAATATGTGGATACTCGTACCACTGGTTGGGAACTCCTGGTCTATGTAGTTGCCTGGACACACCTGGACATACATATTCCTCCACCTCACATGTAATTACAATACATACATGATTACACCCCTATATATATATTTATAACCTCCAGACATACACTTTTACTGTGCATGCACATTAAGACCATTTCTAGGCTAAACAGCACTCAGGGCAAGAAAAAAATGGATGTGTGCTGCCCTGTCTCCTCTTTATGCTATACACCAATTACGGAATCTCCACTTTGACTAAATCTCCAATGGACTGAATTTAAAATCCCCAAATTTGCAGATGACACAGCTGTCATCAGCCTCTTCAAGGAAAATGATGATCAGACATACAGGGAGGAGGTTAAAAGACTTGGACACTGGTGTCAGGTTAACAAGCGTAACCAAATACTAAAAAAATACTAAAAAAAAATAGTGGGGATGGTAACGGACTTTAAAAAAGGACCACAGGAACTACTGAGGTAGAGAGACTAAGATGCACTAAAATGAAGGGTACATCCATCTCCAGAACCAAAAACAGGACAGACATGTGGACTCTTCTTTAGTGAAAGTCTACAATCGTATTCATTTTTTCATCAGCCTAAAGCTTGAAACACGTGTCAACTAGTTGGATGTGTATGGCTGAGTAAAATTTAAAGCTAATCCTTGGCATTGCACCCTTAGTGCTTCTAAGGGCCTTGGATGGCATAGAGACATAAAGAGATTATTTGCATAGCTCCGCCTACTGCAAGGATAGATGGGTAATGCTATCTGTCCTTGGACTGGGTACTGTGCAAATACTTTCTGTTCTAAGAAAACGCCTCTTTTCCTTTACCTAAGTAGAGGGTTTTTTGGTCTCTTTAGCCCCCCTATATTAAGCCTAACATGGGTCTCTCCACATACTGGCTTGCGACTATGCTTTCATCACCTCAGGAAATTTGGGATGTCAGAACCTAATGACCATTTTCAGCTCCTGCCACAAGAAAATCAAAACACCATATCAAACTGTATCTGTATCTTTTAATTCTGGTAGTGTTAGAGAAGGGTCTGCAGAATTATTGGCTTATGAAGTGTGATGGGCTTTGGATCCAGGTCAAATCCCCCCCCCCCCCCCCCCCGGGTGACAACATTAGTCGCATGGAGGGGATTCTATCGAGGGTCCTCCTATGGGATATAAACGCCTTCCTGCCCCGGCAGCCCAAGATTTGATTTGCAGGAGGCCAAGAAAGGAGAATCAGGGATGAGCTCCCATCTCACTACAGATGCTGGTAGGGCAGCTGCAATAGCGACTCCCTGACAGCAAGAAGAGCACAGGCTGTCTGATCAGGAGGCAGCAAAAAATTATTTTGCTTTTTTAGCTGTTGGTTAACTAATAAGGGGTCCAATGAACCCCTGTACCAGTTCACACATTGTGTGGTTGCCAGATCTATTGCATCCAGCATTCAGGAGTGCTTCCAGAACAGATTGTCCCTCATGTGGCTCATCATTAATTATGAACAGTTTTTGACTAAGGAAGCAAGGAGCTTGACTCAGTGGCTATTACTTTTTAATAGCCATTGGACAGCTCAAAATATAAAGAGATTTATGGCTCTCAGAATATGTGTGTGTGGTGTCTCTGGAGGGTCCTGGTTCTTTGGAAAAAAACAAGACCAAATTTGAAAAGTTAGTTGTTTTTCAAATACTTGTTCTCTAACTGATGTTCAAGCTCAAAATGCGGTATCTGGTGTTGGTGCAAAAATGAAATAAAGAGATAATCTTGACAAAACAACCATTTATTCAAATGGTGTTCCCTGGTAAAATCAGGATTACTGCTCGAGTGTTCACCAGTTTTTATGCAACTAACACTAACATTAAATACAGCAAACACGATCATAGGCAGGTGAACATGGCCCATTTTATCACACTGTACTTTTAATACATTGTTATTTGGATATAAAAATGAATTCACAGCCCTGTTGTAAAGCAAAGCTGGATGATGTGACTTGGACCTTGTTGAACTGGCATTTCTAATGCTTCACCGCAGAAAGAGTTAACACAGTGTTCTCATTCATGAATTTGCCTTTTATTTCATCTCGTTAGCTTTTCTCGCTCAGCGGTCTTTCACAGACTAACCCAGTGCCATAGTTACTGCTTCCACTAATAGCAATGATATCACAAATTACTGTTCCTGTGTTTTTGCTCTTTAATTAGCAATGATCTAGGTTACCTTAAAAAAAGAGAATAAATGAAGAATGTGCATGTTCACATTATTCCTGGTCTAAAGGGTTTCAAATGTCAAATAGCAATGTCCCAGACTGAAGCTAATACTTTCACTAGCCTGTATGTTGCTTTTTCTTACACTGTAAGCTCAACATACTTTAACATTTTTAGTGAATTTTAACAGCCTGTGTTTTTACATACCAAAGCAGGACAGTGGGTGTGTAAAATGATGTGATACCCGGTGGCGGGTCAAGGCAACCTGATTCCCTGTGACTGCATCCAACAACATTTCTGCCTCTAGACCAAATGGCCACAATGTAGCCGAGGTGGGAAGAAGTCCCATCTTACAGAGAAACAATGCTTCCTGATTCCCTAAGTGGACTGTTGCGGATGCATCTAAAGCATTTTTCAGAATAAAAAAAGTTGGGGATCAAGACTACAGGATTCCTTTAGGTTTATAGCTGCTAATAAAGGGAGCCTGTGAAATCTGTACATGCCTTAGAAAAGCCACATCTGGAAACATGTAAAAAATGAAGGGATGGGGGATGGCAAGTCAAGACCAACTGGCTCCTTGTATTTGCATTCAGCTACATTTCTGTCTCCAGACCAAATGACCGCAATGTAGCTGAAGTTTCGAAGATGTCCCAATTCCTTAAGTGGGCAGCTGCATGGCTTCATCTTAAGCATTTGTCACTGAAGGAAGCCCATGAAATCTGTACATGCCTTAGAAATGGTCATATCTGGAAGCATGTGTGCAAAATAATGGAATGGAGGTGTCTGAGCAAGACAACCTTTTTCCTTGTGTCTGTATCCAGTTACATCACTGCCTCTAGACCAAGCAGCCAAAATGTAGCCAAATTCAAAAGAGTCTGTGAAACCAGATACATTACCTCTGGAGGCCTGTCTGCTAGGAGACCGGACAGGGGGTGGCGACTTAGGGCTACCCAATTTATTGAGTATAATTGATGGGATCGGAGTTTGGGGAAGCTCAGGCTTTGTGTTAAGGTGAGTTAAGTTGTATGACTGCATTTAAAACTGTAAAATAAAACATTTCAAGGTAACATTTGGTTTCCTTGCTAGTTTCGGGTGGCTTACCTAAAATTGATTCATGTGTTATCTGGTGTTAGAACAGGAGAATGACGCGTTTTTTTCAGTGTTGGCAAAACTGTCATGATCTAGTGGCACAACCCTGTTCCAGCCAAGAAACTATTAACTCTATCTATAGGTTGACATTTTAGGACTTTCTATTGGCTGAATCATCTAAATCATGTTATTACTGTAAACCTGTCAAATCTTCATATAAGTAGATTTCTGAGCTACAAACCTATCATATTTCACCTACTTCACAATGGGGCTGCAGATTGATCTGTTGCAAGCTTTACTTTTCTTGTAAAACAACACCAAAAGGTGATGAAAGCAATTTTTGTTATTTTTAGTGTTTTTTAACACAGTTAAATTGTGATTAGGTTTTGATTGAATGGAGAATTCTCTGTGAGCCACACTGCTTTGAAGTTGTCTGGACTAGGTCTAGCCCCTAGCAAGCAGCCCCCCCCCCACCCCACAAAGAGCCTGTGCTGGAATTCACTCTCACCTGTTGGTGTACTGTTGCTTTTAACACCCACCTAAACTTACTGCCTCTTGAGTCGCCCCCATCCCCTACCCGTGATATGCAGTCTCACTGCAGTCGCTAGTGTCTAATTCCCCAGCAATGCTATAGCCTTGGCATTATATCGAGGCGAGAGGCACATATTATTATCTTCTGTGCTGTGATCAGCTGGGCAGTACACTAGGGCCCTTATTCATCAAGCAATAGCGCCAGGTAGTGTCTGACGAGCGCCAGGTAGCGGCAGCTAACGGCGACTACCGACTCAAGTACGCCCGGCGGCGGTCACAATGACGCATTTATCAAGCTAAATGAGGCTAGCGCCGGCGAGAGCGACGGCTAGCGCGGCATTCATCATGAAGCCGGCTGGCCCGAACAGCGCCGCTGCAAATTCCTTCACAGCGACACGTATTACCTGGCGCTACCTGCCGCTCTCCCATACATTTCAATGGCAGACGCTGCAATGATTGTTTTTAGTGGTTTTGGGGTTTTTTTCTTTGGTACAAAATTCAACACATGTTTCTATTGATCTGTTTTATGAATCTGGCTGGTTATTTATAATAATATATTTTTTTTTTTTCACAATGTAATGTTGTGAGTGACATGGGAATTGCATCTCCTCCACCCAAACTCATTGGCATCAAAATCGCCGGTTTTCCACACAAACGGGGCTTGTAAAGCTATTTTGTAGCCTGTCAGGTTGGGCGGTCACGTTCGCTCTTCGAAATTGTCAGCGCCCAAGCTATTCGGCAGCCCTGTCCTTGATGAATCTGTGTTGGTCAGTGTTTGTGCAGTCGCTGTTTTAATTCGCTATGTGGCGGCGCGAGCGTCGCTGTGCCTCGCTGCGCTGCGTTGTGCGGCGCTGTGCTGTTCATACATGTGCCCTTCTGCCATTTGCAAGGAATTCACTTCCCGCGACCCCAGTCGTTGTTAATGAATACACTGTAGTTGTGAGCGTGCCTGGCCACATATTGCAGGATTAACATTCAGTCGTACCAGCTCATAACAACCCGTTATGCATTCTCATGTGTGCCACATTTTCAGGTAGTTGTCTAGTTTGATTGTGTGATGACTTTGGGAAGGAATAAGATTTGTATATTTAAGCACAACGGTGTATGCTTTAGAAGGACCTATGCATTACAGTATGTAGAATCCCCTGCTAAATCAAGCTAATAATTCGTGGCGCCTTTGGCCCTAGCTTGTTTTGCAGCGTCATTTTAATGTTTTTCCGCCACTTAGCGTGCACATAGCTGATATTAGCTTGTCCCTGTTGCGCGCATGTTTGTTTTTGAATTTTGAAGCACAGTTGCTTGCGTCATATCCGGTTCCGGGATCCTCCTTTGCGTTTCAACGCCACCTTAAGGTAAAAATGTCTAGCGCTTATGCCAATAGCTTGTTTTGCAGCGTCATTTTAATGTTTTTCCGCCACTTAGCTTGCACATAGCTGATATTAGCTTGTCCCTGTTGCGCGCATGTTTGTGTTTGAATTTTGAAGCACAGTTGCTAGCGTCATATCCGGTTCCGGGATCCTCCTTTGCGTTTCAACGCCACCTTAAGGTAAAACTGTCTTGCGCTTATGCCACTAGCTTGTTTTCAAGCGTCATTTTAGTTTTTCCGCCACTTAGCTTGCACATAGCTGAGAATAGCTTGTTGCTGGTGCGCGTAGCGTTTTTTTTTTTAAACTTTTTTCCAATGTCGCTTGGGTCATTTCCGGTTCCTGTTTCCTCCTTAGCGTTTCCACTATGCTGCCCAGACGGCGAGTTATGCGCCTCCCCAGCTCCTCCTCCGACTCTGACCCCACCACCCCTCCCCCACCTCCCCCACCTACCTCACCTTCCCCAAATAGCACCCCTCCCACCCCTTCCCCTCCTGGGCCTAGTAAGAAAACGCGCACCCGGGTGGATAGCCGCGTAAATGGCCAGGTGGTCAAAGTGAGTATTTTTTTTTGGTATTTTTAGCTTAAAAGTTGCAGAACACACAGGGGGGATTGGGTCAGAAATTTCTTTGTTTTCAGACCAAATTTGATCACTCCCCGTGGGGCATCCCCATTGTGGATGTCCTGCTGGGATGCCCCCCCCTGGAGGGCCCTAAAAATTACCTCAGCCCCGTCCCATCTGTGCATGCGTTAGCTGCGGATGCCTATTGCGCTTACCTCTAGCAGGGTGTACCCCTGCGCCAGACATATTTTAATTTTGTGTGCAGGTGCACTCCCTGTTAGAGTCAAACGCCACATGCGTACTTTGCCGTGCAGACCCAGCTGAGCTGGTATGCACGTCCCAACGGCCTTGTATGCGCATACCACAGCGGCGCGGAGCGCTGTGTTTGGCTTGCGGAGTGACGTGGGAGTGTCCTCAGTGGTGTATTTGTGGCCTTCCAAGGGGGTTGCAGACAGCGGACCACCCACAATTGGTGTGGCCCACCAAAGTGCACACAAACCCAGAATACTGATAATCCTGGGTGTGGGTCCACTTTGATCTGGTCTCTGTATAACTGTTTATGACATTGTTCTGATGTCATGTATTGATTTTAGTTTGTTTGTTCATTTTTCATAGGACTTCTGCGTGGCCGAATATGACTATGCCCGTGGAGGGAAAAAACGCATTGCCATGGAGGTGAAGGCCACAGTGTCCCGGCGCTTCCACACAGAGCTGACCATCCGATCAATTCAGCAGAAGTGGTCCGATTTCAAGCGCCGGGACCCTGAAGGCGTGTACCGCCTATATGATGCTTACGCATCAGGTAAGTTAAAGCTTATGTTCTGTTTAGCCTTTGTGCAGAATCATCTGCTAAGCTGTGTCCATTTGTGCTCTTTAGATTAATTATTTTCTTTCACCCCCTCCACACAGATAAGCGTCCTCCCCTGGGGAAACGTGGGAAGGGATTCCTCCCCCGAACCAGGCAGGCGGACTCGGGGGAGTCATCGGGGGAGGGTCCCTCCCGCGGGTCCTATTTAGAGGACCCAGGGGAGGAAGGGGATGACGCCCCAGAGGAGTGTGCTGCTGGGGGGCTGGCTGGATCAAGCCTCAGCTCCTCACACTCTGAGTCTGAGGACTCTCACCAGGCAAGGGGCCACTCTCAAGCAGGGAGTGAGAGGGAGGAGGGTGGCCCTTTGCCTGGTGGATCTTCTGACCAGAGTGTGAGGAGCCGAGGCTCCCCGCCTCCTCCTCAGAGCCCTCCCTGGGCTTCAAGTGGCGCTTCATCCCCTGGTGAGTGTACATTTTTTAATTGTTAGTCTGTGACAGGTTTCATCTGGCAATTTGTACTTAGCCCTTGCCATTCCTCTCTAATTTGCAGGGCATCATATAGGCGGCACCTCCATGGCGTTTTGGCGAAGGATTCTCCACGGGCATAGTCATGGTAAGTGTTTGTGGTTATCCATCACATTCCCAATGTTATGACATTCATTAAAGTGTACCCCCAAACATTGATAGTGCTTGGATTCTCGAAGGTTCCATGACAAATCACATCCCTCACCCAGGGCCCCCCCCCACAAAAAAAACCCCACTAACTCCTTACCTCTTTGGGGGTTGCCAAAGCCACCGTCCCAGCCTCCTGTGTGACACTCTAGATGTGTGTGCGCCTGCGCTCTGTTTCCAAATGGGCTGCGCGTGCGCACACACTCGAGGAGTGATGTGTGGAAGGCAGCGGGCGCGGAGTACGTTGTCTCACGCAAATTGTGTTGCTCTGCCAAAGCGGACCCAAACCCAGATTTGCTGCAATCCTGTGTATAGGCCCACTTGTAACAGACACATGTTTCCTGGTCCATTGTCACAGCTGGTTTGATAAGGTACCCTAACCTCACAAACCCCACTACAGTGCTAGCCAACTGTCAACCACCCCTATGTTTCTGCCCACACCATGATGGGTGTTCTAATTTGTTTTCTTGGGTTAAGTTGTTCCTGCTCAAACATGTGGCCCACTATTAACATTAGCCAAACAACTGCAAATGATTCCTTTACATAGCACTGTCTATGTTATTTGCACATTCTCTTTAGGGATACATGTGTCAAGCCTAACAAATTGACATTAACTCATGGCCCAGGAAATATGCTAATTTAGGACAACCTGTATGTAACCATGCAAGCCTTCGCATTTTCAGACTCAATAACCAGATGGATGTCAAATAGTCAGGTGTCATTGGCCCACTAATTGTGTTTTTGTCTTTTGCTTTCTGTTGACAGATGTTGCTACGCAGACGGAGCCAGAGACCCTCCTCCCCACCCCAGCTCCAGGGACGGCCAGCAGCATGGGCCCCCGCCACAGCTGCGATGGTGAGTCCCACTTCATATGCCTAAAGACTTGTGAAACCTATGTCTTATAGTCACATCTGCAGACATTTCAAATTTACCTATGTGTTAATTTCACACACATCTAGATTCAATGTGTTTGTACAATAATCCAACATGCCTGTTTGCATGCTTGATTGTTGGCTCACATTCTTCATTTGGCCACATAGAGACTATTTTTGCCTTAGACACAACCAAATGGGCCCTATTAGGTCTGGACCTCTAACATTATAGGGCAAACTCATGTACTCGTTAGGACTTAGGCCCTGATGTTTGGCTGTGACTAAACACAAAAATGGACACACTGGGACTTATACCTTCTTTGCTTCCCAAGAGTTAAACTGGAACAACAACCAGGATTTTGACTTTCCTGGGTCTTGGTCCACTACGGTGGGGCACCCCTGATCGTCACCGCTGTGTGACAACCCCCTGAACTCACTTTGACTCCAGCAAACGTACAAGCCACGGCAAATTGGCTCCTCCTCTGCCTCCCCCGCGCCCCTTTTTACGCGCGCGTGCCTGCGCCGGCCATTCACAGACGGCCGGCGCAGGCACGCACACGTCTAGAGGGGCGCCAGGGAGGGCCCGGCGGCCCTGCCCCACCGAAACTGAGGTAGGTATTTTGGGGTTTGGGGGGGGTTTCACCCCCAGGGACATCCCGATCTCGGATGTCCCGCGGGGAGGGAGGTGATCGGGCAGGGAATCTGATAGATTCCCGGGCCGATCACCGGTGGGTGTTGGTACACTTTAAGAGTAAATGTATGCTTGGGATGTGTTGTTCACATTCCTGCCAGTCAATAGTACTCATATCATGTTAACCAATAAGCACACAGTGGTCAACAGTGTTAATGTGAGTGTCACCTAATTGGACACACTGACATTACATTGCTACATCTGTGTCTGTTGAGGTCACATCCAATTTATTAATAAATTGTTGTTTCTACATCTCTACAGCTTGTGAAAACCAGCATCGCAGACTGTGGCGGGAGATCAGGCTCCTGAAGCTGATGCTGCTGGCCAAGAAGAGGCGCCGGCGGCGTCGTTAGGGTGGGGGGAAGGCTGGCCTCTTGATGCCCGTTGTTGGGCAATGTTGGCCCTGTTGGCCATGTTTTGGTAATACATTTTTTGATTACCATCATTACAGTGTGTTGCATTGCAAAGCATAGTTTAACTGTCTCAAAACCCATTTGTGTGTCAATTTAGCCATACCTTTGGAGCCATTTCATGTGTTAACCATAGTAAGCTATGGTCTCAAATGTGTGGGCTAAATTGACCAATACATTGACATATGTAGATCAAGATACTCATCCCTGACTGTGTTATTAGCTAGGTCTTAGGAAAAACACAATTTAGAGGTGGGTGAAGCAAATATATTTACAAAAACCAAAAAAAACAAAATTAATATTCTTGGCTGGGTGGCCGGGGAGGTTGGGAGTCATTGCTAGGGGCGGTGTTGGGGGACAACAGTGCAGTAAAAAATATAGACTGCTGTTGTATGAGCTGTTGTATCAACAACAAAGTTTGGTCCTGCCGCTGGAGACATTCTTCCTGGCGCTGTATCGATTCTCCCTGGCGCTGTATCGATTCTCCCTGGCGCTGGAGAGATTGCTCCATTAGATTGGCCAGCCGACCAAGTTCCTGGTTCTGGTGTTGGTTTCGGAAACTGGTCGATCTGGCGCTGCAGGGCCTCATTTTGTTTCTGACACATCAGCACCTGATTTGCCAACGCCGCAATGCGCTCATTAGTTCCATCACGCGGCTGTTGGCGACTGTAGTCCTCCAGCATCCGGACCCCTAGCTCATAGAAATCAGCACTGGTTGGTGCCACACCTCCTCTTGCTGTGGTTTGAGCCTAACAAAATAGAAAACAACATTTTAGTCAAACAGAACCAATGCAGGTATGCCCCTCAAAATAATTACCCTAAACAGTCACTATACAACTTACCCTTGTCTGAGCCTCGGAAGCTTGGCCACATGGGACTTGGGAAGAGGTCCCAGCTTGGGGTTCTGGTTCCGCCTCCTGCAAAAACAACAATGAAAGGAAATGTGACATGTTGCTTCATCCACTACCCACGAAGCTGCCAATGTGGTTCTAGGTCGTCTACATCAGCCATGTTACCTGCGTGTCCTCCGGCACAGGTAGGCTCGAGGTTTCGCTGCCAGAGAGTGGCAATTCCACATCCGAGATGTCCAGCAAGTTGGCATATGCTAAACAGGAAAATCAGGTTAGTAGGTCTGTGGCCCAAACTCAAATGTAACCTGGCTAGGCTATCGAGGCCATACCTCTAAAAAGTGCCAAAATACACACTAGACCAAAGGTATCTGTTAAAGTCAGATTGTTAACATGTATGTTACAGGACTAAGAGGCAATAATTTTTGCTAATCACATCAGAAACATTGCTTAAATTACACATACCCGCAATCTCCCAGATGTCTGGAGTGGGGTCCTCACTCGAGCTTGGACCTTGAAAATACATGTGGACACACAAGTTGCCAGAAGCAAGTGCAACAAAAGTAGAGCCAAAATACAGACTAGAGCAAGGCAAAACAACTTACCCTCATCTCTGGCAGCCTGAACTTGAGGGGCCCTTTCTGGACAGCCACTTCCGATATTCGGGTCAACTAAAAAACACAAGGAATGTCTCTAAATATTCATCAAACTACTACGGGGAATGTTTGGCAAAAAATATGTCCGCCAAAATACATTGCTAACACTCCAATAACTAATAGACTGACCCTGGGGAGGCAACAAGCACTCCCAAGAGGCATCTTCAAGTTTACCAAGCAAACATGTAGATTAGTAGAGTAACCAAATTGAACCAGTGTAACATAAACAGCATAAAGGATACATTATGTATTGCTATACACACCAACAGGGTCCTGTTGACCTGCAACATCGGAAGTGGGGTCCAAAGATGAACCAGTCACTTGGCCTACCAAGAAAAAAGAGGAATGAGACACATGCACTTGGGTAAAAGTGGATAAAGCAAGGTGGACACATGCACTTACCGACATCCAAAGAGTAGGTGGGATCCGGAGGAGATGCTGGGGCCAAGGGCATGGGAGCTAGGCAAAAATGAAGCCAACATTGAGCCATAGTTAATGTGCGTGCAAAAATACAACATGCATTAAGGTGTGTGTGAGCAGCTCTTTCACTAATATTCACTAATCAAGGCCAGTGTGGCTCCCACATTGATATGCCGATATATGGCTACACATCTCTGGCTTCAAACATATCTACACATGTTAGGGCCTTGTTAGTTAGTTGCTGTGAGTGTTACAGTGGGCGTGAAATTAGGCCGCAGGCCCATATTATTAAAACTCAACAGTGCAACACTCGATTGTTTGAGCTGCTCCCACACCCATTTGTTCCCCAAACAACCAGCACCAAAATTAGGGGTAAATACCTTCAATGGCAGACTGGGGTAGCCTTGAGGTTGCTGGAAGGGCAGGATCTTGGGTGTCCTGAGGCACATCCCGGACAGCAGCATGTGCACCTATGCAGAAAGCAACAGACAGAAAAGTAACAAATGTTTGAGCTCTAATGTAATACTTCACAGGTCCTACTGTTAGTTGGTCAGAATGAAAAAATGCTAATCACATACATTAACATTAGGTATGTAAAAAAGGTAGAAAATATGTACCTTCAGTCCAACCTGTGGTGTCATCCCCAGGATCCACACCCTGCCGCCGAGCCAGTGGGATTTTGGCCTTCAGCATCTCCTCATACGGCCTGTAGGTACTCTTTGGAGCCTGGATGGTCCCACTGTCCACATCAATATGGACTTGCTTTGGGAGCCAAATATCAGCTCCCATTTAGCAAGTGTAAGGCGCACAAGATGATTATTCTCAGCCAAATTAAATTCAGGCTCCCTCTTGGCACCTGGGCGCTTAGCCTGGGGTGCTGCCCCACCTTCAGGCTGTGCCCTTTTCCGTAAGGGAGGTCTGCGCACAGCACCCACCAAACTCCTACTTGGGCCTGCTGTGGCCGGCAGATGTCCTGAATTTGGCTCCATCCTGTAGCTGCACACACACACAAATACACACCCAACAAGCACGCATGCAGACTACAGAATGGCATCGCAATCTCTTAGGGTTGGGCAGGTTTTATGTGCTCTAACAGCCAATCAAAAAGCAGGCCACTTAATTGATTCACACATACAGCCCAGTTCCTTCTAGCCACACCTCCACTGCACTGACTGAAGCATGTGTGTTAGCCAATTAACTCATTACAGACCTCATTAACCAAACAACACACACCCAAATACAACAATGGACTGATGTATCTCAAACCCTTGTGACATGTGGTTAGCCTAACGGCTATTTAAAAAAAACAGCAGCTTACCTTTCATTGGGCCACCACTGATTTTTGGGCCATGTCCGTTAATGCACGCAAGTTTCGGCTCACGTACGCTAGTAGCGCTACTGGCGCGCGCGTGCGCACTCTGTTTTACGCACACCTGGGTCGGCTAATTGGCGCCCGGAAATAGCAGAGCGACGCAAAAGGCGGCAAAGCGGACCTGTCCCTTTTGAAAGAGAAGTATAAATGGAAGGAATTTTCAAGCTTCTGCTATTCTTACACTGTGGCAAAGGCTGTGGTGTGGTGCTGTGCTCGCTTCCCTTAGCTCATTTGAGCCTCTGTCTGGTTTCTGTCCTCACTCTCTGTGGCTTGTTGGGTGATTTCTGACATCAGTGCTGTTTCTTTAGGAGCTTGTTTTTGGTGGCATCTGCAAATATTGTGTAGCATACAGCAAGTGAGGCTTGATTTTGGGGCCTTTTGTGGGTGTGTACAGCAACTCCCCTCTTGGTTGTGCCTAACTTAGAAAGCTGGTTTTCAGCAGGCTGGTGGTTTGGACCACTATAGTTCTGGTTTTGTGGTGAGCTGCATTGTAGCGGGTGTGTGTGGAGTGTGATTGTTTGTGTGTGTGTTGTGTGTTTGTGGTTTTTTTTTTTTTTTTTTTTTTGTATATATCTTTAGTGTGTGTGATGGATAAGAGGGTGATGTATGGTGTCTGGGTGGATGGATGTATGTGTATGCTGAAAGAGCAGGAGGAAAGGGAGCGGGGTGTTGTGAGGCTTAGGGCACCCCGCTCCTTTGCAATCCGCCTTTCAGTATGGGACTTAAGTGACGAGCAGATCAGGAGCCGCTTCCGTCTGAATCGTGCTGCACTACAGTCCCTATATGATCAGATTAAGCACAAAATCGAGCCATCCACCAAACGCACTCATTCCATTCCAGGCATAGTACGCCTGTGTGCCACTCTCAATATTTTGGCACGAGGGACCTTCCAGGCAACCTCCGCCCTCCTCAGCGGGATAAGCCAGGCTACTATGAGCCGCATACTAATCCAGGTAGTTCTGGCAATTTGTGATTTAATCCCAATTTACATCAAGTTTCCTGAGGATGAGGAAGAGGTTGCCAAAATAAAACATGCTTTCTATCTGATGGGAGGGATCCCGAATGTGCTAGGGTGCGTTGATGGTACACATATCCCTTTCCGCCCTCCCCGTGCACAGGAGCTGTCCTACAGAAACCGGAAGCAGTTCCATTCGCTTAATGTTATGGTTGTCTGTGACCCAGACATGAGGCTGCGGGCGGTGAGATCGGGGTTCCCCGGCTCATGCCACGATTCTTACGTCTTGCAGCGGACAGTCCTGTGCCGGAAGTTTGATAACAACGAAATGCCAGCTGGCTGGCTACTGGGTAATAAATTAACCATGTCAATGTATTTAGCAAATATGTGGCCTAGTAAGCCAAATTTAACAAAACAACCACAAAAAAACATGTACTAGTACTAATTGCTGTCTCTCTCCTTGTGTTTTTTCTACAGCGGATAAGGGATATGGGCAGAGAACGTGGGTCATGACTCCGGTCAGGAACCCACGGACCTCTGCCCATGAACGCTACAATGCAGCGCATCGCAAGACCAGAAGCATTGTGGAAAGAACCATCGGCCTGCTGAAAGCACGCTTTCTCTGTTTGGCATGGCCAGGAGGAGAGATGCTCTACAGCCCACAGAAGGTCTCCAAGATCATCCTTGCCTGCTGTGTGCTACACAATATTTGTATTTGCCACCGAATCCAAGCCCCCGAGGAGACAGCACTGGTGCCAGAAATCCCCAACATGCCCGCAGCAAGAAGTGAGGACACCCAGACTGGCGATGAGCTAAGGGAAAGGATGATCACTTCTTTTTTTGCGGTAAACTAACTACCCTTCACTATAATGCAAGTACTGCACTACTGGCTAAATGTATTTGAACTCCCATCAAAATGAGCCCAAAAAAACACTAAGGGGGGTGTAAGATGACCCAAACCACTCTAAGGGGGGGTGTAAGATGATCCCAACCACTCTAAGGGGGGTGTAAGATGATCCCAACCACTCTAAGGGGGGTGTAAGATGACCCAAACCACTCTAAGGGGGGGTGTAAGATGACCCAAACCACTCTAAGGGGGGTGTAAGATGACCCCAACCACTCTAAGGGGGGGTGTAAGATGACCCCAACCACTCTAAGGGGGGTGTAAGATGATCCCAACCACTCTAAGGGGGGTGTAAGATGATCCCAACCACTCTAAGGGGGGTGTAAGATGATCCCAACCACTCTAAGGGGGGTGTAAGATGATCCAAACCACTCTAAGGGGGGGTGTAAGATGACCCAAACCACTCTAAGGGGGGGTGTAAGATGACCCAAACCACTCTAAGGGGGGGTGTAAGATGACCCAAACCACTCTAAGGGGGGTGTAAGATGATCCCAACCACTCTAAGGGGGTGTAAGATGACCCAAACCACTCTAAGGGGGGTGTAAGATGACCCAAACCACTCTAAGGGGGGTGTAAGATGATCCCAACCACTCTAAGGGGGGTGTAAGATGACCCAAACCACTCTAAGGGGGGGTGTAAGATGACCCAAACCACTCTAAGGGGGGTGTAAGATGACCCAAACCACTCTAAGGGGGGTGTAAGACGCCAATGTTGGTTATCAAGTAATGCATTTTTTTATTTGCAACAACAATACTACTTTAAAGGTCTATACTAACTGCACTTTTCTTATTTTTTCAGGCACCAAGAGATGAACCTTGAACCCTATTTGGAACTTTAAAAAATGTCATTCCCTTTACTTTGCTTTTTCCTTTCTGTTTGACTTTTGAATTTCATTTTCTCTTCTGTTCCTTTTTTAATTTTTTATTATTTGAAAAATAAAATCTACTATATATAGATACATGTGGCTATGTGTTTAATTCTGTTGAAAGTTTCCTTTGCATTCTACTTCCTATTTTAATTTTCATTTTCTTTCTGAGTTCTGTTTTTATTTTCCTTTTCTATTTTCCTTTTCTTTCTCTGTTCTGTTTTTATTTCCCTTTTCGATTTTCCTTTTCTTTCTCATTTATGTTTTTATTTTCCTTTTCTATTTTCCTTTTCTTTCTCTGTTCTGTTTTTATTTTCCTTTTCTATTTTCCTTTTCTTTCTCTGTTCTGTTTTTATTTTCCTTTTCTATTTTCCTTTTCTTTCTCTGTTCTGTTTTTATTTTCCTTTTCTATTTTCCTTTTCTTTCTCTGTTCTGTTTTTATTTTCCTTTTCTATTTTCCTTTTCTTTCTCTGTTCTGTTTTTATTTTCCTTTTCTATTTTCCTTTTCTTTCTCTGTTATGTTTTTATTTTCCTTTTCTATTTTCCTTTTCTTTCTCTGTTCTGTTTTTATTTTCCTTTTCTATCTTCCTTTTCTTTCTCTGTTCTGTTTTTATTTTCCTTTTCTATTTTCCTTTTCTTTCTCAGTTATGTTTTTATTTTCATTTTCTTTCTCATTGGTGGTTTAATTGTATTTCCTTTTTCTTTAAAAAATAAATAAAATAATTTAAAATGTGGCTATGTGTTTAATTATGTTTTATTTTGCATTTATATTCTAATATCTGGTTTAATTTAATTTCCTTTTCAACACAAAATAAAAACTCAAAAAAGTAAAGAAACATGTTGCAATGTGTTTTATTCTGAAGGTACTGGATGCCCAGGCCACAGCAAAGCTAAGCGCAGGCGCTGTGTAGAATAGCGTGGTCACACTGACTGACAGCGCCTACAAAGCTGAGGGCCAACATCATATTCAGCAATGTAGGCGTTGTTCCCAACAACGCCAGGTAGCGACTGAGGAGGCCTGCTATAGCGAATCGCTAACGCCCTGGGCTGACGCTAGCGGCGCTCATAGCGCCATACTTCAGTCGCTCATCTGTCGCTACCTGGCGCTATTGATGAATCGGCCTCTAGGTATAGAGCTGGGAGCCAGTGCAATCCCAGGAAGATCTACAAATGGAAAGTAGATAATAAGAAATTGTGGGGACCCCTGGTCTATTTAATCTCGCACATGCATACTATTTAAATGCAAAGTTGTTGTTACCTTACAAATTACAACCAGTCGCGCTGCCTGTCCCTATGCAAAGATCGTCTACTGGTAGTGTGGATGTGATCATTCTTCAGACATGGTTTCCCCATCATTGCCTTGCTCTATGCTGCACCCAAATCTTTGCCCTGCTCCATGCTGCACCCATATCTCTGCCCTCCTACACACCCATCACCACCCTGCTCCATGCTGCACACTTATTTTGTCCTGCTCTACAATGCACCCCCACCTCTGCACTGCACTATGCTGCACTCCCATCTCTGCCCTGCTCCATGCTGCACCCCCATCACTTCCCTGCTCCATGCTGCACCCTCCTCTCTGCCCTGCTCCATGCTGCACCCCATCACTGCCCTGCTCCATGCTGCACCCCCATCTCTGCCCTGCTCCATGCTGCACCCTCATCTCTGCTCTGCCCCATGCTGCACCCCCATCTCTGCCCTGCTCCATGCTGCACCCCCATCACTGCCCTGTTCCATGCTGCACCCTCCTCTCTACCCTGCTCCATGCTGCACCCCCATCTCCACCATATTCCATGCTGCACCCCCATATCTGCCCTGCTCCATGCTGCACCCCCATCTCCACCATATTCCATGCTGCACCCCCATCTCCACCATATTCCATGCTGCACCCTCATCTCTACCCTGCTCCATGCTGCACCCCCATCTCCACCATATTCCATGCTGCACCCCCATCTCTGCCCTGCTCCATGCTGCACCCCCATCTCCAACCTTCTCCATGCTGAGCCCCTATTTCTCCTGCTACCTGCTACACCCCCCATCTGTGACATACTGCTCTCCTATCTCTGCCCCACTATTTGCTGCCCTGCTCATTTCTAAGCCCCCTTCCAGTGGTGGGGCAAGCGTGGGCGTGTAATAATGGTGGGCCTTATTGTTGGGTGAGGCCCAAAAATATCACCCATACAGCTTGCAGCATAAAAAAATTCTGGGGCAGATTGGTGAGCAAGTGAGATGCTTGATGGTGGTTTGTGGTGATTGATTAGCACTGCGCAGTCACACTGAGGGGGGCAAAGCGATGCTGCTGGTGGGACATCATCAGCCACAGACCACTCGGTGCTTCCAGAGCTTACTCCGCACCTCACTGAGCGGCATTTAAACACCACCCCCCTTCACGGTTTTGCCCCAGCCCCTTCAAGCAAAATGCCGGTGCCGTTCAAAGAGACATCTGTTGTTGTTGCAGCGTACCTCGCACCCCTCCACCACAACACACTTCCCATGTGCGCTCTGCACTGTTGAAACTTGGTCACGACACCTACTCTGGCTTGAATTTTGACTCCCGGTTCATGGAAACCTGTGCCATCAGGCTGGATCTCACCACTGTGAACAAGTGGTGCACCCCCTCCCGAAACAAAACACACTGTCTGTCCTCAATTGAACATGACTGAGCTGAGCAAATGGTTGGGGCCTACAACGGACAGATAAAGGTTTTTCGGATAAGCAATAACGGCAAAGCAGCATGGCCTCCTACAGTAGTTGCACTTTTACACTGTAATGGAAAATTGATGAAGACCAGTCTTAAAATTACCTTCAGCTTAAATAAGAAATTTTTCGATATTTCTGCATTGCTTTAAAGCTGTAATCAGGAAAATGTTAGGTAAGACATCACCTACCAACAAAGCATAAGAATAAGCCATCAGTGGTATCAGTCACCTAATAGCCATGGCTTTGTATTGCTTTCCTAATGATACCTCAGAAGACATCCATAAGAGCATGGTCCTTGAATTATCTTCCATCCTTTAATCTCATAAAAAAAAAGAAAACAATAACAATATCAGTCCCTGGCCATCCTTGGTGCCTACAAAGATCAACTAAATAGATAACCCAGGATTTCTCTGTAGTCTTTTCAAATATCAAAACATCTCCACTACATGCTTTAAAGCAGGGGTAAATTAAACGCACTTTAAATGTAGGTGGATCTAAATGTAATTGAAAAAATAATATAATATTTCCAATGAGTCAGCTGACTGATCCACACATCTATCCTCATTAAGTGGCAACATATAAATTGACGTGTAATATAGAATTCGTTTAATGTTTGTTCCGGCAGACCTCTGGGAATTGCTTGCCTATTTAATTATAAAAATGCAACATTTCATGAAGCTTTTCAAGAGAAGAAAGAGCCTACTTTTCACACCAAAAACACTGCTTGCTAATTATTCAGACTCAGAATAGACCCGAAAAAAGATCAGGAAAATTATTTATACAGCTATATTTAGCCTTTTTTAACATTCACAAAGCTGATTTGGAAACACGGGTTAAGGCGAGCGCTTGCATTATTCCAAAAATCTGGCAGTTAATACTGCAAAGCAGTGGAAGCTGGGACTCAAATCCTCATAAGAACTCTAGAGCCGTCAATCAATGGGGTTCAGCACTTGATGTGTCTGCAGGCCTCCTGTACTTTTTTTCTGCAAATCTTATGGATTTTCGTGGTATTTTGAGAATTAATCATACACTTTAAATATGACTGACAGGCTTTTGTTCATCTGCCATAATAATTTAAAGACAATCATTTCCACATTGACTGGAGGCTTCATTTCTACACTGTGGTTAAGAAGATCCACACTGAATATTGATTTGTATATGTAAAGTGAAAAGTTTAATAAAACTTAATTATGCTTATGTATTATTAGCCATGGAATATTGACTTATATATGTTAAGTGAAAAGTTTATGAAAACTTTAGTATGCATATGTATCATGACAGGCTAAAAAAATATGAAATGTTCTATTATTTTGACATATTGAAATATTAAATAACACCATGCAAATCTAAATGTCCACAGCAACCTTCATCCATCTTGTACTTGACACATGTACTATGGTTTATTGCACTTTGTTCTTTGTGCATCTTAGGGAACCATCATTTATCTAAGCGCTCATCCTATTCTGAAATTACCCCTTCCTTATTTCTTTCTTTGCAAACATCAACCATATTTTAACTATGAAGCTCCTGTCATAGCCGTATTTCCAATCAGACAACCCTAGTTCTGTGCCCATGGCGTCTGGTTGCAGTACGAGTTGCAGAAGGGGCAATTGTTTTATGAAATATGCTAGACCTCGCTACATTTTTAGTAATAGTGCTAATAGTGGCCATTGTGTGCTTGTGCACACATGTAATCATTTGCATTTTTCCCATCCATGCACTGTGAACAACACACTTCCATGAACACACCAATGAATAAACACTATATTAGTGACTACACACTTGTGAATAACACACTAAGGGGCAGTGAAGTTCATATGTGCCTGGAACAGATGGGCTGCCCTAATCCTGGCACCCGAAGCATTTAGGAGCTAGGTGCCTTACTCAAGAGCACTTCAGTCATGGAATCGATCCTGCAACTTTCCAGTCACAAGAAGAGTTGCCTAACCTCTAGGCCAGGGGTACTCAACCACTTCTTGTAAAGGTCCATGTACAGGCATCTGGTGAGAGTTAAAGGTCCGGGTGGGGAGCTCTCACGGGGGGTTGGATAGTTAGAAATTCGTGCACAGGGGGTGGAGGGGCTATAGATTCCACCAGCAAAACTAAAAATGGCTGGGCTGTATGGAGCAGAGTTGAAGGGACAGGGATGGATGGGGCAAATCTGAGGGGACAGGAATGGATAGGGCAAAGAGACAGGGAAACAAAGTTTGTATGTACCTTGCAATGCCACTTCCCGGCCATACAGAATTTCATATTGCGATACAAGGTGCCAGAAGGCAGTCATGACACTGGCAGGAACACTAAGCACTATTGGTTTGATTCAGAGCCTCCCCCGATCTGACCTTATTTTGTTCCGTTTTTCATAAGTCCCATTTTGTTTCCGTTTGTTCCGGGGCTCTCACGTGATTCAGAGCCGCCGTCGGGAGACTTCTGTTAATGATCCGTTTCTGTGTCTTCAATCGGGAAGTGTTTTTTCCCCTCTCGGGTGCTTTCTGTGTCGTCGTGGGTTCCGTGCCCGTTCACACTGATGTTCCGTTTTTGGGTCCTTTTTACTCCATTTTCCAACGTAGCTTCTTCACCTCTGTTTCTGTTTCCAGCTTGATTCTGAATGTTTTTCAAAGTATACTTACATTTCCACGGATTTCCTGTTGACAATCTGGGTCCACGCAAGCGCACATCCCTAGTCCTCCCTCAAGCTTTCCGTATCCAACAAACTGTCACTTTTAGCTCCACCAAAACTTCCCTTTAAATTATATTCTTCTTCTTCTTCCCTGTCTTTAATGCTTACCTTAATGTCTTCTCCTTCTTCTTCTTCTTCTTCCCTGTCTTTAATGCTTACCTTAATGTCTTCTTCTTCTTCTTCTTCTTCTTCCCTGTCTTTAATGCTTACCTTAATCTCTTCTCCTTCTTCTTCTTCCCTGTCTTTAATGCTTACCTTAATGTCTTCTCCTTCTTCTTCTTCTTCCCTGTCTTTAATGCTTACCTAAATGTCTTCTTCTTCTTCCCTGTCTTTAATGCTTACCTTAATGTCTTCTCCTTCTTCATCTTCTTCTTCCCTGTCTTTAATGCTTACCTTAATGTCTTCTCCTTCTTCTTCTTCTTCCTAATCCTTGTCCCATATACTTACCTTTTGGGACATGTAACTGTATGGTCATGTTGTTCTAACGTACAGTGCCATGAAAGAGAAGACACCACTCCAGTGTGTATGAAACTTGGCACATTTGTGGCTGTCACCCAGGAGGCTCTTCTTAATCTTGTTGCCCCAGTGAATATGCGATCTCCTGGATGTCGCCCACCAGCCTTCTCAAATGGGCCGTTGTCTTGCAGCTGTGAAGGTAAAACATCATGAGTTTAGCCTTGTAAGTCTTTATTGCTTAGCTAGGTGTTTGGGTTGGGGCCATTTTTAGGTTTAAGGTGGGCCTAAGTTCGTGAATTAATGTGTCTTGGCCCATGTTTTGGGGGTTTTGCCCAGGAGTTTTAACTACATGTATGATTTCAAAAAACAACTTACAAGGCTGGCGGCCAACAGGGCATCTGGGGCGCAACCTCCTCCCTGGGTCCAGCCACTCATCCGCCTGTGAAGCTGTTTTGATCAAAAACACAAGGTTATTACTTACACTTTGGCCCTCCTGAATGGCAGATTAGTTTAGGCTTGTATGCATCAAATCACTCACCTTCCCCAGGCACCTCTGGAGCTTGGCCGTGGCCCTCCACCATTCTTGTTGATGGTCCTGCGATGTCATCATCTAAAAATAATTGTGCACATTAGTATATGTCTGTAGTGCATGTATCTGGACATGGGTAGGTTTGAGAGTCTTACCGAAGTCAGGTGGGAGTTGTGGCTTGTCGGACGCACTGCCGTACGACTGTGCCCCCCCCTGTACTGTCAGGTCCAGTGGCTGGTCGGAGTCACTGGCAGAGGATGGGGTGGGCGTTGGCACTGGCGTGGCACCACCTATACTTTCCCCAGTACCTCCCAACACTGGGCTGCATCTTCAGGTCCGGGTGGGGCGGAACCTATAACTCAATTCCTGCACTGCAATATAAACACAATCAGAAACACAGGCCCAGTGGCCAGTGTGATTAGTGCATGTCATGTACCAAGACTTACCTGGGAAGTGCTGGACAAAGAACCGCCTCACCCGGGGCCTATGCCTCCTTTTCAAATCGGACCAGTGCTGGGCGATCTGGGTAAAAGTGTAGGTGGTGCCAATCTTCCGGGCTATGGCTTCCACCACCGCCAGTGCCAACGTCCTCTTCTCAAAGTCGCAGGTAGTCATAACAGTTGCGCAGCATCATCTGTCCAAAAAAGCACAATGGCAGAGCATTAGTGACACTACTAGATTACACTTCTAAATCAAGTTTCTGAGCCTCATTGCTACTCACATGGGCCTACTTAGCCTATCTGCCTCTAGGCTGCGCACATGGCTCAAACTAACCTGTTCTAGTTGGTGCGGTTTGCAAGACAGTTTGTCCTCACAAATCTGACTCTACCATGGCTAATCTTTGTTGAGCGGCTTGTGCGCGCAAATAATCGCACGCTCGCCTACTCACCTCCATAATTATTTTGTCCTGCTCCTCGGTGTAGGTCGCGGGCGACATGTTTGGCTGTCTTCCTGATCAGGTTATGACGTGCCCCCGCGGAGGAGTGCGTGCGCGCACGCTGCCTCCCACGCCCTCATGGGCAAACTATTTAAGGGTCAATGCACTCAGCTCTGTGTTGGTTACCATATCACTATGCCCAGGCCAAAAGGGAGACGTCAGACCCCAAAAAGCCCCGAGCAACATGCTCACCGCACAGAGAGCCATCAGGAACACCCACACACGACCAGGCACAGGAGCCGGGCTGGACATGGGCCTAGTCAAAGGGGGATAAGCTAGCCACACAGGCTGCTCGGTCCAAACGCAGCAGCAAGGAGCCCTTGGCCCAGTCGCCCCCCACCTGCTAAATCATCCTGGGCTCACAAGGGCCACAAATCTCGAGCCACCCTGCAGCCTCCACCTCCTCCACCCAGAAAGCATGTGGGTGTCAGCTCTCACTCACCGTGTCCCCGTTCCCGCGCCGTCCCCGGGCGTCTGGCGGCGCAGCTCCCGGCCCGGCGTCCTGGCCGTGCGGCGTCGGCTCGGGCGGGGGCATCTCGCGCTGTGCCCGGCTCGGCCACGCCCCCCTCGGCTTCCGTATTCCCTCCGGCGGCGCTGTTCTGTGCGCGCCCGACTTGTTTAAAGGGCCAATGAGCCCTAACCACCCTGGGGCTAACGCCCCTTCCTTGTTTAAAGGGCCAATGAGCCCTAACCACCCTGGGGCTAACGCCCCTTCCTTGTCTGGGCCAATGAGCCCATAGGAGGGCTTGGGCTATTCCCAGGCTCTACCTATAGTTGCCCAGTTCACAAATTGCACCAATCACACATGCAGCTTCCACAGCCCCTATCACTGTAGCCTCCTATAAAGGGTTCACACCATCAGATGATCAGTGCCTGTTATAGCGCCTTGATCCTAGTTTTTGCTAGCCTCCTGTGAATCGTTGTTGTTCCTGTTGCCGACCTTCGCCTGTGTTTGACCATCCCCGATCTGTGTTCCTGTTGCCGACCTTCGCCTGTGTTTGACCATCCCCGATCTGTGTTCCTGTTGCCGACCTTCGCCTGTTTTTGACCATCCCCGATCTGTGTTCCTGTTGCCGACCATCGCCCCGAACCTAGACCACGAACTGCCTACTCCTTTGTACTGCTGCCATCTCGGACCTCCCGTTGCCAACCTCCAGTCTGTTCTTGGACTTCCGTCAATCGCTCAGCTATTGGGCTACTCAATACCACTTCCAGCCAAGGGTTCTCCAGTCCTCTGAACAGTAAGACTCCAATCTTTGAGCCATTGAAGTCCTGGGGGCAACCGATCCCGGGCAGGCGTGTTCTGCGTCCCGGCAAGCAGGGGCTCCTATAGGTGATGCTGGCTGCGGAGATTGGGGGTTGAGGTCTTACCGAGAGGGCTGGAGTTACCTAAGTGGTTTGTTGCAGTACCCAGAGCGTGACAGTGGGTAGCTCCAGCCACACCACCAAGGGGAAGCGTAGGGCCCAAACCACTAGCCCACCCAGGCCAACCACCCCTCATCCTCGCCACTATGTCTCCCCAACTACCACCAGCCCGGAGTCAATTGGGAGCTCCACAGGTGACAACTCGACAGGCACCCTGCCATTATCACCTAGCACCCCCCACAGTCCATCACAGTCCCCCATCAGCCCAAGAAAATGAAACTACTCCCCAGACAGCCAGCCATCAATGTCGTCTGCTGCTGGGGAGACCACACACCCATGTGGGCGGCAGCTGCGACGTGGCTCACTTACAGCCCGTTTCTGTGATGTTCAAAGCATGGCTGTAACCACCGGTGTTTGTGAGCTCTATGATGCCCTATTTGGGCGTCATTCAAAGTCAACCCCAAAGCATGCCAAGCAGGAGATTTGAGAGAACATCTGCCGGCAAGTGAATAGTGTTGGGTCTGTGAGGAGGGATGTGGAGCAAATTAAACGTAAATTTGAGGACCTTAAATATTATGGGAAAAAAAAAATGGACATGCGCCGCCAGCAGAGGTAACGCCGATTTACAGTGTAAATGATTGGACAGGTTGCTTTGTAGCATGATTTAACACGTATTATGTGTGCTTTACTCTTCCCCAGCCTGCAGACAGGGGGTGGTATCCCTACTAAAATCCTCCTTACCCCAGCGGAGGAGCATGTGTTGACTTTTATTCACCTGGCAACCCTTCAGGGCCTGCAAGAGGCACAAGACACAGACAGGAATGTCAGGTCCGGAGGTGAGTATAGTTTGACATTGTGACTTTGGAATGTGGACCAAAAAATTGGTAGACTCCTTACAACACACAGGTATTGGAGGCACTAAACAAAGTTCATTATCTCTTTCCAGAACCAACAGATGCCAGGCAATAAGGCCAAGCTACCCCTGCATTGTCCCGGAGGAGCTCGCCAGAACAGCCTTGTGTCAACACCAACCAACCTGAGTGGACGGATGAGGTAAGTCATTGGACCACTGTGTAGCCGAATGAAATGCCACTTGCCTACATTAACTTTACAATAGTGGCCTCACTACCTGATACCTTTCTTGTCAGACCCTAACGAGTCCACCCATTATTGAAGTAATTCGGGATTTGGAGGAGGAGGACACAAGTCTGCTGCAGCCAAGGCCACGAGACCCTGTGGGCCAACATCCAAAACACCAGCCCCAGCAAGTGCAGCCCCTGCTGTCCCCTACACATACCTCAGTGGCCCAAACCTATGCTGGTGTGGACAGTGGGCACTCAACAGACTCTGCGGCCAAGCAGCCACCTGCAGCCCCTCCATCAGTACCAGACGCACCCACCCGTGCCAGTGGCGGCACCCAGCAATGTCACCATATCAGCCAGAGGAGGCATCTGCAGCTAATGGAGGAAGCATGGCACCACGAGAACGTGGAGTTTGCAGCAAACACACAGAGGTATAATGAGACAGTTTGTTCCAAAGTAACCTCAATGTCACAACAACTAGAGGTTTTGAATCAAAATGTGTCCTGCCTGCTTGACGAAACCAGAGAACAAAGCAGGCAGATGGCGGCAATGGTCCAGCAATGGCAGTTAATCAATCAGAGCCTTGCTCATATTGCCGCTAACATGCAGCACCCCCATCCATCTTCTTCCTCCTCCTACTCTACCTACCACTGAAGGCATGTGTTTAGGTAGGGATTCTGGGGAGCAGGACACACCACTACCCTAACCCAAAACACATGCTCTTCCACCAACCCACATTAACATTAAAATATAATCAACAATGTTTGTCACATTAAATTTAATTGTTTGAATCACAAAATAAAAAAGGCACACATTGGCCAAAATCAATGAAACTTATGAAAAAACATTGTCCACAAGCTGGGACCGGATCACCTGTGCCGACCCACTTTGGGGGCCAGAGTAGGGAGGTGTGTAAACTTCAGAAATGGCTACAGCGTCCTCAGGCAGGTCAGTGTATATGGGAACCCGGCTACGGATGGCGAGGTTGTGTAGGACCCCACATGCCACAATTATTTTGATAACCTTGGCCGGGTCATACTGAAGGGCCCCCCCAGTCTGGTCCAGACAATGGAAGCGCGTCTTCCACAAGCCAAAGGCACGTTCCACCACTGAGCGAGTCCTCCTATGTGCTGTGTTATACCGGTCCTGGGCCTGCGAGGATGGGTGGAGGATGGGGGTGAGTAACCAGGGGAGCAACGGATAGCCAGAATCACCTTAAAAAAAAAAAAAACACGGACAAAACAAATTAAGGGCACAGCATAATCCAAACATACCCTGACAAATGGGCCCCTTTGTCACATATGTAGTGGCAGTCCCCATAACTAGCCTAGACATACAAACCTAAACACCAAAGCTATAAAGTATATCTAAACAAGTACCATCCTGCTGCTAACGAAGAGCCACAAGTACGTTACATGCTACTTACAAATACTGCATGTTAGGTTAATTAAAACAGGCAAGAACATTGAGCAACAGACAGAGGGCTAAGGGGAAGTGGCTCATTAATGTGCTGCTTAGCATTCCAGCATTGTTGAACAGGGCCATTGGTCAGCTGTGCAGTGTCAGTGCTAAGCACAGTTCTGATGAGGCAACATGCACATCCCCCCAGCACACTCCTCTACAATGACTCTGGGATGCAACATAGCTAAGATGGCGTGGACAGAAAGGTATAGTGGAGAATCACAAGCAAGCCCATAGGAGGAAATACTGGTAAGTAATTGAGTGGAAACTTCTACTGTTTCATTGGAGTGTCTAACAGATTAGTGGGGTACAGGCACAGACCAATCAGAACATTCATTCTGGACAGCCACACCAATTTGGTAGCACTTACCCAGTAGCCATCCGCCAGACACATCTCCAGATTGAAAGCGAACAAAGAGGCTGGAGTTCCTCAAAATGTGCGAGTCGTGTGTGGACCCAGGGAAGGCAGCAAATATACTCAAAAATTGCAGGTCTGGCCGGGACACTGCCTGCACATTTATCAAGTGTCCCATCTTCCTGTTCCTGCAATAGCACAATATAACAGGAATTAGTGGCCCAAAAAGGGCCAACACAATAAAAAAGATGCATTCACATAAGCAACATTTAAAACCACTGGATGTTTGGCATACACAGGATGTAGGTCTGCTTTCAGCCATTGAAACCTACTCCACATTGGCCAAATGCAAATGTATGTGCTACATGGCAGACACATGCTGACCTAAACCACATACCTGAACAGATATTCCTGCGCAGCTGGCGGCACCAACGCAACGTGTGTACAATCGATGGCACCCATGACGTTGGGCATGTCGGCTATATTATAAAAGCCCAGCTTAACTACATTCCAGGCTACCACTGTGCAGGGAAAAATATGTATTTTGGAGCCAGGGTAGCCATGCCATCCAAAAACTTGTTAAGGCTGCGGCTCAGCGTAGACTGGGACATCCCCACGGAGAAGGCACCCAGTCTCTGGAACGAGCCATTTGCCAAAAACTGCAGGCAGCCAACCAATTTGGTCATACCTGCAATTGCATGCCCCTTCCTTGTGGTGGGGGCTAACCATGGCCGCAGCTGCCTATACAAGTCCTGGAGAGAAACACGGTTAAGGCTGGTGAGCTCGAATACCTCCACGTCATGCATGCCATCGATGTCCAGACGTGTGCGGTGCAGCCTGGTTTCTGCCAGGCTCAAGAGAACCAGACCGCGTAGCTGTCGGCATTGATGATCGCGCACAGTAGACTGCATGACTGAGAGACGGGATGCATATACGGCTGCTAACACTGGCCGTGAGTTGAGCGCCCACACCCTCGTTATATTAGGCTGATTTCAATCGGAAATCAAGGCTCGGAATCAGTTAAAAAACGGACCAATCACGGACATGTCCGTTTGCACAGAGTCCGGCCTCTTGCGAGCCGGCATACGAAAGGCGCATGCCGGAACACCTGATCGCAAACACGCACACAAAAAGCAACGGAGCACCCTTTAATGCCCTGACCACAGCCCAAAACCAACGGCAAAACGTACGGGATAGCTGAACGAGGAGGCTCTGCATCAGGCCATATATTGCCAATCAAGTAAAGGGGCAGTGCTGTCAGGGCAGGGGTCCAGAAATCTGGTGCCGAGGTCCTCATTCAGGCCCTGGTCCGCCAGTTGAGTACCGCTGCTCTAGGCCATGGCTGCCCCCATTTAGATTACCCCATTAAACCTGCTTCTTGCAAATACGTATTTTCATGTGAAATGATAATGTCCATCCAGCTAAGCCAGCTTTAAATTACTTTATTGGGGCACGTCGGCCATAGACTTAGAGCCTTATTTATGAAGTGTGCCTTTTGGCATCATTTTGCTGGCATTTGGCCTGTTTTTGAGAACTTACATCTATTTATATATGGGCGCTGTTTTTTTTTTTTTTTTAATTGAATGGTGCTACAACGCCCAATGTTAAATAATCAGCTTGGATTGGTGCACTAGGTATTGACCGGCCAGTGCCCCTTATGCTGACTACAACAGCGCCAGTAAGAACCACTCTGTGCTACCAACTTTTAGGCTCTGCACAACGCTTGTATGTAACAGGCATTGGTCAGCGTTTCATCATTACAGTAAAATAATATCATTGCTGTGAACAAAGGGGATACACTTTACAGTGCATTTAGGCTGCATTTTAGTTGTGCTCCTAAGGACACATTGATAAGCAAAATAAGCCTTAAACAGTTCTACAAGAAAATAATAAAATGACATTGGGTGACATCCTGTCCTGCGTTTATATTATTGACAAGTCACCAATGCAAGTTCTGTACAAATAATTGTGTTTAACATTATGGGGTTTATTCATGAAGGGATAGCGCCAGGTGATGCTTTGTAGCGGCAGGCAGCGTTTGGTGAACGCTGGGCGCTGTACGCAAAATCAAATTTAGAAAGGTGAGCAACTCTAACAGCGCCATGTAGCATCACATGTATTATTACAGGTGGCTCTAGCTTCCAGAGCGCCAGGTCTTACCTGTCACTACCTGTCGCTCTCCCATACATTTCATTGGACGTTCATTCTAATCTCTTTAAAAACATTTTTGTAATTTTTTGGGGTTCTCAAATAATTGTGTCGCCTCTCCTGAGCTGGTAAAACTAATTTTTGTATTTTTTATTTTTATACAGAATTGTCATTACAGGTCTGGCACTAAAGTGTTAATGTCACAGTGTTAAAATAATGTCATTCCATGTGTTTTCGCTTTGTTATAGGTGTATATGTGTCCATGTGTCTAAAAACAGACTTTAATCACACAGCGTCTGGCACTCTATGCTACAGCGCCCAGCTTTAGAGCGCCGCCGCTGTGTGTGTGTCCTTTTTTGATAAGTATGGTGTGGAGCACTAAGAGTCGGACGCACTGAGCTGGTGCTACCTTTCGCTCACTGCAGCGATGTACTGGTGTTAGAGCGCCCAACATACATCACATTCATCAATGCTGGCCAGGTTACTACAGCGACTGAGGTGCTCTGTTAAAGCGCCCGATACCCGCTTACAGCGTCTACTAGTGGTCGCTCTAAGCGTTGCTATACAGACATCTGCCAATACCTGGCGTTAATAATGAATCCAAGTCATTGTTTCGGCTTCCTCACAGGCTGGTTAATCACCTTTCTGTGTGCTCTGGCTGTCAGTATGGCTGTGCATACTCTGCATACCTTTAGGCGTGCTATTTCCTTTTATGGTCATGTTTTACTAGTTTTGCAGGTCAGTTTCCCCACAGGTATTGCTGGGGTTAAGGTGGTGGGTTGACTCTGGCCTCCTTTCCTGATTGATCAATGGCCACATAAAACCAGGCCTCTCCCAGCATCAACTCCCCATTATAGTTTTTGCTTTGTCTAAACCCTCCTCTAGACCGACGGCTGCCTGACCTCGAGCTTGTCTACTCATCTGTACCGTGAACCCTCTGAAAACCCGGCTTGACCTTTGACCTTTCTCCTGTTTATCCACTTGGAACCCTGAATCGGAACGGACTGTCATTCCTGTGTATGACCTCAGCCAGCCTGACTTCTGCCTAGCCTCATCCCTGGTTCATCTGCCTTTACCCTGTAAGTCCGCATCCTTTGTGGAAGCAGCAGTAGAGATTGGGGGTTGCGGACTCACCTGAAGCTTTGAGAAGAGCACTGATCACTGCAAACTATATGGCGACAGTGATAAATTATACTCAGACTGACAGTTTTTGTTTGTTAAATTGTACACAGTGCCGCAAAAATATTGGTGCTGAGTGGTATTGACTGGTGCTGATGCCTGATAAATGAGGCTCTTAAATGACCCTGCCAAGCCATAGTGGGTCATAGTTGTTAGTATTGGGCTCCCAGAGTTCAGTTTCAATGGCCCTAATCAGATTAGGGGAGATGAATGTTAATAATGGGTAAAGCAACAGCTCCATTATCAGGTAAAGCTGTCAGCACCATCAAATGAACTGTAGTAGACCAGCTGGGAAAGTGATAGAGATCTGAAAACTGTGGTTACTGGACGGGAGTTGAATAGTCAAGAAAAAAGTAATATAAAAAAAAAACAGTGAATCATTAAATCCAAAGCACTGACTTTTCTTTGATTTCATTTCTTGACTCTACCTATAATTACGTGCTTGCTTTAGTTCTATAGAATGATTTCATAATAATGATCTGAAGCATGCTGTAGTGATCAATAAAAGAAATGCACAGTAAGAATAAAGAATAAGAAAAAAAGCAAAGTCAGGCATACAGGCGTGTATACATCTGCCAGACAATTTTAATAGATTTACAAGCTTCAGAAAGTTACAGAGAGGAAACTGTGCAGAGAACAACTGCAAGCTGACATGATTAATCCTTTGCTGTTTAATCATTACATTGAGAGATGAAAGTTGATTTTAAAAAATGAGAATAAAAAGAAAAAAAGGAATCTGATGTTCTTGCAGCACATTAAGTGGAGTAGAATTCTGAGTTTGCTATATTTTTTATCACACGGTGAAAGATGGCACTGTAGCCAGTGAAGAACTAGAACAGCAAACTGCTGCTCAAGTGCGACCAGGCCTGCCAAATATGATTTATGTTTGCAGTGTAACCTAGGTGCCTGGTGACTCCATATTAAATGTTTCAAAATCAGCTGATGTATTTTGTCCTCCAACCTCTAAAGCCAGCAACATTAACACCTATAATGGGAGTAAATGTAGAGCATAGCCTCCAACCAGTTTAGGTCAGGCAAATCTGCTTTACTGAAACATTCTCTGGCTGGGAGGGCAAAAACACTAAGGGGGTTATTTAAGAAGGGATAGCGGCAGGTAGTGCCTCGTAGCTGCAGGCAATGTCTGGTGAACGCCGGGCACTGTACGCAAAACCACATTTATGAAAGCGAATCTGGTGAGCGACTCTAACAGCGCCATGTAGCGTCACATGTATTAATATAGGAGGCTCAGTTTATAGCGCCAGCGCTCTAGGCTCAGGAGCGCCATGTAGTACCTGTTGCTCTGTAGAGCTCTCCCATACATTTCAATGGGGTTTCATTAGTTGTGTATAAATAGCATGTTTGGCAATTTACATTTTTTTTGTTTTTTTTTTGCTCAAATCATTGTGTGACCTCTCCTGGCTGCATTTTTTGGGGCTTTTTATATTTTTTTTGCAGAATTGTCATTACAGGTCTGGCACTAAAGTGTCATTGTCCCAGTGTTAAAAAAAACAGTATTAAAACAATATCATTCCATGTGTTTTCGCTTTGTTACTGGTGTATATGTGTTCAAAATCAGACTTTGCTCGCACAGCGTCTGGTGCTCTATGCTACAGCGCCCAGCTTTAGAGCGCCGACGATGTGTGTCTAGTGTTTTGTTAAATATGGTGTGGAGCACCGAGTGCCGACGCACTGAGCTGGCGCTACCTCTTGCTCGCTGCAGCGCTATACTGTTGTTACAGCACCCAACACACATCACATTCATCAATGCCAGCCAGGTAACTACAGCAACCAAGACACTTTTTTACAGCTGCTGATACCCGCTTGCAGCATCTACTAGCAGTAGCTCTAAGAGCCGCTATAGAGACGCTCATCTGCCGATATCTGGTGTTAGCCTCAAAATTTTAGAAAGGTCAACTTCCCCTGGTTCAAGGCTGCACTCCAGGACATAGGGCCTGATGCAGAGCCTCCCCCGGTCTGAGCTTAAAACCTTCCGATTGTCCTGGGCTCCCGTTTGAATCGTGGCTCAAATGTGATGCAGAGCCTCCGTCGGAATGGCTCCCTAACTGATCCGTCAATTTGTCTTCACTCGGGAAGTGTTTTTTGCTCTCTCGGGTGCCTTCAATTTGATCAGGGCTTCCGTTCCCGTTCACACGGGCGGCCCGTTTTTCCCTGCTTTTTCCTTGCTTTTTGAATGTACCTGCTTGGTTTCCGTCGTATTTGACCTTCCCTTTTGGTGGTTTTTTCAAGTATACTTACATCTCCATGGCTCTTCAGTTGCCAATCTGGCTACACGCAGGCGCACATCCCTAAACCTCCATTGGAATATACATATGGCAACAACTGCCAATTTGACACATATATATAGTCACATTTATTTTTGGGTGTACCTTGTCCATTGCCATTAATGCATACCTTAATCTCCTTGGTGTTCCTTGTCCGTTGCCATTAATGCATACCTTAATCTCCTTGGTGTTCCTTGTCCTTTGCCATTAATGCATACCTTAATCTCCTTGGTGTTCCTTGTCCGTTGCCATTAATGCATACCTTAATCTCCTTGGTGTTCCTTGTCCGTTGCCATTAATGCATACCTTAATCTCCTTGGTGTTCCTTCTTCCTTGCCATTAATGCTTACCGTAATAGTTTGATAGTTTTTCAGATTTATTGGCCTTTATCTAAACCTTTTGTGTCATGTAAATGTGTGATGATGTTGTGTGATTGTACATTTGCAGGAAAGACAACACACCAAATCCTTTTTTTTTTTTTTTTTTTATAAAAACGTTGTGTAACATTTTTTGTTTGGTTGGTTTGTCAGATTAAAATTGTTGTTTTAAAAAAATTAAATAAATTTGAACATTCTCCTCTGTAATCAATAAAATTAGGCCTCGGGGTCTTGATCATGTCGTTTTCTTTTATCTGTGAATGCAAAACAACATTAGTTAACCATTGTTTTTAAGGTTTGGTTGGGCGTGGTTTTTTTGGGGCTCTTTTTAAACCGGACCTTCAGCGTGATTTAATGAAAAGGCAAAACTCTTCAAAAATGAGTCCGCAGCATCTGAAATTATTATTTTTCTACTTTTTAGTCACTAACTTATTCTTCTTTCCCCCACTGGGCTGCATCTCTGTTCAGGACTTTAGGAAACGGACGCCTCCATCTTTACTCAGAAGCATCACACTTACGGAGGAGAGGAGAGTGGGATAAGGTACAGGGGGTGGGTTATAGCTGTGCTTTGCTCAGACAGAGCAGAGCTGTGCTCTGGAAAAGGTCAGCAATCCCAGAATGCAGAGCAGCACAGTTAGAAGGCACTTCCTGTTTGCAGGCTGCCTGATAAGATGGCGGCTTCCATAATCCGCCATCTTGGATGAAGGTAGGATGAATTTTAATGTGTGCAATCTGTATGTACAGGGTGTGGGAAACATATAAGATAGTCTCTTATTCAGAGTGAAGGTCCGCTTTAAGGCCTTTTGTTCAAATTTTTTTTTAAGAATTTTTTGTTTTTATTTTGGATATTTTTGCCAATGGAATTGTTATTTCTTTTACTTTGCATTAAAAAAAAAACACTTACAATGCTTTGGGCGCACATTGCGTCGGGGGCGTCTCCTTTCTTCCTCCCTGGGTTGCTGCTGTGAATCTGTTTGGATGACAAACACACTGATATTAGAGACTGTTGTTGTATCATGAATATCATATTAACTTAGGCTTCTAGGTATCAATCTACTCACCTTCCCCAGCCACCTCTTCCTCGTCGCCCCCTTCCTCGCTCATCCCTTGGGATGTCCCTGCGTCGTCTGAATCTACAACTAACAATAGTGCACATGAGAATATGTATTTAATGCATGTATTAGCACATCTCTAACTATATTTCCCTTACCGGAGGCAGGTTGAGGCTCATTTAGGCTCGACTTCCTGCCGTCAGATTCCCCCCTCCCCTGCATGCTGAGGTCAAGAGGCTCCTCATACTCACTTACAGAGGAGGGGGTGGCCGTTGACACTGGCGGTGGACCACCTACACCTTCACCTGTTTTGCCCAACACTGGGCTGCGTGTCCTGGTCCGCGTGGGGCGGAACCGGATATTCCATTCATGTGCTGAAATACAAACACAATCATTAAACCACGCCCACGCAATGCCAGGGTTATAGGTGCATTTACATTTTCCACACTTACATGGGAAATGTTTGTCGAAGTATCGCCTCACCCGGGGCTTATGCCTTCGCTTCAAATCAGACCAGTGTTGGGCAATCTGGGTGAAGGTATAGGTGGTTTTGGATCGTCGTTCTATCGCGTCCACCACCGCCAGGGCCAACGTGCGCTTCTCATAATCTGACGGCAGGAAGTCGTAGCGATTCCTCAGCATCATCTGTCAAAAATAGATACAAGGACCCACCATTAATACACAAAATACATTAACAAGTTTCTTGGCCTAACTAAAGTCACTTTATTAACCTCTTGCTGCCTCACAGTGCCCTAGTTCTGCTATCTGCATGTAGGCTAGTTTGTAGCTGCGGACATGTGTTAAACTAAGGTGGGCTTGTATTTCACGTCACAAACTAAGTTGTTTCAGACTATTCTTGCGTTTTTTTTTTTTTTATTAGAAGGAATGTGTGCGCGCACATAAACGCACGCTCGCATACTCACATCCATGATGATGTCGTCCTGCTCCCGGGTAAAGATGGCGGGCGACATCTTTTCTTGGTTTGCAAGGTATAGTTCTGACGTTCCCCCGCGGTGACGTGCGTGCGTGCGCGCAGGCGCGCACCCGCTGTTGACCATGCCCACACGGGAAACATATTTAAAGCACAAGGCACTCAGCTCTGTGTTGGATACCATATCATTATGGGCAGACCTAAAGGGAGCAAAAAGAGCCAACCAAGGGCCGAGGCACATAGCAGCCGCACACATGCCTCATCCTCCCAAAGACAGAAGAGCAGGCACCAGACACAGGCAGAACATGCCCCAACTAAAATGCAGGATACCCCACACACACAGGCACATTCAAAAAAACGCAGGACCAAGGAGACATTCACCCATTCACCACCACCTGCCAAAAAAGCACGAACACATAAGGGTGCAAAGTCGAGTAAGACCCTGCAGCATCCTCAGCCTCAACACACAAAACATACCCACAAAACAAAACACATCAGCAAGGGAAAGCGTATTGCCAAACCCACCACCCCACCAAGGTCACCCACCCCTCCACCTCAACCCTCTGGTTCTCCCAATTCCATTACCTCACATTCCACATGCAGCTCCACATCTGATAGCTCAACAGGAACCCAGACATTAAGCCATAGCAGCACACACACCACATCACCCTCCCCCATAAGCCCCAGAACCACACACGACTCACCAGATAGCCAACCATCAATTTCCACAGATGCAGGGGACACCACACACCCATGTGGCCGACAACTACGCCGTGGCTCCCTAACTGCATGTTTTTGCGATGCTCAAAGCATGGCTGTGGCAAATGTAGTTTGTGAGCATTATGATGCCCTATTTGGCAGGACCTCCAAATCCACCACTAAGCAGGCTAAGCTGGAGATCTGGACGAATATTTGCCGCCAAGTAAATAGTGTGGGATCTGTCAGGCGAGATATTCAACAAATCAAAAGGAAATTTGGGGACCTGAAATACTACAGTAAAAAAAAATGGACATGCGCCGCCAGCAGAGGTAAAGGGCAAATTAAATGCATTTTTAGTTGCATGGTTAAAAGGATGTAACACTTATTAGGTGTAATTTAATCTTCCCCAGCCAACAGACAGGGGGTGTAGCAGAGGTAAAGGGCAAATTAAATGCATTTGTAGTCGCATGGTTAAAAGGATGTAACACTTATTAGGTGTGATTTAATCTTCCCCAGCCAACAGACAGGGGGTGGCTTACCCACTAAAATAATCCTTACTCCCGCCGAGGAACATGTATATACATACACCCGGCCAGCATCCAGGGCCTGGCAGAGGCACAAGACACAGACCGGAATGTAAGGTCCCAAGGTGAGTCTGATTTTGCCATGACCTATTACAAAAAGTTCAAGAAGGCAGTGTTATGCTACACAACACACTGTACTTGGCCATTTAGCTAATCTTCCAATCTACATTCTAAGGACCAAGTCAACAGGACACACCAGGCCCCCAAACCCCTGCGTTAGCACCGAGGCCAAGGGCACACCAGGCTTCTACACCACAAACCCAAATTGTGGATTGCGATGAGGTAAGTCAATGGTCCTTGGTGTGTACTTTTAACATTGATATTTGAGAGCTTTTGTGGACAGAAATAAACTAAAAGGATGCTATATTTCTTTACAGACCACAGGAAGCCCACCCATCATCGACCATATACGAGATTTGGAGGAGGACACCCCACATATGTCACTAACCACTACTGAACCAGTGGCAGCAACGCAGTCAACCCCAGCACAGCCACCACATCCACAACCACCTTCGGAACCAGAACCAACCACCCGTCCCACTGCTCCAACCCAGTCTAGCTGCCATATTTCCCAAAGAAGGCAACTTCAAATTTTGGAGGAAACATGGAGGCAGGAAAATATAGCCTTTGCTGCGACAACACAGCAATTCAATGAGACTGTGTGCACCCAACTCACAAACCTCAACGCCCAATTAGAGGTATTAAACTGAAATATCTCTGCCCTAACCAGCCATATGGGTGAGATTAATCAAAGCCTGACCCACATTGCAGCCAATTTGCAGGCACAACATCATTCCTCGTCATGCAACCCAACATACCACTAATTTCTGGGGAATACATTTTCTGACCCCATGTGTAATTTTTCTTTTGTTCCCAAAAAAACAAATGACAAAACAAAATTTGTTTGTAAAATAAAAATAAATAAATAAATAAATAAATAAATAAAATTTGTGGTCTCTGAAAAAACACTAAACACTAGTTGTGCACGTATGGTTTGCGCGGTGCCACTTTGGATGCAGGAAAAAGGAGGGGTGGGGAGGGCTGAAACTAAAGGTGGTGGAGTAGCCCACAAGCCATGATTTGGTTTAGGACCGTTGCAGGCGTCTATTGTAGTGCCCCCCCAGTCTCATCAAGACAACGGAGCCTTATCTTCAAGAGAACAAAGCCTCGCTCCAACACAGAGCGAGTCCTCCTGGGGGCAGTATTGTAGCGCTCCTCTGCCTGTGAAGATTGGTGCAGGATGGGGGTCTTCATCCAGGGAACCAAAGGATAGGCAGAGTCTCTTGCCGTAAAAAAAAAAAAAAAAAAAAAAATTAAAAAAGGTGTGCATTGCAACAATAGAAAAGAGGGACAAATAGGTGAGCGGGGTAGGGTGGGAGGAAAGGACATTTGAAATGAGACTACATGCACATCCAACCTGTACTCTCATTAAAAAAGTCTGGGGAATACTACTTACATAAGAGGGCAAGAACATGACGCAATAGGGTACAATCACTTAACCCATTTAATTTGCAGCTTAATAATTAGGCTCCAAATATACTACGAAAATATTTACCAAATAGTGGGTTAAGGGAAAAAACACAGTCAGACAGGGTGCGTAACCAATACAAGTTTCAAACACATACCCAGTAGCCAGCCACCAAAAAGATAGCCAGATTTGAATCGCTCATGTAGGCAGGAATTCCTGCCAGCAAAACGACTCCCAAAAACCAAATCAGGGCCAGCCAGTGCCTGAACATTTATGCTATGGCCCATCTTCCAATTCCTGCACACAGGCAATAAAAAAAAATTAGGGAGACCCTGTAAAAAGGACCCCCCAAAAAAAACCCTAAAATATATCAAATACTCATGCCATCGATGTCCAAAGGCGTGCGGTGCA
The DNA here is from genome assembly GCA_027917425.1 of Gastrophryne carolinensis. NCBI lineage: Eukaryota > Metazoa > Chordata > Amphibia > Anura > Microhylidae > Gastrophryne > Gastrophryne carolinensis. The sequence goes on from CM051235.1 coordinate 576,418,144, forward strand.
GCCTGGTTTCTGCCATACTCAGCAGGACAAGACCGCGGAGCTGGCGCCGCTGATGTGCTCCAACAGAGGACTGCATATCATTGCCCGAGTGCAAATACGGCTGCTCTGACTTGCCGTAAGTGAAGGCTCGGCGGCCCCGTTTTATTAGGGTGATTTCGATCGGAAATCAAGGCTCTGCATCACTGAAAAAAACGGACCAATGAACGAGGCGTCCGTTTTCCCGGGAAACAGCCTCGTGCGAGCCGACAATCGGAAAGGCGGCTGAGCGCACACCTGAGCACATAAGCGCACACTAAAATCAACGTAGCACCCTTTCCTGACCCGATCAAAGCCCAAAACCAACGGGAAAACGCACGGGAGAGCTGAACGGGGAGGCTCTGCATCAAGCCAATAGACTGGGAGCATGTGTTAAGGAATCAATTGTAAGTACCAACATTCAAAAATGTATTCCTATAGGTAGTAAGTACAAGCAAATTAAAAATTAAAACCCTCATGGCTTACACCTGTAGTTTAAATGGGCAATAAAAAACAAGAAAAGGGCATTTAAAAATTACAAATCAGATCTCTCAGCAGTAACCTTTGAAAAGTATAAAGTAGTAAATAAATCATGTAAAAAAAATAATAAAGCTAGCAAAAGCACAAAGTGGAAAAGATGTGGCCAAGAAAGCAAAACCGACCCTCAATGTTTCTTTAAATATAACTCAAAGAAAACAAAATAATGGTAATGGGGAAATGATCACTGGGAACCAAAAAAGGCGGAACTGTTAAATGGGTTCTTTAGCTCTTTGTAAACAAATGAGGAGCAAAGTATCAATTTAGGAAATGCCACTGCAAACAATACCCCAAGCATAAATCTTAACTAGTTAAACATGGATGTCATCCAGAAAAGACTAAATAATTTAATAATTGAGAACCCCCCTGGGTTGAGCAATCTTGCACTGTCGTGGGTCCCAGCTGGCTCTAATGATATAGGTTGATGTCAGTCTTGGTTCAACCCCCCCCCCCCCCCCCATTTTTTCTCTTTCTTATCTTTTTCTCTTTCTTTTATAATATATCTTTCTCTCTTCTTTCCACTTTCGCTGCCGCCATCCTGATTACAGCTGAAATGATAGGAAATGTGACGACTGTCAGGTAAATAATACCTAAGTGATATATATCTCATGCCACTCTGCAGTAAAACTCTTTTATTGGGTGGTTTCTAATGAGGCAGGTCAACCTGTCCAATTGAAATAAAGGGAAAAGGAATTTGTTGTTTGGTTGGGTATAGGTAGACCACAACTTATAAACTAAGACCTTTGAGTTTGACCCCGCCTATAAATGTTGCCAGCTACAAGCTTGGATTAAAAACATTGCATATTTATTTATCTCAAATTGAATAAAAAAGGAACTTGTTGCTAACATTTCTGGTGTATCAACATCCAGAATAGTGTCAACAAGTTATTTACATGAAATCACAACCAATAAATTCAACATTTTGTCACAAAAGTATATCCAACAACCTTAAGATAGCTCAGAAAGGAATTCCAAGACTAGTCGGAATCAATGCAGCTTAATTGGTTCGCTGTGTTGGATGAGGACATAATTTAGGTGAAGGCAGACTAGTTTCGCCCCTTTGGGCTTCTTCTACGCCAATTTTCACCTGCTCGCATAAAGCGGTTTTTTACCGATTTGTCTGCATCTCAGATGAATTTAGACACCTCTCCTGATGGCTGACTTGTTTTCCACTGGTAATAGTATAATGGTATATAAAGTAATGGTATAATGATACTGTGTTCTACAAGGTAGATACATACACGGAAGATGCACGATCACAATATATATGCTAGCGATTCAGTGATCCATAATAGGGGTGCTTCAAGTGTGCCGTCCCTTATTCAGATGTAATGAAGTGGCGAGCATAGATGGATACTGCCGTCCGAGAGCGATCAACTGCACATCTCCCGGCTTTACCAGGGCATTCCATTTAATGGCATTGGACAGTTTTTGCATTTTGTTTTATGTTCAAGTGCTGATGGGCTAACTAGTGTGAAAGGTTAGACATAGTTACACACCTGCCGCTGTTGTCTAAAAATACTGTTTTAAGCCTACTGGAGCGCAATACACCCCACACTCACCAGTGCACACCACATATGTACACCTGTACTGTAAAAGGCCAGACACATTTTTCGTGTACAGGCGAGTTCTCCTTGGGTTTACTATGGCCGCACTTAACACCCGCTCTGATGGCACACTACTGCCAGGGCAGGACAGCTTTCCCAGGGCAAACTCTGCTAGTTGTGGCCACAAATCAAGCTTGGCAGTAGAAAGTGAGTACAGAGGGCCCCCCGAGTCAGACCTGTGAGAGGGATGATGGCACAGATAGACATCGGATGTCTCTGTAGTAGCTCAGTTTGTCCTCCCTCTCAGTGGGTGTTAAAAAGGCCCCCATTTTGTACCAGTAGCATGGGTCCAAAAAGGTGGAGAGCCAGAAGTCTTCCCGCTGCTAAATGGTGGCAATTCGGTGGTCACTATGCAAGCACATGAGCATGCATCATGCCATTTGCGCAAGTGACTCGGAGGGACTACCTGCCTCCATCTCCACTGCATACTGCTACGGTGTGTCTAGGTCCTCTGTCTCACCTTCCTCACAACCCTCTAGCTCCGATGACTGCTCCTGCTCCTCCATTCCTGATAAATTGTGTCAAACCTAAACTGTGCTCCACTGTGCTTCTCCCCCACTTACTCCTCCTTTTCCTACACCAGTTCAGTCCCCACAGTGTCCTGACCAGCCATAGTTTCCAACACGTGTTGTAGTAGATGAAGCAGATGAAGTCATTCATCCCGTAATCCTGGTGATTGACTAATAAGGTGGCTTCCTTTAAAGGGACTGAGCAAATGGCAGATGTGACGTATGAGCTGCCACTGGTTTACATTGAAGTTACACAGGGGAGTTCTCCTATGCACTTGGATCATCAAGAAATCTGTGATGGCTTTTCTCTGTTCGTATAGTCGGTCCAACATATAGAGGGTGGAATTCCAATGGGTGGAAACGTCGCAAATTAGACTATAGGGTTGATTCAGAGAGACAAAAAAAGACTTTTGTTTTTGTGTCGATCTGTTTTTTTTTTTTAAATGTTTACATTTATGACCCCTAAAACTCACCTAAATCACTTTGCGCTTTCCTTCTTCTTCCATTTATGACCCCTAAAACTCACCTAAATCACTTTACGCTTTCCTTCTTCTTCCATTTATGACCCCTAAAACTTACCTAAATCACTTTGCGCTTTCCTTCTTTTTCCATTTTTCACCCCTAAAACTTACCCAAACCCCTTCGCGGTTAGGTTCTTCTTCCATTTTTCACCCCTAAAACTTACCCAAACCACTTCGCGGTTAGGTTCTTCTTCCATTTTTCACTCCTAAAACTTACCCAACCCACTTTGCGGTCGTGTGAATCTTCATCTCTAAATATTTCTCGGCCCATTCGTTTTGTGTTAATGTATTTTGTAAATGAAATGACACTGAAACAGTTTTTTTTTTTTTTATTCACAAATGCCATTTTTTGGTGGCTTTCATTTTAAAATAGTATTTATATAAAGTTATAAACTTTTTTTTTAATTTAAAAAAATACGACATTTAAGTTATTTAAAAAATGTTAAACATTTAACAATAAAAAACTATATACATAGCAATGGCAGGACCCAGAACATTAGTCTTCATCTGTGGTCCCCAATGAGTCACGCAGCTCCTGCATGTCGGCCACCAACTGAAGGACCCTTTCACTCATTGCTGCCACTCTGGCACGTGTGGTCCCTGTATAAAAAAGAAACAAACATTATTTGTTGGCAAATACAAGTTTCTCACCTGTGGATGTTTTTTTTTTAGGTGGGAAGCTAACTAATGATGCCATATGCCATTATGCTAAGCAATTAATCTAAGGAAGTGGGCATATGTCATTATGCTAATGCCATTGACTATGGCTTTAGGTATCTTGGTGATCATGTCAATTACCACATAGTCAAAAGAATGACATTACAACTTACTTTGTTGGTGGCCGACGTGTGCGTCAGGGACCACCCTGGGTTCTGGGCCCTGCCACTGCTGGGAAGTTGAGGTTGTAGAGACATGTCAAATAGGGTCACTTCTAATGTCTTAGTTAACAGTAAGCAAATGACAATTTCAATGTGTATGTGACATCACCCACCTTCTCCATGTGCCTCCTGGGCCTGATCTGCTGCAGACTCTTCCACAGATCCTTCCCCTGCTACATTAACATCTAGAAAAAGAGATTAAGGGAATCAGCTTTGTCTTAAATAGCATGTATGTGTGTGCGCTTACATGAAGAGTCACATACCAGAGGCTAACGGCTCCGTCGCTGGGTACGACTCCCTGCCCACGCCGTGAGGCCCCTCCTCTGTAGAAAGGTCCAGGGGCTGCTCGGAGGCCGCTACAGAGGAGGGGTGGGAACGTCGCCCTGGAGATCCACCACCTTCACTTTGTGCTGCAGAGTCATGCAATACTGGTTGGCCTGTGTGCCTCCGGGTGCATCAGATTCGGTACTCCATTTCCAGCACTAGAAAAGAAAAGCATTTAAAAATAAAGGCCTACCTTCTGTATTAGTTACATCTAGCATGCAATCGCTATGTACTTACTTGGGAAATGGAGTCCGAAAAATCGCTGCACCCAGGGCATGTGGAGCCGTTTCAGGTCCGACCAATGCTGCATGATCTGCGTGTGGGTGAAGATGGTGTCAGTCTCCTGCTGGATCCTGGAAACGATCTCCAGGGCATTGGACCTCTTCTCAAAAGAGTTGGGCAGGTAGTCGTACCTGCGCTGAAGCATCGTCTAAAAAACACAAAATAAACATATTTTTTAGATCAAACTGCATACAAATATCTGTCACAAATCGATCAGTTGACTAAATGACATTACCAGACACATTTCGAGCCTCAAACTATCCTTCTAGATGGAAGTGACTTGGTTCGCACATGTGGGCCCTAACTTATGTTTGGTACGGAGTTTTACACACTTTTAAACCAAACCGTTTCTTCCTGCGCTTCCTTAACCCTTTAAATGCCAGCCACGTAAAATTTACGTGGTTGCCTCTCCGTCACTTAAGTGCCAGCCACGTAAAATTTACGTGCCTGGCATTTACCCCTGCTAGTGGGCAAAAAAAAAAAAAAATTACTCACCTGACCCCTCGTTGGATCCGGCCGGGTCTCCTCTTTAATTTGGTGCCATCCGATCCCCCGTGGGGGGTCGGATGGCTCCAGGAGAGCCCCCGGAATAGGCCGCCCCCCCCCCCCCCCCGCTTCTGCAGCAGCAGCTGCTAACTGTAAAAAAAAAAAAAAAAAAAAAATGACATTCACTTACCTGTGTGTGCGCTGGCTCCCGCTGTCCCTCCTCTTCACCTGGGGGGCCTCCGATCGCCCCCCAGGACTTACCGATCTTCAGGAGAGAGCCCGGGAGGCTCTCTCCTCTCTCCTCCTCGATGGCGGCCGCCATCTTGCCGCTAAGCCCCGCCCCCTTGGGGCTATGACGTCACCCCGGTCCGTCTCCGTGCCAAGCCCCGATCACCGGCGTCAGCTCTTTCAGCTGTCAGATGCCGGTGATCGGCAACGGGGAAGGAGGTGGCAGGAGATCCTCTGATCTCTTGCCTCCCCCTTCTCTGGATGCCGATCACCGGCATCTGTCAGCAGAGCGGCGCGGGACAAAGGAGCTTACAATCGGAGGTAAGTACAGTAAAAAAAATTTTTTTTTTTTTTTTAAATAAAATACTTTTGTGTGGTGTTTTTTTTATTTAACCCTTTGTGAACTGGTAAGGGGTCCATGAGACCCCTTATACCAGTTCACAAGGCTCTGGGTATGGCAGGTCACCTGCGGCAAGCGGGTGACTTGCCATAACCCCCAGCCCCCCATTACCTGCCTCCCCAACGGCCAGGGGGGGGCAGAAGGGCCCGGGCCACTTAGTGGCTATGTGGGCTAGTAGCCTGCAGGGCCAGGGGCCACCAACGCTGGCCCCTGCGCCCTGTTCTACAAGCCCCCATAGCTGGCCCGGGTCGGTAATGCTGGGTAGGGGGGACCCTACGTCATTTTTTTGGGGGATTTTTAAGGGTTTTTAACCCTTAAAATTCCAAAAAAAAATGGGGTCCCCCCCCTAGGAGGGGGAACCCTATGTCATTTTTTTTTTAATTAACCCTTTTGTTTTCTGTCATCCAGCAGCTATAAAAGGCTGAAAGAGTGCTCCACTATGGATGGGAGGTAAGTATTAAAAAAAAAAAAAATAATGAAATATTTTTTCTCTTTGTGTGTCTGTGTTTTTTTTTTACATTTAACCCCTTGTGAACTGGTAAGGGGTCCATGACCCCTATACCAGTTCACAAGGCTGGGGGAGGTGGCAAGTCACCTGCGCTAGCCGGTGACTTGCCATTAACCCCCGGCACCCCCATTACCTGCCTCCCCAAAGCCCAGGGGGGGGGGGCAGAAGAGCCCGGGCCCACTGGCTATGTGGGCCTGTAACCTGCAGGGCCAGGGGCCACAAAAGCTGGCCCCTGCGCCCCGTTCCTACAAGCCCTACATAGCTGGTCCCGGGCTGGTTACTTTGGGTAATTTTTTTTTTTTTAAGGATTTTTAACCCTTAAAAATCCCCCCAAAAAATGCCCCCCCCCCTCCCGGGAGGGGGGACCCTATGTCATTTTTTTTTCTCGATTTAACCCTTTGTAGTGTGGATGGTAGTATTTTATTTGTAAATGTTAAAAATTACTTGTTTCAGTTAGAGGGGTCTCCTGGGCAGGAACAGGGGGCTACCGATAAATATGTGGTACCGTTCTAATCGGTAGAAATGGGGCTTTCACATGCAATATGGTTTTCCCTAATCAAATACATTTTTTATTTAAAATAAAGGAGGCAATTTTCTAAAAACATTTTTTATTTATTTATTTTTTTTTACTTAATAATAAATAAAATGAATAATAAATAAAATTTACAAACAAGACATTTCATGTTAAAGCCTAAACTCTGCTGCAAAATATATATATATAATTTTCCTGAAAATTCCAGCAAAAATGACGCAAAACATGGCGCAAAACATGGCGCAAAATGGGGAAAAATGACCTGTCAACAGAGGGTGACAAAATCTCAAGTAAGCTGGCAATTAAAAGGGTTAATAGTACCTCTGCATGTTGGGTATTGTTCTGTTCGGGGGACCTTGCGCTTTCAGACTTAGCTTGTTTTTTCTTGTTTGCATATTTATATTTTAGGAAAAGGTGTTTTTTATTCTGCTTTTTTATACATTTTTTAGGGAAACTCTGCGCAACCAAAGAGTTTTTTGAGGGATTAATTCCAGAAAGATGAGCCCACTACAACAAGCTGGGTACGCTTAGAAAGCTTAACATGTGTACTTTCAGGGAATATATGGTTTATGGGGGATATTCCAAATGTAAAGGGTTGTTTTGGTTGAAAAATCGCAAGGTGCGCACTTTGTCTGCAGAGCTGAAATTTTCAAGAAAAATTATCGTTATGCTCATGCTTTACTTTGGGGTGTTTGGCAACTCTTCCCTTGACAGAACCTATGCATGTTGGGTATCGTTCTGTTCGGGGGATGTTGCTTTTTCAGATTATACTTGTTTTTTCTTGTTTGTATATAGGTTTTTAGGAAAATGTGGCTTTGATTCTGCTTTTTTATCCTTTTTTTAGGGAAACTCTTTGCAACCAAAGAATACATTGAGGGTTTACTTCTAGAAAACTGTGGCTACATCAACAAGCCTGGTACGCCTAGAAAGCCTGAGGTGTGTACTTCCAGAGAATATATAGTTTGTGGGGGGTATTTCAAATGTAAAGGGTTGTTTTTCTGGAAAAACTGCAAGGTGCGCATAGTGCATATCACAGTTGTATTTTTTCTGAAAATCCCTTAAAGCTCTGTTTCAGTTTGGGGGAGTCTCTTGGGCAGGAAAAGGTGTCTACCTATACATATGTGGTACCGCTGTAACTGTGAGAAATTGGGGTTTCACACGCAATAAGATTTTATTGACAAACTTACATTTTTTATTACAAAAAAACACTACAAATTGTAAAAAATTGATTTTTTTAATTTTTTTGCACATATTTCGCCAAAAAATATTGAGAATACACCTAAAAAATGACAAACAAGACATTTCATGTTAAAGCTCAGACTCTGCTCAAAAAAACAATATATCATTTTCCTGGGAAATCCCTGGAAATCCCTTCAAAAATCACATTTGAACATGGGGAGTGCAAAATAGTGCAAAATGGTCTGGCAACAGAGTGTGACAAAAACTCCAGGTAGGCTGGCACTTAAAGGGTTAAGGCCTAGGCATGCATTTAGATGGCAAATCAAAGGCATTAAAATACACTTACCGACGGTACAATCCAGATCATCGCAAGATGTACGCGTCATGGGATGAGCCTGGAAACCCGGCGAGGACGCTAAGGAACCGTATGTTCGGGCCACCACTGCTTGGACATTCAGTGAGTGTCCCATTTTGTGGTTCCTGTGAAAAAAGAAAAAAAATAATTAGCAAGGCAAGGTAAACTACTCAAACACTAACTCCTAACACCCTCCCAAAAACATGTTGTGCAATACAATAACACTAACTAAGTACCTAAGTATTTTTTAGGCCTACAAAGGATATGTATCAACTAAATATTAACTTTCACATGACAAATTAAGGTCCACATGCAAATGTTTGGCTTTGGGCTACATGAAAAATATTAATGACGTTAAATCCGGCCAAATATATCACATGAACAATTTACAAGGAGGGATTAACAAATATACAGTGTGAGCTAATTCACAGGGACTATTTACAAGGAGGGATTAACAGATATACAGTGTAAGCTATTTCACAGGGACTATTTACAAGGAGGGATTAACAGATATACAGTGTAAGCTATTTCACAGGGACTATTTACAAGGAGGGATTAACAGATATACAGTGTAAGCTAATTCACAGGGACTATTTACAAGGAGGGATTAACAGATATACAGTGTAAGCTATTTCACAGGGACTTTTTACAAGGCGGGATTAAGAGATATTTAAAATACCATTTATGTCAACTATATAAAAAAATGACTGATTGAACTTGCCTATAGATGTACTCGTCGGCTGCCGGAGGGACTAAGGCAATGTGGGTGCAATCAATGGCACCCATGATGTTGGGCATGTCGGCGATATTATAAAATGCCAGCTTAAGCGCGTTCCAGGCTACCATGTAGTCAGGAAAAAATATATATTTCTGACTAATGGTAGCCATGCCTTCCAAAAACTTGGATAGGGCGCGGCTCAGCGTAGGCTGGGAGATCCCCATGGAGAGGGCGCCCAGCCTCTGGAACGAGCCGTTCGTCCAAAATTGCAGGCAGCCAAGCATCTTGGTCATACCTGAAATTGCTTGCCCCTTCCTTGTGGTGTGGGCTAACCATGGCCGCAGCTCACTATACAATTTATGGAGGGAAGGGCAATTAAGTTTGGTCAGCTCGAACAGCTCAACGTCATGCATGCCATCGATATGCATGCGTCACCGGTGCAATCTGGTCTCGGCCCTGCTGACACATTCAATTCCCATTAGCCGGAGCTCGTGATGCTCCTCCACAAAGGCACACAACTGGTTCATTGCAAGGGTATACAAGGTCTAAATGGTCCCGTAAGGGGATCGCAAATTAAAACGTTTTATAGTGTGGTGGTCCCTCGGCAATCAGCTCTCTGAACGCAAGCCCATACCAATATCGTAAGTTATCTGAACGAACGCAAAATATCAGATTTTGATGGGAAAATGATCCGAACTAACGCAAATGATCCGATTTGCTTTCGTTCTTCGAAAGCGCATATACGCAATTACCCGAACGTTCGTACGAATGAAAAATGAATGAAAAAAACAAATAAAATGACAAACACACACAAAAACTTTCACAGACAGCTACGAAAGTCCAGACGAATGTGCCTCTGAATCGAGCCTTATGTTGGGGAATACTGTTCTGACGCTGCAGCTCAAGAAGGCTGTGTCCTTCCCATTGTTAGGATGTCTTGCAGATGGGGGAAGACTTTAGGAAACGCTTGATATTGAGGTGGAAAATAGACCATGGCAGGAGTTAGAGAAATGTAAATTTTATATGCAGCAATCTGAATTGCCCTACAGAGGGATGTGTTTGAGCATTGTTTCTTGAAAGGGCGTTGGTCCGGTTTAAACCCCTTGTTCCTTAAAGTGGGCCTCCATCTTATTTTACAGTTCTCCACTCCTGGCCCAAACAGTGGTGGATAGGTTCTAGTAGCTTTTTAATCTAATGACCAAATCTGACCTAGCGTCCCTTGAACCCTCCCCCACAATCAGAAAAGGACTGACAATAGTGGTCCTCCTTGAAATAATACTTACCTTCTCATATTGATTCTACACCATTTATGAAGATTTACCCATTTATACGTTTTACCCTGTCTATAATATTTTGTACAGTGCTACGGAAGATGGCACAACAATAACACTACCTCTAGTGCAGTCAGTGTTACAAAAAAAAGATGGTGCAACAGTAACATCTCAAGTTCTGTAATTTCACTGTTTTAAAAATACTTTTATGGCAGGATTTCAAAGCTCTTTTACATGACAGGAAACTGTGATAAACCATACATGGAGGAAGAATATATGAGCTCACAGAAAGAAAATAAAATATGGCAGAGACACAATAATAATTAGATGGTTATAATAATTTTAAATTCTTAAAAAAATCAAGATAGCAGGGTGAAGACAGGAGGGATGTATGTTGTAGGCTTGGGGGTCATGTGGTCCTTGGCACTTCCTGAAAGGCACATTTGCAAACACTGTCTGCTACTTTATTCCATGTCACGAAGAAATTCATTGTGGCAAATGCAGCTATCCGTCTTTTTTATAGTCAAACGCTGAATCTAGTTCTGAAACCAACAACATACGTCATTCAAACTATAGCGGACTCACAAGTCTAATAAAGGGAGCTTTTATTAGAGGCTTGACAACAGGGGGAAAAACTAAGAAATGTGACCCTAAAGCATTTTATTGGTACACAGAATTTTGTTGTTTGAGGGTGGCAAAACAAAAATTCAATGGTTACTTTCGATTATTTTTTAAAAATAATTTAACATGTATTTCCATCTTTAAACAATTTAAGACATGCATCTCCTGGTTGGTCAAAAAAGACAGATGTATACCAGAAATTCAATGGGTGTGGTCAATCTTACTAGATGATGGCCAGAACCTATTATATTAACCTGGGTTGTATCCTATATCACATATGTAAAACACTTGCACATTTACAAGTGTCTGGCAATCACATGACACCGATCTGAATTTCCCAATAGGCTTGAACAATCACCCTGAATGGTTTCCATTGGCAACCTGATTACCTGCCATTTGGTACCATACACCATGGATGAGGAAATGGTGACTTGAGTATAGTGCCGCTTTAAAAGAAAGGTGCAGGCAATGGCAAAAATATGGTAGCACAGAGCTCACCTAAAGTCTGCCCCATGTGCCCCTCCTCCATTTCCTGCATGGTTATGTTTTCCTCTGCTTTCCATTCAATTTCCTTGACCACACTCCAAATGTACTCATAAAGCTGTTCCGGACCCTCAGCGCTAACAGCGTTAGCCAGCTGGGCATATGCGACTACTGTGGCTAGGTGCCATGGCACCTTCAGCATGCTGCAGGAACAGGCTTCAGATGAGCTCTTTGCGTCCTGATGATGCCATTGCCTGGACTATCCATTTTTTATTTTTTGAGAATTTACTTAAACTACTTTACTGAACATTTCCAGTGAAATTGAGTGTCAACTACGAGGTGGGGGGAAAGGGTTACATGGCAACCATCCGTTTTCCAGCATGCGTTTTTGCTGAGTCTTGCCTTCGACATCCAGGTTAAGGGGCCAACCAAGAAGGATAAGTCTAAACGCCAAAAATGATTAAAAGATTACAAAAAAACTGTAAATCAGAACGGCAATGAAAATCATCAGTGTCTACCTTGTGACCCAATTATTCATAAAACTGCTTAAGAAGAGAATGGCCTATACTGCACTGGACTTTGTAAAAATGATGCTTTCATTGCAATGAGCACACTAACACAGTGTTATATATACAGTACGGGGAGGCCGATTCATTAATAGCGCCAGGTAGCGCCAGATGAGCGACTGTAGCGTGATTTTTTCAGCGCCAGCCAGTATTCGCTGTGCTTGGCCGGCGTTAGCTTGTTGACAGCGACTCAGTCGGTGTGCGGTAATGTTGAATACGGGCTTAGGGGTCGCTGCTTCACAGGTTCAGCGTTGTATGTGAGCGCCTGACAACGAATGGCCAGAGCGAACGGCTAGCTTCATATTCATTAACAAATCACGCTCCGAATTTGCTGTCGCTGTCCATTCCTTGTTTAAACCCCAGAGCGCTGGCGGCGATGGATGTTAACTAGTTTTTAACCCCTAAACAACCATATTTTTTGATTGTAACATTATACATGTTTTTAGAATCATTTTGTAATATGAATACATTAATATCAGACCTGTTAGATCAATTCTGCACCAATTTTTTTTAAAAAATTTTTTTACTTAAAAATAAATCCTAACATTGCAGAAGTGGTCTCCGAATTTTTGACATTAAAAAAAAAAAAAAAAAATTAATACCAATTAATTATGATTAATTATAGATTGCTCCATTGAAATGCATTGGACATCGCCAGGGAGCGACAGCTCATACCTGGCGCTGTGAAGGAATTTGCAGCGGCGCTGTTCGGTCCAGGCGGCTTCATGATGAATGCCGCGCTAGCCGTCGCTCTCGCCGGCGCTAGCCTCATTTTGCTTGATAAATGCGTCATTGTGACCGCCGCCGGGCGTACTTGAGTCGGTAGCCGCCGATAGCTGGCGGTACCTGGCGCTCGTCAGACACTACCTGGCGCTAGCCCGTGATAAATAAGGCCCTAAGTAATTCACGGTAGTTGAAATAAACAAACTCTGTGCATCTTTGTTAATTAGCTTATTGCATCAATACTTCATCAGGTATTTTTTGCTGAACCCGACTTGTTCACCCTAAAGGAGTTTGGACTTCCGCAGAATTTAATGATAACCTGTCATTAATTGATGGATCTGCCTCCTGAGTCCTGACCCTAGAGGAACTAAACAAAGTAAGGGTCAGAGCAATAGTGGATAGGATTCTAACAGCTTTCCCCCATTCACATACTGTTCCAACACACATCTGGGAGGTGCTTTTAGGGCAAGGCAGGTACAAACCAAAACAACAAATGTTCCTGGTGGCTATAGGTTTTAATTAATAGAAACAAGGTTAACGCTTGTGAACCCTTAATTGATGCCTGGAAATTATTAATTCAATGTAGAAATGTATTTATATTGGTTTGCTACTTCCATTTCATTCCTTTTTGAATAATGGAATTGTGTAACCAACCAAAATGAATTTCTTGTGCATCTCCAATATACATTTGACAAATCTGACAAATATTTAACAAATAAAGATATTTTATGTTCTGTAACCATTAGACCGCATTAAATAATATGTGTGCTTTGGCACGCTGGGGTGTCACAATGAAAGATTGGTTAGTGTGTTACAACCCCTAAACACAACCATGCAAATAATATCTGGTCCTGGAGGTAATCTAGGCTTTTCTGTTCGATAATGCAAACAATGGTGGATCCAGCCAAAGCTAAAATATAACCTTTACTTTTGTATATTAAAAATCCAATGAACTCTTGAACACATGCAGTGAGCTACCCCTCAGCACTCTCCATCCCACGTGACGCGTTTCAGGCTCAAAACCGAGCCCTTAATCATACCAATTTTTTCTGTTCGATAAACTTCCCTTGTGGTCACTGCAGACAGAAAGCAATGCTAAATCCTTGCAACAAAGTCACAGGCAGCAAAAAGAGTATTACTGAGTGGTTTACTTATGGGTCTACTTGTTTGAGGATGGATCAAAATGAGAATTAATAGTTGCAATTATATTTTCTCCTGAAAACCTTCTTATTATAATTTCCTGCCTGTACCTATATTGCATTCACATTCATTTGCCAGGTTATGATCTGTAGTCAAAATTAATACCAGCAGCACATTAGGATCTGTATCTAGCTTCATGCTGCTGTTATGAATTTTGACTACATAAAGCTTTTTGAAAGCTATGCAATGCATTTACTGGCAATAAAGTAGCTAAAGTGGCCAATCGATTCATGCATATTCACTAAGTAAAACACCTTTGTAAGAGATCTAGGGAATTAGTAGACAATAAGTGGTCATGTACCTCAAGCTGCAGCAACAAGTGGTGGCAATGTCAAAGCCTGAGGGGTCAAGCTGGGATGGTGGACAGTCCCGATGGTTTTAGGTGATCTGGATGCAAAAGCAGACAACAGGCTTCGCACATAGACAAGATCAGATGTGGCAGTGTGGGCAGTAACAGGCTGGAACAGGAACCAACAGGCTTGTCACAAAGACATGGTCAGATGGGGCAGGGTCAGCAAAAGGATTGGCACAGAGACATGAGCAGACATGGCAGGATCAACAACAGGCTTGGCATGGAGATGTGGCCAAATGTGGCAAGCTCTGGAACAATGCTCGGCATAAGATGCGGTCAGACATGGTAGGATTGGCAACACTGCTTGGCTGAGATATGGTCAAATGTGGCAGAAACAAGCTTGGCAAAGCCCAAGGAAGGCAGGGTAGCCTGAAACAGCACACATAATAAAAAATATGGTCAACGGGGGGGGGGGGGGGGGGGTTTGATTGACCTGCCCACCAATCAGCTGAACCCCTGGCTGCATCGCCCTCCAATGCCAAGACTGGGGAATTTATGGGAGTGGCCAACAGGTAAGCTGTGTGCCAAGACAATCTTTACTTGGAATAGAGTTCTACTTTTCTGATGCTTCTGTTTATCAATCATGTTTTCATGAGTTGGTGCGGTATATTCCTGTAAAAAAAATATTTTTCATCTTTTATGTGGTTACAATCAAACCAATCATGTTATTGCTTTGATTATATAGGCTCTACCTCCACCAGTCTCAGAGGAAAGGGGCATGGGGGTGGTTGGAGCTCTTTTGGAAAACTGGGAGGTAGGTTTGAAGGAGTCATCTGATGTTTCTTGGTTCAGCCTGAAATTAATCACATTATGCCCCAGATGTTTTGTAGCATATTTTTTTTTTCATTATCTGTCAATAATTCATGTTTTGGAAGGCTGTTCCTCCTGGGCGGCCTTGCGTTCCTTTTCTTTAAAAAAAAGATTTTTAAAAGGAAAACATAATCTCAATGTTTACTAAGGTTCCAGGTATAGATAAGGGAATCAATTTGCTACAATTCAGATCATACCAATAGTCCCAAGATTTCAGACCACAACTATAGGCTCGATTCAGAGAGACACAAAAAAACTTTCGGTTTGGTGCCGACGTCATAACATTTTCAAAATTTCCCGCTCTCGTATGAATGTGCGAGCGATTCCAAGCATGCTTCGTAAACCTTCAGTCGAGCGTCCGTGCGCTTGTATGCCAGAGTACGCAGACGAGGATGTCATTTTCATTCGTGAATTTTCAGATTCCATTTTCTCAACTAACAACGTAGCCTTTCGTTTTTGCCCTTTTCCCATCGTATCCTCACACGAAACCTTTCAATTTCCCGCTACATCCTGCTTCACTTTTTCCAAAAGTATTCGTCCAGACGAAATTCTTACGATTTTGCGCCTGCGCACTACAAACTTATCTCATTAAAGTGCTTGCATACATAATTTCACTCCCATCACTTATCATTAGAGATGAGCGAGTAGTATTCGACCGAGTCGGTATTCGATCGAATACTACTCTATTCGTCATACTCGATTTCGATCGAGTACAGCGGCGATGGCGCACTCACAATTCGTTTCCCCTCACACCTTCCCTGGCGCGTTTTTTACACCAATCACCATGCAGGGGGGGTGGGACAGGTCCTGGGAGGACGCTGGCATCGCGAGAACTGCGTCTAGACGCATTGGCTGGAAAAACCATGTGACCTCGAATCTACAAAACTCAGCACTTCCTCTTCGTCAGCATTAGCAGCTTGAACTTAGTGAGGGATAGACGCTCACAGCAGGGAAAGACAGGCTGTAGCTGGCAGGGCCCCAGAAGCTCGGATTATCGCATTTACCACCATATATACCAGCTACCAGAAGACAAGAGAGTCATTAAGAGCCCTTATTAGGGCTACTATGCTGAACGGTATATAGCTCATATGTAGGCAGGCAGGGCCCCAGAAGCTCAGAATATCGCATTTACCACCATATATACCAGCTACCAGAAGACAAGAGAGTCATTAAGAGCCCTTATTAGGGCTACTATGCTGAACGGTATATAGCTCATATGTAGGCAGGCAGGGCCCCAGAAGCTCAGAATATCGCTTTTACCACCATATATACCAGCTACCAGAAGACAAGAGAGTCATTAAGAGCCCTTATTAGGGCTACTATGCTGAACGGTATATAGCTCATATGTAGGCAGGCAGGGCCCCAGAAGCTCAGAATATCGCATTTACCACCATATATACCAGCTACCAGAAGACAAGAGAGTCATTGAGAGCCCTTATTAGGGCTACTATGCTGAACGGTATATAGCTCATATGTAGGCAGGCAGGGCCCCAGAAGCTCAGAATATCGCATTACCACCATATATACCAGCTACCAGAAGACAAGAGAGTCATTGAGAGCCCTTATTAGGGCTACTATGCTGAACGGTATATAGCCCATATGTAGGCAGGTAGGGCCCCAGAAGCTCAGAATATCGCATTTACCACCATATATACCAGCTACCAGAAGACAAGAGAGTCATTGAGAGTCCTTATTATTAGGGCTACTATGCTGAACAGTATATAGCCCATATGTAGGCAGGCAGGGCCCCAGAAGCTCAGAATATCGCATTTACCACCATATATACCAGCTACCAGAAGACAAGAGAGTCATTGAGAGCCCTTATTAGGGCTACTATGCTGAACAGTATATAGCCCATATGTAGGCAGGCAGGGCCCCAGAAGCTCAGAATATCGCATTTACCACCATATATACCAGCTACCAGAGGACAAGAGAGTCATTGAGAGCCCTTATTAGGGCTACTATGCTGAACAGTATATAGCCCATATGTAGGCAGGCAGGGCCCCAGAAGCTCAGAATATCGCATTTACCACCATATATACCAGCTACCAGAAGACAAGAGAGTCATTAAGAGCCCTTATTAGGGCTACTATGCTGAACGGTATATAGCTCATATGTAGGCAGGCAGGGCCCCAGAAGCTCAGAATATCGCTTTTACCACCATATATACCAGCTACCAGAAGACAAGAGAGTCATTAAGAGCCCTTATTAGGGCTACTATGCTGAACGGTATATAGCTCATATGTAGGCAGGCAGGGCCCCAGAAGCTCAGAATATCGCATTTACCACCATATATACCAGCTACCAGAAGACAAGAGAGTCATTGAGAGCCCTTATTAGGGCTACTATGCTGAACGGTATATAGCTCATATGTAGGCAGGCAGGGCCCCAGAAGCTCAGAATATCGCATTACCACCATATATACCAGCTACCAGAAGACAAGAGAGTCATTGAGAGCCCTTATTAGGGCTACTATGCTGAACGGTATATAGCCCATATGTAGGCAGGTAGGGCCCCAGAAGCTCAGAATATCGCATTTACCACCATATATACCAGCTACCAGAAGACAAGAGAGTCATTGAGAGTCCTTATTATTAGGGCTACTATGCTGAACAGTATATAGCCCATATGTAGGCAGGCAGGGCCCCAGAAGCTCAGAATATCGCATTTACCACCATATATACCAGCTACCAGAAGACAAGAGAGTCATTGAGAGCCCTTATTAGGGCTACTATGCTGAACAGTATATAGCCCATATGTAGGCAGGCAGGGCCCCAGAAGCTCAGAATATCGCATTTACCACCATATATACCAGCTACCAGAGGACAAGAGAGTCATTGAGAGCCCTTATTAGGGCTACTATGCTGAACAGTATATAGCCCATATGTAGGCAGGCAGGGCCCCAGAAGCTCAGAATATCGCATTTACCACCATATATACCAGCTACCAGAAGACAAGAGAGTCATTGAGAGCCCTTATTAGGGCTACTATGTTGAACAGTATATAGCTCATATGTAGGCAGGCAGGGCCCCAGAATCTCAGAATATCGCATTTACCACCATATATACCAGCTACCAGAAGACAAGAGAGTCATTGAGAGTCCTTATTATTAGGGCTACTATGCTGAACAGTATATA
The DNA here is from genome assembly GCA_027917425.1 of Gastrophryne carolinensis. Taxonomy (NCBI): domain Eukaryota; kingdom Metazoa; phylum Chordata; class Amphibia; order Anura; family Microhylidae; genus Gastrophryne; species Gastrophryne carolinensis. The sequence goes on from CM051235.1 coordinate 576,436,386, forward strand.
GCCCATATGTAGGCAGGCAGGGCCCCAGAAGCTCAGAATATTGCATTTACCACCATACATACCAGCTACCAGAAGACAAGAGAGTCATTGAGAGCCCTTATTAGGGCTACTATGCTGAACAGTATATAGCCCATATGTAGGCAGGCAGGGCCCCAGAAGCTCAGAATATCGCATTTACCACCATATATACCAGCTACCAGAAGACAAGAGAGTCATTGAGAGCCCTTATTAGGGCTACTATGCTGAACAGTATATAGCTCATATGTAGGCAGGCAGGGCCCCAGAAGCTCAGAATATCGCATTTACCACCATATATACCAGCTACCAGAAGACAAGAGAGTCATTGAGAGTCCTTATTATTAGGGCTACTATGCTGAACAGTATATAGCCCATATGTAGGCAGGCAGGGCCCCAGAAGCTCAGAATATCGCATTTACCACCATATATACCAGCTACCAGAAGACAAGAGAGTCATTGAGAGCCCTTATTAGGGCTACTATGTTGAACAGTATATAGCTCATATGTAGGCAGGCAGGGCCCCAGAATCTCAGAATATCGCATTTACCACCATATATACCAGCTACCAGAAGACAAGAGAGTCATTGAGAGTCCTTATTATTAGGGCTACTATGCTGAACAGTATATAGCCCATATGTAGGCAGGCAGGGCCCCAGAAGCTCAGAATATCGCATTTACCACCATATATACCAGCTACCAGAAGACAAGAGAGTCATTGAGAGCCCTTATTAGGGCTACTATGCTGAACAGTATATAGCCTATGTGTAGGCAGGCAGGGCCCCAGAAGCTCAGAATATCGCATTTACCACCATATATACCAGCTACCAGAAGACAAGAGAGTCATTGAGAGCCCTTATTAGGGCTACTATGTTGAACAGTATATAGCTCATATGTAGGCAGGCAGGGCCCCAGAAGCTCAGAATATCGCATTTACCACCATATACCACCATTTACCACCATTTACCACCTTTAAGCTTCCCTTACTGCTGGGGTGACACACTGTAACAAACCTCCTCCTGTAAGCTTCCCTTACTGCTGGGGCTTCCCTTACTGCTGGGGTGACACAATGTAACAAACCTCCTCCTATAAGCTTCCCTTACTGCTGGGGTGACACAATGTAACAAACCTCCTCCTGTAAGATTCCCTTACTGCTGGGGTAACACACTGTAACAAACCTCCTCCTGTAAGCTTCCCTTACTGCTGGGGTGACACACTGTAACAAACCTCCTCCTGTAAGCTTCCCTGACTGCTGGGGTGACACACTGTAACAAACCTCCTCCTGTAAGCTTCCCTGACTGCTGGGGTGACACACTGTAACAAACCTCCTCCTGTAAGATTCCCTGACTGCTGGGGTGACACAATGTAACAAACCTCCTCCTGTAAGCTTCCCTTACTGCTGGGGTGACACACTGTAACAAACCTCCTCCTGTAAGCTTCCCTTACTGCTGGGGTGACACACTGTAACAAACCTCCTCCTGTAAGCTTCCCTGACTGCTGGGGTGACACAATGTAACAAACCTCCTCCTTTAAGCTTCCCTTACTCCTGGGGTGACACAATGTAACAAACCTCCTCCTGTAAGCTTCCCTTACTGCTGGGGTGACACATTGTAACAAACCTCCTCCTGTAAGCTTCCCTGACTGCTGGGGTGACACAATGTAACAAACCTCCTCCTTTAAGCTTCCCTTACTGCTGGGGTAACACACTGTAACAAACCTCCTCCTGTAAGCTTCCCTTACTGCTGGGGTGACACACTGTAACAAACCTCCTCCTGTAAGCTTCCCTTACTGCTGGGGTGACACACTGTAACAAACCTCCTCCTGTAAGCTTCCCTTACTGCTGGGGTGACACAATGTAACAAACCTCCTCCTGTAAGCTTCCCTTACTGCTGGGGTGACACACTGTAACAAACCTCCTCCTGTAAGCTTCCCTGACTGCTGGGGTGACACAATGTAACAAACCTCCTCCTTTAAGCTTCCCTTACTGCTGGGGTAACACACTGTAACAAACCTCCTCCTGTAAGCTTCCCTTACTGCTGGGGTGACACACTGTAACAAACCTCCTCCTGTAAGCTTCCCTGACTGCTGGGGTGACACACTGTAACAAACCTCCTCCTGTAAGCTTCCCTTACTGCTGGGGTGACACACTGTAACAAACCTCCTCCTGTAAGCTTCCCTGACTGCTGGGGTGACACACTGTAACAAACCTCCTCCTTTAAGCTTCCCTTACTGCTGGGGTGACACAATGACACAAGAGGACATGTCTGACCAGATCTCACACACACACACACACACACACAATGACAATTAGGGGTGGGGTCTATTTATTTTCCCCCTTGCCTATGCCATCTGTGGTTGTCATTAGGCAACGTGATTTTAAGGGGTGCAGAATTTTGTTCTTCTTTTTTGTACAGTTTGGCTTGGGGTCCATGGCAATGTAGAGGAAAGAAGGTTTCCTTGTCTTGTCTCACTTTACGTAGAAGTTATATTGTGTTTGGAGTGTATTGTTGAGTGGCTGTGATAGTGGCGTAATAGTGCGACTTGGGCGCGTTATATGCACCCAGACATGCTTCCCCTGCTGTCCCAGTTGCATTCCAGCAGTGTTGGCATCATTTTCTGATGTTTCAGGGTGGACTTGGTGACCTCCAAGTGGTCGAATTGAGATTTCCAAGTGGCGAGCATTTTTTTCCCATAGACTATAATGGGATTCGATAATCGGTCGAGTAGTCGAGTAACGCGCTCTATTCGAATCGAAATTCGAAATTTCGAATATTTCACTACTCGCTCATCTCTACTTATCATCCAAAAAAACTCACCCTAACCACTTATCGCTATCCTGCCTTTTCCCTTGAGGTCCCTTAAAGCTCACCCTAACCACTTAGCGCTATCCTGCCTTTTCCCTTGAGGTCCCTTAAAGCTCACCCTAACCACTTAGCGCTTTGGTTCTTCTTCCATTTTCACACCCTAAAACTTACCCAAATCACTTAGCGCTTTGTTTCTTCTTCCATTTTAGGTCCCTAAAACTTACCCAAATCACTTAGCGCTTTGGTTCTTCTTCCATTTTCACACCCTAAAACTTACCCAAATCACTTAGCGCTTTGTTTCTTCTTCCATTTTAGGTCCCTAAAACTTACCCAAATCACTTAGCGCTTTGTTTCTTCTTCCATTTTAGGTCCCTAAAACTTACCCAAATCACTTAGCGCTTTGGTTCTTCTTCCATTTTAGGTCCCTAAAACTTACCCAAATCACTTAGCGCTTTGGTTCTTCTTCCATTTTCACACCCTAAAACTTACCCAAATCACTTAGCGCTTTGGTTCTTCTTCCATTTTAGGTCCCTAAAACTTACCCAAATCACTTAGCGCTTTGGTTCTTCTTCCATTTTAGGTCCCTAAAACTTACCCAAATCACTTAGCGCTTTGGTTCTTCTTCCATTTTAGGTCCCTAAAACTTACCCAAATCACTTAGCGCTTTGGTTCTTCTTCCATTTTAGGTCCCTAAAACTTACCCAAATCACTTAGCGCTTTGGTTCTTCTTCCATTTTAGGTCCCTAAAACTTACCCAAATCTTCCATTTTCACACCCTAAAACTTACCCAAATCACTTAGCGCTTTGGTTCTTCTTCCATTTTAGGTCCCTAAAACTTACCCAAATCACTTAGCGCTTTAGTTCTTCTTCCATTTTAGGTCCCTAAAACTTACCCAAATCACTTAGCGCTTTGTTTCTTCTTCCATTTTCACACCCTAAAACTTACCCAAATCACTTAGCGCTTTGGTTCTTCTTCCATTTTAGGTCCCTAAAACTTACCCAAATCACTTAGCGCTTTGTTTCTTCTTCCATTTTCACACCCTAAAACTTACCCAAATCACTTAGCGCTTTGGTTCTTCTTCCATTTTAGGTCCCTAAAACTTACCCAAATCACTTAGCGCTTTGGTTCTTCTTCCATTTTAGGTCCCTAAAACTTACCCAAATCACTTAGCGCTTTGGTTCTTCTTCCATTTTAGGTCCCTAAAACTTACCCAAATCTTCCATTTTCACACCCTAAAACTTACCCAAATCACTTAGCGCTTTGGTTCTTCTTCCATTTTAGGTCCCTAAAACTTACCCAAATCACTTAGCGCTTTAGTTCTTCTTCCATTTTAGGTCCCTAAAACTTACCCAAATCACTTAGCGCTTTGTTTCTTCTTCCATTTTCACACCCTAAAACTTACCCAAATCACTTAGCGCTTTGGTTCTTCTTCCATTTTAGGTCCCTAAAACTTACCCAAATCACTTAGCGCTTTAGTTCTTCTTCCATTTTAGGTCCCTAAAACTTACCCAAATCACTTAGCGCTTTGGTTCTTCTTCCATTTTAGGTCCCTAAAACTTACCCAAATCACTTAGCGCTTTGGTTCTTCTTCCATTTTAGGTCCCTAAAACTTACCCAAATCACTTAGCGCTTTGTTTCTTCTTCCATTTTCACACCCTAAAACTTACCCAAATCACTTAGCGCTTTGGTTCTTCTTCCATTTTAGGTCCCTAAAACTTACCCAAATCACTTAGCGCTTTGTTTCTTCTTCCATTTTCACACCCTAAAACTTACCCAAATCACTTAGCGCTTTGGTTCTTCTTCCATTTTAGGTCCCTAAAACTTACCCAAATCACTTAGCGCTTTGTTTCTTCTTCCATTTTAGGTCCCTAAAACTTACCCAAATGACTTAGCGCTTTGTTTCTTCTTCCATTTTCACACCCTAAAACTTACCCAAATCACTTAGCGCTTTGGTTCTTCTTCCATTTTAGGTCCCTAAAACTTACCCAAATCACTTAGCGCTTTGGTTCTTCTTCCATTTTAGGTCCCTAAAACTTACCCAAATCACTTAGCGCTTTGGTTCTTCTTCCATTTTAGGTCCCTAAAACTTACCCAAATCACTTAGCGCTTTGGTTCTTCTTCCATTTTAGGTCCCTAAAACTTACCCAAATCACTTAGCGCTTTGTTTCTTCTTCCATTTTAGGTCCCTAAAACTTACCCAAATCACTTAGCGCTTTGTTTCTTCTTCCATTTTCACACCCTAAAACTTACCCAAATCACTTAGCGCTTTGGTTCTTCTTCCATTTTAGGTCCCTAAAACTTACCCAAATCACTTAGCGCTTTAGTTCTTCTTCCATTTTAGGTCCCTAAAACTTACCCAAATCACTTAGCACTTTGTTTCTTCTTCCATTTTCACACCCTAAAACTTACCCAAATCACTTAGCGCTTTGGTTCTTCTTCCATTTTAGGTCCCTAAAACTTACCCAAATCACTTAGCGCTTTGTTTCTTCTTCCATTTTAGGTCCCTAAAACTTACCCAAATCACTTAGCGCTTTGTTTCTTCTTCCATTTTAGGTCCCTAAAACTTACCCAAATCACTTAGCGCTTTAGTTCTTCTTCCATTTTAGGTCCCTAAAACTTACCCAAATCACTTAGCGCTTTGTTTCTTCTTCCATTTTCACACCCTAAAACTTACCCAAATCACTTAGCGCCTTGGTTCTTCTTCCATTTTAGGTCCCTAAAACTTACCCAAATCACTTAGCGCTTTGGTTCTTCTTCCATTTTAGGTCCCTAAAACTTACCCAAATCACTTAGCGCTTTGTTTCTTCTTCCATTTTCACACCCTAAAAATTACCCAAATCACTTAGCGCTTTGGTTCTTCTTCCATTTTAGGTCCCTAAAACTTACCCAAATCACTTAGCGCTTTGTTTCTTCTTCCATTTTAGGTCCCTAAAACTTACCCAAATCACTTAGCGCTTTGTTTCTTCTTCCATTTTCACACCCTAAAACTTTCCCAAATCACTTAGCGCTTTGGTTCTTCTTCCATTTTAGGTCCCTAAAACTTACCCAAATCACTTAGCGCTTTGTTTCTTCTTCCATTTTAGGTCCCTAAAACTTACCCAAATCACTTAGCGCTTTGGTTCTTCTTCCATTTTAGGTCCCTAAAACTTACCCAAATCACTTAGCGCTTTGTTTCTTCTTCCATTTTCACACCCTAAAACTTACCCAAATCACTTAGCGCTTTGGTTCTTCTTCCATTTTAGGTCCCTAAAACTTACCCAAATCACTTAGCGCTTTGTTTCTTCTTCCATTTTCACACCCTAAAACTTACCCAAATCACTTAGCGCTTTGTTTCTTCTTCCATTTTAGGTCCCTAAAACTTACCCAAATCACTTAGCGCTTTGTTTCTTCTTCCATTTTAGGTCCCTAAAACTTACCCAAATCACTTAGCGCTTTGGTTCTTCTTCCATTTTAGGTCCCTAAAACTTACCCAAATCACTTAGCGCTTTGGTTCTTCTTCCATTTTAGGTCCCTAAAACTTACCCAAATCACTTAGCGCTTTGGTTCTTCTTCCATTTTAGGTCCCTAAAACTTACCCAAATCACTTAGCGCTTTGGTTCTTCTTTCATTTTAGGTCCCTAAAACTTACCCAAATCACATAGCGCTTTGTTTCTTCTTCCATTTTCACACCCTAAAACTTACCCAAATCACTTAGCGCTTTGGTTCTTCTTCCATTTTAGGTCCCTAAAACTTACCCAAATCACTTAGCGCTTTGTTTCTTCTTCCATTTTCACACCCTAAAACTTACCCAAATCACTTAGCGCTTTGGTTCTTCTTCCATTTTAGGTCCCTAAAACTTACCCAAATCACTTAGCGCTTTGTTTCTTCTTCCATTTTAGGTCCCTAAAACTTACCCAAATCACTTAGCGCTTTGGTTCTTCTTCCATTTTAGGTCCCTAAAACTTACCCAAATCACTTAGCGCTTTGGTTCTTCTTCCATTTTAGGTCCCTAAAACTTACCCAAATCACTTAGCGCTTTGGTTCTTCTTCCATTTTAGGTCCCTAAAACTTACCCAAATCACTTAGCGCTTTGGTTCTTCTTCCATTTTAGGTCCCTAAAACTTACCCAAATCACTTAGCGCTTTGGTTCTTCTTCCATTTTAGGTCCCTAAAACTTACCCAAATCACTTAGCGCTTTGGTTCTTCTTCCATTTTAGGTCCCTAAAACTTACCCAAATCACTTAGCGCTTTGGTTCTTCTTCCATTTTAGGTCCCTAAAACTTACCCAAATCACTTAGCGCTTTGTTTCTTCTTCCATTTTCACACCCTAAAACTTACCCAAATCACTTAGCGCTTTGGTTCTTCTTCCATTTTAGGTCCCTAAAACTTACCCAAATCACTTAGCGCTTTAGTTCTTCTTCCATTTTAGGTCCCTAAAACTTACCCAAATCACTTAGCGCTTTGTTTCTTCTTCCATTTTCACAACCTAAAACTTACCCAAATCACTTAGCGCTTTGGTTCTTCTTCCATTTTAGGTCCCTAAAACTTACCCAAATCACTTAGCGCTTTGTTTCTTCTTCCATTTTCACACCCTAAAACTTACCCAAATCACTTAGCACTTTGGTTCTTCTTCCATTTTAGGTCCCTAAAACTTACCCAAATCACTTAGCGCTTTAGTTCTTCTTCCATTTTAGGTCCCTAAAACTTACCCAAATCACTTAGCGCTTTGTTTCTTCTTCCATTTTCACACCCTAAAACTTACCCAAATCACTTAGCGCTTTGTTTCTTCTTCCATTTTAGGTCCCTAAAACTTACCCAAATCACTTAGCGCTTTGTTTCTTCTTCCATTTTCACACCCTAAAACTTACCCAAATCACTTAGCGCTTTGGTTCTTCTTCCATTTTAGGTCCCTAAAACTTACCCAAATCACTTAGCGCTTAGGTTCTTCTTCCATTTTAGGTCCCTAAAACTTACCCAAATCACTTAGCGCTTTGGTTCTTCTTCCATTTTAGGTCCCTAAAACTTACCCAAATCACTTAGCGCTTTGTTTCTTCTTCCATTTTCACACCCTAAAACTTACCCAAATCACTTAGCGCTTTGGTTCTTCTTCCATTTTAGGTCCCTAAAACTTACCCAAATCACTTAGCGCTTTGGTTCTTCTTCCATTTTAGGTCCCTAAAACTTACCCAAATCACTTAGCGCTTTGTTTCTTCTTCCATTTTCACACCCTAAAACTTACCCAAATCACTTAGCGCTTTGGTTCTTCTTCCATTTTAGGTCCCTAAAACTTACCCAAATCACTTAGCGCTTTGGTTCTTCTTCCATTTTAGGTCCCTAAAACTTACCCAAATCACTTAGCGCTTTGTTTCTTCTTCCATTTTAGGTCCCTAAAACTTACCCAAATCACTTAGCGCTTTGTTTCTTCTTCCATTTTAGGTCCCTAAAACTTACCCAAATCACTTAGCGCTTTGGTTCTTCTTCCATTTTAGGTCCCTAAAACTTACCCAAATCACTTAGCGCTTTGGTTCTTCTTCCATTTTAGGTCCCTAAAACTTACCCAAATCACTTAGCGCTTTGGTTCTTCTTCCATTTTAGGTCCCTAAAACTTACCCAAATCACTTAGCGCTTTGGTTCTTCTTCCATTTTAGGTCCCTAAAACTTACCCAAATCACTTAGCGCTTTGTTTCTTCTTCCATTTTCACACCCTAAAACTTACCCAAATCACTTAGCGCTTTGGTTCTTCTTCCATTTTAGGTCCCTAAAACTTACCCAAATCACATAGCGCTTTAGTTCTTCTTCCATTTTAGGTCCCTAAAACTTACCCAAATCACTTAGCGCTTTGTTTCTTCTTCCATTTTCACACCCTAAAACTTACCCAAATCACTTAGCGCTTTGGTTCTTCTTCCATTTTAGGTCCCTAAAACTTACCCAAATCACTTAGCGCTTTGGTTCTTCTTCCATTTTCACACCCTAAAACTTACCCAAATCACTTAGCGCTTTGGTTCTTCTTCCATTTTAGGTCCCTAAAACTTACCCAAATCACTTAGCGCTTTGGTTCTTCTTCCATTTTAGGTCCCTAAAACTTACCCAAATCACTTAGCGCTTTGTTTCTTCTTCCATTTTAGGTCCCTAAAACTTACCCAAATCACTTAGCGCTTTGGTTCTTCTTCCATTTTAGGTCCCTAAAACTTACCCAAATCACTTAGCGCTTTGGTTCTTCTTCCATTTTAGGTCCCTAAAACTTACCCAAATCACTTAGCGCTTTGGTTCTTCTTCCATTTTAGGTCCCTAAAACTTACCCAAATCACTTAGCGCTTTGGTTCTTCTTCCATTTTAGGTCCCTAAAACTTACCCAAATCACTTAGCGCTTTGTTTCTTCTTCCATTTTCACACCCTAAAACTTACCCAAATCACTTAGCGCTTTGGTTCTTCTTCCATTTTAGGTCCCTAAAACTTACCCAAATCACTTAGCGCTTTAGTTCTTCTTCCATTTTAGGTCCCTAAAACTTACCCAAATCACTTAGCGCTTTGTTTCTTCTTCCATTTTCACAACCTAAAACTTACCCAAATCACTTAGCGCTTTGGTTCTTCTTCCATTTTAGGTCCCTAAAACTTACCCAAATCACTTAGCGCTTTGTTTCTTCTTCCATTTTCACACCCTAAAACTTACCCAAATCACTTAGCACTTTGGTTCTTCTTCCATTTTAGGTCCCTAAAACTTACCCAAATCACTTAGCGCTTTAGTTCTTCTTCCATTTTAGGTCCCTAAAACTTACCCAAATCACTTAGCGCTTTGTTTCTTCTTCCATTTTCACACCCTAAAACTTACCCAAATCACTTAGCGCTTTGTTTCTTCTTCCATTTTAGGTCCCTAAAACTTACCCAAATCACTTAGCGCTTTGTTTCTTCTTCCATTTTCACACCCTAAAACTTACCCAAATCACTTAGCGCTTTGTTTCTTCTTCCATTTTAGGTCCCTAAAACTTACCCAAATCGCAAAGCGCTTTGGTTCTTCTTCCATTTTAGGTCCCTAAAACTTACCCAAATCACTTAGCGCTTTGTTTCTTCTTCCATTTTAGGTCCCTAAAACTTACCCAAATCACTTAGCGCTTTAGTTCTTCTTCCATTTTAGGTCCCTAAAACTTACCCAAATCACTTAGCGCTTTGTTTCTTCTTCCATTTTCACACCCTAAAACTTACCCAAATCACTTAGCGCTTTGGTTCTTCTTCCATTTTAGGTCCCTAAAACTTACCCAAATCACTTAGCGCTTTGTTTCTTCTTCCATTTTAGGTCCCTAAAACTTACCCAAATCACTTAGCGCTTTGTTTCTTCTTCCATTTTAGGTCCCTAAAACTTACCCAAATCACTTAGCGCTTTGTTTCTTCTTCCATTTTCACACCCTAAAACTTACCCAAATCACTTAGCGCTTTGGTTCTTCTTCCATTTTAGGTCCCTAAAACTTACCCAAATCACTTAGCGCTTTGGTTCTTCTTCCATTTTAGGTCCCTAAAACTTACCCAAATCACTTAGCGCTTTGTTTCTTCTTCCATTTTAGGTCCCTAAAACTTACCCAAATCACTTAGCGCTTTGTTTCTTCTTCCATTTTAGGTCCCTAAAACTTACCCAAATCACTTAGCGCTTTGGTTCTTCTTCCATTTTAGGTCCCTAAAACTTACCCAAATCACTTAGCGCTTTGTTTCTTCTTCCATTTTAGGTCCCTAAAACTTACCCAAATCACTTAGCGCTTTGGTTCTTCTTCCATTTTAGGTCCCTAAAACTTACCCAAATCACTTAGCGCTTTGGTTCTTCTTCCATTTTAGGTCCCTAAAACTTACCCAAATCACTTAGCGCTTTGGTTCTTCTTCCATTTTAGGTCCCTAAAACTTACCCAAATCACTTAGCGCTTTGGTTCTTCTTCCATTTTAGGTCCCTAAAACTTACCCAAATCACTTAGCGCTTTGTTTCTTCTTCCATTTTCACACCCTAAAACTTACCCAAATCACTTAGCGCTTTGGTTCTTCTTCCATTTTAGGTCCCTAAAACTTACCCAAATCACTTAGCGCTTTAGTTCTTCTTCCATTTTAGGTCCCTAAAACTTACCCAAATCACTTAGCGCTTTGTTTCTTCTTCCATTTTCACAACCTAAAACTTACCCAAATCACTTAGCGCTTTGGTTCTTCTTCCATTTTAGGTCCCTAAAACTTACCCAAATCACTTAGCGCTTTGTTTCTTCTTCCATTTTCACACCCTAAAACTTACCCAAATCACTTAGCACTTTGGTTCTTCTTCCATTTTAGGTCCCTAAAACTTACCCAAATCACTTAGCGCTTTAGTTCTTCTTCCATTTTAGGTCCCTAAAACTTACCCAAATCACTTAGCGCTTTGTTTCTTCTTCCATTTTCACACCCTAAAACTTACCCAAATCACTTAGCGCTTTGTTTCTTCTTCCATTTTAGGTCCCTAAAACTTACCCAAATCACTTAGCGCTTTGTTTCTTCTTCCATTTTCACACCCTAAAACTTACCCAAATCACTTAGCGCTTTGTTTCTTCTTCCATTTTAGGTCCCTAAAACTTACCCAAATCGCAAAGCGCTTTGGTTCTTCTTCCATTTTAGGTCCCTAAAACTTACCCAAATCACTTAGCGCTTTGTTTCTTCTTCCATTTTAGGTCCCTAAAACTTACCCAAATCACTTAGCGCTTTAGTTCTTCTTCCATTTTAGGTCCCTAAAACTTACCCAAATCACTTAGCGCTTTGTTTCTTCTTCCATTTTCACACCCTAAAACTTACCCAAATCACTTAGCGCTTTGGTTCTTCTTCCATTTTAGGTCCCTAAAACTTACCCAAATCACTTAGCGCTTTGTTTCTTCTTCCATTTTAGGTCCCTAAAACTTACCCAAATCACTTAGCGCTTTGTTTCTTCTTCCATTTTAGGTCCCTAAAACTTACCCAAATCACTTAGCGCTTTGTTTCTTCTTCCATTTTCACACCCTAAAACTTACCCAAATCACTTAGCGCTTTGGTTCTTCTTCCATTTTAGGTCCCTAAAACTTACCCAAATCACTTAGCGCTTTGGTTCTTCTTCCATTTTAGGTCCCTAAAACTTACCCAAATCACTTAGCGCTTTGTTTCTTCTTCCATTTTAGGTCCCTAAAACTTACCCAAATCACTTAGCGCTTTGTTTCTTCTTCCATTTTCACACCCTAAAACTTACCCAAATCACTTAGCGCTTTGGTTCTTCTTCCATTTTAGGTCCCTAAAACTTACCCAAATCACTTAGCGCTTTGGTTCTTCTTCCATTTTAGGTCCCTAAAACTTACCCAAATCACTTAGCGCTTTGGTTCTTCTTCCATTTTAGGTCCCTAAAACTTACCCAAATCACTTAGCGCTTTGGTTCTTCTTCCATTTTAGGTCCCTAAAACTTACCCAAATCACTTAGCGCTTTGGTTCTTCTTCCATTTTAGGTCCCTAAAACTTACCCAAATCACTTAGCGCTTTAGTTCTTCTTCCATTTTAGGTCCCTAAAACTTACCCAAATCACTTAGCGCTTTGTTTCTTCTTCCATTTTCACACCCTAAAACTTACCCAAATCACTTAGCGCTTTGGTTCTTCTTCCATTTTAGGTCCCTAAAACTTACCCAAATCACTTAGCGCTTTGTTTCTTCTTCCATTTTCACACCCTAAAACTTACCCAAATCACTTAGCGCTTTGGTTCTTCTTCCATTTTAGGTCCCTAAAACTTACCCAAATCACTTAGCGCTTTAGTTCTTCTTCCATTTTAGGTCCCTAAAACTTACCCAAATCACTTAGCGCTTTGTTTCTTCTTCCATTTTCACACCCTAAAACTTACCCAAATCACTTAGCGCTTTGGTTCTTCTTCCATTTTAGGTCCCTAAAACTTACCCAAATCACTTAGCGCTTTGTTTCTTCTTCCATTTTAGGTCCCTAAAACTTACCCAAATCACTTAGCGCTTTGTTTCTTCTTCCATTTTCACACCCTAAAACTTACCCAAATCACTTAGCGCTTTGGTTCTTCTTCCATTTTAGGTCCCTAAAACTTACCCAAATCACTTAGCGCTTTGGTTCTTCTTCCATTTTAGGTCCCTAAAACTTACCCAAATCACTTAGCGCTTTGGTTCTTCTTCCATTTTAGGTCCCTAAAACTTACCCAAATCACTTAGCGCTTTGGTTCTTCTTCCATTTTAGGTCCCTAAAACTTACCCAAATCACTTAGCGCTTTGTTTCTTCTTCCATTTTAGGTCCCTAAAACTTACCCAAATCACTTAGCGCTTTGTTTCTTCTTCCATTTTCACACCCTAAAACTTACCCAAATCACTTAGCGCTTTGTTTCTTCTTCCATTTTCACACCCTAAAACTTACCCAAATCACTTAGCGCTTTGGTTCTTCTTCCATTTTAGGTCCCTAAAACTTACCCAAATCACTTAGCGCTTTAGTTCTTCTTCCATTTTAGGTCCCTAAAACTTACCCAAATCACTTAGCGCTTTGTTTCTTCTTCCATTTTCACACCCTAAAACTTACCCAAATCACTTAGCGCTTTGGTTCTTCTTCCATTTTAGGTCCCTAAAACTTACCCAAATCACTTAGCGCTTTGTTTCTTCTTCCATTTTAGGTCCCTAAAACTTACCCAAATCACTTAGCGCTTTGTTTCTTCTTCCATTTTAGGTCCCTAAAACTTACCCAAATCACTTAGCGCTTTAGTTCTTCTTCCATTTTAGGTCCCTAAAACTTACCCAAATCACTTAGCGCTTTGTTTCTTCTTCCATTTTCACACCCTAAAACTTACCCAAATCACTTAGCGCCTTGGTTCTTCTTCCATTTTAGGTCCCTAAAACTTACCCAAATCACTTAGCGCTTTGGTTCTTCTTCCATTTTAGGTCCCTAAAACTTACCCAAATCACTTAGCGCTTTGTTTCTTCTTCCATTTTCACACCCTAAAAATTACCCAAATCACTTAGCGCTTTGGTTCTTCTTCCATTTTAGGTCCCTAAAACTTACCCAAATCACTTAGCGCTTTGTTTCTTCTTCCATTTTAGGTCCCTAAAACTTACCCAAATCACTTAGCGCTTTGTTTCTTCTTCCATTTTCACACCCTAAAACTTACCCAAATCACTTAGCGCTTTGGTTCTTCTTCCATTTTAGGTCCCTAAAACTTACCCAAATCACTTAGCGCTTTGTTTCTTCTTCCATTTTAGGTCCCTAAAACTTACCCAAATCACTTAGCGCTTTGGTTCTTCTTCCATTTTAGGTCCCTAAAACTTACCCAAATCACTAGCGCTTTGGTTCTTCTTCCATTTTAGGTCCCTAAAACTTACCCAAATCACTTAGCGCTTTGTTTCTTCTTCCATTTTAGGTCCCTAAAACTTACCCAAATCACTTAGCGCTTTGGTTCTTCTTCCATTTTAGGTCCCTAAAACTTACCCAAATCACTTAGCGCTTTGGTTCTTCTTCCATTTTAGGTCCCTAAAACTTACCCAAATCACTTAGCGCTTTGTTTCTTCTTCCATTTTAGGTCCCTAAAACTTACCCAAATCACTTAGCGCTTTGTTTCTTCTTCCATTTTCACACCCTAAAACTTACCCAAATCACTTAGCGCTTTGTTTCTTCTTCCATTTTAGGTCCCTAAAACTTACCCAAATCACTTAGCGCTTTGGTTCTTCTTCCATTTTAGGTCCCTAAAACTTACCCAAATCACTTAGCGCTTTGGTTCTTCTTCCATTTTAGGTCCCTAAAACTTACCCAAATCACTTAGCGCTTTGGTTCTTCTTCCATTTTAGGTCCCTAAAACTTACCCAAATCACTTAGCGCTTTGGTTCTTCTTCCATTTTAGGTCCCTAAAACTTACCCAAATCACTTAGCGCTTTGTTTCTTCTTCCATTTTCACACCCTAAAACTTACCCAAATCACTTAGCGCTTTGGTTCTTCTTCCATTTTAGGTCCCTAAAACTTACCCAAATCACATAGCGCTTTAGTTCTTCTTCCATTTTAGGTCCCTAAAACTTACCCAAATCACTTAGCGCTTTGTTTCTTCTTCCATTTTCACACCCTAAAACTTACCCAAATCACTTAGCGCTTTGGTTCTTCTTCCATTTTAGGTCCCTAAAACTTACCCAAATCACTTAGCGCTTTGTTTCTTCTTCCATTTTCACACCCTAAAACTTACCCAAATCACTTAGCGCTTTGGTTCTTCTTCCATTTTAGGTCCCTAAAACTTACCCAAATCACTTAGCGCTTTAGTTCTTCTTCCATTTTAGGTCCCTAAAACTTACCCAAATCACTTAGCGCTTTGTTTCTTCTTCCATTTTCACACCCTAAAACTTACCCAAATCACTTAGCGCTTTGGTTCTTCTTCCATTTTAGGTCCCTAAAACTTACCCAAATCACTTAGCGCTTTGTTTCTTCTTCCATTTTCACACCCTAAAACTTACCCAAATCACTTAGCGCTTTGGTTCTTCTTCCATTTTAGGTCCCTAAAACTTACCCAAATCACTTAGCGCTTTGTTTCTTCTTCCATTTTAGGTCCCTAAAACTTACCCAAATCACTTAGCGCTTTGGTTCTTCTTCCATTTTAGGTCCCTAAAACTTACCCAAATCACTTAGCGCTTTGGTTCTTCTTCCATTTTAGGTCCCTAAAACTTACCCAAATCACTTAGCGCTTTGGTTCTTCTTCCATTTTAGGTCCCTAAAACTTACCCAAATCACTTAGCGCTTTGGTTCTTCTTCCATTTTAGGTCCCTAAAACTTACCCAAATCACTTAGCGCTTTGGTTCTTCTTCCATTTTAGGTCCCTAAAACTTACCCAAATCACTTAGCGCTTTGGTTCTTCTTCCATTTTAGGTCCCTAAAACTTACCCAAATCACTTAGCGCTTTGGTTCTTCTTCCATTTTAGGTCCCTAAAACTTACCCAAATCACTTAGCGCTTTGTTTCTTCTTCCATTTTCACACCCTAAAACTTACCCAAATCACTTAGCGCTTTGGTTCTTCTTCCATTTTAGGTCCCTAAAACTTACCCAAATCACTTAGCGCTTTAGTTCTTCTTCCATTTTAGGTCCCTAAAACTTACCCAAATCACTTAGCGCTTTGTTTCTTCTTCCATTTTCACAACCTAAAACTTACCCAAATCACTTAGCGCTTTGGTTCTTCTTCCATTTTAGGTCCCTAAAACTTACCCAAATCACTTAGCGCTTTGTTTCTTCTTCCATTTTCACACCCTAAAACTTACCCAAATCACTTAGCGCTTTGGTTCTTCTTCCATTTTAGGTCCCTAAAACTTACCCAAATCACTTAGCGCTTTAGTTCTTCTTCCATTTTAGGTCCCTAAAACTTACCCAAATCACTTAGCGCTTTGTTTCTTCTTCCATTTTCACACCCTAAAACTTACCCAAATCACTTAGCGCTTTGGTTCTTCTTCCATTTTAGGTCCCTAAAACTTACCCAAATCACTTAGCGCTTTGTTTCTTCTTCCATTTTCACACCCTAAAACTTACCCAAATCACTTAGCGCTTTGGTTCTTCTTCCACTTTAGGTCCCTAAAACTTACCCAAATCACTTAGCGCTTTGTTTCTTCTTCCATTTTAGGTCCCTAAAACTTACCCAAATCACTTAGCGCTTTGTTTCTTCTTCCATTTTAGGTCCCTAAAACTTACCCAAATCACTTAGCGCTTTGTTTCTTCTTCCATTTTCACACCCTAAAACTTACCCAAATCACTTAGCGCTTTGTTTCTTCTTCCATTTTAGGTCCCTAAAACTTACCCAAATCGCAAAGCGCTTTGGTTCTTCTTCCATTTTAGGTCCCTAAAACTTACCCAAATCACTTAGCGCTTTGGTTCTTCTTCCATTTTAGGTCCCTAAAACTTACCCAAATCACTTAGCGCTTTGGTTCTTCTTCCATTTTAGGTCCCTAAAACTTACCCAAATCACTTCACGGACATCACAATCTTGATTTAGAAATATGTCATTGTCCCCTTGTTTTTTGTAAATGTATTTGTGCAAATAAATGGGACACCATTTTTTTTTTTTGTTTGGTTTATTGCTCAACTGGCATTTTTTTAGGAAATATTTTTGGCAACTTTGGCCAAAACATTTTACAAACTATATACAATTTTTTTTTTGTTAATTAAAATATATACAATAAGATTTTTTTTAAAACATTAAAAACTATATACAATATAAACTATTTAAAAAACAATAAAACTATATACAAACAACTTTTGGGTTTAACCAATAAAACTATGTACAATTTAAAATTTTAAAAAATATACAGGGCCAGGAACCAGGACACTAGTCTTCCTCTTCTGTTGTCCCCAACGTGTCCTGCATCGCCTGCAGATCGGCCACCAACTCAAGGACCCTCCTATTCATCTCAGCAAGTCGTTGTCGTGTGGTCCCTGCCAAAAAATCAGACAAAAATATTATTGGGAGAACAATACATGTTTCTCACCTGTGGATTTAATGTATTTTATTAAACAAATTCACTATAAGGCACATATGTCATTACTGAAAGGAATTAAGGTTATGAAGTGGCCACAGGTCATTAAGCTAATTAAGTGGCCACAGGTCACTCTTATCTTGGCATTGACTAGGGCATTATGTTTTTTGGGGTTCATGTGAAGTTAGACAGAAATGGCAATAATGCCATGACTACTTACTTGGTTGGTGGCCGAGAGATGGCTCATTGGGGACAACACCCTGAGTTCCTGGTTCCTGGCTCTGCTGTGAAGAAGTGCCTGTAGAAACATGGGCCAAATGGTTAGTTTGGATGTCTGATTCAGCAGTCCTCAAATGTTTTTAGCTAAGTCTGGGTCTCATCACTCACCTTCTCCAGGGTCTTGTGGGCTCCTATCTGCTGCCTCCTCACCCACTACCTCACCCGCAACCGAAGCATCTACAAATACAGAATCAAGGATTCAGTTTCGTGATCTCAGGAGCTAGCATGTATATGTTTTTGCGTTGACATGAAGAGTGACATACCAGAGGATCCCGCATGCGTGGCAGGGTACGACTGCCTGCCCACGCTGTGCCGCCCCTCCTCTGTGGTAAGGTCCAGGGGCTGGTCTGAGGAGGCCACAGAGGAGGGGTCGGCCCATCGCCCTGGAGATCCACCACCTTCACTCCCAGCTGCAGAATCATGCAGCACTGGTCGGCCTGTGCGCCTCCGGGTGCCGGGAATTCTGTAATCCATTTCCAACACTACCAAAGAGAAGGCATTATAAATAAAAGGCCTAAATTCTGTCGTAGTTACATCTTGCATGCAAGCGCTATGTACTTACTTGGGAAATGTATCCCGAAAAACCTCCGCACCCGGGGCATGTGCAGTCGCTTCAGGTCCGACCAATGCTGCATGATCTGTGTGTGGGTGAAGGTGGTGTCGGTCCGGTGTTGGATCTCCGAGATGATCTCCAGGGCGACGTTTCGTTTCTCAAACGAGTTGGGCAGGTAGTCGTACCTGCGCTCCAGCATGGTCTACAAAACAGAAATCAAACATAGCAAGAACTCAGAAATGCATATCTAGAAGTGCCAACAATACATTCTTTGGTTCAATCACATGAACACATACACACACACACTTCTAGCCTAAGTTAACTTTCAAATATGGCAGCACTGTCGTTTGGCACGTGTGTGGCGTGCGCTTGGGTGTGCATGTAGTTGAACCAAATCTTTAAATAAAAAATATTACTTATTGCGCATCCTTAACATGTAGAGCAGCATTTACCAATCAAAGCAAAGTCCTTAAAAGACACTTACGAGCATGATGATCTCTTCTTGTTGGCGGGTGAAGATAGTGGGCGCCATCTTTCTTCTTCTTCTCGGCAGCAGATAAGCACGGCCCCAGCGGTTTCCGGGTTTCGCACGGCCGTGCGAACGGCCGGACGTGCGTGTAAGCGAACGCGTAGGCGTCACACGCCGGATACCTTATTTAAAGGTCCCTGCACACACAGCTCATTCTCTTTGAGAGTCCACCCAAAATGGCACCAAAAAAAAAGATTGCACAGAAGCAGAGCAAGCAGGCTGAGCAGGCCGAGGGTCCGCAAACCAGGTCGCAAGAGCCTAAAGCCAGACTAAGGGCTAGCACCAAGGCTGCTGCAAAAAAGGAGGTGGCAGCACCACCACAACCAAAGAGCAAGCTAACCAAGGCTGGCAAAACTCAGATGGGTAAGAGGGGACGAAGCCCCACCCCACCCTGCCCCACATCACCCCCCCCCCACGTGGCACCAAGGCCATAGGCAAAGGCCAAAAACACAGGGCCCGAAGCCGCAGCAGGGGCCGAACAAGGTCAAGGTCCAGAAGCCGCAGCAGGGGCCCAAGGCGCCGCAGGGGCCAAACAAGGTCAAGGTCCCAAAGCCGCAGCAGGGGCTGAACAAGGTCAAGGTCCAGAAGCCGCAGCAGGGGCCCAAGGCGCCGCAGGGGCCAAACAAGGTCAAGGTCCAGAAGCCGCAGCAGGGGCCGAACAAGGTCAAGGCACAGAAGCCGCAGCAGGGGCCCAAGGCGCCGCAGGGCCCAAACAAGGTCAAGGTCCAGAAGCCGCAGCAGGGGCCCAAGCCGCAGCAGGGGCCAAACAAGAACCAGGTCCAGAACCCCGAAAAGCCACCAAAGGCCAACGGCCCCCTCCCCCCCCGCACGTGGCTCAAAAGCTAAGGGAAAAAGTGTGAGCAGATATGCCTCACCCCAGGCAACCACCTCCAAGGCCCCACAGACCCAGGCAACCACCTCCAAGGCCCCACACACCCACAGGGCTCCAAGCAGCACCTCCAGTTCACCAAGACCCTCTGTTGCTTGCCCACATTATCCTCCGGCACAGGTTGGCATGCATTCCCCCTATGCCACATCTACACCTGCAACTTCAGGGTCCACCCAGCCCCGAACACCCAGTCCCTTCCCAAGTCCAGTAAGATCAACAGCCAGCCTCCAGTCGTTGAGGTCTCCTCCATCCCCCCCGGCCAGAATGTCACCCCATTTGCCACCAACCACTGAGGAGCCACAACCACCCCGAAGAGGGCGCAACTTGCGCAAAGGACACTTGGGTGGCCGTTTTGCAGAGTCCCAAACTCTGGCATTGGCTACTGGGCTCACCTTACATTTTGATGAGCTATATGGCAGGAAATCAAAACACACCAGTAAACAGCGCAAAACTGAGATTCTTGAAGAACTCACCAGGCAAGTCAATGCCGCGGGTGAGGAACGTAAAGATATGGACCAGATTCAACGTAAGATTTCGGACTTAAAATATGCAGTGCGGAAGAAAGAGAGTCTAAGGCGGATGCACAGGTACATAGGTCATGTTTTGGTTTGTATTATTCTTGTCTCTCCATCAGTGCGCTTAATTATGCTTACTATGTTTTTCAGCGAAACAACTGGCGGAGGTTTCCCAACAAAAATGCGATTTACACCGGCTGAGGAGATGGTGCTGTCCTTATTACATCCCGTGGCCTTAGAGGGACACTCGGCCCAGCAGGACACCGACAACCCACCAATTCCTGCATGTTAGTAATGTGTGAATGACCCCACAAATGTATGGAAACATACACATAGGCAGCAAGGGCTAGCTAAAGACATGGCTCTAGGGGGTGGCAGCAAGGGCTAGCTAAAGACATGGCTCTAGGGGGTGGCAGCAAGGGCTAGCTAAAGACATGGCTCTAGGGGGTGGCAGCAAGGGCTAGCTAAAGACATGGCTCTAGGGGGTGGCAGCAAGGGCTAGCTAAAGACATGGCTCTAGGGGGTGGCAGCAAGGGCTAGCTAAACACATGGCTGTAGGGGGTGGCAGCAAGGGCTAGCTAAACACATGGCTGTAGGGGGTGGCAGCAAGGGCTAGCTAAACACATGGCTGTAGAGGGTGGCAGCAAGGGCTAGCTAAACACATGGCTCTAGGGGGTGGCAGCAAGGGCTAGCTAAACACATGGCTCTAGGGGGTGGCAGCAAGGGCTAGCTAAACACATGGCTCTAGGGGGTGGCAGCAAGGGCTAGCTAAACACATGGCTCTAGGGGGTGGCAGCAAGGGCTAGCTAAACAAATGGCTCTAGGGGGTGGCAGCAAGGGCTAGTTAAACACATGGCTGTAGGGGGTGGCAGCAAGGGCTAGTTAAACACATGGCTGTAGGGGGTGGCAGCAAGGGCTAGCTAAACACATGGCTGTAGGGGGTGGCAGCAAGGGCTAGCTAAACACATGGCTCTAGGGGGTGGCAGCAAGGGCTAGCTAAACACATGGCTCTAGGGGGTGGCAGCAAGGGCTAGCTAAACACATGGCTCTAGGGGGTGGGTTTGTTGGGAGTGCTCACTTTGACTAGGGTGTGTCATGTGTGTGGCCTGGTAATGTGCACATTGACACCCACATACATGATGTTTAAGTTAATTTCAGAAAAATATGTCACTTAGGAGTGGAGAAAAGGAATGGGTGCTATGTATTAATTGACAAGCACACGCCACACTAACATCTTTGGCTGTTGGTCAATTTGGTAAGAGCTGGGTTAGTTGGCCAACTGATTAAGATGGTTTGCTAGAAATGTTTTATGCCATACAATGTTCCCCACCAGAATCATATTGTAAGTGTTTTTTGCCACCTTAGTGTGTTAACTTCATCGCCTTAAAGGGATGTGGCAACTCACACATCAGCCATTAGTTGCATGTTTGTTTGGAGACACATGAACAATGGGTCTAGTCTGGTTTAACAATCCATGCACTAATGTAATGGCATTCCTAGTGAATGCCAAGTGGCCACGTTGTGGGAGGGGCCCTTACTGCTTGGCCACGTTTCTTTTATTACCATATGTGTTCTTAAACATAAACTATGCATAGTTGTGTGTTTTCATAGCTCTTTTTCTTCTAAAGCAGGACAGCATCATCCCTCAGCTAGTGGGGACTCCTCTGCCATGTTACCGCTGCCGTCTTCTTCCGCGCTGCATAGGACCCAGGATCCGATGTCTACGGTAAGTGTATTTTGATGCTGTTGTGTATGCATGTAGGTTGCCATGTTTTGCTTGTGTGGTTTTTATAGGTATTCCCCACACTGAACCTGTTTTTTTTACATGTCCCCAACAGAGCCACACACTGATGGAGCAAATCCAGGAGCAGGAGGAAGATGGAAGCTTCCTAGGAGATTCTGAAGATCTTCCCCTGGGACAGAATCTGCAACTGTCCCAAAATGTGTCTCCGCCAAATCCACAGCAGCAGAGTGAAACTGGCTGCATGCTGCCTGCACATCGTGGGCAGCATGCAGAGACTGACCCTCCAGTCCCCAGTTTCAGATCTGCTGCTGAGGATTTGGCGAGCAGACCTGTGGCTGTTGGGGGTCCTCGAGCAACATCCTCTGCACGCCCCACAACCCGGGGAATTGGGCGGCGTACTCAGCAACGTCGCCCAGTTTCCCAGGGGAGGGGCGTGCAGATGATGGAGTCAGCATGGCACCAAGAGAGGCGGCTTTTTCGTCGGCAAAATCAGCAAAATCAGGAGCATATTAGGGGCCAATTAGAGTCCCTAAATACTACCTTCAGTGCCGTGCTGACTGAATTGAGGACCCATAACAGCCACATGGCCAACTTGACTTCAGAACTAAGGTCAGGCATGGCCGAAATGCACACTAACCAAAGACACATCTTGGAACAGTTGCAGATTCTGAATGCCACACAGGCCCAGGTTATGCCCCCCCCCCACCAAGTGGGCCAACCTGGGTTCTATGGGCATCACCCATATTAAGGTGTGTTTGGCGTGAATCTGGTCCATATCTTTGCGATACATCCCCACTGGATTGACTTGTCTGGTGAGGGCTATAAATCTTCAATTTTGCGCTGTTCTTGCTAGTTTGTTTTTGATTATCCCCCATATAGCTCATTCAAGGCCTGAGGTAGCCCAGTAGCCAATGCCAGAGCCCAAGACTCACTGAATCGGCCACTTAAGGTGTTGCGTGGCTGCCATGGGCACTATAACATTTGTGGTGGCTCCTCATGTTTGGCGGCATGATTGGGTGACATTCTGGCCTTAACAACTAAGACCTTGGACCCTGGCTGTGATTGTACTGGATTTGGATTGGGACTGGGTGTTCTGTTTTGGGTGGCCCACTGACTTACAGGTGTAGATGTGGCATAGCTAGGTTTGCTTTCAACCTGTGTCTGTGGAAAATGTGGGCAAGCAGGAGAGGGATTTTTTTTGTGCAAATTCATTTTTTTAAAAATGTATTGTAAATAATTGCATGTACATGTCTGGTCCCCAAGTATGTGAGGCCCACTCAGATACTATTCTGTTTGTAGCACATAAACCTTTTACGATGTAGTAAACATTTTTGTTTCACCAAGCTCATGTCTGTGTTGTTTTGATAGAGAAATATGAGTTCAAGTTGTCACCAAAACAAACAATAACCAAGGTCTACAAATAAATACTCACACATAGTTTTTTGTTTTGGTTGGGCAAATTCATTATTGTTTACTTAATAATGAAATGAAACATAGCAAAACAAACCAAATAAAAATAACAACCAAATAACAAAAATAACAAATACAAAATTAGGAAAAATGTGTGGCTATTAAATTTGCCCGCACGGCTTGCCCAGACGCACTTGGCTGGCCCACATAGGCGTCGTCTGCCTCATCGGAGGGTGGAGAGGGTGGGCAATCCAGATATCGGGGGACCCTTTGCATAATAGCTAAATTATGGAGCGCTGCACATGCCATTATGATGTCAATGACCTTTTTGGGGTCATACTGCAGGGAGCCCCCAGTGTGGTCCAAACATCGAAACCGGGTCTTGAGGAGTCCAAAGGCCCTCTCCACCACTGCCCTGGTCTTTCGATGTGCACGATTATAGGCCTCTTGTGCTGGAGTCTGTGGCCGGAGGACCGGAGTCATCAGCCACGGCAGTAGTGGATACCCCAAATCTCCTAAAAAATGTAAACAAAAAAAAAAAAAAAACAGTAAATCATACATTGCCACGCAACATTCCTACTCCAATAAAAATAAAAGAGGTATGTGACATTGTCACACAAACATGAGCATACATATTGCAGATGCAAAAACCAGAATTAAAAAAATGTGATAGATGGTGGTCCAAAGTAGGCAAATAATACTGTGGATGCTGGGCAATCAGCCAGACTGCTAGCAGCTATTGTTGCCTGTCTGTGCTGCAGAACAATGTTTTATGGGATAAGTTGACCTGACCCATTTTCAGTCTTGGCTTAGTCCAAAACCAGTGTAAGCCGGCCCCTGCACTTTATCCCGCTCACCTCTACTCAGTAAGTGAAATGCATGTAAGCAAAGATGGTGCAGACTCTCTGGTAAAGTCAATAACCGATTTTGATCTTAAATTGTTTTGAAGGCGGTTTCAGACTTTGCCTCGCATTACACTTATTAATTAAAACAATGCAGGCCAAACAATTTGGCAGCCTATGTAGTTTGTATAATGTAATGGTTCCAGTGGGGTTACACATGTTCACAAGGTGATGGGCAAGGCAGCGTTTAGGAAAGGTTAATACAACCAAAATCAAAGCCATACATATACAATCCAAATCGGTAATTTGAGGCAACTTACCAAGGAGCCATGCACCCGCAAATTCCCCTGACTCAAACCGCCGGAATAAGCCGGATCTGCGCAGGATGTAGGCATCATGGGCTGAGCCAGGGTAGCCTGCCAGGACGCTCAGAAAACGCATGTCCTGGGCCACCACTGCTTGCACATTCAGCGAATGGCCCATTTTGCGATTTCTGTGTAAAAAGGAAACATAAACAACCAAAAAATAACGATTAGGAAACAAATCCAACGCACACTTCAAACAGCCTAAGTCAAAATGTAACATCCAGACAAATAACACTAAACAACTACGTTACATTTAAGTGGGCAACAAAAGAAGATCAATGTTTGAGCCTTGACAAGGTTGAGTTACTAGTTCTATTTTAAGTACACTTACAAATGTTTTACTTGGAAATAACTAACTTTTTTAGTCCTGTAAAAATAAGGGCCATTGTTGCACATACACTCTTGGCAAGGAGGGAGCATTAGCAAGGAGGGAGTGATTGCAATGAGGGAACATGTAAAGCAGAGAGTATGAACCTAGAGGGACTAATCAAAAGGAGGGACTATTGCCAATGAGAGTTACTAAAAATGGAGACATTAGGCCCAAGGATGCATTTCAGAAAAGGAGGGACTATTGCCAATGAGAGTTACTAAAAATGGAGACATTAGTCACAAGGATGCATTTCAGAAAAGGAGGGACTATTGCCAATGAGAGTTACTAAAAATGGAGACATTAGGCTCAAGGATGCATTTCAGAAAAGGAGGGACTATTGCCAATGAGAGTTACTAAAAATGGAGACATTAGTCACAAGGATGCATTTCAGAAAAGGAGGGACTATTCCCAATGAGGACAAAAAATAATGTGATTGGGCAAAGGAGGGACACAAAAATATTTAGATACAATGGAAGCCAAAACTTGCCTGTATATATACTCGTCGCTTGACGGAGGGACCAGGGCAACGTGCGTGCAGTCAATTGCACCCATGACATTGGGCATGTCGGCGATGTTATAAAATGCCAGCTTAATGGCGTTTCTGGCTACCATATCCTCAGGGAAACAAATATATTTCCGAGTTATGGTAGCCATGCCTTCCAAAAATTTGGATAGCGCGCGGCTCAGCGTAGGCTGTGAGATCCCCACGGAGAGGGCACCCAGCCTCTGGAACGAGCCATTCGCCAAAAATTGCAGGCAGCCAAGCATCTTGGTCATACCTGAAATTGCTTGCCCCTTCCTTGTGGTGCGGGCTAACCATGGCCGCAGCTCACTATACAGTTTATGGAGGGAAGCGCGATTAAGCCTGGTCAGCTCGAACAGCTCAACGTCATGCATGGAATTGATGTCCATGCGTCGCCGCCGATGCAATCTGGTCTCTGCCCTCCGGACGATCTCAATGCCAATGAGTTGCAGATCCTCATGCTCCTCAAAGGCAGTAGCCTCGTCCATGGATGGCTCGCGCTCCTGTAGTCAAAAAGGTGCCGGGAATGTTTTGGCCCTGAAACGAATTTATGAGGTCTGGGACCATCGGCAATCAGCTCTCTGAATTAATCGCAAGCCCATTGCAATAACGAAAAATTTCTGAACGGACGAAACATTTCCGATTTGGTGGGAAAAAGCTCCCGAAGTAACGAAAAACTTCCGATTTCGTCACCATTATCGAAAGAGCATATACGCATGTGCTCGAACGTTCGTGCGAGTGAAAAATGTAAGAAAAAAAGCCAAAAAATGACAAACACCCACCAAAACTTTCACAGACAGCTACGAATGTCCGGACGAATGTTTCTTTGAATCAAGCCTTATATCTAAATCATTTGAAGTGGGTCACAGTCTGATGATAGATAACTTGATATTAGATTTGCTGGGTTGTGGGGGGGGGGGGGGTTGGCACGCCTGCAGGTGACTTCTTCTTTTTTCTAATCTCCTTCTTTTCTTTTTCTTTTTTTCTATTATCTCTTATTCTTTCTTTTTCTTGGTTTCTTTCTTTATCTCTTGGTTTCTTCACATTTTAAACATTCTGAATTTTGGAAGCATGGTCTTGAATGCCTAGAGATGAAACAAGAGGGTCACAACCGAAATGGGTTTCTTAAACCCATTGTAATTGTTTAGAAAACAGAATTTTGTTTTACTACTAGAAAAATTATATGTGGATATCTTTGAAGCTGGATTGTGAATCCGTAAATACTTTGTTCCCTAAATACTGTGTTTTCTGCATAGAATTATGAGCAGTATTGAACCATGTATAACAAAATAATTTCTGGTTTTCAAAACTCAATAAATACATTGAAACATAAATCATTCAGAGTGTGTTTACATTTTTGCTACCCTACATTGTTGTGTTCTTTTGTATTTTTTCAGAAGCATGAAAGGAGTTAGAGTCATTTTAAGACCTCAGATGCACACATTTTTGTGGCAATTGCAGCCATTTCACTTCGGAACAAAATTATGCAAATACATCCTACAACCAATGTATCTGAATCTGCAACTCAACACGTCTTCTCAACACGTCTTAGAATATTTGTTCATTGCAAGTTCCAGGAATATAAAGGATAATGTATCTGTTGCACTTTACTTCTTGTTAAGGTGAAAACATTTGTGATGTTAGAGAAAGTTCCTCATGTTTTAGTAAATTGCTAAAGTGACAAGATAACTGCTCATCCGCTTGGTAAATGTCTCCCTACAACCAGGGCTGTATTTTGGACTTGTGCTGCCCTAGGCACTTTTTGAACACGCGCCCCCCTATTATTGTCCAGCACGACATTAAAAAACATTACACATGGTACACACAGTAGTACATGGGATAATGACAATTAGAGGCTTCTGTGTATGTGGTAGGAGGTAGGACTATTGGAATTAATAAGCCAGTTTGTTTTTTTCATGAAAACCTCTGAACATTTTTGAGAATTGAATTTGAAATATGAATAAAAGCCATAGCAGCACTTTCACCAGTGCTACTACTTGCCTCTTTCAGGATGCCATGCTGCATTAGGGGTCCATTTTAAAGCAGAACAAAAGCCATTAGCGCAGATTCCAGGGCAGATAGATAGATAGATAGATAGATAGATAGATAGATAGATAGGCAGAGGGATGGATAGATAGATAGATAGATAGATAGATAGATAGATAGATAGATAGATAGATAGATAGATAGATAGATAAATAGACTGGCAGAGAGATAGATAGATAGATAGATAGATAGATAGATAGATAGATAGATAGATAGATAGATAGATAGATAGATAGATAGACTGGCAGAGGGATAGATAGATAGATAGATAGATAGATAGATAGATAGATAGATAGATAGATAGATAGATAGATAGATAGATAGATAGACAGACAGACAGACAGACAGACAGACAGACAGACAGACAGACAGATAGGCAGAGAGATAGATAGATAGATAGATAGATAGATAGATAGATAGATAGATAGATAGACAGACAGACAGATATAGATAGATAGATAGATAGATAGATAGATAGATAGATAGATAGATAGATAGATAGACTGGCAGAGAGATAGATAGATAGATAGATAGATAGATAGATAGATAGATAGATAGACAGACAGACAGACAGACAGACAGACAGACAGACAGACAGACAGACAGATAGATAGATAGATAGATAGATAGATAGACTGGCAGAGAGATAGATAGATAGATAGATAGATAGATAGATAGATAGATAGATAGATAGATAGATATGTACTGGCAGAGGGGTGGATGGATGGATGGATGGATGGATGGATACAGGGGTGGGTGGATAGATAGACAGGCAGAGGGAGAGGTTGATAAATAAATTGACAGAGGGATTAACAAACTCGTGGAGTGAAGTAGCCAGGAATAAGGAATAGGGATGAGCGAATCGATCCGGACGAACCCGGATTCGATCCGAATTTCAGGAAAAATTCGATTCGGATCGAATCCGAATTTCCCCGCGATTCGATCGCTCGAAGTTTTCCTTTAACATCCATTCATTTACATTACAGGCATTCTAAGATGGCGGACGGGACATGTCCAGACATGTAAGCTGGGGCAGTGTATGCTGGGACAGTCACATGCAGCCTATCAGCAGCCAGCAAGCCCGGTGACGTCACAGCTGTATTTAAGGCCGGCCATCTTGCTTTCCAGCCTCATTTCTCTATTGCATTCGTGAGAGACAGAACGCTGTGTAGCTGAGGGAGAGACAGTTAGACAGTTAGACAGGCAGGGACAGACAGGGACAGGCTGGAGACAGGCAGGAGACAGACAGGAGACAGACAGAAAGTCAGCGGAAAACAGGGAAAGGAATGGAAAATCGGAGGCTGTCAGTTTTTTTTTTTTTTTTCATCCAGCCTGACAGCCAGGCTTTGTTAGCGTTTTCAGGCTGCTTATACTAACTAACTGTGCATATATACTGAACTGATCTTAAGTCTGCTGTGAGGCATCCCATTCTGTGACTAAAGCAGCCTCTGTTTAAGACCATATAAGCATTTGCTCTTATTATATTTGAAATTAGCCTGATAAAGACACTTTTGCTGGGCATAGTACTACTGGATCTTTTTTGGGGGCATCCCATTCTGTGACTAAAGCAGCCTCTGTTTAAGACCATATAAGCATTTGCTCTTATTATATTTGAAATTAGGCCTGATAAAGACACTTTTGCTGGGCATAGCACTACTTGTCCCTGCCAGGGCATCCCATTCTGTGACTAAAGCAGCCTCTGTTTAAGACCATATAAGCATTTGCTCTTATTATATTTGAAATTAGCCTGATAAAGACACTTTTGCTGGGCATAGTACTACTGGATCTTTTTTGGGGGCATCCCATTCTGTGACTAAAGCAGCCTCTGTTTAAGACCATATAAGCATTTGCTCTTATTATATTTGAAATTAGCCTGATAAAGACACTTTTGCTGGGCATAGTACTACTGGATCTTTTTTGGGGGCATCCCATTCTGTGACTAAAGCAGCCTCTGTTTAAGACCATATAAGCATTTGCTCTTATTATATTTGAAATTAGGCCTGATAAAGACACTTTTGCTGGGCATAGCACTACTTGTCCCTGCCAGGGCATCCCATTCTGTAAATAAAGCAGCCTCTGTTTAAGACCATATAAGCATTTGCTCTTATTATATTTGAAATTAGCCTGATAAAGACACTTTTGCTGGGCATAGTACTACTGGATCTTTTTTTGGGGCATCCCATTCTGTGACTAAAGCAGCCTCTGTTTAAGACCATATAAGCATTTGCTCTTATTATATTTGAAATTAGGCCTGATAAAGACACTTTTGCTGGGCATAGCACTACTTGTCCCTGCCAGGGCATCCCATTCTGTGACTAAAGCAGCCTCTGTTTAAGACCATATAAGCATTTGCTCTTATTATATTTGAAATTAGCCTGATAAAGACACTTTTGCTGGGCATAGTACTACTGGATCTTTTTTGGGGGCATCCCATTCTGTGACTAAAGCAGCCTCTGTTTAAGACCATATAAGCATTTGCTCTTATCATATTTGAAATTAGCCTGATAAAGACACTTTTGCTGGGCATAGTACTACTGGATCTTTTTTGGGGGCATCCCATTCTGTGACTAAAGCAGCCTCTGTTTAAGACCATATAAGCATTTGCTCTTATTATATTTGAAATTAGCCTGATAAAGACACTTTTGCTGGGCATAGTACTACTGGATCTTTTTTGGGGGCATCCCATTCTGTGACTAAAGCAGCCTCTGTTTAAGACCATATAAGCATTTGCTCTTATTATATTTGAAATTAGGCCTGATAAAGACACTTTTGCTGGGCATAGCACTACTTGTCCCTGCCAGGGCATCCCATTCTGTGACTAAAGCAGCCTCTGTTTAAGACCATATAAGCATTTGCTCTTATTATATTTGAAATTAGCCTGATAAAGACACTTTTGCTGGGCATAGTACTACTGGATCTTTTTTGGGGGAATCCCATTCTGTGACTAAAGCAGCCTCTGTTTAAGACCATATAAGCATTTGCTCTTATCATATTTGAAATTAGCCTGATAAAGACACTTTTGCTGGGCATAGTACTACTGGATCTTTTTTGGGGGCATCCCATTCTGTGACTAAAGCAGCCTCTGTTTAAGACCATATAAGCATTTGCTCTTATTATATTTAAAATTAGGCCTGATAAAGACACTTTTGCTGGGCATAGCACTACTTGTCCCTGCCAGGGCATCCCATTCTGTGACTAAAGCAGCCTCTGTTTAAGACCATATAAGCATTTGCTCTTATTATATTTGAAATTAGGCCTGATAAAGACACTTTTGCTGGGCATAGCACTACTTGTCCCTGCCAGGGCATCCCATTCTGTGACTAAAGCAGCCTCTGTTTAAGACCATATAAGCATTTGCTCTTATTATATTTGAAATTAGCCTGATAAAGACACTTTTGCTGGGCATAGCACTACTTGTCCCTGCCAGGGCATCCCATTCTGTGACTAAAGCAGCCTCTGTTTAGGACCATATAAGCATTTGCTCTTATTATATTTGAAATTAGCCTGATAAAGACACTTTTGCTGGGCATAGCACTACTTGTCCCTGCCAGGGCATCCCATTCTGTGACTAAAGCAGCCTCTGTTTAAGACCATATAAGCATTTGCTCTTATTATATTTGAAATTAGGCCTGATAAAGACACTTTTGCTGGGCATAGCACTACTTGTCCCTGCCAGGGCATCCCATTCTGTGACTAAAGCAGCCTCTGTTTAAGACCATATAAGCATTTGCTCTTATTATATTTGAAATTAGCCTGATAAAGACACTTTTGCTGGGCATAGTACTACTGGATCTTTTTTGGGGGCATCCCATTCTGTGACTAAAGCAGCCTCTGTTTAAGACCATATAAGCATTTGCTCTTATTATATTTGAAATTAGGCCTGATAAAGACACTTTTGCTGGGCATAGCACTACTTGTCCCTGCCAGGGCATCCCATTCTGTGACTAAAGCAGCCTCTGTTTAAGACCTTATAAGCATTTGCTCTTATTATATTTGAAATTAGCCTGATAAAGACACTTTTGCTGGGCATAGCACTACTTGTCCCTGCCAGGGCATCCCATTCTGTGACTAAAGCAGCCTCTGTTTAAGACCATATAAGCATTTGCTCTTATTATATTTGAAATTAGGCCTGATAAAGACACTTTTGCTGGGCATAGCACTACTTGTCCCTGCCAGGGCATCCCATTCTGTGACTAAAGCAGCCTCTGTTTAAGACCATATAAGCATTTGCTCTTATTATATTTGAAATTAGCCTGATAAAGACACTTTTGCTGGGCATAGTACTACTGGATCTTTTTTGGGGGCATCCCA
The DNA here is from genome assembly GCA_027917425.1 of Gastrophryne carolinensis. NCBI lineage: Eukaryota > Metazoa > Chordata > Amphibia > Anura > Microhylidae > Gastrophryne > Gastrophryne carolinensis. The sequence continues at coordinate 576,468,008 of CM051235.1, forward strand.
TTCTGTGACTAAAGCAGCCTCTGTTTAAGACCATATAAGCATTTGCTCTTATTATATTTGAAATTAGGCCTGATAAAGACACTTTTGCTGGGCATAGCACTACTTGTCCCTGCCAGGGCATCCCATTCTGTGACTAAAGCAGCCTCTGTTTAAGACCATATAAGCATTTGCTCTTATTATATTTGAAATTAGCCTGATAAAGACACTTTTGCTGGGCATAGTACTACTGGATCTTTTTTGGGGGCATCCCATTCTGTGACTAAAGCAGCCTCTGTTTAAGACCATATAAGCATTTGCTCTTATTATATTTGAAATTAGCCTGATAAAGACACTTTTGCTGGGCATAGTACTACTGGATCTTTTTTGGGGGCATCCCATTCTGTGACTAAAGCAGCCTCTGTTTAAGACCATATAAGCATTTGCTCTTATTATATTTGAAATTAGCCTGATAAAGACACTTTTGCTGGACATAGCACTACTTGTCCCTGCCAGGGCATCCCATTCTGTGACTAAAGCAGCCTCTGTTTAAGACCATATAAGCATTTGCTCTTATTATATTTGAAATTAGGCCTGATAAAGACACTTTTGCTGGGCATAGCACTACTTGTCCCTGCCAGGGCATCCCATTCTGTGACTAAAGCAGCCTCTGTTTAAGACCATATAACCATTTGCTCTTATTATATTTGAAATTAGCCTGATAAAGACACTTTTGCTGGGCATAGTACTACTGGATCTCTTTTGGGGGCATCCCATTCTGTGACTAAAGCAGCCTCTGTTTAAGACCATATAACCATTTGCTCTTATTATATTTATATTATAAGACACTTTTGCTGGGCATAGGCTTACTGCTGCCTGCCAGGTGCACTTCTGTTGAGGCATCCCATTCTGTAACATAGCATACCCCTCTTTATTTACACTAAGCAGCTCTCTTATTTACGCTAAGCAGGCCTGTTGGAGGCTGAGTGTTACTGCTCACTTTTGGTGTGCATTATATTCTGTTTCATATAGACCCACCGCTGCCCGGGGGATCTTAAAATATCACCTACTACCACGCCAGTTAGACTATGTCGGGCAGACAAGTGCCTGGAAGTGAAAAGAGGAGTGGCAGAGGCCAAGATTCCGCAGGCAGAGCTCGCATCAGACTGGGGGCCAGTAGCAGCAGGAGTCACGCTGAGAGACCTAATCTGCCAGTATCTGCTAGCGGTCGGGTCTCCACCAGTAACGCATCTGCCGTGGTAGATTGGTTGACGCGCTCATCAACAACATCATCACAACTTACGTCTGAGACCCCCAGTCTAGGGTCGGTAGGTTCCTCTGACACAACCCTGAGTTGGCATGCCCCGAGAGCAGTCCCTGTCCTCCCATTGCCTCTGTCCTACGCCGTTCCCTCCCCCTGCGACGTATCCTATGCTTTGGGTTCAGCTCCACTCTTTAGTGAGGAGGACGATCAGATACAGGAGGACAGTCAGCAGCTACTGCCCAGCCAAGAAATGGAGGTGGCTTCTTTAGCTAGGCAGACAAATAGTGATGTGGACAGTGTCGTGGGTGCTGCGAGCGTTCCAACTCCTGCGCCAGACACTGTTGACGAATCCACGAACATCAGTGACGTACAGCCACAACTCGGTGATGATGATGATGATGACGATGAAGCCGATCGCACTTGGGAGCCGGGTGATGAAGGGGCTTCATCGTCATCATCAGGAGAAGAGGGGCGCAGGTTGCCCCGGAGTCAGCAGCTGAGGCAGCAAGGTGGTAGCAGTCAGCATGGGGGCACAATTCCAAAGGCTGGAGCCGGCCGGGGCCGGGGCCGGGGTAGAGCACCTGCTGTGCGGCAGTCTACCTTATCGGGAGGTAGTGGAGCAGGGGTTCCTGGAGTTGGCAACAGCAGCAGTGAATCAGTGAGGCCAGGGGGTGGGAAAAGTAGCTACTCGGCAGTGTGGCAGCTTTTCCTGAGGCATCCGCAGGAGGGTAACATGGCCACATGCAAGATATGTAGGCAAAAGGTGAAGCGTGGCCAGGGTCCAAATGTTGGCACCACGGCCCTGCGTCAACATATGATGCGTCACCATAAAACGACCTGGGAGAACCGAGGCTCCCAAGGGGTGGTCCAGTCTGCTTCCTCACCAAGTGAGCTCCCAATTTCTGCCAGCCAAGGCTCCAGCACCTCAGCCGAAGGCAGCTGTGCGTCATACCCATCCTCTGTCGCTCCTGCTCCTCCTCCTCCAAGTCATGCATCCCGCCAGCAATCCATCAGCGAAGCCATGTCCAAGAGACAGCAGTATGCGCCCACTCATCCTACGGCGCAGAAGCTGAATGTGCTCCTGTCCAAGTTGCTGGTGCTGCAGTCGCTCCCTTTTCAGGTGGTGGAATCTGCACCTTTCAGAGAACTGATGGCTTGTGCCGAGCCGAGGTGGAGAGTCCCAAGCCGTCATTTCTTTGCCAAGAAGGCAGTACCAGCGCTGCACACTTTTGTTGAACAGAAGGTGGGCCAGTCCTTGAGCCTGTCGGTGTGTAGCAAAATACATGGCAGCGCCGACATCTGGAGCTGTAACTACGGTCAGGGGCTGTACATGTCGTTTACGGCCCACTGGGTGAATGTGGTCCCTTTGCAGCAGCAACTTGGACAGGTCACGCCGCTTCGGCCTCCGCGCTCTCTGCCCATTGGGCCTGTGACACCGTGCGACTCGGCCTCCTCATCCTCCGCCATCTCCTCACCCTCCACTGTAGGCTCAAGTCTCAGTGCCCCTCCAGTCTACCATGTGTGCAGGGCACAGAGGTGTCACGCAGTGCTTCACATGGTTTGTCTTGGCGAACGGAGTCACACAGGGGAGGAACTGCTTAAATGTATTCATCAGGAAATCCAAACATGGCTTACTCCGAGAAAACTTAAAATGGGAATCATGGTTACCGACAATGGGAAGAACATTTTGTCTGCGCTGCGCCAAGGAAGCCTGACCCATGCCCCCTGCATGGCTCACGTCTTCAATCTGGTTGTCAAGCGGTTTCTGAAGTGTTCCCCCCATCTGCAGGACATCCTAACAACTTCAAGGAAACTTTGCATGCACTTCAGCCACTCCTACACCGCCAAACACACCCTTCTTGAGCTACAGCGTCAGAATGGTATCCCCCAACATAGTCTGATTTGCGATGTTTCCACCCGTTGGAATTCCACCCTTCACATGTTGGACCGATTATATGAACAGAGAAAAGCCATCACGGATTTCCTGATGATCCAAGCAGATAGGGGGACTCCCCTGTGTAACTTCAATGTCAACCAGTGGCAGCTCATACGTGACACCTGCCGTTTGCTCAGGCCCTTTGAGGAAGCCACTTTATTTGTCAGTCGGCAGGATTACGGGATGAACGACGTGATTCCACTGCTTCATGTACTACAGCACATGTTGGAAACCATGGCTGGTCAGGGCACTGGAGACATGGCGTTTACATCTTACGGCCACATGAACCCCGTTGGAGCTGAACTGGAGGAGGAGGAGGAAGAGGAGGAGGAGGAGTTGCCCAGCGAAACACAGTTTAGGCTTGGCGAAATGGCTGGTTTATCTAGTCAGCGGACAGGAGAGGAGGAGCAGGAGCAGCCAGAGGAGCTAGAGGTTTTTGAGGAAGGCGAGACAGAGGACCCGGGCACACCGTGGCAGTATGCAGTGGAGATGGAGACAGGTAGTCCATCCGAGTCACTTGCGCAAATGGCACGAAGCATGCTCACGTGCTTGCGTAGTGACCCCAGAATTGTTTCCATCTGTCGGCGGGATGACTTCTGGCTGTCCACCTTATTGGACCCTCGCTTCCGGCACAAAATGGGGGCATTTTTTAAACCCACCGAGAGGGAGGACAAACTCAACTACTACAAAGACATTCTACGTAGGCAGTTGGCCGATGCCTATCTGCGCCATGGTCCATACTCTCGCAGGTCTGACTCGAGGGGACCTCTGCGCTCACCTTCCACTGCCATGGCCGCTGGGGGGGTTGGCAGGAGCAGCAGCAGCAGCTCCATCAGCAGCAGCAGCCTCAGTCTTCAGTCTTGAGTAGCTTTCTACACCCGCATAGTGAGGCTACTCATGAGCAGCAGGAAGACCTGGAGCAGGACCTCAACCAGCAGGTCATGTCATACTTTGACATGACCATGCCAACACACCTTGAGGATCCGCTGGACTTCTGGGCAGCCAAACTTGATTTGTGGCCGCAACTAGCAGAGTTTGCCCTGGAAAAGCTGTCCTGCCCGGCAAGTAGCGTGCCATCTGAGCGGGTGTTTAGTGCGGCGGGGGCCATAGTTACGGCGAGGAGAACTCGTCTGTCAACTAAAAATGTGGAGAGACTCACCTTTGTCAAAATGAATCAGGGATGGATCAGCCAGGATTTCCACCCACCAATGCCAGATGCATGCGACTAGATTCAGCATGGTGCCACGTTTTACACTTTCCAAAAGGTGCAAAACATATTTATGTCTTTAGGCCATTTTTTGGGCTCCTGCTGCTGCTGCTGCCAACTTCTGCCAACTCCAGGGTGTGATTCATCCAATTGTTGGGCTCCTGAAGCCAACCCCAGTGTCACTTTAAAGTAATATTTGGGCTCCTGCTGCTGCTGCTGCTGCTGTCAACTCCTGCCAACTCCAGGGTGTGATTCATCCAATTTTTGGGCTCCTGAAGCCAACTCCAGTGTATATTTGGGCTCCTGCTGCTGCTGCTGCCAACTTCTGCCAACTCCAGGGTGTGATTCATCCAATTTTTGGGCTCCTGAAGCCAACTCCAGTGTATATTTGGGCTCCTGCTGCTGCTGCTGCCAACTTCTGCCAACTCCAGGGTGTGATTCATCCAATTTTTGGGCTCCTGAAGCCAACTCCAGTGTATATTTGGGCTCCTGCTGCTGCTGCTGCCAACTTCTGCCAACTCCAGGGTGTGATTCATCCAATTTTTGGGCTCCTGAGGCCAACCCCAGGGTCTCTTTAAAGTAATATTTGGGCTCCTGCTGCTGCTGCTGCTGTCAACTCCTGCCAACTCCAGGGTGTGATTCATCCAATTTTTGGGCTCCTGAAGCCAACTCCAGTGTATATTTGGGCTCCTGCTGCTGCTGCTGCTGCCAACTCCAGGGTGTGATTCATCCAATTTTTGGGCTCCTGAAGCCAACTCCAGTGTATATTTGGGCTCCTGCTGCTGCTGCTGCCAACTTCTGCCAACTCCAGGGTGTGATTCATCCAATTTTTGGGCTCCTGAAGCCAACTCCAGTGTATATTTGGGCTCCTGCTGCTGCTGCTGCCAACTTCTGCCAACTCCAGGGTTTGATTCATCCAATTTTTGGGCTCCTGAAGCCAACTCCAGTGTATATTTGGGCTCCTGCTGCTGCTGCTGCCAACTTCTGCCAACTCCAGGGTGTGATTCATCCAATTTTTGGGCTCCTGAGGCCAACCCCAGGGTCTCTTTAAAGTAATATTTGGGCTCCTGCTGCTGCTGCTGCTGTCAACTCCTGCCAACTCCAGGGTGTGATTCATCCAATTTTTGGGCTCCTGAAGCCAACTCCAGTGTATATTTGGGCTCCTGCTGCTGCTACTGTCAACTCCTGCCAACTCCAGGGTGTGATTCATCCAATTTTTGGGCTCCTGAGGCCAACTCCAGTGTATATTTGGGCTCCTGCTGCTGCTGCTGCCAACTTCTGCCAACTCCAGGGTGTGATTCATCCAATTTTTGGGCTCCTGAAGCCAACTACAGTGTATATTTGGGCTCCTGCTGCTGCTGCTGCCAACTCCAGGGTGTGATTCATCCAATTTTTGGGCTCCTGAAGCCAACTCCAGTGTATATTTGGGCTCCTGCTCCTGCTACTGTCAACTCCTGCCAACTCCAGGGTGTGATTCATCCAATTTTTGGGCTCCTGAAGCCAAATCCAGTGTATATTTGGGCTCCTGCTGCTGCTGCTGCCAACTTCTGCCAACTCCAGGGTGTGATTCATCCAATTTTTGGGCTCCTGAGGCCAACCCCAGGGTCTCTTTAATGTAATATTTGGGCTCCTGCTGCTGCTGCTGCTGTCAACTCCTGCCAACTCCAGGGTGTGATTCATCCAATTTTTGGGCTCCTGAAGCCAACTCCAGTGTATATTTGGGCTCCTGCTGCTGCTACTGTCAACTCCTGCCAACTCCAGGGTGTGATTCATCCAATTTTTGGGCTCCTGAGGCCAACTCCAGTGTATATTTGGGCTCCTGCTGCTGCTGCTGCCAACTTCTGCCAACTCCAGGGTGTGATTCATCCAATTTTTGGGCTCCTGAAGCCAACTCCAGTGTATATTTGGGCTCCTGCTGCTGCTGCTGCCAACTTCTGCCAACTCCAGGGTGTGATTCATCCAATTTTTGGGCTCCTGAAGCCAACTCCAGTGTATATTTGGGCTCCTGCTGCTGCTGCTGCCAACTCCAGGGTGTGATTCATCCAATTTTTGGGCTCCTGAAGCCAACTCCAGTGTATATTTGGGCTCCTGCTGCTGCTACTGTCAACTCCTGCCAACTCCAGGGTGTGATTCATCCAATTTTTGGGCTCCTGAAGCCAACTCCAGTGTATATTTGGGCTCCTGCTGCTGCTACTGTCAACTCCTGCCAACTCCAGGGTGTGATTCATCCAATTTTTGGGCTCCTGAAGCCAACTCCAGTGTATATTTGGGCTCCTGCTGCTGCTGCTGCCAACTCCAGGGTGTGATTCATCCAATTTTTGGGCTCCTGAGGCCAACCCCAGGGTCTCTTTAATGTAATATTTGGGCTCCTGCTGCTGCTGCTGCTGCTGCTGTCAACTCCTGCCAACTCCAGGGTGTGATTCATCCAATTTTTGGGCTCCTGAAGCCAACTCCAGTGTATATTTGGGCTCCTGCTGCTGCTACTGTCAACTCCTGCCAACTCCAGGGTGTGATTCATCCAATTTTTGGGCTCCTGAGGCCAACTCCAGTGTATATTTGGGCTCCTGCTGCTGCTGCTGCCAACTTCTGCCAACTCCAGGGTGTGATTCATCCAATTTTTGGGCTCCTGAAGCCAACTCCAGTGTATATTTGGGCTCCTGCTGCTGCTGCTGCCAACTTCTGCCAACTCCAGGGTGTGATTCATCCAATTTTTGGGCTCCTGAAGCCAACTCCCGTGTATATTTGGGCTCCTGCTGCTGCTGCTGCCAACTCCAGGGTGTGATTCATCCAATTTTTGGGCTCCTGAAGCCAACTCCAGTGTATATTTGGGCTCCTGCTGCTGCTACTGTCAACTCCTGCCAACTCCAGGGTGTGATTCATCCAATTTTTGGGCTCCTGAAGCCAACTCCAGTGTATATTTGGGCTCCTGCTGCTGCTGCTGCCAACTTCTGCCAACTCCAGGGTGTGATTCATCCAATTTTTGGGCTCCTGAAGCCAACTCCAGTGTATATTTGGGCTCCTGCTGCTGCTGCTGCCAACTTCTGCCAACTCCAGGGTGTGATTCATCCAATTTTTGGGCTCCTGAAGCCAACTCCAGTGTATATTTGGGCTCCTGCTGCTGCTGCTGCCAACTCCAGGGTGTGATTCATCCAATTTTTGGGCTCCTGAAGCCAACTCCAGTGTATATTTGGGCTCCTGCTGCTGCTACTGTCAACTCCTGCCAACTCCAGGGTGTGATTCATCCAATTTTTGGGCTCCTGAAGCCAACTCCAGTGTATATTTGGGCTCCTGCTGCTGCTGCCAACTTCTGCCAACTCCAGGGTGTGATTCATCCAATTTTTGGGCTCCTGAGGCCAACCCCAGGGTCTCTTTAATGTAATATTTGGGCTCCTGCTGCTGCTGCTTCTGTCAACTCCTGCCAACTCCAGGGTGTGATTCATCCAATTTTTGGGCTCCTGAAGCCAACTCCAGTGTATATTTGGGCTCCTGCTGCTGCTACTGTCAACTCCTGCCAACTCCAGGGTGTGATTCATCCAATTTTTGGGCTCCTGAGGCCAACTCCAGTGTATAATTGGGCTCCTGCTGCTGCTGCTGCCAACTTCTGCCAACTCCAGGGTGTGATTCATCCAATTTTTGGGCTCCTGCTGCTGCTGCTGCCAACTTCTGCCAACTCCAGGGTGTGTTTCATCCAATTTTTGGGCTCCTGAAGCCAACTCCAGTGTATATTTGGGCTCCTGCTGCTGCTGCTGCCAACTCCAGGGTGTGATTCATCCAATTTTGGGCTCCTGAAGCCAACTCCAGTGTATATTTGGGCTCCTGCTGCTGCTACTGTCAACTCCTGCCAACTCCAGGGTGTGATTCATCCAATTTTTGGGCTCCTGAAGCCAACTCCAGTGTATATTTGGGCTCCTGCTGCTGCTGCTGCCAACTCCAGGGTGTGATTCATCCAATTTTTGGGCTCCTGAGGCCAACCCCAGGGTCTCTTTAATGTAATATTTGGGCTCCTGCTGCTGCTACTGTCAACTCCTGCCAACTCCAGGGTGTGATTCATCCAATTTTTGGGCTCCTGAAGCCAACTCCAGTGTATATTTGGGCTCCTGCTGCTGCTGCTGCCAACTCCAGGGTGTGATTCATCCAATTTTTGGGCTCCTGAGGCCAACCCCAGGGTCTCTTTAAAGTAATATTTGGGCTCCTGCTGCTGCTGCTGCTGTCAACTCCTGCCAACTCCAGGGTGTGATTCATCCAATTTTTGGGCTCCTGCTGCTGCCAACTCCAGTGTCTCTTTAAAGCAATGTTTGGGCTCCTTCTGCCCCTCATAGTGATGCCACTTCAACTCTCTGCAATTGTGCCGCTCTGCGATTCTATTAGCGATGCCTCTGATCTGCATGTGATATTTCTTCAAAGTATTTTTTAACTAACCCAGCACGCATCCTGTGCGTGTTACAGCAAGGCAGAATGGTTTACAACCCTATTGAGGCTCTAGGAGGCTCAGAAATAGCTGTTTTTAATAGCGATTCGTCGCGAATTTATTCGGGTCGAAACGATTTTTGTCGGAAAATTCGGCGAATCAGTCGAATCGAATTTTTCAAAAGTTCGCTCATCTCTAATAAGGAACACACATGACCTTTACACACAGTGCAGCCATCCTCTCTCTGTCCCCCCCCCGTGGTTACTCTACAATGGCCTCTAGTTACATTACACAGCTTAGCATTGGTGGCTCAGTAGATATCTTTGCTCCCCCCTCCCTGTCTCCCCTGTTTCTCAGCTCCTCCAGTTATTGCACTTCCTACCTTGTGGCTTCGCCTGCAGCACTCGGCTTCTTCAGTAAATAGCACGCTGTGACAGACATCATTCTTTCCCAGCTGCCCCTGCAGAGTCAGTGGGCGGGGATGAGGCCTCTCATTGGTCCATTGCCAGGCAGCCTGTTGAGGAGCGAGGGGCGGGGCTGAGGCCTCTCATTCATCCATTGCCAGGCACCCTGTAGAGGGGCGGGGCGGCAGCCCGACATGTAAGTTGACACACATTTCCTTTGTTCTGTATTGCAGCTGGGGGGGGGGGTGTGAGGAGTCTTGTTGGTGCTGGGGGCGGATACGCTGAGGCGAGGTGCGGGCAGCCACCAAATATATATATATATATATATTTTTAAATATAACTGTACATTTAAGTGTAGGGGCCGCCCCCTCCCACAATCTCTCCTCCCTAGGCCTGTGCCTAGGTTTGCCTAACGGAAAATATGGCCCGGCCTACAACATGCATGGAAGGGCAGCTGCAATGCCCTAGACCAGGGGTGTTCAAACTTTTGAAGCATAGGGGCCACTTAAAGCAAATCCACACTCATTTCCTGTGGGTGTGGGCCTGTATTGTGACAGGCAGATGCTGGAGCCCCCCGTGCTTCTATCCCCTGCAGCGCCAGCAGTTCTCCTGAACCATGATCTTCCGATGGTCACGCGGGCTGGCCCTCATTGGCCACTGGAAAAAAGAAAGCAACCACTTGGGAGGTTCTAGCCATCTGGATGCCCCCTAGCCTGTCACAATGCGGACTCACACCCGTTAGGTAGGAAATTACCTAATTCTTTTTATTTTAATTATCCTAAATACAGTTTTAATGAATCTATATACCTACTGTTAAATCACAAGAACAACCACTAATATGGCTCCCTCATACCAATCCCAAACACATTCAAATTACACATACCTACTAACTCGCACCACAACCCCTGGAGACAAACACATACACATACATACCCCATCAGCAAGCCCCTCACACTCACACACAGACAATCCTGACTCTAACATCACAAAAACCTCATAACAAGCCTTTTAAAAATGTCACTAGTCTGCTTCTATTAGCAAAGGCAGATTCAAGCATATGCCTTTGGGGTGTGGGATTCTGGCAGCAGAGGGCAGTAACAGTCATTTAAGGAGTTAAGGAAATTCTTTATACTCTTGTGTCCTTCAACGGCATCACCCTACTTTCACATGTAACATAGCAACTAGCAATACACATGCTGACTATTTTAGTCCTCTGAATATATGGGCCCTATATGTATAGCCCTTTCTCCATCAGTCACATATCCTAACCATATCCCTAATCCCCAATGCATCTAAAATTTCACCAATGCTAAGCATACAATATTTATAGAAAAACAACCGTACTGTTGTATCAGAGATTCCAGGGGCTTTTGTACAAGGGTTTTTCCCCCTATTTTTTGCTATATTAGCTTTTTGGGATGCCTCAATGTCACCACATTACCCATCCTCACTGAGGCTCTATTTAACTCTCTTTATGCAACGGTTCTATGTACCCCTGCCACTATCCCCACTTCAGATCACCCCAAGGGCCACAGGTTGAGCATAGGTGTCCTAGACTGTATTTCAATGGTTCAGCACTCCAGCGCAACAGGAAAAAGGAAGTGTTAAAACTGTAAGTCTCTGTCCAGACACACACTAATTTTCTCCTGCCTTATGCCTCTTGGAAAAAGTGTAAAATAAGACATTTCATAGCATCTCAAGATCTCTGGTTATATGTAAATACTAGAGATGAGCGAACTTTTGAAAAATTCGATTCGGCTGATTCGCAGAATTTTCCGACAAAATTCGTTTCGGTCCGAATTTATTCGTGACGAACCGCTATTAAAAACGGCTATTTCTGAGCTTCCTAGAGCCTCAATAGGGTTGTAAACCATTCTGCCTTGCTGTAACACGCATAGGATGCGTGCTGGGTTAGTGAAATAATACTGTAAATAATTATGACATGCAGATCAGAGGCATTGCTATTGGAATCGCAGAGCGGCACAATTGCAGCGAGTTGAGGTGGCATCACTATGAGGGGCCCCTATATTGCCTGAAAAACACATCCTGGATCTGGCAGCAGCAGGAGCCCAAATATTGGCTGAAAGACATCCTGGAGCTGGCAGCAGGAGCCCAAAAATTGGCGGAATGACACCCTGGAGTTGCAAGCAGCAGCAGCAGCAGCTGGAGCCCAAACATAGCTTGAAAGAGACACTGGAGTTGGCAGCAGCAGGAACCCAAAAATTGGCTGAATGACACCCTTGAGTTGCAAGCAGCAGCAGCAGCAGCAGCAGCAGCAGCAAAAACATAGCTTGAAAGAGACACTGGAGTTGGTAGCAGGAGCCCAAAAATTGGCTGAATGACACCCTGGAGTTGCAAGCAGCAGGAGCCCAAACGCAGCTTGAAAGAGACACTGGAGTTGGCAGCAGGAGCCCAAAAATTGGCCTAAAGATACACTGGAGTTGCCAGCAGCAGCAGCAGGAGCCCAAACATTAGCTGAAAGAAACACTGGAGATGGCAGCAGGAGGTCAAAAATTGGCTGAATGACACCCTGGAGTTGCAAGCAGCAGCAGGAGCCCAAACATATCTTGAAAGAGACAATAAAGAAGGCAGCAGGAACCCAAAAATTGGCCTAAAGACACACTGCAGTTGGCAGCAGCAGGAGGCCAAACATAGCTTGAAAGAGACACTGGAGTTGGCAGCAGGAGCCCAAAAATTGGCTGAATGACACCCTGGAGTTGCCAGCAGCAGCAGCAGGAGCCCAAACATTGGCTGAAAGAGACACTGGAGTTGCAAGCAGCAGCAGCAGGAGCCCAAACATAGCTTGAAAGAGACACTGGAGTTGGCAGCAGCAGGAGGCCAAACATAGCTTGAAAGAGACACTGGAGTTGGCAGCAGGAGCCCAAAAATTGGCTGAATGATACCCTGGAGTTGCAAGCAGCAGCAGCAGGAGCCCAAACATTGGCTGAAAGAGACACTGGAGTTGGCAGCAGCAACCCAAAAATTGGCTGAATGTCACCCTGGAGTTGCAAGCAGCAGCAGCAGGAGCCCAAACATTGGCTGAAAAGACACTGGAGTTGGCAGCAGAAGCCCAAAAATTGGCTGAATGACACCCTGGAGTTGCAAGCAGCAGCCCAAACATAGCTTGAAAGAGACACTGGAGTTGGCAGCAGGAGCCCGAACATTGCTTGAAAGAGACACTGGAGTTGGCAGCAGGAGCCCAAAAATAGGACTAAATACACACCCTGGAGTTGGCAGCAGCAGGAGCTCAAACATTGCTTGATAGAGACACTGGAGTTGGCAGCAGGAGCCCAAAAATTGGCTGAATGACACCCTGGAGTTGCAAGCAGCAGCAGCAGGAGCCCAAACATTGGCTGAAAGAGACACTGAAGTTGGCAGCAGGAACCCAAACAATGACTGATAGACACACCCTGGAGTTGGCAGCAGCAGCAGCAGGAACCCAAAAATTGGCCTAAAAACACATTGGAGTTGCCAGCAGCAGCAGCAGCAGGAGCCCAAACATTGGCTGAAAGAGACACTGGAGTTGCAAGCAGCAGCAGCAGGAGCCCAAACATAGCTTGAAAGAGACACAGAGTTGTCAGCAGGAACCCAAAATTTGGCCTAAAGACACACTGCAGTTGGCAGCAGCAGCAGCAGGAGGCCAAACATAGCTTGAAAGAAACACTGGAGTAGCAGCAGGAGCCCAAAAATTGGCTGAATGACACCCTGGAGTTGGCAGCAGCAGGAGCCCAAACATTGGCTAAAAGAGACACTGGAGTTGGCAGCAGCAACCCAAAAATTGGCTGAATGTCACCCAGGAGTTGCAAGCAGCAGCAGCAGGAGCCCAAACATTGGCTGAAAGAGACACTGGAGTTGGCAGCAGGAGCCCAAAAATTGGCTGAATGACACCCTGGAGTTGCAAGCAGCAGCAGCAGCCAGAACATAGCCTGAAAGAGACACTGGAGTTGGCAGCAGGAGCCCAAACATTGGCTGAATGGCACCCTGGAGTTGCAAGCAGCAGCAGCAGCAGCAGCAGCAGCAGCTTAAACATAGCTTGAAAGAAACACTGGAGTTGGCAGCAGGAGCCCAAAAATTGGCCTAATGACACCCTGGAGTCGCAAGCAGCAGCAGCAGGAGCCCAAACATAGCTTGAAAGAGACACTGGAGTTGGCAGCAGGAGCCCAAAAATTGGCCTAAAGACACACTGGAGTTGGCAGAAGCAGCAGGAGCCCAAACATTGCATGCAAGAGACACTGGAGTTGGCAGCAGGAGCCCAAACATTGCCCTAAAGACACACTGGAGTTGGCAGCAGCAGCAGGAGCCCAAACATTGCTTGAAAGAGACACTGGAGTTGGCAGCAGGAGCCCAAAAATAGGACTAAAGACACACCCTGGAGTTGGCAGCAGCAGCAGCAGGAGCCCAAACATTGCTTGAAAGAGACACTGGAGTTGGCAGCAGGAGCCCAAAAATTGGCCTAAAGACACACTGGAGTTGCCAGCAGCAGCAGGAGCCCAAACATTGCTTGAAAGAGACACTGGAATTGGCAGCACGAGCCCAAAAATTGGCTGAATGACACCCTGGAGTTGCAAGCAGCAGCAGCAGCCCAGACATAGCTTGAAACAGACACTGGAGTTGGCAGCAGGAGCCAAAAAAATGGCTGAATGACACCCTGGAATGCAAGCAGCAGCAGCCCAAACATAGCTTGAAAGAGACACTGGAGTTGGCAGCACGAGCCCAAAAATTGGCTGAATGACACCCTGGAGTTGCAAGCAGCAGCAGCAGCAGCCCAAACATAGCTTGAAAGAGACACAGAGTTGGCAGCTGGAGCCCAGAAATTGGCTGAATGACACCTTGGAGTTGCAAGCAGCAGCAGCAGCAGCCCAAACATATCTTGAAAGAGACACTGGAGTTGGCAGCAGGAGCCCAAAAATTGGCTGAATGACACCCTGGAGTTGCAAGCAGCAGCCCAAACATAGCTTGAAAGAGACACTGAAGTTGGCAGCAGGAGCCCAAAAATTGGCTGAATGACACCCTGGAGTTGCAAGCAGCAGCAGCAGGAGCACAAACATAGCTTGAAAGAGACACTGGAGTTGGCAGCAGGAGCCCAAAAATTGGCTGAATGACACCCTGGAGTTGCAAGCAGCAGCAGCAGGAGCCCAAGCATTGGCTGAAAGAGACACTGAAGTTGGCAGCAGGAACCCAAACAATGACTGATAGACACACCCTGGAGTTGGCAGCAGCAGCAGGAACCCAAAAATTGGCCTAAAAACACACTGGAGTTGCCAGCAGCAGCAGCAGGAGCCCAGACATTGGCTGAAAGAGACACTGGAGTTGCAAGCAGCAGCAGCAGGAGCCCAAACATAGCTTGAAAGAGACACTGGAGTTGGCAGCAGGAACCCAAGAATTGGCCTAAAGACACACTGCAGTTGGCAGCAGCAGGAGGCCAGACATTGGCTGAAAGAGACACTGGAGTTGGCAGCAGCAACCCAAAAATTGGCTGAATGTCACCCAGGAGTTGCAAGCAGCAGCAGCAGGAGCCCAAACATAGTTTGAAAGAGACACTGGAGTTGGCAGCAGGAGCCCAAAAATTGGCTGAATGACACCCTGGAGTTGGCAGCAGCAGCAGGAGCCCAAACATTGGCTGAAAGAGACACTGGAGTTGGCAGCAGCAACCCAAAAATTGGCTGAATGTCACCCAGGAGTTGCAAGCCGCAGCAGCAGAAGCCCAAAAATTGGCTGAAAGAAACACTGGAGTTGGCAGCAGGAGCCCAAAAATTGGCTGAATGACACCCTGGAGTGGCAAGCAGCAGCAGCCCAAACATAGCCTGAAAGAGACACTGGAGTTGGCAGCAGGAGCCCAAAAATTGGCTGAATGACACCCTGGAGTGGCAAGCAGCAGCAGCAGCCCAAGCATAGCTTGAAAGAAACACTGGATTTGGCAGCAGGAGCCCAAAAATTGGCTGAATGACACCCTGGAGCCGCAAGCAGCAGCAGCAGGAACCAAAACTTAGCTTGAAAGAGACACTGGAGTTGGCAGCAGGAGCCCAAAAATTGGATGAATCACACCCTGGAGTTGCAAGCAGCAGCAGCAGGAGCCCAAACATTGCATGCAAGAGACACTGGAGTTGGCAGCAAGAGCCCAAAAATTGGCTTAAAGACACACTGGAGTTGGCAGCAGCAGCAGGAGCCCAAACATTGCTTGAAAGAGACACTGGATTCGGCAGCAGGAGCCCAAAAATAGGACTAAAGACACACCCTGGAGTTGGCAGCAGCAGCAGCAGGAGCCCAAACAGTAATTGAAAGAGACACTGCAGTTGGCAGCAGGAGCCCAAAAATTGGCCTAAAGACACACTGGAGTTGCCAGCAGCAGCAGGAGCCCAAACATTGCTTGAAAGAGACACAGGAGTTGGCAGCACGAGCCCAAAAATTGGCTGAATGACACCCTGGAGTTGCAAGCAGCAGCAGCAGTCCAAACATAGCTTGAAAGAGACACTGGAGTTGGCAGCACAAGCCCACAAATTGGCTGAATGACACCCTGGAGTGTAAAGCAGCAGCAGCAGCAGCAGCAGCCCAAACATAGCTTGAAAGAGACACTGGAGTTGGCAGCAGGATCCCAAAAATTGGCTGAATGACACCCTGGAGTAGCAAGCAGCAGCAGCAGCCCAAAAATAGCTTGAAAGAGACACTGGAGTTGGCAGCAGGAGCCCAAAAATTGGCTGAATGACACCCTGGAGTGGCAAGCAGCAGCAGCAGCCCAAACATAGCTTGAAAGAGACACTGGAGTTGGCAGCAGGAGCCCAAAAATTGGCTGAATGACACCCTGGAGTTGCAAGCAGCAGCCCAAACATAGCTTGAAAGAGACACTGGAGTTGGCAGCAGGAGCCCAAAAATTGGCTGAATGACACCCTGGAGTTGGCAGCAGCAGGAGCCCAAACATTAGCTGAAAGAGACACTGGAGTTGGCAGCAGAAACCAAAAAATTAGCTGAATGTCACCCTGGAGTCGCAAGCAGCAGCAGCAGGAGCCCAAACATTGGCTGAAAGAGACACTGGAGTTGGCAGCAGGAGTCCAAAAATTGGCTGAATGACACCCTGGAGTTGCAAGCAGCAGGAGCCCAAACCTAGCTTGAAATACACACTGGAGTTGGCAACAGGAGTCCAAAAATTGGCTGAATGACACCCTGGAGATGCAAGCAGCAGCAGCAGCAGGAGCCCAAACATAGCTTTAAAGAAACAATGGAGTTGGCAGCAGGAACCCAAAAATTGGCCTAAAGACACACTGCAGTTGGCAGCAGCAGCAGCCCAAACATAGCTTGAAAGAGACACTGGAGTTGGCAGCAGGAGCCCAAAAATGTGCTGAAGGACACCCTGGAGTTGGCAGCAGCAGGAGCCCAAACATAGCTTGAAAGAGACACTGGAGTTGGCAGCAGCAACCCAAAAATTGGCTGAATGTCACCCTGGAGTCGCAAGCAGCAGCAGCAGGAGCCCAAACATTGGCTGAAAGAGACACTGGAGTTGGCAGCAGGAGCCCAAAATTGGCTGAATGACAACCTGGAGTTGCAAGCAGCAGCAGCAGCCCAAACCTAACTTGAAAGACACACTGGAGTTGGCAGCAGGAGCCCAAAAATTGGCTGAATGACACCCTGGAGTTGCAAGCAGGAGCCCAAACATAGCTTTAAAGAGACAATGGAATTGGCAGCAGGAACCCAAATATTGGCCTAAAGACACACTGCAGTTGGCAGCAGCAGCAGCCGAAACATAGCTTGAAAGAGACACTGGAGTTGGCAGCAGGAGCCCAAAAATGTGCTGAATGACCCTGGAGTTGGCAGCAGCAGGAGCCCAAACATAGCTTGAAAGAGACACTGGAGTTTGCAGCAGGAGCCCAAAAATTGGCCTAAAGACACACTGGAGTTGAAAGCAGCAGAAGCAGGAGGGAGCCCAAAAATTGCTTGAAAGAGACACTGGAGTTGGCAGCAGGAGCCCAAAAATTGGCCTAAAGACACACTGGAGTTGGCAGCAGCAGCAGGATCCCAAACCTAGCTTGAAAAACACACTGGAGTTGGCAGCAGGAGCCCAAAAATGTGCTGAATGACCCTGGAGTTGGCAGCAGCAGGAGCCCAAACATAGCTTGAAAGAGACACTGGAGTTTGCAGCAGGAGCCCAAAAATTGGCCTAAAGACACACTGGAGTTGAAAGCAGCAGAAGCAGGAGGGAGCCCAAAAATTGCTTGAAAGAGACACTGGAGTTGGCAGCAGGAGCCCAAAAATTGGCCTAAAGACACACTGGAGTTGGCAGCAGCAGCAGGATCCCAAACCTAGCTTGAAAAACACACTGGAGTTGGCATCAGGAGCCCACAAATTGGCTGAATGACACCCTGGAGTTGCAAGCAGCAGCAGCACCAGCCCAAGCATAGCTTGAAAGACACTGGAGTTGGCAGCAGCAGCAGCAGCCCAAACATAGCTTGAAAGAGACACTGGAGTTGGCAGCAGGAGCCCAAAAATTGGCTGAATGACACCCTGGAGTTGCAAGCAGCAGGAGCCCAAACACTAGCTGAAAGAGACACTGGAGTTGGCAGCAGGAGCCCAAAAATTGGCTGAATGACACCCTGGAGTTGCAAGCAGCAGCAGCAGGAGCCCAAGCATGGTTTGAAAGAGACACTGGAGTTGGCAGCAGGAGCCCAAAAATTGGCCTAAAGACACACTGGAGTTGGCAGCAGCAGCAGGAGATAGCCCAAACATTGCTTGAAATAGACACTGGAGTTGGCAGCAGGAGCCCAAGAATTGGCCTAAAGACACACTGGAGTTGGCATCAGCAGCAGGAGCCCAAACCTAGCTTGAAAGACACACTGGAGTTGGCAGCAGGAGCCCAAAAAATGGCTGAATGACACCCTGGAGTTGCAAGCAGCAGCAGCAGCAGCAGCCCAAACATAGCTGGAAAGAGACACAGAGTTGGCAGCAGGAGCCCAGAAATTGGCTGAATGACACCCTGGAGTTGCAAGCAGCAGCCCCAACATACCTTGAAAGACACTGGATTTGGCAGCAGCAGCCCAAAAATAGCTTGAAAGAGACACTGGAGTTGGCAGCAGGAGCCCAAAAATTGGCTGAATCACACCCTGGAGTTGCAAGCAGCAGCAGAAGGAGCCCAAACGCTGGCTGAAAGAGACACTGGAGTTGGCATCAGGAGCCCACAAATTGGCTGAATGACACCCTGGAGTTGCAAGCAGCAGCAGCACCAGCCCAAGCATAGCTTGAAAGACACTGGAGTTGGCAGCAGCAGCAGCAGCCCAAACATAGCTTGAAAGAGACACTGGAGTTGGCAGCAGGAGCCCAAAAATTGGCTGAATGACACCCTGGAGTTGCAAGCAGCAGGAGCCCAAACACTAGCTGAAAGAGACACTGGAGTTGGCAGCAGGAGCCCAAAAATTGGCTGAATGACACCCTGGAGTTGCAAGCAGCAGCAGCAGCAGCAGGAGCCCAAGCATGGCTTGAAAGAGACACTGGAGTTGGCAGCAGGAGCCCAAAAATTGGCCTAAAGACACACTGGAGTTGGCAGCAGCAGCAGGAGATAGCCCAAACATTGCTTGAAATAGACACTGGAGTTGGCAGCAGGAGCCCAAGAATTGGCCTAAAGACACACTGGAGTTGGCATCAGCAGCAGGAGCCCAAACCTAGCTTGAAAGACACACTGGAGTTGGCAGCAGGAGCCCAAAAAATGGCTGAATGACACCCTGGAGTTGCAAGCAGCAGCAGCAGCAGCAGCAGCCCAAACATAGCTGGAAAGAGACACAGAGTTGGCAGCAGGAGCCCAGAAATTGGCTGAATGACACCCTGGAGTTGCAAGCAGCAGCCCCAACATACCTTGAAAGACACTGGATTTGGCAGCAGCAGCCCAAAAATAGCTTGAAAGAGACACTGGAGTTGGCAGCAGGAGCCCAAAAATTGGCTGAATCACACCCTGGAGTTGCAAGCAGCAGCAGCAGGAGCCCAAACGCTGGCTGAAAGAGACACTGGAGTTGGCAGCAGGAGCCCAAAAATAGGCTGAATGACACCCTGGAGTTGAAAGCAGCAGCAGCAGCCAAAACATAGCTTGAAAGATACACTGGAGTTGGCAGCAGGAGCCCAAACATTGGCTGAATGACACCCTGAAGTTGCAAGCAGCAGGAGCCCAAACATAGCTTGAAAGAGACACTGGAGTTGGCAGCAGGAGCCCAAAAATTGGCTGAATGACACCCTGAAGTTGCAAGCAGCAGCAGCAGCAGGAGCCCAAATATAGCTTGAAAGAGACACTGGAGTTGGCAGCAGGAGCCCAAACATTGGCTGAATGACACCCTGGAGTTGCAAGCAGCAGCAGCAGTCCAAACATAGCTTGAAAGACACACTGGAGTTGGCCGCAGGAGCCCAAAAGTTGGCTGAATGACACCCTGGAGTTGCAAGCAGCAGCAGCAGGAGCCGAAATATAGCTTGAAAAAGACACTGGAGTTGGAAGTAGGAGCCCAAAAATTGGCCTAAAGACACACTGGAGTTGGCAGCAGCAGCAGGAGCCCAAACTTTGGCTGAAAGAGACACTGGAGTTGGCAGCAGGAGCCCAAAATTGGCTGAATGACACCCTGGAGTTGCAAGCAGCAGCCCAAACCTAGCTTGAAAGACACACTGGAGTTGGCAGCAGGAGCCCAAAAATTGGCTGAATGACACCCTGGAGTTGCAAGCAGCAGCAGCAGCAGGATCCCACACTGGAGTTGGCAGCAGCAGAAGGAGGCCAAAATTAGCTTGAAAGAGACATTGGCTGAATGATACCCTGGAGGTGTAAGCAGCAGCAGCAGCCCAAACATTGGCTGAAAGAGACACTGGAGTTGGCAGCAGCAACCCAAAAATTGTCTGAATGTCACCCTGGAGTTGCAAGCAGCAGCAGCAGGAGCCCAAACATTGGCTGAAAGAAACACTGGAGTTGGCAGCAGGAGCCCAAAAATTGGCTGAATGACACCCTGGAGTTGCAAGCAGCAGCCCAAACCTAGCTTGAAAGACACACTGGAGTTGGCAGCAGGAGCCCAAAAATGGGCTGAATGACACCCTGGAGTTGCAAGCAGCAGGAGCCCAAACATAGCTTGAAAGAGACAATGGAGTTGTCAGCAGGAACCCAAAATTGGCCTAAAGACACACTGCAGTTGGCAGCAGCAGCAGCAGGAGGCCAAACATAGCTTGAAAGAGACACTGGAGTTGGCAGCAGGAGCCCAAAAATTGGCTGAATGACACCCTGGAGTTGCAAGCAGCAGCCCAAACCTAGCTTGAAAGACACACTGGAGTTGGCATCAGGAGCCCAAAAATGGGCTGAATGACACCCTGGAGTTGCAAGCAGCAGGAGCCCAAACATAGCTTGAAAGAGACAATGGAGTTGTCAGCAGGAACCCAAAATTGGCCTAAAGACACACTGCAGTTGGCAGCAGCAGCAGCAGGAGGCCAAACATAGCTTGAAAGAGACACTGGAGTTAGCAGCAGGAGCCCAAAAATTGGCTGAATGACACCCTGGGGTTGCAAGCAGCAGCAGCAGTCCAGACATAGCTTGAAAGAGACACTGGAGTTGGCCGCAGGAGCCCAAGAATTGGCTGAATGACACCCTGGAGTTGCAAGCAGCAGCAGCAGGAGCCGAAATATAGCTTGAAAGAGACACTGGAGTTGGAAGTAGGAGCCCAAAAATTGGCCTAAAGACACACTGGAGTCGGCAGCAGCAGCAGCAGGAGCCCAAACATTGGCTGAAAGAGACACTGGAGTTGGCAGCAGGAGCCCAAAATTGTCTGAATGACACCCTGGAGTTGCAAGCGGCAGCAGCAGCCCAAACCTAGCTTGAAAGACACACTGGAGTTGGCACCAGGAGCCCAAAAATTGGCTGAATGACACCCTGGAGTTGCAAGCAGCAGCAGCAGGATCCCAAACATGGCTTGAAAGAGACTATGGAGTTGGCAGCAGGAACCCCAAATTTGGCCTAAAGACACACTGGAGTTGGCAGCAGCAGCAGCAGGAGGCCAAGCTTAGCTTGAAAGAGACATTGGCTGAATGACACCCTGGAGTTGTAAGCAGCAGCAGCAGCAGCCCAATCATTGGCTGAAAGAGACACTAAAGTTGGCAGCAGCAACCCAAAAATTGTCTGAATGTCACCCTGGAGTTGCAAGCAGCAGCAGCAGGAGCCCAAACATTGGCTGAAAGAGACACAGGAGTTGGCAGCAGGAGCCCAAAAATTTGCTGAATGACACCCTGGAGTTGCAAGCAGCAGCAGCAGCCCAAACCTAGCTTGAAAGACACACTGGAGTTGGCAGCAGGAGCCCAAAAATTGGCTGAATGACACCCTGGAGTTGCAAGCAGCAGGAGCCCAAACATAGCTTGAAAGAGACAATGGAGTTGTCAGCAGGAACCCAAAATTGGCCTAAAGACAAACTGCAATTGGCAGCAGCAGCAGCAGCAGCCCAAACCTAGCTTGAAAGACACACTGGAGTTGGCAGCAGGAGCCCAAAAATTGGCTGAATGACACCCTGGAGTTGCAAGCAGCAGGAGCCCAAACATTGGCTGAAAGAGACACTGGAGTTGGCAGCAGGAACCCAAATAATGACTGATAGACACACCCTGGAGTTGGCAGCAGCAGCAGCAGGAACCCAATAATTGGCCTAAAAACACACTGGAGTTGCCAGCAGCAGCAGGAGCCCAAACATTGGCTGAAAGAGACACTGGAGTTACAAGCAGCAGCAGTAGGAGCCCAAACATAGCTTGAAAGAGACACTGGAGTTGGCAGCAGGAAGCAAAAAATTGGCCTAAAGACACACTGCAGTTGGCAGCAGCAGCAGGAGGAGGCCACATATAGCTTGAAAGAGACACTGGAGTTTGCAGCAGGAGCCCAAACATTCGCTGAATGACACCCTGGAGTTGGCAACAGCAGCAGCAGCAGGAGCCCAAACATTGGCTGAAATAGACACTGGAGTTGGCAGCAGCAACCCAAAATTGGCTGAATGTCACCCTGGAGTTGCAAGCAGCAGCATCCCAAACATAGCTTGAAAGAGACACAGGAGTTGGCAGCAGGAGCCCAAAAATTGGCTGAGTGACACCAGCAGCAGCAGCAGGAGCCCAGACATAGCTTGAAAGAGACAATGGAGTTGGCAGCAGCAGCAGGAGCCCAACCATTGCTTGAAAGAGACACTGGAGTTGGCAGCAGAAGCCCAAAAATTGGCCCAAAGACACACTGGAGTTGGCAGCAGCAGCAGGATCCCAAGCATTGCTTGAAATAGACACTGGAGTTGGCAGCAGGAGCCCAAAAATTGGACTAAAGAAACACCCTGGAGTTGGCAGCATTCATTTTCACAAAGGTGAGTTTCTCCACATTTTTAGTTGACAGACCAGTTCTCCTCGCCATAACTATGGCCCCCGCCACACTAAACACCCGCTCAGATAGCACGTTACTTGCCGGGCACGACAGCTTTTCCAGGGCAAACTCAGCTAGCTGCGGCCACAAGTCTAGTTTGGCTGCCCAGAAGTCCAGCGGATCCTCAAGGTGTGTTGGCATGGTCATGTCAAGGTATGACATAACCTGCTGGTTCAGATCCTGCTCCAGGTCTTCCTGCTGCTCATGAGTAGAATCACTATGCGGGTGTAAAAAGCTACTCATTAGCGACTGAAGACTGAGGCTGCTGCTGATGGAGCTGCTGCTGCTCCTGCCAACCCCCCCAGCAGCTATGGCAGTGGAAGGTGAGCGCAGAGGTCCCCCCGAGTCAGACCTGCAAGAGTATGGACCATGGCGCAGATAGGCATTGGCCAACTGACTACGTAGAATGTCTTTGTAGTAGGTCAGTTTGTCCTCCCTCTCGGCGGGTTTAAAAAATGCCCCCATTTTGTGCTGGAAGCGAGGGTCAAATAAGGTGGAGAGCCAGAAGTCATCCTGCTGACAAATGGAAACAATTCTGGGGTCACTACGCAAGCATGTGAGCATGCTTCCTGCCATTTGCGCAAGTGACTCGAAGGGACTCCCTGTCTCCATCTCCACTGCATACTGCCACGGTGTGTCTGGGTCCTCTGTCTCGCCTTCCTTACAACCCTCTAGCTCCTCTGGCTGCTCCTGCTCCTCCTCTCCTGTCCGCTGACTAGATAAACCAGCCATTTCGCCAAGCCTAAACTGTGCACTGTGCCACTCCTCCTCCTCTTCCTCCTCCTCCTCCAGTTCAGCTCCAACGGGGTTCATGTGGCCGTAAGATTTAGACGCCATGTCTCCAGTGCCCTGACCAGCTATGGTTTCCAACATGTGCTGTAGTACATGAAGCAATGAAATCACGTAATTCATCCCGTAATCCTGACGACTCACAAATAAAATGGCTTCCTCAAAGGGCCTGAGCAAAAGGCAGGTGTCATGTATGAGCTGCCACTGGTTGACATTGAAGTTACAAAGGGGGAGTCCTCCTATCCGCTTGGATCATCAAGAAATCCATGATGGCTTTTCTCTGTTCGTATAGTCTGTTCAACATATGCAGGGTGGAAACATCGCAAATCAGACTATTTTGGGGGCTACCATTCTGACGCTGTAGCTCAAGAAGGGTGTGCTTGGTGGTGTATGAGTGGCTGAAGTGCATGCAAAGTTTCCTTGAAGTTGTTAGGATGTCTTGCAGATGGGGGGATAACTTCAGAAACCGCTTCACAACCAGATTGAAGTCGTGAGCCATGCAGGGCGCATGGGTCAGCCTTCCTTGTCGCAGCACAGACAAAATGTTCTTCCCATTGTCGGTAACCATGGTTCCCATTTTAAGTTTTCTTGGAGTAAGCCATGTTTGGATTTCTTGATGAATAAATTTAAGCAGTTCCTCCCCTGTGTGACTCCGTTCGCCAAGACAAACCATGTGAAGCACAGCGTGACACCTCCGTGCCCTGCACACATGGTAAGCTGGAGGGGCACTGAGACTTGAGCCTACAGTGGAGGGTGAGGAGTTCGCGGAGGATGAGGAAGCCAAGTCGCACGGTGTCACAGGCTCAACTGCCAGGGAGCGCGGAGGCCGAAGTAGCATGACCTGTCCAAGTTGCTGCTGCTGCAAAGGGTCCACATTCACCCAGTGGGCCATAAACGACATGTACTGTCCCAGACCGTAGTTACAGCTCCAGACGTCAGCGCTGCCATGCACTTTGCTACACACCGACAGGCTCAAGGACTGGCCCACCTTCTGTTCAACAAAAGTGTGCAGCGCTGGTACTGCCTTCTTGGCAAAGAAATGAGGGCTTGGGACTCTCTACCTCGGCTCGGCACAAGCCATCAGTTGTCTGAAATGTGCAGAGTTCAACACCTGAAAAGGGAGCGACTGCAGCACCAGCAACTTGGACAGGAGCACATTCAGCTTCTGCGCCGTAGGATGAGTGGCCGCATACTGCTGTCTCTTGGACATGGCTTCGCTGATGGATTGCTGGCGGGATGCATGACTTGGAGGAGGAAGAGCAGGAGCATCAGGAGGAGCGACAGAGGATGGGTATGACGCACAGCTGCCTTCAGCTGAGGTGCTGGAGCCTTGGCTGGCAGAAATTTGGAGCGGAGTGCTACTTGGTGAGGAAGCAGTCTGGACCACCTCTTTGGAGCCTCGGTTCTCCCAGGCTGTTTTATGGTGACGCATCTTATGTTGACGCAGGGCCGTGGTGCCAACATTTGGGCACTGGCCACGCTTTACCTTCTGCTTACATATCTTGCATGTGGCCATGTTACCCTCCTGCGGATGCTTAAGGAAAAACTGTCACACTGCCGAGTAGCTACTTTTCCCACCAACAGGCCGCACTGATTCACTGCTACTGTCGCCAACTCCAGGAACCCCTGCTACAATACCTCCCGATAAGGTAGCCTGCCGTGCAGCAGGTGCTCTACCCCGGCCCCGTTTGGCTCCAGGCTTTACAATTCTGCCCCCATGCTGACTGCCAACCATGCTGCTAACACCTTGCTGCCTCAGCTGCTGACTCCGGGGCAACCTACGCCCCTCTTCTCCTGATGATGAGGATGAAGCCCCTTCTGCACCCGGCTCCCAAGTGCGAACGGCTTCATCATCATCATCATCATCGGGTTGTGACTGCACGTCACTGATGTTCTCAGTTTCCTCAACAGTGTCTGGCGCAGGAGCTGGAACGCTCGCAACAACACCCACGCCACTCTCCACATCATTATTTGTCTGCCTAGCGAAGGAAGCCATCTCCATTTCTTGGCTGGGCAGTAGCTGCTGACTGTCCTCTATCTGATCGTCCTCCTCACTAAAGAGTGGAGCTGAACCTAAAGCATAGGATACGTCACTGGGGGAGGGAACGGCATAGGACAGAGGCAATGGGAGGATAGGGACTGCTCTCGGGCCATGCCAACTCAGGGCTGTGTCAGAGTAACCTACCGACCCTAGACTGGGGGTGTCAGATGTAACTTGTGATGATGTGGATGACCGCATTAACCAATCTACCACGGCAGATGCGTTACTGGTGGAGACACGACCGCTAGCAGATACTGGCAGATCAGGTCTCTCACCGCGACTCTTGCTGCCACTCGCCCCTAGTCTGCTGCGACCTCTGCCTGCAGAATCTTGGCCTCTGCCACTCCTCTTTGAACATCCTGGCACTTGTCTGCCTGACATTTTTATGTATTTGAAATGCGCAATAGACACTTAAAAAAAATGTGTTTACTTTAAAAAGCAGAAGCTAAATAAAGTGAGATACTGCTTCACTGCACCAGATACTATGAAAATTGGCAATATGGGATACCCTGCGGGCTGGTGTTTTTACAAGATGCACAAAACCAATTCAAAATGCAATATATTAATAAAACAGAGCCTGTAGAAGCTGCTTTAATATAACAGATAGGGTGAAATGTGCCGGTTTTGGATACCCTGCGGCCTGGTGTTTTTACAGGACGCACAAAACCAATTCAAAATGCAATATATTAATAAAACAGAGCCTTTAGAAGCTGATTTAGTATAACAGATAGGGTGAAATGTGCTTTTTTGGGATACCCTGCGGCCTGGTGTTTTTACAGGAAGCACAAAACCAATTCAAAATGCAATATAGTAATAAAACAGAGCCTGTAGAAGCTGATTTAGTATAACAGATAGGGTCATTGCTTGAAAGAGACACTGGAGTTGGCAGCAAGAGCCCAAAAATCGGACAAAAACATACCCTGGAGTTGGCAGCAGCAGGAGCCCAAACATTGCTTGAAAGAGACACTGGAGTTGGCAGCAGGAGCCAAAAAATTGGCTTAAAGACACACTGGAGTTGCCAGCAGCAGCAGGAGCCAAAACATTGCTTGAAAGGGACACTGGAGTTGGCAGCAGGAGCCCAAAAATTGGCTGAATGACACTCTGGAGTTGCAAGTAGCAGCAGCAGCAGCCCCAACATAGCTTGAAACAGACACTGGAGTTGGCAGCAGGAGCCCAAAAACTGGCTGAATGACACCCTGGAGTTGCAAGCAGCAGCAGCAGCAACGGCCCAAAAATAGCTTGCAAGAGACACTGAAGTTGGCAGCAGGAGCCCAAAAATTGGCTGAATGACACCCTGGAGTTGCAAGCAGCAGCAGCAGGAGCCCAAACATAGCTTGAAAGATACAATGGAGTTGGCAGCAGGAACGCAAATATTGGCCTAAAGACACATTGCAATTGGCAGCAGCAGCAGGAGGCCAAACATAGCTTGAAAGAGACACTGCACTGGAGTTGGCAGCAGGAGCCCAAAAATTGGCTGAATGACACCCTGGAGTTGCAAGCAGCAGCAGCAGGAGCCCAAACATTGGCTGAAAGAGACACTGGAGTTGGCAGCAGGAACCCAAACATTGACTGATAGACACACCCTGGAGTTGGCAGCAGCAGCAGCAGCAGAAACCCAAAAATTGGCCTAAAGACACACTGGAGTTACGAGCCAGCAGCAGGAGCCCAAACATTGGCTGAAAGAGACACTGGAGTTGCAAGCAGCAGCAGCAGGAGCCCAGACATAGCTTGAAAGAGACAATGGAGTTGGCAGCAGCAGCAGGAGCCCAACCATTGCTTGAAAGAGACACTGGAGTTGGCAGCAGAATCCCAAAAATTGGCCCAAAGACACACTGGAGTTGGCAGCAGCAGCAGGAGCCCAAACATTGCTTGAAATAGACACTGGATTTGGCAGCAGGAGCCCAAAAATTGGATTAAAGAAACACCCTGGAGTTGGCAGCATTCATTTTCACAAAGGTGAGTCTCTCCACATTTTTAGTTGACAGACGAGTTCTCCTCGCCAT
This sequence comes from Gastrophryne carolinensis, assembly GCA_027917425.1. NCBI lineage: Eukaryota > Metazoa > Chordata > Amphibia > Anura > Microhylidae > Gastrophryne > Gastrophryne carolinensis. Next base: position 576,495,414 of record CM051235.1, read on the forward strand.
AACTATGGCCCCCGCCACACTAAACACCCGCTCAGATAGCACGTTACTTGCCGGGCACGACAGCTTTTCCAGGGCAAACTCAGCTAGCTGCGGCCACAAGTCTAGTTTGGCTGCCCAGAAGTCCAGTGGATCCTCAAGGTGTGTTGGCATGGTCATGTCAAGGTATGACATGACCTGCTGGTTCAGATCCTGCTCCAGGTCTTCCTGCTGCTCATGAGTAGACTCACTATGCAGGTGTAGAAAGCTACTCATTAGCGACTGAAGACTGAGGCTGCTGCTGCTGATGGAGCTGCTGCTGCTGCTCCTGCCAACCCCCCCAGCAGCCATGGCAGTGGAAGGTGAGCGCAGAGGTCCCCCCGAGTCAGACCTGCGAGAGTATGGACCATGGCGCAGATAGGCATTGGCCAACTGACTACGTAGAATGTCTTTGTAGTAGGTCAGTTTGTCCTCCCTCTCGGCGGGTTTAAAAAATGCCCCCATTTTGTGCTGGAAGCGAGGGTCCAATAAGGTGGAGAGCCAGAAGTCATTCCGCTGACAAATGGAAACAATTCTGGGGTCACTGCGCAAGCACGTGAGCATGCTTTCTGCCATTTGCGCAAGTGACTCGGAGGGACTACCTGTCTCCATCTCCACTGCATACTGCCACGGTGTGTCTGGGTCCTCTGTCTCGCCTTCCTCACAACCCTCTAGCTCCTCTGGCTGCTCCTGCTCCTCCTCTCCTGTCCGCTGACTAGATAAACCAGCCATTTCGCCAAGCCTAAACTGTGCACTGTGCCACTCCTCCTCCTCTTCCTCCCCCTCCTCCAGTTCAGCTCCAACGGGGTTCATGTGGCCGTAAGATTTAGACGTCATGTCTCCAGTGCCCTGACCAGCTATGGTTTCCAACATGTGCTGTAGTACATGAAGCAATGAAATCACGTAATTCATCCCGTAATCCTGACGACTCACAAATAAAATGGCTTCCTCAAAGGGCCTGAGCAAAAGGCAGGTGTCATGTATGAGCTGCCACTGGTTGACATTGAAGTTACAAAGGGGGAGTCCTCCTATCCGCTTGGATCATCAAGAAATCCATGATGGCTTTTCTCTGTTCGTATAGTCTGTTCAACATATGCAGGGTGGAAACATCGCAAATCAGACTATGTTGGGGGCTACCGTTCTGACGCTGTAGCTCAAGAAGGGTGTGCTTGGTGGTGTATGAGTGGCTGAAGTGCATGCAAAGTTTCCTTGAAGTTGTTAGGATGTCTTGCAGATGGGGGGAAGACTTCAGAAACCGCTTCACAACCAGATTGAAGTCGTGAGCCATGTAGGGCGCATGGGTCAGCCTTCCTTGTCGCAGCACAGACAAAATGTTCTTCCCATTGTCGGTAACCATGGTTCCCATTTTAAATTTTCTTGGAGTAAGCCATGTTTGGATTTCTTGATGAATAAATTTAAGCAGTTCCTCCCCTGTGTGACTCCGTTCGCCAAGACAAACCATGTGAAGCACAGCGTGACACCTCCGTGCCCTGCACACATGGTAGGCTGGAGGGGCACTGAGACTTGAGCCTACAGTGGAGGGTGAGGAGTTCGCGGAGGATGAGGAAGCCAAGTCGCACGGTATCACAGGCTCAACTGCCAGGGAGCGCAGAGGCCGAAGTAGCGTGACCTGTCCAAGTTGCTGCTGCTGCAAAGGGACCACATTCACCCAGTGGGCCGTAAACGACATGTACTGTCCCAGACCGTAGTTACAGCTCCAGACGTCAGCGCTGCCATGCACTTTGCTACACACCGACAGGCTCAAGTACTGGCCCACCTTCTGTTCAACAAAAGTGTGCACCGCTGGTACTGCCTTCTTGGCAAAGAAATGAGGGCTTAGGACTCTCTACCTTGGCTTGGCACAAGCCATCAGTTCTCTGAAATGTGCAGAAATGTGAAAAGGGAGCGACTGCTGCACCAGCAACTTGGACAGGAGCACATTCAGCTTCTGCGCCGTAGGATGAGTGGCCGCATACTGCTGTCTCTTGGACATGGCTTCGCTGATGGATTGCTGGCTGGATGCATGACTTGGAGGAGGAAGAGCAGGAGCATCAGGAGGAGCGACAGAGGATGGGTATGACGCACAGCTGCCTTCGGCTGAGGTGCTGGAGCCTTGGCTGGCAGAAATTTGGAGCGGAGTGCTACTTGGTGAGGAAGCAGTCTGGACCACCTCTTTGGAGCCTCGGTTCTCCCAGGCTGCTTTATGGTGACGCATCTTATGTTGACGCAGGGCCGTGGTGCCAACATTTGGGCACTGGCCACGCTTTACCTTCTGCCTACATATCTTGCATGTGGCCATGTTACCCTCCTGCGGATGCTTAAGGAAAAACTGTCACACTGCCGAGTAGCTACTTTTCCCACCAACAGGCCGCACTGATTCACTGCTACTGTCGCCAACTCCAGGAACCCCTGCTCCAATACCTCCCGATAAGGTAGCCTGCCGTGCAGCAGGTGCTCTACCCCGGCCCCGTTTGGCTCCAGGCTTTGCAATTCTGCCCCCATGCTGACTGCCAACCATGCTGCTAACACCTTGCTGCCTCAGCTGCTGACTCCGGGGCAACCTACGCCCCTCTTCTCCTGATGATGAGGATGAAGCCCCTTCTGCACCCGGCTCCCAAGTGCGAACGGCTTCATCATCATCATCATCATCGGGTTGTGACTGCACGTCACTGATGTTCTCAGTTTCCTCAACAGTGTCTGGCGCAGGAGCTGGAACGCTCGCAACAACACCCACGCCACTCTCCACATCATTATTTGTCTGCCTAGCGAAGGAAGCCATCTCCATTTCTTGGCTGGGCAGTAGCTGCTGACTGTCCTCTATCTGATCGTCCTCCTCACTAAAGAGTGGAGATGAACCTAAAGCATAGGATACGCCACTGGGGGAGGGAATGGCATAGGACAGAGGCAATGGGAGGATAGGGACTGCTCTCGGGCCATGCCAACTCAGGGTTGTGTCAGAGTAACCTACCGACCCTAGACTGGGGGTGTCAGATGTAACTTGTGATGATGTGGATGACCGCGTTAACCAATCTACCACGGCAGATGCGTTACTGGTGGAGACACGACCGCTAGCAGATACTGGCAGATCAGGTCTCTCACCGCGACTCTTGCTGCCACTCGCCCCTAGTCTGCTGCGACCTCTGCCTGCAGAATCTTGGCCTCTGCCACTCCTCTTTGAACATCCTGGCACTTGTCTGCCTGACATTTTTATGTATTTGAAATGCGCAAGAGGCACTTAAAAAAAATGTGTCTACTTTAAAAAGCAGAAGCTAAATAAAGTGAGATACTGCTTCACTGCACCAGATACTATGAAAATTGGCAATATGGGATACCCTGCGGGCTGGTGTTTTTACAAGATGCACAAAACCAATTCAAAATGCAATATATTAATAAAACAGAGCCTGTAGAAGCTGCTTTAATATAACAGATAGGGTGAAATGTGCCGGTTTTGGATACCCTGCGGCCTGGTGTTTTTACAGGACGCACAAAACCAATTCAAAATGCAATATATTAATAAAACAGAGCCTTTAGAAGCTAATTTAGTATAACAGATAGGGTGAAATGTGCTTTTTTGGGATACCCTGCGGCCTGGTGTTTTTACAGGAAGCACAAAACCAATTCAAAATGCAATATAGTAATAAAACAGAGCCTGTAGAAGCTGATTTAGTATAACAGATAGGGTGAAATGTGCTTGTTTGGGATACCCTGCGGCCTGGTGTTTTTACAGGAAGCACAAAACCAATTCAAAATGCAATATATTAATAAAACAGAGCCTTTAGAAGCTGATTTAGTAAAACAGATAGGGTGAAATGTGCTTGTTTGGGATACCCTGCGGCCTGGTGTTTTTACAGGAAGCACAAAACCAATTCAAAATGCAATATATTTATAAAACAGAGCCTGTAGAAGCTGATTTAGTATAACAGATAGGGTGAAATGTGCTTGTTTGGTATACCCTGCGGCCTGGTGTTTTTACAGGAAGCACAAAACCAATTCAAAATGCAATATATTAATAAAACAGAGCCTGTAGAAGCTGCTTTAGTATAACAGATAGGGTGAAATGTGCTTGTTTGGGATACCTTGCGGCCTGGTGTTTTTACAAGACGCACAAAACCAATTCAAAATGCAATATATTAATAAAACAGAGCCTTTAAAAGCTGATTTAGTATAACAGATATGGTGAAATGTGCTTGTTTGGGATACCCTGCGGCCTGGTGTTTTTACAGGAAGCACAAAACCAATTCAAAATGCAATATATTAATAAAACAGAGCCTTTAAAAGCTGATTTAGTATAACAGATAGGGTGAAATGTGCTTGTTTGGGATACCCTGCGGCCTGGTGTTTTTACAGGAAACACAAAACCAATTCAAAATGCAATATATTAATAAAACAGAGCCTGTAGAAGCTGATTTAGTATAACAGATAGGGTGAAATGTGCTGAAATAGTATGCCCATGTGGGCTGGTGCTTTTACAGGACGCACAAAACCAATTCAAAATGCAATATATTAATAAAACAGAGCCTTTAGAAGCTGATTTAGTATAACAGATAGGGTCAAATGTGCTGAAATAGTATGCCCATGTGGGCTGGGTTTTTTACAGCATAAAAGAAAAATTAAAACTTATCGAGTTATAAGAAATGCTTGTGTGTAACAGATAGGGTTAAATATGCCACTGCCAAGATGGGATGCACAGTGGCCAGGAATATTTACAGCACAAAAAAAAGCAATTTAAAACTGATCTGGCAAATGAAGTGAAGTGAAAATAAAAAAAAGGTTTCCCTGTCATTTTCTCTGCTGTCCCTGCCTGGATCATTCCCGATTTTTCCCTATCTTTCCCTGGCTCTCCCTGGCACTGTATTGGTCTCTGTGGGTCTCCCTGACTCTCCCTGCCTGTCTGTAAGTCTCTCCCTGTCTGCAGCAACCTCCGTTCTGTCTGCAATGCAAGGCTGAAATGCGCCCAAGCAAGATGGCCGCCGTTTATGTAACACTGTGATGTCACCGGGCTTCCTGGCTGCTGATAGGCTGCATGTGACCTTCCCATGATAACTTGCCCCAGGGGATATGTCCAGACATGTGCATCAGAATCGAATTTTTCCTGAAATTCGGAACAAATTCGGGTTCGTCCAAATCGATTCGCTCATCTCTAGTAAATACCTATTAATGTAATCTAAGTGAAACTCCTTCTCTTTAATTTTTGGGTAGTAACCAGACTGGGAAAGGTGTGTCATGCCGCAGCTTTATGAGTCTTGATCCTGCTCTGCTGTAGTCAGAAATAGCTGCAGAACCCCTGTGGATTGCCATGCTCGCTTATGATGAGAACACCAAGGGACAGAGTGGCTGTTAAACCGCTTATTTGCATGGTCCAGCAGGAATGTAATTGAAAAAGGGGGAATTGTTGGAGCCCTGCTATGACTTCTACCCTGCCCTGCAGGAAATGGAGGCACATGGGACAGGCATCAGGTGAGCTGCCCTTTCACGTCATAGACAAAAATTGTGCACTTACAAAAAGTGACAGTGCAACCGAGCTGGCAGCTTGCTTGAAAATCATGCACTTTTGTTTTTAATTACTGTTGCCTGTTTTATAATTTGATTTTAACTTGACTGTTATAATTATTATTACAGCACCATCATTTTCCATGGCACTGGGTAAAACAACTAACACAATACATGAGAATTGTGAACCTTATTTCAGTGCACATATTTATATTTTGGGGCTGTAATATGTAAAGAATGGCGCTGCATGTCACAACACCCCATGTTAAATAATTGGCTTGGATTGGCACACTAGATATTGGCTGGCCTGTGTCAGCGCGTTTTGGACCCTTATGACGATTATAACAGCACCAGTGAGCGCCACTCTGTGTTGCCAATGTTTAGGCGCTAGGGATAGGGAAGGGCATTCCAGAACAATAGGGTGGTGCATGGAATGTCTTTTGACCTCTGTAGAGAAGTTCCATCACAAAGCTCATTTTAGGTCCATTTTAGTGGCTGAAAACTTACTTATCTATGAAAGCAGCCTATTAATATTTAACAATTGAGATTGTTTTCCTAAGTCAGGAAATGTCATTGTTGAGCAAAAGCCAATCACTAAAATCCCACATGGATAAAATTTGGAATTATGCCAACCTCTGCCCCAGATTCCATGATACCCAAATGCCAGGCAGCCAAGTAAACGCACTGATGGCAATTCTCCAGGGCTAATTTTTTGGTCTGTTTCCTGATCACAGATGGTGTATGCTCTGTTGGCCATCATGCGCATTGCCTTGCTCTGCATACTTTCCTTTGAAAGTTCCAAATTAAACCAACCTTCCGTGCTTGTTAACTAAATATTTAAACTGGATTCTTCCGTGGATGTGCCTTTGCCAGGGTAAAATAGTTAATTCGCTGTTACTATGCTGTACACGAACCTCCGAGGTTGAAGTGCTCATAGCTTGTCAGATGCAAGAAGCCAATCAGATGACATGTCAGAGCTCAGGGTGTTAAAGCTGTGCGGCAATAAGCTGTATGCACAGCAGCTCTGTTCAGCAAGCTGTGGAATTAGAAAAACAATGTGTACGGAGCAGCATGCAGCTGTACTTATCAAGCTGCAGTAATCAAGAAGCTAGAATTATAAGACAATTATGTAGCCACACTCGGCTGTAATCACGAAACTGCGAAGGTTGTACCGCAGTCTCTGAAATGGGAGACAATGTAGCCGGGATCATGCTGTTGTAGAAGACAAGCGCTCTCAATATCAGATCAAGGCAACCTGTGGCTTGCCTGCCAGAACAGAACTACAGGACCCAGCATGCCCTACCGGCCTCAGCTGGGAAGCCGATAATTATATGAGCCTGCATTGTGAGATGACGTGACAGACAGACGGTTTCGAAAAATGGCTAGCTGTGGGTAGTTAATAATGCGATAGTAATCAGTCTGTTAAATTAATGGATCAATAGAGCTAATATAGAGCACTTAGGCTTCAGAATGAGAGACATCCAAGGGACATTGCTTTGTGCAATGATAATTAGAGTCATTTCTAACAGAGTTAGATAACATTTTATTTTGAAAATTAATTGCCCATTGTTAGAATTCCGGAAAATTGGCACATTACAATCTCTCATTTCTTTTTTTTTTCCTTCGTAAAGAGGACCTATATCCTAAATACAGAACTCTTCCTCATGCAGACTTCTGACATGGAGTGGATGAGTACTATTTTTACAGTAAAACCAGGGTTAGCTGAGGCAGTAGTCCCAGTCTGGCCCATGCAGGAAAGGTAAAGAAGTCCCTTTGGGGGACGCCCTGGTTGGTGCTAACCGACCTGGGAACAACATGATCAGCCTTGTGCTTCCGAGGGCCAAAAGCCAGAAACACGTGTCCACAAGTAGGAGTGCATAGTAACATATTAGGGTTGATTCAGAGCTTTCTCGATATTTTTTTACATAAAAATGTCCATTCTCGTCCATTTTTCGCCCCTTGTCTGATTCAGCAGAGTCTTTTTGTCTGCAAGAATTTTTGTGTGAAATGTTTTAATGTTTGCGTTTTTTGTTTGCTTGCAAGACCTCCCCAAAAATGGTGAGGAAGGGGCTCTGAATCAACCCCATTGTTTTGTATGCTATTCTAGAACATCGACCCTGGTAGATCCAGAAGTGTACAGAGGTCGTTTGCATAAGCCTGCCTACTGCAAGGTATTCTGGGGCAAATTCCATTATCCTTGGTTTGTGTGCCTAATGCAAATACTTTCCATTTTAGGAAAGCACTGCATGAGCTGCCATTTTTAAGTTTAGGATGTGTACAGCCCCAGACCTCAACTATTACTGCTTGGATGAGACATGTGATACATGGTTACACCATCCTTTTTTCTATTGTATGAGCAACAGGCAATGCTAGACACCTCTATTCAATAGCAGGAGAGCATGGGTTATGCACGATCAGTACAAATTGTAGTATTGTCAAGAACATGGTGGCTGTGTGGGATTTTAAGTGTGCAAGGAGACAGGAAGCGAGGCAGGCCCAGTGTGTAGATTGTTCAGTGCATCCTTGCATCCTTTTTAGGTGTGCAACTACGTTGCATAAAGAAGGGGCATAGCTAGGAGGGAGCGGGGGGGGGCACTTGCCCTCGGAGAGGCAGGTCAGGGGGGCACCAAAAGGGGGCCTGAGCACAGGTGGGCGGTGCCATTTTCAATATTTGCCCCAGGTACCAGAAAGCCTAGCTACAGCTCTGGCATAGAGAGAAGGAATTTACACATGTCTTCAGGATGGCCAGTGTTGCAGATGTGCAAGAGCAGGATTGCTGACAGCCACATGGCTTTATTTGCGTCTCAAGTGGTGCTAATCAGAGTGGCTGCATTTCAATTACATATACTGTGAAAGGTGATGGAAGTGGGGTTGCTTACTACTGTGTCACAACCCTATAGAGTAGTTTTAAAGTGTCTTTTAGCCAGAGAAAAACAAAACGAAATGCCCACAGAACATCTATCTTGCTGATTCAACTCACACCTCTGATACCCTGTTGGCCAAAGTGATGGCTGACACTCCCTGCTGTGCGACTGCACTGAGAGGGAATGCCAACGGACACAGGGGTAGAGACCGAGATATGGAGAACTCTGGTCCCGGACCAAATGTCATAGCAGTGTTTGGATCCATTAGATGCACAACATCTGACTGACTTCAGAACCAATGTATTACCACTTTCCAGCAGGAAGTTATGTTCCATATTATTTTTTAGGAGTTTTTTTGGCTGATGATGGGGAGGATGCTGTAACCCCACCCAGAGGGGAGGAGTGAGTGTGACATTGTATTTGTTAATTTTGTCTGTAACTACTCACTTGTAACTTGTCTTCAGACCTGTATAGAAATCTGTTCATTGCTTTTATATATAGTTAGTCCAGTGTGCTCATAAAGCAATTGAATACATAACTTAATCTTGGGCTGCTCTTTTATCTTTGACCTCAAACCCATCGTGTTTTTTCGGTTATATGAAATGCTAATGGGACGGCTTCTGGACGATATCTCCTACTAATAGACCAGGGGAATAATTGGATTTGTATTAACAGAAACAAATTAAGTGATTTCAGTGACAGTGACGTCAGCTGGGGCCATGTGACATGAGGGCACTCCCAACGAGGTGGGGTGCTATGGCCTAGCATGCTCCCTCTATTAGTAAGATGGATGAGAACATGACCAGTCACTGTGACTGATGCAGGGTAAGGCTGTTGGTCCCCTGTGCCTGCTGGTGAGCAGTGGATGACTGTGGACACCGCATGAATCGATCTTGGTATGCAGTGATTTTTTTCAAACTGACATAGGGCAGAGGCACTGTAGTGGACAAAAGGCAAGTATGAAAATCTTTGAAGAGTGAAAATGTTTCTCTTTATGTTTTTGCGAAGGCATTGCGTCGGATTCTTTTTACTTTACAAGTGACTGAAAACCTAATACACAGTGGAAAATTCTTCAGAGCCCCGCTCCTTAACTTGGCCAGCCCCTGTGGTGTCTGCTGTCTGTGACCTCACTGGAATGATTAGGCTGAGACAGAAGGTTATGGCTAAGACTAGATGGATTGCTTTAGCCTGACAACCCTATATTTAGTGCTAAAGCCAATGCACAATAACTACCATATGTTTCTTTCTAAAGGGGGCCAAATATTTGGATTTCAGTGGGATTCAGGTTTGCATGACGCATCATCAGAATATTGCAAATTATTGGGCAGAACTTCCACAGAACAAAGGCAGATCTGGCTCATTATTACTAATAACCAGTGGTTCTCTCTTGCAAAGACTGTTTTCATGGAAGCTTGGTGTTCAGTGTTTGGACTTCTCTACAAAATCAAACAACAAAGGAAACAAGTTCCTTGGTATTTTGTCTTCAAAAAGATTACATTTCTAACTAGACACTGGCAGTCTGATTAGTCAAAGTGTCTCTAATGGAATTGCTTGTGTTCTGCCATCACCGCAGATGGAGCTTTACAGATGACATTGTCACTGAGATGTTCTTTATGCAGCCTGGGCCTGCTGTACCATTTCAGAAGAACAGTTGGCACTGAGGCTGGTATTACTCACACTGTCAACACAAGACTTTAGGATTAAGAGGCCTATCTGGGCAAAAAGTAAAAAAAACTAAACTTGGGCTCCAGCAAAATCAGTCCAAAGAAGCCCGTCAAGCTGGATCTGCAGTTTTCATCAGACTATCCACCACTGATAAAGAGCATCTTAGCATGGACAGTCAAATGGTCCTCACTAGGGATGAGCGAATCGGTTCTAACGAACCTGAATTCGCTCCGAATTTCAGGGAAAATTCGATTCAGCACGAACCCGAATTTTTAGTGGTTTGTGCTGACCGAATTTTCCTTGAAATAAAAAAAAAAAATGCCGGCATGGTGGGCGCGGGAAGACTGGCTGCACTGTCAGCGGGCGTAGGAAGTAGGCTTCTGCCGCCCGCTGACAGCGCACCTGGCCTCCCCGCTCCCACCAAGCCGTGAAATGGAAAAAAAAAATGCCGGCATGGTGGGCGCGGGAAGACTGGCTGCACTGTCAGCGGGCGTAGGAAGTAGGCTTCTGCCCCCCGCTGACAGCGCAGCCGGCCTCCCCGCTCCCACCATGCCGGCATTTTTTTATTTCAGCAAACACTTACCGGCATGGTGGGAGCGTGGAGGCTGGCTGCGCTGTCAGCTGTCAACAGAGGACACGTCATCAGAGGAAGCCGGCTTCCCCTTCTGCAATCAGTGACATAAGCTGCTTACACTAATTATGCCTGGAACACACTCACTATTACAGTGACGGAGTGGTCATGCTAGCAGCACTGTGGCTAGCACACAGGGAGGGAGATCTCACTGCCAGAGTAGGTAGCTGGTTTCTCTCTTGCCATTAGTGGTATTCTGAAATACTCTATGTTGCCTTAATAAGTAATGCTGTATGATCACATCTTTCTAGCAGTGTTTGTGTTTTTTCTTGCAGCCCCTTGAAATTAAACAATAGTACTGTGACCCTTGTTGTGTTGTGCACGACTGCCCTAGGGTGATTGTGCCTTGTGATCTGAACACCTCAAAGGCTGTCCATATTCAACACCATTTAATCAAAATGTTTTAATTATTTTTTTTTTTTATTCTTGTATTGTGCACCTTTGACACAGAATAGGGTAAAGTGTTGCCCATTTATTTCACTAAGGCGGTGAACTAGGTAGTGGGGGCATCTCAATGAGTATACCAGAGATAGAATCCAAACCCTTGGCCCCCGGTACTAAACTACTTCCGTGCTCCCTCATTTCAGACACCTGACTGTCCCCACATGAACACTGGTGACCTGCGGGGTCCGCTTGCCAGGTAGATACTCAGAAATGTGCAAACCTGCCCCAAGATCCTCACTTGTCATGTGCAATGCTGTGTGAGAATGCAAAAGTAGGTATCAGGAAGGGGTTCAGCTTCTAGCCGGTATGTGAAGCAGGGTTTTGCTCATTGGGAAGCTCCCTGTGTGGCCTAGTTCAAGGACCCTCTTGTCTTATTTGACTTTAATGCTCCTGGTGGGCAATTAAGTTTACAGAAGTCTTTTTTTAATTTTTCCACAGACATTCTCTTTAAAGTGGACCAACACCCTCCCGGATCGGCCCGGGAATTTATAAGATTTTATAAGATCCCTTTTCCAGGGGGCATCGAAAATTGGGATGGCCCGCTGTGTGAAACTCCCCAGGACGCCCAGGAACCTTACCTTGATCCCGATCCAACGGCGCATGCGCGGGCCGTGGCCGCATCTCGCTCTTCTCTCTAGCAGGGCGCGTGCCCACGCCGGCCATTTCTGAATGGCCAGCACAGGCGTGCTCCCTGTTAGAGGGAAGCGCGAGATGCGACCGCCAGCGTGCTCGGAGCTGCTGTGGTTGTACGTAGCTTGGACGCGCATACTACAGCTGCTCCAAGCCCGCTGACTGGACGAGCGGCCGCGCATGCACCGTAGGAGCGGGGTGAGGTGAGTTTTACGAGCAATCAGGGGGGTTTAACATAGGGGAAGTGGACCAAGCCCCAGGATAGTCAAAATCCTGGGTGTCGGTCCACTTTAATAGCAAAGCCTATGCCAGTCATTAGAGTCTACAGTAAGTCAATGCACAGCTTATCTGGAGATAAACACAAATATGATTTTGTTAAAATAAAAAAAACACCCTCTTCAGCATTAGCTCTTGCCATTAGTGGTATTCTGAAATACTCTATGTATGCTATTCTACTCAATGTTCACCGGTTCTGACCCTATATGTCTGTACATGTTCTGTAGCTACTTGTTAAGGCTTTTGCTTGACAGTAATGCAGTTTAATGCAGCATCATTAACATACATTCAAGCTTGATTAAGCTCTCTTTATAATGCATGAGCATAACATATACATAAGCTATATAAATACCAGTCATCTAAGGCAGTGGTTCTCAACCTTTTTACGCCCAGTACCCCCTTAGCGCCAAGGAATTAAAACCAAGTACCCCCAAGGAGGAGATCAATTACTAAAATAAGTAACTTATGGTCCTTGTAGAACTTTGCATGCATATGCAGGGGATGCAGTCGCCAAGGTTTCCATATGCGAGGAAGCCAGGAATGTGAGTGGTGTGGGGGCACACGAGGGGTTCACACAGTGGGGCTTCCCAATACGGGGCAATACCAGCAGCCAGTCCTGTAATCTTTTATATTTCAGGGTCATACCGCAAGGGTTTTGTTCCACTTTAAGGTTTAACTCATTGCAAAGTCTGTTTCAATGCAAACTTTTCTTTGAACTGAGTAAATCTTCTTTAATAATTAAACCAGTGATGATTTGATTTTCATATAGGTTTGATATCTGCAGAAGTTTATCCCACAGATGAGCATCTATAGAGCGCTTAGAGCGACCGCTAGTAGACACTCTAAGCGGGTATCGGGCGCTGTAACATAGCACCTCAGTCGCTCTAGTAACCTGGCCCGTATTGATGAATGTGATGTATGTTGGGCGCTCTAACACCAGTACAGAGCTGCAGCGAGCAATGTAGAGCCAGCTCAGTGCGACCGACTCTCAGCGCTCCACACCATACTTGATTGTGTGATTAAATTGTGTTTTTGAACACATATCCACCAGTAACAAAGCGAAAACACATGGAATGACATTGGTGTAACATTGTGACATTAATACTGTAATACCAGACCTGTAATGACAATCCTGCATTAAAAACAAAAAAAAAAATCTAAAAAGTTTTCAAAAATGACTCTTTCTAGGCCAGGAGAGGTGACACTATTATTTGAGAGAAAAAAAATAATAATAAAACACTGTTTAAACAAAAGAATATGTATGAGAGAGCGACAGGTAGCGACGGGTAATACCTAGCGCTCTGAAAGCTAGAGCGCCAGCGCTATAAGCTGAGCCACCTGTAATGATGAATCGAACGCTACATGGCGCTGTTAGAGTCGCTCACCAGATTCACTTTCATAAATGTGGTTTTGCCTACAGCGACCAGCGTTCACCACACGCTGCCTGCCGCTACAAATTACTACCTGGCGCTATCCCTTCATGAATAATCCCCATACTGTAATCTTTTATATTCCAGGGTCATACCGCAAGGGTTTTGTTCCGCTTTAAGGTTTAACTCATTGCAAAGTCTGTTTCAATGCAAACTTTTCTTTGAACTGAGTAAATCTTCTTTAATAATTAAACCAGTGATGATTTGATTTTCGTATAGGTTTGATATCTGCAGAAGATTACCGCACAGCAGCGGCAGCAGCAGAAGTGTGAAGAATCCAGATTACAAGTCGGCATAAGACATGGGCCAGATCTGTGTCTCATCACCGGTCATGCTCTGAATCGCCGGGACTCTGCCTCTGCAGAGATTTTCATGCCGCGGTCTCTCGCCTTTATAAAGAAATACTCAATACCTTTTAATATCTGGATAATTTACAATATGAGAACATTATCCAATAAAACGGTCATAATATCTCACGCAAATGAAATATCCCATAAAAGGCAGCACAGTGGATGATGCACTTTATTGCCTTTATTGCCTCTTTAATAACGCTAGTAATTCTAAATTAGGATCTGCACACAAAGCAAATATTAGTCTTACAGCATTTTGTACTGAGCAAACTAAAGAGCGACTCCACATAAAAGGCAACAAAGATAATGATGCGGATACAAGAGTAAATGGTCTTTCTCATGTGTGAGATGAATGTTGCCAAAATGTGTTTTTGTGATACTCTTTTTGAAGTTTATGACGTTTATAAAGTTTAGCATCTTGGGGCAGTTATGGCCTAGAGGAAATGGAATTGGGCTGGAAGGTGACAGGTTCGATTCTCAGCCATGGGACAAGACTGAAGTGCCCTTGAGCAAGACACCTAACCTCCAATTGCTCCCCAGACGCTGAGTTTAGGGCGGCCCCTTAGTGTGTTATTCACTTGTGTGTAATCACTAATGTGGAGGCTGATTCATTATTAACGCCAGGTATCGGCAGATGAGCGTCTGTATAGCGGCGCTTAGAGCGACCGCTAGTAGACGCTCTAAGCGGGTATCGGGCGCTGTAACATATCGCCTCAGTCGCTCTAGTAACCTGGCCCACATTGATGAATGTGATGTATGTTGGGCGCTCTAACACCAGTACAGCGAGCAATGTAGGGCCAGCTCAGTGCGACCGACTCTCAGCACTCCACACCATACTTGATTGTGTGATTAAATTGTGTTTTTGAACACATATCCACCAGTAACAAAGCAAAAACACATGGAATGACATTGTTGTAACATTGTGACATTGATACTGTAATGCCAGACCTGTAATGACAATTCTGCATTAAAAACAAAAAGAAAATCTAAAAAGTTTTCAAAAATGACTCTTTCTAGGCCAGGAGAGGTGACACAATTATTTGAGAGAAAAAAAATAATAATAAAACACTGTTTAAACAAAAGAATATGTATGAGAGAGCAACGGGTAATACCTGGCGTTCTGAAAGCTAGAGGGCCGGCGCTATAAACTGAGCCTCCTGTAATGATGAATCAAACGCTACATGGCGCTGTTAGAGTCGCTCACCAGATTCACTTTCATAAATGTGGTTTTGCCTACAGCGCCCAGCACACACCAGACGCTGCCTGCCGCTACAAATCACTACCTGGCGCTATCCCTTCATGAATAATCCCCACAGTGTTTGCACACAGTGGCTTGTCCACTGTGTGTAATTCACTTGTGTGAACAGAATATTTATTCACTGGTGTGTTCATGAAATGTGTTGTTCACAAGTGTACGGGTGGGAAAATGCGGAGGAAGAATTCCATGTGTGCATTAGCACCAAATGGCTACTATTTCTGGTAAGTTCTTTATGAAGTTTAGCCTCTTTCTGGTAGATATAGCGCCATTTTTTTAAGCACTGACATCACTTTCTTTATTGGCCAGCCTGTGCCTATTTGACCCAAATGTCGATTATAACATCGCCAGTGTGCGCCACTTTGTACCGCCGTGTGCTGCTAAGCGTGTTAATCAATTTTTGGCATGCTGAAAAGATTGATGCTGTATTTTTCCGGTGCTGGTTGGCATTACACTTACAGGATGTTGCTGCTTGGGGACAAAGGGGACCACTTTACAGTGCGTTTAGGCTGTATTTTAGTTGTTGCTGTCCAAATTACACATTGGTAAGCAAAAGAAACCATGAAAATGTTGGAGATACAATACTATGCAACAGCTTACAGCTTACAGCTTTGTGTGCTCACAGCTAAGAGGCTTATTTATTAATAGCGCCAGGTAGCGACAGTTGAGCGACTGTAGCGGTATTTTCACAGCGCCCGCTAGTAGTCGCTGTGCTTGGCCGTTGTTCGGTTGTTGATAGCGACTCAGTCGGTGTGCAGTAATGTTGAATACAAGGTGATGAGTCGCTATTTGACAGGTTTCGCGCTGTATGGGAGCGCATGATAGCGAATGGCCATAGCGACCGGCTCCCAGCATATTCATTAACAAATCACGCTCCAAAAATTCTCACGCTGTGAAATGCATGTTTAAACCCCAGAGCGCTGGCGGCGATGGGTTAAAAGTAGTTTTTTAACCCCCAAACAACCATATTTTGGGAAACCAAAAAAAACAAGTTTATAAAAACATTTTGGATTATGAATACATTAATATCAGACCTGTAATATCAATTCTGCACCAATTTTTTTTTAATTTTTTTCTTACCTTAAAAAAAATATCTAACATGGCAGAAGTGGTAACAGAAATTTTCACATTAAAAAAAAAAAAAATTATTAACAATTAATTATTAATATTTAAAGATTGTTCCATTGAAATGCATTGGAGAGCGCCAGGTAGCGAGAGGTCATATCTGGCGCTGTTCAAGGTCGCTCGCTGGCGCTGTCGGGTGAGGCTGGAATAATGATGAATGAGTCGCTATCTGGCGCTAGCTCAGTCGCTAAGCAGGATTGGCTTGATAAATGTGTGATTGTGGTGGGGAGCCGGCGTTCTCATGGCGGTGACCGTCATTACCGTTCGCTCACCAGTCGCTACCTGGCGCTATCCCTTGTTAAATAAGGGCCTTAGTATGCGATTTGCATCTATATTTGCTCGAGTGACCGCAGTTTACACTAGATGTCGCTGTAACTAATACTTATCTGTAGTCTCTCTGTGCATTTTTAAAATAAGTTGCATTTTCTGTACATTGAGGTGAACTTACTTACTGATTTCTTTTTCCTGCCTGTATTATTCATCATTTAAGCTGACCCTCTCATACTGCACTAATGTTCCAGTAAAGTCAGTTCCTGTTACTCCACAATGTTTAACTGGATTTGACTCCGCAGCACTCACACTCTGCAACAAAAAAATGATTATACAAGAAAAAAAAAAATGACATCTCAATCCAGCGTTTACATTATTGACAAGTCACAATGCAAGTTCTGTCCAAAAAAGTTTATGTAATATTAATTATAATTATGAAACAGTTAAATACAGTTCTGCCTGATACAGAAGGAAAAGACAATTGTTAGATCATTGTGTCGGGCTACATTTGGCAATGTCCTAAACTGTTTTACGTTGGCCGAGATATGTTTACCGTTTCACCTTATGATTTATAGCCTAAAATATTTGGACGTGACCATTGGCTCTGTGATGCCACTTTTCTTACTCTCCCCAGATGATGTAGAGCTTTAGACCACCAGCTTAACCTACTATTGGTGGTCTATGACAAAGGAATTGAAGAGTTGTGCCACTACACCTTGCTTCTGCTTTCAGGAGCAGCTGTGTTTTGACTGGAAGGGAGAGCACAGCCATGATGAGGTGAGAGGATCAATGACAGTTTATGCACTTTGCCCTTTATCTCTTTTAACCTACAGCACCGCTGTAAGCTGCAAACTGTATAGCGCTGGTGATAAATTAGACACATGTTGGCCGCTGTATTGGTGTTGACACCTTTTTTTTGTTAAATCTCACACTGAGTGGCGATGGGGCAATAATATTGGCGCTGAGTGGCAATAACAGGTGCTGACGCTTGATAAATCAGGTTCCTCATCACAAAATCCAAATTTTTTTGTAAGAGTGTAGGAGGGCTGCCAGTGGCTGTTATGTAAATGAAGCTTTTCAGGGATTTAAATACAGCGTCATGATGTAGTGGTGAAGTGGTGAATATCTAGGGATGAGCGAATCGATCCGGACGAACCCGAATTCGTTCCGAATTTCAGGAAAAATTTGATTCTGTACGAATCCGAATTTCCCCGCAATTCGATCGATCGATCGAAGTTTTCCTTTAAACTCCATTTATTTCAATTACAGCCATTGCAAAAATGGCGGATGGACATGTCCGGACATGTCCCCTGGGACAAGTTATCATGGGAAGGTCACATGCAGCCTATCAGCAGCCAGGAAGCCCGGTGACGTCACAGTGCTATATAAACGGCGGCCATCTTGCTTGTGCGCATTTCAGCCTTGCATTGCAGACAGAACAGAGGTTGCTGCAGACAGGGAGAGACTTACAGACAGGCAGGGAGAGTCAGGGAGACCCACAGAGACCCACACAGTGCCAGGGAGAGTCAGGGAAAGATAGGGAAAAATCAGGAAGGATCCAGGCAGGGACAGCAGAGAAAGTGACAGGGAAACTTTTTTTTTTTTTATTTTCACTTCACTTCATTTGCCCGATCAGTTTAAAATTGCTTTTTTTTGTGCTGTAAATATTCCTGGCCACTGTGCATCCCATCTTGGTAGTGGCATATTTAACCCTATCTGTTACACACAAGAATTTCCTATAACTCGATTAGTTTTAATTTTTTTTGTATGCTGTAAAAACTGTATACTATTTCAGCCACATTTGACCCTATCTGTTATACTAAATCAGCTTCTAAAGGCTCTGTTTTATTAATATATTGCATTTTGAATTGGTTTTGTGCGTCCTTTAAAAACACCAGGCCGCAGGGTATCCCAAACTGGCACATTTCACCCTAACTGTTATACTAAAGCAGCTTCTACAGGCTCTGTTTTATTAATATATTGCATTTTGAATTTTTTTTTGCGTCCTGTAAAAACACCAGGCCGCATGGGCATCCCAAACCAGCACATTTCACCCTATCTGTTATACTAAATCAGCTTCTAAAGGCTCTGTTTTATTAATATATTGCATTTTGAATTGGTTTTGTGCTTCCTGTAAAAACACCAGGCCACATGGGCATCCCAAACCAGCACATTTCACCCTATCTGTTATACTAAATCAGCTTCTAAAGGCTCTGTTTTATTAATATATTGCATTTTGAATTGGTTTTGTGCGTCCTGTAAAAACACCAGGCCGCATGGGCATCCCAAACCAGCACATTTCACCCTATCTGTTATACTAAATCAGCTTCTAAAGGCTCTGTTTTATTAATATATTGCATTTTGAATTGGTTTTGTGCTTCCTGTAAAAACACCAGGCCACATGGGCATCCCAAACCAGCACATTTTACCCTATCTGTTATACTAAATCAGCTTCTAAAGGCTCTGTTTTATTAATGTATTGCATTTTGAATTGGTTTTGTGCGTCCTGTAAAAACACCAGGCCGCATGGGCATCCCAAACCAGCACATTTCACCCTATCTGTTATACTAAAGCAGCTTCTAAAGGCTCTGTTTTATTAATATATTGCATTTTGAATTGGTTTTGTGCGTCCTTTAAAAACACCAGGCCGCAGGGTATCCCAAACCGGCACATTTCACCCTATCTGTTATACTAAAGCAGCTTCTACAGGCTCTGTATTATTAATATATCGCATTTTGAATTGGTTTTGTGCGTCCTGTAAAAACATCAGGCCGCAGGGCATCCCAAACCAGCACATTTCACCCTATCTGTTATACTAAATAAGCTTCTAAAGGCTCTGTTTTATTAATATATTGCATTTTGAATTGGTTTTGTGTGTCCTTTAAAAACACCAGGCCGCAGGGTATCCCAAACTGGCGCATTTTACCCTATCTGTTATACTAAAGCAGCTTCTACAGGCTATGTTTTATTAATATATTGCATGTTGAATTGTTTTTTTTGCGTCCTGTAAAAACACCTGGCCGCATGGGCATCCCAAACCAGCACATTTCACCCTATCTGTTATACTAAATCAGCTTCTAAAGGCTCTGTTTTATTAATATATTGCATTTTGAATTGGTTTTGTGCGTCCTGTAAAAACACCAGGCCGCATGGGCATCCCAAACCAGCACATTTCACCCTATCTGTTATACTAAATCAGCTTCTAAAGGCTCTGTTTTATTAATATATTGCATTTTGAATTGGTTTTGTGCGTCCTTTATAAACACCAGGCCGCAGGGTATCCCAAACTGGCACATTTCACCCTAACTGTTATACTAAAGCAGCTTCTACAGGCTCTGTTTTATTAATATATTGCATTTTGAATTTTTTTTTGCGTCCTGTAAAAACACCAGGCCGCATGGGCATCCCAAACCAGCACATTTCACCCTATCTGTTATACTAAATCAGCTTCTAAAGGCTCTGTTTTATTAATATATTGCATTTTGAATTGGTTTTGTGCGTCCTTTAACCCTTTAAATGCCAAGCACGTAACACCTACGTGCTGGCTTGGCTGGGCCTTAAGTGCCAAGCACGTAGGTGTTACGTGCTTGACTTTCCTCGCTTGTAGTTTAAAAAGTAAAAACAACAAATACTCACCTGACCCCTTGTTGGATCCGGCCGGGTCTCCTCTTTAATTTGGTGCCATCCGATCCCCCGTGGGGGGTCGGATGGCTCCAGGAGAGCCCCGGAATAGGCCGCCCCCCCCCCGCTTCTGCAGCAGCAGCTTCTAACTGTAAAAAAAAAAAAAAATAAAAATGACATTCACTTACCTGTGTGTGCGCTGGCTCCCGCTGTCCCTCCTCTTCACCTGGGGGGCCTCCGATCCCCCCCCAGGACTTACCGATCTTCAGGAGAGAGCCTGGGAGGCTCTCTCCTCTCTTCTGCACGATGGCGGCCGCCATCATGCCTCTAAGCCCCGCCCCCTTGGGGGCGGGGCTTATGAAGTCATCCCGGCCCCGATCTCAGGCTTCAGCCTTCTCAGCTTCTCAGATGCCGGTGATCGGCACAGGGGAAGGAGGTGACAGGAGATCCTCTGATCTCCTGCCTTCTCCTTCTCTGGATGCCGATCACCGGCATCTGTCAGCTGAGCGGCGAGGGACAAGAGCTTGCAATCGAAGGTAAGTACAGTAAAAAAAAATTTTTTTTTTTCTAATAAAATACTTTTTATTATTGTGTGGTGTTTTTTTTTCACATTAACCCTTTGTGAGCTGGTAAGGGGTCCATGAGACCCCTTATACCAGTTCACAAGGCTGGGGGGGTGGCAAGTCACCTGCCCTAGCGGGTGGCTTGCCATTAACCCCCGCACCCCCATTACCTGCCTCCCCAAAGGCCAGGGGGGGGCAGAAGAGCCCGGGCCCACATAGGCTATGTGGGCTCGTAGGCTGCAGGGTGGGGGGGCCACCAAAGCTGGCCCCCCCACTCTGTGCCTACAAGCCCCCATAGCTGGTCCCGGGCTGGTTACTTTGGGTAAGGGGGACCCCACGTCATTTTTTTTTTTGGATTTTGAAGGGTTTTTAACCCTTCAAAATCCAAAAAAAAATGGGGTCCCCCTCCCCGGGAAGGGGGACCCTATGTCATTTCTTTTTTTAATTAACCATTTGTCATCCAGCAGCTATAAAAGGCTTCTGGGCAGGAAAGGGTGTCTACCTATACATATGTGGTATCGCTGTAACCGGGAGAAATTGGGGTTTCTCACGCAATAAGATTTTATTGACAAACTTACATTTTTTATTACAAAAAAACTCTACAAATTGTAAAAAAATGTTTTTTTTTTGTTTTTTTTCACACATTTCACCCAAAAAAATTGAGAATACACCTAAAAAATACAAACAAGACATTTCATGTTAAAGCCCAGACTCTGTTGAAAAAAACAATATATAATTTTCCTGGGAAATCCCTGGAAATCCCTTCAAAAATGACAGTTGAATATGTGTAGCGCAAAATGGTGAAACATCGTCTGGCAACAGGGAGTGGCAAATGCTGCAGGTAGGCTGGCAGCGAAAGGGTTAAAAACACCAGGCCGCAGGGTATCCCAAACTGGCACATTTCACCCTAACTGTTATACTAAAGCAGCTTCTACAGGCTCTGTTTTATTAATATATTGCATTTTGAATTTTTTTTTGCGTCCTGTAAAAACACCAGGCCGCATGGGCATCCCAAACCAGCACATTTCACCCTATCTGTTATACTAAATCAGCTTCTAAAGGCTCTGTTTTATTAATATATTGCATTTTGAATTGGTTTTGTGCTTCCTGTAAAAACACCAGGCCACATGGGCATCCCAAACCAGCACATTTCACCCTATCTGTTATACTAAATCAGCTTCTAAAGGCTCTGTTTTATTAATATATTGCATTTTGAATTGGTTTTGTGCTTCCTGTAAAAACACCAGGCCACATGGGCATCCCAAACCAGCACATTTTACCCTATCTGTTATACTAAATCAGCTTCTAAAGGCTCTGTTTTATTAATGTATTGCATTTTGAATTGGTTTTGTGCGTCCTGTAAAAACACCAGGCCGCATGGGCATCCCAAACCAGCACATTTCACCCTATCTGTTATACTAAAGCAGCTTCTAAAGGCTCTGTTTTATTAATATATTGCATTTTGAATTGGTTTTGTGCGTCCTTTAAAAACACCAGGCCGCAGGGTATCCCAAACCGGCACATTTCACCCTATCTGTTATACTAAAGCAGCTTCTACAGGCTCTGTATTATTAATATATCGCATTTTGAATTGGTTTTGTGCGTCCTGTAAAAACATCAGGCCGCAGGGCATCCCAAACCAGCACATTTCACCCTATCTGTTATACTAAATAAGCTTCTAAAGGCTCTGTTTTATTAATATATTGCATTTTGAATTGGTTTTGTGTGTCCTTTAAAAACACCAGGCCGCAGGGTATCCCAAACTGGCGCATTTTACCCTATCTGTTATACTAAAGCAGCTTCTACAGGCTATGTTTTATTAATATATTGCATGTTGAATTGTTTTTTTTGCGTCCTGTAAAAACACCTGGCCGCATGGGCATCCCAAACCAGCACATTTCACCCTATCTGTTATACTAAATCAGCTTCTAAAGGCTCTGTTTTATTAATATATTGCATTTTGAATTGGTTCTGTGCGTCCTGTAAAAACACCAGGCCGCATGGGCATCCCAAACCAGCACATTTCACCCTATCTGTTATACTAAATCAGCTTCTAAAGGCTCTGTTTTATTAATATATTGCATTTTGAATTGGTTTTGTGCGTCCTTTATAAACACCAGGCCGCAGGGTATCCCAAACTGGCACATTTCACCCTAACTGTTATACTAAAGCAGCTTCTACAGGCTCTGTTTTATTAATATATTGCATTTTGAATTTTTTTTTGCGTCCTGTAAAAACACCAGGCCGCATGGGCATCCCAAACCAGCACATTTCACCCTATCTGTTATACTAAATCAGCTTCTAAAGGCTCTGTTTTATTAATATATTGCATTTTGAATTGGTTTTGTGCGTCCTTTAAAAACACCAGGCCGCAGGGTATCCCAAACTGGCGCATTTTACCCTATCTGTTATACTAAAGCAGCTTCTACAGGCTATGTTTTATTAATATATTGCATGTTGAATTGTTTTTTTTTGCGTCCTGTAAAAACACCTGGCCGCATGGGCATCCCAAACCAGCACATTTCACCCTATCTGTTATACTAAATCAGCTTCTAAAGGCTCTGTTTTATTAATATATTGCATTTTAAATTGGTTTTGTGCGTCCTGTAAAAACACCAGGCCACATGGGCATCCCAAACCAGCACATTTCACCCTATCTGTTATACTAAATCAGCTTCTAAAGGTTCTGTTTTATTAATATATTGCATTTTGAATTGGTTTTGTGCGTCCTTTAAAAACACCAGGCCGCAGGGTATCCCAAACTGGCACATTTCACCCTAACTGTTATACTAAAGCAGCTTCTACAGGCTCTGTTTTATTAATATATTGCATTTTGAATTTTTTTTGCGTCCTGTAAAAACACCAGGCCGCATGGGCATCCCAAACCAGCACATTTCACCCTATCTGTTATACTAAATCAGCTTCTAAAGGCTCTGTTTTATTAATATATTGCATTTTGAATTGGTTTTGTGCTTCCTGTAAAAACACCAGGCCACATGGGCATCCCAAACCAGCACATTTCACCCTATCTGTTATACTAAATCAGCTTCTAAAGGCTCTGTTTTATTAATATATTGCATTTTGAATTGGTTTTGTGCGTCCTGTAAAAACACCAGGCCGCATGGGCATCCCAAACCAGCACATTTCACCCTATCTGTTATACTAAATCAGCTTCTAAAGGCTCTGTTTTATTAATATATTGCATTTTGAATTGGTTTTGTGCTTCCTGTAAAAACACCAGGCCACATGGGCATCCCAAACCAGCACATTTCACCCTATCTGTTATACTAAATCAGCTTCTAGAGGCTTTGTTTTATTAATATATTGCATTTTGAATTGTTTTTTTGCGTCCTGTAAAAACACCAGGCCACAGGGTATCCCAAACCGGCACATTTCACCCTATCTGTTATACTAAATCAGCTTCTAAAGGCTCTGTTTTATTAATGTATTGCATTTTGAATTGGTTTTGTGCGTCCTGTAAAAACACCAGGCCGCATGGGCATCCCAAACCAGCACATTTCACCCTGTTATACTAAAGCAGCTTCTAAAGGCTTTGTTTTATTAATATATTGCATTTTGAATTGGTTTTGTGCGTCCTTTAAAAACACCAGGCCGCAGGATATCCCAAACCGGCACATTTCACCCTATCTGTTATACTAAAGCAGCTTCTACAGGCTCTGTATTATTAATATATCGCATTTTGAATTGGTTTTGTGCGTCCTGTAAAAACATCAGGCCGCAGGGCATCCCAAACCAGCACATTTCACCCTATCTGTTATAGTAAATAAGCTTCTAAAGGCTCTGTTTTATTAATATATTGCATTTTGAATAGGTTTTGTGTGTCCTTTAAAAACACCAGGCCGCAGGGTATCCCAAACTGGCGCATTTTACCCTATCTGTTATACTAAAGCAGCTTCTACAGGCTATGTTTTATTAATATATTGCATGTTGAATTGTTTTTTTTGCGTCCTGTAAAAACACCTGGCCGCATGGGCATCCCAAACCAGCACATTTCACCCTATCTGTTATACTAAATCAGCTTCTAAAGGCTCTGTTTTATTAATATATTGCATTTTGAATTGGTTTTGTGCATCCTGTAAAAACACCAGGCCGCAGGGTATCCCAAACCAGCACATTTCACCCTATCTGTTATACTAAATCAGCTTCTAGAGGCTCTGTTTTATTAATATATTGCATTTTGAATTGTTTTTTTGCGTCCTGTAAAAACACCAGGCCACAGGGTATCCCAAACCGGCACATTTCACCCTATCTGTTATACTAAATCAGCTTCTACAGGCTCTGTTTTATTAATATATTGCATTTTGAATTTTTTTTTTTTGCGTCTTGTAAAAACACCAGGCCACAGGGTATCCCATATTGACAATTTTCATAGTATCTGGTGCAGAGAAGCAGTATCTCACTTTTTTTAGCTTCTGCTTTTTAAAGTAATCACATTTTGTTAAGTGCCTATTGCACATTTCAAATACATAAAAATGTCAGGCAGACAAGTGCCAGGATATTCAAAGAGGAGTGGCAGATGCCAAGATTCAGCAGGCAGAGGTCGCAGCAGACTAGGGGTGAGTGGCAGCAGGAGTCGCGGTGAGAGACCTGATCTGCCAGTATCTGCTAGCGGTCGTGTCTCCGCCAGTAACGCATCTGCCGTGGTAGATTGGTTAAAACGGTCATCCACATCATCACAAGTTACATCTGACACCCCCAGTCTAGGGACGGTAGGTTCCTCTGACACAACCCTGAGTTGGCATGGCCTGAGAGCAGTCCCTGTCCTCCCATTGCCTCTGTCCTTCGCCTTTTCCCTCCCCCAGCGACGTATCCTATGCTTTGGGTTCAGCTCCACTCTTTAGTGAGGAGGACGATCAGATAGAGGACAGTCAGCAGCTACTGCCCAGCCAAGAAATGGAGGTGGCTTTCTTTGCTAGGCAGACAAATAGTGATGTGGAGAGTGGCGTGGGTGTTGTTGCGAGCGTTCCAGCTCCTGCACCAGACACTGTTGAGGAAACCGAGAACATCAGTGACGTGCAGCCACAACTTGGTGATGATGATGATGATGATGAAGCCGATCGCACTTGGGATCCGGGTGCAGAAGGGGCTTCATCCTCATCATCAGGAGAAGAGGGGCGCAGGTTGCACCGGAGTCAGCAGCTGAGGCAGCAAGGTGTTAGCAGCATGGTTGGCAGTCAGCATGGGGGCACAATTGTAAAGCCGGGAGCCAAACGGGGTCGGGGCCGGGGTAGAGCACCTGCTGCGCGGCAGGCTACCTTATCGGGAGTTAGTGGAGCAGGGGTTCCTGGAGTTGGCGAAAGTAGCAGTGAATCAGTGCGGGCTGTTGGTGGGAAAAGTAGCTACTCGGCAGTGTGGCAGTTTTTCCTCAAGCATCCGCAGGAGGGTAACATGGCCACATGCAAGATATGTAGGCAGAAGGTGAAGTGTGGCCAGGGCCCAAATGTTGGCACCATGTCCCTGTGTCAACATATGATGCGTCACCATAAAGCGGCCTGGGAGAACCGAGGCTCCGAAGAGGTGGTCCAGGCTGCTTCCTCACCAAGTGGCACGCCGCTCCTAATTTCTGCCAGCCAAGGCTCCAGCACCTCAGCCGAAGGCAGCTGTGCGTCATACCCATCCTCTGTCGCTCCAGATGCTCCTGCTCCTCCTCCTCCTCCAAGTCATGCATCCCGCCAGCAATCCATCAGCGAAACCATGTCCAAGAGACAGCAGTATGCGCCCACTCATCCTACGGCGCAGAAGCTGAATGTGCTCCTGTCCAAGTTGCTGGTGCTGCAGTCGCTCCCTTTTCAGGTGGTGAACTCTGCACATTTCAGAGAACTGATGGCTTGTGCCGAGCCGAGAAGGCAGTACCAGCACACTTTTGTTGAACAGAAGGTGGGCCAGTCCTTGAGCCTGTCGGTGTGTAGCAAAGTGCATGGCAGCGCCGACGTCTGGAGCTGTAACTACGGTCAGGGACAGTGCATGTCATTTACGGCCCACTGGGTGAATGTGGTCCCTTTGCAGCAGCAGCAACTTGGACAGGTCACGCCGCTTTGGCCTCCGCACTCCCTGGCCGTTGTGCCTGTGACACCGTGCGACTCGGCCTCCTCATCCTCCGCCATCTCCTCACCCTCCACTGTAGGCTTAAGTCTCAGTGTCCCTCCAGCCTAACATGTGTGCAGGGCATGGAGGTGTCACGCTGTGCTTCACCTGGTTTGTCTTGGCGAACAGAGTCACACAGGGGAGGAACTGCTTAAATTTATTCATCAAGAAATCCAAACATGGCTTACTCCAAGAAAACTGAAAATGGGAACCATGGTTACCGACAATGGGAAGAACATTTTTTCTGTGCTGCGACAAGGAAGGCTGACCCATGCGCCCTGCATGACTCACGTCTTCAATCTGGTTGAGAAGCGGTTTCTGAAGTCTTCCCCCCATCTGCCAGACATCCTAACAACTTCAAGGAAACTTTGCATGCACTTCAGCCACTCATACACCACCAAGCACAGCCTTCTTGAGCTACAGCGCCAGAACGGTAGCCTCCAACATAGTCTGATTTGCGATGTTTCCACCCGTTGGAATTCCACCTGCATACGTTGGACAGACTATACGAACAGAGAAAAGCCATCACGGATTTCTTGATGATCCAAGTGGATAGGGGGACTCCCCTGTGTAACTTCAATGTCAACCAGTGGCAGCTCATATGTGACACCTGCCATTTGCTCAGGCCCTGAGGAAGCCACTTTATTTGTGAGTCACCAGGATTACGGGATGAACAACGTGATTCCACTGCTTCATGTACTACAGCACATGTTGGAAACCATGGCTGGTCAGGGCACTGGAGACATGGCGTCTACATCTTACGGCCACATGAACCCCGTTGGAGCTGAACTGGAGTAGGAGGAGGAGGAAGAGGATCTAGAGGGTTGTGAGGAAGGCAAGACAGAGGACCCAGACACACCGCGGCAGTATGCAGTTGAGATGGAGACAGGTAGTCCCTCCGAGTCACTTGCGTAAATGGCAGGAAGCATGCTCACGTGCTTGCGTAGTGACCCCAGAATTGTTTCCATTTGTCAGCGGGATGACTTCTGGCTCTCCACCTTATTGGACCCTCGCTTCCAGCACAAAATGGGGACATTTTTTAAACCTGCCAAGAGGGAGGACAAACTGGCCTACTACAAAGACATTCTACGTAGTCAGTTGGACGATGCCTATCTGCGCCATGGTCCATACTCTCGCAGGTCTGACTCGGGGGGACCTCTGCGCTCACCTTCCACTGCCATGGCTGCTGGGGGGTTGGCAGGAGCAGCAGCAGCAACTCCATGAGCAGCAGCCTCAGTCTTCATTCGCTAATGAGTAGCTTTCTACACCCGCATAGTGAGTCTACTCATGAGCAGCAGGAAGACCTGGAGCAGGACCTCAACCAGCAGGTCATGTCATACCTTGACATGACCATGCCAACACACCTTGAGGCTCCGCTGGACTTCTGGGAAGCCAAACTTGACTTGTGGCCGCAGCTAGCTGAGTTTGCCCTGGAAAAGCTGTCCTGCCCAGCAAGTAGCGTGCCATCTGAGCGGGTGTTTAGTGCGGCGGGGGCCATAGTTACTGCGAGGAGAACTCGTCTGTCAACTAAAAACCTTTTGTGAAAATGAATCAGGGATGGATCAGCCAGGATTTCCACCCACCAATGGCTGATGCATGCAACTAGATTCAGCATGGTGCCACATTTTACACTTTCCAAATGGTGCAAAACTATTTATGTTTTTAGGCCAATTTTTGGGCTCCTGCTGATGCCAACTTCAGGGTGTACCTTTCAGCCAAATTTTGGCCTCCTGCTGCTGCTGCTGCCAACTGCAGTGTGTCTTTAGGTCAATTTTTGGGTTCCTGCTGCCAACTCTTTCAAGCTATGTTTGGGCTCTTGCTGCTGCTGCTTGCAACTCCAGGGTGTCATTCAGCCAATTTTTGGGCTCCTGCTACCAACTCCAGTGTCTCTTTCAAGCTATGTTTGGGCTCCTGCTGCTGCTGCTTGCAACTCCAGGGTGTCATTCAACCAATTTTTGGGCTCCTGCTGCCAACTCCAGTGTGTCTTTCAAGCTAGGTTTGGGCTGCTGCTGCTGCTGCTTGCAACTACAGGGTGTCATTCAGACAATTTTTGGGCTCCTGCTGCCAACTCCAGTGTCTTTTTCAAGCTATGTTTGGGCTCCTGCTGCTGCTGCTTGCAACTCCAGGGTGTCATTCAGCCAATGTTTGGGCTCCTGCTGCCAACTCCAGTGTCTCTTTCAGCCAATCTTTCAGCCAATGTTTGGGCTCCTGCTGCTGCTACTGCTTGCAACTCCAGGGTGTCATTCAGCCAATTTTTGGGCTCCTGCTGCCAACTCCAGTGTCTCTTTCAAGCTATGTTTGGGCTGCTGCTGCTGCTTGCAACTCCAGGGTGCCATTCAGACCATTTTTGGGCTCCTGCTGCCAACTCCAGTGTCTCTTTCAAGCTATGTTTGGGCTCCTGCTGCTGCTGCTTGCAACTCCAGGGTGTCATTCAGCCAATTTTTGGGCTCCTGCTGCCAACTCCAGTGTCTCATTCAAGCTATGTTTGGGCTCCTGCTGCTTGCAACTCCAGGGTGTTATTCAGCCAATTTTTGGGCTCCTGCTGCCAACTCCAGTGTGTCTTTCAAGCTAGGTTTGGGCTGCTGCTGTTGCTGCTGCTGCTTGCAACTTCAGGGTGTCATTCAGACAATTTTTGGGCTCCTGCTGCCAACTCCAGTGTCTCTTTCAAGCTACGTTTGGGCTGCTGCTGCTTGCAATTCCAGGGTGTCATTCAGCCAATGTTTGGGCTCCTGCTGCCAACTCCAATGTCTCTTTCAAGCTATGTTTGGGCTCCTGCTGCTGCTGCTGCTGCTTGCAACTCCAGGGTGTCATTCATCCAATTTTTGGGCTCCTGCTGCCAACTCCAGGATGTCTTTCAGCCAATATTTGGGCTCCTGCTGCTGCCAGCTCCAGGGTGTGTTTTTCAGGCAATATAGGTGCCCCTCATAGTGATGCCACCTCAACTCTCTGCAATTGTGCCGCTCTGCGATTCTAATAGCGATGCCTCTGATCTACATGTCATAATTATTTACAGTATTATTTCACGAACCCAGCATGCATCCTATGCGTGTTACGGCAAGGCAGAATGGTTTACTACCCTATTGAGGCTCTAGGAAGCTCAGAAATAGCCGTTTTTAATAGCGATTCGTTGCGAATAAATTCGGACCGAAGCAAATTTTTCCGGAAAATTCGGCGATTCAGCCGAATCGAATTTTTCAAAAGTTCGCTCATCTCTAGGTATATCACAAGAAATTGCAGTCTAGGACCAACCGAAATGCCCTCCTCCCCACCCACAGGGTGCTATTCTAGATTTTGGAATTTAAAATAACCAATGAATCTCACCCTTACCAGATAAATTCGTTGAAGTTGGACGTCCCTGTCAATGACCCCCCCCCCCCCCTCCCAAGTGCTTACTGTACCTACATCTGAGCATTTAAAAACAAATGAGATTACAAACAAATAAGATTAAACCATTTCAGCCAAATCTAGTTAGCATCAGTTGGGGCCATCACAGTGGAGTCCAGCAGAGGAAAGGGTGGAAGCATGCAGCTTGGCCACAGAGGACCTTCCTGGTGGGCCACTCTGCTTTGAAGGAGTTTTGGTGTAGCCCAATATAATACAGATTCATTTTCCTACGCCAAAAAACATTATATGTCTAAGGTGACATCTGGTTCCAGAGACCCAAAAGCACATCCTTAATTATGAAGACTTTTGAAGACTTCAAGAGGATTCTGATTTGGGTGATACAGAACTAGAATATTGCAAACTACAGTATTTGGAAGAACTGAACCAGGACATAACAAAGGCAGATTCTGCTCATCACTAATACAGATAAGCATGCTCCATGGAAGCTTTCGGAAATTGTAGTTTGCTTTACCAGTCCCAACCCCTATGTGCTCCCTTTACTCACTTTAAAGCGGACTTGCACCCTGAATATAAGCATATCATATATGTTTCCAACACCCTTACCTGCATCAACTGCATGTTAGGAACCTTTAAACATTCAAGATGGCGGCTCATGGAGCATCAGGCAGCCTGCAAACAGGACGTGTCTTCTGACTGTGTCGCTCTGCATTCTGGGATCGCTGTCCCGTCCCTGACCCCAGCTCTGCTCTGTCTGTGCAAAGCACAGCTATAACCTGCCCCCCTGAACTTTATCCCACTCTCCTCGCCTCAGTATTTGTGATGCTTATGAGTCAAGATGGCGGCGCCCGTATCCTAGAGTCCTGAACAGCGTTTCAGCCCACTGGGGGAAAGAATAATAATCAAGTGACTAAAAATTTAAAATATATACATTTTAGATGCTGGGGAATAGTTTGGGCTTTTCATTAAATCATGCTGAAGGTCCGGGTTAAGTGATCCAAAAAAAGTTAAACCTTACTCATCTTTTCTCCTTTACAGTTGATCAGTCCTAGTACTGCAGCATAAAACATACCATTTGTCAAGATCGCATCTTATGCCATGCAGATCCATTCACAGGCAGTCTCCAGGGGATCACTCATTGGGACTGGACATTTATTGCAATTAATGGGCATACCAAGGTCTACCCCCCCCCCCCCCCCAATTGCAATGAATGCAGAATTGCATGCTGCAATCACTGTGACTGACAGTGGGGAAGCGGCAATTTGTCCCGGAGACATGCAGTGAATGGAGCAGCTGAAGCACATCATTGACTGCCAAGGCCAATTTGGCCAATGTAATGGGATACAATTAATATGTGTATTTTCAGTAAACCCGTAAATACTCCCTTCCCTTTGCTGTCTGTGTTTTTCTTTTACTTGAGCACTGTTCCCTGCCCTACAATGCACCAACATTGCAGAACGTGTAAAATCTTTGATACTATTGTTTTCCTGTCTAGTGATGAGCCACATACACCCATATTCATCTCTGAAACTGTACAGTTTTTTTGCACACTCAAAGCCAAACTTCATTTAAGTCTATGGGCTTGGATTTGGCAGATTTTATTCCCCATTTTTTAATTGTCTTATTTCTTAAAAAACGGTCCTGGTGCAGAACTTTGCCAAGACGGGGGCTGTCATGGGGGGGGGGGGGGGGGGGGTTCATGCATCACTTTTCAGATGCCAGTTTAAAGAGGACCAAAACCCATAATGCCTGACCTGAAAGTCTGAAACACTCCAGGGCCAAGCCCCATCCTAGGGGCATTACTGAATTAGGATAGAGTAAAGGGGGTGGGAGTAGCTCCATCACTATTATTATTTATACAGAATTATTATTATTATTATTGTTCAGGGCCTGGGAACCAATTTACCGCCCAGTTTAACCCTCTTATTATCTAAGTATTAAGTACTAAACATGTCTATCTCTGTGGAAAGACAGAGATTTAGTTGCATATATCTGCAGATACAGATCTGCAATGAATGCAGAATTGCATGCTGCAATCACTGTGACTGACAGTGGGGAAGCGGCAATTTGTCCCGGAGACATGCAGTGAATGGAGCAGCTGAAGCACATCATTGACTGCCAAGGCCAATTTGGCCAATGTAATGGGATACAATTAATATGTGTATTTTCAGTAAACCCGTAAATACTCCCTTCCCTTTGCTGTCTGTGTTTTTCTTTTACTTGTGCACTGTTCCCTGCCCTACAATGCACCAACATTGCAGAACGTGTAAAATCTTTGATACTATTGTTTTCCTGTCTAGTGATGAGCCACATACACCCATATTCATCTCTGAAACTGTACAGTTTTTTTGCACACTCAAAGCCAAACTTCATTTAAGTCTATGGGCTTGGATTTGGCAGATTTTATTCCCCATTTTTTAATTGTCTTATTTCTTAAAAAACGGTCCTGGTGCAGAACTTTGCCAAGACGGGGGCTGTCATGGGGGGGGGGGGGGCATTACTGAATTAGGATAGAGTAAAGGGGGTGGGAGTAGCTCCATCACTATTATTATTTATACAGAATTATTATTATTATTATTATTGTTCAGGGCCTGAACCGCCCAGTTTAACCCTCTTATTATCTAAGTATTAAGTACTAAACATGTCTATCTCTGTGAAAAGACAGAGATTTAGTGGCATATATCTGCAGATACACGTGGAGGCCACACCGCCCCGACAAGGCACTCTGTGTTTAGTGTTTAGAGGCTGGCAGCTTCCCAGGTGTAGCTCTGGCTGCATTGCATGTCCCAACTTTGGGGACTCAATAAATAAAGAGTAAGGACCACACTAAACACAGAGTGCCTTGTCGGGGCGGTGTGGCTTCCACATGTATCTGCAGATATATGCAACCAAATCTCTGTCTTTCCACATAACTAGTCATGTTTGGTGCTTAATACTTAGATGATGAGAGGGTTAAACGGGGCGGTAAATTGGTTCCCAGGCCCTGAATAATAATAATTTTGTATAAATAATAGTGATGGAGCTACTCCCACCCCCTTTACCCTGATTTAGGATACCCAGCAGCATGGAACCCAATAGCTTCCCTGATTACATACATTAATCCTTGATCACAAGGTTCATGTCTGGGCCTTCAGTGGCATCCCTCTGCACAGCATTTGCTTATCACCAGACAGACGTGAATATCTGCCAGCCGGGCCATGCAGGGTAGAGGGTGTGGGGATGCTACAAGATGCAGCAGCTAAACAGAGTTCCTCGCAGAACTCCTGCTACTTTTGCCATGCTTGGTGTGCATGAGCATGAGCAGTACTGGGATGACATGGAATCGAGGATTAAGGTAAGTAAACAGGGAAGCTTAGGGATTTGGCTTGCAAGGGATGCCCATGTTTGGGGTTCAAAACATCTACATTAGAACAGAATGGAAAAACATATCAAGCAGTATACCTTTATTTTTCTGCTTAGTTGCCGGTTTGCACAGTGTTGCAGACACGTTTCCCTAATCATTAATTGCAGGACACAATAGTCTATTCAGTCTTCATTTGGAGAATCAGGATTGCTGCCCTCCTGGCCTAAAAAAATATCTCCCATACGAATGGCTTCTATTTATTTCTGTTTTGTCACATTTGTAGAGTTGCGCTTCACCAGGGGAAAGAGTAAAACTCCCTATAAACAAGTCGCAGGTGCCAAATGGATCTAAAGTAACCTTGGAGATGCCAAACGCTTCATTTATTAAACACTATGACACACCCGGCTGCAGCAGCTGTGTTTTGGGAGCCTCTCTGTTTGCAGAAGTCCCTTTGCGAGCTATTGATAGTGCTGAAAGCTTTTTACTACCAGGAGCCAGCGACTAAGTAATTGCAGCTGCTTTGCACCATAGAAAGGGCGTTATAAATAGCAGCTCATTATAGAAACCCCACTTGGAAGCTCTCATCTGTATAGTTACACCAACTTTTACCCCCCATCTATGTAAAGTCACACCCAGTTATTTTCCATCACCCTGCAGTTTGTAAAATTGCCACACTATGGAGGCATTAACTTTGTGATTTATGCAAAACTTTTGTAAAATGTGAACTAAATATCAATAAGTCCAGAATGTCAGTAGAAAACTACAGTACGCCATCATCTGTTCAATATCTTTTCCTGCTCCCTTCTTTAAGGAAAAGTTTACTGCAGGTAGTAGGTGCTGAATGCTCATTATTACCTATAGGAC
Source organism: Gastrophryne carolinensis (assembly GCA_027917425.1). NCBI lineage: Eukaryota > Metazoa > Chordata > Amphibia > Anura > Microhylidae > Gastrophryne > Gastrophryne carolinensis. Next base: position 576,529,697 of record CM051235.1, read on the forward strand.
AGCCAGTACTCAGGGGCGGAGAGGGGCCTATAATACTCCCATGATTTTACACACACACACACACACACACACACACACACACACACACACACACACACACAACTTACAATGTACTTCACAGCCAGTCAAAGTTTTTCAGCTGCAGAGACAGATCATGGGTAAGTGAAAATGGTGTCGTCATCTTCAAAACAGTGTAGGCCAGCTGGATTTCTTCCTATGTTCCCTATGGCCATTTGTAACACGTAAGGCTTTGGAAGACTTTGGAGGGAGGTAATATATAGTAAACTATGCTATATATACACTAACTAACTCTAAGGTTAGTCTAAAGATCCATAGGTTGCACATTCTCTCTTTGGTGTTCTGTAGGGTCCATTGCAAGTCTTATGATGCTTCTCACTATAACTACACTTCTCACACATAAAACTATTTACAATTATTATGGAGGCACCTGTCTTTTCATACTCCTACCTAATAACTAGTTATTTTAATCACAATACAATTTATCACATTTTGTACCCCATAAGACGACCCCCAGAATGTGTGGAGGGTGTTGGTGCATCTTATGGAACGAATTTACACTCACCTTACAGTACTTGCGCCACTGATTGTCCTTCTGCTTCTGATCGTCTTCCCGCAGGCATGGTTTAATGCCTAAGCAGGGTGATTAGGGGGAAGGAGGATTCTGCCACACTGCAGAATATTGGAGCACACAAGCATAGAAGGCAGCCAGATCTGCAGGACAATCTGTGGCATCAGCAGCAGTAGAGAAGATTAGTAAAAACCAGAGAATGGTTGGCAGCAGTGTAGAACACAGGGAGAAGTGGCAGAAGTTGTGCAGGCAGCAAGGACAGGAGGATCATTAATGGTACTGTAAGGAACTTACCTGCGGGCCGCCCCCACGACGCTGCTCCGGGCGTCCGGCGGCCACGTGGGGCGGCTGCCTCCCTCCCGTCTGTCCGTGCTGGGGCTCCGGCTTCCGCCTCCTCTCTTGAGGCGGCGGCTGGGGCTTCTGGCGGTGGCGGCGGCGCTGCTTCGGCTGGCGCGTCCTCCCCCTCCTTGGGGGGCGCGCCTGGCAGGGTCTTCCGTGCTCGCACGCGAGCACGTGTCAGTTATGTCCCCCGGCGGCGCTGCTCCCAGCGCATTCGCCAGGGGCAGGTTTGATTGGACCTATCGGTCCAGGAGGGGGTCCTGTGGGGATTAGGAACCCAGGGACTGGACAGCCTGGCTGGTCAGGGCGGTCCAGTCCCTGGGGGGCTCCTGCCAGAAGCAGGTTCATATGTTGCACCAATCACCAGTGTTGCACCAATCACACACACCCCTTCCCCCCTGCCCATTGGCAAGTTCCCCTTTAAAAGTGTTCTTGCCCTGACCATCAGTGCCCGTTATAGCCATTATTAGCTTGGGTGTGCTATTGGATTTGTGTTTAGCGTGTTCTGATCCGGCTCTGTCTTTGACCATTCCTGCCCGCTGCCCGCACCGACCATTTGCCTGTCTGACCTCGTCTCTGCCTTACCCTTTTGATACCGCGCTTTGGTGACCACCCGGCTTTTGACCCCTGCCTGTCTCGACCATTCTCCGTCTCAACCCCTTGGATACCGTGCCCAGTGACCACCCGGCTTCGACCCCTGCTCGTCTCGACCATTCTTGCCTACCCTGCTGGACTCGACGTTTCGGACTCAGCCCGCTTGAACTTCCAATTTGGGATACCCCGCTGTTCACCTATCTTCACCATAAGCCAGCAATCTTTGCGTCAGTAAGTCCTGGGGGCAACCGAGTCTGGAGAGGCATAACTCGTGTCTCCAGCAAGCGGGGGCTTGTCTATAGGCACAAGAGGCGGTGGAGATTGGGGATTGCTTGGCTTATGAAAGAGGGGTGTCCGGCGATCCCTGACAGGTACCAGAAGATTCAAAGGAGGCAGTGGAATATGTGATGAGGAACACAGCTGCAGTGGAGGAACTGGTGGTGGGGTACCAGAGACCAAATCACAATTGAGGTAAAGCATGATTTACGCACTTTGCCTGGGCTGCCATAGGGTTCAATAGCCTGTGCTGTATTTATCAGATCACAACGCAGAGATGTGAAGGAGACCAATTATTTCAGGAGGCAGTATTTATTTTTTAACATTGTTGGGTTAAAATTAATGCAGGTAGCCAGGTGTGAAATAGACCTAACTGTTGTTGGATGGGGGATTATTCATTTTATTTTGGGCAAGGAGTAGACAGCAAACAGTGCAATCGGACAGACTCCCTCACATCTCGCAAGATCGGTGCCAATCACCCAACATACTACGACAGATGCAGCCCTCTACTACACGCTACCCCAGAACGAAATGTGTCAAGAAAACTGCACAACTAATGGGACAACTTTAACCCATGAACCACATTAGAAAAAAAACCTTCTCACTTTACTAGTGCAAGAATACACAATCTCACCTACTTTTATTGTGCCGTAATTTTTGTTTGCACTACCTTGTTTTATATCCAACACCAGAATGTTAATATGCGTATGTAATAAACACATCAATCTCGGGTATTGATCCAGACAAGAAAAAATAGTCTGCATTGGCAGGGGAAACCATGCTGCAGGGCATCCCAAATAAGTATGCCCTCCTGAGCCACAGCCAAAAACATGGGGATAGTAAGGGGTAGAGGGCTGCAAAAAGTACTCCAAATAATAGCAAACAAAAAAATGAATTAAATAAAAACAGGGGGTGACATCAGGGTGATTGCCCTGCACAAAATAGAGTAGGTAAAGTACTCAAAATAATAACATAAAACAAGAAATAAATACATTAATCAAAAAAAAGTTATATATACTTTTTAAAAGGTGTCAGAGGGCTGGAAATTAGTGGTAACACCAGGACAATTGCCCTGCAAAAAATGAATTAGGGAAAGTATTCAAAATAATAACATAAAAAAATACATAAATAATTTAAACATAAATAATAATGATAATAATAATTGTAAAGAATATTATTTTTTTAACAGGTGTCAGGGGTCCAGGGGGAGGAGTTGGAGGTGGATGTGGCAGTGTAAGTTTAAGAGGATATGGATGTGGTGATGTAGGTGGAAGAAGCAGAGGAGGTAGCCAACACTAAAACCTGCTGCCATTTCCCTATGGCTGTGCTCAAATTGGTGGTGCAGGCACTGCACTGACTGGATGAGAAGGAAGCAGAGTGGGAGGTGGAGGCAACAGGAGCACCAAGTGATGTCCAGCAATCCTGGTGGAGGAAGAATATGCACCACCGCACTTCCTACCTCAGGCCCAGCCACCACTATTTTGACTGAGTGGGCAGTTAGAGAGGTGTAACGTCCCTGGTCATGCTTACTTGTTCACATATCAGTTGTGATGTAGACACAGGAACTGTTAGCATTTCACAGTTAGTGGCATCCCTCATTACAGCCAGTGAGTGGCATCCCTCATTACAGCCAGTGAGCGGCATTCCCCATTACAGCCAGTGAACAGCATCCCTCATTACAGCCAGTGAGCGGCATACCCCATTACAGCCAGTGAGCGGCATCCCTCATTACAGCCAGTGAGCGGCATCCCTCATTACAGCCAGTGAGCGGCATCCCTCATTACAGCCAGTGAGAAGCATCCCTCATTACAGCCAGTGAGCGGCATCCCATATTACAGCTAGTGAGCGGCATCCCCTATTACCCTGGCACCTTGTCTCACCAGAGGAAGGTGTAACAGGCTCAGATGAAACATGTCCTCTCCCTGCAGCACCAGCTCCATCACTACCAGCAGCAGCAGCACCACGGTCATGTCCTTGTCCCTTTTTTGCTGCTTTTTGCAGTGTACGACACAGTGTATAAGCAAATTGACCAAGGAAATGCAATAAAATTGGGTGCAAATCATATAGGATATTATAAGGCCCACTGATTACAATTCAATCAGGCGCAGATCAAAGGCCCAGTGAGTACAATTCAGATCAGATTGCCCACAGTTGTATTTAATTAGGTCAGATTGGCTACGAATTGAGTACAGATCATATGTTGTTTAAAATTTGCCCTAACACCTGCCTGTTCTCAAAGGGCAGTAAGGACAACAGGCAGATGTGCTTCTTCTATGTCCCTTCCTAGCTGTCCCTCACTGGTGCCGCTGACTCTCCCTACATAGGTGCCCTAAAAAGGACAGTTTTAGAAGTCCCTCAATCCAGCATCCTCCTTTCCCTTGCAATTTGTCCTGAAACTCCCTAGTTTTCCCTAAATGCAGCACCAGTATGTCCCTATCTACCTACACCACTGAAATGGAGAGATAGAAAGATAGAGAGATAGATTCGTTGGGTGCTCTCAAGGGGCCCAGTGCAAACCCTGTGCCCTCCAACAGAGTGTCAGATGACTGTCCAGTCAAAACCACCAACATGTCCTGAAAAAAGCCCAAATAAAGGAGGTGATAGAGAGCTGCCAAGGGCAATACATAGAGGAATGCAGATGAGAAATAAGCAACTGCCAGAAGCTCACTATCTACCAGTGGCTACAAAGAGGTTACACCCTGGCACCATAGAGAGGCTGCACCAACCCAAACACTGGCAGACCCTGAGCCTCTATAGACTGAGTGCCCACAGGCTGGAGATGTAAACAGGGCATCACAGGCAGACAAGCTGCAGAAGAGCCACTGGGACCACTTACTTTCAGTGACTCTCCATGCCGGATTTCACCTCCATAGATGATGAGAGGAAACTGCACATCCTGCTGGGGCAATAGGAGGTAGAGGAGCCCACCCTAGAAATAGCCGCCCAATATGTCTCCATCTGCCACCAGTTGAGATGAACATGAGACTTCATGGACTGTCATAACCCCTACACTGCCCCTATACCCCACCTCTCATCTGCCCTATTGTGCAATGTCTCCACCTGCCACAAAGTAAGAGGACAGTTAGAATCCATGGACTGTTATACCCATAAAATGCCCCATAAACCCACCCCAACCCTTTACTGTCCCCTGTATGTCTCCAACTCCCTACAACTGAGAAAAACACAAGACAATGGCCAATTATACCCCTAATCCTGCCCCTGTAACCCTACATTCACCCCTTTATTCCCCACATTAATCCCCCACCACCTCATCTGTTTCTATTTTGCTTTTGTGATGCTAAATGTTTTTTGAATTAGCAAATAAAGCTTATTTGAATAGATAGATAGATAGATAGATAGATAGATAGATAGATAGATAGATAGAGTTTTTGTTTCACCACATTATTAACAGCAGTCTGGCCTTACTTCTATCTAGCTGAAGGCTGGACTTTGAGAATGATTTCCTCAGGTGGGCCCACGTTACTCCCAGTCTGAAGCAGGTCTCACATATCATACTGTAGCTAACCTTACTCAGGTTTTATAAATATATGGTGGACGATCAAAGGCAAATATATCCTTTTGTACTTTAAGACCACAGGTGTAATGAAAAATTCAGACACAGCCTCGCTCTCCTGACTCCTGCTGGTTGTGGGCCATCATAAAGGGCTGTAGGCAATGTTTTTCACAAAAATTCCTCCTGTTTGAACTCTTCACCCTAGTGAGAGCTCCTAGTGTCTTCATCAATGATTTTCTTTCAAGATAGTGCTTCCCAGCCAGGTCCACTATGCTGCAGATAATAATAGACAACATATGTATCTATATTTGCATCATAAATTCAACAATTACATTCAGTCCAGTTTGCTAATGAGTTTTCAATAACTTGTATTCGTAAAAACCTGGTGGTAAAAGGAATCAACTTGTGGTAGGTGTAGGTTCGATTCCCGACTGGGACATGACTGAAGTGCACCTAACCCCTCAGATGCTTACCTGGCACTGTGGATAGGGCAGCCACAGCTTACGGCACATGTGCACTCACTGCCCCCTAGTGTGTTCACTGGTGAATTTCACTTGTGTGTTTGTGTGATTGTAGTTTGTCTCATTGCACAGATGGGTAAAATGCAGAGCATGAACTCCATTGTCTACAGATATGCACATCATTTTTAAAAACTGATTTACAGTCATATTTTGGTCCACCCAGTTAACAACACTCTTTCACCTAGGTTGTGAATGTGTAAGTGTGTAGACTGGGCAGACGCCAACGGCGGGAACACACGGTGACATGCCAGGGCCTGGGTTCAATGAAACCGGTGTTTCTTAACAAATTACAGGCAGTAACCATTGGGGGATTAGCAGGTGCTAGCACGATCACCCTCCCCCACCCCCAGCATTTGACCTGCCTACCCCAACCAGCTTAAAGTGCATTTATGCTAAAATGGAAGTTTATGTCACCTGGGTTCAATGGAACCAGCGTTTGTTAACAAATTACAGGCAGGAACCATTGGCGGATCAGCAGGTGCTAGGGCGATCACCTCCCTAGCCCCCCCCTCCCAGAGCATTGGATCTGCCTCCTCCAACCGGCTTAAAGTGCATCTATGTCACCTTCCATCCCCAGACTATTATTCCAAAACAGCCTGTGTCTCTTTTTTTTTACTAAAGCCTTTGCCCAATATTCATATTCAATTACTTGAATTGGATGGAGTTGGCCATATTGCCCCACCCCCAGCAATGACATATTTAGTTACAGTACAAACAGCTCAGCAATGTGAAGCACTTCAGTCTAACTGAACTAAATAGCATATGGCTGCCATTCACCATAAAACTACTTCCTGTTAGTCTTTTAATCAATATTGGTCAAAGGCTTTAGTGAAAAAGAAACACAGGCTGTTTTGCGGCACTGTGCTGGGTATGGAAGGTGCCTTGTAACCCCTCCCTTTTTTGGGGTCACACAGCTGCTATGGAAACCAAGCATGGGCCAACATTAGTCTACATTCCCCAAATTACCAATATAGGTATATTTCACTAAAAAAGAGAAAGTATATGACACAATATTGATTCAATTGGCAGATACAGTCTTCTGACAACTGTTATTATTTCTAATAAATAAGTGGATCAAATTATAAATGTGCCTTTTACTGCTTTAACTGTGCTAAACTGATAGGAACTCAGGGTTTTGCATGCTATAAAAATGTATATCTGGCACTCGATGGGGCTCACGCTACAAATAAAAGCAGTGCAGTCACATAATACATGGCTGGTGATGCATTTCGAGCCTCCTTCTAAAAGCGAAGGAACATAAAGTTCCAACATTTTGACATTTTTGACATGTTAAAATAAAACAAATACAATATAGCCATTTAAATTGTTTCCTCAAGGCACAGTTTTGCATCCCATTGAGAGGAAGTGCACATAGCGGGCGACTTCAGGCTTTAATATGAGAGAAAAGTCATAGCAGAAAATGCAATGATAAATTACATTTAGAGAGAACATCAATCAAGCAAACTCTCCTAATTGGCCTTCCTGTGATAATCACAAAACACTGGAAATTGTTTCCTCAATGTATAAAATAATTAATACGATAGAGATAGAGATATATGGGGACATCCAAACGTCTCAATAGGCTACTGATACAGAGGGTCATCCATGCCATGATGTCTATAATTAAATGATACTTATGATGCAAAGGAATGTTCTGAAAGCACGTACACAAAATCGAACATAAATGGAACATAAATGGAACAAAAACCAACATAGCTAACATTCCGTCATACCTACAGGCTTTCCATGTTAAAAATGGGGGCTCAGCCTAAAATTGTAAAGCTACATTTGCAAGAAAACTGGCAAAGACGATGGACCCGATGTCCTACTCCAGTCTGGCGCTTGCTGTAGCCATCTTCTTTGGGTCCTTCTGTTCTCTTCTCCAGCAATAACCCAGTGGAAGGACCTTGAAGAAAATGGCTACTGCAGGCACCAGACTGGAGGATGGAGGCTCGTGACAGAGATAGGGGACCAGTGGCAGTGAGTAGGGCCCTTCTGCTTCACAGCAATGCAGGGCATGTAAAATGTAATTGTCAAACCCAAGAGACACACATCTTCTTTGTGAGCCTACAACCCCCAATCTCTGCAGCTAGCATCACCTTTAGCCAAGCCCCCATTTGTCGGGACACTTTATATGCCTTGCTGGACATGGTTGCCCCCAGGACTTATTAGCTCAAGGGATGTAAGCTCACGGGGGTGAAGATGGATGAACCGAAGGTAAGACTGGGTGAACTCGGGTAGTGAGGTAGGAACAGTAACACAGTTCTGGGAACTCCGGGAGAAAACAGGCAAGGTCAAAGGTCACGCTGATGATCAAACTAAGAGATCAGAGAGCTTTGCGGCACCAGGGATGAGATGGGTTCGTGGTCATAATTCAGGGTGAGGTCGGTATAGGCAACAGTCAGAATAGTCAGGCCAGCAAGGTCGGCAACAGGTATCAACTCAGGAACTCAGGATTAGCACACCCAGCTAAACTCTATCACAGGCAGAAGGAGTCCCGGTCAGCTGCCCGAGTATGCCGTGGGACCAGGCTGGGGCTAAGTTCACTGTGACAGTAATATTTGCTCTTTACCTGTGGTGCCCATAGACTTTTAGGCTGTGTCCTGGTTGTGCTGTAGGGGAAATGTGGCCATGGATGTAAAAGGGCCCCTTTATTTTATGTTTTTTTTCTGTCTGACATGAAGTAGGGTGACGCAAACAGTAAGGTGGGAAAGGCACCTAAAAGTGCAAGACCTAGGGGTCAGTGGCAAGTCCTGAGTATGGATGGAGGGGCAACTGTAGATATAGTTTTTTGGATTTATTGGGGAAATTGAGGTTTTCTGGTTAGAAAATACAGTTTGTGACTGAATTGAAAACTGTCTGAAGAATCATGTGCAGAGAGTTGTGGTTAGTGATACCCACTCTGAATGATTGAAAGCAGTGTGCCCCAGGGTTCAGTGTTGGGTCACCTTTTACTCAACTTGTGTGTAAATGACATAGAAGATGGCATTTTTTGGCACTGTCTCTATTTTTGTAGATGACATCAAGATATATAGCACAGTGCAGTCTATTGAAGATGTTTACAAGCTTCATGCTGACTTATACAGCATGAAGTGTGAAGTAATGCACTTGGGTTGTAATACTCTGAGGGCCACATATATCCTTGGGGGAGTAAAACTGGGAGAAACACTTGCTGGGAAGGATCTTGGGATACCGATAGACCACAGGCTAAATAACAGCATGCAATGCCAAGCAGCTGCTTCTAAGGTGACCAAGATATTTTCATACATTAAAAGAGGCCTGGAATCACAGGACAGAGATGTAATAATGCCTCTTTACAAGGCACTGGTGCACCCTCACCTGGAATGTGCCCTTAGGTTCTGGGCTCTAGTTTATAGATAGGACGACCCTGATTTTGAAAAGAGGGTGCAGAGGAGAGCCACCAAACTGATAAGATGAATGAAGGATCTTAGTTATAAAGAAGGATTATGAGAAATAAATCTATTTAATCTTGAGAGGAGACGTGTAAGAGGGGACACAATTCACTGGTATAAATATATAAATGGCCAATACAAAATATATGGGGATAGACTATTTCAGGTAAAATTCTCTCTAAAGACAAGGGGGCACTCCATCAGTCTGGAACAAAAACAAAAGATCCAATTTTCTGAGCCAACATTCATTTTTTACCATAAGAACTATAAATCTATGCAATAGCCACCCATAGAAGCTTGTTACAGCATCAATAGCTCACAGCTTCAAAAAAGGATTAGATGTTTTTTTTTTAGCAGAAAACAACATTAACAGTTACTATTAGCTGTTTTCAGTAAAAAAATAAAAATAACTTTTCCAATTCCATGGAAACTCTGGCATGATAAAAATATGTTTTTTTTTACTATATTAATTGTATGCTTTGCATTGGTGGAAGCTTAGATAGGTTGGGCATTGGGAACATGCTTAAGGGGGTTATTTAAGAAGGGATAGCGCCAGGAAGTGCCTCGTAGCGGCAGGCAGCGTCTGGTGAACACCGGGAGCTGTAGGCAAAACCACATTGATGAAAGCGAATCTGGTGAGCGACTCTAACAGCGTCATGTAGCGTCCGATGTATTATTACAGGTGGCTCAGCGTATAGCGCCGGCACTCTAGCTTCCAGAGCGCCAGGTCTTAGCTTTCGCTCACCGTCGCTCTCCTATACATTTCAATGGCCGTTCATTTGCTTGTGTTTAAATAGCGTGTTTGACATTTTGAATATTTTTTTTGCTCAAATTATTGTGTGACCTCTCCTGGCCGCAAGCAAACACTTTTATAAACTTTTTTGACTTTTTATATTTTTATGCAGAATGTTCATCACAGGTCTGGCACTAAAGTGTTAATGTCACAGTGTTCCAACAATGTCATTCCATGTGTTTTCGCTTTGTTACTGGTGGTTATGTGTTCAAAAACACAAAAAAGACTTTAATCACACAGCGTCTGGTGCTCTATGCTATAGCGACCAGATTTAGATTGCCGACGCTGTGTGTGTCCTTTTTAGATAAGTATGGTGTGGAGCGCCAAGAGTCGGTCGCACTGAGCTGGCGTTACCTTTCACTCCCTGCAATGCTGTACTGGTGCCCAACATACATCACATTCATGAATGTGGGCCAGGTTACTACAGCGACTGAGGAGCTATGTTACAGCGCCCGATACATGTTTACAGCGCCTACTAGCGGTCGCTCTAAGCACCGCTATACAGGCGCTCATCTGCCGATACCTGGCGTTAGTAATGAATCAGCCTCCACGATTTGGGACAAGGGAGGGCTGTAAATACGGGTCCCATATATTTGGAACCCGTGAGGCAATCAGCATGTGTATCTGTAGCATGTGGAGATTGTTACATATGAATGTATTAAAGGGGTGGTGTGGTGGAAGGAAATACAAATGTATCACTCTAAAGGAGTCTGCGGAGACAGTGGGTATCCTGATCTACCTGACCTGTTCTAGAACGTCATTAGGCTATTTAAAATTTGTTGTGGTCCGCAACCAGTTTCCAACCAACTAAGTGGCCTCCGCTCTTCAAAAGGTTTAGCACCACTGTAGTAATCTAACCACTTCTTTGTGTAGGTCATACGCTGATCATCAGCAACTCACCAGATCTTTAAATCGCATCCCGTTCCGGCCATGGGCGTGGCCATGTGCCCTCCATTCATTGCAATTCGAGGGTGTGCCAAGGCACGACATGTCAGTTTCATTGTAGTGGATGGAAAGGGCATGGCTAGCCCTGAATGGAGTTTGGACCTGGCCAGATCAGGATGTGATTCATCCATGTTCGTTGCTAATCATCGGAGTCAGACTAAACAGCTGCGGGCAACAAAAGGTGAGTACTCTTTTGTTCTTTAATTTGGGAGGGCAATCCCTCATTAATTATTTTTTGTAATAAATAGGGATGAGCGAATCGGTTCTAACAAACCTGAATTCGCTCCGAATTTCAGGGAAAATTCGATTCAGCACGAACCCGAATTTTTTGTGGTTCGTGCTGACCGAATTTTCCCTGAAATAAAAAAAACAAAAATGCCGGCATGGTGGGAGCGGGGAGACCGGCTGCGCTGTCAGCGGGCGGCGGAAGCCGGCTTCCGCCGCCCGCTGACAGCGCAGCCGGCCTCCCCGCTCCCACCAAGCCCTGAAATGGAAAAAAAAAAATGGTGGCATGGTGGGAGCGGGGAGGCCGGCTGCGCTGTCAGCGATTCGTAAAAGTTCAATTTGGACAAACCCGAATTTCTTTGAGAAATTCGGCGAATCGCCCGAATCGAATTTTTGAGAAGTTCGCTCATCTCTAGTAATAAACATTGCGTTCAGTTGCAATTAATTTATTGATTGGTTAATGAGATTAGTTAACTGCTTAAATATTAAGATTACTTGTATTAATCATTTAATAATACCATATATATTTCTACCTAAAATGGACCAATCAATTTTTAATCTAGCCCCCAGTGCTGGACCTATCCCACAGTATACCAGTTTGGGATGCTCCACTATGCCATACCCTGCAGGTCGCCCACAAAATTCACCCTCCTGGCAGTCCCACGACACATTATCTTGTGGATGAGAAGCCACACAAATAAAGGGCACCTAAACCAATAGAAGATATGCTCCTTTTGGTCCCTATTCATACAGAGCTCCATAATGAAATACACCTTTTAAATTTTGGGTTCACAGTAGGTGTACTGTTGCTTGCACATTATGCAATGTTGATTAAAGGTACCGTAACCATTAGTAAAAAAGGTTATTCATTTTTTTCTCCGCTGTAGAAGCATCCCGGTCAGTGCAGTGCTCAGAAACCTCACAGTTTCTGAGATTGGGTCTCCCGGTGTCCACGCGCCCCCACTGCCATTCCCCTCAGACTCTGTGAATGTTGCAGGCACTGCCGTGGCATGCCCCCTCCGTTTCAGTAAATATAGTTGGGCAGGCATACGCACCATTTATGGGAGAAGCCATGACAAACAGCAAGCTTTGGTAAGGCCCCCAAGAAATTCTGGGGTAACTTTAAGTAACAGTACTTTAAATATTCAAGAAAGTTTCGCTTTAAAAATTGTTTGTTCTAGAAACGCTTATTTTCACATTATTTGCTTGAATAATTTTCCACATACAAACACGTCTCATACGTCTAACCCGCTGGCAATGCTGAAATTACCTTTTAGAACTTTTTACCTTGTGCGGAAAGTCCCCGGTGAGAATCCACATTTGGTCCCCATCCAATGGTACGCCCACTGTACAAATTCCTCTCTCCCCTCTATAATTGTTCCAACTATTGCCAAAATGATTTTGTCTTTGCCTGTGTTTTTCTGTGCTTGTTACTGAACTGTTTGAACAAATTAATTTCAAGTCCAATAAAACGAATGTACGGAAATATGCTTCTCTGAAATGATGTGTTCAAATAAGAGAATGCAAAGCCTTTGTTCACCTCGTGCAATTTCAGAGCATAATAAATAAAAGAGCTGTAACGCATTTTATTCCGCTCTTCTGTGGAAGTGCAGGCTCATTTTCTCTTTGCATCTTGTTATGGTTTTAAAGATGAAAGTTATTCTATTGGGAATATATTGCCTCACTAGGCTATAGGGTACCATTCAAAATCTGACTATAGTCTGGTCCCAGCAGATAACAGTTCACATGCCAATGTCCAAAGCTGTGTTACAAATGTTCTTTACAGGAGAACTTGACATTGTTTCATAGAACCCATAATGAGAGGCACTTCAATGAATTCCCTTTGCTTTTGTCATCAAGGGGATGACTACATTTATGGATATACATAAATGGGAAGAAGGTCCAATTAACATATGTTACTACTGTGCTTTAAAGTAGATCTATCTCCAACATAATAAAAAAATCAATATAAAACATGCTGGATATCAGGAGAGGGTCATTTAAATGTGTAGAGTATGTAAGAAATTTTCACCAAACTTGTATTCTTCCACTGGAATGATGAAAAAACAGGGGTGACAGGTTTTGGAATATATCATGTGTGTGTCCTCTGTTACAGCTCCCCACCCCCAACCAATGAGGAAGGGGAGGAGGCAAGACCAGGCCACAACAGGGGAGGGTCGCAAGCTGCAGAGACAGCTCCCAGCCAGCAAGCCGGCAAGCGCACACAGCACTCTGCCTGCTATAGAAGATGATGGGGGGGCTCTGTCACAGTCTGCAATGGAAGATGATGGGGGTTCTGTCATGTTCTGCTATGGGATGATAGGGGGTCTCTTTCACATTCTGATATGGGATGATGGGGGGGGCTCTGTCACAGTCTGCAATGGAAGATGATGGGGGTGCTGTCACAGGCTGCTGTGGAATGATGGGGGCTCTGTCACAAGCTGCTATAGGATGATGGGGGATTCTTTCACAGTCTGCTATGGAAGAGAGTGGGGGAGGCTCTGTCACAGTCTACTATAGAAGATGATTCACAGTTTGCTATGGAATATGATGAGGGGCTCTGTCACAGTTTGCTATGGAAGATAATGGGGGGGCTCTGTCACAGTCTGATATGGAATATGATGAGGGGCTCTGTCACAGTCTGCTGTGGAAGATAATGGGGGGCTCTGTCACAGTTTGATATGGAATATGATGAGGGGCTCTGTCACAGTCTGCTGTGGAAGATAATGGGGGGGCTCTGTCACTGTCTGATATGGAATATGATGAGGGGCTCTGTCACAGTCTGCTGTGGAAGATAATGGGGGGCTCTGTCACAGTCTGATATGGAATATGATAAGGGGCTCTGTCACAGTCTGCTATGAAAGATGATGGGGGATTTTCACAGTTTGCTAGGGGATCATGGGGGCCCCTGTCACAGTCTGCTATGGGGTGATGAGGGATTCTGTCACATAGCGAGTAATAGGGTAATAAGGAGGTTCTTATTATTTTTTGAATAAAGGGTACATATTAGTAATGTCCCTACCTGATTTTGTGCAGGGCAATGACCCTAGTGTTTCACCCAATTTGCCCTCTGACACCTGTAAAAAAGTAATATTTTTTTAAATGTATTTGTAATTTATTTAAATTTTCATGTATTTTCTTTTCTTTTCTGTGATTATCTGAAGTACTTTCCCTACCCTGTTTTCCTATTTTGTGTCCTGGTGCCCCCCCCCATTTGCAGCCCTCTAGCCCTTACTACCCTTATTTTACAGCCATTGTTGGGCCCCCAAGTTCTAGTCCTCATTGATTTTAATGAGGTTCTGGATCGGGTTTCGAGTCAAGTCCGGGTCCTTGAATTAAACTTTGTAGGCAAGTTCGGTGGAACTTGAACTGCTGTAACTTCTACAGGTTTGCTCATCACTATTCAAGACCAATATAATTAGTGTTTTCTTTTTTTACTCTGCACCCTCCTTTCACCCCTTTGGCTACCAACAAAAAGAAATTCCTCGTATGTATGTTCATACAGTATATACTTGGTGGAAAATAAACTGATTCTTTTTCCATATTCCTCTCCCTGGGAGTAGAAAAATAATTAGCAATTTTTGCTTAACTGACGCATTGTACACCCTGTTCTGGGTGTTCTGTTCCTGGGCTCCTAGGTCATCTGATTGTGGCCCATTGAGTGAGCATTTCAGACTGTACATAATTAAAGAGCAAGATTTTAACAACAGCAGAGTCATGATGCAATCCAGCAATCTCAAACCCCCTTCCATTCAGAAGGAAGGACACTAAAAATAATGGTGTGCATTGCAGGATTGCAAGGAGAAGATAGCTGCTCTCTAAAAAGAACATTTCTGCCCACCTGCAGTCCACAAAAGATTATCTGGACAAGCGAGGAGGCTACTGGAACAATAGGGTTGATTCAGAGCCTCTTTTTTTTTGTGAAAATTTCTGTTCTTGTCCAATTTTCCACCTCGTCTGATTCAGGGGGGCCTTTTCTCAGCAAGAATTTTTGTGTGAAATGTTTTCATTTTTCTGTGATTTTTTGTTTGGTAGCAAGACCTCCAAAACAAACATTGAGAAAGGGCTTTGAATCAACCTCAATGTTTTGTAGATAGATCAAAATAAAGCTTAAATTACCAGTTTTCATGCATCTGGGTCAGGATGGCTTGACAAACTTTCATGGGAAAATGAATTCTGAATTGTATCAGCAAAGTCTTGGTCACAGTCCTGGGTTGCCATTGATGTTATTGACTTTTAGAGTTATAGACCACCAGTCAACCCCTATTATTGGTGGTCTACTGCTAGGGGAAGCAGGGGGGAGTACCAGAAGTTAATGACAAGTTTCTGCCTCTAGATACTGTTGCACATGGACCAGTCACAATATGAGCACAGTAACATTTGCAATGTGTTAGTAACTGCTGCACAACTTGACACTGGATCAGCAGAGACAAATTTAAATTATGTAAACAATACATAATGCCAAGACAACATAAATATACCGGACAGAAAAATGACCATCCCAAAATATAACAACATTTTTTTTATTAAAGTGGACCAAAACCCATGATTTTTGTCCTCGCCCCTGGGATGCCCCACTGTGTGAAACCCCTCAGGTTGCCAAGTAAAACTCAGCGTTCCCCAGTCTTACTGCGTATTTACTGACATGCTGCCAATCATAGATTCCACGGCCGTTTGACATGGGTTTTGGTATTGTATTTACTGACATGCTGCCAATCATAGATTCCACGGCCGTTTGACATGGGTTTTGGTCCCTATTGGTTACCCTGTGCATAAACAGGTGGACATTCTAATGCCTGGCATATGGTGACAACTGCACAAGAGGTTGCACATGCGGGGTTTATACATGGAAAGGTAAGTCAGCCTAAATTGTGGATTCCCACATAGAAAAATGAGTAATATGTGGATGTGGTTCTTAAAAGGCACAGAGAAATGCAACTTTTTTCTCAAGCCAAATTCTTCACAAATGCGCGATTTCCCACGGTGCATGCCCTTGATGTATTTCACATGTGCCCTCCACCAGATCAATTTTACTCTTACCAGACTATTGGTAGATAAAGGCTCATCTCACAAATCTCCAACCAATATGTCCGCGCCAAAATGACTTCAGAAAGCATACAGCTGATATTTCAAATCAAGTTGAAGAGTGGTGTGAGGTGCCCGATGCTTGTGCCTAACGCGTTTCGTTTCTCAGGACAACTTTATCAAAGGCTCGCATATGTGGATGCCCCCAGTTAAAGATACATAATTATGTTCACTGTAAATCACACTCTGGGGGGCCCTCACATCCCCCCATAAATGTATATACAGAGCTAAATAAGAGCTAAGAAGAGCTAAGTGAAATAACTAAAAATCCAGCTGCCTTGATCTATTACTAACAGATAAATGCATGCATTTAATAGACAATGCTACTGTATGTGGTGAAATTCAATATTCAAGCATAATTTTACACTTCAGCCCCATCTGTCACTCTTCAAAAATATAAACCTGCACTTTTATATAAATATGAAAATTAAATTCAACAAAGGGTCAGCACAGGGGCCAGTGTATTGGAAAATTTGGGCCATTTTTCAGTTTACCACTTGTAAAGTTGTTTTTGCTTGCGCTTGCAAATTTTTGAACAGCTATTTCAAGTGTATTCAAGTACACTAATTGAATTGACCAGCCATTTTGAATTACTCCTACTCCGCATGTGAACATTTTCAATAACTACAGCTAAACATCTCTGGTAATTGTTGATTAGTCCTTCACATCAGCTTGGAGGATTTTCGCTTCATTGTTTCTTACCAAAGAGCTTTATGAGGGGCAGGGAGGAGAAAGTGTTACAAAATGCTTGGACTTCCTCTTTAACCCTTTAAGTCCCAGCAATGTAAAATTTAGGTGGCTGCATCTCCAACTCTTTAGTGCCAGCTCTGTATATTTTACATGGCTGGCATTTTCCTCTGTTTAGAGCCCAAATAATAAAACCTCTGTCCAGGTTCCATTGCAAGTCTGGCAAGTCACATGCCAACAAGTGGGTGACTTGTCAAACCCCACCTCGCTCAGCCCTTGTGGGCTGGTGCCAAGGTAGGTTTATGCTGGAGAGGGAGAGCCTAACCCTTGATAGGTGTCACACATTAACTGAAAGGTGCGAACGGTAATAGTATTTAATTTGAAAATCTCTTAAAGTGCTCTTCTGGTGTGTCTCCTGGCCCATGTCTACCGATACATATAGTATCATTGTAACTGAGAGGAATGTGGCTTTTACAAGCAATAAGGTTTTTCTTTAAAAAAAACGACATTTTCTATTAAAAAGAAACACTACAATTCCCCACACATTTCACCCCAAAAAGTTTAGAAAGCACTGAAAAAATTACAAAGAAGACATGTTATGTAAAAGTCCAAGCTCAAAAAAAAAGCTTAAAAAATCACAGTTAAGCATATATGGCTTGATGCAGAGCCTCCCCGTTCAGTTCTCCCGTGCGTTTTCCCGTTGGTTTTGGGCTTTGATCAGGTCAGGAAAGGGTGCTACGTTGATTTTAGTGTGCGCTTATGCGCTCAGGTGTGCGCTCAGCCGCCTTTCCGATTGTCGGCTCGCACGAGGCTGTTTCCCGGGAAAACGGACGCCTCGTTCATTGGTCCGTTTTTTTCAGTGATGCAGAGCCTTGATTTCCGATTGAAATCACCCTAATAAAATGGGGCCGCCGAGCCTTCACTTACGGCAAGTCAGAGCAGCCGTATTTGCACTCGGGCAATAATATGCAGTCCTCTGTTGGAGCACATCAGCTGTGCCAGCTCCGCGGTCTTGTCCTGCTGAGTATGGCAGAAACCAGGCTGCACCGCACGCCTTTGGACATCGATGGCATGAGTATTTGATATGTTTTATGTGTTTTTTTTGGGGGTCCTTTTTACAGGGTCTCCATAATTTTTATTTTATTGTCTGTGTGCAGGCATTTGAAGATGGGACATAGCATAAATGTGCAGGCACTGGCTGGCCCTGATTTGGTTTTTGGGAGTCGTTTTTCTGGCTTTCCCTGCCTAGGAATTCCTGCCTACATGAGCGATTCAAATCAGCCGATCTTTTTGGTGGCTGGCTACTGGGTATGTGTTTGAAACTTGTATTGGTTACGCACCCTGTCTGACTGTGTTTTTTCCCTTAACCCACTATTTGGTAAATATTTTCGTAGTATATTTGGAGCCCAATTATTGATCTACAAATTAAATGGGTTAAGTGATTGTACCCTATTGCGTCATGTTCTTGCCCTCTTATGTAAGTAGGATTCCCCAGACTTTTTTAATGAGAGTACAGGTTGGATGTGCATGTAGTCTCATTACAAATGTCCTTTCCTCCCACCCTACCCCGCTCACCAATTTGTACCTCTTTTCTATTGTTGCAATGCACACCTTTTTTTAATTTTTTTTTTTTCGGTTTTAGGGCAGGAGACTCTGCCTATCCTTTGGTCCCCTGGATGAAGACCCCCATCCTGCACCGATCTTCACAGGCAGAGGAGCGCTACAATACTGCCCCCAGGAGGACACGCTCTGTGTTGGAGCGAGGCTTTGTTCTCTTGAAGATGAGGTTCCGTTGTCTTGATGAGACTGGGGGGGCACTACAATAGACGCCTGCAACGGTCCTAAACCTAATCATGGCTTGTGGGCTACTCCACCACCTTTAGTTTCAGCCCTCCCCACCCCTCCTTTTTCTTGCACCCAAAGTGGCACCGCGCAAACCATACGTGCACAACTAGTGTTTAGTGTTTTTTCAGAGACCACATTTTTTTGGGGTTTTTGTTTTTTTATTATTTTTCAAACAAATTTTGTTTTGTCATTTGCTTTTTTGGGCCCCAAAGAAAAATTACACGTGGGGTCAGAAAATGTATTCCCCACAAATTAGTGGTATGTTGGGTTGCATGCTGACGAGGAATGATGTTGTGCTTGCAAATTGGCTGCAATGTGGGCCAGGCTTTGATTAATCTCACCCATATGGCTGGTTAGGGCAGAGATATTTCTGTTTAATACCTCTACTTGGGTGTTGAGGTTTGTGAGTTGGGTGCACACAGTCTCATTGAATTGCTGTGTTGTCGCAGCAAAGGCTATATTTTCCTGCCTCCATGTTTCCTCCAAAATTTGAAGTTGCCTTCTTTGGGAAATATGGCGTCTAGACTGGGTTGGAGCAGTGGGACGGGTGGTTGGTTCTGGTTCCGAAGGTGGTTGTGGATGTGGTGGCTGTGCCGGGGTTGACTGCGTTGCTGCCACTGGTGCAGTAGTGGTTAGTGACATATGTGGGGTGTCCTCCTCCAAATCTCGTATATGGTCGATGATGGGTGGGCTTCCTGTGGTATGTAAAGAAATATAGCATCCTTTTAGTTTATTTCTGTCCACAAAACCTCTCAAATATCAATGTTAAAAGTACACACCAAGGACCATTGACTTACCTCATCGCAATCCACAATTTGGGTTTGTGGTGTAGAAGCCTGGTGTGCCCTTGGCCTTGGTGCTAACGCAGGGGTTTGTGGGCCTGGTGTGTCCTGTTGACTTGGTCCTTATAATGTAGATAGGAAGATAAGCTAAATGGCCAAGTACAGTGTGTTGTGTAGCATAACACTGCCTTCTTGAACTTTTTGTAATAGGTCATGGCAAAATCAGACTCACCTTGGGACCTTACATTCCGGTCTGTGTCTTGTGCCTCTGCCAGGCCCTGGATGCTGGCCGGGTGTATGTATGTATATACATGTTCCTCGGCGGGAGTAAGGATTATTTTAGTGGGTAAGCCACCCCCTGTCTGTTGGCTGGGGAAGATTAAATCACACCTAATAAGTGTTACATCCTTTTAACCATGCAACTAAAAATGCATTTAATTTGCCCTTTACCTCTGCTGACGGCGCATGTCCATTTTTTTTTTACTGTAGTATTTCAGGTCCCCAAATTTCCTTTTGATTTGTTGAATATCTCGCCTGACAGATCCCACACTATTTACTTGGCGGCAAATATTCGTCCAGATCTCCAGCTTAGCCTGCTTAGTGGTGGATTTGGAGGTCCTGCCAAATAGGGCATTATAATGCTCAGAAACTGCATTTGCCACAGCCATGCTTTGAGCATCGCAAAAACGTGCAGTTAGGGAGCCACGGCGTAGTTGTCGGCCACATGGGTGTGTGGTGTCCCCTGCATCTGTGGAAATTGATGGTTGGCTATCTGGTGAGTCGTGTGTGGTTCTGGGGCTTATGGGGGAGGGTGATGTGGTGTGTGTGCTGCTATGGCTTAATGTCTGGGTTCCTGTTGAGCTATCAGATGTGGAGCTGCATGTGGAATGTGAGGTACTGGAATTGGGAGAACCAGAGGGTTGAGGTGGAGGGGTGGGTGACCTTGGTGGGGTGGTGGGTTTGGCAATACGCTTTCCCTTGCTGATGTGTTTTGTTTTGTGGGTATGTTTTGTGTGTTGAGGCTGAGGATGCTGCAGGGTCTTACTCGACTTTGCACCCTTGTGTGTTCGTGCTTTTTTGGCAGGTGGTGGTGAATGGGTGAATGTCTCCTTGATCCTGCGTTTTTTTGAATGTGCCTGTGTGTGTGGAGTATCCTGCGTTTTAGTTGGGGCATGTTCTGCCTGTGTCTGGTGCCTGCTCTTCTGTCTTTGGGAGGATGAGGCATGTGTGCGGCTGCTATGTGCCTCGGCCCTTGGTTGGCTCTTTTTGCTCCCTTTAGGTCTGCCCATAATGATATGGTATCCAACACAGAGCTGAGTGCCTTGTGCTTTAAATATGTTTCCCGTGTGGGCGTGGTCACGCACGCACGTCACCGCGGGGGAACGTCAGAGCTATACCTTGCAAAACAAGAAAAGATGTCGGCCGCCATCTTTACCCGGCAGCAGGACAACATCATCATGGATGTGAGTATGCGAGCGTGCGTTTATGTGCGCGCACACATTCCTTCTAATAAAAAAAAAAACAAAAACACAAGAATAGTCTGAAACAACTTAGTTTGTGACGTGAAATACAAGCCCACCTTAGTTTAACACATGTCCGCAGCTACAAACTAGCCTACATGCAGATAGCAGAACTAGGGCAATGTGAGGCAGCAAGAGGTTAATAAAGTGACTTTAGTTAGGCCAAGAAACTTGTTTATGTATTTTGTGTATTAATGGTGGGTCCTTGTATCTATTTTTGACAGATGATGCTGAGGAATCGCTACGACTTCCTGCCGTCAGATTATGACAAGCGGACGTTGGCCCTGGCGGTGGTGGACGCAATTGAACGAAGATCCCAAACCACCTATACCTTCACCCAGATCGCCCAACACTGGTCTGATTTAAAAAGAAGACATAAGCCCCGGGTGAGGCGGAACTTCGCAAAACATTTCCCATGTAAGTGTAGAAAATGTAAATGCACCTATAACCCTGGCCTCGCCTGGGCGTGGTTTAATGATTGTGTTTGTATTTCAGCCCATGAATGGAATTTGCGGTTCCGCCCCACCCGGACCAGGACACGCAGCCCAGTGTTGGGCGAAACAGGTGAAGGTGTAGGTGGCCCACCGCCAGGGTCAACGGCCACCCCCTCCTCTGCCAGTGAGTATGAGGAGCCGCTGGACCTCAGCATGCAGGGGAGGGGGCAATCTGACGGCAGGGAGTCGAGCAGAACAGAGCCTCAACCGGACTCCGGTAAGGGAAATAAAGTTAGATATGTGGTAAGACATGCATTAAATACAGATACTCATGTGCACTATTGTTTTAGATTCAGACGTCGCTGGAACATCCCAAGGGATGAGTGAGGAAGGGGGCGAGGAGGAAGAGGTTGCTGGGGAAGGTGAGTAGATTGATACCTAGAAGCCTAACATAATATTATATTAATGAAAGAACAACAGTCTCTAATATCAGTGTGTTTGTCATTCATCCAGATTCCCAACTGCCACAGAGGGAGGGTGAAGGGAGACTCCGCCCCCGACGCAATGTGCGGCCTAAACCTTGTAAGTGGTGTTTATTTAAACTAAAGTAAATGAGCAAACAATACCATTTTTAAACCAAAAAACTTTAACAATTCCCTCAAAATGTATTCAAAAAAGCCCTTAAAGCGGACCTTAACTATGAATAAGAGGCTATCTTAGATAGGTCCCACACCCTGTACATACAGATTGACCACCTTACAAATCATCTTACCAACCTTTTCCAGAGCACAGCTCGGCTCTGTGTGAGCAAAGCACAGCTATAACCCACCCCCTGTACCTTATCCCACTCTCCTCTCCTCAGTAAGTGTGATGCTTCAGAGTCAACACGGCGTTGCACGTATCCTAAATTCTGGGACTGAGTTGCAGCCCAGTGGGGGAAAGAATAATAATTGATTGACTAAAAAAGTAATATATCTTAGTTTAAGATGCTGTGGAAACGTTTCTGAAGAGTTTGGCCTTTTCATTAAATCACGCAGAAGGTCCGATTTAAAAAGTGCACAAACCAAAAACCCCCAAAAAAACCAAAAAACAATGCTAAAGTAATGTTGTTTTTCATTCACAGATCAAAGAAAACAGGCTACAGACCCCGAGGCCTAATTTTAAATGTTTGGTTACACAATGTTTTTTTTTTTTTTTTCGTTTTAAAAACTAAAATTTTTTATGTATAAAAAATTAAAAAAAAAAAACAAGTTAACTAATAAAAAATTCTTAAAATTTCGAGAGTTGTGTTTCCTGCAAAAGTACCATCACACAACATCAGCACACATTTACATGACACACAAAAGGTTTAGATATGGGACAATAAAACATAAAAATACACAAACAATAAAGTTATGCATTAAGGACAAGGAAGAAGGAACTACTAGATGATTAAGGTATGCATTAAGGACAAGGAAGAAGGAACTACTAGATGATTAAGGTATGCATTAAGGACAAGGAAGAAGGAACTACTAGATGATTAAGGTATGCATTAAGGACAAGGAAGAAGGAACTACTAGATGATTAAGGTATGCATTAAGGACAAGGAAGAAGGAACTACTAGATGATTAAGGTATGCATTAAGGACAAGGAAGAAGGAACTACTAGATGATTAAGGTATGCATTAAGGACAAGGAAGAAGGAACTACTAGATGATTAAGGTATGCATTAAGGACAAGGAAGAAGGAACTAATAGATGATTAAGGTATGCATTAAGGACAAGGAAGAAGGAACTACTAGATGATTAAGGTATGCATTAAGGACAAGGAAGAAGGAACTACTAGATGATTAAGGTATGCATTAAGGACAAGGAAACCCCCAGAAAAAAAAAAAAAATGTGTGTCAAATTTGCATTTGTGGCCATATGCATATTCCAATGGAGTTTGAGGGATGTGCGCTTGCGTGTAGCCAGATTGGCAACTGAAGAGCCATGGAGATGTAAGTATACTTGCTAAAACCACCAAAATGGAAGTTCAAATACGACGGAAACCAAGCAGGTACGTTCAAAAAGGCAGGAAAAATCAGGGAAAAACGGGCCGCCCGTGTGAACGTGAACGGGAGCCCCGATCAAATTGAAGGCACCCGAGAGAGCAAAAAAAGCTTTCCGAGTAAAGTGAAATTGACGGATCAGTTAGGGAGCCATTCCGACGGAGGCTCTGCATCACATTTGAGCCACGATGCAAACGGGAGCCCCGGACAATCAGAAGGTTTTAAGGGCAGTTCAGAGGAGGCTCTGCATCAGGCCAATATAGTGCAAAATGCTTAATAATTGCTTGGCAAGATCTCTAGGTAGGCTGTCAGTGAAGGAGTTAAGCAAGGCACCACCACACACAGCAGCTCAAGTCTAGCCTACTCCCAGTGCTCTCTGGCCAGACCACCATCTCTCACCTGCCAGCACCAGCACAAGCTGCGGAAAAGGCAGAAGCAGCTGTAGGCATGATAGGTCTCCAGCACTATGCTGCCTGCCTGACTTGTCCAATTATACCTTCTTCACCTTCTTGCCCCCAGGTCTGGCAGCCTCAGCATGAAACCCAATAGCACCCCAAGGGGTGGGAGCTCATAGCACTAGTGTGCTATTGGGTCCCATGCAACATATATACACCAAAAATGCCCCACTGTCTGTATAACCCCCTGCAGGAAACACCTTTTACTTTTAGAATGAGGCGCTGTAATTAACTTACTTTTCTTTTTGCACTTTGTTATGGCCATATAGCCTCCCCTTCCTGTCAATGGTGATACTTCTTAGACATTCTTGATTTTTTTGTTGACCCTGACCCTGACCCTGACCTTATTGCTTATATTACCTTATTGCAATAAGGGTAAAACAAAATAAAAATGAGTTTGCAAAGGCACTTGTTCATTCACACCTGGATTCTTTACAGCTCCCAAAATGTAAATGCAATGTCTCTGTTTGGAAAATCTTCTGATTAGTTTTCCCATCCTGGGGTCTCTCCTCTACACACAAAACTCAACAGCAATAAAGCCAGACTGTAGCCTGCGGGGAACAATAGGATCAAGCCTGCATGTGGGGGGGGGGATGCATCATTTCTTAAAATTGGCTGTGCAGGAACTTATCAGGTCTTAGGATAATTCATTTCAAAGCTTCTCAAAATATCTGATTATATGTAAATACCGTCTGGAGTGTGATCGGCGGGGCTGGTGGCGCACCTGTGTGTGGGGCGAGGGACTGCGGTGGGTGAGTACATAATGGCTTTACGGGTATAGGGGCCTCATTTGCCCTGAAGAGGTGATGCGTGACATCACGGAACGCGTCGGCATGAGGGGGGGTCTGCTTACAGCACTGCCAGCGTATTCTGGACACTTGACTGGGCTTATTACTTGGTTGCACTTTATTCCTTTACCTGGTTTGTCCTCTTGCCGGTTATATTTGCACTTAGCACTTTATATGGTTTTGCACGGTATAATATGGGATATTGCCATTTTGCACAATATGTCTGCACAAGGATAGTGATTATTAATTTTTAGTTTTTTTAGGTTAGTTATTTATGCCCTGTCATTTATATTCACTATTGGCTATAAATGGTGGCTATACAGCAGTGCCCCCTAGTGGTTGTGTGTGTCATATGTGTTTTTTAACTATGTAATGTGTTCATGTAATTTTTGGCATTTTTCTACACAATAAAATTGAGATTCTTTTATAAAGTCGTGGTGCCGCTTATGTGGGGGATTTTTCTTGGAGGAGACTGTGGGACTCTTCTTATATTTTAATATACACATGTTTATCCCCTAGCATGCACACTATTTGATATTACAGCCGGTGCAGTCCCAGCTCTTTGTGTTGCTAAATACTGCACGTATTCTAAATCATTAAGCTGAGTTCACTTCTATTTCTGGGCATGGCTGAACTTTGAAGGACAATGATCCAATATCACATATCTGTGATTGGCTAAAGTATGTGACTCCCCCTCATAAATCAATAACTACAGCTAAACATCTCTGGTAATTGTTGATTAGTCCTGCAGATAAGCTTGGAGGATTTTCACTTAATTATTTCATACAGAAGAGCTTTAGACCTTGATTTACAAAAAGTTAGAAAAAAATAAGTAATGCTTAGAAGACCCTCCAGCACTGGAACCTGGACAAATGTTTTATTATTTGGGCTCTAAACAGGGGAAAATGCAGGCCACGTAAATTTTTATCTCAATTACAGGCAGTATGCGGGCCATCCCAATTACAGCCAGTGTGCGGGCATCCCAATTACAGGCAGTGTGAGGTACCCAAAGTACAGGCAGTGTGAGGCATCCCAAATACAGGCTGTGTGCGGGCATCCGAATTACAGTCAGTGTGCAAGCATCCCAATTACAGGCAGTGTGTGGGCATCCCAATTACAGAAGAGAGACAGGCACATTACCAGTGTCCTTCATCTTTGTCATCGCTGCCTGCTGCCTCCGCTGGCCGCTGCCTTGACTGCTTCCTCCGTAGCTGCTGTTGTCTGCTGTACACCTCCTCTGTAGCCACTGCTGCCTTTGCCGCCGTAAGTTTCGAGCTAACCGGTTCTGGCTTCTGGCTGGTTGCTGGAGCCAGCTCCCTCTCAACTTGTGGTAGTAAAGGCATCAGTGGCTACGGAAGCAGCGAGTAGCAGCCAGTGGCAACTACGGAATCGGTGGTTACTGTGTTTATTGACCAAAGGTTTGCCATTATTGCCAGGACAAGATTAAGTCTGGTGGATGCATATGCTGGATGGCAGGAGGAGGAACGTCACACTTATACACATCAAGAAATATCCTGCCAGAGGAAATCAGGGGAGCTGGTTCTGCATCCCCGATACACTCAGAAACATGTCACCCCCAGATTGTATTCCTACCAGGAGATGAAAACCACTAGCTTGGTGGGAGTTTTATTCAGTTCGGGTGTATAAGTGACTTCTCCTCTCATTAGCTGATGTGTTTATAATGATTTTTAATATTACAATTTCGCAATACTACTCTTTAAGCAAGTGATGGAGGCCCCGAGACAGGAGCCCTTTTTCGTCCTCCCCTTTTATCCATCTTTGAGTATCGCTATTGTATCTGTTTTCAATAAAAGGATGACGTAACATTTTTGTTATTTCACTAACAGCAAAAATAAGCTTTCAACAGATAACTGTAAGTAATAATCAGATGAACATTTGGGTCTTAGAGACCAAAGAAACCACACAACTAGTAATAGCATTCCTAACATATATTCTATGGTAGCTGAAGGCTGTGCTGTGTTAGTCATTAATCAAATCAGAATAAATTAGTGGCTAATGGGAAAGATTACATTGCAAGCCTTGGAGAAAGGACAGGTACCCATGGTGACCATCCTTAGCGATCTGAGCTATCATTTAAGTGGAAGTTGAATTGGCTGCGGAGAAAAATTGCTGTTGACTTTGCTAACCCTAAAAAAAACGCTGTCGGTAACATTTGTTCCACTTCACCCAAACCCTTTTCCTAATTGAGGTGGTTTTTTTCTGCTGTGGCGCCCTCTAATAACTTCTCCACGCTGCTCCCTGACCTCCTGCTTTGAACTGATATGGGTTAATAAACCTAAAATCTCACATATGTCAATAGGAACCTTGTATTCCGAGTATGAGCTTTACACTTTCAGCGGTTCTGATGCTCACAAAACTGCTGGGGACAAAATAGAATGATGATACGTCTCAAAGTATGGTTGAATGGAATGCTGTCTGCTGATTAGAGGATTGTCGACGAGGTGAGTAAATGAGGCAATCAGGGCGATTTCACATCAGGCAATCGGGATGCCTCGCTGGAGAGGGAAAAAACTTGTTAATTTTTAAAATTTGAGGGTTTTTTGGGGGGGGAAGAAAGCTCTTTCCCTATCCAAACCATCTTGCAAACTTGCAAACGGGCCTAAACCCTTCCTAGCAACTCTTCCAGGAAGAGTCCAGATCTTAAAGGACACTGAACTAACCTACCACCTCACACCATCAGTGAGCCCAGTAAGAGATTTACTCAATTTAGGGCCCATTAAATTCCAACCCTTCTGCCAAATAGCATACATTGTCTTGGCTTTTCGCCTGCTCCAATAGCAAAAGAGTTGCTGTAGCTTCTGTCCATCTACCGGTTTCTGGTCTTGATTTGAGTCTCATCACCCTATTATGTCCAGCTGCTGCTGTGTTTGGATGATGAGCCTGCCAATCATCATCTATGAGCAGCTCAAGAAACTGGGATAGCAGCAGTTAGTACCCCCACCCAGCTCACCAGGTATCACTGGTAGGGAGGTGTTAGAGGGATAGGGGGGATCTGTTTTCTGATAGCACAGTCACTTTAAAGCTGGTCTTTAGTCAATAATGCTTGGTGCTTGGTCCACTGACCTATTTCAAACCATATTTATTCGAACAACAAAAAAAGCAAGCCCAATATTGGGCAAAAGCAATTCTTTGGACTACCGGTGGCCAATCAGGTTTGTCAGGTGGCAAACAAGTGCGATTTGCACATCCGTCCATGAAATCCAAATCTGTCATCTATGGACCTCTAGTAAGTTTTGACAGCAGCAGTTCTTAGATATGGAGGATGAATTTGAGCTGAGCATGAGTTAACCCAGACATTTAATTGGCTTAGATAGAAGATTTTGAAATAAAAGATTTCATGTATCTCCCCTTACTTTACTATACAATCAAATATTAACATGTGGCAAATATGGTTTATATTTATGTATAGCCAGAAATAATATGCAATTTTGTATTTTTGTATTGCTATTAGATACTATAGGCCTGATTAAGAGCCTGCCTGTGAATGCTCGTTTTATTCGGGAACTGAACTTTTAAACCGGGAATTTGCGAGCATTCAAATTATTCAGCCACGTTTGGAAAAAAAGATTTTCTTATGTGTACGCAACTATATTTGCTTTGCATACACTTACGGTTAAGCCGAGCATTTATGGTATTTGCTCCCGGACTCGTCTCAGAAGCTGAGATGATTGTTCTCGCGTCCCTCGGGTTGCATTCCAGTGTACACATTTTCTTGTGTTTTCCCTGTTAATTTAAGTTGTTTCTCGTTGTCCCCGCCAGTGTACCCAGGTAGTCTGCATGTCCTTCTAAATGCTTACCTTCTCCCCCCTGCTGGCATCTAGGGCATCCCAGGTAGTCTGCATATCCTTCTACATACTTACCTTCTCCCCCTGCTGGTATCTAGGGCAACCCATGTAGTGTGCATGTCCTTCTACATACTTACCTTCTCCCCCTGCTGGCATCTAGGGCATCCCAGGTAGTCTGCATATCCTTCTACATACTTACCTTCTCCCCCCTTCTGGTATCTATGACAACCCATGTAGTGTGCATGTCCTTCTACATACTTACCTTGTCCCCCCTGCTGGCATATAGGGCATCCCATGTAGTCTGCATGTCCTTGCAAATACTTACCTTCTCCCCCCTGCTGGCATATAGGGCATCCCATGTAGTCTGTGTATCCTTCTACATACTGACATTTCTACTTTGGTTGCCATGTCGTCTGCTTCTACCCACTGTTACTCACCTCATCTTTAGGCCACCTTCTGTTTTGTCTTGTCTCACCATTATACCGCTGTTTCTTTGGATTGCATCTGCCCTGGTTGAGCAGTTCTCCCCTATGAAAGCATAACTGTCAAAAATAATAATAATTTTCTTCTTCCTTTAAGTAAACAAAATAAACAAGCTTGACCCCTTCTCTTGCCATAATTATGTACATTTTTATAGCTGGACCCTTTTTGTTCAAGCACTTTAATTCAGGGAGTACTCAGTTGGACTGAGGAGGGAGCATCAGCATAGTGATGGAATAGGAAGTACCGGTAAATGTGTCTTCATTTAGGGCACTTTGTTGGCTTGCCATTACCTTGATGTTTTCTAACACTTTTATACTTTACATTTCCTGTTTGTGAAAACATACAAGGAGAGCATAATGTAATAAATTATAGAACACATTTGAAGACAAGGAACATCTGCAGCATGAGCAGAGCTTGATTGTAAGAAAAACATTTTGACATTAACTGACTATTATGGATGAGGTCTGGTACATTACTGTTAAGGCTGGAAGCAAAGAACAGATTCACGCAGAGCCTGCAGCAGGCACGGGGGCCTTTTCTTAAGTTAAAAATATCTGATATATAAAGTAATTGTAATAACATATGAATCAAAATGTCACACACGCCATTACATTTTTGCAGTTATGACAGGCATAGGTAGGTAATAAGAAAGTCAAGAAGTCAAATTTTGAAACCCTGGCTTGAATGAGGTTTTCAGAATGGAAATAGAACATTGATGCAACCAAACACAATGTTATCATCCAGGAACATTTTCAGTATCTGGCCATGAACACTCGGCAAGATGTTGTGTAGCTAAATGCTCAATTAGAATCCCGGGTCTCTCGCCATGTCTCGAGTAATAACTTGTGCTTTATAGACACACAAGTCTTCTAGCCAATGCATATATAATAAAGGGGTCATGTTAATGCTGGGGGAGGGGGTTTCATTTTTAAAGTAGACCTAGATCCTGTTATCACCCAACCTCCCTGCCACCCATGCTATCTTCACATATATAAGTGTTCATTTTAGGTGCAGCTGATGCAAAACTATACCAACCCAGATGCAACTTTTGCTTGTCTCTGACCTCCTCCTGTCCTCCACCTTTTACTGCAGGACTTCTCATGTGCCTCTCCACTTTTCTGAAATGCACTCCCCTGCTCAATTTCCCAGTACCCAACACAAGCTTTCCAAGGTGCCCAAAATCATCTCTTCTGACAACTATATAACCTGGTTTATAGTAGAACAACCACCTTGAAAGCCGAACCTGGAGTCTAATCTGCCCCACTACAGGACCGTTTCTAGGGGAGGGGGAGCAGAGCGCCCGCCCTGGGCGGCAAGGCAATTGGGGATGTCTTTATTACAACCAGCCATCCAGGTTTTTGCTACACTCCTGTCCTCCACCTTGGTCACCTTTGTTTACTGCAGGACTTCTCATGTGCCTCTCCACTTTTCTGGAATGCACTCTCCTGCTCAATTTCATAGTACCCAACACTCCAAGCTTTCCAAGGTGCCCAAACTCATCTCTTTTGACAAGTATATAATCTAGTTTAAAGTAGAACAACCACCTTAAAAGCCGAGTCTAATCTGCCCCAGTGCAGGGCCATTTCTAGGGGAGGGGGAGCAGAGCCAAGGCCATTGGGGATGTCTTTATTATAACCAGCCATCCCGTTTTTTGCAGATGAGTCGGGCTCCTGTTAGCAATGCAGACAAAAGAAAAGTCTCTCATCCTCCCATATTGGGTACAGTGCTGGAAAGGGGGCGCTGCCTGCTGCTAAGATAGAGGCACAGCATGGCATATACCTGAATGGGGCAGCAGAAGCACCATAGGATGCATGAGATGGACAATTTTTCCTTCCCACGCTATTTTATCTAGAAACTGCCCTGCGCTACAGAAATGGGGGAAACTGGCTGAACACAAGACAGTTGCTTCAAAATAGGCATACTAAATGGGAACAAAGCCAGGGATGAGACTATACTGTATTAACCCCCCCCCCCCGAATTACCATATAATCTCACCTTTCCCGGGTCCTACGGCGCATGCTCAAGCTCTCGTCCAATCAAAGCTGTTTGCTCTGTTTACATGTAGAGCTTTGGCAGTAGGGAACACAGTGCCCACAGTGAGTTTTGTTTTGCTTTAAGGGTTTGTCTGGAAAAAAAAAATACACTTATCTCTTCTGCCCTGCAGCTGCTTCTCAGAGATCCAGTGGTGGGATAATCACCCAGTCCCAAGATCGAAACCAGTGGCTTTTGGACACCCTTCTGAGTTTTGCAGAGAGAGCAGCCTTTTCTGTAAAAGTTATTGTGACAGAAACCAGACTGGTTCATGTCCACCCATGGAATCCTTAGGCTTGTGTCGGACATGGGACTCGGTCTCAGGAACGGGTCAGGATCACACTACCCAACCTTCAGTTTGGTTTGAACAGAATTTATGTATTTTGGCAAAATTGGTGCAAAATGAATAAAAACCCTTTAATTTTGTTCTTTAAATTTGGAACATGTCCAGTAGCACCATCAGACCAGAATTGACAAAAGCCAGTGGGATCCTCACCCTTCTGCTGTTAAGAGAAATCTGGCAAGAATTATGGCCCAAGTTGTAAATTGTTCAAGCATCCATTAATCGTATATATGCATATTATTATTTGTATTATTATTATTATATTATGTTAGAAATGTATTTAGCAGCAGGAAAATAACCCCAAATATACAGCAGAGGTAAGAATTATAAAACTTGTTTTGCTGCCTCGTAACAAGCAAGGTGGCATCCTGCGGTAGCAGACATTTCTCCCGCTGTTCCACTTTTAATTTCCCTTTTAAAAATATCAGTGTTTTCAGCATCCTAGAAGTGATGATATATACAAAACACAGCACTGATCTCAAAATCATTGTGTCTGTCTGGTGTCATTTAAAGAGACAGAAGGATTTAAGGCAAGCTAAAAAACTCTTTGAGGTTGGGGGTGTGCAGATGGAAGGCCCACGTTCTGCAGTTGCAGAAAAACTCACCTGGGTTCTCAATGCAACTAGCCGGAGTGATTTTCTGGCAACTCACCTGATTCAAAGTCCCTTCTAAGATGATTTCGTTTGTGTGAATTGAAACAAGAATTAATGGTGAGAAGTCCCACTTCCATCCATGATTTTACAACTCGTAGATGTAAGTTGAATGAATCACTATCCACGAGTTGTACTCAATTAATTTTTATCAATGAAGCTGACAGCGGGGCTTGTTTTTTGGGGGGTCTGCCCCCAAAAGGCAACCAGCCCAGGCACCAGGCATAAGAGCTTGTAACCCAGGGCAAAGAAACTGTGCCATGTAGTCCCTGGTCCTGCTAGTTACAAGCACCCCCATGCCCCTAATGGGGGTGTAGTTAATATGGCTGGTTACCGGCATGTCACCCGCCGAGGATAAAAGGAGGAGAGCACTGTCTAAATGGTGGGGGAGCATCAATAGATGCTAATCCTGCAATGGACACAGAACAGGAAAAGTTAAGTATATATTAATGCTGATAACATTTTTTTAATGGTGTACTGCTTTTTTTTTTCTTGACTTTTACATTGAACCATGAATCCCTATACCAGTTTATTGGCCATTTTCCACACCACCAATGGGCATAGTAGTGATGGACCTGGTGGCCCATAGCATGGGCTGGTGCTGGGCAATGGGTCTGTACTATAGGGCATAAGGGCTTGTAATGGCCAAGGCTGTGGCCCGCCCTGCGGCGGCTTTTGTGCCTGTGGTTACAAACCCTTTTGCCTGGTGTCCTGGCTGGCTGGCTTTTTTCATGGGTTAGGGTTTTGACAAGCATTCACTTTAGCAGCAGCCACGCATTGGGTGACCTGGCATTCATTAAAGATCTCTAACAGCACGGAAAACAAGAAGCTGGAACTGCAAATATGGGAGCAGATGAATGGAAAAGTTGTCATGTACCGTGATAGGAAGTTTATGTTGTCACCTTCTGTTCCCAACCCAGAGCTAAAACAGCCTGTGTTTCATTTTTTACTAAAGCCTTTGCCCAATATTCATAAAAACACTAACATGAAGTAGTATGATGTTCGTATGGCAGTCATATGCTAATTCATTCAGTTACACACTAAACTGACAGATAATGTCAGTTTAGCTTGTAGTGCTTTCAGATTTATTGCAGTCATTATAACTGATAAAGATGACTCACAAAGCTGAGCTGTGTTCACTCGAATGTATCATCGCTGGAATGCACCAGGGGCACTGCTGCAGGGCCAGGGAGCCATAAAGCTGACCAGGCTACATCCAGTTTGTGTTGTTATGAATAATGGACAAGGTCTATTTGTTTTGGGGCACTGGGCTGGGGATAGAAGGTGACAGAATAAACTTCCTTTCTGGGAACACAATCACTTTAAAGCGGGACTACCTCTGCGGCGAGTCCAGCATCACCATTGGCAGCTGACGCTCACGTGGGCAGGACATTCTGCAGCTGGAACGTCACTGCCCAAGAGAGCACCGGGAAGCCAGTCGCACCACTGGATTTTGGCGTGGGAGCGAGGTTAAGGTAAAGATTATGGGCGTCCTTGAGGGTTATTTTCAGGGGGGCTCCAGCATGTTATTTTAGCAGCGGCGGCGCCAGTTAACACATTGGAGGACCTTTAAACAATTTTCTTGAGATATTTGGTGGTCTAGTCATGTAATTTGGGGGCATTTGGCTGCTTCAGTTGCAATCCAGAGACCAAAACATACCCCTGAATATCTCCCTATAAATCTATATGGAATCTGGTGCAATTCCAATATAATATCTGGCCGAATATAATCAGAATTGAGTACTGGAGCAACATCATAGCTCATCAGGGTTACTACCGTGGCCTACTTTCTCTATCCCCATTCACCAGTACCCTGCATGCCTTTACAAGTACTTACCAAGACTGCTTGACTGTTTTTCTCTCATTCAACAAGTTTCATGTAAACTTTTGTATGTAAGTGGCGTTTCAATCAAAGCGCATTGCAACACCTTTAACTACAAGCTTGCTATTAAGCACCATCACTGACTGATTTTGTGTGCCCTTAAAACACGAAGGTACTTAATGAGCTGGACACAGAGACTCCATATATTATAAGTGATTTATTGTTATGATGGACCTGGTTTTTTTCTGAGTAAACCATTACCACTGCTCTTCCCTGACCTTGGAATTATTTATCATCATCAGTAATCACAATTTATCAATTTTATGGCAAAGGGGCTTTTCATTGTAAATGTCTTGTGTTAATTCGGCATCCTCCATGCTTACCATAACTCATAGCAGGCAAGGAGGTGAAATGGTTACAATATGACACACAAGGCCAAGAAGTTCCACTGTCCTTGTCTTGTATAAATTTGTATTTTCATTTATAATAGCGGCATGACATTTCTGCAAAGATAATACAGCAGGCTTCATACGTCTCCGCTTTTCCTTTTCTTCAGAAGGTTTTTTTTTTTTAAATAATGAATTAGATAGAAAATAAAATCTATAGCCCACTTGCAGACGAAGAGGAAGATTGGATTTTTAATGGGGTATTTGTAAATTACTATTTGCTATTTACAAACTATCTCTATCGTAATTTTGCTCATTAAATCTTTTGATTGATTCTGTTTTTTGTTTTTAACCTACATTATATGACCAGTGCAAAGTGGAACCATGTTTTTACTCTCCTCTTAATATGCTGTAAATAATAAGGCCATTAAATAACATGTTTTTATGCCAAAGCAAATGCAATTAACATTTAAAAAATGACTCACTAGTCAACTGTAAAGAAGGATTCTTAACAAATGCTTTTAGTAGAATTACATGGTGATGGAGTTGGGTTACTGTAATTTTCGTCTTTGGTGATGAAGAGCCAAGAGGCAGATAATTACAAAGACCAAACACATACATAACAGCAAGTGGCTCAATGGTAAAGATGCCAGACTTTGACTGAATACAGAAATGGCGAGCCCTATATATTATAAGTAGCCAGGGGTGGACTGGCCATAGTGGGCTGCATTGCTTTGGAGTAAGCTGAGCTTCTAATCTAACCCCCACCTCTATTCCCTACCTCACTAGCCTTTCTCCGGCTTCCCTGTACATGGATCCACTATGCCCCTATACAGGAAACAATGCTACAACCTCAGCATCATGGCCCCTACTCTGCCCCTAAAATAGTAAAGCATTAATTACGGCATGCCCATAACCACCACTGCCCATCAGTCCCTGCAATGCTATAGCTGCAGCCTTGGAGTACACTTGTTGACTGGCCTGAAAACACATTGGAAGGCTAAGCGGGGACGCCAGTGGGTGGTCAGATCCAGAGTTCCACCTCTGTTGGGTGTATTGTGGCTGGACTTGGTCTATTTGAGCCCTGTGCCACCCTGCACCTCGCAGTGTAAGCCTTGCTACAGCTTGGTTCCGTGCCTATGCTTCCCTCTGGCATCTCTTGAACATGTTCCCTCCTGTAGGTATACTCAGGAGCTTGTATATCAGGGATGCACAATCTGTAATCCGGGGTCTGCATGCAGCCAGCACTACCATCAGTTTGTGGACCCAGCAACCATAAGGAGCTTGAGAGCTTGGCCTGCCGCGCAAGCGGCTGGCCACTAGAGTGAGGTTGTTTGCTAATTAAGTGAAAGAAGCAAAGACCAGCACTCCAATACTTAGCTCCAAAGTCTATATTAGAAATATACATCCAAATGTGAAAGACTTTATATCTAGAGATGAGCGAACTTTTGAAAAATTTGATTCGGCTGATTCGCCGAATTTTCCGTCAAAATTTGTTTCGGTCCGAATTTATTCCCGACAAATCGCTATTAAAAATGGCTATTTCTGAGCTTCCTAGAGCCTCAATAGGGTTGTAAACCATTCTGCCTTGCAGTAACACGCATAGGATGCGTGCTGGGTTAGTGAAATAATACTGTAAATAATTATGACATGCAGATCAGAGGCATCGCTATTAGAATCGCAGAGCGGCACAATGGCAGAGAGTTGAGGTGGCATCACTATGAGGGGCCCCTATATTGCCTGAAAAACACACCCTGGAGCTGGCAGCAGCAGGAGCCCAAATATTGGCTGAAATACATCCTGGAGTTGCAAGCAGCAGCAGGAGCCCAAACATAGCTCGAAAGAGACACTGGAGTTGGCAGCAGGAGCCCAAAAATTGGATGAATCACACCCTGGAGTTGCAAGCAGCAGCAGGAGCCCAAACATTGCTTTAAAGAGACACTGGAGTTGGCAGCAGGAGCCCAAAAATTGGATGAATCACACCCTGGAGTTGCATGCAGCAGCAGGAGCCCAAACATTGCATGAAAGAGACACTGGAGTTGGCAGCAGGAGCCCAAAAATTGGATGAATCACACCCTAGAGTTGCAAGCAGCAGCAGGAGCCCAAACATTGCTTTAAAGAGACACTGGAGTTGGTAGCAGGAGCCCAAAAATTGGATGAATCACACCGTGGAGTTGCAAGCAGCAGCAGCAGCAGCCGCCCAAACATAGCTTGAAAGAGACACTGGAGTTGGCAGCAGGAGCCCAAAAATTGGATGAATCACACCCTGGAGTTGCAAGCAGCAGCAGGAGCCCAAACATTGCTTTAAGGAGACACTGGAGTTGGCAGCAGGAGCCCAAAAATTGGATAAATCACACCCTGGAGTTGCAAGCA
The DNA here is from genome assembly GCA_027917425.1 of Gastrophryne carolinensis. Lineage (NCBI taxonomy): Eukaryota > Metazoa > Chordata > Amphibia > Anura > Microhylidae > Gastrophryne > Gastrophryne carolinensis. Next base: position 576,566,424 of record CM051235.1, read on the forward strand.
GCAGCAGCCCAAACATAGCTTAAAGGGGAACTGGAGTTGGCAGCAGGAGCCCAAAAATTGGATGAATCACACCCTGGAGTTGCAAGCAGCAGCAGTAGCAGCCCAAACATAGCTTAAAAGAGACACTGGAGTTGGCAGCAGGAGCCCAAAAATTGGCTAAATGACACCCTGGAGTTGCAAGCAGCAGCAGCAGGAGCCCAAACATAGCTTGAAAGAGACACTGGACTTGGCAGCAGGAGCCCAAAAATTGGATTAATCATACCCTGGAGTTGCAAGCAGCAGCCGGAGCCCAAACATTGCTTTAAAGAGACACTGGAGTTGACAGCAGGAGCCCAAAAATTGGATGAATCACACCCTGGAGTTGCAAGCAGCAGCAGCAGCAGTAGCCCAAACATTGCTTTAAAGAGACACTGGAGTTGGCAGCAGCAGCCCAAAAATTGGAAGAATCACACCCTGGAGTTGCAAGCAGCAGCAGGAGCCCAAACATTGCTTTAAAGAGACACTGGAGTTGGCAGCAGGAGCCCAAAAAATGGATGAATCACACCGTGGAGTTGCAAGCAGCAGCAGGAGCCCAAACATTACTTTAAAGAGACACTGGAGTTGGCAGCAGGAGCCCAAAAATTGGATGCATCACACCCTGGAGTTGCAAGCAGCAGCAGCAGTAGCCCAAACATTGCTTTAAAGAGACACTGGAGTTGGCAGCAGGAGCCCAAAAATTGGATGAATCACACCCTGGAGTTGCAAGCAGCAGCAGCAGGAGCCAGAACATAGCTTGAAAGAGACACTGGAGTTGGCAGCAGGAGCCCAAAAATTGGATGAATCACACCCTGGAGTTGCAAGCAGCAGCAGGAGCCCAAACATTGCTTTAAAGAGACACTGGAGTTGGCAGCAGGAGCCCAAAAATTGGATGAATCACACCCTGGAGTGGCAAGCAGCAGCAGGAGCCCAAACATTGCTTTAAAGAGACACTGGAGTTGGCAGCAGGAGCCCAAAAATTGGATTAATCACACCCTGGAGTTGCAAGGAGCAGCAGGAGCCCAAACATTGCTTTAAAGAGACACTGGAGTTGGCAGCAGGAGCCCAAAAATTGGATGAATCAAACCCTGGAGTTGCAAGCAGCAGCAGGAGCCCAAACATTACTTTAAAGAGACACTGGAGTTGGCAGCAGGAGCCCAAAAATTGGATGAATCACACCCTGGAGTTGCCAGCAGCAGCAGGAGCCCAAACATTGCTTTAAAGAGACACTGGATTGGCAGCAGGAGCCCAAAAATTAGATGAATCACACCCTGGAGTCGCAAGCAGCAGCAGCAGGAGCCCAAACATAGCTTGAAAGAGACACTGGAGTTGGCAGCAGGAGCCCAAAATTGGATTAATCACACCCTGGAGTTGCAAGCAGCAGCAGGAGCCCAAACATTACTTTAAAGAGACACTGGAGTTGGCAGCAGGAGCCCAAAAATTGGATGAATCACACCCTGGAGTTGCAAGCAGCAGCAGGAGCCCAAACATTGCTTTAAAAAGACACTGGATTGGCAGCAGGAGCCCAAAAATTAGATGAATCACACCCTGGAGTCGCAAGCAGCAGCAGCAGGAGCCCAAACATAGCTTGAAAGAGACACTGGAGTTGGCAGCAGGAGCCCAAAAATTGGATGAATCACACCCTGGAGTTGCAAGCAGCAGCAGGAGCCCAAACATTGCTTTAAAGAGACACTGGAGTTGGCAGCAGGAGCCCAAAAATTGGATGAATCACACCCTGGAGTTGCAAGCAGCAGCAGCCCAAACATTGCTTTAAAGAGACACTGGAGTTGGCAGCAGGAGCCCAAAAACTGGATGAATCACACCCTGGAGTTGCAAGCAGCAGCAGGAGCCCAAACATTACTTTAAAGAGACACTGGAGTTGGCAGCAGGAGCCCAAAAATTGGATTAATCACACCCTGGAGTTGCAAGCAGCAGCAGGAGCCCAAACATTGCTTTAAAGACACACTGGAGTTGGCAGCAGGAGCCCAAAAATTGGATAAATGACACCCTGGAGTTGCAAGCAGCAGCAGGAGCCCAAACATTGCTTTAAAGAGACACTGGAGTTGGCAGCAGGAGCCCAAACATTGGATAAATCACACCCTGGAGTTGCAAGCAGCAGCAGCAGCAGCAGCCCAAACATAGCTTGAAAGAGACACTGGAGTTGGCAGCAGGAGCCCAAAAATTGGATGAATCACACCCTGGAGTTGCAAGCAGCAGCAGCAGCCCAAACATTGCTTTAAAGAGACACTGGAGTTGGCAGCAGGAGCCCAAAAATTGGATGCATCACACCCTGGAGTGGCAAGCAGCAGCAGGAGCCGAAATGTTGCTTTAAAGAGACACTGGAGTTGGCAGCAGGAGCCCAAAAATTGGATGAATCAAACCCTGGAGTTGCAAGCAGCAGCAGGAGCCCAAACATTACTTTAAAGAGACACTGGAGTTGGCAGCAGGAGCCCAAAAATTGGATGAATCACACCCTGGAGTTGCCAGCAGCAGCAGGAGCCCAAACATTGCTTTAAAGAGACACTGGATTGGCAGCAGGAGCCCAAAAATTAGATGAATCACACCCTGGAGTCGCAAGCAGCAGCAGCAGGAGCCCAAACATAGCTTGAAAGAGACACTGGAGTTGGCAGCAGGAGCCCAAAATTGGATTAATCACACCCTGGAGTTGCAAGCAGCAGCAGGAGCCCAAACATTACTTTAAAGAGACACTGGGGTTGGCAGCAGGAGCCCAAAAATTGGATGAATCACATCCTGGAGTTGCAAGCAGCAGCAGGAGCCCAAACATTGCTTTAAAGAGACACTGGATTGGCAGCAGGAGCCCAAAAATTAGATGAATCACACCCTGGAGTCGCAAGCAGCAGCAGCAGGAGCCCAAACATAGCTTGAAAGAGACACTGGAGTTGGCAGCAGGAGCCCAAAAATTGGATTAATCACACCCTGGAGTTGCAAGCAGCAGCAGGAGCCCAAACATTGCTTTATAGAGACACTGGAGTTGGCAGCAGGAGCCCAAAAATTGGATGAATCACACCCTGGAGTTGCAAGCAGCAGCAGCCCAAACATTGCTTTAAAGAGACACTGGAGTTGGCAGCAGGAGCCCAAAAACTGGATGAATCACACCCTGGAGTTGCACGCAGCAGCAGGAGCCCAAAAATTACTTTAAAGAGACACTGGAGTTGGCAGCAGGAGCCCAAAAATTGGATGAATCACACCCTGGAGTTGCAAGCAGCAGCAGGAGCCCAAACATTGCTTTAAAGACACACTGGAGTTGGCAGCAGGAGCCCAAAAATTGGATGAATCACACCCTGGAGTGGCAAGCAGCAGCAGGAGCCCATATGTTGCTTTAAAGAGACACTGGAGTTGGCAGCAGGAGCCCAAAAATTGGATTAATCACACCCTGGAGTTGCAAGCAGCAGCAGGAGCCCAAACATTGCTTTAAAGAGACACTGGAGTTGGCAGCAGGAGCCCAAAAATTGGATGAATCAAACCCTGGAGTTGCAAGCAGCAGCAGGAGCCCAAACATTACTTTAAAGAGACACTGGAGTTGGCAGCAGGAGCCCAAAAATTGGATGAATCACACCCTGGAGTTGCCAGCAGCAGCAGGAGCCCAAACATTGCTTTAAAGAGACACTGGATTGGCAGCAGGAGCCCAAAAATTAGATGAATCACACCCTGGAGTCGCAAGCAGCAGCAGCAGGAGCCCAAACATAGCTTGAAAGAGACACTGGAGTTGGCAGCAGGAGCCCAAAATTGGATTAATCACACCCTGGAGTTGCAAGCAGCAGCAGGAGCCCAAACATTACTTTAAAGAGACACTGGGGTTGGCAGCAGGAGCCCAAAAATTGGATGAATCACACCCTGGAGTTGCAAGCAGCAGCAGGAGCCCAAACATTGCTTTAAAGAGACACTGGATTGGCAGCAGGAGCCCAAAAATCAGATGAATCACACCCTGGAGTCGCAAACAGCAGCAGCAGGAGCCCAAACATAGCTTGAAAGAGACACTGGAGTTGGCAGCAGGAGCCCAAAAATTGGATTAATCACACCCTGGAGTTGCAAGCAGCAGCAGCCCAAACATTGCTTTAAAGAGACACTGGAGTTGGCAGCAGGAGCCCAAAAACTGGATGAATCACACCCTGGAGTTGCACGCAGCAGCAGGAGCCCAAACATTACTTTAAAGAGACACTGGAGTTGGCAGCAGGAGCCCAAAAATTGGATGAATCACACCCTGGAGTTGCAAGAAGCAGCAGGAGCCCAAACATTGCTTTAAAGACACACTGGAGTTGGCAGCAGGAGCCCAAAAATTGGATAAATGGCACCCTGGAGTTGCAAGCAGCAGCAGGAGCCAAAACATTGCTTTAAAGAGACACTGGATTTGGCAGCAGGAGCCCAAAAATTGGATGAATCAAACCCTGGAGTTGCAAGCAGCAGCAGGAGCCCAAACATTACTTTAAAGAGACACTGGAGTTGGCAGCAGGAGCCCAAAAATTGGATGAATCACACCCTGGAGTTGCCAGCAGCAGCAGGAGCCCAAACATTGCTTTAAAGAGACACTGGATTGGCAGCAGGAGCCCAAAAATTAGATGAATCACACCCTGGAGTCGCAAGCAGCAGCAGCAGGAGCCCAAACATAGCTTGAAAGAGACACTGGAGTTGGCAGCAGGAGCCCAAAATTGGATTAATCACACCCTGGAGTTGCAAGCAGCAGCAGGAGCCCAAACATTACTTTATAGAGACACTGGGGTTGGCAGCAGGAGCCCAAAAATTGGATGGATCACACCCTGGAGTTGCAAGCAGCAGCAGGAGCCCAAACATTGCTTTAAAGAGACACTGGATTGGCAGCAGGAGCCCAAAAATTAGATGAATCACACCCTGGAGTCGCAAGCAGCAGCAGCAGGAGCCCGAACATAGCTTGAAAGAGACACTGGAGTTGGCAGCAGGAGCCCAAAAATTGGATTAATCACACCCTGGAGTTGCAAGCAGCAGCAGGAGCCCAAACATTGCTTTAAAGAGACACTGGAGTTGGCAGCAGGAGCCCAAAAATTGGATTAATCACACCCTGGAGTTGCAAGCAGCAGCAGCCCAAACATTGCTTTAAAGAGACACTGGAGTTGGCAGCAGGAGCCCAAAAACTGGATGAATCACACCCTGGAGTTGCACGCAGCAGCAGGAGCCCAAACATTACTTTAAAGAGACACTGGAGTTGGCAGCAGGAGCCCAAAAATTGGATGAATCACACCCTGGAGTTGCAAGCAGCAGCAGGAGCCCAAACATTGCTTTAAAGACACACTGGAGTTGGCAGCAGGAGCCCAAAAATTGGATAAATCACACCCTGGAGTGGCAAGCAGCAGCAGGAGCCCATATGTTGCTTTAAAGAGACACTGGAGTTGGCAGCAGGAGCCCAAAAATTGGATTAATCACACCCTGGAGTTGCAAGCAGCAGCAGGAGCCCAAATATAGCTTGAAAGAGACACTGGAGTTGGCAGCAGGAGCCCAAAAATTGGATGAATCAAACCCTGGAGTTGCAAGCAGCAGCAGGAGCCCAAACATTACTTTAAAGAGACACTGGAGTTGGCAGCAGGAGCCCAAAAATTGGATGAATCACACCCTGGAGTTGCCAGCAGCAGCAGGAGCCCAAACATTGCTTTAAAGAGACACTGGAGTTGGCAGCAGGAGCCCAAAAATTAGATGAATCACACCCTGGAGTCGCAAGCAGCAGCAGCAGGAGCCCAAACATAGCTTGAAAGAGACACTGGAGTTGGTTGCAGGAGCCCAAAAATTGGATGAATCACACCCTGGAGTTGCAAGCAGCAGCAGGAGCCCAAACATTGCTTTAAAGACACACTGGAGTTGGCAGCAGGAGCCCAAAAATTGGATAAATGACACCCTGGAGTTGCAAGCAGCAGCAGGAGCCCAAACATTGCTTTAAAGAGACACTGGAGTTGGCAGCAGGAGCCCAAAAATTGGATAAATCACACCCTAGAGTTGCAAGCAGCAGCCCGAACATAGCTTGAAAGAGACACAGGAGTTGGCAGCAGGAGCCCAAAAATTGGATGAATCACACCCTGGAGTTGCAAGCAGCAGCAGCAGCCCAAACATTGCTTTAAAGAGACACTGGAGTTGGCAGCAGGAGCCCAAAAATTGGATGAATCACGTCCTGGAGTTGCAAGCAGCAGCAGGAGCCCAAACATTGCTTTAAAGAGACACTGGAGTTGGCAGCAGGAGCCCAAATATTGGATGAATCACACCCTGGAGTTGCAAGCAGCAGCAGGAGCCCAAACATTACTTTGAAGAGACACTGGAGTTGGCTTCAGGAGCCCAAAAATTGGATGAATCACACCCTGGAGTTGCAAGCAGCAGCAGCAGCCCAAACATTGCTTTAAAGAGACACTGGAGTTGGCAGCAGGAGCCCAAAAATTGGATGAATCACGTCCTGGAGTTGCCAGCAGCAGCAGGAGCCCAAACATTGCTTTAAAGAGACACTGGATTGGCAGCAGGAGCCCAAAAATTAGATGAATCACACCCTGGAGTCGCAAGCAGCAGCAGCAGGAGCCCAAACATAGCTTGAAAGAGACACTGGAGTTGGCAGCAGGAGCCCAAAATTGGATTAATCACACCCTGGAGTTGCAAGCAGCAGCAGGAGCCCAAACATTACTTTAAAGAGACACTGGAGTTGGCAGCAGGAGCCCAAAAATTGGATGAATCACACCCTGGAGTTGCAAGCAGCAGCAGGAGCCCAAACATTGCTTTAAAAAGACACTGGATTGGCAGCAGGAGCCCAAAAATTAGATGAATCACACCCTGGAGTCGCAAGCAGCAGCAGCAGGAGCCCAAACATAGCTTGAAAGAGACACTGGAGTTGGCAGCAGGAGCCCAAAAATTGGATGAATCACACCCTGGAGTTGCAAGCAGCAGCAGGAGCCCAAACATTGCTTTAAAGAGACACTGGAGTTGGCAGCAGGAGCCCAAAAATTGGATGAATCACACCCTGGAGTTGCAAGCAGCAGCAGCCCAAACATTGCTTTAAAGAGACACTGGAGTTGGCAGCAGGAGCCCAAAAACTGGATGAATCACACCCTGGAGTTGCAAGCAGCAGCAGGAGCCCAAACATTACTTTAAAGAGACACTGGAGTTGGCAGCAGGAGCCCAAAAATTGGATTAATCACACCCTGGAGTTGCAAGCAGCAGCAGGAGCCCAAACATTGCTTTAAAGACACACTGGAGTTGGCAGCAGGAGCCCAAAAATTGGATAAATGACACCCTGGAGTTGCAAGCAGCAGCAGGAGCCCAAACATTGCTTTAAAGAGACACTGGAGTTGGCAGCAGGAGCCCAAACATTGGATAAATCACACCCTGGAGTTGCAAGCAGCAGCAGCAGCAGCAGCCCAAACATAGCTTGAAAGAGACACTGGAGTTGGCAGCAGGAGCCCAAAAATTGGATGAATCACACCCTGGAGTTGCAAGCAGCAGCAGCAGCCCAAACATTGCTTTAAAGAGACACTGGAGTTGGCAGCAGGAGCCCAAAAATTGGATGCATCACACCCTGGAGTGGCAAGCAGCAGCAGGAGCCGAAATGTTGCTTTAAAGAGACACTGGAGTTGGCAGCAGGAGCCCAAAAATTGGATGAATCACACCCTGGAGTTGCAAGCAGCAGCAGGAGCCCAAACATTACTTTAAAGAGACACTGGAGTTGGCAGCAGGAGCCCAAAAATTGGATGAATCACACCCTGGAGTTGCCAGCAGCAGCAGGAGCCCAAACATTGCTTTAAAGAGACACTGGATTGGCAGCAGGAGCCCAAAAATTAGATGAATCACACCCTGGAGTCGCAAGCAGCAGCAGCAGGAGCCCAAACATAGCTTGAAAGAGACACTGGAGTTGGCAGCAGGAGCCCAAAATTGGATTAATCACACCCTGGAGTTGCAAGCAGCAGCAGGAGCCCAAACATTACTTTAAAGAGACACTGGGGTTGGCAGCAGGAGCCCAAAAATTGGATGAATCACATCCTGGAGTTGCAAGCAGCAGCAGGAGCCCAAACATTGCTTTAAAGAGACACTGGATTGGCAGCAGGAGCCCAAAAATTAGATGAATCACACCCTGGAGTCGCAAGCAGCAGCAGCAGGAGCCCAAACATAGCTTGAAAGAGACACTGGAGTTGGCAGCAGGAGCCCAAAAATTGGATTAATCACACCCTGGAGTTGCAAGCAGCAGCAGGAGCCCAAACATTGCTTTATAGAGACACTGGAGTTGGCAGCAGGAGCCCAAAAATTGGATGAATCACACCCTGGAGTTGCAAGCAGCAGCAGCCCAAACATTGCTTTAAAGAGACACTGGAGTTGGCAGCAGGAGCCCAAAAACTGGATGAATCACACCCTGGAGTTGCACGCAGCAGCAGGAGCCCAAACATTACTTTAAAGAGACACTGGAGTTGGCAGCAGGAGCCCAAAAATTGGATGAATCACACCCTGGAGTTGCAAGCAGCAGCAGGAGCCCAAACATTGCTTTAAAGACACACTGGAGTTGGCAGCAGGAGCCCAAAAATTGGATGAATCACACCCTGGAGTGGCAAGCAGCAGCAGGAGCCCATATGTTGCTTTAAAGAGACACTGGAGTTGGCAGCAGGAGCCCAAAAATTGGATTAATCACACCCTGGAGTTGCAAGCAGCAGCAGGAGCCCAAACATTGCTTTAAAGAGACACTGGAGTTGGCAGCAGGAGCCCAAAAATTGGATGAATCAAACCCTGGAGTTGCAAGCAGCAGCAGGAGCCCAAACATTACTTTAAAGAGACACTGGAGTTGGCAGCAGGAGCCCAAAAATTGGATGAATCACACCCTGGAGTTGCCAGCAGCAGCAGGAGCCCAAACATTGCTTTAAAGAGACACTGGATTGGCAGCAGGAGCCCAAAAATTAGATGAATCACACCCTGGAGTCGCAAGCAGCAGCAGCAGGAGCCCAAACATAGCTTGAAAGAGACACTGGAGTTGGCAGCAGGAGCCCAAAATTGGATTAATCACACCCTGGAGTTGCAAGCAGCAGCAGGAGCCCAAACATTACTTTAAAGAGACACTGGGGTTGGCAGCAGGAGCCCAAAAATTGGATGAATCACACCCTGGAGTTGCAAGCAGCAGCAGGAGCCCAAACATTGCTTTAAAGAGACACTGGATTGGCAGCAGGAGCCCAAAAATCAGATGAATCACACCCTGGAGTCGCAAACAGCAGCAGCAGGAGCCCAAACATAGCTTGAAAGAGACACTGGAGTTGGCAGCAGGAGCCCAAAAATTGGATTAATCACACCCTGGAGTTGCAAGCAGCAGCAGCCCAAACATTGCTTTAAAGAGACACTGGAGTTGGCAGCAGGAGCCCAAAAACTGGATGAATCACACCCTGGAGTTGCACGCAGCAGCAGGAGCCCAAACATTACTTTAAAGAGACACTGGAGTTGGCAGCAGGAGCCCAAAAATTGGATGAATCACACCCTGGAGTTGCAAGAAGCAGCAGGAGCCCAAACATTGCTTTAAAGACACACTGGAGTTGGCAGCAGGAGCCCAAAAATTGGATAAATGGCACCCTGGAGTTGCAAGCAGCAGCAGGAGCCAAAACATTGCTTTAAAGAGACACTGGATTTGGCAGCAGGAGCCCAAAAATTGGATGAATCAAACCCTGGAGTTGCAAGCAGCAGCAGGAGCCCAAACATTACTTTAAAGAGACACTGGAGTTGGCAGCAGGAGCCCAAAAATTGGATGAATCACACCCTGGAGTTGCCAGCAGCAGCAGGAGCCCAAACATTGCTTTAAAGAGACACTGGATTGGCAGCAGGAGCCCAAAAATTAGATGAATCACACCCTGGAGTCGCAAGCAGCAGCAGCAGGAGCCCAAACATAGCTTGAAAGAGACACTGGAGTTGGCAGCAGGAGCCCAAAATTGGATTAATCACACCCTGGAGTTGCAAGCAGCAGCAGGAGCCCAAACATTACTTTATAGAGACACTGGGGTTGGCAGCAGGAGCCCAAAAATTGGATGGATCACACCCTGGAGTTGCAAGCAGCAGCAGGAGCCCAAACATTGCTTTAAAGAGACACTGGATTGGCAGCAGGAGCCCAAAAATTAGATGAATCACACCCTGGAGTCGCAAGCAGCAGCAGCAGGAGCCCGAACATAGCTTGAAAGAGACACTGGAGTTGGCAGCAGGAGCCCAAAAATTGGATTAATCACACCCTGGAGTTGCAAGCAGCAGCAGGAGCCCAAACATTGCTTTAAAGAGACACTGGAGTTGGCAGCAGGAGCCCAAAAATTGGATTAATCACACCCTGGAGTTGCAAGCAGCAGCAGCCCAAACATTGCTTTAAAGAGACACTGGAGTTGGCAGCAGGAGCCCAAAAACTGGATGAATCACACCCTGGAGTTGCACGCAGCAGCAGGAGCCCAAACATTACTTTAAAGAGACACTGGAGTTGGCAGCAGGAGCCCAAAAATTGGATGAATCACACCCTGGAGTTGCAAGCAGCAGCAGGAGCCCAAACATTGCTTTAAAGACACACTGGAGTTGGCAGCAGGAGCCCAAAAATTGGATAAATCACACCCTGGAGTGGCAAGCAGCAGCAGGAGCCCATATGTTGCTTTAAAGAGACACTGGAGTTGGCAGCAGGAGCCCAAAAATTGGATTAATCACACCCTGGAGTTGCAAGCAGCAGCAGGAGCCCAAATATAGCTTGAAAGAGACACTGGAGTTGGCAGCAGGAGCCCAAAAATTGGATGAATCAAACCCTGGAGTTGCAAGCAGCAGCAGGAGCCCAAACATTACTTTAAAGAGACACTGGAGTTGGCAGCAGGAGCCCAAAAATTGGATGAATCACACCCTGGAGTTGCCAGCAGCAGCAGGAGCCCAAACATTGCTTTAAAGAGACACTGGAGTTGGCAGCAGGAGCCCAAAAATTAGATGAATCACACCCTGGAGTCGCAAGCAGCAGCAGCAGGAGCCCAAACATAGCTTGAAAGAGACACTGGAGTTGGTTGCAGGAGCCCAAAAATTGGATGAATCACACCCTGGAGTTGCAAGCAGCAGCAGGAGCCCAAACATTGCTTTAAAGACACACTGGAGTTGGCAGCAGGAGCCCAAAAATTGGATAAATGACACCCTGGAGTTGCAAGCAGCAGCAGGAGCCCAAACATTGCTTTAAAGAGACACTGGAGTTGGCAGCAGGAGCCCAAAAATTGGATAAATCACACCCTAGAGTTGCAAGCAGCAGCCCGAACATAGCTTGAAAGAGACACAGGAGTTGGCAGCAGGAGCCCAAAAATTGGATGAATCACACCCTGGAGTTGCAAGCAGCAGCAGCAGCCCAAACATTGCTTTAAAGAGACACTGGAGTTGGCAGCAGGAGCCCAAAAATTGGATGAATCACGTCCTGGAGTTGCAAGCAGCAGCAGGAGCCCAAACATTGCTTTAAAGAGACACTGGAGTTGGCAGCAGGAGCCCAAATATTGGATGAATCACACCCTGGAGTTGCAAGCAGCAGCAGGAGCCCAAACATTACTTTGAAGAGACACTGGAGTTGGCTTCAGGAGCCCAAAAATTGGATGAATCACACCCTGGAGTTGCAAGCAGCAGCAGCAGCCCAAACATTGCTTTAAAGAGACACTGGAGTTGGCAGCAGGAGCCCAAAAATTGGATGAATCACGTCCTGGAGTTGCCAGCAGCAGCAGGAGCCCAAACATTGCTTTAAAGAGACACTGGATTGGCAGCAGGAGCCCAAAAATTAGATGAATCACACCCTGGAGTCGCAAGCAGCAGCAGCAGGAGCCCAAACATAGCTTGAAAGAGACACTGGAGTTGGCAGCAGGAGCCCAAAATTGGATTAATCACACCCTGGAGTTGCAAGCAGCAGCAGGAGCCCAAACATTACTTTAAAGAGACACTGGAGTTGGCAGCAGGAGCCCAAAAATTGGATGAATCACACCCTGGAGTTGCAAGCAGCAGCAGGAGCCCAAACATTGCTTTAAAAAGACACTGGATTGGCAGCAGGAGCCCAAAAATTAGATGAATCACACCCTGGAGTCGCAAGCAGCAGCAGCAGGAGCCCAAACATAGCTTGAAAGAGACACTGGAGTTGGCAGCAGGAGCCCAAAAATTGGATGAATCACACCCTGGAGTTGCAAGCAGCAGCAGGAGCCCAAACATTGCTTTAAAGAGACACTGGAGTTGGCAGCAGGAGCCCAAAAATTGGATGAATCACACCCTGGAGTTGCAAGCAGCAGCAGCCCAAACATTGCTTTAAAGAGACACTGGAGTTGGCAGCAGGAGCCCAAAAACTGGATGAATCACACCCTGGAGTTGCAAGCAGCAGCAGGAGCCCAAACATTACTTTAAAGAGACACTGGAGTTGGCAGCAGGAGCCCAAAAATTGGATTAATCACACCCTGGAGTTGCAAGCAGCAGCAGGAGCCCAAACATTGCTTTAAAGACACACTGGAGTTGGCAGCAGGAGCCCAAAAATTGGATAAATGACACCCTGGAGTTGCAAGCAGCAGCAGGAGCCCAAACATTGCTTTAAAGAGACACTGGAGTTGGCAGCAGGAGCCCAAACATTGGATAAATCACACCCTGGAGTTGCAAGCAGCAGCAGCAGCAGCAGCCCAAACATAGCTTGAAAGAGACACTGGAGTTGGCAGCAGGAGCCCAAAAATTGGATGAATCACACCCTGGAGTTGCAAGCAGCAGCAGCAGCCCAAACATTGCTTTAAAGAGACACTGGAGTTGGCAGCAGGAGCCCAAAAATTGGATGCATCACACCCTGGAGTGGCAAGCAGCAGCAGGAGCCGAAATGTTGCTTTAAAGAGACACTGGAGTTGGCAGCAGGAGCCCAAAAATTGGATGAATCAAACCCTGGAGTTGCAAGCAGCAGCAGGAGCCCAAACATTACTTTAAAGAGACACTGGAGTTGGCAGCAGGAGCCCAAAAATTGGATGAATCACACCCTGGAGTTGCCAGCAGCAGCAGGAGCCCAAACATTGCTTTAAAGAGACACTGGATTGGCAGCAGGAGCCCAAAAATTAGATGAATCACACCCTGGAGTCGCAAGCAGCAGCAGCAGGAGCCCAAACATAGCTTGAAAGAGACACTGGAGTTGGCAGCAGGAGCCCAAAATTGGATTAATCACACCCTGGAGTTGCAAGCAGCAGCAGGAGCCCAAACATTACTTTAAAGAGACACTGGGGTTGGCAGCAGGAGCCCAAAAATTGGATGAATCACATCCTGGAGTTGCAAGCAGCAGCAGGAGCCCAAACATTGCTTTAAAGAGACACTGGATTGGCAGCAGGAGCCCAAAAATTAGATGAATCACACCCTGGAGTCGCAAGCAGCAGCAGCAGGAGCCCAAACATAGCTTGAAAGAGACACTGGAGTTGGCAGCAGGAGCCCAAAAATTGGATTAATCACACCCTGGAGTTGCAAGCAGCAGCAGGAGCCCAAACATTGCTTTATAGAGACACTGGAGTTGGCAGCAGGAGCCCAAAAATTGGATGAATCACACCCTGGAGTTGCAAGCAGCAGCAGCCCAAACATTGCTTTAAAGAGACACTGGAGTTGGCAGCAGGAGCCCAAAAACTGGATGAATCACACCCTGGAGTTGCACGCAGCAGCAGGAGCCCAAACATTACTTTAAAGAGACACTGGAGTTGGCAGCAGGAGCCCAAAAATTGGATGAATCACACCCTGGAGTTGCAAGCAGCAGCAGGAGCCCAAACATTGCTTTAAAGACACACTGGAGTTGGCAGCAGGAGCCCAAAAATTGGATGAATCACACCCTGGAGTGGCAAGCAGCAGCAGGAGCCCATATGTTGCTTTAAAGAGACACTGGAGTTGGCAGCAGGAGCCCAAAAATTGGATTAATCACACCCTGGAGTTGCAAGCAGCAGCAGGAGCCCAAACATTGCTTTAAAGAGACACTGGAGTTGGCAGCAGGAGCCCAAAAATTGGATGAATCAAACCCTGGAGTTGCAAGCAGCAGCAGGAGCCCAAACATTACTTTAAAGAGACACTGGAGTTGGCAGCAGGAGCCCAAAAATTGGATGAATCACACCCTGGAGTTGCCAGCAGCAGCAGGAGCCCAAACATTGCTTTAAAGAGACACTGGATTGGCAGCAGGAGCCCAAAAATTAGATGAATCACACCCTGGAGTCGCAAGCAGCAGCAGCAGGAGCCCAAACATAGCTTGAAAGAGACACTGGAGTTGGCAGCAGGAGCCCAAAATTGGATTAATCACACCCTGGAGTTGCAAGCAGCAGCAGGAGCCCAAACATTACTTTAAAGAGACACTGGGGTTGGCAGCAGGAGCCCAAAAATTGGATGAATCACACCCTGGAGTTGCAAGCAGCAGCAGGAGCCCAAACATTGCTTTAAAGAGACACTGGATTGGCAGCAGGAGCCCAAAAATCAGATGAATCACACCCTGGAGTCGCAAACAGCAGCAGCAGGAGCCCAAACATAGCTTGAAAGAGACACTGGAGTTGGCAGCAGGAGCCCAAAAATTGGATTAATCACACCCTGGAGTTGCAAGCAGCAGCAGCCCAAACATTGCTTTAAAGAGACACTGGAGTTGGCAGCAGGAGCCCAAAAACTGGATGAATCACACCCTGGAGTTGCACGCAGCAGCAGGAGCCCAAACATTACTTTAAAGAGACACTGGAGTTGGCAGCAGGAGCCCAAAAATTGGATGAATCACACCCTGGAGTTGCAAGAAGCAGCAGGAGCCCAAACATTGCTTTAAAGACACACTGGAGTTGGCAGCAGGAGCCCAAAAATTGGATAAATGGCACCCTGGAGTTGCAAGCAGCAGCAGGAGCCAAAACATTGCTTTAAAGAGACACTGGATTTGGCAGCAGGAGCCCAAAAATTGGATGAATCAAACCCTGGAGTTGCAAGCAGCAGCAGGAGCCCAAACATTACTTTAAAGAGACACTGGAGTTGGCAGCAGGAGCCCAAAAATTGGATGAATCACACCCTGGAGTTGCCAGCAGCAGCAGGAGCCCAAACATTGCTTTAAAGAGACACTGGATTGGCAGCAGGAGCCCAAAAATTAGATGAATCACACCCTGGAGTCGCAAGCAGCAGCAGCAGGAGCCCAAACATAGCTTGAAAGAGACACTGGAGTTGGCAGCAGGAGCCCAAAATTGGATTAATCACACCCTGGAGTTGCAAGCAGCAGCAGGAGCCCAAACATTACTTTATAGAGACACTGGGGTTGGCAGCAGGAGCCCAAAAATTGGATGGATCACACCCTGGAGTTGCAAGCAGCAGCAGGAGCCCAAACATTGCTTTAAAGAGACACTGGATTGGCAGCAGGAGCCCAAAAATTAGATGAATCACACCCTGGAGTCGCAAGCAGCAGCAGCAGGAGCCCGAACATAGCTTGAAAGAGACACTGGAGTTGGCAGCAGGAGCCCAAAAATTGGATTAATCACACCCTGGAGTTGCAAGCAGCAGCAGGAGCCCAAACATTGCTTTAAAGAGACACTGGAGTTGGCAGCAGGAGCCCAAAAATTGGATTAATCACACCCTGGAGTTGCAAGCAGCAGCAGCCCAAACATTGCTTTAAAGAGACACTGGAGTTGGCAGCAGGAGCCCAAAAACTGGATGAATCACACCCTGGAGTTGCACGCAGCAGCAGGAGCCCAAACATTACTTTAAAGAGACACTGGAGTTGGCAGCAGGAGCCCAAAAATTGGATGAATCACACCCTGGAGTTGCAAGCAGCAGCAGGAGCCCAAACATTGCTTTAAAGACACACTGGAGTTGGCAGCAGGAGCCCAAAAATTGGATAAATCACACCCTGGAGTGGCAAGCAGCAGCAGGAGCCCATATGTTGCTTTAAAGAGACACTGGAGTTGGCAGCAGGAGCCCAAAAATTGGATTAATCACACCCTGGAGTTGCAAGCAGCAGCAGGAGCCCAAATATAGCTTGAAAGAGACACTGGAGTTGGCAGCAGGAGCCCAAAAATTGGATGAATCAAACCCTGGAGTTGCAAGCAGCAGCAGGAGCCCAAACATTACTTTAAAGAGACACTGGAGTTGGCAGCAGGAGCCCAAAAATTGGATGAATCACACCCTGGAGTTGCCAGCAGCAGCAGGAGCCCAAACATTGCTTTAAAGAGACACTGGAGTTGGCAGCAGGAGCCCAAAAATTAGATGAATCACACCCTGGAGTCGCAAGCAGCAGCAGCAGGAGCCCAAACATAGCTTGAAAGAGACACTGGAGTTGGTTGCAGGAGCCCAAAAATTGGATGAATCACACCCTGGAGTTGCAAGCAGCAGCAGGAGCCCAAACATTGCTTTAAAGACACACTGGAGTTGGCAGCAGGAGCCCAAAAATTGGATAAATGACACCCTGGAGTTGCAAGCAGCAGCAGGAGCCCAAACATTGCTTTAAAGAGACACTGGAGTTGGCAGCAGGAGCCCAAAAATTGGATAAATCACACCCTAGAGTTGCAAGCAGCAGCCCGAACATAGCTTGAAAGAGACACAGGAGTTGGCAGCAGGAGCCCAAAAATTGGATGAATCACACCCTGGAGTTGCAAGCAGCAGCAGCAGCCCAAACATTGCTTTAAAGAGACACTGGAGTTGGCAGCAGGAGCCCAAAAATTGGATGAATCACGTCCTGGAGTTGCAAGCAGCAGCAGGAGCCCAAACATTGCTTTAAAGAGACACTGGAGTTGGCAGCAGGAGCCCAAATATTGGATGAATCACACCCTGGAGTTGCAAGCAGCAGCAGGAGCCCAAACATTACTTTGAAGAGACACTGGAGTTGGCTTCAGGAGCCCAAAAATTGGATGAATCACACCCTGGAGTTGCAAGCAGCAGCAGCAGGAGCCCAAACATAGCTTGAAAGAGACACTGGAGTTGGCAGCATGAGCACAAATATTGGATAAATCACACCCTGGAGTTGCAAGCAGCAGCAGCAGCAGCCCAAACATAGCTTGAAAGAAACACTGGAGTTGGCAGCAGGAGCCCAAAAATTGGATGAATCACACCCTGGAGTTGCAAGCAGCAGCAGGAGCCCAAACATAGCTTGAAAGAGACACTGGAGTTGGCAGCAGGAGCCCAAAAATTGGATGAATCACACACTGGAGTTGGCAGCAGCAGCAGCAGGAACCTAGAAATTGGCTGGAAGGCACCCCGAAGTTGGCAGCAGCAGGAGCACATACATTAGCTGGAAGGCACATAAGCAGGAGCCCAAACATTGCTTGAAAGACACCCCGGAGTTGGCAGCAGCAGCAGGAGGCCAAAAATTGGCTGAAAGGCACACCCTGAAGTTGGCATCAGCATGAGGCTAAAAATTGGCTGGAAGGCACACCCTGAAGTTGGCATCAGCAGGAGCCCAAAAATTGGCCTAAAGACATTAATATGTTTTGCACCATGTGTAAAACGTGGCACCATGCTGAATCTAGGTGCATGCGTCAGGCATTGGTGGGTGGAAATCCTGGCTGATCCATCCCTGATTCATTTTGACAAAGGTGAGTCTCTCCACATTTTTAGTTGACAGACAAGTTCTCCTTACAGTAACTATGGCCCCGCCGCACTAAACACCCACTCAGATGGCACGCTACTTGCCGGGCAGGACAGCTTTTCCAGGGCAAACTCTTTTAGCTGCGGCCACAGGCCAAGTTTGGCTGCCCAGAAGTCCAGCGGATCCTCAAGGTGTGTTGGCATGGTCATGTCAAGGTATGACATGACCTGCTGGTTGAGGTCCTGCTCCAGGTCTTCCTGCTGCTCATGAGTAGCCTCACTATGCGGGTGTAGAAAGCTACTCATTAGCGACTGAAGGCTGAGGCTGCTGCTGATGGAGCTGCTGCTGCTGCTCCTGCCAACCCCCCCAGCAGCCATGGCAGTGGAAGGTGAGCGCAAAGGTCCCCCCACGTCAGACCTACAAGAGTATAGACCATGGCGCAGATAGGCATCGGCCCACTGACTACGTAGAATGTCTTTGTAGTAGTTCAGTTTGTCCTCCCTCTCGGCGGGTTTAAAAAATGCCCCCATTTTGTGCCGGAAGCGAGGGTCCAATAAGGTGGACAGCCAGAAGTCATCCCGGCGACAAATGGAAACAATTCTGGGGTCACTACGCAAGCACGTGAGCATGCTTCCTGCCATTTGCGCAAGTGACTCGGAGGGACTACCTGTCTCCATCTCCACTGCATACTGCCACCGTGTGTCCGGGTCCTCTGTCTCGCCTTCCTCAAAACCCTCTAGCTCCTCTGTCTACTCCTGCTCCTCCTCTCCTGTCCGCTGACCAGCCATTTCGGCAAGCCTAAACTGTGCTTCACTGGGCCACTCCTCCTCCTCTTCCTCCTCCTCCTCCAGTTCAGTTCCAACGGGGTTCATGTGGCCGTAAGATGTAGAGGCCATGTCTCCAGTGCCCTGACCAGCCATGGTTTCCAACATGTGCTGTAGTACATGAAGCAGTGGAATCACGTATTTCATCCCGTAATCCTGCTGACTGACTAATAAAGTGGCTTCCTCAAAGGGCCTGAGCAAATGGCAGGTGTCACATATGAGCTGCCACTGGTTGAGATTGAAGTTACACAGGGGAGTCCCCCCTTTCCGCTTGGATCATCAGGAAATCCGTGATGGCTTTTTTCTGTTCATATAATCGGTCCAACATGTGAAGGGTGGAATTCCAACGGGTGGAAACATCGCAGATCAGACTATGTTGGGGGATACCGTTCTGACGCTGTAGTGGCTGAAGTGCATGCAAAGTTTCCTTGAAGTTGTTAGGATGTCTTGCAAATGGGGGGAACACTTCAGAAACCGCTTGACAACCAGATTGAAGACGTGAGCCATGCAGGGGGCATGGGTCAGACTTCCTTGGTGCAGCGCAGACAAAATGTTCTTCCCATTGTCGGTAACCATGATTCCCATTTTAAGTTTTCTTGGAGTAAGCCATGTTTGGATTTCCTGATGAATACATTTAAGCAGTTCCTCCCCTGTGTGACTCGCCAAGACAAACCATGTGAAGCACAGCGTGACACCTCCGTGCCCTGCACACATGGTAGACTGGAGGGGCACTGAGACTTGAGCCTACAGTGGAGGGTGAGGAGATGGCCGAGGATGAGGAGGCCGAGTCGCATGGTGTCACAGGCCCAACGGGCAGGGAGCGCGGAGGCCGAAGCGGCGTGACCTGTCCAAGTTGCTGCTGCTGCTGCAAAGGGACCACATTCACCCAGTGGGCCGTAAACGACATGTACTGTGCCTGACCGTAGTTACAGCTCCAGACGTTGGCGCTGCCATGCACTTTCCTACACACGGACAGGCTCAAGGACTGTCCCACCTTCTGTTCAACAAAAGTGTGCAGCGCTGGTACTACCTTCTGGGTAAAGAAATGACGGCTTGGGACTCTCCATCTCCGCTCGGCACAAGCCATCAGTTCTCTGAAAGGTGCAGAGTCCACCACCTGAAAAGGGAGCGACTGCAGCACCAGCAACTTGGACAGGAGCACATTCAGCTTCTGTGCCGTTGGATGAGTGGGCGCATACTGCTGTCTCTTGGACATGGCTTCGCTGATGGATTGCTGGCGGGATGCATGACTTGGAGGAGGAGGAGCAGGAGCGACAGAGGATGGGTATGACGCACAGCTGCCTTCGGCTGAGGTGCTGGAGCCTTGACTCCAGCCTTGACTCTTCACCTTCTGCCTACATATTTTGCATGTGGTCATGTTACCCTTCTGCGGATGCTTCAGGAAAAACTGCCACACTGCCGAGTAGCTACTTTTCCCACCAACAGGCCGCACTGATTCACTGCTACTGTCGCCAACTCCAGGAACCCCTGCTCCACTACCTCCCGATAAGGTAGCCTGCCATGCAGCAGGTGCTCTACCCCGGCCCCGTTTGGCTCCAGGCTTTACAATTGTGCCCCCATGCTGACTGCCAACCATGCTGCTAACACCTTGCTGCCTCAGCTGCTGACTCCGGGGCAACCTGCGCCCCTCTTCTCCTGATGATGACGATGAAACCCCTTCATCACCCGGCTCCCAAGTGCGATCGACTTCATCATCATCATCATCATCATCATCATCATCATCACCGAGTTGCGGCTGCACGTCACTGATGTTCTCGGTTTCCTCAACAGTGTCTGGGGCAGGAGCTGGAACGCTCGCAACACCCACAACACTGTCCACATCACTATTTGTCTGCCTAGCTAAAGAAGCCACCTCCATTTCTTGGCTGGGCAGTAGCTGCTGGCTGTCCTCTATCTGATCGCCCTCCTCACGAAAGAGTGGAGCTGAACCCAAAGCATAGGATACGTCGCTGGGGGAGGGAACGGCATAGGACAGAGGCAATGGGAGGACAGGGACTGCTCTTGGGGCATGCCAACTCAGGGTTGTGTCAGAGGAACCTACCAACCCTAGACTGGGGGGTCTTAGATGTAACTTGTGATGATGTTGATGAGCGCGTTAACCAATCTACCACGGCAGATGCGTTACTGGTGGAGACAGGACCGCTAGCAGATACTGGCAGATCAGGTCCCTCACCTTGACTCCTGCTGCCACTCGCCCCTAGTCTGCTGCGACCTCTGCCTGCTGAATCTTGGCCTCTGCCACTCCTCTTTGAACATCCTGGCACTTGTCTGCCTGACATTTTTATGTATTTTAAATGCGCAATAGGTACTTTAAAAAATGTGTTAACTTTAAAAAGCAGAAGCTAAATAAAGTAAGGAACTGCTTCTCTGCACCAGATACTATGAAAATTGGCAATATGGGATACCCTGCGACCAGGTGGCAATAGCTTAATAAAGCTGAGGCTGAACAAGCTTATTTAGTATAACAGATAGGGTGCAACGTGCAGGTTTGAGATACCCTGCAGCCTATTTTTTTGACAGCAGGACAAAAACCAATTCAAAATGCAATAGCTTGATTAAGCTGAGGATGAACAAGGGTATTTAGTATAACAGATAGGGTGCTACGTGCAGGTTTGGGATACCCTGCGGCCTAGTGTTTTGGCAGCAGGACAAAAACAAATTCAAAATGCAATAGCTTAATTAAAATGCGGCTGAACAACGCTTATTTAGTATAACAGATAGGGTGACTTGTGCTGGTTTGGGATGCCCATGTGGGCTGTTGTATTTAAAGCAGACAAAACCCAATTCAAAATGCAATAGCTTGATTAAAATGAGGCTGAACAACGCTTATTTAGTATAACAGATAGGGTGCTATGTGCAGGTTTGGGATACCCTGCGGCCTAGTGTTTTGGCAGCAGGACAAAAACCAATTCAAAATGCAATAGCTTGATTAAGCTGAGGATGAACAAGGGTATTTAGTATAACAGATAGGGTGCTACGTGCAGGTTTGGGATACCCTGCGGCCTAGTGTTTTGGCAGCAGGACAAAACCCAATTCAAAATGCAATAGCTTAATTAAAATGAGGCTGAACAACGCTTATTTAGTATAACAGATAGGGTGACATGTGCTGGTTTGGGATGCCCATGTGGGCTGGTGTTTTGGCAGCAGGACAAAACCCAATTCAAAATGCAATAGCTTAATTAAAATGAGGCTGAACAACGCTTATTTAGTATAACAGATAGGGTGACATGTGCTGGTTTGGGATGCCCATGTGGGCTGGTGTATTTAAAGCAGACAAAACCCAATTCAAAATGCAATAGCTTAATTAAAATGAGGCTGAACAACGCTTATTTAGTATAACAGATAGGGTGCTACATGCAGGTTTGGGATACCCTGCGGCCTAGTGTTTTGGCAGCAGGACAAAAACCAATTCAAAATGCAATAGCTTAATTAAAATGCGGCCGAACAACGCTTATTTAGTATAACAGATAGGGTGACATGTGCTGGTTTGGGATGCCCATGTGGGCTGGTGTATTTAAAGCAGACAAAACCCAATTCAAAATGCAATAGCTTAATTAAAATGAGGCTGAACAACGCTTATTTAGTATAACAGATAGGGTGACATGTGCTGGTTTGGGATGCCCATGTGGGCTGGTGTATTTAAACCAGACAAAAAAATATTAAAACTAATCCAGTTATGAGAAATGCTTGTGTGTAACAGATAGGGTTACATATGCCACTGCATAGATGGGATGCACAGTGGCAAGGCAGGTTTACAGCACAAAGAACTGAAATTTAATTGAAAACTGATCTGGCTAATAAAAAAAAAAAAAAAAAAAATTCCCAGTCACTTCAATGCTGTCCCTGCCTGGATCGTTCCAGTTTTTCCCTATCTTTCACTATCTTTCCCTGGCTCTGTCTACCTCTCTTTCTGCCTCTCTGTCGGTCTCTCTGACTCTCCCTACCTATCTCTAACTCTGTCCCTGTCTGTAACCAGCTCTGCTCTGGCCGCAATACAAGGCTGAACTGCGCACAAGGAAAATGGCTGCCGGTTTATATAGCACGGTGACGTCACAGGCTTCCTGGCTGCTGATAGGCTGCATGTGACTTTCCCATGATGCCTTGCCCCAGGGAATATGTCCGGACATGTGCTTCCACCATTTTAGAATGCCTGTAATTGAAATAAATGGAGTTTAAAGGGGAAATTCGGATTCGTTCAGAATCGAATTTTTCCTGAAATTCGGAACGAATTCGGGTTCGTCCGGATCGATTCGCTTATCCCTATTCATAAATAATGGTGCATACATGACATCTAAACAATGAGTAGAATGCAGGAAATGGCTCGACAGCATTATGTTAATACGTCCTTATAGCCTCCTTTGCAGGAAGTGCTTTATCATCTCTATGCCATTGCAAGCTGTCCCAGCCTTTCCCAGCTCACGTCTGCTCTTCTCATATTACCTGTGCTCAGTTCACCTCTACTTATCTCTACTCACCTCCTCCCACCTCACCTAAGCTCAACTCACCTTTTCCTGCCTTACCTCTGCCAACTTCGGCCCACGTCACCTCTGGACACTTTTTCCTACTTCACCTCTCCCCACCTAACATTTCCACATCTGACATCTCCCCACACCATTCCTCCTTGTCCCACCCCAAAGGGAAAGTAGACTTTCAATGGAATTTTTTGTGTTTTTTTCTAGTATTTTTAAAATTTTCCCCTATTTTATGGAAAATGAAAAGAGAAACAAGTAAGTAAAGGACTAACTTCTCTTTTCTTGGTGTACAAACTTGGTGTACAGTACATTACCAATGGCAACAGATTGCAGGTAGTGAAAACTGCTCCCATAAAACACATATTTTCCAGCATAAGAAAAAATGTCCCGAGAGGACATCATTTTGGCACACAAAAATATACGCTCTCAAAAATTAACCAAAATGGATTTACCCTTTAACTCTGCTTACCTATTTCCACCTTGTACCACCTTACCTCTGCTTATTTCATCTCTACTTATATCTATCCACCTCTTTACATCTCACCTCTGTCCATCACTTCTCCTTCCCATTTAACCTCTGTTTCCAATTAAACAAGAAAAAATATAAAAGCGAGGGCCTGGAGTGGAATGATCACTAGAATAAAGTAGTATTCACACCTCAAATAGTATTAATGGCTTAAATATTTATGCCTTTAATACTATTTGAGGTGTGAGTACTGCTTTATTCTAGTGATCATTCCATTCCAGGCCCTCGATTTTATATTTTTTCTTGTTTATAGTGTATAGTGTTACCCTTACCTCTACCCACCTTACCTCTGCTCAATGGACCTCTCCCTGTGTTACCTCTGCCCACTTCTTTGCACTTCACCTTTTTCTGTCCCACCTCTACCCTCCTCTCATTACCTCACCTCTTCCCACTTCTGTTCACCCCACCTCTTTCAGGTGGAAAACATAAAAGCATTCCCCAGTTCTTCTTCATTTTGTTACAGGGAGTGTGGTTTCGGAGGGAATCATATATGATATATGGTGGTTTTGAGATCAGGTATTGGTCAAAATCTTTGACCTAACAGGGGTGACAATACCAAAGAATCCTATACATGCCCTATTGAGTGAGAAAAGTAAGAATATTACCAGAGAAAATAAGAAGCTGATCTCTTCTACATTACTTGCAGGGAAAATAACTATTGTCGCCTCATGGAAACAAAAGAATATTCAGGCCCACTTACTGTCAACCAAAAGTTACTTGGTTATGGTAAATGATAAGCATTCAAGCATTTTACAGGACAATACAACTACCTTTTCTTTATATTTCTTCCTTTTTATATTTTCTTTCTTCTTTATTTCTTGTGCTATCCTTTTCTACAATCTAACCTTTCTGTTCTGTGTTTGTATATAACTTGTGAGAAGATGTAGAGGCTGGGGAACTCACAAAGTCAGAGGTATTAGGACATTTCCAATTAGCAAGGTGATAAACTATAACAATCAATTTTAGCTTTTGATGTAATTGATGTATGGAATATGATATTCATAGTCTTCAATGTTAGTCAAGGGGAAGTAATGGTAGATATAATTTAGAGTCAGTGTGCATTCATTGCTTTAATATACATTAAGAAATATACAGTATCTAAATGTGCAATATCATGTGTAATGTTTAAGGTCTTGTAACAATGCTGTAACCACATGGAGAATTGATTGTGTATTTCATGGTTTATTTACTCAATAAAGATCTATGGAAAGGCAGAATATTTCAGTCTAACTTTATTGGCTTCTATGAATAGCAAAATCCAGAAAAAATATCTACAGCCTCCCTGTCCAGCCTTCTACTCTCTTCATAGAAGCCAGCCAGGTTAGTCTGACAGATTCTGCCATTTCAATAGATTTCACACTGTCCTCGTAGTTGCTTATTGGGGAAATTGAGGACTTCATTGTTAAAAAATACAGTTTGTAAATGGATCGGAAACTGGCGGTGCAGAGAATTGTGGTTCATAATAACTACTTTGAATGGTCCACAGTTGTAAGTGGTGGACCTCAGGGTTCAGTGTTGGGCCCTCTATTATTCAACTTGTTTATAAATGATATAGAAGATGACATTAATAGCACTGTCTCTATTTTGAGCTTTTTTAGCTGACACCGAGATATGTAGCACAGTGCAGTCTATTGCAGAGGCTCACAAGCTTCAGGCTGACTTGGACACTTTGAGCGTCTGGGCATCCACTTGGCAAATTAAGTTTAATGTGGTTAAATGTAAAGTAATGCACTTAGGGTATAATAATCTACAGGCCACATATGTCCTTGTGGGATTAAAGGTGGGAGAGTCACTTGTTGAGAAGGATCTGATGGTTCTGGTAGACCACAGGCTAAATAACAGTATGCGGGCCAATGCTTCCAATGCTTAAAAGAGGCATGGAATCATTAGATAATATGGGGAAAAATTCTCTCTAAAGAAAACGGGGCACCCCCTCCAACTGGAGAAAAAAAATTAATATACAGAGGCAACAATCTTTTTTTTTTTACCATAAGATCAGTTCCACAATATGTGGAATAGCCTCCTGCAGAAGTTTTTTACAGCTTCAAAAAAAAGATTGGGTGTTTTTTTCTTCCCTTTTGGCCCTTCCGCCTAGGGCACTCCACTTTGTATATTAATGCGCCGCTAGAGAAGCTGAAAGGAATCCCTAGCTGCACTTTCGAGCACGCAGCATCACTTCCTCTATTCGACTGTGTGCAGCCACGCACAGCTATTCATTTGCGGTGGGTGGGGCTGCACACAGCCGAGAAGGGAGGCCAGTGATGACGGAGCCAATTTTTCAACTGAAGGTTTATGATCAAGTTCGAGATGAGATAAAGGTGGACTTATCCGTATATGCAGAAAACTGGCAAAATAATCTGAGGCAGGAAGCAACCTTTGTGCAATGTTGGGTCTGGTGTCACATCTGTCATCAGGCATCAAAGGAAATTATTCACACACAAGTAGCACATTTTATAATTGAATTGCTCATGGGAAATTGTCACATGTAAGCAATTTGCACTTGAAGAAGGTACAGAGGTCTGTGCACACAGAAGCATTAGAAAGTTGAGCAGAATAGTAGAGTAAATATTTTTTGGGTTATAAACCTCTCAAAAAGAGTAGCCATGAGAGAAATAAAATTGAGTTGGTTTAAGTAGTAGTTTTCCTATACAATAGAGTGGTAGTTAAGAATAAGAGCTACATCCAACAGCTTAATGTCAGTGGTGCCTAAGAAATGTAAGAGTTTAAAAAAAGGGTAAGCAATAGTTAAAGTTTACTTAAAGGCAAGAAGAATAAGGGGGAAAGAGGGGAACGATAAATGGCATCTGCAAGACTAAGTGTTCTGCTATTGGCTGAATGCAAATACAAGGCTCGATTCAGAGAGACAAAAAAAGACTTTCGTTTTAGCGCCAATCTGTTTTTTTTTTTTAATTTTCCCGCTCTCGTATGAGTGTGCGAGCGATTCTGTGCATGCATTGCTATCCTTCTGTAAAGTTTCCGTCCGTTAGTACGGCAGAGTACGAATACGAGGATGTCATTTTCCAGCGTGACTTTTCCGTTTCATTTTTCATGTTACAACGTAGGCTTTCGTTTTTGCCCTTTTCCCATAGTCTCCTCCCACGAATCCTTTACGTTTCCCGTTACATTCTGTTTCCCTTTTTCAATAAATAATCTTCCAGACGGAAATCCTTACGATCTTGCGCCTGCGCACTACAAACATAACTCATTAAAGTGCTCGCCTACATATTTGCCACCCTCACCTCTACTACAATGTTTAGCTAAATCACTTAGCACTATCCTCCATCTTCCCTTTTGGACCCTTAAAGCTCACCCCAACCACTTAGTGCTATCCTCCATCTTCCCTTTTGGACCCTTAAAGCTCACCCCAACCACTTAGCGCTATCCTCCATCTTCCCTTTTGGACCCTTAAAGCTCACCCCAACCACTTAGCACTATCCTCCATTTTGCCTTTTGGACCCTTAAATCTCACCCCAACCACTTAGCGCTATCCTCCATCTTCCCTTTTGGACCCTTAAAACTTACCCCAACCACTTAGCACTATCCTCCATCTTCCCTTTTGGACCCTTAAAACTTACCCCAACCACTTAGCACTAGCCTCCATCTTGCCTTTTGGACCCCTAAAGCTCACCCCAACCACTTAGCACTATCCTCCATCTTGCCTTTTGGACCCTTAAAACTTCTTAAAACCACTTCTCGGTTAGGTTCTTCCATTTTAGGCCCCTAAAATTACCCAAACCACTTCCCGGCTAGGTTCTTCTTCCATTTTAGGCCCCTAAAACTTACCCAAACCACTTCCCGGTTAGGTTCTTCTTCCCTTTTGGACCCTTAAAACTTACCCAAACCACTTCCCGGTTAGGTTCTTCTTCCCTTTTTGACCCTTAAAACTTACCCAAACCACTTCTCGGTTAGGCTCTTCTTCCATTTTAGGCCTCTAAAACTTACCCAAACCACTTCCCGGTTAGGTTCTTCTTCCCTTTTGGACCCTTAAAACTAACCCAAACCACTTCCCAGTCATCTGAATCTTCATCTCTAAATATTTATTTCACCCTTTGTTTGGTGTTAATGTATTTGTGTTAAAAAATGACACTGAAACTTTTATTTTGGTTAATTTTTTTTAGTAGAAAGCCATTTTTTGGGGGCCATTTGACATTTTTTTTTTTTTTACAAATTTTAGAATTTTTTTTTTTTTTTGTAAAAAACTTTAAAATGTTTAAAAATTTTAAATATTAAAAAATATTTACAGAAAAAAACACAGTGACAGGACCCAGAACACTATTCTTCTGTTGTCCCCAATGAGTCAACCAGCTGCTGCATATCGGCCACCAACTCAAGGACCCTTCGATTCATTTCTTCCACTCTTGCCCGTGTGGTCCCTGTATCAAATTTTTGTGAAAAAATTTTAAATAAATGCCTACCTTCTGCATGAGTTATATCTGGCATGCAATCGCTATGTACTTACTAGGGAATTGGAGTCCGAAAAACCGCCACACCCGGGGCATGTGCAGCCGTTTCAGGTCCGACCAATGCTGCATGATCTGAGTGTGGGTGAAGGTGGTGTCCATCTGATGTTGGATTTTGCCAATGATCTCCAGGGCGACGGTGCGCTTCTCAAAAGAGTTGGGCAGGTAGTCGTACCTGCACTCCAGCATGGTCTACAAAACACAAAATAAACATAGGATTAAGAGGCTGATTCATCATTAGCGGCAGGTAGCGACAGATGAGCGTCTGTAGCAGGCATTTTCAGAGCACCCGCTAGTAGTCGCAGTGCTCAGCCGTGGGTCGCTACTTTATAGCAACTCAGTCACTGTTCAGTAATGTTGAATACATTGTGAGGAGTCGCTATTTTACCAGTACAGTGCTGTATGGGAGCGCATGTTAGTGACTGCTCATAGTGACCGACTCACACCATATTCAGCAAAAAAACTGCCTCACAAAACTCTGGCGCAGAAAAATACTTGTTTGTAGCCCATAGCGCAGGAGGCGGTGTGTTTAAAGTCTGTTTTCAAGCATCTATCAACTAGTAACAAAGCGGAAACTTATGGAATTACATTGTAGCAACATTGTAACATGAACACTTTAATGCCAGACCAGTATTGTCATTTCTGAAGAAATATTTAAAAAATGTAAAAAATTTGTAAAAACTGCTTTTTCAATGCCAGAAGAGGTCACAGAATTATTTGTGATTTTTGGGAAAAAAAAAAAAAAATAAACCAGTTTAAAGTGAAGAAAAGGTTCGTCCATTGAAATGTATGGGGGAGCGACAGGTAGCGAGAGGTCAGCTGGACGCTGGCACTGTTCGCAGAGGCTTTGAAAATGATGCATCAGACGCTACATGCCGCTATCCCAGTCGCAAAACAGATTCTGCTTGATAAATGTGTAATTGCGAGCCGTGTCTGGCGTTCACCAGTCGCAATCTGTCGCTACCTCTCATTAACCAGGCGCTACCTGACGCTATCCTTTCTTAAATAACCCCCTTAGTTCAAACTGCATACAAATATCTGTCAACAATCGATCATTTGACTAAATTACATTAACAGACACATTTGTAGCCTAATCCAATCCTTGAAGCTGGCCTCAGTGTTGGCTCGCATGTGTGGGCCCTCACTTCGGTTTTGCACGTAGTTTTAGACACTTTTTAACCCTTTAACCGCCAGCCTACCTTGAGATTTTGTCACCCTTTGTTGCCAGACCATTTTGCACTATTTTGCGCTCCCCTTGTTCAACTGTGATTTTTGAGGGGATTTCCAGGGATTTCCCAGGAAAATGATATATTGTTTTTTTCAGCATAGTCTGGGCTTTAACATGAAATGTCTTGTTTGTCATTTGTTAGGTGTATTCTTAATATTTTTGGGTGAAATATGTGCAAAAAAAAAAAAAAAAAAAAAAATGTTTACATATTGTCGTTTTTTTTGGAATAAAAAATGTAAGTTTGTCAATAAAATCTTATTGCGTGTGAAATCCCAATTTCTCCCGGTTACAGCGGTACCACATATGTATAGGTAGACACCCTTTCCTGCCCAGGAGACTCCCCCAAACTGAAACAGCGCTTTAGGAGATTTTCAGCTAAAATACAACTATGCTATGCAATATGCGCACCTTGCGGTTTTTCCAGAAAAACAACCCTTTACATTTAAAATACCCCCAACAAACTATATATTCTCTGGAAGTACACACCTCAGGCTTTCTAGGCGTACCAGGCTTGTGGATGTGGCCATAGTTTTCTGGAAGTAATCCCTCAACGTAATCTTTGGTTGCAAAGAGTTTCCCTAAAAAAAGGATAAAAAAGCAGAATCAAAGCCACATTTTCCTAAAAAAACTATATACAAACAAGAAAAATCAAGTTTAATCTGAAAAAGCAACATCTCCCGAACAGAACGATACCCAACATGCATAGGTTCTGTCAAGGGAAGAGTTGCCAAACACCCCAAAGTAAAGCATGTGCGTAACGGTAATTTTACTTGAAAATTTCAGCTCTGCAGACAAAGTGCGCACCTTGCGATTTTTCAACCAAAACAACCCTTTACATTTGGAATATCCCCCATAAACCATATATTCCCTGAAAGTACACACGTTAAGCTTTCTAAGGGTACCCAGCTTGCTGTAGTGGGCTCATCTTTCTGGAATTAATTCCTCAAAGAATTCTTTGGTTGCGCAGGGTTTCCCTAA
This sequence comes from Gastrophryne carolinensis, assembly GCA_027917425.1. Classification (NCBI taxonomy): domain Eukaryota; kingdom Metazoa; phylum Chordata; class Amphibia; order Anura; family Microhylidae; genus Gastrophryne; species Gastrophryne carolinensis. The sequence goes on from CM051235.1 coordinate 576,596,442, forward strand.
AAAATTTATAAAAAAGCTGAATAAAAAACACCTTTTCCTAAAATATAAATATGCAAACCAGAAAAAACAAGCTAAGTCTGAAAGCGTCCCCCGAACAGAACAATACCCAACATGCATAGGTACTATTAACCCTTTTAATTGCCAGCCTACTTGAGATTTTGTCACCCTCTGTTGACAGGCCATTTTTCCCCATTTTGCGTCATGTTTTGCGACATGTTTTGCGCCATTTTTGCTGGAACTTTCAGAAAAATTATATATTTTTTTTTTGCAGCAGAGTTTAGACTTTAACATGAAATGTCTTGTTTGTAATTTTTTTTTTTTTTTTTACAATATTATTAAGTGAAAAAAAAAATAAATAAATAAAATTTTTTTTTTTAGAAAATTGACTCCTTTATTTTAAATAAAAAATGTATTTTATTAAGGAAAATCATATTGCATGTGAAAGCCCCATTTCTACCGATTAGAACGGTACCACATATTTATCGGTAGCCCCCCGTTCCTGCCCAGGAGACCCCCCCTAACTGAAACAAGTATTTTATAACATTCACAAAAAAAAACACAAAAACCATCCACACTACAAAGGGTTAAATCGAGAAAAAAAATGACATAGGGTCCCCCCTCCCAGGGGAGGGAGACCCCATTTTTTTTTTGATTTTTAAGGGTTAAAAACCCTTAAAAATCAAAAAAAAAAATGACGTGGGGTCCCCCTTACCCACAGTAACCAGCCCGGGACCAGCTATGGGGGCTTGTAGGCACAGAGTGGGGGGGCCAGCTTTTGTGGCCCCCCCACCCTGCAGCCTACGAGCCCACATAGCCCATGTGGGCCCGGGCTCTTCTGCCCCCCCCTGGCCTTTGGGGAGGCAGGTAATGGGGGTGCCGGGGGTTAATGGCAAGCCACCCGCTAGCGCAGGTGGCTTGCCATCCCCCCAGCCTTGTGAACTGGTATAGGGGTCATGGACCCCTTACCAGTTCACAAGAGGTTAAAAGTAAAAAATGACACAGACACACAAAAGAGAAAAAATATTTTATTAATTTTTTTTTTTTTTTTTTTACACTGTACTCACCTCCCATCCATCCTGGAGCACTCTGTCCCTCGGCGATCACTGGCTTCTGCTCACTTGCTAGAAGCCTTTTATAGCTGCTGGATGACAGAACACAAAGGGTTAATCAAAAAAAAAAATGACATAGGGTCCCCCCTCCCAGGGGGGGTGGACCCCATTTTTTTTTTGATTTTTAAGGGTTAAAAACCCTTAAAAATCAAAAAAAAAATTGACGTGGGGTCCCCCTTACCCACAGTAACCAGCCCGGGACCAGCTATGGGGGCTTGTAGGCACAGAGTGGGGGGGCCAGCTTATGTGGCCCCCCCACCCTGCAGCCTACGAGCCCACATAGCCCATGTGGGCCCGGGCTCTTCTGCCCCCCCCTGGCCTTTGGGGAGGCAGGTAATGGGGGTGCCAGGGGTTAATGGCAAGCCACCCGCTAGCGCAGGTGGCTTGCCATCTCCCCAGCCTTGTGAACTGGTATAAGGGGTCACATGGACCCCTTACCAGTTCACAAAGGGTTAAATGGTAAAAAATAAAAGACTAGACACGTTTTTTAAAAAAGTTTATTAAAAAAAAAAAAAAAACTTTTACTTTACTCACCTCCGATCTTCATCTTCTGTGTCCCGCGGCGATCTGCTGTCAGTGACGGCTGGGCAGAGAAGGGGGGAGGCAGGCGATCGGAGGATCGCCTACCTCCCTCCTTCCCCGCCCAGCCGTCACCGGCATCTGAGAGACGAACTGCCGGGTGCCCCGATGACACCCGGCGGTGACATCATCTGGCCCCGCCCCGTGACGTCATCAAGATGGCGGCCGCCATCGGAAGGAAGCAAGGGAGGAGGGCTGTTATGCCCCCTCCAGAAGACAGAAGAGCGGGGGGGGGGGATCGGAGCCCCCCCCCGTGAAGAGGAGAGCCTGCGGGAGCCGGCGGGGACAAAGGTAGGTGACTGTTTTTTTTTTTTTTGTTTTTTTTTTTACAGTAATCCGGGCGGCTGCTGAAACGGGGGGGGGGGCACCCTGTTCCGGGCCCTCCCCTGCAGCCGGAGGAGCCCCGATGGGCGATCGGAGCCCCTCTGGCTGAAGAGGAGACCCGACCGGATCGAACGAGGGGTCAGGTAAGTGTCTTTTATTTTTACTTTTTTTTTTTTTACTGGGGAAAGTCAGGCACGTAAATTTTACGTGGCTGGCGTTTAACTGTTGGAGAGGCAGCCACGTAAAATTTACGTGGCTGGCGTTTAAAGGGTTAAACAAACCGTTTCTTCCTGCGCTTCCTTAAGGGCTAGGCATGCATTTAGAAGGCAAATCAAAGGCATTAAAAGACACTTACAAGCATGATGATCTCTTCTTGTTGGTGGGTGAAGATTGTGGGCGCCATCTTGCCTCTTGTCTGCAGCAGATAAGTTATGCCCCTGTGGTTTCCGGGTTCCGCACGGCCGGCTTACGCGTAGCGTGAGACCCCGGCAATCTTATTTAAAGTGTCCTGGACACACAGCTCATTCTCTTTCAGAGTCCATGAGCAATGGCACCTAAAAAATCTCAACAAAAACCAGCAAAGGAGGTCACCAGCAAACAGCCAACCAAACAGCAGGAGCCTGCTGAAGGGCCCAAGACTCGGTCACAGATGGGCAAAACGAAGTTGCGGCCAACTTGCATTGCCCAGCCAAAGGCACCCACCACAACTACCCAAAAAAAGGAGGCTGCTGGAAAAAGGAAGCCACAGGCCAGAAAGCCAACATCAACGGAGGGGAAAAAAGGGACCAAGAGGGTGCGAAGCCCCAGTCCCCCAAGGTCACCATCACTCCACGCACGTGGCTACCATGGCAAGCCAACAAAAAGGAGACACCGGGAAAGAAGCCCCAGCAGCTCAACCTCCTCATCAACACCACCCGCACGGGGCCACAAGGCTCATGCCAAGAGGGCAAGGCACAGCCCCAGAAGTCTGAGTTCGCCCTCCTCACCCGCACGGGTGTCAAAATCAGCATCCAAGAGGGCAAGGCACAGGCCCAGAAGTCCGAGTTCGCCCTCCCCACCCGCACAGGTGTCAAAATCAGCGGCCAAAAGGGCAAGGCACAGGCCCCGAAGCCCAAGCTCTGGACCGTCCGTCTACCTCCAAGGGTCATGGGTATTCTAAGGGCCTACAGAGGCACAGGACCCCAAGCACGACTTCCTCCACAACACCCTCACCTCCTCGGCCACATTCTCCACCGGCACAGGTGTCAAGGCAGGCTGAATATGCCACATCTACACCTGCGACTTCAGTGGCCACCCATCCACGCTCACCCAGTTCCTTTCCAAGTCCGGTTCAATCTGCAGCCAGCCAGCAGTCAGTAATTTCACACTCACACAGCCAGGCCAGAATGTCCCCTGATTTTGCGCAAAACCCTGAGGAGCCAGAACCACAACCAACAGGGGGCACATTGCGCAGAGGCCAGTTGAGTGGCAGGTTTGGTGAGGCACAAACTCTGGCATTGGCTAGTGGCCTCACCTTGTGTTATGATGAGCTATATGGGCGCAGATCCAAAGCTACAAGCAAGCAGTGCAAAGCCGAGATTTTGGAGGAGCTCACCAGACAGGTCAATGCAGTGGGGCAAGAGCTCAAAGATGTGGAGCAGATACAAAAGAAAATATTGAACCTAAAGTATGCAGCCCGGAAGAAAGAAAATAAACTGCGTCATTACAGGTACATATATACTTTGTGGATTTGTCTTCATCTTGTATTGGCAACATTTAGCTAAATGTGTCCCACTTTCTTTTTCAGCTTACAAACTGGCGGCGGATTCCCCACAAAACTGCAATTTACCCGAGCTGAGGAGATGGTGCTGGGCCTGCTACATCCTGTGGCCTTAGAGGGACACTCGGCCCGACAGGACACGGACATTCCAAGTATTCCTGCCGGTTAGTAATGTTAGTGTGTATGTGAAATGTGATCTACGTGTAAAATGAGGCACAAAGCCATAGATTAACACATGCCCCTAGGGTGTGCCTTGTAGTGGAAGTAACAATTTAAACAGGGTGTGTTTTGTGTGGCGACTCATAATTAGCTTTTTTCCTTGGCCATACATGAGTTTGGAGAGTCTGGAGGAACACTATTGAGATTAGCAAAGGACTGCCTGTTATGTTTTTAGAGTCAATTACATACAACACTTCCATCTTTATCTGTAGCCAATTTGGGTTTGAGCTGTGCTTTGCTCAGAAAGACTTGATCTGGGGTGCTTGAAAGTTTGACCTACAAAGAATGGCAACCAGCCTAATCTGATGGCAAATGATATTTGCAAGCTGAGTGTGGTCCCATAATGGGCTTTTAGGGATGTGTGAAGCCTCAGAACAGCCAGTACAAGCATGTTTATTTGGGTTAAGGAGACCAATGTGTATGTACTTGTTGACTAATACATCTAACAGATAATGGCATTCATAGTCAAGTTAAACTTGGTCCGTTGGGGGAGTTGCCATTCATGCATGGGCCCATGTTTGAGTGAACCATATGTGTTATTACACATCACCAATGCCTAGTTGTGTGTTAACATGCCTTCTTTTCCACAATGCAGCCCAGCATCATCTCTCAGCTAGTGGGGAATCCTCAGCCAGTTTTACCCAGGATCCGATATATACGGTAAGTGTCTTTTTATGATGTTGCTTATGCATGTGCCTTGCCATGTTTCTTTGTGCTGAATTACATATGTATTCCCCAAACTGAACCTTTTTTATTTACATGTCCCAACAGACCCACACACTGATGGAGGAAATCCAGGAGCTGGAGGAGGATGGACCCTTCATTGGACCTTCGGAACAGCTCCCCCTGGGACAATCTCAGTGCCATGATGGCTGAATTTGGAACTTCAAATAGAAACATGTTGGAACAGTTGCAGATTCTGAATGCCACACAGGCCCAGGTGAGGGTCCATCTCCAAGCGCCCCAACCTGGGTTTTATGGGCATCCCCCATTTTAAGGCCTATTTGACCTGTATCTGCTCCACATCTTTGCTCTACATCCCCACTGTATTGACCTGTCTGGTGAGCCCTACCAACATACCCTTTTGGGATGGCTTTGCTTGTTTGCTTTGGATTTGCGCCCATATAGCTCATTAGAGTGTTGAGGTAGCCCACTAGCCAATGCCGGAGGTGAAGCCTCAATGAACCTGCCACTCAAGCTGTTGAGCTGCATGCTTGTGGCGAATTACATTGGTTCTGGCTCCTCCTGTTTGTAGGCATGATTGGGGGACATTCTGGCCTGGCAAACTACTACCTTGGGTTCTTGTTTGGGTGGCCCACTGAGTAACAGGTGTAGATGTGGCATAGGTTTGGCTGCTTTTCACCTGTGCCTGTGGCAAATGTGGCCAAGCAGGAGAGGGTGTGTCTGTGGGCCTATTTGTTTGCTGACAAATGTGGACATGGCAATGCTTGTCACCTATGTTTTTGTAATTTTCATTTGTCTGTAACTTTGGACAGGAGTGCCTTACTTTAAAACTCCTGCCTCTGGCCAATTGCTATGTGGCTTGATTTGCCCAAACTTTCATTTGTGGTTTGACCATGTATTTTATGGAACTATGGGAGTGACCATCAACTCCAATGTTTGCTTTTGAAATAAACACCATAAAATTGTAATTAATCTGTTGTTGACTAAGTTTATGCCTTTATGTTTTGGTAAATAAAGATGACTTAAACAAATTTGGAACAACAAAAAGAAAGAGTCTAAAATCAGGTGTGAGGTTCTTTGTAGTTAATTAGTTACTGTTTGTAAAAGTAAGAAACAAACATACAAACACAAAGGTCCAAAAACACAATTAACAAACAATAAAGGGACAAAACAAACAAAGGAACACCAAATAAAGCAAAATGTGTCTCTAATAAATTAGTCCGCAAGGCTTGGGCAGACACACTCTGTGGGCCACGATAGTCCTCGTCTGGAGAGGCGGGCAAATCCACATACCGGTGGACACACTGCAATATAGCAAAATTATGCAACACTGCACAGGCCATTATAATATCTATGACCTTTTTTGGGTCATACTGAAGTGCTCCCCCAGTATGGTCCAAGCATCGGAAGCGGGTCTTCAATAGGCCAAACGCCCTCTCCACCACAGCCCTGGTCTTCCTGTGCGCCCTATTATATGCCTCCTCGACTGCATTCTGGGGCCGGAGGACGGGCGTCAACAGCCACGGAAGGAGTGGATAGCCGGAATCACCTGCAAAAATGTATTATAAAAAACATAAATTACACATTACTCCATAAATGGATTCCCCAAAACGGGCCATCAACATGACTAAGAGGCTAGGTCACAATTCCTACACAGCATGAGCATACATAGTGCACAGGCCAAAAAAAAGCCAAAAATCATCAAACAGATGTGGGAACAAATTAAACATCCAAGATGGCGGATGAGGGCCATTCAGCCAGACTGCTACCAGGTATTGGTTTAGGACTGTGCTGCTCAGCATTCTTGGATGTCTTAATTTTCAGGACCCTGTATCTGCTTTGTATGAGTCCAAAACAGCTGTAACCCGCCCCCTGCACTTTATCCCGCTCTCCTCTACTCAGTAAGTGTAATGCATCTAATCAAAGATGGCGCAGACCCTATTATAAATTCAAGGACATAATTTAAGCAGAGTGTGGGGAAGACGAATTCTTACTTTACTCTAAATTAAAATTTACCATATTTTTCGCCCTATAAGACGCACTTATTTTTCCCCAAAAGTGGGGGAAAAATGTCCGTGCGCCTTATCGGGCGAATGTAAAAAAAAAAAAATAAAAAAAAAAACAAAAAAGAAAAAACTCACCCGTCCCCGGCGCTCCCGCGTTGTCTGCGAGAGGCCAGAGGAGCGGCGGGGGCTCTGTCCCGGCCCCGCCGCTGCAATCGCTGTCTTTTCAGGCAGCGAAGACAGCGGCGGGGCCAGAGACAGAGCCCCTGCCGCTCCTCCATCTGCTGCCTCTTCGGGGCTCAGAACATGCAAGCACGAAGGTCCGGGCAGTGGGTGGCCGTGGCCTGCACCGGTGCAGGCCACGCCCACCTGCTGCCCGGACCTTCGTGCTCGCATGTGCACAGGAAGCAGATGGAGGAGCGGCGGGGGCTCTGTCTCGGGCCCCGCCGCTGTCATCACTGCCTGAAAAGACAGCGATCGCAGCGGCGGGGCCGGGACAGAGCCAGCTCGTGAATGGGGTGGGCGTGGCCTGCGCCGACGCTGCGGTGCAGCGGTGTCAGCGGACAGGTGAGTTTAACTTTTTTTTTTTTTACATGCCTCCTGCCTATACTAATGGGGGGGGGGGGTGGGAATGGGGGGAGAGGGGCCACACAGCCTATTCTAATGGGGGGAGAGGGGCCACACAGCCTATACTAATGGGGGGAGGGGGATGCCACACTGCCTATGGGAATGGGGGGGGATGCCACACAGCCTATACTAATGGGGGGAGGGGGATGCCACACAGCCTATACTAATGGGGGGAGGGGGATGCCACACAGCCTATAGGAATGGGGAGAGGGGGATGCCACACAGCCTATACTAATGGGGGGAGGGGGATGCCACACAGCCTATGGCAATGGGGAGAGGGGGATGCCACACAGCCTATGGGAATGGGGAGAGGGGGATGCCACACAGCCTATGGGAATGGGGGGAGAGGGATACCACACAGCCTATGGGAATGGGGAGAGGGGGATGCCACATAGCCTATGGGAATGGGGGGAGAGGGATGCCACACAGCCTATGGGAATGGGGAGAGGGGGATGCCACACAGCCTATGGGAATGGGGAGCGAGGGATGCCACACAGCCTATACTAATGGGGGGAGGGGGATGCCACACAGCCTATGGGAATGGGGAGAGGGGGATGCCACACAGCCTATACTAATGGGGGGAGGGGGATGCCACACAGCCTATGGGAATGGGGGGAGGAGGATGCCACACAGCCAATGGGAATGGGGGGAGAGGGATGCCACACAGCCTATGGAAATGGGGAGAGGGGGATGCCACACAGCCTATGGGAATGGGGGGAGAGAGATGCCACACAGCCTATGGGAATGGGGAGAGGGGGATGCCACACAGCCTATGGGAAGGGGGGGAGAGGGATGCCACACAGCCTATGGGAATGGGGAGAGGGGGATGCCACACAGCCTATGGGAATGGGGGGAGAGGGATGCCACACAGCCTATGGGAATGGGGAGAGGGGGATGCCACATAGCTTATGGGAATGGGGGGAGATGGATGCCACACAGCCTATGGGAATGGGGAGAGGGGGATGCCACACAGCCTATGGGAATGGGGAGAGAGGGATGCCACACAGCCTATACTAATGGGGGGGAGGGGGATGCCACACAGCCTATGGGAATGGGGAGAGAGGGATGCCACACAGCCTATGGGAATGGGGAGAGGGGGATGCCACACAGCCTATGGGAATGGGGAAAGGAGGATGCCACACAGCCTATGGGAATGGGGAGAGAGGGATGCCACACAGCCTATACTAATGGGGGGAGGGGGATGCCACACAGCCTATGGGAATGGGGAGAGAGGGATGCCACACAGCCTATGGGAATGGGGAGAGAGGGATGCCACACATCCTATACTAATGGGGGGAGGGGGATGCCACACAGCCTGTGGGAATGGGGAGAGAGGGATGCCACACAGCCTATACTAATGGGGGGAGGGGGATGCCACACAGCCTATGGGAATGGAGAGAGAGGGATGCCACACAGCCTATACTAATGGGGGGAGGGGGATGCCACACAGCCTATGGGAATGGGGAGAGGGGGATGCCACACAGCCTATGGGAATGGGGAGAGGGGATGCCACACAGCCTATACTAATGGGGGGAGGGGGATGCCACACAGCCTATGGGAATGGGGAGAGGGGGATGCCACACAGCCTATGGGAATGGGGAGAGAGGGATGCCACACAGCCTATGGGAATGGGGAGAGAGGGATGCCACAAAGCCTATACTAATGGGGGGAGGGGGATGCCACACAGCCTATGGGAATGGGGAGAGGGGATGCCACACAGCCTACACTAATGGGGGGAGGGGGATGCCACACAGCCTATGGGAATGGGGGGAGGGGGATGCCACACAGCCTATGGGAATGGGGAGAGAGGGATGCCACACAGCCTATACTAATGGGGGGAGGGGGATGCCACACAGCCTATGGGAATGGGGAGAGGGGGATGCCACACAGCCTATACTAATGGGGGGAGGGGGATGCCACACAGCCTATACTAATGGGGGGAGGGGGATGCCACACAGCCTATGCTAATGGGGGGAGGGGGATGCCACACAGCCTATGGGAATGGGGAGAGAGGGATGCCACACTGCCTATACTAATGGGGGGGGTGCCACACAGCCAATGGGAATGGGGGGAGAGGTGGATGCCACACAGACTATGGGAATGGGGGAAGAGGGATGCCACACCGCCTATACTAATGGGGGGAGAGGGGGATGCCACACAACCTATACTAATGGGGGGAGAGGGGGATGCCACACAGCCAATGGGTATATGGGGAATGGGAGGGGGGATGCAACACTGTCTATGGAATGGGGGCATCCCACACTATGGGAATGGGACAGGGGAATGCCACACTGTCTGTAATGGTGCGTTTTTGGTTTAAAATATTTTTTTTTCTTATTTTCTTCCCCCAAATCCTAGGTGTGTCTTATGGGCAGGTGCGTCTTATAGGGCGAAAAATACGGTGACATTTTGCTAATGCAGGACTAACATTTGTCAAGGCTTTGTTGTTTGAGAAATCTAATGGTTAAGGTCGTGTTTCACATGTAAACAAGGTGTTCAAATAGGCACAGTTTCATACATGGGACACAAACTAAATTCATAGGCATATATCTACCAAAAAATGACGTTATTGGCGTCAACTTACCAAGGAGCCATCCACCGGAAAATTCCCCAGACTCAAACCGACCGTACAATCCAGATCTTCGAAGAATGTAGGCATCATGAGCCTGGGAACCCGGAGAGCAGACTAAGGAACCGCATGTCCGGGGCCACCACAGCTTGGACATTCATTGAGTGGCCCATTTTGCGGTTCCTGGAATAAAAAAACAAAAAAAAAACATTAGCAAGGCAAGGAAAACTAGGGAAACACTAACTAATCACACCCTAAGCAAAACCTGTGGCCCAATACAAATAACAATAAACAAGTACATAAGTATTTTGTTTAGCCAAAAAAAATTATGTATGTTTGAAAAAGGAAAGATTAACTTAGAAGTGTCTATTTCAGGTACACATTAAAATGTTTCCGTGGTGAACATATGTGAAATTTATATGCAACTAAATACAGTCCATGGTTCCACAGGGACTCTTTACAAGGAGGGAATAATTAAAAGGAGGGATCCATTACAAGGAGGTATAAATTACAAGGAGGGAATAATTACAAGCAGGGATTACTTACAAGGAGGGATTATTTTCAAGGATGGATAACTTACAAGGAGGGATTCATTACAAGGAGGGAATTATAAGGAGGGACATTTTACACGGAGGGACTTTTTGGAATTTTTTTGACATAAAAAAAAAACTTTTAACAAAATATGACTGATTGTACTTGCCTGTAGATATACTCGTCGACTGCCGGAGGCACCAGGGCAACGTGGGTGCAGTCAATGGCACTCATGACATTGGGCATGTCGGCGATGTTATAAAATGCCAGCTTAATCGCGTTTCTGGCTACCATGTCATCAGGAAAACAAATATATTTCCGAATAATGGTAGCCATGCCTTCCAAAAACTTGGATAGCGCGCGGCTCAGCGTAGGCTGGGAGATCCCCACGGAGAGGGCACCCGGCCTTTGGAATGAGCCGTTCGCCAAAAATTGTAGGCAGCCAAGCATCATGGTCATACCTGAAATTGCTTGCCCCTTCCTTGTGGTGCGGGCTAACCATGGCCGAAGCTCACTATACAATTTATGGAGGGAAGCGCGATTAAGTCTGGTGAGCTCGAACAGCTCAACGTCATGCATGCCATCGATTTCAATGCCCATGAGCTGCAGATCCTCATGCTCCTCAAATGCACTAGAGTCGTCCATAGCTGCTAGTCTCGAGGTCAAAATGGTCTCGTAAGGGGATCGCAAAGGAAACGGGTTTATAGGGTGGTGGTCCGTCGGCAATCAGCTCTCTGAATGAGACGCAAGCCCATAGCAATAACGTAAGTTATCTGAACGAACAAAAATATCAGATTTGATTTGGAAAATGACTCGAACTAACGCAAATGTTCCGATTCGTTAATCGAAAGCGCATATACGCATTTGCCCAAACGTTCGTACGAATGAAAAATTAACGAAAAAAAACAAAAAAAAGACAAACACCCACAAAAACTTTCACAGACAGCTACGGAAGTGCAGACGAATGTGCCTCTGAATCGAGCCTACAGTGTTGAATTTGTACAGAAAAAGAATGTGTTATAAGGAGGAACCCTACCATTAGTTAGTATTCTAAATTATTATCCCCAGAGGGGAATATCTTTGTTAATGTAGGCAGACGAATGATAAGAGACCCAGCAGAAGGAAGGAGATAGCACAGAGAGCTCAGGAAACCAGTGAAGCTGATAAAAAGACCCGTGGCAGCCCTAAATCTACCTAGAGTCAGGAAATGGGACGTAAGACCGAGGTAAGGTTTTTTTTCTTTTCAACCCCCCTTCCCCTATCCTGCCTCATAGGTGGCAGAGCGGGGGGGGGGGTTACCCCAAGACATGACTTCCCCTTTAAATTCTAATTAAACTTGCAAGCTATGGGAAATATCTAACTAACTTTGGGTCTCCCTAAGAGTCTAATACTCTAAAAGAGTTCCAACCTTGTCTTATTGTAGTTACTCACAATACCATCCATCACACCAAAATTAAAGGAAATACAGTATAACAGTATAAAAGAGGAGTATGAACAATAGAGAGGTAAAAGGGGTGAGTATATATTACATAAACCAAAAAGTAGGGTGAAGAAAAGGACGGCATAATCTATTGAGGAGAAACAAATGTATCTGCAGTGCGAATCAATAGAAGTCCCCAGACCATGTTTCATACTCACCTAGTTCCAGAATCCTGCAGCAGTTAAATGTTCACAGCCTACTTTTCTGAATGGTGTATTTGACCACCACTGGAGTATGTTGCATGGTCTAACGGCTCTGTGGGTGATTCACACTGACCCAAATAGGCATGCCCCTATAAAAAAACATTTGGTGTCCTTTAATTTGTTTAGCATTTTCCACTTTCTGAATGATGTGAAAAAAAGTAAAACAGACATACGAATTACAAAAATGGAATACAAAACTTTAAGAATTGAAAAAAGACAAACAAAAAAAAGCTTACACAAATGTTGAGCTGGTGAGAACCTTCAACAAAAAAGGCAAACAGCACATAAGTGGCTGTGAGGTTTGCCAGCATAGCTTTACAAATATGAACAAATGTGTATTGGCAAGAATTAATAGTTTTTTGTGTTAATCACTTGATGTTGGCTGACAAATACTGTCTGTATTTCATATGTTGCTGCGTTAGATCACGAGACGAGCAATGTTGTGCTTGAAGGAGCACTATCGCGAAAAATGAGTAATATTAAATATCAGTAATAAACATCCATTTGGGCTACGGATAAGAAATGTGGGCAGCACCAGTAAATATTTCTATAGGTGCACTGCTCTGTGGGTTAATACCCAAAAACCAAATGTATTAGTTTGGGGTAACCTCTACACCCCCTGCCAAAAAGCCCAACAGAGACTCACTATTGCACTCAAACAATCAATTTATAAATCCATTTTATTGTAGCATATTGTTTAAAACCAATTTAAAAACAATTTTACTGAACCATATGCATGGTAAGCCACCAGGGGGCGCACTCCCTCATTAACAATACAATCTCATATACATATAAGTAATTTCAAAGTGATTCTGTGCTAATCTATCAATAAATTCATATATATACAACTATTCTAAAACTGACAGGCAGGCCCCCCTCAGGCGCAGACCAACGCGTTTCGAGCCCCCTATGGGCTCTTGCTCACGGTCAGTATGTGTGTGGGGACAGAGGGCCACTGTCCCCACACACATACTGACCGTGAGCAAGAGCCCATAGGGGGCTCGAAACGCGTTGGTCTGCGCCTGAGGGGGGCCTGCCTGTCACCATACTAACAGTAAGCACTTGTTTGTTGTGTGTTGTCTGTGTGCCCTTGCTCTCTGTGAATGGGCTTAAATATTTTGCACAAGGGACTATTTGTGATGGAAGCACTGGCACTTTATTAGGGTGAGGATATTAATTGTGAATTGTATATTAAGTTTTAGAATAGTTGTATATATATGAATTTATTGATAGATTAGCACAGAATCACTTTGAAATTACTTATATGTATATGAGATTGTATTGTTAATGAGGGAGTGCGCCCCCTGGTGGCTTACCATGCATATGGTTCAGTAAAATTGTTTTTAAATTGGTTTTAAAAAATATGCTACAATAAAATGGATTTATAAATTGATTGTTTGAGTGCAATAGTGAGTCTCTGTTGGGCTTTTTGGCAGGGGGTGTAGAGGTTACCCCAAACTAATACATAATATTAAATATCCATATAAACATGTGGGCTAATAAGAGAAGGGGTCACTTATACACCCAAACTGCATAACACCCCACCAAGTTTATGGTTTCTTTTCATGGTGGGAATAAAATCCAGGGATGACAGGTTTAGTTTATCAGGGGTGACAGAACCTGTCCCCCCTGATTTCCTCTTCCCTCCATTAGAATAAAAAAACAAGCCTGGCTGGATATTTCTTGCATTTTTATATGGCAGCATATTTTTATGGATTTTTATCATTGTGCCATTTTTTTACGCAAAAGTGCTCCTTTAATAAACATTCAGTTAGTCACTTTGTGAATCAGAATATATTTCCTGTGTGCAAAGCTCGGTAGAAATATATTTAAAATATCTCCACATTACTTTACTGTCCTGCATATACTGACTGAAAGGCCACAAATTTGTCCATATTTTCAATTTTTCTCTGTCTTATTAACGTGAGCATATTTATCCTGCTCTTCACCTAGAAGAAATTAATGGGGCATACCGGCACGGTGACAATAATTATTTTCCCTGGCAGCAAGAGGCACCATGCACTAGCAATGCCAGCCCTATATTTCTCTCGCTACAAGTTTCTTTTTGTCTTCTCATTTAATGTAATAGGATTGTAATAAAGGTTTTATGCAATAGAATCTTTTAAAAAATGTTATGAAGCCTTTGCTCCACTGGCTCAGAATTTTGTATTTAATAAATGCTTCATTTTAAGGCAGACCTAAACCCCCCCAACAGAGGCCCGAGGGGGCAGCAATATCCAAGAGCCCATCTACCTGAAATAGACATAAATTCAGATAACAAAGCCAAGAATCTCACCTTCTCATGCTTCTACAGCACCGTCAGTCTTAGACTGGAACACCAGGGTATTCTCCGCTAGGCCCCAGATACCCAAAGATAGCATCAGGGCAGGAAGCGAAGTCCAAGACTAAAACTTGCTGTTTCTAGGCCAGGACAAACAGTGCAATAGTCCTGTGTGCCAAATAAAAAGACTTCAGAGTTTTGACTTCTGGCTCTGCAAGTCGCACCCCCTGTATTGTATTGGACTGCCCCTGAGGTACTTTAAATTTCCCTTTCCATGTTCCTGGGAGAGTGTGTGTGTAGAAGGGAGGCACAGCACTGACAGCAGCAGATTAGGGAAGCATGCTGTCATACTAACACTGGCTCCGGCACCATGGTCTAGGCTAGTGACATAAGATCTTTATGTCACCTCCCTGAGATTAAGTTGGGGAGCAGTTTGTAGGATCCAGGGTGGTAAGAGAGCAAGCTCCCCAAGCTGCAATTGTCACAAACCAGTCCCCCACCTCCCCTAACTTCTATTTTATAGTGCCCACTTAAAAATATTGTTGTTTTTGGAGTACTATTTAGCCTAGGAACGTCTCATGTTTTTGGTTTACTAACAACAATAAAAGACAATGAATTGCCTGGGACCCCACACGCTCCGGTAACATACTGACACCGTAATAAATTATGTACCGACTAAGGCTGGGAAAGTGAAAAATGAATCCAAAAAAATCAGTCCAGTACCAGAAAAGTGTAAAATGGCTCCTTATCCTTGATAAGCCAAGTCCTGAATATAATCACCTTCAAGCATGTCCTAAAAAAATGATGCAAAAAAGATTAAAAATAGCAAAAATCTTACATTCGCGTGTTGTTGTCCAGTCTGTAGCACTGTTGCCACATTGGCCCAGAAGATCACCTGCACTGCAATCCAGGCCTGCATAGAAGCTATCAGGCTTCCAGGGTAATGTGCCTAATCCAGCAATGACACCGCACTGTGGTGGTCTCTAACAGACCTTCAGGGGACTTGCACCATGTCCATGATAGTAGCCAGTAGCAAGAAAGTTCCTCTGTTGGGTTCGAAGAATAAGTTTCTCTGGTGGGCCCATAGTACTACACAGGCCAACACTGAGCACAATGTGTGCAGCGGCAACATAGACACACATGGATGCCACCTAGTGCACCTTATTAGCCACCGGCATTATAATTGCCTGTTTGATGTGTTTTCTAGTTCATTTAAAATGCTGCCCACTGCAGCAAATTTGACTTTAGATCCACTTCAATAAAGAGAGTTTGCAGAGAGCCGAGACTCACTGATATTTTGGCAGCGAACATTATTATTCTATCTTGAGACATACAAGATAAAAGTGAGATTGCTCATAAGGAAGGAGACACTCACCTTTCAATCCACATTACAATTCACAATCCACAAACTATTTATAAAGATATTCAATTTAGAAATATTTAGGTTTACTACCTAAAAAATTTAATTTTTAGGTAGTTTATGTTTTGGCAGTGGGCAAATTACTCCTTGGTGGGTGTACTTGCCGGAATATTGAGCCTTTGCCAGTGTCAGACTGGAATGCCTGGGACCCACCAGCAGAACTGACTCTGCGGGTTCCAACAGTAGAACTGACTCTGGAGGCCCACCACACAAGTGTTGCTCGCTTACATTCGGAGCCCATACACAGAAACATTATACCAAGCTGTATTGTCTCTGGGTGTGCAATTGCCACAAATAAGATGTACATAGAACAAGTTGATGAAGGCCCTCAAAGGAACACTGGGGAACCCCAGGGGGATTTCCAAGTGTCACTGAGTGGGCCAGTCCAAGCCTGGTCTTTGCCAATGCACAACATCTGCCCCACTCCCTGCTGGTCCCAGTTGTAGCAGAATAAACTTACTGTAAAAATATCATTGAGAGGGCTCCCAACTTCTCTAGTCCTCTGTTCAGCCTCATAGAATATATATCAGCTCTCTGTACCATTAATTCATAGACGACTTTGACAAAATATGTGCCAGAATAATTTGAAAGCTAAAACGCTGCACGTGGTGATGATGGGATTGATTTAAGTTGATCCCTATTTAAATAAAAATGTCTGCATTAATAAAGTGTTGGGCTCATGATTCGATCTCAGAAAACCATAAAGGTAGATAAAACTGCCGTTTGCATGGTGATCCATGAATGAATAAAAAATAAATGAGGCAGTTCAACATACTTTACTCAAAGAGCATAAATGGGCATAAAGAAAATGAATGGCTGAACCACATGGGTGTTCATCAGATCAACATCAGGAGGGCGGTAGTGATTTATTGCCATTATTGGAAAGGAAAAGTGAACACAGGTGGCTTTGTGGTTCTTCACATTCCAGTAGCACATCTTAGGATTATATACTGCCACCCTGTATTTAGTATTTAGTTTATGAGCAAACCAAGCCCATGTAGACCATAGCCATCACTATGGGAGGCTCTCTGCTGTTTACAGTGAAGTCCGTTGTGGGGAGGGGGGTTATATCTACAGATGAGCGAATCGATTCTGACGAGCACAAATTCGTTACGAATTTCAGGAAATATTCGATTCGTTACGACTCTGAATATTGCCGCGATTCGATCGCTCAAATCGCTACCTTAAAACTCCATTTACTGCTATACAGCCCATCAATAATGGTTGGATCCACATGTCAGGACGTGTCCCATGGGGCAAGGAATCCTAGGTAGGTGTCACATGCTACCTATCAGCAGACAGGCTTATCGATGATGTCACAGCCCCATATAAGCATTCTGGTAGCATTCTTTAAAAAGCGTGCTAGCATTAATATTTCAAGACTACATGTCTATTAACTGGTTGCATTTTGTAATCAACGTCACTTTACCTCTAGAATAGGAGCCAACCTCTGTATGTGAGGAGGGGGCATCCCAAACACTAGCATTAATATTTCAAGACTACCTGTCTATTAATTGGTTGCATTTTGTAAGCAAAGTCACTTTTCCACTATGAAAGGAGCCAATCTCTGTATGTGAGGAGGGGGCATCCCAAAAACTAGCATAAATATTTTAAGACTACCTGTCTACTAACTGGTTGCATTTTGTAATCAACGTCACTTTTCCACTATCTAAGGAGACAACCTCTGTATGTGAGGAGGGGGCATCCCAAACACTAGCATAAATATTTCAAGACTACCTGTCTATAAACTGGTTGCATTTTGTAAGCAATCTCATTTTTGCACTATCAAAGGAACCAACCTCTGTATGTGAGGAGGGGGCATCCCAAACACTAGCATAAATATTTCAAGACTACCTGTCTATTAACTGGTTGCATTTTGTAATCGTCACTTTACCACTATAAAAGGACCCAACCTCTGTATGTGAGGAGGGGGCATTCCAAACACTAGCATTAATATTTCAAGACTACCTGTCTATTAACTGGTTGCATTTTGTAAGCAAAGTCACTTTTCCACTATGAAAGGAGCCAACCTCTGTATGTGAGGAGGGGGCATCCCAAACACTAGCATAAATATTACAAGACTACCTGTCTATTAACTGGTTGCATTTTGTAAGCAAAGTCACTTTTCCACTATCAAAGGAGCCAATCTCTGTATGTGAAAAATTGGATGAATCACACCCTGGAGTTGGCAGCAGCAGCAGCAGGAGCCCAAACATTGCTTTAAAGAGACACTGGAGCTGGCAGCAGGAGCCCAAAAGTTGGATGAATCACACCCTGGAGTTGGCAGCAGCAGCAGGAGCCCAAACATTGCTTTAAAGAGACACTGGAATTGGCAGCAGGAGCCCAAAAATTGGATGAATCACACCCTGGAGTTGCAAGCAGCAGCAGGAGCCCGAACATTACTTTAAAGAGACACTGGAGTTGGCAGCAGGGGCCCAAAAATTGGATGAATCACACCCTGGAGTTGGCAGCAGCAGCAGCAGGAGCCCAAACATTACTTTAAAGAGACACTGGAGTTGGCAGCAGGAGCCCAAACATTGGATGAATCACACCCTGGAGTTGGCAGCAGCAGCAGCAGGAGCCCGAACATAGCTTGAAAGAGACACTGGAGTTGGCAGCAGGAGCCCAAAAATTGGATGAATCACACCCTGGAGTTGCAAGCAGCAGCAGCAGGAGCCCAAACATTGCTTTAAAGAGACACTGGAGTTGGCAGCAGGAGCCCAAAAGTTGAATGAATCACATCCTGGAGTTGGCAGCAGCAGCAGCAGGAGCCCAAACATTGTTTTAAAGAGACATTGGAGTTGGCAGCAGGAGCCCAAAAATTGGATGAATCACACCCTGGAGTTGGCAGCAGCAGCAGCAGGAGCCCGAACATAGCTTGAAAGAGACACTGGAGTTGGCAGCAGGAGCCCAAAAATTGGATGAATCACACCCTGGAGTTGGCAGCAGCAGCAGCAGGAGCCCAAACATAGCTTGAAAGAGACACTGGAGTTGGCAGCAGGAGCCCAAAAATTGGATGAATCACACCCTGGTGTTGCAAGCAGCAGCAGTAGGGGCCCAAACATTACTTTAAAGAGACACTGGAGTTGGCAGCAGGAGCCCAAAAATTGGATGAATCACACCCTGGAGTTGGCAGCAGCAGGAGCCCAAACATTGCTTTAAAGAGACACTGGAGTTGGCAGCAGGAGCCCAAAAATTGGATGAATCACACCCTGGAGTTGGCAGCAGCAGGAGCCCAAACATTACTTTAAAGAGACACTGGATTGGCAGCAGGAGCCCAAAAATTGGATGAATCACACCCTCGAGTTGGCAGCAGCAGGAGCCCAAGCATTACTTTAAAGAGACACTAGAGTTGGCAGCAGGAGCCCAAAAATTGGATGAATCACACCCTGGAGTTGGCAGCAGCAGGAGCCCGAACATTACTTTAAAGAGACACTGGATTGGCAGCAGGAGCCCAAAAATTGGATGAATCACACCCTGGAGTTGCAAGCAGCAGCAGCAGGAGCCCAAACATTACTTTAAAGAGACACTGGAGTTGGCAGCAGGAGCCCAAAAATTGGATGAATATCACCCTGGAGTTGGCAGCAGCAGCAGCAGGAGCCAGAACATAGCTTGAAAGAGACACTGGAGTTGGCAGCAGGAGCCCAAAAATTGGATGAATCACACCCTGGAGTTGCAAGCAGCAGCAGCAGCAGGAGCCCAAACATTACTTTAAAGAGACACTGGAGTTGGCAGCAGGAGCCCAAAAATTGGATGAATCACACCCTGGAGTTGGCAGCAGCAGCCCAAACATTACTTTAAAGAGACACTGGAGTTGGCAGCAGGAGCCCAAACATTGGATGAATCACACCCTGGAGTTGGCAGCAGCAGCAGCAGGAGCCCAAACATTACTTTAAAGGGACACTGGAGTTGGCAGCAGGAGCCCAAAAATTGGATGAATCACACCCTGGAGTTGGCAGCAGCAGCAGCAGGAGCCCAAACATTGCTTTAAAAAGACACTGGAGTTGGCAGCAGGAGCCCAAAAATTGGATGAATCACACCCTGGAGTTGGCAGCAGCAGCAGCAGGAGCCCAAACATTGCTTTAAAGAGACACTGGAGTTGGCAGCAGGAGCCCAAACATTGGATGAATCACACCCTGGAGTTGGCAGCAGCAGCAGCAGGAGCCCGAACATAGCTTGAAAGAGACACTGGAGTTGGCAGCAGGAGCCCACAAATTGGATGAATCACACCCTGGAGTTGGCAGCAGCAGGAGCCCAAACATTACTTTAAAGAGACACTGGAGTTGGCAGCAGGAGCCCAAACATTGGATGAATCACACCCTGGAGTTGGCAGCAGCAGCAGCAGGAGCCCGAACATAGCTTGAAAGAGACACTGGAGTTGGCAGCAGGAGCCCAAAAATTGGATGAATCACACCCTGGAGTTCCAAGCAGCAGCAGCAGCAGGAGCCCAAACATTACTTTAAAGAGACACTGGAGTTGGCAGCAGGAGCCCAAAAATTGGATGAATCACACCCTGGAGTTGGCAGCAGCAGCAGCAGGAGCCCAAACATTGCTTTAAAGAGACACTGGAGTTGGCAACAGGAGCCCAAAAATTGGATGAATCACACCCTGGAGTTGGCAGCAGCAGGAGCCCAAACATTACTTTAAAGAGACACTGGAGTTGGCAGCAGGAGCCCAAAAATTGGATGAATCACACCCTGGAGTTGGCAGCAGCAGGAGCCCAAACATTACTTTAAAGAGACACTGGAGTTGGCAGCAGGAGCCCAAAAATTGGATGAATCACACCCTGGAGTTGGCAGCAGCAGCAGCAGGAGCCCGAACATTACTTTAAAGAGACACTGGAGTTGGCAGCAGGAGCCCAAAAATTGGATGAATCACACCCTGGAGTTGGCAGCAGCAGGAGCCCAAACATTGCTTTAAAGAGACACTGGAGTTGGCAGCAGGAGCCCAAAAATTGGATGAATCACACCCTGGAGTTGGCAGCAGCAGGAGCCCAAACATTACTTTAAAGAGACACTGGAGTTGGCAGAAGGAGCCCAAAAATTGGATGAATCACACCCTGGAGTTGCAAGCAGCAGCAGCAGTAGCCTAAACATTACTTTAAAGAGACACTGGAGTTGGCAGCAGGAGCCCAAAAATTGGATGAATCACACCCTGGAGTTGGCAGCAGCAGGAGCCCAAACATTGCTTTAAAGAGACACTGGAGTTGGCAGCAGGAGCCCAAAAATTGGATGAATCACACCCTGGAGTTGGCAGCAGCAGGAGCCCAAACATTACTTTAAAGAGACACTGGATTGGCAGCAGGAGCCCAAAAATTGGATGAATCACACCCTCGAGTTGGCAGCAGCAGGAGCCCAAGCATTACTTTAAAGAGACACTAGAGTTGGCAGCAGGAGCCCAAAAATTGGATGAATCACACCCTGGAGTTGGCAGCAGCAGGAGCCCGAACATTACTTTAAAGAGACACTGGATTGGCAGCAGGAGCCCAAAAATTGGATGAATCACACCCTGGAGTTGCAAGCAGCAGCAGCAGGAGCCCAAACATTACTTTAAAGAGACACTGGAGTTGGCAGCAGGAGCCCAAAAATTGGATGAATATCACCCTGGAGTTGGCAGCAGCAGCAGCAGGAGCCAGAACATAGCTTGAAAGAGACACTGGAGTTGGCAGCAGGAGCCCAAAAATTGGATGAATCACACCCTGGAGTTGCAAGCAGCAGCAGCAGCAGGAGCCCAAACATTACTTTAAAGAGACACTGGAGTTGGCAGCAGGAGCCCAAAAATTGGATGAATCACACCCTGGAGTTGGCAGCAGCAGCCCAAACATTACTTTAAAGAGACACTGGAGTTGGCAGCAGGAGCCCAAACATTGGATGAATCACACCCTGGAGTTGGCAGCAGCAGCAGCAGGAGCCCAAACATTACTTTAAAGGGACACTGGAGTTGGCAGCAGGAGCCCAAAAATTGGATGAATCACACCCTGGAGTTGGCAGCAGCAGCAGCAGGAGCCCAAACATTGCTTTAAAAAGACACTGGAGTTGGCAGCAGGAGCCCAAAAATTGGATGAATCACACCCTGGAGTTGGCAGCAGCAGCAGCAGGAGCCCAAACATTGCTTTAAAGAGACACTGGAGTTGGCAGCAGGAGCCCAAACATTGGATGAATCACACCCTGGAGTTGGCAGCAGCAGCAGCAGGAGCCCGAACATAGCTTGAAAGAGACACTGGAGTTGGCAGCAGGAGCCCACAAATTGGATGAATCACACCCTGGAGTTGGCAGCAGCAGGAGCCCAAACATTACTTTAAAGAGACACTGGAGTTGGCAGCAGGAGCCCAAACATTGGATGAATCACACCCTGGAGTTGGCAGCAGCAGCAGCAGGAGCCCGAACATAGCTTGAAAGAGACACTGGAGTTGGCAGCAGGAGCCCAAAAATTGGATGAATCACACCCTGGAGTTCCAAGCAGCAGCAGCAGCAGGAGCCCAAACATTACTTTAAAGAGACACTGGAGTTGGCAGCAGGAGCCCAAAAATTGGATGAATCACACCCTGGAGTTGGCAGCAGCAGCAGCAGGAGCCCAAACATTGCTTTAAAGAGACACTGGAGTTGGCAACAGGAGCCCAAAAATTGGATGAATCACACCCTGGAGTTGGCAGCAGCAGGAGCCCAAACATTACTTTAAAGAGACACTGGAGTTGGCAGCAGGAGCCCAAAAATTGGATGAATCACACCCTGGAGTTGGCAGCAGCAGGAGCCCAAACATTACTTTAAAGAGACACTGGAGTTGGCAGCAGGAGCCCAAAAATTGGATGAATCACACCCTGGAGTTGGCAGCAGCAGCAGCAGGAGCCCGAACATTACTTTAAAGAGACACTGGAGTTGGCAGAAGGAGCCCAAAAATTGGATGAATCACACCCTGGAGTTGCAAGCAGCAGCAGCAGTAGCCTAAACATTACTTTAAAGAGACACTGGAGTTGGCAGCAGGAGCCCAAAAATTGGATGAATCACACCCTGGAGTTGCAAGCAGCAGCAGGAGCCCGAACATTACTTTAAAGAGACACTGGAGTTGGTAGCAGGATCCCAAACATTGGATAAATCACACCCTGGAGTTGGCAGCAGCAGCAGCAGGAGCCCAAACATTACTTTAAAGAGACACTGGAGTTGGCAGCAGGAGCCCAAACATTGGATGAATCACACCCTGGAGTTGGCAGCAGCAGCAGCAGGAGCCCAAACATTACTTTAAAGAGACACTGGAGTTGGCAGCAGGAGCCCAAAAATTGGATGAATCACCCCCTGGAGTTGCAAGCAGCAGCAGGAGCCCAAACATTGATTTAAAGAGACACTGGAGTTGGCAGCAGGAGCCCAAAAATTGGATGAATCACACCCTGGAGTTGGCAGCAGCAGCAGCAGGAGCCCGAACATAGCTTGAAAGAGACACTGGAGTTGGCAGCAGGAGCCCAAAAATTGGATGAATCACACCCTGGAGTTGGCAGCAGCAGCAGCAGGAGCCCAAACATTACTTTAAAGAGACACTGGAGTTGGCAGCAGGAGCCCAAAAATTGGATGAATCACACCCTGGAGTTGGCAGCAGCAGGAGCCCGAACATAGCTTGAAAGAGACACTGGAGTTGGCAGCAGGAGCCCAAAAATTGGATGAATCACACCCTGGAGTTGCAAGCAGCAGCAGCAGGAGCCCGGACATTACTTTAAAGAGACACTGGAGTTGGCAGCAGGAGCCCATAAATTGGATGAATCACACCCTGGAGTTGGCAGCAGCAGCAGGAGCCCAAACATTGCTTTAAAGAGACACTGGAGTTGGCAGCAGGAGCCCAAACATTGGATGAATCACACCCTGGAGTTGGCAGCAGCAGGAGCCCAAACATTACTTTAAAGAGACACTGGAGTTGGCAGCAGGAGCCCAAAAATTGGATGAATCACACCCTGGAGTTGGCAGCAGCAGGAGCCCGAACATTACTTTAAAGAGACACTGGAGTTGGCAGCAGGAGCCCAAAAATTGGATGAATCTCACCCTGGAGTTGCAAGCAGCAGCAGCAGTAGCCCAAACATTACTTTAAAGAGACATTGCAGTTTGCAGCAGGAGCCCAAAAATTGGATGAATCACACCCTGGAGTTGCAAGCAGCAGCAGGAGCCCGAACATTACTTTAAAGAGACACTGGGGTTGGCAGCAGGAGCCCAAAAATTGGATGAATTACACCCTGGAGTTGGCAGCAGCAGGAGCCCAAACATTACTTTAAAGAGACACTGGAGTTGGCAGCAGGAGCCCAAAAATTGGATGAATAACACCCTGGAGTTGGCAGCAGCAGGAGCCCAAATATTACTTTAAAGAGACACTGGAGTTGGCAGAAGGAGCCCAAAAATTGGATGAATCACACCCTGGAGTTGGCAGCAGCAGCAGCAGGAGCCCAAACATTACTTTAAAGAGACACTGGAGTTGGCAGCAGGAGCCCAATAATTGGATGAATCACACCCTGGAGTTGGCAGCAGCAGCAGCAGGAGCCCAAACATTACTTTAAAGAGACACTGGAGTTGGCAGCAGGAGCCCAAAAATTGGATGAATCACACCCTGGAGTTGCAAGCAGCAGCAGCAGGAGGCCAAACATTGGCTGAAAGGCACACCCTGAAGTTGGCATCAGCAGGAGGCCAAAAACTTGTTGGAAGGCACACCCTGAAGTTGGCATCAGCAGGAGCCCAAAAATTGGCCTAAATACATAAATATGTTTTGCACCATTTGGAAAGTGTAAAATGTGGCACCATGCTGAATCTAGTCGCATGCATCAGGCATTGGTGGGTGGAAATCCTGGTTGATCCATCCCTGATTCATTTTGACAAAGGTGAGTCTCTCCACATTTTTAGTTGACAGACGAGTTCTCCTCGCCGTAACTATGGCCCCCGCTGCACTAAACACCCGCTCAGATGGCACACTACTTGCCGGGCAGGACAGCTTTCCCAGGGCAAACTCTGCTAGTTGCGGCCACAAATCAAGTTTGGCTGCCCAGAAGTCCAGCGGATCCTCAAGGTGTGTTGGCATGGTCATGTCAAAGTATGACATGACCTGCTGGTTCAGGTCCTGCTCCAGGTCTTCCTGCTGCTCATGAGTAGCCTCACTATGCGGGTGTAGAAAGCTACTCATTAGCGACTGAAGACTGAGGCTGCTGCTGCTGATGGAGCTGCTGCTGCTGCTCCTGCCAACCCCCCCAGCAGCCATGGCAGTGGAAGGTGAGCGCAGAGGTCCCCTCGAGTTAGACCTGCGAGAGTATGGACTATGGCGCAAATAGGCATCGGCCAACTGCCTACGTAGAATGTCTTTGTAGTAGTTCAGTTTGTCCTCCCTCTCGGTGGGTTTAAAAAATGCCCCCATTTTGTGCCGGAAGCGAGGGTCCAATAAGGTGGCCAGAAGTCATTCCGCCGACAGATGGAAACAATTCTGGGGTCACTACGCAAGCACGTGAGCATGCTTCCTGCCATTTGCGCAAGTGACTCGGATGGACTGCCTGTCTCCATCTCCACTGCATACTGCCACGGTGTGTCCGGGTCCTCTGTCTCGCCTTGCTCAAAAACCTCTAGCTCCTCTGGCTGCTCCTGCTCCTCCTCTCCTGTCCGCTGACTAGATAAACCAGCCATTTTGCCAAGCCTAAACTGTGTGTCGCTGGGCAACTCCTCCTCCTCTTCCTCCTCCTCCTCCAATTCAGCTCCAACGGGGTTCATGTGGCTGTAAGATGTAAACGCCATGTCTCCAGTGCCCTGACCAGCCATGGTTTCCAACATGTGCTGTAGTACATGAAGCAGTGGAATCACGTCATTCATCCCGTAATCCTGCCGACTGACAAATAAAGTGGCTTCCTCAAAGGGCCTGAGCAAACGGCAGGTGTCACATATGAGCTGCCACTGATTGAGATTGAAGTTACACAGGGGGGT
The DNA here is from genome assembly GCA_027917425.1 of Gastrophryne carolinensis. Classification (NCBI taxonomy): domain Eukaryota; kingdom Metazoa; phylum Chordata; class Amphibia; order Anura; family Microhylidae; genus Gastrophryne; species Gastrophryne carolinensis. Next base: position 576,622,162 of record CM051235.1, read on the forward strand.
CCCCCTATCTGCTTGGATCATCAGGAAATCTGTGATGGCTTTTCTCTGTTCATATAATCGGTCCAACATGTGAAGGGTGGAATTCCAACGGGTGGAAACATCGCAAATCAGACTATGTTGGGGGATACCGTTCTGACGCTGTAGCTCAAGAAGGGTGTGTTTGGTGGTGTATGAGTGGCTGAAGTGCATGCAAAGTTTCCTTGAAGTTGTTAGGATGTCTTGCAGATGGGGTGAACACTTCAGAAACCGCTTGACAACCAGATTGAAGAAGTGAGCCATGCAGGGGGCATGGGTCAGGCTTCCTTGGCGCAGCGCAGACAAAATGTTCTTCCCATTGTCGTTAACCATGATTCCCTTTCTAAGTTTTCTTGGAGTAAGCCATGTTTGGATTTCCTGATGAATAAATTTAAGCAGTTCCTCCCCTGTGTGACTCCTTTTGCCAAGACAAACCATGTGAAGCACTGCGTGACACCTCCGTGCCCTGCACACATGGTGGACTGGAGGGGCACTGAGACTTGAGCCTACAGTGGAGGGTGAGGAGATGGCGGAGGATGAGGAGGCCGAGTCGCACAGTGTCAGAGGCCCAACGGGCAGGGAGCGCGGAGGCCGAGGCGGCGTGACCTGTCCAAGTTGCTGCTGCTGCTGCAAAGGGACCACATTCACCCAGTGGGCCGTAAACGACATGTACTGTCCCTGACCGTAGTTACAGCTCCAGACGTCGGCGCTGCCATGCACTTTGCTACACACCGACAGGCTCAAGGACTGGCCCACCTTCTGTTCAACAAAAGTGTGCAGCGCTGGTACTGCCTTCTTGGCAAAGAAATGACGGCTTGGGACTCTCCACCTCGGCTCGGCACAAGCCATCAGTTCTCTGAAAGGTGCAGAGTCCACCGCCTGAAAAGGGAGCGACTGCAGCACCAGCAACTTGGACAGGAGCACATTCAGCTTCTGCGCCGTAGGATGAGTGGGCGCATACTGCTGTCTCTTGGACATGGCTTCGCTGATGGATTGCTGTGAAGCTGAACCCAAAGCATAGGATATGTCGCTGGGGGAGGGAACGGCGTAGGACAGAGGCAATGGGAGGACAGGGACTGCTCTCGGGGCATGCCAACTCAGGGTTGTGTCAGAGGAACCTACCAACCCTAGACTGGGGGTCTCAGACGTAACTTGTGATGATGTTGTTGATGAGCCCGTTAACCAATCTACCGCGGCAGATGCGTTACTGGTGGAGACAGGACCGCTAGCAGATACTGGCAGACCAGGTCTCTCACCGTGACTCCTGCTGCCACTCGCCCCTAGTCTGCTGTGACCTCTGCCTGCTGAATCTTGGCCTCTGCCACTCCTCTTTGAACATCCTGGCACTTGTCTGCCTGACATTTTTATGTATTTGCTTATTTAGTATAAACAGATAGGGTTCAAGGTGCAGCTTTGGGGTGCCCTGCGGCCTGGTTTATTAAAAGCAGTCAAAAACAAATGGGATGCCCCCACAGCAGACCTGAGATCAGTATATATGCACAGTAAAAGTGTCTAAGCAGGCTCAAACAGGCCAAATTACTTTAAATAAGTGTGCAGCTTAGAGTAAATACAGAGGCTAATGGGATGTTACAGAATGGGATGCCCCACAGCAGACCTGAGATCAGTATATATGCCCAGCAACAGTGGATAAGCAGGCTCCAAGAGGCCAAATTACTTTAAATAAGTGTGAAGCTTAGAGGAGATACAGAGGCTAATGGTATGTTACAGAATGGGATGCCCCCACAGCAGACCTGAGATCAGTATATATGCACAGTAAAAGTGTCTAAGCAGGCTCAAACAGGCCAAATTACTTTAAATAAGTGTGCAGCTTAGAGTAAATACAGAGGCTAATGGTATGTTACAGAATGGGATGCCCCCACAGCAGACCTGAGATCAGTATATATGCACAGCAACAGTGGATAAGCAGGCTCCAACAGGCCAAATTACTTTAAATAAGTGTGCAGCTTAGAGTAAATACAGAGGCTAATGGGATGTTACAGAATGGAATACCCCACAGCAGACCTGAGATCAGTATATATGCACAGTAAAAGTGTCTAAGCAGGCTCAAACAGGCCAAATTACTTTAAATAAGTGTGCAGCTTAGAGTAAATACAGAGGGTAATGGGATGTTACAGAATGGGATGCCCCACAGCAGACCTGAGATCAGTATATATGCACAGCAACAGTGGATAAGCAGGCTCCAACAGGCCAAATTACTTTAAATAAGTGTGCAGCTTAGAGGAGATACAGAGGCTAATGGTATGTTACAGAATGGGATGCCCCACAGCAGACCTGAGATCAGTATATATGCACAGCAACAGTGGATAAGCAGGCTCAAACAGGCCAAATTACTTTAAATAAGTGTGCAGCTTAGAGGAGATACAGAGGCTAATTGTATGTTACAGAATGGGATGCCCCCACTGCAGACCTGAGATCAGTATATATGCACAGCAACACTGGATAAGCAGGCTCCAACAGGCCTAATTACTTTAAATAAGTGTGCAGCTTAGAGTAAATACAGAGGCTAATGGGATGTTACAGAATGGGATGCCCCAGAGCAGACCTGAGATCAGTATATATACACAGCAACAGTGGATAAGCAGGCTCCAACAGGCCAAATTACTTTAAATAAGTGTGCAGCTTAGAGTAAATACAGAGGCTAATGGGATGTTACAGAATGGGATGCCCCACAGCAGACCTGAGATCAGTATATATGCACAGCAACAGTGGATAAGCAGGCTCCAACAGGCCAAATTACTTTAAATAAGTGTGCAGCTTAGAGGGGATACAGAGGCTAATGGTATGTTACAGAATGGGATGCCCCCACAGCAGACCTGAGATCAGTATATATGCACAGTAAAAGTGTCTAAGCAGGCTCAAACAGGCCAAATTACTTTAAATAAGTGTGCAGCTTAGAGTAAATACAAAGGCTAATGGGATGTTACAGAATGGGATGCCCCACAGCAGACCTTAGATCAGTATATATGCACAGCAACAGTGGATAAGCAGGCTCAAACAGGCCAAATTACTTTAAATAAGTGTGCAGCTTAGAGTAAATACAGAGGCTAATGGGATGTTACAGAATGGGATGCCCCCACAGCAGACCTGAGATCAGTATATATGCACAGCAACAGTGGATAAGCAGGCTCCAACAGGCCAAATTACTTTAAATAAGTGTGCAGCTTAGAGTAAATACAGAGGCTAATGGGATGTTACAGAATGGGATGCCCCACAGCAGACCTGAGATTAGTATATATGCACAGCAACAGTGGATAAGCAGGCTCCAACAGGCCAAATTACTTTAAATAAGTGTGTGGCTTAGAGGAGATACAGAGGCTAATGTTATGTTACAGAATGGGATGCCCCCACAGCAGACCTGAGATCAGTATATATTCACAGTAAAAGTGTCTAAGCAGGCTCAAACAGGCCAAATTACTTTAAATAAGTGTGCAGCTTAGAGGAGATACAGAGGCTAATGGTATGTTACAGAATGGGATGCCCCCACAGCAGACCTGAGATCAGTATATATGCACAGTAGAAGTGTCTAAGCAGGCTCCAACAGGCCAAATTACTTTAAATAAGTGTGCAGCTTAGAGGAGATACAGAGGCCAATGGTATGTTACAGAATGGGATGCCCCCACAGCAGACCTGAGATCAGTATATATGCACAGTAAAAGTATCTAAGCAGGCTCAAACAGGCCAAATAACTTTAAATAACTGTGCAGCTTAGAGGAGATACAGAGGCTAATGGTATGTTACAGAATGGGATGCCCCCACAGCAGACCTGAGATCAGTATATATGCACAGCAACAGTGGATAAGCAGGCTCCAACAGGCCAAATTACTTTAAATAAGTGTGCAGCTTAGAGTAAATACAGAGGCTAATGGGATGTTACAGAATGGGATGCCCCACAGCAGACCTGAGATCAGTATATATGCACAGCAACAGTGGATAAGCAGGCTCCAACAGGCCAAATTACTTTAAATAAGTGTGCAGCTTAGAGTAAATACAGAGGCTAATGGGATGTTACAGAATGGGATGCCCCACAGCAGACCTGAGATCAGTATATATGCATAGCAACAGTGGATAAGCAGGCTCCAACAGGCCAAATTACTTTAAATAAGTGTGCAGCTTAGAGGAGATACAGAGGCTAATGGTATGTTACAGAATGGGATGCCCCCACAGCAGACCTGAGATCAGTATATATTCACAGTAAAAGGGTCTAAGCAGGCTCAAACAGGCCAAATTACTTTAAATAAGTGTGCAGCTTAGAGTAAATACAGAGGCTAATGGGATGTTACAGAATGGGATGCCCCACAGCAGACCTGAGATCAGTATATATGCACAGTAAAAGTGTCTAAGCAGGCTCAAACAGGCCAAATTACTTTAAATAAGTGTGCAGCTTAGAGTAAATACAGAGGCTAATGGGATGTTACAGAATGGGATGCCCCACAGCAGACCTGAGATCAGTATATATGCACGGCAACAGTGGATAAGCAGGCTCAAACAGGCCAAATTACTTTAAATAAGTGTGCAGCTTAGAGGAGATACAGAGGCTAATGGTATGTTACAGAATGGGATGCCCCCACAGCAGACCTGAGATCAGTATATATGCACAGTAAAAGTGTCTAAGCAGGCTCAAACAGGCCAAATTACTTTAAATAAGTGTGCAGCTTAGAGTAAATACAGAGGCTAATGGGATGTTACAGAATGGGATGCCCCACAGCAGACCTGAGATCAGTATATATGCACAGCAACAGTGGATAAGCAGGCTCCAACAGGCCAAATTACTTTAAATAAGTGTGCAGCTTAGAGTAAATACAGAGGCTAATGGGATGTTACAGAATGGGATGCCCCCACAGCAGACCTGAGATCAGTATATATGCACAGCAACAGTGGATAAGCAGGCTCCAACAGGCCAAATTACTTTAAATAAGTGTGCAGCTTAGAGTAAATACAGAGGCTAATGGGATGTTACAGAATGGGATGCCCCACAGCAGACCTGAGATCAGTATATATGCACAGCAACAGTGGATAAGCAGGCTCCAACAGGCCAAATTACTTTAAATAAGTGTGTGGCTTAGAGGAGATACAGAGGCTAATGTTATGTTACAGAATGGGATGCCCCCACAGCAGACCTGAGATCAGTATATATTCACAGTAAAAGTGTCTAAGCAGGCTCAAACAGGCCAAATTACTTTAAATAAGTGTGCAGCTTAGAGTAAATACAGAGGCTAATGGGATGTTACAGAATGGGATGCCCCACAGCAGACCTGAGATCAGTATATATGCACAGTAAAAGTGTCTAAGCAGGCTCAAACAGGCCAAATTACTTTAAATAAGTGTGCAGCTTAGAGTAAATACAGAGGCTAGTGGGATGTTACAGAATGGGATGCCCCACAGCAGACCTGAGATCAGTATATATGCACAGCAACAGTGTCTAAGCAGGCTCCAACAGGCCAAATTACTTTAAATAAGTGTGCAGCTTAGAGTAAATACAGAGGCTAATGGGATGTTACAGAATGGGATGCCCCACAGCAGACCTGAGATCAGTATATATGCACAGCAACAGTGGATAAGCAGGCTCAAACAGGCCAAATTACTTTAAATAAGTGTGCAGCTTAGAGGAGATACAGAGGCTAATGTTATGTTACAGAATGGGATGCCCCCACAGCAGACCTGAGATCAGTATATATGCACAGTAAAAGTGTCTAAGCAGGCTCAAACAGGCCAAATTACTTTAAATAAGTGTGCAGCTTAGAGTAAATACAGAGGGTAATGGGATGTTACAGAATGGGATGCCCCACAGCAGACCTGAGATCAGTATATATGCACAGCAACAGTGGATAAGCAGGCTCCAACAGGCCAAATTACTTTAAATAAGTGTGCAGCTTAGAGGAGATACAGAGGCTAATGGTATGTTACAGAATGGGATGCCCCACAGCAGACCTGAGATCAGTATATATGCACAGCAACAGTGGATAAGCAGGCTAAAACAGGCCAAATTACTTTAAATAAGTGTGCAGCTTAGAGGAGATACAGAGGCTAATTGTATGTTACAGAATGGGATGCCCCCACTGCAGACCTGAGATCAGTATATATGCACAGCAACACTGGATAAGCAGGCTCCAACAGGCCTAATTACTTTAAATAAGTGTGCAGCTTAGAGTAAATACAGAGGCTAATGGGATGTTACAGAATGGGATGCCCCAGAGCAGACCTGAGATCAGTATATATACACAGCAACAGTGGATAAGCAGGCTCCAACAGGCCAAATTACTTTAAATAAGTGTGCAGCTTAGAGTAAATACAGAGGCTAATGGGATGTTACAGAATGGGATGCCCCACAGCAGACCTGAGATCAGTATATATGCACAGCAACAGTGGATAAGCAGGCTCCAACAGGCCAAATTACTTTAAATAAGTGTGCAGCTTAGAGGGGATACAGAGGCTAATGGTATGTTACAGAATGGGATGCCCCCACAGCAGACCTGAGATCAGTATATATGCACAGTAAAAGTGTCTAAGCAGGCTCAAACAGGCCAAATTACTTTAAATAAGTGTGCAGCTTAGAGTAAATACAAAGGCTAATGGGATGTTACAGAATGGGATGCCCCACAGCAGACCTTAGATCAGTATATATGCACAGCAACAGTGGATAAGCAGGCTCAAACAGGCCAAATTACTTTAAATAAGTGTGCAGCTTAGAGGAGATACAGAGGCTAATGGTATGTTACAGAATGGGATGCCCCCACAGCAGACCTGAGATCAGTATATATGCACAGTAAAAGTGTCTAAGCAGGCTCAAACAGGCCAAATTACTTTAAATACGTGTGCAGCTTAAAGGAGATACAGAGGCTAATGGGATGTTACAGAATGGGATGCCCCCACAGCAGACCTGAGATCAGTATATATGCACAGCAACAGTGGATAAGCAGGCTCAAACAGGCCAAATTACTTTAAATAAGTGTGCAGCTTAGAGTAAATACAGAGGCTAATGGGATGTTACAGAATGGGATGCCCCCACAGCAGACCTGAGATCAGTATATATGCACAGCAACAGTGGATAAGCAGGCTCAAACAGGCCAAATTACTTTAAATAAGTGTGCAGCTTAGAGGAGATACAGAGGCTAATGGTATGTTACAGAATGGGATGCCCCCACAGCAGACCTGAGATCAGTATATATGCACAGTAGAAGTGTCTAAGCAGGCTCCAACAGGCCAAATTACTTTAAATAAGTGTGCAGCTTAGAGGAGATACAGAGGCCAATGGTATGTTACAGAATGGGATGCCCCCACAGCAGACCTGAGATCAGTATATATGCACAGTAAAAGTATCTAAGCAGGCTCAAACAGGCCAAATAACTTTAAATAACTGTGCAGCTTAGAGGAGATACAGAGGCTAATGGTATGTTACAGAATGGGATGCCCCACAGCAGACCTGAGATCAGTATATATGCACAGCAACAGTGGATAAGCAGGCTCCAACAGGCCAAATTACTTTAAATAAGTGTGCAGCTTAGAGGGGATACAGAGGCTAATGGTATGTTACAGAATGGGATGCCCCCACAGCAGACCTGAGATCAGTATATATGCACAGTAAAAGTGTCTAAGCAGGCTCAAACAGGCCAAATTACTTTAAATAAGTGTGCAGCTTAGAGTAAATACAAAGGCTAATGGGATGTTACAGAATGGGATGCCCCACAGCAGACCTTAGATCAGTATATATGCACAGCAACAGTGGATAAGCAGGCTCAAACAGGCCAAATTACTTTAAATAAGTGTGCAGCTTAGAGTAAATACAGAGGCTAATGGGATGTTACAGAATGGGATGCCCCCACAGCAGACCTGAGATCAGTATATATGCACAGCAACAGTGGATAAGCAGGCTCCAACAGGCCAAATTACTTTAAATAAGTGTGCAGCTTAGAGTAAATACAGAGGCTAATGGGATGTTACAGAATGGGATGCCCCACAGCAGACCTGAGATTAGTATATATGCACAGCAACAGTGGATAAGCAGGCTCCAACAGGCCAAATTACTTTAAATAAGTGTGTGGCTTAGAGGAGATACAGAGGCTAATGTTATGTTACAGAATGGGATGCCCCCACAGCAGACCTGAGATCAGTATATATTCACAGTAAAAGTGTCTAAGCAGGCTCAAACAGGCCAAATTACTTTAAATAAGTGTGCAGCTTAGAGGAGATACAGAGGCTAATGGTATGTTACAGAATGGGATGCCCCCACAGCAGACCTGAGATCAGTATATATGCACAGTAGAAGTGTCTAAGCAGGCTCCAACAGGCCAAATTACTTTAAATAAGTGTGCAGCTTAGAGGAGATACAGAGGCCAATGGTATGTTACAGAATGGGATGCCCCCACAGCAGACCTGAGATCAGTATATATGCACAGTAAAAGTATCTAAGCAGGCTCAAACAGGCCAAATAACTTTAAATAACTGTGCAGCTTAGAGGAGATACAGAGGCTAATGGTATGTTACAGAATGGGATGCCCCCACAGCAGACCTGAGATCAGTATATATGCACAGCAACAGTGGATAAGCAGGCTCCAACAGGCCAAATTACTTTAAATAAGTGTGCAGCTTAGAGTAAATACAGAGGCTAATGGGATGTTACAGAATGGGATGCCCCACAGCAGACCTGAGATCAGTATATATGCACAGCAACAGTGGATAAGCAGGCTCCAACAGGCCAAATTACTTTAAATAAGTGTGCAGCTTAGAGTAAATACAGAGGCTAATGGGATGTTACAGAATGGGATGCCCCACAGCAGACCTGAGATCAGTATATATGCATAGCAACAGTGGATAAGCAGGCTCCAACAGGCCAAATTACTTTAAATAAGTGTGCAGCTTAGAGGAGATACAGAGGCTAATGGTATGTTACAGAATGGGATGCCCCCACAGCAGACCTGAGATCAGTATATATTCACAGTAAAAGGGTCTAAGCAGGCTCAAACAGGCCAAATTACTTTAAATAAGTGTGCAGCTTAGAGTAAATACAGAGGCTAATGGGATGTTACAGAATGGGATGCCCCACAGCAGACCTGAGATCAGTATATATGCACAGTAAAAGTGTCTAAGCAGGCTCAAACAGGCCAAATTACTTTAAATAAGTGTGCAGCTTAGAGTAAATACAGAGGCTAATGGGATGTTACAGAATGGGATGCCCCACAGCAGACCTGAGATCAGTATATATGCACGGCAACAGTGGATAAGCAGGCTCAAACAGGCCAAATTACTTTAAATAAGTGTGCAGCTTAGAGGAGATACAGAGGCTAATGGTATGTTACAGAATGGGATGCCCCCACAGCAGACCTGAGATCAGTATATATGCACAGTAAAAGTGTCTAAGCAGGCTCAAACAGGCCAAATTACTTTAAATAAGTGTGCAGCTTAGAGTAAATACAGAGGCTAATGGGATGTTACAGAATGGGATGCCCCACAGCAGACCTGAGATCAGTATATATGCACAGCAACAGTGGATAAGCAGGCTCCAACAGGCCAAATTACTTTAAATAAGTGTGCAGCTTAGAGTAAATACAGAGGCTAATGGGATGTTACAGAATGGGATGCCCCCACAGCAGACCTGAGATCAGTATATATGCACAGCAACAGTGGATAAGCAGGCTCCAACAGGCCAAATTACTTTAAATAAGTGTGCAGCTTAGAGTAAATACAGAGGCTAATGGGATGTTACAGAATGGGATGCCCCACAGCAGACCTGAGATCAGTATATATGCACAGCAACAGTGGATAAGCAGGCTCCAACAGGCCAAATTACTTTAAATAAGTGTGTGGCTTAGAGGAGATACAGAGGCTAATGTTATGTTACAGAATGGGATGCCCCCACAGCAGACCTGAGATCAGTATATATTCACAGTAAAAGTGTCTAAGCAGGCTCAAACAGGCCAAATTACTTTAAATAAGTGTGCAGCTTAGAGTAAATACAGAGGCTAATGGGATGTTACAGAATGGGATGCCCCACAGCAGACCTGAGATCAGTATATATGCACAGTAAAAGTGTCTAAGCAGGCTCAAACAGGCCAAATTACTTTAAATAAGTGTGCAGCTTAGAGTAAATACAGAGGCTAGTGGGATGTTACAGAATGGGATGCCCCACAGCAGACCTGAGATCAGTATATATGCACAGCAACAGTGTCTAAGCAGGCTCCAACAGGCCAAATTACTTTAAATAAGTGTGCAGCTTAGAGTAAATACAGAGGCTAATGGGATGTTACAGAATGGGATGCCCCACAGCAGACCTGAGATCAGTATATATGCACAGCAACAGTGGATAAGCAGGCTCAAACAGGCCAAATTACTTTAAATAAGTGTGCAGCTTAGAGGAGATACAGAGGCTAATGTTATGTTACAGAATGGGATGCCCCCACAGCAGACCTGAGATCAGTATATATGCACAGTAAAAGTGTCTAAGCAGGCTCAAACAGGCCAAATTACTTTAAATAAGTGTGCAGCTTAGAGTAAATACAGAGGGTAATGGGATGTTACAGAATGGGATGCCCCACAGCAGACCTGAGATCAGTATATATGCACAGCAACAGTGGATAAGCAGGCTCCAACAGGCCAAATTACTTTAAATAAGTGTGCAGCTTAGAGGAGATACAGAGGCTAATGGTATGTTACAGAATGGGATGCCCCACAGCAGACCTGAGATCAGTATATATGCACAGCAACAGTGGATAAGCAGGCTAAAACAGGCCAAATTACTTTAAATAAGTGTGCAGCTTAGAGGAGATACAGAGGCTAATTGTATGTTACAGAATGGGATGCCCCCACTGCAGACCTGAGATCAGTATATATGCACAGCAACACTGGATAAGCAGGCTCCAACAGGCCTAATTACTTTAAATAAGTGTGCAGCTTAGAGTAAATACAGAGGCTAATGGGATGTTACAGAATGGGATGCCCCAGAGCAGACCTGAGATCAGTATATATACACAGCAACAGTGGATAAGCAGGCTCCAACAGGCCAAATTACTTTAAATAAGTGTGCAGCTTAGAGTAAATACAGAGGCTAATGGGATGTTACAGAATGGGATGCCCCACAGCAGACCTGAGATCAGTATATATGCACAGCAACAGTGGATAAGCAGGCTCCAACAGGCCAAATTACTTTAAATAAGTGTGCAGCTTAGAGGGGATACAGAGGCTAATGGTATGTTACAGAATGGGATGCCCCCACAGCAGACCTGAGATCAGTATATATGCACAGTAAAAGTGTCTAAGCAGGCTCAAACAGGCCAAATTACTTTAAATAAGTGTGCAGCTTAGAGTAAATACAAAGGCTAATGGGATGTTACAGAATGGGATGCCCCACAGCAGACCTTAGATCAGTATATATGCACAGCAACAGTGGATAAGCAGGCTCAAACAGGCCAAATTACTTTAAATAAGTGTGCAGCTTAGAGGAGATACAGAGGCTAATGGTATGTTACAGAATGGGATGCCCCCACAGCAGACCTGAGATCAGTATATATGCACAGTAAAAGTGTCTAAGCAGGCTCAAACAGGCCAAATTACTTTAAATACGTGTGCAGCTTAAAGGAGATACAGAGGCTAATGGGATGTTACAGAATGGGATGCCCCCACAGCAGACCTGAGATCAGTATATATGCACAGCAACAGTGGATAAGCAGGCTCAAACAGGCCAAATTACTTTAAATAAGTGTGCAGCTTAGAGTAAATACAGAGGCTAATGGGATGTTACAGAATGGGATGCCCCCACAGCAGACCTGAGATCAGTATATATGCACAGCAACAGTGGATAAGCAGGCTCAAACAGGCCAAATTACTTTAAATAAGTGTGCAGCTTAGAGGAGATACAGAGGCTAATGGTATGTTACAGAATGGGATGCCCCCACAGCAGACCTGAGATCAGTATATATGCACAGTAGAAGTGTCTAAGCAGGCTCCAACAGGCCAAATTACTTTAAATAAGTGTGCAGCTTAGAGGAGATACAGAGGCCAATGGTATGTTACAGAATGGGATGCCCCCACAGCAGACCTGAGATCAGTATATATGCACAGTAAAAGTATCTAAGCAGGCTCAAACAGGCCAAATAACTTTAAATAACTGTGCAGCTTAGAGGAGATACAGAGGCTAATGGTATGTTACAGAATGGGATGCCCCCACAGCAGACCTGAGATCAGTATATATGCACAGCAACAGTGGATAAGCAGGCTCCAACAGGCCAAATTACTTTAAATAAGTGTGCAGCTTAGAGTAAATACAGAGGCTAATGGGATGTTACAGAATGGGATGCCCCACAGCAGACCTGAGATCAGTATATATGCATAGCAACAGTGGATAAGCAGGCTCCAACAGGCCAAATTACTTTAAATAAGTGTGCAGCTTAGAGGAGATACAGAGGCTAATGGTATGTTACAGAATGGGATGCCCCCACAGCAGACCTGAGATCAGTATATATTCACAGTAAAAGTGTCTAAGCAGGCTCAAACAGGCCAAATTACTTTAAATAAGTGTGCAGCTTAGAGTAAATACAGAGGCTAATGGGATGTTACAGAATGGGATGCCCCACAGCAGACCTGAGATCAGTATATATGCACAGTAAAAGTGTCTAAGCAGGCTCAAACAGGCCAAATTACTTTAAATAAGTGTGCAGCTTAGAGTAAATACAGAGGCTAATGGGATGTTACAGAATGGGATGCCCCACAGCAGACCTGAGATCAGTATATATGCACGGCAACAGTGGATAAGCAGGCTCAAACAGGCCAAATTACTTTAAATAAGTGTGCAGCTTAGAGGAGATACAGAGGCTAATGGTATATTACAGAATGGGATGCCCCCACAGCAGACCTGAGATCAGTATATATGCACAGTAAAAGTGTCTAAGCAGGCTCAAACAGGCCAAATTACTTTAAATAAGTGTGCAGCTTAGAGTAAATACAGAGGCTAATGGGATGTTACAGAATGGGATGCCCCACAGCAGACCTGAGATCAGTATATATGCACAGCAACAGTGGATAAGCAGGCTCCAACAGGCCAAATTACTTTAAATAAGTGTGCAGCTTAGAGTAAATACAGAGGCTAATGGGATGTTACAGAATGGGATGCCCCCACAGCAGACCTGAGATCAGTATATATGCACAGCAACAGTGGATAAGCAGGCTCCAACAGGCCAAATTACTTTAAATAAGTGTGCAGCTTAGAGTAAATACAGAGGCTAATGGGATGTTACAGAATGGGATGCCCCACAGCAGACCTGAGATCAGTATATATGCACAGCAACAGTGGATAAGCAGGCTCCAACAGGCCAAATTACTTTAAATAAGTGTGTGGCTTAGAGGAGATACAGAGGCTAATGTTATGTTACAGAATGGGATGCCCCCACAGCAGACCTGAGATCAGTATATATTCACAGTAAAAGTGTCTAAGCAGGCTCAAACAGGCCAAATTACTTTAAATAAGTGTGCAGCTTAGAGTAAATACAGAGGCTAATGGGATGTTACAGAATGGGATGCCCCACAGCAGACCTGAGATCAGTATATATGCACAGTAAAAGTGTCTAAGCAGGCTCAAACAGGCCAAATTACTTTAAATAAGTGTGCAGCTTAGAGTAAATACAGAGGCTAATGGGATGTTACAGAATGGGATGCCCCACAGCAGACCTGAGATCAGTATATATGCACAGTAAAAGTGTCTAAGCAGGCTCAAACAGGCCAAATTACTTTAAATAAGTGTGCAGCTTAGAGTAAATACAGAGGCTAGTGGGATGTTACAGAATGGGATGCCCCACAGCAGACCTGAGATCAGTATATATGCACAGCAACAGTGTCTAAGCAGGCTCCAACAGGCCAAATTACTTTAAATAAGTGTGCAGCTTAGAGTAAATACAGAGGCTAATGGGATGTTACAGAATGGGCTGCCCCACAGCAGACCTGAGATCAGTATATATGCACAGCAACAGTGGATAAGCAGGCTCAAACAGGCCAAATTACTTTAAATAAGTGTGCAGCTTAGAGGAGATACAGAGGCTAATGTTATGTTACAGAATGGGATGCCCCCACAGCAGACCTGAGATCAGTATATATGCACAGTAAAAGTGTCTAAGCAGGCTCAAACAGGCCAAATTACTTTAAATAAGTGTGCAGCTTAGAGTAAATACAGAGGGTAATGGGATGTTACAGAATGGGATGCCCCACAGCAGACCTGAGATCAGTATATATGCACAGCAACAGTGGATAAGCAGGCTCCAACAGGCCAAATTACTTTAAATAAGTGTGCAGCTTAGAGGAGATACAGAGGCTAATGGTATGTTACAGAATGGGATGCCCCACAGCAGACCTGAGATCAGTATATATGCACAGCAACAGTGGATAAGCAGGCTCAAACAGGCCAAATTACTTTAAATAAGTGTGCAGCTTAGAGGAGATACAGAGGCTAATTGTATGTTACAGAATGGGATGCCCCCACTGCAGACCTGAGATCAGTATATATGCACAGCAACACTGGATAAGCAGGCTCCAACAGGCCTAATTACTTTAAATAAGTGTGCAGCTTAGAGTAAATACAGAGGCTAATGGGATGTTACAGAATGGGATGCCCCAGAGCAGACCTGAGATCAGTATATATACACAGCAACAGTGGATAAGCAGGCTCCAACAGGCCAAATTACTTTAAATAAGTGTGCAGCTTAGAGTAAATACAGAGGCTAATGGGATGTTACAGAATGGGATGCCCCACAGCAGACCTGAGATCAGTATATATGCACAGCAACAGTGGATAAGCAGGCTCCAACAGGCCAAATTACTTTTAATAAGTGTGCAGCTTAGAGGGGATACAGAGGCTAATGGTATGTTACAGAATGGGATGCCCCCACAGCAGACCTGAGATCAGTATATATGCACAGTAAAAGTGTCTAAGCAGGCTCAAACAGGCCAAATTACTTTAAATAAGTGTGCAGCTTAGAGTAAATACAAAGGCTAATGGGATGTTACAGAATGGGATGCCCCACAGCAGAACTTAGATCAGTATATATGCACAGCAACAGTGGATAAGCAGGCTCAAACAGGCCAAATTACTTTAAATAAGTGTGCAGCTTAGAGGAGATACAGAGGCTAATGGTATGTTACAGAATGGGATGCCCCCACAGCAGACCTGAGATCAGTATATATGCACAGTAAAAGTGTCTAAGCAGGCTCAAACAGGCCAAATTACTTTAAATACGTGTGCAGCTTAAAGGAGATACAGAGGCTAATGGGATGTTACAGAATGGGATGCCCCCACAGCAGACCTGAGATCAGTATATATGCACAGCAACAGTGGATAAGCAGGCTCAAACAGGCCAAATTACTTTAAATAAGTGTGCAGCTTAGAGTAAATACAGAGGCTAATGGGATGTTACAGAATGGGATGCCCCCACAGCAGACCTGAGATCAGTATATATGCACGGCAACAGTGGATAAGCAGGCTCAAACAGGCCAAATTACTTTAAATAAGTGTGCAGCTTAGAGGAGATACAGAGGCTAATGGTATGTTACAGAATGGGATGCCCCCACAGCAGACCTGAGATCAGTATATATGCACAGTAGAAGTGTCTAAGCAGGCTCCAACAGGCCAAATTACTTTAAATAAGTGTGCAGCTTAGAGGAGATACAGAGGCCAATGGTATGTTACAGAATGGGATGCCCCCACAGCAGACCTGAGATCAGTATATATGCACAGTAAAAGTATCTAAGCAGGCTCAAACAGGCCAAATAACTTTAAATAACTGTGCAGCTTAGAGGAGATACAGAGGCTAATGGTATGTTACAGAATGGGATGCCCCCACAGCAGACCTGAGATCAGTATATATGCACAGCAACAGTGGATAAGCAGGCTCCAACAGGCCAAATTACTTTAAATAAGTGTGCAGCTTAGAGTAAATACAGAGGCTAATGGGATGTTACAGAATGGGATGCCCCACAGCAGACCTGAGATCAGTATATATGCATAGCAACAGTGGATAAGCAGGCTCCAACAGGCCAAATTACTTTAAATAAGTGTGCAGCTTAGAGGAGATACAGAGGCTAATGGTATGTTACAGAATGGGATGCCCCCACAGCAGACCTGAGATCAGTATATATTCACAGTAAAAGTGTCTAAGCAGGCTCAAACAGGCCAAATTACTTTAAATAAGTGTGCAGCTTAGAGTAAATACAGAGGCTAATGGGATGTTACAGAATGGGATGCCCCACAGCAGACCTGAGATCAGTATATATGCACAGTAAAAGTGTCTAAGCAGGCTCAAACAGGCCAAATTACTTTAAATAAGTGTGCAGCTTAGAGTAAATACAGAGGCTAATGGGATGTTACAGAATGGGATGCCCCACAGCAGACCTGAGATCAGTATATATGCACGGCAACAGTGGATAAGCAGGCTCAAACAGGCCAAATTACTTTAAATAAGTGTGCAGCTTAGAGGAGATACAGAGGCTAATGGTATATTACAGAATGGGATGCCCCCACAGCAGACCTGAGATCAGTATATATGCACAGTAAAAGTGTCTAAGCAGGCTCAAACAGGCCAAATTACTTTAAATAAGTGTGCAGCTTAGAGTAAATACAGAGGCTAATGGGATGTTACAGAATGGGATGCCCCACAGCAGACCTGAGATCAGTATATATGCACAGCAACAGTGGATAAGCAGGCTCCAACAGGCCAAATTACTTTAAATAAGTGTGCAGCTTAGAGTAAATACAGAGGCTAATGGGATGTTACAGAATGGGATGCCCCCACAGCAGACCTGAGATCAGTATATATGCACAGCAACAGTGGATAAGCAGGCTCCAACAGGCCAAATTACTTTAAATAAGTGTGCAGCTTAGAGTAAATACAGAGGCTAATGGGATGTTACAGAATGGGATGCCCCACAGCAGACCTGAGATCAGTATATATGCACAGCAACAGTGGATAAGCAGGCTCCAACAGGCCAAATTACTTTAAATAAGTGTGTGGCTTAGAGGAGATACAGAGGCTAATGTTATGTTACAGAATGGGATGCCCCCACAGCAGACCTGAGATCAGTATATATTCACAGTAAAAGTGTCTAAGCAGGCTCAAACAGGCCAAATTACTTTAAATAAGTGTGCAGCTTAGAGTAAATACAGAGGCTAATGGGATGTTACAGAATGGGATGCCCCACAGCAGACCTGAGATCAGTATATATGCACAGTAAAAGTGTCTAAGCAGGCTCAAACATGCCAAATTACTTTAAATAAGTGTGCAGCTTAGAGTAAATACAGAGGCTAATGGGATGTTACAGAATGGGATGCCCCACAGCAGACCTGAGATCAGTATATATGCACAGCAACAGTGGATAAGCAGGCTCAAACAGGCCAAATTACTTTAAATAAGTGTGCAGCTTAGAGGAGATACAGAGGCTAATGTTATGTTACAGAATGGGATGCCCCCACAGCAGACCTGAGATCAGTATATATTCACAGTAAAAGTGTCTAAGCAGGCTCAAACAGGCCAAATTACTTTAAATAAGTGTGCAGCTTAGAGTAAATACAGAGGCTAATGGGATGTTACAGAATGGGATGCCCCACAGCAGACCTGAGATCAGTATATATGCACAGTAAAAGTGTCTAAGCAGGCTCAAACAGGCCAAATTACTTTAAATAAATGTGCAGCTTAGAGTAAATACAGAGGCTAATGGGATGTTACAGAATGGGATGCCCCACAGCAGACCTGAGATCAGTATATATGCACAGCAACAGTGTCTAAGCAGGCTCCAACAGGCCAAATTACTTTAAATAAGTGTGCAGCTTAGAGTAAATACAGAGGCTAATGGGATGTTACAGAATGGGATGCCCCACAGCAGACCTGAGATCAGTATATATGCACAGCAACAGTGGATAAGCAGGCTCCAACAGGCCAAATTACTTTAAATAAGTGTGCAGCTTAGAGTAAATACAGAGGCTAATGGGATGTTACAGAATGGGATGCCCCACAGCAGACCTGAGATCAGTATATATGCACAGTAAAAGTGTCTAAGCAGGCTCAAACAGGCCAAATTACTTTAAATAAGTGTGCAGCTTAGAGTAAATACAGAGGCTAATGGGATGTTACAGAATGGGATGCCCCACAGCAGACCTGAGATCAGTATATATGCACAGCAACAGTGGATAAGCAGGCTCAAACAGGCCAAATTACTTTAAATAAGTGTGCAGCTTAGAGTAAATACAGAGGCTAATGGGATGTTACAGAATGGGATGCCCCACAGCAGACCTGAGATCAGTATATATGCACAGCAACAGTGGATAAGCAGGCTCCAACAGGCCAAATTACTTTAAATAAGTGTGCAGCTTAGAGTAAATACAGAGGCTAATGAGATTTTACAAAATGGTAATGTTCCCACAGCAGACTTGAGATCAGTTCAGTATATATGCACAACATCAACAGTGTATAAGCAGCCTGAAACAGCTAACAAAGCCAGTCAGCCAGCCAGTAACACTCAGGCTGGATGAAAAAAAAAATCTCCCTGTGACTGCCTCCGGTTTTTCCTAACTTTCCCTGCTTCTCGCTGACTTCCTGCCTGTCTCCTGCCTGTCTCCTGCCTGTCCCTGGCTCTCTAACTGTCTCTCCCTGACTACAGCAGTGTCCTGTCTCTCACGAATGCAATAGAGAAATGAGGAAAAGCAAGATGTCCGCCGCCTTAAATAGCGCTGTGACGTCACCGGGCTTGCTGGCTGCTGATAGGCTGCATGTGACTGCCCCAGTATGCACTGGAGTGGGGTAGATGTCTGGACATGTCCCGTCCGCCATCTTAGAATGCCTGTAATGTAAATGAATGGATGTTAAAGGAAAACTTCGAGCGATCGAAGCACGGGGAAATTCGGATTCGATACGAATCAAATTTTTCATTAAATTCGGATCGAATCTGGGTTCGTCCGGATCTGATTCGCTCATCCCAAATTCCAAACACTAGCATAAATATTTCAAGACTACCTGTCTACTTACTGGTTGCATTTTGTAATCAATGTCACTTTTCCACAATCAAAGGAGCCAGCCTCTGTATGTGAGGAGGGGGCATCCCAAACACTAGCATAAATATTTCAAGAGTACCTGTCTACTAACTGGTTGCATTTTGTAATCAACGTCCCTTTACCACTATAAAAGCCGACATCTGGAGCTGTAACTACAGTCAGGGACAATACATGTCCTTTACGGCCCACTGGGTGAATGTGGTTCCTGCACAGCAACTTGGACAGGTCACACCACTTCGGCCTCCACACTCCCAGGCCGTTTTGCCTGTCACAGTGTGCGACTCCACTTCCTCATCTTCTGCCGTCTCCTCAGCCTCCCTTGTGCGGTCAAATCTCAATGCCCCTTCAGCCTACCATGTGTGCAGGGCATGGCTGTGTCACGCTGTGCTTCACATGGTTTCCCTTGGCGAACAGAGTCACACAGGGGAGGAGCTCCTGAAATTCATTCATCAAGAAATCAAAACATGGCTTACTCCACGAAAATTGGAAATGGGTACCATGGTGACTGACAATGGGAGTAACATCTTGTCTGCACTGCGACAAGGGAGCCTGAGCCATGCGCCCTGTATGGCACTCGTGTTCAACCTAGTTGTCAAGCGTTTTCTGAAGTCTTCCCCATCTGCAAGACATCCTAACAACAGGAAGGAAACTTTGTATGCACTTCAGCCACTCCTACACCCCCAAGCACACCCTTCTTGAGCTACAGCATCAGAACGGTATCCCCCAACATAGTCTGATTTGCGATGTTCCAACCCGTTGGAATTCCACCCTACATATGTTAGATCGACTATACGAACAGAGAAAAGCCATCTATGATTTCTTGATGATCCAAGCAGATAGGGGGACTCCCCTGTGTAACTTTAATGTGAACCAGTGGCAGCTCATACGTGACACCTGCCGTTTGCTCAGGCCCTTTGAGGAAGCCACTTTATTTGTCAGTCACCAGGATTACGGCATGAACGACGTGATTCCGCTGCTTCATGTAATACAACAAATGTTGGAAACCATGGCTGGTCAGGGCACTGGAGACATGGCGCATACATTTGACAGCCACATAAACCCCGTGGGGGCAGAGGAGGAGAAGGAGCAGCACAGTGAAGCACAGTTTAGTTTTGTCGAAATGGGGGGTATATCTAGTCATCTGAAAGGAGAGTAGGAGCAGGAGCAGCCAGAGGAGCTAGAGGGTTGTGAGGAAGGCGAGACAGAGGACCCAGACACACCGTGGCAGTATGCAGTGGAGATAGAGACAGGTAGTCCCTCCGAGTCACCCCTGAGCACTGGGCATCCTATATTGCCAATTTTCATAGTATCTATTACAGAGAAGAAGTTCTTCAGCTGATTTCATCTAACTAGACCACAGTTTTAAAAGTGTTTTTGTGTCTGCT
The DNA here is from genome assembly GCA_027917425.1 of Gastrophryne carolinensis. Classification (NCBI taxonomy): domain Eukaryota; kingdom Metazoa; phylum Chordata; class Amphibia; order Anura; family Microhylidae; genus Gastrophryne; species Gastrophryne carolinensis. Next base: position 576,642,598 of record CM051235.1, read on the forward strand.
TTAAAAACCCCGGAGCACTGGGCATCCCATATTGCCAATTTTCATAGTATCTGTTACAGAGAAGCAGTTCTTCAGCTGATTTCATATAACTAGACCACAGTTTTAAAAGTGTTTTTGTGTCTGTTTTAAAAACCATTGAGCACTGGGCATCCCATATTGCCAATTTTCATAGTATCTGTTATAGAGAAGCAGTTCCTCAGTTTATTTACCTTCTGCTTTCAAAGTAAACACATTTTTTAAAGTGCCTGTTGCGCATTCCAAATACATAAAAATGTCAGGCAGATAAGTGCCAGGATGTTCACAGGGGAGTGGCAGAGGCCTAGATTCAGCAGACAGAGGTCGCAGCAGACTAGGGGCAAGTGGCAGCAGGAGTCGCGGTGAGAGACCTGATCTGCCAGTATCTGCTACTGGTCGTGTCTCCACCAGTAACGCATCTGCCGTCGCAGATTGGTTAACGCGGTCATCCACATCATCACAAGTTACATCTGACACCCCCAGTCTACAGTCGGTAGGTTCCTCTGACACAACCCTGAGTTGGCATGGCCCGGGAGCAGTCCCTAGCCTCCCATTGCCTCTGTCCTACGCCGTTCTCCCCCATCGACGTATCCTAGGCTTTGGGTTCAGCTCCACTCTTTAGTGAGGACGATCAGATAGAGGACAGTCAGCAGCTACTGCCCAGCCAAGAAATGGAGGTGGCATCTTTCGCTAGGCAAAATAGTGATGTGGAGAGTGTCGTGGGAGGGGGTGTGGCGAGTGTTCCAGCTCCTGCACCAGACACTGTTGAGGAAACCGAGAACATCAGTGACGTGCAGACACAACTCGATGATGATGATGAAGCCGATCGCACTTGGGAGCCGGGTGCAGAAGGGTCTTCATCATCATCATCAGGAGAAGAGGGGCGCAGGTTGCCCCGGAGTCAGCAGCTGAGGCAGCAAGGTGTTAAAGGCATGGTTGGTAGTCAGCATGGAGGCAGAATTGTAAAGTCTGGAGCCAAACGGGGCCGGGGTAGGTCACTTGCTGCGCGGCCTTCTCGGGAAGTAGTGGAGCAGGAGTTCCTGGAGTTGGCGGCAGTAGCAGTGAATCAGTGCGGGCTGTTGGTGGGAGTTTTTCATCAAGCATCCGCAGGAGGGTAACATGGCCACATGCAAGATGTGTAGGCAGAAGGGGAAGCGTGGCCAGGGCCCCAATGTTGGCACCACGGCCCTGCGTCAACATATGCTGCGTCACCATAAAGCAGCCAGGGAGAACAGAGGCTCCGAAGAGGTGGTCCAGGCTGCTTCCTCACCAAGTGGCACGCCACTCCAAGTTACTGCCAGCCAAGGCTCCAGCACCTCAGCCGAAGGCAGCTGTGAGTCATACCCATCCTCTGTCGCTCCAGATGCTCCTGCTCCTCCTCCTCCTCCAAATCAGGCATCCCGCCAGCAATCCATCAGCGAAGCCATGTCCAAGAGACAGCAGTATGCCCCAGTCATCCTACAGCGCAGAAGCTGAATGTGCTCCTGTCCAAGTTGCTGGTGCTGCAGTCGCTCCCTTTTCAGGTGGTGGACTCTGCACCTTTCAGAGAACTGATGGCTTGTGCCGAGGTGGAGAGTCCCAAGCTGTCATTTGTTTGCAAAGAAGGCAGTACCAGCCCTGCACAATTTTGTTGAACAGAAGGGGGGGGGGAGTCCTTGAGCCTGTCGGTGTGTACCAAAGTGCATGGCAGCGCTGACGTCTGGAGCTGTAACTACGGTCATGGACAGTACATGTCGTTTACGGCCCACAGGGTGAATGTGGTTTCTTTGCAGCAGCAGTAACTTGGACAGGTCACGCCGCTTCAGCCTCTGCGCTCCCAGGCCGTTGTGCCTGTTACACTGTGAGACTCAGCCTCCTCATCCTCCGCCGTCTCCTCACCCTCCACTGCAGGGTCAAGTCTCAGTGCCCCTCCAGTCTACCATGTGTGCAGGGCACGGCGGTGTCACGCTGTGCTTCACATGGTTTGTCTTGGCGAATGGAGTCACACAGGGGAGGAACTGCTAAAATGTATTCATCATGAAATCCAAACATGGCTTACTCCAAGTAAACTGAAAATGGGAACCATGGTGACCCACAATGGAAAGAACATTTTGTCTGCGCTGCGACAAGGAAGCCTGACCCATGCACCCTGCATGGCTCACGTCTTCAATCTGGTTGTCAAGCAGTTTCTGAAGTCTTCCCCATATCTGCAAGACATCCTAACAACGGGAAGGAAACTTTGCATGCACTTCAGCCACTCCTACACCACCAAGCCCACCCTTCTTGAGCTACAGCGTCAGAACGGTAGCCCCCAACATAGTCTGATTTTCAATGTTTCCACCTGTTGGAATTCCACCCTACATATGTTGGACCGACTATACGAACAGAGAAAAGCCATCACGGATTTCTTGATGATCCAAGCGGATAGGAGCACTCCCCTGTGTAACTTCAATGTCAACCAGTGGCAGCTCATACGTGACACCTGTCATTTGCTCAGGTGCTTTGAGGAAGCCACTTTATTTGTCAGTCGCCAGGATTACGGGATGAAAGACGTGATTCCACTGCTTCATGTACTACAACAAGTGTTGGAAACCATGGCTAGTCAGGGCACTGGAGACATGGCGCCTACATCTTACGGCCACATGAACCCCGTTGGAGCTGAACTGGAGGAGGAGGAGGAGCAGGAGGGGCACAGTGAAGCATAGTTTAGGCTTGGCGAAATGGCTGGTTTATCTAGTCAGCGGACAGGAGAGGAGGAGCAGGAGCAGCCAGAGGAGCTAAAGGGTTTTGAGGAAGGTGAGACAGAGGACCCAGACACACCGTGGCAGTATGCAGTGGAGATGGAGACAGGTAGTCCCTCCGAGTCACTTGCACAAATGGCACGAAGCATGCTCACGTACTTGCGTAGTGACCCCAGAATTGTTTCCATTTGTCAGCGGGATGACTTCTGGCTTTCCACCTTATTGGACCCTCGCTACCAGCAAAAAATGGGGGCATTTTTTACACCTACTGAGAGGGAGGACAAAGTGGCCTACTACAGAGACATCCTACGTAGTCAGTTGGCCGATGCCTATTTGCGCCATCGTCCATACTCTCGCAGGCCTGACTCGGGGGGGACCTCTGCGCTCACCTTCCACTGCCATAGCTGCTAGGGGGATGGCAGGAGCAGTAACAGCTCCATCAACAGCAGCCTGAGTCTACAGTCGCTAATGTGTAGCTTTCTTCACCCACATAGTGAGGCTACTCATGAGCAGCAGGAAGACCTGGAGCAGGACCTGAACCAGCAGGTCGTGTCATACCTTGACATGACCATGCCAACACACCTTGAGGATCCGCTGGACTTCTGGGCAGCCAAACTTGACTTGTGGCTGCAACTAGCAGAGTTTGCCCTGGGAAAGCTGTCCTGCCCGGCAAGTAGCGTGCCATCTGAGCGGGTGTTTAGTGCTGCGGGGGCCATAGTAACGCCGAGGAGAACTCGTCTGTCAACTAAAAATGTGGAGCGACTCACCTTTGTGAAAATGAATCAGGGATGGATCAGCCAGGATTTCCACCCACCAATGGCTGATGCATGTGAGTAGATTCATCATGGTGCCACGTTTTACACTTTCCAAATAGTGCAAAACATATTTATGTCTTTAGGCCCATTTTTGGGCTCCTGCTGATGCCAACTTCAGGGTATGCCTTTCAGACAATTTTTGGGTTCCTGCTGATGCCAACTTCAGGGCGTGCCTTTCAGCCAATTTTTGGGTTCCTGCTGATGCCAACTTCAGGGTATGCCTTTCAGACATTTTTTGTGTTCCTGCTGCTGCCAACTCCAGTGTGTGTCTTTAGGCCAATTTTTGGGCTCCTGCTGCCAACTCCATTGTCTCTTTCAAGCAATGTTTGGGCTCCTGCTGCTGCTGCAGACTACAGGGAGTGTCTCTCAGTCAATTTTTGGGCTCCTGCTGCTGCTGACAATTCCAGGGTGTCATTCAGCCAATTTTTGGGCTCCTGCTGCTGCTGACAACTCCAGGGTGTCTTTCAGACGATAATTAGGCTCCTGCTGCTGCCAGCTCAAGGGTGTGTCTCTCAGTCAATTTTTGGGCTTCTGCTGCTGCTGCCAACTCCAGGGTGTGTCTTAAGGACAATGTTTGGGTTCCTGCTGCCAACTCCAGTGTTTCAAGCAATGTTTGGGCTCCTGCTGCTGCTGCCAACTCCAGGTTGTGTCTCTCAGCCAATGTTTGGGCTCATGCGTCTGCTGCCAACTCCAGGGTGTGTCTTTAGGGCAATTTTTGGGCTCCTGCTGCCAACTCCAGTGTCTCTTTCAAGCAAAGTTTGGGCTCCTGCTGCTGCTGCAAACTCCAGGGTGTGTCTTTAGGCCAATTTTTGGGATGCTGCTGCCAACTCCAGTGTCTCTTTCAAGCAATATTCGGGCTCCTGCTGCTGCTGCCAACTCCAGGGTGTGTCTTAAGGCCAATGTTTGGGTTCCTGCTGCCAACTCCAGTGTCTCTTTCAAGCAATGTTTGGGATCCTGCTGCTGCTGACAACTCCAGGGTGTCTCTCTCAGTCAATGTTTGGGCTTCTGCTGCCAACTCCAGTGTCTCTTTCAAGCAATGTTTGGGCACCTGCTGCTGCTGCCAACTCCAGGGTGTGTCTTTAGGCCAATTTTTGAGGTCCTGATGCCAACTCCAGTGTCTCTTTCAAGCAATGTTTGGGCTCCTGCTGCTGCTGCCAACTCCAGTGTGTGTCTCTCAGTCAATGTTTGGGCTCCTGCTGCCAACTCCAGTGTCTCTTTCAAGCAATATTTGGGCTCCTGCTGCTGCCAACTCCAAGGCGTGTCTTTAGGCCAATGTTGGGGCGCCTGCTGCCAACTCCAGTGTCTCTTTCAAGCAATGTTTGGGCTCCGGCTGCTGCTGCCAACTCCAGGGTGTGTCTTTAGGCCAATTTTTGGGCTCCTGCTGCCAACTCCAGTGTCTCTTTCAAGCAATGTTTGGGCTCCTGCTGCTGCTGCCAACTCCAGTGTGTGTCTTTAGGCCAATTTTTGGGCTGCTGCTGCCAACTCCAGTGTCACTTTTGCACAATGTTTGGGCTCCTGCTGCCAACTCCAGTGTGTGTCTTTAGGCTAATTTTTGGGCTCCTGCTGCCAACTCCGGTGTCTCTTTCAAGCAATGTTTGGGCTCCTGCTGCTGCTGCCAACTCCAGGTTGTGTCTCTCAGTCAATGTTTGGGCTCCTGCTGCTGCTGCCAACTCCAATGTGTGTCTTTAGGCCAATGTTTGGGCTCCTGCTGCCAACTCCAGTGTCTCTTTCAAGCAATATTTGGGCTCCTGCTGCCGCTGCCAACTCCAGGGTGTGTCTTTAGGCCAAATTTTGGGCTGCTACTGTCAACTCCAGTGTCTCTTTCAAGCAATGTTTGGGCTCCTGCTGCTGCTGCCAACTCCAGTGTGTGTCTAGGGCAATTTTTGGGCTGCTTCTGCCAACTCCAGTGTCTCTTTCAAGCAAATTATGGGCTCCTGCTGCTGCTGACAACTCCAGTGTGTGTCTTTAGGCCAATTTTTAGGCTCCTGCTGCCAACTCCAGTGTCTCTTTCAAGCAATGTTTGGGCTCCTGCTGCCAACTCCAGGGTGTGTCTCTCAGTCAATGTTTGGGCTCCTGCTGCTGCTGCTGCCAACTCCAGTGTGTGTCTTTAGGCCAATTTTTGGGCTCCTCCTGCCAACTCCAGTGTCTCTTTCAAGCAATGTTTGGGCTCCTGCTGCTGCTGCCAACTCCAGGGTGTGTCTTTAGGCCAATTTTTGGGCTCCTGCTGCCAACTCCAGTGTCTCTTTCAAGCAATGTTTGGGCTCCTGCTGCTGCTGCCAACTCCAGGGTGTGTCTTTAGGCCAATTTTGGGCTCCTGCTGCCAACTCTAGTGTCTCTTTCAAGCAATGTTTGGGCTCCGGCTGCTGCTGCCAACTCCAGGGTGGGTCTTTAGGGCAATATTTGGGCTCCTGCTGCCAACTCCAGTGTCTCTTTCAAGCAATGTTTGGGCTCCTGCTGCTGCTGACAACTCCAGTGTGTGTCTTTATGCCAATTTTTGGGCTGCTGCTGCCAACTCCAGTGTCTCTTTCAAGCAATGTTTGGGATCCTGCTGCTGCTGCCAACTCCAGGGTGTGTCTCTCAGTTAATGTTTGGGCTCCTGCTGCTGCTGCCAACTCCAGTGTGTGTCTTTAGGCCAATTCTTGGGCTCCTACCACCAACTCCAGTGTCTCTTTCAAGCAATGTTTGGGCTCCTGCTGCTGCTGCCAACTCCAGGGTGTGTGTTAAGGCCAATGTTTGGGTTCCTGCTGCCAACTCCAGTGTCTCTTTCAAGCAATGTTTGGGCTCCTGCTGCTGCTGCCAACTCCAGGGTGTGTCTTTAGGCCAATTTTTGGGCCCCTGCTGCCAACTCCAGTGTCTCTTTCAAGCAATGTTTGGGCTCCGCCTGCTGCTGCCAACTCCAGTGTGTGTCTTTAGGCCAATTTTTGGGCTCCTGCTGCAAACTCCCGTGTCTCTTTCAAGCAATGTTTGGGCTCTTGCTGCTGCTGCAAACTCCAGGGTGTGTCTTTAGGCCAATTTTTGGGCTGCTGCTGCCAACTCCAGTGTCTCTTTCAAGCAATGTTTGGGCTCCTGCTGCTGCTGCCAACTCCAGGGTGTGTCTCTCAGTCAATGTTTGGGCTCCTGCTGCTGCTGCCAACTCCAGTGTGTGTCTTTAGGCCAATGTTTGGGCTGCTGCTGCCAACTCCAGTGTCTCTTTCAAGCAATGTTTGGGCTCCTGCTGCTGCTGCTGCCATCTCCAGGGTTTGTCTTTCGGCCAAATTTTGGGCTGCTGCTGCCAAATCCAGTGTCTCTTTCAAGCAATGTTTGGGCTCCAGCTGCTGCTGCCAACTCCACTGTGTGTCTAGGGCAATTTTTGGGCTGCTGCTGCCAACTCCAGTGTCTCTTTCAAGCAATGTATGGGCTCCTGCCGCTGCTGACAACTCCAGTGTGTGTCTTTAGGCCTATTTTTGGGCTCCTGCTGCCAACTCCAGTGTCTCTTTCAAGCAATGTTTGGGCTCCTACTGCCAACCTCAGGGTGTGTCTCTCAGTCAATGTTTGGGCTCCTGCTGCTGCTGCCAACTCCATTGTGTGTCTTTAGGCCAATTTTTGGGCTCCTGCTGCCAACTCCAGTGTCTCTTTCAAGAAATTTTTGGGCTCCTGCTGCTGCTGCCAACTCCAGGGTGTGTCTTAAGGCCAAAGCTTGGGTTCCTGCTGCCAACTCTAGTGTCTCTTTCAAGGAATGTTTGGGCTCCTGCTGCTGCTGCCAACTCCAGGGTGTGTGTTAAGGCCAATGTTTGGGTTCCTGCTGCCAACTCCAGTGTCTCTTTCAAGCAATGTTTGGGCTCCTGCCGCTGCTGCTTCCAACTCCAGTGTGTGTCTTTAGGCCAATTCTTGGGCTCCTACCACCAACTCCAGTGTCTCTTTCAAGCAATGTTTGGGCTCCGGCTGCTGCTGCCAACTCCAGGGTGTGTCTTTAGGCCAATTTTTGGGCCCCTGCTGCCAACTCCAGTGTCTCTTTCAAGCAATGTTTGGGCTCCTGCTGCTGCTGCAAACTCCAGGGTGTGTCTTTAGGCCAATTTTTGGGCTGTTGCTGCCAACTCCAGTGTCTCTTTCAAGCAATGTTTGGGCTCCTGCTGCTGCTGCCAACTCCAGGGTGTGTCTCTCAGTCAATGTTTGGGCTCCTGCTGCTGCTGCCAACTCCAGTGTGTGTCTTTAGGCCAATTTTTGGGCTCCTGCTGCCAACTCCAGTGTCTCTTTCAAGCAATGTTTGGGCTCCTGCTGCCATCTCCAGGGTGTGTTTTTAGGCCAAATTTTGGGCTGCTGCTGCCAACTCCAGTGTCTCTTTCAAGCAATGTTTGTGCTCCTGCTGCTGCTGCCAACTCAAGTGTGTGTCTAGGGCAATTTTTGGGCTGCTGCTGCCAACGCCAGTGTCTCTTTCAAGCAATGTATGGGCTCCTGCCGCTGCTGACAACTCCAGTGTGTGTCTTTAGGCCAATTTTTGGGCTCCTGCTGCCAACTCCAGTGTCTCTTTCAAGCAATGTTTGGGCTCCTGCTGCTGCTGCCAACTCCAGGGTGTGTCTTTAGGCCAAAGTTTGGGTTCCTGCTGCCAACTCTAGTGTCTCTTTCAAGCACTGTTTGGGCTCCTGCTGCTGCTGCAAACTCCAGGGTGTGTCTTTAGGCCAATTTTTGAGCTGTTGCTGCCAACTCCAGTGTCTCTTTCAAGCAATGTTTGGGCTCCTGCTGCTGCTGCTGCCAACTCCAGGGTGTGTCTCTCAGTCAATGTTTGGGCTCCTGCTGCTGCTGCCAACTCCAGTGTGTGTCTTTAGGCCAATTTTTGGGCTCCTGCTGCCAACTCCAGTGTCTCTTTCAAGCAATGTTTGGGCTCCTGCTGCTGCTGCCATCTCCAGGGTGTGTTTTTAGGCCAAATTTTGGGCTGCTGCTGCCAACTCCAGTGTCTCTTTCAAGCAATGTTTGTGCTCCTGCTGCTGCTGCCAACTCAAGTGTGTGTCTAGGGCAATTTTTGGGCTGCTGCTGCCAACGCCAGTGTCTCTTTCAAGCAATGTATGGGCTCCTGCCGCTGCTGACAACTCCAGTGTGTGTCTTTGGGCCAATTTTTGGGCTCCTGCTGCCAACGCCAGTGTCTCTTTCAAGCAATGTATGGGCTCCTGCTGCTGCTGCCAACTCCATTGTGTGTCTTTAGGCCAATTTTTGGGCTCCTGCTGCCAACTCCAGTGTCTCTTTCAAGCAATGTTTGGGCTCCTGCTGCTGCTGCCAACTGCAGGGTGTGTCTTTAGGCCAAAGTTTGGGTTCCTGCTGCCAACTCTAGTGTCTCTTTCAAGCACTGTTTGGGCTCCTGCTGCTGCTGCCAACTCCAGGGTGTGTGTTAAGGCCAATGTTTGGGTTCCTGCTGCCAACTCCAGTGTCTCTTTCAAGCAATGTTTGGGCTCCTGCTGCTGCTGCCAACTCCAGTGTGTGTCTTTAGGCCAATTCTTGGGCTCCTACCACCAACTCCAGTGTCTCTTTCAAGCAATGTTTGGGCTCCTGCTGCTGCTGACAACTCCAGGGTGTGTCTTAAGGCCAATGTTTGGGTTCCTGCTGCCAACTCCAGTGTCTCTTTCAAGCAATGTTTGCGCATCTGCAGCTGCTGCCAACTCCAGGGTGTGTCTTTAGGCCAATTTTTGGGCCCCTGCTGCCAACTCCAGTGTCTCTTTCAAGCAATGTTTGGGCTCCGCCTGCTGCTGCAAACTCCAGGGTGTGTCTTTAGGCCAATTTTTGTGCTGCTGCTGCCAACACCAGTGTCTCTTTCAAGCAATGTTTGGGCTCCTGCTGCTGCTGCCAACTCCAGGGTGTGTCTCTCAGTCAATGTTTGGGCTCCTGCTGCTGCCAACTCCAGTGTGTGTCTTTAGGCCACTTTTTGGGCTCCTGCTGCCAACTCCAGTGTATCTTTCAAGCAATGTTTGGGCTCCTGCTTCTGCTGCCATCTCCGTGTGTCTTTAGGCCAAATTTTGGGCTGCTGCTGCCAACTCCAGTGTCTCTTTCAAGCAATGTTTGGGCTCCTGCTGCTGCTGCCAACTCCAGGGTGTGTCTTAAGGCCAGTTTTTGGGCTCCTGCTGCCAACTCCAGTGTCTCTTTCAAGCAATGTTTGGGCTCCTCCTGCGGCTGCCAACTCCAGGGTGTGTCTTTAGGCCAAATTTTGGGCTGCTGCTGCCAACTCCAGTGTCTCTTTCAAGCAATGTTTGGGCTCCTGCTGCTGCTGCCAACTCCAGTGTGTGTCTAGGGCAATTTTTGGGCTGCTGCTGCCAACTCCAATGTCTCTTTCAAGCAATGTATGGGCTGCTGCCGCTGCTGACAACTCCAGTGTGTGTCTTTAGGCCAATTTTTGGGCTCCTGCTGCCAACTCCAGTGTCTCTTTCAAGCAATGTTTGGGCTCCTGCTGCCAACTCCAGGGTGTGTCTCTCAGTCAATGTTTGGGATCCTGCTGCTGCTGCCAACTCCATTGTGTGTCTTTAGGCCAGTTTTTGGGCTCCTGCTGCCAACTCCAGTGTCTCTTTCAAGCAATGTTTGGGCTCCTGCTGCGGCTGCCAACTCCAGGGTGTGTCTTTAGGCCAAATTTTGGGCTGCTGCTGCCAACTCCAGTGTCTCTTTCAAGCAATGTTTGGGCTCCTGCTGCTGCTGCCAGCTCCAGTGTGTGTCTAGGGCAATTTTTGGGCTGCTGCTGCCAACTCCAATGTCTCTTTCAAGCAATGTATGGGCTCCTGCCGCTGCTGACAACTCCAGTGTGTGTCTTTAGGCCAATTTTTGGGCTCCTGCGGCCAACTCCAGTGTCTCTTTCAAGCAATGTTTGGGCTCCTGCTGCCAACTCCAGGGTGTGTCTCTCAGTCAATGTTTGGGATCCTGCTGCTGCTGCCAACTCCATTGTGTGTCTTTAGGCCAATTTTTGGGCTCCTGCTGCCAACTCCAGTGTCTCTTTCAAGCAATGTTTGGGCTCCTGCTGCTGCTGCCAACTCCAGGGTGTGTCTTAAGGCTAAAGTTTGGGCTGCTGCTGCCAACTCCAGTGTCTCTTTCAAGCAATGTTTGGGCTCCTGCTGCTGCTGCCAACTCCAGGGTGTGTCTTAAGGCCAGTTTTTGGGCTCCTGCTGCCAACTCTAGTGTCTCTTTCAAGCAATGTTTGGGCTCCTGCTGCGGCTGCCAACTCCAGGGTGTGTCTTTAGGCCAAATTTTGGGCTGCTGCTGCCAACTCCAGTGTCTCTTTCAAGCAATGTTTGGGCTCCTGCTGCTGCTGCCAACTCCAGTGTGTGTCTAGGGCAATTTTTGGGCTGCTGCTGCCAACTCCAATGTCTCTTTCAAGCAATGTATGGGCTCCTGCCGCTGCTGACAACTCCAGTGTGTGTCTTTAGGCCAATTTTTGGGCTCCTGCTGCCAACTCCAGTGTCTCTTTCAAGCAATGTTTGGGCTCCTGCTGCCAACTCCAGGGTGTGTCTCTCAGTCAATGTTTGGGCTCCTGCTGCTGCTGCCAACTCCATTGTGTGTCTTTAGGCCAATTTTTGGGCTCCTGCTGCCAACTCCAGTGTCTCTTTCAAGCAATGTTTGGGCTCCTGCTGCTGCTGCCAACTCCAGGGTGTGTCTTAAGGCCAAAGTTTGGGCTGCTGCTGCCAACTCCAGTGTCTCTTTCAAGCAATGTTTGGGCTCCTGCTGCTGCTGCCAACTCCAGGGTGTGTCTTAAGGCCAGTTTTTGGGCTCCTGCTGCCAACTCCAGTGTCTCTTTCAAGCAATGTTTGGGCTCCTGCTGCGGCTGCCAACTCCAGGGTGTGTCTTTAGGCCAAATTTTGGGCTGCTGCTGCCAACTCCAGTGTCTCTTTCAAGCAATGTTTGGGCTCCTGCTGCTGCTGCCAACTCCAGTGTGTGTCTAGGGCAATTTTTGGGCTGCTGCTGCCAACTCCAATGTCTCTTTCAAGCAATGTATGGGCTCCTGCCGCTGCTGACAACTCCAGTGTGTGTCTTTAGGCCAATTTTTGGGCTCCTGCTGCCAACTCCAGTGTCTCTTTCAAGCAATGTTTGGGCTCCTGCTGCCAACTCCAGGGTGTGTCTCTCAGTCAATGATTGGGCTCCTGCTGCTGCTGCCAACTCCATTGTGTGTCTTTAGGCCAATTTTTGGGCTCCTGCTGCCAACTCCAGTGTCTCTTTCAAGCAATGTTTGGGCTCCTGCTGCTGCTGCCAACTCCAGGGTGTGTCTTAAGGCCAAAGTTTGGGTTCCTGCTGCCAACTCCAGGGTGTGTCTTTAGGTCAATTTTTGGGCTCCTGCTGCCAACTCCAGTGTCTCTTTCAAGCAATGTTTGGGCTTCTGCTGCTGCTGCAAACTCCAGGGTGTGTCTTTAGGCCAATTTTTGGGCTCCTGCTGCCAACTCCAGTGTCTCTTTCAAGCAATGTTTGGGCTCCTGCTGCTGCTGCCAATTCCAGGGTGTGTCTCTCAGTCAATGTTTGGGCTCCTGCTGCTGCTGCCAACTCCAGTGTGTGTCTTTAGGCCAATTTTTGGGCTCCTGCTGCCAATTCCAGTGTCTCTTTCAAGCAATGTTTGGGCTCCTGCTGCTGCTGCCAACTCCAGGGTGTGTCTTAAGGCCAGTTTTTGGGCTCCTACTGCCAACTCCAGTGTCTCTTTCAAGCAATGTTTGGGCTCCTGCTGCTGCTGCCAACTCCAGGGTGTGTCTTTAGGCCAAATTTTGGGCTGCTGCTGCCAACTCCAGTGTCTCTTTCAAGCAATGTTTGGGCTCCTGCTGCTGCTGCCAACTCCAGTGTGTGTCTTTAGGCCAATTTTTGGGCTCCTGCTGCCAACTCCAGTGTCTCTTTCAAGCAATGTTTGGGCTCCTGCTGCCAACTCCAGGGTGTGTCTCTCAGTCAATGTTTGGGCTCCTGCTGCTGCTGCCAACTCCATTGTGTGTCTTTAGGCCAATTTTTGGGCTCCTGCTGCCAACTCCAGTGTCTCTTTCAAGCAATGTTCGGGCTCCTGCTGCTGCTGCCAACTCCAGGGTGTGTCTTTAGGCCAAATTTTGGGCTGCTGCTGCCAACTCCAGTGTCTCTTTCAAGCAATGTTTGGGCTCCTGCTACTGCTGCAAATTCCAGTGTGTGTCTAGGGCAATTTTTGGGCTGATGCTGCCAACTCCAATGTCTCTTTCAAGCAATGTATGGGCTCCTGCCGCTGCTGACAACTCCAGTGTGTGTCTTTAGGCCAATTTTTGGGCTCCTGCTGCCAACTCCAGTGTCTCTATCAAGCAATGTTTGGGCTCCTGCTGCCAACTCCAGGGTGTGTCTCTCAGTCAATGTTTGGGCTCCTGCTTCTGCTGCCAACTCCATTGTGTGTCTTTAGGCCAATTTTTGGGCTCCTGCTGCCAACTCCAGTGTCTCTTTCAAGCAATGTTTGGGCTCCTGCTGCCAACTCCAGGGTGTGTCTTAAAGCCAAAGTTTGGGTTCCTGCTGCCAACTCCAGTGTCTCTTTCAAGCAATATTTGGGCCCCTGCTGCTGCTGCCAACTCCAGTGTTTGTCTTTAGGGCAATTTTTGGGCTCCTGCTGCCAAGTCCCGTGTCTCTTTCAAGCAATGTTTGGGCCCCTGCTGCTGCTGCCAACTCCAGTGTTTTTCTTTAGGGCAATTTTTGGGCTCCTGCTGCCAACTCCAGTGTCTCTTTCAAGCAATGTTTGGGCTCCGGCTGCTGCTGCCAACTCCAGGGTGTGTCTTTAGGCCAATTTTTGGGCTCCTGCTGCCAACTCCAGTGTCTCTTTCAACCAATGTTTGGGCCCCTGCTGCTGCTGCCAACTCCAGTGTTGGTCTTTAGGGCAATGTTTGGGCTGCTGCTGCCAAGCCCAGTGTCTCTTTCAAGCAATGTATGGGCCCCTGCTGCTGCTGCCAACTCCAGGGTGTGTGTTAAGGCCAATGTTTGGGTTCCTGCTGCCAACTCCAGTGTCTCTTTCAAGCAATGTTTGGGCCCCTGCTGCTGCTGCCAACTCCAGTGTTTTTCTTTAGGGCAATTTTTGGGCCCCTGCTGCCAACTCCAGTGTCTCTTTCAAGCAATGTTTGGGCTCCTGCTGCTGCTGCCATCTCCAGGGTGTGTCTTAAGGCCAAAGTTTGGGTTCCTGCTGCCAACTCTAGTGTCTCTTTCAAGCAATGTTTGGGCTCCTGCTGCTGCTGCCAACTCCAGGGTGTGTGTTAAGGCCAATGTTTGGGTTCCTGCTGCCAACTCCAGTGTCTCTTTCAAGCAATGTTTGGGCCCCTGCTGCTGCTGCCAACTCCAGTGTTTGTCTTTAGGGCAATTTTTGGGCTCTTGCTGCCAAGTCCAGTGTCTCTTTCAAGCAATGTTTAGGCCCCTGCTGCTGCTGCCAACTCCAGTGTTTTTCTTTAGGGCAGTTTTTGGGCTCCTGCTGCCAACTCCAGTGTCTCTTTCAAGCAATGTTTGGGCTCCGGCTGCTGCTGCCAACTCCAGGGTGTGTCTTTAGGCCAATTTTTGGGCTCCTGCTGCCAACTCCAGTGTCTCTTTCAAGCATTGTTTGGGTCCCTGCTGCTGCTGCCAACTCCAGTGTGTGTCTTTAGGGCAATTTTGGGGCTCCTGCTGCCAACTCCAGTGTCTCTTTCAAGCAATGTTTGGGCTCCTGCTGCTGCTGCCAACTCCAGGATGTGTCTTTAGGCCAATTTTTGGGCTCCTGCTGCCAACTCCAGTGTCTCTTTCAAGCAATGTTTGGGCTCCTGCTGCTGCTGACAACTCCAGTGTGTGTCTTTAGGCCAATTTTTGTGCTGCTGCTGCCAACTCCAGTGTCTCTTTCAAGCAATGTTTGGGATCCTGCTGCTGCTGCCAACTCCAGTGTCTCTTTCAAGCAATGTTTGGGCTCCTGCTGCCAACTCCAGTGTGTGTCTCTCAGTCAATGTTTGGGCTCCTGCTGCTGCTGCCAACTCCATTGTGTGTCTTTAGGCCAATTTTTGGGCTCCTGCTGCCAACTCCAGTGTCTCTTTCAAGCAATGTTTGGGCTCCTGCTGCTGCTGCCAACTCCAGGGTGTGTCTTTAGGCCAAATTTTGGGCTGCTGCTGCCAACTCCAGTGTCTCTTTCAAGCAATGTTTGGGCTCCTGCTGCTGCTGCCAACTCCAGGGTGTGTCTTTAGGCCAATTTTTGGGCCCCTGCTGCCAACTCCAGTGTCTCTTTCAAGCCATGTTTGGGCTCCTGCTGCTGCTGGAAACTCCAGGGTGTGTCTTTAGGCCAATTTTTGGGCTGTTGCTGCCAACTCCAGTGTCTCTTTCAAGCAATGTTTGGGCTCCTGCTGCGGCTGCCAACTCCAGGTTGTGTCTCTCAGTCAATGTTTGGGCTCCTGCTGCTGCTGCCAACTCCAGTGTGTGTCTTTAGGCCAATTTTTGGGCTCCTGCTGCCAACTCCAGTGTCTCTTTCAAGCAATGTTTGGGCTCCTGCTGCTGCTGCCATCTCCAGGGTGTGTCTTTAGGCCAAATTTTGGGCTGCTGCTGCCAACTCCAGTGTCTCTTTCAAGCAATGTTTGTGCTCCTGCTGCTGCTGCCAACTCAAGTGTGTGTCTAGGGCAATTTTTGGGCTGCTGCTGCCAACGCCAGTGTCTCTTTCAAGCAATGTATGGGCTCCTGCTGCTGCTGACAACTCCAGTGTGTGTCTTTAGGCCAATTTTGGGGCTCCTGCTACCAACTCCAGTGTCTCTTTCAAGCAATGTTTGGGCTCCTGCTGCCAACTCCAGGGTGTGTCTCTCAGTCAATGATTGGGCTCCTGCTGCTGCTGCCAACTCCATTGTGTGTCTTTAGGCAAATTTTTCGGCTCCTGCTGCCAACTCCAGTGTCTCTTTCAAGCAATGTTTGGGCTCCTGCTGCTGCTGCCAACTCCAGGGTGTGTCTTAAGGCCAAAGTTTGGGTTCCTGCTGCCAACTCTAGTGTCTCTTTCAAGCACTGTTTGGGCTCCTGCTGCCAACTCCAGGGTGTGTGTTAAGGCCAATGTTTGGGTTCCTGCTGCCAACTCCAGTGTCTCTTTCATGCAATGTTTGGCCTCCTGCTGCTGCTGCCAACTCCAGTGTGTGTCTTTAGGCCAATTCTTGGGCTCCTACCACCAACTCCAGTGTCTCTTTCAAGCAATGTTTGGGCTCCTGCTGCTGCTGACAACTCCAGGGTGTGTGTTAAGGCCAATGTTTGGGTTCCTGCTGCCAACTCCAGTGTCTCTTTCAAGCAATGTTTGGGCATCTGCAGCTGCTGCCAACTCCAGGGTGTGTCTTTAGGCCAATTTTTGGGCCCCTGCTGCCAACTCCAGTGTCTCTTTCAAGCAATGTTTGGGCTCCGCCTGCTGCTGACAACGCCAGGGTGTGTCTTTAGGTCAATTTTTGGGCTCCTGCTGCCAACTCCAGTGCCCTTTCCCCTTCTCACCACCCCCAGAGCCCACAAACCATCAAGCAATGTTCGGGCTCCTGCTGCTGCTGCAAACTCCAGGGTGTGTCTTTAGGCCAATTTTTGTGCTGCTGCTGCTGCCAACTCCAGTGTCTCTTTCAAGCAATGTTTGGGCTCCTGCTGCTGCTGCCAACTCCAGGGTGTGTCTCTCAGTCAATGTTTGGGCTCCTGCTGCTGCCAACTCCAGTGTGTGTCTTTAGGCCACTTTTTGGGCTCCTGCTGCCAACTCCAGTGTATCTTTCAAGCAATGTTTGGGCTCCTGCTTCTGCTGCCATCTCCAGGGTGTGTCTTTAGGCCAAATTTTGGGCTGCTGCTGCCAACTCCAGTGTCTCTTTCAAGCAATGTTTGGGCTCCTGCTGCCAACTCCAGGGTGTGTCTTAAGGCCAGTTTTTGGGCTCCTTCTGCCAACTCCAGTGTCTCTTTCAAACAATGTTTGGGCTCCTGCTGCGGCTGCCAACTCCAGGGTGTGTCTTTAGGCCAAATTTTGGGCTGCTGCTGCCAACTCCAGTGTCTCTGTCAAGCAATGTTTGGGCTCCTGCTGCTGCTGCCAACTCTAGTGTGTGTCTAGGGCAATTTTTGGGCTGCTGCTGCCAACTCCAATGTCTCTTTCAAGCAATGTATGGGCTCCTGCCGCTGCTGACAACTCCAGTGTGTGTCTTTAGGCCAATTTTTGGGCTCCTGCTGCCAACTCCAGTGTCTCTTTCAAGCAATGTTTGGGCTCCTGCTGCCAACTCCAGGGTGTGTCTCTCAGTCAATGTTTGGGCTCCTGCTGCTGCTGCCAACTCCATTGTGTGTCTTTAGGCCAATTTTTGGGCTCCTGCTGCCAACTCCAGTGTCTTTTTCAAGCAATGTTTGGGCTCCTGCTGCTGCTGCCAACTCCAGGGTGTGTCTTAAGGCCAAAGTTTGGGCTGCTGCTGCCAACTCCAGTGTCTCTTTCAAGCAATGTTTGGGCTCCTGCTGCTGCTGCCAACTCCAGGGTGTGTCTTAAGGCCAGTTTTTGGGCTCCTGCTGCCAACTCCAGTGTCTCTTTCAAGCAATGTTTGGGCTCCTGCTGCGGCTGCCAACTCCAGGGTGTGTCTTTAGGCCAATTTTTGGGCTGCTGCTGCCAACTCCAATGTCTCTTTCAAGCAATGTATGGGCTCCTGCCGCTGCTGACAACTCCAGTGTGTGTCTTTAGGCCAATTTTTGGGCTCCTGCTGCCAACTCCAGTGTCTCTTTCAAGCAATGTTTGGGCTCCTGCTGCCAACTCCAGGGTGTGTCTCTCAGTCAATGTTTGGGCTCCTGCTGCTGCTGCCAACTCCATTGTGTGTCTTTAGGCCAATTTTTGGGCTCCTGCTGCCAACTCCAGTGTCTCTTTCAAGCAATGTTTGGGCTCCTGCTGCTGCTGCCAACTCCAGGGTGTGTCTTAAGGCCAGTTTTTGGGCTCCTGCTGCCAACTCCAGTGTCTCTTTCAAGCAATGTTTGGGCTCCTGCTGCGGCTGCCAACTCCAGGGTGTGTCTTTAGGCCAATTTTTGGGCGGCTGCTGCCAACTCCAATGTCTCTTTCAAGCAATGTATGGGCTCCTGCCGCTGCTGACAACTCCAGTGTGTGTCTTTAGGCCAATTTTTGGGCTCCTGCTGCCAACTCCAGTGTCTCTTTCAAGCAATGTTTGGGCTCCTGCTGCCAACTCCAGGGTGTGTCTCTCAGTCAATGTTTGGGCTCCTGCTGCTGCTGCCAACTCCATTGTGTGTCTTTAGGCCAATTTTTGGGCTCCTGCTGCCAACTCCAGTGTCTCTTTCAAGCAATGCTTGGGCTCCTGCTGCTGCTGCCAACTCCAGGGTGTGTCTTAAGGCCAAAGTTTGGGTTCCTGCTGCCAACTCCATGGTGTGTCTTTAGGTCAATTTTTGGGCTCCTGCTGCCAACTCCAGTGTCTCTTTCAAGCAATGTTTGGGCTTCTGCTGCTGCAAACTCCAGGGTGTGTCTTTAGGCCAATTTTTGGGCTGCTGCTGCCAATTCCAGTGTCTCTTTCAAGCAATGTTTGGGCTCCTGCTGCTGCTGCCAATTCCAGGGTGTGTCTCTCAGTCAATGTTTGGGCTCCTGCTGCTGCTGCCAACTCCAGTGTGTGTCTTTAGGCCAATTTTTGGGCTCCTGCTGCCAACTCCAGTGTCTCTTTCAAGCAATGTTTGGGCTCCTGCTGCTGCTGCCATCTCCAGGGTGTGTCTTTAGGCCAAATTTTGGGCTGCTGCTGCCAACTCCAGTGTCTCTTTCAAGCAATGTTTGGGCTCCTGCTGCTGCTGCCAACTCCACTGTGTGTCTAGGGCAATTTTTGGGCAGCTGCTGCCAACTCCAGTGTCTCTTTCAAGCAAAGTATGGGCTCCTGCCACTGCTGACAACTCCAGTGTGTGTCTTTAGGCCAATTTTTGGGCTCCTGCTGCCAACTCCAGTGTCTCTTTCAAGCAATGTTTGGGCTCCTGCTGCCAACTCCAGGGTGTGTCTCTCAGTCAATGTTTGGGCTCCTGCTGCTGCTGCCAACTCCAGTGTGTGTCTTTAGGCCAATTTTTGGGCTCCTGCTGCCAATTCCAGTGTCTCTTTCAAGCAATGTTTGGGCTCCTGCTGCTGCTGCCAACTCCAGGGTGTGTCTTAAGGCCAGTTTTTGGGCTCCTGCTGCCAACTCCAGTGTCTCTTTCAAGCAATGTTTGGGCTCCGGCTGCTGCTGCCAACTCCAGGGTGTGTCTTTAGGCCAATTTTTGGGCTCCTGCTGCCAACTCCAGTGTCTCTTTCAAGCAATGTTTGGGCTCCTGCTGCTGCTGCCATCTCCAGGGTGTGTCTTAAGGCCAAAGTTTGGGTTCCTGCTGCCAACTCTAGTGTCTCTTTCAAGCAATGTTTGGGCTCCTGCTGCTGCTGCCAACTCCAGGGTGTGTGTTAAGGCCAATGTTTGGGTTCCTGCTGCCAACTCCAGTGTCTCTTTCAAGCTATGTTTGGGCCCCTGCTGCTGCTGCCAACTCCAGTGTTTGTCTTTAGGGCAATTTTTGGGCTCTTGCTGCCAAGTCCAGTGTCTCTTTCAAGCAATGTTTGGGCCCCTGCTGCTGCTGCCAACTCCAGTGTTTTTCTTTAGGGCAGTTTTTGGGCCCCTGCTGCCAACTCCAGTGTCTCTTTCAAGCAATGTTTGGGCTCCGGCTGCTGCTGCCAACTCCAGGGTGTGTCTTTAGGCCAATTTTTGGGCTCCTGCTGCCAACTCCAGTGTCTCTTTCAAGCAATATTTGGGCCCCTGCTGCTGCTGCCAACTCCAGTGTTTGTCTTTAGGGCAATTTTTGGGCTCCTGCTGCCAAGTCCCGTGTCTCTTTCAAGCAATGTTTGGGCCCCTGCTGCTGCTGCCAACTCCAGGGTGTGTCTTAAGGCCAAAGTTTGGGTTCCTGCTGCCAACTCCAGGGTGTGTCTTTAGGTCAATTTTTGGGCTCCTGCTGCCAACTCCAGTGTCTCTTTCAAGCAATGTTTGGGCTTCTGCTGCTGCTGCAAACTCCAGGGTGTGTCTTTAGGCCAATTTTTGGGCTGCTGCTGCCAATTCCAGTGTCTCTTTCAAGCAATGTTTGGGCTCCTGCTGCTGCTGCCAATTCCAGGTTGTGTCTCTCAGTCAATGTTTGGGCTCCTGCTGCTGCTGCCATCTCCAGTGTGTGTCTTTAGGCCAATTTTTGGGCTCCTGCTGCCAACTCCAGTGTCTCTTTCAAGCAATGTTTGGGCTCCTGCTGCTGCTGCCATCTCCAGGGTGTGTCTTTAGGCCAAATTTTGGGCTGCTGCTGCCAACTCCAGTGTCTCTTTCAAGCAATGTTTGGGCTCCTGCTGCTGCTGCCAACTCCACTGTGTGTCTAGGGCAATTTTTGGGCAGCTGCTGCCAACTCCAGTGTCTCTTTCAAGCAATGTATGGGCTCCTGCCACTGCTGACAACTCCAGTGTGTGTCTTTAGGCCAATTTTTGGGCTCCTGCTGCCAACTCCAGTGTCTCTTTCAAGCAATGTTTGGGCTCCTGCTGCCAACTCCAGGGTGTGTCTCTCAGTCAATGTTTGGGCTCCTGCTGCTGCTGCCAACTCCAGTGTGTGTCTTTAGGCCAATTTTTGGGCTCCTGCTGCCAATTCCAGTGTCTCTTTCAAGCAATGTTTGGGCTCCTGCTGCTGCTGACAACTCCAGGGTGTGTCTTAAGGCCAGTTTTTGGGCTCCTGCTGCCAACTCCAGTGTCTCTTTCAAGCAATGTTTGGGCTCCTGCTGCTGCTGCCAACTCCAGGGTGTGTCTTTAGGCCAAATTTTGGGCTGCTGCTGCCAACTCCAGTGTCTCTTTCAAGCAATGTTTGGGCTCCTGCTGCTGCTGCCAACTCCAGTGTGTGTCTAGGGCAATTTTTGGGCTGCTGCTGCCAACTCCAATGTCTCTTTCAAGCAATGTATGGGCTCCTGCCGCTGCTGACAACTCCAGTGTGTGTCTTTAGGCCAATTTTTGGGCTCCTGCTGCCAACTCCAGTGTCTCTTTCAAGCAATGTTTGGGCTCCTGCTGCCAACTCCAGGGTGTGTCTCTCAGTCAATGTTTGGGCTCCTGCTTCTGCTGCCAACTCCATTGTGTGTCTTTAGGCCAATTTTTGGGCTCCTGCTGCCAACTCCAGTGTCGCTTTCAAGCAATGTTTGGGCTCCTGCTGCCAACTCCAGGGTGTGTCTTAAGGCCAAAGTTTGGGTTCCTGCTGCCAACTCCAGTGTCTCTTTCAAGCAATATTTGGGCCCCTGCTGCTGCTGCCAACTCCAGTGTTTGTCTTTAGGGCAATTTTTGGGCTCCTGCTGCCAAGTCCCGTGTCTCTTTCAAGCAATATTTGGGCCCCTGCTGCTGCTGCCAACTCCAGTGTTTTTCTTTAGGGCAATTCTTGGGCTCCTGCTGCCAACTCCAGTGTCTCTTTCAAGCAATGTTTGGGCTCCGGCTGCTGCTGCCAACTCCAGGGTGTGTCTTTAGGCCAATTTTTGGGCTCCTGCTGCCAACTCCAGTGTCTCTTTCAACCAATGTTTGGGCCCCTGCTGCTGCTGCCAACTCCAGTGTGTGTCTTTAGGGCAATTTTTGGGCTGCTGCTGCCAAACCCAGTGTCTCTTTCAAGCAATGTATGGGCCCCTGCTGCTGCTGCCAACTCCAGGGTGTGTGTTAAGGCCAATGTTTGGGTTCCTGCTGCCAACTCCAGTCTCTCTTTTAAGCAATGTTTGGGCCCCTGCTGCTGCTGCCAACTCCAGTGTTTTTCTTTAGGGCAATTTTTGGGCCCCTGCTGCCAACTCCAGTGTCTCTTTCAAGCAATGTTTGGGCTCCGGCTGCTGCTGCCAACTCCAGGGTGTGTCTTTAGGCCAATTTTTGGGCTCCTGCTGCCAACTCCAGTGTCTCTTTCAAGCAATGTTTGGGCTCCTGCTGCTGCTGCCATCTCCAGGGTGTGTCTTAAGGCCAAAGTTTGGGTTCCTGCTGCCAACTCTAGTGTCTCTTTCAAGCAATGTTTGGGCTCCTGCTGCTGCTGCCAACTCCAGGGTGTGTGTTAAGGCCAATGTTTGGGTTCCTGCTGCCAACTCCAGTGTCTCTTTCAAGCAATGTTTGGGCCCCTGCTGCTGCTGCCAACTCCAGTGTTTGTCTTTAGGGCAATTTTTGGGCTCTTGCTGCCAAGTCCAGTGTCTCTTTCAAGCAATGTTTGGGCCCCTGCTGCTGCTGCCAACTCCAGTGTTTTTCTTTAGGGCAGTTTTTGGGCCCCTGCTGCCAACTCCACTGTCTCTTTCAAGCAATGTTTGGGCTCCGGCTGCTGCTGCCAACTCCAGGGTGTGTCTTTAGGCCAATTTTTGGGCTCCTGCTGCCAACTCCAGTGTCTCTTTCAAGCAATATTTGGGCCCCTGCTGCTGCTGCCAACTCCAGTGTTTGTCTTTAGGGCAATTTTTGGGCTCCTGCTGCCAAGTCCCGTGTCTCTTTCAAGCAATGTTTGGGCCCCTGCTGCTGCTGCCAACTCCAGTGTTTTTCTTTAGGGCAATTTTTGGGCTCCTCCTGCCAACTCCAGTGTCTCTTTCAAGCAATGTTTGGGCTCCGGCTGCTGCTGCCAACTCCAGGGTGTGTCTTTAGGCCAATTTTTGGGCTCCTGCTGCCAACTCCAGTGTCTCTTTCAACCAATGTTTGGGCCCCTGCTGCTGCTGCCAACTCCAGTGTGTGTCTTTAGGGCAATTTTTGGGCTGCTGCTGCCAAGCCCAGTGTCTCTTTCAAGCAATGTATGGGCCCCTGCTGCCAACTCCAGGGTGTGTGTTAAGGCCAATGTTTGGGTTCCTGCTGCCAACTCCAGTCTCTCTTTTAAGCAATGTTTGGGCCCCTGCTGCTGCTGCCAACTCCAGTGTTTTTCTTTAGGGCAATTTTTGGGCCCCTGCTGCCAACTCCAGTGTCTCTTTCAAGCAATGTTTGGGCTCCGGCTGCTGCTGCCAACTCCAGGGTGTGTCTTTAGGCCAATTTTTGGGCTCCTGCTGCCAACTCCAGTGTCTCTTTCAAGCAATGTTTGGGCTCCTGCTGCTGCTGCCATCTCCAGGGTGTGTCTTAAGGCCAAAGTTTGGGTTCCTGCTGCCAACTCTAGTGTCTATTTCAAGCAATGTTTGGGCTCCTGCTGCTGCTGCCAACTCCAGGGTGTGTGTTAAGGCCAATGTTTGGGTTCCTGCTGCCAACTCCAGTGTCTCTTTCAAGCAATGTTTGCGCCCCTGCTGCTGCTGCCAACTCCAGTGTTTGTCTTTAGGGCAATTTTTGGGCTCTTGCTGCCAAGTCCAGTGTCTCTTTCAAGCAATGTTTGGGCCCCTGCTGCTGCTGCCAACTCCAGTGTTTTTCTTTAGGGCAGTTTTTGGGCCCCTGCTGCCAACTCCAGTGTCTCTTTCAAGCAATGTTTGGGCTCCGGCTGCTGCTGCCAACTCCAGGGTGTGTCTTTAGGCCAATTTTTGGGCTCCTGCTGCCAACTCCAGTGTCTCTTTCAAGCAATGTTTGAGCTCCTGCTGCTGCTGCCATCTCCAGGGTGTGTCTTAAGGCCAAAGTTTGGGTTCCTGCTGCCAACTCTAGTGTCTCTTTCAAGCAATGTTTGGGCTCCGGCTGCTGCTGCCAACTCCAGGGTGTGTCTTTAGGCCAATTTTTGGGCTTCTGCTGCCAACTCCAGTGTCTCTTTCAAGCAATGTTTGGGCCCCTGCTGCTGCTGCCAACTCCAGTGTGTGTCTTTAGGGCAATTTTGGGGCTCCTGCTGCCAAGTCCAGTGTCAATTTCAAGCAATGTTTGGGCTCCTGCTGCTGCTGCCAACTCCAGGGTGTGTCTTTAGGCCAATTTTTGGGCCCCTGCTGCCAACTCCAGTGTCTCTTTCAAGCAATGTTTGGGCTCCGGCTGCTGCTGCCAACTCCAGGGTGTGTCTTTAGGCCAATTTTTGGGCTCCTGCTGCCAACTCCAGTGTCTCTTTCAAGCAATGTTTGGGCTCCTGCTGCTGCTGACAACTCCAGTGTGTGTCTTTAGGCCAATTTTTGTGCTGCTGCTGCCAACTCCAGTGTCTCTTTCAAGCAATGTTTGGGATCCTGCTGCTGCTGCCAACTCCAGCGTCTCTTTCAAGCAATGTTTGGGCTCCTGCTGCCAACTCCAGGGTGTGTCTCTCAGTCAATGTTTGGGCTCCTGCTGCTGCTGCCAACTCCATTGTGTGTCTTTAGGCCAATTTTTGGGCTCCTGCTGCCAACTCCAGTGTCTCTTTCAAGCAATGGTTGGGCTCCTGCTGCTGCTGCCAACTCCAGGGTGTGTCTTTAGGCCAAATTTTGGGCTGCTGCTGCCAACTCCAGTGTTTCTTTCAAGCAATGTTTGGGCTCCTGCTGCTGCTGCCAACTCCAGTGTGTGTCTAGGGCAATTTTTGGGCTGATGCTGCCAACTCCAATGTCTCTTTCAAGCAATGTATGGGCTCCTGCCGCTGCTGACAACTCCAGTGTGTGTCTTTAGGCCAATTTTTGGGCTCCTGCTGCCCACTCCAGTGTCTCTTTCAAGCAATGTTTGGGCTCCTGCTGCCAACTCCAGGGTGTGTCTCTCAGTCAATGTTTGGGCTCCTGCTTCTGCTGCCAACTCCATTGTGTGTCTTTAGGCCAATTTTTGGGCTCCTGCTGCCAACTCCAGTGTCGCTTTCAAGCAATGTTTGGGCTCCTGCTGCCAACTCCAGTGTTTGTCTTTAGGGCAATTTTTGGGCTCCTGCTGCCAACTCCAGTGTCTCTTTCAAGCAATGTTTGGGCTCCGGCTGCTGCTGCCAACTCCAGGGTGTGTCTTTAGGCCAATTTTTGGGCTCCTGCTGCCAACTCCAGTGTCTCTTTCAACCAATGTTTGGGCCCCTGCTGCTGCTGCCAACTCCAGTGTGTGTCTTTAGGGCAATTTTTGGGCTGCTGCTGCCAAGCCCAGTGTCTCTTTCAAGCAATGTATGGGCCCCTGCAGCTGCTGCCAACTCCAGGGTGTGTGTTAAGGCCAATGTTTGGGTTCCTGCTGCCAACTCCAGTGTCTCTTTTAAGCAATGTTTGGGCCCCTGCTGCTGCTGCCAACTCCAGTGTTTTTCTTTAGGGCAATTTTTGGGCCCCTGCTGCCAACTCCAGTGTCTCTTTCAAGCAATGTTTGGGCTCCGGCTGCTGCTGCCAACTCCAGGGTGTGTCTTTAGGCCAATTTTTGGGCTCCTGCTGCCAACTCCAGTGTCTCTTTCAAGCAATGTTTGGGCTCCTGCTGCTGCTGCCATCTCCAGGGTGTGTCTTAAGGCCAAAGTTTGGGTTCCTGCTGCCAACTCTAGTGTCTCTTTCAAGCAATGTTTGGGCTCCTGCTGCTGCTGCCAACTCCAGGGTGTGTGTTAAGGCCAATGTTTGGGTTCCTGCTGCCAACTCCAGTGTCTCTTTCAAGCAATGTTTGGGCCCCTGCTGCTGCTGCCAACTCCAGTGTTTGTCTTTAGGGCAATTTTTGGGCTCTTGCTGCCAAGTCCAGTGTCTCTTTCAAGCAATGTTTGGGCCCCTGCTGCTGCTGCCAACTCCAGTGTTTTTCTTTAGGGCAATTTTTGGGCCCCTGCTGCCAACTCCAGTGTCTCTTTCAAGCAATGTTTGGGCTCCGGCTGCTGCTGCCAACTCCAGGGTGTGTCTTTAGGCCAATTTTTGGGCTCCTGCTGCCAACTCCAGTGTCTCTTTCAAGCAATGTTTGGGCTCCTGCTGCTGCTGCCATCTCCAGGGTGTGTCTTAAGGCCAAAGTTTGGGTTCCTGCTGCCAACTCCAGTGTCTCTTTCAAGCAATGTTTGGGCTCCGGCTGCTGCTGCCAACTCCAGGGTGTGTCTTTAGGCCAATTTTTGGGCTCCTGCTGCCAACTCCAGTGTCTCTTTCAAGCAATGTTTGGGCCCCTGCTGCTGCTGCCAACTCCAGTGTGTGTCTTTAGGGCAATTTTGGGGCTCCTGCTGCCAAGTCCAGTGTCTCTTTCAACCAATGTTTGGGCTCCTGCTGCTGCTGCCAACTCCAGGGTGTGTCTTTAGGCCAATTTTTGGGCCCCTGCTGCCAACTCCAGTGTCTCTTTCAAGCAATGTTTGGGCTCCTGCTGCCAACTCCAGGGTGTGTCTTAAGGCTAAAGTTTGGGTTCCTGCTGCCAACTCCAGTGTCTCTTTCAAGCAATATTTGGGCCCCTGCTGCTGCTGCCAACTCCAGTGTTTGTCTTTAGGGCAATTTTTGGGCTCCTGCTGCCAAGTCCCATGTCTCTTTCAAGCAATGTTTGGGCCCCTGCTGCTACTGCCAACTCCAGTGTTTTTCTTTAGGGCAATTTTTGGGCTCCTGCTGCCAACTCCAGTGTCTCTTTCAAGCAATGTTTGGGCTCCGGCTGCTGCTGCCAACTCCAGGGTGTGTCTTTATGCCAATTTTTGGGCTCCTGCTGCCAACTCCAGTGTCTCTTTCAACCAATGTTTGGGCCCCTGCTGCTGCTGCCAACTCCAGTGTTTGTCTTTAGGGCAATTTTTGGGCTGCTGCTGCCAAGCCCAGTGTCTCTTTCAAGCAATGTATGGGCCCCTGCTGCTGCTGCCAACTCCAGGGTGTGTGTTAAGGCCAATGTTTGGGTTCCTGCTGCCAACTCCAGTGTCTCTTTCAAGCAATGTTTGGGCCCCTGCTGCTGCTGCCAACTCCAGTGTTTTTCTTTAGGCCAATTTTTGGGCTCCTGCTGCCAACTCCAGTGTCGCTTTCAAGCAATGTTTGGGCTCCTGCTGCCAACTCCAGTGTTTGTCTTTAGGGCAATTTTTGGGCTCCTGCTGCCAACTCCAGTGTCTCTTTCAAGCAATGTTTGGGCTCCGGCTGCTGCTGCCAACTCCAGGGTGTGTCTTTAGGCCAATTTTTGGGCTCCTGCTGCCAACTCCAGTGTCTCTTTCAACCAATGTTTGGGCCCCTGCTGCTGCTGCCAACTCCAGTGTGTGTCTTTAGGGCAATTTTTGGGCTGCTGCTGCCAAGCCCAGTGTCTCTTTCAAGCAATGTATGGGCCCCTGCTGCTGCTGCCAACTCCAGGGTGTGTGTTAAGGCCAATGTTTGGGTTCCTGCTGCCAACTCCAGTGTCTCTTTTAAGCAATGTTTGGGCCCCTGCTGCTGCTGCCAACTCCAGTGTTTTTCTTTAGGGCAATTTTTGGGCCCCTGCTGCCAACTCCAGTGTCTCTTTCAAGCAATGTTTGGGCTCCGGCTGCTGCTGCCAACTCCAGGGTGTGTCTTTAGGCCAATTTTTGGGCTCCTGCTGCCAACTCCAGTGTCTCTTTCAAGCAATGTTTGGGCTCCTGCTGCTGCTGCCATCTCCAGGGTGTGTCTTAAGGCCAAAGTTTGGGTTCCTGCTGCCAACTCTAGTGTCTCTTTCAAGCAATGTTTGGGCTCCTGCTGCTGCTGCCAACTCCAGGGTGTGTGTTAAGGCCAATGTTTGGGTTCCTGCTGCCAACTCCAGTGTCTCTTTCAAGCAATGTTTGGGCCCCTGCTGCTGCTGCCAACTCCAGTGTTTGTCTTTAGGGCAATTTTTGGGCTCTTGCTGCCAAGTCCAGTGTCTCTTTCAAGCAATGTTTGGGCCCCTGCTGCTGCTGCCAACTCCAGTGTTTTTCTTTAGGGCAATTTTTGGGCCCCTGCTGCCAACTCCAGTGTCTCTTTCAAGCAATGTTTGGGCTCCGGCTGCTGCTGCCAACTCCAGGGTGTGTCTTTAGGCCAATTTTTGGGCTCCTGCTGCCAACTCCAGTGTCTCTTTCAAGCAATGTTTGGGCTCCTGCTGCTGCTGCCATCTCCAGGGTGTGTCTTAAGGCCAAAGTTTGGGTTCCTGCTGCCAACTCCAGTGTCTCTTTCAAGCAGTGTTTGGGCTCCGGCTGCTGCTGCCAACTCCAGGGTGTGTCTTTAGGCCAATTTTTGGGCTCCTGCTGCCAACTCCAGTGTCTCTTTCAAGCAATGTTTGGGCCCCTGCTGCTGCTGCCAACTCCAGTGTGTGTCTTTAGGGCAATTTTGGGGCTCCTGCTGCCAAGTCCAGTGTCTCTTTCAACCAATGTTTGGGCTCCTGCTGCTGCTGCCAACTCCAGGGTGTGTCTTTAGGCCAATTTTTGGGCCCCTGCTGCCAACTCCAGTGTCTCTTTCAAGCAATGTTTGGGCTCCTGCTGCCAACTCCAGGGTGTGTCTTAAGGCTAAAGTTTGGGTTCCTGCTGCCAACTCCAGTGTCTCTTTCAAGCAATATTTGGGCCCCTGCTGCTGCTGCCAACTCCAGTGTTTGTCTTTAGGGCAATTTTTGGGCTCCTGCTGCCAAGTCCCATGTCTCTTTCAAGCAATGTTTGGGCCCCTGCTGCTGCTGCCAACTCCAGTGTTTTTCTTTAG
The DNA here is from genome assembly GCA_027917425.1 of Gastrophryne carolinensis. NCBI lineage: Eukaryota > Metazoa > Chordata > Amphibia > Anura > Microhylidae > Gastrophryne > Gastrophryne carolinensis. Next base: position 576,670,391 of record CM051235.1, read on the forward strand.
GGCAATTTTTGGGCTCCTGCTGCCAACTCCAGTGTCTCTTTCAAGCAATGTTTGGGCTCCGGCTGCTGCTGCCAACTCCAGGGTGTGTCTTTATGCCAATTTTTGGGCTCCTGCTGCCAACTCCAGTGTCTCTTTCAACCAATGTTTGGGCCCCTGCTGCTGCTGCCAACTCCAGTGTTTGTCTTTAGGGCAATTTTTGGGCTGCTGCTGCCAAGCCCAGTGTCTCTTTCAAGCAATGTATGGGCCCCTGCTGCTGCTGCCAACTCCAGGGTGTGTGTTAAGGCCAATGTTTGGGTTCCTGCTGCCAACTCCAGTGTCTCTTTCAAGCAATGTTTGGGCCCCTGCTGCTGCTGCCAACTCCAGTGTTTTTCTTTAGGGCAATTTTTGGGCCCCTGCTGCCAACTCCAGTGTCTCTTTCAAGCAATGTTTGGGCTCCGGCTGCTGCTGCCAACTCCAGGGTGTGTCTTTAGGCCAATTTTTGGGCTCCTGCTGCCCACTCCAGTGTCTCTTTCAAGCAATGTTTGGGCTCCTGCTGCTGCTGCCATCTCCAGGGTTTGTCTTAAGGCCAAAGTTTGGGTTCCTGCTGCCAACTCTAGTGTCTCTTTCAAGCAATGTTTGGGCTCCTGCTGCTGCTGCCAACTCCAGGGTGTGTGTTAAGGCCAATGTTTGGGTTCCTGCTGCCAACTCCAGTGTCTCTTTCAAGCAATGTTTGGGCCCCTGCTGCTGCCAACTCCAGTGTTTGTCTTTAGGGCAATTTTTGGGCTCTTGCTGCCAAGTCCAGTGTCTCTTTCAAGCAATGTTTGGGCCCCTGCTGCTGCTGCCAACTCCAGTGTTTGTCTTTAGGGCAATTTTTGGGCTCCTGCTGCCAACTCCAGTGTCTCTTTCAAGCAATGTTTGGGCTCCGGCTGCTGCTGCCAACTCCAGGGTGTGTCTTTAGGCCAATTTTTGGGCTCCTGCTGCCAACTCCAGTGTCTCTTTCAAGCAATGTTTGGGCCCCTGCTGCTGCTGCCAACTCCAGTGTGTGTCTTTAGGGCAATTTTGGGGCTCCTGCTGCCAAGTCCAGTGTCTCTTTCAAGCAATGTTTGGGCTCCTGCTGCTGCTGCCAACTCCAGGTTGTGTCTTTAGGCCATTTTTTGGGCCCCTGCTGCCAACTCCAGTGTCTCTTTCAAGCAATGTTTGGGCTCCGGCTGCTGCTGCCAACTCCAGGGTGTGTCTTTAGGCCAATTTTTGGGCTCCTGCTGCCAACTCCAGTGTCTCTTTCAAGCAATGTTTGGGCTCCTGCTGCTGCTGACAACTCCAGTGTGTGTCTTTAGGCCAATTTTTGTGCTGCTGCTGCCAACTCCAGTGTCTCTTTCAAGCAATGTTTGGGATCCTGCTGCTGCTGCCAACTCCAGGGTGTGTCTCTCACTTGATGTTTGGGCTCCTGCTGCTGCTGCCAACTCCAGTGTGTGTCTTTAGGCCAATTTTTGGGCTCCTGACACCAACTCCAGTGTCTCTTTCAAGCAATGTTTGGGCTCCTGCTGCTGCTGACAACTCCAGGGTGTCTTAAGGCCAATGTTTGGGTTCCTGTTGCCAACTCCAGTGTCTCTTTCAAGCAATGTTTGGGCTCCTGCTGCTGCTGCCAACTCCAGGGTGTATCTTTAGGCCAATTTTTTGGGCTCCTGCTGCCAACTCCAGTATCTCTTTCAAGCAATGTTTGGGCTCCGCCTGCTGCTGCCAACTCCAGGGTGTGTCTTTAGGCCAATTTTTGGGCTCCGGCTGCCTAATCCAGTGTGTCTTTCAAGCAATGTTTGGGCTCCGGCTGCTGCTGCCAGCACCAGTGTGTGTCTTTAGGCCAATTTTTGGGCTCCTGCTGCCAACACCAGTGTCTCTTTCAAGCAATGTTTGTGCTCCTTCTGCTGCTGCCAACTCCAGGGTGTGTCTTTAGGCCAATGTTTGGGTTCCTGCTGCTGCTGACAACTCCAGGGTGTCATTCAGTCAATTTCTGGGTTCCTGCTGCTGCTGCTGCCAACTCCAGGGTGTGTCTTTCAGCCAATGCTTGGGTTCCTGCTGCTGCTGCTGCCAACTCCAGGGTGTGCCTTCCAGCCAATTTTTGTGCTCCTGCTGCTGCAAACTTCATGGTGCCTTCCAGCCAGTTTCTGGGTTCCTGCTGCTGCTGCCAACTCCAGGGTGTGTCTCTCAGTCAATTTTTGGGCTCCTGCTGCCAACTCCAGGGTGTCATTCAGCCCATTTTTGTGCTCCTGCTGCTGCTGCTGCCAACTCCAGGGTGTTTTTCAACTAATATTTGGGCTCCTGTTGCTGCCAGCTCAAGGGTGTGTTTTTCTCATGCAATATAGGGGCTCCTCATTGTGATGCCACCTCAACTCTCTGCAATTGTGCCGCTCTGTGATTCTAATAGCGATGCCTCTGATCTGCATGTCATAATAATTTACAGTATTATTTCACTAACCCAGCACGCATCCTATGAGTGTTACAGCAAGGCAGAATGGTTTACAACCCTATTGAGGCTCTAGGAAGCGCAGAAATAGCCGTTTTTTATAGCGATTCACCGCAAATAAATTTGCGTCGAAACAAATTTTGTTTGAAAATTCTGCGAATCAGTCGAAAAAAATGCACATTACAAAACAAGCCAAAATGTCCTGGACAAAATATAATACAAGAGAGCCTAACATAAATATTTCTATAGGATTCTCACACAATAAAGCAAAAACAAGACATAAGTAATTTGTCATATAGTGTAGTGTGACACAATGCCCAACGTGTCCATGTGACATTGACTAGACCGCCAATACGTATTTCCTTTAGTGTGCCTTTTCTTCTGTTGGGTTTATGTGTTTTCACAATGTGACATTTAACAAATGTGACCAGACGCTCAATGAGTTGCACGGGAGTCGATGGTGGCGTGATTGCGCTTGCAAAGCAAGCATCTCGCAATCACCTTTGAAATGCTGCCTGTGTTCGGCAATGGTCACATTCAGGGAGGCACTGAACGATCGACCGCCACCACCAGCAAGTCTTGCCTGTTGTGTTTTGGAGGCCGTCATAATAGCGATTCCACTCCTTTGAGTGGAAATTGATATCGCAAGGGATTTCCAGACACTGAACATAGATGATTGCAGGGTGATCGCACTGCATGCGTGACCACCCCACAATGGCTTTAGCCTCACTAAAACATTTAACAATGTAGCGCAGTGTGTTTTAGGGTAAAAGGGGGTTGGTTAAATACCATGATGCTCACAGGGACAATACAGAGTCAGTGTTTTTGCATTGAAATTCTTAACCCAGAAATATTCACAAACGTAATTGGAAAAATAAGAAAAGCAGCCCAGCAATGACACGTTAGCACTGCAATGGTAATTTAACAATCAAGCAGGTGACTGAGCCGACCGACATAAAATATTAGGTTTGAGGGAATCAAGTCTTTTGTATTGTCTGCTTATGAATAGAGCTCTTTTCCTAGTTTTGAAATGTTAACTTTCCTTGGTTGAACTTGATGAACAGATGTCTTTTTTTCAACCTAAAAAACAATGTGAGATGATTTGTAATATAAAATGATTCTTTATAAAGATACGTTTGGGATTTTAAAATAAGCATAGATTACCTGTTTGGAATTATATATTACAAATGCTGCTTTGCAATAAGCCAAACCTAAGGAACAATAAAAAACTGGTGACTCTCTTTTCAGTTTGAGACGTACAGTAGTGAGAACATTTTCACCTACTCAGTCAAAATGCCCTGCAACTGCAATGATACAGCTCTACAAGTGAGGGGGGTGATTATTTTTAAATGAATTAGATTGTTTTTAGATGTTATAGCTGTGGGAAACCCCTAGAAGCACCATAAAAACTGACCTTTCCGGTGGTCCCACAGCATATGAACAGGCTCTCGTCCAATCAGCAATGCAGGGCAAGCAGTAAACAGAGCTCTGGCATAGCGAAAGGAAAGCAGCCAAATCCCTGGTCTCCCTGTGGTCTGCAGCATGCTCCCGTCCCCAGTCTATCTAGCGCTAGTAGTCGCTGTGATGGGCCATGGTTCGCTGTTACAGAGAACCTTAGTCGCTGGCCGTCATTAATGAATATGTTTTATGTGAGTCGTTATAACACCAGTACATAGCTGTATGGGAGTGAACGTTAGTGACTGCTCAGTGCGAGCAACTCACGCCATATTCATCAATAAAACAGCCTCACATAGCGCTGGTGCTCAAAATCGGGTCGTTGTAGCCCAGAGCACCAGAGGCTGTGTGATTAAAGTCTGTTTTTGAACACATATCCACTAGTAACAAAGTGAAAGCACATGGAATTACCTTGTTTTACATTGTTACATGAACACTTTAATACCCGACCTGTAATGACAATTCTACATAAAAATATTAAAAATCAAAAAAGTTTTCAAAAATGACTTTTTATAGGCCAGGAGAGGTCACACAATTATTTGATAATGATAAAAAATAAATAAATAAAATAAAACCCAGTTTAAATAGAAGAAAAGGATTTTCCATTGAAATGTATGGGAGAGCGACAGGTAATACCAGCCGCTCTGGAAGCCAGAGAGCTGGCAGTATATGCTGAGTCGTCTGTGATGATGAATCGGTCGCTATGTGCCGTTATTAGAGTCACTCACCGGAATCGCTTTGATAAATGTGATATTGCGTACAGCGCCCGACGGTCACAGTTTTCTACCTCGCGCTACCTGTCGCTGCCAGTCGTTACCGGCTGCTATGGCTTGATGAATAAACCACTATGTAGCACTGTGCTCCATGGTTTGCATGCGCTGTGGGACCTCTGGAAGGTTAGCATAGCATAATAGCAAATACATTCATTTTTTACCTGTATAGTGCTTTAGGTAGTTATTAGAAGTCACTGTGTGTTAGGTGGAGGCCTAAGGGTTTATTCATCAAGGGATATCGACAGGTAGCGAACGATGAACGCCGGGCACTGTACGCAATACTACATTTATCAAAGCGATTCCGGTGAGCGGCTCTAAAGTGTTAATGCCATAATGTAATTCCATATGTTTTCGCTTTATTACTGGTGGATATGTGTTCAAAAACAGATTTTAATCACATAGCTTCTGGTGCTCTGGGCTACAGCGACCCAATTTTGAGCGCTGGTGCTGTGTGAGGCTGTTTTTTTTTTTTTTTTTTTTTTTTTTTTTTATGAATATGGTTTAAGTCACTCACACTGACCAGTCGCTACCGTTTGCTCCCATATAGTGCTGTACTGGTGTTATAGCGACTCACACATCAAATTCATCAATACCAGCCATGTAACTAGAGCGACTGAGGTGCTCTGTAATAGCGACTCACGGCTGATCAGAGCTACCACTAGCGGTCGCTCTTAGCGCCGCTATACAGACACTCTTCTATCGTTACCTGGCACTATTAATGAATCAGCCTGCCCGTCTCACTAGGATCATCCATGGATTGTGGCAGTGCTATAAGGGGTAAGCATCAAGTAGATCCATTTAATTTCAAGTTTGCCCTTGGGTGGGTGATTATGACACAGAAAGGGGAGGTAAGGAGTTATGCTTACCCTGACCTAAAGGGGGGGGGGGGGGTGGCAGCCGCTCAGACCATTTTATAACTAACCTGGGAGGTGCACGTTAGCAGGGCAATTAGTACACACAAGTCTTAAAGGAGCCACAGCACTCAACCCTGTCAGCTTGCAGGCCAGCCTATAATCTGTCTCTAAACTTGGTTAAAAACAGAGGACTCGGTCACACACATCTGCAGAAGTATGCTTAAGCTGCACCACTACGCCAAAGTGCCTCTGTGGGGTGAAGTCCTAACTCTAATCTCTGAGAGCCCATCTGGGACATACAGTGCAATAGATAAATTGGGAGCAGGCTTACCTGAGGTTGCCCTAAACCTCTCAAGTGCAAGCCATGGGGTGGAAGGGTCAAAGACCTTGCAATACAGCCTAGACCCCACACACCATGTGCTTGCACAAATTCAAAAGAAACAAAGGGGGGGGGTGGCAGCCGCTCAGACCATTTTATAACTAACCTGGGAGGTGCACGTTAGCAGGGCAATTAGTACACACAAGTCTTAAAGGAGCCACAGCACTCAACCCTGTCAGCTTGCAGGCCAGCCTATAATCTGTCTCTAAACTTGGTTAAAAACAGAGGACTCGGTCACACACATCTGCACCACTACGCCAAAGTGCCTCTGTGGGGTGCAGTCCTAACTCTAATCTCTGAGAGCCCATCTGGGACATACAGTGCAATAGATAAGGTAAGCCTGCTCCCAATTTATCTATTGCACTGTATGTCCCAGATGGGCTCTCAGAGATTAGAGTTAGGACTGCACCCCACAGAGGCACTTTGGCGTAGTGGTGCAGCTTATGCATACTTCTGCAGATGTGTGTGACCGAGTCCTCTGTTTTTAACCAAGTTTAGAGACAGATTATAGGCTGGCCTGCAAGCTGACAGGATTGAGTGCTGTGGCTCCTTTAAGACTTGTGTGTACTAATTGCCCTGCTAACGTGCACCTCCCAGGTTAGTTATAAAATGGTCTGAGCGGCTGCCACCCCCCCCCCCCCCTTTGTTTCTTTTGAATTTGTGCAAGCACATGGTGTGTGGGGTCTAGGCTGTATTGCAAGGTCTTTGACCCTTCCACCCCATGGCTTGCACTTGAGAGGTTTAGGGCAACCTCAGGTAAGCCTGCTCCCAATTTATCTATTGCACTGTATGTCCCAGATGGGCTCTCAGAGATTAGAGTTAGGACTGCACCCCACAGAGGCACTTTGGCGTAGTGGTGCAGCTTAAGCATACTTCTGCAGATGTGTGTGACCGAGTCCTCTGTTTTTAACCAAGTTTAGAGACAGATTATAGGCTGGCCTGCAAGCTGACAGGGTTTAGTGCTGTGGCTCCTTTAAGACTTACCCTGACCTAAGGAGGGGTGCACACATTTTGTACGCTTCTGTTTTGGAGGATAATTTACAAAAACTGGTTTTAGGGTCATTTTTTATTCCCAAACTAAAATCCTCTGGAAAAGCTCTCACTGTCTCTAAAAATCTAAGCCCCCATTGTCACAAAACACATTTGCACGGTGAGACTGCTTATGCAGGACCAGATTAGTGGTGTCAGTAGCATGCAGCAGTTCTTTCATGCCCCCCAATTGGAACCTGTTTGAACCTATTTGGTCCTGCAACCCTTCAAGGATGCTCGTGGTTGGACCAACATAATTTATTACTCATGTCAGCTTCATTCACTTATTGATGCATTGGGTTGTGCTTGGATGAGGTACTGCAGGCAGCGTGCGGCTGGACAGAAGAAAATTAACTGCTGAGCCACCAATGACTTTCTAAAGAATAATAAACAGCACATGGTGCCACTTAACCAGTATGGTCCTACAACGTGTGGTCAACTAGCATGACCTTGTTATGCATCCATGTGATAATGGTGCTGAGGACTGAGGGAGTAAACTGTACGGCCCGGAGCTGATGTTAAACTTGCCGTGGTATCTGACCTACAGACTACAGTGTGTAAAAAGTAATAACTTTAATATCTTGTGTCATGAAGAACAAGACCATGACGTCTGAAAATATGGAGGTACAGAGAGTAAGTAATTTTTATTTGATGAAGTTTTCATTGGGAAGCCCACTCCTTGTAGGAACAGTTAGGGACGGGCTTATAATTTCCACGGCCCCATGCAGAGTTGTGCCTGGGGGAACTAATTAAAGGCATTTTTATATAACCAAATACAATATTAAAGAGGAACAAATGACAGAGAGAAGCAGCTTTCTTTCTTATTTTGCCTTTACAGCATTACCAGTATTACTACACCAATATTACAGAAAGATGGCAGCCGCTTCCAGTGTTCACAGTTCTGGGGGGGCCCCTGAGAGGTGGGGACCCCATGAAATTGCATGGGTTGTGTGATGGCAAAGCACAGCACGCCACTGGGAACATTTGATATAACCAGCAGGCACCCAAAAATAATTGGGGAAGTTTCTGTAGACCACTGTGAGGCCTGATTACTAAAAACAGCAGACAGACGGCATAAATGTATGTACTATTACATTTGGAAGATAAAGGGAAGCATGGTATAACCCGCCCCCCCCCCCCCCCCCCCCAAATAGAACCTCTAATAGAGAAGACTGTGGTCAGCATTGCCTCGGTCTTCTCAGGAATTGAATTTTTAACACAGGGCAGCAGTAATGCATCCTCAGATGAGCAGCTGAAATGTGAGGAACAGGATAGCAACCGTTCCTTTCTTATAATGGATAATGGAAAATTGGCAATACATCAATGTCGCCCTCCTGCCGCTCATCTGATGAACACTCGTGTGGGTCAGCCATTCATTTTCTTTAAGTCCATTCATGCTCTTTAAGTAATGTACGCTGAACTGCCTAATTTATTTTCTAGTCGTTCAAGGATCACCATACAAACGGCAGTTTTATCTACCTTTATGGTTTTCTGAGATCGAATTATAAGCCCAACACTTTATTAATGCAGACATTTTATTTAAATAGAGCTCTGCCTTGTGCGCGCTTCATCACCTCAATTCCATGATCATCTTGTGCAGCATTTTAACTTACTGAGTCTAGTCTGGTCTTTATTATCATTCCACTTCATCAAATCTTTATTACCAAACACCGGGTAAGAAACATACCCGGACATCGTAAAATGGGATAAAAACATGCTCAAGAAAATCCTGATGTGTGTCCTATTAATAAAAACTGTACAAAGCAGAATTACAAAAGTTCAGAAAAAATGTTTTTTTCAAGCAATATACCCAGTACAAAAGGCAAGTGCTAATAATACATAAGGTACCAGCAGGGCTGTATTTCCTATTAGGCAACCCTAGGGTGGCAACTTGGAAGGGGGGAGGGCTCTGCCCTTACTACTGTAGTAAAGAAAATAAATTAAAACTCCCATAGCCAGAACATACCTCCTAACAAGCCAGCCGCAGAAGGACGCAGAGTGTATCTCTGGGGAGAGAGGGTGCAATGGGTTGAACACAGGCCAGAGAATCTCCCCTCCGTCGCTGTGGTCATGTGACTCCTGTATATCAGAATGCCAGAAAGATAGAACATGCTTGCCAGCTTCTCTGAATTTCCGCCCTTTGTGTCCTCTCCCTCCTCCACACACATACTCTGCATCTAACATTGCATTGCACCCTTTCCCCTACCTTTTTTATTGGGACCGTGACTAAATTAAAAAAAGGGGGCACAAGCACCTAAAGTGCCTAGGGCACCATGAACACCTAATATGGCCCTGGGTACCAGTAGACACTTCTGCAAGTCCTCCCAAAATGTTATATTCAGAAATACATAAGTAAAATGCATATACCAATAATACAAAATAGCATAGAGAGTAATATCAGGCCATAATCACCCTCAATGTGATTAGTACACAAGCACAGGGCCAGATTATAATTGGTACAATAAAGCACCTGCTCCAGGCCCCGCAGTTTAAGGACCCCCTCAGTCCTCAGCCCCATTATCACATGGACACACACGTAGAACCATCCTGGTTTAGGGGCACCATGTGCTGTTTATTATTCTCTAGAAAGTCATTGGTGGCTCAGCAGTTAATTGCCTTGTGTCCCGCCACATGCTGCCTGCAGTACTTCATCTGAATGGGACAGCAGCCCTAGCGTATCCCAATGCAAGTGAATGGGGCTGACATGAGTAATAAATGATGTTGGTGCAACCACGAACATCCTTGAAGTGTTGTAGGACCAAATAGGTTTAGACAGGTTCCAATTGGGGGGCATGAAAGAACTGCTGCATGCTATTGACACCCCTAATCTGGTCCTGCACAAGCAGTCTCACCGTGCAAATGTGTTTTGTGACAATGGGGGGTTTAGATTTTTAGAGACAGTGAGAGCTTTTCCAGAGGATTTTTTGGGGGAATAAAAAAACGACCTTACAACCACTTTTTGTAAATTACCACAAAACAGAAGCGTACAAAATGTGTGCACCCCACTTTAGGCCCAGGTAAGCATAACTCCTTACCTCCCCTTCCATAGGGAGACCTGGGATGCGGCTGCTTTACTTTCTCTATGCCGGAGCTCTGTTTGCTGCTTGCCCTGCATTGCTGATTGGATGAGAGCCTGTTCATGTGCTGTGAGGCCACCTGGTCAGTTTAAACGACACTTCCAGGGGTTTCACACAGCTGAGCATCCTGTATATGGATGCAAAAATCAGGATACTGAAATCCTGGTGATTAGTCCACTTTAAAAGATTTGACTGTTGTTGGACTATTAGCCTATAGAGGAATGATTATTTTATGATTATGATTAGTCAGGGGGGTTAACTGATTTTCAGTATGAGGCGGAAGACTGTACACCAAATATTTTTTAAAATATAGTTTTCACCTATTAAAAAATCAAAATCGCTGTACCTGTGATGGGTCGGTTCTAGAACTATAGGGAGTGCATGGGGTGCCACCACACTGGGGCAAAGGAGGTCAGGGGACCCCATAATTATTGCTCCTCCCCCTTACATATCTTATTTGTGCTCACTTGGTATCTTTTAGAGAAAGGATGAACCATTAGTTTCTGCTGTTTCTGCTGTACGCAAAACCACATTTATGAAGGCAATTCTGGTGAGCGACTCTAACAGCGCCATGTAGCGTCACATGTAACCCCATAATTTTTGCTCCTCCCCCTTACATATCTTATTTGTGCTCACTTGGCATCATTTAGAGAAAGGATGAACCATTAGTTTCTGCTGTTTCAGGCTTTAGTTGTCTAGCTGCATCTGACTGAGTTAAAGACAGGAAACCTTTTACCGAGCCATGAAAGGGTACAAGCAAGGCACCATCTATTTATAATGAGTCAGATATTTTTGCTTAGAAATAATAGCAACCTATAGAAATTCGAAAACAATTATTTTTTAATTCCCTTAGGCTGCTGTTATTTTTAAGACATGTAAAAAAAATCATTTAAAATAATCTGCCCCTCACTTGTAGAGCTGCCCTCTTGCAGGTGCAGGGCATTTTGATTGAGTAGGGGAAAATGTTCTCACTACTGTACCTCTCAAACTGAAAATCACTATGGGGGTTATTCATGAAGGGATAGTGCCAGGTAGTGCCTTGTAGCGGCAGACAGCATCTGGTGAGGCGCTGGGGGCTGTACACAAAACCACATTTATGAAGGCAATTCTGGTGAGCGACTCTAACAGCGCCATGTAGCGTCACATGTAATATTACAGGCGGCTCAGTGTATAGCGCCGGCGCTCTAGCTTCCAGAGCGCCAGGTATAACCTTTCACTCAGTGTCGCTCTCCCATAAATTTTAATGGCCCTTCATTTGCTTGTGTGTAAGCAGCGTGTTTGACTTTTTTTTTTTTTTTTGCTCAAATCATTGTGTGACCTCTCCTGGCTGCAAACAAACACTTTTAGAAACTTTTTTGACTTTTAATAATGTTATGCAGAATTGTCATTACAGGTCTGCCACTAGTGTGTTAATGTCACAGTGTTACTTTGATCACACAGCGTCTGGGGCTCTATGCTATAGCGACCAGATTTAGAGCGCCGATGCTGTGTCTGTGTGTCCTTTTTTGATAAGTATGGTGTGGATCGCAGAGAGTCGGTCGCACTGAGCTGGCGCTACCTTTCGCTCCCTGCCGCGCTTTATTGGTGTTAGAGCGCCCAACATACATCACATTCATCAATGCTGGCCAGGTAACTACAGCGACTGAGGCGCTCTGTTACAGCGCCTGATACCCGCTTACAATGTCTACACAGGCGCTCATCTGTCAATACCTGGCGTTAGTAATGAATCAGCCTCCACGTATAGGGTATGAATGATACACAGAATTACCATTTTTTATTGTCCCTTAGGTTTGGCTTATTGCAAAGCAGCATTTGAAATATATAATTCCAAACAGGTAATCTAGGCTTATTTTATCCCAAATCCCAAACTTATCTTTATAAAGAATCATTTTATATTACAAATCATCTCACATTGTTTTTTTAGGTTGAAAAATACATCTGTCCATCAAGTTCAACCAAGGAAAATAGCAAAACCAAGAAAAGAGCTCTATTCATAGGCAGACAAAGGGCCTTATTCATGAAGGGATAGCGTCAGGTAGTGGCTGGTTAATGAGAGGTAGCGACTGGTGAACGCCGGACACGGCACGCAATTACACATTTATCAAGCAGAATCTGTTTAGCGACTGGGATAGCGCCATGTAGCGTCTGTTTCATCATTTTCCCAGCCTCAGCGAACAGCGTCAGCGTTCAGCCTTGCACAGCACCAGGTATGACCTCTCGCTACCTGACGCTCTGCCATACATTTCAATGGATGAACCTTTCCTTTCTTTAAACTGTGTTTTTGTTTTTTTGTTTTTAAATCTCAAATAATTCTGTGACCTCTCCTGGCATTGAATAAGCAGTTTTTTAAATTTTTTTAAATTTTTTATAGATTTCTTCAGAAATTACATTACAGGTCTGCCTATGTTACAATGTTGCTACAATGTAATTCCATATGTTTTCGCTTTGTTACTAGTTGATAGATGTTGAAAAACAGACTTTAAACACACCGCCTCCTGCGCTCTGGGCTTCAAACAAGTATTTTTCTGCGCCAGAGATTTGTGAGGCTGTTTTTTTGCTGAATATGGTGTGAGTCGGTCGCTATGAGCAGTCGCTACCATGCGCTCCCATACAGCGCTGTACTGGTCAAATAGCGACTCCTCACAATGTATTTAACATTACTGGACAGCGACTGAGTCGCTATGAAGTAGCGACCCACGGCTGAGCACAGTGACTACTAGTGGGCGCTCTGAAAATGCCTGCTACAGACGCTCATCTGTCGCTACCTTGCGTTAGTGATGAATCAGCCTGAAAGCAAAAGGCTTGATTCCCTCAAACTTAGGCCCTTATTTATGAAGGGATAGTGTCAGGTAGTGCCTTGTAAACAACAGGTAGCGACAGATGAATGCCGGACCTGGCACGCAATTACACATTTATTATGCAGAATCTGTTGAGCAAATGGGATAACGCCATGTAGCGTCTGATTTATCATAATCCCTGCCTAAGCGAACAGCACCGGCATTCAGCCTTGCAGAGCGCCAGGTATGACCTCTCGCTACCTGTCGCTCTCCCATACATTTCAATGGACGTTTATTCATTTCTTTGTAAAACATTGTTGTAAACAGGGTTTTTGTTATTTATTTTTTTATTTTATATCTCAAATAATGTTGTGACCTCTCCTGCCCTAGAAAAAGCCAATTTTCCAAATATTTTTCATGTTTTATATATTTATGCAGAATTGATATTACAGGTCTGGCATTAATGTGTTCATGTTACAATGTAATAACAATGTAATTCCATATGTTTTCGCTTTGTTACTGGTGTATACATGCTGAAAACAGACTTTAATCAAACAGCCTCCGGCTCTCTGGGCCTTGGAGAAGCATTTTTGAGCGCCGGAGTTGTGTGGGGCTGTTTTTTTGATGAATATGTTGTGAGTCGGTCGCACTGACCAGTCGCTAACTTGCGCTCCCATACAGCGCTGTACTGGTCGAATAGCGACTCCTCACAATGTATTCATCATTGCAGCACAGCGACTGAGTTGCTACGAACTAGCGACCCACGGCCGTGCACAGTGACTACTAGGGGGCGCTCTGAAATGCCTGCTACAGATGCTCATCTGTCGCTACCTGGCGTTAGTGATGAATCAGCCTGCCCATATTTTATGTCGGTCGGCTCAGTCACCTGCTTGATTGTTAAATTACCATTTCAGTGTTAACATGTCATTGCTGGACTGCCTTTTTTATTTTTCCAATTAATTTTGCAAATAATTTTGCATTGACTCTGTATTGTCCCTGTGATCATCACGGGATTTAACCAACCCTAATTTTACCCTTAAACACACTGTTCTACGTTGTTAAACGTTTTAGTGAGGCAGCATTTACACCGAGCCATTGTGGGGTGGTCACGCATGCAGTGCGATCACCCTGCAATCATCTATGTTCAGCATTTGGAAATCACTTGCGATATCGATTTCCACTCCAAGGAATGGAATCGCTATCATGACGGCCTCCAAAACACTGCAGGCAAGACTTTCTGGAAGTGGCGGTGATCGCTCAGTGCCTCCCTGAATGTGCCCATTGCCGAACACAGGCAGCATTTCAGAGGCGATTGCGAGATGCTTGCCTTTCAAGCGCAATCACCCCACAATCGACTCCTGTGAGACTCATTAAGCGTCTGGTCCCATTTGTTAAGTGTCATATTGTGAAAACTCATGGAGGCTGATTTAAGACTAGCTCCACGTATTGTTGTTTGAGCGTCCATGTAGCAGCGCTTGGAGCAACCGCAAGTGGACGCTGCAAGCGGGTGTCTGGCGCTATAACCTAGGTTAGTGGCCGGACAAGTGATGCTATAGTATCCTGTCCAGCATTGATAAATGTGATGTCTGGAGGGCGCTGTAGAGGGGCTCTCCCTGAATGCATATGTAACGCCTCGAGGCAAAGCCGCCCAAGGTGACGCTACATATAACAACAGGACAATGCTGAAGCAAACGATAGGTAGTGCCAGTTAAGTGCGTCCGACGATCAGCGCTGCAGCCCATATTTGAGAAAAAAAAACACAAAACCAGCATCAGGGCTATAAAACTGGGCGCTCTAGCGTCGAGCGCCGGATGCAATATAAAAAATGTCTGATTCTGAACACATATACACCAGCACCAAAGTGAAAACATATGGAATGACATTGCTTTAACACTGCTACAATGACAACACATACAATTCTGCATTAACCCCCTTGGCGGTGATCCCGAGCGTGACTCGGGGTCAATTTGCGCAGTAAGTGGCGGTGACCCCGAGTCACGCTCGGGATCGATTAGGGAGCAGGAGCGGGCGGCGCAGCCTCATTACCTTCTCCCTGCGATCCAGCGATGTCTTCGCAGGTGAGAGCCGCTGCTGCGGCGTCCGTCTCTGCTTCCGGGTTCCGTCTCTGTGAGCCGCAGAGGCTCATGGGGGTGGAGCCGTGCGTCAGAGACAAATGCAATGGCAACGCTTTCGTTGCCATTGCATTTGTCGGTATCAGAACGCCAGGGAGGTTAAAAAGTGTTTGGTTGCTGGGCAGGAGAGGTCACACAATAATTTGATGCTGAAATTGAGAAAAATAATTCATTAAAACGCTATTTATACACAACCAGATAAAACACCATTGAAATGTATCAGATAACACTACCGAGCAACAGGTGCTACATAGCGCTGTTTAACATACATACTTCACACTGAGCCGCCGCTAGTAATACATTCAACGTTACAGGACACTATTAGAGGCGCTCACCAGATTGACTTTCATATATATGGTTTTTCACATACTGAGCCGTTTGTATGACGCTACATGGTACTACGTGGCATTAGTTTTTCTTAAACCAGACCTTCAGCATCATTTAATGAAAAGCCCAAACCTTTATTTTTGTTAAAAAAACATTTTATGTTTTTAGTCACTTACTTATTATTCTTTCCTCCCCTAATTATTATTGGGCGCATGCTGGTTATATCATTTGTTCCATTTGTTCCAGTGGCGTGCTTAGCCACCACACAACCCATGCAATTGCATGGGGCCCTCACCTCTTAGGGGCCCCCCAGAACTCTGCTGAGTGAACACTGGAAGCAGCTAGCGTCTTTTGTATGGGGCCCCAGAAATTATAAGCCCACCCCTGACTGTTCCTACAAGGAGTGGGCTTCCCACCGAAAACTTAACAAAGCAGTAACTACTAAGACACGGTTAAACATCAAATAAAGATTCATTAACTTACCCCCTGTAGCTCCATATTTTCAGACATCAAGCTCTTGTTCTTCATCGGCACAAGATATTAAAGTTATTCCTTTTACACACTGTAGTCTGTAGGTCAGATCCAACGGCAAGTTTAACACCAGTGTAATTAAATGAATTAAATTCAAGATAGGCTTAAGTATAGACAGGATGAGTGTGAGATGGCATACTAATGTCTCATTAGAATTCAATTTGCATGTTATTTGCTCTGGACTCTGTCACTGTAGAGATATACCTTTGACATAGTTTTAACTTGATTTAATGTCCCTTAAACTAAATTACTACTCAGAAGTTGACATATAGTAAGTTATTACCTTTCATCAATTCTGACAACCATCCCATAATAGACCAGCCAGCTTTACTGTACTTTGTGCCAACATGACTGCAAGCAAAACGGTTTCTTCTGTTTTAGATCCCTAAGGCAATACCAGTTTAAACTTTCCAGTTAGCAAATTGTTGAAGGGAAACTCTAAAAATATATTTTGAACCAAGATGACCAAGTGAAAGAAGCCATAATTATATTGAGTAGTTTACAGAAGTTTGTTCTGCTTTGCCACACACCTCCATTGGGAACTCTCTATAACTTTTGTAATATACAGAAAGACCACTGTATTATACAAAACCACTAGGTGTCACCCGTGCCGGGAGATAGCTTACCATGTGCTCAGAGTGACTTCCTGGATACTGAGACAAGGACACCGCAGCTGTGTGGGGAGATGTGCGCCTCAGGAGCCATGAGGATGGCCCCAGATGCTGGGCAAGTGTAGTAGGCCCTGCCGCATTGGGCACAGTGGTGTGCTTGAAGTTCACTACTGTTACTGTAGGGATGAGCTGAAGGTGAGCTGCCCATAGCCAGCAGGCTCATGCCAGATTTTGCTCTCTCTACCCTCCATGAAAACCAATAGCTCAAATGTGAGCTCTTTCTCTGGGGGGGAATCAGGCTCTTAGAATAGGCGCCCAGGGGAAGCTGAACATCTTGCTGGAGCTTCTGTTCCCTCAGAGGGATTGGATGAACTGTTCTCTCCGCATGAGTACTTTTACCAATAAGTAACCAAAATAAGAAAGAACAAGTTGGGAACCAGAATCGAAGATATAATATTATTACTTAAACTGTATATTGTGAATGTATTGTGAATTGTGAAAACCTTGATTTTATGTGTTTTATATAGTTTATATAATTTGATATGTGTTAAAAGTAGAGGCATATTTAGATATATTTGTTGCAATGTACCATACTTGTTTTGGAGCTTGTTTCCCCTAGGGATTTCCTCACATATTCATTTATGTAATGAGTTATAAATGAAGTATACAATATAGGCACTCATACTGATTTAACATTGGGAATATAAAGAGTATAAACCATAGATCAGATCAAAGTCATTACAGTCAGTTTTTTTTTTTTTTTTTTGGTCCCGCTCAGATTTAAGTCTCCCTTTGCTGTTTTCAGAATCATAGTAATCTTTCATCAGCCAGTGGGGTCCTTTTATCATCATTTGCGGGCAATGCCTGATTAGTTCCTAGTTATATCTTACCTATAGTCCCCTCCATCTAGAGACCTCCCTTTCCTTCCTTTTTTCTTTTTTTTTCTTCCTTTCCCCTTTTCCCTTCCTTCTTTTCCCCTCCCCTCTCCTCCCTCTCCTCTATTCCTCCCTTCCCCCCTTTCTCCTCTCCCTCTTCCTTCCTTCCCTCCCCATCATTATCTCCCCATTTCCCTCTTTCCCTCCCCCACCCTCAGTCATTACAGTCAGTTTTGAGTCCTTCACAGGTTGCAAAGCTAGCACAATCCAATTAAATAAAGATATAATAAAGAGCCCTTTGTATGATTAGGGGCCATTAGGTTCCTGAAACTTGTCACTAAGCATTGTGCAGCTTCTATGTAATTATTTGTCAATTGATTGGGTAGCTTTGCAACTTGTGTTAATCACTGGTGATAAGATGTCATAAGATTGCAGTGTAGTAGTGTTCTATACTGATTTACTACAGGTCAAGTTTGAGTTTGGCAAGATAAGCCAGGACATACACAGAGAAGCAATCAAGTCAAGGAATCACAGACTTAGAGTAAGACACAGCAAGAATGCAAGAATTATACAGTGAATTTATTAGCACCATCTGAATGTATCACGATTGTATTGTGGGAATTAAGCAAAAAATATCCAGCTGCTTTCCGGCACCAAGAACAGATCTATGATCCTGTGGGCCAAGAGGAAAAAGTGCATCACACTGCCTGCATCCACCAGTTGTCCAAAACCTACACACAATATTGGCAACACACATCTACTGTAGCTTTCTACTACAAAAATGTGCAAACACATCAGTGTTTCTGTGAAGGTTCTTATTCATCCAGGTTGTGGTATATCTGTAGTATTATTAAAATAGACCAGGTGGATGGAGGGGTATCTTTGGTCTGTCACATACAGTGCAGTGTTAATACTCCCATTGTAGAACACCTCCTGGCTCCAATCTTCAAATGCAGTCAACATTTTACCTCCATGAGGTCCAGGACCTAGTGCTAATTATGTTTAAGGTGGATGTTGATTGAAGCTATCTATTGCTGAAGCTTGTACAAGTCATTCTAATTGAGACAGCTAGTTGGACGACTGCAAAAATATATATATAACTAGTTGGGTTACTGGAATTTATGAACAATGATTAACAGAACTCCTTTCACAGCGCTGACTCATAGTAAAGGTAAGGATATCAAGCGTTCTGGGGGGATTATGTGTGGGGGGGCACCAGCATTCTGGATGCCCCCCTCCCCAAGAGGCTTGTTTTTATTAGCTGTCTGTGGTACCAACACCCATTAAAGAAAAAATGGGTGTTGGTCCAGTTTAGGTAATCCAATGTTTCACCTAAAGCAGAATTAGCGGGGCTGTCTGAAGCTTTCTAGTCAGGTGTTAAGACCAGAGGGAAAATGGGGAGGATCAGGGGGCTGTTGTATTGAAGAGGGTAAACAGAGAACTAAGCCTTAAGGATTAGAGAAAGAGGGCAGAAAGAAGCCCCCAGCAGGGTGCTAGGGTTAGAGGGTGGAGGGAAAGGCTTACTGTCACAGTGATCCCCCTGACGATGGGAGGGTATAATGGGGTGTTTCTGGGTTCCAACAATACCTCTGGTAAGTATCAAAATCCTTTAAATCCAATTCTGTGAAATATTATTAGGAATATGTTTATTACTATAAGGACAACTACCAGAAATCTAACTTTATATTATTTCTAATCTAATCTAACCCTGTAGATCATAATTTCAACTGCGAGTGGAACATTAATACAGTCATCAGGTTTCCAAAATCGAAAGCACTAGAAGCATGCTTACGGGAAAGCAGATTATATTCATGATCTCATTATCGTTGTGGTGCTGCTTATTTATAGGGCAGGGGCAGTGACAGTGCTTGTATTACTTTTCTGTGATACGAAAAAGACATAGCTATAGCATGTAGTGTGAATAACATGTGTGAATAAAAAGAAAAAATTAGCTATGTTTTCCATTATAGCTGTGACACCCTTTGGCTTTATGGATGTTTTAGTTCCAAGAAAACACAGCCAAAGATTTCCTACAGAATGTCTGAGAACACCTTAAATTTGCTGTTAGAAGTATTTTCTATAGCAAGTTTCTGAAGACGCTCAAGGATATTGTTAGAGAATTTTTTTGAGAAAAAAAAGATAAAGGTTCCTTTTTTCTTCCCTTTATCGCGAGGTAGTTCTATCCACCTGTTTGCACTAGCAATGGAAGAACAAATCTGGATTGAGGGAGGTATATATATATATATATATATATATATATATATATATATATTTACAGCCCACAACCAAAACTTCCCTCTTTGTGTGTGATATATAAATATGTGTGAGCATAATGGACAAGCAGGTCCTGGTCCCCCTGAACTGTGCGGCTCAGAGACAGGAAGTCTGTTGCATTCAAGGACCATTCTTTTCAGGCTCCCAGGAATAAGTTTGGTAAGAGCCAGTTGTGTTTGCATTAGATGTATTAAATGTATGAAAAACATTTACTTACATTAATCTTACCAGATCGCAATTCCATATTGAAAAAATGTCTCGGCCCCTGTAGGAAATTATTTTTCGAACATGCCAATGGGTCACATAACTCTGCCAGAACTTAGCATCACTTGTAAAACAACTTTTACTCCTTTTACAGAAGATAGACACCTTCATTCCTTCATCCTCTGAACACCGGACAAAGCTAGAACTATGCAAGGGCATCCTCAGAGCCACCTCCACAACTGGTCATATGCTATTTAAATCAAAACCCTGTATAACATAAGATGTATTTGATCTATAGTATTATCTTTTACGATAATTTACCATTCATAGCCACTTTTTATTTTAATTTCTGATTGCACCATTTATACATTCCATTTGTGTTTTTCCACGTTTTTATGTTTCCCTTTTGTTGTTGTTATCTCTTAAGTGCACTTTTTGAATTAAAACAGAATTCCATGCTTCAAAGTTTGCCTTGTAACTTAAAGTACATTATAACCCTCTGTATCTTTCTGTCGGTATTGAAGGTAGTGTGTCAGACCAGTTTTAATCACATTGTTTTATATTTAAATAAAATATTTAAATATTGGTGGCAGCATCACACTCACAGATCTGCAGTGTCTGCTCAAATGCGTTGATTGTATCCGATCAAATGGAGAAGAGTAAATATTGTTTAATACCTGGACAGGTCTTTTAAGTAAAAGTGTCTTTAACCCTTTAACTGCCACCCTACCTAGAGATTTTATCACCCTCTGTTGGCAGAACATTTTTCACCATTTTACGCTATATATGTTAACTGTGATTTCCAGGAAAATTATATCTTGTTTTTTAGAGTGTGAGTTACGAAAAAAGGTGACTATATATTTTTTTGTTTTTAGCTGCAAATGGTCTTTAAAAGCCCTGTTTCTCTCAATGGTACCACATATGTATCGGTTCCGGCCCAAGAGACACCCCAAACTGAAAAGTGCGCTTTATGAGATTTTCAAATACAACTACTATGCGTACTTAAACCCTTAAAAAGTTTTAAAAAATACATGGAATGTCCCCTCCTTAGTAAAAACAGCCCAGGCACCAGCTATGGGGACTGGTAGATCAGAGTATGGAGGGTAAGCAGCTGGTCCCTGACCCTGAAGGGTTCCATGCAGAAGGTGACTTTCCAGCCCTTCCTGAGCTGTGAACTGGTATAGGGGCCTCAAGGACTCCTTACCAGTTAACAAATGGTTAAAGCGCCCCCCCACACCTATTCCTGGTGATCGGGGGGTATCATAGTGACAGACTTGGGGGACAACCAGATTGCTGGAGCCCACCTCCGCGATACTCGTTATGTTTGGCTTTACCTCCCCTGCCAAAGTGCGCTCCTCGGATTGACCACTGGTGGTCACATGGGCCAGCCTTCCCAGCTGCCGGTAAAGGCCAGCCCACTTGACCACCGCCGGCCAATCGGAGCTGAGGGTCGAGGTACAGGTAAGAATTTTAGGATGTTGCAAGGGTATTGGGCTGGGGGGGCTCCAGAAATCTGGATGGTGCGGGGTCACTTTAAATGTCAATAGACACACACACACACACAAAATATTTATTTCTTTTACTTACCTTCGAACCACCGCCAATCGGAGTCCCCTGTCCCTGCGCCCAGCTTCCACCAATCTATCTGGCTTCTGCTCTCACTCTCGCTGTCTATCATGGCATTTATACTGTCTGAGTGAGATGATGTAATCTCACTCGTGGTACAAAAGGCCCCTTCCTGCTTTAGCGAGCTAGCTCTCAGATGCCTCCGCAACGGGCAGGGAATAGGCATTCTTGGCAGTGTGATCAGAGGTCCCCTGGGGGAGGAGGAGACCCCCAGTACTGGATCCTGTGAGCATTTTTTTTCTGCTGCAAACTCATAGAATCTACATGCTTGGCAGTTAATTGTTGGAGAGGCAATACGGTAGATTTTTCATGCGTCAAAGGAGACCCCCTGCCCTAAATAACTTATTCAAATGCAGAAAAAATCTTCAGTGACCCATCTAACCCCACTCCTGTTAACCTTTTACCATCAAGCCATCGTTTTTGCAGTACTGTAACACTTCTAAGCACATGAAGACCCAAAGAGATGTTTGCCCTCTAGCAAATCAACAACTAAACAGTTAACTGGTGCTTATGGCACACACACACACACACGCGCGCGTGCGCACACACACACACACACACACATCGTCTTATTTCACTTTCTTAGTTTAGCTATGATAAGAGCTTGTTATCTGTTAAGCCTGCCCCCCATTGCTTGAATGTACAATATTTACTATATAACACAAATTAGGTATTAAGAACCCTATTATATCCACACCCTATGTTTTTTTAAAACTAGTTAGTATTGCATATATTACATTAAATATATAAATAAGTCTTAATAAATGCACGGGGAATAGAATGCAGGCTGTGTCAGTACCCGGCAGAGAGTAGCCTTACTCTGGTGCAGTTAATCGGAACAATATTTTTCACCCTGTTATATGCTCAGGAGTTGCTTTATTTTGGTGAGTGCAATTAATACATGTACAGGTTGTGCTCTAGAAGTGCTCCTAACTATGTTTGGACCTTTTTTTTTATTTTCATGTGAGCCATATAAATACTTGATGGAATTTTGGTTAATTGAAATAGCAATTTAACATATTGAACCTGTCGGTCAGCATATGGAGGAGTTTTTGCAAATGTTTAAGAAGATTTCTGGTACACATTTAATTTATTGATGGTGCTGCTGATACCAGGTTGTTTAAAGCTTAAAGCCCTGTGGGAACTGAAGGACTAAGACCTTTTTAGCAAATGGCCTTTTGCAATTTAATAATTACTATATACTTGGAAAAAAGTTTGATTCTGAACTAGTAACAATACACATAAAACTCCAAGAACTAAGGATGTGATGAAAGAGAATTTATAGAGCTTCTGCCATGTAGCCTGGTGCTCTACTCTGACCCAGACATTATTTCCACAGCCTATAGTGACATTCATGCTCTTCTTCCTTCTAGCTCTGTGCTGCCCCCCCATCCCAGGCTGAGAAGCCAGTGCAGCCTGGGGCCACTAAACTATCTCAGGCAGAGAGAGGTAGGAGGCAGACTCAGATCCTTTGTCTGTACTGTGCAGAAGTCGTCTACTTTGTGAGAACCTGTGTCCAGAAGCCCGTAAAAAGGCTTCAGCATTCTGATGTCTGCGTTACGCCCAATATTGGCGCCTTGAAAGTGCCTAGTACATTAGATTTGCCAATAATGGTTTTCAGGTGTCCCTGTCCCAGTCCAGTGCCTTTGTGGATAGTGGGGCAGGAGGAAACTTCATGGATGTCTCATTTGTGCTCCCTTGGAATATCCTGTAGCGTGCTAACTGAATCAGTCTGTGTCCTGGTGGTTGACAAACCCCTCCCACAAAAGGGTAAACCTCTACTTATAACTCCCAAGGTCAAAGTTACAGTGGGCACTACCCACACTAGGAGTCTGAGCTTCTATGCCCCCTCAACTCCAGTTATATTGGTGCTACCCTGGCTCCATAAGCATAACCCCCAAATAGACTGGAAAAAGGGATAGGTTAGAGAGTGGGACCCTGAGTGTGTTGCTGACTGTGCCCCGTACCCAGAGTTTGTTAGGGAGCCCATCTCCCACCAAGTGTGCTGTGAAGGCTCTCAGACCAGTGGGACCCAAAGCTGGTCCTGCTGTTGCCCAATAGGAAGTCCCTAGGTCATAGCCAGCTTGCCCAGTGCCTGCACCTCAGTCACCAGCCTGTCTAGTTCCAGCACTCCGGTTGCCAGCCTATCCTGTGTCTTCATTTTTTTTGCCCAAACCTAACTCCAAAACGCCTAGATTATGCCCTGTGCCCAATACCTGATCTCCTGTGTCAGGTCAAAGAGGAAGAACTCGCAAAACCAGTTATCCCCCTGATCATCTGGATGCCTGTGAGGTTGAGCATGATATGGACTGGACTGGACTGATGCCTCTGGTGAGGAGGAAGCCTGTGTCACTGAACAGAAACCTGTCCACCTGGAGGCTGATGTTTTGAGTCCCATTGATCATGTTAATGACCAATGGACCGATATATCTGATGGGTATGAGGATGACAACTGCCCTTCTAGCATGCCCAAACCAGTTCCAGGGAGACAATTTGCTAGTATCCCTAGGAGGGTCCAGAGTACCCCTAAAAAGGGGGGGTACTGTGAGGACTGTGTTTTCCTGATTATTACCTGTCCTGTGCTCTCTTACTGTAATGCATAACCTGTGCTTCCCTGGCATCCCTTTAGACATACATCCTCCTAAAGTACTCACTTGAGCCCAGTGGTACTTCAGGGATAACCAGGGGTGAATGATACTGGGTCTGCACTGATTGGCTGCTGGCCACTTAACACCAGATCTCTCTCAGCATGCATGGCCTGTTATAGTGAAAGCTAGTTTTGCTGTGTACCAGTTTGAATATCAGCTCTTGTACACCTGTTGTGACCTCAGCTTACTTCTGACCACAGCTTGGTACCGCGTTTGGATTCTGAACGCCCAACTTGACCTATTGCATGACCACAACCATCCTCTTGTCTCATCCATTGATACTTTGTAGCTCAATGACCTCCCGGCTCCGGACCCTTGCTTTTCTTTGAAATTCATCTGTGTGCCTGTCTCTGATTCTCTGCTGGATCAGCCATGCAGTTCATCCGCCAGATACAGTCACTGGCTCTTAGCTGTCTCAGTCGCCCACAGCTCTGCACCTGAGTGCCTCAGGTGTTCACCTGCCTTCATTTTGTCAGATTACACCCTTTGTGCTTATTAAGTCATGGGGCAACAATGTCCTGTGAGGCATTACCAGCGTCCCAAACAAGTGGGGGATGGTCTGTAAACAGAAGTAGTCGCAGAGATTGGGGGTTGTGATCTGACTAGAAGGTAGGTGTTCAACCAGGCATTACAAAAGAAACAAAAGGGGGGTGGCAGCCGCTCAGACCATTTTATAACTAACCAGGGAGGTGCACATTAGCAGGGCAATTAGAATACAAAAGTCTTAAAGGGGCCACAGCACTCAAACCAGTTAGCTTGCTGACCAGCATTACACACACTATCCAATTGGTATCAGTATATACATTCAGTGGTAATCAGTGGGACACCCCTTTATTTTATCTAGGGTGGGTGTCTGTTAGGGGGCGTAGCACAGAAATGGTGTGGTTCTGCATTCCCCAGGTGGTAGACATGCATAAAGGCAGAAGCATTAATAGGTATTTTGGAAGACTTTCTGGGTGCTCTTCCTCCCCAAACCTTCTAAACTTGCAACTTTGCCCCTTCTTTCTTACTTGCTTCATAGATATTGCTGCCCATTGTTGGTAAGCATCCCCTAATACAAACAATGGCCATACTGCACTTAAGAATGTTACAAAAGGGAGTTGCAGGGGCACTAGGCTCCATCAGGTCTAGGGAGGGTCCCGACCCCTAAAAGCCTTCTTGGGGTCTCCCTTGATTGTAATTGTCTTTTCTCTCATATTTTAATTTGCTTCTTTCCCTTATGACTTTCCCCTTCTACCTCTGCCATTATCTGTTCACTTTTATTCATCATTCATCATAGTGTACCATTTATTCAACCTTTTACAAAACCATATTCCAAAAACATGGTCATGATTTTAGAGCCTCACACTATTCTCCCTTTAGAATAACTACCAGTGTCATGCCAGTCTAAGCTTGTTCTGCTTGGGCCTTGCTTTGTAGTGGTGAGCTGATCATGTATTCAGAAAAACCACAGTATGTCATATCATCTTGTAACAATATGTCAGCTGTTTAGTATGAAATATAAAACTGCAGAAATCCCTCAAAATTGATCATAAAAAAGATTTGCATTAACAGCACCTATGTGTTCCCCTAAGTATAGGTTTACTTAAAAGCGAGCAAATCTTAAAAGCATAATATATATACAAGATATTCAGAGATTAAAAATGTATGGTAGATAAAATAACATGGCCAGATTAGGAAAGAGTAGGCTTTGCCCTTCTCTCCATAGACCCCAGTGTTCCCTATTGTAGCTCTTGATGGAATTGTACCATTTATGGTCAGTAAAATGCAATTTAAGCTGAAAACCCACTTCACACTTCAGTGGCATCTTTATCTCTCTGAATATATTCATCACACTTGTTTCCTTTAAAATTAATGAAAGTGCTTCCATGACCCAAAGCAGCGACTAGAAAATAGGATCAGTGTTGCAGGGAAACATGGTTCATTCAAGGAAAAGAGTCTAAAAGCAAGACAAATTAAAGGTGAACGAGCATGTCCACTTCAACTTCAATGAACCATCAGGGAGGGACATTTTAGATACCTAATCCACATTATTTTTATTATGTATTTGTGTTTACAGCATGATCCTTTATTGAGGAGTTTAATGGACTAAAATAAAATGTAAACTTCTAATATTGTTTTTTTTACTCTTTATTTTGAAGATTTTACAAAATAATACAATCACACGACTATATCTTACAATTAACACTTTCATAATCAAATAGAAATACATACTTCATAGTTCTACATAGTTCATGCCTCATGTGGACAAGGGTGCTTTTATTCTTATTTACATCTTTTGACTCTCTCTGCCCCTCCAGTCTTAATCCCACACATATGTACTGTATATTACTTTAAACAACATCTAATCAGTTCCCCCCCTCTCCCCCTTTCAAGACCATAGATCGTTTATTCTTCTCCTCCCTAAAGTGGACCAAAACCCAGGATATTCAATTGTTTTGACTACCCTGGGTTTTGTTCCAATCCCCCCGGGGCACCCTGATTCGCTGTGTGAAACACCCCAGAACGCTGCAGCCAACTTAGCTCAACCCAGTCCCACGGCGCGTCTAAGAGCAGTGGCTCTGATGGCCGCATCCTCCGCCTCCCTCTAACAGGGAGCACAGCTAGAGGGAGGCAGAGGATGCCCCTGGGGATAGGGCCAAAACCCAGCAGATGGAGACCAAGGAATAGAGGGGAAAAAGAGATAAAAAAGGAACAAGAAAGCCGTTATCCCTATCTATCCTCTCCCCCCATCTCCAACTATTCCATCTGCCCCATATGTCTTGATATCCCTCCTCTCTCTCATATATCACTGTCAATTCCCCCTTCTCTTTAATCTCCTGCACCTCTCTCCTCCAATCATTAATTGTAGGTACCACCTCTTGTTTCCACTATTTAGGGATAAGTATCCGGGAAGCATTTACTAGTCTAAACACTAAAGAATTCTTATATTTGGTGACACTTTGATCATACAAATGCAAAAAGAAAACACCCGGATCAGGTTCAGTCACTTCCCCTATAACTTCTCTGATACTTCCAACCAGTATTGTGTGATTTTCTTACATTTCCAGAACACATGAAGAAGTTAACCCTCATCTTCTGTACATCTCCAGCATTTTATTGACATCTTAGGGTACATTCTTTTTAATTTCCTACAGTGAGTTACCATTGGGTCACACATGTGTATCCTATGTCCTGCACTCAAACTGCCACAGGACTCTACTCTTACTATTTAACACAAACACCTTGTTCCATTCCCTTTCTTTGATCTCTCTACCTATGTCCCTCCCTTTCTCACTCTCAGCAGAAACATTGTTTACTCCTTTTGCCTAACATTAAAACTGCATATATGCTAGATATTGCTCTTCTGTTCTGTTTCCTTGCCCATTGGTCTTGCAATTTTTAATAGGGAATTCTGAATCACAACTAAGTTCCATTATCCAAAGCTTTATTGTCCCACCTCATTCTATTTTGCTCAAGTGAGATCCAACTCTTATTTTCCAACATATCCTTCACCTTTAAGTTCTCAATCTTACCCCATTCTTTTATCTCTCCTATATTTCCTTTTAATCTCAAAATGGGATTATCTCACTATCTTCATTGAAGAGGGCCATGGGGCCATATTTCCGAACTTACCTTTAATGTATTCTTCATAGTTGGGGAATTTTTATGTCTCTTCTGAGATTTCTCCTTTAACAATATCCTGTCCTTTACTGGCATTTCCCCATATCCTCTGTCAATCTGTACCCACATTTTTCTACATACATCCAATTTCCAATCCAATATCCTTTGTACTTGTGCCGTCCTCCGCTACATACTGAAGTTCAAACTGCTAATCCACCTCTTTCTTTATTCTTTTGACGCATCGAGAGCCTTGACTGTCCTTACTAAAGTATCTAATTCACAGAACTATTCTTTAGTAAAATAGCATGGTACTGTCTGTAATAAGAACATCAATCTTGGAAGGAACACCATCTTGACAAATTTTACCCTTCCTATCCATGAAAAACTTGATAGATCCCAATCATCTAGACATTTCTCAATCTGTTCTTTTGACGGAATATAGTTTAATTGATACCATTCATCTCTCTTGCTCGATGTCTATACTACCAACAATGTAATCGATGGATTGGCCCATTTGAATGGAAAAATCTTCTTAAAATGTTTTTCTCTTTCTCTTGAAAGCCAACTGGGAGTACTTGGGACTTTTACAAGTTCATTTTGAAGTTGGAGAGCCTGCCAAATCTCTCAGCTTCCTTTAATACCCTTTTGATACATGTGTGTGGATTGCTGATATATAGAAGTAAATCATCTGCATATGTAGAAAGCTTGTGAGTCTCATTTGAGATCTTTATACCCTTTATATCTTGATTGTCCCTCAGTGTCTTCAAAAGGAGTTGGGTTCCATCACTCAAAGATTGATGGTGACAGGGGAAACCCTTGCCTTGTGCCATTATATATTCTAAACTGTTTATTTTTATTTTAGCAGATTCCCCAGTTTTTCCTGTCAAATGCTTTTTCAGTGTCCATCGACAGGATAAACAGGGGGCTCCTCAGTTGTTTCTTTCTTGCAACAATGTTCATGGTTCTTAGGGTATTGTCCCTGACCACTCTTTTTGTTATAAAGACCGACTGATCACTCTGTGTGCTAATTGTTCCGCTATTACTTTTGCTACTATTTTTATATCTGTGTTCAATGGTAAAAATGCTGGATAGTTGCTACAAGAAGTCGAGTCTTTCCCTTTTATATGAATCAGTGTAATTTGAGCCAATAAGGCTTCTACTGGAACTTTTTTAAGCTGCTCTTGCTCCCTCAAGGCATTTATCATTGTTTGGAAATAATCTGTAATTTCTCAGAAAAAACACTTTTTGACTTTTTAACCGCTTTTTGAGATCTAGCATTTATGATTGCCGAGATAAGTGTCTGTTGTTTCTTCAACATTTTAGCTAGTAGGGTACTATTTTTATTGCCCCATTTATAGTATGTTACACCTTTTTATTATATACTTCTCAATATACATACTTTTAAGTTGTTCCCTTAATCTTGTCATATGCGTTGATTTTTTTGTGTGCGATATCGAGTTCCTTTAATTCCTCTAAAATCTCCTATTTCTGCATCTGTTTTCTTTGTTTGATTCTCACAGACCCTAATTACAGCCTTGTGGGCATGCTACGCGGATAGTACCAACATACCGTCTCTATCATGCTTCTCAAAAAATTCCTTTATTGTCTCTTGCAGCGGGACCTCTTCCTTATTCCGTAGTAGGGAGGTATTCAACCTCCACCCACTTCCATTTAGTTTTTTAATCATTTAATTTCAACTTCAGTGTTACTTTTGCATGATCTGAAAAATGGATCTTTTCTATATTAATCTTTTTAACCCCAATAGTAAACTATGTGAAATAACTAGGTAGTCCAATTGTGAATATAAGCTATGGACCTTTAAGTAAAATGTGTAAAAACACTCAGCTCAACCACATCACCATCCTTTCCCTACAATTTTTTCCAGTTTTCTCCTGCACCTAATGATGTTGGGTCCTCACCAACAGAAGTGCAAAAAAAGGGGGGGAATGGGGGAAAATCTAACCCTGTTTTCTATGGAACGCCCAGACCCCCCCCCCCCCCCCCCCCGGGACTATGCCAGAGACTTACTATTGCACACACCAAAAATACAATTCTGTGAAATACTCACCTGTATAATTGGTATTATACGTATACAGTACGTCCTGCTCCAGATATAATACTTACATTTGGGTAATCCTCCGCACATGCAAAAAAACAGGCTCCTCCCGGCCCTTCATATACCCGGGGACCTCCCACAAATCCCCAGCATTGAAAAGCAGTGAACAAGAAGCCGGGAGAATTCAACCACCAAAAACAACTGGTAATGAAAACAATGATAACAATCACCATACAGGGGATCCAGAATAATGCAAAAACCAGGGTGGGGTGGAGCAGGACGTACTGTATACGTATAATGCCAATTCTACAGGTGAGTATTTCACAGAATTGTATTACTCTAAGTATACAGTACGTCCTGCTCCAGATATAATACTTACACTTGGGACATCCAATAGCAGTGTCCATAAAGTAGGGTGGGATCCCCAACAAAAAAGGCACAGCAGACAGTAAAAGCACTGTCACCTGCAACCTTGCTACCAAGAGCAACATGAGCAAAGGCTCCATACAGATGTAGGTGCCCACAAACCCCAAGGGGCATCAGTCCCCCTAAGGGACAAGAGACAATCCAGGAAAAAAAATCCAGCACCAGTTGAGGGAAAGTAGATCCCCTTGCCTCAGCTTTACTAGGAATAAAGGCACAGAAGAAAGACAATGTCTTAAATACATGAGCCTAAGACACCACCTTAGGCAGAAGGTCAGGCGTAAAGCGGAACACCACCTCATCTTGGTGTATAGATAAAAGAACGATGGCTAGCTAAACAGAGCCGCCCGCTCAGGCACACGTCAGACTGAAGTAACAGTCCCCTGAAGGACAACTTCGTGGATAAGAACAGTCAGACAGCATCCGGAATAGGTCCAAGGGGAAACACCCCGCAAGGCAAACAGAATAAAATGCAAATCCCAGCAGGGACCCTAGAACTACGTGGGGGATGCACCTGAGCAATCCCCAAAAGAATGCTTAACCAAGGCAAAAAACTGAGCAAGGACTTCTACAGGGAGGCGGACAGGGCAGAACCTGAACCCCCAGAGAACGGAGTAGGAGAGCCAACTCCAACCCATGCAGTAATAACTCTAGACCCCTGGGAACAGAGAGCGCCCAACAGGGGAGAGACCAAGACTCACACCAATCAATAAGGGTATGCCATACCCCACAATAGAAGAAGCCAACTCCTAGGCTTCCAGAAGTCACAGTCACCCAGAAGATAAGCCCATCTCCATCAAGGTGGATGAATCAACTGTCAGGCCATCCAGACCAGAGCCTGTAGATTGGGGTGAAATAAAAAAGGGGGCCTGAGTGAGCAGATCAGCACTCCTGAGAGAACGTACAGGTTCGCTGTCCTCACTACCACATCTGCAAACCACACTCCACTAGGCCAACCTGTAACTGGTTCCCCCTTCCAGAGCAAACTTGCGCAGAACCCCGCCTAGAGGGGTGATTGAAGATAAGACATACAGAATAGAATGTCCCGCCATAAAGTTACTAAGCCTCATGACCAAGGTCAGAACAAACCGGGACAGAGAAACAAAGGCCAAGAACCTATGATAGTGACGGGGCCCAAAAAGATCCACACTAGATGGATCACATAGAGACACAAGAATTAGCACATCCTGTCACAGAAGGACATCCACCGGAGCGAATATCGCTGATATGCAGGGAACACTGTCTTCCACCCAGATCCGGGAGGAACATCTTGCTCCGAGTCCACACAGATAATTAATACAGGCCACTGTCGTCAGACAGACCAAGCCCCCAAATAGACAGATCCCGCAAAGGAGAAGTCCAGCGAGATAGAGCCAACCTGAAAGCCTACCGCTTCAAATATAGATAGGTGAATGGACCCCTGAAGGTCCCACCTCCCCCGGAATCACAGGGGAATGTAGAAGAACCCCCCCCCCCCCCTCCATCAACCTGATAGATTTGGTATCCATCTACAGGAAGACGCAAGGAAGGGGGTGCCCCCTGACTGGTTCCTTGAGTACAACCGTCTCAAGGGGAACCACCGTACCAAGGTGGAAAGGTACACAGACCCAGCTCCAGGGAAGCTGGAACCCAGTCCAGCATTTACAATATAAGTTGCAGAAGAGCCCAAGGGCTCTGAGCATAAGGGACGTCCTTTGAGCAGCCACCAACAGGCCCACCAGCTGCAGTCCAGCCTGGTGAAGAGAGGGGAACAGCAAAGAGGGACAGAGGCCATGTAACCAGATTGTCTCCTTTATAGTCAAGGAAGCAGGTTCCCGCCTGAACCGAATCCAAGTTCAACCCTAGGAATGGAGATACCAAATAAGGGGACAATGAGGAATTGAGGTGATTGAGCTCCCATCCAAAGAGTCCCAAAGGACACCACCAGCCGAGTAACAAACTCAGCCTGACGTAGAGATTGGGAAGCAAAGAAGGACGACCAGGCATTTCCTCGCTCAGACGCCCCCTTGGTCTCATCAGAGACATCACCCCCGTCATCGCCTTAGCGATCACTCTGGGAGCAGAAGAGAGGCCAGATAACAAGGCCACAATCAGCAGTGTTGGACCTCCAACACTAACCTGTAAGATCCTCGGTGTCCAGAAGACACAGTGGCAATGAAATAAGCATCTTAGATCTCCACAGACGGCAAGAGGTCCCTGGACACAGGGCACTGGCGGCCCAACTCAGAGAAAGCATGCAGAAACCACCTGTGAATGTAAATTGCCGCACCTATGGAAGGCCAGAATGGGCAGAGTGCCTCATCCTTTTGGGGGAATGTGGAAAGGTTGGTCTAGAGGCCCCTGCCTCTGCCTGTTAAGGGCAACCTGCAAGTGACCCCAGACCTCGCAGGCTGTGCGTGGCCTGCGGCAACACCTGAAGAAAGACAGGGACCAGAAGCATCCTGACAATCTCGGGAAGGGGCCGCCCAGCAAACACTATCTCGGGGCAGGGGCACCCCCCCCATGTTAGTGTCAAACCCGAACCAGGGGTGTCCTTCCAGCTTTTTGGTGTAGATTCCTGCCCCAGGAGTGGCAGACAACGCCCTGGCCCCTCCGGCAGGACTAAGTCCAAATCTTTCACCAAAACCCCACAAGCATGATGGGGCGCCCTCGCCCGTCTGGGCGAGGGGATGGCCGCAGCACCTTGCTTCTATCAGGAGGCATCATGCCTCGTTCTGCTGGATTCAGGAGGAAGTTCCTCTGGATGCGGGATAGTGTTTGCTGGCCGGCCCCTTCCCGAGATTGTCAGGATGCTTCTGGTCCCTGTCTCTCTTCAGATGTTGGCACAGGCCACGTGCAGCCTGCAAGGTCTGGGGTCACTTGCAGGTTGCCCTTAACAGGCAGAGGCAGGGGCCTCTACACCAACCTTTCCACATTCCCCCAAAAGGATGAGGCACTCTGCCCATTCTGGCCTTCCATAGGTGCGGCAATTTACATTCACAGGCGGTTTCTGCATGCTTTCTCTGAGTTCTTCTGCGAAGGGGTGTTTTGCCCTTTTTCCCAAACAGGTCCAGACGGGCCCCGAATAGGCATCGGCCTCTAAAGGGAAGCCCAGTAAGAGTCTTTTTTGTAGCATCGTCAACACCCCACTGTCGCAGCCAGACCAAGCGGCGTATAGCTACCACAAGGGCAGAAGTTCTTGCGCACATCCTAATGGTGTCATCCAGCGCTAAAAGGATAAACCTTACAAATACATCACAACTGGAGAGTGCATTAAACACCTCCCAGGGGAGATCCTCAGGTTGATGATCAATCATCTTTCTGATGAGGGTCCTAGCGGCCACTGCAGCGTTGGCCGCGGCACAGACCGGGCGCAGAGCCGTCCCTGCACAAGAAAAGGCGTGGGAAGCCAGCCTATCAATGCGCCGGTCCTCAGCATCCCGAAGGGTACGATAAGTAGGGGCTGCAATAAATGGGGGGTTTATTACCCCAATGATCAGTGCATCCACCAAGGGAGGTGATGACCAACAGTTAACCACATCAGGGGGAAAAGGGTATTTCCAATCCCAGTCCCCTGGAACCCCTGGAAGTTTACTAGGGGATTCCCATTCTTTGAGTACAAGAGCCTGGAAGTGATCCTGCTCTAGAAATTCCAAGCGCAGCGTCGCTGTATGGAAACTCTCCCTTCTAGGCCTGGGAGCCTCACCAGGGAGAGAGATAGACAAGACCTCGAAGATCTTTATCAGTAATTCATCGGTGTCACACAGGCCCCAGGAACCAGGGTCCGTATCATCATGACTCCTCGGCCCTTCGTCAGATGAGCCTGAGTCAGAGAACAGCTCACCTTCATCAGAAAGAGCAAAACCCTGCTGAGTAGTGAACTCCACAGTTTCCGAAGGAATGGGCGAAACCGGAGGCGTCAGGGACCGCTTCTTACCAGGGCCCAAGCACTCTGCCAACCTCGAAATAACCTGATCAGCCATAGGCAGTCTGCGCGGCACGACTTGCTGGTCATTCCCGCTCGAGTGCGACTCATCAGGAGTGAGATTTAAGCACGGGGAGACAGGTGTATTGAAACGAGGCGCAGCCACTGGCAACCCTGACTGCAGGGCCAGTACTTGTTCAGCACAGGGTCCGCAGACCTGTGCTCTGTCCGCATCAGCATGGGGTTGTCCACACGCTGTACACAGCCGGTCTTGTCCCGGAGGGACCCCGGTCACATAATTGTGAGATGCCTCCATATGGTGATTATCAATGCAATATATGCCAGCAGGGATTTATGCAATATGCAACCCTGGATGTCCCAAAGACCCGCTAGGAATGTGGGAGAATTTTTTTGTGTAAGCCCGCTACAATTTATGTTAGGCCGGGAGAAGCCACCGGAGTCTTTGACGTCTGAAAGACAGAAAGGGAATAAGAGGTGTCAGGGCCATGCGCAGCAGAAAAAAATACTAATGATGAAATCACCCTCGAGGGCACTTACAGACCTGGGGAGGAGAAGGACTACAAACACGCGCACGTGCGAAGATCCACAAAATGGCGCCAACCGAACCTCGAAGGGCGGGCCCAATCTGGGCGTGACGCGGAGTGCGCCACGCCAGGTCCCCGCCTCCCCCAAAGAGCGCGAAGCTCTGAGGCAGCCGTCCAGGCTGACAAGCCAAGCATAGGATATGCTAGTAAAAGCATCTGCTAATGGATACTCGTAGAGTCTGACGACCCAGCACAGTAAATTTTAATAAAAAATGAGAAGGCAAAGATGGCGGCGGCCAAAATAACAAGAGCAAGCAGCGCTTCTCTGACACCCAGTTGCCAGTCAAGGGCAAAACTACGGCCATAAGCGTGAATACAGTACACTGAGACCGCCAAACACACACACACACACACACCCCCATTCTTTTCCCCCCGAATACGGAGGGAAACGAGGGAGGATGGCGACCCTTTACACAGGGTCCACCGCTAAACGGGGCAGGGGACAATAATGCGGGAGGGACATCCACTAGAGGCTCACCATCAGCCTAAACCGCCTACCCTTTGGTGGGGGACTGCGGTGGAGCATGCCTCCGTTAAGCACCCATGGTGCTGCCTACCTTCACCCGACCAGCGCAGCCCAGGCTGGGAGGCACATCACATCAAGGACGGGTGGGAATAGTCCAACAGGGCCGCAGGCTGTAATAGCCCCGCTCACCTGCGAGAGAGTGATACTTCATGTCTTCGCAGTCAGCACTGCAGAGAAATCTGGGGATTTGTGGGAGGTCCCTGGGTATATGAAGGGCCGGGAGGAGCCTGTTTTTTTTGCATGTCTGCAGTGCACAGCGCCCTCTGGCGGAGGATTGCCCAAGTGTAAGTATTATATCTGGAGCAGGACGTACTGTATACTTGGAATATTTAAGTAAAAAGATATGTATTTATTAATCCATTACACAAAGATACTACATCCAAAAGACAATAGGAGGGGGTGCTGTTGTATCTAGCTGCCATAGGGACTATTCTATAAATATGTATATAATTCATAAAAACTTTCAAAACCAACCATCATAAATGTGATATAAAGTGCAAAGTGCCTATAATTACAGTACATCAATTATTAGTAGAAACTCATTATGAATCCATAACCTCATATGCTCAAACAATATTATATCAGGCCCAAATCATTAGAAATAAGGGGGGTGCTACTTAGTTCAAAGAGTTAATATCCAGGCCAGCATGTGTCGCCCCCCCCACAACGAGCCTTTTTTTGTAATGATTTGGGCCTGATATAATATTGTTTGAGCATATGAGGTTATGGATTCATAATGAGTTTCTACTAATAATTCATTACCGTGCCTTCCAAGAAAAAACAAATTGACCCCTTCTCTTCAGATGGGAGGAGATGAGAAGAAAGAGGGGAAAGGAAAAAAAGCTAAATTCCTTTCCATTTTCAATGTGTCTAACGTCACCAAAAGGATATAGTCCCATAACTTATAGATGCCTCCATATATCTTTGGATACATATACCTAAGCTTTCCCTCTCCCTGAGTTACCCCCCAGGACAGGAATTAGTGGGGGGCAGTCAGGCAGGGGGAGAGAGGAAAAAGGGGAAAAAAGATGAGGGAAAAGGGAGAAGACCTTATTACTCCATTTGTGTTTTATTACAGGTTGTCCTCAGTGTCAAATTTATGGTGCTCAAAGGGGAGAAAAAATAAGACAGGATTCCTCTTCTTATTGCTGCTACTTCAACCTGGGCGTATTCTTATCTCCTCTTATCTTGGGGTGGCGAAATAACATTTTGCATCCTGCCAGTTTCCAATTTGCACAGCTGAAATAATATACATTTTAGCCAGTTTCTCCAACTCACTACAGCTCCTCACAATTTTAGCTGGTCAAGCTATGGACACATCAATAACCTATTACTTCTGGTGAATCTGGAGATGTCCGCAAAAACTTGTATCTGCCAGTCCTTATCACAGGAGTATGATTTTGTCCTTCCAGCATCCATAACCCTAACTTTATCTCGGTAGTCATGTAGTCTACATATTATAATATTACTATATTATTATCTCTGGGGATTTCACTAATAACTTTCATGGGTTAATCTGTGATTCTGTGTATTCTTTCAGTCTTTGCTTCAGGTTGGGATTCAGTTTAATCCCTTAAAATAGTCTGTACTGTTTCTTCCAAATCTTTATCGCTTATTACCTCAGGGATACCACTGATCCGCACA
This sequence comes from Gastrophryne carolinensis, assembly GCA_027917425.1. NCBI lineage: Eukaryota > Metazoa > Chordata > Amphibia > Anura > Microhylidae > Gastrophryne > Gastrophryne carolinensis. The sequence continues at coordinate 576,707,161 of CM051235.1, forward strand.
TTTTTTCATCTCCCTCTGATTTCTGAATCCTCCAAAACCTCTAACAAGTTTTTATTTAGGTCCATCTGCTGATTTAATTTTTCCTCCAAACTCGCCATCTTTGTTTTTAAATCACTTTGCTCGAACATTACCCCCTCTTGGATTTTCTTTGCTGTTTCGTTTTTAAAATTCCCAGGCTCCAAAAGACAGGATTGTTTAATTTTCTCCCCTAGATCATCCGAGTGACTTTTAGTAAGTAATAACTAAATATGGGCTTACAAATCTCTTAGCACAGATCTGCTCAGTGTCAGACTGGGTTGTCTGGGGCCCACCAGTAGAAATGACTTTGCGGTCCACCCCACATTTACATGCAAGTATTACTGGCTTTGCTTTGTCCCTGCTGTCCATCTTCATGGCCTGGCAAGGGTCGTATCTACTTTGGGGGTGAAAATGTAGGCAAACTTCAGCAGTCTCTTAGAAATTAGGAGCTTGTGCTGCATGTGCCTTACTCCATTATTACTAAGCCCCATCCCCGGACTTCTAATCTTCTAAACTGGTGAAAGGGATTTTCCAGTTTCAGAAAAAGCAGTTTGCACTGCAACTCCACTTCCTGAACATGTTTTAAATAAAAATTTATTGAACATCTCCATACTCCAGGCGATGTGGTAATCACAGTCAGACGAGCACCCAAGAGGGTAATCCAGAGTTTTTAACCTCTCCTCACCTGTTGCAGCACAGTGCAGCTGCAGCTGCCTTTTGTGGCACTCCTGACTACAGCATGGCTGCTGTTTGAATTAGAGGATACTTAGCAGCAATGAGCAACCAGGGAATGACTATGTAAGAGTGAATTAGAGCAGCACACAAAGTAAAGGACCAACATGTACGAGGAAATGGGAGAGGAGGAACAGAAGCTCAGGAAGTGGGGGAGGGCTGTCAGGGTTCTGGAGGGGTCAATGTGGGTGCCTGCCACAAAGAGCAACAGTAGGGTCATCCAGAAAGCAATAGAAAATACCCATTAATGTTCTTGTAAAGGTCACATCCTCATTTTTACCACTTCAGCAGCTGGAAATTGCAGAAGCCACGTAAAATTCTTGGGTGGTCCACTGCCCACAGGGGCCATCCTTTTCCTTCTTTCATTGCCATGATTTGCCCATGATGCCTCTCTATTTGTTGGGGACCCCAGAGATGCCATAATCCGAATGGTAAAATGTCAGTGAAATTTTAAAATCGAAGAAAGCAGGCAATGTGTAATGCAGGTTGGTATAGTTGTTCAGTGCCAACATCTTATCCACTATAGTTGCACTGTAGGTTTGGTTTAAACCTCTAGATTTATTCTTTTATGTTATTATTTGTTTTATAACTGTTTTATATACATCACAGTTCTTGTCAGATAACTTCTAGCACAAAGAAATGTTCATGTATTCAGGGTAATGCACTGTGTTATTTCATCTAAATACTTTCTGTTTAGTACAAAACAATATATTCTTTTCACATCAGATGAAATTTCAGATTAATATTTATAATTCGCTCTATATCATCGGCACATGGAATGTGTAATTCTTCTTTTTATACATTCAGTATCCCTTCTGCAACAATCTAAATGTGTTTCACTACATGATTAACAATGGTCTTGATCCATAAAAGAGATCATTTTTAGAGATGAGCGAATCGATTCTGACAAACCCGAATTCATTACGAATTTCAGGAAAAATTTGATTCGTTCCAAATATCGCTGCGATTCGATCGCTCAAATTGCTTCCTTAAAACTCCATTTACTACTATCCAGCCCATCTGAAATGGTGGATCCACATGTAAGGACATGTCCCATGGGGCAAGGAATCCTGTGTAGGCGTCACATGCTACCTATCAGCAGACAGGCTTACCGATGATGTCACAGGGAGAGAGCGAGGGATAGATAGATAGATAGATAGATAGATAGATACAGCTAGGGAGAGATAAATAGATAGAACAAAGAACAGAAGAAGCGAGGGACAGATAGAGAAGGAGAGAGGCTGTGACAGAGAAATACAGGGAAAGTTTAAAGTGTTTGCATTAGCTTTCAAGCCTATTTAGTGTTAATAACACACCTGCCTATTTAGCTTTTCCTTTTCCTGGTGTCATTCTTTAAGCGTGCTAGCATTAATATTTCAAGAGTACCTGTCTGCTAACTGGTTGCATTTTGTAATGAAAGTCACTTTTTAACCCTTTCAGTGCCAAGCCCGTAACACCTACGTGCTGGCTTGGCTGGGCGTTAAGTGCCAAGCACGTAGGTGTTACGGGCTTGACATTCACTCACCTCCTGTCAATGAGCGGCCGCATGCAGCAGGGATTCCGGCTCCGCGTTCGAGAAGGGTCCTCGGGGGGTCATCTGGAGGTGACTCTGGCCTCACCCCTGTCACCTGATCACCCCTGGACCAATCGGAAGTGTGGCGCACGGCTGCTGTCATTAGCCGGCGCCTCCACTATAAAAGCAGCCAGCGATCTCCAGCTCCTCCTCTTGATCGTCGGTTCTAAGGTGCGTGGGGGTTGCTGGGGGTGTATGGGATGACATTTGTTGAGTGCCCGGGTGGGAGGCCGTAGGATTGCTGATTGCTGAGATCATTAGTGCACCAGGTGCACTGCCGCTGCTGCCGCCATTGGGGTGCCAGGGGGGTTCACTTGTGTGGGGGATTGACTTTGCCTGGGTGGGTGGCCGTAGGCATGCTGGGACATGTAGTTCCCTTGCCCAAAACATAGTGCCAGCAGTAACTTTTTTTTTTTTTTTTTTGTGCTGATCCTTATTTTGTTTTCTGATATGAGGTGTGTGGGGGTTGCTGGGGGTGTGTGGGGATGATTTCTGATGTGTGGGTGGGTGAGTGCCCGGGTGGGTGGCCGTAGGATCGCTGGGATCATTAGTGCACCAGGTGCCGCCGCCGCCACCATTGTAACCCTTTTCTAGGTTTTTTTTATTGTGATCAGCTGAAGGTTGGGGTGCCAGGGGGGTTCACACTTGTGTGGGGGAGTGACTTTGCCTGGGTGGGTGGCCGTAGGCATGCTGGGACATGTAGTTCCCTTGCCAAAAACATAGCAATTTTTTTTTTTTTTTGTGCTGATCCTTATTTTCTTTCACTTTTTTTTTTGCTGATCAAAGGTGTGTGGGGTGCTGGGTGTCATCACTGTGCGGGTCGGGTCTTTTTTTGGCTGGGTGGGTGGCCATAGGCATGCTGGGACCTATAGTTCACTTGGTGGCCGCTGCCACCAAGGATCAGCACAAAAAAATTTCCCTGAAATAAAAAAAAAAAAAAATGCCGACATAGTGGGAGCGGGGGGAGGCCGGCTGCACTGTCAGCTGTGCAAGCTGGCTTCCGCCGCCCGCTAACAGCGCAGCCGGCCTCCCCCCGCTCCCACCATGCCGCCATGTAGCACACACTTACCTACATGCCGGCATAGTGGGAGCGGGGGAGGCCGGCTGAGCAGGTGGCATGGCTCACTCACCCGGTCCTCGCGGTGCTGCTGTCCTCCCTTCTTCTGCCTTCATGTGTCACGGCGCCGGGAGCTGGAGGAGACATGGCAGGAGAAGGGAGGACAGCAACACCGCGAGGACTGGGTGAGTGAGCCATGCCACCTGCTCAGCCGGCCTCCCTCGCTCCCACCATGCCGGCATGTAGCAAACACTTACCTACATGCCGGCAGAGATGAGAGATTTTTAAAAGTTCGATTCGGACGAAACCGAATTTTTGGGAGAAATTCGGCAAATCACCCGAATCAAATTTTTAAGAAGTTCGCTCATCTCCAGGGTAGTCACTAGTAGAGTGAATCCCCTCAATTGCCAGTAAAACTTACCTTTCCACCGCTCTAGGTATAGCATAGTGCGGCTGTTGCCCATGCATGTGTCGTTTGGGGGATCAGGTAGTTATTATCAGGCATTCGGGGGGGGGGGGGGTTCACCCACACTTCCTAATCTTAACTTTTTCCCTAAGGTGGTTTGCTGAGATTTGGTTTTTCCCGAAGATCGCTACTGCCTTTGTTTGGACCTTTCACTTGCTCTTTTGGGACCCTAGCCTCTTCCTCCTTTTGGGACCCTAGCCTCTTCCTCTTTTTGGGACCCTAGCCTCTTTCTCCTTTTGGGACCCTAGCCTCCCCCTCCTTTTGGGACCCTAGCCTTTCCCTCCTTTTGGGACCCTAGCCTCCCCCTCCGTTTGGGACCCTAGCTTCCCTCTACTTTTGGGACCCTAGCCTCCCCCTCCTTTTGGGACCCTAGCCTCCCATTCCGTTTGGGACCCTAGCCTCCCCCTCCTTTTGGGACCCTAGTCTCCCCCTCTTTTTGGGACCCTAGCCTCCCCCTCCTTTTGGGACCCTAGCCTCCCCCTCCTTTTGGGACTCTAGCCTCCCCTACTCTTTTAGGACCACCCCCCCTAGCTTTTAGGACCCTATTTCTGCTGCCCCAGGAAGACCTTCTTCATCTGCCGGATCTGCTGCTCCAGGGATGGTCTAAGTGCGCTGGGATCCCGTGACCTGCTGCTCCTGACTCCACCACCTCTCATCGGGTTGTAGCTATACACTTTTATTTTTATTTTTGACTGTTTATTTGCTTTGTTTTATTGTTTACTGTGAAATTGTATTTTTTTGTAATTTGCCTTTAGTTTTAACCTTTAGTTTTAGCCTTTAGTTCGGGAAGACCCTTTAGTTTAATATTTTTAGTTTTGATTTTTTTTTTTTTTTTAGATTTTTTTTCACATTTGGGTATGGCTGGTAGGCGGTACTTTGCACAGGAAGCTGCGGCTTACCTGATGGCATCTGGCTCGGAAGATTTAAGTGAGTCAGGGTCTGAGTACTTCCCATCAGACAGCGAGTCAGACAGTGTATCCTTTACTGAGGAAACACAGCCGCGCAGTGCTACCAGTAGAAGTAGCCACAGTAGAAGGGATAGTGCCGCACAAAGTGAGGCCATGCTACAGGCGAGTGTAGTGCAGGATGAGGCACCGAGTGCTGCAGCTGGTGAAGGAGCGTCTGCGTGGAGGCCTCCTAATAATATTTCTCCCGAAATTCCCCCTTTTGATTCGGTCCCCGGGGTCAATGTAGACACCACAAATTTTGGTGTCATTGACTTTTTCTAATTGTTTCTCACAGAAGCCATCCTACTGGATATGGTCTTCTTTACCAATCTCTATGCCGAGCAGGTCCCACAAATTTGGGTGAGATAAAGAAATTTTGGGGGCTCACTCTAGCAATGGATATCCTAAAAACATTTAGTATTTCCTCCTACTGGGATACCCAATCCATATTGGCAACTCCATTATTTCCTGCCATAATGTCCAGAAACCGCTACCAAATTTTACTGCGGTTTCTGCATTTTAAAGACAATTCCACTTCTATTCCTCGTGGTGAGCCGGTCATGACAGGCTGCATAAATTACGGCCCCTGCTCAACGGCCTGTCAGATCGCTTCGCCGTAGTGTACACCCCCGGCCAAAAATTATGTATTGACGAGTCACTACTGCTTTTCAAAGGGCGCATTGTTTTTCGGCAATATATCCCTAGCAAGCGTGCCCGCTATGGGATAAAATTTTACCAATTATGCGATAGTGTGACCGGGTACATCAAATATTTTCGAATCTATGAAGGAAGGGACACACATCTGGACCCCCCTGGTTGTCCCCTTAATTTGTCAATAAGTGGAAAGATCGTTTGGGAACTCATGACTCCACTGTTGGGTAGAGGTTACCACTTATATGTGGACAACTTCTATACGAGCATCCCCTTATTTCGCGCCCTTTATTCGTTGGATACCCCGGCCTGGGTCACCATCAACCCTAATCGAAAAGGATTGCCCAGGTCATTACTTGAAAAAAAACTAAAAAGTGGGCAGTCTTACGCTCTAAGAAGCGATGAGGTCCTGGCCATGAAATACATGGGCAAAAAAAATGTATTTCTACTGACAACACTTCACGATGAGTCAGTTGTGAATGTGCGGCAACGTGGTCCCCGAGCCCTTTCCCAAAAGCCACATTGCATAAAAGATTATAATCTAAACTAGAGCCTGGTACACTAAAGTTGCTATCCATTTGGTCCAAATGGCAACTTATAACAGCTTTGTTGCCTTCAAGGCAGCAGTGCCTCGCTCCAATTTATCTTACATTAAATACCAGCAGCAGTTACTCCCTGCTTGTTGTTTGGGGATACTGAGGAGGAACCAAGTATGGCTACTAACGATAATTAGGTCAGGTTGATTGGGAAGCACTTTATAAAGTTGCTTCCCGATAGTTAGGGATGAGCGAATCGATCCGGACGAACCCGGATTCGATCCGAATTTCAGGAAAAATTCGATTCGGATCGAATCCGAATTTCCCCGCGATTCGATCACTCGAAGTTTTCCTTTAACATCCATTCATTTACATTACAGGCATTCTAAGATGGCGGGCGGGACATGTCTGGACATGTATCCCGCGCCAGTGCAAGCTGGGGCAGTCACATGCAGCCTATCAGCAGCCAGCAAGCCCGGTGACGTCACACAGCGGTATTTAACGGCGGCCATCTTGCTTTTCCTCATTTCTCTATTGCATTCGTGACAGACAGACAGAACGCTGTGTAGCTGAGGCAGTTAGACAGGCTGGAGACAGGCTGGAGACAGGGACAGACAGGGACAGGCTGGAGACAGGCAGGAGACAGGCAGGAGACAGACAGGAGACAGACAGAAAGCCAGGGAAAGGTAGGAAAAACGGAGCTGGCTGACAGGGAGAATTTTTTTTTTTCATCCAGCCTTTGTTAGCGTTTTCAGGCTGCTTATAGTAACTAACTGTGCATATATACTGAACTGATCTTAAGTCTGCTGTGAGGCATCCCATTCTGTGACTAAAGCAGCCTCTATTTAATAGCATAATAAACATTTGCACTTATTCTCATAGAAATCAGGCCTGATAAAGACACTTTTGCTGTGCATGCTCTCTGGTTTTTGTGGCACTGGCATCCCATTCTGTGACTAAAGCAGCCTCTATTTAATAGCATAATAAACATTTGCACTTATTCTCATAGAAATCAGGCCTGATAAAGACACTTTTGCTGTGCATGCTCTCTGGTTTTTGTGGCACTGGCATCCCATTCTGTGACTAAAGCAGCCTCTATTTAATAGCATAATAAACATTTGCACTTATTCTCATAGAAATCAGGCCTGATAAAGACACTTTTGCTGTGCATGCTCTCTGGTTTTTGTGGCACTGGCATCCCATTCTGTGACTAAAGCAGCCTCTATTTAATAGCATAATAAACATTTGCACTTATTCTCATAGAAATCAGGCCTGATAAAGACACTTTTGCTGTGCATGCTCTCTGGTTTTTGTGGCACTGGCATCCCATTCTGTGACTAAAGCAGCCTCTATTTAATAGCATAATAAACATTTGCACTTATTCTCATAGAAATCAGGCCTGATAAAGACACTTTTGCTGTGCATGCTCTCTGGTTTTTGTGGCACTGGCATCCCATTCTGTGACTAAAGCAGCCTCTATTTAATAGCATAATAAACATTTGCACTTATTCTCATAGAAATCAGGCCTGATAAAGACACTTTTGCTGTGCATGCTCTCTGGTTTTTGTGGCACTGGCATCCCATTCTGTGACTAAAGCAGCCTCTATTTAATAGCATAATAAACATTTGCACTTATTCTCATAGAAATCAGGCCTGATAAAGACACTTTTGCTGTGCATGCTCTCTGGTTTTTGTGGCACTGGCATCCCATTCTGTGACTAAAGCAGCCTCTATTTAATAGCATAATAAACATTTGCACTTATTCTCATAGAAATCAGGCCTGATAAAGACACTTTTGCTGTGCATGCTCTCTGGTTTTTGTGGCACTGGCATCCCATTCTGTGACTAAAGCAGCCTCTATTTAATAGCATAATAAACATTTGCACTTATTCTCATAGAAATCAGGCCTGATAAAGACACTTTTGCTGTGCATGCTCTCTGGTTTTTGTGGCACTGGCATCCCATTCTGTGACTAAAGCAGCCTCTATTTAATAGCATAATAAACATTTGCACTTATTCTCATAGAAATCAGGCCTGATAAAGACACTTTTGCTGTGCATGCTCTCTGGTTTTTGTGGCACTGGCATCCCATTCTGTGACTAAAGCAGCCTCTATTTAATAGCATAATAAACATTTGCACTTATTCTCATAGAAATCAGGCCTGATAAAGACACTTTTGCTGTGCATGCTCTCTGGTTTTTGTGGCACTGGCATCCCATTCTGTGACTAAAGCAGCCTCTATTTAATAGCATAATAAACATTTGCACTTATTCTCATAGAAATCAGGCCTGATAAAGACACTTTTGCTGTGCATGCTCTCTGGTTTTTGTGGCACTGGCATCCCATTCTGTGACTAAAGCAGCCTCTATTTAATAGCATAATAAACATTTGCACTTATTCTCATAGAAATCAGGCCTGATAAAGACACTTTTGCTGTGCATGCTCTCTGGTTTTTGTGGCACTGGCATCCCATTCTGTGACTAAAGCAGCCTCTATTTAATAGCATAATAAACATTTGCACTTATTCTCATAGAAATCAGGCCTGATAAAGACACTTTTGCTGTGCATGCTCTCTGGTTTTTGTGGCACTGGCATCCCATTCTGTGACTAAAGCAGCCTCTATTTAATAGCATAATAAACATTTGCACTTATTCTCATAGAAATCAGGCCTGATAAAGACACTTTTGCTGTGCATGCTCTCTGGTTTTTGTGGCACTGGCATCCCATTCTGTGACTAAAGCAGCCTCTATTTAATAGCATAATAAACATTTGCACTTATTCTCATAGAAATCAGGCCTGATAAAGACACTTTTGCTGTGCATGCTCTCTGGTTTTTGTGGCACTGGCATCCCATTCTGTGACTAAAGCAGCCTCTATTTAATAGCATAATAAACATTTGCACTTATTCTCATAGAAATCAGGCCTGATAAAGACACTTTTGCTGTGCATGCTCTCTGGTTTTTGTGGCACTGGCATCCCATTCTGTGACTAAAGCAGCCTCTATTTAATAGCATAATAAACATTTGCACTTATTCTCATAGAAATCAGGCCTGATAAAGACACTTTTGCTGTGCATGCTCTCTGGTTTTTGTGGCACTGGCATCCCATTCTGTGACTAAAGCAGCCTCTATTTAATAGCATAATAAACATTTGCACTTATTCTCATAGAAATCAGGCCTGATAAAGACACTTTTGCTGTGCATGCTCTCTGGTTTTTGTGGCACTGGCATCCCATTCTGTGACTAAAGCAGCCTCTATTTAATAGCATAATAAACATTTGCACTTATTCTCATAGAAATCAGGCCTGATAAAGACACTTTTGCTGTGCATGCTCTCTGGTTTTTGTGGCACTGGCATCCCATTCTGTGACTAAAGCAGCCTCTATTTAATAGCATAATAAACATTTGCACTTATTCTCATAGAAATCAGGCCTGATAAAGACACTTTTGCTGTGCATGCTCTCTGGTTTTTGTGGCACTGGCATCCCATTCTGTGACTAAAGCAGCCTCTATTTAATAGCATAATAAACATTTGCACTTATTCTCATAGAAATCAGGCCTGATAAAGACACTTTTGCTGGCCAAAGGCCTACTGGACCCTGCCAGCTCGATTCCTGCCCGGGGCATCCCATTCTGTGACTAAAGCAGCCTCTGTTTAAGACCATATAAGCATTTGTTCTTATCATATTTGAAATTAGGCCTGATAAAGACACTTTTGCTGGGCATAGCACTACTGGACCCTGCCAGGTGCACTCCTATTTGGGGCATCCCATTCTGTGACTACAGCAGCCTCTGTTTAAGACCATATAAGCATTTGCTCTTATCATATTTGAAATTAGGCCTGATAAAGACACTTTTGCTGGCCAAAGCACTCCTGTACCCTGCCAGCTCGATTCCTGCCCGGGGCATCCCATTCTGTGACTAAAGCAGCCTCTGTTTAAGACCATATAAGCATTTGCTCTTATCATATTTGAAATTAGGCCTGATAAAGACACTTTTGCTGGCCAAAGCACTCCTGTACCCTGCCAGCTCGATTCCTGCCCGGGGCATCCCATTCTGTGACTAAAGCAGCCTCTGTTTAAGACCATATAAGCATTTGCTCTTATCATATTTGAAATTAGGCCTGATAAAGACACTTTTGCTGGCCAAAGCACTCCTGTACCCTGCCAGCTCGATTCCTGCCCGGGGCATCCCATTCTGTGACTAAAGCAGCCTCTGTTTAAGACCATATAAGCATTTGCTCTTATCATATTTGAAATTAGGCCTGATAAAGACACTTTTGCTGGCCAAAGCACTACTGTACCCTGCCAGCTCGATTCCTGCCCGGGGCATCCCATTCTGTGACTACAGCAGCCTCTGTTTAAGACCATATAAGCATTTGCTCTTATCATATTTGAAATTAGGCCTGATAAAGACACTTTTGCTGGCCAAAGCACTACTGTACCCTGCCAGCTCGATTCCTGCCCGGGGCATCCCATTCTGTGACTAAAGCAGCCTCTGTTTAAGACCATATAAGCATTTGCTCTTATCATATTTGAAATTAGGCCTGATAAAGACACTTTTGCTGGGCATAGCACAACTTGTCCCTGCCAGGTGTACTTACTGCTGGTTTTTAGGGCATCCCATTCTGTGACTACACCAGCCTCTATTTAAGAACCTAACCATTTGCACCTATTCTAATTGAAATTAGGCATGATAAAGACACTTTTGCTGTGCATAGTCTTACTGCTGCCTGCCAGGTGCTCTCTGGTTTTTGGGACATCCCATTCTGTAACATACCATTAGCCTCTGCATTAACTGTAAGCTGCACAGTTATTTAAAGAAATTTGGCCTGTATGAGCCTGCTAACACACTGCTGCTGTGTGCATATATACTGATCTCAAGTCTGCTTTGGGGCATCCCATTCTGTAACATACCATTAGCCTCTGCATTAACTGTAAGCTGCACATTTATTTAAAGAAATTTGGCCTGTATGAGCCTGCTAACACACTGCTGCTGTGTGCATATATACTGATCTCAAGTCTGCTTTGGGGCATCCCATTCTGTAACATACCATTAGCCTCTGCATTAACTGTAAGCTGCACAGTTATTTAAAGAAATTTGGCCTGTATGAGCCTGCTAACACACTGCTGCTGTGTGCATATATACTGATCTCAAGTCAGCTTGGGGCATCCCATTCTGTAACATACCATTAGCCTCTGCATTAACTGTAAGCTGCACAGTTATTTAAAGAAATTTGGCCTGTATGAGCCTGCTAACACACTGCTGCTGTGTGCATATATACTGATCTCAAGTCTGCTTTGGGGCATCCCATTCTGTAACATACCATTAGCCTCTGCATTAACTGTAAGCTGCACAGTTATTTAAAGAAATTTGGCCTGTATGAGCCTGCTAACACACTGCTGCTGTGTGCATATATACTGATCTCAAGTCTGCTTGGGGCATCCCATTCTGTAACATACCATTAGCCTCTGCATTAACTGTAAGCTGCACAGTTATTTAAAGAAATTTGGCCTGTATGAGCCTGCTAACACACTGCTGCTGTGTGCATATATACTGATCTCAAGTCTGCTTTGGGGCATCCCATTCTGTAACATACCATTAGCCTCTGCATTAACTGTAAGCTGCACAGTTATTTAAAGAAATTTGGCCTGTATGAGCCTGCTAACACACTGCTGCTGTGTGCATATATACTGATCTCAAGTCTGCTTGGGGCATCCCATTCTGTAACATACCATTAGCCTCTGCATTAACTGTAAGCTGCACAGTTATTTAAAGAAATTTGGCCTGTATGAGCCTGCTAACACACTGCTGCTGTGTGCATATATACTGATCTCAAGTCTGCTTTGGGGCATCCCATTCTGTAACATACCATTAGCCTCTGCATTTACTGTAAGCTGCACATTTATTTAAAGAAATTTGGCCTGTATGAGCCTGCTAACACACTGCTGCTGTGTGCATATATACTGATCTCAAGTCTGCTTTGGGGCATCCCATTCTGTAACATACCATTAGCCTCTGCATTTACTGTAAGCTGCACATTTATTTAAAGAAATTTGGCCTGTATGAGCCTGCTAACACACTGCTGCTGTGTGCATATATACTGATCTCAAGTCTGCTTTGGGGCATCCCATTCTGTAACATACCATTAGCCTCTGCATTTACTGTAAGCTGCACATTTATTTAAAGAAATTTGGCCTGTATGAGCCTGCTAACACACTGCTGCTGTGTGCATATATACTGATCTCAAGTCAGCTTGGGGCATCCCATTCTGTAACATACCATTAGCCTCTGCATTAACTGTAAGCTGCACAGTTATTTAAAGAAATTTGGCCTGTATGAGCCTGCTAACACACTGCTGCTGTGTGCATATATACTGATCTCAAGTCTGCTTGGGGCATCCCATTCTGTAACATAACATAACCTACCTACCATACTAAGCAGCTCTCTTATTTAAACTAAGCAGGCCTCTTGGAGGCTGAGTGTCCACTTTTGGGTGTGCATTTATATTCGGTTTCATATACAGTGGGGTATCCCAATTTGTAAGATAACCTACCCCAACCATGTAAACTAAATAGGCCTGTTGCAGCCTGAGTTTCTCTGCTTGCGTATGGCCTGCATTACAATCTGTCTCTTTCAATGACACTGCTGCCTGTGGTATCCCAATTTGTAAGATAACCTACCCCAACCATGTAAACTAAAGGTTACGTCCTTCCAGAAGGAAAACTTATGCCGAACACTATTTTTGTTAGGGGCATTGACCTTTGGATTGATCGGCATGAAATTAATTTTTTTTTTTCAAAGTATGGCGCTGTGAAGAAGGTCAAAATGATGTCTCATACTTGGATTATTGTTACTTTTTGTTCAGCTTGAAATATAACAGGCCACACGGGCATCCCAAGGCACATGCTATTTTAAACCTATCTGTTATACAACATAAGCGTTGATCAGGCTACTTCAGTTTGCACTTGTTTTTGACTGATTTTAATAAACCAGGCCGCAGGGCACCCCAAAGCTGCACCTTGCACCCTATCTGGTATACAACATAAGCGTTGATCAGCATCAGCTTCATTAAGCTACTTCAGTTTGCACTTCCTTTTTGACTGCTTTCATTTAACCAGGCCGCAGGGCACCCCAAAGCTGCACCTTGCACCCTACCTGTTTATACTAAATAAGCATCTACAGCCTCAGCTTTATTAAGTTATTGCATTTTGAATTGGTTTTGGTCTGCTTTAAATACACCAGGCCGCAGGGCATCCCAAACCTGCATGTTGCACCCCATCTGTTATACTAAATAAGCGTTGATCAGCATCAGCTTTATTAAGCTATTGCATTTTGCATTGGTTTTTGTACTGCTGCCAAAACACTAGCCCATATGGGCATCCCAAACCAGCACATGTCACCCTATCTGTTATACTAAATAAGCTTCTACAGGCCCTTTTTTTATTTATTTATTTTTATTTATATAGAGCTGCAATAGCTTATATTGTGAGGTTAATTTGCCATTTTGCAGCATAATATAGAGCAGCCCCTGTGTAAATCTGAGGGGCAATAGCTTATATAGTGAGGTAAATTTGCCATTTTGCTTCGTTATATAGAGCAGCCCAGTTGCCATCTAAATCAACTACTGTCCGGCCAGTACAGCTTTTCCAGGGCAAACTCTGCTAGTTGCGGGCACAAGTCAAGTTTGGCTTCCCAGCAAATCCAGTGGATCTTGAAGGTGTGTTGGCATGGTCATGTCAAGGTATGACATGACCTGCTGTTTGAGGTCCAGCTCCAGGTCTTCCTGCTGCTCATGAGTAGACTCACTATGCGGGTGTAGAAAGCTACTCACTAGCGACTGAAGACTGAGGCTGCTGCTGATGGAGCTGCTGCTGCTGCTCCTTCCACCCCCCCAGCAGCCATGGCAGTGGAAGGTGATCGCAGAGGTCCCCCCGAGTCAGACCTGCGGGAGTATGGGCCATGGCGCAGATAGACATCGCCCAACTGACTACGTGGGATGTCTCTGTAGTAGGTCAGTTTGTCCTCCCTCTCAGTGGGCGTAAAAAATGCCCCCATTTTGTGCCGGAAGCGAGGGTCCAATAAGTTGGAGAGCCAGAAGTCTTCCCGCTGACAAATGGAGACAATTCTGCGCTCACTAGTACGCAAGCATGTGAGCATGCATCGTGCCATTTGTGCAAATGACTCGGAGGGACTACCTGTCTCCATCTCCACTGTAAACTGCCACGGTGTGTCTGGGTCCTCTGTCTCACCTTACTCACAACCCTCTAGCTCCTGTGGCTGCTCCTGCTCCTCCTCTTCTGTCAGATGACTAGATAAAATGGTCATTTTGTGAAACCTAAACTGTGGTTTGCTTTGCCCCACCCCCTCCTCCTCCTCCACTTCAGCCCCCACAGGCTTCATGTGGCTGTGAAATGTATGTGCCATGTCTCCAGTGCCCTGACCAGCCATGGTTTCCAACATGTGTTGTAGTACATGAAGCAGTGGAATCTCATCGTTCATCTCATAGTCCTGGCAACTGACTAATAACGTAGCTTCCTCAAAGGGCCTGAGCAAACGGTCGGTGTCACGTATGAGCTGCCAATGGTTTACATTGAATTTACACAGGTGTCCCCCTATCCGTTTGGATCATCCAGAAATCCGTGATGGCTTTTCTCTGTTCCTATAGTGCAGTGGTCCTCAACCCTGTCCTCAAGGCCCACCAACAAGTCATGTTTTTTGGATCTCCAAATAGCCAGCTCTATTGCTCTGCAGCTGCACTAATTACTCCACCTGTGCATCTTTGTGGAGATCTGCAAAACCTGGCCTGTTGGTGGGCCTTGAGGACAGGGTTGGGGACCACTGCTATAGTGGATCCTGCATATGGAGGGTGGAATTCCAACGGGTGGAAACATCGCAAATCAGACTATGGTGGGGTACACCGTTGTGACGCTGAGGCTCAATAGGGTTGTGCTTCGTGGTGTAGGAGTGCCAGAAGTGCATGCTAACTTTCTTTCCTGTTGTTCTTTCAGATGGGGGCAAGACTTAAAAACTAGACTGAACACGTGTGCCATGTGAGGACGCATGACTTTGGCTTCCTTGTCGCAGCGCAAACAAGATGTTCTTCCAAGTGTAATGCAGCAGGCTGGACTTATGGTGACGCTGTCTGAGAGGAGAAATCCCTCAGACATCAAGATTAAAAATTCCAAGAATTTTTGAGGGCTAATTATTCAGAGGCAAATGATAGCTAGTTGTTTCTGATTTAATTACAAAGTGGAAACACACCCTCAAACAAAACTTCACTTTGGCAATACTATTGCATTTGTCTATTCATAATTTTATGTATATACACTAACTAACCTACTTTTTCTCCCCAGGATGCTGCATGAAACACTGCCACATCGCTGAGTAGCTGATTTTTCCGAACAACAGTCCGCAATAATCTGCTGCTGCTGCCGCCGCCACCGCCGCAGACTCCAGGGACCCTCTTCCACTACCTCGGCTTGCAACACCTCCTCCCACGACACTCTCCTCATCACTAATTGCCGGCTACTGGAAGAAGAGGCGAGTGTCTCCTCCACTTCTTGGCTGGGCAGTAGCTGCTGAATTTTATGATTATCAGATCTTCATCAATGGATAGTGGAGCTGAACCCAAAGCATAACAGACAGACAGTTGACTGGGGGTGTCAGATGCCACTTGTGATGCAGTGGACTGCTTTTGCAGCACTTCGAGACAAAGTTGCTTCATTGGCTGACACAATGACTGGTAAATCTGTGGAACATATGGTTTACAAGCAAGAATAACCATTTGTTTTTATATGAAAAAGACCCTGGTTTATACAGACTTTTTTTTTCCAGAGACTGCCCTGCGTGGAAATGAATGGCGCTTGGATCATCCAAGCTTTCCTCCCAACAATGCCTGATGTATTCCAGTAGATTGATGACGGGGCCAGACCTACACTAAAGAAAGATGGATCGTGCAAAACAGATTTAAGGCGCTGCTCTCCAGTTACAGACATTCCTCCGCATCGGACCACAAGTAAGTATTGATAAAAAATCCTTTCCGTTACTCTTACTTTTTATTAATATTCTTCGGATAAGACGGATCAGACATGATTCCAGATTAAAAATTCCAAGAATTTTTGAGGGCTAATTAGTCAGAGGCAATGATACCTTCTTGTTTCTGATTTAATTAAAAGGTGGAAACACACCCTCAAACAAAACTTCACTTTGGCAATACTTTTGCATTTGTTTATTCATAATTTTATGTAGATATTACTAACTAAGCTACTTTTTCTCCACATGACTCTCCACAGGGTGTGATTCATCCAATTTTTGGGCTCCTGAAGCCAACCCCAGTGTCTCTTTAAAGTAATATTTGGGCTCCTGCTGCTGCCAACTCCAGGGTGTGATTCATCAAATTTTTGGGCTCCTGAAGCCAACCCCAGTGTCTCTTTATAGTAATATTTGGGCTCCTGCTGCTGCTGCTGCCAACTCCAGGGTGTGATTCATCCAATTTTTGGGCTCCTGAAGCCAACCCCAGTGTATATTTGGGCTCCTGCTGCTGCTGCTGCCAACTCCAGGGTGTGAATCATCCAATTTTTGGGCTCCTGAAGCCAACTCCAGGGTCTCTTTAAAGTAATGTTTGGGCTCCTGCTGCTGCTGCCAACTTCTGCCAACTCCAGGGTGTGATTCATCCAATTTTTGGGCTCCTGAAGCCAACTCCAGTGTATATTTGGGCTCCTGCTGCTGCTGCTGCCAACTCCAGGGTGTGATTCATCCAATTTTTGGGCTCCTGAAGCCAACTCCAGTGTATATTTGGGCTCCTGCTGCTGCTGCTGCCAACTTCTGCCAACTCCAGGGTGTGATTCATCCAATTTTTGGGCTCCTGAAGCCAACTCCAGTGTATATTTGGGCTCCTGCTGCTGCTGCTGTCAACTCCTGCCAACTCCAGGGTGTGATTCATCCAATTTTTGGGCTCCTGAAGCCAACTCCAGTGTATATTTGGGCTCCTGCTGCTGCTACTGTCAACTCCTGCCAACTCCAGGGTGTGATTCATCCAATTTTTGGGCTCCTGAAGCCAACTCCAGTGTATATTTGGGCTCCTGCTGCTGCTACTGTCAACTCCTGCCAACTCCAGGGTGTGATTCATCCAATTTTTGGGCTCCTGAAGCCAACTCCAGTGTATATTTGGGCTCCTGCTGCTGCTACTGTCAACTCCTGCCAACTCCAGGGTGTGATTCATCCAATTTTTGGGCTCCTGAAGCCAACTCCAGTGTATATTTGGGCTCCTGCTGCTGCTGCTGCCAACTCCAGGGTGTGAATCATCCAATTTTTGGGCTCCTGAAGCCAACTCCAGGGTCTCTTTAAAGTAATGTTTGGGCTCCTGCTGCTGCTGCCAACTTCTGCCAACTCCAGGGTGTGATTCATCCAATTTTTGGGCTCCTGAAGCCAACTCCAGTGTATATTTGGGCTCCTGCTGCTGCCAACTCCAGGGTGTGATTCATCCAATTTTTGGGCTCCTGAAGCCAACTCCAGTGTATATTTGGGCTCCTGCTGCTGCTGCTGCTGTCAACTCCTGCCAACTCCAGGGTGTGATTCATCCAATTTTTGGGCTCCTGAAGCCAACTCCAGTGTATATTTGGGCTCCTGCTGCTGCTGCTGTCAACTCCTGCCAACTCCAGGGTGTGATTCATCCAATTTTTGGGCTCCTGAAGCCAACTCCAGTGTATATTTGGGCTCCTGCTGCTACTACTGTCAACTCCTGCCAACTCCAGGGTGTGATTCATCCAATTTTTGGGCTCCTGAAGCCAACTCCAGTGTATATTTGGGCTCCTGCTGCTGCTGCTGCCAACTTCTGCCAACTCCAGGGTGTGATTCATCCAATTTTTGGGCTCCTGAGGCCAACTCCAGTGTATATTTGGGCTCCTGCTGCTGCTGCTGCCAACTTCTGCCAACTCCAGGGTGTGATTCATCCAATTTTTGGGCTCCTGAGGCCAACTCCAGTGTATATTTGGGCTCCTGCTGCTACTACTGTCAACTCCTGCCAACTCCAGGGTGTGATTCATCCAATTTTTGGGCTCCTGAGGCCAACTCCAGTGTATATTTGGGCTCCTGCTGCTGCTGCCAACTTCTGCCAACTCCAGGGTGTGATTCATCCAATTTTTGGGCTCCTGAGGCCAACTCCAGTGTATATTTGGGCTCCTGCTCCTGCTGCTGCCAACTTCTGCCAACTCCAGGGTGTGATTCATCCAATTTTTGGGCTCCTGAAGCCAACTCCAGTGTATATTTGGGCTCCTGCTGCTGCTGCCAACTTCTGCCAACTCCAGGGTGTGATTCATCCAATTTTTGGGCTCCTGAGGCCAACTCCAGTGTATATTTGGGCTCCTTCTGCCCCTCATAGTGATGCCACTTCAACTCTCTGCAATTGTGCCGCTCTGCGATTCTATTAGCGATGCCTCTGATCTGCATGTGATATTTCTTCAAAGTATTATTTAACAAACCCAGCACGCATCCTGTGCGTGTTACAGCAAGGCTGAATGGTTTACAACCCTATTGAGGCTGTAGGAGGCTCAGAAATAGCCGTTTTTAATAGCGATTCGTCGCGAATTTATTCGGGTCGAAACGATTTTTGTCGGAAAATTCGGCGAATCAGTCGAATCGAATTTTTCAAAAGTTCGCTCATCTCTACCGATAGTGGCAGAAAGCGGTATCCCCAGAAAGCTTGTAGGGTTTGCAGGAAGCGTGGCATTAGAAGGGATGTGCGGTACTATTGCCCGACCTGTCCCAGCAAACCCGGTTTATGCCTACAAGATTGTTTTGAGGTATATCATACTCAATTAGATTATTGAGCAATGCATTTTTTTCTTCTGCATTTTTTGTTTTTGTCTGTAGGTGGGCCCCTTTTAGTTAAATTATGTTTCCTGTGTGCTGGCACAGGTATTTTGTGTTGTCATTATATTTTATTTTCCTTTAGTTTCTTTGGAGCTGTTGCTAATACGATGGGAAGTGCTGAAGCAGGAGCAGCTGGATACTTGTGGCAAGTGATGATTTAAAAATGGGCCCCTTTTCAGGTTCTTGATTCCTGATATTGGTCATTGAACACTGATCTTATAATCTGATGCCACAGCTACAGTATCCTAATTGCACCTCACCATTCTAACCCTAATTGCACCTCTTAGTGCAGGTAAGAAATGTAAAGGGTTGTTTTGTTATTTTTCCAAAGCGCATGTGTTAGTTTTGGGTGATTGGTAACCGTACCCTTGCAGGTAGCTATGCATATTGGATATTGATCTGTTCGGGGGACATTGTTGTTTTCAATTTGGTGTGTATTTTTATGATTGGCCTATCTTTTTTAAGAAAATGTGGGTTTGATTCAGTATTTTAACAATTTTTTTAGCAAAATCCAGTGCAACCAGATAATTCCTTGAAGCTTTGCGCCCCGAAAGCTGCACCCACGGCAACAAGCTGGTACGCCTAGAATGCCTAAGGGGTGTACTTTCAGAGAATATATGGTTTGTGGGGGGTATTTGAATTGAAAAGTGTTGTTTTGGTTGAAAAAGCGTAGGGTGTGCATGTTGTCTGCAGAGTAGGAGTTTTCAAGTGAAATGCCCTTCATGCATATGCTTATGAATTTTTCTTGGTGACATATTTAAATGGTACTTTGAATATAGGTAAGTGTTGGAGTAAAAATTACAAATTTAGAAAAAAATGATGTGTTGTGCAGCTGGAGACTAATAGCTCATGTTTATGTCTGCTGAGTGTCGGGGCCCGACACTCTGGCCTGTTCCACGCTGAGGAGAGGGGGAAACAATGTAACAAAGTATCAGCTGTTCAGTGCTGGCAGCCGTCCGGCATAAGATAACAACATTGCAACATTGCCTGGCCAGAACTCATATATCTAAAACAGAGAGAAAAGCTCTAGAAGTCATTTAGCTGATTTTGGCAGTTTTCCCTACATGTTGGCTCTGCTGCAGAATCTTTCAGTTTACCATTTTCTCTCTCTTTTCTCAACACATTTTTCAATATGATCTTTCTTTTAGCTTTGTGTGTTTTCAGCAAAGCCCAACCCAGGATTTTCACTATCTGGAGTTTTGTTTTGTGCCCCTAGGGGCATCCCGACTTGGGATGCCCTGATATGTGAAATCCCCAAGTTCGCCTGTGAAAACGTACCTTCCCTGTTCCACAGCGCATGTGCGGGCTCTCATCCAATCAGCTCTGTTTCACGCAGATGGGGAGCCTGAGCAGTAACCTCCCTGGCCGCCCGGCCTGTCTAAATTATTATCTGCATGAGCGCGCCAGAAAATGGGGGGATCTGTGGTTATCCAGGGGTCGTTTCACACAGTGGAGCATCCCGATTTAGAATGCCCAAGGGGGAAGGTCAATGGCTGGGTCTTATAGACTTCAGGGTCGGCCATTCAGGGTTTTGTTCCACTTTAATACCCTTAGATTTTCCTGCACAGTTATTCAAAGAAGAATTTCAGTAATTTTCAGTCAGTTTAGTTTATTTTGTATAGATTTTACACATTTGAGTCACCTGGTCTCATAACAAAAGCAGCACCTCACACACACA
Organism: Gastrophryne carolinensis; assembly: GCA_027917425.1. NCBI lineage: Eukaryota > Metazoa > Chordata > Amphibia > Anura > Microhylidae > Gastrophryne > Gastrophryne carolinensis. The sequence continues at coordinate 576,727,691 of CM051235.1, forward strand.
CAGCCGTTACCACTGATTACAGTGTCAGCCTCTGAGGTAAAGTGTTGCTAGGAGACCAGTGGGCTAAATGAAGCAGCTCATTAAATACAACCCAGCAGATCCCCCTATTCAGCAAATGAACTGAGCCATTGTCATTATACAATTTAAAAGAAAGGCATATATTTTTTCCTTTTTCTATCGCCACATTATTTATACACATGTTAGAAGCTATTGTGTGGCTATTTAATTTTTTATCTTTTTAAATGCAAATTTCGCGATACTGTTCCTTTAACTTTGGGGTCATTGGTAATCCTACCCTTGCAGGTAGCTATGCATGTTGGGTATTGTTCTGTTCGGGGGACCTTGTCGTTTTTAATTTGGTGTGTATTTTTTGACTGGCCTATTTATTTTTAGGAAAATGTGGGTTTGATTTTAACTTTTTTTTTTTAGCAAAATCCAGTGCAACCAGGTCATTCCTTGAAGGTTTGCGCCCCGAAAGCTGCACCCACAGCAACAAGCCTGGTACATCTAGAATGGATAAGGGGTGTACTTTCAGAGAATATATGGTTTGTGGGGGGTATTTGAATTGAAAAGTGTTGTTTTGGTTGAAAAAGCGTAGGGTGTGCATGTTGTCTGCAGAGTAGGAATTTTCAAGTGAAATGCCCTTCATGTGTATGCTTAACTTTGGGGTGATTGGTAACCCTGCCTTTGCAGGTAGCTATGCATGTTGGGTATTGTTCTGTTCGGGAGACCTTGCTGTTTCCAATTTGGTGTGTTTTTTTAAGATTAAACAATATATAATTTTCCTAGGAAATTCCTGGAAATCCATTCAAAAATTACAGTTGAACATGTTCAGTGCAAAATGGCAGAAAAGGGTCTGGCAACACAGGGTCACAAATGCCGCAGGTAGGCTGGCAGCGAAAGGGTTAAGCAAACTTTGTCTTTAGCGGGGGGGGGGGGGGGCAAATACTAGCATAAATATTTCAAGAGTACCTGTCTACTAACTGGTTGCATTTTGTAAACAAAGTCACTTTTCCACTATAAAAGCAGCCAACCTATGTATTTGAAGAGGGGGCATCCCAAATACTAGCATAAATGTTTCAAGAGTACCTGTCTGCTAACTGGTTGCATTTTGTAAACAAAGTCACTTTTTAAGCAAACTTTGCCTTTCGTCGAGTGGGGGGCATCACAAATACTAGCATAATTATTTGAAGAGTACCTGTCTACTAACTGGTTGCATTTTGAAAACAAAGTAACTTTTTCACTATAAAAGCAGCCAATCTATGTATTTGAAGAGGGGGCATCCCAAATACTAGCATAAATATTTCAAGAGTACCTGTCTACTAACTGGCTGCATTTTGTAAACAAAGTAACTTTTTCACTATAAAAGCAGCCAATCTATGTATTTGAAGAGGGGGCATCCCAAATACTAGCATAACTATTTCAAGAGTACCTGTCTACTAACTGGTTGCATTTTGTAAAGAAAGTCACTTTTCCAATATAAAAGCAGCCAACCTATATATTTGAAGAGGGGCATCCCAAATACTAGCATATATATTTCAAGAGTACCTGTTACTAACTGGTTGCATTTTGTAAACAAAGTTACTTTTCCACTATAAAAGCAGCCAACCTATGTATTTGAAGAGGGGGCATCCCAAATACTAGTATACAAATTTCAAGAGTACCTGTCTACTAACTGGTTGCATTTTGTAAAGAAAGTCACTTTCCGACTATAAAAGCAGCCAACCTATGTATTTGAAGAGGGGGCATCCCAAATACTAGCATAAATTTTTCAAGAGTACCTGTCTACTAACTGGTTGCATTTTGTAAAGAAAGTCACTTTTCTACTATACTACTATTTTCGTGGACAGACAAGTTCTCCTTGGCATGACTATAGCCCCCGCCGCACTAAAGACATGCTCAGATGGCACACTACTCACTCGGCAGGACAGCTTTCCCAGGGCAAACTCTGCCAGTTGCGGCCACAAGTCAAGTTTGGCTGCCCAGAAGTCCAGCAGGTCCTCAAGGTGCGTTGGCATGGTCATGTCAAGGTATGACACTACCTGCTGGTTCAGGGCCTGCTCCAGGTCTTTCTGCTGCCCATGATTAGCCTCACTATGCGGGTGAAGAAAGCTACTAATTAGCGACTCAGGTTGCTGCTGATGCCACCCCCCCCCCCCCCCAGCAGCCATGGCAGTGGAAGGTGAGCGCAGAGGTCCCCTCGAGTCAGACCTGCGAGAGTATGGACCATGGCGCAGATAGGCATCGGCCAACTGACTACATAGAATGTCTCTGTAGTAGGTCAGTATGTCCTCCCTTTCAGTGGATGTAAAAAATGTCCCCATTTTGTGCCGGTAGCAAGGGTCCAATAAGGTGGAGAGCCAGAAGTCATCCCGCTGACAAATGGAGACAATTCTGCGATCACTACGCAAGCACGTGAGCATGCATCGAGCCATTTGTGCAAGTGACTTGGAGGGACTACCTGTCTCCATCTCCACTGCATACTGACACGGTGTGTCTGGGTCCTCTGTCTCGCCTTCCTCACAACCCTCTAGCTCCTCTGGCTGCTCATGCTCCTCCTCTCCTGTCAGATGACTAGATAAAATGGCCATTTTGTCAAACTTAAACTGTGCTTCGATGTGCCCCACCCCCTCCTCCTCCTCCACTTCAGTCCCCACAGGTTTCATGTGGCCGTGAAATGTATGCACCATGTCTCCAGTGCCCTGACCAGCCATGGTTTCCAACATGTGTTGTAGCACATGAAGCAGTGGAATCACATTGTTCATCCCTTAGTCCTGGCAACTGACTAATAATTGGCTTTCTCAAAGGGCCTGAGCAAACGACAGGTGTCACGTATGAGCTGCCACTGGTTTACATTGAAGTTATACAGGGGAGTCCCCCTATCCTCTTGGATCATCAAGAAATCAGTGATGGCTTTTCTCTGTTCGTATAGTCGATCCAACATATGGAGGGTGGAATTCCAACGGGTGGAAACATCGCAAATCAGACTATGTTGGGGGATACCATTCTGACGCTGTAGCTCAATAAGTGTGTGTATGGCGGTGTAGGAGTGGCTGAAGTGCAAGTTTCCTTCCCGTTGTCAGGATGTCTTGCAGATGGGGGGAACACTTCAGAAAACACTTGACAACTAGATTGAACACGTGTGACATACAGGGCACATGGCTCAGGCTTCCTTGTCGCAGCGCAGACAAGATGTTTTTCCCATTGTCAGTCACCATGGTTCCCATTTGCAGTTTTCGTGGAGTAAGCCATGATTTCATTTACTGATTTATGATTTTTAGCAGTTCCTCCCATGCGTGACCCTGTGGCTCAAGGCAAACCATGTGAAGAACAGCGTGAAACCGCCGTGTCCTGCACACATGGTAGGCTGGAAGGGCACTGAAAAAAAAAATAAATAAAAATACCGAAAAAAAAATACTTTGAAAAACAAAATACAAAAAAATGGAAAAAAATTGTAAAAAAATTAACAAAATATTAAAAAATAAAAAAATACATATATTTTTAAAACATACATAATATTAAAAAAAATGAAAAAAAATACACAATTGACAAAAAAAAAAGAAATTTGATACATTTTATATGTTATTGTTATTATGTTATATGTTATTGTTATTATGTTATATGTTATTATATGTTATTATTATAAATGTGTTCAGATAAGATAAATGTAAATAATTAATATGTAATCCACAATTAGGCACTTTTTTCTGTGACACCATTGCTAAGTGCAAGTGCACTGTCACAGGCACAATGGCCTAGGAGCGAAGAGGCCCCAGCGGAGGGACCTGTCCAAGTTACTGTTGTGGTTGTGCAGGAACCACAATCACCCAGTGGGCCTTAAAGGATATGTATTGTCCCTGACCGTAGTTACAGCTCCAGACATAGGCACTGTCGTGCACTTTGGTACACACTGACAGGCTTAAGGACTGGCCCACCTTCTGTTCAACAAAACTGTACAGGGCTGGTACTGCCTTCTTCGCAAAGAAATGACAGCTTGGGACTCTCCACCTTGGCTCGGCACAAGCCATCAGTTCTCTGCAAGGTCCACCACCTTAAAAGGGAGGGACTGCAGCACCAGCAACTTATACAGGAGCACATTTAGCTTCTGCGCATTGGATGAGTGGGCACATACTGTTGTCTCTTGGACATGGGTTGGCCAATGGATTGCTGGCGGAATGACTGACTCGGATTAAGAGGAGGAGGAGCATCTGGAGCGACAGAGGATGGGTATGACACACAGGAGGTGGCGGAGTCTTGGCTGGCTGGAAAAGGGAACGGCGTGCCACTGGGTAATGCAGCAGGCTGGACCACCACTTTGGAGCCAACTCTCCCAGGCCGCTTTATGGTGACGCTATAAATGTTGACGCAGGGCTGTGGGGCCAACATTGGGACCCTGGCCACACTTCGCCTTCTGCCTACACATCTTTCATATAGCCATGTTAACTTCCTGCAGATGCTTGATGAAAAACTGCCACATCGCCGAGTAGCTGATTTACCTACCAACAGTCCACACTAATTCACTGCTGCTGCCACCACCGCCGACTCCAGGGACCCTCTTCCACTACCTCCTGGGAAGGTAGCCTGCCACGCAGCAAGTGGTCTACCCCGAGCACATTTGCTTCCATACACTAAATCTGTCACTCTCCATCACTCCAAGCCTTTAAAAGTGCCCTCAAAACTCACTGATGTCCTCAGGTTCCTCAACAGTGTCTGCTTAAAAAGCCAAAATGCTTGCAACACCACCTCCCATGCCACTCTCCTCATCACTACTTGCCCGTCTAGTGGAAGTAGCGGCAAGTGTCTCCTCCACTTCTTGGCTGTGCAGTAGCTGCTGATTTTTCTCTAGCAGATCGTCCTCACTGAATAGTGGAGCTGAACCCAAAGCATAAGATATAACCGACAGTTGACGGGGGGTGTCAGATGTTACTTGTGATGAAGTGGATGATCATCGTGTTAACCAATGGATGATGGCAGATGGGTTGCTGGTCGAGACACAACCACTAGCTGATACTGGGAGATCAGGCCTCTCACTGAGACTCCTGCTGCCACTCCCCCCTAGTCTGCTGCGACCTCTGCTTGATGAATTTAGGCCTCTGCAACTTCTCTGTGCCCATCCTGGCACTTCTCTGCCTGACATACTTAGCGCGTATATGAGGGGAGGACAAAACGTTACACTACACTTAAAACAGGATTTGTCGATAACAGCAGCAGGTGTGTAACTATCTATGGCTTTTCACTAAGTAGTAACTAGGCCCTTTAACAGGAACAAAGTGATGAAACTCTTAGATGTGCGTATGTGATGCTCTCACGAGGGCAATTCAATGTGCTCCGCTTGAAAAATGTTTTTTTGAGAGACTGGCCTGCGTGAAAATGAATCGGGCATGGATCAGCCAAGATTTCCACCCACCAATGCCTGATGCATCAGAGTAGATTGATCACTGTGCCAGACCAACACTAAAGAAATATGGATAGTGCAAAACAGATTTAAGGCGCTGCTCTCCATTTACAGACATTCATCCTTATCAGATCACAAGCATCACCATTATTGAGGAAATGCTTTACGTTAATCTTAATTTTTTTATTAATATTTTTAGGATAAGATATATGTGCTCAAAATCTGTATATGTTCTCTTCATGCTGCTGCCAACTCCAGGGTGTGTCTTTCAGGCAATATATGGGCTCCTAATGCTGCTGCCAACTCCAGGGTGTGTTTTTCAGGCAATATATGGCCTCCTAATGCTGCTGCCAACTCAAATGTGGTTTTCAGTCAATATATGGGCTCCCTATTCTGCTGCCAAATTCAGGGTGTATTTTTCTGGCAATATATGGGCTCCCTATGCTGCTGCCAACTCCAGGGTGTGTTTTTCAGGCAAGATATGGGCTCCCTATGCTGCTACCAACTCCACTGTGTGTCTTTCAGGCAATATATGGGCTCCTAATGCTGCTGCCAACTCCAATGTGTTTTTCAGGCAATAGATGGGATCCTAATACTGCTGCCAACTCCAATGTGTTTTTCAGGCAATATATGGGCTCCCTATGCTGCTGCCAAATTCAGGGTGTGTTTTTCAGGCAATATATGGGCTTCCTATGCTGCTGCCAACTCCAGGGTGTGTTTTTCAGGCAATATATGGGTTCCTTATGCTGCTGCCAACTCCAGTGTCTCTTTCAGTCAATATATGGGCTCCTAATGCTGCTGCCAACTCCAGGGTGTGTTTTCAGGCAATATATGGGCTCCCTATGCTGCTGCCAAATTCAGGGTGTATTTTTCTGGCAATATATGGGCTCCCTATGCTGCTGCCAACTCCAGGGTGTGTTTTTCAGGCAAGATATGGGCTCCCTATGCTGCTGCCAACTCCACTGTGTGTCTTTCAGGCAATATATGGGTTCTTAATGCTGCTGCCAACTCCACTGTGTGTTTTTCAGGCAATATATGAGCTCCTAATACTGCTGCCAACTCCAATGTGTTTTTCAGGCAATAGATGGGCTCCCTATGCTGCTGCCAAATTCCAAGGTGTGTTTTTCAGGCAATATATGGGCTTCCTATTCTGCTGCCAACTCCAGGGTGTGTTTTTCATGCAATATATGGGTTCCTTATGCTGCTGCCAACTCCAGTGTCTCTTTCAGTCAATATATGGGCTCCTAATGCTGCTGCCAACTCCAGGGTGTGTTTTTCAGGCAATATATGGGCTCCTAATGCTGCTGCCAACTCCAATGTGTCTTTCAGGCAATATATGGGCTCCCTATGCTGCTGCCAAATTCAGGGTGTGTTTTTCAGGCAATATATGGGCTTATCATGCTGATGCCACCTCAAGGCTCTCTAATTGTGGCGCTCTGCGACAGCGAATCTAATAGCGACGCCTCTGATCTGCATGTCATACTTCTTTACAATATTATTTCACTAACCCAGCATGCATCCTATGCATGTTACAGGCAAGCAAAAGGTTCTGCAACCCTATGGAGGCTCTCGGAAGCACAGAAATAGCCATTTTTAATAACACATTTTTCTGGAAAATTCAGCGAATCGGCCGAATCGAATTTTTCAAAAGTTTGTTTATCTCTAATCATTTTATCAAAATATGGACTTGTTGCATTGCTAACCTTCTAATTTCATTGTATAGTGCCGGCGCTCTAGGTTCCAGAGCGCCATGTAGTACCTGTCGCTCTGTAACGCTCCCCCATACATTTCAATGGGCTTTTATTAGTTGTGTAAGAATAGCGTGTTTGCCAATAATTTTTTTTTTAAGCTCAAATCATTGTGTGACCTCTCCTGGCGGCAAACAAACACTTTTATAAACTTTTTTGACTTTTAATAATGTTATGCAGAATTGTCATTACAGGTCTGCCACTAAAGTGTTAATGTCACAGTGTGACTTTGATCACACAGCGTCTGGCGCTCTATGCTATAGCGACCAGATTTAGAGCGCCGACGCTGTGTGTGTCCTTTTTTTTGATAAGTATGATGTGCGTCGGGCGCACTGAGCTGGCGCTACCTTTCGCTCCCTGCAGCGCTGTACTGGTGTTACAGCACCCAACATACATCACATTCATCAATGCCGGCCAGGTTACTACAGCGACTGAGACGCTCTGTTACAGTGTCCGATACCCGCTTACAGTCTACTAGCGGTTGCTCTAAGTGCTGCTATACATCTGCCGATAACTGGCGCAATAATTAAGCCTCCACGTTTAACGTTCCCAAAAAATGTACAACTTATTAGAAACATACATAGAAACATAGAAGGTTGATGGCAGAAGGAGACCATATGGTCCATCTAGTCTGCCCTTATGTAACTGTATGTTCTCTTTATCTTAGGATAGATGTGTGATTATCCCAGGCATGTTTAAATTTAGTGACTGTTGATTTTTCAACTACCTCTGCTGGAAGTTTGTTCCAAGCATCTACTACTCTTTCTGTAAAATAATATTTTCTAACATTGCTCCTGATCTCCCCCCCCCCCCCCCCCCCGACTAGCTTCAGGTTGTGCCCCCTTATTCTATCATTAAGTTTCTTCTTAAAAACACTTCCCTCCTGAACCTTATTTAATCCTTTCACATATTTAAAGGTCTCAATCATGTCCCCCCTCTTCCTTCTTTCCTCCAGACTGTACAAATTAAGTTCTTTAAGTCTCTCCAGATAAGTTTTAAGTTTAAGTCCTTCCACCATTTTTGTTGCCTGCCTTTGGACACGTTCTATTTGAAAAATGTCTTTTTGCAAGATACTCCACTACCAACTAACACTCAGTACAGGAAAGCAACAGGGAAATTGCTGTACATTACCACCGCAACAAGGCCTGACATTGCAGCAGCTATTGGAATCCTATGCAGAAAGGTTTCAATGCCAAGTCAGATGAACTGGAATGCTGTAAAGTGAGTCATTCACTATCTTAAAGGGACCTCACATTACAAGCTAAAGTTACCAGCAAGTGATGAAAGCATCCTGACAGGATATGTGGATGCCGACTGGGCTGGAGACATCAGTGACAGAAAATCTACCAGTGGTTACTTATTTCTTCTATCAGGAGGTGCTATCAGTTGGACTAGCAGAAAGCAGCTCTCTGTTACACTTTCATCTACTGAGTATGTTGCAGCAGCGCAGGAAAGCCAAGAAGTTATATGGCTGAGACAACTGTTAACAGACTTGGGTCAACCACAGTTGGAACCATCAAGAATCTAATCTTTGAGGACAATCAAGGATGCCTCGCACTTGCGAACATGGAAAGAGTTAGCTCAAGAACCAAGCACATTGATGTGAAGTACTACTTTCTGAGGGATCTTCAAGAACAAGACCTTCTTGAGTTACTTTATTGCCCTACTGAGCATATGACAGCAGACATCCTTACTAAGCCCTTGACACCTGAAAGACATTCGAGGCTCATAAGGAATATGGGCTTTATAGACTAAGCCTCAGCTGTTGAGAAGGGGTGTTGGAGAAACTGTACAACAAGCTTACAGCTTAGTCTATGCTAGAATGACTTTTGCTATGTTTTACTGTAGTTTGCAGCAATAGCAGGTTATAGCACTAGATGGGGCTGTTACCAGTGTGCAACTGTATTTTTCTGCTGTATTGTTATTTCCTACAGATCGACCTGTAATCTATCACTGCAAGTACTTCTCTTCCTGTCTTGTTGTTTTTCCTAAGCCACCATGTAAGGTGACATTCTCTTACTGCATTCATGCTTGAGTAAAGCCTTTTCCTGTTATACCACTTTTGTCTATCTGGATTACAACACCCAGCACCCAGCACTCACACTCTGCAACATGTATTACAGCCTCCAGGACTGTGTCTTGCACACCTTTGGGTAATCCTAATTAGTGATTCACATCCACAAATTAAACCCCTGAAAAAGCTTAGATATTATTCTCAGCTTGTGCAGGCAGTCATCAATATAGGATCATGCAGCGCATGTGTGGATTGCATAACATCCCTGCTTTGCCTACTCTGCACACCCATGTGTCTGCCTGCACAAAAAGGGGGATGTCATGCAATGTGTGGCAATGCTGAATCTACTTGCAGATACTCAGGTCTGATGGGTGTGCAGAAAGGGATGCCATACAGAGCTGTGCATGTGCTGTGGGATACTTGATAGAAGTAAGCATATGGTGACACTAGGTTGTTTAACACTGTGAGCCATGAAAAACTGGGATGCCTGTGCAGGGGGTGCATAAAGGGTTTCTTGATCCACTTGAATACTTGCAACACGCCATACAACTGGAGCCTATAGTTTGTAAAGATTGTGCAGCTGAGGTTCTGATTGTATGCAGCTTTTACAATCAGAAGTGTGTGGCCAAAACTAGGCTGTGGGACAGAGATACGAGCACCTGACAGTTGCTCGGTGACCTACTGTGGTGTTCTCAGCACAATTCTCAACAGCCTCATTCACCATCTCCCTTCTGAAGAGACAGCAATGGCAGCATCCGCCACACTGCCCTCCACACTCCTTCCACGTCCTCTCCAAAGACTGAGACATGGGCCTCGACTCAATAAAGGTAGAAAAAAAATTCTCATGGTAGTAAAAAATTCAATTCATGAGAAAAAAGCCTGAGAATTTTACTGTTACTGAATCACTAGAAAAATAGATAATGCAAGTCAGTGGCAGCTTTTACTACAGTTTAGAAAGAAGTAAACAGTTCTCTACTTTTCTTAGGTGTAAAAAAAGTGCCATTGACTTTCATTGTTTTCTTAGCTGGTGATTCAACAACAGTGACATTCTCAGGCTTTTTTCTAATGAATTGAATCTTTTACTACCATGAGAATTTTTTTCTACCTTGAATCGAGGCCATGGAGGCTGATTCATTACTAATGCCAGGTATTGCCAGATGAGCGTCTGTATAGCGACACTTAGAGCGACCACTATTAGACGCTGTAAGCGGGTATCGGGCGCTGTAACAGAGCGCCTCAGTCCCTGTAGTAACATGGCCCACATTGATGAATGTGATGTATGTTGGGAGGTCTAACACCAGTACAGCGCTGCAGGGAGTGAGAGGTAGCACCAGCTCAGTGCGACTCTCGGCGCTCCACACCATACACCAAAAAGGATACACGATACACATGTTGGTGCTCTAAATCTGGTCGCTATAGCATAGAGCACCAGACACTGTGTGATTAAAGTCTGTTTTTGAACACATATACCTGTAACAAAGCGAAAACACATGGAATGACATTGTTTTAACACTGAGACAATAACACTCTAGTGCCAGACCTGTACATACAATTCTGCATAAAAATATAAAAAGTCAAAAAAGTTTGTAAAAGTGTTTGTTTGCAGCCAGGAGAGGTCACACAATGATTTGAGCAAAAATAAATAAATAAATAAAAAATATCAAACACGCTGTTTAACCCTTTTGTTGCCAAGCACGTAACACCTACGTGCTGGCTTGTCTGGGCCTTAAGTGGCAAGCACGTAGGTGTTACGTGCTCGAATTTCCCCGCTGCCAGTTAAAAAAATAAAAATGAAAAATACTCACCTGACCCCTCGTTGGATCCGGCCAGGTCTCCTCTTTAATTTGGTGCCATCCGATCCCCCGTGGGGGCTCGGATGGCTCCAGGAGAGCCCCCGGAATAGGCTGCCCCCCCCCCCCCCGCCTTTGGCAGCAGCAGCTGCTAACTGTAATAAAATAAAAAAATAAAAATGACATTTACTTACCTGCAGTCGCGCTGCCTCCCGCCGGGTCTCCTCTTCACTGGGGGGGCCTCCAATCGCCCCCCCCAGCCTCTCCCCCCACTTCCTGGATCGCGACTGCTATCATTGTGATGTCATTGTGATGTCACCAGCAGCTGGCTTCTTACCTCCAGCCCCTGAGACTCTGAATCAGTCTGCTCGGTGCATAGAGCAGAGAGCAGAGGAGGAGGAGAGGGCTGTGTCCCCCCCCCCCCTTCCCCAGGCTCTCTCTTCCAAACACGTGAGCAGACTGTCAGCGGAGATCGCCGGGGGACACAGTATCGGAGGTGAGTAAAGTTAAAAAAAAAAAAATAATAAAGATCATTTTTTTTATTTATGTGTCTGTGTTTTTTTTATTCAACATTTAACCCCTTGTGAACTGGTAAGGGGTCCATGAGACCCCTTATACCAGTTCACAAGGCTGGGGGGGTGGCAAGTCACCTAGCGGGTGACTTGCCATTAACCCCCGGCACCCCCATTACCTGCCTCCCCAAAGCCCAGGGGGGGGCAGAAGAGCCCGGGCCCACATAGGCTATGTGGGCTCATAGGCTGCAGGGTGGGGGGGCCACAAAAGCTGGCCCCCCCACTCTGTGCCTACAAGCCCCCATAGCTGGTCCCGGACTGGTTACTTTGGGTAAGGGGGACCCCACGTCATTTTTTTTGGATTTTTAAGGGTGGGGGGACCCTATGTCATTTTTTTTTTAATTAACCCTTTGTGTTCTGTCATCCAGCAGCTATAAAAGGCTTCTAGCAGGTGAGCAGAAGCCATTGATTGCCGAGGGACACAGTGCTCCAGGATGGATGGGAGGTAAGTAAAATAATAATAATAAAATATTTTTTTCTTTTTGCGTGTGTGTGTTTTTTTTTACATTTAACCCCTTGTGAACTGGTAAGGGGTCGATGACCCCTATACCAGTTCACAAGGCTGGGGGGAGGTGGCAAGTCACCTGTGACTAGCGGGTGACTTGCCATTAACCCCTGGCACCCCCATTACCTGCCTCCCCAAAGCCCGGGGGGGGGAGAAGAGCCCGGGCCCACGGGCTATGCGAGCTCGTAGCCTGCAGGGCCAGGGGCCACAAAAGCTGGCCCCTGTGCCCTGTTTCTACAAGCCCTGCATAGCTGGTCCCGGGCTGGTTACTTTGGGTAAGGGGGGACCCCATGTCAATTTTTTGGGGGGATTTTTAAGGGTTTTTAAGCCTTAAAAATCCCCCCCAAAAATGGGGTCCCCCCCCCCCCGGGAGGAGGGGACCCTATGTCATTTTTTTTCTCGAATTAACCCTTTGTAGTGTGGATGGTACCGGTAGTTGTATTTTATTTGTAAATGTTATAAAATGTTATAAAGTACTTTTTTCAGTTAGGGGGGTCTCCTGGGCAGGAACGGGGGGCTACCGATAAATATGTGGTACCGTTCTAATTGGTAGAAATGGGGCTTTCACATGCAATATGCTTTTCCTTAATAAAATAAATGTTTTATTTAAAATAAAGGAGTCAATTTTCTAAAAATGTTTTTATTTATTTATTTATTTTTTTACTTAATAATATTGTAAAAAACTAAATAAAATTTACAAACAAGACATTTCATGTTAAAGCCCAAACTCTGCTGCAAAAAAATATAAATATCATTTTCCTGAAAATTCTTGCAAAAATGGCGCAAAACGGGGAAAAATGACCTGTCAACAGAGGGTGACAAAATCTCAAGTAGGCTGGCAATTAAAAGTGTTAAAAGTAGCTATGCACGTTGATTATTGTTCTGTTCGGGGGACCTTGCGCTTTCATACTTAGCTTGTTTTTTCTGGTTTGCATATTTATATTTTAGGAAAAGGTGTTTTTTATTCAGCTTTTTTATACATTTTTTAGGGAAACCCTGCACAACCAAAGAATTCTTTGAGAGATTAATTCCAGAAAGATGAGCCCACTACAACAAGCTGGGTATGCTTAGAAAGCTTAACATGTGCACTTTCAGGTAATATATGGTTTATGGGGGATATTCCAAATGTAAAGGGTTGTTTTGGTTGAAAAATCCCAAGGTGCACATATTGCATAGCATAGTTGCATTTTATCTGAAAATCCCCTAAAGCACTATTTCAGTTTGAGGGAGTCTCCTGGGCAGGAAAGGGTGTCTACCTATACATATGTGGTACCGCTGTAACTGGGAGAAATTGGGATTTCACACGCAATAAGATTTTATTGACAAACTTACATTTTTTATTACAAAAAAACACTACAAATTGTAAAAAAATTATTTTTTTTTATTTTTTTTCACATATTTCACCCAAAAATATTGAGAATACACCTAAAAATTACAAACAAGACATTTCATGTTAAAGCCCAGACTCTGCTGAAAAAAACAATATATCATTTTCCTGGAAAATCCATAGAAATCCTTTCAAAAATCACAGTTGAACATGTGTAGCGCAAAATAGTGAAACACGGTCTGGCAACAGAGGGTGACAAAAGCTGCAGGTAGGCTGGCAGCGAAAGGGTTAAACACAAGCAAATAAACGCCCATTGAAATGTATGGGAGAGTGACAGTGAGCGAAAGGTAATACCTGCCGCTCTGGAAGCTAGTGCACCGGCGCTATACGCTGAACCGCCTGTAATAATATATGTGATGGTACATGGTGCTGTTAGAGTCGCTCACTAGATTCGCTTTCATAAATGTGGTTTTGCCTACAGTGCCAGGAGTAGTCTGCTGCTACGAAGCACTACCTGGCGTTATCCGTTCTTAAATAACCCCCATAAGCACTAGAAAACAAGAAAAATAACCACTTACGTAGGCGGGAATATGTTCACGAGAAGCTCAGAATCAGGACAATTAAACTCTTGAGTCAATATAACAAAAACCTTTGATCAAGGTGTAGAGTGAGTGGCTGTGGCTGCCAGTATTCTCTTAGACTTCCATTAATCCCAGCACAGACCCTTATTTATCCTCCTTCCCAGTAACCAAGGGTTTATCATTGTCTTATCTGCAGTAGCTGATCATTTACTGAGTTTTATTTCTATCCAAAACCCTTTTGCAAGGTAAGCAGTTCATTGCAATTCTTGTAAAGTTATGCAATCAAAGCCAATTGTCTTGCCATCTTCGGGGTCTTCATCTCAGTTTCAAGTTCAGAAATAAATGATGTCAAGACATGTTACTTAAGACCATGGTAAATAGCAATGTATTATATAGCGCACACATTCTCATTAACATTTTTATTTATATGACTTTAATAACTACTCAGTTATTAAACTCTAAATGGCGGTGCCTTGTTTTACATGTAATGTCATTTATTCAATTTATTTATTTGTTTTAATGTCACATGTTATTTGTTATATCTGATCCCTACACCTGGGCTTCTATTACCCATATGGCCCATGGAATGGTAGGTGCACAGGTGGTTACTGTACTGCTTGGGGGGCTTGCAGTGTTACCTGTGAGGGTGGCAGTGGATCTAAGTAGGTTGGGCTGTTGTTGATACATGGCTATGGTTTATCTCATTTGGAGGGCTAACAAGTAGAAACTATGGGTTCCTTATAGAGGAAAACGTCATCCTCAGAGAAAATAAAAAGCCTATTTGGGAGCCCCAGTTCAGTACAATCCTACAATGGACCGACAAGATCGAAGGCAAGTGTGCCACAGGGCAGGAGGTAGAGGCGATCATGGAAGGGATTACTAACCTGCCTCTTCTCCCCTGCTCATTCTCCTTTTTTATTATTTCTTTCTTTTTCTTCATTTACTCCTAAGTAGGGATAAGCAGATCCATACCAAACTCATGCCAACATGCCTAATACAGATTTCAAGCAGAAATCCATGCACGCTTGGCATTTAAGATGGACCTGGAAGAGCGCCGATTGGCTCCATTGGCCCGGCGGACAAAGGACCCCGCCGCATAACAGGCAGGGTCCACGTCTCTCAGCACAATCTTACAGCATTGTTTCAGATAGGGAGAGATTCTTGCCGCATAGCTTTAGGGACAGATAGGCTTTATTTGTTTAAAAACTGCCCTTTTCAGGGCAAACTATGGTCAGGGATAGCAGCTGGAGTGAAGGCTAGAGTAGGGTTGGACTGGGGTCATCACTACTACTGCACTAATAGCACTGGTTTGTCACTACTGGGGTTTGGGTGTGCCCTTATCTCTCATTGAGCTCTAAGCACTGGGGTGATTGTCTTAACCCTTATAGCAGACCTAGCTGTAAAGCCTGGGGTGATATTGTACCCCCAAATACCAAACCTATCTGTAAAGCCTGGGGTGATTGTATACCCCCAAATACCAAACCTAGCTGTATTCACTGGGGTGAGAGTATCCCTTATACCAAACCTATCTGTAAAGCCCAGAGTGTGTACGCCCCTATTTCCAAACCTAGCTGTAATTAACACGGTAAGTATGTATCCTTATAGCAGACCTAGCTGTAAAAAACTGGGGGAGTGAGTTTGTAGCTCCATATACCAAACCTAGCTGTAATAAATGGGGTGACTGTGTACCCTTATAGCAAACCTAGCTGTAAAGACTGGGGCGTGAATGTCCCCTTATACCAAACCTCTCTGTAAAGACTGGGGTGAGAGTGTCCCCTTATACCAAACCTATCTGTAAAGACTGGGGTGAGTGTGTATGCCCATATGCCAAGCCTAGATATAATTATTGCGGTGAGTCTGTACCCTTATAGCAGACCTAGCTGTAAAAACTTGGAGGTGAGTGTACCTCCATATACCACACCTAGCTGTGATTAATGGGGTGACTGTGTACCCTTATAGCAAACCTAGCTGTAAAGCCTGGGGTGAGAGTGTCCCCTTATACCAAACCTCTCTGTAAAGACTGGGGTGAAAGTGTCCCCTTATACCACGCTTATCTGTATTCACTGGGGTGAGTGTCCCCTTATACCAAACCTATCTGTAATCAATGGGGTGAGAGTGTCCCCTTAATGGGGTTACCTATAGCAGACCTAGCTGTAAATACTGGGGTGATTGTATACCCTTATACCACAAGCGCTACAGAAGATTATGGAGCTATATAAAAAACAATAGTTATAATAATGTCATTATTTATTGGTTTATTTCTTTCAATT
Organism: Gastrophryne carolinensis; assembly: GCA_027917425.1. Lineage (NCBI taxonomy): Eukaryota > Metazoa > Chordata > Amphibia > Anura > Microhylidae > Gastrophryne > Gastrophryne carolinensis. Next base: position 576,743,893 of record CM051235.1, read on the forward strand.
TTTTGTGATTATTTTGAGTACATTCCCTAGCCCATTTTGTGCAGGACAATTGCCAGGTGCCCCCCCAAATTAGGTCTCCAACACCTGTAAATAGAAATTAATATTTAAATGTTTTTCTTTATTGGTGTATTTCTATTTCTATTTTTTTTACTTTTGTGTGCCGAGTTTAAAACTGAAACTTGGTGTATATGTATTTAATTAAAGGTGAGGAAGGCTCTGCAAAACTAATTACATAACCCCTCCTATGTCAAATTAACCTTTTAAAAATGAATCAGATTTTTTGTATTTATACAATTTTACATTGGGCACATTTACTTTTTCGTACATCAACTAAGGGTCATAATCCAATTATTTTAGCAAACTGAAAATGTGTTGGCTTTCTAAGTGGCATTTAGATTTTAAAAAAAGCATCCCGTCCTAATAATGAAAAACAATAGATTTGTAGACATATGATTACCCTTTAATTACTTTATATAATCCAGATTAATTACATGTAATATTCAATATTGTTGTATAATTACCGGAAAACCTTCTGCTGAATAATTAACCCACCAGTTAAAGTTCTGAAAAGCGGCCTTCATAATCAGAAATTCAGTCATTTCTTTTCCTGATCTAATTAGTAAAGGAGTTATTAACATGCTGTTGTCACAAGATCATGAGGCACATAGGGAGGGGGTTTGTGTCAGTGCGGTGGAGCTTGGAGTTATATATGTATCCCCATTTTTTAGACAATCCCTTTCTTGCTTTTTTATTGTGGACACTGTTTTGAATTCCATCATTGCAGCTTCAAAAATGCACTGTATTTTGAAGTGGATGTCCAGTCTTCAGGGAACCCCCACCCTCTCTGGTGCTGATGCAGGATGGGGAGTTTGCGGAAAAAAAAAAATCTTACCCCAAAACCAGCATAGTTCCCCTGATGTTTCTTGCCCCTGAGCCAGCCATCTTGGAAAGGCTGCACAAAGCAGCATCCTCTGTGCTCATCCCACCCACTTATTCGCTTGAATGAACAGAAACTCCAGGTTTGCCCAGTATTCTTACCTCTTCGGCACTCCGGCCTCTCCTTCAATCAGAATAGATTGGCAGGTCATGCCAGACAATCATAGTAAATTGCATCATCTGGCAATCTATTCTGAATGAATGGAGCGTGGAACGCCTTTGGCTGTGCACCTCCTTTTAGCTGAAGGGTGAAAGTGCTAGATTGGTATACCAGAAGTATACAGGGCAAACCAGGTTTCACAGAACCTGGATCAGGATTTCCCTGGGAACTGGGTTGGGACTATAGGGTTTTGGTCTGCCTTAAAGACGTTTCTGCATTGTTTAGAAAAATCCTTTACATCCCTGGAAAAGCTTCCTTGCCATATTTTCAATACTCATCTTGAAGATGTAAACACATGAAGTACATGAGCATTGCAGCCACCTTGTAAAGAGGGAGTGCACCAAAGCAGTGATCCATGCTCCATTCACTGTGACGTCAATGTAGTTCCACCCATCAGTTTTGATTCACAGAGGGCTGCACGACATGCACATGCCTATTGCAGGGCCAGACTCTCAAGCTACGTAAGTACTGAAAATCCAAATACTGAATACACTGCTGTACTGAAAATAAAAACCACTGTTAGACTTACCGGTAATGGATTTTTTAGGAATCCTTGAGCTTGACCACGTGGAGAGATATTATGCTCCACCTCCTGAGAGGAAACACAAAACAGGAACAGAGGTTAAAGGTCCCACCCCTTCCTCTCCTCCTCGATAATAGCAAAGTATAGACACCTACCCTTGAATTATGGGCAGTTAATAAGCGGTCAAGCTGAAGAATTCCTAAAAAATCTGTTACCGATAAGTCTAACGGTGGTTTTTCCAAGTCATCCTTCAGCTTGACCACGTGGAAAGGATTAGGCAAGTTATTATATCTTAGGGGTGGGATGCTGCAAGTAGTATTCTTCTTCCGAAGGCCTGATGCTTTGCAGACAATAAATCAAGTCTATAGTGTTTTAGGAAGGTGTGGGGCGATGACCACATAGCTGCTTTTGAAGCATCCATTGAAGCACCTGTCCTTTCTGCCCATGATGTGGCCATTGCCCTTGTGGAGTGAGCAGAAACTTCTGGGGGAGAGTTTGTGCAGTAGTCTGTTTGATCCATCTAGCAATTGTAGATTTGGATGCTGCTGAGCCCTTATTTTTCCCACTAAAGGTTACCAGTAATTGTTCTTTCCAAATAAATGAATAATAAATAAAATCAGGGCTCTTCTGACATCAAGCAGCAAGAGGTCCATTCGGCAGAAGCGGAAGAACTATCTCTTGCGTCTTGTTATCTGAAGTCACTATCTTGGGCAGAAATAACGGATTAGTTCTAAGTATGACCTTGTCTGGGAGTATAGCACAGTCCTTGACTGAAAGGGCTCGACAGTGAGGCCAGTCTTTTATCTCATAAGAATTTAAACTGCCATTACCCATTAAATAGCATGCAATTACATAATGGGATACAGAGAAATAAATATTTGACTAATAGTTTATTCTTTATAAAACCCTGACCCATCATAACACCAGTCACAGCTGTGTATATGCAAAAGGAAATGACAAACACGCAACTGAAACTTATGACGTTCAGGGATTGTGATTTGCGTGTCTTAAAACAGAACACTGTGCTTGAAAGCTTTGTGAGCAGTGGCATACTCACTTCCTGCCCTTTTTTCAAACTTCAAGTGACATTTAATGTTTTAAAAAGAAAGTATATTAATCATTTTTTTCATAGGTGCTTAATGACAGTTGTGCTTTAAGGGGAGCCTGCAATGCATAACACATTAGGATGTAAAGTTGGGTACATTTTGCTGTTACCTTTTATGTCTGCACCAATGCTTTAGTATATTTTGAAACAAATAATATAGTGATTGCTATGTTACAGTATATATCTCTAAAAGCCTGATCATTACTTGTCATCTGTTATTCTGACACCACATGGAAGCATTATGCAAATTGGAATTCCTACAAAAAGCAATCAAACAATTACTACTAGAATCGAGACACCGATAAATGCATGCATGCATGCATATTCATTTCACAGCACTTAGTGAATGACTTGAGCTGTAATATACATTGTGTTCTACAGCACATAAGGCTCGATTCAGAGAGACAACAAAAAACTTCCGTTTTTTAGTGCCAATCTGTTTTTTTTGTGAAATGTTTCCGTTCTCGTATGAGCGTACGAGCGATTCTATGCATGCATTGAAAACCTTCTGTAAAGTTTCCGTCCGTTCGTACGGCTGATTACGAATACGAGGATGTCATTTTCCATCCAGACTTTTCCATTTCATTTTCACATGTTACAACGTAGGCTTTCGTTTTTGCCCTTTTCCCATCGTATACTCCAACGAATCCTTTACGTTTCCCGTTAGTTTCTGTTTCCCTTTTTCAATAAATAATCGTATAGACGGAAATCCTGCGCACTACAAACTTAACTCTTTAAAGTGCTCGCCTACATATTTGCCACCCTCACTTCTACTACAATGTTTAGCTAAATCACTTAGCACTGTCCTCCATCTTCCCTTTTGGACCCTTAAAGCTCACCCAAACCACTTCTCGTTTAGGTTCTTCTTCCATTTTAGCCCCCTAAAACTTACCCAAATCACTTCGTGGTCATGTGAATATTCATCTTTAAATATTTCTGGGCCCATTAGTTTTGTGTTAATGTATTTTGTAAATGAAATTACAATGTAAGAATTTTTTAAAATTTCAAATTTTAAAAACTATAAAAAACAAAATACAAAGCAATGGCAGGCCACAGAACATTATTCTTCATTTGTGGTCACCAACTGAAGGACCCTGACACTCAGTTGTGGTATAACCTTATTGGGGTCATACTGCAGTGCCCCCCCCCCCCCCCCCCGTATGGGCCAAACACCTAAATCTGGACTTCAAAAGCCAAAGGGCCCTCGCCACAGGCCGGGTTTTGCATAGTGCCCGATTAGAGAACCCCTGGCCCGAATTCTGCTGGCAAAGAACGGGCATCAGGAGCAAGGGCGAGTGGCACATCTTGCAGTTCCTGCTACCAAATATAAAATAATTACAAAAAGCAAAGGTAACCAACTAAAACAATAACTCCTACAAAAATCAAGATTCAAGTTCAACAATCCAAATATAATTCACAAAGGACATAAGCCTAAAAAAATATAGCAATTACATGGATGTGTGGAAAAATAAATGTTTACATGCTAAGGACTAATTTAGGTCAGCATTAAAATGCATCTATAAGGCATATATGAAATGTATTAATTCAGGTATGCATTGCTATACAATTTATGGCCTTGGCCATGCTGATACATGCAATGCCTTGGTGCTAAAGGCGCGCAGACTCCTCCACATAGCCGCAAAACATGTTCAACAATAGCAATCCGAGCCCTCAAAGGTCCCGTAAGTGGATCGGAAATGAAACGGATTTATAGGGTGGTGATCCGTCGGAAATCAGCTCTCTGAATCAGACGGAAACCCATCCCAACAACGGAAGTTATCTGAATGAACGGAAAATTTCCGATTTTGTTTGGAAAATGATCCGTACTAACGGAAATGTTCCGATTTGCTTCCGTTCATCGAAAGCGCATTCCCGAACGTTCGTACGAATGAAAAATGAACGAAAAAAAGCAAAAAAAAATTACAAACACCCACCAAAACTTTCACAGACAGCTACGGAAGTCCGGACGAATGTGTCTTTGAATCGAGGCTGTAAGGCTCGATTCAGAGAGACACAAAAAAACTTTCGTTTTAGTGCCGATGTCGTATTATTTTCAAATGTTCCCACTCTCGTATGAATGTGCGAGCGATTCCATGCATGCATTGTAAACCTTCTGTAAAGTTTCCGTCCGCTCGTATGCCAGAGTACGAGTACGAGGATGTCATTTTCCATCGAGACTTTTCAGATTCATTTTCTCAGGTAACAACGTAGCCTTTCTTTTTTGCTCTTTTCCCATCGTATCCTCACACGAATCCTTTACGTTTCCCGATAGATTTGGTTTCCATATTACCAAAAATAATCGTCCTGACGGAATCCTTACGATCTTGCGCCTGCGCACTACAAACTTAACTCATTAAAGTGCTCGCATACATATTTGACTCCCTCACTTCTACTACAATGTTTAGCTAAACCACTTAGCGCTATCCTGCAGCTTCCCTTTGGAACCCTTAAAGCTCACCCAAATCACTTAGCGCTATCCTGCAGCTTCCCTTTGGAACCCTTAAAGCTCACCGAAATCACTTTGCGGTTAGGTTCTTCTTCCATTTTAAGTCTCTAAAACGTACCCAAATCACTTTGCGGTTAGGTTCTTCTTCCATTTTAGGTCCCTAAAACTTACCCAAATCACTTCGCGGTTAAGTTCTTCTTCATTTCCCGCACCCTAAAACTTACCCAAATCACTTCGCGGTTAGGTTCTTCTTCATTTTCCGCACCCTAAAACTTACCCAAATCACTTCGCGGTTAGGTTCTTCTTCCATTTTAGGTCCCGAAAACTTACCCAAATCACTTCGCAGTTAGGTTCTTCTTCATTTCCCGCACCCTAAAACTTACCCAAGCCACTTCCCAGACATCTGAATCTTGAACTAAAAATATGTATTTGAGCCTTTGTTTGGTGTAAATGTATGTGTTTAAAGAAATGACACTGAAACATTTTTTGTTTTGTTTTTTTAATTTAAATTATTTTTTGTATATAAAAAACTGTTTTTTTTGTTTTATAAAAACTTGGTTATTTTTTATTTTTTGGGGGATAAAAACTTTTTTTTTTTTTTTTATAAAACTTTGGGTTAGAAATTTTTCCTATTCAAAGCACCAAATAAAAATTGCTCTGCAGAACATGGCCAGGACCCAGGACTGTACTCCTCTTCTTCTGTTGTCCCCAACGAGTCTACCATCACCTTCATATCAGCCACCAACGCAAGGAGCCTCCGATGCATTTCTACTATTTTTTGGCGTGTGGTCCCTGTAACAAATAGAGAAAAAATCATTAGTTTGAGGCCAATACATGTTTGCCACCTGTGGATTGAATGTTTTGTAGTTAACAAATTAAATAAAGGCGACATATGTAATTCTGTCAATTCATTAAGCTAAGGAAGTGGCCACAGATCAGTCTGGCAAGTCATTAAGCTAGGGAAGTGGCCACAGATCAGTCTGGCAAGTCATTAAGCTAAGGAAGTGGCCACAGATCAGTCTGGCAAGTCATTAAGCTAAGGAAGTGGCCACAGGTCAGTCTTATATTGCCATTGGCTAGGGCTTGATGTATCTGTGTGTTGATGTCAAGTACCACATAAATGCAAATAATGCCATGACTACTTACTTGGTTGGTGGCCGAGAGCTGGCTCGTTGGGGACAACACAATGTCCTGGGTCCTGGCTCTGCTGTGAAGAAGTGCCTGTAGAAACATGGGAAATACGGTCAGGTTTCATGTCAAATTCATCAGTAATAAAATGTCTATTGCAAAGTCTGGTTCACATCACTCACCTTCTCCAGGTTCTGCTTGGAGCAGATCTGCTGCCTCTTCCACTACCTCACCCGCTCCCGAAGCATCTAGACAAACAGATGAAAGGAATCAGTTTGGTAGGAGATAGCATGTATATGTGTGTGCGTATACATGAAGAGTGACATACCAGAGGCTCCCGCATGCATGGCAGGGTACGACTGCCTGCCCACGCTGTGCCGCCCCTCCTCTGTTGTAAGGTCCAGGGGCTGGTCTGAGGACCCCACAGAGGAGGGGTAGGACCGTCGCCCTGAAGATCCACCACCTTCACTCCTAGCTGCAGAATCATGCAGCACTGGTCGGCCTGTGCGCCTCCGGGTGCGGCAAATGCGGTAATCCATTTCCAACACTACCAAAGAAAAGGCATTATAAATAAAAGGCCTACCTTCTGTCGTAGTTACATCTTGCATGCAATCGCTATGTACTTACTTGGGAAATGGATTCCGAAAAATCTCCGCACCCGGGGCATGTGCAGTCGTTTCAGGTCCAACCAATGCTGCATGATCTGTGTGTGGGTGAAGGTGGTGTCGGTCTGTTGTTGGATCTCCGAGATGATCTCCAGGGCGACGTTTCGTTTTTCAAACGAGTTGGGCAGGTAGTCGTACCTGCGCTCCAGCATGGTCTACAAAACATAAATCAAACATAGCAATAAATTATAAATGCCTATCAATAAGTGCCAACAATACATTATTTGGTTCAATCACATTAACACACACACACTTCTAGGCTAAGTTAAATTTCGAATCTGGCGGCACTGTTGTTTGGCACGTGTGTGGCGTGCGTTTGGGTGTGCATGTAGTTTAACCAAATTGTTCCAAAATCTATTACTTCGTGTGCATCCTTAACATGTAGAGCAGCATTTAGATATCAATTGAAAGGCCTACAAATACACTTACCAGCATGATGATCTCTTCTTGTTGGCGGGTGAAGATAGTGGGCGCCATCTTTCTTCTTCTTCTCGGCAGCAGATACGTAATTCACCAGCAGTTTCCGGGTTCCACACGTCCGTGCGAATGGCCGGACGTATGCGTAAGCGTCACACGGCGGATACCTTATTTAAAGGTCCCTGGACACACAGCTCATTCTCTTTGAGAGTCCCAGCAAAAAAAGCAGCACCTAAACCTGCCAAGGAGACCACGCTCAAGAAGGCAGCCAAGCGGCATGAGCATGCCGAGGTCCCCAAAACAAGGTCTCAACAGGCCAAAGCTAAGTTAAGGCCTACAACAAAGGCTCCGCCAAAGCAGCATCCTAAGCCAACTACCAGCTATGGGCAAAAAAAAGGAGGTGGCAGCAGCAAAAACCAAGACGAAGGCACCAAAGCCTACAGCAGCTCATGCTCTGCAAATGGGTAAGAGGGTACGAAGCCCCACCCCACCCTGCCCCACATCCCCCCCCCCCCCCACGTGACACCAAGGCACTTGCCAAAGGGCCCAAACACAGGCCAAGAAGCCGCAGCAGGGCCAGAAGCCGCAGCAGGGCCAGAAGCCGCAGTAGGTCCAGAAGCCGCAGCAGGGCCAGAAGCCGCACTAGGGCCAGAAGCCGCACCAGGGCCAGAAGCCGCAGCAGGGCCAGAAGGCCAAGATCCAAAAGGAGCCACAGCAGTCCCAGAAGCCCAAAAAGGAAGGCAAGGCCAAGGTCCCCCTACCCACCCGCACGTGGCTACCAAACCAAGGCCAAGACTGGGCGACCCACCAGCTCTGGCTCACCCCAGCCAAGTACCTCCAAGGGCCCACAGAGCCACAGGGCCACAAGCAGCAGTTCCAGCTCCTCCAGACCCTCTCTTCCTCGCCCACATTCCCCTCCGGCACAGGTTGTCAGGCATTCACCCTATGCCACATCAACACCTGCAACTTCAGTGGCCACCCAGCCATGAACACCAAGTCCCTTTCCCAGTCCAGTACGATCAACAGCCAGCCTCCAGTCCTTGAGGTCTCCTACATACACCCAGGCCAGAATGTCACCCCATTTGCCACCAAACAATGAGGAGCCACAACCACCGCAAACAGGGTGCACATTGCGCAGAGGCCACTTGAGTGGCCGTTTTGGTGAGTCCCAAACTCTGGCATTGGCTAGTGGGCTAACGTTATATTATGATGAGCTATATGGGAGCAAATCCAAAACAACTAGCAAGCAGCGCAAATCTGAGATTTTGGCAGAACTCACCAGACAAGTCAATGCAGCAGGGGACGAACTCAAAGATGTAGAACAGATTCAGCGGAAAATATCGCCCCTAATATATACCGTACGGAATAAACAGAATAAAAGGCGGCAGTACAGGTACATATCTTATTTGTTGGTTTTTATTCTTCTTGTCTATCCATCAGTGAGCTTAATTATGATTACTATGTATTTCAGCTTACAAACTGGCCCCTCAAAAAAACCTGTTGCTGACCAAGTTAATGTCTGTCGTTTTTTGGTTAAGAAATATGAGTTCAAGTAGGCACAAAAACAAACACTAACAAATATTTCAAAATGAGTCCAAAAACATTGTTGTTGACTTGGGTAAATAATTCATTATTGTTTTGGCCATAATGAAAAAAAAAAAAAAAAAAACAAATGTAACAAAACAATCATACCAAAGAAAGTCCAAAGAAGCAAAAACAAAGCAAAAAAAATGAACCAAAATGTGTTTCTATTAAATTAGCACGGATGGCTTGGCCAGACGCACTGTGCTGCCCAACATAGGCGTCCTCTGGCTCATTGGCGGGTGGAGAGGGTGGAAAATCCACATAGCGGGGAACCCGCTGCAAGATTGCAAAATTATGCAGCGCTGCACAGGCCATAATTATATCTATGACCTTTTTGGGGTCATACTGAAGGGAGCCCCCAGTGTGGTCCAAACAGCGAAATCGGGTCTTCAAGAGTCCAAAGGCCCTCTCCACCACTGCCCTGGTTTTTCTGTGCGCCCGATTATAGGCCTCTTGTGCTGGATTCTGTGGGCGGAGTACAGGAGTCATCAGCCACAGGAGGAGTGGATACCCCGAATCTCCTAGAAAAATTCAAGGTAAACAAATATTAACATTAATGCATACATTTCAGCCCAAAAATCCTAAAAATACATGATTAAGAAGGTAGGTGACATTGTCCCCAAAACATGAGCATACATATTGCACAGGCAAAAGCGAGAAAGAAACATATCTGATAGATGGGGGACCAAAGTTGAGAAATAATATTGCGGATGCTGGGCAATCAGGCAGACTGTTAACAGCTATTGTTTCCTGTCTGTGCTGCAGAACAATGTAGGATGGGTTAACTTTACATGACCCATTTTCTGCTTTGTCTGAGTCCCAAACAGGTCTAAGGCGGCCCCTGCACTTTATCCCGCTCACCTCTACTCAGTAAGTGTAATGCATGTAAGCAAAGATGGGGCAGACCCTCTGATAAAGTCACAAACAGATTGAACGAAAAGTGTGGGGAAGACAGATTAAGACTTTTGCTCTAATTACACTTTGGAGTTGAAACAATGCAGAACAAACATTTTGTCAGCCTTTGTTGTTTTGATAATGTAATGGGTCCAGTCGTGTTTCACATGTTCACAAGGTGATGACAAAGCCATTGTTTAAGAAAGGTGAATCAAACCAAAATCCAAGCCATACATATAAAATCTAATAATGTAACTGGACTCAACTTACCAAGGAGCCATGCACCCGCAAATTCCCCAGACTCAAAACGACGGAATAATCCTGATCTTCGAAGGATGTAGGCGTCATGGGCTGAGCCAGGGTAGCCTGCGAGGAAGCTAAGAAAGCGCATGTCCTGGGCCACCACTGCTTGCACATTCAGTGAGTGGCCCATTTTTCGGTTCCTGGGTAAAAAGATAAAATAATTACATCATTAACGCTTGGGAAATTAGTCAAAAGCTCACTTCTAACACCCTAAGTCAAACGTTTTTATCCAGACAACTAACACTAAACAACTACCTTAAATTTAAGTGCCGAACAAAAGGAGATGTATGTTATAGCCTTTAAAAGGTTGAGTTACTTGTTCAATTTTAAGTACACTTTCAAATGTTTGACTTGGAACAAACTGATATTTTTTAGAAGTGAAAAATACGGGCCATTGGTTCACATACACACTTTGCAAGGAGGGAGGATTAGCAAGGAGGGACTGATTACAATGAGGGAATATTTAACAGGAGGGACTACTAACATAGAGGGCTTAATTAAAATGAGGGACTAGTAACAATGAGGGAATAATTACAAGGAGGGACTAGTAACAATGAGGGAATAATTACAAGGAGGGACTAGTAACAATGAGGGTAAATTTACATGGAGGGACTACTTTCAAAGAGGGAATAATTTCTATGAGGGACAAGTAACAATGAGGGAATATTTTCAAGGAGGGACTACTAACATAGAGGGCGTAATTACAAGGAGGGACTAGTAACAATGAGGGATTTTTTACTAGGAGGGACCAAAACAAATGATGTTTTGGACCAAAGGAGGGACACAAAAAAAATAATTAAAAAAACCCCAAAAAATTAGCTCTACATGGAAGAATCAACTTGCCTGTATATGTACTCGTCACAAGCAGGAGGGACAAGGGCAACGTGGGTACAGTCAATGGCACCCATGACGTTGGGCATATCAGCAATATTATAAAATTCCAGCTTAATCGCGTTTCTGGCTACCATATCCTCTGGAAAACAAATATATTTTCGAGTTAGGGTAGCCATGCCTTCCAAAAACTTGGATAGCGCGCGGCTCAGCGTTGGCTGTGAGATCCCCACGGAGAGGGCACCTAGCCTCTGGAACGAGCCATTGGCCAAAAATTGCAGGCAGCCAAGCATCTTGGTCATACCTGAAATTGCTTGCCCCTTCCTTGTGGTGTGGGCTAACCATGGCCACAGCTCACTATACAACTTATGGAGGGAATGCCCATGAGCTGCAGATCCTCATGCTCCTCAAATGCACTAGACTCGTCCATGCCTGCTAGTTCCAACGTCAAAATGGTCCCGTAAGTGGATCGACAATGAAACGGATTTATTAGGTGTTGGCCCCTCGGCAATCAGCTCTCTGAATTAATCGCAAGCCCATTGCAATAACGTAAGTTTTTTGAACGGTCGAAACATTTCAGATTTGGTGGAAAAATAGTCCCGAAATAACGTAAATCTTCTTATTTCCTTTGGATCATCGAAAGAGCATATACGTATTAGTTCGAATGTTCGTGCGAGTAGAAAATGGACGAAAAAAAGCAAAAAAATGACAAACACCCACCAAAACTTTCACAGACAGCTACGGAAGTCCGGACAAATGTGTCTTTGAATTGAGGCTATAGTCATTGTAGTGTATAGAGTTCAAACCATGAACCTTACAGAGTGTGTCAACTGAGAGGCTGATTCACTACTAACGCCAGGTAGACGCCCAGTAGATGAGCGTCTGTACTAGACGCTGTGTGATTAAAGTCTGTTTTTGAACACAGTTACACCTGTAACAAAGCAAAAACACATGGAATTACATAGTTTTAACACAGTGACATTAACACGTTAGTGCCAGACCTGTAATGACAATTCTGCAAAAAAATATGTCAGAAAAATTGTCAAACACGTTGTTTAAACACAAGCAAATGAACGCCCATTGAAATGTATGGGAGAGCGACACTGAGCGAAAGGTAATACATGGCGCTCTGGAAGCTAGAGCGCCGGAGCTATATGCTGAGCCGCCTGTAATAATATATTGGACGCTACATGTTAGAGTCACTCACCAGATTCGCTTTCATAAATGTGGTTTGGCGTACAGCACCCGGCGTTCACCAGACGCTGCCTGCCACTACGAGGCACTACCTGGTGCTATCCCTTCTTAAATAACCCCCTGAGTGTCTGTCTGCACAAGTGCTGACAACCCCAGCTGCCTCCAATATACCAAGACTGACCTCCACTAATATAAGCAGGGTAAACATACCACCAGGAAAGGCAGCTGCTACCCGGCACGTTGCAGAAGAGGTCCTGGGAGGAGGAGGGTTCTGTTTGGTTCTGCAGCCTAGAGAGCCACTGTAACCATGCCCCCTGCCCTTAGCAATAAGGCAGTGGAGCATTTTTGGATGAACCTTGAACTGTGGTGTCCTTTGGGCGGAGTGGTACTAGCCTGCATATGGACGTGTGGACCATCTTGGCCCTGGGGACTTCCTGCCCACCTCAAGGGGCACCCACCATAACTTGGAGCCCTCTCTACGTCTGTGTGTTCCAGCCGCAACCACTGCTCACTGCTAGCCATGGCCTTTGGTGCCTTTGGTGCCCTTTGGCGCCGCTCGGCTCAGCGGTTACAAGCCAAGTGACAGCGAGTCTACACCGTTGGAGCAGAGGGAAGGTGAGTAAAATGGGATGACCTGGGCGGGCATTCCAATTCAGGATGCTGCCGCTCAGAGGAACAATACATGGAAAAGTGAATTTCCTGTGTTTTGTTCCTTATTAAAGGCATATCTATACAAAGAAGCAAGGAAAAGCCTGACAAGCATCTATCCTCCCTTGAAACACATCATCTGTATGTCCCACATTGTGTTTGTGTGGGTGAGCGCAATGCTGATGTAGTCCTCTGTGAAAATTACCCCCCGCCCTAGACACAGTAGAAAAAATTGAAGTGGACCGAGTTCTGGGACTATCACTTGTGGTTTGAAAACCTGATCGAGCTCTGGAGAAGCCCCTGCATGGCACCCCAAAAAAAGATTGCACACCCTCTTTTTTATACAAAAATCTTACTACATATTTTATTTAAATATAGTAAGTGGACAAAATATGAGATGGGGGTCTCCACCTACCCCCAAAGGGTTGTCAGAGAGATAACACTACCTTCCAAAATATTAATAAAAAATTATAATTTTATTGAAAATACAAATAACTAAAAAGACACCAATTACATTACATTAAAGACTAAATAACATATACACACTAGACATGGGGGGGTGCCAGAGATCCATCATAATAATTCATCATATTGTATATAAATAAATCACAATTAGAAAATACTACAAAAATTCAAATGATCCTTCAAAAATGATCTACAACCAATCCTACAGAAAATTCATATAACAATCCACAATGTGCAACAAATGCAGTAAATTTGCAAGATAATGCAAAACAGATTCTATATACTAGTGAAGCTAATAAAGTGCCTGTGCCAAAAATACTGTGCAAATGTCATAAATACAAAAGGACCAACCAAGTTGAGCAGCAAACACATAAAACAACCTATTACACATACAGACCAACTGGACCTCCCCCCGTGAGTATGTTCGCCAACGCGTATCGCAACGTCCGCGCATTGCTTCCTCAGGACGACAATGACATTCATTGTTTTGTATTATCTTGCACATTTACTGCATTTTTTGCACATTGTGGATTGTTATATGAATTTTCTGTAGGATTGGTTGTAGATCCTTTATACTTTGTGTAAGGATCATTTGAATTTTTGTAGTATTTTCTAATTGTGATTTATTTATATACAATATGATGAATTATTATGATGGATCTCTGGCGCCCCCCGATGTCTAGTGTGTATATGTTATTTAGTCTTGTAATGTAATTGGTGTCTTTTTAGTTATGTGTATTTTCAATAAAATTAAAATTTTTAATTAATATTTTGGAAGGTAGTGCTATCTCTCTGGCAACCCTTTGGGGGTAGGTGGGGACCCCCATCTCATATTTTGTAGTTGTTACGGTTTTCTTGCCAGGGATATTGAGCACACCATGTGATCTTCAGGTTGATCCCTTATATGGTGTGGGTTTTAGTGATGTCCTTTTTTTCTTTTTGTCTGCCTATGGTAACTGGACAAAGAACACAATACTACACAGACAAATTTAAAAAACATAAAACACAAGGCGTGGGGGACTGAACTACACAACGGCTCTAAATTAGTACATCAAGCAATAATAATACATATGGTAATAGATTAAAAATGATTATTATTCAATTAGCAGGAAAAAAAAACTTTTGTTGTAGTGGAGTTATATATGGTGTCATATAGGACACAAAATACACATTCAAAAATCTAAAGTGCAATTGCCATAGCGTCGGCCGGCTGCTGCCGCTGGGGAGACCCTTGGCTCTCTTCATCCTCTTTGGTGATATATATATATATATATATATTGTAGACATGTCACTGGAGAAGTGATCGAGGGGGTGTACATTTCATCTAGGTTACTACGCTGGGTGAGATGGTAAGTCCAGGATTGATTTGTTTCCCAGCAGTGATATGCTGCTGAGGTGTTGTTTAAATTTTGCCGGGCCTGGATTTATATGGAATGGCAGGTAGGTTTGGTAGAGGGACCTGTCATTCCACACCTCCCCGATCCAGTTTGGGTTTTGAATCAGGTGAGCTCTGATCCTAATTAGCCTGGGAGGTAAAAGCTCTGCAGAGACTGCAGGCTATTGCTCTCAGCCTGAAATGAACAGCCTGTGTGTGTGTGTGAAGGAAGCTGCGAACGCAGCCACTGCTGGAGCTAAAAACTCACCCTGCGATGTCCAGGCGAACGCTGTATTTTGAAAGTGTCAGCTAGGTGAGAAGAACCTGCTAGTAAGCGCCCAGACGGGCTAGGTCTTTATTTTGTTTTGTACACTAAAGAAGCACGCTGCTGCTGTATGTTTTGTTTACTGGACTGTTTATGCCATGAATAAACGCCAAGACCTGCTTTTATAACACCTAAGTCTGTCGTGAACTGTGTCCAAACACACCATCCCCCGGGAAGATCCCTACAATTGGTGGAGGATGCGGGCAAAACGGTTGCTAGGGGCAACGGTGTGGACAGACTTGGCTACAGCTGCCTATGTCTTGGGTGAAAGCTGCAACTACACTCCAAGAACAGTCGGGCAACATGGAGGAGATGCTGAAGCAGTTTATGCAAGTAAGTTTGCAACAACAACAGGCCCAGATAGAGGCTAATAGACGCCATGAACAGACCATGGCTGCCCAACAACAACTTATTGAACACCTGATTGCAAAACAAGAGGCGCCTGTGGTTGCTAACCCCCACACAGTGGTGCGAGCCGCTCCAGAGACTTTTGATGTGAAAAGAGCTGTGCAGCGAGCGCTGCAAAAGATGACTGCTGAGGATGATGTTGAGGCCTTCCTAACTGGGTTTGAGCGTGCGGCTGAGCGAGAGAAGTTACCCGTCGCTGAGTGGGCAGAGGTAATTGCGCCCTATTTAACAGGGGAACCTCAAAAGGCCTACTATGACCTCAGTGAGCAAGAGGTTAAGGACTATACTCGGCTAAAAGCGGAGATACTTGCCCGGCTAGGCGTTACTACTGCGGTCCGTGCCAGGAGGGTACGCAACTGGAGCTACAGTTTGGACAAATCGGCGAGGTCCCAGATGTATGACCTGATCCATTTGGCGAGGAAGTGGTTGGAGCCAGACACTTCTACTCCTGCACAGATCCTAGAGAGGGTTGTGATGGACCGCTACCTCCGAGCACTTCCTGCTGACCTGCAACGCTGGGTGGGACAAGGTGACCCTAAGAATGCAAACGAACTTGTCAACCTTGTGGAGAGATTCCAGGCGACTGAGGACTACCTCCGTGATGTTTCTGCAGCCTCCTCACCTCCCCGGAGTGCCAGATCTGTGCCATCAGCTGGTAAGAGACTTCCATCTATTGGGGGAGTGTGGAGGGGTGCTGAGGGAGGAAAAAGGGCTCAAGTGGTGTCTCAGGGGCAAAAGACTGGAGATGGTCCCGGGTGGCTAAGTAGCCCTAAAAAGGACTCCTGGCCAAGGAGAACAGGCTCTATCCAGTGCTGGAGATGCCATGAGACGGGACACGTGTCTGCCCATTGCCCTCTTACCACTGAGCCCATGGACTGTGAGGTTAGTCGGCGTCAGTCGCTATTTGCGGAACCATCTTGTGTTGCAGTTCCTGGACTAGAGACTGAACCGCAAATCTGCGACATTACAATTAATGACTTTCCTGTTAAGGCGTTGCTGGACTCAGGAAGCCTCGTAACCTTGGTGCATGCCAGCCTGGTGGCTGGGGACTTTGAGTGTAAAAAGCATATGAGTGTTGTTTGTATACATGGGGATACAAAAGTGTACCCTATAGTGCTGGCTGAAGTCGGGACTAAACAAGGCACCGTACAATATGAAGTGGGTGTGGTTAAAAATCTCATGCACAACGTAATACTGGGGCGCGATTTTCCACTATTCTGGGCTCTCTGGGGAAAAAGAAAATCCCCCGAAAGGAGTGAGGAAACTCCTAAGGTTGTTGCGTTACCCCCTGTAAATGATAAAAGTGTGCAGGATGAAAATAATTGTTTTCCTTTGCAGGTCCTGGCTGGAGAGGAGGAGGCTCCTCCCACTGAGCAAAATATACCCGACTTAGAGGTGTCTAGGGATAATTTTGGGACTGCACAGTTACAGGACCCCACTCTCAAAAATGCGAGAGAGCAGGTTGCTGTCATGAATGGGGTACCTCAGGAACCAGATGCTGAGAAAAGATTTCCACATTTTTCTGTGACTAATGATCTTTTCTATAGAGTCACTAAGGTTAAGGATGAGATTGTGGAACAGCTTCTGGTGCCTAAGCCGTACCGGCGTCAGGTGCTGGACATGGCACATAACCATGTTCTTGGGGGACACTTGGGGACTGACAAAACGCAGGAGAGGGTTCTCCAGAGGTTCTACTGGCCGGCGATATATGGTGATATTAAAAAGCCCCACAAAGCCCCACATGTCAGCTTAGTGCCCCAGTGTCACATTTTCGCAGTCCTTTGGTTTCGCTCCCTATTATAGAGGTGCCTTTTGAGCGTATAGCCATGGATTTAGTGGGTCCCATTGTAAAATCCGCTAGAGGACACCAATATATTCTGGTGGTCATGGATTATGCGACCCGCTATCCTGAAGCTGTGCCCTTAAGAAACACCGCATCTAAAACAATTGCACGTGAGTTGTTTTATATGTTCTCTAGGACTGGAATCCCCAAAGAAATCCTAACTGACCAAGGTACACCCTTTATGTCAAAGGTGATGAAGGAGTTATGCAAACTATTTAAAATCTCACCCATCCGTACCTCTGTATACCACCCCCAGACGGACGGATTGGTGGAGAGATTTAACAAAACATACAGCAGCAGCGTGCTTCTTTAGTGTACAAAACAAAATAAAGACCTAGCCCGTCTGGGCGCTTACTAGCAGGTTCTTCTCACCTAGCTGACACTTTCAAAATACAGCGTTCGCCTGGACATCGCAGGGTGAGTTTTTAGCTCCAGCAGTGGCTGCGTTCGCAGCTTCCTTCACACACACACACAGGCTGTTCATTTCAGGCTGAGAGCAATAGCCTGCAGTCTCTGCAGAGCTTTTACCTCCCAGGCTAATTAGGATCAGAGCTCACCTGATTCAAAACCCAAACTGGATCGGGGAGGTGTGGAATGACAGGTCCCTCTACCAAACCTACCTGCCATTCCATATAAATCCAGGCCCGGCAAAATTTAAACAACACCTCAGCAGCATATCACTGCTGGAAAACAAATCAATCCTGGACTTACCATCTCACCCAGCGTAGTAACCTAGATGAAATGTACACCCCCTCGATCACTTCTCCAGTGACATGTCTACAATATATATATACCCTGCTTGATTTGATAGTTTGCGCTGTAGCAGGTTACTTTCATTTGACCTTTGTTGCACTTTTGTCACTTTCAGTACTAGTACTTTGGTAGCACATGGCACTTTAATATGTATTGTGGACTCTCATGTCTATGAATTAGTATTGATTGTTTTTTAACATTGCGCTTGGCACTTGCACTTTAGATTTTTGAATGTGTATTTTGTGTCCTATATGACACCATATATAACTCCACTCTAACAAAAGTTTTTTTTCCTGCTACTTGAATAATAATAATTTTGATGCTATTACCAAATGTATTATTATTGCTTGATGTACTAATTCAGCGCCATTGTGTAGTTTGTTCCCCCACGGCTTGTGTTTTGTGTTTTTTAAATTTGTCTGTGTAGTATTGTGTTCTTTGTCCAGTTACTATATTTAAATAAAATATGCAGTAAGATTTTTGTATCAAAAAAGAGGGTGTGCAATCTTTTTTTAGGGGGCCATGCAGGGGCGTCTCCAGCGCCCCATCAGGTTTTCTTTGCATAGGGTGTAGCCCCCTTTGGTTGGCACCCCTTGTTTTTTATTGTTGATATATATTTGACATTTATTATTAAGGCTGTGCGTATCTATTTTTTCATATCACTTTGGTTTGGCTGTTATTTCAGCATTGCACATTAGTGTTGTGGCATAATTACTATTATGGCTCCATTTGTCTTGTGCACAGTGTGCCTCTGTTTGGGAACCTTTAGCCCGCTGTGCCAGTCTGATGCATGGATTTCTGTAATATAAAGCTTTTTATTACTGAACAGATAATAGTGTTACATTAACTGCTTTAAGTGCAGTCATAGAACTTCCCTATGTCCCATCCAATCTGTTATGCAGCATAATACAGGTAAATTGCCTTACTTGTTATCCCTCTGATGTTCATGTGAGCACGAGTATTCAGCCTGAAGTATCATTTCTTTTCCATGCCACGTATAGATCCACTGTTGTGAAGGAGAAAACATTTGCAGAGTTATTCTTTTAACTTTTGTTCAATTGACACAGCATACATGGGGTTGTTTAGCAACCTCTAAACTCGGCATTCTCAAAGCATCTCCTAGGAGAATTCCGAGGAGCTTATGAGTGCTTACTGTGCCATCTAATTACATTATCCCAGTAATGTACTAAATTAATAGAGCTGTTTGATCCTAACATAGTAAAATTGATGGATAAAAAGAAATTACTTCAGTAAAGGCAGAGTACATTCTCTAGTGATTAATTGGAAAGGAGATGCTAATACAGATACTAATTGTTTGCTATAGATAAAATGAAGCCTGCTCACAAAAATGGTCTAATTTGCAAAGATGCAAGCACATTAACCCTTTAACTGCCAGCCTACCTGGAGATTTTTTCACCCTTTGTTGCCAGACCATTTTGCACTATTTTGCGCTCCCCATGTTCAACTGTGATTTTTGAAGGGATTTCCAGGGAAAGTGATATATTGTTTTTTTTCAGCAAAGTCTGGGCTTTAACATGAAATGTCTTGTTTGTCATTTTTTAGGTGTATTCTCAATATTTTTGGATGAAATATGTGCAAAAAAAAAATTTTACAATTTGTAGTGTTTTTTTGTAAGGCTGGAATACTTACTTTTTCTTTTCCATAATGGAATGGGAACAAAAAAGGCAGGCACATTTTTTAAAACTTCACTTCCAAAATCGGGTTGAGGGGAGGGACAGGATAGGAGTGTGATTTGTAAGAAAAAGACTCTTACATGTCCCATGCTCATGCAATGCAACAAGCTGGCCATTGTTCTGTCTGAGCTAGTGCCTGAGCACTAGCCCCCCCTGCCCTGCGGCTACAAGCCTGTGTGCACGCACATGTCTGCTCTATGCTCTCCGACAGCTGTATGCTGCCAGTGGCAGGCAGCGGAGGGAAACCCAAATGGCCCAATAAGCCCCTGGAATTGTTAAAACTATTAGCCCCTAAAGGTGCATCAGGCTAACTATCCCTGGGTTTATTCAGGACCTGATCAGATCTGGCCAATAGCCTTGCTCACTTCCCCTATAAAGTTTGCCCAGGTCATTTCTAGGATGTCTGTTACAGCAACTGCTTGTGTGTGTTATTGTTGGCTTGTGTCTCTAGTAGTTTACCATGGATGACTTTGACCTTCTGACATAATTCTTCGTTACTCCCCTGGTACTTCATCTAGTGACTTCCTGTTTATGACACTTGGCTTTAATCCTGGATTATGAACTCATCTCATCCCTCTACTTTGGCGAGTGGTTTTGGACTGGCTTCCCTTGTATGACCTTGGCCACCACTGGAATACCCATTTAATGAAAAGTGCTTGCCCATTTATGGCTGAAAATGTTCTTTAACAGTCTAGTTTCCTTCCCTCGCACCATCTCCAAAATACCTATATATTTTTTCCAGTAAGGGGGAGGTTGAAACTGCACACTGTTTTTAAAGTGAGGTCATATCTCCATTACAGGTTGTAATTTCCAATCTTATACACATCTAACACTTTTCAGATTGAAAATAATGTTTAACGGAAGTTTGCTGTTCTTGTTGCTAGTTATAGCAGCGACAAGTCTGGTTGTTTACATTACAGCACACAGCAGGCAGCTGGCTTTTTACAATGTAAGAGCATTTCTCATGTTGCTTGATACATTGCACAGGGAAAGGTAAAAAGGCTGCAGCATGGGTTAAAAAAACACCCAGACCAAGTTTATTTACTCTCAGATTTGCTACCTTTGTACACCATTAACTTTGTTAGTTAATATTTTTGATCAGTTGCCCTTCTTGCTTGTACCCAACTTTGCTTTATCTGATATATTAATATGTTGTGGCTAGTTGTAGTTTCAGAAATATCCAGAGATAGACAGATCAACAGAGTGGTAGATTAGCCTTCACCTGTGTTTAAAAGGTTAGATAGGAGTTATAGTAGGTTAGTTAGGCCTTAAAAATAGGCACTGTTTCAGGAATACTGTAGGCCCACATTTGCCCCCCAGCTGCAGGGGTTAAGCTTAGGCACAGGCTAAAGAACTGCCAACCCTAATGCCTATTGGTCGCCGAGGCTATATATTAATCTCAGGGAGCCTGAGTGTGAGGAAAGATGTTCTGGAGCCAAAGCTAGGAGGGTTGAAGGCCAGTGCTCAGTTAGAAGCACTAACAGATATCCTGTGGGGTATGTGAGGTGTCACACCTGAAAAACTGCTCACCTGGGGACCTTGGAGGTCAGGATAGAGGAGTAATAATGGAAAGGGCCATGTGGCAATGGAGGAGAAAACCAGACCATTTGGACTCCTGGAGGGTGGACCAGGCGACTGTCAAGCAGCTGTGGTGGGATTGGGACCCAATGTGTCCGATGCCCCTATTAAGAAGTCCAGAGTAATAAAGACTCCCATTTAGAACTGTTTATAATGTTTAATAATGTAATGTATAATGTGCATATATAACCAATGTATGCGTGCATCTGTGCACTGAGTCTGTGCTCAGACTAAGACAGACTACAATCCAGCAAGCCAAGACAAGTTAAATGACACCAGTAAACACACTAGGGACAGCAAGTGCACACATGCACATAGTGGTGGGGTGCTCAATCCACAGCGTACTGGGTAGCATATGGGGGTTCAGGTAGCTTGCTCAAGGGGACTTCAGTCATGTCCCAGCTGGAAATTAAATCTGCAACCTTCTGGTCACAAGGCGGTTCCTTTTACTGCCAGGCCATTGCTGCCTATCTTTTCCCATCAATTGGACCTGCATTCACCAGGGGCTCTGTCTGGGGACCACTACTAGGAGCTGAGGGAGTACCACATATGCCCTGATACCAGGACCTTAAGGAACTCCTTTTCCAGTGTGACTCTTTACAGGGGTTACCTTTCTCCCAACTCCTTAAAGCTTCCCTTACTTATAATGGGCATCCCAAAATCTGAGCCTGAGCCAACTGGTGAGGGGGCAAGTAAGGGTCAGTAGCCTACTCAATCAAACCCTTTCTTTGTTTAAAAGGGTAAAACATTTTGCCAGAATTACTCTTATTCAAACCATTGTGGTTAGACTTTATTATTTTATTCACAGAAACATAATTTTAAAAACCTTCCACAGAGTTCAGGCTGCAAAGTCCTTGGTCTCTGGGGTCATGTTTTATCCTTTTTAAATAATAACATCAGCATCATAATGCCTGTGGAAAATAATCAAATGAGTGTTGAAAATTTTAGATAAAGCGGCATCAATCAAGCATTTGGGGCAGGATGCCACATGAACCAGATACCCTTTCTAGATGTATTCTGCCAAACAGTAAACAAACATACTCTTGCACTGCATGAGGTATATTATACAAAGAGGATTTAAAATTTTTTTGGATACAATTATCAGACAATGGCTAAGCGATTTACCATTGTCCTGTGTGATTACTTCTCCTACTGTGGGTCTATTTTAAAGAGAAATAAAAAAAATGATCTTAGAGTCTATAAGACTTTAAGGCTGGGCAATTCCCTGCTGTGTGAAACTCCCTGATTTATCAGTAATATTTTTTTTTCTACAACAGAATCTTCTGCACCCCTCTAGCTGCCACGCGCACCTGCACCAGGCATATCTGTATAGCTGGCACAAGTAGGCAAAGCCGAGGAGAGTGGCCATTATTATTATTATTATTAATATTATTGTTTATTTATATAGCGCCATCAACTTCTGTAGTGCTTTACAAGTTAAGAATACAGACAAGGTAAAACATATAGCACAGAGAACAATACAAAATTAGATGCCACAGGTTAAAACCAAGTGTTGTGAGCACAGGAGACAATAGGGAGGAGTGCCCTGCCCTTGCGAGCTTACAGTCTAAAGGATGGGGGTGGAGACAAAGTGGGTGGGGTCACAAGTGGTAGAGCTTGAGTATGGCTGCATGTGCCATTGAAGGTTATAGTAGTTGCTTAAGCCAGGTCATATGCTTGTCTGAAGAAGTGAGTTTTGAGGGCGCTTTTAAAGGCTTGGAGTGATGGAGAGTGGCGGATCGAGCGGGGGAGTGCATTCCAGAGAAGTGGGGAGGCGCGGGAGAAGTCTTGAAGGCGGGAACGAGGAAGTAACCAAGGAAGAGGACAGGAGAATGTCAGAGGCGGAGCGGAGGTTGCGCTTTGGTTGGTAATGCTGGATCAGAGATGAGATGTAGGAAGGGGCCTGGTTAGAGAGAGCTTTGTAGGTTAGCACTAGAAGTTTGAACTGAACTCTATGGGAGACAGGTAACCAGTGGAGGGATTGACAGAGGGGAGTAGCACTGGAGAAGCATGGCCATGGCTAGCCATTCATCCGGCCCCTTTAGCCGCTCATTAATATGCACAGCTAAAGTGCTTTGGAAGATAACCCATACATGTGTGGGGCACCCCAAAGTGACACGAACCAAAATCTAGGATAATTTAAGAGGTGGCTTCAATGTGCCCCAGCTCTCTCCTTGAGAGCCACTAGTTTTATGGGTCTCCACAAAGTTGGCTCTACAGCTCTAACCACTAACTAATTTTAACTAACTACTTCACCTGTGCATCTTTATGGAGATCTGCAAAACCTGACCTGTTGGTGGCTCTCCAGGAGAGGCTTGGGGAGCACTAATGTTGGTTCATTTGATCTCCCAAACATGTAGCTTCTCATTCTAGGGCACAGATAAAGCAAATAATTGAGTTCATGACGAAAATATGCAAAAGGAAAATAACAAGTAAAACATTATTTGATTTATGTCTGAGTTTCAATTAAAAATCTGTCTTGCCCACTGCCAGTCCAAAAGTCAAGTTGAGCAGATCAGCATCTTGTGCAGGAGGAATGGTCAATCAATGGTTACTGACAGAGAAACATTTAGGTCAGATGCGGTTTAATTATTGAATCAGAGTCCCCATTGATGCATGCCCCTATTTGAGTAAACATTTATCGCATGTCAGTCAAGGGCAAACTTCGAATTTGTCTGGTTCCCCAAGCACTGCTTTATGGGTGACCAAATTATTGAGCTGTACCTTTAGCTTTCCACTGTAGCCAGTGACTTATATAATCCAGGTGTAAGTAATTCATCTCTTCAAGGACTAGGAAAAAAATAGGTACACTACACCCTAAAAAAAATCTTATAATTTGCACTGTATCTACCAATGTCTGCATATCACCAGATTACTAGAGTCCATTTTATCGTAGGTTGGATTTAAACCTCAAATTTGGCTAAAGTAGGAATCGACTGAAACAGATCAAAACCCTGTTCGGCCAGCCTTAAAGACCCTACATGTTTATATTTAATGTTGTTACAGGGACAAAACCCATTTTGCTTCCTAGGGCACTATGAGATGCTACCAGTGCAATAAACCTCACTGGAGCTCCATCCCACACAGTTTCTGCTGCTTCGTGGGGGATGTTTATGGCTTGTTTCACACTGCCACAATGTGATGCGATTGCGACCGATCCGCAATTACTGGGCATAGTAGCATGGGAATGTGGCTGCTGCACAGAGATGTGGCATGGGCTCCTAAATGAGGTGAGTAGAACTGGTGATCTCGCACAGCAGGGCATTACAATTTGGGGATGTCCCATAAAGAGGTGGACCTCTTATAGACTCCAGGGGGTGTTGTTCCCCCTCAAATGTATAGGACCAAAAAACAGGATTTTCACTATCTCAGATTTTGGTCTATACCCTTGGGGCATCCGATTTGGAATACCCCACTGCTTGAAACGCCCTGGTCACCCCATTTACAAACCTCGTCAGTGTTCCCACGGCGCGGCTCTGCTCCTATAAGCTTCTTTGGCTGTGCATATTAATGACCCCCTAAAGAAACTGAATGGCTGTGTGCAAGTTAAATATATCAGGCAACTAATGGGGTTTCACAAAGCAGGATGCCCTAGGAGTGCAAATTTATCTGAACTTAGCATCTTATAGAAACAAGGTCTGGTTTTGCTCCACTTTATATGACCTAATTATCTCTCTCTACACAAAATATTAGCTTAACAGTACTTAAGCTGTTAGCATATACAGTAGAGATTTCCGAATATTTTTATTTTAATAGCATGACATTTGCATATCAGAATTATATTTTAAGTTTTAAAGAAAGAGTTGTCGGTCCATGTTTGGATGGATGTCTATTGTTCATAGAATCGTGCCACTTATTCTACAGACTGATGGGTGGTAATTACCTGTCCTTTACTTTTGTCACTTGTTCTTTATATCACATCTGTCACTTGCCAAAAAATCTCCTCTGAGCGATTGGCTCGGCATTAAATAATATATTGTTTAATACAAGTTTGTGATAAGTCAAAAGCAAATGGACTTGTCACACATTATTGAATATGTTCTCTCATACTTCCAAACAGGGGTCCTAATTTGTACAGGAGAGGGAAAGTTTGTGGAATCCATTATTACTTTGCAATTTGCACAGATATGCACAATAGCAGTTTCAACACAAGACATTTTAATTCACTGCTGATTTTTGGCAAACGTTTGTTTTTAAAGTGAAACTACAGGCAAAGGTAATTGTTCCACCAGGCTAGAAGAAATGGCCAAGAAGTTCAGCTAGGCCATACCCCCTTACATACTGTCCCCCAATCAGCTCATCAGAAGCGGGACAGAATTGCTTGCCCCTTCCTCCTTCTGCCCCACCTTATTCTAATTATTATCCAGCATCAAAGGCCCTTGCCCACTTTCTTCAGAAGATAAATCATGAGGTGAAACTGTAAACCTCTGTATCTTGCGCATCATTCCTCCAGACAGGGGTGTACATAGCCTTGTTGGGCCCCCATCAGCAGTGCCACATGGACATCCCCCCACGGACACTCACTCTGGTCCCCAGCTTGTACAGAGGTGCAGGAGCAGGTAAAGGAGGTGTGTGCCAATGTGGGAGACATGTGGGAACAGCAATGATTGGGGTGGTGCTGAAGGGACAAGTAGCTTTTGCTCTGCTTAAGGGCTTCCATTTGGTATACCTCTAGGCACCATTTGATGAAATGTTTTGCGCGTGTAGTATATGCAGTGTTTGCCACAAGTTAAGTTTCTATTTCTTAGGAACAATTTACTTTTTGTAAGTTTTACTTGCATTACCAGGGCATACTCTGTAACTTTCTGCGATGTTACAAAAATGTTCTTTGTGCTGTACATAAATACGAGCTGCAACAATAAACAACAGATCACTCTCGGAAACTGTACCTTGTGTGTGTCATAGATTCTTAAGGGTGGTCTACAGCACTGGGGGTTCAAAGGGAACTCTATGCAGGAGGATTGAGGAGCTAGTGAAGCCTATACCCTAAGGGACAGTACCTGCACAGGAAGGTTGGGAGGTGGGGTATCTCTGCCCACTAAGCCGGATCATGCAACAGCTGCTAGGAAGTTCAAATCTTCCTTAGAGATGGAACAGTACAATGGTTTAACTACGGGTTGTGGAGCACAGGGTTTCTGAGGACCTAGGTCATTTTCTCACGGGCAAGTAAACCGGGGGCTTCTTTATCCCTTGGGTTGGGGCTCCTTTACTTTTCTCTCCTCATTTGTCCTCTCATACCAATAGGGGACATACGTTAGCCAATTTTTCCCTCCCCTTCTCATGTATGCCCCGTATCCCAATTTGGGATAATATGGGAACACTTTATGGTCCCCTAAGCAAAGTTCCTTAACCATGTCCATATAAAATTCATCATCGCCATCTCAGGGAACCAGGCTACTGCTTCCCACTGCCTCTGTCCAGCCTTCCATATTATCTACCCACAGCTCAACCAAAAAATTTGACCCACATATATGAGTCACATAACTTTTACAGGTTTCTCCTATTTCAGGGGGCGACACTCTGACCCATTCTAATACAGTGGACAGTGCTGTCTTACCTTACAGACACCAGACAATTCCACACAAACAAATTATATTATACTTCTACGCAACAGAAAGATAAGCAAAAGAGTTTTGGAGTTGGTGCCCTGGGATTTAAGCCCCACAGCACCACTCAACTATGTATTCAGGAACCTACCCCTTTATTACTGTACGTGATGTCTTGAAAATGAAACCCATAGAAATCTCTAACATTGACCGTATTATACAATACGCCACTCTTAAGGCCTGGATACCCAGCCATGGTTCCGTCCTGCTGCAGTATGCAGGTGACCTTCTTCTCTGCGGTTCTGATCTGGGGGCCGTCCTGGAGGATGGGAGGGATCTTTTGAATTGTCTCTTTGGCTAGAGAAAAGTTGCAATGGTGTCAGGAAAAGGTGCTTTGTGCTCTCAAAAGGAGAAAGACAGGTCAGTCATAAAAGGACTGCTGCCGTTGTGGGTCTGCCCCTCCCACTAACCAAGAAAGACATGCTCACCTTTCTTGGCATGATTGGTTACTGCCGCCAGTGGATACCTGATTGTTCCTACTATGACAGTCTCCTGAGACAAGCCACAGGTGCAGACATGGCAGATTGTGTCAAATGGTTCAATGAAATGTGTAATGCTTTTGTGTATATGAAAAATGCTATGGTGATAGCAAGGGTTAGGCCTTCCCGACTATGGCAAGAGGTTTAGCTTATTTGCCAGGGACAACTCTAAAACCATGTCAAACACTCTTGCCCAAGGACATGGAGGCATATTACACCCTGTTGCCTTTTTCTCAAAGGTGGTTCCAGGACAGGGACAGGGCATGCTTGTGTGTCTCAGAGCCCTGGCGTCTTGTGCGATGATGGTGGGAATGGCTGCTCCTTTTTCTTTTGGACATGATACTTTACACACTACCCACAATGTGTCCTTTCTTCTCAAGAACATACACACGCAACACATGTCAGCCCAGCGGTTGAGTGGCTATGAAGTAATCCTGCTCTCCAATCCCAAATTCAGATCAATATTCTTCTCCCAAATCAGGCCATGTCCCAGAATGCCATACTAAGACTAAAGGGAGAGCAGAATGAGATAGTCCCACAACATGATTGTATACAGCTTATAAACCAGGACACCTCACCAAGGTCTGATGAATCATCCACCACCATACCCAACACTGAAGATGTCTTTGTAGATGGTTCATGCTTTAGGCCAAATTATCACATATACAATGCAGGATACGCTATAGTGCAGTTACCAGATACCATACTGGAGGCTAAACCAGTCAGCACAGGCTCCAGAACTGATTGCCCTCACAAGTGCCTGCCAACTCTTTGAAGGCAAGATGTCTATATTTACTCAGATTCCCAATATGCCCACTGCATGGTTCACAATTTTGGGCTGATCTGGAGTAGGCAAGCACCTGATGGCAAGAGTATATCTCACTCCTCCTTAGTAAAATTATTATTGGAGGCCATTCAACTGCCCAGAACCTTGGTCATAATTCACTGTAAGGCCCACACAGGACAACAGATGAATATTGCCAATACTGTCCAAGCAGACAGTGCGGCCAGGCAGGCCGCAGCCATGCAGGGAGCAGACAGGCAGACTGGAGCAGACTGACTTACATACATATGCTAGTACAGAAGACCTGGAAGATTGGGTTAAAGGTAGGCATGCACAAATACCAGAATGGAAACCATGTACACCAACAGCCAGTGCATTTCTTTTTCTTTCCCAATATCATGGTATAGGACATAGAGTTTGGAAGACCACATGTGAACTGTTAGGGAAATACTTTTATGTCACAAACCATCCCAGACTGACCAAGGACTATGGCCTTGATTCACTAAAGGTAGAAAAAAAAAAATTAACGCTTGGAAAATAAATTTGCATGCGAGAATTTTTCAAACCTAGGAGTGATTCACAAAGGCAGTTGAATTAAATTCGTGTGTGCGAATTTTCGGGCGAATTGTTTTCGTGTGCAGTTGAAAATCACTTTACAACTGGAAAACTCAGTGAAAAAGTGCACGAATGTTCCATACCCAAATGTTGTGTGTGAGAATTTTTTCTACTGCTTCCTAATTTGTAGCAGAGCAGTATGATCCCTTGTTGTTCTTTGTTCCGTTTTGTTTTTTGTTTTGTGTTTCTGGACTCCCTAATTACCGTATATACTCGAGTATAAGCCGAGTTTTTCAGCCCACTTTTTGGGCTGAAAAAAGCCACCTCAGCTTATACTCGAGTCAGTGAAAAATGGAGGAGAAAAAGGGGCGGGGCCGGATTACCTTAGGGGCGGATGGAGCTACCCCAGCGGGGGTCGAACGACCAAATCATGGGGGTCGCGCAACCCACAGGCTGAGAACTCTCTTCAGGCTGCAGGGAGACGCAGGCGGAGGTGCGAGGCCGAGGCCGCACGGCCGCGCAGCCCCATCTGCCGCCTGACGGTGTGCGGAGCCAGTGAGTGCGAGTCCCCCCCCCCCCCCCCCCCTGAAAACCTCTTCCGGGTCCGGACACAGCAGCAGGTCAGGAGCACTCGTGGGGATTTCCAGCTGCAGTCGTGGTGTCCAGCATCCAGGAGGTATTTATCCATGTTAAACGTGTATGCAAATGGGATAGGTGGGTATGCATAGCACCAGTGATCAGCAAAAAGTCAGGTGCTGGCCACAGGGTACTGACATTAAAAGGCTGCACTGAACTGACACCAAAGTAGGGATAAGATAAAAAAAAAAAATTATTATAAATCCTTGTTTCTGCCTAAAAACTACTGACATTAAATTTTAATGTCACTATTTTTTAGGCACAAACAAGGATTTATAATAATATTTTTTTTTTTTTTATCTTATCCCTACTTTGGTGTCAGTTCAGTGCAGCCTTTGGGTTATTTAGTGGGTCAGCTTCAGAGCCCCACCATTCCTTCTTATTAGTGTATTGATCTGGTATTTTCTTATGCAGTGAGGGGGTATTTGCAGGACTCCTATGGAGTGAGGGGGTAATTACAGGACTCTCATGGAGGGAGGGTATTTTCAGGGCTCTCCATCTTTTTCTATTTTCCACATTCCCTCCATTTTTTTCTATTTTCCACATTCCCGCCATCTTTTTCTCTTTCCCACATTCCCTCCATCTTTCTCTCTTTTCCACATTCCCTCCATCTTTCTCTCTTTCCCAGATTCCCTCCATATTTCTCTCTTTCCCAGATTCCCTCCATCTTTTTCTCTTTTTGAAATTTACCGGTAGCTGCTGCATTTCCCACCCTAGGCTTATACTCGAGTCAATAACTTTTTCCATTTTTTGTGGTAAAATTAGGTGCCTCGGCTTATATTCGGGTCGACCTATACTCGAGTATATACGGTAATGTGGACTAGTACATGTCATTGTTAATGTTTAATTATGTTTAATTTTGCACTTTGCATTGGTTCGGTGCATCATTTTTTCGTGATGGTTGTTTAGGTGCCCTTTTGGCAGTGTTGCTTTGCATTGCTTTACATCTATTGTTATTGTACCGATTTATTTGGGTGGTTTGTAGATTAACAGTTCTCAGTTTTGACTTTGCTCTGTGGATCCATTAATATATGAATGTGAGTGCTGCCATGAGTGTCATCACTAGCATAGATATTGGTTTGGTTGCCCCATCTAGGCCTGCTGTACTTACATTTCCAAACCACATTAAAGGTTTCTGTTGCATCCAGGGCCAGCTTCAGAGTCCCAGTGCGCCCCTTGTGTCGTCACTTGTGCGGCTCTGTGAATCCCCCTGGGATGACCGGTATACTCACCACACATATTAAAGTGCACCAAAACCGAGGATTTTGACTATCTTGGGTTCTGGTCCTTGCCCCCAGGTCGCTGAAACCAACTCACTTATTCCCGGTCCTACAGCGCATGTACAGCCACTCATCCAATCAGTGAGCTCGGATCCGCTGACGTCACATCGTCTAAGGCAAGCGGCTCCGAGCGTACTGACACGTGCATCTCCTGCTACCCTCTAACAGGAAGCATGCCCGCTTTGGCCATACACAGATGCCTGGCGCGGGAACGCCCCCTGCTAGAGGGATAGCGGAAATGCAGCTCACGCATGCGTCGTTGGACCGAGAAAGAAGGTAAGTGTATGGGCGACCTGGAGGGTTTCACACAGTGGGGCATCCTGATTTTGGATGCCCCGTGGGGAGGGAATCGATTGACTTTAAAGTGCACCAAAACCCAGGATTTTAAATATCCTGGGTTTTGGTACTCAAATTGGGATGACCCACTATGTGAACCCCCCCCCCCGGTTTGCCTGTAAAACATACTTGACTGACAACCCAACGGCACATGCGCAAGTGTGCAGGCAGTCAGTACACTTGGCTCCATTCTGCTTTGCTCAGTTGTCGAGAGGTCTCATCGGCTAAGGCCCTGATGAAGGCGAGTGCACCGATAACTGCATCCCTGTTAGCTTCCAGCTGGGTGCATGCCTGTGCCAGCTATTCACAAATCATTAATTGGAGGCCCCAAGGAGAGGGAATCAGGTGGCCCTGGAGTCTTATAGACTTCATGGCCGCTTCTGGTCCACTTTAATGCAGGGCATAGAATTCTGTTTGTCCACAGAGCACGGCATAGAGAGCAGGGAATGAACAGCATCCCCGGTTTCCCTCCGACTGATGTTTGTGCTCCAGCACCCAAGTTGTCTGTCTGAGCTCCCGCCCGAACATAAACTGGGAATGAGCTGTGGGACCACAGGCAAGATGAGTATACAGGTGATCCCTAAGGGTTTTACACAGCGGGATGGCCCATGGATAGGGATTTGGCCGCATTAGGAGTTTGTTAGACTGCAGAGCCAGCTGGGTTTGGGTCCACTTTAACAACAATCTCAAATATTCCACTGTACACTGGCTATCTCCCATTGCATCCTGAGTTAGGATATCATGCTGTGTGAACCCGCCCCCCCTCCCCCCAGAATATCACTATTCACTCACCTCTGCCTCGTTCCTATGGCGCATGCGCAGGCTCTCCTCCAATGCGAGGCATCTGCCGTGGCTCTCATTGACTTCAATGGAGAGCGCATGCTGGCGTATCCCCCCTGTGGCATGTGTTTGCTCCTGTCCTAGCCAATCATATAGGCTGAGACAGGAGCAGGTGCCACTGGGGATGCATCAGCGCGCACTCCTCATTAAAGTTAATGAGAGCCATTTGTTGAATGACATAGTCATGGCAGACAGCTGTCATTGGATGAAAGCCCGGGCATGCGCTGCTGGAACGAGGTGAGAGGTGAGTGAATAGCGACATGCTGAGCGGGTTTCACCCATGGGGCATTGCGGGTTTTGTTCAACTTTAAAGTGGACCAATCACCAGGATTTTCACTATCCTTTCCCTTCGGGCATCCTGATGTCCTGCTGTTACAAACCCCCTGATCTCCCACTCCAGTCATCTTTCTGCTGTTTCAACAGTGCATGAGCTTATCCAGTCAGTGATTTATGCAATGCATACTTATGTAGGGCATAAAGGTGTTGTTTTGGATTCAGCGTCAGCATAGGGAGCAGGTTTCCCTGTTGAGTGCACGTTACCATGCATTTGGACTATCAGAATGGATGGTGTGGGAGCGCACACATTAGCAGGAATACTGGGGAGCCTTTTAGACTCCAGGGCTTTCCATGGTGGCGACTGGTCCAGTTTAGAGAGGAAGATTCGCCTGGGCAGCCATGGGGTCTAAAAGATCACTTAAAATACACGCGGGCAACTTATAACCCCCGGGGCATCCCAATTAGGGATGTTCTACTGTGTGAAACACCCTAGGAACCCCCACAAATACCTTTCCGTGGATCCACGCCAGATTTATGGGGCATATCCTTGGCCTCCCTGCAGTCTGTGGTGCGCTCCCACGCTCAGGCACGGCCTAAATCACAAGTTTGCAGCGCAACACAAAAGTACAAAAAAGTACAAAAAAGTTCCAAAAACAATTCCAAGCAGCCCAGGAATTCCGTGGCACATGCACCAGCCCCCAAAAAAAATTAACAAAAGTGGCCAAAATATAACAATCCCAGCCCATTGAAATGTATAGGGTAAGGCCACACAGTGCAGGGTAAGCGCCTAGTCTGACACTGTAGGGAACTCAGCAATGGCACTGATGATAGATGAGACACTACCTGGCACTATCACAGGTGCTCTGGATTTTTGATTTGATAAATACTAGGGATGAGCGAATCGATCCGGACGAACCCGGATTCGATCCGAATTTCATGAAAAATTCGATTCGGATCGAATTTCCCCGCGATTCGATCGCGCGAAGTTTTCCTTTAACATCCATTCATTTACATTACAGGCATTCTAAGATGGCGGACGGGACATGTCCAGACATCAACCCCGCGCCAGTGCAAGCTGGGACAGTCACATGCAGCCTATCAGCAGCCAGCAAGCCCGGTGACGTCACAGCGCTATTTAAGTCGGCGGACATCTTGCTTTTCCTCATTTCTTTATTGCATTTGTGAGAGACAGGACGCTGCTGTAGGCAGGGAGAGACAGTTAGACAGACAGGGACAGGCTGGAGACAGGCAGGAGACAGGCAGGAGACAGACAGAAAGTCAGCGAAAAGCAAGGAAAGTTAGGAAAAATCGGAGGCAGTCACAGGGAGATTTTTTTTTTTTCATCCAGCCTGAGTGTTACTGGCTGGCTGACTGGCTTTGTTATCGTTTTCAGGCTGCTTATACACTAACTGTGCATATATACTGAACTGATCTCAAGTCTGCTGTGAGGCATCCCATTCTGTGACTACACCAGCCTCTATTTAATACCATAATAACCATTTGCACTTATTCTAATAGAAATTAGGCCTGATAAAGACACTTTGCTGTGCATAGTCTTACTGCTGCCAGGTGCTCTCTGGTTTTTGGGGCATCCCATTCTGTGACTACATCAGCCTCTATTTAATACCATAATAACCATTTGCACTTATTCTAATAG
Source organism: Gastrophryne carolinensis (assembly GCA_027917425.1). Taxonomy (NCBI): domain Eukaryota; kingdom Metazoa; phylum Chordata; class Amphibia; order Anura; family Microhylidae; genus Gastrophryne; species Gastrophryne carolinensis. The sequence goes on from CM051235.1 coordinate 576,777,617, forward strand.
AAATTAGGCCTGATAAAGACACACTTGCTGTGCATAGTCTTACTGCTGCCAGGTGCTCTCTGGTTTTTGGGGCATCCCATTCTGTGACTACACCAGCCTCTATTTAATACCATAATAACCATTTGCACTTATTCTAATAGAAATTAGGCCTGATAAAGACACTTTGCTGTGCATAGTCTTACTGCTGCCAGGTGCTCTCTGGTTTTTGGGGCATCCCATTCTGTGACTACACCAGCCTCTATTTAATACTATAACCCTTTGCACTTATTCTAATAGAAATTTGGCCTGATAAAGACACTTTTGCTGTGCATAGTAGTACTGCTGCCAGGTGCACTGCTGGCTGTTGGGGCATCCCATTCTGTAACATAGCATACCCCTCTTTATTTACACGAAGCAGCTCTCTTATTTACACTAGGCAGGCCTGTTGGAGGCTGAGTGTTACTGCTCACTTTTGGTGTGCATTATATTCTGTTTCATATAGACCCACTGCTGCCTGGGGGTTCTTAAAATATCACCTACTACCACACCAGTTAGACTATGTCGGGCAGACAAGTGCCTGGAAGTGAAAAGAGGAGTGGCAGAGGCCAAGATTCCGCAGGCAGAGCTCGCAGCAGACTGGGGGCCAGTAGCAGCAGGAGTCATGCTGAGAAACCTAATCTGCCAGTATCTGCTAGCGGTCGGGTCTCCACCAGTAACGCATCTGCCGTGGTAGATTGGTTGACGCGCTCATCAACAACATCATCACAACTTACGTCTGAGACCCCCAGTCTAGGGTCGGTAGGTTCCTCTGACACAACCCTGAGTTGGCATGCCCCGAGAGCAGTCCCTGTCCTCCCATTGCCTCTGTCCTACGCCGTTCCCTCCCCCAGCGACGTATCCTATGCTTTGGGTTCAGCTCCACTCTTTAGTGAGGAGGACGATCAGATAGAGGACAGTCAGCAGCTACTGCCCAGCCAAGAAATGGAGGTGGCTTCTTTAGCTAGGCAGACAAATAGTGATGTGGACAGTGTCGTGGGTGCTGCGAGCGTTCCAGCTCCTGCGCCAGACACTGTTGATGAATCCACGAACATCAGTGACGTACAGCCACAACTCGGTGATAATGATGATGACGATGAAGCCGATCGCACTTGGGAGCCGGGTGATGAAGGGGCTTCATCGTCATCATCAGGAGAAGAGGGGCGCAGGTTGCCCCAGAGTCAGCAGCTGAGGCAGCAAGGTGGTAGCAGTCAGCATGGGGGCACAATTCCAAAGGCTGGAGCCGGCCGGGGCCGGGGCCGGGGTAGAGCACCTGCTGTGCGGCAGTCTACCTTATCGGGAGGTAGTGGAGCAGGGGTTCCTGGAGTTGGCAACAGCAGCAGTGAATCAGTGAGGCCAGGGGGTGGGAAAAGTAGCTACTCGGCAGTGTGGCAGTTTTTCCTGAAGCATCCGCAGGAGGGTAACATGGCCACATGCAAGATATGTAGGCAAAAGGTGAAGCGTGGCCAGGGTCCAAATGTTGGCACCACGGCCCTGCGTCAACATATGATGCGTCACCATAAAGCGACCTGGGAGAACCGAGGCTCCCAAGGGGTGGTCCAGTCTGCTTCCTCACCAAGTGGCATGCCGCTCCCAATTTCTGCCAGCCAAGGCTCCAGCACCTCAGCCGAAGGCAGCTATGCGTCATACCCATCCTCTGTCGCTCCTGCTCCTCCTCCTCCTCCTCCAAGTCATGCATCCCGCCAGCAATCCATCAGCGAAGCCATGTCCAAGAGACAGCAGTATGTGCCCACTCATCCTACGGCGCAGAAGCTGAATGTGCTCCTGTCCAAGTTGCTGGTGCTGCAGTCGCTCCCTTTTCAGGTGGTGGAATCTGCACCTTTCAGAGAACTGATGGCTTGTGCCGAGCCGAGGTGGAGAGTCCCAAGCCGTCATTTCTTTGCCAAGAAGGCAGTACCAGCGCTGCACACTTTTGTTGAACAGAAGGTGGGCCAGTCCTTGAGCCTGTCGGTGTGTAGCAAAGTGCATGGAGCTGTAACTACAGTCAGGGACAGTACATGTCGTTTACAGCCCACTGGGTGAATGTGGTCCCTTTGCAGCAGCAGCAGCAACTTGGACAGGTCACGCCGCTTTGGCCTCCGCGCTCCCTGCCCGTTGGGCCTGTGACACCGTGTGACTCGGCCTCCTCATCCTCCGCCATCTCCTCACCCTCCACTGTAGGCTCAAGTCTCAGTGCCCATCCAGTCTACCATGTGTGCAGGGCAAGGAGGTGTCACGCAGTGCTTCACATGGTTTGTCTTGGCAAACGGAATCACACAGGGGAGGAACTGCTTAAATGTATTCATCAGGAAATCCAAACATGGCTTACTCCAAGAAAAATTAAAATCGGAATCATGGTTACCGACAATGGGAAGAACATTTTGTCTGCGCTGCGCCAAGGAAGCCTGACCCATGCCCCCTGCATGGCTCACGTCTTCAATCTGGTTGTCAAGCGGTTTCTGAAGTGTTCCCCCCATCTGCAAGACATCCTAACAACTTCAAGGAAACTTTGCATGCACTTCAGCCACTCATACACCACCAAACACACCCTTCTTGAGCTACAGCGTCAGAATGGTATCCCCCAACATAGTCTGATTTGCGATGTTTCCACCCGTTGGAATTCCACCCTTCACATGTTGGACCGATTATATGAACAGAGAAAAGCCATCAGGGATTTCCTGATGATCCAAGCAGATAGGGGGACTCCCCTGTGTAACTTCAATGCCAACCAGTGGCAGCTCATACGTGACACCTGCCGTTTGCTCAGGCCCTTTGAGGAAGCCACTTTATTTGTCAGTCGGCAGGATTACGGGATGAACGACGTGATTCCACTGCTTCATGTACTACAGCACATGTTGGAAACCATGGCTGGTCAGGGCACTGGAGACATGGCGTTTACATCTTACGGCCACATGAACCCCGTTGGAGCTGAACTGGAGGAGGAGGAGGAAGAGGAGGAGGAGGAGTTGCCCAGCGAAACACAGTTTAGGCTTGGCGAAATGGCTGGTTTATCTAGTCAGCGGACAGGAGAGGAGGAGCAGGAGCAGCCAGAGGAGCTAGAGGTTTTTGAGGAAGGCGAGACAGAGGACCCGGGCACACCGTGGCAGTATGCAGTGGAGATGGAGACAGGTAGTCCATCCGAGTCACTTGCGCAAATGGCAGGAAGCATGCTCACGTGCTTGCGTAGTGACCCCAGAATTGTTTCCATCTGTCGGCGGGATGACTTCTGGCTGTCCACCTTATTGGACCCTCGCTTCCGGCACAAAATGGGGGCATTTTTTAAACCCACCGAGAGGGAGGACAAACTCAACTACTATAAAGACATTCTACGTAGGCAGTTGGCCGATGCCTATCTGCGCCATGGTCCATACTCTCGCAGGTCTTACTCGAGGGGACCTCTGCGCTCACCTTCCACTGCCATGGCCGCTGGGGGGGTTGGCAGGAGCAGCAGCAGCAGCTCCATCAGCAACAGCCTCAGTCTTCAGTCGCTAATGAGTAGCTTTCTACACCCGCATAGTGAGGCTACTCATGAGCAGCAGGAAGACCTGGAGCAGGACCTGAACCAGCAGGTCATGTCATACTTTGACATGACCATGCCAAAACACCTTGAGGATCCGCTGGACTTCTGGGCAGCCAAACTTGATTTGTGGCCGCAACTAGCAGAGTTTGCCCTGGAAAAGCTGTCCTGCCCGGCAAGTAGCGTGCCATCTGAGCGGGTGTTTAGTGCGGCGGGGGCCATAGTTACGGTGAGGAGAACTCGTCTGTCAACTAAAAATGTGGAGAGACTCACCTTTGTCAAAATGAATCAAGGATGGATCAGCCAGGATTTCCACCCACCAATGGCTGATGCATGCGACTAGATTCAGCATGGTGCCATGTTTTACACTTTCCAAATGGTGCAAAACATATTTATGTCTTTAGGCCAATTTTTGGGCTCCTGCTGATGCCAACTCCAGGGTGTGAATCATCCAATTTTTGGGCTCCTGAAGCCAACTCCAGTGTCTCTTTAAAGTAATATTTGGGCTCCTGCTGCTGCCAACTCCAGGGTGTGATTCATCCAATTTTTGGGCTCCTGAAGCCAACTCCAGTGTCTCTTTAAAGTAATGTTTTGGCTCCTGCTGCTGCTGCTGCCAACTCCAGGGTGTGATTCATCCAATTTTTGGGCTACTGAAGCCAACCCCAGTGTCTCTTTAAAGTAATATTTGGGCTCCTGTTGCTGCTGCTGCCAACTCCTGCCAACTCCAGGGTGTGATTCATCCAATTTTTGGGCTCCTGAAGCCAACCCCAGGGTCTCTTTAAAGTAATATTTGGGCTCCTGCTGCTGCTGCTGCCAACTCCAGGGTGTGATTCATCCAATTTTTGGGCTACTGAAGCCAACCCCAGTGTCTCTTTAAAGTAATATTTGGGCTCCTGCTGCTGCTGCTGCTGCCAACTCCAGGGTGTGATTCATCCAATTTTTAGGCTACTGAAGCCAACCCCAGTGTCTCTTTAAAGTAATGTTTGGGATGCTGCTGCTGCCAACTCCAGGGTGTGATTCATCCAATTTTTGGGCTCCTGAAGCCAACCCCAGGGTCTCTTTAAAGTAATATTTGGGCTCCTGCTGCTGCTGCTGCTGCCAACTCCTGCCAACTCCAGGGTGTGATTCATCCATCCAATTTTTGGGCTCCTGAAGCCAACCCCAGGGTCTCTTTAAAGTAATATTTGGGCTCCTGCTGCTGCTGCTGCCAACTCCAGGGTGTGATTCATCCAATTTTTGGGCTACTGAAGCCAACCCCAGTGTCTCTTTAAAGTAATGTTTGGGCTCCTGCTGCTGCTGCCAACTCCAGGGTGTGATTCATCCAATTTTTGGGCTCCTGAAGCCAACCCCAGGGTCTCTTTAAAGTAATATTTGGGCTCCTGCTGCTGCTGCTGCCAACTCCAGGGTGTGATTCATCCAATTTTTGGGCTCCTGAAGCCAACCCCAGGGTCTCTTTAAAGTAATATTTGGGCTCCTGCTGCTGCTGCTGCTGCCAACTCCAGGGTGTGAATCATCCAATTTTTGGGCTCCTGAAGCCAACCCCAGTGTCTCTTTAAAGTAATGTTTGGGCTGCTGCTGCTGCCAACTCCAGGGTGTGATTCATCCAATTTTTGGGCTCCTGAAGCCAATCCCAGTGTCTCTTTAAAGTAATGTTTGGGCTCCTGGGCCACGTTTTACACTTTCCAAATGGTGCAAAACATATTTATGTCTTTAGGCCAATTTTTGGGCTCCTGCTGATGCCAACTCCAGGGTTTGAATCATCCAATTTTTGGGCTCCTGAAGCCAACTCCAGTGTCTCTTTAAAGTAATATTTGGGCTGCTGCTGCTGCCAACTCCAGGGTGTGAATCATCCAATTTTTTGGCTCCTGAAGCCAACCCCAGTGTCTCTTTAAAGTAATGTTTGGGCTGCTGCTGCTGCTGCCAACTCCAGGGTGTGATTCATCCAATTTTTGGGCTCCTGCTGCTGCCAACTCCAGTGTCTCTTTAAAGCAATGTTTGGGCTCCTGCCCCTCATAGTGATGCCACTTCAACTCTCTGCAATTGTGCCGCTCTGCGATTCTATTAGCGATGCCTCTGATGTGCATGTGATATTTATTCAAAGTATTATTTAACTAACCCAGCACGCATCCTATGCGTGTTACAGCAAGGCAGAATGGTTTACAACCCTATTGAGGCTCTAGGAGGCTCAGAAATAGCCATTTTTAATAGCGATTCGTCGCGAATAAATTCGGGTCGAAACGATTTTTGTCGGAAAATTCGGCGAATCAGTCGAATCGAATTTTTCAAAAGTTCGCTCATCTCTAATAAATACATCTTTTGCACTGGGACCTGACATTCACCTGACATCTGGCACTAAGTGGCCTTAGCGTTTCTTAAAGTGATTCCCTCTCCCAGGGGCGTCCAAAATTGGGATGTCTCGCTGTGTGAAACCCCCCAGGTCGCCCCATACACTTACCTTGTTTCCAGGCATTTGTGAATGGCCAGCGCGGGCACGCTCCCTGTTAGAGGGAAACGGGGGATGCGGCCGCCAGCGAGCACAGAGCCTCTGGCATTAGACGAAGACTTAGACAAGGTGGCATCAGCGGCTCCGAGCACGCTGATTGGACGAGCGGCTGTGCATGTGCCGTAGGACTGGGAAGAAGTGAGTTGGCATCGGCGATCTGGAGGGGGTTTTACACAGCGGAGCACACCCGATCGGGGTGCCCCAGGGGAAAGGACCAAAACCCAGTATAGTAAAAATCCTGGGTTTTGGGCCACTTTAACCCATAAATGTTTTTTAAATATTTTGGGATTGTCATTTTTCTGTCTGCTATATTTATGTTGTCATGGCGTTAGGTATTGTTTACATCACTTACATTTATCAAGTTGTGCAGCGGCATGCAATGTGGTAAATAAAACATTGCGCATGTTACTGCACATGATTTATTTTATATAAATGTTTTTGCTAATATGTGTATATTAAATATTTATTAATTAAATATAATAAATATAATAATATTGTTATATTAAATATAATAATACATTTTACACAATTTCATGTTTATAGGCCTCCTTATGGTGTACTATGGGCTTTTTTGGCAGGTATAGTGGATAGAAGGACTCCATGGTGGAAGTCAGAAAACAGACTTTTTTCCTCCTGAAAGCTGCTGTAAAAAATTCATGTGAAACACTTGAATTTAACTCATGCGTGGAGCCAATCCTTGGCACCTGAATCACTAGAATTGTTTTTCGCTTGTAAATTATTTTCGCAAATCAAATTATTTTCGAGTGCTTTTTCTCTCACTCGCATTGAATTAGCAAAAACGAAAGTAAAACTTTGTTGAATCGCGCGTAGAATTTGCGCACACAAAATCACACCATTTTCTCAAAAAAACATGCGAAAATTTGAATTCGACCTTTAATGAATCAAGCCCTATGTCTCTAGGTGTTTTACCTGTATTAGGAAAAACTCCAATAACCCACAGAAAGCAAAACATGAATGCTTGACATATCTAACAACCCCATTCACAAGCCTACAGATTGATTTCACCCACATGCCTAAAATAGGGAGCAGACAAGAATATATTTTAGTGATAGTGGATGGATATGTTTTCAAGATGTGTTGAACGACGAAGAAAGATGCCAGAATGGTGGTAAGGATCCTCAAACAAGAAATTACTCCTAGACGGGGATGCCCCTTGCAAATAAATTCAGATAATGGCCCATGTATGTCAGGATCTAATAAAAACCATCAGGATAGACTGGAGGTTTCACATCCCCTACCAGCCTCAGAGTTCAGGAATAGTTGAAAGGATGAACAGGACCATAAAACATAAAATCAGCCACAGGGCGAACTTATGCTAATTGGAAGATGATTCTCCCAGCAGTGTTGATGGAAATTAGAATGACCCCCTCTAAGGTCACTGGGTATTCACTTTTCGAGGTTCTGATGGGGGGACTATTTCCCACTCCATGGGCGAGGGTGGCCCTTATGTTAGAAAGAGGGGACCTAGGCCTGATACAGGATGAATATGTGAGGAAGCTGATTAAAACTTTGGATAATTTTGAAAGAAATGTGGCTCGCACCTCTCCTTTTTCTTCACAGCAAGACTACCCCTTCAGCCCTCCAACCATGGTGATTGCAGTGACCAGAATAGCCAGAACAGCCATCTTAGTGGAGAATTGCCAGTCCTGGATTCACACAAATAGAGTGAGGAAGGTCAACCAAGGACCTCAGAAGCAAGACAAAGACCATGACGATGGGACAGCCGAGGCAGCCACGAAAGATGTTGCTGAATTCTGGATAGGCATCTAATCTCCTGATCCTGAGTGCCCTGTTGGTGCTCTTGTTTGTGTGGATTGTGGCGCACTGTATATATATATATATGAGCCTGATGATCTGGGCGCCTTAAGAAGTGTTTGTGGACAGTTGGACACTACTCCCAGGAACAGAACTAAACGAGAGATGACAGCTTTACTGGAAAAATGCCTTTGCTGCAAATATGCTTACACTAGGAATTCAGGATATGACAAATGCTGGATATGTAGTAAGCTTCATCCTAATAGCCAGAATTCCCTTAATGCCAGTTTCACTCCTTTCTTTAAGTCACCCTAGAAAACTTATAACAATATATCTCATACAGGTAGTATGACATTCCCCATCCAGGTCAGAACCCATCATCCGTATTAGTGCTTTGGGGAATCTCTCAAAAGGGGGGGGGGGTGTGCCAACAAGCCAAAATTAACATTTCAATGTCTAGTTTGAGCGATGACCCTCCCTTCCAGACTCGAGATCTGCCCCTGAATCATACCCTGATGGAGCTCCTAAACAAGGGTACCACGGCTCTGGGGGAGTTGGCAACCTTCAGATGAACCACCACCCCCTTGGCCGAACTATTGTCAACCCTTACTCTCTCCAGTCTCTCTGATCAGATAATTAAAGTTTTTAGCAATTTGTTCTTATCTCTAAGAAATAATATTTATGCGTGCTGTGGGAAAAACTGCCATCGCTGGATTCCATGAGTGTTGCCTTGCATTCCTGATCCCTGTCATGGGAGTGGTGGGAAACGACAAAAGGGGAACACCCTCTTCGAGGCAAGCATGCATCCCAGGTATCCCCTCAAGCCTAGGAATAAAAGGGAGCTATTCTGTGAAGTGGATATGACATCGGCCTGGTTTCCCTCCTGGACAGGTTGGGATATAGATTTAATGAAAATGTTAAACTACACTGGAATTCTGGCCGGAGAGTATGTTGAGTAACTCCTGGTGAGGGAGAACTCCGAGGATTCTCTAACCTAAACATAGAAATTAGAACTATTAGATAACAACTATAGCTGCATGATCCTGCTATTGAGTGCATCACTTACTTGCCTCTGTAAAATGACTGAGGACTATGAATGTTGCACTTGGATACATAATACATCTGTTAAATTCCCGTTTTTTTTTTTTAAATAATAGATCAACATCGAAAGGAGGTAGCTGACTTGCAAGAAAAAAGCTGGGAACATAGCCAAGACCTGAAATCCTCTTGGAAACTTTTTATTAGGAGGCATATTTTCATGGTTTAAAGATATAGCTATGACCAACTTTGCTCCTACTGCTCTTGATATATGCCATGTTCAAAATTGTAATGTATATTATTAACAGGTGTGCTCAAGCTTCTGACCCTGCTGCAGTGCACAATGCCTATCTTAGTACATATTATAAGCAAAAGGCTATGGGCTTCCATATTGTATACCTCTAGGTGCCATTTGATTAATTGTTTTATGCACATAGGCTCGATTCAGAGAGACAAAAAAAAACTTTCGTTTTAGTTCCGATCCGTTTTTTTTTAAATGTTTCCGTTCCCGTATGAGCGTACGAACGATTCTATGCATGCATTGAAAACCTTCTGTAAAGTTTCCGTCCGTTCGTACGGCAGATTACGAATACGAGAATGTAATTTTCCATCCAGACTTTTCCGTTTCATTTTCACATGTTCCACAACGTAGGCTTTCGTTTTTGCCCTTTTCCCATCGTATCCTCCAACGAATCCTTTAAGTTTCCCGTTAGTTTCTGTTTCCCTTTTTCAATAAATAATCGTCCAGACGGAAATCCTTACGATCTTGCGCCTGCGCACTACAAACTTAACTCATATTTGCAACCCTCACTTCTACTACAATGTTTAGCTAAATCACTTAGCACTATCCTCCATCTTCCTTTTTGGACCCTTAAAGCTCACCTAAACCACTAAGCACTATCCTCCATCTTCCCTTTTGGACCCTTAAAGCTCACCCAAACCACTTCTCGGTTAGGTTCTTCTTCCATTTTAGCCCCCTAAAACTTACCCAAATCACTTCTCGGTCATGTGAATATTCATCTTTAAATATTTCTGGGCCCATTAGTTTTGTGTTAATGTATTTTGTAAATGAAATGACAATGTAACATTTTTTTTTTATTCCATCATAAAATATAAAATGTTAAAACATTTTGAAAATTTCAAATTTTTACAACTATAAAAAACAAAATACATAGCAATGGCAGGCCACTGAACATTATTCTTCATCTGTGCTCCCCAACGAGTTGCGCAGCTCCTGCATCTCGCCCACCAACTGAAGGACCCTGACACTCAGTTGTGCCACTCTGGCATGTGTGGTCCCTGTTAAAAAAAGGTAAATTAAAATATTGGTATAACCTTGTTGGGGTCATACTGCAGTGCCCCCCCCCCCCCCTGTATGGTCCAAACACCTAAATCTGGACTTCAAAAACCAGAGTGCCCTCGCCATGGGTCGGGTTTTGCATAGTGCCCAATTAGAGAACCCCTGGCCTGCATTCTGCAGGCAAAGAACAGGCATCAGGAGCAAGGGCGAGTGGCAGTTCCTGCAACCAAATATAAAATAATTACACAAAGCATAGGTAACCAACTAAAACAATAACTCCTACAACAAATTAAGATTCAAGTTCAACGATCCAAATATAACTCACAAAGGACATAAGTCTAAAAAAATATAGCAATTATATGGATGTGTGGGAAAATAAAGGTTTACATGCTAAGGACTAATTTAGGTCAGCATTAAAATACATCTATAAGGCATACATGAAATGTATTGATTCAGGTATGCATTGCTATACAATTTATGGCCTCGGCCATGCTGATACATGCAATGCCTTGGTGCTAAAAGCGCGCAGACTCCTCCACATAGCCGCAAAACATGTTCAACAATAGCAATCCGAGCCCTAAAAGGTCCCGTAAGTGGATCGGAAATGAAACGGATTTATAGGGTGGTGATCCGTCGGAAATCAGCTCTCTGAATCAGACAGAAACCCATCCCAACAACATAAGTTATCTGAAGGAACAGAAAATTTCCGATTTGGTTTGGAAAATGATCTGAACTAACGGAAATGTTCCGATTTGCTTCTGTTCATCGAAAGCGCATTCCCGAACGTTCGTACGAATGCAAAATGAACGAAAAAAAGCAAAAAAATGACAAACACCCACCAAAATGTTCACAGACAGCTACGGGCGAATGTGTCTCTGAATCGAGGCTAAACTGCACGCAGCATTTGCCACAAGTTAGGTTTCTATTTCTGAGGAACAATTGATTTTTTGCAAGTTTCGCTTGCGTTATCAGGACATACTCTTTCTGAGATGTTACAGGAAGGCTCTTTGTTTTGCACATAAATACGAGCTGCAACAATAAACAGATCACTCACTTGTCTAAATACACTTGTCTCCAGTGCTGAGGGGTAGAGATGAGCGAATCGATTCGGACGAACCCGAATTCGTTCCGAATTTCAGGAAAAATTTGATTCTGTACGAACCCGAATTTCCCCGCGATTTGATCAATCGAAGTTTTCCTTTAAACTCCATTTATTTCAATTACAGCCATTGTAAAATGGTGGATGGACATGTCCGGACATGTCCCCTGGGCAAGTTATCATGGGAAGGTCACATGCAGCCTATCAGCAGCCAGGAAGCCCGGTGACGTCACAGTGCTATATAAACGGCGGCCATCTTGCTTGTGCGCATTTCAGCCTTGCATTGCAGACAGAACGGAGGTTGATGCAGACAGGGAGAGACTTACAGACAGGCAGGGGGAGTCAGGGAGACCCACAGAGACCCACACAGTGCTAGGGACAGCCAGGGAAAGATTGGGAAAAATCGGGAATGATCCAGGCAGGGACAGCAGAGAAAGTGACAGGGAAACTTTTTTTTTTTTTTTTTTATTTTCACTTCACTTCATTTGCCAGATCAGTTTTAAATTGCTTTTTTTTGTGCTGTAAATATTCCTGGCCACTGTGCATCCCATCTTGGCAGTGGCATATTTAACACTATCTGTTACACACAAGCATTTCTTATAACTCGATTAGTTTTAATTTTATTTTGTATGCTGTAAAAACCCCAGCCCACATGGGCATACTATTTCAGCACATTTCACCCTATCTGTTATACTAAATCAGCTTCTAAAGGCTCTGTTTTATTAATATATTGCATTTTGAATTGGTTTTGTGCGTCCTGTAAAAACACCAGGCCGCAGGGTATCCCAAACAAGCACATTTCACCCTATCTCTTATACTAAATCAGCTACTAAAGGCTCTGTTTTATTAATATATTGCATTTTGAATTGGTTTTGTGCGTCCTGTAAAAACACCAGGCCGCAGGGTATCCCAAACCAGCACATTTCACCCTATCTGTTAAACTAAATCAGCTTCTAAAGGCTCTGTTTTATTAATATATTGCATTTTGAATTGGTTTTGTGCGTCCTGTAAAAACACCAGGCTGCAGGATATCCCAAACCAGCACATTTCACCCTATTTGTTATACTAAATCAGCTTCTAAAGGCTCTGTTTTATTAATATATTGCATTTTGAATTGGTTTTGTGCGTCCTGTAAAAACACCAGGCCGCAGGGTATCCCAAACCAGCACATTTCACCCTATCTGTTATACTAAATCAGCTTCTAAAGGCTCTGTTTTATTAATATATTGCATTTTGAATTGGTTTGTGCGTCCTGTAAAAACACCAGGCCGCAGGGTATCCCAAACCAGCACATTTCACCCTATCTGTTAAACTAAATCAGCTTCTAAAGGCTCTGTTTTATTAATATATTGCATTTTGAATTGGTTTTGTGCGTCCTGTAAAAACACCAGGCTGCAGGATATCCCAAACCAGCACATTTCACCCTATCTGTTAAACTAAATCAGCTTCTAAAGGCTCTGTTTTATTAATATATTGCATTTTGAATTGGTTTTGTGCGTCCTGTAAAAACACCAGGCTGCAGGATATCCCAAACCAGCACATTTCACCCTATTTGTTATACTAAATCAGCTTCTAAAGGCTCTGTTTTATTAATATATTGCATTTTGAATTGGTTTTGTGCGTCCTGTAAAAACACCAGGCCGCAGGGTATCCCAAACCAGCACATTTCACCCTATCTGTTATACTAAATCAGCTTCTAAAGGCTCTGTTTTATTAATATATTGCATTTTGAATTGGTTTGTGCGTCCTGTAAAAACACCAGGCCGCAGGGTATCCCAAACCAGCACATTTCACCCTATCTGTTAAACTAAATCAGCTTCTAAAGGCTCTGTTTTATTAATATATTGCATTTTGAATTGGTTTTGTGCGTCCTGTAAAAACACCAGGCTGCAGGATATCCCAAACCCGCACATTTCACCCTATCTGTTATACTAAATCAGCTTCTAAAGGCTCTGTTTTATTAATATATTGCATTTTGAATTGGTTGTGTGCGTCCTGTAAAAACACCAGGCTGCAGGATATCCCAAACCAGCACATTTCACCCTATCTGTTATACTAAATCAGCTTCTAAAGGCTCTGTTTTATTAATATATTGCATTTTGAATTGGTTTTGTGCGTCCTGTAAAAACACCAGGCTGCAGGATATCCCAAACCAGCACATTTCACCCTATTTGTTATACTAAATCAGCTTCTAAAGGCTCTGTTTTATTAATATATTGCATTTTGAATTGGTTTTGTGCATCCTGTAAAAACATCAGGCCGCAGGGTATCCCAAACCAGCACATTTCACCCTATCTGTTATACTAAATCAGCTTCTAAAGGCTCTGTTTTATTAATATATTGCATTTTGAATTGGTTTGTGCGTCCTGTAAAAACACCAGGCCGCAGGGTATCCCAAACCGGCACATTTCACCCTGTTATACTAAATCAGCTTCTAAAGGCTCTGTTTTATTAATATATTGCATTTTGAATTGGTTTTGTGTGTCCTGTAAAAACACCAGGCCGCAGGGTAAATCAAACCGGCACATTTCACCTATCTGTTTTACTAAATCAGCTTCTAAAGGCTCTGTTTTATTAATGTATTGCATTTTGAATACGTTTTGTGCTTCCTGTAAAAACACCAGGCCGCAGGGTATCCCAAGCCGGCACATTTCACCCTGTTACACTAAAGCAGCTTCTACAGGCTCTGTTTTATTAATATATTGCATTTTGAATTTTTTTTTGCGTCCTGTAAAAACACCAGGCCGCAGGGTATCCCAAACCGGCACATTTCACCCTATCTGTTATACTAAAGCAGCTTCTCCAGGCTCTGTTTTATTAATATATTGCATTTTGAATTGTTTTTTTGCGTCTTGTAAAAACACCAGCCCGCAGGGTATCCCATATTGCCAAATTTCATAGTATCTGGTGCAGAGAAGCAGTATCTCACTTTATTTAGCTTCTGCTTTTTAAAAAATTTTTAGGTGCCTATTGCGCATTTCCAATACATAAAAATGTCAGGCAGACAAGTGCCAGGATGTTCAAAGAGGAGTGGCAGAGGCCAAGATTCTGCAGGCAGAGGTCGCAGCAGACTAGGGGCGAGTGGCAGCAGGAGTCACGGTGAGAGACCTGATCTGCCAGTATCTGCTAGCGGTCGTGTCTCCACCAGTAACGCATCTGCCGTGGTAGATTGGTTAACGCGGTCATCCACATCATCACAAGTTACATCTGACACCCCCAATCTAGGGTCGGTAGGTTCCTCTGACACAACCCTGAGTTGGCATAGTCCGAGAGCAGTCCCTGTACTCCCATTGCCGCTGTCCTACGCCGTTCCCTCCCCGAGCGACGTATCCTATGCTTTGGGTTCAGCTCCACTCTTTAGTGAGGAGGATGATCAGATAGAGGACAGTCAGCAGCTACTGCCCAGCCAAGAAATGGAGGTGGCTTCCTTCGCTAGGCAGACAAATAGTGATGTGGAGAGTAACGTGGGTGTTGTTGCGAGCGTTCCAGCTCCTGCGCCAGACACTGTTGAGAAAACCAAGAACATCAGTAACGTGCAGCCACAACTCGGTGATGATGATGATGATGATGATGAAGCCGATCGCACTTGGGAGCCGGGTGCAGAAGGGGCTTCATCCTCATCATCAGGAGAAGAGGGGCGCAGGTTGCCCCGGAGTCAGCAGCTGAGGCAGCAAGGTGTTAGCAGCATGGTTGGCAGTCAGCATGGGGGCAGAATTGTAAAGCCTGGAGCCAAACGGGGCCGGGGCTGGGGTAGAGCACCTGCTGCACGGCAGGCTACCTTATTGGGAGGTAGTGGAGCAGGGGTACCTGGAGTTGGCGACAGTGAATCAGTGCGGGCAGTTGGTGGGAAAAGTAACTACTCGGCAGTGTGGCAGTTTCTCCTCAAGCATTTGCAGGAGGGTAACATGGCCACATGCAAGATATGTAGGCAGAAGGTGAAACGTATATGAGAAAAAGAGGAAGATCGAACACCCAACAAGCACTGCTAGATTTTGAGAAAGTTTTTCATGCTGGTGCAAACACGAATCACAAGGATGCTGCATAGCCTGATAAGGTGTATATACAATATATTTACAGATAGTGCAAAATGAACACAGTAATAATAAAGACGACATGGACCGCTTAGTACATGGTGAAAATATGGTGCCCAGCTTAGATTGGGGCAAGCTGCCAGATAACCCAGTAATGTATATATAACAGTACAATCAATGCATAAGAGCATACAGGAATGAAGGCAAGAAGAAAAAATATACAGGCTTAAATATGGCAGGTTGTTCCCCAATGCAAAACTCAAACTAGCAGAGCTAACAGTAAACAAGTAACACATATAGAAGATAATTGCAAGGCTTACAGGCAAGACACTGAGTGGATACAAGATTAAATCCTATAGTAAATGTGGCCAGGGCCCAAATGTTGGCACCACGGCCCTGGGTAATCATATGATGCGTCACCATAAAGCGGCCTGGCAGAACCGAGGCTCCGAAGTAGAGATGAGCGAACTTTTGAAAAATTCGATTCGACTGATTCGCCGAATTTTCCGACAAAAATCGTTTCGACCCGAATTAATTCGCGACGAATCGCTATTAAAAACGGCTATTTCTGAGCCTCCTAGAGCCTCAATAGGGTTGTAAACCATTCTGCCTTGCTGTAACACGCACAGGATGCGTGCTGGGTTAGTTAAATAATACTTTGAATAAATATCACATGCAGATCAGAGGCATAGCTAATAGAATCGCAGAGCGGCACAATTGAATTCAAGAGAGTTGAAGTGGCATCACTATAAGGGGCAGGAGCCCAAACATTGCTTTAAAGAGACACTGGAGTTGGCAGCAGCAGGAGCCCAAAAATTGGATGAATCACACCCTGGAGTTGCAAGCAGCAGCAGGAGCCAAAACATTACTTTAAAGAGACACTGGGGTTGGCTTCAGGAGCCCAAAAATTGGATGAATCACACCCTGGAGTTGCAAGCAGCAGCAGCAGGAGCCCAAATATTACTTTAAAGAGACACTGGGGTTGGCTTCAGGAGGCCAAAAATTGGATGAATCACACCCTGGAGTTGGCAGCAGCAGCAGCAGGAGCCCAAATATTACTTTAAAGAGACCCTGGGGTTGGCTTCAGGAGCCCAAAAATTGGATGAATCACACCCTGGAGTTGGCAGCAGCAGCAGCAGGAGCCCAAATATTACTTTAAAGAGACACTGGGGTTGGCTTCAGGAGGCCAAAAATTGGATGAATCACACCCTGGAGTTGGCAGCAGCAGGAGCCCAAATATTACTTTAAAGAGACACTGGAGTTGGCTTCAGGAGCCCAAAAATTGGATGAATCACACCCTGGAGTTGGCAGCAGCAGCCCAAACATTACTTTAAAGAGACACTGGGGTTGGCTTCAGGAGCCCAAAAATTGGATGAATCACACCCTGGAGTTGGCAGCAGCAGCAGCAGGAGCCCAAATATTACTTTAAAGAGACACTAGGGTTGGCTTCAGGAGGCCAAAAATTGGATGAATCACACCCTGGAGTTGGCAGCAGCAGCAGGAGCCCAAACATTACTTTAAAGAGACACTGGGGTTGGCTTCAGGAGCCCAAAAATTGGATGAATCACACCCTGGAGTTGGCAGCAGCAGCAGGAGCCCAAACATTACTTTAAAGAGACACTGGGGTTGGCTTCAGGAGGCCAAAAATTGGATGAATCACACCCTGGAGTTGGCAGCAGCAGCAGCAGGAGCCCAAATATTACTTTAAAGAGACACTGGGGTTGGCTTCAGGAGCCCAAAAATTGGATGAATCACACCCTGGAGTTGGCAGCAGAAGGAGCCCAAATATTACTTTAAAGAGACACTGGGGTTGGCTTCAGGAGCCCAAAAATTGGATGAATCACACCCTGGAGTTGGCAGCAGAAGGAGCCCAAACATTACTTTAAAGAGACACTGGGGTTGGCTTCAGGAGCCCAAAAATTGGATGAATCACACCCTGGAGTTTGCAGCAGCAGGAGCCCAAATATTACTTTAAAGAGACACTGGGGTTGGCTTCAGGAGGCCAAAAATTGGATGAATCACACCCTGGAATTGGCAGCAGCAGCAGGAGCCCAAACATTACTTTAAAGAGACACTGGGGTTGGCTTCAGGAGCCCAAAAATTGGATGAATCACACCCTGGAGTTGGCGGCAGCAGCAGCAGCAGGAGCCCAAATATTACTTTAAAGAGACCCTGGGGTTGGCTTCAGGAGGCCAAAAATTGGATGAATCACACCCTGGAGTTGGAAGCAGCAGCAGGAGCCCAAACATTACTTTAAAGAGACACTGGGGTTGGCTTCAGGAGGCCAAAAATTGGATGAATCACACCCTGGAGTTGGCAGCAGCAGGAGCCCAAATATTACTTTAAAGAGACACTGGGGTTGGTGCCCAAAAATTGAATGAATCACACCCTGGAGTTGGCAGCAGCAGCAGGAGCCCAAACATTACTTTAAAGAGACACTGGGGTTGGCTTCAGGAGCCCAAAAATTGGATGGATCACACCCTGGAGTTGGCAGCAGCAGCAGGAGCCCAAATATTACTTTAAAGAGACACTGGAGTTGGCTTCAGGAGGCCAAAAATTGGATGAATCACACCCTGGAGTTGGCAGCAGCAGCAGCAGGAGACCAAATATTACTTTAAAGAGACCCTGGGGTTGGCTTCAGGAGGCCAAAAATTGGATGATTCACACCCTGGAGTTGGCAGCAGCAGCAGGAGCCCAAATATTACTTTAAAGAGACACTGGGGTTGGCTTCAGGAGGCCAAAAATTGGATGAATCACACCCTGGAGTTGGCAGCAGCAGGAGCCCAAATATTACTTTAAAGAGACACTGGGGTTGGCGCCCAAAAATTGGATGAATCACACCCTGGAGTTGGCAGCAGCAGCAGGAGCCCAAACATTACTTTAAAGAGACACTGGGGTTGGCTTCAGGAGCCCAAAAATTGGATGAATCACACCCTGGAGTTGGCAGCAGCAGCAGCAGGAGCCCAAATATTACTTTAAAGAGACACTGGAGTTGGCTTCAGGAGGCCAAAAATTGGATGAATCACACCCTGGAGTTGGCAGCAGCAGCAGCAGGAGCCCAAATATTACTTTAAAGAGACCCTGGGGTTGGCTTCAGGAGGCCAAAAATTGGATGAATCACACCCTGGAGTTGGCAGCAGCAGCAGGAGCCCAAACATTACTTTAAAGAGACACTAGGGTTGGCTTCAGGAGCCCAAAAATTGGATGAATCACACCCTGGAGTTGGCAGCAGCAGCAGGAGCCCAAACATTACTTTAAAGAGACACTGGGGTTGGCTTCAGGAGGCCAAAAATTGGATGAATCACACCCTGGAGTTGGCAGCAGCAGCAGCAGGAGCCCAAATATTACTTTAAAGAGACACTGGGGTTGGCTTCAGGAGCCCAAAAATTGGATGAATCACACCCTGGAGTTGGCAGCAGCAACAGCAGGAGCCCAAATATTACTTTAAAGAGACACTGGGGTTGGCTTCAGGAGCCCAAAAATTGGATGAATCACACCCTGGAGTTTGCAGCAGCAGCAGCAGGAGCCCAAATATTACTTTAAAGAGACACTGGGTGTTGGCTTCAGGAGGCCAAAAATTGGATGAACCACACCCTGGAGTTGGCAGCAGCAGCAGGAGCCCAAACATTACTTTAAAGAGACACTGGGGTTGGCTTCAGGAGGCCAAAAATTGGATGAATCACACCCTGGAGTTGGCAGCAGCAGCAGCAGGAGCCCAAATATTACTTTAAAGAGACCCTGGGGTTGGCTTCAGGAGGCCAAAAATTGGATGAATCACACCCTGGAGTTGGCAGCAGCAGCAGGAGCCCAAACATTACTTTAAAGAGACACTGGGGTTGGCTTCAGGAGGCCAAAAATTGGATGAATCACACCCTGGAGTTGGCAGCAGCAGCAGGAGCCCAAATATTACTTTAAAGAGACACTGGGGTTGGCTTCAGGAGGCCAAAAATTGGATGAATCACACCCTGGAGCTGGCAGCAGCAGCAGCACGATCCCAAATATTACTTTAAAGATACACTGGGGTTGGCTTCAGGAGGCCAAAAATTGGATGAATCACACCCTGGAGTTGGCAGCAGCAGCAGGAGCCCAAACATTACTTTAAAGAGACACTGGGGTTGGCTTCAGGAGCCCAAAAATTGGATGAATCACACCCTGGAGTTGCAAGCAGCAGCAGCAGGAGCCCAAATATTACTTTAAAGAGACACTGGGGTTGGCTTCAGGAGGCCAAAAATTGGATGATTCACACCCTGGAGTTGGCAGCAGCAGCAGGAGCCCAAACATTACTTTAAAGAGACACTGGGGTTGGCTTCAGGAGCCCAAAAATTGGATGAATCACACCCTGGAGTTGGCAGCAGCAGCAACAGGTGCCCAAATATTACTTTAAAGAGACACTGGAGTTGGCTTCAGGAGGCCAAAAATTGGATGAATCACACCCTGGAGTTGGCAGCAGCAGCAGGAGCCCAAACATTACTTTAAAGAGACACTGGGGTTGGCTTCAGGAGCCCAAAAATTGGATGAATCACACCCTGGAGTTGGCAGCAGCAGCAGGAGCCCAAACATTACTTTAAAGAGACACTGGGGTTGACTTCAGGAGGCCAAAAATTGGATGAATCACACCCTGGAGTTGGCAGCAGCAGGAGCCCAAATATTACTTTAAAGAGACACTGGGGTTGGCTTCAGGAGCCCAAAAATTGGATGAATCACACCCTGGAGTTTGCAGCAGCAGCAGCAGCAGGAGCCCAAATATTACTTTAAAGGGACACTGGGGTTGGCTTCAGGAGGCCAAAAATTGGATGAATCACACCCTGGAGTTGGCAACAGCAGCAGGAGCCCAAACATTACTTTAAAGAGACACTGGGGTTGGCTTCAGGAGGCCAAAAATTGGAGGAATCACACCCTGGAGTTGGCAGCAGCAGCAGCAGCAGGAGCCCAAATATTACTTTAAATAGACCCTGGGGTTGGCTTCAGGAGGCCAAAAATTGGATGAATCACACCCTGGAGTTGGCAGCAGCAGCAGGAGCCCAAACATTACTTTAAAGAGACACTGGGGTTGGCTTCAGGAGGCCAAAAATTGGATGAATCACACCCTGGAGTTGGCAGCAGCAGCAGCAGGAGCCCAAATATTACTTTAAAGAGACACTGGGGTTGGCTTCAGGAGGCCAAAAATTGGATGAATCACACCCTGGAGTTGGCAGCAGCAGCAGCAGGATCCCAAATATTACTTTAAAGATACACTGGGGTTGGCTTCAGGAGCCCAAAAATTGGATGAATCACACCCTGGAGTTGGCAGCAGCAGCAGGAGCCCAAACATTACTTTAAAGAGACACTGGGGTTGGCTTCAGGAGCCCAAAAATTGGATGAATCACACCCTGGAGTTGCAAGCAGCAGCAGCAGGAGCCCAAATATTACTTTAAAGAGACACTGGGGTTGGCTTCAGGAGGCCAAAAATTGGATGATTCACACCCTGGAGTTGGCAGCAGCAGCAGGAGCCCAAACATTACTTTAAAGAGACACTGGGGTTGGCTTCAGGAGCCCAAAAATTGGATGAATCACACCCTGGAGTTTGCAGGAGTTGACAGCAGCAGCAGCAGGAGCCCAAATATTACTTTAAAGAGACCCTGGGGTTGGCTTCAGGAGCCCAAAAATTGGATGAATCACACACTGGAGTTGGCAGCAGCAGCAGCAGGAGCCCAAATATTACTTTAAAGAGACACTGGAGTTGGCTTCAGGAGCCCAAAAATTGGATGATTCACACCCTGGAGTTGGCAGCAGCAGCAGGAGCAGCCCAAATATTACTTTAAAGAGACACTGGGGTTGGCTTCAGGAGGCCAAAAATTGGATGAATCACACCCTGGAGTTGGCAGCAGCAGCAGCAGGAGCCCAAACATTGGCTGAAAGAGACACTGGGGTTGGCTTCAGGAGTTGGCTTCAAAATTGGATGAATCACACCCTGGAGTTGCAAGCAGCAGCAGGAGCCCAAATATTACTTTAAAGAGACACTGGAGTTGGCTTCAGGAGCCCAAAAATTGGATGAATCACACCCTGGAGTTGGCAGCAGCAGCAGGAGCAGCCCAAATATACACTGGAGTTGGCTTCAGGAGCCCAAAAATTGGATGAATCACACCCTGGAGTTGGCAGCAGCAGCAGGAGCAGCCCAAATATACACTGGAGTTGGCTTCAGGAGCCCAAAAATTGGATGAATCACACCCTGGAGTTGGCAGGAGTTGACAGCAGCAGCAGCAGGAGCCCAAATATTACTTTAAAGAGACCCTGGGGTTGGCTTCAGGAGCCCAAAAATTGGATGAATCACACACTGGAGTTGGCAGCAGCAGGAGCCCAAATATTACTTTAAAGAGACACTGGAGTTGGCTTCAGGAGCCCAAAAATTGGATGATTCACACCCTGGAGTTGGCAGCAGCAGCAGGAGCAGCCCAAATATTACTTTAAAGAGACACTGGGGTTGGCTTCAGGAGGCCAAAAATTGGATGAATCACACCCTGGAGTTGGCAGCAGCAGGAGCCCAAACATTGGCTGAAAGAGACACTGGGGTTGGCTTCAGGAGCCCAAAAATTGGATGAATCACACCCTGGAGTTGCAAGCAGCAGCAGGAGCCCAAATATTACTTTAAAGCGACACTGGGGTTGGCTTCAGAAGCCCAAAAATTGGATGATTCACACCCTGGAGTTGGCAGCAGCAGCAGCAGGAGCCCAAATATACACTGGAGTTGGCTTCAGGAGCCCAAAAATTGGATTCACACCCTGGAGTTGACATCAGCAGGAGCCCAAAAATTGGCCTAAAGACATAAATATGTTTTGCACCATTTGGAAAGTGTAAAACGTGGCACCATGCTGAATCTAGTCGCATGCATCAGGCATTGGTGGGTGGAAATCCTGGCTGATCCATCCCTGATTCATTTTGACAAAGGTGAGTCTCTCCACATTTTTAGTTGACAGACGAGTTCTCCTCGCCGTAACTATGACCCCCGCCACACTAAACACCCGCTCAGATGGCACGCTACTTGCCGGGCAGGACAGCTTTTCCAGGGCAAACTCTGCTAGTTGCGGCCACAAATCAAGTTTGGCTGCCCAGAAGTCCAGCGGATCCTCAAGGTGTGTTGGCATGGTCATGTCAAAGTATGACATGACCTGCTGGTTCAGGTCCTGCTCCAGGTCTTCCTGCTGCTCATGAGTAGCCTCAATATGCCGGTGTAGAAAGCTACTCATTAGCGACTGAAGACTGAGGCTGCTGCTGCTGATGGAGCTGCTGCTGCTGCTCCTGCCAACCCCCCCAGCGGCCATGGCAGTGGAAGGTGAGAGCAGAGGTCCCCTCGAGTCAGACCTGCGAGAGTATGGACCATGGCGCAGATAGGCATCGGCCAATTGCCTACGTAGAATGTCTTTATAGTAGTTGAGTTTGTCCTCCCTCTCGGTGGGTTTAAAAAATGCCCCCATTTTGTGCCGGAAGCGAGGGTCCAATAAGGTGGACAGCCAGAAGTCATCCCGCCGACAGATGGAAACAATTCTGGGGTCACTACGCAAGCACGTGAGCATGCTTCCTGCCATTTGCGCAAGTGACTCGGATGGACTACCTGTCTCCATCTCCACTGCATAATGCCACGGTGTGCCCGGGTCCTCTGTCTCGCCTTCCTCAAAAACCTCTAGCTCCTCTGGCTGCTCCTGCTCCTCCTCTCCTGTCCGCTGACTAGATAAACCAGCCATTTCGCCAAGCCTAAACTGTGTTTTGCTGGGCAACTCCTCCTCCTCCTCTTCCTCTTCCTCCTCCAGTTCAGCTCCAACGGGGTTCATGTGGCCGTAAGATGTACACGCCATGTCTCCAGTGCCCTGACCAGCCATGGTTTCCAACATGTGCTGTAGTACATGAAGCAGTGGAATCACGTCGTTCATCCCGTAATCCTGCCGACTGACAAATAAAGTGGCTTCCTCAAAGGGCCTGAGCAAACGACAGGTGTCACGTATGAGCTGCCACTGGTTGACATTGAAGTTACACAGGGGAGTCCCCCTATCTGCTTGGATCATCAGGAAATCCGTGATGGCTTTTCTCTGTTCATATAATCGGTCCAACATGTGAAGGGTAGAATTCCAACGGGTGGAAACATCGCAAATCAGACTATGTTGGGGGATACTATTCTGACGCTGTAGCTCAAGAAGGGTGTGTTTGGCGGTGTATGAGTGGCTGAAGTGCATGCAAAGTTTCCTTGAAGTTGTTAGGATGTCTTGCAGATGGGGGGAACACTTCAGAAACCGCTTGACAACCGATTGAAGACGTGAGCCATGCAGGGGTCATGGGTCAGGCTTCCTTGGCGCAGCGCAGACAAAATGTTCTTCCCATTGTCGGCAACCATGATTCCCATTTTAAGTTTTCTTGGAGTAAGCCATGTTTGGATTTCCTGATGAATACATCTAAGCAGTTCCTCCCCTGTGTGACTCCGTTCGCCAAGACAAACCATGTGAAGCACTGCGTGACACCTCCGTGCCCTGCACACATGGTAGACTGGAGGGGCACTGAGACTTGAGCCTACAGTGGAGGGTGAGGAGATGGCGGAGGATGAGGAGGCCGAGTCGCACGGTTTCACAGGCCCAACGGGCAGGGAGCGCGGAGGCCGAAGCGGCGTGACCTGTCCAAGTTGCTGCTGCTGCTGCAAAGGGACCACATTCACCCAGTGGGCCGTAAACGATATGTACTGTCCCTGACCGTAGTTACAGCTCCAGATGTCGGCGCTGCCATGCACTTTGCTACACACCGACAGGCTCAAGGACTGGCCCACCTTCTGTTCAACAAAAGTGTGCAGCGCTGGTACTGCCTTCTTGGCAAAGAAATGACGGCTTGGGACTCTCCACCTCGGCTCGGCACAAGCCATCAGTTCTCTGAAAGGTGCAGATTCCACCACCTGAAAAGGGAGCGACTGCAGCACCAGCAACTTGGACAGGAGCACATTCAGCTTCTGCGCCGTAGGATGAGTGGGCGCATACTGCTGTCTCTTGGACATGGCTTCGCTGATGGATTGCTGGCGGGATGCATGACTTGGAGGAGGAGGAGGAGGAGCAGGAGCGACAGAGGATGGGTATGATGCACAGCTGCCTTCGGCTGAGGTGCTGGAGCCTTGGCTGGCAGAAATTGGGAGCTCACTTGGTGAGGAAGCAGACTGGACCACCCCTTGGGAGCCTCGGTTCTCCCAGGTCGCTTTATGGTGACGCATCATATGTTGACGCAGGGCCGTGGTGCCAACATTTGGACCCTGGCCACGCTTCACCTTTTGCCTACATATCTTGCATGTGGCCATGTTACCCTCCAGCGGATGCTTCAGGAAAAACTGCCACACTGCCGAGTAGCTACTTTTCCCACCCCCTGGCCTCACTGATTCACTGCTGCTGTTGCTGAACCCCTGCTCCACTACCTCCCGATAAGGTAGACTGCTGCACAGCAGGTGCTCTACCCCGTCCCCGGCCGGCTCCAGCCTTTGGAATTGTGCCCCCATGCTGACTGCTAACACCTTGCTGCCTCAGCTGCTGACTCCTGGGCAACCTGCGCCCCTCTTCTCCTGATGATGACGATGAAGCCCCTTCATCACCCTGCTCCCAAGTGCTTCATCGTCATCGTCATTATCACCGAGTTGTGGCTGTACGTCACTGATGTTCGTGGATTCGTCAACAGTGTCTGGCGCAGGAGCTGGAACGCTCGCAGCACCCACGACACTGTCCACATCACTATTTGTCTGCCTAGCTAGAGAAGCCACCTCCATTTCTTGGCTGGGCAGTAGCTGCTGACTGTCCTCTATCTGATGGTCCTCCTCACTAAAGAGTGGAGCTGAACCCAAAGCATAGGATACGTCGCAGGGGGAGGGAACAGCGTATGCCAGAGGCAATGGGAGGACAGGGACTGCTCTCGGGGCATGCCAACTCAGGGTTGTGTCAGAGGAACCTACCGACCCTAGACTGGGGGTCTCAGACGTAAGTTGTGATGATGTTGTTGATGAGCGCGTCAACCAATCTACCACGGCAGATGCGTTACTGGTGGAGACCCGAACGCTAGCAGATACTGGCAGATTAGGTCTCTCAGCGTGACTCCTGCTGCTACTGGCCCCCAGTCTGATGCGAGCTCTGCCTGCGGAATCTTGGCCTCTGCCACTCCTCTTTTCACTTCCAGGCACTTGTCTGCCCAACATAGTCTAACTGGCGTGGTAGTAGGTGATATTTTAAGAACCCCCAGGCAGCGGTGGGTCTATATGAAACAGAATATAATGCACACCAAAAGTGAGCAGTAACACTCAGCCTCCAACAGGCCTGCTTAGTGTAAAAAAGAGAGCTGCTTAGTGTAAATAAAGAGGGGTATGGTATGTTACAGAATGGGATGCCCCAACAGGAGTGCACCTGGCAGGCAGCAGTAAGTCTATGCACAGCAAAAGCGTCTTTATCAGGCCTAATTTCAATTAGAATAAATGCAAATGGTTATATGGTCTTAAATAGAGGCTGGTGTAGTCACAGAATGGGATGCCCCAACAGGAGTGCACCTGGCAGGCAGCAGTAAGAATATGCACAGCAAAAGCATCTTTATCAGGCCTAATTTCAATTAGAATAAGTGCAAATGGTTATATGGTCTTAAATAGAGGCTGGTGTAGTCACAGAATGGGATGCCCCAAAAAGGAGTGCATCTGGCAGGGACCAGTAGTGCTATGCACAGCAAAAGTGTCTTTATCAGGCCTAATTTCAATTATAATAGGTGCAAATGGTTATATGGTCTTAAATAGAGGCTGCTGTAGTCACAGAATGGGATGCCCCAAAAAGGAGTGCACCTGGCAGGCAGCAGTAAGAATATGCACAGCAAAAATGTCTTTATCAGGCCTAATTTCAATTAGAATAAGTGCAAATGGTTATATGGTCTTAAATAGAGGCTGCTGTAGTCACAGAATGGGATGCCCCAACAGGAGTGCACCTGGCAGGCAGCAGTAAGAATATGCCCAGCAAAAGTGTCTTTATCAGGCCTAATTTCAATTAGAATAAGTGCAAATGGTTATATGGTCTTAAATAGAGGCTGGTGTAGTCACAGAATAGGATGCCCCAAAAAGGAGTGCACCTGGCAGGCAGCAGTAAGAATATGCACAGCAAAAGTGTCTTTATCAGGCCTAATTTCAATTAGAATAAGTGCAAATGGTTATATGGTCTTAAATAGAGGCTGGTGTAGTCACAGAATGGGATGCCCCAAAAAGGAGTGCACCTGGCAGGGACCAGTAGTGCTATGCACAGCAAAAGTGTCTTTATCAGGCCTAATTTCAATTATAATAGGTGCAAATGGTTATATGGTCTTAAATAGAGGCTGGTGTAGTCACAGAATGGGATGCCCCAAAAAGGAGTGCACCTGGCAGGCAGCAGTAAGAATATGCACAGCAAAAGTGTCTTTATCAGGCCTAATTTCAAT
Organism: Gastrophryne carolinensis; assembly: GCA_027917425.1. Classification (NCBI taxonomy): domain Eukaryota; kingdom Metazoa; phylum Chordata; class Amphibia; order Anura; family Microhylidae; genus Gastrophryne; species Gastrophryne carolinensis. The sequence goes on from CM051235.1 coordinate 576,804,329, forward strand.
TAGAATAAGTGCAAATGGTTATATGGTCTTAAATAGAGGCTGCTGTAGTCACAGAATGGGATGCCCCAAAAAGGAGTGCACCTGGCAGGCAGCAGTAAGAATATGCACAGCAAAAGTGTCTTTATCAGGCCTAATTTCAATTATAATAGGTGCAAATGGTTATATGGTCTTAAATAGAGGCTGGTGTAGTCACAGAATGGGATGCCCCAAAAAGGAGTGCACCTGGCAGGCAGCAGTAAGAATATGCACAGCAAAATTGTCTTTATCAGGCCTAATTTCAATTAGAATAAGTGCAAATGGTTATATGGTCTTAAATAGAGGCTGCTGTAGTCACAGAATGGGATGCCCCAAAAAGGAGTGCACCTGGCAGGGACCAGTAGTGCTATGCACAGCAAAAGTGTCTTTATCAGGCCTAATTTCAATTATAATAGGTGCAAATGGTTATATGGTCCTAAATAGAGGCTGCTGTAGTCACAGAATGGGATGCCCCAAAAAGGAGTGCACCTGGCAGGCAGCAGTAAGAATATGCACAGCAAAAGTGTCTTTATCAGGCCTAATTTCAATTAAAATACGTGCAAATGGTTATATGGTCTTAAATAGAGGCTGGTGTAGTCACAGAATGGGATGCCCCAAAAAGGAGTGCACCTGGCAGGCAGCAGTAAGAATATGCACAGCAAAAGTGTCTTTATCAGGCCTAATTTCAATTAGAATAAGTGCAAATGGTTATATGGTCTTAAATAGAGGCTGGTGTATTCACAGAATGGGATGCCCCAAAAAGGAGTGCGCCTGGCAGGCAGCAGTAAGAATATGCACAGCAAAAGTGTCTTTATCAGGCCTAATTTCAATTAGAATAAGTGCAAATGGTTATATGGTCTTAAATAGAGGCTGCTGTAGTCACAGAATGGGATGCCCCAAAAAGGAGTGCACCTGGCAGGGACCAGTAGTGCTATGCACACTGAGCCGTTTACGGCTCACGGCTCACTGGGTTTACGGCTCACTGGGTGAATGTGGTCCCTTTGCAGCAGCAGCAGCAACTTGGACAGGTCACGCCGATTCGGCCTCCGCGCTCCCTGGCCGTTGTGCCTGTGACACCGTGCGACTTGGCCTCCTCATCCTCTGCCATCTTCTCACCCTCCACTGTAGGCTCAAGTCTCAGTGCCCCTCCAGCCTACCATGTGTGTAGGGCACGGAGGTGTTACGCTGTGCTTCACATGGTTTGTCTTGGCGAACGGAGTCACACAGGGGAGGAACTGCTTAAATTTATTCATCAAAAAATCCAAACATGGCTTACTTCGAGAAAACTGAAAATGGGAACCATGGTTACTGACAATGGCTGCATGGCTCACATCTTCAATCTGGTTGTGAAGCGGTTTCTGAAGTCTTCCCTCCATCTGCAAGACATCCTAACAACTTCAAGGAAACTTTGCATGCACTTCAGCCACTCATACCCCGCTAGCACACCCTTCTTGAGCTACAGCGTCAGAACGGTAGCCCCCAACATAGTCTGATTTGCGATGTTTCCACCCGTTGGAATTCCACCCTACATATGTTGGACAGACTATACAAACAGAGAAAAGCCATCAGGGATTTCCTGATGATCCAAGCAGATAGGGGGACTCCCCTGTGTAACTTCAATGTCAACCAGTGGCAACTCATACGTGACACCTGGCCCTTTGAGGAAGCCACTTTATTTGTGAGTCGCCAGAATTACGGGATGAACGACGTGATTCCACTGCTTCATGTACTACAGCACATGTTGGAAACCATGGCTGGTCAGGGCACTGGAGACATGGCGTCTACATCTTACGGCCACATGAACCCCGTTGGAGCTGAACTGGAGGAGGAGGAGGAAGAGGAGGAGGAGTGGTACAGTGCACAGTTTAGGCTTGGCGAAATGGCTGATTTATCTAGTCAGCGGACAGGAGAGGAGGAGCAGGAGCAGCCAGAGGAGCTAGAGGGTTGTGAGGAAGGCGAGACAGAGGACCCAGACACATGGTGGCAGTATGCAGTGGAGATTGAGACAGGTAGTCCCTCCGAGTGACTTGCACAAATGGCAGGAAGCATGCTCACGTGCTTGCGTAGTGACCCCAGAATTGTTTCCATTTGTCAGCGGGATGACTTCTGGCTCTCCACCTTATTGGACCCTCGCTTCCGGCACAAAATGGGGGCATTTTTTAAACCCGCCGAGAGGGAGGACAAACTGACCTACTACAAAGACATTCTACATAGTCAGTTGGCCGATGCCTATCTGCGCCATGGTCCATACTCTCGCAGGTCTGACTCGGGGGGACCTCTGCGCTCACCTTCCACTGCCATGGCTGCTGGGGGGGTTGGCAGGAGCAGCAGCAGCAACTCCATCAGCTGCAGCCTCAGTCTTCAGTCGCTAATGAGTAGCTTTCTACACCCGCATAGTGAGTCTACTCATGAGCAGCAGGAAGACCTGGAGCAGGACCTGAACCAGCAGGTCATGTCATACCTTGACATGACCATGCCAACACACCTTGAGGATCCGCTGGACTTCTGGGCAGCCAAACTTGACTTGTGGCCGCAGCTAGCTGAGTTTGCCCTGGAAAAGCTGTCCTGCCCGGCAAGTAGCGTGCCATCTGAGCGGGTGTTTAGTGCGGTGGGGGCCATAGTTGCGGTGAGGAGAACTCGTCTGTCAACTAAAAATGTGGAGAGACTCACCTTTGTGAAAATGAATCAGGGATGGATCAGCCAGGATTTCCACCCACCAATGGCTGATGCATGCGACTAGATTCAGCATGGTTCCACGTTTTACACTTTCCAAATGGTGCAAAACATATTTATGTCTTTAGGCCAACTTTTGGGCTCCTGCTGATGCCCACTTCAGGGTGTGCCTTTCAGCCAAATTTTGGCCTCCTGCTTCTGCCAACTGCAGTGGGTCTTTTGGCCAATTTTTGGGTTCCTGCTGCCAACTCCAGTGTCTCTTTCAAGCTATGTTTTGGCTCCTGCTGCTGCTTGCAACTCCAGGGTGTCATTCAGCCAATTTTTGGGCTCCTGCTGCCAACTCCAGTGTGTCTTTCAAACTATGTTTGTGCTGCTGCTACTTGCAACTCCAGGGTGTCATTTAGCCAATGTTTGGGCTCCTGCTGCCAACTCTAGTGTCTCTTTCAAGCTATGTTTGTGCTGCTGCTTGCAACTCCAGGATGTCATTCAGCCAATTTTTGGGCTCCTGCTGCCAACTCCAGTGTCTCTTTCAAGCTATGTTTGTGCTGCTGCTGCTGCTGCTACTTGCAACTCCAGGGTGTCATTTAGACAATTTTTGGGCTCCTGCTGCCAACTCCAGTGTCTCTTTCAAGCTATGTTTGTGCTGCTGCTTGCAACTCCAGGGTGTCATTCAGCCAATTGTTGGGCTCCTGCTCCCAACTCCAGTATCTCTTTCAAGCTATGTTTGGGCTCCTGTTGCTGCTGCTTGCCACTCCAGGGTTTCATTCAGCCAATTTTTGGGCTCCTGCTGCCAACTCCAGTGTGTCATTCAAGCCAGGTTTGGGCTGCTGCTGCTGCTTGCAACTGCAGTGTGTCATTCAGCCAATTTTTGGGCTCCTGCTGCCAACTCTAGTGTCTCTTTCAAGCTATGTTTGGGCTCCTGCTGCTGCTGCTTGCAACTCCAGGGTGTCATTCAGCCAATTTTTGGGCTCCTGCTGCCAACCCCAGTGTGTCTTTCAAGCTATGCTTGGGCTGCTGCTGCTTGCAACTCCAGGGTGTCACTCAGCCAATTTTTGGGTTCCTGCTGCCAACTCCAGTGTCTCTATCAAGCTATGTTTGAGCTCCTACTGCTGCTGCTGCTGCTTGCAACTCCAGGGTGTCATTCAGCCAATTTTTGGGCTCCTGCTGCCAACCCCAGTGTGTCTTTCAAGCTATGTTTGGGCTGCTGCTGCTGCTTGCAACTCTAGGGTGTCACTCAGCCAATTTTTGGGCTCCTGCTGCCAACTCCAGTGTCTCTTTCAAGCTATGTTTGTGCTGCTGCTGCTGCTGCTGCTTGCAACTCCAGGGTGTCATTCAGCCAATTTTTGGGCTCCTGCTGCCAACTTCAGTGTCTCTTTCAGCCAAATTTTGGCCTTCTGCTGCTGCTGCTGCCAACTGCAGTGTGCCTTTAGGCCAATTTTTGGGTTCCTGCTGCCAACTCCATTGTCTCTTTCAAGCTATGTTTGAGCTCCTACTGCTGCTGCTGCTTGCATCTCCAGGGTGTCATTCAGCCAATTTTTGGGCTCCTGCTGCCAACCCCAGTGTGTCTTTCAAGCTATGTTTGGGCTGCTGCTGCTTGCAACTCCAGGGTGTCACTCAGCCAATTTTTGGGCTCCTGCTGCCAACTCCAGTGTCTCTTTCAAGCTATGTTTTTGTTGCTGCTGCTGCTGCTGCTTGCAACTCCAGGGTGTCATTCAGCCAATTTTTGGGCTCCTGCTGCCAACTCCAGTGTGTCTTTCAAGCTATGTTTGGGCTGCTGCTGCTGCTTGCAACTCCAGGGTGTCATTCAGACAATTTTTGGGCTCCTGCTGCCAACTCCAGTGTCTCTTTCAAGCTATGTTTGGGCTCCTGCTGCTGCTGCTGTTTGCAACTCCAGGGTGTCATTCAGCCAATTTTTGGGCTCCTGCTGCCAACTCCAGTGTCTCTTTCAAGCTATGTTTGGGCTCCTGCTGCTGCTTGCAACTCCAGGGTGTCATTCAGCCAATTTTTGGGCTCCTGCTGCCAACTCTAGTGTCTCTTTCAAGCTATGTTTAGGCTCCTGCTGCTGCTGCTGCTTGCAACTCCAAGGTGTCATTCAGACAATTTTTGGGCTCCTGCTGCTCCTGCTGCCAACTCCAGGATGTCTTTCAGCCAATATTTGGGCTCCTGCTGCTGCCAGCTCCAGGGTGTATTTTTCAGGCAATATAGGGCCCCTCATAGTGATGCCACCTCAACTCTCTGCAATTGTGCCGCTCTGCGATTCTAATAGAGCGATTTGTCACAAATAAATTCGGACGAAACAATTTTGTCTGAAAATTCGTCGAATCAGCCGAATCGAATTTTCTCATCGAATCGTCGAATTTCACTCATCCCTACTGGGGGGTGCAAAGGGCACTCTATGAAGGTGAAGCCCACACCCTAATAGGCGCATGCACAGGAAGGTGGGAGGTGTGTACAGCACAGGCACAGGGACGAGGGAGGCACACGAGCGGCATGGAAAGCACTGCTCTGTGGAGAAACCAGCAGCATGGCTGGATAGGTAAGTATGAAGATGGGGGTGTACATTCAGTAGTGATGGTGCAGGTAGCTTGCACAGGCCCCCTGGTTCCACGGGCCTGGGGGAGTGTGCCTGCACTGCCTCTATAGCATGTATGCCCCTGCATCCAGATGTCCCAAACAGCCAGAAACAGGAGTCATCATATTTCCCCCAGTCCTCTGCAGTCCAATCCTGGTACTCCTTGCACAATGTCAGACTGTTGTTGTTTTCTTGGTGAGAAATGGCTTCTTTAATGCCCTTCGTGATACCAGGCCAGCCTTCTCCTTGCTATATATATGCAGATGCACTGACACCGCCCCCGCTGCTATGCCTAAGCAAGCTTTATACTGGTGTTAAATCAATACCTAAAGCCATTTTAGGACACTGATGAGGGGAGGTAGGTGAGCGCTGGACAGTTTTTTTACCTTCCCCCGTGTCTGCTCATTTCCTCTGCCACTGCTGCCAGTGAACGACAATAGGCAGCAGACGCAACTCTGTGGGCAATCCCCAGCACTCCCCATCCTATGCCCGCCCCACCACCACCTGTCTCTTTCCTATGACAGGAACAGCATGCCAGCCAAGTGTGGGAGTTGGGGGGTGGTTTTGCCGGGTGCTCCATCAAATGCCACCTGGTCACTGCATGCATGCGTGAGCAAGGGAGCACATCCACCAGTAATGCCGACCTGGGGTTAACTTGGTGGGGGGGAGGGGGTAGAGGAGACCAACAATCAGGGCACGCTGATCAAGTGACCTTGGGGCATCCCTTTCCAGGATGCCCCATTTTGTGAGCCCCCAAGTTTCTCAGATTACTCATCAGGAGTTACTTAACATACTCTCCGGCCACGGGGTGGGGGGTGGTAGGGCACCACACAGAACAGGGAGAGCAGGAATGTGGCCATACATGCTGGGGAGATAGATGCAGAAATAGTGCCTAGGGCAGCATGAACCCCAAATATGGCCTTGTTTCTTAGACAACATCAGGCCTTCTTTTCAACAATTAAACCTCTCTTTTTTTGTTCTGATAAATTGTAAATTTAGGATGCTTTTAAAATCAGCAATATCCTTGCTTATAACTTTCTTTCTCTTGAGCCAATGAGAAGATCACAGAGATTATGATCATGCTTTATAGCAATGTTCATTTAAATAAAATTGCGGATATCATAAAAATAAAGAATTTTGTTGGGCAATCAAATAAAATAACATTCTACTCACCTTGTGTCCTGTGCAGATCTTTGGTCCAGGGCTGATGCGGTTACCTGAAAGCTGGATGTGCTTCTCTTCTTGGTCCTCCAATGGGGACACACCCCCTGCTATAGGTCACTATGTGCTGGTATGTCAGCTCCATTCACGTCAATAAATACTGCCATGAAGACCTAAAACACCCCATTTCATTGCAGTGAATGGAGAGGGACGTGCCAGCTCACAGTGATGGATGGAGAGAGGCGTCTTCTCCTCAGAGAACCAAGAAGAGAAGCATGTTCGGGCGGGTGGCGAGGGATATGGATCCTGCTTTCAGATAAGAGCTGCAGCCCCAGACCAGGAGTGATGGTCCACGTGGGAGAAAAGGTGTGTATAGGGTTTTTCTCTCTGAAAATGTTCTTTAAAGCAGCAAACTGTATGAAAACCAAAATTTGTGCCAGTTTATAAACTTTTGGCTGACTGCTGATTCTGCCCAAACGTTACTGTGCTTGTGATGGGGCAGTTATACAGGTGAGTTTTTCTAATAAGATAAAATATTTTACTCTACAAACTTGGAAATAACAGCATTAAACTCTCATATTTGGTATATATATATATATATATATATATATATATATATATATATATACGAAACGTATAACAAAAAAAATGCCTTATTGGAAACAACCTGCAGAGCAAAGGGCTTTATTGTATTTTAAGTCTGTCTAACAACTGCAGAGGTAGAAGCATTTGGATAACCCTCCCAGTCTTCTTACACACAATGAGAGAGGTCCTAGTTCAGGCGCTTTTCAAAAAATACCAACCCAGACTAGGCAATTGTCTGCCCATGACCTCCTGGTTGCAGAGAGCTTTGTAGGTTAAGCTTAAAGCAGTTCATCTTCATCTGGACAGAGTGGACAGACAGCTACAGTATAAAACAAATATAACTTTTACCAGTTTATACACACTTTCAGGGACCCCACATATCATCCGTGATTATGCCTACAATGCCTGGCAACATGTGAACTGTTAGTTTGGAACTCTTTCTTGATATCACTAGTATGTACTTGATGTTACTCCGGACACATGTAATGAAATAACTCCTATTCACAGTTAATAAATTGTATTCAGTGCCTGTGGCACACAAAGAAGATTGATGTCCTGTACAATAAATTTGCAAACAGAATATGGGGGCCTTCCACATCCTTGAGTGAACAACCAGGTGTCTCATTCCTCAGAACACCAGGAGATGGACATGGACATGAACCCCTTCTGGGCACTATTGACCCCTTGTTCTATAATTTGTGCCAATTTCTCATCACATCTTAATAGCTTCAAATTATGTTTCACAAAGGAGCTGACTAACTGGGGGGGGGGGACTTGTAACCTCTATTTTGTTTCTATTTCTAACAAACATTATCTTTGTTCAGAAACATGGTTGGCTCAATAAAGTAAGCATTTCTCTGTACTATAAATCTATTCATAAGGGCAGATTCAGCACCAGTTGAGAAAACTCTACTACTTTTTAGAGGAGAAAACTGCAATTCACTTTCAGGTAGACTTTCATTGTCTACCTTGGGGGTGATTTAGGACCAGATGTAAATTTCACCAAGTGCTGAAACACTCCCAAGGTAGGCAATGAGAGTGAATTGCATTTTTTCTCATAAAAAGTAGTAAGGGTTTTCTCACCTGGTGCTGAATCAACCCTATAGTGTACCGATTCTTGTTCAAAAATGTATTGGTTCACCCACTGGGACAGCTTTCTGTGTCACCTGTTACTTGCTTTTCGATAGATGTGCTTTACTATTTTGTTGTCGGTCTTAAGATAAACTAATGATTGTCAGCTAATGGGGCCCAAAAACATTAAAACATTAAATTTACTTTAGTTTCATTGATATAATTGATTAATTTCACTGGGTCCTTCTCAGTAGACCCCAAAGATCTTCAATATACCATCTACAGAACTGTATATATGACCTGTAAAGGTTCTAATATCCAAAGATACAGTGCTCCTCCAACCACTCTTTATATACATTATCCAGGGATGGTGAGACCCAAATATGATATGTTACTGAGGAAAAAACATTAAAATAAATTGTACAGGGTAACGAGTACCAAGTTGGATGGGTGGGGTAATTTATGTATTTTAAGGAGGTGGGGAAAAAACAGTAAAGTTGGATCTTGGACCCTTTTTGTCAGTTTTAGGTGTTCTTAGTGTTTCCCTCTTATTGTTTTCCCCTTCTGGAATGCAAAATACATATTTGATTTAGGATTGTGGCCCCATACCTGTGATTTTAATATATTGCTGTGTGGCCTATCCTAACTGAGAGTGGTTTTTCTGGCGCTGAGTAAAAAGTACTGACATATAACAGGTGAGCACATTAGCAGCTTTGGCTAAGTCCAGCAGCAGTAATGACCCTTCGCAGCTGGGAAGGTTCACATTAACCCTTTAGCTGCTGAATACAAGATTGTGATCCTCCCTCTCCGAATAAATCAAATTACATAATAATAGGTTAAGCCTGTTGCCTGTGACTTAGCTAATCAGACGATTGAGTGAGGAGATCATTGTGTAAACACATTGTTGCTGAAGACATCATTTTGTAACGCAATAATGAAAACCTTACAAAATGCCATCAAAGTGGAATTACCCCTTAATGTAATCTACGACTCTGGTCACCAAGTTATCCAATGCAACTCCAACACTTCATAACGTTCCTTAATAACATTCGTCGATAATGATGGGAGACGCACATGCATGATTTAATCTGTAATCTGTCGAAGGGCCTCCTCTAAATACTTCTCCTATCTTGTATAACCACTGCCCCACCAACCCCATATCCACACTTTTAATAATTATGTTGGTGTTGGCTCCTCCAACCAATTTCACTGCAATCATCCTTACTTTTCCTTTAGGTCGTAGTTTTGAATTTATTTGCCTTTATAGTATTATACACATTACTGACAAATGTAACCACCATCGTACTTGTAGAATCAAGCAATGGGGGCCTGGTTGTTAGATTACTTTGACATAATAATGTGTTAAGAGGGTAAGGTAATAAATAGAGTTATTTGTCAGGTCTGAGCTTCCAAGCAAGGCTTTTGCGTGTTTAGGTTTAACAGAATTCCACCTCCTAGTTCATATATAATATACACATTCAATTTACACACAACAGCGCAGGACGGCTCTCTCCTTTCTTGATGTAATATTTCTTTTTCCCTTGGCTCTTCACACTAAGTTAATCCCCACTGCTTCTCAGAAAGGGAATTGGTTTCCAACTTTGTATAATTTGAAGATCTGTCACTTTTGCCACTTCCATTTATTTAAAATAACTGCCAGCTCGCCACACATATGGAAATGATCGCATATACCTCTGCTCACTCAAGGGAAATGCACTGTATGCCTCTGAAAAATGTTTTCTAAATGGCTATGACAATTTGGATGGAGAGCTACTTCAGATTCACATGAAGTAAAACAGCAGCCTTCCTGCTCTAAGTCAATATTTGAATGCAACTTAAAAGATGTTTCTGTCCTGGTGACAGTTATGTTTCTTCAGTTAACAAATCACTGTGTTTAAAGCCATTGGGACATCAGGGACAGGAGAAGGGCTCCCACATGATTACATACTGCAATAAAAATAGAGAGTCTTATTAACCCTTTAAGTGCCAGCCTACTTGGAGTTTTTGTCACCCTTTGTTGCCAGACCATTTTGCAGTATTTTGCGCTCCCCATGTTCAAATGTGATTTTTGAAGGGATTTCCCGGGAAAATGATATAATGTTTTTTGTCTGAGCTTTAACATGAAATGTCTTGTTTGTCATTTTTTAGGTGTATTCTCAATATTTTTGGGTGAAATATGTGCAAAAAAATAAAAAAAAATCTATTTTTTTACAATTTGTAGTGTTTTTTTGTAAAAATGTAAGTTTGTCAATAAAATCTTATTGCGTGTGAAATCCCAATTTCTCCCGGTTACAGTGGTACCACATATGTATTGGTAGACACCCTTTCCAGCCCAGGAGACTCCCCCAAACTGAAACAGAGCTTTAGGGGATTTTCAGAAAAAATACAACTGTAATATGCGCTATGCGCACCTTGCAGTTTTTCCAGAAAAACAACCCTTTACATTTAAAATACCCCCAACAAACTATATATTCTCTGGAAGTACACACCTCAGGCTTTCTAGGCGTACCAGGATTGTTGATGTGGCCACAGTTTTCTGGAAGTAATCCCTCAATGTATTCTTTGGTTGCAAAGAGTTTCCCTAAAAAAAGGATAAAAAAGCAGAATCAAAGCCACATTTTCATAAAAAAAACTATATACAAACAAGAAAAAACAAGTGCAATCTGAAAAAGCAACATCACCGAACAGAACGATACCCAACATGCATAGCTACTGTCAAGGGAAGAGTTGCCAAACACCCCAAAGTAAAGCATGAGCATAACGGTAATTTTTCTTGAAAATTTCAGCTCTGCAGACAAAGTGCGCACCTTGCGATCTTTCAACCAAAACAACCCTTTACATTTGGAATATCCCCCATAAACCATATATTCCCTGAAAGTACACATGTTAAGCTTTCTAAGCGTACCCAGCTTGTTGTAGTGGGCTCATCTTTCTGGAATTGATCCCTCAAAGAATTCTTTGGTTGTGCAGGGTTTCCCTAAAAAATGTATAAAAAAGCTGAATAAAAAACACCTTTTCCTAAAATATAAATATGCAAACAAGAAAAAAACAAGCTAAGTCTGAAAGCGCAAGGTCCCCCAAACAGAACAATACCCAACATGCAGAGGTACTATTAACCCTTTTAATTGCCAGCCTACTTGAGATTTTGTCACCCTCTTTTGACAGGTCATTTTTCCCCATTTTGCGCCATGTTTTGCGACATTTTTGCTGGAATTTTCAGGAAAATTATATATATATTTTTTGCAGCAGAGTTTAGGCTTTAACATGAAATGTCTTGTTTGTAAATTTTATTTATTATTAAGTAAAAAAAAATATATATATATTTTTTTTAAAAGATTGCCTCCTTTATTTTAAATAAAAAATTAATCTTACATTTTAAACAGATTGTGTGTGTGTGTTGACAGATTGTTTGAATTACACAGAGCATACAGTGTGTTTTAAAGTTATCCAAATAGCCAATGTGACATTCATGCAGGTCTGATAGTAGAAGACAGGCATATTTCTCCCAGGTTCCTTTCCTATGTGAGGTAATAGCTGAGCCTCTCACCTGTCAGGTAATTAATTAGGGGGAATGAGAGGCTGACAAAAGGAGGAAGTCAGGGGGCAGATCTCTCTCTCTGGCTGAGGACACAGCCCAGGTCTGTGGAGAGATTCATGTGAGTAAAGGTTGCTGGAAGTGTTTTTTTGTAGCTGGCAGAGAGAAGCTCTCCAGCTAGTAGTGAGGGTTTTCACTTGTCTAGTTAGCGCCGGACAGGCAAGGATTTTCTTTTGTTGCTGTGTTATCTTTATTTTGCTTTTGCAACCTTTACCAATAAAGCTGACCAAGAGTCAGATTGAACGAACTTTCTGCTGTTTGCCTGATTCTACAAAGACAAATACGTGTCCCTTGACATCAGAAAAGGGCGATCCCTGACACATCTCACATGTGGTGGAGGATGCGGGCAACAGACCAGTGTCAAAATGGATGACGTGGTAAAGGCCTTGGTGCAGTCGGTCGCTGCGCAGCAAGAGGCTACCAGAGCTCAGCAGGAGTCTTTCAGAGAGCAACAACACACCAATCACCTGCTGGCAGCGCAGTTGACTGCTCTAGCAGAGGCCGCAAATAAAGACTGCCAGACGCTGCAGGAGCTGATGCAAAGTGTGGCCAATCTGCCAAGCGGGCAGCTGCCGACTCCGCAGAGAGATATCCGTGCAAACCAATATCTGCAAAAGATGACGCCGGCAGATGATGGGGAGGCCTTCCTTGCAACCTTTGAGAGAACATCTACACGGGAGGCCTGGCCGAGAGAAAGTTGGGCAGGCTTGGTGGCCCCATTCCTCATAGGAGAAGCACAAAAGGCTTACTATGATCTGGAACCAGCTGCGGCCCAGGACTTTAACCAACTCAAGGCAGAGATTCTGGCACGCTTGGGTGTAACCATAGCAGTCAGAGCCCAGAGAGTACACCAGTGGACATATAACGTGGGTAAGCCGCCACGTTCCCAAATGTTTGACCTCGTCCATCTGACCAGGAAGTGGCTACAACCAGAGGTTCTATCCGCACTAGACGTGGTTCAACGTGTGGTTATGGATCGATATCTAAGGGCACTACCTCCAGCGTTAAGGAAGTGGGTGAGCCACGGAGACCCAAAATCTGCAGATCAGCTTGTGGATCTTGTTGAACGGTACTCTACAGCAGAAGAGCTCTTAAGTAACACCCAGCCCCAGGCCTCAACCAACCGGACAGCCAAAGTTCCCGTTAAGACTGTTCTGGGGTTTATGGGAGTTGGGAAAAATGTAAAGACTTTATATGGAAAAGATGAGACTGTGGGCTCAGGGAGGCCTAAAATGCGAGACTTTGGGCTAGGTAGAGAAAACATAAGATGTTTTCGTTGCCATGAGTTGGGCCATATTGCAATGAACTGTCCTTTGACTATTGAACCTATGCAATGTGACGCGGCCTTTTTGAAAAAACGTATGTCTATGTTTGCCCAAGTAATGTGTACTGCTGTCAGTTCAGACAGTTCTAAAAACCACCTGTATGAGCTAACAGTAGAGGATAAAAAGGTGGTGGCTTTACTAGACTCAGGGAGTGTGGTAAGTCTGGTAAACGCCAACCTTATAAGTACTGCTAACAGGTATCCAGACACTTACACGGTATCTTGCGTGCATGGGGATACGCGTGAATATCAAATTGCCATTGCTTGTATTTCAACTCCTTATGGTTCAGTATGTCACAAGGTGGGGATAGTCCCCGCCTTAATGCATGATGTCATTCTTGGTAGAGACTTTCCATATTTTTGGAAGTTGTGGGAAGACAATCTCGCGATTAAAGATGGTACACCTGATAGGCCCACAACCTCCAACCTAAGCCCTGATCCATTTGATAGTTCCCCAATGGAAGATGTGGTTGGAGTAGAAAAGCCTTTAACTTTTCCCTTTTCTGTTATGGCGGGGGATTCAGGAGAACCATTAACAGAGACAGAAATTCCGGGGACTTCTCAGCAGTGTACACCTGAGTTAGAGGTCAGAAAAGATGATTTTCAAAGTGAGCAGTTAAAAGACCCTACCCTTACCCGAGCCAGAGAAAATGTAAAAATAATCAATGGGGTACCTGTGGAGCCCGGGGCTAGGCTTGCTTTCCCATATATGGTTCTAGAGAATGATTTACTGTACCAGGTTGACAAAAAGGGCGAGGATAACATACAGCAGCTAGTGGTTCCCAAAGCCTTCAGGAGAACAGTTTTAGATCTGGCACACGGGCACATATTGGGGGGACATCTGGGAGTCCAGAAAACTACAGAGAGAATTTTGCTCAGATTCTTCTGGCCTGGGGTACATCATGATGTTAAAGAGTATTGTGAATCCTGCCCAGACTGTCAGATGTCTGCACCTAGGCCTCGTTTCCACAGCCCTCTAGTTCCCTTACCAATCATTGAGGTCCCATTTGATCGGATTGGGATGGATTTGGTTGGTCCCCTGATGAAGTCAGCGCGTGGTCACCAACATATTCTAGTTATAATGGACTATGCTACACGTTATCCAGAGGCCATACCATATAGTGCAGGTGTTTAGTAGGGTGGGCATCCCAAAAGAAATACTTACCGATCAAGGAACACCCTTTATGTCTAATGTGATGAAGCAACTTTGTAAATTGTTTAAGGTGAATCAACTACGCACGTCCGTCTATCACCCTCAGACCGATGGCTTAGTTGAAAGATTTAACAAGACTCTAAAGCAGATGTTAAAGAAAGTAGTGGACAAGGACGGAAAAAATTGGGATTTGTTGCTTCCATATCTGTTGTTTGCCATAAGGGAGGTGCCTCAATCGTCCACCGGGTTTTCTCCATTTGAGTTGGTATATGGTAGACATCCCCGGGGGTTGTTAGATGTGGCAAAGGAAAGCTGGGAAGGGCAGGTCACTCCCTACAGAAGTATAATAGAACATGTTTCACAAATGCAGGACAGAATTTCAGCTGTGATGCCAATTGTAAAAACCCACATGGAACAGGCTCAAGGTGTGCAAAAAACAATCTATGATAGGGGTGCTAAGGTACGTACATTTGCACCAGGAGATCGGGTGTTAGTACTAGTTCCTACTATAGAGAGTAAGTTCTTGGCCAAATGGCAGGGTCCCTACTCCATTATAGAAAGAGTAGGTGAGGTAAATTATAAAATTCACCAACCAGATAAAAGAAAGCCTGAGCAGATTTACCATGTGAATCTGATTAAACCTTGGAAAGACAGGCAAACTCTAGCTGCGAAGGTTGCGTGGCCAGCCTGTGATGGTTCTCTAATATCTAACGTTATTATCGCTGAGTCCTTGTCTGACACACAAAAGAAAGAGGCTAGACAACTGATAATTCATAACAAAAATGTATTTTCTGACAAACCAGGGCGGACTCCACTGGTAAAACACGATGTTGTGACCGAACCTGGGGTAAAGGTACATGTTAGGCCCTATAGAATCCCTGAGGCTAGGCGTGAGGCAGTGTCTAAAGAAGTGAAAGACATGCTGGAATTGGGAGTGATTGAGGAATCCCATAGTGAGTGGTCCAGCCCAATTGTGTTAATTCCAAAACCAGACGGTACTATAAGGTTTTGTAATGACTTTAGGAAGTTAAACTCTGTGTCTAAATTTGATGCCTATCCTATGCCAAGGGTGGATGAGCTGATTGAATGGCTAGGTACAGCTCGCTACATCACCACACTAGATCTGACGAAAGGTTATTGGCAGATTCCGCTGACTGAATCTGCCAAAGAAAAGACAGCATTCTCCACACCTGACGGTTTATTTCATTATGTAAATATGCCCTTCGGCTTACATGGGGCTCCTGCAACCTTTCAACGGTTGATGGATAGAGTGTTAAAACCACATAGGAAATATACTTCGGCCTATCTTGACGACATAGTGATACATAGTCCTGACTGGGAGACACACCTTTCTGACGTGCAGGCAGTCATTCACAGTTTACAGGCTGCCAGTTTGACAGCTAACCCCAAAAAGTGTTGTATTGGGTTAGAAGAAGCCAAATATTTGGGTTATATTATTGGAAGAGGCGTAATTAAACCCCAGGTAGATAAAGTTGAAGCAATACAGAAGTGGCCTCAACCGTTAAATAAAAAACAGGTGAGGGCATTTCTCGGAATTACAGGGTATTATAGGCGGTTTATACCCAATTTTGCTTCCATAGCAAATCCCCTGACTGATCTCACTAAAGGAAAAGACTCAGTGATGATAAGGTGGAACCCTCAGGCTGAAAAAGCGTTTCAAACCTTAAAATTGGCCCTTTGTTCCCTGCCAATATTGATCACACCAGATTTCAAGAAAGAATTTGTGGTCCAGACAGACGCTTCCAAGACAGGAATAGGGGCTGTCTTGTCACAAATCCTGGATGGAGAAGAACATCCTGTGCTTTATTTAAGCAGGAAGCTGAATAGACACGAAAGAAATTATGCAATTGTAGAAAGGGAATGTTTAGCTATTAAATGGGCCCTCGAGTCCCTCAAATATTATTTGTTGGGAAGAAAGTTCCGGCTAGTCACTGACCACGCCCCTCTGAAATGGATGTACCTTAATAAAGAGAAAAATAGCAGAGTAACAAGGTGGTTTCTAGCTCTGCAGGCCTACAACTTTACAGTAGAGCACAGGGCTGGGCGACTGCAGGGAAATGCAGATGCACTGTCACGTGTGCACTGCCTTCTGGTTACAAATGCTCATTCCCAGTGGCCTGAGCAGAGGGGGGGGATATGTGACATTCATGCAGGTCTGATAGTAGAAGACAGGTATATTTCTCCCAGGTTCCTTTCCTATGTGAGGTAATAGCTGAGCCTCTCACCTGTCAGGTAATTAATTAGGGGGAATGAGAGGCTGACAAAAGGAGGAAGTCAGGGGGCAGATCTCTCTCTCTGGCTGAGGACACAGCCCAGGTCTGTGGAGAGATTCATGTGAGTAAAGGTTGCTGGAAGTGTTTTTTTGTAGCTGGCAGAGAGAAGCTCTCCAGCTAGTAGTGAGGGTTTTCACTTGTCTAGTTAGTGCCGGACAGGCAAGGATTTTCTTTTGTTGCTGTGTTATCTTTATTTTGCTTTTGCAACCTTTACCAATAAAGCTGACCAAGAGTCAGATTGAACGAACTTTCTGCTGTTTGCCTGATTGGACAAAGACAAATACGTGTCCCTTGACATCAGAAAAGGGCGATCCCTGACACATCTCACACCAAATATATTAAAGTGACCTAGACACAAGTTTAGCCTTTGTTTGAGATATCCACCCCCCCCCCATATTCTTCAAAAGTAGAAATTATACTAGATTATTCTACAGTCATTTATTGCCTTAATCCAGCGGCTACATTTATTATCAATAATCATCAATACTTTGCCTAATATTCAACTGTTAAATTCTAAATTGGTTCTTACTTATCTGGTGTGGTGTTTTATTCCATTATTCATTCTACCCCACACAAACACATTACCAGTTATCAATAAATTACTTTAGTTCCTAACCAACCTATAGGTTATTCAAAATCCTTTGGAAAGGCCTAAAAGGTTCTCCATCTTTGGATGGGGCCTCATAGCTAATCTAACCTAGGCCTAGTAGCCACATATGGCTAACAGACCCCTGCTATGTTGCTCACAGGCTTGTCTGCTAGAATAGAACACTTGCAGAGAGAGGTCTCACACACTGTTGAATGGAGGGGTTGAGTACATGGCTTCCAGATCCTTGTCATTATCAGTGTCATGCATGAGATTAAAGATGAAAACCTGTTAAAACAGGACTTTCTCTTAATTAAGCAGCACAGGGGACATGTAAGCAATAACAGGAAAAGGGGGGATTGATAATTACCGCCTTTACTTTCCACGTCACTAATGGTAGTTTTGCGCGTTATTGTGCACCTGCTGGCCTGAAGAGCCTGATGGGCTGTCTACAACCCCCATGAAAGGATCCCAGAAGAGGTGAATATCGACAGCCCTAGTTTACGGAGCACTGATGCACAGGGAGGCATCACGATTTTGGAGGCCTCCCTTCTGCATGGTTAGGGGGGAGTCCAGACCCTTTTGACTGGACAAAGTTGAGCAGGTGATGAAGGGAGCTGGTGGCTTACCAGTTTTGGAAGAATTCAGTGCTCTTCTCCATTTTAATGAAGCTGAGAAACACAGTCCCGAAGCTGCAGAGGCAGGTAAACCAGCACATTCTCCACCTGCCTAATTCAATCATTTAAATTCTTTCGGCAGCAAATATTTTTAGAGGAGGATGCTGTTCAATTTTGGGACTATGAGGGGTGCACTCTGCTTAGAAATTTGTCTTAGGGGATCTGTATGTTGGTATTTTTTTGGGTGCTGGGGGAATCCACATGGGCACTGAACCATCAGGTTTGATGCTTTCCAGTACCTCACTGCATTTCACCATTTCTTGCTTCTTGTTCTATGGCTTCTACAATCTATTCAAGATTCCCATATAATTTGTGTAAACATATTTCCCCCATTTTTTGGGGGATTTTTAAGGGTTAAAAACCCTTAAAAAAAAAAAAAAAAAACAACATGGGGTCCCCCTTACCCAAAGTAACCAGCCCGGGACCAGCTATGCAGGGCTTGTAGAAACTTGGAGGTAGAAAGGGTCCAAAAAGCAGTAAGGGAGGTAAAACAAAAAAAGTTCCGTAGAGACTTGGCTGAGTTTGACATGGGGAAGATTTTCCTAGAGATAAAACCAAGAGGGAGATTCCCGTCCAGACAGAGACAATGGAAAGAGGTCTCCAGTGATTTGTCTGGGGGAGAAACTGAAGTGTCCGATGACAGCCCGTCCAGAGCCCCTAGAAGAGGTCACCACTCCGTATCTTTTTTAGATCAAGGAAAAGGAAGAGGGGAGAAAGTGTAGCCAATCGAGTCAAAACGCTACGAGGGATACGCAAAATGAAATCGAGGGGCCCACCCCCTTAAAAGATGATACTGGTAGTTGGGCGAGGGCGAGTAGGGGATTGAATGTCATTAATTTGTCACACTTTAGTTTGAAGAGTTCCCACCTATCGGTATTGTCTAAAGGTTTGTCTTTCTCCCCATCTAAAGGTGGAGATTAATTTACATTGTTTAAGGATACTACACTGTTTCTGCGTAAGGTAATGTTTAGGGCCATGTATTCGGGTAGCAAAAATGTAGGTGGAAGTCAGGCAAGTAGTGACCAAGGGACCCCTGTGACATCCCTACAGGATAATGATTTGGAGGAGATCAGTGAAGAATGGGAAAATGAAATACCTGACCTGATGCCACAATTAGAACACTTGAGGGAACGGTCAAAGAGGTTTCCACCCTTGAACTCGATTAAGTATTTGTCCCTGTTCTTGCAGTTAGTGCAGCGTGATCTGGGAAAAGGGAACTGGGTGTCCCTGGGGGGTGAAAATAACCTCACCTGGGATGAAAGAAAAGCAATCAAGGACCTAGAACAAGCACCTGGTTTGATCATACGACCCAGTGACAAGGGGGGTAATGTAGTGCTCCTCAATGAGGAGTACTACATTAGGGAAATAGAGGCCCATTTAGCTGATGTAAATACCTATTGCAAAATCCGTGAGAATCCATTTCCGAAGGTTGTGGCAGAACTGAATGACAAACTAGATTGGGCCAGGGAAGAAGGACTAGTAACTCCCAGGGTTTTAAATTACCTGAGGGTCAATGAGTACAATATCCCCGTGCTATACACAATCCCTAAAGTACATAAGAGTCTCTCTGCATCGCCGGGTAGGCCTATTGTATCTGGGAATGGAGGCCCGTTGGAAAGAATAGCCAGATTTGTCGACGAAAACCTAAAACCATTGGTTAGAATATTGCCGTCTTTTGTGCTTGACAGCAATGATCTGTTACGTAAACTTAGGCGGGTTCAGATACATGACAATTGGTTACTCGCCAGTATTGACGTAGAAAGTTTATACACCTCCATTCCCCATACAGTTGGCCTTGAGGCGGTGGGACAGACTCTAGACGAACTAGGACCTGGGGATGCCCTGTACAATGAATTTGTTGTGGAGCTTCTTGAGTTTGTATTACTCAATAATTACTTTAGTTTTAACCAAAAGTTCTACCACCAGATCCGAGGGACAGCCATGGGGGCGGCCTGTGCTCCTTCTTACGCCTGCCTGCACCTCGGGTGGTGGGAGAGCCTGGAGGTGTTCGGCCGGGCAGATTTTGGGGCACGGGTCGCCCTCTGGCTGCGATATATAGATGATATTTTGGTGGTTTGGAAGGGGACCGCACAGGAATTTGAAGAGTTTGTTGGTCAGTTAAATCGGAATGACCGTAACATTCGGCTGACTTTTAAATGTGATCCATGTAGTATAGAATTTTTGGATCTACTTATTAGAAAACAAGACGGAAATTTAACTACCACTACTTTTCGTAAACCAACAGCGGGTAACACTTTGCTTCACTTCTCCAGCCATCATCCTGGTCCACTCAAGAGGGGTATCCCCTTGGGACAGTTCCTTCGGATTCGTGTCATGAAAAAAGGAGTGAACCAGGAATTCTAAATTCCAATTCCAGATCGAAAGCAATTCCCTCTGCAGGGGTCTTGTGTGAACTATGCAAAAAATGCACTGCCTCGTAGAAAGACACCATCAGGTCCAACAGCATTCCTAGACAAACGCTGGTTGAGAGAAAGAAAATCTTTTTTTTTCCGGAAGAAATACCTTAGCGAGTTGTGATATGAGATTCTCAGGAAGAGTAACTCTAGAAGGTATGATATGTGACCTTGGATAGATAACTATCCAGCCAAACCCTTCTAATGTCTATAAGACAGTCTGTGTATCCTTCAGAGCTACCTGAAAAGATAGGGCCCTGATCCAAACAAACCTGTTGAGGCCCTATAGCTCAAATATTGGATGCATAGAACCATCCTTCTTGAGAATTAAGTATAAATCAGAGTAAAATTCTGAAAAGGAGAACTGATCTGTAAATGGTGGGCTACAGTGGAGCTCAGGGCTTCTGCTTCACTGGATTTCGGGATACCCTTGACCAAGGAACCTCTGAGGAGGTCTGGCCTCTAATTCAATCTTGTACCCTAAGGAAACAACTTCCTGTAACCAAGATCTGTTACATGGTGCCTCCAAGTGGGAACAAAATTCAGAAGCAGCCCCCCCACCTGCAAGGGTGAGGGTATCCCCTCAAACCTGAGGGGGCATGAAGGGGCTTTCCTTGTTCTGCCAGAAGATCCTGCCCAACTTGGAACTTTGGTCTATTTTTTCCGGTCCCCCGAGGAGGTGGAACCTCTGCCCCATGAAAGGGCCATAGTTTGGAGGACCTGCATACCTATGTTTCTATGTGAAAAGGCAAGGGCATCCAGTCAGATCTTTCTTAGAGGCAGTACTAGCCGATCACTGCTCTACCCATAAGGAATGCCTTAAGGCTAGAGATGAGCGAACTTTTGAAAAATTCGATTCGACTGATTCGCAGAATTTTCCGACAAAAATCGTTTCGACCCGAATTTATTCGCGACGAATCGCTATTAAAAAACGGCTATTTCTGAGCCTCCTAGAGCCTCAATAGGGTTGTAAACCATTTTGCCTTGCTGTAACACGCATAGGATGCGTGCTGGGTTAGATAAATAATACTTTGAATAAATATCACATGCAGATCAGAGGCATCACTAATAGAATCGCAGAGCGGCACAATTGCAGAGAGTTGAAGTGGCATCACTATGAGGGGCAGGAGCCCAAACATTGCTTTAAAGAGACACTGGAGTTGGAAGCAGCAGGAGCCCAAAAATTGGATGAATCACACCCTGGAGTTGCAAGCAGCAGCAGGAGCCCAAACATTGGCTGAAAGAGACACTGGAGTTGGCAGCAGCAGAAGCCCAAAAATTGACTGACACACCCTGGAGTTTCAAGCAGCAGCAGCAGCAGGAGCCCAAACATAGCTTGAAAGAGACACTGGAGTTGGCTGCAGGAGCCCAAAAATTGGATGAATCACACCCTGGAGTTGGCAGCAGCAGGAGCCAAAACATTTCTTTAAAGAGACACTGGGGTTGGCTTCAGGAGCCCAAAAATTGGATGATTCACACCCTGGAGTTGGCAGCAGCAGCAGCAGCCCAAATATTACTTTAGAGAGCCATTGGAGTTGGCTTCAGGAGCCCAAAAATTGGATGATTCACACCCTGGAGTTGGCAGCAGCAGCAGGTCCAACAGCATTCCTAGACAAACGCTGGTTGAGAGAAAGAAAATCTTTTTTTTTCCGGAAGAAATACCTTAGCGAGTTGTGATATGAGATTCTCAGGAAGAGTAACTCTAGAAGGTATGATATGTGACCTTGGATAGATAACTATCCAGCCAAACCCTTCTAATGTCTATAAGACAGTCTGTGTATCCTTCAGAGCTACCTGAAAAGATAGGGCCCTGATCCAAACAAACCTGTTGAGGCCCTATAGCTCAAATATTGGATGCATAGAACCATCCTTCTTGAGAATTAAGTATAAATCAGAGTAAAATTCTGAAAAGGAGAACTGATCTGTAAAAGGTGGGCTACAGTGGAGCTCAGGGCTTCTGCTTCACTGGATTTCGGGATACCCTTGACCAAGGAACCTCTGAGGAGGTCTGGCCTCTAATTCAATCTTGTACCCTAAGGAAACAACTTCCTGTAACCAAGATCTGTTACATGGTGCCTCCAAGTGGGAACAAAATTCAGAAGCAGCCCCCCCCACCTGCAAGGGTGAGGGTATCCCCTCAAACCTGAGGGGGCATGAAGGGGCTTTCCTTGTTCTGCCAGAAGATCCTGCCCAACTTGGAACTTTGGTCTATTTCTTCCGGTCCCCCGAGGAGGTGGAACCTCTGCCCCATGAAAGGGCCATAGTTTGGAGGACCTGCATACCTATGTTTCTATGTGAAAAGGCAAGGGCATCCAGTCAGATCTTTCTTAGAGGCAGTACTAGCCGATCACTGCTCTACCCATAAGGAATGCCTTAAGGCTAGAGATGAGCGAACTTTTGAAAAATTCGATTCGACTGATTCGCAGAATTTTCCGACAAAAATCGTTTCGACCCGAATTTATTCGCGACGAATCGCTATTAAAAACGGCTATTTCTGAGCCTCCTAGAGCCTCAATAGGGTTGTAAACCATTTTGCCTTGCTGTAACACGCATAGGATGCGTGCTGGGTTAGATAAATAATACTTTGAATAAATATCACATGCAGATCAGAGGCATCACTAATAGAATCGCAGAGCGGCACAATTGCAGAGAGTTGAAGTGGCATCACTATGAGGGGCAGGAGCCCAAACATTGCTTTAAAGAGACACTGGAGTTGGAAGCAGCAGGAGCCCAAAAATTGGATGAATCACACCCTGGAGTTGCAAGCAGCAGCAGGAGCCCAAACATTGGCTGAAAGAGACACTGGAGTTGGCAGCAGCAGGAGCCCAAAAATTGACTGACACACCCTGGAGTTTCAAGCAGCAGCAGCAGCAGCAGCAGGAGCCCAAACATAGCTTGAAAGAGACACTGGAGTTGGCTGCAGGAGCCCAAAAATTGGATGAATCACACCCTGGAGTTGGCAGCAGCAGGAGCCAAAACATTTCTTTAAAGAGACACTGGGGTTGGCTTCAGGAGCCCAAAAATTGGATGATTCACACCCTGGAGTTGGCAGCAGCAGCAGCAGCCCAAATATTACTTTAAAGAGACACTGGAGTTGGCTTCAGGAGCCCAAAAATTGGATGATTCACACCCTGGAGTTGGCAGCAGCAGCAGGAGCCCAAATATTACTTTAAAGAGACACTGGGGTTGGCTTCAGGAGCCCAAAAATTGGATGAATCACACCCTGGAGTTGGCATCAGCAGGAGCCCAAAAATTGTCCTAAGGACATAAATATGTTTTGCACCATTTGGAAAGTGTAAAACGTGGCACCATGCTGAATCTAGTCGCATGCATCAGGCATTGGTGGGTGGAAATCCTGGCTGATCCATCCCTGATTCATTTTGACAAAGGTGAGTCTCTCCACATTTTTAGTTGACAGACAAGTTCTCCTCGCCGTAACTATGGCCCTAAACACCCGCTCAGATGGCACGCTACTTGCCGGGCAGGACAGCTTTTCCAGGGCAAACTCTGCTAGTTGCGGCCACAAATCAAGTTTGGCTGCCCAGTAGTCCAGCGGATCCTCAAGGTGTGTTGGCATGGTCATGTCAAAGTATGACATGACCTGCTGGTTCAGGTCCTGCTCCAGGTCTTCCTGCTGCTCATGAGTAGCCTCACTATGCAGGTGTAGAAAGCTACTCATTAGTGACTGAAGACTGAGGCTGCTGCTGATGGAGCTGCTGCTGCTGCTCCTGCTAACCCCCCCAGCGGCCATGGCAGTGGAAGGTGAGCGCAGAGGTCCCCTCGAGTCAGACCTGCGAGAGTATGGACCATGGCGCAGATAGGCATCGGCCAACTGCCTACGTAGAATGTCTTTGTAGTAGTTCAGTTTGTCCTCCCTCTCGGTGGGTTTAAAAAATGCCCCCATTTTGTGCTGAAAGCGAGGGTCCAATAAGGTGGACAGCCAGAAGTCATCCCGCCGACAGATGGAAACAATTCTGGGTTCACTACACAAGCACGTGAGCATGCTTCGTGCCATTTGCGCAAGTGACTCGGATGGACTACCTGTCTCCATCTCCACTGCATGCTGCCACGGTGTGCCCGGGTCCTCTGTCTCGCCTTCCTCAAAAACCTCTAGCTCCTCTGGCTGCTCCTGCTCCTCCTCTCCTGTCCGCTGACTAGATAAACCAGCCATTTCGCCAAGCCTAAACTGTGTTTCGCTGGGCAACTCCTCCTCCTCCTCTTCCTCCTCCTCCTCCAGTTCAGCTCCAACGGGGTTCATGTGGCCGTAAGATGTAAACTCCATGTCTCCAGTGCCCTGACCAGCCATGGTTTCCAACATGTGCTGTAGTACATGAAGCAGTGGAATCACGTCGTTCATCCCGTAATCCTGCCGACTGACAAATAAAGTGGCTTCCTCAAAGGGCCTAAGCAAACGGCAGGTGTCACGTATGAGCTGCCACTGGTTGACATTGAAGTTACACAGGGGAGTCCCCCTATCTGCTTGGATCATCAGGAAATCCGTGATGGCTTTTCTCTGTTCATATAATCGGTCCAACATGTGAAGGGTGGAATTCCAACGGGTGGAAACATCGCAAATCAGACTATGTTGGGGGATACCATTCTGACGCTGTAGCTCAAGAAAGGTGTGTTTGCCGGTGTATGAGTGGCTGAAGTTTCCTTGACATTGTTAGGATGTCTTGCAAATGGGGGGAACACTTCAGAAACCGCTTGACAACTAGATTGAAGACGTGAGCCATGCAGGGCGCATGGGTCAGGCTTCCCTGGCGCAGCGCAGACAAAATGTTCTTCCCATTGTCGGTAACCATGATTCCCATTTTAAGTTTTCTTGGAGTAAGCCATGTTTGGATTTCCTGATGAATAAATTTAAGCAGTTCCTCCCCTGTGTGACTCCGTTCGCCAAGATAAACCATGTGAAGCACTGCGTGACACCTCCGTGCCCTGCACACATGGTAGACTGGAGGGGCACTGAGACTTGAGCCTACAGTGGAGGGTGAGGAGATGGCGGAGGATGAGGAGGCCGAGTCGCACAGTGTCACAGGCCCAATGGGCAGGGAACGCGGAGGCCGAAGAGGCGTGACCTGTCCAAGTTGCTGCTGCTGCAAAGGGACCACATTCACCCAGTGGGCCGTAAACGACATGTACTGTCCCTGACCGTAGTTACAGCTCCAGACGTCGGCGCTGCCATGCACTTTGCTCCACACCGACAGGCTCAAGGACTGGCCCACCTTCTGTTCAACAAAAGTGTGCAGCGCTGGTACTGCCTTCTTGGCAAAGAAATGACGGCTTGGGACTCTCCACCTTGGCTCGGCACAAGCCATCAGTTCTCTGAAAGGTGCAGAGTCCACCACCTGAAAAGGGAGCGACTGCAGCACCAGCAACTTGGACAGGAGCACATTCAGCTTCTGCGCCGTAGGATGAGTGGGCGCATACTGCTGTCTCTTGGACATGGCTTCGCTGATGGATTGCTGGCGGGATGCATGACTTGGAGGAGGAGGAGGAGGAGCAGGAGCGACAGAGGATGGGTATGACGCACAGCTGCCTTCGGCTGAGGTGCTGGAGCCTTGGCTGGCAGAAATTGGGAGCGGCGTGCCACTTGGTGAGGAAGCAGACTGGACCACCCCTTGGGAGCCTCGGTTCTCCCAGGTCGCTTTATGGTGATGCATCACATGTTGACGCAGGGCCGTGGTGCCAACATTTGGACCCTGGCCACGCTTCACCTTTTGCCTACATATCTTGCATGTGGCCATGTTACCCTCCTGCGGATGCTTCAGGAAAAACTGCCACACTGCCCAGTAGCTACTTTTCCCACCCCCTGGCCTCACTGATTCACTGCTGCTGTTGCCAACTCCAGGAACCCCTGCTCCACTACCTCCCGATAAGGTAGACTGCCACACAGCAGGTGCTCTACCCCGGCCCCGGGCCGGCTCCAGCCTTTGGAATTGTGCCCCCATGCTGACTGCTACCACCTTGCTGTCTCAGCTGCTGACTCCGGGGCAACCTGCGCCCCTCTTCTCCTGATGATGACGATGAAGCCCCTTCATCACCCGGCTCCCAAGTGCGATCGGCTTCATCAGAGTTGTGGCTGTACATCACTGATGTTTGTGGATTCGTCAACAGTGTCTGGCGCAGGAGCTGGAACGCTCGCAGCGCCCACGACACTGTCCACATCACTATTTGTCTGCCTAGCTAAAGAAGCCACCTCCATTTCTTGGCTGGGCAGTAGCTTCTGACTGTCCTCTATCTGATCGTCCTCCTCACTAAAGAGTGGAGCTGAACCCAAAGCATAGGATACGTCGCTGGGGGAGGGAACGGCGTAGGACAGAGGCAATGGGAGGACAGGGACTGCTCTCGGGCCATGCCAACTCAGGGTTGTGTCAGAGGAACCTACCGACCCTAGACTGGGGGTCTCAGACGTAAGTTGTGATGATGTTGTTGATGAGCGCGTCAACCAATCTACCACGGCAGATGTGTTACTGGTGGAGACCCGACCGCTAGCAGATACTGGCAGATTAGGTCTCTCAGCGTGACTCCTGCTGCTACTGGCCCCCAGTCTGCTGCGACCTCTGCCTGCGGAATCTTGGCCTCTGCCACTCCTCTTTTCACTTCCAGGCACTTGTCTGCCCGACATAGTCTAACTGCCGTGGTAGTAGGTGATATTTTAAGAACTCCCAAGCAGCAGTGGGTCTATATGAAACAGAATATAATGCACACCAAAAGTGAGCAGTAACACTCAGCCTCCAACAGGCCTGCTTAGTGTAAATAAGAAAGCTGCTTAGTGTAAATAAAGAGGGGTATGGTATGTTACAGAATGGGATGCCCCTACAGGAGTGCACCTGTGAGCAGTAGTACTATGCACAGCAAAAGTGTGTTTATCAGGCCAAATTTCTATTAGAATAAGTGCAAAGGGTTATAGTAGTAAATAGAGGCTGGTGTAGTCACAGAATGGGGTGCCCCAACAGCCACCAGTGCACCTGGCAGCAGTACTACTATGCACAGCAAAAGGGCCTTTATCAGGCCAAATTTCTATTAGAATAAGTGCAAAGGGTTATAGTAAATAGAGGCTTGTGTAGTCACAGAATGGGATGCCCCAACAGCCACCAGTGCACCTGTGAGCAGTAGTACTATGCACAGCAAAAGTGTGTTTATCAGGCCAAATTTCTATTAGAATAAGTGCAAAGGGTTATAGTAGTAAATAGAGGCTTGTGTAGTCACAGAATGGGATGCCCCAACAGCCAGCAGTGAACCTGGCAGCAGTACTACTATGCACAGAAAAAGTGTCTTTATCAGGCCAAATTTCTATTAGAATAAGTGCAAAGGGTTATAGTAAAGAGAGGCTTGTGTAGTCACAGAATGGGATGTCCCAACAACCACCAGTGCACCTGGCAGCAGTACTACTATGCACAGCAAAAGTGTCTTTATCAGGCCAAATGACTTTTAGAATAAGTGCAAAGGGTTATAGTAAATAGAGGCTTGTGTAGTCACAGAATGGGATGCCCCAACAGCCAGCAGTGCACCTGTGAGCAGTACTACTATGCACAGCAAAAGTGTCTTTATCAGGCCAAATGACTTTTAGAATAAGTGCAAAGGGTTATAGTAAATAGAGGCTTGTGTAGTCACAGAATGGGATGCCCCAACAGCCGCCAGTGCACCTGGCAGCAGTACTACTATGCACAGCAAAAGTGTCTTTATCAGGCCAAATTTCTATTAGAATAAGTGCAAAGGGTTATAGTAAAGAGAGGCTTGTGTAGTCACAGAATGGGATGCCCCAACAGCCACCAGTGCACCTGGCAGCAGTACTACTATGCACAGCAAAAGTGTCTTTATTAGGCCAAATTTCTATTAGAATAAGTGCAAAGGGTTATAGTAAAGAGAGGCTTGTGTAGTCACAGAATGGGATGCCCCAACAGCCACCAGTGCACGTGGCAGCAGTACAACTATGCACAGCAAAAGTGTCTTTATCAGGCCAAATGACTTTTAGAATAAGTGCAAAGGGTTATAGTAAAGAGAGGCTTGTGTAGTCACAGAATGGGATGCCCCAACAGCCACCAGTGCACCTGGCAGCAGTACTACTATGCACAGCAAAAGTGTCTTTATCAGGCCAAATTTCTATTAGAATAAGTGCAAAGGGTTATAGTAAATAGAGGCTTGTGTAGTCACAGAATGGGATGCCCCAACAGCCACCAGTGCACCTGGCAGCAGTACTACTATGCACAGCAAAAGTGTCTTTATCAGGCCAAATGACTTTTTAGAATAAGTGCAAAGGGTTATAGTAAATAGAGGCTTGTGTAGTCACAGAATGGGATGCCCCAACAGCCACCAGTGCACCTGGCAGCAGTACTACTATGCACAGCAAAAGTGTCTTTATCAGGCCAAATTTCTATTAGAATAAGTGCAAAGGGTTATAGTAAATAGAGGCTTGTGTAGTCACAGAATGGGATGCCCCAACAGCCACCAGTGCACCTGGCAGCAGTACTACTATGCACAGCAAAAGTGTCTTTATCAGGCCAAATGACTTTTAGAATAAGTGCAAAGGGTTATAGTAAATAGAGGCTTGTGTAGTCACAGAATGGGATGCCCCAACAGCCACCAGTGCACCTGGAAGCAGTACTACTATGCACAGCAAAAGTGTCTTTATCAGGCCAAATTTCTATTAGAATAAGTGCAAAGGGTTATAGTAAATAGAGGCTTGTGTAGTCACAGAATGGGATGCCCCAACAGCCACCAGTGCACCTGGCAGCAGTACTACTATGCACAGCAAAAGTGTCTTTATCAGGCCAAATTTCTATTAGAATAAGTGCAAAGGGTTATAGTAAATAGAGGCTTGTGTAGTCACAGAAAGGGATGCCCCAACAGCCACCAGTGCACCTGGCAGCAGTACTACTATGCACACCAAAAGTGTGTTTATCAGGCCAAATGACTTTTAGAATAAGTGCAAAGGGTTATAGTAAATAGAGGCTTGTGTAGTCACAGAATGGGATGCCCCAACAGCCACCAGTGCACCTGGCAGCAGTACTACTATGCACAGCAAAGGTGTCTTTATCAGGCCAAATTTCTATTAGAATAAGTGCAAAGGGTTATAGTAAATAGAGGCTTGTGTAGTCACAGAATGGGATGCCCCAACAGCCACCAGTGCACCTGGCAGCAGTACTACTATGCACAGCAAAAGTGTCTTTATCAGGCCAAATTTCTATTAGAATAAGTGCAAAGGGTTATAGTAAATAGAGGCTTGTGTAGTCACAGAATGGGATGCCCCAACAGCCACCAGTGCACCTGGCAGCAGTACTACTATGCACAACAAAAGTGTCTTTATCAGGCCAAATTTCTATTAGAATAAGTGCAAAGGGTTATAGTAAATAGAGGCTTGTGTAGTCACAGAATGGGATGCCCCAACAGCCACCAGTGCACCTGGCAGCAGTACTACTATGCACAGCAAAAGTGTCTTTATCAGGCCAAATGACTTTTAGAATAAGTGCAAAGGGTTATAGTAAATAGAGGCTTGTGTAGTCACAGAATGGGATGCCCCAACAGCCACCAGTGCACCTGGAAGCAGTACTACTATGCACAGCAAAAGTGTCTTTATCAGGCCAAATTTCTATTAGAATAAGTGCAAAGGGTTATAGTAAATAGAGGCTTGTGTAGTCACAGAATGGGATGCCCCAACAGCCACCAGTGCACCTGGCAGCAGTACTACTATGCACAGCAAAAGTGTCTTTATCAGGCCAAATTTCTATTAGAATAAGTGCAAAGGGTTATAGTAAATAGAGGCTTGTGTAGTCACAGAATGGGATGCCCCAACAGCCACCAGTGCACCTGGCAGCAGTACTACTATGCACAGCAAAAGTGTCTTTATCAGGCCAAATGACTTTTAGAATAAGTGCAAAGGGTTATAGTAAATAGAGGCTTGTGTAGTCACAGAATGGGATGCCCCAACAGCCACCAGTGCACCTGGCAGCAGTACTACTATGCACAGCAAAGGTGTCTTTATCAGGCCAAATTTCTATTAGAATAAGTGCAAAGGGTTATAGTAAATAGAGGCTTGTGTAGTCACAGAATGGGATGCCCCAACAGCCACCAGTGCACCTGGCAGCAGTACTACTATGCACAGCAAAAGTGTCTTTATCAGGCCAAATGACTTTTAGAATAAGTGCAAAGGGTTATAGTAAAGAGAGGCTTGTGTAGTCACAGAATGGGATGCCCCAACAGCCACCAGTGCACCTGGCAGCAGTACTACTATGCACAGAAAAAGTGTCTTTATCAGGCCAAATGACTTTTTAGAATAAGTGCAAAGGGTTATAGTAAATAGAGGCTTGTGTAGTCACAGAATGGGATGCCCCAACAGCCACCAGTGCACCTGGCAGCAGTACTACTATGCACACCAAAAGTGTCTTTATCAGGCCAAATTTCTATTAGAATAAGTGCAAAGGGTTATAGTAAATAGAGGCTTGTGTAGTCACAGAATGGGATGCCCCAACAGCCACCAGTGCACCTGGCAGCAGTACTACTATGCACAGCAAAAGTGTCTTTATCAGGGCAAGTGACTTTTAGGATAAGTGCAAAGGGTTATAGTAAAGAGAGGCTTGTGTAGTCACAGAATGGGATGCCCCAACAGCCACCAGTGAACCTGGCAGCAGTACTACTATGCACAGCAAAAGTGTCTTTATCAGGCCAAATTTCTATTAGAATAAGTGCAAAGGGTTATAGTAAATAGAGGCTTGTGTAGTCACAGAATGGGATGCCCCAACAGCCACCAGTGCACCTGGCAGCAGTACTACTATGCACAGCAAAAGTGTCTTTATCAGGCCAAATTTCTATTAGAATAAGTGCAAAGGGTTATAGTAAAGAGAGGCTTGTGTAGTCACAGAATGGGATGCCCCAACAGCCACCAGTGCACCTGGCAGCAGTACTACTATGCACACCAAAAGTGTCTTTATCAGGCCAAATTTCTATTAGAATAAGTGCAAAGGGTTATAGTAAATAGAGGCTTGTGTAGTCACAGAATGGGATGCCCCAAAGGCCACCAGTGCACCTGGCAGCAGTACTACTATGCACAGCAAAAGTGTGTTTATCAGGCCAAATGACTTTTAGAATAAATACAAAGGGTTATAGTAAATAGAGGCTTGTGTAGTCACAGAATGGGATGCCCCAACAGCCACCAGTGCACCTGGCAGCAGTACTACTATGCACAGCAAAGGTGTCTTTATCAGGCCAAATTTCTATTAGAATAAGTGCAAAGGGTTATAGTAAATAGAGGCTTGTGTAGTCACAGAATGGGATGCCCCAACAGCCACCAGTGCACCTGGCAGCAGTACTACTATGCACAGCAAAAGTGTCTTTATCAGGCCAAATGACTTTTAGAATAAGTGCAAAGGGTTATAGTAAAGAGAGGCTTGTGTAGTCACAGAATGGGAAGCCCCAACAGCCACCAGTGCACCTGGCAGCAGTACTACTATGCACAGAAAAAGTGTCTTTATCAGGCCAAATGACTTTTTAAAATAAGTGCAAAGGGTTATAGTAAAGAGAGGCTTGTGTAGTCACAGACTGGGATGCCCCAACAGCCACCAGTGCACGTGGCAGCAGTACTACTATGCACAGAAAAAGTGTCTTTATCAGGCCAAATTTATATTAGAATAAGTGCAAAGGGTTATAGTAAATAGAGGCTTGTGTAGTCACAGAATGGGATGCCCCAACAGCCACCAGTGCACCTGGCAGCAGTACTACTATGCACAGCAAAAGTGTCTTTATCAGGCCAAATTTCTATTAGAATAAGTGCAAAGGGTTATAGTAAATAGAGGCTTGTGTAGTCACAGAATGGGATGCCCCAACAGCCACCAGTGCACCTGGCAGCAGTACTACTATGCACAGCAAAAGTGTCTTTATCAGGGCAAATGACTTTTAGAATAAGTGCAAAGGGTTATAGTAAAGAGAGGCTTGTGTAGTCACAGAATGGGATGCCCCAACAGCCACCAGTGAACCTGGCAGCAGTACTACTATGCACAGCAAAAGTGTCTTTATCAGGCCAAATTTCTATTAGAATAAGTGCAAAGGGTTATAGTAAATAGAGGCTTTTGTAGTCACAGAATGGGATGCCCCAACAGCCACCAGTGCACCTGGCAGCAGTACTACTATGCACAGCAAAAGTGTCTTTATCAGGCCAAATTTCTATTAGAATAAGTGCAAAGGGTTATAGTAAAGAGAGGCTTGTGTAGTCACAGAATGGGATGCCCCAACAGCCACCAGTGCACCTGGCAGCAGTACTACTATGCACAGCAAAAGTGTCTTTATCAGGCCAAATTTCTATTAGAATAAGTGCAAAGGGTTATAGTAAATAGAGGCTTGTGTAGTCACAGAATGGGATGCCCCAACAGCCACCAGTGCACCTGGCAGCAGTACTACTATGCACAGCAAAAGTGTCTTTATCAGGCCAAATTTCTATTAGAATAAGTGCAAAGGGTTATAGTAAAGAGAGGCTTGTGTAGTCACAGAATGGGATGCCCCAACAGCCACCAGTGCACCTGGCAGCAGTACTACTATGCACACCAAAAGTGTCTTTATCAGGCCAAATTTCTATTAGAATAAGTGCAAAGGGTTATAGTAAATAGAGGCTTGTGTAGTCACAGAATGTGATGCCCCAACAGCCACCAGTGCACCTGGCAGCAGTACTACTATGCACAGCAAAAGTGTGTTTATCAGGCCAAATGACTTTTAGAATAAATGCAAAGGGTTATAGTAAATAGAGGCTTGTGTAGTCACAGAATGGGATGCCCCAACAGCCACCAGTGCACGTGGCAGCAGTACTACTATGCACAGAAAAAGTGTCTTTATCAGGCCAAATTTATATTAGAATAAGTGCAAAGGGTTATAGTAAATAGAGGCTTGTGTAGTCACAGAATGGGATGCCCCAACAGCCACCAGTGCACCTGGCAGCAGTACTACTATGCACAGCAAAAGTGTCTTTATCAGGCCAAATTTCTATTAGAATAAGTGCAAAGGGTTATAGTAAATAGAGGCTTGTGTAGTCACAGAATGGGATGCCCCAACAGCCACCAGTGCACCTGGCAGCAGTACTACTATGCACAGCAAAAGTGTCTTTATCAGGGCAAATGACTTTTAGAATAAGTGCAAAGGGTTATAGTAAAGAGAGGCTTGTGTAGTCACAGAATGGGATGCCCCAACAGCCACCAGTGAACCTGGCAGCAGTACTACTATGCACAGCAAAAGTGTCTTTATCAGGCCAAATTTCTATTAGAATAAGTGCAAAGGGTTATAGTAAATAGAGGCTTTTGTAGTCACAGAATGGGATGCCCCAACAGCCACCAGTGCACCTGGCAGCAGTACTACTATGCACAGCAAAAGTGTCTTTATCAGGCCAAATTTCTATTAGAATAAGTGCAAAGGGTTATAGTAAAGAGAGGCTTGTGTAGTCACAGAATGGGATGCCCCAACAGCCACCAGTGCACCTGGCAGCAGTACTACTATGCACAGCAAAAGTGTCTTTATCAGGCCAAATTTCTATTAGAATAAGTGCAAAGGGTTATAGTAAATAGAGGCTTGTGTAGTCACAGAATGGGATGCCCCAACAGCCACCAGTGCACCTGGCAGCAGTACTACTATGCACAGCAAAAGTGTCTCTATCAGGGCAAATGACTTTTAGAATAAGTGCAAAGGGTTATAGTAAAGAGAGGCTTGTGTAGTCACAGAATGGGATGCCCCAACAGCCACCAGTGCACCTGGCAGCAGTACTACTATGCACAGCAAAAGTGTCTTTATCAGGGCAAATGACTTTTAGAATAAGTGCAAAGGGTTATAGTAAAGAGAGGCTTGTGTAGTCACAGAATGGGATGCCTCACAGCAGACTTGAGATCAGTTCAGTATATATGCACAGTTAGTGTATAAGCAGCCTGAAAACGCTAACAAAGCCAGTCAGCCAGCCAGTAACACTCAGGCTGGATGAAAAAAAAAAAATCTCCCTGTGACTGCCTCCGATTTTTCCTCACTTTCCCTGCTTTTCGCTGACTTTCTGCCTGTCTCCTGCCTTTCTCCTGCCTGTCTTCTGTCTGTCCCTGTCTGTCCCTCGCTCTCTGTCTCTCCCTCACTACAGCAGCGTCCTGTCTCTCACGAATGCAATAGAGAAATGAGGAAAAGCAAGATGTCCGCCGACTTAAATAGCACTGTGACGTCACCGGGCTTGCTGGCTGCTGATAGGCTGCATGTGACTGCCCCAGCTTGCACTGGCGCGGGGTAGATGTCTGGACATGTCCCGTCCGCCATCTTAGAATGCCTGTAATGTAAATGAATGGATGTTAAAGGAAAACTTCGAGCGATCGACGCACGGGGAAATTCGGATTCGATCCGAATCGAATTTTTCATGAAATTCGGATCGAATCCGGGTTCGTCCGGATCGATTCGCTCATCCCTACTTAAGGCTACTAACGGAGATAAGCCTTCGGCACCTAAATTAACCATCATCCATAGCAATAATGACATGCTGGTAGCAATCAATCAACTGGGACTGTGCATTCCCTAACGACATGAATGAGACTTAGAATTCCTTTCCTCAACAATCTTCTGCTTGCCAAAGATGTTATGGATGTGGCACAGGCTGGCAGAAGGTCGATCCAACCATAAAAAAAGCATGACATGCCACCTGATCTATGCACCTATCCGCTGAATCCCCTGGGGAGGTGCTATCAGAGGATGGTAAAAGTAAGTAGTTTTAGAGAACTGAAAATTGGAGCATCTTCCTCAGGAGGGTGACCATAGACTAATCCGATCTGAGGAAAAAAAATACTTAGTATCTAGCACTCCAGAATGGAAGGAAGTCTATCTGGCTGCTTTAGTTGCTCAGGAAACCACTCTGTACTTCTCCCTTCTTCCTCCTGGTACCTGATATTTAAAGCCTCTGAGATGAAACTAATCAGACCTTCCAACTGTGTAGAGGCTCCCCTATTGGAAGAAGTTCCCCCTCAGATGAGTAATTACTGAAGCATAGATATCCTCCTCAGAATCAGAGGCACTAAATGCCTCCTCTTTTTAAATATTCCTTGGGGGCCGGTGGAACCAAATAGCCCTTTATGTGGTCCAACCCTTCCGCAATATCCAATCAAGGCTGGGCTACCAAAAGAGCTCTAGCTCCAAAGGCCCAGCACCAGAGGTTTCCCTAGCAAACACACTGCAGGTGATTTGACTCCCAACTTAGCAACTACTATTATAGTGTATTCAGCCCAATAGCGCTGTCCTGGTCCAAGCCCTTGCATGCATACCGGACATGAGGTGATGCTGTCTGCTAAGGTACCAGACCCGATGACCACATATGCCTCCATCATGGTGAAACAATACATTCTAAAAACTCCCTGAGGGCCTAAGACTGAAGAAATATGTAAAAACTTCGATAGTGACATGTGACGAGACCTTTAAGGGGTGAACCATACAATATTGCTTTACCACCGTTTTTTTCTACAACTAAAATCTAAAACCAAAGAATAATGAAAAATACTTATAGAGTATCCATTTACTCACACCGCGGCAGGAAGATGAGAGCCGCAAGGTGGATAGAGAGGACCGGTGGTGCAACCCTGTTTGCAGGGAAGATGAAAGCCGCAAGTTGGAGAGAGAACCGGCGGCGCGGCTGGAGAAGCGGCCCCGCTCTCGGGGAAAATGAAACCCGCAAGTCGGCGAGAGAACCATTGGCGCGGCTGGAGAAACAACCCCGCTCTCGGGGAAAATGAAAGCCGCAAGCTGGAGAGAGAACTATTGGCGTGGCTGGAGAAACGGCCCCACTCGCGGGGAAAATGAAAACCGCAAGCCGGAGAGAGAAACGGCGGCGGCCGACATAACTACTGCCTAGCCCGTCTCAGACTGTGTCAGACCCAGACCAAGCTCCGCCCCATTGCTCGAAAGGGCACGAAATCCAAATTTTAAAGTGCCAACATGAACAATAAAAAATTGTGGGAAAGAACAAAAGTGGAAAATTATTTCCCTGGGCCCCCCCTGTGGCTGACTTTTCCTTAAAGTGACAACAAAAGTGCTACTCCAAGCACCCGAAGACCCTGGTGCTTACTCTTACCACCCTGACCCATATCACAGCATAGCTGTGGAGGCATTGTGGGTCCATTAGATCAGTGGAATACAAAGGGCCTGGAAGACAGACGGGTTTAAATTCCCCCAAATCCTAAGTAAAAATTCTATAAACAAAAATTAATGAAAGAGAGGAGCTTCAGGTACCGCCCAGTTCCAACTGCAAGAATGAAACTGCATTAGGGAGATGCTGCCGGATGTATATCGGCCAAGAGGAACCACGCCTCTTTGTCTTGCAGTCCACGCCCTTCGGGCAAGAGTTAACCCATTCGTTACTGAATTCTGATGAACTGGAGTGGAATAGAAGAGAACTGTCCACAGTACAAATACCCAAACAGTGCACCAGGTGATCAAACATAAAGGTAAAAAATTGTCCACACACTTCACAAATATGGTTGCATGACACTCAGCATAGTTGTCATTGTGGTGCTCAGCAATCAACCAAGTTTCTTCTTCCTGTTCATGTGGGTAGGTGCAGCTGGTCCTGGGAGTGCTGTAGGGAAGTGTAACTGTGGGTGAGAGGATTTGAGACCTCATCCTTTCTCAATGCAAATGGCAATGCCATAAAATGCAGTTTTGCAGCCCATCCCATTTACTTTTGATATAAGCATCACAATAATAATAAAAAAAAGCTAAAAGTCTCCCTCATATGAGATTTGGCACAGCAAAAAGGGAGTCAAATTCTCAGGTATTTGTGATACAGGAACCAAGACATAAAATGTGGACAGCAGCCCTCTTTTAGAAATACGTCTGCTCATAAATATGAAAATAGTGCATCTCTCACACACAATAGAACCACACAAAGAACAATAGATAACTGGTAAGATGTTATTGCTAAAAAAAACACATTACTATATATCCTATGCAGCATTATACCGATGTTGTCGTTTTTGTTTTTGTAGACTCTTAACGGCAAAAGTGTACAAAATTTGTAATGTAAAAAAATAGCTTTACAGGAAAGCTTTACAGTTCAATAAAAATGCAGAAGTGCCGTACAGTGCAAATTTATTTGCACGCTCTGGATCTCAGAGCAAAGAGAAGCAAGAGATAATAATTCACATAGAATTCTAAAACAGTAAACTGAGTCAACACAAAAAAACAGGGTAAACTATGATTAAAAATAGAAATTAGATTCTGCTAAATGTTAACTATAGAAAGACTGAAAGTGAAGAAAATATCAGAAATAGTATTTATCACCTTACTTATCCCTATAAAGGTTTTTTAAAGGATTGTGACTATGACTAGCAAAATGCACTGACTCTCAGCCCTAATACCTGGGATTTTGACTATCCAGGGATTTATTCTGTGCCCCAGGGGGCATCTTAAATTGGGATGCCCCACTGTGTGAAACCCCCCAGATCACCCAGAACAACTCATCTCTTCCTGGGCCTATGGCGCATCTATGAGCTTTCCTCCAATCAGAGCCATTTGCTGTGCATAAGTAATGCTCCATTTACATGCAGAGCATCTGCAATCGGGAGCACTGTGGCCGCATCCCCAGCAGCACACTCCTGTCCCCAACCTATCTGCATGCCTGGGGTGGGAGTGTGCTCACAGCCTGAAGATGCAGGGATGTAGCCTCTAGATGGTTACATCAGCAAGGGAGCCCAGAAGCAGGCGAGTGTTGTGGTGTCCTGAAAGGTTTCACACAGTGGGGCATCACGATCTAGCATTCTCCGGGGGAAGGCCAACGGCCGGCCCTGGATTCTTCAAAATGGCAGGCGGGACATAGAACATAGAGCACCTTGAAGATCGCCCATCAGCCTCTATTCAGAAGCTTACTGGTGCTGTTGGTGCAGTGTCAAAATAAATGGGCCCTTCAAATACTTGTATTTAAAACTGTAGGCTACTTTCAGTAAAATTAAAATGATGATGGTTATACAAAGTCGATATTCAATCATGCTTGGGCTAAGGTGTCCAGTTTATCAAGATCCACTTACCGTATTTTTCGCCCTATAAGACGCACTTATTTTTCCCCAAAAGTGGGGGAAAAATGTCAGTGCGCCTTATCGGGCGAATGTAAAAAAAAAAAAAAAAACAAATAAAAAAAAAAAAAAAACTCACCCGTCCCCGGCGCTCCCGCGTTGTCTGGCACACTGCGAGAGGCCAGAGGAGCGGCGGGGGCTCTGTCCCGGCCCCGCCGCTGCGATCGCTGTCTTTTCAGGCAGCGATGACAGCGGCGGGGCCAGAGACAGAGCCCCTGCCGCTCCTCCATCTGCTCCTCCACACGCGAGCACGAAGGTCCCGGCAGTGGGTGGGCGTGGCCTGAACCGGCGCAGGCCACGCCCGCCCGCTGCCCGGACCTTCGTGATCGCATGTGGAGGAGCGGCAGGGGCTCTGTCTCTGGCCCCGCCGCTGTCATCGCTGCCTGAAAAGACAGCGATCGCAGCGGCGGGGCCGGGACAGAGCCAGCTCGTGAATGGGGTGGGCGTGGCCTGCGTCGACGCTGCGGCGCAGGCCGCGCCCACCCCATTCACGGAGCCGGCCCCTCAGCGCAGCGGTGTCAGCGGACAGGTGAGTTTAATTTTTTTTTTTTTTTTACTATGGCGCCTGCATATACTAACGGGGGGAGGGGGGTGGGAATGGGGGGAGAGGGGCTACACAGCCTATGGGAATGGGGGGATGGGTATGCCACACAGCCTATGGGAATGGGGGGATGGGGATGCCACACAGCCTATGGGAATGGGGGGATGGGGATGCCACACAGCCTTTGGGAATGGGGGGAGGGGTATGCCACACAGCCTATGGGAATGGGGGGAGGGGTATGCCACACAGCCTATGGGAGTGGGGGGAGGGGTATGCCACACAGCCTATGGGAATGGGTGGAGGGGTATGCCACACAGCCTATGGGAATGGGGGGATGGGGATGCCACACAGCCTATGGGAATGGGGGGATGGGGATGCCACACAGCCTATGGGAATGGGGGGATGGGGATGCCACACAGCCTATGGGAATGCCACACAGCCTTTGGGAATGGGGGGAGGGGTATGCCACACAGCCTATGGGAATGGGGGGAGGGGTATGCCACACAGCCTATGGGAATGGGGGGAGGGGTATGCCACACAGCCTATGGGAATGGGGGATGGGGATGCCACACAGGCTTTGGGAATGGGGGGAGGGGTATGCCACACAGCCTATGGGAATGGGGGGATGGGGATGCCACACTGCCTATGGGAATGGGGAGAGAGGGATGCCACACAGCCTATACTAATGGGGGGAGGGGGAAAGCCACACAGCCAATGGGAATGGGGAGAGAGGGATACCACACAGCCTATACTAATGGGGGGAGGGGGAAAGCCACACAGCCAATGGGAATGTGGGGAGAGGGATGCCACACAGCCTATACTAATGGGGGGAGAGGGGGATGCCACACAGCCAATGGATATACAGGGAATGGGATGGGGGCATGCTACACTGTCTATGGAATGGGGGCATCCCACACGGCCTATGGGAATCGGATAGGGGAATGCCACACTGTCTGTAATGGTGCGTTTTTGGTTTAAAATTTTTTTTTCTTATTTTCTTCCCCCAAATCCTAGGTGCGTCTTATGGGCAGGTGCGTCTTATAGGGCAAAAAATACGGTACTTTGTTTTTGGGATACCTGCCAAAAGACACATGCCCAAACGGATGTTGGTCTGCGTTACTGTGTGAATTATCAGTCACATTTGTCACCTCGTAAAACCCACATATATAGGATGAAAAGAAATACTTACTTGACCTCATAAATCTGAGCACTAAAGATTTAAAGATTGCATCTGTATTTCAGTTGGAACAGGAGTAAAACTTGTCTATATAAAATGGCAACTTTGGTGCAACCTCTAAATATGCTAAAATCATACTGAGGCTCTAGATTCCACCTGTCAGGGAACAATGGATTGCTATAATACAAGCATCACACATTCTAAAAATCCCAAAACATATATGGAATATAAAGAAGGCAAGACAATAGGTGCAAATTATATTCCTTTTTGAAGAGTTTTATTTACAAGAGAACTTGATTAAAGTGACCTTAAAGTCCATCTAAAGACCTTTGGCATCCCAGGGGAGCGCAGGTGAGCCCTTTATCATTCAAGCATAATTGGGTGAGGGTAGGGTCACATCTGATCCCCTGAACATGAAATCAAACAACTGCACTTACATGTTGGGGCTTTGACAGGTAAAATGGCTTTTTTATTATTATTATATTCCTAGTATGTCACACACCCCACTTCCAAATATTCATGACACTTGGGAACCCGGCCTGTAGAGGGCGATCTTGCAGAGATGACATGGAAAAAGGAGCCCCTCCTGGTCCATAAGTACTGGGTTCCTCCCACTATTCCTCAGTCTTTTCGTCTCCGCAGTCGGCGAAGCATTCAGAAGATGACTCTCCTTCAAGCTGCAGGTAGCCGGGTTTGCTCCCGGCCCCTTTTTTTCTCTCTTTCTGTCTGATATTGTATGCCTCCCAGCCCTGGCTGTATGGTTCAGGCAAAGGTAGATACATACACCTTCTGGTGTATACAGGAGTTTTACTCCTCCGTGAGACCCAAATGTGGGTAGGCGGTTTCCGGGTTGGTGTTCTCGGCATGGGATGCCCCTGTCCCTTTATAGTCCCCTTGTGCCTTATGGGTGCATTTCTATCCTCTCCCCTTTAGCTCTCCTTTACCCTGCTGGGGTAAAAAGGAGTGGCGGGGCGTTATCTGGGCTTATTTGTCAACATGCACATAAATAATAAAAAAAAAAAAAATATATATATATATATATATATATAATAATCTTTATTACATATATATCATTATGTATCTTTACTATACTATTTAATAGGATATGTTTTATTTAGATTTTCCTATTTCTGTCTAGGCAGCATTCTTTTGCTTACCTTTTAAAGCTCTTTGTTTCTGCTATGTTCAGATTTGAATTTCCCTCCATTCTTGGTCATGTACTTCTGGGGGTGGGTGGGGCTTAGGCACAATGCATCATTTCATTCTCAGAGCACCCTGGTGTGCTCTCTTTGTCTGCCTGGCTCCTGCTGCTTCCCTATGGTCTTTCCTCATTGTGCTTGCTTCGGCAGCACATATACTAAAATTGGAACAATACCGAGAAGATTAGCATGGCCCCTGCGCAAGGAAGACACGCAAGTTCGTGAAGCGTTCCATATTTAAAGGTGCTGTGAGTACCCCTCAGCTTGCTGAAGGGAGTTTCTGCCATTTTTTTTTCATGCTTTGTCATTTATTGGTCCATTTGTGTTAATGTCCTCCCACTTGGGACTATTTAAAGGGGCATCCCTGCGCAATTGCGTAAATCCCATATATACTTGGCGACTATAATCAATTATAGCATAATACTAAACACCATATGAAGGCATCTCAGGACAACAGGCATGCAGTTCCCTCTGCACAGACTCGGCAATGTTTTGGATGTGGGGCATCCCTTGTTGGGGATAACGCAATTCTTTGCGTGCCTTGTGCTCAATTAACTATTATGCAGCAAACTGGGGCCCAGGCTTTGGCGTCTGCGGCTTCTGCCTTATCTCCTACTCCACCATGTCTTGTCCGTACCTCC
This sequence comes from Gastrophryne carolinensis, assembly GCA_027917425.1. Classification (NCBI taxonomy): domain Eukaryota; kingdom Metazoa; phylum Chordata; class Amphibia; order Anura; family Microhylidae; genus Gastrophryne; species Gastrophryne carolinensis. The sequence continues at coordinate 576,846,066 of CM051235.1, forward strand.
AGTGATATTGTCATGGGTGGTGAGTCGCATTCTGATTTATGTGCCAGATTGGCTCATCTTGAAAAATTAATGTCTAGCTCTGTGGCCAAGAAGGCCTCAGCTAAAAGGAAACATTTGACTCAGACCGTTCCGGTAAGTGAGTTGGATAATTGTGAAATGCTTTATTGGTCTGATCCTTCTCAGTTAAAAGAAGAGGATTATATGAGGATTCAGATGTTTCTGATGAACAGCAATTTGTTGGTACTGTGATTGAGCAGGGTGAAGCTAGTGTTGTGGATACCCCAAAGGCTCTTGCTTAGTTATTTGCGGTTTTGGTTATCACTCCTCCTGAAGTAGTCCCTCCTCAAGAAGGGGAATTCTTTGGAGTCTCTAAACCTCGTTTAGAATTTCCAAATCAAAAGCATTTTGATGAAATTATTCTTAAAGAATGGGAGAAGCCTGTGCGGCTTCCTGGCATTCCCTTGGGCTGGGACAAGAAATATCCCTTCCCAGATGATACTGTTAAGCATTGGTCATCACCACCTGTGGTGGATGCCCCTGTGCTTAATTTATCCAATTCTTCTGTGTTGCATTCTCCTGACTTCACTACACCTAAAGATGGAGAGGATAAGCGTATTGATCAAATGGCGTGCCACGCTTTTTCCAGTGTGGGCTCGGCCTTGCTGCCTGTTGGTGCTTCAGTACTCATGACAGTGGCTATTAGGTCTGTTGTGAGAGACCTAATGAATTACTCAGGGCTTGATCCGGCCTCTGATGAGTATGCCGCTCTTAAGCGATGTGAGATGTTTGCATCTTTTGTACTTTCTGCCTTAGTTGATACCCTGCTCATGTGCAGCAGAACCTCTGCCTTGTTAATTGCCATTCGGTGGTCAGTATGGTTGCGGCAGTGGGCAGCTGATATAGCCAAGAAATCACTTACAGTGCTCCCTTTTGTGAGATTGCGCCTCTTTGGAGAAAAATTGGATTCTGTCACTAAAGGAGGTAAATTACCTCAGTGTAAGAAACAACGTCGTTCCTTTCGTGGAGTGGCCTCTTTTGACCCTTCCTTTCGGGGGTCTAGATCCGGTAGAGGATCAGCCTTTTCAGCCCCTAGAGGGAATGCATGGAATAGAGGAAAGGGACGTGGCCATCCAAGTCAGAATTGGGGGTCCAAAACCAAATCTGCCACTAAGCCTGCTCAACAATGAGGGGACGCCCTCACCCTTACGGGTGGGGGGGACGGCTGCGGTTCTTCTTCCAGGTCTGGGGTCAGGAGGTATCAGACAATTGGGTTCTGGAAGTAGTCTCTTTCGGTTACAAACTGGAATTCGAGTTCCGGCCTCCTCCCAGATTTTTCATGTCCCGGATGCCGTCAGATCCGGCAATTGCGCAGGGACTGCGGGCAGCAGTAGCGAATCTGTTAAACATGGCTGTCATCTGCCTAGTGCCTCCAGTGGAAAGGGGTTTGGGGTATTACTCCAACCTATTCACGGTACCCAAAAAGGACGGCTCTGTTCGGCCTATCCTAGACCTAAGGAGACTCATTCAATTTATCCGTTTCAGATAATTCCGCATGGAGTCTCTGCGATCAACGATCAATGCTCCCCGTCAGGATGCTTCTTTGCACATTCCTATTTTTCCGGATCACCAGAGATTTCTCAGGTTCTCGATAGAAGACCAGCATTATCAATTTGTGGCCCTGCCATTCGGCCTTACCTCGGCCCCAAGAGTCTTTACCAAGATGCTGGCAGGAGTGATGGCTATATTCAGGGTCCAGGGCATCCGCATTGTGCCTTTTCTGGACGATCTTCTTATCGCGGCCTCCTCCCTCGAACAATCAGAGTTGGACACCAGGACGGTGGTCTCTATGCTAGAGAGGTTCGGATGGGTAATAGGTTACCCCAAATCCTCTCTCTGTCCGTCCAGGGAAATTCCCTTCCTGGGCCTGATTCTGGATACATTTCAGGCCAAAGTTTTTCTTCCTCAGTCCAAAATGGTTCTGATTCAGGACTTGATTCGTCTATTCTTGTCCAACCCTCGTCAGTCTATCCGTCTAGGGATGAGACTAGTGGGATTGATGGTAGCTGCATTCGAGGCAGTCCCGTTTGCCCAGTTTCACATAGGGACGCTTCAGCTCTTCCTCTTGGCAAAGTGGGACAGGTGCCCACTATCATTGAATCAGACTTGTCTATTGTCTCCCCACGTTTGCAGTCCCTTCAGTGGTGGTTAATATCACTCAACCTCCAGAAGGGCAAGTAATTTCTGACTCCGCGTTGGAAAGTGGTTACCACGGATGCCAGCCTGGTGGGCTGGGGGGGCTTCTGGAAGAAGCATCAGTTCCAAGGATTGTGGGGGCCTCAGGAGGCTCATTCTCCAATCAATGTATTAGAGCTTTGGGCCATACGTCTTGTTCTACTTCGACTGACCCATTTCTTACAGGGTCTGCCAGTTCAGATTCGGTCAGACAACCGAACAGCTGTTGCATACATCAATCACCAGGGAGGGACTCGCAGTTGGGGTGCCCTCCGGGAAGTGTCTCTGATCCTTCAGTGGCCAGAGATCAATGTTCCCTGCATATCAGCAGTTTACATTCCGGGGATAGAGAATGTGGCGGCAGACACCCTGAGCAGGGGATGTTCTCGCCAGGGAGAATGGTCTCTCAATCCAAGGGTCTTTCAGTTCCTCTGTCACAAGTGGGGGACTCCACAGTTGGACCTGTTTTCTTCTCGTCACAATCACAAGCTGCCTGCTTTTGTGTCTCTATCCCAGGATCCTCTGGCAGTGGCAGCGGATGCCATGTCTCTGGCCTGGAAGGATCTGGGGTTCCTGTATCTGTTTCCCCCATTCTCCATGATCAGCAAGGTGGTGCGCAAGTTAGCACTGGAGGAGGCACCAGCAATTCTGGTGGCTCCAAGGTGGCCAAGACGTCTGTGGTACGCAGATGTCGTAAGGCTGGCAGTGGATCGTTTCCATCTGCCTCTTCTTCCAGATCTCATCACTCAGGGTCAACTTTGTTACCCCAATTTACAAACGCTGGCTTTGACGGCATGGCTGCTGAAGTCTCCATCTTGAAAGAAGAAGGTCCTTCTGATGTGGTTATTCAGACTCTTATTAGAGCTAGGAAGAAGTCTTCCTCTCTCATTGATTATAGGACTTGGAGGTCCTATATTGATTGGTGTGAATCCAGGGCTTTGCCCTGTAGAGTATTTTCTATTCCTAGAATTCTGGAATATCTGCAACGAGGTCTGGATATGGGATTCCAGATTAGTACTTTGAAAGGGCAAGTCTCTGCCTTGGCTATTTGCTTTCAAAGGTTCTTTGCTCTTCATCCTTTGGTTAAGACTTTTTTTCCAAGGAGTCGCGCATGTGCGGCCTCCCAGAAAGCCTATACTTCCTGTTTGGGACCTTAACCTAGTGCTTTCAGCTATGCAGGCCGCTCCCTTTGAGACTTTGCAGGATATTCCTCTTCCTATTCTTACTCAGGTTGCCTTTTTGGTTGCTATCACTTCTGTCCGCCGAGTTTCTGAATTGGCGGCTTTGTCTATTCTAGCCCCTTATTTTGAGAGGCATCAAGATAAGGTTGTTTTCCATTTTAAACCGGATTTCCTTCCTAAGGTGGTGTCTGCTTTCCACCTAAATCAGGATATATTCCTTCCTTGTGTCCTAAACCTAGTAATGACAAGGAAAGGGTCTTACATTCTTTGGATGTAGTTTGTTGTGTTAAGTATTATTTAGTTACTACTTCGGCCTTCCGCAAGACGTATGCCTTTTTTGTTGTGCCTTCTGGGTCCAAGAAGGGTTTTGCTCCTGCCAAATCTTCCCTTAGTAAGTGGATACGTCAGGCCATCATTGGGGCCTATATGGCTATCCCCTTTTTCGTGTCCCCGCTCATTCTACTCGTGCTATTGGAGCTTCCTGGGCTTTTCACCACCAGGCTTCTGTTGAACAGGTTTGCAAGGCTGCGACTTGGTCTTCTGTGCATACGTTGATGTGCGGGCCTCAGCGGATGCTGCTTTTGGCCGCAAAATTCTGCAAGCTGCAGTAATTTAAGTTATGCATTATTCCTTGGGGATCCCCACCCATTATAGACACTGCTATTGGATGTCCCAAGTGTCATGAATATTTGGAAGTGGGGTGTGTGACATACTAGGAATAATACCATTTTGTGAGTACTCACCTGTAAAATGGTTATTACGAGTATGTCACACACCCCACTTCCCCCGCCCTTTTTTGTTCTAAGGGATCCTTTATATGGTGATTATTATTTTCAAACTATTTTTCAATTATCGAATATAATTTGCTCTTCCTGGTTCTTCACTGCTTTTTAAAAAGACTGAGGAATAGTGGGAGGAACCCAGTACTTATGGACCAGGAGGGGCTCCTTTTTCCATGTCATCTCTGCAAGATCGCCCTCTACAGGCCGGGCTCCCAAGTGTCATGAATATTTGGAAGTGGGGTGTGTGACATACTCGTAATAACCATTTTACAGGTGAGTACTCACAAAATGGTATTTTGGGGGGAGGTTATGTTTCAGTTTGAAACTAAATGGGCAGTATTAAGAAACATCTCAGGCAAATAATAAGGCAGCAGGCTGCTCACCTAAAGGCTGTCCCATATGCCTTTCCTCCAGTGCACTGTAGATGTTGTAGTGGATGTCCAGAATGTGTCCTTATTTATAGTTCCATTCCTCAATCATCTTGCTCCAAATGTGGTCGCACAGCCACCCCATGTCCCTCAGCGCTCTCAAAAAGACAAGTGCAAACAATTTGACTTGATGGGCTCACTCAATCTGCGAGCGCTGAGGGACAAGAGTGGCTAAGCAACCGCATTTGGTCATGGAAAAAAGAAATTTAGGAAGGAAGGAATCTAGTCGCATGCATCATCCATTGGTGGGTGGAAATCCTGGCTGATCCATCCCTGATTCATTTTGACAAAGGTGAGTCTCTCCACATTTTTAGTTGACAGACAAGTTATCCTCGCCGTAACTATGGCCCCCGCCGCACTAAACACCCGCTCAGATGGCACACTACTGGCCGGGCAGGACAGCTTTTCCAGGGCAAACTCTGCTAGTTGCGGCCACAAGCCAAGTTTGGCTGCCCAGAAGTCCAGCGGATCCTCAAGATGTGTTGGTATGGTCATGTCAAGGTATGACATGACCTGCTGGTTGAGGTCCTGCTCCAGGTCTTCCTGCTGCTCATGAGTAGCCTCACTATGCGGGTGTAGAAAGCTACTCATTAGCGACTGAAGACTGAGGCTGCTGCTGATGGAGCTGCTGCTGCTGCTCCTGCCAACCCCCCCAGCAGGCATGGCAGTGGAAGGTGAGCGCAGAGGTCCCCCCGAGTCAGACCTGCGAGAGTATGGACCATGGTGCAGATAGGCATTGGCCAAGTGACTATGTAGAATGTCTTTGTAGTAGTTCACTTTGTCCTCCCTCTCGGCGGGTTTAAAAAATGCCCCCATTTTGTGCCAGAAGCGAGGGTCCAATAAGGTGGACAGCCAGAAGTCATCCCGGCAACAAATGGAAACAATTCTGGGGTCACTACGGAAGCACGTGAGCATGCTTCCTGCCATTTGCGCAACTGACTTGGAGGGACTAGCTGTCTCCATCTCCACTGCATACTGCTAAGGTGTGTCCGGGTCCTCTGTCTCGCCTTCCTCACAACCCTCTAGCTCCTCTGGCTGCTCCTCCTCTCCTGTCCGCTGACGCCATGTCTCCAGTGCCCTGACCAGCCATGGTTTCCAACATGTGCTGTAGTACATGAAGCAGTGGAATCCCGTCGTTCATCCCGTAATCCTGCTGACTGACAAATAAAGTGGCTTCCTCAAAGGACCTGAGCAAACGGCAGGTGTCATGTATGAGCTGCCACTGGTTGACATTGAAGTTACACAGGGGAGCCCCCTATCTGCTTGGATCATCAGGAAATCCGTGATGGCTTTTCTCTGTTCATATAATCGGTCCAACATGTGAAGGGTGGAATTCCAACGGGTGGAAACATCGCAAATCAGACTATGTTGGGGGCTACCGTTCTGACGCTGTAGCTCAAAAAGGGTGTGCTTGGCGGTGTATGAGTGGCTGAAGTGCATGCAAAGTTTCCTTGAAGTTGTTAGGATGTCTTGCAGATCGGGGGAACACTTCAGAAACTGCTTGACAACCAGATTGAAGACGTGAGCCATGCAGGGCGCATGGGTCAGGCTTCCTTGTCGCAGCGCAGACAAAATGTTCTTCCCATTGTCGGTATCCATGATTCCCATTTTACGTTTTCTTGGAGTAAGCCATGTTTGGATTTCGTGATGAATAAATTTAAGCAGTTCCTCCCCTGTGTGACTCCATTCGCCAAGACAAACCATGTGAAGCACAGTGTGACACCGCCGTGCCCTGCACACATGGTAGACTGGAGGGGTACTGAGACTTGAGCCTACAGTGGAGGGTGAGGAGATGGTGGAGGATGAGGAGGCCAAGTCGCACGGTGTCAAAGGCACATCGGCCAGGGAGCGCGGAGGCCGAAGCGGCGTGACCTGTCCAAGTTGCTGCTGCTGCAAAGGGACCACATTCACCCAGTGGCCTGTAAACAACAAGTACTGTCCCTGACCGTAGTTACAGCTCCAGACGTCGGCGCTGCCATGCACTTTGCTACACACCGACAGGCTCAAGGACTGGCCCACCTTCTGTTCAACAAAAGTGTGCAGTGCTGGTACTGCCTTCTTGGCAAAGAAATGATGGCTTGGGACTCTCCACCTCGGCTCGGAACAAGCCATCAGTTCTCTGAAAGGTGCAGAGTCCACCACCTGAAAAGGGAGCGACTGCAGCACCAGCAACTTGGACAGGAGCACATTCAGCTTCTGTGATGAGTGGGCACATACTGCTGTCTCATGGACATGGCTTCGCTGATGAATTGCTGGGGGGATGCATGACTCGGAGGAGGAGGAGCAGGAGCATCAGGAGCGACAGAGGATGGGTATGATGCACAGCTGCCTTCGGCTGAGGTGCTGGCCTTGGCTGGCAGAAATTGGGAGCGGTGTGCCACTTGGTGAGGAAGCAGGCTGGACCACCTCTTCGGAGCCTCGGTTCTCCCAGGCCGCTTTATGGTGACGCATCATATGTTGACGCAGGGCCATGGTGCCAACATTTGGGCCCTGGCCACACTTCACCTTCTGCCTACATATCTTGCATGTGGCCATGTTACCCTCCTGCGGATGCTTCAGGAAAAACTGCCACACTGCCGAATAGCTACTTTTCCCACCAACAGGCCTCACTGATTCACTGCTATGTCGCCAACTCCAGGAACCCCTGCTCCACTACCTACCGATAAGGTAGCCTGCCGTGCAGCAGGTGCTCTACCCCGTCCCCGGCCCCGTTTGGCTCCAGGCTTTACAATTTTGACCCCATGCTGACTGCCAACCATGCTGCTAACACCTTGCAGCCTCAGCTGCTGACTCCGGGGCAACCTGCGCCCCTTTTCTCCTGATGATGACGATGAAGCCCCTTCTGCACCCAGCTCCCAAGTTCGATCGGCTTCTTCATCTACATCATCACCGAGTTGTGGCTGCTCGTCACTGATGTTCTCGGTTTCCTCAACAGTGTCTGGCGCAGGAGCTGGAACGCTCGCAACACCCATGACACTCTCCACATCACTATTTGCCTGCCTAGCGAAGGAAGCCACCTCCATTTCTTGGCTGGGCAGTAGCTGCTGACTGTCCTCTATCTGATCGTCCTCCTCACTAAAGAGTGAAGCTGAACCCAAAGCATAGGATACGTCGCTGGGGGAGGGAACGGCGTAGGACAGAGGCAATGGAAGGAAAGGGACTGCTCTCGGGGCATGCCAACTCAGGGTTGTGTCAGAGGAACCTACCGACCCTAGACTGGGGGTCTCAGATGTAACTTGTGATGATGCGGATGACCGCGTTAACCAATCTACCACGGCAGATGCGTTACTGGTGGAGACACGACCGCTAGCAGATACAGGCAGATCAGGTCTCTCACCGTAACTCCTGCTGCTACTCGCCCCTAGTCTGCTGCGACCTCTGCCTGCTGAATCTTGGCCTCTGCCACTCCTCTTTGAACATCCTGGCACTTGTCTGCCTGACATCTTTATGTATTTGAAATGCGCAATATGTACGTTAAAAAATGTGTTTACTTTAAAAAGCAGAAGCTAAATAAAGCGAGGAACTGCTTCTCTGCACCAGATACTATGAAAATTGCCAATATGGGATACCCTGCGGCCTAGTGTTTTGACACTAGGACAAAACACAATTCAAAATGCAATAGCTTGATTAAGCTGAGGATGAACAAGCGTATTTAGTATAACAGATAGTGTGCTATGTGCAGGTTTGGGATACCCTGCGGCCTAGTGTTTTGGCAGCAGACCAAAAACCAATTCAAAATGCAATAGCTTGATTAAGCTGAGGATGAACAAGCGTATTTAGTATAACAGATAGGGTGCTACGTGCAGGTTTGGGATACCCTGCGGCCTAGTGTTTTGGCAGCAGGACAAAACCAATTCAAAATGCGATAGCTTGATTAGGCTGAGGATGAACAAGCGTATTAGTATAACAGATAGGGTGCTACGTGCAGGTTTGAGATACCCTGCGGCCTAGTGTTTTCGCAGCAGGACAAAAACCAATTCAAAATGCGATATCTTGATTAAACTGAGGATGAACAAGCGTATTTAGTATAACAGGGTGCTACATGCAGGTTTGGGATACCCTGCGGCCTAGTGTTTTGGCAGCAGGACAAAAACCAATTCAAAATGCCATAGCTTGATTAAGCTGAGGATGAACAAGCGTATTTAGTATAATAGATAGGGTGCTACGTGCTGGTTTGGGATACCCTGCGGCCTAGTGTTTTGGCAGCAGGACAAAAACCAATTCAAAATGCAATAGCTTGATTAAGCTGAGGATGAACAAGCGTATTTAGTATAACAGATAGGGTGCTACGTGCCGGTTTGGGTTACCCTGCGGCCTAGTGTTTTGGCAGCAGACCAAAGACCAAATCAAAATGCGATAGCTTGATTAAGCTGAGGATGAACAAGCGTATTTAGTATAACAGATAGGGTGCTACGTGCAGGTTTGGGATACCCTGCGGCCTAGTGTTTTGACAGCAGGACAAAAACCAATACAAAATGCAATAGCTTGATTAAGCTGTGGATGAACAAGCGTATTTAGTATAACAGATAGGGTGCTACGTGCAGGTTTGGGATACCCTGCGGCCTGGTGTTTTTTTTAAAAGCAGGACAAAAACCAATTCAAAATGCGATAGCTTGATTAAGCTGAGGATGAACAAGGGTATTTAGTATAACAGATAGGGTGCTACGTGCAGGTTTGGGATACCCTGCGGCCTAGTGTTTTGGCAGCAGACCAAAAACCTATTCAAAATGCAATAGCTTGATTAAGCTGAAGATGAACAAGCGTATTTAGTATAACAGATAGGGTGCTACGTGCAGGTTTGGGATACCCTGCAGCCTAGTGTTTTGGCAGCAGGACAAAAACCAATTCAAAATGCAATAGCTTTATTAAGCTGAGGATGAACAAGCGTATTTAGTATAACAGATAGGGTGCTACGTGCAGGTTTGGGGTACCCTGTGGCCTGGTGTTTTTTTGACAGCAGGACAAAAAAAATTCAAAATGCAATAGGTTGATTAAGCTGAGGATGAACAAGCGTATTTAGTATAACAGATAGGGTGCTACGTGCAGGTTTGGGATACCCTGCAGCCTAGTGTTTTGGCAGCAGGACAAAAACCAATTCAAAATGCAATAGCTTGATTAAGCTGAGGATGAACAACGCTTATTTAGTGTAACAGAAAGGGTGACATGTGCTGGTTTGGGATGCCCATGTGGGCTGGTGTATTTAAACCAGACAAAAACCAATTCAAAATGCAATAGCTTAATTAAAATGAGACTGAACAACGCTTATTTAGTGTAACAGATAGGGGGACATGTGCTGGTTTGGGATGCCCATGTGGGCTGGTGTATTTAAACCAGACAAAAACCAATTCAAAATGCAATAGCTTAATTAAAATGAGGCTGAACAACGCTTATTTAGTATAACAGATAGGGTGACACGTGCTGGTTTGGGATGCCCATGTGGGCTGGTGTATTTAAACCAGACAAAAACCAATTCAAAATGCAATAGCTTAATTAAAATGAGACTGAACAACGCTTATTTAGTGTAAAAGATAGGGTGACATGTGCTGGTTTGGGATGCCCATGTGGGCTGGTGTATTTAAACCAGACAAAAACCAATTCAAAATGCAATAGCTTAATTAAAATGAGGCTGAACAACGCTTATTTAGTATAACAGATAGGGTGACATGTGCTGGTTTGGGATGCCCATGTGGGCTGGTGTATTTAAACCAGACAAAAACCAATTCAAAATGCAATAGCTTAATTAAAATGAGACTGAACAACGCTTATTTAGTGTAACAGATAGGGGGACATGTGCTGGTTTGGGATGCCCATGTGGGCTGGTGTATTTAAACCAGACAAAAACCAATTCAAAATGCAATAGCTTAATTAAAATGAGGCTGAACAACGCTTATTTAGTATAACAGATAGGGTGACATGTGCTGGTTTGGGATGCCCATGTGGGCTGGTGTATTTAAACCAGACAAAAACCAATTTAAAATGCAATAGCTTAATTAAAATGAGGCTGAACAACGCTTATTTAGTATAACAGATAGGGTGACATGTGCTGGTTTGGGATGCCCATGTGGGCTGGTGTATTTAAAGCAGACAAAAAAAGATTAAAACTAAATTAAAACTAATCCAGTTATGAGAAATGCTTGTGTGTAACAGATAGGGTTAAATATGCCAATGCATAGATGGGATGCACAGTGGCAAAGCAGGTTTACAGCACAAAGAACTGAGGCTGAACAACGCTTATTTAGTATAACAGATAGGGTGACATGTGCTGGTTTGGGATGCCCATGTGGGCTGGTGTATTTAAACCAGACAAAAACCAATTTAAAATGCAATAGCTTAATTAAAATGAGGCTGAACAACGCTTATTTAGAATAACAGATAGGGTGACATGTGCTGGTTTGGGATGCCCATGTGGGCTGGTGTATTTAAAGCAGACAAAAAAAGATTAAAACTAAATTAAAACTAATCCAGTTATGAGAAATGCTTGTGTGTAACAGATAGGGTTAAATATGCCAATGCATAGATGGGATGCACAGTGGCAAAGCAGGTTTACAGCACAAAGAACTGAAATTGAATTGAAAACTGATCTGGCTAATGAAAATAATCTATCTATCTTTCACTATCTTTCCCTGGCTCTGTCTACTTCTCTTTCTGCCTCTCTGTCGGTCTCTCCGACTCTCCCTACCTCTATCTAACTCTGTCTCTGTGTTTAACAAGCTGTGCTCTGGCCGCAATAGAACGCTGAACTGCGCACAAGGAAGATGGCTGCCGTTTATATAGCACGGTGACGTCACCGGGCTTCCTGGCTGCTGATAGGCTGCATGTGACTTTCCCATGATACCTTGCCCCAGGGAACATGTCCGGACATGTGATTCCACCATTTTAGAATGCCTGTAATTGAAATAAATGGAGTTTAAAGGAAAACTTCGATCGATCGAAACGCGGGGAAATACGGATTCGTTCAGAATCAAATTTTTCCTGACATTCGGAACGAATTCGGGTTCGTCCGGATCAATTCGCTCATCCCTAGTGGCGATCACCAGACAGGTCAATAGTGTGGATATGGAGAGGAAAAATGTGGCGCAAATCCAATGCAAATTATGAATATGGATGCTGACCATAATAAGGCTGGTGTTGGGCTTGGAGAATGGCCAACACCTGTGCATGTGTCGCATTCATAATCTGCCACTGTCTCAGCATCTGCCTGTTGTTAGTCCTCATTTCTTCAATCATGGTGCTAAAGTTGTTATTGAGGAGCTCTATTTGGGCTGACAGGTGCTCTGTTGCTCTTTGGTTGATTTGCCTAAAGTAGCGGCTGTCATTGTGCCAGGCTGTCTCCAGTACCTGCACGCGCCTCCCCTGGGTAACATGGCGAAGTGGCTGAATGCGTCTGGGCGCGTGCAGATGATGGCGGTCTAGCTCTAGCAACAGGAGCAGAAGTAGTAGGCAAATCCTCTGCAGCAGAGCGAGCACTGGGGACTGGTAGGTCTGTCTCTTGCTGATGGCCATGATGGCCTTCCAGCAGAGGCCGTGCTTAACTCTGCTGCATAGGATTTGTTTCTGGCGGTTGCAGGGGCAGTGGCAGATTATGTGGCATGGTTGGGCTTGGTGTGGGCAGAATTAGGTTGTCGTCCTCCTCCTCCATATGGTGGATAGGATCCATTATGGGTGGATTCTGGTGGGAACAGACAAAAAAAAAAAAAGGTTGTGATAGTCATCTGAATTCACATACATCAACAGTTAAAGCACAGTACACTTACCAGGTCCAGCTGTTCCTGTGGCCTAGGCAGGCGGGACGTTGTGGCAGGGGGAAAACTGGTGGAGTCTTCCACACTTGCAGCAGACAGTTGAGGAGCTGGAATAGAATTTTAAAGGCAAGTAAGCACACAAACATCCCTTGGGTACCTATAGTAGTAGTGCTTTATTGCACCCTGGTCAAAGTATTACAAAGTCACCCCACACCGGTTACCAACAAGATGTTTGTAATGCCCCTCAACTGCTGCACCCTTGGAGCCTGGACACCACTCCCCCACCCCTCCTCCACCATATCTCCGGCCCTCTGTTGAGTTATGCGTTAAAAAGACATTTATTCAAGGCAAAGGCAAAAAGACAATCAAATAAACTAACCATCAGACATAACATTTGTGTCAGTGTCGAATGCCCCGGATAAGCCCTGTAGTGCCAAGGGGTGGATTAGTGCGAGCACCAACTCCTATGCTGCAGTCTATTGTAATTTTGTTGGGAAGCCTCCGCCTGTTTGCAACCTTGACAAAACACAAAATCTACATTAGTTACAAGGTTTCACACAACAACCAGCACAACTCAATGAAAAATATGTACCCATGCTGCCTGCGTTTATTCCTCTTCTGTTTCACAGCATATTTAAGGACCAAGAACTTGTGCTGGATCTGCTCCACATCTTTCCTCTCCGTACCCGCACAACTGATCTGTCTGGTGATGTCCTCCCAGATTTGTTTTTTTTTGCATTTTACTGGTGGCTTTAGACATTCTCCCATACAGTTCATGAAAGAGGTCTGAAACACCACTTGCCAATGCCATGGTTTGTGGCTCAGTAAAGCGTCCACTCAATGTTCCACGACGCAGGTTTTGCCCTAATGTTGCCCTGGATGCCTCTTCCTGGGTGGGTGGAATATTGGGAGACATTCTCTGATGACTAGGAGGCGTCGAATAGCCAGACCTTTCGCTTACCATGGATTGTGCTGGACTGGCATGGGGGCTGGGTGTCATTGTCTGGCTGAATCAAGAAGTTCCTGCAGTGGAGCTTCCCGGTGACTCTGGGCTCTCCACGTTAGATTCTTGACCTTGTGAAGGACCAGGAGACGGTGTTGAAGGTGGGCTTGGGCTTCTAGCCCTTGCCGTACCCTTGCCTTTACTACTTGTGGTCCATTGGATTTTGGATGTAGAGGAGCGTGGAGCCTGCTTTCTTGACGAATGCTCCTTCGCCTTCTTGGCTGATGCAGATTTGCAGTGCCGCTGAGTGTGGCCCAATGTATCCTTCAGGTGGCGACTGCTGCTTCTTGTGCCATGCGAGTGCCCACTGACTTTGTGGGACCGAGTTGTAGGCCTGGGCGAGGTTTCCCCATGCCTTTTGGCATGACGCTCATGGCTTTCCTTGGCCGGGGCTAACTTGCGGCTAGCTTTTTTAGCAGGCATTGTAAGATCTGTAAAGAGACCCAGCTGTGTGTCAAAGTACCCTTTAAATACTTGACTTTGTATGATGCATACGCGTAATCGTGCATACAGACGTGCACGTCCTGGAAACCGCTGGGGAGCAACATATCTGGTGACCAAGGCAATCAAAATGGCACCCACGCTCTTCACCCGCGAGCAGCAGGACACTATCATGCTCATGTTTGTTGAGGCCTTAGATTTGCAGGCAAAATGCATGCATATGTGATTAGGCAGCTCAGGGCAAAACAGTGGTTCTGAATTTTGAATCTAAACGGCGTGTCAAGCCAAAGTTAGCGAGCAACAAGAAAATGGCATCTAGAAGGATAGCTGAAGGCTAGAAATGTTAGGTGGACTGCAAGTTAGCAACCTGCTGTAAATGTGATTGTGTTTTGTATGATGTTTTCATTAATCAAATGTGTTTCACTTGTATATTTCAGATGATGATGGAGGCCAGGTACAACTACCTGGCGAATGACTTCCAGAAGAGGACGTTGGCCCTGGAGATTGTGGCCAAAATCAAAGCCGACAGTGGCACCACCTACACCTTTACCAAGATCATCCAACACTGGTCAGACCTAAAGAGAAGGAAGAGGCACTGGGTGAGGCGATTCTTCGCTCAGCATTTCCCAAGTAAGTAAATAACTATTACTTGTAAGCTAACCAAAAGACCATATTTAGGCCTCTGCTTATGAATGCTATTCTCTTCTAGTGAGCAAATGGGATTTCAGAATCAGACCCACCCAGAGGCGAGCAGTCTGGCCAGTGCGGGATGGATCTGGGCCTAGTGAGGGTGGTGCCTCTCCAGGGTCAAGGTCCTCCCCCCTCCTCTGTAGGTGGCTCCGAGCAGCCACTAGACCTCTCTACAGATGAGGGGCATCAGCGGCTCGCCAGGGAGTCGTACCAGATGCCGGAGCCACTACACTCTGGTATGTTTGTTTGTCTGACTGAAGCGCACAAACACGTACATCCACTGTCAACACACACTCATTCCCTGCTTCTATTCTTTTAGATGACTATGTAGCGGGTGGAGAGCATCCTTTGGGGAGGCCACCAGATTACCACCCTGAGGTGCATGGCGAAGGTGGGTGTTGTCACACAGACATTATAAAACAAATGTTGGCTTTACCTAATCTGACATTACAAGTAAACATATTTTTCCTTCCTCTACAGCCTCAGATCCTGGTCAGTGGCAGGCCCCAGAGGGAATGCTGGTCCCCCAAGCACAGGTCGCCCACCAGCCTGGTAAGACTAATTATTTTATTAGCTCTAACATAGATTCATTCACAGGTATGTCGACATGTTTGACCTATACATTATTACTATGGCCTCATCCCTAGTCTAATATATTAGCATAATGACATATGGCCTCATCCCTAGTCTAATACATTAGCATAATGACCTATGACCTCATCCCTAGCCTAATACATTAGCATAATGACCTATGATCCATCCCTTTGCCTGAACGTTAATAATATTGCATTCCACAGCTAGCAAACATGTATTTTCCAATATGTAAGTATTGTTTCTTTACACAGGAACACCACAGGAAAGATTTCAAAGGCTTACTGCGACGGTGTATCGGCTGGTGGGCAACATCCAGGAGCTTGCTGCTTCCATGGGGACCAGTGAAGACTAGAATCCTGGGGCCTGCCACTTTGTTGAATATTGTTTAATTTTTTAAATTTTTAAAACACCAAATAAAGTTTAAAGTTTATATAAAATATTTTAAAATGAAACCTTTTACTAATAACGCCTAATATAAAAGGCAAAAAATAAACAAATTTGAAAAATAATAAATGCGGTTAAACCTTACCATGTTTCCTGGTTATTTTAGTTTAAGTAATACACTATTTAGACATGAACACAGGGCAAAAATAAAAAACCCGGAAGAAATCAAGAAGGTAAGCAAAAATACAAAGAACAAGAACATTAGGTAAGCAGGAATGGCACAAGAACTTCTAAAGTGGAACTGCGAGTGAGTTGAGGTAAGCATGAAGGATGGGAGAACATCTAAAGTGGAACCGTGAGTGAGTTGAGGTAAGCATGAAGGACAGAACCGCGAGTGAATTGAGGTAAGCATGAAGGACGGGAGAACATCTAAAGTGGAACCGCGAGTGAGTTGAGGTAAGCATGAAGGACGAACCGCGAGTGAGTTGAGGTAAGCATGAAGGACGGAACCGCGAGTGAGTTGAGAAAATCTTTGTGGGAAGCTACATTGAAAAACCGTAGTATACGAGGTTTACGGGGTAACATATACGTAACCCTCGAAATGGCTTTCTCGTTGGCTTACACAGCTATGAACAGTCAACGGAAGGCTTACGATGGAGGCTCTGAATCATGCTTAAGCTCATACGCGAACAAAAAAAATGTGTAAAATACACAAAACGAGCCTAATACGACACAGTTTTGAGGGAGCTCTGAATCAACCCTATTGTCTGTAGAGTCCATTTCTTCAAAATCAAGGAGGAGGTGCTCCGGAAGGCATGGGAGAGGGGCCCCTGGTCAGGGGGACACGTCCTCTGCTCCCTCCATAATGCCCCTCCCCTCAGGTCAAATACGAGAGGGGGGCGACCGTCACCCCAAGTAGGGCATGATGTGCCCTCAAAGCGTAGGACAGGGAGGGTAAATGAGCCAACCTCAACACATAGCTGCTACACTGAGATTCAGCTGTAAAAATTGGTTGGTCCCCCGGGGCTGTTAAAGTGTACACAACCTGAATACTGATTGAGCTGCATTACGGTGCGCGTACACTGTCCCGCACCCCTGCCTTTTTATTAACAGTGCCTTGTGGTGTAACACTAGGAAACAGTAGATATAGTGTGTCTCCTTTTTTGCTGTCCCTGGTTCTGATCCTCCATCCCCCTGAATATTTGGTGCACCCCTCTGGGGAAGTCCGTTGAATCGGCCCAGAGGAGGCGTGAAGGAAAGTAAAACAGCACCAGTTACGAAGGTCCCCTTAAAGACGACCTCCGGTTGACTACTTGGTAGTCTTGTAGTTCTACACAGTTAAACCGTTTCTTCTTTGTTACCCCCCTCTTGTCCTTCCCCAAACCCCACTTTAAACTACCCCAACCCTCTGGTCTGTATCCCTACCCCATCCTCCCTTCCCGTCCTCTGTCTTTTACTCCAACACCCACTTAGATACCGAGGGGGGTGTGGTGACGGGGATACAGAACGGGAACACTAAGCCTTAGCCTTGCTGTAACTATTGTGTAATGAATCAGATGAAGTTGATATCCCTGAATGTAAAGGGCCTCAACTCCCCAGAGAAGAGGACGATTCTCTGGCAGGAGTTGAGGAGACACAAAACAAAAATTGCTTTTATTCAGGAGACACATTTCAAAAGGTCCGCAACCCCCCGGCTGAATTGCAGACTGTTCCCGCATGTGTTCACCAGCTGCACAGTAGATGCTAAAAGGACAGGTGTAGCGATTATGATAGTGAGGGGGGTCCTGTTCACCCTGTAGGAGTCCTGGGGGGATGAAGCTGGGAGGACAGTAATGGTGAAATGCCTCGTTGGCCAAAAAAATTATACCCTGGTGTCCGTATACGCCCCCAACCAGGGGCAGGTTCAGTTCCTCAAGCAATTGTTAGATAAGATCGAGGAATTTGCAGAAGGGGAAATAATCCTGGGGGGTTAATTTAATTTGACAATCGAACCACTTATAGATTCTTCCGCGGGTAGATCGGCGGTGTCCCACTTAGCATTGAGATCACTTAAGAAGTTACACAGCATGCAGCTGGTGGGCGCGTGGTGGGTCCAGAATCCCGCAGGCAGGGACTACTTCTACTCAAAAGTTCATGGGATGTACTCCAGGATTGACTACCTCTGGATCTCACACAGTCTTCTGGGCCTGTCTTCGGACAGTGGGATGCTTCCGACCTCCTTCTCAGATCATGCCCCTATCTACTTAGACCTGAACCAGGTCAGACAGACCCCCCACCCCCATTGACGTGGATACTCAATGAGTCCCTCTTGCAAGTCAAAGAGGGTATAAAGGCATATTTTAACAACAATGATAATGGGGAGGTGTCCCCATTAAGGCTGTGGGAGGCGCATAAAGTGTGATTAGAGGGATACTAATTAGCCAGGCATCCAGACTATAAAGGGAAAGGATGATCCAACTAGAACATCTCACGGAGAAGGTCAGGCGCCTGGAGTCGTCCCATAAACAACGAAGGCAGCGAGAGTCCTCAGAGAGCTGACCCAGGCTCGAGAGTCCCTCAATGCCCTACTAAGACAAAAGGCAAAGTTTGTGATCAAAAAATGTAAACGTAGATATTATGAGCATGGGAATAAAAGTGGTACGATGCTCGCGAGAGCCCTTAAAACAGCAACAAGCCCAAAATTACATATCAGAAATAGCACACCCCTGAGAAAATAACGGAAACATTCCAGTCATATTACGCAGTCAGCCGGCGCGGACGCTCCCGGGGAGGGTCAGGGAGTATATAGAGAACTCAGGTATGCCATCGATCTCGAAGGAAATAGCGGAGTCCCTGGAAGACGCGATCAGCATAGAGGAGTTGGCTGAGGCTATTAAACTCTCACCGACAGGGAAGGCACCGGGGCCAGACGGATAGACCGTCAAATACTATAAATCTTTTATCTCACTATTGGGTCCTCGCCTGGTGAAAGCCTGGAACACGATAACAGACCCGGAGTCCCCTGGCTCATTTTAGGGGAGGAAATTGGAAGCCCACATCTCAGTCCTTCATAAGCTGGGAAAGGACCCACTTGCTTGCAGGAGTTACTGCCCTATCTCCCTGCTCAACACGGATCTGAAATTATATGCTAAAATTCTGGCCATCAGGTTGGCCCCGGTAGTGACGCAAGTAGTGCACCTCGATCAGACGGGATTCGTGTTGGGCAGGGAGGCCAGAGATAATGTGGTGCGTGTCATCAATGTGATACATAGAGCTAAAACCACCGCGGCCCCCGCTATGCTCCTTTCTACGGACGCGGAGAAGGCCTTTGATAGGGTGAGTTGGCCTTTTCTGCGGCAAACCCTTAAACATATAGGCTTGGGTGATAGGATGAGAACTCACATTGAGGCTCTATACACCACTCCGTCAGCCAAAATTAGGATAAATGGCCATCACTCCGAACTCATCCATAACCAGGCAAGGGTGCCCCCTGTCCTCCTTACTTTTTGCCCTATCATTAGAGCTGTTCCTATGCAGAGTCAGAGACAATGCTGTCATACAAGGGGTTGACTCGGTCGATGGTACGCACAAGGTGGCTGCATACGCAGATGACCTCCTATTCTTTATCCGTGCCCCTCGGTGACACTCCCGATCCTGATGAAGGAGTTTGAGGTATATGGGAAACTCTATCTTAAAATTAATTTTGATAAATCAGAGGCCCTGAATATCTTGCTCCCTAGGGAAGAAGCCAGAAATATGCAATAATCATTCTCATTCAAGTGGGCGGGGATCTCGATTACCTATCTTGGCACGTAGCTACAGAGCCAGCTGTCGAACTTCCTAGACTTGAATTTCTGGCCGCTGGCACGGAGAATCAAGGCAGATCTAGCAAAATGGGACCAACCAACATTTTCGTGGATGGACATGGCTCATACTATTAAAATGTCTATACTCCCCAAGCTGCTGTTCTTGTTCCAGGCTCTCCCAATTCGTATCCCGCCGCAATTCTTTCGAGATACAAGTAGTGCCTTTATGGGCTTTATCTGGAAAAAGAAAGAAGCAAGGCTGAGGCCACAACTATTATGTAGCCCCAAACAATCAGGCGGAATGGCGTTACCGGATGTGTAGCTGTATTGGACAGCCACTCACATGCAAAGAGTATGCGAGTGGCAGAAACGGGAAACAAAAATACAATTCTGTGAAACTCACCTGTAGAATTGTTTTTGAGTATATCCAGTCCAGGTCGTTCCAAAGTGATGACATGTGGGTATTCCGCCCCCAGGGGGTGCTCGACTGCAAGATCAAAAGCTGTCGCTCCTCCCGGCCCCCTATAAGAGCAGATGTCTCTCTATCATTTCCCAGTGGTTGAAAAGCAGTAAGAAGAGACAAGCCGGGAGGCCAAGAAACCATGTTACTTCACATAGCTTCAGCATGTACTCTCGCCAACAAAAAACCTTAAGGACAACAAGTCCAAGAATAAAAATGGTAATCACCATAACAGGCAAACAGAAGATAATGAACAAGGGCGGGGTGGGACGACCTGGACTGGATATACTCAAAAACAATTCTACAGTTGAGTTTCACAGAATTGTATTTTTCCCTATATCCAGTCCAGGTCGTCCCAAAGTGATAACATGTGGGACATCCAAAAGCAGTGTCCATTAGGACGGGATCCCCAGTGTGGAATAGCATGTAGTTCATTTCACTACCACCTGAAGCACCTTTCGGCCAAAGACAGCATCAGCTGAGGCCCTAACATCAACTTTGTAAAACTTGGTAAAGGTATGAATTGAAGACCAAGTGGCGGCCTTACAAACCTGTTCAACAGATGCCTAGTGCTGAAAAGCCCAGGAGGCACCAATAGCTGTAGTAGAATGAGCTGTAATATGAAAAGGGGGTTCTTTCCTCTTGGCAGATCTGTCCCGCGGCGTCTCCGCATGCTCACTGGCTCCTCCAGCGTTGGGCGCACCGGCAGCCTCTTCCTACTCCTCAGAAGGCGCGCCCGACGGTAATGCGCGTGCGCAAGCTTGTTCCTTTTTTGACCCAGATAGGGGTGCCACTGCGGATGCCAAACTTCGTTCCTTGCGACAGGGTCGCCTGCAGGCCGAGGAGTAATGTTCAGATTTCCGCCGGTGGGCTGTGGACTCTCGGTGGAATGACCCTGCCCTGTGTGGTCAATTCCGGTCCTGTACCTCAGTCTCTGGACGAAACCATGCAACTCGCTATCCGAATCGACCGACGTTTACGGGAGAGACGCCTTGAAAGAGGGGCACATCCCGATGCCAGCTGGAAAGCTGGAGCTCCAGCCCCTTTACCAGTCGAGGAACCAATGCAGCTGGGAGCTGAGAGGCGACGGCGGTTGTCGGAAGGAATGTGTCTGTGGGGGGACCTGTCACCTGGTCAGAGTCTGCCCCAAAAAACAGCCGGAAAACTTCAGAGCCTAGGTGGGGTCGAGGGAACCCACCTAGGCTGCAAGGTATTTCCTCAAATCTATTCCCAGTTTACGGTCCCAGTCCAGATTAAAGTCGATTTAAAAATTTGGAGGCTCTTCTTGATTGTGGGGCTGCAGGGAATTCTCTTGACTTCGAGATAGCTAGAAGTTTGAAGATTCCGCTCCAACCTCTGTCTAAGGTTATCCGGGTTTCAGCCATTGATGACACACCTTGTCATGCCTGGAGTTCCTCCTTAGCCTTCGCCTGTTTCTCTGTGGTATGCAGCTTGACCACCAGGTGGTGCTGTCCTGCAGAGCTCCTGGAGATCAGCCAGCACCTGGGCTAATTAGCTGCTGGCCTTTATATGCTCAGTCTGGCATGTAGTCAGGGCTCAGCATTTTACTCATCTGGAACCTGAACGCTCAAGCAGAGTGCCTGAATCTGATTTCTGAATCCTGGACTTCCTTGTGAACCATTGGGTTCACTTCTGTTTGCCTTTTGGACTACTTTGGACTGGACTTTGTGTCTGTATGTTTTTCCTCACTGCACTGTATGTATAGCAATCTGAGTGTTTGTTTGCTTGTTTCTCACAATAAACACATTGTGTTTGCTGCACAATCCCAGTCTCTTTGCCTTGCAGTACTCTTATTATTGGTCACCCTTTATTTATGGATATCTCCCTTGAGAGATCCCTGACACACCTATTGCGGGGGGCCTCATACACTTTAAGACCCCACCAGTGTTTCTGAGAGTGGGAGCGGGGCATTCTGAATGGATTAGCTTTTTTGTCTTAAAAATGCCCTTAACTTCATTAGTACTCGGGTTGCCTTGGTTACATAAGCATAACCCTCAGATTGACTGGGTTGTGAGGCAGATTACTAAATGGAGCCCGCCATGTTTCCAGACCTGTTTGGAAGTCCCGATGTGTGCCACACAGCTGTTCCCCGATGGGGTTCCAGGCCGTTATCATGATTTTCTCTAAGTATTTTCTTAGAAAGCGGCGGATGTTCTTCCACCTCATAGGTCCTTTGACAGCCGCTTAGAACTTCTTCTGGGGACTATGCTGCCCAGGGGGAAAATCCATAATTTGACCCGGGCAGAAAACAAAGCTATGAAAGATTACATAGCTGAAAATTTACAGAAGGGGTTCATCCGGGCATCCACTTCCCCGGCTGGGGCGGGTTTTTTCTTTGTGGAAAAAAAAGATGGGGGCTCCGCCCCTATATAGATTACCGGGGTTTGAATAAAATAACCATTAAAATAAATACCCCCTTCCTCTGATTGATGGGTTATTTACACAGATCATTGGGGCCCAAGTCTTTACCAAGTTGGATCTACGGGGGGCCTATAACTTGATAAGGATCCATCAGGGTGATGAATGGAAGACCGCCTTCAACACCCAAGATGGGCATTACGAGTAGTTCATGATGCCCTTTGGTCTGTGTAATGCCCCGGTCGTCTTCCAGGACTTTGTAAACGAGATTTTCAGAGAGTATTTAGGTCGCTTTGTAGTAGTGTACCTCGATGATATTTTGTTTTTTTCCTCCTCTTTAGTGGAACATCGTGAACATGTTCGCCTTGTCTCGCAAAAATTAAGAGAGAATTGCTTATACGCTAAACTCAAGAAATGTGTATTCGAGGTTCCTGAGGTCCCTTTTTTTAGGGTATATCATTTCTAATACTGGGTTATCTATGGATCAGGCCAAGGTCAAAGCTGTACTTGAGTGGGAGCCACCTAGAGATTTAAAGGGGCTACAAAGATTCCTGGTTTTCGCCAACTTTTACAGGAGATTTATTAAGAACTTCTCCACCCTAGTAGCACCTCTCATAGATCTTACCAAGAAGGGGGGCTTCCCATCATCCTGGCCGGAACGATCCATTCAAGCCTTCAGAAAGTTTAAAGGAAGTCTTTAGCTCCGCCCCAGTATTAGTTCGCCCAGATTGTCAATGAGCTTTTATGGTCGAAGTTGGGGCAGTTCTCTTGCAGTACAGCGGTTCCCCGGAACGACTTCACCCTTGTGCATATTTTTCACAAAAATTCAATCCCACTGAGCGGAATTATGACAGTGGAAATCGGGAGCTCTTGGCAGTTAAACTAGCCTTTCAGGGGGGGAGACACTGGTTAGAAGGGGCCCAGTTCCCTGTTACGGTCTTCACGGACCATAAAAATTTAGAATATATTCAGTCTGCAAAGAGGTTAACCCCTAGGCAAGCTCGGTGGTCCCTGTTCTTTTCCCAGTTTTACTTTACAATTACTTACAAACCGGGGTCAAAGAACGTAAAAGCTGATGCTTTGTCTCGAAGTTTTTCCACTAACTTACCTGAGGGGAAAAATTTGCCCATACTGCCACAACACATGGTGGTAGCTGTTATTCAGCCGGCCCTCTCCGACCTGAATCAATTTCAGTCTGAATCTTCGCCTGGTAAACCTGCTCATGTCCAGTTTGTACCTGCGTCACATTGTTCGGCCATCCTACAGTAATTTCATGCCTCTAAAACCGTAGGCCATCCTGGAGTTAAGAAAACCATTTCCATGTTGTCACGTCATGTTTGGTAGCCTTCTATTAAAAAAGATGCTCACAATTATGTGCGGGCCTGTAAGATTTGTGCCCGGAGTAAAATCTAGACATTCTCCTGAAGGTGCACTGTTGCCCTGGCACATTCCTTCTCGACCTTGGACACATCTTGCCATGGACTTTATTACCGATCTTCCACCATCTCAAGGGTTTACCGCCATCTGGGTGGTGGCAGATCAGTTCAGTAAGATGGCACATTTTGTCCCTTTAAAGAAGTTACCAACCGCTCAAGACCTTGCACAGCATTTTCTGACCCATATATTCAGACTTCATGGAATCCCAGAGGATGTGGTCTCAGACAGAGGGGTACAGTTTGTCTCTCAGTTTTGGAGGGCATTTTGTGCCAGGTTGGGGTTCGCTGTCTCTTTGTCCTCCGCATTTCATCCCCAGTCAAATGGGCAGACAGAGAAAACCAACCAATAACTGGAGCAATACCTTCGATGTTTTGTTTCCGATGTCCAGACAGATTGGTTACTGTACCTTCTGTTTTCTGAGTTCGCTCTAAATATTGCCACCCATACTTCCACAGGGGTTTCCCCGTTTCGTTGTGTTTTCGGTAGAGACCTCAAGTTTTCTGCTTTGTCAGACGTACCCTCTGGCGTGCCCTCGCTTGAGGAATGGTTGTCCCAATGGCCGGACCTATGGGCAAAGATCCAGCAAAACTTTACCAGGGCTGTCGGCCAGTAGAAAACTTTTGCCGATCACGGTCGGTCTAGTGACCCTGATTATGAGGTGGGGGAGTTAGTTTGAGCCAGATACTTCCCCTGCTGCCATCCTGGTAGACGGGCAACAAGAATTAGAGGTAGCCTGGATATTTCTTCTGAAACTCTCTCCAGTATCTAGTAGATTGGAAGAGATACGGTCCGGAAGAGAGGTCTTGGGTCCCGGCCAGAGATATCCACGCGCGGAGGTTGGTTAGGAAGTTTCACCGAGAGAACCCTCAGAAACCAAGGTTGGAGGGTCCAGAGGCCCCTCCTCGGGGGGGGGGGTAATGTAAGGAACTTACCTGGGAGTCTGTCCCGCGGTGCCTCCATGCTCTCACTGGCGGCGCCTCTTCCTCCTCATGCACGTGCTCACGCGCGTGAGCACGTTCCTTTTACGTCCCGCGGCGGTGCTGCTCCCAGCGCATTCGCCGGGGGGCAGATTTAAAGGGACAAATCTTGGTCCAAGGATCCTCTGCTCTGGGGAGGTCAGGGACTGGACAGCCTGACTCGCCAGGGCGGTCCAGTACCTGGGTGTTCTCCTATCAGGGGCAAGATCGTGTGTTGCACCAATCAGCACATTCCCCTTCCCATTGGCCAGCCACCATTTAAATATTTTCCTGCCCGGACCACCAGTGCCTGTTATAGCCATTTACTAGCTTGGGTGTGCTTCTGAATCTCTTCTTAGTGTTTTTGATCCGGATTCGTCCTTGACTACTCCTGCTCGCTGCCTGAAGCGACCTTCTGCCTGTCTGACTTTTCTGCTTAACCCCTTGGATACCGCGCTTCTGTGATCACCCGGCCTTGACCCTTGCCAGTCCCGACTACTCTCTGCCTTGCCCCTTGGTTTTGACGTTTACGGACTCTTGTGTAGGATCTCCTGTTTTGGGATACCCCGCAGTTCATCCGTCTTTATCGTAAGCCAGCAATCTTTGTGCCAGTAAGTCCTGGGGGCAACCGAGTCTGGAGAGGCATAACCCGTGTCTCCAGCAAGCAGGGGCTTGTCTATAGGCACAAGAGGCGGTGGAGATTGGGGATTGTTGGCTCACGAGAGAAGGGTGTTCAGCGGTCCCTGACAGTGGACCTGGCTGGTGGCAAACCTTTCCTAGCGCCCTCTGTTAGGACAAAGAGCAAATCCGATTTCCTGAAGGATTCAGTCGCCACAAGGTAATACTTAATGGCTCTGACCACATCCAAGGCATGGAGGGTCCTTTCCTTAGAATTAGTCAGTACTGGACACAAAGAAGGCAAGACAACTTCCTCATTAAGGTGAAAGGGAGAAAACGACCTTAGGCAAAAAAAATCAGGTTTAAAGCGAAAAACCACCTATTTCTTCCGCTACCTGCAGATTAGACAAGCTCTGCATGCCCAGTTTCATAGGGTGGGTCCGAGGATACTGATGTCATGTATGGAAAAGGAGATTAGAGGGATGGAGCTAACAAAACCCGTCTCCACACTGTATCAGTGCCTGACGGGTACGCTAGATTCTCCAAGGGATAGGGTGGAAATGGCCGGCCTTAGACCAAAACCTGGATCAGGATGACTGGGAGGAGATAATGGGTAATCTGCACCAGGTGGAGGCAAGAGATAAGTTCATTCAGAATAAGTGGATCCACCAGGCGTATATCACCCCGGTCCGTCTGCACAGAATGGGTCTATTTGCTGGGGACATGTGCCCTAGGTGCAAGAGAGATAGCGGCATGTGGGTACATGTAACTTGGTACTGTGAGATCTTGGTGAATTTTTGAATTTTTGGGAGGGTGTCATGGATCTGATCAGCAAGGTAGTGGGAATTCGGATCAGGGGATCAATCTCGCTGTGTCCTCTCGGGCGGTGGTTGAGTCGATATCGGAATTCAGAGCATTAAAATCATTGCTTCGTCTGCTGCTCTTTTATGCTCGAAAATGCATATTGCTAAATTGGAGGCACCCTGCTAAACCTTCAGTACAAGCATGGAAAAGGTTAGTCAATCAGAAACTCACTATGTATAAATTAACGTACGCTGCGTGCGGGGTCCCTGACAAGTTTGAGAAGATCTGGGATCCATGGCTACAGTGTCAGGAGTCAGCATCTGATGATGAGTTTACCAGGGAGGGGGGAACACTGTCAGCGCTGTGGTTATTGCTGAGTCAGGAGTCGGCAAGATGGAGCCGAGGTCGATATTTGTCCTGTGGGCTGAGGGGAGGGCATGGTCCTGGAGCATGACAGGATAGGCCTCAGTGGGTGGCCAATAGTCACCACCCTTTCTGGTACTCCACCTGAGATCTGCTTGTTTCTAGTACAGCCTGGGTCCGGTGTGAATGCGATGTGAATGGTTGTTGTTGTCTGATAGGATGCCATTTTGATGTTGGGTGCCTGTGGCACCTAAAATACAGAACAATTTGACATGTATATGTATGTTGTTTCTACGTTACAAAGCAAAATAAAAACTTTAAAAAAAAAAGAGAAAAATACCATTTTGTGAGTACTCACCTGAAAAATGGATATTGTTGGTGCGCCACACACCCTGCTTCACCTTTAATATTCTTCACTATTGGGTTAACTCACCGCCAGGTGATGCTGTGCAGAGAGGAAGTCTTGTAACGAGCCCCTTTCCGGCCTATATATACCTGGTACCTCCCATTTATCACCAGTATATTAAAAAGCAGAAAGACAAGGTACCAGTAAATTAACGGTAACCTCAAAATAAATCAATATAAATAAAAGCTTCACCATATAAAGGATTCGGAAATACCGAAAAGGGTGGGAGTGAAGCGGGGTGTGTGGCACACCAACAATATCCATTTTTCAGGTGAGTACTCACAAAATGGTATTATTCTTGGTGTGCCACACACCACGCTTCACCTTTAATATTCTTCACTATTGGGACATCCAAAAGCAGTGTCCACAAGGGATGGGCATCTCAAAGCCAGGTGAAGCATAACTTAAATGACTGCAGTCTGCAGAACTTTGCAGCCAAAAACAGCATCCGCTGAGGCCCGCACATCAACTTTGTAAAACTTAGGAAAAGTATGAACAGAAGACCAAGTGGCGGCCTTACAAACTTGTTCAACAGAAGCTTGGTGCTGAAAAGCCCAAGACGCCCCAATGGCGCGAGTAGAATGAGCAGTGATACGAAAAGGGGGAACTTTCCCCTTAGCAGAATAGGCCGCAGTAACGGCCTGACGTATCCACTTGCTAATGGCAGATTTGGCTGGTGCCAAACCCTTCTTAGGCCCATAGGGCACAACAAAAAAGGAATCCGTCTTACGAAAAGGAGACGTGATAATCAAGTAGTACCTAACACAGCGTACTACATCCAAACAATGCAAAACCCTCTCTTTGTCATTCTTAGGATTAGGACACAAGGAGGGAAGAACAATATCTTGGTTCAAATGAAAAGCAGAAACAACCTTAGGAAGAAAGTCTGGCTTGAACCGAAAGACCACTTTATCCTGATGCCTCTCAAAGTAAGGCGCCTGGATAGACAAGGCCGCCAACTCTGAGACACGCCGGACCGAAGTGATAGCTACCAAGAAGACAATCTTCTGAGTCAGGGTAGACAAAGCAATATCTTGCAAAGGCTCAAAAGGAGGAGCCTGAAGAGCAGAAAGAACCAAATTCAAATCCCAAACCGGGAGTAATGGTTTCCTGGGAGGCCGCACATGCGTAACCCCCTGGAAAAAAGTTTTAACTAAAGGCTGAAGCGCAAAACGCTTCTGAAAAAAGATAGATAAGGCAGAAACTTGCCCTTTCAACGTACTTAGCTGAAGACCAGAGTCCAGCCCTGATTGTAAACACTCCAGAATCCTGGAGACCGAAAAGACCCTACAAGGAAAAGATCTCATCTCACACCAAGTGATGTAGGCTTTCCAAGTCCTATAGTAGATGATAGAAGAAGACCTCTTCCGGGCGCTGATTAGAGTCTTGACAACTGAGTCAGAAAGCCCCTCCTCCTTAATGATGGAGGTTTCAGCAGCCAGGCCGTCAAACCCAGCGCTGGTAAATTGGGGTAACACAACCGACCCTGAGGGAGCAGATCGGGCCGAAGAGGCAGGACGAACTGGTCCACTGCCAGCCGAACGATGTCTGCGAACCACACTCGCCTTGGCCACCTTGGGGCCACGAGAACGGCGGACACCTTTTCCAGAGCTTTCGAAGCACCCTGCCCAGCATGGGTATCGGAGGAAACAGGTATAGAAATCCCAGATCCCCCCAGCTCAGGGACATGGCGTCCACTGCCAGAGCCAGAGGATCCTGGGAGAGCTACACAAAGTTCGGGAGCCTGTGATTGTGACGAGAAGCAAACAGGTCCACCTCTGGTGTCCCCCATCGGAGACACAGTGAGCGAAACACCCGAGGATGGAGAGCCCATTCTCCCAGACGGGGAGAGCCCCTGCTCGACCGGTCCGCTTCCTGGTTCTCCACTCCTGGAATGTATACCGCCGAGAGACAAGGAACATGGGCCTCTGCCCAGGTCAGGATCAGGGACACCTCTCTGAGAGCACTCAGACTGCGAGTCCCTCCCTGATGATTGATGTAAGCAACCGCTGTTCGATTGTCTGAACGCACCTGGACCGGAAGGCCCAGAACGTGCTGAGTCAGGAGAGCAAGCACCCGACGGATGGCTCTCAGTTCCAGAATATTGATGGGTAAGTGGGCCTCTTGAGGTCCCCACCGCCCCTGGAACTGCAGCTCCTTCCAGAACCCGCCCCAACCCGACAGACTGGCGTCCGTGGTGACAATTTCCCAAAGAGGGGTCAGGAAAGACCTGCCCTTCACAAGATTGGTCGAGACCAACCACCACTGGAGGGACTGCCGGACCCGGGAGGACAACTGGAAGTGAAATTGAGCAAAAGGAACTGCCTCGAAAGAGGCGACCATCAACCCTATCAGCCTCATCCCCAGACGGATGGACGGCCAAGGATCGGAAAGGACCCGAGCCAACTCCTGAATCAGATGAATTTTGGACTGGGGGAGAAACACTCTGTGTTGAAGAGAGTCCAACTGCATCCCCAGAAAGGACACCACCCTGGCCGGAGCGAGGGAGGACTTGGGGAAGTTGATCACCCAACCAAAGCTTTCCAGCGTGGGGACCACCAACCTGGTGTCTGTCTCCGATTGATTGAGCGACGGAGCCATGATGAGAAGGTCGTCCAAATAAGGTACGACACGAATGCCCCGAGATCTGAAAATGGCCATGACCCCTCTTGGAGCTGAGGTAAGGCCAAACGGAAGTGCCACGAATTGATAATGCTGATTTTCCATCACGAATCGAGGAAAACGTTGATGAGCCTGGCAGATGGGAACATGAAGATAAGCATCCTTGATGTCTATGGACGTCATGAAGTCCCCTTGCCGCAGGGAACCGACGGCCGTATGCAAGGTTTCCATGCGAAACTTCCGAACACGGATGAACCTGTTGAGTAATTTCAGGTCCAGGACGGGACGGACTGACCCGTCTTTCTTGGGGACTGCGAAAAGATTGGAATAAAACCCGAGGCCCATCTCTAAGCGCGGTACCGGCCGGATGACCGCCATCTCTAACAGATTCTTTACCGACGCCAGGAGCCCCTGTGCGGCCAAAGGATCGATGGGCACCCGAGACCGAAAGAACCGAGAAGGAGGGCGAGAGTCGAATTCCAGTTTGTAACCGGACAACACTACCTCCCGGATCCATCTGTCTGGAATCTCCTGGTCCCAAACCTGGGAGAAGTGTCGTAATTGTCCCCCCACCCGAACGGGTGAGGGCAGCCCCTCATTGCTGAGCGGGTTTACCAGCAGGCTTGGGCTTGGTGCCCCAGGACTGAGCGGGACGGCCACGGCCCCTCCCCCGAGTCCAACCTGCACCTCTGGTAGCGGAAAAGGAAGCCCCCCTACCCGCTCTGAATCCCCGAAATGAAGGCCTACCAGAACTTGCCCCCTTAAAGGGACGACGAGGCCTCTTGCGTTGTGGCATCTTACCACCCTTTGCGACTGAATCAATTTTCTCACCAAACAGATGCAAGCCCAAAAAGGGGAGAGCTGTGAGCACCCTTTTAGAAGCTGAGTCCGCCGACCACTGACGCAGCCATACTGACTGACGAATAGCCACCAGCATTGCAGCTGTCTTGCTACTCATAGCCAGCGCATCGTCCTGAGCGGACAGAACATAGGAAACAAAAGATTCACACTGCTTGAGCGCAGTAAACTCTTTACAAGTGGGATCTAGATCCCCATACAGCTCCTGAATTACAGACCTAACCGCCAATAGAAGAAGGGCCGAAGCACACACCGGGCGCATCGTTGACCCAGCATAAATAAAACCATGGCGAGCGTACTGGTCAATCCGACGATCCTCCCCATCTTTAGGGACAGTGGTCTCAGCAGACTGTACCATAGCCATGCTGGAGAGCCCTAGCACAGGGGTATCGACGTCAGGAGGGACGGACCAAAGCTTCACCAATTCTGGCGGAAAAGGATAACGCTTTTCCCAACTGGAAGGGATTCCAGATAACCGCGTGGGATGTTCCCATTCCTTAAGGACCACCCTCTCAAAGTGGTGTTGTCTGGGAAAAACCCCACGCGGCTGAGGCTCTTTAAACAACTGGCCCTTTGGCAGGGTGACAGCCTCAGGCAGATCTAAATTCAGAATTTCAAACATCTGAGCCAGAATGGAGGGGGTGTCAAGGGAAACACCCGCCGACCAATCGCCAATAGCATCAGCCTCAAGCTGATCTGCAGGCTCATCTGACTCCAACAGGAATTCTCCCTCATCCGGGGAGCCATCGGACCATTCCACAGGCTCACATACCTCATCCTGTGAAGCCGAAGGTATCGGAGTAAGGTGCTTCCGTTTTGCAGTGGCTTTTGACCCTGCTTTAACGGGCACTATTTTCCGGAGGCTGGCCAACCGCGCCGCCACCTCGGATTGCGAATCCCCACTCTTGACAGTGTCATGCAGGGTCTGGAATAGGGAGGGAGAGGTAGGAGATGATGGAAGTTGCGACGGGCCAGCAGCCGGAGCGACGGACTGACGCGCAATACTCTGCCTTGCACAAGGAATGCATACAAAGACATCATCAGCTGGGAGCGGAGTCCCACATCTTGCGCACCCCCTAGATGGCCCAGAAGAACCATTTCCGGTAATAACGGAAGCCTCCATATGGTGATTTATGGTATTCGCAATTCTTTTGGGTTTTAAGGCATAAGCCACCCGGGATGCCCCCTTATTGTAAATGTCCCGGAAGGGAGGATTTAATTCAAAAAGAAGATCCCCTTAATAATCTATATATAAATATAGATTATATATATATATATATATATTTTTTTTTTATATGTCAATATATATATATATATATATATATATATATATATATATATATATATATATCCCGATTTTCCTTTTTTTTTTTTTTTTTTTTTAAAAAGAAAGACTAGCCAAGTAATATAGAGCCGGGAGGCCGCTTTAATCAGGGATTCCCGGGATCTGTAGGGGAAGAAAAAACCAACAGTCAGATCCCCAAACATGTGGCAACATGCAAACATACTAATGCATGGCACCAAGGTGCCTTTAAATAAGCAAAGGAAAAAACCCTTGCCCTCAATCATGATGAATCCCCTTATAGATCTCTCCCCCCCCATGTCTAAAAACACTATAAACAATATAGTTTTTAAATGACACTCAACGGCCCCACACAAGGTGGGGCCGCTTACCTGCAAGGAACCGAGGGCAGCCGCAGCAATAGCAAGGACGACGCAGCAGCAGCAATAGCAGTAGGAGCCAGAGGTAAATAAAACCATGTGTGGCAGCGAGCCCCCCCCCACGTGACTTCCTTTAAGCCAGGAAGGAAGGAAGTGAGGCTGGGGCCGGTCACATGACGCTGCCGGTGCCACGCCCCCGTTTCCACGTCACCGGAGCCCGCCCCCCTCAAGCCTGATCAGTGCGCCCATTCATCAAGGGATTACTACCAGATGAGCCACTACAACGGGACCAAACACAAAGGCAGGAGGAGGGGGGAGGAGGAGGGAGGGAAAGACTCAGCGCAGCCGACGTTGACAATGCGGTGGCCGAACGGCAAGGAGACCAGCGGGGGAGGGGGGCTGCTATAGCAAAGGCTCAGGCAGCAAGCCAGCCTGTAATCAGCGCGGCCCGCCCCAGCTGCCCCCTAAAGCAGACCTAAACACTGGCCAAGCCGGCCAGTACTTATCTACAAGACCTGCCCAGGGAAAGCTCTTTTAAGAGGAAAATAAGAGGAACAATCAGACCGAATGCACACTTGCGGTGCAGTCTGCTAAGTGCATGAAAGTAAAACACACATGTTACAAAAAGTCATACAGTGAAATACACACACACAATACACAACCCTCTACCCCCCCCCCCCCAGAGTGAAGGGAGAAGGGACCGTAACGGGAGAGTAAGGGGCTAAGGGGACCCTCGGGACAGGGGCATCCCATTTCTGGATCACCATGCCGGATAGCCGCATTGCCCCCAAAAGAGGGGGTCGAGCGGAGGAGATAAGCTCCTAGGCACCTATAGTGCCGTCTACCAATTGCCCAGTGAGCAGCCTAGGCTGGGAGGCTTCCAATCCACCATAAAGGTATAAACAATCAAAACCGGGCAGAAATAGACCAAAAGGGGGTGCCGGGGTAAGACCCCGGCTACCTGTAAGCAGGAGACTTCAATCTTCTGTCTTGTCGTCAAGCAGAGAGAAAAATACTGGTGATAAATGGGAGGTACCAGGTATATATAGGCCGGAAGGGGGCTCGTTACAAGACTTCCTCTCTGCACAGCGTCACCTGGCGGTGAGTTAACCCAATAGTGAAGAATATTAAAGGTGAAGCGGGGTGTGTGGCACACCAAGAATAACCACCTTATCTTTATGCCGCTCAAAATAAGGAGGCTTCATACAAAGCATGGCCAGCTCTGACACGCGACGCACCGAGGTGATCGCTACCAAAAAGACCACTTTGAGAGTCAAAATAGACAATGCAGCATCGCACAATGGCTCAAAGGGAGGACCCTGAAGAGCAGAAAGCACCAAATTCAAGCCCCACACCGGTATTAGCGACTTACGTGGTGGACGGACATGGGTGACTCCCTTGAAAAAAGTCTTGATCAACCATTGCCAATGGATCTCTGGAAAAAGATGGCTAAGGCCGAGACCTGGCCCTTGAGGGTGCTCAGATGGAGACCCAAATCTAAGCCATGTTGTAAAAACTCCAGAATCCTAGAAAAAGAGAATAGACTCGATTCAGAGAGACACAAAAAAATTTCCGCTTTAGTGCCGTTGTATCATTTTCAAAAGTTTCCGCTCTCGTATGAATGTGCGAGCGATTCTATGCATGCATTGTAAACGTTCTGTAGAGTTTCCGTCCACTCGTATGCCAGAGTACGAGTACGAGGATGTCAATTTCCATCGAGACTTTTCTGATTCATTTTCTCAGGTAACAACGTAGCCTTTTGTTTTTGCCCTTTTCCCATCGTATCCTTCTACGAATCCTTTACATTTCCCGATAGATTCTGTTTCACTTTTACAAAAAATAATCGTCCAGACGGAATCCTTACGATCTTGCGCCTGCGCACTACAAACATAACTCATTAAAGTGCTCGCCTACATATTTCACTCCAACACTTCTACTACAATGTTTAGCTAAACCACTTTGCGCTATCGTGCAGCTTCCCTTTTGAACCCTTAAAGCTCACCCTAAGCACTTAGCACTATCCTGCAGCTTCCCTTTTGATCCCTTAAAGCTCACCCTAATCATTTAGCGCTATCCTGCAGCTTCCCTTTGGATCCCTTAAAGCTCACCCTAAGCACTTAGTGCTTTCCTGCAGCTTCCCTTTGGTTCCCTTAAAGCTCACCCAAACCACTTAGCGCTATCCTGCAGCTTCCCTTTTGATCCCTTAAAGCTCACCCAAACCACTTAGCGCTATCCTGCAGCTTCCCTTTTGAACCCTTAAAGCTCACCCTAAGCACTTAGTGCTATCCTGCAGCTTCCCTTTTGAACCCTTAAAGCTCACCCTAAGCACTTAGTGCTATCCTGCAGCTTCCCTTTTGATCCCTTAAAGCTCACCCAAACCACTTAGAGCTATCCTGCAGCTTCCCTTTTGATCTCTTAAAGCTCACCCTAATCACTTAGCGCTATCCTGCAGCTTCCCTTTTGATCCCTTAAAGCTCACCCTAAGCACTTAGCGCTATCCTACAGCTTCCCTTTTGAACCCTTAAAGCTCACCCTAAGCACTTAGCGCTATCCTGCAGCTTCCCTTTTGATCCCTTAAAGCTCACCCTAATCACTTAGCGCTATCCTGCAGCTTCCCTTTGGATCCCTTAAAGCTCACCCTAAGCACTTAGCGCTATCCTGCAGCTTCCCTTTTGATCCCTTAAAGCTCACCCTAATCACTTAGCGCTATCCTGCAGCTTCCCTTTTGATCCCTTAAAGCTCACCCTAAGCACTTAGCGCTATCCTGCAGCTTCCCTTTTGATCCCTTAAAGCTCACCCTAATCACTTAGCGCTATCCTGCAGCTTCCCTTTGGATCCCTTAAAGCTCACCCTAAGCACTTAGCGCTATCCTGCAGCTTCCCTTTTGATCCCTTAAAGCTCACCCAAACCACTTAGCGCTATCCTGCAGCTTCCCTTTTGATCCCTTAAAGCTCACCCAAACCACTTAGCGCTATCCTGCAGCTTCCCTTTTGAACCCTTAAAGCTCACCCTAAGCACTTAGCGCTATCCTGCAGCTTCCCTTTTGATCCCTTAAAGCTCACCCTAAGCACTTAGCGCTATCCTGCAGCTTCCCTTTTGATCCCTTAAAGCTCACCCAAACCACTTAGCGCTATCCTGCAGCTTCCCTTTTGATCCCTTAAAGCTCACCCAAACCACTTAGCGCTATCCTGCAGCTTCCCTTTTGAACCCTTAAAGCTCACCTTAAGCACTTAGCGCTATCCTGCAGCTTCCCTTTTGAACCCTTAAAGCTCACCCTAAACACTCAGCGCTATCCTGCAGCTTCCCTTTTGATCCCTTAAAGCTCTCCCAAATCCCTTGGCGGTTAGGTTCTTCTTCCATTTTCGGTCCCTTAAAGCTCACCCAAATGCCTTGGCGGTTAGGTTCTTCTTCCATTTTTGGTCCCTAAAACTTACCCAAATCCCTTGGCGGTTAGGTTCTTCTTCCATTTTCGGTCCCTTAAAGCTCACCCAAATGCCTTGGCGGTTAGGTTTTTCTTCCATTTTCGGTCCCTAAAACTTACCCAAATCCCTTGGCGGTTAGGTTCTTCTTCCATTTTCGGTCCCTTAAAGCTCAACCAAATGCCTTGGCGGTTAGGTTCTTCTTCCATTTTCGGTCCCTAAAACTTACCCAAATCCCTTGGCGGTTAGGTTCTTCTTCCATTTTCGGTCCCTTAAAGCTCAACCAAATGCCTTGGCGGTTAGGTTCTTCTTCCATTTTCGGTCCCTTAAAGCTCAACCAAATGCCTTGGCGGTTAGGTTCTTCTTCCATTTTCGGTCCCTAAAACTTACCCAAATCCCTTGGTGGTTAGGTTCTTCTTCCATTTTCGATCCCTAAAACTTACCCAAATGCCTTGGCGGTTAGGCTCTTCTTCCATTTTTGGTCCTTAAAACTTACCCAAATCCCTTGGCGGTTAGGTTCTTCTTCCATTTTTGGTCCCTAAAACTTATCCAAATCCCTTGGCGGTTAGGTTCTTCTTCCATTTTCGGTCCCTTAAAGCTCACCCAAATCCCTTGGCGGTTAGGTTCTTCTTCCATTTTCGGTCCCTAAAACTTACCAAAATCCCTTGGCGGTTAGGTTCTTCTTCCATTTTCGGTCCCTTAACCATTTAAACGCCAGCCACGTAAAATTTACGTGGCTGCCTCTCCTGCAGTTAACTGCCAGCCACGTAAATTTTACGTGCCTGAATTTCCCCACTAATAGTAAAAAAAGTTTAAGTTACCTGACCCCTCGTTTGATTCAGCCGGGTCTCCTCTTCAAGATGGTGGTCTCCGATCGTTCATCGGACCTCCTCCGGCTGCAGGGGAGGGCCCGGAATAGGGTGCCCCCCCCCCATTTCAGCTGCCTCCGGCTTTTCCAGTAAAAAAAAAAAAAAAAATGAAATTTACTTACCTACGTGTGCGCTGGCTCCCACCGACCCTCCACTTCACCTGGGGGGCCTCCGATCCCCCCCAGGTCTTTCCGATCTTCAGGAGAGAGCCTGGAAGGTTCTCTCCCCTCTGCTGTTCAGATGGCGGCCGCCATCTTGCCGCTAAGCCCCGCTCCTTTTGGGGGTGGGGCTAATGACGTCAGCCCGGTCCCGATCACCGGCTTCAGCTCTCTCAGCTGTCAGATGCTGGTGATCGGTGCCGGGGAAGGAGGTGACAGGAGATCCTCTGATCTCCTGCCTCCCACTTCTCTTTTTTTTAAATAAAATCATTTTGTCTGTGTCTTTTTTTCAGTTAACCCTTTGTGAGCTGGTAAGGGGTCTATAAGACCCCTATACCAGCTCACAAGGCTCTGGGTATGGCAAGTCACCTGGTCGAGCAGCATTTAGATGTCACTTGAAAGGACTACAAATACACTTACGAGCATGATGATCTCTTCTTGTTGGCAGGTGAAGATAGTGGGCGCCATCTTTCTTCTTGTCAGCAGATAAGTAATGCCCCAGCGGTTTCCGGGTTCCGCACGTCCGTGCGAACGGCCGGACATGCGCGTACGCGAACGCGTAGGCGTCACACCTTAGTTAAAGGTCCATGCACACACAGCTCATTCTCTTTGAGAGTCCAGGCAAAATGCCAGCAAAAAAACAAACCACGTAGAAGAAGGCTACCAAGCAGGCTGAGCATGGCGAGGGCCCAAAAACAAGGTCGCAAGAGGCCAAAGCGAGGCTAAGGCCTACCACAAAGGCTGCGGCAAAAAAGGAGGTGGCAGCAGGCCAACCAAAGAGCAAGGCACCAAAGGCTACACCAGCTCATGCCCTCCAAACGGGTAAGAGGGGACAAAGCCCCACCCCACCC
Organism: Gastrophryne carolinensis; assembly: GCA_027917425.1. NCBI lineage: Eukaryota > Metazoa > Chordata > Amphibia > Anura > Microhylidae > Gastrophryne > Gastrophryne carolinensis. The sequence goes on from CM051235.1 coordinate 576,883,190, forward strand.
TGCCCCACATCCCCCCCCCCCACGTGGGACCAAACACAGGCCAAGAAGCCGCAGCAGGGCCCGAAGCCACAGCAGGGCCAGAAGCCGCAGCAGGGCCAGAAGCCGCAGAAGGGCCCGAAACCACAGCAGGGCCAGAAGCCACAGCAGGGCCAGAATCCGCAGCAGGGCCCCAAGCCGCAGCAGGGCCCGAAGACGCAGCAGGGCCAGAAGACCAACAGCCAAAAGCAGCCACAGCAGTCCCAGAAGCCCGAAATGGCAGCCAAGGCCAAGGTCCCCCTCCCCACCCGCACGTGGCTACCAAACCAAGGCCAAGAGTGGCCGACCCACCAGCTATGGCTCACCCGAGCCAACTACCTCAAAGGGCCCACAGAGCCACAAGCAGCAGCTCCAGCTCCTCCAGACCCTCTCTTCCTCGCCCACATTCTCCTCCAGAACAGGTTGTCATGCATTCCCCCTATGCCATATCAACACCTGCAACTTCAGTGGCCACCCAGCCACGAACACCCAGTCCAGTATGATCCACAGCCAGCCTCCAGTCCTTGAGGTCTCCTCCATACCCCCAGGCCAGAATGTCACCCCATTTGCCACCAAACACTGAGGAGCCACAACCACCCCAAACAGGGCGCGCACATTGTGCAGAGGCCACTTGAGTGGCCGTTTTGGTGAGTCCCAAACTCTGGCATTGGCTAGTGGGCTAACGTTATATTATGATGACCTATATGGGAGCAAATCCAAAACTACTAGCAAACAGCGCAAATCTGAGATTTTGGCAGAACTCACCAAACAAGTCAATGCAGCGGGCAATGAACTCAAAGATGTGGAACAGATTCAGCGGAAGATATCAGACCTGAAATATGCAGTACGGAAGAAACAGAATAAAAGGTGGCAGTACAGGTACATAGCTTATTTGTTGGTTTTTAGTCTTCTTGTCTATCCATCAGTGCGGTTAATTATGATTACTATGTTTTTCAGCTTTCAAACTGGCGGAGGATTCCCCACTAAATTGAAATTTACCCAGGCTGAGGAGATGGTGTTGGGCCTGCTACATCCTGTTGCGTTAGAGAGACACTCGGCACAGCAGGATACCGACAACCCACCAATTCCAGCAGGTTAGTAATGTGTAAATGACCCAAAAAATGTGGCTAAACTTCGAAATAGGCAGCAAGGCATAGCTAAACACATGGCTCTAGGATGTGGCAGCAAGGCATAGCTAAACACATGGCTCTAGGGTGTGGCAGCAAGGCATAGCTAAACACATGGCTCTAGGGTGTGGCAGCAAGGCATAGCTAAACACATGGCTCTAGGGTGTGGCAGCAAGGCATAGCTAAACACATGGCTCTAGGGTGTGGCTTGTAGTGGAGTGCTCACTTTGACCAGAGTGTGTCATGTGTGTCGACAGGTAATGTGCAAATTAGCACGAACATACATGACGTTTAAGAACATTTATGAAGAGTATGAAACTATGGAGCTTAGAAAATAAATGTGTGCTATGTATTAATTGACAATCACACGCCACACTAACATCTTTTGCTGTTGGGCAATTTGCTAAGAGCTGGGTTGGGGGCCCAACGGATTAAGATGGTGTGATTGAAATGTTTTAAGAGATACAATGTTCCCCACCAGAATCATATTGTAACTGCTATTTGCCACCTTAGTGTGTTAACTTCATGGCCTATAAGGGATGTGGAAACACACAACAGCCATTACTTGCATGTTTGTTTTTAGGCACGTGACCAATGTGTCTATTCTGGTTTAACAATCCATGCACTAATCTAATGGCATTCATAGTGAAGGCCAAGTGGCAACGTTGTGGTAGTGGCCATTGCTGCTTGGGCACATTTATTTTGTTAGCATATGTGTTATTAACCATCAACAATGCATAGTTGTGTGTTTTCATTGCTCTTTTTCTTCTAATGCAGCCCAGCCTCATCCCTCAGCTAGTGGGGGACTCCCCCGCCATTTTACCTCTGCCGTCTTCTTCCGTGCTGCCTAGGACCCAGGATCCGATATCTACGGTAAGTGTTTTTTGATGCTGTTGCGTATGCATGTGGCTTGCCATGTTTTTCTTGTCTGATTTATATAGGTATTCCCCACACTGAAACTTTTTTTTTCACAAGTCCCCAACAGAGCCACACACTGATGGAGCAAATCCAGGAGCAGGAGGAGGATGGAAGCTTCCTTGGAGATTATGAAGATCTTCCCCTGGGCCAGAATCTGCAACTGTCCCAAAATGTTTCTCCGCCAAATCCTCAGCAGCAGAGGGAAGCTGGCTGCATGCTGCCTGCACATCGTGGGCAGCATGCAGAGACTGACCCTCCAGTCCCCAGTTTCAGATCTGCTGTTTAGGATTTGCCCAGCATACCTGTGGCTGTTGGGGGTCCTAGAGCAACATCATCTGCACGCCCCACAACCCGGGGAATTGGGAAGCGTACTCAGCAACGTCGCCCAGTTTCCCAGGGGAGGGGCGTGCAGATGATGGAGGCAGCATGGCACCATGAGAGGCGGCTTTTTTGTCGCCAAAATCAACTAAATCAAGAACATATTCGGGGCCAATTATACAGCCCATAACAGCCACATGGCCAACTTGACCTCAGAAATCAGGTCCAGCATGGCAGAAATGCAAAGTAACCAAAGAAACATTTTGGAACAGTTGCAGATTCTGAATGCAACACAGGCCCAGGTTAGGGCCCACCCCCAAGGGCCCCAACCTGGGTTCTATGGGCATCCCCCATATTAATGTGTATTTGGCATGAATCTGTTCTACATCTTTGATCGACAGCCCCACTGGATTGACTTGTCTGGTGAGGCCTACAAATCTTGCATTTTGCGCTGCAATTGCTAGTATGTTTAGGATTTGCCCCCATATAGCTCATTCAAGGCCTGAGGTAGTCCACTAGCCAATGCCAGAGGACAAGCCTCACTGAAGCGGCCACTTAAGCTGTTGCGCTGCAGCCTTGGGCATAATTACATTTGTGGTGGCTCCTCATGTTTGGAGCCATGATTGGGTGACATTCTGGCCTGGCAAACTAAGACCTTGGACCCTGGCTGTGATTGTACTGTACTTGGATTGGGACTGGGTGTTCTGGTTTGGGTGGCCCACTGAGTAACAGGTGTAGATGTGGCATAGGTATGTCTGCTTTCAACCTGTGCCTGTGGCAAATGTGGGCAAGCAGGAGAGGGCTTATTTGTGTGCATTTTGCTGTTATGGCACATGTTTGGAAATTAATTTCATGTCCATGTCTTCCCCCGAAGTATGTGAGTGGCCCTCACCTACCATTATGTTGTTATAAAAGGAACCTTTTAAAAAGTAGTAAAAAATTTTGTTGCCTAAGTTAATGTCTGTGGTTTTTTGATTTAGAAATATGAGTTCAAGTAGGCACCAAAACAAACACTAACAAATATTTCAAAATAAGTCCACAAACATTGTTGTTGATTTTTGTAAATAATTCATTATTGTTTTGGTCATAATGAAATTAAAAACCAAAAAAAAAAAAAAAAATGTAACAAAACAATCACACCAAACAAAGTCCGAAGAAACAAAAACAAAGCAAAATGGGTTTCAATTAAATTTACACGGACGGCTTGGCCAGACGCACTGTGCTGCCCAACATAGGTGTCGTCTGGCTCATCGGTGGGTGGAGAGGGTGGCAAATCCACATAGCGGGGAACCCGCTGCAAGATTGCAAAATTATGCAGCGCTGCACAGGCCATAATTATATCAATGACCTTTTTGGGGTCATACTAAAGGGAGCCCCCAGTGTGGTCCAAACACCGAAATCGGGTCTTCAAGAGTCCAAAGGCCCTCTCCACCACTGCCCTGGTTTTTCTGTGCGTCCAATTATAGGCCTCTTGTGCTGGTGTCTGTGGGCAGAGGACAGGAGTCATCAGCCACGGGAGGAGTGGATACCCCGAATCTCATTGAAAAATTTAAGGGAAACAAATACTACCATTAATGCATACATTGCAGTGCAAAATTCCTAAAAAAACATGATTAATAAGGTAGGTGACATTGTCACACAAACATGAGCATACATATTGCACAGGCAAAAGCAAGAAATAAACATATGTGATAGATGGGGGACCAAAGTTGGTAAATAATACTGTGGATGCTGGCCAATCAGGCAGACTGTTACCAGCTATTGTTTCCTGTATGTGCTGCAGAACAATTTAGGATGGGTTAACTTTACATGACCCATTTTCTGTTTTGGCTTAGTCCAAAACAGGTGTAAGGAGGCCCCTGCACTTTATCCCGCTCACCTGTACTCAGTAAGTGAAATGCATGTAAGCAAAGATGGCGCAGACCCTCTGCTAAAGTCACTAACAGATTGAGCGAAAAGTGTTGGGAAGACTGTTTCAGACTTTTGCTCTCATTACACTTTGTAGTTAAAACAATGCAGGACAAACAATTTGGCAGCCAATGTAGGTGGGATAATGTAATGGGTCCAGTCGGGTTTCACATGTTCCCAAGGTGATGACCAAGGCATCGTTTAGGAAAGGTGACTAAAACCAAAATCCAAGCCAGACATATAAAATCTAAATATGTAATTGGACTCACCTTACCAAGGAGCCATGCACCCGCAAGTTCCCCTGACTCAAACCGCCGGAATAATCCTGATCTGCGAAGGATGTAGGCGTCATGGGCTGAGCCAGGGTAGCCTGCGAGGACGCTAAGAAAGCGCATGTCCTGGGCCATCACTGCTTGCACATTCAGTGAGTGGCCCATTTTTCTGTTTCTGTGTAAAACAAACAAAAATATACCTTAATGAACGCTTTGCTAAATAATCAAACGCTCACTTCAGCCTAAGTCAAACGTTAACATCAAGACAACTAACACTAAACAACTACCTTAAATTTAAGTTCCCACCAAAAGGAGATGTATGTTAGAGTTACTTGTTCAATTTGAAGTACACTTTCTAATGTTTGACTTTGACCAAACTTTCTGATTTAATAATCGAAAAATAAGGCCCATTGTTTCACATACACTCTTTGCAAGGAGGGACTGATTCCAATGAGGGAATATGTAAAAGGAGAGACTAGGAACATAGAGGGCATAATTAAAAGGAGGGACTATTAACGTTGAGAGCTAAATTACAAGTAGGAACTATTCACAAGGATGCTATAATTACAAGGAGGGTCTATTAACCCTTTCGCTGCCAGCCTACCTGCAGCATTTGCCACTCCCTGTTGCCAGATGATGTTTCACTATTTTGCGCTACACATGTTCAACTGTCATTTTTGAAAGGATTTCCAGGGATTTCCCAGGAAAATTATATATTGTTTTTTTCAACAGAGTCTGGGCTTTAACATGAAATGTCTTGTTTGTATTTTTTAGGTGTATTCTCAATATTTTTGGGTGAAATGTGTGAAAAAAAATAAAAAAAAAATATTTTTTTACAATTTGTAGAGTTTTTTTGTAATAAAAAATGTAAGTTTGTCAATAAAATCTTATTGCGTGAGAAACCCCAATTTCTCCCGGTTACAGCGATACCACATATGTATAGGTAGACACCCTTTCCTGCCCAGAAGCCTTTTATAGCTGCTGGATGACAAATGGTTAATTAAAAAAAAAAAATGACATAGGGTCCCCCTTCCTGGGGAGGGGGACCCCATTTTTTTTTGGATTTTTAAGGGTTAAAAACTCTTAAAAATCCCCCAAAAAAATGACGTGGGGTCCCCCTTACCCAAAGTAACCAGCCCGGGACCAGCTATGGGGGCTTGTAGGCACAGAGTGGGGGGGCCAGCTTTGGTGGCCCCCCCACCCTGCAGCCTACGAGCCCACATAGCCTATGTGGGCCTGGGCTCTTCTGCCCCCCCCTGGCCTTTGGGGAGGCAGGTAATGGGGGTGCGGGGGTTAATGGCAAGTCACCCGCTAGGGCAGGTGACTTGCCACCCCCCCAGCCTTGTGAACTGGTATAAGGGGTCTCATGGACCCCTTACCAGCTCACAAAGGGTTAACTGTTAAAAAAAACCACCACACAATAATAAAAAGTATTTTATTAGAAAAAAAATCCAGAGAAGGAGGATCTCCTGTCACCTCCTTCCCCAGCGCCGATCACCGGCATCTGAGAAGCTGAGAAAGCTGAAGCCCGTTCGGGGCCGGGATGACTTCATAAGCCCCGCCCCCAATGGGGCGGGGCTTAGAGGCAAGATGGCGGCCGCCATCGAGAAGAAGAGAGGAGAGAGCCTCCCAGGCTCTCTCCTGAAGATCGGTAAGTCCTGGGGGGGGGATCGGAGGCCCCCCAGGTGAAGAGGAGGGACAGCGGAAGCCAGCGCACACACAGGTAAGTGAATGTCATTTTTATTTTTATTTTTTTTTACAGTTAGAAGCTGCTGCTGCAGAAGCAGGGGGGGGGGCCTATTCCGGGGGCTCTCCTGGAGCCATCCGACCCCCCACGGGGGATCGGATGGCACCAAATTAAAGAGGAGACCCGGCCGGATCCAACAAGGGGTCAGGTGAGTATTTTTTATTTTTATTTTTTAAACTAGAAGCGAGGAAAGTCAAGCACGTAACACCTACGGGCTTGGCACTTAAGGCCCAGCCAAGCCAGCACGTAGGTGTTACGGGCTTGGCAACAAAAGGGTTAACAAGGATGCTATAATTACAAGGAGGGACTATTCACAATGATGGATTAAAAAAGGAGGGACTATTCACAAGGATGCTATAATTACAAGGAGGGACTATTCACAATGATGTATTTTAAAAAAGGAGGGACTGTTCACAAGGATGCTATAATTACAAGGAGGGACTATTCACAATGATGTTTTATTTACAAGGGGGGACTATTAACAAGGATGCTATAATTACAAGGAGGGTCTATTAACAAGGATGCTATAATTACAAGGAGGGACTATTCACAATGATGGATTTTTAAAAAAGGAGGGACTATTCACAAGGATGATATTATTAAAAGGAGGGACTATTCACAATTAGGGATTTTTAACAAGGAGGGGCAAAAACAAATAATGTTATTTCCCAAAGGAGGGACACCAATTTTGATACAATGGAAGAATAAACTTGCCTGTATATGTACTCGTCGCAAGCAGGAGGGACAAGGGCAACGTGGGTGCAGTCAATGGCACACATGACGTTGGGCATGTCGGCGATATTATAAAATGCCAGCTTAATCGCGTTTCTGGCTAACATATCCTCAGGAAAACAAATATATTTCCGAGTTAGGGTAGCCATGCCTTCCAAAAACGTGGATAGCGCGCGGCTCAGCGTAGGCTGTGAGATCCCCACGGGCCCCAGCCTCTGGAACGAGCTGTTCACCAAAAATTGCAGGCAGCCAAGCATCTTGGTCATACCTGAAATTGCTTGCCCCTTCCTTGTGATGCGGGCTAACCATGGCCGCAGCTCACTATACAATTTATGGAGGGAAGCGCGATTAAGCCTGGTCAGCTCGAACAGCTCAACGTCATGCATGCCATTGATGTCCATGCATCGCCGCAGGTGTAGTCTGGTCTCTGACCTCCGGACGATCTCAATGCCCATGAGCTGCAGATCCTCATGCTCCTCAAATGCAGTAGACTCGTCCATGCCTGCTAGTTCCGACCTCAAAATGGTCCCGTAAGTGGATCGACAATGAAACGGATTTATTGGGTGTTGGCCCCTCGCCAATCAGCTCTCTGAATTAATCGCCAGCCCATTGCAATAACGTAAACTTTCTGAACGGTCGAAACATTTCAGATTTGGTGGAAAAAACCTCCAGAATTAACGAAAAACTTCCGATTTGCTTTGGATCATCGAAAGAGCATATACGCATTTGCATATACGCATTTTCCTGAACGTTCGTACGAATGAAAAATGGACAAAAAAAAGCAAAAAAATGACAAACACCCACCAAAACTTTCACAGACAGCTACGGAAGTCCGGGCGAATGTGTCTCTGAATCGAGGCTAATGTGCGGCAAGGGAGACTCTTGGACTTGCACCAAGCAATGTAGGCGTGCCAAACTCTGTAGTATATCATGGAAGAAGACTTCTTCCGTGCCTGTATCATGGTATGCACAACTGTGGCCGACAGTCCCTTTTCTGTCAGGAGCGAGGTTTCAATAGCCAGGCCGTCAAAGCCAGCGTCTATAAATTGGGGTGCCGCAGTGACCCCTGAGTGAGAAGCCCTGGATCGTCGGGCATGATGTAGCGATCCACAGACATCTGAACTATGTCTGCAAACCAACTCCTTCTCGGCCAGCGAGGAGCCGCCAGGATGGTGGGTACCCCTTCCTGGGCTATCTTGCGCAGCACTTGGCCCAGGAGTGTAAACGGAGGGAATGCATAAAGGAGCCTGAACTCCATCCAGGGAATTGCCAGAGCATCTGTGGCAAAGGCCAGAGGGTCTCTTAAATGGCAGACAAACCTTGGGAGCTTGCGATTGTGTCTGGACGCAAACAGGTCCACGTCCGGCTGACCCCAGCGGAGACACAGAGCGTGAAAGGTCTTGTTGCTGAGAGACCATTCCCCCAGGCGTGAGTCGTTCCTGCTCAGGGCATCAGCCTCCTGGTTTTCTACCCCGGGGATGTAAGCAGCCGAGATGCAGGGAACATTCTCCTCTGCCCAAATCAGAATCTGGGTCACCTCCTTGAGGGCTCACTTGCTCCGAGTCCCACCCTGGTGATTGATTTAGGCGACAGCCGTCTGATTGTCCGAGCGAACCTGGATCGCACGACCCCTTAAATGTGGAGTCAAGCGAAGAAGTACCAACCTGATCTCTCTCAGCTCCAGGAGATTTATGGGTAAGCGGTTCTCCTGCGGACCCCACTGACCCTGGATCTTCTGCATCTGCCAAACGCCTCCCAGCCGGTCAGACTGGCATCCGTGGTAACTATCTCCCACCGGGGAGTCAGAAAGGACTTGCCCACCAATAGGTATCTGGAGTCCAGCCACCACAAGAGGGACTGCCTGGCCAGGGGGGACAGTGCAAATTACTGGAATCATCTGGCAACTCACCTTCCTCCACAGAGCCCAGACTATCAAAAAGATCATCCTCATTATCTGAGTAAACGGGTTCGATGTGTCGTCTCTTACTAGTGGCCTTCTTAGGAGCCGTTCGCAAGATCTGTCTCTCGAGACTGGCCACCCTGTATGCCAAATCAACATGGGACCCCCTGCTGGTTTCCCCTTTACTTTGGGCTGAATGCAGCAGCGGAGGTTCTGGAGAAGCCGCAGGCAATGAAGGGCTAGGACCAGGTACGCCCGCCCGATCATGATCCAAAATGACGCTCCTGGCGCAAGTTGTACCAGCAGTGCTGAATCCGCCAGAGGGCTTGCACTGCACAAGGGGCAGAGCTTCACCAGCCCAGAAGTGGCACCTAGCTCACTAGCCCCAGATGCCTCCATTATGGTGATTAGACAAAAATTGGTATGCAGGTTACAAGGCACTGACGGCCCAAACCTAATTATCCCTCTTACATAGTCCCTCTTAATAAAAAAGGGAGGGGGCGGGGGGACCGGGAGGAACCACAACCCTCAATCAATGTGCTCACCTAAAAGACACAAGCAAGAGTGGCCATCAGTATCGCACAGCACATGCGCAATACTAAAAAATCAATAATAATCAATAATAGCAAGAGGGACTCACGACACCGACAGTAGTCCGCAGAAACCGGAGAGGTCCCAGGCAGGAGGGTAGTAACCGCAGCAGGCAAGATGGCGCAGACAGCCGACCACGCAGCAGCTCGGTGCGTTCCTTGAGGGGCGGGCCGCACGGCAGTGATGCGAAAAGAATCATCGTGCGGCCCCGCCCCCCTGGCAGCGTGAAAACGAGCACCCGCCCACCAAGAGGAGAAGACCTGCCCAGCAAAATGCTGGGGACAAAGCCGCAATTGCCTCAGGGTGGCCCGCAGCGGGTTCCCCGCACCAGACCGTGCGGCGTGCACAACACGCCCGCACCTCCGCCACCTGGCAGACTGTGCAAGCGGCGTCCCGTCCCCCCTCACAGCGTAATAGCCTCAAGATGGAGGGGAGAGCTGAGCCAAACTCGAGGGAGAGAGGGAGGTAAGTATAAGAGTGCGCAAAAAGTAAAGTGACAACATACACACAGCACAATAAAGCTTGTGGGACAGGGAGGGATATGAAGCCAGCAGGCAGTAATGTGGTTCCCCCCCATAGGCTCACCATCAGCCTATGCCCGGCTACCCATTAATAAGGGTCTGCGGCCCTGAGCCTAGCTCTGCCAAACGCCTGACCCCGGCATTCTCCCTACCATCACAATCCCGATCAGCCGTGGCTGGGAGGCAATAGTGGGTCCACGGGATCAGTGGTAATAGGGTCCGCAGCGGCCGACGGGCTAGGAGGCCCTGCTCAGCTGCCAAAATCCAGGAGAGAGTATCCAATGATCTTCAGCAGCCAGACTGCAAGATGAACACTGGGAAATGATAGAGAGACACCTGCTCTTATAGGGGTCCGGGAGGAGTGACAGCTTTTGATCTTGCAGTCGAGCGCCCCCTAGGGGCGGAATACCCACATGTTATCACTTTGGGATGACCTGGACTGGATATAGGGAAAAAGGTGGGTCCAGCTGGAGCTAGCCGCTACCCCTACCCAGTTGGAAGCATTCATCTGGAACAGGGCGCCCACCACACTGGAAACTAGAGCCCACCCAACCATTGGGGCGACCCTGGGGGTGTTTAGGGAATGCAGAGAATGACCGGAGTTCTCCCCTTGGCCCTCTCCAGTGGTGCCAGTTGTTAGTAACCCACTATTACATGCGGGCCCCTTCAGGACAGACCTGCGAGAATGGGGCAACTTGCACCAGTTGAGAAGTAGGGACCTGATAAGTAGGAGGGGTTGGGCTTCATTGACGGAACTGAGAGGTAGATGGGACCCATGGACCCTCCTGCGCCTTCAGTCATTCTTGTCTCAAATGGGTTTCAGAAGGGATGTATGTAGAGGGCCTACGGAATTTGAGAGGATTTGCCTGGGGGGCCAACCGTACCCACACTTGATCTCCAAATTATACTCTCTTCTGATAAACGAACAAACGACCCCCCCGGCCTTTTGGAGTGGATGGGAGAAGGACCTGGGCAGACCCCTCAGAGAGAAAGAGAGAGAAAAAATAGCCACGCTGGCGCATAAGTCTTTGGTAGCGACAAGGGTACAGGAGACAAAGTATAAAATCCTAAGACGCTGGTACTTCACCCCGGAAAGACTTAGCAGGATGTTGCCCTCTGCAAGCCCGCAGTGCTGGAGGTGTGGTACAGAGCAGGGAACGATGTTCCACATATTTTGGACTTGCCCCAAGATCAAGGAGTATTGGGGAGAGGTCTTACCCATGATCACACAGGTCACTGGAGCTCAAATTCAGGAAGATCCAGCTCAGGTCCTCCTGCATCTGACAAAACATCCAGTTGGGAAATATAAGAAAACCCTGCGAGTCCATTTATTGAAGGCAGCTAAGCAGGTGATCCCTAGGTATTGGAAACAGAGAATCGCCCCATCCGTGAGGGACTGGGTGGGGGAGGTATGAAATATCTGCGAGATGGAGAACCTGATGATGTCACTCCATGATAGAGATGAACAGTTCAGGTCCACATGGTTGCCTTGGCTGATGTTCCGGGAGTCTGAGGAGTTTAGAGCCCTGTTTGGTCAATAGGACCACGTGATGCATCTGGCGAAACTCCAGAGAAAGGGCCACATCCCTAATATTGGTTTGCCCTCTGTGGGTGGAGATCTGTCACATTGCTGATCGCCTGCCACTCCCCCCCACCCCCCCCATCCATTCACCCCCCCGTTAGCCCCTATGTGTCCCCCCTACCTTCCTATAACACTAAGAGGATATACAGCGCCCGCATCGGGGCTATGGAGTAACGGTTGGATATATTCCGAATTGACACCATGAGATGGCTAATTAAGTGTTTGTTGTAGACAGGTAGTCCAGTCCTCCTTCCTCCCCTTTTGTTTGATCTTTGTATGTACTTGTCATATTGTACTTCAAAAATGCCAAAATAAAGAATATTAAAAAAAAAAAGTGGTGCTGACGCTCCTTCAATAAGGTTCTAAGTCTATTTACATTTATTCACCCACCTCAAATAATATTTTCCCATTGTCACATAGTCTACATATGTAACTACTATATATTGAAACAATCTAACACATTTTATACCTGGAAACCAGAAGAGGACTGCGTCCCCCTCAAGATAGGGATGAGCAGGTATGAAAAGACTGAGCTTATAGGGTGGGTATTCGAGGGGTGGGGGGACATCAGCAAGCAGGGTGCTGATCGCAGCTGTGATCAACACCTATTCTATTATAATGGGTGTTATTTCATTAAAATATGCTTTTGCAAAAAACTGAAACTAGACAATAAAATGTAAAATAAGGAAACTGAATTATAAAGTAAAGGGTTCTTAAAGCAGTAAAACAGACATTTACAGAGAATGGTTACACAGTTTGCTGACAGTAATTAAGATAAATTAAACTCCTCACAAATGATAGAAAATTCTGTACAATTTTGGTCCCCAACGAACTACTGAATGTACTGTAGAGGTAACATTTTACTGTATTAGGGCAGTAAAGGCGTAAATCCATGATGGAGCCAGTCTATTACTTCCAGCATCAGTAGCCTACTGGTGTCAATGCCACTTCCTAAATACTTTTGTATTTAAAGAAGCCAATACATCCTGGAACCCCAACCCCATATCCGGATAGGTTGGTACGTTGTGTAGGACAGGGGACCTTTGGATGGTATGGGCCGGGCACAACACTGTACAAGGGGCCTATCATTTAATAGCAGCCCACATGGTAGAATGTGAAAACAGTAAATTATATGGGGACAAAAACCTCGATTCAGAGACACATTCGTCTGGACTTTCGTAGCTGTCTGTGTATGTTTTCGTGTGTGTTTGTCTTTTTTTGTTTTTACATTCGTATGTTCTTTCCTGCTAATGTGTATATGCACTTTCGATGGACGGAACTAAATCGGATCATTTGCGTTAGTTCGGATCATTTTCCCATCAAAATCTGATATTTTGCATTCGTTCAGATAACTTACGTTATTGGGATGGGCTTGCGTCTCATTCAGAGAGCTGATTGCCGAGGGACCACCACCCTATAAAACGGTTTCATTTGCGATCCACTTACGGGACCATTTTGCACTCGGCTACCTTGCTTTTGACCATGTTTTGCGGCTTTGTGGAGGAATATGAACGCCTTCAGCTCCGGGGCATTGCATGTATCAGCGGGCCGAGGCCAGATTGCACCGGCGACACATGCATATCGATCGCATGCATGACGTTGAGTTGTTTGAGCTGACCCGACTTAATCACGCTTCTCTCCATAAGTTGTATAGTGAGCTGCGGCCATGGTTAGCCCACACCACAAGGAAGGGGCAAGCAATTTCAGGTATGACCAAGATGCTTGGCTGCCTGCAATTTTTGGTGAACGGCTCATTCCAGAGGCTGGGTGCCCTCTCCGTGGGGATGTCCCAGCCTACGCTGAGCCGCGCACTATCCAAGTTTTTGGATGGCATGGCTACCATTAGTCAGAAATATATTTTATTTCCGGACGACATGGTAGCCTGGACCGCGCTTAAGTTGGCTTTTTTATAATCGCTGACATACCCAAGTCATGGGTGCGATTTATTGCACCCACGTTGCATTGGTCCCTCCAGCAGCCGACGAGTACATCTATAGGTAAGTTAAATAGGTCATTTTGTTATATAGTTTAGACAAACTGTATTGTAACTATCTATTAATCCCTCCTTGTAAAGTGTCCCTGTGAAACAGCTTACAGTGTATACCGTAATCCCTCCTTGTAAAGTGTCCCTGTGAAACAGCTTACAGTGTATACCGTAATCCCTCCTTGTAAAGTGTCCCTGTGAAACAGCTTACAGTGTATACCGTAATCCCTCCTTGTAAAGTGTCCCTGTGAAACAGCTTACAGTGTATACCGTAATCCCTCCTTGTAAAGTGTCCCTGTGAAACAGCTTACAATGTATACCTTCATCAATGTTTAAAATGTAGGCCTTATCAAAACATTTTAATGCGGACCACATACATATAACTTTTGTTAATAAAAATACTTATGTACTTAGTTACTGTTATTTGGATTGTCCTACGTGTTTTTTGGAGGTTGTTAGGAGTGTTTGAATAGTTTACCTTGTATTGCTTAATTTTTGTTTTTCCTTTTTTTCCTCCAGGAATCGCAAAATGGGCCACTCACTGAATGTCCAAGCAGTGGTGGCCCCGGACATGCGGTTCCTTAGTGTCCTCGCCGGGCATTCAGGCTCTTCCCATGACACGTACATCTTGCGGAGATCAGGATTATGTCGTCGGTTTGAGTCTGGAGTACTTTCAGGTGGATGGCTCCTTTTCACTGTATGCCTATGAATAGAGTTGGTGAGCCATGTCTTAACCTATGGGTGGTTTTTCCCCTAGATGACATGTTAAACCGGACCTTCACCATGATTGTTAGAAAAACCCCAACCATTAAAAACTGTTTTCACAGCATTTCCACCTAATATATTTTTAGTTTTTATTAACTTACTTAATATTCTTTCCCCCCACTGGGCTGCAACTCTGTTCATGACTTTAGGATAGGGGCGACGGCATCTTTGGTCAGATGCATCACACTTACTGAGGAGAGCGGGATAAAGTGCAGAGTGCGGGTTAGAGCTGTGATTTGCTCAGACAGAGCAGAGCTGGGGTCATGGAAAGGTCAGAAATCCTAGAATGCAGAGCAGCACAGTCAGAAGGCACTTTCTGTTTGCAGGCTGCCTGATCTTACCTGAGCCGCCATCTTGGATGTTTAAAGGATCATAGCATGCAGTAGATTTTTTTTGGTTTATTATTTTTTTGAGAGCAATCTGTATGTACAGGGTGTGGGTAACATATAAGATAGGCTATTAATCAGACTGAGCGACCACTTTAAACAATATTGTTGTTTTGAATGTGTAATTAATGTAAGTATTTTCTTATTCTTTCAGGGGATTCCGGCTATCCGCTTCTTCCCTGGCTCCTGACGCCCGTTCTTCGGCCACAGAATGAGGCAAAGGAGGCCTACAATCGGTCACACCGAAAAACCCGGGCCGTTGTAGAGAGGGTATTTGAGCTGCTCAAAACCCACTTCCAATGTTTGGACCATACCGGGGGGGGGGGGGGGGCGCTCCAATATGAACCTAACAAGGTCATCGACATTATACTGGCCTGTTGCGTTCTACATAACTTTGCCATCATGCAGCGTGTCCCCGGTATGTGGATCTGCCCCCCTCACCACCCAGCCAGGAGGCAGATGAACATTACACTGGCACACCTAGTGCCTCTGGCCAAGCAGTGCAGGCCAATGCAATTACCACATATTTTGCTTAAATGTGTTTTCTTGGTTTGTTGCTGTTATTTATTTACTTGCAATATGATTTGGCTTAGTGAAGGCCTTTTTTTTTATTTAACCAAAAAGTAATGAGTTAATTACTAAAAATGTTACACCTTATTTGAGCCTCATGCTGTTTATTTTCGCATGTTTGTTTTGAAAACCCTTCATTAATCTCAAAATAACACAAACATTAATGCATCAACTTAGTCAACAACAACTAAAGTCACATTTATTTATATTTTATCAAAATATGAAAATTTGGAGTTGAAGGGCACTCGCAGACTTCATGTACATAGAAAGTACAACAGAAATATACATTGGTGCAGACTCATGGCATCTAGCAATTGGCCACATCCAGGAGTTGTAAAGTAACGCACTCCAGGCCGAAGTTTCAACGCCCAATAACATAAACATACATAGTAGGAAACCATTTGCAGGGGAATATTTGGCCAGTAATACATATGGCCACATACACACCCTCTCCTGCTTGGCCACATTTGCCACAGGCACAGGTGAAAAGCAGCCATACCTATGCCACATCCACGCCTGTAAGTTAGTGGGCCACCCAAACAATAACCCCCAGCCCGAATGCCAGTCCAGTCCAATCTTTGCCATGGTCCAAGGTAGTAATTTCCGAGCCAAAAATGTCCCCCAATATTGCCAACAAACAGGATGAGCCAGCCACAATGTCATTAGGCCCAAGCCTGCAGCGTGCCAGCTTGAGCGGCAGCTTCAGTGAGGCTTTAGCTCAGGCATTGGCTAGTGGGGAATGTCAGCACTCTTAGCCGAGCTGGCACATCTAAAGGTAAGTAAGGCGATGGGTCCAGATGGAATCCACCCCAGAGTTCTAAGGGAACTTAGGTTTGTGATTGCAGCCCCTCTGATTGATTTACGTAACCATTCCCTTTCAACTGGTGAGGTTCCAGATGATTGGAGAATGGCCAATGTCGTACCAATCCATAAAAAGGGGAGTAGAGAAGAAGCCAGTAATTACAGGCCAGTTAGTTTAACATCTATAGTGGTCAAATTAATGGAAACACTCTTAAAAAAAACAGATAATTTCCCATCTAAAAATTGACCTATTGGACCCAAAACAGCACGGCTTTACTGAGGGCAGATCATGTCAGACCAATCTTATTGATTTCTTTGACAATGTCACTAAAGTGTTAGATGAAGGTGGTGCTGTGGATATCGCCTGTCTGGATTTTAGCAAAGCCTTTGACACTGTACCACATACGGAGCTCATAGATAAGTTATTGAAGGTAGGACTCAATCCCTGGATAGTTCAGTGGATTTCCAGTTGGCTGAGGGATCGTATCAGAGTGTTGTTGTTAATGGCGTGCAATCTGAACAAAGGCGAGTTACAAGTGGTGTGCCGCAAGGCTCTGTCCTGGGCCCCATTCTTTTTAATATATTTGTGACATAGGAGAAGGCTTGGTAGGAAAAGTTTGTCTGTTTGCTGATAATACAAATGTTAGTAATAGGGTGGATATTCTGGGGGGTGTCTGCAACATGGAAAATTTACTGGATAGTTGTTCAAAACTGTGGAAACTAGAGTTTAATGTCTCTAAATGTAAAATTATGCACTTGGGTAGAAGGAATCCCTGCTCTGAGTACCGTATGGGCAGAACTGTGTTAGCCAGGACCTCGGAGGAGAGAGATTTAGGAGTACTGATTACTGATAGCTGCAAGATGAGTGGACAGTGTAGCCAGGCAGTGGGAAAAGCAAGCAGGATGCTTGGCTGCATAGCTCGAGGCATCACCAGTAGGAAGAGGGAGGTTGTGATGCCGCTGTATAGAGCCCTGGTAAGGCCACAGCTAGAATTCTGTGTGCAGTTCTGGAGACCTTACCTGCAAAAAGACATTATTCAAATAGAACATGTCCAAAGGCGGGCAACGAAAATGGTGGAAGGACTTAAACTTAAAACTTATCAGGAGAGACTTAAAGAACTTAATTTGTACAGTCTGGAGGAAAGCAGGGAGAGGGGGGACATGATTGAGACCTTTAAATATGTGAAAGGATTGAATAAGGTTCAGGAGGGAAGTGTTTTTAAGAAGAAACTTAATGACAGAACAAGGGGGCACAACCTGAAGCTAGTCGGGGGGGAAGATCAGGAGCAATGTTAGAAAATATTATTTTACAGAAAGAGTAGTAGATGCTTGGAACAAACTTCCAGCAGAGGTAGTTGAAAATCAACAGTCACTGAATTTAAACATGCCTGGGATAAGCACACATCTATCCTAAGATAAAGAGTACATACAGTATACACATAAGGGCAGACTAGATGGACCGTATGGTCTCCTTCTGCCGTCAACCTTCTATGTTTCTATGTCTCTATGAGCTATATGGGCGACATTCAAAATCAAACAAGCAAAGCCCTAAAAAGGCAATCTTGGTAGCGCTCACCAGACAGGTCAATACAGTGGGAATGTAGAGGAAAGATGTGGAGCAGATACAGGTCAAATAGGTGTTAATATGGATGTTGGCCATAAAACCCTGGTGGTGGGCATTGGAGGTGGCCCAACACCTGGGCATGTGTGGCATTCATAATCTGCCACCGCATCTGTCTATTGCTTGTTCTAACTTCCTCGAGCATGGCAGTGAAGTTATTATTTAAGGTGGCCATTTGTCCTGCCATCTGTGTGCTTAAATTGGCCATTTGATCAGACATCTGGCTGTTGCTCATCCTAAATTCAGTCAGCATGGTGGTGAATGTCTCGAATTGTGCAGTAATCTGCTCTGTGGTTCTTTGAGTCACCTGCCGAACGTAACGGCTGTCACGGCGCCACGCGGACTCCAGGATCGGCACGCGCCTCCCCTGGGAAACTGGTCGACGATGACTATGTCTAACAATTTCCGAGATTTGAGCGTCTGCAGATGCTGAACCTCTAGGGCGAGCAAGAGTCCCAGATGTGCTTGGCAAAATCTCTGCAGCAGAGCTACCACTGGGGACTGTAGGCTCAGTCTCAGCCTGCTGCCCACGATGGGCTGGCAGCATGCGTCCAGCTTCACTCTGCTGCAGAGTTCCAGGGCGGTCAGATCTGAAGGTCTCATCAAGCTGGCATCCTCCTCCTCCACCATCTCCTGGATTTCATCCATCAGTGTGTGGGTCTGTTGGGACATGTGCAAAAAAAGGTTCAGTTTGGGCCCTAAATATATTTGTTATGCAAATTGTTCATGTGCATTCACATGCATCAGCAGTTTCATCATAGTACACTTACCCTATATATCTGTTCCTGGGTCTTAGGCAGCACGGAAGTAGACGGTGTGGTCAAACTGGAGGAGGCTTCCACACTTGCAGAGGCTTAATGCTGGGCTGTGTTTAAAAGTAAAAGGCACGTAAACACACAAAAATCCATTGATGATCTGGATTACTACATATGCTTTAAAAAACACGTGGGCAAGCAGGAATGCCAACTCCCACAGTGAGACAAGGTGTCCACTATGAATGTCAGTATCTGTTATATGTATGCCTCACCCTGTACATACACATTGGTCACCTTAAATAGTACAAACATGCATGTACTGAATGTTATGAGGCTTAACACATCCCAAAAGGGCCATTAGGGGCCCACACTCAGCTTGCAAATAGCATTTGGCTTCAGAGTATGCTGGTGGGCATTCTTCCTATGTAGACCTTTCCCTGACCCCAGATCAAGTATTTAAGACCAAAGCACAGCTACAACCCAAGTGGTATAAAGACAAAGAGGGAAGTGTTGTCTATGATTGACTAGATTCACATAACAGGCAGTGCTTTGCTAAGATAAAGATTTTAATAGTGACCATAAGTACTGTCCAAGGTCGTGTATGGGCTGCAAACCTTTAAAATGACCATTCCGCAGACATTAAACACCCAGCTAAAACAGTAACCTCCCCTCAAAGCCACTCCCTCGGGGCATATGTTCATATCTGCCTGTGAGCCTCATTTCACACGTTTAAAATATTTCACATACAAACTAACATTACTAACCTGCAGGAATGGTAGGGATGTCCGTGTCCCATCTGCCAGAGAGGCCCTCAAATGCGACGGGGTGTATTAACGCCAGCACCATCTCCTCAGCTCGTGTATACTGTAATTTTGTGGAGAAGCCTCCGCCAGTTGGTAAGCTGAAAAATAGAGGTTGACAAATTTAGGGCATTGTGGTCAATACAACAAGCAGAAAAATGGACAACTGAAATATGTACCTGTAATTGCGCCATTTATTCTGTTTCTTCCGTGCTGCATACTTCAGGTCAGATATTTTGCGCTGTATCTGCTCCACATCTTTAAGCTCCTCCCCCACTGCATTGACCTGTCTGGTGAGCTCCTCCAAGATTTGTGTCTTTCTCATTTTGCTTGTAGATTTTGAATGTCGCCCATATAGCTTGTCATAATGGAATGTGAGACCACTTGCCAATGGGAGAGGTTGGGCCTATTGCTTGCTCTTCTGGCTCATCTCTGTATGTTGGCAATTCGTGGGACATTCTGGGCTGGCTCTGCGGTGATGAAATGCGACACGTGGATTGAGAACAAATGGACTGGACTTGCAATCGGACTGGGGGTCCTTGCTTGGGTGGCCACCAACCTTCCAGGCGTGGATGGGGCATATGTATCGGTGGTTGCCACCTGTGCCGGTGGCAAATGTGACCGAGGAGGAGAGGGTGTGCTTGGGGGGGTGGGGCTTCGGGCCCTGTGCCTCTTTGTGGCCTTGCCACTTGTGCTTCTTTGCCCATGCAAGGTACTGGCACGTGGATTTGGAGAGGCAGTGCTGGCTGGGCTGGGGCTTTGGGCCCTATGCCTCTTACTGGCCTTGTGCTCCTTTGCCCATGGGAGGTTTGGCCATGTGGAGCTGGAGAGGCAGTGCTGGCTGGGGCTTCGGGCCCTGTGCCTCTTACAGGCCTTGTCACTTGTGCTCCTTTGCCCATGGAAGGTTTGGCCACGTGGAGCCGGAGAGGCAGTACTGGCTGGGCTGGGGCTTCTTGCACGCTGGCTCTTACTGGCCTTGCCAGTGGAGCGCGGTTTATGAAGGGATGTGGTAGGGCGGGGAGGGTGTTCTTTGTGGGCTGGGGCTTCTCACCCTCTGCTTCTTAGTGGCCTTGGACGCCATTGTACCTGCCTGCTTTGATTTTGATGCCTTCTTATTAGCTGCTCCATCCTTGGCTTTGGTGGTTGGTTTAGCTGTTGCTGCCTTGGTGGCCAATGTCGCCTTGTGTTGCCCACTTTGGCTGCACCTTTCCTGCACCTTGGGAGTAGGTTGTTGTGCGAGTGGTCAGACGTGAGGAAGAAGGCTCCTCATGCCGCTGGGGCCTTATGCTGGTGGCCTCCTTGGCTGGTGTGGCCTTAGCGATGGCTTTTTTCGGTGGCATGCTGAAAATCTCAAAGAGAATGAGCTGTGTGTCCAGGACCCTTTAAATACTAATGCCTGGGTATGACGCTTACACATTCGCGTGCGTCCGGCCGTGCGGAACCCGGAAACCGCTAGGGCATCACCAGCCAACAACAAAAGCTGATTATGCTCGTAAGGACTTTGATTTGCCATCTAAATGCATGCCTAGGCCTTAAGGAAGCGCAGGAAGAAACAGTTGTTTATAAAAGTTTATAAAACTCTGTGCCAAACAGAAGTTAGTGCGCACATGTGCAAACCAAGTCACTTGCATCTAGAAGGATAGTTTGAGGCTAGAAATGTGTCTTGGAATTTCATATAGGCAACTGATCGGATTGTGACAGATATTTGTATGCAGTTTGATCTAACAACTATTTTTATTTTGTGTTTTTTAGATGAGGCTTCAGCGCAGGTACGACTACCTGCCCAATGCGTTTGAGAAGAGGAACATCGCCCTGGAGATCGTTTCCCGGATCCAGCAGGAGATAGACACCACCTTCACCCATACACAGATCATGCAGCATTGGTCGGACCTGAAGCGACTACACATGCCCCGGGTGTGGCGATTTTTTGGGCTCCATTTCCCAAGTAAGTACATAGCGATTGCATGCTAGATGTAACGAATACAGAAGGTAGGCCTCTATTTATAAATGCTTTTCTTTTCTAGTGCTGGAAATGGAGTACCGAATCCGACGCACCCAGAGGCGCACAGGCCGGCCAGTGCTGCATGAATCTGCAGCAGAAAGTGAAGGTGGTGGATCTCCAGGGCGATGTTCCTAGCCCTCCTCTGTAGTGGCCTCCGACCAGCCCCTGGACCTATCCACAGAGGAGGGGCGTCACGCCGTGGGCAGGGAGTCGGCCAAGCAACAGAACCATTAGCCTCTGGTATGTGACTCTTAAGGTAACCGCACACACATACATGCTATTAAAAGCAAAGCTGATTCCCTTAATCTCTTTTTCTAGATGATTCTGTAGCGGGTGAACGATCAGGAGCAGAGACTGCAGCAGATCAGGCCAAGGAGGCACATGGAGAAGGTGTGTGATGTCACACAAACATTCAAATTGTCATTTGCTTAATGTTGACTCAGACATTAAAAGTGACCCTATTTGACATGTCTCTACAGCCTCAACTTCCCAGCAGTGGCAGGTCCCAGAACGGAGGAAGGTCCCCAAAGCAGAGCTCGGCCACCAATGAAGTAAGTTGTAATGTTTATTTTGAGTATGTGGGAATTGACAAGATCACCAAGATACCTAAAGCCATAGTCAATAGCATTAGCATAATGACATATGGCCTCTTTCTTTAATTCCTTAGCATAATGACATATGGCCTCTTCCTTTGATTAATCCCTTAGCATAATGACATATGGCCTCTTCCTTTGATTAATTCCTTAGCATAATGACATATGGCCTCATGAGTTAGCTTGAAACCTAATAAATATTCCATCCACAGCTGTTAAACATGTATTTGCAACAAATAATGTATTTTTCTTTTTTATACATGGACCACACATGCCTGAGTGGCACAAATGAGTGCCAGGGTCCTTCAGTTGGGGGCCGAGATGCAGGAGCTGCGCGACTCGTTGGGGACCACAGATGAAGACTAATGTTCTGGGTCCTGCCATTGCATTGTATATATTTAAAAACTTTTTAATATATTTTTTAAAAATTTTAAGAATTTTATATTTCCAGTTTTCAAACCCAAAAAATGCCAGTTCAATTAAAACCAAAACAAAAAAAAGTGGTTTCTATGTGATTTACTTTTAGAAATACATTCATTAATGGTTGGTTACCACAAAATGAATGAAAATGGGAAAATTCAGATATGAAGATTCGCCTGACCGCGAAGGTAAGTTTTAGGGGTGGGAAATGTAAGAATATACTGACCGCGAAGTGATTTAGGTAAGTTTTAGGGGTGAGAAATGCAAGAATAATGAGACCACGAAGTGATTTAGGTAAGTTTTAGGGGTGGGAAATGCAAGAAGAATAAGACCGCAAAGTAACATAGTAACATAGTATGTAAGGCTGAATAAAGACTTTAGTCCATCCAGTTCAGCCTGTTTAACTCCTTCCAGTGGTCTAGTAGCCATAGCCGGAAATGTTATTACATGCCAGGAAGGCATCAAGGCCACTTTTGAACATTTTTAATGTATCCCTCATTACTACCTCCTCTGGCAGCGAGTTCCATAGTCTCACTGCTCTTACAGAGAAGAATCCCCTCCTATGTCGGTGGAGAAAGCACCTTTCCTCTAACCTTAGTGGATGCCCCCGGGTTATGGTTACACTCCGGGGTATAAATAGATTGTGGGACAGATCCTTGTATTGACCCCGAATATATTTATACATAGTTATTAGATCACCCCTCAATCGTCTTTTTTCTAGACTAAATAAGCCTAACTTGGACAATCTTTCCGGGTACTCTAGCCCCCGCACTCCTTTTATTAACTTTGTTGCCCTTCTTTGAACGTGCTCCAGTTCTGATATGTCCTTCTTAAGCACAGGTGCCCAGAACTGTACACAGTATTCCATATGGGGTCTGACCAGTGACTTGTACAGGGGTAAAATGATGCTCTGGTCATGAGCACCCATGACCCTCCTGATGCACCCCATGATCCTGTTTGCCTTGGCAGCAGCTGCCTGGCATTGATTACTACAGTTGAGCTTATTGTCAACTAAAACCCCTAGGTCCTTTTCCATTGTTGTTTTACCAAGTGTTTCTTTATTTAGTGTGTAATCATGACACAGATTTCTCCTTCCCATGTGCATAACCTTACATTTATCTGTGTTAAACTTCATTTGCCATTTAACTGCCCATGCTTCCAATTTATCTAAATCTGTTTGTAGTTGCCTGTTGTCCTCCTTTGTTTTAATTACTTTACTCAGCTTAGTATCATCTGCAAAGATTGAGACTTTACTGTTTAATCCATACCCAATGTCATTTATATATATATTGAAGAGAATTGGTCCCAGAACTGACCCTTGTGGTACTCCACTAGTAACAGTGACCCAATCTGAGTGTGTACCATTGATAACCACCCTCTGCTTCCGATCACTAAGCCAATTTCCCACCCATCTGCACACGTTTTCCCCCAGTCCAAGCATTCTCATCTTTTGTACCAGCCTTTTATGTGGCACAGTATCAAATGCTTTAGAAAAGTCAAGATATATGATATCCAATGACTCCCCCTGATCCAATCTTGAACTTACCTCCTCATAAAAGCCGATCAGGTTTGTCTGGCAGGAGCGATTCCTCATAAATCCATGCTGATATGGAGTAATAAGGTCATTTTCCCCAAGGTGCTCCAGGATAGTATCCCTTAAGAAACCTTCAAACAGCTTGCCCACCACAGATGTTAAGCTTACCGGTCTGTAGTTCCCAGGTTCCCCCCTAGATCCCTTTTTGAATATTGGCACCACATTTGCCAAGCGCCAATCCATCGGAACAAACCCTGTAGTTATGGAATCCACAAATATTAGAAATAACGGCTTGTCTATTACTGTACATAACTCCCTTAAAACACGAGGATGTATGTCATCTGGTCCCGGTGATTTATCGATTTTCATCTGCTTGAGACGGTGCCGGACTTCTTCCTTGGTTAGACCAGTGACATTTAATGGAGGGTTTCGGTTATTCCCCTGCATTTCACTGGGCATGTCAAATTCTTTTGTGAATATAGAAGCAAAGAAGTTGTTAAGCAAATTAGCTTTCTCCTCATTTCCCTCTATAGGGGTCCCATCCTTGCTTTTCAGGGGGCCCACACCCTCAGGTTTGTACCTTTTACGGTTTATGTAGCTAAAGAATAATTTGGGGTTAGTTTTACTCTCTTTCGCGACCAGTCTTTCTGTCTCCAGCTTAGCTGCCCTTATCTGTTGTTTACATTGTTTATTTTCTTCTTTATAGTTTTTTAACGCTTCCGCTGTCCCTTCCTGCTTTAAACGTTTAAATGCCTTTTTTTTGTTGTTTACTGCCCCCTTAACCTTTTTATTTAGCCACATCGGTTTACATGTGTGTCTAATAGTTTTATTCCTGTAAGGTATATATCTGTCACACTGAAAATTAAGTATTCCTTTGAAAGTATCCCATTTAGCGTCCATGCTTTTGTTCTTAAGGACATTTTCCCAGTCAATGCAGTGTAGGGCATCTCTAAGTTGGTCAAACTTTGCCTTTTTGAAGTCCCGCGTTTTTGTGACTCCTTGATAAGGCACCCTAGTGACTGCTAATTGGAAATTAATGATATTATGATCACTGCTTCCAAGGTGTCCCCCAACCTGTACCTTTATTACTTTGTCTGGTACATTGGTTAGTATTAGGTCCAATATGGCTTTCCCCCTTGTTGGAGCTTGTACTTGTTGGGAAAGGTAGCCATCTTTTGTTTTAGATAAAAAACTATTACTTTTCTGCGAAACACATGCTTCAGCATCCCAGTCTATATCTGGGTAGTTAAAGTCCCCCATAATCACTACCTCATTTATTTTAGCGGCTATATCTATTTGCCTTAGCATCATATTTTCTATGGATTCGGATATATCTGGAGGTTTATAGCAAACCCCCATCAGTATTTTATTTTTGTTTCTCCCTCCATGTATTTCTACCCATACCGACTCCACATGGTCATTCCCCTCACATATATCCTCCCGCAGAGCAGGCTGTAGAGAGGATTTTACAATTAAGCAGACTCCACCCCCTTTGCGTTTGTTACGGTCCCTCCTAAACACACAGTATCCCTGTAAATTTACTGCCCAGTCATAGCTTTCATCCAGCCAAGTCTCTGTTACCCCCACTATATCATATTGTTCTTCTGTTATTATCAGTTCTAGTTCATCCATTTTATTAGTCAAGCTTCTAGCATTTGTAAGCATGCATTTCAAATGCTTATGACAATCTTGATAATTTTGTATATTGCCCTTATTCCTGCTAGATGTGCTAACCCCTCCCCCCTCTCCACCCCCAGTTTCATGTCTACACCCACTGTCACTTTCTTTCCTAACTTCCCCTTTGTAATAGCTTTTACCCTCCCCCCCAATGCTCAGTTTAAACACTCCTCTAACCTTTTAGCCATCCTCTCCCCCAGAACAGATGCACCCTCCCCATTGAGGTGCAACCCATCCCTGCCAAAGAACCTGTAGCCCACTGTGAAGTCGGCCCAGTTCTCTAAGAACCCAAACCACTCCTTTTTACTCCAATTTTTGAGCCACCTGTTTACATCTCTAATCTCCCGCTGCCTCTCTGGTGTGGCTCTTGGTACTGGTAGTATTTCTGAGAATACTACAGTTGAGGTCCTTGCCTTAAGCTTACGGCCTAAGTCCCTGAAATCATTTTTTAGGACCTTCCACCTACTTCTTCCTATGTCATTAGTGCCAATATGCACCATGACCGCTGGGTTCACGCCAGCCCCTCCCAACAATCTGTCAGCCCGCTCCGCTACATGCCGTACTCTTGCCCCAGGAAGGCAACACACTGTTCGGCAATCCCGGTCTTTGTGACAGATTGCCCTGTCTGTTCCCCTAATAATAGAGTCACCCACTACCAGCACCTGTCTTGCCTGCCCTGTTCTCCCATTTCCCCTCCCTTCCTTACTGGAGCCGACAGATGTGTCTTGCTGCAGCTCTGCCATTCCTGAGCTAACATCCTCCTCATCTGCCAACCGGGCAAACTTGTTTGGAGGTGCCTGTTCAGGGCTAGCCTCCCTGTAACTTTTACCCCTACCCCGCCTTCTAACTGTTATCCAGCTAGCTGCCTCATTTTCCTGCTTTTCCTCTCCCCCCATACTACCACCCTCCCCTGACCCTGAGCCATGTAGTGCCAGATCAGTGAGATCCAGACTCTTTTGCATGATAACAATTTCTCTCAGTGTTGCCAATCGCTTATTTAGATCGTGAATCACGGCTTCCAAATCAGAGATTCGCAGGCATCCGGGGCATATATATTCACCATCGACCGATTGATCAAGAAGTGCATACATAGCACAAGATGTACACTGAACAGCATTGTTAGGCATGGAACCCATTGTATGAATTTGTGGGAACACCAAGTGTAGAATTTACAACACTTAAAACAACAATATGAAATCAAGGCAGATACTTACAGCTTCCGAACTTCTGCTTGTAACTTCTTCTTTTAACTCCTGCTTTAACTCACCACTTCCAAGCAGCCACTTACAGAGACAGCAACAAGAGCACGCTCCAAGAGCTGTGTGTGTGGCCTTATAACACACCTGCTTCAATTAGGCCTCAGCAGGAATCCAGGAAAGAGAAAAAAAAAAAACTTTTTTTTTTTTTCCTTTGGTTTAAATTTGTGCCAGCATTAACACACTGATTCACAAAAATAAAACAAACACAGTTTACTATATTTTACTTACCCAATGAGCTCAGTTTCCCAAAACTTACCACAGGAGATCCTGCTTTAACTCACCACTTCCAAGCAGCCACTTACAGAGACAGCAACAAGAGCACACTCCAAGAGCTGTGTGTGTGGCCTTATAACACACCTGCTTCAATTAGGCCTCAATTAGGCCTCAGCAGGAATCCAGGAAAGAGAAAAAAAAAACTTTTTTTTTTTTTCCTTTGGTTTAAATTTGTGCCAGCATT
Source organism: Gastrophryne carolinensis (assembly GCA_027917425.1). Lineage (NCBI taxonomy): Eukaryota > Metazoa > Chordata > Amphibia > Anura > Microhylidae > Gastrophryne > Gastrophryne carolinensis. The sequence goes on from CM051235.1 coordinate 576,910,445, forward strand.
AACACACTGATTCACAAAAATAAAACAAACACAGTTTACTATATTTTACTTACCCAATGAGCTCAGTTTCCCAAAACTTACCACAGGAGATCCTGCTTTAACTCACCACTTCCAAGCAGCCACTTACAGAGACAGCAACAAGAGCAGTGTGTGTGGCCTTATAACACACCTGCTTCAATTAGGCCTCAGCAGGAATCCAGGAAAGAGAAAAAAAAAAACTTTTTTTTTTTTCCTTTGGTTTAAATTTGTGCCAGCATTAACACACTGATTCACAAAAATAAAACAAACACAGTTTACTATATTTTACTTACCCAATGAGCTCAGTTTCCCAAAACTTACCACAGGAGATCCTGCTTTAACTCACCACTTCCAAGCAGCCACTTACAGAGACAGCAACAAGAGCACACTCCAAGAGCTGTGTGTGTGGCCTTATAACACACCTGCTTCAATTAGGCCTCAATTAGGCCTCAGCAGGAATCCAGGAAAGAGAAAAAAAAAAACTTTTTTTTTTTTTCCTTTGGTTTAAATTTGTGCCAGCATTAACACACTGATTCACAAAAATAAAACAAACACAGTTTACTATATTTTACTTACCCAATGAGCTCAGTTTCCCAAAACTTACCACAGGAGATCCTGCTTTAACTCACCACTTCCAAGCAGCCACTTACAGAGACAGCAACAAGAGCACACTCCAAGAGCTGTGTGTGTGGCCTTATAACACACCTGCTTCAATTAGGCCTCAATTAGGCCTCAGCAGGAATCCAGGAAAGAGAAAAAAAAAACTTTTTTTTTTTTTCCTTTGGTTTAAATTTGTGCCAGCATTAACACACTGATTCACAAAAATAAAACAAACACAGTTTACTATATTTTACTTACCCAATGAGCTCAGTTTCCCAAAACTTACCACAGGAGATCCTGCTTTAACTCACCACTTCCAAGCAGCCACTTACAGAGACAGCAACAAGAGCAGTGTGTGTGGCCTTATAACACACCTGCTTCAATTAGGCCTCAGCAGGAATCCAGGAAAGAGAAAAAAAAAAACTTTTTTTTTTTTTCCTTTGGTTTAAATTTGTGCCAGCATTAACACACTGATTCACAAAAATAAAACAAACACAGTTTACTATATTTTACTTACCCAATGAGCTCAGTTTCCCAAAACTTACCACAGGAGATCCTGCTTTAACTCACCACTTCCAAGCAGCCACTTACAGAGACAGCAACAAGAGCACACTCCAAGAGCTGTGTGTGTGGCCTTATAACACACCTGCTTCAATTAGGCCTCAATTAGGCCTCAGCAGGAATCCAGGAAAGAGAAAAAAAAAACTTTTTTTTTTTTTCCTTTGGTTTAAATTTGTGCCAGCATTAACACACTGATTCACAAAAATAAAACAAACACAGTTTACTATATTTTACTTACCCAATGAGCTCAGTTTCCCAAAACTTACCACAGGAGATCCTGCTTTAACTCACCACTTCCAAGCAGCCACTTACAGAGACAGCAACAAGAGCACGCTCCAAGAGCTGTGTGTGTGGCCTTATAACACACCTGCTTCAATTAGGCCTCAGCAGGAATCCAGGAAAGAGAAAAAAAAACTTTTTTTTTTTTCCTTTGGTTTAAATTTGTGCCAGCATTAACACACTGATTCACAAAAATAAAACAAACACAGTTTACTATATTTTACTTACCCAATGAGCTCAGTTTCCCAAAACTTACCACAGGAGATCCTGCTTTAACTCACCACTTCCAAGCAGCCACTTACAGAGACAGCAACAAGAGCAGTGTGTGTGGCCTTATAACACACCTGCTTCAATTAGGCCTCAGCAGGAATCCAGGAAAGAGAAAAAAAAAAACTTTTTTTTTTTTTCCTTTGGTTTAAATTTGTGCCAGCATTAACACACTGATTCACAAAAATAAAACAAACACAGTTTACTATATTTTACTTACCCAATGAGCTCAGTTTCCCCAAACTTACCACAGGAGATCCTGCTTTAACTCACCACTTCCAAGCAGCCACTTACAGAGACAGCAACAAGAGCAGTGATTTAGGTAAGTTTTAGGGGTGGGAAATGCAAGAATATACTGACCGCGAAGTGATTTAGGTAAGTTTTAGGGGTGGGAAATGCAAGAAGAATGAGACCACGAAGTGATTTAGGTAAGTTTTAGGGGTGAGAAATGCAAGAATATACTGACCGCGAAGTGATTTAGGTAAGTTTTAGGGGTGCGAAATGCAAGAATATACTGACCGCGAAGTGATTTAGGTAAGTTTTAGGGGGGGAAATGCAAGAAGAATGAGACTGCGAAGTGATTTAGCTAAGCATTGTAGCAGAATTTAGTGAACCAAATATGTAGGCAAGCAGTCAAGTTTGTAGTGCGCAGGCGTAAGTTCGTAAGGATTTTCGTCTGGACGATTATTTATTGTAAAAGGAAATCAGAATCTAACGGGAAACGTAAATGATTCGTGGGAGGAGACGATGGAAAAAGGGCAAAAACTAAAGCCGACGTTGAGTAACATAAACGGAAAACGAAAGCTGGAAAATGACATTCTCGTTGGCATACGAATGGACGAAGACTTTACTGAAGGCTTGGGATGCATGCTTAGAATCACTCGTACACTCATACGCGAGCAGGAATAAATAAAAAAAAACAGAACGGCACAAAAACAAAAGTATTTTTTTGTCTCTCTGAATCAATGCTAAAGAGTGGTATTTTGGAGGTGCCAGTTCATGGGATGGGTCCTTGTTAGGAGCATGGTCTATGGTTTAGGCCTAGGACTGGAAGCAGATTTAGGCTGGGCCAGACATTTGATCTGCATAGGGATCAGAAACTCCTTGTGATGGCTCTGATTGTGTTGGATTTTTTTCAGTACATCCATAAGATGGTGTCTAGATAAGACTGGTGAGACAATATCATTTTTAAATTACTGTTTTCTTCAGAGCATGCAGCACACGGACATAAAACCCTCTCAGTGAGCGTATTTCTTTTTAGTCTGCAGAATTGCGTAGATAGACTATACCCACATTACCAGTAATGACATACATAAAACAATTAGTTTTATGGCATAATGTGAATCAAAGCAAAAATTCATGATGAAGCCACTTGAATATAATTCAACTCAATTTCAGAATAGAGAAGAGGATGATACTGAAGGTTACATTTATATCTTGTCTCTTCTTTGGATTACAGAAAATAAAACTCATAATTTTAATATAAAACCCTTTACATTTGTAATTTAATCAAGAAAAACATATATGCAGATAGATTTCTTTTTGGAAAAAAAATAAAATATAACAGAAGCATACCTAAATACACAAAGATTTGAATATATATGATATAAACTAGTATAAAAAAAGAAGCCTCATAAAGCTGAACTCCAACCAAAATGCTTAATGTTATATTCCTAAATTAGTATTATTTTAGATAAAGGGAAAAGTAAGAAACTTTGTGAAACCCTTGCTTGGCCAGATAGAAAATGTGTTGTCATGGACACATTATATTATGATTGCTAATATGACTACTCTGTTAGATGAACTTCATGCAACTGAAACTCCCTAGAGACAAAAGATCCTTAGACTCAAATAATAAACCAAAAAATTATGCCAAAAATAATTTAGACCACATTCAATAGTGCAGTACACAGACCAAACAATACAATAACATATATGTTTTAACAAATAATAATGAGAGTAAATAAATATTAAGTAAAAATAATTAAGGGAGTTGGGGGGGGGGGGGGGTCAGTGGTAATTACTATCTGCTGCTACTGCTATCTCAGTATCAAATGACATAGCTGGCAGAAAAAAATACCGTTTTGTGATTACTCACCTTTAAAACGGATATTATAAGTGTGACATACACTCCGCTTCAATACTTCTTGACAGTTGGGTTATTCTCCAGTAGAGGGCGAACTTCTGCAGAGATGAATGCAAAAAAAGAAGCCCCTCCCGTCCATAACTACCTGGGACATCCCACCAATTCCCCAGTGTAAGATAGCAGTAAAGGGACCAGGAAGAACCAAATATAACAATACTAACAAAAAACAATGGTTCACCATATAAAGGATCCAGAATACCAAACAGGGTGGGTGAAGCGGAGAGTAATCACAAAACGGTATTATTCCAAGTGTGACATACACTCCGCTTCAATACTTCTTGACAGTCGGGACATCCAATAGCAGTGTCCGTCAAGGGTGGGAACCATAAACGGTAAAGAATGCACCAACGCAAACCACTGCAGCTTGCAGAACCTTGCGGCCAAAAACCGCATCCGCTGAAGCCCGCACATCAACCTTGTAAAACTTGGAAAAAGTATGAACAGAAGACCAAGTAGCAGCCTTACAAACTTGTTCAACAGAAGCCTGGTGCTGAAAAGCCCAGGATGCACCCACAGCACGAGTAGAATGGGCAGTGACCCTAAACGGGGGAGTCCTCCCCTTAGCAGAATAGGCCCCAACAATGGCCTGACGAATCCATTTGCTAATCGTAGACTTAGCAGGTGCCAAACCTTTCATGGGCCCGCAGGGCGCCACGAAAAAAGCATCCGTCTTGCGGAAGGAAGAAGTCGTGACCAAATAGTACTTCACACAATGAACAACGTCCAAATTGTGCAGAACCCTCTCCTTGTCATTGTTAGGCTTAGGACACAAGGAAGGGAGAACAATATCCTGATTGAGGTGGAAAGCAGACACCACCTTAGGAAGGAAATCCGGTTTAAAACGAAAAACCACCTTATCCTGGCGTCTCTCAAAGTAAGGGGCATGAATCGACAGAGCCACTAACTCAGAGACACGCCGAACCGAGGTAATCGTCACCAAGAAGGCAACCTTCTGCGTGAGAACCGAAAGAGCAATATCATGTAGCGGCTCAAAAGGAGGACCCTGCAGAGCCGAAAGAACCAAATTCAAATCCCAAACAGGAACTACAGCTTTTTGAGGGGGCCGCACATTCGCCACCCCTTGGAAAAAAGTCTTAACCAGCGGGTGTAAAGCAAAAGACCTCTGGAAGAAAACCGACAGAGCAGAAACCTGTCCTTTCAAAGTACTAAGCTGGAACCCCAGGTCCAGATTATGCTGAAGAAACTCCAAAATCCTGGGTACAGAAAAAACCCTGCAAGGCAAGGCCCTAGCCTCACACCAATAAATATAGGACCTCCAAGTCCTATAGTAAATGCCAGAAGAGGACCGCTTCCTAGCCCTAATCAGGGTCTGAACGACCGCCTCAGACAAACCTTCCTCTTTCAAGATGAAGGTTTCAGCAGCCAGGCCGTCAAAGCCAGCGTTTGTAAATTGGGGTAAATTAGATGACCCTGGGATAGCAAGTCCGGTATCAAGGGAAGCCGACACTGGTCTACGGTCATCCTTACGACGTCCGCGTACCAGACCCTTCTTGGCCACCTTGGAGCCACCAGAATCGCTGGTGCCCCTTCTAGAACCAGTTTGCGAACTACCCTGTCCAGCATGGAGACAGGTGGAAACAGGTACAGAAAACCCAGGTCCTTCCACGCCAGAGACAAGGCATCCACTGCCAAGGCCAGGGGATCCTGAGAAAGAGACACAAATGCCGGAAGCTTGTGATTGTACCTCGAGGCAAAGAGATCCACCTCCGGAGTCCCCCACTTGCGGCAAAGATCCAGAAAGACCTCGGGGTTGAGAGATCACTCTCCATGGCAAGAGGACCTGTAGACTGCCGAGAGCTGTGAGTGACTTCTTGGCTCCAACGTCCGCTGTCCACTGACGGAGCCAGACCAGTCTGTGCATGGCCACCATGATGTCATAAAATCCCCTTGGCGAAGGGAATTGATAGCCGAGCGCAGAGTCTCCATGCGGAACTTTTTGGCTCTGATTAACCTGTTGAGAACCTTGAGATCTAGAATGGGTCTCACCGAACCCTCCTTTTTGGGAACCGTGAAAAGGTTGGAGTAGTAACCCTTGCCTCTTTCCAACGGAGGCACCGGGCATATAACCCCCATGTCCAGAAGGTTTTTCACTGCCAACAGGAGTCCCTGCGCAGCCAGAGGGTCCGAGGGCACCCGAGACCTTAAGAATCTTGGGGGCGGCCAGTACTCGAACTCTAGTTTGTACCCGGAGGAGACCACTTCCAAGATCCAATTGTCTGTGACCTCCCAGGCCCAGACCCGGAAGAAGAGCCGCAGCCGTCCCCCCACCTTTACGGGTGAGGGCGCCCCTTCATTGCTGAGCCGGTTTAACGGCAGGCTTGGGCTTGGAACCCCAGGCAGCCACGGGACGTGCCCGACCTCTGCCTCTGTTCCAGGATGAGCCCCTGACCCCCGAGAAGGCCAGACCCCTAGACGCTCTGGCCCCTCGAAAGGAAGGAGTGAACGAGCCCGCCCCCCGAAAGGGTTCCTCTTTAGCAACAGCATCCAGTTTATCTCCCAACAGGCGCGCCCCAAGAAGGGGAGAGCTGTGAGTAACTTCTTGGCTCCAACGTCCGCTGTCCAGTGACGGAGCCAGACCAGTCTGCGCATAGCCACCAGCAAGGCTGACGTCCTACTACACACGACAATGGAGTCTTCCATCGCAGCCATGACAAAATCCATGAACAATTCGCACTTCTTAAATATAGCGAACTCAGTGCTAGCTGGATCCAGCCAGTCCCTCATAAGAGACCTGGTAGCAAGCGACACCATGGCAGAAGCACTAACCAGTCGCAGGGCCGAGCCCACGTTGGCGAATGCGTGGCACGCCATCTGATCAAGGCGCTTGTCCTCGCCATCCTTAAGGGAAGAGGCGTCAGGGGTGTTCAGTACAGAAGAGTTGGTCAATCTTAACACAGGCGCGCCGACCTCGGGAGGAGAAGACCAGTGCTTGACCGCCTCCACCGGAAAGGGATACTTCTTATCCCATCCCTGAGGCACACCAGGGAGCCGACAGGGCCTCTCCCATTCCCTAAGTACAAGCGCATCAAAATGACCCTGGGTATGGAATTCCAGACGGGGCTTGTAGGCCCCCAAAAATTCCCCCTTCTTAAGAGGGGGCGACTCAGGTGGATCAATATCCAACACCTCCAATAAATGTGACAAAACAGTGGCCGTATCAACGGCATCCCCCAGCGCCTGCCCGGCATTGGAATTCCCAGGCTGACCATAGTCAGCGTCTGAATCCTGATACAAATCCCCCTCCTCTAGCGGGGAATAATCGGACAATTCAACTGATTCATCGTCAGTGTCCCACAAGGGCTGGGCCGACGACAACTGTCTCTTTTTAGCCTGGGGCTTCTTGCCCACCGTGCTAGCAATCATTTTCTCTATGCTGGCCAACTTAGCCCAAACATGAGAAAGCGACTCCCCACTAGTACCAATGTCACTTGGGGTACGGATCAGGTGGGGAGGGGAAGGCGATGAAGCGGGAGGAGCTGACCCAGAAGGCTGGGTACCAGACTGCCGCGTTATGGCCTTTTGTGCGCATGGTATACAGATCAGCACATTCTCCCCCAAAGGGATACCCCACACATGGCCTGGATTGTCCCGAAGGGATCCCGGGCCTGGTATCCTGCAGAGCCTCCATATGGTGAATTTTTGTGGTCAGTCGCAAGAACGTAGGGAATTACGCATAAGCAACCCGGGATGCCCCTTAAAGGTCCCGGTGGGAGGATTTTAGGGGTGGACCCCAGGACCAGGAGAGACCCCTTAAAATGCACTTATACGGGGACACCTGTAACACACAAAATAGGTCACATAAGAGAGCATAGTAAGGGATGCCCTAGCATAGATATTACAGTCACACAGCCGAAATATTCATATACAGGTATATGACTACGTATTGTAGGGATCTTCCCGGGGGATGGTGTGTTTGGACACAGTTCACGGCAGACTCAGACGTTATAAAAGCAGATCTTGGCGTTTATTCATAGCATAAACAGTCCAGTAAACAAAACACACAGCAACCACGTGCTTCTTTTGGGTATAAACAAAATAAAAGACCTAGCCCGTCTGGGCGCTTACTAACAGGTTCTTCTCACCTATCTGGCAGTTTCAAAACACAGCGTTAGCCTGGATATCGCAGGGTGAGTTTTTAGCTCCAGCAGTGGCTGCGTTCGCAGCTTCCTTCAAACACACACAGGCTGTTCATTCCTGGCTGAGAGCAATAGCCTGCAGTCTCTGCAGAGCTTTTACCTCCCAGGCTAATTAGAATCAGAGCTCACCTGATTCAAAACCCAAACCGGATCGGGGAGGTGTGGAATGACAGGTCCCTCTACCAAACCTACCTGCCATTCCATATAAAACCAGGCCCGGCAAAATTAAACAACACCTCAGCAACATACCACTGCTGGGAAACAAATCAATCCTGGACTTACCATCTCACCCAGCGTAGTAACCTAGGTGAAATGTACACCCCCTCGATCACTTCTCCAGTGACATGTCTACATATCCCCCCCCTCTTCTTCAGACCGGAGGGCTGAGCATTTTGTCCCCACAGACAATGTACCCTCGACAATGCGTCAGCATTTGCCTGTAATTTCCCTGGCCTGTGTTCCACAGTGAAATTAAAGTTTTGTAGGGACAGAAACCATCTAGTCACTCTTGCGTTTCTCTCCTTGTTTAACTTCATCCATGTTAGGGGGGCATGGTCTGTCACTAACTTGAATTTCCTGCCTAGCAAGTAATATTTTAGGGATTCGAGGGCCCACTTCACTGCCAAACATTCTCGCTCCACAATGGCATAATTTTTCTCAGCCGGGGTTAGCTTCCTACTCAAGTACATCACTGGATGCTCCTCACCATTTACTACTTGTGAGAGTACTGCACCTAAGCCTGTGTTAGAAGCATCTGTCTGGACCAGAAATTCTCGCCTGAAATCGGGGGTAACTAACACAGGTTGTTGGCACAAGGCAGATTTAAGGCTCTGGAAAGCCTTCTCGGCCTCTGGAGTCCACGTGATCATTGCTCTCTTTTCGCCCTTTGTCAAGTCAGTTAGGGGAGCAGCAACTGAGGCAAAGTTCGGCACAAATCTACGGTAATAGCCCGTAATACCAAGGAAAGCTCTGACCTGTTTCTTTGTCAGGGGTCTAGGCCAATTCTGAATTGCCTCAATTTTATTTAGCTGTGGCTTAATCAACCCTCTTCCAATAATGTAGCCCAGATACTTGGCCTCTTCTAGGGCTACTGCACACTTCTCGGCATTTATGGTCAATCCTGCATCACTTATGGTATCCAATACGGCCTGTACCTTACAGAGGTGACTTTCCCAATCAGGGCTAAAAATGACCACATCATCGAGGTAGGCAGCTGAGTAATCACAATGTGGTCGCAAAATCAAGTCCATCAACCTCTGGAAAGTCGCAGGAGCTCCATGTAACCCGAACGGCATCACTACATACTGGAATAGCCCATCAGGGGTGGAGAATGCAGTTTTCTCTTTAGCCTCATCAGTAAGTGGAATCTGCCAGTAGCCCTTTGTGAGATCGAGGGTGGTTATGTATCTGGCATTACCCAACTTCTCAATCAACTCATCTACCCTGGGCATAGGATAGGCATCGAATTTTGAGATCTCATTCAACTTTCTGAAATCGTTACAGAACCTCCAAGTTCCATTAGGCTTTGGGATTAATACAATCGGGTTGGACCATTCACTCTGTGACACCTCAATTACTCCCAGATCAAGCATACGTTTTACCTCGGCAGATACGGCTTCCCTACGGGCTTCCGGGATCCTATAGGGCTTGAGGTTTACTCTGCTTCTAGGCTCAGTTTCAATGTGATGATAGATGAGGTGTGTACGCCCTGGAAGGTCAGAAAACTTGTCTTTGTTTTTCTGTAAAAATTCCTGAGCCTCCTGTTTCTGTGACACTGATAGGGTATCACCAACCTTGACTGGAGGGATTGGTTGTGACAAATTATTAACAGTATTTGTCGCCCCCAAGGATTCCCTGTCTTTCCAGGGCTTAATCAAGTTTACGTGGTAAACTTGGAAAGGCTTCCTTCTACCTGGTTGGTGCACCTTGTAGTTCACCTCACTGACCTTTTCAACAATCTCATAGGGACCTTGCCACTTCGCCAAGAATTTACTCTCAACAGTGGGAACTAGTATAAGGACCCTATCGCCTGGGTTAAATGTCCTGATTCTTGCAGACCGGTTGTAAATTCTACTTTGGGCCTCTTGCGCCCTCTGGAGGTGTTCCCTTACTAGGGGCATTACAGTGGCTATACGGTCCTGCATTTGTGCTACATGCTCAATAACGCTCTTGTATGGGGTGGACTCGCTCTCCCATGTCTCTTTTGCAATGTCCAGTAGACCCCTAGGGTGACGACCATAGACCAACTCGAATGGTGAGAACCCTGTGGACGCTTGGGGCACTTCCCTAATAGCAAACATGAGGTAGGGTAACAAATGATCCCAATCACGGCCATCTTTTTCCACCACTTTTTCAGCATATGTTTCAAAGTTTTGTTAAATCTCTCCACCAATCCGTCCGTCTGGGGGTGGTATACAGAGGTACGGATGGGTGAGATTTTAAATAGTTTGCATAACTCCTTCATCACCTTTGACATAAAGGGTGTACCCTGGTCAGTCAGGATTTCTTTGGGGATTCCAGTCCTAGAGAACATATAAAACAACTCACGTGCAATTGTTTTAGATGCGGTGTTTCTTAAGGGCACAGCTTCAGGATAGCGGGTCGCATAATCCATGACCACCAGAATATACTGGTGTCCTCTAGCGGATTTTACAATGGGACCCACTAAATCCATGGCTATACGCTCAAAAGGCACCTCTATAATAGGGAGCGAAACCAAAGGACTGCGAAAATGTGACACTGGGGCACTAAGCTGACATGTGGGGCACGACTCGCAGTACTTTTTAATATCATTATATATCGCCGGCCAGTAGAACCTCTGGAGAACCCTCTCCTGCGTTTTGTCAGTCCCCAAGTGTCCCCCAAGAACATGGTTATGTGCCATGTCCAGCACCTGACGCCGGTACGGCTTAGGCACCAGAAGCTGTTCCACAATCTCATCCTTAATCTTAGTGACTCTATAGAAAAGATCATTAGTCACAGAAAAATGTGGAAATCTTTTCTCAGCATCTGGTTCCTGAGGTACCCCATTCATGACAGCAACCTGCTCTCTCGCATTTTTGAGAGTGGGGTCCTGTAACTGTGCAGTCCCAAAATTATCCCTAGACACCTCTAAGTCTGGTATATTTTGCTCAGTGGGAGGAGCCTCTTCCTCTCCAGCCAGGACCTGCAAAGGAAAACAATCATTTTCATCCTGCACACTTTTATCATTTACAGGGGGCAATGCAACAACCTTAGGAGTATCCTCACTCCTTTCGGGGGATTTTCTTTTTCCCCAGAGAGCCCAGAATAATGGAAAATCGCGCCCCAATATTACGTTATGCATGAGGTTTTTAACCACACCCACTTCATATTGTACGGTGCCTTGTTCAGTCCCGACTTCAGCCAGCACTATAGGGTACACTTTTGTATCCCCATGTATACAAACAACACTCATATGCTTTTTACACTCAAAGTCGCCAGCCACCAGGCTGGCATGCACCAAGGTTACGAGGCTTCCTGAGTCCAGCAACGCCTTAACAGGAAAGTCATTAATTGTAATGTTGCAGATTTGCGGTTCAGTCTCTAGTCCAGGAACTGCAACACAAGATGGTTCCGCAAATAGCGACTGACGTCGATTAGCCTCACATTCCATGGGCTCAGTGGTAAGAGGGCAATGGGCAGACACGTGTCCCATCTCATGGCATCTCCAGCACTGGATAGAGCCTGGTCTCCTTGGCAAGGAGTCCTTTTTAGGGCCACTTAGCCACCCGGGACCATCCCCAGTCTTTTGCCCCTGAGACACCACTTGAGCCCTTTTTCCTCCCTCAGCACCCCTCCACACTCCCCCAATAGATGGAAGTCTCTTACCAGCTGATGGCACAGATCTGGCACTCCGGGGAGGTGAGGAGGCTGCAGAAACATCACGGAGGTAGTCCTCAGTCGCCTGGAACCTCTCTACAAGGTTGACAAGTTCGTTTGCATTCTTAGGGTCACCTTGTCCCACCCAGCGTTGCAGGTCAGCAGGAAGTGCTCGGAGGTAGCGATCCATCACAACCCTCTCTAGGATCTGTGCAGGAGTAGAAGTGTCTGGCTCCAACCACTTTCTCGCCAAATGGATCAGGTCATACATCTGGGACCTCGCCGATTTGTCCAAACTGTAGCTCCAGTTGCGTACCCTCCTGGCACGGACCGCAGTAGTAACGCCTAGTCGGGCAAGTATCTCCGCTTTTAGCAGAGTATAGTCCTTAACCTCTTGCTCACTGAGGTCATAGTAGGCCTTTTGAGGTTCTCCTGTTAAATAGGGCGCAATTACCTCTGCCCACTCAGCGACGGGTAACTTCTCTCGCTCAGCCGCACGCTCAAACCCAGTTAGGAAGGCCTCAACATCGTCCTCAGCAGTCATCTTTTGCAGCGCTCGCTGCACAGCTCTTTTCATATCAAAAGTCTCTGGAGCGGCTCGCACCACTGTTTGGGGGTTAGCAACCACAGGCGTCTCCTGTTTTGCTATCAGGTGTTCAATAAGTTGTTGTTGGGCAGCCATGGTCTGTTCATGTCGTCTATTGGCCTCTATCTGAGCCTGTTGTTGTTGCAAACTTACTTGCATAAACTGCTTCAGCATCTCCTCCATGTTGCCCGACTGTTCTTGGAGTGTAGTTGCAGCTTTCACCCAAGACATAAGCAGCTGTAGCCAAGTCTGTCCACACCGTTGCCCCTAGCAACCGTTTTGCCCGCTCCACAGCACCAATTGTAGGGATCTTCCCGGGGGATGGTGTGTTTGGACACAGTTCACGGCAGACTCAGACGTTATAAAAGCAGATCTTGGCGCTTATTCATAGCATAAACAGTCCAGTAAACAAAACACACAGCAACCACGTGCTTCTTTTGGGTATAAACAAAATAAAAGACCTAGCCCGTCTGGGCGCTTACTAACAGGTTCTTCTCACCTATCTGGCAGTTTCAAAACACAGCGTTAGCCTGGATATCGCAGGGTGAGTTTTTAGCTCCAGCAGTGGCTGCGTTCGCAGCTTCCTTCAAACACACACAGGCTGTTCATTCCTGGCTGAGAGCAATAGCCTGCAGTCTCTGCAGAGCTTTTACCTCCCAGGCTAATTAGAATCAGAGCTCACCTGATTCAAAACCCAAACCGGATCGGGGAGGTGTGGAATGACAGGTCCCTCTACCAAACCTACCTGCCATTCCATATAAAACCAGGCCCGGCAAAATTAAACAACACCTCAGCAGCATACCACTGCTGGGAAACAAATCAATCCTGGACTTACCATCTCACCCAGCGTAGTAACCTAGGTGAAATGTACACCCCCTCGATCACTTCTCCAGTGACATGTCTACAGTATATATATAATTATCACGTCTATATCGCCAAGCAGCCATACAGAGCAATTAAAGGCATATTGGCACACACACAATTACACACAATTATACATATATATATATATATATATATATATACATATATACCGAACTATGAAAATATACATATATACACATATGCCCCCGATGTATGTAGCCCACGGGCACAATAATGCCCAGCGACATGTACCGTAAAGAGAGCATAAGCATAGGTTTCCAGCTAAAGGAGCCCGCATGGGGCACTCAGGCAGAAGATGGCGTCCATACGAGGAGAGGGTGAAGCGGGCGGGCCAGCGTGGAGCGAGGCAGCACATGGCCCCGCCCCCTTCCAACGCAGGATTCCCTCCCAAGCCGCGCTTCCGCCCCCTCACTGAGGAAAGCAGAAGGTCGCGCTCCCCGGCCAATATGGCCGCGGAGCCGACCAAAAGAGAACCGGTCCGCCGCCGCAAGAGAGCGTGCGTGTGGGCCGAACGTTAACACGTACACACACAAATACACATGAATAAACAGTGAACAAACACACACACAATGAAAATAAGTCAGCCCCCCCCCCCCCAGAGGAGAGTAAGGGACCCGGAAGGGGGAGTGGGAAGCCTGCCATTATAAGGCCATAGGCATGTAGGGATGGGGCATCCCACACCAGGATCACCAAAACCTGGATCACCGCCTACCCCGTGGTGGGGTCTCACGGTGGAGCAGCGCTCCTACTGCAGCCAAAGGGTGCTCCTACCTTTACCAAGGACCCGCAGCTGGGAGGCTCAATACAGGGACAATTTAGGAGGGTCCTGGCAGCAATAGGGACAAAAATGGCCGGGCGCGAGCCCGGCTTACCTGCAAGTAAGAGAAGCTTCATCTTCTGTCGTGCTCGCTCCCTGCAGAGAAGACAACTGGGGAATTGGTGGGAGGTCCCAGCTAGTTATGGACCGGGAGGGGCTTCTTTTTTTGCATTCATCTCTGCAGAAGTTCGCCCTCTACTGGAGAATAACCCAACTGTCAAGAAGTATTGAAATGGAGTGTATGTCACACTTGGAATATATGTTACAATAAAGTGCTAGTGCTATAAATAATGAACTGTGTACTGCAGTCTTGAATGTGGTCTTCTTCTTTTTTTTGGCAACTTGATATTAATTTAATACATTATTTTTGCCATCATTTTGGTGATTATTTGAGTATGAGGGTCTCTTGTCTAGATTGGTGTCTGTAGGCGGTTTCAATTGTTTGTGAGCCAATTGGAGATCCCAGGTTTATTTGTTTGTTTATACAATTACTCATTGTTTACTATTTAGGTCCTTGTTACTAGGGGTCTTGGTATTGTGTTAGGCGAACTTCATGAGTGGCCTGCAGAATACAGGATAAATCCCCACACAAATTCCTCCAGAATAATCTGTACACCTCAACCCAATCTGCTGCCATCAAATCCTAATCTTGGTTCGTCCAATAAATCCATAAGCACGTTGAAACCATTTAACGGTATGTGGATTTTTGTGTGTTTTATGCATGTCTAATGGTTGCTTTTTGTATTTTTAACACAGTTTTAGGTGATTGACAACCCATATTGATCACCCGGGGGTACATTACAAAATGTAGAAATGCTTGGAATAGAGTACACACATAACTAGCACATACACGCACTGCACTGTGTCCAAACCTGGTGTTCTTTTGCCACTTTCATATTGGTATAACGCAAGATCGCTAGAATTGTCAGTTGAGTGTGTGAAATATTTGTCTCATGCTCCTCTGTGTGGTACACAGCATGCTAAAAAGGATGCGCGGCTTGTGAGCAAATGTAGTAGTTCATTTTTAGGCTTAAACACGTAGCCAAGTTATGCACTTTAAGTGTAATTTGCATAGACTACATAAGAATCATTCACTTATTTCAAATGTTGTTATTTGATACAGCTTGGCATGGATTGTGCCAAGCCACAGACACAAGGCCATTGGTGGTCTCAAAAGGGCCTTGTGTTAGGCATCCTGGTTAGTCTCAGCACTGTGTGACTGCAGTAGGATACCCATAGGGCTCAATGAGCAATATTTATCTATAAAGTTCAGTTATAGCAATCTTGTGGAGGCGAACCTGCCAATCAGTCAGGCGATAAAGACATGTGCCATGACCAAAGACACAGGGTCAAATATCTGGAGGGATCTGCTTGTGTCTCAAGGTTTGGGACAGGTTAAGAAGCAACATACAATGATTTGGAACAGCTTCCATTTCCTACAGCACTAGGTTGAAGCCATAGCAGGGCTCAAATGTTTGCCCCTCATTCCTCTAGGACAATGCAAAAAAATTGTGTAATAGCCAATCTTGTTGCTTCTCAATGTGCGTGAGCACAGAAAGCCACAATGGCCTCTGATCACAGCAGACCACACACAACCCAGAAACTGAACTGAGGAAAGTGGCTTTGCCTAGAATATATAAAGTATTTACATATAATGTGATATTTTGAATTGCTTCAAAATGGCTTATTTTACACTTATACGAAGGGGGGGGGGGTTGTTTTTACCAGGACAGGGAATTCAATGATATTTATAATGTGATGATACATTTACATCTATATCAAGTTGGCAATGAAGGTGAATGGCAGTTTTCTCCTGTAAAAAGTAGTGACTTTTCTCACCTGGTTCTGAATTGACCCTGTTGACATTAAGAGAAATGGAAAGATCACAGTAAATACAAACAATTTAACAAACATAAACAGAGCACTATTCAAGCATCACTACTGTGCAACTTCCTATCTGCAAAGTCTATATAAAGATACAGTGCAGTTGGGTGCACGGAGCTAGTGCTGCACTGTTTAAAACGTGCACTGATTATCGCTTTGGTGCCCTGCTGTGTGCATTCTATGTAAAGCCTTTATCCGAGAGCACCACAATTTTCCAGTGTTACCCATCGAGATGGTGCACATTCAAAAATAGGGCATCTGTACAACTTGAACAATCAAGGTGTAAATCTTATGGACCACATAGGTCGTAAGCTTCCAATGGGTTTGGGGTAACATATTATTCTAGTTATAATGCCCATACTTGTGTAGGAGGACTGCAATGGACACTGGTGAAATAATTTGCCCAAAACAGAGATTGCCCCTAAAAGTGCAACTTGCCAATAGCCACAGTGGAGAGAGGAGGGCAATTTGTTTTAATAAAGTGGACCAAAACCCAGGATTTTGACTCCCGATTTAGGGTGCCCCGCTGTGTGAAATACCCCAGGTAACCCAGTAAATATCACCTTTCCCCGGTCCTGCGGCACATGCATAGGCTAGCGTCCAATGAGTGCACATGGCAATGCCGGTTTAACCCTTTAAGTGCCAGCCTACCTGGAGTTTTTGTCACACTCTGTTGCCAGACCATTTTGCACTATTTTGCACTCCCCATGTTCAAATGTGATTTTTTAAGGGATTTCCAGGGATTTCCCAGGAAAATGATATATTGTTTTTTTCAGCAGAGTCTGAGCTTTAACATGAAATGTCTTGTTTGTCATTTTTTAGGTGTATTCTCAATATTTTTTGGCGAAATATGTGCAAAAAAATTTAAAAAAATCAATTTTTTACAATTTGTAGTGTTTTTTTGTAATAAAAAATGTAAGTTTGTCAATAAAATCTTATTGCGTGTGAAACCCCAATTTCTCACAGTTACAGCGGTACCACATATGTATAGGTAGACACCTTTTCCTGCCCAGGAGACTCCCCCAAACTGAAACAGAGCTTTAGGGGATTTTCTGAAAAAATACAACTGTGATATGCGCTATGCGCACCTTGCAGTTTTTCCAGAAAAACAACCCTTTACATTTGAATTACCCCCAACAAACTATATATTCTCTGGAAGTACACACCTCAAGCTTTCTAGGCGTACCAGGCTTGTTGATGTGGCCACAGTTTTCTAGAAGTAATCCCTCAATGTATTCTTTGGTTGCAAAGAGTTTCCCTAAAAAAAGGATAAAAAAGCAGAATCAAAGCCACATTTTCCTAAAAAAACTATATACAAACAAGAAAAAACAAGTATGATCTGAAAAAGCAACATCCCCCGAACAGAACGATACCCAACATGCATGGGTTCTGTCAAGGAAAGAGTTGCCAAACACCCCAAAGTAAAGCATGTGCGTAACGGTAATTTTTCTTGAAAATTTCAGCTCTGCAGACAAAGTGCGCACCTTGCGATTTTTCAACCAAAACAACCCTTTACATTTGGAATATCCCCCATAAACCATATACTCCCTGAAAGTACACATGTTAAGCTTTCTAAGCGTACCCAGCTTGTTGTAGTGGGCTCATCTTTCTGGAATTAATCCCTCAAAGAACTCTTTGGTTGCGCAGAGTTTCCCTAAAAAATGTATAAAAAAGCAGAATAAAAAACACCTTTTACTAAAATATAAATATGCAAACCAGAAAAAACAAGCTAAGTCTGAAAGCGCAAGGTCCCCCGAACAGAACAATACCCAACATGCAGAGGTACTATTAACCCTTTTAATTGCCAGCTTACTTGAGATTTTGTCACCCTCTGTTGACAGGTCATTTTTCCCCATTTTGCGCCATGTTTTGCGCCATGTTTTGCGTCATTTTTGCTGGAATTTTCAGGAAAATTATATATATATTTTTTGCAGCAGAGTTTAGGCTTTAACATGAAATGTCTTGTTTGTAAATTTTATTTATTATTAATTTTATTTATTATTAAGTAAAAAAAAATAAATAAATAAAATTTTTTTTTAGAAAATTGCCTCCTTTATTTTACATAAAAAATGTATTTTATTAAAGAAAACCATATTGCATGTGAAAGCCCCATTTCTACCGATTAGAACAGTACCACATATTTATCGGTAGCCCCCTGTTCCTGCCCAGGAGACCCCCCTAACTGAAACAAGTAATTTTTAACATTTACAAATAAAATACAACTACCATCCACACTACAAAGGGTTAAATCGAGAAAAAAAAATGACATAGGGTCCCCCCTCCCGGGAGGGGAGGGCCCATTTTTTGGGGGGATTTTTAAGGGTTAAAAATCCTTAAAAATAAAAAAAAATGACATGGGCCCCCCCCCCTTACCCAAAGTAACCAGCCCGGGACCAGCTATGTAGGGCTTGTAGGAACGGGGCGCAGGGGCCAGCTTTTGTGGCCCCTGGCCCTGCAGGCTACAAGCCTGCATAGCCAGTGGGCCCGGGCTCTTCTGCCCCCCCCTGGGCTTTGGGGAGGCAGGTAATGGGGGTGCCGGGGGTTAATGGCAAGTCACCGGCTAGTGCAGGTGACTTGCCACCTCCCCCAGCCTTGTGAACTGGTATAGGGGTCATGGACCCCTTACCAGTTCACAAGGGGTTAAATGTAAAAATAAAACACAGACACACAAAGAGAAAAAATATTTTATTTTTTTTTTTTAATACTTACCTCCCATCCATAGTGGAGCACTCTTTCAGCCTTTTATAGCTGCTGGATGACAGAAAACAAAAGGGTTAATTAAAAAAAAATGACATAGGGTTCCCCCTCCTAGGGGGGGAGACCCCATTTTTTTTTGGAATTTTAAGGGTTAAAAACCCTTAAAAATCCCCAAAAAAAATTACGTAGGGTCCCCCCTACCCAGCATTACCGACCCGGGCCAGCTATGGGGGCTTGTAGAACAGGGCGCAGGGGCCAGTGTTGGTGGCCCCTGGCCCTGCAGGCTACTAGCCCACATAGCCACTAAGTGGCCCGGGCCCTTCTGCCCCCCCCTGGCCGTTGGGGAGGCAGGTAATGGGGGGCTGGGGGTTAATGGCAAGCCACCCACTAGCTGCAGGTGACTTGCCATACCCAGAGCCTTGTGAACTGGTATAAGGGGTCTCATGGACCCCTTACCAGTTCACAAAGGGTTAAATGAAAAAAGACGCCACACAAAAGTATTTTATTAAAAAAAAAATAAAAAATTTTTTACTGCACTTACCTCCGATTGTAAGCTCCTTTGTCCCACGCCGCTCTGCTGACAGATGCCGGTGATCGGCATCAGAGAAGGAGAAGGCAGGAGATCAGAGGATCTCCTGCCACCTCCTTCCCCGTTGCCGATCACCGGCATCTGACAGCTGAGAACGCTGAAGCCGGTGATCGGGGCTGGGATGACGTCATAGCCCCGCCCCCAAAAGGGGCGGGGCTTGACGGCGCGACGGACTGGGATGACGTCATAGCCCCGCCCCCAAGGGGGCGGGGCTTAGCGGCAAGATGGCGGCCGCCATCGAAGAGGAGAGAGGAGAGAGCCTTCCGGGCTCTCTCCTGAAGATCGGTAAGTCCTGCGGGGTGATCGGAGGCCCCCCAGGTGAAGAGGAGGGACAGCGGGAGCCAGCGCACACACAGGTAAGTGAATGTCATTTTTTTTTTTTTTTTTTTTTTACAGTTAGCAGTAGGGATGAGCGAATCGATCCGGACGAACCCGGATTCGATCCGAATTTCAGGAAAAATTCGATTCGGATCGAATCCGAATTTCCCCGCGATTCGATCACTCGAAGTTTTCCTTTAACATCCATTCATTTACATTACAGGCATTCTAAGATGGCGGGCGGGACATGTCTGGACATGTATCCCGCGCCAGTGCAAGCTGGGGCAGTCACATGCAGCCTATCAGCAGCCAGCAAGCCCGGTGACGTCACACAGCGGTATTTAACGGCGGCCATCTTGCTTTTCCTCATTTCTCTATTGCATTCGTGACAGACAGAACGCTGTGTAGCTGAGGCACTTAGACAGGCAGGGACAGACAGGGACAGGCTGGAGACAGGCAGGAGACAGGCAGGAGACAGGCAGGAGACAGACAGGAGACAGACAGAAAGCCAGGGAAAGGTAGGAAAAACGGAGGCTGTGACAGGGAGATTTTTTTTTTTTCATCCAGCCTTTGTTAGCGTTTTCAGGCTGCTTATAGTAACTAACTGTGCATATATACTGAACTGATCTTAAGTCTGCTGTGAGGCATCCCATTCTGTGACTAAAGCAGCCTCTATTTAATAGCATAATAAACATTTGCACTTATTCTCATAGAAATCAGGCCTGATAAAGACACTTTTGCTGTGCATGCTCTCTGGTTTTTGTGGCACTGGCATCCCATTCTGTGACTAAAGCAGCCTCTATTTAATAGCATAATAAACATTTGCACTTATTCTCATAGAAATCAGGCCTGATAAAGACACTTTTGCTGTGCATGCTCTCTGGTTTTTGTGGCACTGGCATCCCATTCTGTGACTAAAGCAGCCTCTATTTAATAGCATAATAAACATTTGCACTTATTCTCATAGAAATCAGGCCTGATAAAGACACTTTTGCTGTGCATGCTCTCTGGTTTTTGTGGCACTGGCATCCCATTCTGTGACTAAAGCAGCCTCTATTTAATAGCACAATAAACATTTGCACTTATTCTCATAGAAATCAGGCCTGATAAAGACACTTTTGCTGTGCATGCTCTCTGGTTTTTGTGGCACTGGCATCCCATTCTGTGACTAAAGCAGCCTCTATTTAATAGCATAATAAACATTTGCACTTATTCTCATAGAAATCAGGCCTGATAAAGACACTTTTGCTGTGCATGCTCTCTGGTTTTTGTGGCACTGGCATCCCATTCTGTGACTAAAGCAGCCTCTATTTAATAGCATAATAAACATTTGCACTTATTCTCATAGAAATCAGGCCTGATAAAGACACTTTTGCTGTGCATGCTCTCTGGTTTTTGTGGCACTGGCATCCCATTCTGTGACTAAAGCAGCCTCTATTTAATAGCATAATAAACATTTGCACTTATTCTCATAGAAATCAGGCCTGATAAAGACACTTTTGCTGTGCATGCTCTCTGGTTTTTGTGGCACTGGCATCCCATTCTGTGACTAAAGCAGCCTCTATTTAATAGCACAATAAACATTTGCACTTATTCTCATAGAAATCAGGCCTGATAAAGACACTTTTGCTGTGCATGCTCTCTGGTTTTTGTGGCACTGGCATCCCATTCTGTGACTAAAGCAGCCTCTATTTAATAGCATAATAAACATTTGCACTTATTCTCATAGAAATCAGGCCTGATAAAGACACTTTTGCTGTGCATGCTCTCTGGTTTTTGTGGCACTGGCATCCCATTCTGTGACTAAAGCAGCCTCTATTTAATAGCATAATAAACATTTGCACTTATTCTCATAGAAATCAGGCCTGATAAAGACACTTTTGCTGTGCATGCTCTCTGGTTTTTGTGGCACTGGCATCCCATTCTGTGACTAAAGCAGCCTCTATTTAATAGCACAATAAACATTTGCACTTATTCTCATAGAAATCAGGCCTGATAAAGACACTTTTGCTGTGCATGCTCTCTGGTTTTTGTGGCACTGGCATCCCATTCTGTGACTAAAGCAGCCTCTATTTAATAGCATAATAAACATTTGCACTTATTCTCATAGAAATCAGGCCTGATAAAGACACTTTTGCTGTGCATGCTCTCTGGTTTTTGTGGCACTGGCATCCCATTCTGTGACTAAAGCAGCCTCTATTTAATAGCATAATAAACATTTGCACTTATTCTCATAGAAATCAGGCCTGATAAAGACACTTTTGCTGTGCATGCTCTCTGGTTTTTGTGGCACTGGCATCCCATTCTGTGACTAAAGCAGCCTCTATTTAATAGCATAATAAACATTTGCACTTATTCTCATAGAAATCAGGCCTGATAAAGACACTTTTGCTGTGCATGCTCTCTGGTTTTTGTGGCACTGGCATCCCATTCTGTGACTAAAGCAGCCTCTATTTAATAGCATAATAAACATTTGCACTTATTCTCATAGAAATCAGGCCTGATAAAGACACTTTTGCTGTGCATGCTCTCTGGTTTTTGTGGCACTGGCATCCCATTCTGTGACTAAAGCAGCCTCTATTTAATAGCACAATAAACATTTGCACTTATTCTCATAGAAATCAGGCCTGATAAAGACACTTTTGCTGTGCATGCTCTCTGGTTTTTGTGGCACTGGCATCCCATTCTGTGACTAAAGCAGCCTCTATTTAATAGCATAATAAACATTTGCACTTATTCTCATAGAAATCAGGCCTGATAAAGACACTTTTGCTGTGCATGCTCTCTGGTTTTTGTGGCACTGGCATCCCATTCTGTGACTAAAGCAGCCTCTATTTAATAGCATAATAAACATTTGCACTTATTCTCATAGAAATCAGGCCTGATAAAGACACTTTTGCTGTGCATGCTCTCTGGTTTTTGTGGCACTGGCATCCCATTCTGTGACTAAAGCAGCCTCTATTTAATAGCATAATAAACATTTGCACTTATTCTCATAGAAATCAGGCCTGATAAAGACACTTTTGCTGTGCATGCTCTCTGGTTTTTGTGGCACTGGCATCCCATTCTGTGACTAAAGCAGCCTCTATTTAATAGCACAATAAACATTTGCACTTATTCTCATAGAAATCAGGCCTGATAAAGACACTTTTGCTGTGCATGCTCTCTGGTTTTTGTGGCACTGGCATCCCATTCTGTGACTAAAGCAGCCTCTATTTAATAGCACAATAAACATTTGCACTTATTCTCATAGAAATCAGGCCTGATAAAGACACTTTTGCTGTGCATGCTCTCTGGTTTTTGTGGCACTGGCATCCCATTCTGTGACTAAAGCAGCCTCTATTTAATAGCATAATAAACATTTGCACTTATTCTCATAGAAATCAGGCCTGATAAAGACACTTTTGCTGTGCATGCTCTCTGGTTTTTGTGGCACTGGCATCCCATTCTGTGACTAAAGCAGCCTCTATTTAATAGCATAATAAACATTTGCACTTATTCTCATAGAAATCAGGCCTGATAAAGACACTTTTGCTGTGCATGCTCTCTGGTTTTTGTGGCACTGGCATCCCATTCTGTGACTAAAGCAGCCTCTATTTAATAGCATAATAAACATTTGCACTTATTCTCATAGAGATCAGGCCTGATAAAGACACTTTTGCTGTGCATGCTCTCTGGTTTTTGTGGCACTGGCATCCCATTCTGTGACTAAAGCAGCCTCTATTTAATAGCACAATAAACATTTGCACTTATTCTCATAGAAATCAGGCCTGATAAAGACACTTTTGCTGTGCATGCTCTCTGGTTTTTGTGGCACTGGCATCCCATTCTGTGACTAAAGCAGCCTCTATTTAATAGCACAATAAACATTTGCACTTATTCTCATAGAAATCAGGCCTGATAAAGACACTTTTGCTGTGCATGCTCTCTGGTTTTTGTGGCACTGGCATCCCATTCTGTGACTAAAGCAGCCTCTATTTAATAGCATAATAAACATTTGCACTTATTCTCATAGAAATCAGGCCTGATAAAGACACTTTTGCTGTGCATGCTCTCTGGTTTTTGTGGCACTGGCATCCCATTCTGTGACTAAAGCAGCCTCTATTTAATAGCATAATAAACATTTGCACTTATTCTCATAGAAATCAGGCCTGATAAAGACACTTTTGCTGTGCATGCTCTCTGGTTTTTGTGGCACTGGCATCCCATTCTGTGACTAAAGCAGCCTCTATTTAATAGCATAATAAACATTTGCACTTATTCTCATAGAAATCAGGCCTGATAAAGACACTTTTGCTGTGCATGCTCTCTGGTTTTTGTGGCACTGGCATCCCATTCTGTGACTAAAGCAGCCTCTATTTAATAGCATAATAAACATTTGCACTTATTCTCATAGAAATCAGGCCTGATAAAGACACTTTTGCTGTGCATGCTCTCTGGTTTTTGTGGCACTGGCATCCCATTCTGTGACTAAAGCAGCCTCTATTTAATAGCATAATAAACATTTGCACTTATTCTCATAGAAATCAGGCCTGATAAAGACACTTTTGCTGTGCATGCTCTCTGGTTTTTGTGGCACTGGCATCCCATTCTGTGACTAAAGCAGCCTCTATTTAATAGCACAATAAACATTTGCACTTATTCTCATAGAAATCAGGCCTGATAAAGACACTTTTGCTGTGCATGCTCTCTGGTTTTTGTGGCACTGGCATCCCATTCTGTGACTAAAGCAGCCTCTATTTAATAGCACAATAAACATTTGCACTTATTCTCATAGAAATCAGGCCTGATAAAGACACTTTTGCTGTGCATGCTCTCTGGTTTTTGTGGCACTGGCATCCCATTCTGTGACTAAAGCAGCCTCTATTTAATAGCATAATAAACATTTGCACTTATTCTCATAGAAATCAGGCCTGATAAAGACACTTTTGCTGTGCATGCTCTCTGGTTTTTGTGGCACTGGCATCCCATTCTGTGACTAAAGCAGCCTCTATTTAATAGCATAATAAACATTTGCACTTATTCTCATAGAAATCAGGCCTGATAAAGACACTTTTGCTGTGCATGCTCTCTGGTTTTTGTGGCACTGGCATCCCATTCTGTGACTAAAGCAGCCTCTATTTAATAGCACAATAAACATTTGCACTTATTCTCATAGAAATCAGGCCTGATAAAGACACTTTTGCTGTGCATGCTCTCTGGTTTTTGTGGCACTGGCATCCCATTCTGTGACTAAAGCAGCCTCTATTTAATAGCATAATAAACATTTGCACTTATTCTCATAGAAATCAGGCCTGATAAAGACACTTTTGCTGTGCATGCTCTCTGGTTTTTGTGGCACTGGCATCCCATTCTGTGACTAAAGCAGCCTCTATTTAATAGCATAATAAACATTTGCACTTATTCTCATAGAAATCAGGCCTGATAAAGACACTTTTGCTGTGCATGCTCTCTGGTTTTTGTGGCACTGGCATCCCATTCTGTGACTAAAGCAGCCTCTATTTAATAGCATAATAAACATTTGCACTTATTCTCATAGAAATCAGGCCTGATAAAGACACTTTTGCTGTGCATGCTCTCTGGTTTTTGTGGCACTGGCATCCCATTCTGTGACTAAAGCAGCCTCTATTTAATAGCACAATAAACATTTGCACTTATTCTCATAGAAATCAGGCCTGATAAAGACACTTTTGCTGTGCATGCTCTCTGGTTTTTGTGGCACTGGCATCCCATTCTGTGACTAAAGCAGCCTCTATTTAATAGCACAATAAACATTTGCACTTATTCTCATAGAAATCAGGCCTGATAAAGACACTTTTGCTGTGCATGCTCTCTGGTTTTTGTGGCACTGGCATCCCATTCTGTGACTAAAGCAGCCTCTATTTAATAGCATAATAAACATTTGCACTTATTCTCATAGAAATCAGGCCTGATAAAGACACTTTTGCTGTGCATGCTCTCTGGTTTTTGTGGCACTGGCATCCCATTCTGTGACTAAAGCAGCCTCTATTTAATAGCATAATAAACATTTGCACTTATTCTCATAGAAATCAGGCCTGATAAAGACACTTTTGCTGGCCAAAGCCCTACTGGACCCTGCCAGGTCGATTCCTGCCCGGGGCATCCCATTCTGTGACTACAGCAGCCTCTGTTTAAGACCATATAAGCATTTGCTCTTATCATATTTGAAATTAGCCTGATAAAGACACTTTTGCTGGCCAAAGCCCTACTGGACCCTGCCAGGTCCATTCCTGCCCAGGGCATCCCATTCTGTGACTAAAGCAGCCTCTGTTTAAGACCATATAAGCATTTGCTCTTATTATATTTATATTATAAGACACTTTTGCTGGGCATAGGCTTACTGCTGCCTGCCAGGTGCACTTCTGTTGAGGCATCCCATTCTGTAACATAGCATACCCCTCTTTATTTACACTAAGCAGCTCTCTTATTTACACTAAGCAGGCCTGTTGGAGGCTGAGTGTTACTGCTCACTTTTGGTGTGCATTATATTCTGTTTTATATAGACCCACTGCTGCCTGGGGGTTCTTAAAATATCACCTACTACCACGCCAGTTAGACTATGTCGGGCAGACAAGTGCCTGGAAGTGAAAAGAGGAGTGGCAGAGGCCAAGATTCCGCAGGCAGAGCTCGCATCAGACTGGGGGCCAGTAGCAGCAGGAGTCACGCTGAGAGACCTAATCTGCCAGTATCTGCTAGCGGTCGGGTCTCCACCAGTAACGCATCTGCCGTGGTAGATTGGCTGACGCGCTCATCAACAACATCATCACAACTTACATCTGAGACCCCCAGTCTAGGGTCGGTAGGTTCCTCTGACACAACCCTGAGTTGGCATGCCCCGAGAGCAGTCCCTGTCCTCCCATTGCCTCTGTCCTACGCCGTTCCCTCCCCCAGCGACGTATCCTATGCTTTGGGTTCAGCTCCACTCTTTAGTGAGGAGGACGATCAGATACAGGAGGACAGTCAGCAGCTACTGCCCAGCCAAGAAATGGAGGTGGCTTCTTTAGCTAGGCAGACAAATAGTGATGTGGACAGTGTCGTGGGTGCTGCGAGCGTTCCAGCTCCTGCGCCAGACACTGTTGACGAATCCACGAACATCAGTGACGTACAGCCACAACCCGGTGATGATGATGATGATGACGATGAAGCCGATCGCACTTGGGAGCCGGGTGATGAAGGGGCTTCATCGTCATCATCAGGAGAAGAGGGGCGCAGGTTGCCCCGGAGTCAGCAGCTGAGGCAGCAAGGTGGTAGCAGTCAGCATGGGGTCACAATTCCAAAGGCTGGAGCCGGCCGGGGCCGGGGCCGGGGTAGAGCACCTGCTGTGCGGCAGTCTACCTTATCGGGAGGTAGTGGAGCAGGGGTTCCTGGAGTTGGCAACAGCAGCAGTGAATCAGTGAGGCCAGGGGGTGGGAAAAGTAGCTACTCGGCAGTGTGGCAGTTTTTCCTGAGGCATCCGCAGGAGGGTAACATGGCCACATGCAAGATATGTAGGCAAAAGGTGAAGCGTGGCCAGGGTCCAAATGTTGGCACCACGGCCCTGCGTCAACATATGATGCGTCACCATAAAACGACCTGGGAGAACCGAGGCTCCCAAGGGGTGGTCCAGTCTGCTTCCTCACCAAGTGAGCTCCCAATTTCTGCCAGCCAAGGCTCCAGCACCTCAGCCGAAGGCAGCTGTGCGTCACACCCATCCTCTGTCGCTCCTGCTCCTCCTCCTCCTCCTCCAAGTCATGCATCCCGCCAGCAATCCATCAGCGAAGCCATGTCCAAGAGACAGCAGTATGCGCCCACTCATCCTACGGCGCAGAAGCTGAATGTGCTCCTGTCCAAGTTGCTGGTGCTGCAGTCGCTCCCTTTTCAGGTGGTGGAATCTGCACCTTTCAGAGAACTGATGGCTTGTGCCGAGCCGAGGTGGAGAGTCCCAAGCCGTCATTTCTTTGCCAAGAAGGCAGTACCAGCGCTGCACACTTTTGTTGAACAGAAGGTGGGCCAGTCCTTGAGCCTGTCGGTGTGTAGCAAAATACATGGCAGCGCCGACATCTGGAGCTGTAACTACGGTCAGGGGCAGTACATGTCGTTTACGGCCCACTGGGTGAATGTGGTCCCTTTGCAGCAGCAACTTGGACAGGTCACGCCGCTTCGGCCTCCGCGCTCTCTGCCCATTGGGCCTGTGACACCGTGCGACTCGGCCTCCTCATCCTCCGCCATCTCCTCACCCTCCACTGTAGGCTCAAGTCTCAGTGCCCCTCCAGTCTACCATGTGTGCAGGGCACGGAGGTGTCACGCAGTGCTTCACATGGTTTGTCTTGGCGAACGGAGTCACACAGGGGAGGAACTGCTTAAATGTATTCATCAGGAAATCCAAACATGGCTTACTCCGAGAAAACTTAAAATGGGAATCATGGTTACCGACAATGGGAAGAACATTTTGTCTGCGCTGCGCCAAGGAAGCCTGACCCATGCCCCCTGCATGGCTCACGTCTTCAATCTGGTTGTCAAGCGGTTTCTGAAGTGTTCCCCCCATCTGCAGGACATCCTAACAACTTCACGGAAACTTTGCATGCACTTCAGCCACTCCTACACCGCCAAACACACCCTTCTTGAGCTACAGCGTCAGAATGGTATCCCCCAACATAGTCTGATTTGCGATGTTTCCACCCGTTGGAATTCCACCCTTCACATGTTGGACCGATTATATGAACAGAGAAAAGCCATCACGGATTTCCTGATGATCCAAGCAGATAGGGGGACTCCCCTGTGTAACTTCAATGTCAACCAGTGGCAGCTCATACGTGACACCTGCCGTTTGCTCAGGCCCTTTGAGGAAGCCACTTTATTTGTCAGTCGGCAGGATTACGGGATGAACGACGTGATTCCACTGCTTCATGTACTACAGCACATGTTGGAAACCATGGCTGGTCAGGGCACTGGAGACATGGCGTTTACATCTTACGGCCACATGAACCCCGTTGGAGCTGAACTGGAGGAGGAGGAGGAGGAAGAGGAGGAGGAGGAGTTGCCCAGCGAAACACAGTTTAGGCTTGGCGAAATGGCTGGTTTATCTAGTCAGCGGACAGGAGAGGAGGAGCAGGAGCAGCCAGAGGAGCTAGAGGTTTTTGAGGAAGGAGAGACAGAGGACCCGGGCACACCGTGGCAGTATGCAGTGGAGATGGAGACAGGTAGTCCATCCGAGTCACTTGCGCAAATGGCACGAAGCATGCTCACATGCTTGCGTAGTGACCCCAGAATTGTTTCCATCTGTCGGCGGGATGACTTCTGGCTGTCCACCTTATTGGACCCTCGCTTCCGGCACAAAATGGGGGCATTTTTTAAACCCGCCGAGAGGGAGGACAAACTCAACTACTACAAAGACATTCTACGTAGGCAGTTGGCCGATGCCTATCTGCGCCATGGTCCATACTCTCGCAGGTCTGACTCGAGGGGACCTCTGCGCTCACCTTCCACTGCCATGGCCGCTGGGGGGGTTGGCAGCAGCAGCAGCAGAAGCTCCATCAGCAGCAGCAGCCTCAGTCTTCAGTCGCTAATGAGTAGCTTTCTACACCCGCATAGTGAGGCTACTCATGAGCAGCAGGAAGACCTGGAGCAGGACCTGAACCAGCAGGTCATGTCATACTTTGACATGACCATGCCAACACACCTTGAGGATCCGCTGGACTTCTGGGCAGCCAAACTTGATTTGTGGCCGCAACTAGCAGAGTTTGCCCTGGAAAAGCTGTCCTGCCCGGCAAGTAGCGTGCCATCTGAGCGGGTGTTTAGTGCGGCGGGGGCCATAGTTACGGCGAGGAGAACTCGTCTGTCAACTAAAAATGTGGAGAGACTCACCTTTGTCAAAATGAATCAGGGATGGATCAGCCAGGATTTCCACCCACCAATGCCTGATGCATGCGACTAGATTCAGCATGGTGCCACGTTTTACACTTTACAAATGGTGCAAAACATATTTATGTCTTTAGGCCATTTTTTGGGCTCCTGCTGCTGCTACTGCCAACTTCTGCCAACTCCAGGGTGTGATTCATCCAATTTTTGGGCTCCTGAAGCCAACTCCAGTGTATATTTGGGCTCCTGCTGCTGCTACTGCCAACTTCTGCCAACTCCAGGGTGTGATTCATCCAATTTTTGGGCTCCTGAAGCCAACTCCAGTGTATATTTGGGCTCCTGCTGCTACTACTGTCAACTCCTGCCAACTCCAGGGTGTGATTCATCCAATTTTTGGGCTCCTGAGGCCAACTCCAGTGTATATTTGGGCTCCTGCTGCTGCTACTGTCAACTCCTGCCAACTCCAGGGTGTGATTCATCCAATTTTTGGGCTCCTGAAGCCAACTCCAGTGTATATTTGGGCTCCTGCTGCTACTACTGCCAACTTCTGCCAACTCCAGGGTGTGATTCATCCAATTTTTGGGCTCCTGAAGCCAACTCCAGTGTATATTTGGGCTCCTGCTGCTGCTACTGTCAACTCCTGCCAACTCCAGGGTGTGATTCATCCAATTTTTGGGCTCCTGAAGCCAACTCCAGTGTATATTTGGGCTCCTGCTGCTGCTACTGCCAACTTCTGCCAACTCCAGGGTGTGATTCATCCAATTTTTGGGCTCCTGAAGCCAACTCCAGTGTATATTTGGGCTCCTGCTGCTACTACTGCCAACTTCTGCCAACTCCAGGGTGTGATTCATCCAATTTTTGGGCTCCTGAAGCCAACTCCAGTGTATATTTGGGCTCCTGCTGCTGCTACTGTCAACTCCTGCCAACTCCAGGGTGTGATTCATCCAATTTTTGGGCTCCTGAAGCCAACTCCAGTGTATATTTGGGCTCCTGCTGCTGCTACTGCCAACTTCTGCCAACTCCAGGGTGTGATTCATCCAATTTTTGGGCTCCTGAAGCCAACTCCAGTGTATATTTGGGCTCCTGCTGCTGCTGCTGCTGCCAACTTCTGCCAACTCCAGGGTGTGATTCATCCAATTTTTGGGCTCCTGAAGCCAACTCCAGTGTATATTTGGGCTCCTGCTGCTGCTGCTGCTGCCAACTTCTGCCAACTCCAGGGTGTGATTCATCCAATTTTTGGGCTCCTGAAGCCAACTCCAGTGTATATTTGGGCTCCTGCTGCTGCTACTGTCAACTCCTGCCAACTCCAGGGTGTGATTCATCCAATTTTTGGGCTCCTGAGGCCAACTCCAGTGTATATTTGGGCTCCTGCTGCTGCTACTGTCAACTCCTGCCAACTCCAGGGTGTGATTCATCCAATTTTTGGGCTCCTGAAGCCAACTCCAGTGTATATTTGGGCTCCTGCTGCTGCTACTGCCAACTTCTGCCAACTCCAGGGTGTGATTCATCCAATTTTTGGGCTCCTGAAGCCAACTCCAGTGTATATTTGGGCTCCTGCTGCTGCTACTGTCAACTCCTGCCAACTCCAGGGTGTGATTCATCCAATTTTTGGGCTCCTGAAGCCAACTCCAGTGTATATTTGGGCTCCTGCTGCTGCTACTGCCAACTTCTGCCAACTCCAGGGTGTGATTCATCCAATTTTTGGGCTCCTGAAGCCAACTCCAGTGTATATTTGGGCTCCTGCTGCTACTACTGCCAACTTCTGCCAACTCCAGGGTGTGATTCATCCAATTTTTGGGCTCCTGAGGCCAACTCCAGTGTATATTTGGGCTCCTGCTGCTGCTACTGCCAACTTCTGCCAACTCCAGGGTGTGATTCATCCAATTTTTGGGCTCCTGAAGCCAACTCCAGTGTATATTTGGGCTCCTGCTGCTACTACTGCCAACTTCTGCCAACTCCAGGGTGTGATTCATCCAATTTTTGGGCTCCTGAGGCCAACTCCAGTGTATATTTGGGCTCCTGCTGCTGCTACTGTCAACTCCTGCCAACTCCAGGGTGTGATTCATCCAATTTTTGGGCTCCTGAAGCCAACTCCAGTGTATATTTGGGCTCCTGCTGCTACTACTGCCAACTTCTGCCAACTCCAGGGTGTGATTCATCCAATTTTTGGGCTCCTGAAGCCAACTCCAGTGTATATTTGGGCTCCTGCTGCTGCTACTGTCAACTCCTGCCAACTCCAGGGTGTGATTCATCCAATTTTTGGGCTCCTGAAGCCAACTCCAGTGTATATTTGGGCTCCTGCTGCTGCTACTGCCAACTTCTGCCAACTCCAGGGTGTGATTCATCCAATTTTTGGGCTCCTGAAGCCAACTCCAGTGTATATTTGGGCTCCTGCTGCTACTACTGCCAACTTCTGCCAACTCCAGGGTGTGATTCATCCAATTTTTGGGCTCCTGAGGCCAACTCCAGTGTATATTTGGGCTCCTGCTGCTGCTACTGCCAACTTCTGCCAACTCCAGGGTGTGATTCATCCAATTTTTGGGCTCCTGAAGCCAACTCCAGTGTATATTTGGGCTCCTGCTGCTACTACTGCCAACTTCTGCCAACTCCAGGGTGTGATTCATCCAATTTTTGGGCTCCTGAGGCCAACTCCAGTGTATATTTGGGCTCCTGCTGCTGCTGCTGCCAACTTCTGCCAACTCCAGGGTGTGATTCATCCAATTTTTGGGCTCCTGAAGCCAACTCCAGTGTATATTTGGGCTCCTGCTGCTACTACTGTCAACTCCTGCCAACTCCAGGGTGTGATTCATCCAATTTTTGGGCTCCTGAGGCCAACTCCAGTGTATATTTGGGCTCCTGCTGCTGCTGCTGCCAACTTCTGCCAACTCCAGGGTGTGATTCATCCAATTTTTGGGCTCCTGAGGCCAACTCCAGTGTATATTTGGGCTCCTGCTCCTGCTGCTGCCAACTTCTGCCAACTCCAGGGTGTGATTCATCCAATTTTTGGGCTCCTGAAGCCAACTCCAGTGTATATTTGGGCTCCTGCTGCTGCTGCTGCTGCCAACTTCTGCCAACTCCAGGGTGTGATTCATCCAATTTTTGGGCTCCTGAAGCCAACTCCAGTGTATATTTGGGCTCCTGCTGCTACTACTGCCAACTTCTGCCAACTCCAGGGTGTGATTCATCCAATTTTTGGGCTCCTGAGGCCAACTCCAGTGTATATTTGGGCTCCTGCTGCTGCTGCTGCCAACTTCTGCCAACTCCAGGGTGTGATTCATCCAATTTTTGGGCTCCTGAAGCCAACTCCAGTGTATATTTGGGCTCCTGCTGCTACTACTGTCAACTCCTGCCAACTCCAGGGTGTGATTCATCCAATTTTTGGGCTCCTGAGGCCAACTCCAGTGTATATTTGGGCTCCTGCTGCTGCTGCTGCCAACTTCTGCCAACTCCAGGGTGTGATTCATCCAATTTTTGGGCTCCTGAGGCCAACTCCAGTGTATATTTGGGCTCCTGCTGCTGCTGCTGCCAACTTCTGCCAACTCCAGGGTGTGATTCATCCAATTTTTGGGCTCCTGAGGCCAACTCCAGTGTATATTTGGGCTCCTGCTCCTGCTGCTGCCAACTTCTGCCAACTCCAGGGTGTGATTCATCCAATTTTTGGGCTCCTGAAGCCAACTCCAGTGTATATTTGGGCTCCTGCTGCTGCTGCCAACTTCTGCCAACTCCAGGGTGTGATTCATCCAATTTTTGGGCTCCTGAGGCCAACTCCAGTGTATATTTGGGCTCCTTCTGCCCCTCATAGTGATGCCACTTCAACTCTCTGCAATTGTGCCGCTCTGCGATTCTATTAGCGATGCCTCTGATCTGCATGTGATATTTCTTCAAAGTATTATTTAACAAACCCAGCACGCATCCTGTGCGTGTTACAGCAAGGCTGAATGGTTTACAACCCTATTGAGGCTGTAGGAGGCTCAGAAATAGCCGTTTTTAATAGCGATTCGTCGCGAATTTATTCGGGTCGAAACGATTTTTGTCGGAAAATTCGGCGAATCAGTCGAATCGAATTTTTCAAAAGTTCGCTCATCTCTAGTTAGCAGCTGCTGCTGCAGAAGCGGGGGGGGGGGGGCGGCCTATTCCGGGGGCTCTCCTGGAGCCATCCGACCCCCCACGGGGGATCGGATGGCACCAAATTAAAGAGGAGACCCGGCCGGATCCAACGAGGGGTCAGGTGAGTAATTTTTTTTTTTTTTTTGCCCACTAGCAGGGGTAAATGCCAGGCACGTAAATTTTACGTGGCTGGCACTTAAGTGACGGAGAGGCAACCACGTAAATTTTACGTGGCTGGCATTTAAAGGGTTAAAGACGGCTAAGGGACGAATCTAACCGAAACCAACTGAGCACACAGGCGGCTGCATTCCTGCTAGCTTCTAACAGGGTGCATGTCTCCACCAGCCAAAAGTCTGATGCAGGTTCACTCCCAGCTAAATGCTTACAACAGCCGTGGCCAACGCATGCGCCGTTGGATCGAGGAGAAAGTAGATTTTACAGGGGACTCTGAGAGGGGTTCACTCAGCGGGGCATCCTGGGGTACTTTTGGTCCACTTTAAGTGATGTGCCCTTCAGGGGAGCATAGTCTATCAACAGGCTGCAAGCAAAGGACCAGAAGGAGTTACCACATGGAGGGTCAGACTACATTTGTTCAACAGTTGGGGGGCCACGACTGTTTAATCTGCCCTCCTCCTCCTGGGTGCATTAGGCAGCATTCATGGAAAATCTGCCTCATGTGTTCTTAGCACTCTAAATTTGAACTTTGTAATTCCTGTGGGGCTGCCTTACTCCTCTGTGCTGGTCAACACATTGGGTCCTGCTGCTTGGTGCACTAGCGCATTAAGAGACAGTTGTCAAGTAGGCAAGTGTGAATTACTGTAGGACAGGGATGGCAGGAGGGGATGTTTAGAGAGCTAAATCCTGGGCCTACGCTCCCCTGCACTCGTTGCAGCAGTCGAGGGTATAAACATCCAAACATAAAAAGCATTCACCAAATCAAATTCTGTCCATTCAATATTGCACAAAATAAACATTTTTATACAAAGGATATGATTTTAACCAGAACAGTATTATAAGAAGATGACATCATAGGTACACTGAAAAACAGGATAATAATCAATCATTATAGCTATAAAATGACATTCATGTTCTCTGACAATACGTGTCATAAAAAAACATTAAGCACATTGGATAGAAAATAAAAAAAGTCAATATAAGAAGCAAACACCAAAATAATTGTCAACTAAATAACATAAAAATACCATTTTGTGATTACTCACCTGTAAAATGGGTATTATAAGTATGTCTCACACCCTGCTTCGGAAATATTCATTACACTTGGGTTATGTCCAGTAGAGGGCGAACTTCTGCAGAGATGAATAGAAAAAAAGAAGCCCCTCCCGGCCCATAAATACCTGGGACCTCCCACACATTCCCCAGTATAAGAAAGCAGTAAGGGAACCAGGAAGAGCAAATAAATCTATGAGAAAAACAGTATCACCAAACAGAGGATCCAAGATACAACTCAGGGTGGGGCGAAGCAGGGTGTGAGACATACTTATAATACCCATTTTACAGGTGAGTAATAACAAAATGGTATTATTCTAAGTATGTCTCACACCCTGCTTCGGAAATATTCATTACACTTGGGACATCCAATAGCAGTGTCCAAAAAGGGTGGGGATCCCAACAGGCAAAAGTGCACAAATGAAACCCCTGCCGCTTGTAGAACTTTGCGGCCAAAAACAGCAGCCGCTACACCAACCTTATAAAAACTTGGAAAAGGCATGAACAGAAGACCAAGTAGCAGCCGTACAAACTTGTACAACAGAAGCCTGGTGCTAAAAAGCCCAGGAAGCTCCAACAGTACGAGTAGAAAGAGCAGTTATCTGAAAAGGGGAACCCTCCCCTTGGCAATATAGGCCCCAACAATGACCAGACATATCTATCTACTAATGGTAGACTCGACGGCGCCAAATCCTCCTTGGGCCCAGAGGCACCAAAAACAAGGCGTCCGACCTACAGAAAAAAGAAGTAGCCACCAAATAGTACTTCACACAACAAACAATCATCCAAAAAGAGTGCAGGGCCCTCTCCTTGTCATTGCTAGGCTTAGGACACAAGGAAGAGAGAACCACATCCTGAATGAGATGGAAGGCAGAGACCACTTTAGGTAGGAAATCCGGCTTAGAGCGGAAGACCACCTTGTCCTGGTGTCTCTCAAAGTAAGAGACCTGAATATACAGAGCCGCCAACCCAGAAACACATCGAACAGAGGTAATAGCCACCAAAAAGGCAATCTTTGGTGTAAGCAAAGAAAATGCAAAATTCAAAACCCAAACAGGCACAAGGCTTTCGAGGGGGCAGCACATGAGTGACCCCCTGGAAAAAAGCTTTAACCAAGAAGAAAACCACCAGGGCAGACCTGCCCTTTCAAGGTACTAAGCTGGAGCCCCAGGCCCAGACCGTGTTGAAGAAAGTCCAAAATCCTAGGGATCGAAAACACCCTGCAAGACAAGGCCCTAGTCTCACACCAATCAATATAAGACCTCCACATCCTGTAGAAGATGTTAGAGGAAGATCACTTCCCAGCCCTAACAAGTGTCTGAATCACAGCATCAGACAAACCTTCTTCTATTAAGATGGAGGAGGTTTCAGCAGCCACACCGTCAAAGCCAGCGTTTGTAAATTGTGGTACGAACCAAACCTGTCTTGGCCACCCTGGGGCCACCAGAATTGCTGGTGCACCACCTTGCCCACCATGGAGAAGGGGAGAAAACTGGTACAGAAAACCCCCAATCCCTCCAGGCAAGAGACATGGCGTGCACTGCCAGGGTCAGAGGATCCTGAGACAGAGACACAAACGTTGGGAGCTTGTGATTGTGACGTGAGGCAAAGAGATCCGCCTCCGGAGTCCTTTACTTGCGACAGAGGGACCAGAATACCTTGTGGTTGAGATATCATTCCCCTCGGCGAGAGGATCCCCTGCTCGGGGAGTCCGCCTCCGTGTTTTCCACTCCCGGAAGGAATACCGCTGAGATGCATGGAACATTGCTCTCCGCCCATGCGAGAATCAGAGAAACTTCCCTGAGGGCACTCCTGCTGCGAGTCCCTCCTTGCAATTGATGTAAGCGATCGCAGTTCGATTGTCTGATCTAACATTATGCCCGCCAGCACCTTGGTGAACACCCTTGGTACCAAAGTCAACCCGAAAGGGAGGGACACAACTGAAAATACTGATCCCCCACCACAACCTGATAACTCTCTGGTGTGCTGGGTAGAATGGTACATGAAGGTAAACATCCTTGAAGTCTATAGATGTCACGAAATCCCCCTGACGAAGGAAATTGATGACTGAACGCAGAGTCTCCCTGCGTAACTTCTTGGTTCTGATGAACCTGTTGAGAAGCTTCAAATCCAGAATGGGTCTGATGGATCCATCCTTTTTGGAAACCATGAAGAGGATGGAATAATAGCCCTGGCCTCTCCCTGAGAAAAGCACCGGGCATATGACCTCCATGTCCAGAAGATTTTGCACTGCCAACAGGAGCCCCCGCGCAGCCCGGGGGACCCGAGAACCAAGGAATCTGGGAGGAGGCCGGCACTCGAACTCCACCTTGTACCCGGAAGAGACCACTACCAAGATTCATTTGTCTATGACCTCCTGGGCCCAGACCAGGAAGAAGTGCCGCAGCCGTCCCCCCACCAGCAAGGGTGAGAGCTTCCCCTCATTGCTGAGCTGTCTGGGCAGCAGGCTTGGGCTAGGAACCCCAGTTAAGGCCTGGACGAGCGCGTCCTCTGCCTCTGTTCCAGGAATCACCTCTGAAATTAGAGTAGGCAAAACCTCTGCCTGCTCTGGCACCGCGAAAGGAAGGATTGAAGGAGCCTGCCCCCCCGAAAGGGGCGACGCTACTACTTACGCTGGGGTAACTTTCCACCTTTCGCCACTGAATCCAATTTATCTCCAAACAGCCTCATACCCAGGAAGGGTAGCACTGCGATTGATTTCTTAGCCACAATGTCAGCCTCCCACTGGCGTAGCCAGACCGATCGTCGAATAGCCACCAGCAATGCCGAGGTTCCACTACACATAATAATCGCGTCATTCATAGCAGATAAAAGAAAGGTCACAAATAATTTGCACCGCTTAAGGGCTGTGAATTCATCACTGGCCGGGTTAAGCTGGGGACCACTCAACAGGTCCCTAACCACAGACCTGGTAGCCACAGTCGCGAGCGCCGAGGCACAAACAGGCCGCAAGGCTGAACCCACACTGGCAAAGGCATGGCATGTCATCTGATCAAAGCGTTTGTCCTCACCATCTTTAAGAGTGGCGGCGTCTGGAGAATGTACAATGGAGGCGCTGGACATCCCAGAACAGGTCCATCGACCTCGGGAGGGGCCGACAAGCGCTTCACCGCGTCCACCGGGAAGGGATACTTCCTATCCCACCCCTGAGGAAAACCGGGAAGCCAGCTAGGTCCTTCCCATTCCTTAAGAATCAAATATTCGAAATGTATCTGATTTGGGAACTCCAGACGAGGCTTAGAGGTCCCAAGAGAAAAATTCCCCCTTCTGCGGAGAGGACTCCGCCGGAGGAGGAATAGCCAGCACCTCAAATAAATGGGCCAGGATCTTGGGGGTATCCACGGCATCCCCAAGCCCCTGCCCAGCATCCAAAAACCGCTGATCCTCAGAGCCATCAGATTCCATAAACAGTTCCCCTTCCGCAAGCGGAGAATAAACAGACCAGTCAAGGGAATCATGATCATCAAGAACCTTTTCTTAGCCGGAGCCTCCCTGGCCGCAGAACTAAAAAACAATTTCTCGATGTTGACCAATCTAGCACATGCATCAGATTGTGACTCCCCGCTAATGACCATGTCACTTGGGGTACGGATAAGTCAAGGTGGGGTAGGTGATGAGGCCAGCGGCACTGACCCAGACTGGGCCCCCGACTGCCGTGTTATGGCCTGCTGAACACATGGTATGCAAACCAGCACATTATCCCCCGCAAGGGTTATCCCCCAACCCACACACTGCCAGGACTGCTCCGAAGGGAGCCAGAGCCCGGTATCCTGGGGAACCTTCATATGGTGATTTGTATGGTAGTCGCAATGACCAGCGGGAATTATGCTAGAAGCTCCCCGGGATGCCCCTTAAGTCCATTAGTGGGAGGATTTGCAAACCCTTATTTTTTGGCCAAGGGACCCCAGGACACAATAACAAAATGGGGGCCCCAGTAAGTAAGGTACACCAAGACAAGCACTCATACATGCAGAATGTACAAAGAGTGTGGCAAAACATATAAAATAAATATATATATGTATATATAACATTGTATATAACCTTGAATATAAAATAGTATATAATAATAGTAATGTATATAATAATAATATGGCATACATATTTCTTCATTTAAGTAATAAACATAATGTATGCACAAGTAGTACAATAACACTAATGATGCCCAGCGCGCACGTGGGCTTGACAAAAATTGTGGTTGATCTTAACAAGACCAAGAAACCGCAAGATGGGACAATACGATTCCTCAGTCTTCTTGGCCGCCACCGCGCTGGATAAGGCGCAACTCAAAGTAACAGTACACAACAAGCAAAGCCCCGCAGGGCACTCACCGCACAACAAATAGCGATCCTCAGGCAGAAGGAAGAAGAAGAAGAAGAGGGCCGGCGTGGATCGCGCGCCGCGCCTGGCCCCGCCCCCTCCAGCAACGCGATTCCATTGACCGGGCGCCGCCGAGGGCGCCAGAGAGAGTGGGGCGGGCCGCCGCCAGCGCGCCTAGTGCCCGGCTCCGCCCCCTCTCCTCACAGAAAGGAGGGGGAGAAGCTCACCCCTAGCCCGAGCAGCCACACGTGCAGAGCCGGACAGGGCGGCCGGCTCTCAATACGGCCGCCGCATGTATCAAACGAACAGTAACTCAAGCACACACACGCACATGCATACACCAATTCATTGAAGGATTACTTCCCGATGCTCCACATCAACCGGAAAGATAAAATGAATGTTAACTACAAGGGAGAAGTCACAGGCCCCCTTCCCATTGTGAATAAAGGGAATAAGTAAAGGGAGGGATCCCCAACTACGGTAGTAGAACATGGGGAAACGGACAGGGCATCCCAAACCAGGGTCACCAACCTGGTAGCCACCTACCCCTTGTAATGGGGTCTCACGGAGGAGTGTGGCTCCTATCAGTACACCTGTTAAGGTGAATCCTACCGTCACCCGGACCTACAGCCAAGGCTGGGAGGCATTAGGGGACTTAAGCATAACTAGGTCCGGGCAGAAATAGGGATAAAAAATGGCCCGGTGTGAACCCGGCTTACCTGCAAGGAGGAGACTTCATCTTCTGACTTGCTTGCCGTCTGCAGAGACGATTACTGGGAATGTGTGGGAGGTCCCAGGTATTTAAGGGCCGTGAGGGGCTTCTTTTTTTCTATTCATCTCTGCAAAAGTTTGCCCTCTACTGGACATAACCCAAGTGTAATGAATATTTCCGAAGCAGGGTGTGAGACATATTTAGAATAAATGAATACTGTATTCCAAGCGTGTAACATTTCCATGGGACACAATATATGATCTCATCAGGAATCTAGGTGAGAAGCTTCACAAACCTCACCTTGGAAGTTTGCTAACTTAATGAATTCCTGTGCGCCTGCTCTAATGCCATGCCACTGTGCACAATTTTTTAAATGAATGTACATGCTTCTGGGTTAGCCTCGGTAAATCGGATTCCGCGTAAAGCTACGAGCCGTGACAAACCTCTGCATCACATTTTTTCAAGTTCAAATTTTTAATGAATGACCCTCGAAGATCTCAATCCAGTGGAGCGTTTCTGGCTCACTCACAATCACCATATCATGCAACCTTCTACAAAGATGAATGGGGAAAATTGCAGTGTCCCACTGTGCAGATAAGAAACCGTTATCCACAGAGGCCATTATGGTAGCCAAAGGTGTATCTACAGTACAGTATACCCTACTGACGTAATGCTTCCCTTTGACATGGTAAAATGTATATCTGTAACTCAGTAAGCAAAAACCTTTCTTTTTAGGTTCAGACATAACATATTAATACAAATATATATATATTTGCCTTTATTCCCTGCAGAAAATCATTCCCAGGTCCGAATTTCTATACTTACCCATTCTAAAGATCTGCGTGCGTGTGTGTGCTTGCCAATGTGTGCTTTAGTCACTGTGATACTGGTGAGGGGGGCAAACCCTTCTGGAAGACTGCTAGGGGGTCTGTTTAGAACAGGTGAGTATAGAGGATTCTGACCAGGCCACATATGGGGGCTGGAGATCAAAGTCCAGTATGGCTTTAAAACCCATGTAATATAAAGAGCTGACCTGTGGTCATTGGCCCTTCATCATTGAAACAAAAATTGGTCTTACTTATTAAAACTCTTACAGAACAAAGATTTTAAAGTCAAAATCCCCCTTGTTTTTTACTAACATGATGTGATCAAGGTGCTGATGTTAGTGTATTTTATTAAGGCAGTTTTCACTACCTTCAATCTGTACGTCATAGGGTCAATTTACAGCCATATTAGAATTCTCACTTATTTTTTAGGAGAGAAAACTGCCATTCAACTTTCATTGTCTACCTTGGTGCTGATTAAGATCCAGGTGAAAATTAGCACCAGGTAGACAATGGAAGAGAATCACAGTTTTCTCTTTTAAGAAAGGAGTGAGAATTCACACCTGGCTCTAAATCGACCCCCAAGATCTCCAAAGAGGAGAGGTCAGAGCTTTATTCACAAAGAACACTGCCGTGGAGCTGAGGGAGCTCGCTACCGCTTACATACACTCAGCAACAGTTTTATGTGTGTACAGGGATCACTTATCTCTATTTTGTAGATCTTGGTGTACAGATTTTATATACAGTTACCAATAGCAACAGATTTCAGGTAGTAAAAACCTGCTACTGTACCTTAAAAAAAACACATTTACTAACTTACAAAAAAAATACTAGATAAGCTCAGCATCTTGAGGGCATAATTTAGGCACACAAAATTATACACTTTCAAAAATTAAATTGAAAGCAGACTTTCTTTTCAAAGAAGACTTCTCATCTCATAAGGATTTGAATCCCTAAATATAGGATGGCTAGAAAACTTCCAAGTACAGTGAAAAGGGATAAAAGGATTTCCATTTGTAAAGGGTGGGGATAGACCTACTTTAATATTCTTTTTTGCCAACTGTGACTTTGACATTGTGGGGGTTTCACGTCAGCAGTGACCAAAACAGAAGCTGAACTACTAGAAAAGCCATAGCATAGGAACCCTATATTTTAAGATGTTGGCTGGCCTCTTGGTCCAGATAGTACCTGCTCGATTTAATGTGCACTGAAATTCCTCCCGGATATGAGGAAAGATCTGTCCTATATGGGGAAGCTGATACAGATGTGGCACAGATCACTCTCACTCTGCAGAAAGCTGTGAGTCAGCTGTGAGCTTATTACATTGTAACAACAGGTGCGAGACTGCTTTTACAATGTAACACAGCAGGGAGCAGCCAATGTTAAATAATAGCAGCCTCAAGGTTACAGCAGGGAGCTGGCTTTTTACAGTGTAACATCTAGATTTCTGTTTGTTACCACTTACAACGCAAGGGAGAGAGAATCTGTAAGACAAAAATGTTCTACTCCAAAAAAAAAAAAAAAAAAAAAAAAAAAAGGAATCATTTAAAAAAAATAAACTGAACATTTTGGCTGGGGATTGCACATTTGACACAGGCTCTATACATATACAGTAATCCACACAGAATAAAACAACTTTTACCCCTCTGCCTGCAGACTCTATCCCATCTAATTCTGCAGGGTACAGTGGTCCCTGGTCTGGCCATGGCATGCATATAAGCGGCAGATGCTCACATGGTGTGTCTGTTAAAGCGGAACAAAACCCCAAAATGGCTGGCCCTGAAATCTTAACGTTTTTAAAGTCTCCAGGGTTGCCCACTGGCCTTCCCCTGGGGTGTCTCAAATCAGGATGCCCCACTGTGTGAAACCCCCTGGGGCACCACAAAACTTACCTTCTGCAGGTGGCACCCTCAGCAATGTACACAATCTAGAGTGGCCGCATCCCAAACATCTCTGGACTCAGGTCCCCCTTCTAGCCATTCAGAAAGGCTGGGGAAAGGTGCATGCTTGCGAATGGGGATGCGCCCATTTCTGCCCCTGACTGCTGAGTGCAAAGCTGCTTGCTGAGCATTATTATGCACCGCAAAATTCTCTGATTGGCCAAAAGCCCGCGCATGTGTCATATGACCAGCGAAAGATGAATTTGCATTGCACGATCTGGAGCATTTCACACAGCAGGGCATCCCAAATCTGGAGCTTCCCAAGCCCTGGAGCAAGGAACAAAACCCGGGATAGTCAAAATAAGGACAATAAACAAGAGGGTCTGCTCCCTTATGACTGGCAGTGGGAATGACTCAGTCAGCACCAGAGCAGATAGCATGGAACCCAAACCTGTGCGGCTCACAGGATTCACTGGCTTTAAGTCTACAGATATAAAGGTTTTTTTTATACTGGCTGGACAGGGATTTTAAAATGTGGTAGGCCATTTTTAAAAGCCGGGGTTTTACAGGCTCTAAAGGATACACTATAAATACCCACTAATTGCACATTTTCTCTCTAGTTTTTGCTATTTTTAATAAAAAACAACACAAATAAAAAACATATAAGCAGATGTATAGAATGCTTAGAATCCTGAGGCAGGAAGCATAACCCTAGTAGTAGTCTCTGGCTATAACTCATTATCTCGCCCTTTCTCATCAACTGCAGTTGCATACATTCACAGACTGAAAGGCAGAAGAAGTAAATCAGGGTGGCTTCTATGACTGCAGCTTTGCTAGAACGTGTGTTTGAGTTCAGAAAAATCCGGCACCATTTCTTCCTCAGTTTATGTGTTTTCCTTTTTTTCATTTACCTGAAAAAAACAATTGACAAAATAAGACTAGCCCTTACAGATCGCCCAATTAAAGCAGTTTGTATTGATGGAGTGATGTTCATTGTTGAATCAAATCATGGGTTTCCATTATTTTCAACAAAACAAACAACTGTAGCATTAAAGTGACAATTTACAGATTAAAAAAATAATCAGGTACTGCAAGGGGACCACAACAATCCTTCCCCGCCCTATGTCTATCAAAGCTGGGATCCCCTGCTGACAGGCTGTAACCTGTTCTCCTTGGCATGCATGTTTCTTTATTGGCTAGAAACACTGGGGGAACAAGGTGGCCTCGACTTCTATGCACTTGCATAACAAGTAGCAAATACCAAGGACTACTATGTACTAGCGGACCTCTATCTAAACTTAGTAAATAGCTCCCTTAAAGTGGACCGAAACCTAGGATTTTGACTATCCTGGGTTTCGGTCCTTTCCCCGGGGCACCCCTCATAGGCTATGTGAAACCCCCCAGATCGCCCACATCAACTCACATCATCCTGGTCCTACGGCACATGACCGGCCGTTTGTCCAATCAGTGCGCTCTCAGTTGCAATCAGTTGCTGAGCTATGGCGTCTAAGCCACCGTCTTAGCACAGCGGCTCCTAGCGTGCTGGTGGCTGCATCCCCCGCTTCCCTCTAATAGGGAATGCGCCCGCGCTGGCCATTCAGAAATGGCTGGCACGGGCCTGCACCCTGCTAGAGGGATAGCGGGGATGTGGCCGCAGACCGCGCATGCATTTGTTGGACCGGGATTAAGTTTAGTGTAGCGGCGGGGAGTTTCACACAGCGGGGCACCCCGATTTTTGGATTCCCCGGGGGGGGGGAATGGATCGGCACAGGAAATCCAGCTGGGTTTTGGTCCACTTTAACTCACCAATAAGGTGAGTTGCTGATCGCTGGACTAGCAGCTACAGAGGACTAAAGGTACCCTTTTGTTTTTTGTTTGACTGTTGAATGACTTTAATGTTTCCCATACTTTGCAGTATGGACTTCCTAGTGCATCTTTTTTCATTATTTACACCTTTCAATTTTTAATCTGAAAAACATAGAATATTCTAACTGTGTCACCGCAGTGATATAAAGAATCAGCAATTCTGCAGGTGTACTAGAACTGGAGAGGCCCAACCATTTTAAACCTTACAGTAATTACCACTTTTGTTCTAAACTAAACATAGCAA
Organism: Gastrophryne carolinensis; assembly: GCA_027917425.1. Lineage (NCBI taxonomy): Eukaryota > Metazoa > Chordata > Amphibia > Anura > Microhylidae > Gastrophryne > Gastrophryne carolinensis. The sequence goes on from CM051235.1 coordinate 576,955,145, forward strand.
CAAGTATTCTATTTAACAGAATTTCTCCTGTCCTGCAGCTTATTGATAAGTGGGGCGTTGCTGGCCTCTCAAAAGTTAATCATGTTATACACATATAGATTTGTTGCATAAATGATTCATGTATTAAAATCAGCGCCTATAATTGGCTTGACTGCAATTACTAAATCATTATATGTACGGGGTATGACAGATTAAATATAGCTGTAGTTACATAACTACTCAAGCTTACGGAATGTGTTTTCCAGTACCAAAAGAAAATTGTAAGCAATTGTTTCTTGAAAAATAAAAAAAGGCATTCATGGATCAAGGGCATGGGTAAGCATTCGTTTTTTTTATATCCTAATCACATGCAAAATATGGTGATAAAAAATAACACTTTTTTTTATTCTTTTAAACAGGAACACCACCCACTTTTCACAATGGCTTTTTTGTGTTGTTCCAAGCAAAGGGGTTGGCGGCATTGTAACAGGCTTGGGGGGAAAAATACAGATTGCTGGAGCCCCCCTGGGCAATGGCCCCACAACACCCCAAAATCCTTACCTGGCCCCCATCCTCAGCCAAAATGCAGTCTTATGAATGGCTGTCAGCAGTTACGTAGGCCAGCTTTGACCGGTGGCCGGGAGACACAGCCCACATCACCGCCGCTGGCCAATCAGGGGACAGCGTTTCGGCCGAGGATTGAGGCTAAGGTAAGGATTTTGGGAGTGCTGCAGGGGTCACTGCCCGGGGGGCTCCAGTAATCTGCCCCCACCCCCGAGCTTGTCACAATGCTACCCCACAACGATTACTGGACGTGGGACCGATTTAACACCACCAACAGGAACATTCTTACCTTTCTCCTGGGCCCTTCAGTGAAATTCCCAAAGAATGGGAAAAAACGTGACAATAAACTAACCATTTCAGCAGTGGTAGACAGTGTTGTGACTGCTGGTCATGCTTTGGTATTCATCAACATGATTTTGTCAGCAGTGACATGGACAGCAAATAGACCAAATTGAGAGAGCCTTTTTTTTCTGAGCGTATATTCCCTTCACAATTGCTCAGGGCATCTTACAATACTTAAGGGGAAAAGCCTTGTCAGTCAGGGCACACACCCGTCCCTCTAATCAGGTAGGGTATTCTGAAATCATTGCTTTAAAACAAAAACACCAGTACCCACGGCTGGCATCAGAAGCTGGTAAGTGGCCGAACCCATTGTGCCTTGGGGGGCCCAATTATAGCTGACACAGCTAAAGCAGGCAAGCACATGTGCATTTTGGACTACTAAAGAGGTATGCAATTCTCAACCGCAATTCCAACTGAATGATAATAAGGATGTCCACTGTCCTTTCTCTGCTAAGAAATTGAGGTAGATCTAAAAAGGCTCAGGGCCCCCAATATTTGGGTTGTACTCTGCTCCGAAAATGTTACAGAATTGTTAGTGGATTTCACTTATTTACAATTCGTTTACAAGACCTCGAGCCAGGCCTACCAGCTAGAAGTAGTGCCATACTGATGACAATAATACAACCAAATCAGCTATTACAATTTTTATGTGTCCAATTTAGCCTACAGATGCCTTATGAGACCAATGTGTTTTTGGTATGTGCTTAATACTTTATTATACTATGCTTATACTATGCTTGATTCACAAGCGCATATAACTTAGATCTGCATCTTGGGTTTATATTGCAGTTTTCTTTACAAGCATTTCTAAAATGTAGAAAAAATGCTTTGCTTATTGTTAGACCATGGTCAACAACAAACACTATTCTTCCCAAACTGGTTCAAATGCTAGGAAAATTAAAGCTCTTTATTTATTTAGGTAGCAATAAGAGCCACCTTCTGAATGTCTGCTGTCAACTATGCCAATGGTTTTCAGAAGGCCTGTATAGACATTTACATTGATATTGCTGCTCTGGATAGACCAATATTTATGAAGAATCTGAGGTCAAGTGCCTAGGGCAGCTGAGTCCAAAGTAAAATGTGTATGTGTATGTTATATATTGCTTTGCCATACACTAGTAATTACCTATGCCCTGCATATTAATAATTAAATGTCTGAACCTGTGAGATATGAACAGTGCGTTCAAGATATAATTAATAAATCCATGTTTTCATTTATGGTTTAGTGGATTTAGCTTTTGTGGCATAAATTATGGTGCCTAGGGCAACATGAAATCTAGATACAGCCCTGCATAGCAGTATTTTCATAAATATTTCAACTGACTGGTATGAAAGATTTAAAAATATATTGCAAACATGTAAAAAAGTGTGTAGAAGTCAACTGCTAAAGCAAACACCAACTGAGAAATGTCCTATAATGGTGCAAGTCGACAAAAACAATACTTTTCAATTTTCATTTTACCATTGTCGACTTGCGCCATTATAGGCTTACAAGTAAATAATAATAATCTGATGGGTGAATATAGAATTGTAGAATGGGTGATAAAATAATTAAAATTGCAGACCCATATCAGATTAACAGCATGCCTGTGTTAACATAACTATTGAAATCTTAGGTGGGTCATGGTCCCCCCCTTCTCCTTCCTACTTCCTTGCCACCATATCAAGGTTTGCATCGTCCAGTAGTAGAATTGTTGTATGGGAAGGGGAGTCACCAGCAGCTGCATGGCTCTGGCCCCTTCTGCCGAGGAGAAAGCTTGCTTCCTATGTGCAAGCATTCTGGCCACATCTCACTGTAAATAGTCTGTCCTCTAGGAAGCTGATGGGAAGGGCAACCACCAGACATGTATGCAGTTGGCAGGCCCAAAGGCAAAAGAATGGAGCTCTCCCCCATTCAGTTCATGACCTGCATTGAAACCCCTGGCACAGATAGAGGAGTCCACTTCAGGAGAACATTGGTATCTAGTATCTTCCTTGGAAGGGGGAACACTGAACTACCAATGATTTCATTGGTTGCTCCGAGTATTAATACAGGCACTGAATTAAACATCTCTGAAAATGAAATGCTATTATATAATAGGCTATAGAAAAATACATGTTTGACTAATATCATTTATTTAAAAAAAAATTCACTCTGTACTTGTTTCCCTCTTCAAGTTTGAAAGTTTCACAAAGCGACAGGGTTGAGCATTCTGACGGGTTGAGGGGCGGCATATGTCTGCTCAGAAAATGTTCAAGTACAGGCCTGAGCCTATAGACACACAAATTACAAGCCCTGACCTATGGTCAGACATGTCACTTGCTGCTGACTCTGCACTCTTCAATTGGGATTTTGTTTAGTTTGCTTAGAATATTTATTTGTTGCGTATCGTATAATCATATATAATATTCAACGGTTAACGATAACTGTCCTTTAAAATTAAATATTAAAGAAATGCTAATTTTGATATAAATGAATGTAAATTATGTAGATTTGTTTGCAGTACAGATGAGCTGGGGCATCTCTGTTATGCAGATGGCTCCAAATCAGGGCATAAACCATGCAGGAAATGTAGGGAAAATTCCTTTAAATTTATTGTCACCTTTGTCTCCCACAGACAAACGCTCCTAGTCCGGAGCTCTTACATGAACCACAGTTCCAGGCCCCACAACACCCAGCCCGATCAGCATTTACATTTGTATTATCAGCAACGGGCTGCCCCCTGCCATCCAACACAGTGACTATGGTGACTAAATGCAATGGAGCAGGTGTGTCAAGACCTTGCACTCATAGCAGTAAATGAAGGGGGGGTATAGTAAATGTGACATGGCAGGGGCATCCACTACAGCTTTGAATGTGATAATACCCTCATTTTTGTCAGGATACTGGGTATGGGCCCTGACTGTGGAGACTAGCAGACTAGCTCACCTCTCGAGTGGGAAGCCTGGAATCTAAGGACCAACCTGGATTTCACTAGAGCCCCTAAAGGTGGGGTTTAGACTGGGCTACTGGAAGGCCCTAGGTCAGGCAACCTAGGAATGGGTATTGCCAAATTCGAGGTAGGAGACAGACCAGAGCTGGACTGGAGAAAACTGAAGTTGTGGCTGGAAAAACTGGATCGTGGTCATACAAGCCAAGGTCGTGGGCAGAACTGGATTGGAGCCATAAACAAGCCAGGGTCATCAGGAGAGTGGAAGCGTGGTCAAGATCAAGCCAGATCCATACACAGGAAAGAAAACTGGAACTCAGGAACAGGCAGGAGAGAAGACTAACTGGGAATGCAGGTCAGGGCTGCAAGTATTTAAATCTGCCCCTGCGCACAACCAAGCGCAGTTTTGCGCACAATTGGTTAGATCGTACACTGCGCATAATCAGGCTGCGACAACAATTGTGCTGCTACGACCAAAAGCGCATGCACGTATGCTTACTGACACTACTATATTTAGCGCGCAAATGCAAGCGCATGGGAAACCTTGGCGACCTCTGCTGGGAAACAAGAGGAACAGTCCTGGTTCTTTGACATTTTTATAGACAATCATCTTGGCTATCCAATACATAAATTGGACTTGCAACTATGTGGAATATGATTAGGTATGCAGAATGTAGGATATGATTAGGTATGCAGAAACAACCCCATATCATCAGGCTTCCTCAACCGACCTTGAAATTTCCTTCAATTTCTCTATCCGTTAGCCCCCTTTTCACTTGTTTCTTTGCTCCAAATAACCCATTTCCAGTCTTCTAATGTCCACTTTTCGTACTTCTTTTGCAAACTTGAGTTAACGCTTTTTATGCTGAGGCTTCTTCATCTTTTTCAGTCTACCATTTCATTTTATTTAATGTGTGTTGCATGGTGCCTACATGGACGCCTGTGATCTCACTATTACAAACCATCCCCATGTCGCCAGAACTGAAAGACCTTGTGATGAGCTGACATTTTGACACTATAAATGAATGGACTTAATTTCATATTGTTCTGGCATGGTACTTAAATGATGCAGTATGACAATTTTTCAAGATACTGCTATTAATGAGCTAGTTTCAAACCAGTGACTTTCTGCTTGGGTATCAAACTAATAAGACACTGAACTATTAGAGAGTGTGAGAACAGGTTGTAATTTGTAGTATGGAAGAAGAAAGACTGTTCCACCACTAGGAGCAAAATAGGAACAATGCAATTACATGACAACAATACAGTTACATAACTAATCATAATCTACAAGTCCAATTTATGTATGAGCTAAAATGATTGTCTTTATAATTATGGTAGTCTCGCGTTCTAAGCTGTAGTGGATGGTGAAACGCAGTACAGTGTCTGAAACGCAAATGTTCAAAACACTCTTACCCTTTTGCGCATCACTATACATGAAAGTACCTAAAGTATTAAGATTTGAAATATTGTAATATGTTGAATGTGTTCTGAGGCTGGTCAGTCTCAAAAAGAATAGTTCACTGGTGCTGTTTTTCTACTGGTAATATTTTGTAAAAGTATCAAAGTAGTGAGACTAAATAACACACATGACAACCAGACCACTAGCATTTGTTAGAAAATAAACCCTATCCTTCTACAGTACATCTGGGTCTGCAGAAATCCTGGGGTCTTTAGTCAATAAAAGCAGACAGACTATACTAGCAAAATGTAGGGGTGGAGGTTTAGTTTATAGAAAATAAGGCACACCTTTCACAAATCTATTTTCTGTTGGTACAGAACACTACCCCTTGCTTTACTGACATATTTCCTCTTGGAGCTTTTACACATTTTGTTTTGGGGGGGAGGGGGGACACATATGACCATTGTACACACATTGTGTACAACACATATGGCTTGAACACACATTGATGTGTTTCCTCTGCATTTTACCCATCCACGCAGTCAGTGTACACATGACAAGATGACCTGTCCTAATCATGGCGCTCGGGGAAATTTAGAAATCTGATTAAAGTAATTATATTTCAGTTGCTTAGAGTGGTAAGAGTTTTCACTGGTATCCAAGTGATTACACCTGAACTTCCTGTTGTGGCACCAGGACAGAAAGTCATACACCCGATCAAGAAAAACAGACAGACTAGTAAAAAAAACCGAAAAGGTTTCACCCCAGTGATGAACATAAATGTTTCTTTTCTACTCAGTCTGAGGGGGGTGATTGTTTTGCGTGTGTTCTTGCATAATATGTTTTATGAATAAGTCATTCTTTTAATGCAAAATGAATTAGTTACAAACTTGACAGCTGGTTTAAGTTTGATCGGCCTTGCAAATCATGTCAACAGTATGAGCATATGTTTGAAAAAAAAAGTAATGCATAAATCACTATCGTGCCCCGCAATGTTTGATTAAGCGCATTAACGATGCTTGATGAGGAACATTAATGAAAACTGGTCTTACTTATCCTACCTACATACTGCATATTTTAATTCCAAAGCTGCATTCGAAGTTCAGGTTGTTATGGGCTGCTACTGTGTATCAGGTTTCTTCTGAATATTCTTTGGCAAATCAAATGGGACTGCAGCTTTCCATACTAATGCATTATAGTAAATAGTGGATTTGAAGAAGCACTGAACCAACAGATGGCCCCAAATGTCTTGTGATGTGTTGTTTTTAAGCTGCTAGAACCAAAAAGTATTGGAAAAATGTTTGTTTATCATGAGTTGACAAACTATAGTGGTAACCACAAAATGGTAGAGAGTACTATGGCGTTGACATTTTTTAGAAGACATTAAACTACACTAGACTAAATGCTGACTAGCTTTAAAAGAAGAGCTCTCAAATTTGACCCCACTATACATTGTGCCTGACAAAAAAGATTATGTTTCCTCAAAAACTTACCTTAAAGTGGATGTCCAGTATCCAAAGTACCCTCTGCCCTGTCTCTCTCCCCTGATACTGATGCAGGGCCGGCAGTGGGGTTAAAAAAAAAGAGCTTACATCGGCCGGTATGAATAAAAGGAAGAGGAAACCGCTATGGTTTACTAGGGAAGTCAGCAATATGATAAAAGAAAAGAATTCTGCCTATAATAAGTATAAAGAAAGTGTAGCTGACATAAAGGTGTATAAAATTAAAGGGAAGCAAAACTGACTATGAATGCTGTTTAAGGACAAAAGGCAGAAGAAATGTCAAAATCTGTGAAGGGGGGAAATAAAACCATTTTCCGATATATTGGTGACAGAAAGAAGAAAAATGGTGCAGTTTCAAAAATTAGAAATAGGGAAAATAATTATATTGACGGAGATAAGACTGTGGCTGACCATCTGAATAGCTTTTGTTCAGTATTGTCAGATAGTGGCTTTCAAACTCATAGCAGGTATGACGATGGCATAGCATCCAGCTGGGAGGGTCCAGCTCCAGAGTTTTTATAGGCTGATGTCTTAGCCGAGTTGGTGCATCTGAAGCTAAGTAAGGCAATGGGTCCAGATGGAATCTACCCCAGAGTTCTAAGGGAACGGATGATACAAAGATTAGTAATACAGTGGACACTCCTGGAGGGGTCTGCAAGATGAAAAATGATTTAGCTTTACTGGATAAATGGTCAAAACTGTGGACACTAGAGTTTAATGTCTCTAAATGTAAAATCCTGCACTTAGGTAGAAGAAATCCCTGCTCTGATTACCGTATGGGCAGAGCAGAAATGTGTTAGCCAGGACCGCGGAAGAAAGAGATTTAGGGATACTGATTACTGAAAGCTGCAAGGTCAGTGGACAGCGTAGCCAGGCAGTGAGAAAAGCAAGTAGGATGCTTCGCTGCATAGCTCGAGGAAGGAAGAGGAAGGTCGTGATGCCGCTGTATAAAGGTGAGGTCACAGCTAGAATACTGTGTGCAGTTCTGGAAATCTCAACTGTAAAAAGACATTATTCAAATAGAACGGGTCCAAAGGCGGGCAACAAAAATACCATTTTGTGAATACTCACCTGTAAAATGGGTATTATAAGTATGTCACACACCCCACTTCAAGACATTCATTACACTTGGGTATACTGACCTATAGATGGCGATCTTGCAGAGATGTCAATAAAAAAAGGTAAGAGAAAGGGACCAGGAAAGCCAATTAAAACTAACAAAGGTTCACCATATAAAGGATCCAGAAAACAAAAGGGCAGGGTGAAGCGGGGTGTGTGACATACTTATAATACCCATTTTACAGGTGAGTATTCACAAAATGGTATTATTCTAAGTATGTCACATAAAAGAAAAGAATTCTGCCTATAATAAGTATAAAGAAAGTGTAGCTGACATAGATGTGTATAAAATTAAACAGAGGGAAGCAAAACTGACTATGAATGCAGGACAAAAGGCAGAAGAAATGTCAAAATCTGTGAAAAATCTTCAAGACATGCATTACACTTGGGACATCCAATAGCAGTGTCCATGAAGGGCGGGGATCCAAAAAACAAGGCACAAACTTAAACCACTGCAGCTCGCAGAACTTTGCGGCCAAAAACAGCATCCGCTGAGGCCCGAACATCAACCTTGTAAAACTTGGAAAAAGAGTGAACCCAAGACCAAGTAGCAGCCTTACAAACCTAAACAACAAAATATACCCGCGCACAGTACAATACAACAATAATAATAAGCTCAACGTGTGCAAAGTCCCTTTAAACACATGCAAATTCAAAAATGTAAAAAATAAACACAGAGCTTTTCTCATAAATCTGTGAATCCAGCGTGTCCCACGGTGCGTGTTCTTAGTCTTATCGTTAAGTGAAACCACCACCGACCACACAAAACTCTTACCTGATATACTGTGGGCAAAATACACCACTTAATCACATATAGGTTCAAAGCATTCAATATGTCTTCCCATGAAAACCAGGTGTTCAGAACTCCATACAGGGCGACCTCCAAGAATGCAGGTAAATATATACGTCTCCTTCCTAATTAATATACCTCCACAAATACTCCCAAGGTAGCAAAAAGGGGAAAAGACAAGAAAACCGCACTGGTGCAGTATGTCTTGAAAGCATAAGGCACTTTAATCTTATAAAATACACTCACAAAAGGCATTAAAATCAGCGCTTTAACAAATCCAAAGTAGCGACAGCAATCCTCACCGCCAGGGAACTCCTTACTCCAACTGACAGGATGTTGAAGAATGGCAAGTAGATCCTACGCGTTTCGCCGTCCGTGCGGCTTCTGCTGGGATACGTGCCAATAAACAAAAAACGGTATATAAACCGGAAGGTCAAAGGGAAAAATGCGTGTCACATGACACGCTGTCAAACACTTCCTGTGTCACGTGACGAACGCACGTGACCACATCACGTGTCGAGCGCGCGTCACTCCATACCTACGGCGCGTGCGTGCGCCAACTCGGCAAAGAACACAGTGAAATATCACTGTGTCCTACCGTGTGCCCACGCTCGACACCTAATGCACATGCGCAGCTTATAGCAAAGGAAGAAAGCCGATCCACAAAGCTGTCCTGTCACAGCCCGCATACCGGGGCCTTCCACCTGCGCATGCGCACACGGACCCGATCGGGCCGCGCCTTCATTGACAGCCAGTGTCTTAGCGTCCATGGCAACAAGCAAACAGGCATTTAAGCGTAGATACATTGATGACGTGCTTGTCATCTGGGAGGGATCTAGGTCCACATTAGAAGAATTTTTCCGGCTAGTCAATTTGAACAGCTTTAATTTAGAGTTTACACCAGAGAGTTGGAGGTCAACTTTTTAGACCTAACTATTAGGATGGACGGGACTAAACTATCGACCCTGACATACTTTAAGGCTACAGATCGCAATGGATATGTCCCCTGGGATAGCTGTCATCACCCTAGTTGGTTGAGAGCTATACCCAGGGGGCAATTCATGCGGTTGAGACGCAATTGCTCTGATATCAGCAATTATGACAAACAAGCTGCAGTATTGTCACATAGATTTCTGGAAAAAGGCTATGATCCAGATGGGGTTGCTCGGCAGAATAGCACGGTCCGCGCCATAGAAAGGGCATCCTTGTTAAGGCAAGCCAATAACTTGAGGAAAAAAGAAAGGAATTCCAATATGGAATATGCCTTTATCACAGGATTTAATGTCCAGTATCGAAAGATGAGGAGCGTTTTGTCCAAACATTGGCACCTTTTGAAAGAGGATCCGGTTTTGGGTCCTTCTTTACCTGAGAAACCACTTTGTATTTTCAGAAAAGCACCGAACTTAAAAGACAAGCTTGTGAGGAGTTATATTGACCCTCCTAAAAAGATTTCTTTAATTAATGACCCCCTAAGTGGTTTTTTTAAATGTGGCAGTTGCTGTGGGTGTAAAACGGCCCAGGAATTAAGTAAACCCAGGAAATTCTTTGAGGACATTCGATCCGGTAGGAAATATAGAATCCAGGGTTTTATTTCTTGTAGTACCAAGAATGTGGTATATTATGCCATTTGGTGCACGTGTGGACTTACCTATATTGGTAGGACTACCCGGGAGTTGAAGGTGAGAATCCGCGAACATATCTACAACATCAAGCGGGGATACGAGGGTCACAATCTGTCAGCTCATTTCAAGATGGTGCATGCGTCAGATCCTAGCGTTATGTCCTTTCAAGCAATAGATAGAGTAGAGAAGCATTGGAGGGGACAGAATGTGCTGAGAACTCTCTCACAGAGAGAGAGTAGATGGATCTTTGAGTTGGAGACATTGAGCCCAAGAGGTCTGAATGTCGAATTTGACTTGAACTGCTTCATTGAGAACTCTTAGAACAACCCTTAGGAATGCCCTTGGATTGATTGACATTGTTAGCCAGGACCGCGGAAGAAAGAGATTTAGGGATACTGATTACTGAAAGCTGCAAGGTCAGTGGACAGCGTAGCCAGGCAGTGAGAAAAGCAAGTAGGATGCTTCGCTGCATAGCTCGAGGAAGGAAGAGGAAGGTCGTGATGCCGCTGTATAAAGGTGAGGTCACAGCTAGAATACTGTGTGCAGTTCTGGAAATCTCAACTGTAAAAAGACATTATTCAAATAGAACGGGTCCAAAGGCGGGCAACAAAAATACCATTTTGTGAATACTCACCTGTAAAATGGGTATTATAAGTATGTCACACACCCCACTTCAAGACATTCATTACACTTGGGTATACTGACCTATAGATGGCGATCTTTCAGAGATGTCAATAAAAAAAGGTAAGAGAAAGGGACCAGGAAAGCCAATTAAAACTAACAAAGGTTCACCATATAAAGGATCCAGAAAACAAAAGGGCAGGGTGAAGCGGGGTGTGTGACATACTTATAATACCCATTTTACAGGTGAGTATTCACAAAATGGTATTATTCTAAGTATGTCACATAAAAGAAAAGAATTCTGCCTATAATAAGTATAAAGAAAGTGTAGCTGACATAGATGTGTATAAAATTAAACAGAGGGAAGCAAAACTGACTATGAATGCAGGACAAAAGGCAGAAGAAATGTCAAAATCTGTGAAAAATCTTCAAGACATGCATTACACTTGGGACATCCAATAGCAGTGTCCATGAAGGGCGGGGATCCAAAAAACAAGGCACAAACTTAAACCACTGCAGCTCGCAGAACTTTGCGGCCAAAAACAGCATCCGCTGAGGCCCGAACATCAACCTTGTAAAACTTGGAAAAAGAGTGAACCCAAGACCAAGTAGCAGCCTTACAAACCTAAACAACAAAATATACCCGCGCACAGTACAATACAACAATAATAATAAGCTCAACGTGTGCAAAGTCCCTTTAAACACATGCAAATTCAAAAATGTAAAAAATAAACACAGAGCTTTTCTCATAAATCTGTGAATCCAGCGTGTCCCACGGTGCGTGTTCTTAGTCTTATCGTTAAGTGAAACCACCACCGACCACACAAAACTCTTACCTGATATACTGTGGGCAAAATACACCACTTAATCACATATAGGTTCAAAGCATTCAATATGTCTTCCCATGAAAACCAGGTGTTCAGAACTCCATACAGGGCGACCTCCAAGAATGCAGGTAAATATATACGTCTCCTTCCTAATTAATATACCTCCACAAATACTCACAAGGTAGCAAAAAGGGGAAAAGACAAGAAAACCGCACTGGTGCAGTATGTCTTGAAAGCATAAGGCACTTTAATCTTATAAAATACACTCACAAAAGGCATTAAAATCAGCGCTTTAACAAATCCAAAGTAGCGACAGCAATCCTCACCGCCAGGGAACTCCTTACTCCAACTGACAGGATGTTGAAGAATGGCAAGTAGATCCTACGCGTTTCGCCGTCCGTGCGGCTTCTGCTGGGATACGTGCCAATAAACAAAAAACGGTATATAAACCGGAAGGTCAAAGGGAAAAATGCGTGTCACATGACACGCTGTCAAACACTTCCTGTGTCACGTGACGAACGCACGTGACCACATCACGTGTCGAGCGCGCGTCACTCCATACCTACGGCGCGTGCGTGCGCCAACTCGGCAAAGAACACAGTGAAATATCACTGTGTCCTACCGTGTGCCCACGCTCGACACCTAATGCACATGCGCAGCTTATAGCAAAGGAAGAAAGCCGATCCACAAAGCTGTCCTGTCACAGCCCGCATACCGGGGCCTTCCACCTGCGCATGCGCACACGGACCCGATCGGGCCGCGCCTTCATTGACAGCCAGTGTCTTAGCGTCCATGGCAACAAGCAAACAGGCATTTAAGCGTAGATACATTGATGACGTGCTTGTCATCTGGGAGGGATCTAGGTCCACATTAGAAGAATTTTTCCGGCTAGTCAATTTGAACAGCTTTAATTTAGAGTTTACACCAGAGAGTTGGAGGTCAACTTTTTAGACCTAACTATTAGGATGGACGGGACTAAACTATCGACCCTGACATACTTTAAGGCTACAGATCGCAATGGATATGTCCCCTGGGATAGCTGTCATCACCCTAGTTGGTTGAGAGCTATACCCAGGGGGCAATTCATGCGGTTGAGACGCAATTGCTCTGATATCAGCAATTATGACAAACAAGCTGCAGTATTGTCACATAGATTTCTGGAAAAAGGCTATGATCCAGATGGGGTTGCTCGGCAGAATAGCACGGTCCGCGCCATAGAAAGGGCATCCTTGTTAAGGCAAGCCAATAACTTGAGGAAAAAAGAAAGGAATTCCAATATGGAATATGCCTTTATCACAGGATTTAATGTCCAGTATCGAAAGATGAGGAGCGTTTTGTCCAAACATTGGCACCTTTTGAAAGAGGATCCGGTTTTGGGTCCTTCTTTACCTGAGAAACCACTTTGTATTTTCAGAAAAGCACCGAACTTAAAAGACAAGCTTGTGAGGAGTTATATTGACCCTCCTAAAAAGATTTCTTTAATTAATGACCCCCTAAGTGGTTTTTTTAAATGTGGCAGTTGCTGTGGGTGTAAAACGGCCCAGGAATTAAGTAAACCCAGGAAATTCTTTGAGGACATTCGATCCGGTAGGAAATATAGAATCCAGGGTTTTATTTCTTGTAGTACCAAGAATGTGGTATATTATGCCATTTGGTGCACGTGTGGACTTACCTATATTGGTAGGACTACCCGGGAGTTGAAGGTGAGAATCCGCGAACATATCTACAACATCAAGCGGGGATACGAGGGTCACAATCTGTCAGCTCATTTCAAGATGGTGCATGCGTCAGATCCTAGCGTTATGTCCTTTCAAGCAATAGATAGAGTAGAGAAGCATTGGAGGGGACAGAATGTGCTGAGAACTCTCTCACAGAGAGAGAGTAGATGGATCTTTGAGTTGGAGACATTGAGCCCAAGAGGTCTGAATGTCGAATTTGACTTGAACTGCTTCATTGAGAACTCTTAGAACAACCCTTAGGAATGCCCTTGGATTGATTGACATTGTTTTATGGGGTGTGTTTGATTTTTAGGGGATTTTGAAGATTGCATTATTTGTAGTGATTGTGATGCAGTCCTCATCTATGCCAGAGACCCCCTTGCTCTAAGAGTTTTTTTGTAGTTCCACTTTTTGGACTGAAAGAACGGTATTGAGACCTGATTTAACGGGGGGTTTTTTCCACCTTTTTTCCTAGTTGTAACTATGTTTGGACTTTTTGAATAGGTCCCTTGCATTTGTATATATGTTTAAAATATTTTTAATTCACTCTATTTTCATAATTTTTTATAGTAGATCACTTTTTTAATTTTTAAACTTTTATATGTGGCACCTCATTGAAGATATCAAATGATGGATCCACTATATATGTTGAGTGGAGACACGTTTTTGCCCCTCTTTATTTAGGCAAGCAATGACTAGAGGGCTTAAATGCCTGTTTGCTTGTTGCCATGGACGCTAAGACACTGGCTGTCAATGAAGGCGCGGCCCGATCGGGTCCGTGTGCGCATGCGCAGGTGGAAGGCCCCGGTATGCGGGCTGTGACAGGACAGCTTTGTGGATCGGCTTTCTTCCTCTGCTATAAGCTGCGCATGTGCATTAGGCGCGGGCACACGGTAGGACACAGTGATATTTCACTGTGTTCTTTGCCGAGTTGGCACACGCCGGGGGTATGGAGTGACGCGCGCTCGACACGTGATGTGGTCACGTGCGTTCGTCACGTGACACAGGAAGTGTTTGACAGTGTGTCATGTGACACGCATTTTTCCCTTTGACCTTCCGGTTTATATACCGGTTTTTGTTTATTGGCAAGTATCCCAGCAGAAGCCGCACGGACGGCGAAACGCGTAGGATCTACTTGCCATTCTTCAACATCCTGTCAGTTGGAGTAAGGAGTTCCCTGGCGGTGAGGATTGCTGTCGCTACTTTGGATTTGTTAAAGCGCTGATTTTAATGCCTTTTGTGAGTGTATTTTATAAGATTAAAGTGCCTTATGCTTTCAAGACATACTACACCAGTGCGGTTTTCTTGTTTTTTCCCCTTTTTGCTACCTTGGGAGTATTTGTGGAGGTATATTAATTAGGAAGGAGACGTATATATTTACCTGCATTCTTGGAGGTCGCCCTGTATGGAGTTCTGAACACCTGGTTTCCATGGGAAGACATATTGAATGCTTTGAGCCTATATGTGATTAAGTGGTGCATTTTGCCCACAGTATATCTGGTAAGAGTTTTGTGTGGTCGGTGGTGGTTTCACTTAAGTATAAGACTAAGAACACGCACCGTGGGACACGCTGGATTCACAGATTTATGAGAAAAGCTCTGTGTTTATTTTTTGACAGCCTTACAAACCTGCTCAACAGAAGCCTGGTGCTGGAAGGCCCAGAACGCCCCAACAGCACGAGTAGAATGAGCAGTAACACGAAAAGGGGGAATCTTCCCCTTAGCAGAATAGGCCCCAACAATGGCCTGGCGAATCCATTTACTAATGGAATACTTGGCAGGAGCCGAACCCTTCCTAGGCCCAGAGGGCACCACAAAAAGGGCGTCAGTCCTACGAAAAGGAGAAGTAGCCACCAAATAGCACTTCACACAGCGAACCACATCCAAAGAATGCAAAACCCTCTCCTTGTCATTGCTAGGCTTAGAACACAAGGAGGGTAGAACAATATCCTGATTAAGATGAAAAGCCGAGACCACCTTAGGAAGGAAATCTGGCTTGAAGCGGAAAACAACCTTGTCCTGATGCCTCTCAAAGTAAGGGGCCTTAATGGACAAGGCTGCCAACTCCGAAACACGCCGAACAAAGTGATGGCAACCAGAAAAACAACCT
Source organism: Gastrophryne carolinensis (assembly GCA_027917425.1). Classification (NCBI taxonomy): domain Eukaryota; kingdom Metazoa; phylum Chordata; class Amphibia; order Anura; family Microhylidae; genus Gastrophryne; species Gastrophryne carolinensis. The sequence goes on from CM051235.1 coordinate 576,970,649, forward strand.
TCTGAGTAAGCGTAGAAAGTGCAATATCCTGCAAAGGTTCAAAAGGAGAACCCTGCAAGGCAGACAAAACCAAATTCAAATCCCAAACTGGGAGCAAAGGCTTCCTAGGAGGCCGCACATGCGTAACCCCCTGGAAAAAGGTCTTAACCAGAGGATGAAGAGCAAAAGACTTTTGAAAGAAAACCGCCAGGGCAGAAACATGCCCTTTCAGCGTACTAAGCTTCAAACCTAGGTCCAGACCATGTTGCAAAAATTCCAAGATCCTAGGGATAGAAAACGGCCTGCAAGGCAGGGCCCTGACCTCACACCAATCAATATAAGACCTCCAAATCCTATAGTAGATGGCAGAGGAAGACTTCTTTCTAGCCCTAACCAGAGTCTGAATGACAGCATCAGAAAGAACTTCCTCCTTCAAGATGGAGGTTTCAGCCGCCACGCCGTCAAAGCCAGCGTTGGTAAATTGGGGTAGAGCAGGGGACCCTGAGTGAGAAGATCCAGCAGAAAGGGCAGAACTAACTGATCCTCTGCCAACCTTACCACGTCTGCGAACCAAACCTGTCTTGGCCATCTTGGAGCCACCAGGATTGCTGACGCACCCTCTAGGGCCAGCTTGCGCACCACTTTGCCCACCATGGGAAACGGAGGGACCAGGTATAGAAACCCCAGATCCCTCCAGTTCAGAGACATGGCATCCGCTGCCAGAGCCAGCGGATCCCGCGAGAGAGACACAAATGCCGGACGCTTGTGATTGTGACGAGAGGCAAAGAGGTCCACCTCCGGAGTCCCTCACCGGAGGCAAAGTGACCGAAAAACCGTGGGGCAGAGCGACCATTCCCCCCGGCGAGATGACCCCCTGCTCAGGGAGTCTGCCTCTGTGTTCTCCACTCCCGGAATGTACACTGCCGAGATGTATGGGACACTGCCCTCTGCCCAATCCAGAATCAAAGACACTTCCCTGAGGGCACGCCTGCTGCGAGTCCCTCCCTGGTGATTGATGTAGGCGACCGCCGTCCGATTGTCCGACCGAACTTGAACCGGTAGGCCCCGCAACTGATGAGTCAAGTGAGCCAGAACCAGCCTGATGGCTCTCAACTCCAGAACACTGATGGCATCGTGAGCCTCCAGAGGTCCCCACAGTCCCTGAAACTGAAGATCCTTCCAAAATCCCCCCCAACCTGACAGGCTGGCATCCGTGGTGACCGTCTCCCAACAAGGAGTCAGAAAGGATCTGCCCTTCATCAGATTGCTTGGTTTTAGCCACCACCGAAGGGAACGCCGCACCCGGGGGGACATCAGAAAGGACTGATTCAATGACAGCGGGGACCCATCCCAGGCCACCAAGAGATGTAGCTAGAGCGTCCTTGTGTGAAACTGGGCAAAGGGAACCGTCTCGAACGACGCCACCATCGATCCCGCCAGTCGCATCCATAGCTGGATGGACGGGCGGGGAATGGATAGGAGACGCTGAGTCAATTCCTGAATAAGAAGAACCTTGGCTCGGGGGAGAAACACCCTGGCCTGAGAAGTATCCAGAGACATTCCCAGGAGCTCCACCACCCTGGAGGGAATGAGGCAGGACTTGGGATAGTTGATCACCGAAACTCTCCAGAGTGGACACCACTGTCCTGGTATCCAGCTGCGCCTGACTGAGAGAAGACGCCATGATGTGAAGATCGTCCAGATAGGGCACGATGCGGATACCCCTGGCTTTGAGGATGGCCATCACTCCTGCCAATACCTTGGTAAAAACCCTTGGAGCCGAGGTAAGGCCAAACGGAAGAGCCACAAACTGAAAATGTTGATTGTCCACGACAAACCTGAGGAATCTCTGGTGTGCCGGAAATATTGGAATATGCAGGTAAGCATCCTTGATGTCTATGGACGTCGTGAAGTCCCCCTGACGAAGTGAATGGATGGCTGAGCGCAGAGTTTCCATACGGAACTTCCGAGGACGGACGAACCTGTTGAGCAACTTCAGATCCAGAATGGGACGAACGGAACCATCCTTCTTGGGCACCGTGAACAAATTGGAATAGAAGCCCAGGCCCCGGTCTGAGTGGGGCACCGGACAGATGACAGCCATGTCCAAAAGACTTGCTACTGCCGCCCGAAGCCCCTGGGTGGCCAGAGGATCTGATGGCACCCGAGAACTGAAGAATCTGGGAGGGGGCCGGAACTTGAACTCCAGCTTGTAACCGGAAGACACCACTTCCTGAATTCACCTGTCCGAGACCTCTTGGACCCAAACCTGGGAGAAGAGTAGCAGCCGTCCCCCCACCCGCAAGGGTGAGGGCACCCCATCATTTCTGAGTCGGCTTGGCAGCGGCTCTAGGCTTGGAGCCCCAACTGTGTCCTGGACGGGCCCGACCCCTGCCCCTGGTCCAGGAATCACCTCTGGACGAGGGGAAAGCCGAACCCCTGCCTACTCTAGCCCCACGAAAGGACTGAGAAAAGGAAGCCGCCCCCCGAAAGGGGTGACGCTGCTTTTTACACTGAGGTAACTTACCTCCCTTTGCCACCGAATCCAATCTCTCTCCAAAAAGCCGCAACCCCACAAAGGGAAGGGCCGTAAGCGACTTTTTGGACACAAAATCAGCGGCCCACTGGCGTAGCCAAACCGACCACCGGATAGCCACAAGCAGGGCCGCAGCTCTGCTACACATCCCCAATGTGTCGTCCAAGGCGGACAGCACAAAGGACAAAAATAACTCACATTGTTTAAGGTCGGCAAACTCCTCACTAGCCGGGTCAAGCCTGGAAGAGGCCAACAGTCCTCTAACAACCGACCTGGCAGCTACCAATAAAAGCACAGAAGCACAAACCGGCCGCAAGGCCGATCCAACACTTGCAAAACCATGACAAGCCATCTGGTCAATGCGTTTATCCTCACCATCCTTGAGAGTAGTGCACTCCGGAGAATGGAGGACTGAAGAGCTGGACAACCCCAAAACAGGAGCATCCACCTCGGGGGGGCGACCAGTGCTTCACCGCGTCCGTCGGAAAGGGATATTTCTTGTCCCAACCTGGTGGGACACCCGGAAGCCGAGTCGGCCTCTACCATTCCTTAAGAATGATACCATCAAAATGCTTTTGATAAGGAAATTCCAAGCGCGGCTTGGTCACTTCAAAGAACTCCCCCTTCAGCGGAGGAGCCGCCTCAGGGGGAGAAATAGCCAAGACCTCAAACATATGAGCCAGGACCCTAGAGGTATCCAAGGAGTCCCCCTGGCCCTTCTCTGTATCAGCGCCCACAAACTGCTGATCATCGGAGCCCTCAGACTCCTCATACAGCTCCCCTTCCTCACGCGGGGAACAATCAGACCAATCCAGGGAGTCAAAATCCTCCCTATCAAGGCCCTGCACGGCAGTATACAAATGTTTTCTCTTTGCCATGGCCTTTTTAGCAACGGCACTGGAAAACAATTTTTCAAGATTGGCCAATCTGGCACACACCTCAGATTGTGACTCCCCGCCAATGACCACGTCACACGGGGTAGGTGTCAAGCGAGGGGGAGACGGAGAGGAGACTGGCGGAGCAGAACTGGACGCCTGAGATCCGGTCTGCCGCGTAATAGACCGCTGCGCACAGGGTACACATAGAAATACATCATCCCCCAAAAGGGATACCCCACACCCCAAACACAGCCTGGATTGTCCCGAGGGGGGCACAAGCCCAGTATCCGGGGAAGCCTCCATATGGTGATTTTTTAATTATATATATATATATATATATATATATATATATATATATATATGCTCCGAGGGAATTACGCCATAATGCAACCCATTACGCAATAATGCAACCCCGGGATGCCCCTTTAAGTGGGAGGATTTTAAGTCAGCTAAAATTTTAACCAGGGACCCTGGACTGGGAGAACCCCCCTTTAATATGCTCAATGGTCCACCTGGAACACAAAACACAAGCACACGCTCAGACCATGCTAGAATGTATAAAGAGTTAAAAACAGATGAACCTGATGGCCATCAGGCCACTCACTCGACATTCAGTACCGCACGCCAGGCACAGTGAAGACGCGCAGTGTGCAGTAGGAGGAGGGAGGGCGGGCCGGCGCGGTTCGCGCGCCGTGCCCGGCCTCGCCCCTCCCCCGTCTCTCCCGCCCAGAAGCCGGGACATGAAAACGCGCCCCCAGCACGGGGGCGGGCCGTAGGGCCGCGCGCGAGCACCCGGCCCTGCCCCCCCCGCCCAAAGGAGAAGAAGCCCTCATGGGCGCTCATCGGCGCCATTGCAGCACGCCGGACACCGGTGCCAGTCAAAAAGTAAAAGCACACACACAGTTAAGCACACACACACACATACACAATAAATGAGAGGAATCCATAAGGGACCCGGCCCCCCCCTCTAAGGGTATCCGGGAGAGGGGGAATCCATGCCAGGGTAGGGCCAAGGGACGGGGCATCCCAAACCGGGATCACCAACCCGGATAGCCACCTACCCCTTGTTATGGGGTCTCACGGCTCCTAAGCACCAGGGGTGCCAACTACCTTTGCCCGGACCAGCAGCCTAGGCTGGGAGGCAAGTAATTTAAATAAGGGGATCCGGCAGGAATAGAAGAATAGAAGGCCGGGAGTCATCCCGGCTACCTGCAAGGAGGAGACATCATCTTCTGACTTGCTCGCCTCTGCAGAGATGAAAGACTGGGGAATGGGTGGGCGGTCCCAGGTATTTATGGGCCAGGAGGGTCTTACCTTTTTTTTATTGACATCTCTGCAAGATCGCCAACTACAGGTCAGTATACCCAAGTGTAATGAATGTCTTGAAGCGGGGTGTGTGACATACTTAGAATAAACTTCAAAAGTCAATCAAAATAAAATTATATTAAATGTAAAGTTCATAGAAATCAGCAGCTCTCACTTATAAAAAGTAATTTCAAACGGACAGATGGTAAAACATAGCCCCGTAGCATAATTTCAGTACTACTACCTACTTCTTTGTAATTAACAGCTGTGACCCTATGTGTGGCTTCCCCTGTTCTGTGCACATCCCAACCCGCTCTTTCACTTGAATGGGCAGATGGGAACACCAGGGGAGGGAGGGTAATTTGGAGACTGGATATCGATTTTGAATATACCCTAGAATGTATGTAAATATACTGCCTGAAAGGCATCACCTTAAGCTAAACTCCAGTATATTTGAAACTCCAGCTGTTAAACCAACAGTCCGAATGATTGAAGCAACCGTATGGGTCTTACCTTCTTCCAGATAAACTGCTTCCTCACTTTAGCCCCCTACTCTTCTTTGCCACAAGACTTGATGTCCTACTAGATCATCATGGCATCTCTATCCTTCAAAGAAATCTTTATGGCACAGGGACAGGGTGGATAATCAACATCAGCCAATATGGGATAAGTGGTGGCACTAGAAGCATGTCTGTAAAGCTATTTTTATGAATGCACTGGAGAAGTACATGGGTCTTTTTGTGTGTGTTCCTGTGACCCCTTTAGTAAAATGTAACTTTCTAAAACATCCACCATAAATGGAAAGAAAAAGTTAGCATTGCTTTCATGTTTCCAAACCCCGTCCTCAAGGCCCACCTACATGCCATGTTTTGCGGATCTCCACACAGACACACAAGTTGAGTAATTAGAGCTAAGACAGCCAGCTACAGTATGTAGAGATTCACAAAACATGACCTGTTGGTGGGCCTTGAGGAGAGAATTAGGGAACACTGTTTGCTTTGAACCAGTAGGGAAGATTCTCCTCACTTCCATGGGGAAAACTTTCTAGCCCAATCTGAAAGATATTCTGTAGGCTGACCTTTTAGTTTACAGATAACTGGTATTAAAATGGACACTTATCAGAATGAAAATCTTTAAAGTATCACACTTAAACCGGACCTTCACCCTAAATAAGAACATATTTTATATGTTTCCCCCACGCTGTACATACAGATTGCCCACATTAAAAATCATCCTATCTGCATCTATTACATTTTCTGCGACTTTAAACATCCAAGATGGCGGCACATGGAGGTGTAGGCTGCCTGCAAACAGGAAGTGTCTTCTGACTATGCCTCTCTGCATTCTGGGATTGCTGACCTTTTCCTGACCCCAGTTCTGCTCTGTTTGTGCAAAGCCCAGCTAAATCCCCGCTCCTTGCACTTTTGACCCCTCTCCTCAGTATGTGATTCTACTGAGCCAAGATCCTAGAGTCCTGAACAGAGTTGCAGGTCAGTGAGGGAAATAATAAAAAGTAAGTGACTAAAAACGTCAAAATATATTCATTTTAGATGCTGGGGAATAGTTTTTTAAGGGTTTGGGCTTTTCATTAAATGATGCTGATGGTCCGCTGTAAGCATGCAATTGTTTGTCTGCTATATTCCAACCAGAAGTAGAAACAACAACATTGGCGAGAGTTACAATATTAAAATACAGATCCGACTTTTCTAGAGATGTAGACACAGCAGGCTGTGTAGGAGAAATACTAAATTGGCACTAGCTACATGTCAACGCGTCGTGCTCATGTACCGTTCTTACTTCCCACTGATGTCTTACCTTGTTTAACAATTGGTATGCAGGGGACTGTAAGTCTTCAATACACTCTGCAATTGGCTTATTAAGTGTTTCTGGCAGTAACAGACTCAGAATTCCTGCTGATATGCCGCTGATTCCAAATGCCATGAATGGCATTGATGGATTAAGAGATTTCTGGAATGGAAATTACAAAAAGTAATGGAACTCAAATGATATCATGAATACCAGTGCAGAGGTGTGCTTTCATCAGGCAAGTGTAAGAAATTGACAACAAACGAGCTTTCACCAATCCAAAGAGTTAGAAAATTGAGAAATAGTGCTTTTTAAGGACTGCTACAACTTACGTACACATCACATCGAAAAAACATCAGTATATCTGACCATAATGGCTTAGCATTTAACTGTCTTGCACTATGCATCTTTGTGTGATTTGAAGTCATGGACATATTTCTGCATAGAAACGCTGGTCATGCACTATATCAATTGATTATACAATCTTTGCATTTTATGTACTTTTTAATGGACAATGCGCAATCTATTCACATTATAATCAGCCACAGCTCTTATGCTACCAGTATGTAGTAGTATTATATAAAGATGGCATAGTGCATGACCAGCATTAAAACCATAATATTTTATTCTTATAGTGAGTATTTTATTGTGTCGCCTAGGCAACAAGACAATTGAAGTTACTTGTGCCTCCCCTATTTCAAGCTAGGCATAACAAAATAGTTGATTAACCAATGTGATCTTAACATGGGCTGTCAAACTGACGCAGTCCATATGCCAGTTACAATTGTGAAGATGTGTAGGCGTGCAATCTTTGGAGAAATCTGGTTATGCATGTCCCTTTACTCATTAGCACTGGCCTTTTGAAGAGCAAAGGCATGTGTTGCAAATATCGATGGGAATACATGCCACACTTACCCACAATGATTTGCATGTGAGAAATTTTCAAAATTAAAATTGTAATTAAGTCATGAAGACCAAGGCTCAGCATCTGAAATGAAACATTGTTGGGGTGGCCAACTGTCTGCACACCACAATCTACAAGCTGCTGCTGAGCTCAGGGAGATTACTCACATGTACTTATGCCCAGCAGCAGTGTTCTATGTGTACAGGACCCCTTTCTCTATTCTCGCTCTTGGTATAGAGCATTGGTGAACAGCTGCCAACAGCAACATATTGCAGGTAGTGAAAACTGTTACATTTGCTAACATAGGAAAACATTTTAAAAATCAGCTCAGCACCTTGAGGATATCCTTTTGGCACAAAAAATATACACCTTCAAAAACGCTATTTGAAAGTGGACTTTCACTTTAATAAGGAAAAGCATTGCAATTTCCCGGAGACAGACGGCAAATGCGGAGGTAGGGAAACCCGGCATAGGTCTGGAGTCATGTTTTTAATTTTTATTTTCCAAATCGAGATCAGTAATAGGTGCCCTAAACCACTGTTTCTCAACCAGCAGCACACGTTCCCCAGGGGGTACGCAGCAGTGTTCCAGGGGAAACCTTCAAGGGGTGTTTGACTGGTTTGGTATATTTTAAAAGTGAAACCTAATCCCTTCTTTCTCTAAAAGTGATACAGATTTTTTTGAATATTTCATGACCCACCAATGGTTTGAAAAATTGGATAAATATAGCTGAACCAAACAACAGGAAATAGGAGAGAAGAAAAAAAAAGGGGGGGAAGTGGGGCGGAGTAACAAAGATAAGAGCACAATGTAATCAAACTGAAGCAAAACAATTGCTTCAAAAACAGAGCGCTGGTTTGATTGAATGGCTCCCCAAAGAGAACAAAACAAAAATGTACCTGGGCATAAGGCTTACCCCACAGAATGATGGGAGCGCTAACTGAAAGTGCCATGAGGCCCATGGTCTCCTTCGCTACTCTTTATCACCCCCTTTGGTGTATCTGTTTGGAACTTCTTGTCGCTAGGGGGTACTTGGTGTAAAAAAGTTGAGAACCACTGCCCTAGACTACCGCTCAAAGAGTCATAATGGCATATGTCACATACGGACTACAAACATCTGATTTTGGGGAATAGATGCCCATTGTATGCTTGTGCACACACAGAAATTCTTTACACTATGAGGTGGGAATACTCATAATACAGCTATGGGTCAATTCATCAAAACAGCCCCCTCAGACAGACCCATTACCAAAAAAAATCCAACTAGAAGATCCATGAGGAGGTAGAGGGCCACTCTGTATCGAACTCCCCTAAGGTTGTCCTCCTATCTTTGATACCAGCCCCCCTAGCCAAAACAAAGAGAAGTGTCTTTTAATTCTGTCTAACAGCAGGGAGAATGATCATACCCAGGCATTGGAAGTCCTCCAGTCCCCCAAGCATGGGGGAGTGGTTTGGGGAGATGGACTCCATCATGAGAATGGAGGAGATGGTTTTGGGGGACAAAGGGGCCACGGAGACATTTCTGACCACCTGGACAAATTGGATAAGATTCAGGGACTCAGCCTCGCCGAAGGCCTTCCTGAAAATGAGCAACGCTTAGCGGTATGGGCCCTGGTAGTTCTTGGGCAAGTGCCAAATACCAACCATCGAGCCTGTCACCGATCGATAACCGCCCCCTGGACACCAGCAAGCCCAGCTCCCAAATCCCTCCACCACCCTTTTTTCCTTTTGTATTTTTCCCATTCTCTTCTTCTCCTATGTCTATTCTCTCCTCCCTCCCTTCTCCCCCCCACTCCCTACTTCTCCTTTACCCTCCCCCACCTCCCCTACCCTCCCATTTCCTGCACCGCCTGGCACATCCCTTTCTCGTAATCCACCCCAGCTGCGTGCACACTTGTTTTCTCTCCTGCCCGGGCCTGTCCGTTTGTGCCCCTCCTGATCCCATAGCTCTTCTCCTCTCGGTCCACACCTCTAAGACGGGCCACCCCAGCGTCGCCCGTCTCTTGCGGGTGGTGTTTGGGGGGGCTGTCAAAGGAAATATCCATTGGTGGGATTGTCTCGGCACCTACGAGGCAATTGGCCTGGTGTGAAAGGGGACTTAATCTTGAGATACATGTATATATATATATATATATATATATATATATATATATATATATATATACACATATATTGCATGGTAATAATCGCTTCAAAAGGATAATAATAATCAAGAATTAAACCACATAGCGTGTCAACTAGGGATGAGCGAATCGTTCCGGACGAACCCGAATTCGTTCCGAATTTCAGGAAAAATTAGATTTTAGACAGGCCGCATGGGCATCCCAAACCAGCACATTTCACCCTGTTATACTAAATCAGCTTCTAAAGGCTCTGTTTTATTAATATATTGCATTCTGAATTGGTTTTGTGCGTCCTGTAAAAACACCAGGCCACATGGGCATCCCAAACCAGCACATTTCACCCTATCTGTTATACTAAATCAGCTTCTAAAGGCTCTGTTTTATTAATATATTGCATTTTAAATTGGTTTTGTGCATCCTGTAAAAACAGTCCGCATGGGCATCCCAAACCAGCACATTTCACCCTATCTGTTATACTAAATCAGCTTCTAAAGGCTCTGTTTTATTAATATATTGCATTTTGAATTGCTTTTGTGCATCCTGTAAAAACACAGGGCCACATGGGCATTCCAAACCAGCACATTTCACCCTGTTATACTAAATCAGCTTCTAAAGGCTCCATTTTATTAATATGTTGTATTTTGAATTGGTTTTGTGCGTCCTTTAAAAACACCAGGCCGCAGGGTATCCCAAACCGGCACATTTCATCCTGTTATACTAAAGCAGCTTCTACAGGCTCTGTTTTATTAATATATTGCATTTTGAATAGTTTTTTGCATCCTATAAAAACACCAGGCCGCAAGGTATCCCAAACCGGCACATTTCACCCTGTTATACTAAATCAGCTTCTAAAGGCTCTGTTTTATTAATATATTGCATTCTGAATTGGTTTTGTGCATCCTGTAAAAACACCAGGCCACACGGGCATCCCAAACCAGCACATTTCACCCTGTTATACTAAATCAGCTTCTAAAGGCTCTGTTTTATTAATATATTGCATTTTAAATTGGTTTTGTGCATCCTGTAAAAACAGTCCGCATGGGCATCCCAAACCAGCACATTTCACCCTGTTATACTAAATCAGCTTCTAAAGGCTCTGTTTTATTAATATATTGCATTTTGAATTGCTTTTGTGCATCCTGTAAAAACACCCATGGGCATCCCAAACAAGCACACTTCACCCTATTATACTAAATCAGCTTCTAAAGGCTCCATTTTATTAATATGTTGCATTTTGAATTGGTTTTGTGCGTCCTTTAAAAACACCAGGCCGCAGGGTATCCCAAACCGGCACATTTCATCCTGTTATACTAAAGCAGCTTCTACAGGCTCTGTTTTATTAATATATTGCATTTTGAATAGTTTTTTTGCATCCTATAAAAACACCAGGCCGCAAGGTATCCCAAACCGGCACATTTCACCCTGTTATACTAAGAGGCCGATTCATTAATAGCGCCAGGTAGCGACCGATGAGCGCCAGTAGCGTGATTTTCACAGCGCCAGCTATTATTCGCTGTGCTTGGCCGGGGTTTGCTTGTTGACAGCGACTCAGTCGGTGTGCGGTAATGTTGAATAAGGGGTTAGGGGTCGCTGTTTCACAGGTTCCGCGTTGTATGGGTGCGCCTGACAGCGAATGACCAGAGCGAACGGCTTGCTGCAGATTCATTAACAAATCACGCTCAAAAATTTCTTGCGCTGTGAATTCCTTGTTTAAACCCCAGAGTGCTGGCGGCGATGTGTGTAAAGTAGTTTTTAACCCCCAAACAACCATTTTTTTAATGTAAAAATTATACAAGTTTTTCTAAACATTTTGTAATATGAATACATGAATATCAGACCTGTAATATCAATTCTGCACATTTTTTTTTTTTTTTTTTAACTTAAAAAAAAACATACCATTGCAGAAGTGGTCACAGAATTTTTGACATTAAAAAAAAAAAAAAAAAACATTAATAGCAATTAATTATGATTATTTAAAGATTGCTCCATTGAAATGCATTGGACAACGCCAGGGAGCGCCAGGTCATACCTGTCGCTGTGATGGGATTAGCAGCGGCGCTGTTCGTTGCAGTCGGCTACATGATGAATCCCGCGCTAGATGACGCTCTCGCCGGCGCTAGCCTCATTTAGCGTGATAAATGCGTCATTGTGACCGCCGCCGGGCGTACTTGATTCGGCAGCCGCCGTTAGCTGGCGGTACCTGGCGCTCGTCAGACACTACCTGGCGCTAGCCCTTGATAAATAAGGCCGTAAATCAGCTTCTAAAGGCTCTGTTTTATTAATATATTGCATTCTGAATTGGTTTTGTGCGCCCTGTAAAAACACCAGGCCGCATGGGCATCCCAAACCAGCACATTTCACCCTATCTGTTATACTAAATCAGCTTCTAAAGGCTCTGTTTTATTAATATATTGCATTCTGAATTGGTTTTGTGCGTCCTGTAAAAACACCAGGCCACATGGGCATCCCAAACCAGCACATTTTACCCTATCTGTTATACTAAATCAGCTTCTAAAGGCTCTGTTTTATTAATATATTGCATTTTAAATTGGTTTTGTGCATCCTGTAAAAACAGTCCGCAAGGGCATCCCAAACCAGCACATTTCACCCTGTTATACTAAATCAGCTTCTAAAGGCTCCATTTTATTAATATGTTGCATTGTGAATTGGTTTTGTGCGTCCTTTAAAAACACCAGGCCGCAGGGTATCCCAAACCGGCACATTTCATCCTGTTATACTAAAGCAGCTTCTACAGGCTCTGTTTTATTAATATATTGCATTTTGAATATTTTTTTTGCATCCTATAAAAACACCAGGCCGCAAGGTATCTCAAACCGGCACATTTCACCCTATCTGTTATACTAAATCAGCTTCTAAAGGCTCTGTTTTATTAATATATTGCATTTTGAATTGCTTTTGTGCATCCTGTAAAAACACCGGGCCACATGGGCATCCCAAACCGGCACATTTCATCCTGTTATACTAAAGCAGCTTCTACGGGCTCTGTTTTATTAATATATTGCATTTTGAATAGTTTTTTGCATCCTATAACAACACCAGGCCGCAAGGTATCCCAAACCGGCACATTTCACCCTATCTGTTATATTAAATCAGCTTATAAAGGTTCTGTTTTATTAATATATTGCATTTTGAATTGGATTGTGCGTCCTTTAAAAACAACAGGCTGTAAGGTATCCCAAACCGGCACATTTCACCCTGTTATACTAAATCAGCTTCTAAAGGCTTTGTTTTATTAACATATTGCATTTTGAATTGCTTTTGTGCATCCTGTAAAAACACCGGGTCACATGGGCATCCCAAACCAGCACATTTCACCCTGTTATACTAAATCAGCTTCTAAAGGCTCCATTTTATTAATATGTTGCATTTTGAATTGGTTTTGTGCGTCCTTTAAAAACACCAGGCCGCAGGGTATCCCAAACCGGCACATTTCATACTGTTATACTAAAGCAGCTTTTACAGGCTCTGTTTTATTAATATATTGCATTTTGAATTGTTTTTTTGCATCCTATAAAAACACCAGGCCGCAAGGTATCCCAAACCGGCACATTTCACCCTATCTGTTGTACTAAATCAGCTTATAAAGGCTCTGTTTTATTAATATATTGCATTTTGAATTGGATTGTGCGTCCTTTAAAAACAACAGGCTGTAGGGTATCCCAAACCGGCACATTTCACCCTTTCTGTTATACTAAATCAGCTTCTACAGGCTCTGTTTTATTAATATATTGCATTTTGAATTTTTTTTTGCATCCTGTAAAAACACCAGGCCGCATGGGCATCCCAAACCAGCACATTTCAGCCTATCTGTTATACTAAATCAGCTTCTAAAGGCTCTGTTTTATTAATATATTGCATTTTGAATTGCTTTTGTGCATCCTGTAAAAACACCGGGTCACATGGGCATCCCAAACCAGCACATTTCACCCTGTTATACTAAATCAGCTTCTAAAGGCTCCGTTTTATTAATATTTGTTTTAATAATATTTTGAATTGGTTTTGTGCGTCCTTTAAAAACAGCAGGCCGCCGGGTATCCCAAACCGGCACATTTCATACTGTTATACTAAAGCAGCCTTTACAGGCTCTGTTTTATTAATATATTTAGACTCTACTTTTGGAACCACTTAATGGGTTCCTATTGAGTAACCCCAAATCCCCCCTATACTACTTTTTTCCTTGGTTGGTACATAGCCTGGCCCTTAATATGAAGCACGACTTTTTTTCAGGCTAGGTATACCTGAAGAATTTGTTAGGGCTCAGAGCTATAACCACACCAAGAAATTGAGTTTTTTCAGTGGGGCAGACATGTATCATGTTTCGCCTTACACGGTTTCCTCAATGCCCTCTGTGTGTAACAAGCAGATAGACATTTCATATTGTTAGTAAGTTGGTTAGTATCAATTAGTCAATGTCAGTAACTTCTTACTATGTTCATTTAGGAATTCAATAAAAAACATGACAATACCTGATTCTGATGTCTTTCACAGATGATAGTCCTATCTCACATACGAATTACATATTTCACAAGGTGAACCGGTGGTGTGCGCTCTCCTATTTGTTGATTAAATCCCATGCCAATTATTAGTTTGAAAACATACTATTGTAGTTAAAGATACTCTTATGGTTGTCATTAGGTCTAGGTACCTGGTATGATTATGATCATCTCTAGGCGATTAACCCGTGGGGCCGCAAGGAACAATTTTCACAACAAAGGAGGTCCCATACCCCCGCCGTGATCTCTGTATATTTGAAAAAATAGGGAGAGGAAAAGGGAAGTCATGCCCCGTGCCTACATAACAATTTGAACATTTTAGATAAAGCCAGATAAACTGTGACTTGCCTGTATGTTGGAATTGGGTCCCTTGTAGGGCAGTCACGGTGGCAGGTAAGTCTTGCTAACCAGGGCGGGCGCGGGCATATGCATGCACTTTTTTTGTGTCCTGTATCAGGATTCCTTTCACGTGGCTCCCCCGCGCTTGAGGCGTTCCTCCTTTGTCCGAAACCCGCCGGGTGGTTACTTACCTGGCAACGCGCCAGCGACGCTCATTTATGTGCCCCAACTCGGTGGGGACGCGGCCGCCCACACGCCCGGCTTCCGCCGGAGATGGCGGGGCGTGCGTGTGTGTGGAGCGCACCGATCACCAGAGACAGCATCCGGCGGAAGTGACGCAGCGCGTCACCACATGTGGGACGCATCCCCGTCAACAGCCGTCCCCTGCCGGAAGTGACTGTGCGCACCACGCCGTGAAGCGCACCAACGCCAGAAGCCGGAAGTGTCTAAGCGGCCGGCGCCGCTGGTCCAGCTCCACAACACATGCAACACAGGGGTGCCATCTCCTCGAAGGCACGCCGCTCCGTCGGGGACTGAACACCCGACGGAGAACGGGGCCCATTCAAATCGGCATCCCAACTCAATCCCTATAGTGCCATCTGCCTGAAACCTTGTTCTAGGGGGAGGCAAAGGGGAAAAACAAAAAAAGGAAAGAAGGGAATAAAATTATTTGTGGAGCCAGAACTGCCCTTCTAGGGACAAACGACTTTCAATAAACTTGCACAAGCATTCTAGGCTTCATATTGTTACATCTCACGGGGACACCTGCGACCTTTATATATTTATATGACAACCTAATACATGATTTTTTTTACATGCACTACATAATAGCCTAATTATGCACTTGAAGCAGCACTCCACCGATTTCCCTTAAGTATACATATCGTTAATCATGAATTTATCATGAATCCATTGTTAGAAAAGATTAAAGTCATGTTAAGAAAGTTTCTTCATATCACATACATTTATGGAACTATTATAGGGTTTGTCTTATACTCTGTGTATTTTTGTATTACCTTATGTCCCCTGAATTTAGACCATCATGACTCACCATACCCATCAGGTGAGCCCGATATAATTAGTTACTAAAGATAGAGAAAATTGAAGAAATTGAGATTGAGAGCAAGGGGAGCACATTAGGAGACATTTTTCCTCAAATCTGAGTAGGCTTTCATGATGAAGTTAACATTAATCTTATTGCCCTTCTTGATGTTAAAGATACGGAGCAAAACTCAAGGTTTCATTAAGACCGGGATATTTAAATGCTCCTAGTCTATATATCCATCTGGTTTCGAGTTGGAGGGTTAGTTTTTCAATGTTTCCCCCACTGGTTGTTGGATGTAATCTATCCAGACCCTGTACCTGAAGGAAGCGTGGATCCTTATCGTGTTGTCTGAGAAAATGGCGGCCTACTGGAGTTTTATTAGAGCCCGTTCGTATGTTGTATTGGTGCTCATATACTCTTTTCTTTAAGGGGCGGTTGGTCTTTCCCACATAATAGCACCCGCAGGTGCAACTTAACAGATAAATTACGTTAATTGTGTTACAATTTATGAAATGTTGTATCTTCTGTGTGCCGTGTCCCCCTATGGATACTGTTGGGCCCTCCTTAATGTACTTACACATATTGCACCCCCCACATCTATAGGTGCCCTTGGTTTTACAACAAACCCTTGCTCTATTCGGTTCATAGTGGCTATGGACAAGAGTATCCCTTAAGTTCTTTGGCCTTCTATATATAACCTTTGGTACCTTTGGGAGAAAAGTCTGGAGATGTGGGTCATTTAGGAGAATTGGCCAACGAGCTTGTAGTATCTGTCTTATGCGGTCATGGGCCCCCGTATAGGTCATGATCAGGGCGGGTCCAAGTTGTTCTTTACTTTTCCTTGGTCTATACAGCAATTCTTGCCTATTTAGGCTTTTTGCTTTTTTATAGGCTGATCTGAGAACTTTGGCTTTATACCCCCTCTCCCTGAGTCTGACTCTTATGTTTGATTCCTCTGCTTCAAATAAATCGTTGGTGGCGCAATTGCGCCTTGCTCGAATAAATTCCCCAAATGGGATGCTTTTGAGGAGATGTGCTGGGTGGGAGCTAGTGGCTCGTAGCATGTTATTTGCAGAAGTTGCTTTGCGAAACAAATTAGTTATGATCTGGGCGTTAGGGGCCTTGATAATTTCTAAATCTAAGAATGTAATTTTATGCTGATCATAGTTACATGTAAATCTGAGGTTAACATCATTTTCATTGAGTTTTTTAACAAAGATCTCCAATACCTGCTTCGGCCCCTCCCATATGACCAAGATGTCATCAATATACCTGTGCCACGCCGTGATGTGGCACAGGTATTTGGCCATTTCGTCCTCACCCCACAATCGCCTCTCCCACCATCCCAGATACAGGTTCGCAAACGATGGGGCACAAGTCGTCCCCATCACGGTCCCCTGTATCTGGTGGTACAGCTGCCCCTTGAAGAGGAACAGATTGTGGCTGAGGACGAAATTGAGGAGCCGAAGCAGGAAGAGGTTGTGGTTGTGGTTGTGGTGAGAAATGTCCAATTCGTTGAGGAAATACTCAACCGCCCTGATACCCTTTTGATGTGGGATGCTCGAGTATAGGGCCTCCACATCCAGAGTCACCAGGGTAGACTCGGGGCTCACCCACATCTCGTCTAGGATCCTCAGGATATGACCTGAGTCCTTGACATATGATGGCAAACCAGTCACGAGTGGCTGGAGGTGACGATCCACATATATGCTGGCATTTTCAGTCAGAGCCCCCATGCCCGACACTATTGGACGACCCGGAGGTGCCGTGGTCGACTTATGCACTTTAGGTAGTGTGTAAAATGTTGGTATTTTCGGGCATGGGGACTCCAAGAATCCAGCTACATGCGGATCAATCACCCCGCCATCCCGGGCCTGGCTGATTAGCAGGTGATACTCCCCGTCATCCCTGATGAGTCTGGACATGGAGGCCCGTGCATACCACTCCTTGTTTTTGAGAATATCCATACACATTTTCTCATATTGTTCCGTGGACATAATCACAATGTTGCCACCCTTGTCCGCCGGTTTGATGACCAGGTCATGGTTTTCTTCGAGTTCCTTCACTGCTCTCTGCAGTCGCTCATCAACATTGGACTGATAACCCGGTCTTTTGGCCAGTGTTTCCAAATCAGTCATTATCATATCGACGAAGGTGGCAACATTGTGATTTGTGCCCACGGCAGGATAAAACGTAGAAGGTTTTTTAAATTTCCTATCCGGGGGATTACTGATCGTGTGCCCTGCCACCTCTAAACCTAATTCTATAATATCTCTCTCGAGTTGCGTATTATTTATGGATTCTTCCTGAGTAGATGTAATGAGTTCATCTCCCTTCTTCATAAAGTGGTATTTACATAGCACTTTTCTAGCGAATGAATTAACGTCTTTGACCGCCTCAAAAACATCAAGTTTTTTTGACGGGCAAAAATTCAGGCCCAATCTCAGAAGGTTCTGTTGTTCTTCCGTAAGCTCATATTGGGAGAGGTTAATAATGTCTTGTTTTAGTGATGTGTCTTCACCTACTCCCTGATGTGTTACGTGATCTGGTGAGGGAATAGGGTTAACTTCTTTTGCCCTCCGGCGGGCAATGGCCCGCCTCTTGTTTCGGCATTGGTTGTGTCTCTTTCTAAAAAATCCCTCTTTTGTAATTGTGTTTCTCCCTTTTCTTCTGGGTACGCACTTCTACTATCCATCTTTCGTTTGGTAGTGCTATTCCCAGGGTCTTCTCTCGGTATGGAGATCTTCCTTCTTGGTGGTCCCCTCCAGGGTTCCCTATCTTTTGTTGTCCTAGGTTTAAATCTCCTTTGGGATTGATGGTATATTCCTTGGGGATCTATCGTTCTTTCTCTTGATGAGGAAGTATCTGAAGAGTCATAGGGGCGTCCCGGATACGGTCTCCTTCCCCTTCCCTGTTTCTGTGTATTTGGCCATAAGTAAGCCTCCTTGTTTTGTCAATGACATGACATCAGAATCAGGTATTGAGATTCACCTCCCGCCAGACTGATTGGTGGAGTGACGCTAGCCACGCCCCCCGCTCATCTCTAGACCGGATTGCGGAGGAAATGCCTGGTTGGCCATTGGCAGAATATGTGAATGATGCGGCCTCTTGTCCCGCCCTCAGGATATATAAACGTTGTTACCACCGCGCCGGCTCACCTAGTGAAAGTCGCGCTGAGCGACGAAACGCGTTGGGAGCCGGTGGTTTACATTTTGGAGTTCTGGAATTCAGCAGCGCGGGCTGGCTTGGACAAACTATTGTGACATGCGAGTTTTAATTCTATGTTTGTGAGTACCTTATTGGCCTATTAAAGAGAGTTATAGCTTTGCAGTTTTGCGCTATGATTTTTTCGTTCCCCCTTGCATGAGTATGCCTTGGAGACCTGGCCAGCTACATCAACCTAGATTGAGGAATCGTACCCCAATGGGCGGAGTGTTTTTGAGAAAGAGCTTGTGGGATTGCTGTGAATGCTGGTGACCTAAGTGGCTCTGGTAAGAGTACCTAAGTGGTGGCGGTATTGCACAATTGGATTGTTGACACCCGTGGTGGATTCAGAATCACAAGTTGGAGGACTCTAAAAGGGGACTCTAAATATCTAATTTTTCATTTAGCTCTGTGTTCATGTTTGATGTTTTTAGAATCAGGTATTGTCATGTTTTTTATTGAATTCCTAAATGAACATAGTAAGAAGTTACTGACATTGACTAATTGATACTAACCAACTTACTAACAATATGAAATGTCTATCTGCTTGTTACACACAGAGGGCATTGAGGAAGCCGTGTAAGGCGAAACATGATACATGTCTGCCCCACTGAAAAAACTGATGATACAGTGTATTCTATACTCATGAGAGTTTCTATTGTAACAAGGAAAGATAGGTTTTTATAATACTATTATGTATGTTGTAAATAATATGGATTGTAAATATGGCCACAGATGTGGATAATTGTTTTTTTACACACATGTATCCAAATAAACTAAGATAAAAATTATATCAATTTCTTGGTGTGGTTATAGCTCTGAGCCCTAACAAATTCTTCAGGTATACCTAGCCTGAAAAAAAGTCGTGCTTATTAATATATTGCATTTTGAATTGTTTTTTTGCATCCTATAAAAACACCAGGCCGTAAGGTATCCCAAACCGGCACATTTCACCCTATCTGTTGTACTAAATCAGCTTATAAAGGCTCTGTTTTATTAATATATTGCATTTTGAATTGGATTGTGCGTCCTTTAAAAACAACAGGCTGTAGGGTATCCCAAACCGGCACATTTCACCCTTTCTGTTATACTAAATCAGCTTCTACAGGCTCTGTTTTATTAATATATTGCATTTTGAATTTTTTTTTGCGTCCTGTAAAAACACCAGGCCACATGGGCATCCCAAACCAGCACATTTCACCCTGTTATACTAAATCAGCTTCTAAAGGCTCTGTTTTATTAATATATTGCATTTTGAATTGGTTTTGTGCGTCCTGTAAAAACACCAGGCCACATGGGCATCCCAAACCAGCACATTTCACCCTATCTGTTATACTAAATCAGCTTTTAAAGGCTCTGTTTTATTAATATATTGCATTTTGAATTGGTTTTGTGCATCCTGTAAAAACACCAGGCCGCATGGGCATCCCAAACCAGCCCATTTCACCCTGTTATACTAAATCAGCTTCTAAAGGCTCTGTTTTATTAATATATTGCATTTTGAATTGGTTTTATGCGTCCTGTAAAAACACCAGGCCGCATGGGCATCCCAAACTGACACATTTCACCCTATCTGTTATACTAAATCAGCTTCTAAAGGCTCTGTTTTATTAATATATTGCATTTTGAATTGGTTTTGTGCATCCGTTAAAAACACCAGGCCGCAGGGTATCCCAAACCGGCACATTTCACCCTGTCTGTTATACTAAAGCAGCTTCTACAGGCTCTGTTTTATTAATATATTGCATTTTGAATTGTTTTTTTGCGTCCTGTAAAAACACCAGGCCGCAGGGTATCCCAAACCGGCACATTTCACCCTGTTATACTAAATCAGCTTCTAAAGGCTCTGTTTTATTAATATCTTGCATTTTGAATTGGTTTTGTGCGTCCTGTAAAAACACCAGGCCACATGGGCATCCCAAACCAGCACATATCACTCTGTTATACTAAATCAGCTTTTAAAGGCTCTGTTTTATTAATATATTGCATTTTGAATTGGTTTTGTGCATCCTGTAAAAACACCAGGCCGCATGGGCATCCCAAACCAGCACATTTCACCCTGTTATACTAAATCAGCTTCTAAAGGCTCTGTTTTATTAATATATTAAATTTTGAATTGGTTTTATGCGTCCTGTAAAAACACCCGGCCGCATGGGCATCCCAAACCAGCACATTTCACCCTATCTGTTAAACTAAATCAGCTTCTAAAGGCTCTGTTTTATTAATATATTGCATTTTGAATTGGTTTTGTGCGTCCTGTAAAAACACCAGGCTGCAGGATATCCCAAACCAGCACATTTCACCCTATCTGTTATACTAAATCAGCTTCTAAAGGCTCTGTTTTATTAATATATTGCATTTTGAATTGGTTTTGTGCGTCCTTTAAAAACACCAGGCTGCAGGGTATCCCAAACTGGCACATTTCACCCTATCTGTTATACTAAAGCAGCATCTACAGGCTCTGTTTTATTAATATATTGCATTTTGAATTGTTTTTTTGCGTCCTGTAAAAACACCAAGCCGCAGGGTATCCCAAACCGGCACATTTCACCCTGTTATACTAAATCAGCTTCTAAAGGCTCTGTTTTATTAATATATTGCATTTTGAATTGGTTTTGTGCGTCCTGTAAAAACACCAGGCCACATGGGCATCCCAAACCAGCACATTTCACCCTATCTGTTATACTAAATCAGCTTTTAAAGGCTCTGTTTTATTAATATATTGCATTTTGAATTGGTTTTGTGCATCCTGTAAAAACACCAGGCCGCATGGGCATCCCAAACCAGCCCATTTCACCCTGTTATACTAAATCAGCTTCTAAAGGCTCTGTTTTATTAATATATTGCATTTTGAATTGGTTTTATGCGTCCTGTAAAAACACCAGGCCGCATGGGCATCCCAAACTGACACATTTCACCCTATCTGTTATACTAAATCAGCTTCTAAAGGCTCTGTTTTATTAATATATTGCATTTTGAATTGGTTTTGTGCATCCGTTAAAAACACCAGGCCGCAGGGTATCCCAAACCGGCACATTTCACCCTGTCTGTTATACTAAAGCAGCTTCTACAGGCTCTGTTTTATTAATATATTGCATTTTGAATTGTTTTTTTGCGTCCTGTAAAAACACCAGGCCGCAGGGTATCCCAAACCGGCACATTTCACCCTGTTATACTAAATCAGCTTCTAAAGGCTCTGTTTTATTAATATCTTGCATTTTGAATTGGTTTTGTGCGTCCTGTAAAAACACCAGGCCACATGGGCATCCCAAACCAGCACATATCACTCTGTTATACTAAATCAGCTTTTAAAGGCTCTGTTTTATTAATATATTGCATTTTGAATTGGTTTTGTGCATCCTGTAAAAACACCAGGCCGCATGGGCATCCCAAACCAGCACATTTCACCCTGTTATACTAAATCAGCTTCTAAAGGCTCTGTTTTATTAATATATTAAATTTTGAATTGGTTTTATGCGTCCTGTAAAAACACCCGGCCGCATGGGCATCCCAAACCAGCACATTTCACCCTATCTGTTAAACTAAATCAGCTTCTAAAGGCTCTGTTTTATTAATATATTGCATTTTGAATTGGTTTTGTGCGTCCTGTAAAAACACCAGGCTGCAGGATATCCCAAACCAGCACATTTCACCCTATCTGTTATACTAAATCAGCTTCTAAAGGCTCTGTTTTATTAATATATTGCATTTTGAATTGGTTTTGTGCGTCCTTTAAAAACACCAGGCTGCAGGGTATCCCAAACTGGCACATTTCACCCTATCTGTTATACTAAAGCAGCATCTACAGGCTCTGTTTTATTAATATATTGCATTTTGAATTGTTTTTTTGCGTCCTGTAAAAACACCAAGCCGCAGGGTATCCCAAACCGGCACATTTCACCCTGTTATACTAAATCAGCTTCTACAGGCTCTGTTTTATTAATATATTTCATTTTTAATTGTTTTTTTGCGTCCTGTAAAAACACCAGCCCGCAGGGTATCCCATATTGCCAATTTTCATAGTATTTGGTGCAGAGAAGCAGTATCTCACTTTATTTAGCTTCTGCTTTTTAAAGTAAACACATTTTTAAGTGCCTATTGCGCATTTCAAATACATAAAAATGTCAGGCAGACAAGTGCCAGGATGTTCAAAGAGG
This sequence comes from Gastrophryne carolinensis, assembly GCA_027917425.1. Taxonomy (NCBI): domain Eukaryota; kingdom Metazoa; phylum Chordata; class Amphibia; order Anura; family Microhylidae; genus Gastrophryne; species Gastrophryne carolinensis. The sequence continues at coordinate 576,993,439 of CM051235.1, forward strand.
AGTGGCAGAGGCCAAGATTCAGCAGGCAGAGGTCGCAGCAGACTAGGGGCGAGTGGCAGCAGGAGTCGCGGTGAGACACCTGAACTGCCAGTATCTGCTAGCGGTCGTGTCTCCACCAGTAACGCATCTGCCGTGGTAGATTGGTTAACGCGGTCATCCACATCATCACAAGTTACATCTGACACCCCCAGTCTAGGGTCGGTAGGTTACTCTGACACAACCCTGAGTTGACATGGTCCGAGAGCAGTCCCTGTCCTCCCATTGTCGCTTTCCTACGCCGTTCCCTCCCCCAGCGACGTATCCTATGCTTTGGGTTCAGCTCCGCTCTTTAGTAAGGAGGACGATCAGATAGAGGACAGTCAGCAGCTACTGCCCAGCCAAGAAATGGAGGTGGCTTCCTTCGCTAGGCAGACAAATAGTGATGTGGAGAGTAACGTGGGTGTTGTTGCGAGCGTTCCAGCTCCTGCGCCAGACACTGTTGAGGAAACCGAGAACATCAGTGACGTGCAGCCACAACTCGGTGATGATGATGATGCCGATTGCACTTGGGAGCCGGGTGCAGAAGGGGCTTCATCCTCATCATCAGGAGAAGAGGGGCGCAGGTTGCCCCGGAGTCAGCAGCTGAGGCAGCATGGTTGGCAGTCAGCATGGGGGCAGAATTGTAAAGCCTGGAGCCAAAAGGGGCCGGGGTAGAGCACCTGCTGCGCGGCAGGCTACCTTATCGGGAGGTAGTGGAGCAGGGGTTCCTGGAGTTGGCGACAGTAGCAGTGAATCAGTGCGGCAGCTTTTCCTCAAGCATCCGCAGGAGGGTAACATGGCCACATGCAAGATATGTAGGCAGAAGGTGAAGCGTGGCCAGGGCCCAAATGTTGGCACCACGGCCCTGCGTCAACATATGATGCGTCACCATAAAGCGGCCTGGGAGAACCGAGGCTCTGAAGAGGTGGTCCAGGCTGCTTCCTCACCAAGTGGCACGCCGCTCCCAATTTCTGCCAGCTAAGGCTTCAGTACCTCAGCCGAAGGCAGCTGTGCATCATACCCATCCTCTGTTGCTCCAGATGCTTCTGCTCCTCCTCCTCCTCCAAGTCATGTATCCCGCCAGCAATCCATCAGCGAAGCCATGTCCAAGAGACAGCAGTATGCGCCCACTCATCCTACGGCGCAGAAGCTGAATGTGCTCCTGTCTAAGTTGCTGGTGCTGCAGTCGCTCCCTTTTCAGGTGGTGAACTCTGCACCTTTCAGAGAACTGATGGCTTGTGCCGAGCCGCGGTGGAGAGTCCCAAGCCGTCATTTCTTTGCCAAGAAGGCAGTACCAGCGCTGCACACTTTTGTTGAACAGAAGGTGGGCCATTCATTGAGCCTGTCGGTGTGTAGCAAAGTGCATGGCAGCGCCGACGTCTGGAGCTGTAACTACGGTCAGGGACAGTACATTGGGTACACTGGGTGAATGTGCTCCCTTTGCAGCAGCAGCAGCAACTTGGACAGGTCACGCCGCTTGGGCCTCCCTGGCCGTTGTGCCTGTGACACCGTGTGACTTGGCCTCCTCATCCTCTGCCATCTCCTCACCCTCCACTGTAGGCTCAAGTCTCAGTGCCCCTCCAGCCTACCATGTGTGCAGGGCACGGAGGTGTCACGCTGTGCTTCACATGGTTTGTCTTGGCGAACTGAGTCACACAGGGGAGGAACTGCTTAAATTTATTCATCAAGAAATCCAAACATGGCTTACTCCAAGAAAACTGAAAATGGGAACCATGGTTACCGACAATGGGAAGAACATTTTGTCTGCGCTGCCACAAGGAAGGCTGACCTATGCGCCCTGCATGGCTCACGTCTTCAATCTGGTTGTGAAGTGGTTTCTGAAGTCTTCCCCCCATCTGCAAGACATCCTAACAACTTCAAGGAAACTTTGCATGCACTTCAGCCACTAATACACCGCCAAGCACACCCTTCTTGAGCTACAGCGTCAGAACGGTAGCCCCCAACATAGTCTGATTTGCGATGTTTCCACCCATTGGAATTCCACCCTGCATATGTTGGACAGGCTATACGAACAGAGAAAAGCCATCACGGATTTCTTGATGATCCAAGCGGATAGGGGGACTCCCCTGTGTAACTTCAATGTCAACCAGTGGCAGCTCATACGTGACTCCTGTCATTTGCTCAGGCCCTTTGAGGAAGCCACTTTATTTGTGAGTAGCCAGGATTACGGGATGAACAACGTGATTCCACTGCTTCATGTACTACAGCACATGTTGGAAACTATGGCTGGTCAGGGTACTGGAGACATGGCGTCTATATCTTACGGCCACATGAACCCCGTTGGAGCTGAACTGGAGGAGGAGGAGGAGTGGCACAGTGCACAGTTTAGGCTTGGCAAAATGGCTGGTTTATCTAGTCAGCGGACAGGACAGGAGGGGCAGGAGCAGCCAGAGGAGCTAGAGGGTTGTGAGGAAGGCGAGACAGAGGACCCAGACACACCGTGGCAGTATGCAGTGGAGATGGAGACAGGTAGTCCCTCTGAGTCACTTGCGCAAATGGCAGGAAGCATGCTCACGTGCTTGCGTAGTGACCCCAGAATTGTTTCCATTTGTCAGCAGGATGACTTCTGGCTCTCCACCTTATTGGATTCTCGCTTCCGGCACAAAATGGGGGCATTTTTTAAACCCGCCGAGAGGGAGGAAAAACTGACCTACTACGTAGTCATTTGGACGATGCCTATCTGCGCCATGGTCCATACTCTCGCAGGTCTGACTCGGGGGCACCTCTGCGCTCACCTTCCACTGCTATGGCTGCTGGGGGGGTTGGCAGGAGCAGCAGCAGCAGCTCCATCAGCAGCAGCCTCAGTCTTCAGTCGCTAATGAGTAGCTTTCTACACCTGCATAGTGAGTCTACTCATGAGCAGCAGGAAGACCTGGAGCAGGACTTGAACCAGCAGGTCATGTCATACCTTGACATGACCATGCCAACACACCTTGAGGATCCGCTGGACTTCTGGCCAAACTTGACTTGTGGCCGCAGCTAGCTGAGTTTGCCCCGGAAAAGCTGTCCTGTACGGCAAGTAGCGTGCCATCTGAGCGGGTGTTTAGTGCGGCGGGGGCCAAAGTTACGGCGAGGAGAACTCGTCTGTCAACTAAAAATGTGGAGAGACTCACCTTTGTGAAAATGAATCAGGGATGGATCAGCCAGGATTTCCACCCACCAATGGCTGATGCATGCAACTAGATTCAGCATGGTGCCACGTTTTACACTTTCCAAATGGTGCAAAACATATTTATGTCTTATATAATATATTAAGGTACAGAGCAAATGAAAACAAAATAACACCTAAAGTGAAAATTAAATGTCCTAGAACGAAAAAAACCTTATTAAATATAATTAATCAAGTAACCTTAATGTGCTTAACATTTACAAAATCGTGAGTCCATATTTTATAGGTGTCCCAAAACACATGCACCAACTTTAAAGTGCTGAAAATGGATTTGTCAGACACAAACACAGTCTAATGGGTATCCCACGTTCATGCACCCATAAATAGTGATTGCTCTTCACACTGTGGTCACCCTTCACACTGTGTGCGCTTACCAGAAATTTATATTAAACAAATCCTTATAATCAATTCCTTAAATCCTTAAATCAACAGACTCCGTGATAGTTCCAAAATTCATAAAATCAATATACTTCCATAGATTCAATCCGTGATGGTCGGTGATCATATATGAAAAAAGAAAATAGTGCAACCCCGTCTGATGTATTCACATATTTAATAATAAAATTGCACTTACAAAAATCCAAAAGCGTATACACAATGAATAGGCTCAAAGAGTTGTTCTCATTCCCTTGCTCCACTATGGCCAGTAGTACATATGGGTATGGTGAAGAAATGAACTCAGATTCAATTGGATACACTTCCCCTTAAAATATGATGCCCCGCCTGACGCGTTTCACTGTTGATACAGCTTTATCAAAGGCTAGTGGCAGGGAGCAGAAAAGCGGCTTTAAGTATCTAATTGATTTCAACAATTATTACTCAAAAATCAATCATACATGGAATAAAAAAGGGAATCCTACCTTTACCTATGGCGCATTTGATCCGCCCCGTGTGTGGAAAGGCGCATATATAACGCCACACTGGCCAGCTCTCTGCAGGCGCCGGAAGATAACAGTGCGGAAGCGGGATGTCACAAACACGCCCCCTCCGCACGTGCCAGCTATGACAAGAAGGCGGTCTTAGTGCCCACGTCACATCCAGCACTTCTGGGCCCGCCCTTGTTTACACGACGGGCTGTCCTTCTTCGAATGACGTAAACCCGGCCCTCGCCGGAAAGTACCGACAGACGTCGGCTCTCTCCGGAGGAGAGGAATCCCTCTCACTGATAGCGTAAGTGACGGCAACGCCCACCCCAGCACCTCGGCAGGGCCGGGAGTCGCGCTGTCACTTGCCGGCAGATGCTACAAAAACAGGCAGACCATCAGTGCCCGAAATGATTTTAAAACGGACCCAGGAGCAAAAACCTTGTCACTTGCCTAAAAGCTACAGCCTATATAATGATTTGGAGGGGATTCAGACCATAGAGGTCCGGGGAAAGAGAACCACTCTTTCACAATCCATTTAATGGGATAAGCCCCAAACAAACATCATACATAAACGTATATAAAATTAATACATACTCTGTGCAAATCCATAATATCTAATGCATAAAATCTAATAAATCCATAATAACAAGTCCTAAAAACCATAAAAGCAATAGACCAATGACTATAATGGTACAGAATAAAAAAGTGACAATATTAGTAGATTATATATATAATTCTATATCATGCACATCATTTAAAATATACATGATGAAATCATACACATTGGATACACTGTAAAGATACCTAAGAATTATCTAAAAAACAGTTCAAGTCGAAATCCACATTAAGTCCCCTGGGGGATAGAGTGTCTAGCTCGAATATCCACTTACTCTCCCGCTGGGATATTTCCCTGGTTAAATTAGATCCTCTCCAGTTCTTTTCTATATGATCAATGCCCATAAAGAACATAAACTGGGGATCACTCTGGTGTACACGTTGAAAATGGGCAGAAAGATTATGGGACAAAAAACCACGTTTGATGTTATATACGTGTTCTCTAATCCGGGTTTTTAAATCTCTAGTAGTTCGGCCCACATAATAAAGTTGGCAGGGGCACCAAATTAAGTATACCACGTATTTTGTGTGACACGAGATAAACGTGGAAACCTCATATGTCTTTCCTGAATCATTCAATTTAAAAGCCTTTTTTGGCTTCTCAACCGGTTTACATGTCCTGCAACCCATGCAGGAACCACATTTGTAAAAACCCTTCATAGAATTACCGGTTAATGAGACCCTCTTCGGCGGATCCACATAGCTCCGAGTTATGAGATCCTTTAGATTTGGTACCCTTCTAAAGACAACCCGAGGATTATCAGGTAGAATAGAACTTAACACAGGATCATCCTTCAAAAGGTGCCAATGTCTAGATATCAACCGCTTTACCTCCCTGTGCTGAACATTGAAGTCGGTGATAAAAAGTGGAGATGTCATAGCTCCTTTATTATCTTTTTCATCCCTATTACTACAATGAAACCTCTCCTTAGATCTCACTTCTTCTCGTTGGTATTCAATAGTTTGTAGATTGTAACCTTTCTCCACAAAACGATCAGTCAGCACACTGGCCTGTTTATCGAAGTCACTTAAATTCGTACAATTCCTTCTAAGTCTCGAGTACTGTCCGTTAGGAATTGCCTCCAACCACTTAGGGTGGTGGCAACTGGTAGCAGGGACATAGCCATTACGATCAGTTGGCTTAAAGTACGTTAAAGTGGTGACACCAGACCCTATTTTTTTAATAGTTAAGTCAAGGAAATTCACAGACTCTACACTGCATTCCAGTGTGAATTCCACGTTAAAGGAATTATCGTTTACCTTACCAAAGAACTCCAAATCTATTTGTGTGCCCTTCCATAGTATCAGCACATCATCGATATAACGCCCCCATGAGGCTAATTGGGGCCACTCGAGATGATTAATAAACTGGGCCTCCCATAGTCCGACATATAGGTTAGCCATACTGGGGGCAAATTTAGCCCCCATGGCAACCCCCTTGATCTGCAGGTAGAACCTATTTGAGAACCAAAAATAGTTGTGCTTCAGGGCAAAAGTTAAACATTCTAGTAAAAACTCTATCTGCGCTTCAGGTAGGCCAGATCCCAATACAAGGAAATGCCTAACCGCCAAAATACCCTTGTCATGGGGAATCACGGTATAAAGCGAAGTCACGTCGGCAGTACCCAACACGTTCACTTCCTCCCAATTCTGATTCTCTACCATGTTGATAACTTGTGTAGAGTCCTTTAAGTACGAAGGCAAACTAACCACCAGGTTTTGTAAATATGAGTCGATAAATTCCCCTAAGCGGCACGTTAGAGACCCCACGCCACTCACTATAGGGCGTCCTGGAGGTTTCACAAGACTCTTATGCACTTTAGGCAATTGGTAGATTGTAGGGATCCTGACCGTATGGGGACTAAGATATTTGTGCTCCATCTCTGTAAGGAAACCCTTAGATCGACCTTCAGATAATAAACGATCAAGCTCAAGCCTATAATCCAAAGTAGGGTCCTTGCTCAATATCTCATAAGTATCTCTATCTTCTAGAAGCCTATGCAGCTCCTCCAGATAGTCAAACTTGTCGAGTACAACCAACCCCTTTGTCAGCCAGTTTAATGACCACCTCCTGTTTACTTTCTAAGGTCTTTAAACCGTTAAAGAGGGCTGGTGGCCACCTCTTTTTCTTAAGAGTCAGTTGTTTAAGGTCCCTTGTCACTGCCGTTTTAAAGGCTTCAACTTGTGGACCTGTTGCAAAAGATGGATTGAAAAGTGAATTGTTAGAAAGCATAGTATGTCGTATACTAGATGGGATCTCCCCTGGTTGCACACTCAAAGGAACTTGGCTGGAAGCGGCTATCGCCTGTCCAGCGGACCCATCTTTGGTCATAAAGAATTTTTTGACCGTAAGCTTCCTAACAAACTTCTGTACATCCACAAATACCGTGAACTTATCCAGATTTTTTGGCGGGGCAAATTTCAAACCCTTATCAAGCAATGACAACTCATCCTTTGATAATGTGGGCGAACTCAAATTAAAGATCCCTTTACCTAATACGTCGTTGTTTTCTTATGCTTAATTCCTCCCCTAATTCCTCGTCTGCTTCCCCTTCCCTCTTTTGAGGGAGCCTTCTGTCCCCCATAAAATTCCCTCCCCTGTCTATTCGAGAGATTATCTCCCAATCCCTCAGATTGGGTGATTGACCCATTCGAAAAGGAGTAGGGGGCAGAAACCTCGCCTCATATTGCCTATGATTGGGTTTCTCAGGTGAAAGATGTCTCTGTTTAACCCCCCGGGCCCTTGAGGGTTAGGCCTGGTGGTGGGTTTCCTCCAGTTACCTTCTTGCCTACCTGTAGGGCGTGTACGTTCCCGTCTCCAAGGTAGTCTATTCTTATAAGGAGAGTTACCTCTAAAACGTGGAAGTTCGTCATCCCTAACTCTACCCAATCCACCATGTGGCCTGTCTCTATATTTTGGTGTATTGTCCAAGAGGGGACTATCACCATCTGATCCCTTCTTAGTTGAGGTTAGAGTGGATTGCCAACTAAATACATTATTCATGGCATAATCCCTACAATCGCGTTGGAATTTTTTTGACTTCCTATTTTTAATCATCTTCTCATCCTTACCCAGCCTTTCTTTCAAATTACTGGACCGTGTTTGGAATTCGGCTGAATCACCTAATGGAGCCAATCTCTGTTTAATAACCTCTTTATGCTCTTCCATAGTTATAAGTTGTCTCCTTTTCTTGGAAACCAATCTTTCAAGGAGGGTTAGACCACACTCGTTAAAGAAACTAAACCACTCAAGCTGCGCTTCAGATGTATTATCCCCATCGTGTATCTGTAGGGACCAGCGCAGCTGTCGTGGTACCATTCTCTTCTTTATATAATGTTCTAATGTAGCTAAATCCCACTTGATTCTAAGCTCTCTGTTTAGGAGTTTGTAAAGGGATTTAAATTCTTCCTCTAGTCCTACCCCTACCATTAAGTTGGGTTCCTCATTAAAAAGATTTCCAATATCCGCCGTTTGTACCTTGCAAAAGGAAAAGATATCCATATCAGAAGGGGGATATCCTATAATATTTTATCTTTCAATGTGGATCGCTGGTGTATTGGGATAAAGGTTGCAAGAAAATATTTGGGTAAAACACAGCGCTCCTAAAACTTGTATAAAAATGATTAAAATGCTACAACGTACCAGACCTTTTTATCCCTAGTAAGCCTCAAGTGAATTAATATATTAAGGTACAGAGCAAATGAAAACAAAATAACACCTAAAGTGAAAATTAAATGTCCTAGAACGAAAAAAACATTATTAAATATAATTAATCAAGTAACCTTAATGTGCTTAACATTTACAAAATCGTGAGTCCATATTTTATAAGTGTCCCAAAACACATGCACCAACTTTAAAGTGCTGAAAATGGATTTGTCAGACACAAACACAGTCCAATGGGTATCCCACGTTCATGCACCCATAAATAGTGATTGCTCTTCACACTGTGGTCACCCTTCACACTGTGTGTCTTTAGGCCAATTTTTGGGCTCCTGCTGATGCCAACTTCAGGGTGTGCCTTTCAGCCAAATTTTGGCCTCCTGCTGCTGCTGCTGCCAACTGCAGTGTGTCTTTAGGCCAATTTTTGGGTTCCTTCTGCCAACTCCAGTGTCTCTTTCAAGCTATATTCGGGCTCCTGCTGCTGCTGCTTGCAACTCCAGGGTGTCATTCAGCCAATTTTTGGGCTCCTGCTGCCAACTCCAGTGTCTCTTTCAAGCTATGTTTGGGCCCCTGCTGCTTGCAACTTCAGGGTGTCCTTCAGCCAATTTTTGGGCTCCTACTGCCAACTCCAGTGTGTCTTTCAAGCTAGGTTTGGGCTGCTGCTGCTGCTTGCAACTCCAGGGTGTCATTCAGACAATTTTTGGGCTCCTGCTGCCAACTCCAGTGTCTCTTTCAAGCTATGTTTGGGCTCCTGCTGCTTGCAACTCCAGGGTGTCATTCAGCCAATTTTTGGGCTCCTGCTGCCAACTCCAGTGTCTCTTTTAGCCAATGTTTGGGCTCCTGCTGCTGCTGCTTGCAACTCCAGGGTGTCATTCAGCCAATTGTAGGGCTCCTGCTGCCAACTCCAGTGTCTCTTTCAAGCTATGTTTGGGCTCCTGCTGCTGATGCTTGCAACTCCAGGGTGTCATTCAGCCAATTTTTGGGCTCCTGCTGCCAACTCCAGTGTGTCTTTCAAGCCAGGTTTGGGCGGCTGCTGCTGCTTGCAACTCCAGGGTGTCATTCAGACAATTTTTGGGCTCCTGCTGCCAACTCCAGTGTCTCTTTCAAGCTATGTTTGGGCTCCTGCTGCTTGCAACTCCAGGGTGTCATTCAGCCAATTTTTGGGCTCCTGCTGCCAACTTCAGTGTCTCTTTCAAGCTATGTTTGGGTTCCTGCTGCTTGCAACTCCAGGGTGTCATTCAGCCAATTTTTGGGCTCCTGCTGCCAACTCCAGTGTCTCTTTCAAGCTATGTTTGGGCTGCTGCTGCTTGCAACTCCAGGGTGTCATTCAGCCAATTTATGGGCTCCTGCTGCCAACTCCAGTGTCTCTTTCAAGCTATGTTTGGGCTCCTGCTGCTGCCTGCAACTCCAGGGTGTCATTCAGCCAATCTTTGGGCTCCTGCTGCCAACTCCAGGATGTCTTTCAGCCAATATTTGGGCTCCTGCTGCTGCCAGCTCCAGGGTGTGTGTTTCAGGCAATATAGGGGCCCCTCATAGTGATGCCACCTCAACTCTCTGCAATTGTGCCGCTCTGCGATTCTAATAGCGATGCCTCTGATCTGCATGTCATAATTATTTACAGTATTATTTCACTAACCCAGTATGCATCCTATGCATGTTATAGCAAGGCAGAATGGTTTACAACCCTATTGAGGCTCTAGGAAGCTCAGAAATAGCCGCTTTTAACAGCGATTTGTCGCGAATAAATTTGGACCGAAACAAATTTTAACGGAAAATTCGGCGAATCAGCCGAATCGAATTTTTCAAAAGTTCGCTCATTCCTAGTGTCAACCTATATGCTCGCAGTTCAGTTACTGCTTCCTCAGACGATGAATTATAGTAATATTGTAATATGCTGGAGCTACTTCGTATTCTTTGACTTGCTGCTATATATTTTTTTATTTTCATGTGTATATAATATCTATATAAGCATGTGGAACCTTGTTTCTTTTAACTGTTTGGTCATTGTATGGTCTGATGTCTCTATTTAATATTCAATAAAACTACATTATGTATTTTTACTAGGTAAGTTGTATGCATAATTCTTGGGTTTAAAGGGAGTTATTTGTTTGTTGTGTGTTTTGGAGTGGTTGTTTTCCCCTTTGTGGCACATTATTGCATTTTGCATAGCATTTGATTTTCTATTGAGGTTGTGCTACCACTGGGTGGTTGTTGTTCTGTATTACAGGGTTAGGTTAACCCAAGCTCCAAACATCTCATAGAGAACTGTTCAATCCATCATATGTAAATGGAGGGTGTATGGAATAGCTGCAAACCTACCAAGACATGATCATCTGCCTAAACCGACAGCACAGGCAAGGAAAGCACTAACTAGAGAAGCATCCAACAGAATTGTGTGCTGCACTGTGCCTCCGGTGTGAAGCGTGCAGCAGTGTCATGTATATGCCCCCCTTTGCCGCCCTGTTTCTTGTCCCCTGGAGCGGGGACAAGGAGTCAGCAAAGGTGACGATGACGAGGTGGCAGCGAAGGCCGTAAGAGCTTCAGCTCTTGGTGGAGGTGGCAGTAGAAATTCAGCCACTGCTGCAGCCACCTTTAGGGGGCCTTCTACAAGCAGCGATAGATCCAGAGGTGGTGGTAAGTATAGCCCTTTCACCACAACGAACCACAGGTAAACTGCAATACACATGCTTTACATGTGGTGCCCACAGACTTCTATGGGGTCACGTTGCAGCTGCGCTGCAGCAGACAAATCTGAAAGGGCCCAATTTCTGTCCATTTGTGAGTATTTATACTTCAACTTGACGCAAGCGGCCTGGTGTGAAAGGGACCTTAATCTTGACCTGCGCAGGGAATGGCTCTTATAGAAAGATTTATAGAAAGAGTCAGAAATAATAATATTGCTTATAATAGTATTAATAAATAATACGCAGCCCACTCGAAATGGCAAGACAGCGCCTCATGGTACCAGAACCAACCAAGGTCTGGTAACATAAAGAAGGAGTAGTGGCTAAAAAAATACATTAAAAAAAAGAGACTTGGGGGCGTGGTTACGCTATGGCCGTGTGAGGAAGCATCTATCAGAGCTCTGCGCCTTAAAGCGATTATTTATCACCTGTACCCTTGGTCTGGACCCATCCCGACCCATGTCTAAAAGAAGAAAGAGCAGGGCAGCACCTGGGAGCATCAGGGCTACGAAAATCCCTTCACATTTCTCCCCAGGAGAAGCTGTAACGCCACGGCAGGCAGGTCGTAATATGGCGCACGCTGTGGGAGACGACGTGAGGAGACCGGCATCCGGCAGGAGTGTGGAGGCTGCGGACGCTCAGAGCCCAGGCGAGAGGGGCCCGATACGAGAGAAGGAGGTAGGGGAAGAGACACTGGCGGTCTTACCGGGAGCGGAGATCGCGAGGTCCCAGGGCGGCGAGGCAGAGGAGAGCCAGGGGAAGGGCAGCCCATCGTTGTCTTCTGCCCGCGTGGAGGAAGAGGTGCCGCGAGCAGCCGGGAACGGATGCCACTGTCAGTGTGTTGAAGCAGCCGGGCGGTGAGGGAGGAGAGGCACCGCAGCCTGCGCTGTTACAGTTATCAAGCACAAGGGGGGCAGCCTCTCAGCAAAGCATTGCCACAAGCCCAGTACTGTCCCCAGAAGAAGATGAAGAGGATGTCACCCCAATACTCTGGCAGCAGGAGCAAAATGTTAACACATGTCCTATAGGGCGGCCTCCTCCACCCAATGCCCACCCTCTTCTAGTTCCAGCTCTAGCTGCAGTGTCTTTGGTCCCAGTCTGGCCTTCATGAGGGGGCTATTGAGCGGCGAATGGGCTCCCCCCCCGGCCCACAGATCGTCAGCGGGTATTGGCTGTCGGTCAGGGATAACCACCGGCCGACTAGCCCTAGGGATCTCCCCCCCCCACGGAGCAGCGCAGAGGTACCCTAGAGCGGCCCCAGATGTGCCACCATCGAAAGGAGGACTGGCATGGCAGGCTCCTGTGCCAGAAGGCCCCACACACTCTGGAGGCATGGAGAGCCCTATCCCACTGGAGAGCAGGGGGAACGAAATGGCTGCTAACAGGACTGTCAAAGCCATACCAGATCCAGGTGAGATGTGGGCGTCACCGCATGGTTTCCGGCTGGGTCACGACGGAGGGGTGGTCGGGGCTGGTTCTGGCCGTGTGGAGGTGCAGAACACGCAAAATGCAGCGCCTCAGCTATCTTTGGGGCTGTGCTCGTCGCCCGCCCGGGAGTTCTCTGTTGCTGGATCCGATTGTTGGCCTGACACATCAGCATCTCCCACCAGTGCGATCCCCGAGTGCATACCATCGGCGCAATATAATCTGGATATCCTTCTGAAGTTTCTACCCTCAAGAAAAGACTTTGAGAACTACACCAATAGGATGGAGACCCTGTTCAGGAGGGAGCTGGATAGGGTACAGATCCTGGAACAGGACCGAACATCCACAATTCAGCTTATAGAGGCTCTAGAAAGAGCGAATGTAGCCCTACAGCGAGCCCAGGATGATTCGTCTCAACACACTACCAGAATGCTATTACACATCGACGATATGGAAAACGGGAAGAAGGAATAATATCCGCATCCGGCGGCTCCCGGAGTCACCTGAGAACAACAGGTTGGAAGAAATCGCCATTCACCTTTTCAATGAGCTTTTAGGCTGGCGGCGTGACAAGCACATTGAGATCGACAGAATACATAGGGCGCCGGGCCAGCGTTCGCCAGATCCGGCTAGGCCCCGGGATATAGTCTGCCGTATTCACTATTACAGAATTAAGGAAGAGGGCCTTTAAAGTTCCGGGGCGCCACGATTTTGCTGTTGCCCGACCTGGCTAGACGGACTTTTCAGATGAGACGGTCACTTAAACCCTTGCTTGAGAAGATCAAGGAGGTGGGTGCCATCTATAGGTGGGGCCACCCATTCCACCTGGTGGCGACGAAGCAGGGACGCTCTTTTGTGCTGCGCTCCCCCTCTCAACTTCCGGATCTCTTTGGCTTTCTGGATCTCCCGGCTTTTCCTATTGAGGACTGGTTTTCCCCGAATTTTGCCGTTGGAGAGGTCAGGCCGGCGAACCCGATGCAAGATGGTGGTCGGCCGCGCAACCCACGCAGACCAGACATCCGACGGTGGAGGTGCCGTATTCGCATCCAGCAGGACTAACCATTTTGGGCTGGTCCGTCACAGCTTATGAAGGCAGACTGATCTGTACTGAGTGCTGCCCTCGTTTTGGTTTTGGTTCTCCCTCCCTGGCCTGGGTGGGGCGTTTGGGCTGGTGGGTCCCCCAGTCCTGCTCTGTTAATTAATCAGAGCCTCTAATACATTCTTCTCCTCGCAGAGTGGTCTGAGCCTGCGGGAGCTGGGCCGGGGGGCCCGGGGGGGGGGGTGACAGAGCTCAGGTGTAAGGTTGAAGGTTAATGTTAATACTTTTGTTCCCAATGTTTAAAATGTTTATACCAGGTTAAGATCTTGGGTAATTGCTGATGTGGAGGTTGTGGGTCGGTTGGTCGGTGGTGGGGCTGCCCAGCTGGGCCTCGCTAGAGCCTATTTTTGGCCCTGGAGTGGATTGTCCGCCTGCCCAGAGGGGTGATCTCATGAGCTCCGAGGGGCGATTTGTCTGGGCGAGGTCTGGCCGGGACGCCCGGCGTCGTGGCTGGCTTATGGCCGGCTGGCCCCAGGCGGGACCGGGTCTGGGGTGCCCCCTTATATCTGCTGGGGTAGTATGTAGAAATGTGCCCCCCCAACACCAATGGGCACAATGTTACTATGTTAAGAAAGCGCATTCCTCACATCGCGGTTATAGCTTTTTAACCCCCAATATAGGCCAGTCTTCCTTCTCCTTTAATGCGGAGATCGAAGTGAGTAATTAGTTACACTTAGTTTGCTCCCTGTGTTGTTACTTTCAGTAACTCGAATAGTTCTAATTTTCTGTCTACTTAACCCCTTTCAAGCCTCCTTGTTGTACTCTATCCAAACCCCCCCCCCCCCTCCACACGCCTTCCCCCTCGGAGAGTGACTCTGACCCCCCCAAAATGACGGAGATGACTGCCTGTTCCTTCAATGTGAAGGGCTTTAACATACCCGAAAAAAGGTCCAAGGTCCTTTATGATCTCCATAAACAAAAGGTTAAAGTCATCATGCTTCAGGAGACGCACTTCAGGGCAGACCAAATTCCCAAAATTGGTAATAGGTACTACCCGACCTGGCACCATTGCCCCAATCCTGATTCTAAGACTAAAGGAGTATCGGTGGCATTCCACAAATCACTCCCACATGAATTAGTAGAAACTAAGACGGATCCTCTAGGCCGGTTCCTCTTCCTCAAAGTAAAGATGTTCAGTAAAATGTATACAGTAGCCAATATATACGCTCCAAACTCCGACCAGGTTCATTTCTGTGTTAGGACGCTGAAGCTGTTGGAAGACTTTGTGGAGGGGATAATTTTTGTGGGAGGTGATTTCAATACCCGTTTAACCCAGCTATTGACACGTCGTCTGGGAGGGTCGTGGATGTCACTTAGCAAGACCAACAAGCTGAAAAGATCCTTGACCCGCCTCCAACTGATTGACACTTGGAGGGCTCTTAATGGTTCCAAAAGAGACTATACGTTCTATTAACATGCGGCCAACTGGTATAGTAGAATAGACTACCTGCTACTTATTCACCATGCCCTGGACTGGAGTCCCAAGGCCTGGATTGGCTCTATACTATGGTCTGACCACGCTCCAGTTTTTATCTCCCTATGCCTCCCTGGCCGATCCCCCCCTGGGATGGACATGGCGGTTGAACGACGATTTATTGGGTGACGCGGTCTGTTCCGCCGCAATTGACAAGGCGATTGAACACTTCCTTGAGGACCATAGAGATGACCCCACCCCATTACCCTATCAATGGGAAGCCCTCAAGTGCGTTCCCAGAGGGGAGTTCATTGGGCACAGGGCCAGGCTTACGCGGGAACGGGCCTCACTCATAACCAAGACACAAGACCTGATCCACTCGCTTGAAAAGGAGCACAAGCTTAAACCTACGAATACCAAATTGTTGGAATTACAGAGCACCAGGGAAAAGCTTCAAAAGCTGTACAACCAGTCATACTTACGCTATAGAGCCAGGGGTGGTGCCCTTTTTTATGAGTTGGCAAATAAGTGTGGACGCATGCTAGCTAGAATGCTCCAACATTCCGGGCCTCCAAAAACAAGATGGTACACTTGCCCAGACCCCTTCTGATATAGCAGATACCTTTGGGAGCTTCTATGCCTCACTTTATAATATCCACAGCCCACCTGACTCCACGCCGAACACCCGGGTAACCCCGGAGGAAATTGATGCATACATAGGAAGTACCCCCCTCCCCACCATCCCTGCTGAGGAAGTGGGACTCCTAGAAAGACCTTTCACGGTGCAAGTGGTTG
The DNA here is from genome assembly GCA_027917425.1 of Gastrophryne carolinensis. Classification (NCBI taxonomy): domain Eukaryota; kingdom Metazoa; phylum Chordata; class Amphibia; order Anura; family Microhylidae; genus Gastrophryne; species Gastrophryne carolinensis. Next base: position 577,009,206 of record CM051235.1, read on the forward strand.
TTAGGGCAATCAAGGAGTCACCAGCGGGCAAATGTCCGGGCCCGAATGGGTACTCGCCTAAATTTTGCAAATTCTTTGGACCCCGTTTGATTCCAATCTTAACAAAAACCTTTAATGCTATAGGAGAGCAATGCCCCTTCCCTAAGCAGGCGCTCGAGGCAACGATAGGGGTCATCCCCAAGTCGGGTAAAGACGCCACCCTTTGTGGGAATTATAGACCGATATCTTTAATTAATATTGATATTAAGCTCTACGCCAAGATTATCGCCTTGAGGTTGCAGCCATTGTTACCAGCTCTGATCCATTTGGATCAGGTAGGGTTTGTCCCGGGGAGGGAGGCCAGGGACAATACCAATAAGCTCCTTGATTTAATATCTCACATTATAATCTCCGGGGAACCTGCTTGCCTTCTCTTGTGTGATGCGGAGAGGGCATTTGACAGAGTTGACAGGGATTTTATGAGAGCTTCTCTCCGGCAGATTGGTGTTGGACCTGGCCTCCTCTCCAAAATCCTTGCACTATATGCCTCCCCATCAGCCAGAGTTAGAGCCAACGGCCTCCTCTCTGCCCCTTCCCCATAAGTAATGGTACACAACAGGGGTGCCCACTGTCCCCCCTTTTATATGTTCTCACAATGGAACACCTGGCTATAGCCATACGGGACAACCCGGACATCAGGGGGATCCAGATAGCGGACCGCCAATACAAAACTTCCTTATTTGCGGATGATTTACTATTACACCTAACATCTGCGCACATTTCCTTCCCATCAGTTCTGAGGGAGTTTCAGCGGTTTGGTCGAGTGAGCAACTTCAAAGTCAACTACTCAAAGTCTGAGGCTCTTAATATCTTCCTCCCAGCGCAAGAGGTTAAGCAACTGGAAAGCAGCTTCCCCTTTAAGTGGAGGTCCCAGGCTATTAAATACTTAGGTGTGCAAATCCCTGCCGAACTTACTAAACTGTACGAATTAAACTACGCACCACTCCTTACCAAGGTACTGTCCGATCTTGGCTCTTATACGAAGAAGTCGATCTCGTGATTTGGGAGGATTAACATCTTAAAAATGGACACGCTCCCCAAACTTTTGTATATACTCCAAACAGTCCCAATAAAAATCCCCAGTGGGTTTTTTCACAAGCTGAGGTCGGCATTTTCCAAACTTGTCTGGGGGGTCGCCAGACCAAGAATTAGATTCACTACTTTCTCAAGAAATATGGCTAAGGGGGGGTGGGACCTGAGGAGATACCATACAGCCGCAATTCTTCAGCGGATGGTCGACTGGTCTCACAGGGGGGGGGGAGATATACTATGGGTCCAGTTTGAGAAAGCATTATCTCCACTCAACCCCACCTCACTGCCGTGGGCTGGCCCCCTCACCAGGTCTAAAAGGGAGTCCATGCCTTTCCTGGTGAGGCATTTCTTGGAGACTTGGGACCCTCTGCAAAGTAAGCGTAACTTGGTACACAGACCGGGCCCTCTTACCCCACTATTTGACAACCCAACATTTGAGCCCGGAATGCGGGCTAAGAGCTTCCTTATTTAGAAAGCATCTGAAAACATCACGATTGGGCACATACTAAAATCAGGGGTAATACCTTCGATGGCAAACTTGAAAGAAGAAGCGGGGGGGGGGGGGGGAGACACATCTCATGGCTCCATCACAGACAATTGACATTCATAAACTCCAACAATATGCTGGAAATCTTTCGGAACCCCCTTACAGAATTAGAGTCCCTGATTACCCAGAACACTCCCCTCACCCGGGTCATATCATCTATCTATTCGCTCTTGAATAGATCACTCAATTCTTTCCCACCTAAGTATATAGCCAAATGGGAAAAGGAGCTAAATATCCAACTGTCTGACAACGACCTCACCAAAATATTCCTAGGCACCCATGGCATGTCTATGGTGAGCACTGTCCAAGAGAGAAATTACAAGGTTCTATCCAGGTGGTACAAGTGCCCGGAGGACATCCACCAATTCGCTGCAACACAGTCAAATAGGTGTTGGAGATGCCAGAAGGAGGTGGGCAACATGACCCATATCTGGTGGAGTTGTCCGGTCATTAAAGCCCTTTGGGACCGGATCTTCAATATATATAAGGACATCTCCCGGACCAAGGTAAACAACACACAGCAGGTGGCGCTGCTTTCGCTTATCCCTGGCGCAATTTCTGGTTTTAAAACAGGAATTTTGAGACACTTCATAACAGCAATGAGATCCATTATCCCGAGGCATTGGAAATCGCAGGTCCCCCCTACGCTGATGGAGTGGGTGCAAGAACTAGAACTTATCCGTAGCATGGAGGAGTTGGCTGCTGCCAAAAGAGATGCTGCGGGTCGGTTCCCGACTACCTGGACAGGCTGGATAACCTACCGTGACACACATTTGTTGGCCTTGCTCCAGCCCCACGGGCGGTCGGGGATTCACCCGGGGAGTCTAGGTCATTGATGATCTGTATTAGGTTGACGGGCTTCTCAGATACGGAGTCCGGTTATGCGTGGGCCCAGGTGGGTGAAGTAGTCCGCTACCCCGTTCCTGCTATGTACCCTCCCCCCCACTCCCTTACTAACTGTTCCCCCCCCTTTTTTTTCCTTTTTTTTCTCCCCCTTCTCAACCAAGTAAAAGGCCTAGTACCAACTGTTACACTGGCCACCTCCCTGTTTCAGAAAAAAATTCTTTCAACCATATATCCGCATATAATATCTGGTTTGCTACTGCGGCCTACACATCTATAAGCATTCCTGGGGACGGGCTGTGGTTAAACTGGTTCCAGCAACTCCTTTAAGGAGCTGTAATAGGTAGAGGGTAATCCCCGTCAGGACAATCAATAAACCCCCCCCCCCCCCCCTTTTGAAGTAATGTGTTTGTATGTGTGTACGAGCAATGAGCAAGTTAAAAGTATGGAAGAATGTGACCAACACCGAATATCTACATGATTGTATCTATATGGTTATTGTGATACTGCTCCCCTTTTTTTTTTTTGTTTCCCCCTTTTTATGTATGTCCCCCTTGTCATTTCTTTCTGCTTATAATTGTATGTATAATCTCTGTGCTGTTTTTATTGAAAACCAATAAAGTTTGATTACACTAAAAAAAAAAGAGACTTATCTGACTATACCAACTATGTTAGAGTGGCCCTAACCTCTAAATTGGATGCCCACCCATCAAAAATAAAAATTCACCTGGTCTTATCGCTGTACATCGCCCATTTAAGCTAATGGGCTGGTGTGTGTGTGTGTGTGTGTGTGTGTGTGCTAAGAGCAGGGTATGTCGCTCTGTAAAGTCACCAGGATTTCTGGGCAAGGTATTTTACTAGTTCACACATCCAGTCCTGTCTCTTCTCTGGGTAAAGGGGTGGTTGGGAAGACTTCATGAGATACTGCTACTCAAGCAGAGGCTGGAGAGTCTCTTTCAATACCAATAAATATTCTCAAGAGACTGTCCAGTGAGCCACATTGTCTGGAAATTAATCTATCATGCTGCCATTCCTGATCTCAACCTTGGTGCTAAAAAGGAAATTCATTTCCTATTTAAGTGGCTAGGGTCTGAATTAACAATACACAAAGAACCCGAAAGCAAACATGTAGACTATGCTGATGCAGGCTTTCCTGGTGTGACAAGACATGAGTACAGCTATAGTTTCTCTGAAGCCATAACAAGTGCTTTAGAAAATACAAATAACCCTAAAGCCTTAAGTTATTATCAAAGCAGGAAATATTTAGTTCCTGTATTAAAGTTCAAGAACTACAGATAAACCCAATAACCTGAATTAATAAACACAGGGGCCTAATACTTAAATATAATGCATGACCGCTTACCACTTCTGAAGGGATCAAAAGGCTAACAGCAGCCACAGCTTTAGTGCTGCAGAGTAGATCATCCAGACTTTATTTTGTATGTCTAAATATTTTAAATAGTAATGGTGGGAGGAATTTGAATGCATTTGGATATGTATAAACTATGGCAAGTACACATTTTTATCCTGTGTAACTGTTTTGCATGGAGACAATATTGCTAAAATGTATTTGTTGTTTTTCATAATCCTATGTAAATTAGGCTCTATTTAAAGGAAAGTCAGATCTTTTTTCCATCAAAGAAGTTCACAACCAAGACTGGATAGAATACCTTGTGCTCGGCTTGTTTGCAGTAAGACTCTGGTTTCCCCCAGTTCCCCTAGGGCTTGATAAATTCCATACAGATTTGGGCAGGGGGTTGGCTTGTGATTATAGCTGTGGGGCATAGTAAATTCATAATGCCCCCTGGGAATCATATTAACCAGACCAAAAGTCAAAAAAGGTTTTTGATCAGGTTTAACCTACACCCTAAGGTTAAGAAACAAATATCCTCTTTGACCTACCAGCATCAACTGCTTTATTTGTTTGCCTACATCTTCTGCACACAATAAAATATTTGTGGATAGAAGGTATTTGAATGGTTCAAAAAGAAGATTGTGGCAATTGTCTCTGCTTTATTTAGGACAAGCATAAAGGTTTCAGTAAGGGACTTTATTATTACAACAATCATACATATACAATAATATGGCATTATTATTCCCCCACTTTCTCTTAGTAAACTGAGAAACCGGCTGAAATACTTTACAAGCTACTTTGTATTAACATAGAATATAAAATATTTAATTTTATTGCGACATGTCGATGTCCTTTTGTTTTGTACAGCTCTAATAAAAATCCCCTCTGGGAACCAGATTTGACATTTTGATAGTTCATTTGTAACAAAAAGCCAGATGAATCAGATCTTTGGGTGTTTGCCCAATCTGATACAACTGGCACTGAAGATGAATCACTTCATGAGTGAAAGTATAACAATCACAAATTGTGGTGTAAAGTTATATCCATGAAACCCTAGATGGTACCACATTTTATTTTGTCCGTGTATACTGACACAAGTATTTGGCAAATAATTATATGGTTTTTGAAAAGCAGTTTGAAAACTGGGTCTACTGTCTTGCTCTTTTAGAGATAAATGACCACCTAGAATAAGCCAATCCCCATTTAACAAAATAGGTAGTTACTAAACATTAGATTTCAGGATAGCAAACTTATATTTTTAGTTTAGCTTCTTTGGCAATACATAAATGTTTGATATTCCTAAATCCTCAGGTTACTATTATTCTGACACACCAAATTGCATTAATGTAGACCATAGTCTTAATCCATTAGGCTTGGCAGATAGCTTACTTGGCTGATGATGAAGCATGCTGATAAGTTCAGTATTTAAGAACAGAATCTTGCAATAAACACTTCTTACAGAAGGAATCTTGAAATGTACGTTCAATACAGCAGGAACCAATGGTCACTGGTTGTATTAAGCACTGTAGGTCCAGGTTGTCATCGTGAGACAGGAAGGTATTGTTGTTTTGAGGTTCTTGTTGACACTTACTGCTGCTCAGCTTCTCGTGCATAAAGCGATGGTATGGGAATGGCTCAAGACAGCTGTTGCAAATGCTTAGCATGATGTGGGTCTTTAACCCTTTAGTAAACCAACCAATGAGGGGGTGCCCCTAAACCCCCAACTTGAAGCTGCCCTTACACCAAAGACTGAAAATTGTACTATCCTCTTACTGTGAAAAATACATACGTTATTAGGCAAAACAGACAAACACTACATGATTAAAATGTACAATGAAAACATGTAACACACCATTAACACTGTCTGCCACAAGAGGGCGCTAAATCTGCTGCTACAAATACACACAATACATTATAACATAATTAATGTGACATTTAATTTATATCCTAGAATATCTGACCCATATACTAATCTATATTACATTAAGTGCATGTGCCCAAAAAAGTGCATCCATTTTCAACAATTCATCCTACTTAAATTGCTTCAAAAATATGAAAGAAAGCACATGTCAGACAAGTATAAAAATCAATCTTACGTCATACTGTGAAGCCCCGCAGCGTCCAGGCACTCCCCGAGAACGACCAACGCGTTTTGTGACAGTACCCCAATCACAAGGCAGTGGGTAGCATTTGAAGCGCCATCAGAGACGCCCGGGGCTCAGCGGCACTCGCCTCTCCCTGCAGGTCGGGAGGCGAGAGCACGCCCTGAAGCTGGTGAATAGCTGAGCGGCGTGGGACTGCCGGAGCGGAGAGGTGAGTATTCCCCATGGGCAACTGGATGATAACATTTTTTTCAACATACAATTACAACCAACTACACCTAATTAATTACATGATTTGTAAATAATCAAAACTATATACACCACAATTTACAACAAAGCATAAGTGGCATGCAATAAGACAATTGCCCATCATATATTACAACCTTAACCTATTATGCAGGCTTTTAATGCCTATCCCTTATATCATGCATAGGGGCAGAGGCAGGAAAGAGAGAAAAAAGGGAAAGGGCCCAAAAGCTAATAAAGGAGGCCCTTAAGCAAGTATTTCCCAAGGGGCTCAAAAATGTCCTCAGGGCCAACTAGGGGGGACAAAAAAGGGGGGGAGAAAATCGGAAAGAGGGCCCTAGTACAGGCATGTTCCCAGGTGCCTAAAGTTACCCTCAAGGCCAGCGACTGCAAAGGTGGTGAGAGGAGTAATATGGACCCAGAGAGGAGGAACATCAACCAGGGAGTAGATGAAAAGGACATGGAAAAGAGAAATGCACAGAGCAGCGCAAGCAGCGAATACCAGACTGTTCGGCCCCATACACTTTCCCCACGGAGAGCATTGTTAAGATGCCCCGTACAACTTTACAACTGCGAACATAACCCGGCAGTTGGCACGCTGTTTGCGTTCGGGGCAGCCGACCCTTCACCTGTGCCCTAACTGTTGCAACCTTCAATGTGACCCCCCTTTCAAACGCAAAAAACACTCAGTGAAACATAGTGACCCTTTAAGTACCAGCCTTGTGTGAGTTTTTGTCACCCTCTGTTGCCAGACCATTTTTCATTTTGTGCTACACATGTTCAACTGTGATTTTTGAAGGAATTTACATGGAAAATTATATAATGTTATTTTCAACAACATTTGGGCTTTAACATAAAATGTCTTGGTTGTCATTTTTTTAGTGTATTCTCAATATTTTTGGGTTGAAATATGTGCAAAAAAAATTAAAAAGTCTATCCCCTCGATTCAAAGAGCAAAAGTTAATTGATTTCGTATCGAGAATCGTAAGTTTGGGTGGGTGTTAGTCATTTTTTCCTGTTTTTTTGGCCATTTCCGACTCGCACGAGCCTACGTACGAATGCGTATATGCTCTTACGATCAGCGGAAGTTCGTTCCTAAATTTTAGGATCAAAACGTAAAACTTAGGATCAAATCCTAAAACTTACGATCAAAACGTAAAACTTAGGTTAATTGGATGTGTTTAGGTGTGATTCAGAGAAACCTCTAAACGCGTTTTAAAAGAAAGCCACAGCCGACACCTTTTAGCAGCCGGATTGCTGTTCGTGAACATGTTTTTTGGCTAAGTGGAGGAGTCTGCGCGTCTTGTGCTCCAATGAACTGCATGTATCAGCATGGCCGAGGCCATAAATTGTATGGCAATGCATACCTGATTCATGTATGCCTTATAAAAGCATTTTAATGTGGACCTTAATTAGTTCTTTGCATGTAAACCTTTATTTTGCAATATATTTGCGTTAATTAAACAAACTTATGTCCTTTGTTATTTATTTTAAAATTGAGGTACTAGAATAATATTTTTAGATTGCATTTATTGGTGTAGTTGTTTACCTTTGCTTTGTTTAATTATTTAAGCACATCTTTGGTCAGATGCATCACACTTACTGAGGAGAGGAGAGCGGGATAAAGTGCAGGATGTGGGTTACTGCTGTATTTTGCACAGACACAGCAGAGCTGGGGGCATGGAAAGGTCAGAAATCAAAGAATCCAGAGCAACACAGTCACAAGGCCCTTTCTGTTTGCAGGCTGCCCGATAATACCTGAGCCGCCATCTTGGCTGTTTCTAGGCTCATAACATGCAGAAGTTGCTGGGTGTTTTTTAAGATTTGTGAGCAATCTGTATGTAGAGGGTGTGGGTAACCACACTAAAAATTTAAAGTTGTACCATTTGAAGCATAAATATTAAAATTAAATCCACAAGTAAAAAATGCAAGTTAACTAAAAATTAAACCAAGTAAGATTTACTTATGCAAATGCATTCATTAATGGTTGGTTACTACAAAATGAATGAAATAAAGAAAAATAAAAGACCAAATATTTAGAATGCACTTTAATGAGGTAAGTTTGTAGTGCGGAGCCGCAAGATCAGAAGGATTTACGTCCAGACAAAAAAGGACAAAGGGCAAAACCAATGTTGCAACCTGAGAAATGAAACGGAAAATTCAGGATGGAAACTGACATAGGTCTGATTCCCGAACTGCCATACGAACGGACGTATATTTTAGGATAGAAACGTATTTGCTTATTGAATCACTCGCAAGTTCATACGAACGCACGAGCGGACGTGAAAAATAGGATGATCGTGAGCCAAATCCAAGCTGTTACATGTTTCTTTGAATCAACCCATATGTTTTACAATTTGTAATGTTTTTTAATAAAAAAAAAGTATATTTTTCAATTAAATTATATTGTGTGTAAAAGCCACATTTCTCCTGTACAATGGTACCAGAAATGTATTGGTAGACACCATATCCTGCACAGGAGACTCCACTAAACTGAAACAGCATTTTAGAAGATTTTCAGATAAAATACAACTGCTATGCGCACCTTGCAGTTTTTCATAAAAAACAACCCTTTACATTTGAAATACCCCCCATAAACCATATATTCTCTGGAAGTACACAACTCAAATTTTCTAGGTGTACCAGGCTTCTTGACGTCAACGCAGTTTTCTGGAAGTAATACCTGAATGAATTCTTTGGTTGCACAGGGTTTTCTTAAAAAAAGAATAAAAAAAGCAGAATCCAAGCCACATCCCCCCCCCCAAAAAAAAAAAAAAATATACAAACAAAAAAAGAACCTTGCTGCTGGAAAGTCAAAAACCTCAAGACCCTCATGGCCTGACACACCAGGGCTGTCTGACTGGCGCAAAAATACTGAACTGGAGGGTCTTTATCTTCTGGGAAGGCAAGACAATGGCCTTGATTCAATAAGAATTGGAAAAAATTCTCACGGTAGTAAAAAATTCAATTCATGAGAAAAAAGCCTGAGAATTTCACTGTTACTGAATCACCAGATAAAAAGACAATGAAAGTCAATGGCAGCTTTTACTACAGTGCACAAAGGAGTAAACAGTTCTACTACTTGTTTTGCTAGCTGGTGATTCAGTAACAGTGAAATTCTTAGGCTTTTTCGCATCAATTGAATTTTTTACTACCATGAGAATTTTTGTTCAACTCTTATTGAATCAGGGCCAATATTCTGAAGTATCGTATTGATTTCGAACCCTAAGTAAGCAGTGACCTAAGAGAAAACTAGACTGAATTTCTCGTACTTCCGATCATGATTCCATGTGGAAATACCTTTAACACACCAAGATATTCAGTTTCTTCAAATTTAGAATTAACCTGAATACCCTGGAAGCTTTTTTTTCACCATATAGAAACCCGTGTCCCACTGCTAGCGGGGACTGAAACAATTACCCCTGTATCCAACATAGAACCTAGACTGTCCCTGATGGCCAGTCTTTCCATTCTCTCCCTTGGGAGGGGAGTGACCAAAAAATTTGAGGGAGAGGCATGAATAAATTCTGTTTGGAAACTCTTTCTTATACCATAAGAGATAAAGGGACAATCTAGTAGGGTCTCCCACAAGATGTGGAAGGATTTTAGCCGGGCCCCCATAATGGACCTGGCGTCACTGCCTCTTTGATCTGGACTGCTGGGTATCAAACAGGATAGATCCTCTAAACTTGCCTATGTTAACAGAAGAAGAGGCACCCTGGCTCTCCTGGACGAATTGTTGTTGAGAAAGGATCGTCTAAACCAGGGGTACTCAACCACATCATGTAAAGGTCCATTTACAGGCATCCGGTGAAGGTCCGGGCAGAGGGCTGTCACAGGGGGTCTGGATAGTTAGAAATCAGCGCACTGGGGGGCTAAAGATTTCACAGGTAAACTAAAAAAAGGCTACTTGCCCACCCACCCCAAGTATCCTATTGGGCACTGGGAAAAAACAGGAGCTTGTTTTTGGGCCCCTCGGTACCTAAAGCTCTGGTCAGTGACACACTACATTTAACCCCCCATGCATTCTGTGCAGGCTGTGTACAGGGGTGGACTAGGGCCCAACAATGCTACAAATGTTACTGGCAATAAGGTCTGGTAACAAGGATGGATAGATAGAAGAGGGGGATGAATGGGAGAGAGCTGTAAGGGAGAGGGATGGATAGACAGAACAGGAAGGGCAGAGAGGGAGAGAGCTGGGAGGAGAGATGGATGAGCAAAACTAGAACAGGAATGAATAGGCGGAGCGGGAGGGGGGGGTAGATAGCCAGAGCTGGAAGAAGAGTAATGGATTGGCAAAGCTTGGAGGCCAGAAATTGGATGGGCAAAGAGACTGGGCTGGATGGGGCAGAGCTGAGGGGATGGGATAGACGGGACAAGGATGGATGGGGCAAAGCTGGGGGGGGGGCAGGAATGGATGGGGCAGATCTAGGGGTACAGAAATGAATGAGGCAGAGCTAGGGGGTCAGAAATGGATGGGACAAAGCCGGGGGACAGAAATAATACAATTCTGTGAAATACTCACCTGTAGAATTGGTATTATACGTATACAGTACGTCCTGCTCCAGATATAATACTTACACTTGGGTTATCCTCCACCAGAGGGCGCTGTGCACTGCAGACATGCAAAAACAGGCTCCTCCCGGCCCTTCATATACCCAGGGACCTCCCACAAATCCCCAGCATTGAAAAGCAGTGAACCAGAAGCCGGGAGAATCCAACCACCAAAAACAACTGGTAATGATAACAATAACAACAATCACCATACAGGGGATCCAGAATAATGCAAAAACCAGGGTGGGGTGGAGCAGGACGTACTGTATACGTATAATACCAATTCTACAGGTGAGTATTTCACAGAATTGTGTATACAGTACGTCCTGCTCCAGATATAGTACTTACACTTGGGAATAGCATCTTGGGACATCCAATAGCAGTGTCCATAAGGTAGGGTGGGATCCCCAACAAAAAGGCACAGCAGGCAGTAGAGACACTGACACCTGCAACCTTGCCACCGAAAGCGACAGGAGCAAAGGCTCCAGCGTCAAATCATAAAAACCATTGAAAGGGTATGAACCAAAACCAAGGTAGCTGTTTAGCAAACTTGTACAACAAAAACCTGGTGGTGAAAGGCCAAAGGATACCTACTCACCAGTAGAATCAGAATAAGGCGAGAGAAGCTCAGCCCTCAAAGGGACAGGCCTGAGTAACAGCCTGACAAGATTAAATGCTAACAATTATTCCAGGAAGAAGCCAATCTTCCCTAGGACCAGAAGGGAAAACTTATCCAAGTAAAGGCTAGGCCAAGGGCCGCGTAACCCCTGAAAGCAGACAAGATCAGGCACATACAAAGGTAGGTGCCCACAAACCCCAAGGGGCATCAGTCCCCCTAAGGGAACAGAAAACAATCCAGGAAAAAAATTCCAGCACCTGATGAGGGAAAATAAATCCCCTTGCCTCAGAGTTACTAGGAATAAGGCACAAAAGAAAGGCGATGTCTAAAACACATGAGCCTAAGCCACCACCAGAGGCAGAAGGTCCGGCCTAAGGTGGAGCACCACCTTATCCTGGTGCATAACAAAGAACGAGGGCTAGCGAAACAGAACCCCCCGCTCAGACACACGTCTGACTGAGCCAGCAGACCCAAGGGACAACGATGAAGGTAAAAAGCAGCCAGACAGCCTCCTGAATCGGTCCAAAAAGGAACGTCCCACAAGGCAAATGGAATAAAAAATTCAAATCCCAACAGGGACCGTAGAATTAAGTGGGGCACGCAATGAGCAACCCCTGAAAGAAAGCTTAGCCGAGGGAAATACGCAAGAGACTTCTGCCGGAAGGTGGACAGGGTAGAACCTGACCCTTCCGAGTACCGAGTTGGGGAGCCAACTCCAAGCCATGCTGTAATAACTCTAGAGCCCTGGTAACAGGGAATGCCCAACAGGGAAGAGACCTAGACTAACACCAATCCATATGGGTAAGCCATACCTCATAAGAATGGAAGAAGAGCGCTGCTCTTAGACTTCCATTAGACACAGAGGAGAGAATCCCGTCTCCTTAAGGACGGAAGAACCAGCAGTCAGGCGGGCTAGGCAAGAGACTGTAGAATTGGAGTGATGTAACAGAGGCCCGGAGGCCCTGAGCGAAACGGGGTGAAACCCCTAGCAGAACGTACAGAACTACTACCCTAAGGTATCACGTCTGCGAATCCACACTCCACTAGGCCACCCAGGGGCCACCAGTATCAATGGTCCCCCTACCCGAGCGATTCTGCACAGAAACCCACCTAGCAGGCGGAAGGGAGACAAGGCATACAGGCCAGAATGTCCCGTCATAAAAATACTAAATCCTCATGACCCCGGCCAGAGGAGCCAGGGACAGGGAAACGAGTGGCAAGAGCTTGAAAAAGTGACGGTGCACCAAACAATCCATACTGGTTGAACTTCATAGTGATCCAAGAATTAGCACATCCTGTCACAGAGGGACCTCCACAGGAGCAAATACCAATGATAAGCAGGCAACCTTATCCTCCACCCAGAACAGGAACATATACCTTCCTGGGGAACCATCCTGCACTAGGTCCCACACAGATGATTAAGGTAGGCCAGTCGTCAGACAGACCGAGCACCGCCCAACAGGCAGGCCTGGAAGAGGAGAAGACAGGCGAGATAGCATCAGCCTGAAGACTCACTGTACTAATAGGTACAAGGACCTCCTAGAAGGCCCCACCTTCCCCACACCCGCATGGGGTTACAGAAGAAAAACCTCCCCATCACCTGATTGGCATCCACGGTGATCATCTGTGGAAGGGGCAAGAAAGGAACTGTCCCCAGACAGGTTCCTAGAGTAAATCCACTCAAAGAGGGACTCCTAACCAAGGGGAAAGGCACACATGATCCCGCTCCAGGGATGCTGGGTCCCAGTCCAGTATTAAGAATAGAAGTTGCAGAAAAAAACCCTGGTAGAGGAATATAAGGAACTTCACTAAGCAAGTCACCAAACGGGCCCACCAGCTGCATTCCAGCCTGGTGAAGGGACTGGAAAAGCAAGTAGGGACTGAACCCACGCAACCAGATTGTCCACCTTATTGTAGAGGGAGGAAGATTCTCGCCTGACCGAGACTAGATTCATCCCTAGGAATGGAGATACCAATCCAGTAGACAAGGAGGACAAGAGGTGAAGAAACACCCATCCAAAAGACTCCCAAGGGACGGCACCAGCCGATTAGCTAACTCGACCTGACATAGAGATTGGGAAGCGAGAAGGACCACCTGGCAGGCCTCTAGCGACATAGCTTCCATTAGTACCCTGGTGAACACTGTGGGGGCAGAAGAGAGGCCAGATAACAAGGCCATGGGTTAGCGGTGTTGGACATTCAACACAACCAGAAGAGCCTAGGTGTCTAGAAGACACGTGGAAGTGAGCATAAGCATCCTTGATCTCCCCAGGTGCAAGGCGCTAGTGGCCCATCCCAGATTTTTCATGCAGAAACTGCCTGAATAGTAGAATTGCCAACAACCTGTGAAATCAGAGGGGCAGACAGACTCATTCTTTTGGGAGAATGTGAAGGGGTTGGTGTAGCGGCACCTGCCTCTGCCTGATAAGGGCAAACTGCAAGTGACTTCCAACCCCGCAGGCAGTGTATGGCCTGCACCAGCACCCGAACAGAGGCAGGGACCAGGAGTACCCTGACAATCATGGGGGAGGCCGCGCAGCAAACTTTATCCTGTATCCGGAGGAAACTACCTCCTGTATCCACCAGAAAGAGGCAAAATGCCTCCTGATAGGAGCAAGGTGCTGCAGTCGTCCCCTCGCCCAGGCGGGCGAGGGCACCCCATCATGCTTGAGGGGATTTGGTGGAAGATTTAGGTTTCACCCTGCCGGAGGGCCCAGAGAGTTGTCTGTTGCTCGTGGGGCAGGGGTCTGTACTAAGACTCCGGGAGGACACCCCTGGTTCTTGTTTAACGCTATGGTATGGAGGGGGAGGGGTGTCCCTGTCTTGAGGGGGCCGAGACGGGCGCCTGCGCCGAGGTGACTTGCCCTTCTTTCCAGGTCCAGACGGGCCCCAAATAGGCGATGCCCTTTAAAGGGGAACCTGGTAAGAGTCCTTTTAGCAGCATAGTCAGCACCCCAAAAAATCTTACAAATACATCACAACTGGAAAGTGCATTAAACACCTCCCAGGAGAGATCGTTAACGTGATGCTCAAGCATCTGTCCAATGAGGGTTTTGGCGGCCACTGCAGTGATGGCCGCGGCACAGACCGGGCGCAGCGCCGTTCCTGCACAGAAAAAAGCGTGTGAAGCCAGCTTATCCCTGCGCCGGTTCTCGGCGTCCCAAAGGGTACTGTAAGCAGGAGCTGCAATAAAGGGGGGTTAGGAACCACAATGATCGGTGCGTTTACCACAGGGGGCGATGACCAACAATCAACCATCTCAGGGGAGAAAGGGTATTTCCAATCCCAGTCACCTGGGGCCCCTAGAAGCTTACCGGGGTGTTCCCATTCCTCGAGTACGAGAGCATGGAAGTGAGCCTGTTCTAGGAATTCCAAGCGCGGTGTCGCTGTATGGAAATGCTCCCCTCTCGGCTGGGGAGCCGCGTTAGGGAGGGAGATAGACAGGGTCTTAAAGATCCTACTCAACAAGCCAACGGTATCAAACTGGTTCCAGTCTTCGAGGTTAGAATCGTCATGACTCCTCGGCAGCGAGATTCAAGCCTGGGGGAATAGGAGTGTTAGGGCGAGGAACAGCCCCTGGTGATCCTGGCAGCCGGACCAGTACTTGATCGGCACAGCGTGCACAGATCAGTGCGCTCTCAGCACCAAAGTGGGGGTAGCCACACGTTATACACAGCGGGTCTTGTCCCAGAGGGACCGCGGGTACAAAATTCCGAGATGCCTCCATATGGTGATTATCAATGCAATATAAGTAGGTAGGGATTTATGCAATAAGCAACTCTGGATGTCCCAAAGGCCCGCTAGGAATGTGGGAGAATGTTTGTAAGCCCGCTACGAGTTATGTTAGGCCGGGAGAAGCCACCAGAGTCTTTAACGTCTGAAAGACAGAAGGGGAACAATAGGTGTCAGGACCATGCGCAGCAAAAGAATTAATAAAGATGAAATCGCCAGCAAGGGCACTTACAGACCAGGGGAGGAGAAGGATCGCCAACAAGCGCACGAGAAGATCCACAAAATGGCGTCGACCGAACCTCAGAGGGCGGGTCTGATCTGGGCGTGACGCGGAGCGCGCCACGCCAGGTCCCCGCCTCCCCCAAAGAGCGCAAAGCTCTGAAGCAGCCGTTAAGGCTGACAAGTCAATCATATAGTATGAGTAAGAACGTCTGCTAGTGGATACTCGTAAAGTCCAAGACACCGTCACCATTCCGCCGCCGGTAGCCGTTGTACAAAGATTAGCTTCCTGCCTCAAGTTGCAGGATGATAAGGCAGCACGTGCTGTACACAATTGCATAGTAGATTGAGAAGTCAAAAACAGACGGCGGCGGCCAGAATAGACGGAGCAAGTAGCGCGGCTCTGACACCTAGATGCCGGTCAGGGGCAAAAGTATGGCCATAATCGTGACAATAGTGTACACTGAGACCGCCACACGCACCCCCCCCCGCTTCTTTTCCCCCGAATGCGGGGGAAAGCGAGGGAGGATGGCGACCCTTTAAACAGGGTCCACCTCTACACGGGGCATGGGGCACTAATGCGGGAGGGACATCCACTATGAGGCTCACCACCAGCCTAAACCGCCTACCCTATGGTGGGGGACTGCGGTGGAGCATGGCTCCGTTAAGCACGCATGGTGCTGCCTACCTTCACCCGACCAGCGCAGCCCAGGCTGGGAGGCACATCACAAGGAGGACGGGTGGGAATAGTCCAACAGGGCCGCAGGCTGTAATAGCCCCGCTCACCTGCGAGAGAGTGATACTTCATGTCTTCGCAGTCAGCACTGCAGAGAAATCTGGGGATTTGTGGGAGGTCCCTGGGTATATGAAGGGCCGGGAGGAGCCTGTTTTTGCATGTCTGCAGTGCACAGCGCCCTCTGGCGGAGGATAACCCAAGTGTAAGTATTATATCTGGATCAGGACGTACTGTATACTTGGAATAAATGGGGCTAAGCTGGGGTTGGGGGACATGATTGAATGGGGCAAAGAAACAGAAACAAAGTTTGTGTGTACCGTGCAATGCCACTTCCCGCCTGTGCAGTACTACCTACTGCAATTCAAGGTGTCAGGTAGCAGAGCCCTAACAATGACTACATAGCTGATCAAGTAAAGGGGGCAGTGCTGAGAATGGCAACACAGAGGCAACTGACTGCAGGGATGTCAAGGCAGTGGTACAGAAATCTGTTACTGAAGTCCGCATTAAGACCCCGGTCCGCCAGTTGAGTACTACTGGTCTAAACGATGATTGCTAAGCAAGCCTCTTATTCTTAGAACCTTTAATCCTGGTAGGAGAGTACTTCTTACTATCAGCTTATCTATCTAGTACCGTCTCTAATTCTGGACCAAAAAGGAATTGGCCGCTAAAAGGCATGACACAGAGGCGTAACTTAGAACCATTGTCCCTGACCAATGTCCTTCAGTCCTGCGGACTGAATTGGTTAGCGCCATGGTTTGGGCCAGAAATCTCAGAAAGTCAAAAAGAACTGAGGCCGCAGAAAAAAAAAGGTGAAGGTAATTTCTTTCATATCAGTCTGTTCCATTAAACATGTTTTAAAGTGGACCAACACCCAGGCGGATCAGCCCGGGGCCGATCCGATCCCTCCCCATGGGGCATCCAAAATCGGGATGCCCCGTGTGAAACCCCACCAGGACGCCCAGAAGCCTTACCTGGATCCCGATCCAACGTGCATGCGCATCGCATCGGGCGCTTCTCTCTGTCAGGGTGTGTGCCCGCGCCGGCCATTCTTGTTCCAGGGAAGCGCGAGATAAGGCCTCCAGCCTGCTCGGAGCCACTGTGGTAAGACGTCTCATTGACGCACATACCACAGCGGCTCCAAGCGCGCCGATTGGAGAAGCGGCCGTGCATGCGCCGTAGGAGCGGGGTGAGGTGAGTTTTTACTCGCGATCTAGGGGTTCACATAGCGGGGAAGTGGACTGAGACCCAGGATAGTCAAAATCCTGGGTGTTGGTCCAGTTGCTGGAGCCAATAATTCAAATTTCTTGTGACACATTTAGAAACTAGAATCTGTTTCAGGGAACAGGATTCAGCCTGCCAAGCTCTCTTTAAAAGGGACTCCATCTTTATGTCTAATGGATCCTTGAGGATGCCAAATCCAAAACTACCCCATTAGGAACATTTGCAAAAGTGCATCCAACTCCCCGGGGGGAAAAGAAATCTATCCAGAGTGGATGCCTCGGCAACAGACCCCAGTTCTTCTTCCTCAGAAACGGACAGACTGTCCTTCTCCTCTGAAATAATGACACCTGAATGTTCAGAGCCTTGTAAACAAAAATAGGGTGTCTTTTTGTGTGTAACTGTTTGCATGATGTCACATTGCTAAAATATTGCTGTGGTTTATTACCTTATGCAAGTGAGGCTCTATCTCAGGGAAAGCCATATATGTTTTCCTTCAAAGACGTTCTCCACACTACAGTGGATATGATAACCCGCGTGGGTTCCAAATTGTGTAGTCCTGCTTTAAGGCCCTCAATAAATATCTGTCTTACCTATTGCTGCATCCTTAATATGCCTGGCATGTGTAAGCAAAGCACAATCATCTTGGATTCACAGGAAAGGCAAGAGGGGTTTCACACAACGGGGCAACCCCTTCTAGAGACAGTTTTGGTCTTCTTTAATGGCACCTAAGTCAGTCTTTTTTTTATCAGCAGAACACTACAATATCTAGCAAAATCAGAGAATGGTATATGCCTCACCAGGTTTCAATTTTTCAACCTGGAAGACTTGTATTACAGCACAACAAACAGGCAGCCTGGTTCATATTTTCAAGATATTTGCAAATGTATTATTTAGCAATAAAGCTGTACTGTAGTTGGCCTAATGTCACCATGGTTAACCTCTCAATTTATGTAAACAGCCAATGATTTGCAGAAACAGCTTGGCAGTTTGTAGCTAATTTCTCACAAGGAACATTAGGACTACTTTACTTTCCTAACATGATAACCAACTTTCCTTTAATGAAAAATTCAGAGATTAGGAAAGCACTGGATAAGTACACATTACATAAAACTGGTTGCATTCAAGATAATTAAAACATTTGTTACACTGAGTTATAAGTTTTCAGCATCTGCTAGATAACTGTAAAAGGAATGTGTCAGAAGAAAGGCAAAAAGGTAATTTAGCTTTAGATAATGCATGCACCCTGCAAAGTCTTTATTAAAGTCCTCAGGGGTCTAATTGGCAAAAAATACATACATTTAAATTGCCATTTCATTGAACTACTACAGTGAAATTAGATTATACTGGTTATTCAAATCCTAGCTCTTAGAAAATAAGTAGATCATCCTTTGGCAATCCCGCTGTTAACTGCAATTTCCATCATTTACAGACAGTTGACGATTAAGGAGGATGGGGTTATAACACTGATGCAATGCACTGATTTCCCCTTTCCTCCAAGTCTGCAGTTTTACTCTGCTGCCTACCTGTTAGGTAAAACAACAGTCAGATGTGAAAGTAGACTATATATCTTAGAAGTAATTGGACTCTGAAGGAGTCTCCTTGCTGCCCAACTCACGGCTACATCCAAATAAAGAGGATCAGCACATATTTTATGTCTCAGTACATTTCATGGCAACTTTGCCACAGTAAGGCATTCACATATATCATTTTAATTGAGCAAAATACACGTTTATGCGACCTACTAAGCATAAAAAGATTGAACAAAAGAATAGAAAGCAGATAATTCTTCTAAGCACCCAAAGCATTCCGTTTTGCCTATAGTAGGGCAGGACTTAAAGGAACAGTTCAGACAGTAGCAAAAATAAGGCAGCAAGCAGGTCTCCTGATGCTTGTCCCATGTACCTCTGCTCAATTTCCTGCAAAGCTAGGATGAAGCTGTACTGCATTCCTGAAGGACCACCCAAAAAAGTGGTCTAACAAGCACTCTGTTCCTTTGGATCGCTCAGTGTGAGCTTGCTTGGTAAGCCACAGTAGTCCCAAAGCTTTCTCTGGCCACAGCCCATCTCAAGACTTATAAGGCAGCACCTTGACACACCCTTCCCACACCCGGACAATGAAGCAAATCCAGTGGCTTTACTTAGAACACTGTCAGGCCCCGTGGGACAACCATCTTCAGGTGAGTCCGCAACACTCAATCCCGTTTGCCGGGGAGCTGGATACGCCCCACTGGACACGGTTGGACAGGATTTAGATAGCACAAAGGATGCAGACTTACAGGGTGAAGACAGATGAACCAGGTATAAGGCTAGGCAGAAGTCAGGCTGGCTGAGGTCAAACACGGGAATGACAGTCCTTCCAATTCGGGGTTCCAAGGGGATAAACGGGAGAATGGTCATGGGTAAAGCCGGGTTGTCAGAGGGTTCACGGTACAGATCAGAAGACAAGCTTGAAGTCAGACAGGTAGGTGTTGGTCCAGGCAGAGATCAGAGGAAAGTCCGACAAAGCGAAAGTCAACAACAGCATGACAGCAGCCATACTAACAGCCAGAGCACACAGAGAAGGTAATTAACCAGCATGTGAGGAAGCCAAAAGCCTGGTAAATTCGAAGTAAGAAAGGACTCTAAACCCAGCAGCATTAATTAGCCAGCAAGCAGCTCACATGATGCCTGTCTCAAATGCCTGTCCTCTATTTTCTGCTGCATAGGGAAAGCCGTAACAAGTCTCGAAATTTGCATTTTTATTTCATTTCTCTCCTACAGCAACTATGTCCCTTGGAGTTCTCAGCTTGAGCAAGCTCAAAACTCATAAACCAGCACCATGATACGCTCTTCCCAAGTTAGCCACAACCTAGATACTAAAACAAAGAAATCAGTTTAATCTTGAATACATAACGTATTTACAAATAATCAGAGATTATTTTAGGTGCTTATTTGCACTGTTCCCAAGGGAGAAAATGTAGGGTGTGGCTAGACAGGGACTTTAAGGTATTTACATATAACCAAAGTACTTTGAAAAGTGCCCACTGGGGATAAGGGGACAGAAAGTTTGAGCCTGGACAGGGACTATTGTGAAAAAATGGCCCGACGGTAAAAATCCATATAAATTAGCTGGATAGATGGAGGAGTCACTTATACACCTGACATCAAGAAATATCCAGCTAGGCTTGTATCCTTCTGTCGCCCCCGATACACTCAAACCTGACACCCCTGCATTTTATTCCTACCAGAAGAAAACCACATGCTTGGCGGGAGTTTTATTCTGTTTGGCTGAACTATCAGATACAAATGGTTCTTCTTTTTCCTGAACATGATACAATGAAAGCACATATTTGATAAGCAATGCAGATGAACCACAATAATGGACCCCCTAATCTTATGAGCCCCAGTGCAGTGAATACCCCTGCACCCTGCCCTCTCCATTAGTGGTAAGCTAGAATGGAGCGCTCCAAACTGTCACTCAAGTCCAGCTGCTCCAATGCAATGCATACTGTTTGCTTGGATCACCCAGCCCTGCCACTCCCATCACAAAGGACAGCATAACAGGTCAGTAATGATAGGCTATCCGTCTGCTCCTCTCTTTTTTTTTTTTTACAACGGATTGGTGTTGCATCTGAAGCAAGTTTTAAATGAGACAACGCACCTTCATCTGTGAATTAAGAACATGAAAAATGATCTCAGTATCACATGAGACCTTCACAGGAGAGGCTGCATAATCCCTATCTTTTAAATATTAGAATTTATGGTAGTGATCATGATGGCATTCATTCATAATTTGTATTATTTGAAAAACCAGTACAATCTACTACCATAACTTAAAGTGTTCTCTGCAGTAAATTTTTAATTAGAGCATAGTGATATGTTACAGGAATCGCAAGGTATAGTGCTATGCTCCATTAAAGTGGAGGAGTGACGCCACAAGAGCTCAGAGAATATGCAGGTTTACAAACCTGTCAACTTGTATCAGTGCAGCAGGGAGCTCACAGCATGCCGGCTGGCCTGTTAAGTCCAACAGAAAAATAATCATTATTTAGGAAACTCAAAACGGGAGGAGGCAGGTACTGAGTGGAGAGCCTGTATAAAAGTACACACTGCAAAATGATTTTGGATTTCAAATCTAAAACTTGCTTTTTATAAAATAAGGGTGTTCAATAATATATACATGATCCCGTGTGCAGTTCTTGGCAGTTCAGAGTTTATTCAAAGTCTTTATATGTACACCATACAGTAACTTGTCTAGCAGTCGTATGCTCTGGGTAATATGGATAGTGCAGTCTTATCCCTGAAGTCAACATTTCCACAGGTACTCTACCTTTACTGAAAACATTTTACTCATTACTTAGCGTGCTGCAATAACTCACCCAAAGTTTCAAATACACGCAGACATCCTTGCATCCTCTCTCAGGGAACACACAGTACCCTTATAATCACTTACACCGTTCAGCAATGAGATTGAATTGATTGGTGGATACCGTTTACAGACTAAGGCTTTTCCTGTAAAATGCAAGAAAATCTCTGGAAAAAACTAGTAAAATGGTTGAACTTTATATGGAGTTAATCAGAATCACTTTAAATTACGGTATTTGTGTACTGGCTACTATTTAACATACATTTCAATGTGAGCCCAAATCAAAGGGCGTTCACATTACCAGTAATACTATAGTAAACTGCAGCCAGGAAAGAGAAGGCTGTCATGCTGCTTTGCAAGGGCTGTCAAGATTTGCCATGATATCACTTATGTCCTTGTTCATACCTCCCACATGTAATTCACAACACAGTGAATTTTGACTTTGTTGGCAGTCCAACTTCCTCTTGGCATCCAAAAAACATTTCCTGCCTTCCTCCCTTGCCCTTGATTAGTCTGTATTTCCTTATCCAGGTTTAAGCTCTAACTGGGAGGTCAGAACTAAACTACATCCTGCTAACAGACAGTTATAGTAGATAAGAGGGAGTCAGCAGTTCCCCTTTTTTGGGTAAAGTGTGAGTTTCCACTTTACTACTGGATTATAAAGAACCAGAAAGGTCAGGGCCGTTTTTGCTCTAGAATCTAAATAGATTTTTAAATTAGACTAAAGGTACCGCACTGGCCTGAACATCCGCCATGACTTTTTTACGGATAAGTATTATTGCCCTCATCAGATTATTTCACATAAAGTGTTTATTGGGAGTTTTATTTGCCCCTAATCATATTCTGACCTTACTGACATTACATCGAGAGTCCTTGCCCACAGGATATGGAGGAAGTTGTGTTCTAAGGCTTCCATATGTCCCATATAGATGATCATTTTACATACCGGGATTTCGATCTATCAATATTTACATTTTTGGGGTATCTTTCTGAACCTCAAGCTGCTAGTGACATTGTTTAAACAGTTGTGCTCTTTAAAACAGGGCAGTAAGAAGAAGGTGTTTTTATTTATTAGGTATTTATCCT
This sequence comes from Gastrophryne carolinensis, assembly GCA_027917425.1. Classification (NCBI taxonomy): domain Eukaryota; kingdom Metazoa; phylum Chordata; class Amphibia; order Anura; family Microhylidae; genus Gastrophryne; species Gastrophryne carolinensis. The sequence goes on from CM051235.1 coordinate 577,031,880, forward strand.
CTTATTAGGGGTAATCTGCAGAGTTCCTTGATGGTATCTGTCTCTCAACCTGCAGTGTGCATGTGGGTTGTCACCCCCTTCCAGAATGGGCAGCACCCTTTGGCTTACGTGTGAAATGGGAGAGTGGTTGGCAGATGGCTATATCATCATCAGCTGCCCCCCATGGCCGAGGTGTTGCCTCCCTTTTCATCTCTTTGGTGTCGCTGGGGGCACTCAGTGCCAGGGATAGAGTGACATAATTGAGGAGTGCACGCCTCATGGACATGGCGGTGGGTGGACCTATATGCATACACACTATTTACAAGAGTGTCAATTTTATGAAGGATTAAGGGCCCACCTGGCCTGAAACGCATTACAGCAGGGTGATCACTTTTTGCCCACTGTTTTTACCTGTATCCAGTGCCAGACACCTCCATGCTTTGTATACTTCAGGGCTGCAGAACCTGGGTCCAGACACATTTCAGACTCGTAGAGTGGAGTGGTAACTATATAACATTTTGATTTTACTTTTATTTTTATTTTGTCGAAGTACAAAGCTTTATACAACAAAGATTTCCCTAAACCTTTATGCTGGAATTAGTTGTCACCCAGTCATGGCTCTGTGAAGAGAATCCCTTCCACTGCAGTACACTGGAATGTGTGAATGCACAGCTGACACTGTGTAGTGGTGACATGTCAGTCATAGCCTCGACACAATACACACCTCTTATCCTCCCCAACAGCCCATGTCTTGAGCATAAACTTCCCAAAGAGAGGAAAAGAGATCCCTCAACCTACACCTTCATGCAAGACATTCCCCTCTCTGTGAATGGATCTGCAAGCTCCAGACACTGTGGCAAGGGTGGAGAGGGATTTTGTCTACCAGTTTGCTTGTGAATGGTGGACATGCTCCCAAAGAATCCCCCGATGTCTGCATGCTGTGGGACCTGATCTCTAAATTGTGTATCTTTAGACTCACCAGAGCAGGCTGCTGTGGGGGATAAAAGGGGAGTATTCAGTTTTTTGGTGTCTGTCTGTACAGTCCCTTTGTTTGCCAGTGCAAAATATTAACTTCTACATTGTTTAAAATTATGTCAAGATGGCATTAGAACTAATTTCCCATGTTAGTATATGGTGCATTAGAGCAGCATGCCAACCTTACAAAAAACCAAACAGGGCAAATAGTGGCCAGACTTGCAAAAAAGCAGGTGGCTGAAAATCCAAATTTTTGACTATATTGTCACAAGGGATTTCGAGGCAACTGCAGCATAGGAGCCAATGTAATTATAATTTGTAATTAAATCTGTAAAAGCCCCCCCCCCCAAAAAAAAAAAATACACACAAAACTACTAGAGTCCATAAGTTTTGCACAAATCTAATTTATTCCATTAACATGCACAACAGGATTCAATCAGTATCTTAAAATCTACATTTCTGCAATTTCAAAAGCATTAAGCATTAATAACACGTTTCCATCTAACTAAAACACCTGTTTGTGTTTCATTCCCACAAGTACTTTCCAATAAGAAACAGAGATTCGAACACAAGGGAATGTATTTCACATATACACTCCCACACAACCTACTGATGGTAAATTATATTGACAAAAACTCATACAAATCATCTACAAAATTACTTATGTTGGAGGCCTAGTCATGAAAATCACTGTATCAAGCTCCGAGGTGATCTCTTGCCAAAAGCAGTGTGCGTGGCACATCTGGTCATGTTTTCTCACAGCTTCCACTATCCACATTAATGGCAGAAATATTTCAAATAATATAGTGATGCAAACTATACCATGCCAAGCGTGTGATTCATTTAACCATTCATTTTTTGTCACAGCAAGCAAATGAATACACAGATTTGGAAGAAGGAGCAAAATACATTTCAGTGGAAAAACAAGACCACTGGAAAAGTTTAGTTTTTAACAAAATCATTAAAGTTTAGTAAGCAGTGTAAATTCTTATTAAGCAGTAAAGGCCAAGTTGTTAGTGCAACAGAACTTGGAAATAACATCATGCTAGACATTGTTTTCTGTTTAAAATAAGGTGCAAAAAAATGTTACAGACCTAAAGCCTCCAGGTGCATGGGCTGCAGCCCTAACTCCAGTCATAGAGGTCATAGATAAAGCACATCTTGTTTTTGTTGCTTTTATTCTCCGCTCAAAAACCTTCTGCTGCATGTGTGGACCAGTGTATGCTCTGCAGAGGACCACCTGTAGACCAGTGTATGCTCTGCAGAGGACCTCCAGTGTCCTTTAAAACCACACCACGCGCAGAGGTAAACAAAAGTTCAACGACAATATGCTACTTCATCGCTTCAGTGCCAAAGAAGAAAAAAGAATCCCCGACATCCCCAACAATCAAAGTAGCTACAGCACTGACCATTTCTAGAGCAGCTGCCAGACACATCACTAATAAGCAGATGTGTAACTAAATGTGACAGGGCCTTGACACAGGCATTAAAGAGCGCCCCATCAAGCCTGATACATTAATCTTTTTCCTGTCTTAACTGAATTAGGTTACTAAAGCTAAAACAGCCAAATAGTGTTTCATTTCTCTATGGGATGCTATGTGAGCTCAAATCTGGTGAAAAAAATGTAAAGTAGGAACAATGACCGAAGAAAAGAAAAGAGACCAAAAAAATAATAAGCATCGTAGCCCCTAAGATGTTAAAGCAGAGCTAGGCACCGAAGCGTATGACCACATAATCATATATTCCTTCTGTACATAGACAAACATACATTCTGAATTTTAAAGGGCAAGTCGACATTCGATGGCATTTGCTGTGTCAAAAAGGATGCTTAACTTATCTATTTTGTTTTTTAGTTAGAAAATGTCTGTGTGTTTATACAAGTGTTTTTTTACTATCTGCAACTGTACACCAAGTCGGTACACAGAGCTCTACAAGAATGGGCAGCAAGTCCTGCATACACAGAGCACCACCAGTTACACACTTTTTGTGTAAGTGACACCAAACCAGGGGGATAGGTAGTGAGGGGGGTCTGGGTTATTTAGGTCTTCAACACTTTGAGTGTGTCTGTGTAGTTTTGTGGTGTGTAATCACATAATATTTTCCTGGAGAAACCAAGTAGATATCACGGTCTAAGCCCGGGCAATGGCTCCCCAGTCCAGTCTATACTGACCAAAGCCATGGGCTTACCACTGGGAGTACGAACCTGCACCTACCATTGGTCACCAATTGTTCCTCTCTCAGGTGGTCCTCCGCTGCATGGCCATAGCTTATGCATTGCAAAATTGGCAAAAAGAAAAACTACTTGTAGAATTACACCAACTCCTACATGCCTGATTGGAGGGCAGGGCTTGGAATATCAGATATGCTAACCAGAGGCACAGACTGTCTAAACAGCCTGGGAAACTCCTAGTTATTAACCAAGTGGGGGGTGGGTGCTGTAGAGTGTCAACTTTATACGACAACTTGTGATATAATGCTACTTACTGTTCCAACCACTGTTGTAGATGAAGCAGGCCTCTGTCCACACTGATGGCTCTGAAACATCAACAGCTGAAAACTCTGCAAATGAGCTAGTGGGGGGGGGGGGGGGGGTTTGGACTCCATCCCCACCTCTCTCAGCTACTGGGAAACCTAGGTCCTATGGGCATGGTTGCCTCAAAATGCCACCACAGGCCTGGGTTAGAGAGCAGACTAGCAGACCGTAAAAAGAGAAATGAAAAATCTAATTATATACAAAACAATCCCACACAGATCATGAAATTACACTTGCAGGGACGTGCCAGAGAAAAGCAGAAAGAGCGAACAGGTAAGAGCTTTCCTGCAGAAGGCCAGGAACTCTTTTAGACTAAATGATATGAAAATGAATCGCGTATCAATGCAGTCAGGAACCTAAACCAAGAAGAAAAACGCATGTCACTGCTCTACTACTTATTCCCTAAAAAATGCATAATTTCTCCAGCTCTGGTGTGCTATTAGAGCTGCCATAGAACAAGAATGCAGAAAGGAGTATCTAATCCTAAATTAGGGGGTCGAGGTTAGCAGACCTTGTTTTGACTTTAGCTCTGCTTTACATACAGTTTAAATACATGTAACATAGCCAACACTTGTTATAATTATAAATACAAAGAATGCCACTCACCATAGATGGAACAAAAGGAGCAAGGATACCACCACATCTACATGCCATAGCACACACGCCCAATCCAGCATTCCTATAACATGAGTAAAATAAAAAAGAAGTAAATTAAACATAAGATTCTCTGTCAGAAGTAAACTAACACAGTTTGATGCATTAATCAGAGACTTGTTCGATGACCTTAACAGACTGCCCCAAAAATAATAAAACATTGTTGCTGGACCTCTAGCTGCAATTCAGAGAGCAAAGATGGCCATTTTTGTATTTTTTTAAGAGAATAGACAGAAAAAGAAAAGAGGGATGTGGAAAAAGTAGGAGAAACGAAAGGGATGGGGGGGGGGGGGGGGTGAGAAAAAAAAGGACAAAACCAGCACCTAATTCTGAAGTGAACAAATACAAATGTGCCGAGTTATTGCACTCAGTACTCCTTGAGACATTGATTTCTAGGGACTCTTAAAAAGTCAAATGGGTGGATTTCCCTTTGTAGAAACCAGCCAGGCAGATAGTTTATTGCCAGCCTGCTGTGTTTTGGGACAGAGATGTCTGCCCAGGGAGACTTCCCTGTGTTTGTTAATGTTTCTGATCAGACGTCCTTACAGTGTCAAGATACATGTAGTAAACTAGGTATTATTTTAGAGGCCTAGCTGGCATATCTTGGGGGGGGGGGGGGGGATTATAATGCATATCACATCACATGCATGCCTAAATGCTCCCATGACTCTGTAGGTACAATCCTAACTCTAATCAAGAAGATCCAGAAATGGATGTATTGGGAGCAGCTTAAATGAGGTTGCCCTGTACATCAAGTGCAGAATATGGGTAAAAAGGGACAAAAGTCCCCCCTACAAAGTCAGACACAAAAGGGAGGTGGCAGCCGCTAAGCCCTTATTGAACCATTGTGACCATGACTATTTACTACATACTGTAGTATAATTCAATGAATGTCTGAAGGCATTACTCTTCAGCACTTTTTCAGCACATGCCCACATTTGACCAAGAAGTATACCAGAGACCTCTAGGTCTAAACAGCATTGTAATTACAGGGGCAGATTCCAGTTTGTTTCTTGCTCACTGTTACCTTTAACTAGCTTGAATGTTTTTATCCAAAGCCAAAAATGACTAGAGTTCAGCTAAATTCATAATAATCATCTAATGATTTCAAAGTTAGGAAAAATATTTTCTAAATGTCAAGTTTGTTTCTCCTCAAATTATAACTAGTACAGGATGTGCTGCTTGTGCATAATAAAATATTAGCTAATTTCAGAATTTTACTTGTGGGCGTATAGCTGGACAAGGTAGAAAATAGAGCTACAGACAGATCAAAAACAAACACTATAATCATGCGTTTAAAGTGGACTCTACGGGCAACTTAAAGATAGCTGAACTGAAACAACCTTTTCAGTAAAACTCTGATCACAGTAGCAAATCGCAGAGAGTAAGTTTACTATCTCAAGTCTAGCAAAACCCTTGGCTGTTAGAGGAAATAAAATCCTACAAGCCAATATTAAGGAAAGCCTACAGTTATCAGATTAGGAGACGGCAGAAAAGGGTGCTTTATTTAGGTGCCACTTAATATGGTCTTGCTGAACATTACTTTACTCATACATATAGGCAACATGTATTTTGGAAAAAAAAAGTATTTTTATAAATATGAAACTAGTCGTACAACGCATATTTAAACCTCAAGTATTTTCGTTTTGAGCTATTTCCATGACTCTTCTATTGGATGAAGTTTGTTGTTTAGGTAGGTACTAAGGGGGCCATCCAAAACATTTGGAAAGGCGAGTCACTCTTTGGGAGTCCCTCTCTTATTTCTTTTGGCTAACTGGGCATCATGTTCGAGTAAAAAATGATAATAATAATAAAAATAATAAATAGGGGAACAACTCTCCTTTAACTGGTGTGGTGTAATTCTACAGGGGAAAACAGAATTTTCCCAATGAGATTATTTCTTCACTTTCTTGTGTGTCGAGTGTTAAAGGCTCTCATGACTGTACAGGTAAAGAAAAGCATAGGCAAGGTAATCCCAAGGCATGCCTTGCCAATCTGAATTAGTTGAATAACCCGTTACATAAATACCCCAACATGTATTGTGGACTCCTGCCCACTTTCTCAGGGTAATATGTTAGCAATGCACAGTGTCACATTGTTTATTATACAGAAGTCCAATGATAATTCAGTTAGTAAGAGATTACCAGTAATTAATCAACTTCCACGTTGTTGTATTGTATTATTGTTATTGTATTAGGGGCACATTATATTGGGGCAGTTGTGGCCTAGAGGTAAGGGAGCGGACTTGTGACCAGAGGGTGGCAGGTTCGAATCCCGGTCCTTGGATATGACTGAAGTGCTCTTGAGCAAGGCACCTAACCCCAACTGCTCCCCATGCGCCGTAATTAGGGCAGCCCACTGCCCGAGCATGTGTACACTCACTGCATGGATACGTTAAATATGAAGGATGAATTCCTTCCTATGTGTGCACAAGCATACAATGGTCATCTATGCATTAATTATTAAATATTATTAATCAGTTCAACTACATAAAAGAAAACACATGCACCCCCTTTGGCAAGAATCACATCTTGTGAAAGTTTTTTTTGTCACCAGGCAGAGTGTAAATTTCAGTTTTTTTATTTTTAATTACTTTTATAGGTTTTAGGTGAGGTTACCTAGCAATCAGTCAACAGCATAGTACAGTATAATCACATATGAATCAATATAATCTTGTCAAGTGTTTTGGCAAAGAACAGTAGTATTTGCATATGCAAATATAATCATATTAAGCACATGTGTTACAGTTCTTTTGTTTGGGTTAAGTAAACACAATTAATCTTTATCAAATGAATAAGGATTCCAAGACCTCAAGTAAGAACAGAATCTCAGAGTAAGAACAGAAATAAAAAGTTTAACTAACCCCAACGAGGGGACCAGTACAGTAAAGTGAGAAAAAAAATAATCATCATATGAAGAAGGAGAAAACAAGAAAAACAGAAAGCAGGGGGGATGTGGCAGAAACTTCTTGGGCTCCATATAGACTGAAATGCTAACTATTTAAATAATTCGAATCGGTTTTCTTAAAATAGGGCGTTTTGGGATTGTGGATCTTGCGATGGAAGTTCTGGCTGCCAGAAGCATAAAAAAATTGGACGTTGAGAGCAGGTATTTATTTCTGCAATCCTTTTACCCAAGAGTGCAATCCTATGAGTAGGTTGAATGGAGATAGTGGCCATGTTTTCTTTATTTGCTGGTATGTTTAGTTCCAGAAATTTCTGAACTTGAGGCATAGCCACTTGGTGTGGTAAATATCCTCAATTATATGCACCCTCTAAAACATTAAGAGGCTGTACCTGGGACAGCTCTGGCAAGTTGAGTTAGATCCAAATACCAACGAAACACTTTTCGTTCATTCTTCCTTGCAAGAGGCTTTCGGTTCTGTAAGATTCCTGGGCTGTCTAGCGTGCACTGCTCTATGAAGGTCTATTCACAGATTTACAATAATGTTCCAATATTAGGGCAAAGGTAAAACTTTCAGTTTTTGCATTTTGAGGCAGTTCATTGTGAATTCTGAAGTATGTTTAGGAACGTTATCCATTTGTAAAAATCAAAGTCTTTTCAACTCCATCTTTTTTACAGTTAGTGTTATATGCTATAAGGAATTCGCTGGCATTCTATTGAATCAATTCTTCCCTCTACCAGTGAAATGTTCACCATTCCACTGGCTGCAACACAATCCCAAAGCATGATTGTACCCTCATGCTTGATGGTTGGATAGGTGTTCCCTTAACTGTTCCTGGTAGCTTCCATTTGGTAATTGCATTTCGTATTAAGGAAATTGCAAACTAGAACTGCTTTTCTATCTTATAGCCTTCTTCAGCATTGTGGGCTTCGAACATTTTAAGATTGTGTTAGGTAGCGGCTTAGAAGGACCCATAGCTGCTGTGGAACAAGGTTAATGGAGTCTGGGTATTTATAAACCTTTGGTGTTAGCATCACCTGGTCTTTCAACAATGATTGTGAACAAGTCTTCACTCATACAGGTTAATTAAGGTTTGAGATCATAGGTATTTGAACTCACAAATCCAATTTTCCTTTTTTATTATTTTATTGCACTCTAAAATAGTAGCAAACCAAAGAATACATAAATATTGCTAAAATGCGGGAAGTGTGCAGCCTTTTTAATTTTGTGCCTTTTGGAGATCATTTCATCTTGCAAAACTTCACATTAACAGTAATTTTGATTAGGGGTGCCAAAATATTCATCATCTAATTGTACACAAGATAAATGCACACACGAAATTCACCTGCAATACTTTAAAGGAACAACAGGTAAAGGATTAATGCCTGCCCTGGAAGATAAGACATTATCAAGCCACCAATGGAGAATTGTGATAAGCAAATCCCATGGTATCACTAGTTCAATTTAATTCCTTCTTTCATTTCCTCATTTTCCTGTTTAACACTGTTAGTGTCTGGCACGAGACTAAGCTGATCAAATACAATACATGCTCAGTGCTTGCTAAAAAGAATTATCAACCATATTTGATTATAGTTATTTACAAAAGAAACATGAAAATAAAGGTCAATGTCTGCACTGCTTAAGCCTCATAACATATTGGCTCCATATAAAAGCTCTATGCAAGATTTTATACTATGGTGCATGCTCTAATCTCATTTACAGTAAAATCCACAGCATCTAGACATAATGTTGAGTAGCTCTAAATCTTTGATTTGTTCTTCACAAGGCAACGCATCAATATGCGCAGAAGTAAATCCAGCTAATGCCATCACATATAGCACTCAAGTTGAATTTAGAAATGAATGACAGCTTGGGGTATGGAAAAATTAAAAAAAAAAAAAGAATTAGCTAAAAATCCATGTTCTCTATTTAAGAAGACATTTTCTTTCATTGACAAATAAAGAAAACTTAAAAAGCAAGATGGAAACTTATTAAATAACCAAAAGGTTGTTTGGAAATAGACTGTGTTATTTTAGTATTAAAGAAAAAATCTACATAGCATTAATTCTTCTGAAATGTTCAGTGAAATTTGAACTTCGACCATTTTCATATGCTTAACTTTAAAATAGTCATCCATCATACATAATCCATGAAGAGGTTAACTGAAAACTCCACGAAGAGCTCATTAGTGCACCAAGATGAGGATAAAATGTAAAAAAAAAAAGCACATGTTGGCTAGTTACCAGTTTTTGCACGCAAGCATCAGCCTTAGTCTTTATGTGTATGTCATGTGCATTTTCAGCTGAGCTTTGCATTCTAAACATCATTAGTACTTTCTGACCAGTAATATATATATATATATATATATATATATATATATATATATATATATAATATAATATTATAGTAATATATATATATATATATATATATATATATATATATTATAATATTGTGTTGTGTGTTTAGGCTTCCACTGTTTGTATTAGTGTTTGTTTTTACTCCCTCCTTCTCAGTATGTGCTCTTTATGCCACTGAAGAAGAAGGCAGGGAGGCAATATGTAGAAGAAATACAGGGAATGGATTGGAGTTTTATACATTTCTGCCAGAGCATTGTATGGCTGTTGATGTATACCACTTGGAATTCAAAAGTTCAAAGGTGGTCTCACATACGTTAGGATGCATAACAAGCAGAATAGCCAAGCTGTAAAAAGAGGAGGCCAAATATAGTATAGCAGTGCTTATAAATTCAGCAATTCTCTGCTTCACTGAGACTTGGCTTAATGACTACATTCCTGATACGGCCCTAGAACTCCAGAATTTTAATATCATCCGTGCAGACAGGAACTGTGTCTTAGCGCAAACATCGCGAGGAGGCGGTGTTTGCTTCTATGTGAACTCCAACTGGTGCAAAGATATCCTGGCTCAAAGCTGCTCCACATACCTAGAACTATTAGCAGTCAACTGCAGACCCTTCTATGCCCCAAGGGAATTTTCCTCATTTATCTTGATCGGCGTCTATATTCCTCCACAAGGATCTGTAAAATCCGCCTTAGATGACTGTATTATCGAATGCGAAAAGAAACAACCCCAGGTCCTTATCATATTAGGTGACTTCAACCAGGCCAAGCTCAACTTAGAACTCCCAAAGTCCCACAAATTCTCCATGGAAAAATGCTCTCACTGGGCATTTCACCAGGTTTATCTGGCTGGATTACTAACTTTCTCACGAACAGGACCCAGAGAGTCAAACTGGGACACCTTATTTCATCATCCAGAACAACAAATATAGGTGCACCACAGGGATGTGTTCTGTCTCCCCTTCTCTTTTCCATCTACACTAACGACTTCAAATCCTCAGACCCATCTATCAAGATCATCAAGTATGCAGATGAAACCACCTTGGTAGGCCTCATCAACGACAATGATGAGTCTCCCTACCGAACACAAGTAAAAAACCTGGAATCTTGGTGCGAAGAGAACAACCTTAACCTGAACATCCAGAAAATGGTTGAACTCGTAGTTGACTTCAGACGCTCCCACCTAACGCATCATCCCATTTCCATCGGTAATGGCGAAGTAAATATCGCTACCAGCACAAAATTTCTCGGCACTGTGATCACGCAAGACTTGAAGTGGAGCAGGCAAGCTACCGTCATCTTGAAGAAGGCCTAACAGAGACTATACTTCTTGAGACAACTAGCAAGATGCGGTATGTCTAAAAGGATCCTAAAGACCTTTTACAATGGTGCAATAGGCTCACTTCTGACCTCCTCCTCCACGGTCTGGTATTGCGGGATCACAGCCAAGGACAAGAACAGACTGAAGAGGATTACCAGGACTGCCGAGCGGATCATTGGATGCCCCTTACCATCCCTGGAGGAACAATTCACGGAAAGAATCCGCTCAAAGGCAAAAAGAATAGCTGAGGACCCAACACACCCTGGTCATTCTTTTTTCAAACTCTTGCCCTCGGGCCGGAGGTACCTGGCTCTCTCGACCAGAACCTCTAGGTACAAAAATAGCTTTTATCCACTAGCCGTTAAGGCGCTAAAAAACCACCACTGATTAACCTGCCACGAACTTCCTGTCTCTACCATGTCACTAGTTACCAACAACATCATGTGTACATATGATAAAATGTTAACATGTATAATATGTAAAAATGTTTAATTTCTCTAAAGGGGTACCTCCCTTCCAAAAAGCATTCCTTGTATGTATCCTGTACTTACTTGGCGGTCAATAAAATATTCGTATATATATTTTACCAAAAGGAAAAGTTATTGCTGTATTAGGCCGTTGACGTTACAGAGGTGTACAAATAAAAAAGTAATCATGCTATGTGTTTCACATTTAAATGACATTAGATTTAAAGCTAAATACTTAGAGGCTGATTCACTACTAGCGCCACGTATTGCCAGATGAGTGCCTGTATAGCGGCACTGTAGAGCGACCGCTATTAGACGATGTAAGTAGGTATCAGGCACTGTAACAGAGCATCTCAGTCGCTGTAGTAACCTGGCTGGCATTGATGAAGTTGATGTGTGTTGGGCGCTCTAACAACAGTACAGCGCTGCAGCGAGCGACAGGTAGTGCCAGCTTAGTGCATCCAGCACTTGGCGCTCTACACCATATTTAACAAAAATTGACCAAAACACTAGTTAGAGCCAAACAAATGGGCACTACAACCCAATAGTATGTATTTAAAACTGGTGTTTTTATTCATAATTAAAGCCACAAAAAATGTGTTTAAAAAACATTAACACATAAGACAAGGTCTTATGGGCCATCATATGTAAATATATTTGTGAAATATTGGGTAAAATACCCCAAGCGGCTAACCACTATACATTAATGTTGCATAGGAAAATTCCCCACGTACTCACCCTCCACACATAAAGATGTACAATCACTTCCCAATGCAATCAAGATAATATACTTCATATATATAAAACATAAATAAATTCATAAACCATATATCTAAAGTGCTATTTGTAAACAATTGTCACAATCAAATCCATTTCCTTATTGGCTATGCTAATAACTAATTAATCCTATACAAACTAAGTGCTATGATAAAAAAATAATAATCTATTTTCCTACAAAAACGTGCTGATAACCAATTAATTATGTGCAAGGATAAATACTATAATAAAGATGTAATTAATTCTATCCAGATATTTCATAGCAAAAACATCTATTAACCTCCTTAGCGGTGATCCCGAGCGTGACTCGGGGTTAATTTGCGCTGTAAGTAGCGGTAACCCCGAGTCACGCTCGGGATCGAGGAGCAGGGCGGCGCAGTCTCCTTACCTTCTCCCTGCGATCCAGCGATGTCCCCGCTGCGATCGCAGGTGAGAGCCGCGGCTGCGGCGTCCGTCGCACTTCCGGGTTCCGTCTCTGTGAGCCGCAGAGGCTCATGGGGGCGGAGCCGTGCGTCAGAGACAAATGTAATGGTAACGCTTTCGTTACCATTACATTTGCCTCTATCATAACGCCAGGGGGGTTAAGAAGAAATATACAATGCTGGAAACCACCTAATCAGAAACATATATACAATATAGCCATATGTAGAAAGTATATACTCTTGGGGGGGGGATGTAATAAATGGCCAATAGCAACCGCCATGCAGAAGAGGTCCAGGTAGGCAGGGATGGGTGCTAAAAACTGAGAGCACTTTTTTCTTTACCCCCTCTTTTTCTTTTGGATCCATATAACTCCAATGTCCATGCTGCCATCTTATCTCAATCTCAATAAGGTCTATTAACAATGTCACTTCTTTTTTCCTGGGAGAATTGACAACTTTCTGGGACATGGCAGTGCTTAGCAGCCTGTGCCTCAAATAACAAAGGTGTCAGCTCCATCTGGTAATAATTCTGGGGGTTTAGATACTGACTTGTCATTTGAGACCACACTCAATGGGGACCTACATTGCTTCCAATAGTATCTGACAACTGACAACAGGGAGAATGATGCAAAGGATATGGAAATGGGCATGATTTGCTAACAGCAAGCTCCTACCCTTCTACTTACCGGAGAATCCAAGATTAGTGTACCCAAACCTAAAAGCTGTTTTTTTTCTTTCCCTTCTCATTTACTTTCTGACCCATATACCTTTATTGTCAATGCTGCAATCTTAGCTGTATCTTCACTAGGTTCTACTAACAATGTCCCTTCCTTGTTCCTTGAGTACCAACACCTTCCTGAGCAATATTATTGAACAGCAGTCTGGGCCTTGAATGACATGAGAATCAGCTTCATCCTAAATTGTCCTGGGGGTGTCCTGGACAGCAAGAAGCAGAGCTAATCCAATGAGCAAGTATATTCTGGTGCACAATTGTGTAGTCACATCATTTATGTTTCGAGTCATGGAAATTCAACGTCAGATACTACAAAAGAGGGATTATGAATCAGTGTTCAGAAACAAAAAGCTATTGAAAAAAATGCTTCTATGCAGTAATGTTTTGTACAGATAACATTAAAAGCCCTTCTGGCTGATGCGCACCTCTGTTCCATCACAAGAGCACACTTGTTTCCATGAACTCCCACTTAACCCATTCCGCAGCATGCTGAGAAAGTGACCACTGGCAAGCAGCGGAAATTCTGTTTGGAACAACACTGCCAGGCAATGACTGGAACCTAAAGGAAATGTCAGTATTACATTTCAACGTTGTCTGGGGATGAACAGCAAAAATACCACGTGAATATGGTGTAAGGATTTTTAGAATAATTATAAAATGGCTAGTCTGCCGTGAAGTTTTCCCATTCACAAGGGTTTTATAATAAGAATTTCTTTTAATTACAAGAAAGGCCACAATTTTAATACAGAAAGGCAAAGTCTTTGTGTGAATAGCATGGAGTATAAAAAGCCAAAGGACTATTAATGTCTAAAAAAATGTTCCAGTGGCACACAGATGGCTGTCAGCCGTGCTACTTCTATTTCTCAACACTTCTGGGTTTACGTTCAGATTTCTGCACTACATGAACCACTTGAAAGTAGCTGAGGTTCAGCTAATGATGAAAAATCCCGCACTGAAGGGCAGGCTTCACCGAGGCTAAATCGGGGGGTGATGAAAGCCCAGGTGTCGGATGGAGGACTAGCGGTACCATATATGCTTATGTACTTAAATACCGCACAACTCCTGTTTGCTCATTGGTGGATGTGTCTGCTGCCGGACAATCCAGTGGTATCGCTGGAAGCAGTGTTAATGGGGTACTGGGAGAGGCTGTCTACCCTGGTGTATAGAGGCACAGGGAAGGAACAGGGGGTAACGACATGTAAGAGAATGGTGTGTAATATTTGGAACAGGGTGGCCGAGCTGGGAGCGGGGCCTGGATTTGAAAAGACCTGGTCCCTGTATACCCCCCCCCCCCCCCCCCGGAATAATCCTAAATTGTCGGAACCCAATGTTATGCTGGATACGCATCTCCTTGGGGGAGGAGAGGAGTACATGTCCTGGGGCAGCTGTATAGATCAGTTAAACAGATTTCCTTTGAACACCTGCGCAATATGTTCCAACTGTCCCCAAGGAACTTCTTTCGCTATCTACAAATTAGGCACGCCTTGCAGGGGCAGTTTCCCGGGGGGTTGCATTTCTCCAGTAGAGAATGTTAGAGAAAGGCCCTGATGGGGTGCACAGACTATCCCCTGGAGGAGGTCAAAGCTAAGTGGCGGGCACTGGATCCTAGTCTAGACCGGGATATTGGGAGGAGGTAGTGGAGGCCAGGGATAAATTTATCCAAACCAAATGGTTGGATCAGGCAAATATCACACCAGTCTGCTTGCATAGGATGGGGCTATTGGATAGCGACCAGTGCCCAAGATATGGGATAGATGGGGCCACATGGATACATATGATATGGTCATGTCCTGTTATGGAGCGCTTTTGGGGAGAAGTGATTAAGACTGTTAATGTTTTATGCCAGAAAGTGTATACTATTGAACTGGAAACATCCGGGGACTCCGCCAGTGCAAGCCTGGAAGAAGTTGGTTAATCAAAACCTGCCCCCATATAAGTTGATCTACACGGCTGTGGGGGGGGGGGGGTCCCCCAAAAATTCTGCAAAATGTGCGGAAGCTGTAGCCCTGAACGGACGCATCCATGAAAGGTTGCTGCATTTCAAAAACTCCATACTTTGGTAACATTTTCCGCTATTTAAAAGTGCAGCACGGCATTTAAAAAAAAATGATAATTACACTTGTCCACTTTTAAGACTGCAACATCACAGGACTGACAGATAGACAATGAATGAATGTAATTTGTTCTTTCTAATGACACATGATCTCCCTACACACGTAGATGCAGATGTGTCTCTGGAACAAGTACAAATTTGTATGAGGTACCACAAAAAGGTAGAGCTTAATAGAGCTTAATCTGGCGCATGGTGGTAAATGGCTGTCGAGATTATTGCACAGTATATTAAATTATAATCTAGTCTCCCAGCCAGCGAAAAACCCTGAATGGCTTCAGACTAACTTGGTTAGGCATCTCCTCTTAACTGTCTATGAATCTAAATGGTAAAGACAGAGCACATATTTAGAACACATCAATGACAGCTGATGGACAATGGCTGACAAGGGAAACCATGATAGGGGAGTACCACATGTGCATGCAGCTCCCATACCCCTGGCAGCAGAGAAAAAATCTGCATTAAAACTGTAGACATTTCAGCAGATGGAGCGATAGAGAGGTGATTGAGCGATCACAGATGAAGCTCCTACCTGTCTTCAGGTGGACAGGGTGTGCGAAACCAGCTGGCTTCCATTTTTATAAAGCAGGGCCTACATAGCCCCACTCCGCTATTATTAGTGTTCAACCTCCTAGCAGACAGAGCCTATATAATGCACAAGTAAAGCAGGCTAAAACTTGAGAAACTGTCAATGGGGAATGTCAATTTTGGATGCCCTGCAGTGTGAAATTCCAAAGCAAGGCCATAAAACAGATCTTTCTAGCAATCTCATATGCACGCGATGGTATCACCATATTACACAATCTGGATGCCCCTGTTAAACCGGCCCTTCAGCATGATTTCTTGAAAAGCCCAAACACTTATAAAACTATTCCCCAGCATCTAAAGTTAATATATTTTACGTTTTTGGTCACTTATTCTTCTTTCCCCCACCGCGCTGCAACTCTGTTCAGGACTTTAGGATACAAGCGCTGACATCTTGACTCAGAAGCATCACACTTACTGAGGAGAGGAGAGTGGGATAAAGTACAGGGGGGTGGGTTATAGCTGTGCTTTGCTCAGACAGAGCAGAGCCAGGGTCAGGAAAAGGTCAGCAATCCCAGAATGCAGAGCAGCACAGTTAGAAGGCACTTCCTGTTTGCAGGCTGCATGATGTCCCATGAGCCGCCATCTTGGATGTTTAAAGGCTCATAACAAGCAGTAGATACAGGTAGGATGATTTTTAATGTGAGCAATCTGTATGTACAGGGTATGGGAAACATATAAGATAGACTCTTATTCAGAGTGAAGGACCGCTTTAGGTCGACCAAAACCCAGTTGAGTGAAAAGCCTGGGTTTAAATTAACCCTTTAAGTGCCAGCCTTCCTGGAGATTTTGTCACACTCTGTTGCCAGACCATTTTGCACTATTTTGCGCTCCCCATGTTCAACTGTGATTTTTGAAGGGATTTCCAGGGATTTCCCAGGAAAATGATATATTGTTTTTTTCAGCAGAGTCTGGGCTTTAACATGAAATGTCTTGTTTGTCATTTTCTAAGTGTATTCCCAATATTTTGAGGTGAAAATTGTGCAAAAAAATACAATTTGTAGTGTTTTTTTGTAATAAAAAATGTAAGTTGTTATGTCAATAAAATCTTATTTTGTGTGAAACCCCAATTTCTCCCGGTTACAGCGGTACCACATATGTATAGGTAGACACCCTTTCCTGCCCAGGAGACTCCCCCAAACTGAAACAACGCTTTAGGAGATTTTGAGATCAAATACAACTATGCTTTGCAATATGCGCACCTTGCAGTTTTTCAAGAAAAACAACCCTTTACATTTGAAATACCCCGACAAACTATATATTCCCTAGAAGTATACACCTCAGGCTTTCTAGGCGTACCAGGCTTGTTGACATAGGTGCCGTTTTCTGGAAGTAATCCCTCAATGTATTCTTTGGTTACACAGGGTTTCCCTAAAAATTAATAAAAAAGCAGAATCAAAACCACATTTTCCTAACAAAAAACTATATGCAAACCATAAAAAAACTAAAAATCTGAAAAAGCAACATCCCCCAAACAGAACGATACCCAACATGCATAGGTTCAGTCAAGGAGAGAGTTGCCAAACACACCAAAGTAAAGCATGCGCATAATGGTAATTTTACTTCAAAATTTCAGCTCTGCAGACAAAGTGCGCACCTTGTGCTCTTTCTACCAAAACAACCCTTTACATTTGGAATATCCCTGATAAACCATATATTCCCTGAAAGTACACATGTTAAGCTTTCTAATCGTACCCAGCTTGTTGTAGTGGGCTCATCTTTCTGGGAGTAATATCTCGAAGAATTCTTAGGTTGCACAGGGTTTCACAAAAAATTGTATAAAAAAGCAGAATAAAAAACACCTTTTCCTAAAATATCAATATGCAAATAAGAAAAAACAAGCTAAATCTGAAAGCGCAAGGTCTACCGAGCAGAACAATACCCAACATGCATAGGTACCTGTAACCTTTTAACTGCCAGCCTACTTGAGATTTTGTCACCCTCTGCTGACAGGTAATTTTTCACCATTTTGCGCCATGTTTAAGTGTGATTTTTGCAGGAATTTCCAAGGAAATGGCAAATTTTCTTTTTGTGGCAGAGTTTAGACTTTAACATGAAATGTCTTGTTTGTATTTTTTCTACTTTTTTATATATTTTTTCCACTTTTTTTTTATATATTTTTAAGTAAATAAGTAAAAAAAAATAAAAAATATATATATATTTTTTTAAATTGTCTCCTTTATTTTAACAAAAACATTTATTTTATTAAAGAAAACCATATTGCATGTGAAAGCCCCATTTCTCCCGATTACAATGATGCCACATATGTATCGGTAGCCCCCCGTTCCTGTCCAGGTGATCCCCTAAACTTAGAAGAGCACTTTATAACATTTACAAATAAAACACAACTACTATCCACATAATAAAGGGTTAAATAAAAAAAATTGGTGTGAGGTCCCCCTTCACGGGGGGGGGGGGGGGCACCATTTCTTGGGGGAATGTAAGGGTTTTTTTGGGAGGTCTAGGGGTTAATGGCAAGTCACCCACTAGCCGCAGGTGACTTGCCAGACCCCCGAGCCTTGTGAACTGGTATAGGGGTCACATGGACCCCTTACCAGTTCACAATGGGTTAAAAGTAAAAAAAACACACAGACACACTTTTTTCAAAATAACTTTATTAACAAAATTTTTTTTTTTTTATTATTATTTTTTTAATACTTACCTCCCATCCATCCCTGTGTCCCACGCTGATCACTTAGGCTTCTGCTCTCCTGCTGCTGCTGGAAGCCTTTTATACCTACTGGGTTACAGGTAACAAAGGGTTAATTTAAAAAAAAAAATGACATAGGGTCCCCCCTCGAAGGGAGGGGGACCCCATTTTTGGGGGGGAATTTTAGGGGTTAAAACCCTTAAAAATAAAAAAAAAAATGGCGTGAGGTCCCCCCTACCCAGCGTAACCAGCCTGTGACCAGCTATGGGGGCTTGTAGAACAGGGCGCAGGGGCCAGCTTTAGTGGCCCCTGGCCCTGCGGCTACAATCCGTCATAGCCTAGGGCCACGGCTCTTCTGCCCCCCCCTGGGCTTTGGGGAGGCAGGTAATTTGGGGGGCCAGGGGTTAATGGCAAGTCACCCGCTAGCCGCAGGTGACTTGCCAGACCCCCGAGCCTTGTGAACTGGTATAGGAGTCACATGGACCCCTTACCAGTTCACAAAGGGTTAAAAGTAAAAAAAAACACAGACACACTTTTTAAAAAATATCTTTATTAAAAAAAAAAATGTTTTTTAATATTTTTTTTTAATACTTACCTCCCATCCATTCCTGTGTCCCACGCTGATCACTTAGGCTTCTGCTCTCCTGCTGCTGCTGGAAGCCTTTTATACCTACTGGGTTACAGGTAAGAAAGGGTTAATTAAAAAAAAAAATGACATAGGGTCCCCCCTCGAAGGGAGGGGGACCCCATTTTTTGGGGGATTTTTAAGGGTTAAAACCCTTAAAAATCCCCCAAAAAAATGGCGTGAGGTCCCCCCTACCCAACGTAACCAGCCTGTGACCAGCTATGGGGGCTTGTAGAACAGGGCGCAGGGGCCAGCTTAGTGGCCCCTGGCCCTGCGGCTACAAGCCGTCATAGCCTAGGGCCACGGCTCTTCTGCCCCCCCCTAGGCTTTGGGGAGGCAGGTAATTTGGGGGGCCAGGGGTTAATGGCAAGTCACCCGCTTGCCGCAGGTGACTTGCCGGACCCCCGAGCCCTGTGAACTGGTATAAGGGGTCTCATGGACCCCTTACCAGTTCACAAAGGGTTAACAGTATTAAAAAAACACACACACAGGTTTTTGTAAAAGTTTATTAAAAAAAAAAAAAAAAAATTTAACCTTTACTCACCTCCGATCTTCAGATGCAGTGTCCCGCGGCGATCTGATGCAGGTGACAGCTGGGCAGAGAAGGGGGGAGGCAGGTGATCGGAGGATCGCCTACCTCCCTCCTTCTCTGCCCAGCCATCACCGGCATCTGACAGGAGAACTGCCGCGTGCCCCGATGACACCTGGCGGTGATGTTATTAGCCCGAAGGGGCGGGGCTAAAATCCAAGATGGCGGCCGCCATCGGAAGCTGCTGCGGAGGGAGGGCTGTTATGCCCCCCCTCCAGAAGACAGAAGAGCTGGGGGGGGTGATCGAAGCCCCCCCCCCCCATGAAGAGGAGAGGCGGCGGGAGCGGAGGTGAGTAACTGTAATTTTTTTTTTTTTACAGGCAATCCCGGCGGCTGCTGAAACGGGGGGGGGGGGGGAACCCTATTCCGGGCCCTCCCCTGCAGCCGGAGGAGCCCCAATCGGCGATGGGAGCCCCGCTGGCTGAAGAGGAGACCCGGCCGGATCAAACAAGGGGTCAGGTAAGTGCCTTTTTTTTTTACTGTGATTGGGGAATGCCAGGCACGTAAAATTTACGTGGCTGGCACTTAAGTGGCGGAGAGGCCACCACATAAATTTTACGTGGCTGGCATTTAAAGGGTTAAAGAAGCTGATCTCCAGATGTAATGTAAGAAAAGTTACAGTGGTATAAAGTTTTACATCATCAAGGATTCAACTGTCATAGCATTGAAGGGGTTATTAACTGCTAAATTAACACCAATCGAATACAAAAAAAAACAAAAAAACGCGTTTCACTAGGCTGGAGGGAACGGGTTTCAAACAAAGCATTAACTATATAGCTGAAGGTCTTGTGCTATTAAAGTATTTGTAAATGTTACTAAATATCATTAGTGGTTACAATTTCCCAACGCAGGCCATATCCCAAAAGCAAAAAAACGCTTCTCATTTCAGAAAAATGATCTCCGAACATTCATTACATTTTTAAATTCCGTTACAGAACACACAATAAGAGACTTTCCAACAACTTGAGGCATTAGCAAAAAAGGCTCCTTCCACCTTGAGTACATATTGCAAATTACCGAATAATATAAAATTAAGTGTTGCAAAAAAGAAAAGACTGGCTCATTATACTAATGATTGCTAAAATAAAAGGTCATATAATGGTATAAATTGTAGCATGTGGCACATAAGTGGCAATAATCTAACAATGGTAGAAGGCACCTCCGATATGGAACCTTGTAGAAAAGTTAATCATTATAATTAAACTTTGGAGCTGTCAAGATTTTTTTTAAGCTCTAACAAATAAAGAATGATACATCTCCAGCAATCACTCAGAATGGCAAAAGACAAGTTGAAAATAGAGGCATGCAATGAGCCACAGAACAATTAAGTTCATATTGTTTTAAAAAACGTTTAGACATTGCTTCGCATTACAATTCTGACAGTTCATATTGCCTACAAATAAAAGTGACATTAGAGTGCCGACATCCATTGACAAATGTTGCTCTGCATATATGTACATTAGAGTGAAGAATACAGATGATGCATTAAATATTCAGTAAATTATGGCATTTAGACCTTCAGGGGGAATCATGTACCACCTCAAGTAATCAATATAAAAAATATATATATATCACCCTGCCAGTGTTCCAACAACCATCACAGTTCAAACCTCTCACTCATGTTTACAAGACATCTCCCAAGCTGCACTAACTCTTTGGAATACTCTACCCGCAACAATTAGATTAAGTCACATGATCAACTTTTTCAGATACTCCATAAAAAAACACATCGTTTTAGGGTATCCTACCACATCCCCTAATCTAACATTTTTTACGTTATCCTTTCTAACGCCTGTCATGCAAAATTTACATGGCTGTCTCTCCTACCTAACGCCAGCCGCATAAATTTAATGCCTGGCTTTCCTCCATGCTAGCGGCCCAAAAAAAAAACCCATCTTCAGATGAGGTGATCACTGGAGAGAGGGGCGGAGGGGCATGGGATCCTCTGATCTCCTGCCCCCCCCCCCCCCTGCAGCTACCACAGCATTTGTCAGCGAGGAACAGAGGAGCTGTCAACTGAAGGCGAGTAAATAAAAAAAAAAATAAAAAAAAAGTTGGCCTTTGCGCCTTGTTCTACAAGCTCTGCATAGCTGGTCCCCCAGGCTAGCTATGCTGGGTAGGGGGTCCCCACACCATTTTTCAGGGAGGACCCTATGTCATTTTTTTAATGAATTATGTTCCATCACTCAGCAGGTATAAGGCTTCTAGCAGCATCAGGAGATAAGAAACAAGAGAGATCGTCGTGGGGTATGGGTCGATGGGAGGTATTAAAAAATAAAATATTTTTTGTCATTTGTGTGTGTCTTTCACATTTAACCCTTTGTGAGCTGGTACGGGATCCATGAGACCCCTATACCAGTTAACAAGGCTCTGGGTCTGGCAAGTCACCTGCGGCTAGCGGGTGACTTGCCATTAAGTCCCAGCTCCCCCATTACCTGCCTCCCCCAAGCCCGAGGGGGGAGAAGAGCCTGGGCTGCAATGGGTACGTGGGCTTGTAGCCTCCAGGGCTGGGGGCCACTGAGGCTGGCCTCTGCACCCTGTTCCATAAGCCCTGCATAGCTGGTCCCCTGGCTTGGTAGCTTGGTATGCTGGGAAGGGGGGACTCCATGCCAATTTTTTGGAGCACAAGCTCATTTTAAATTAAACTATTAAAAATCGGTAGTTCTTCCCTTTGAGCAATGAGTGTGACATTAAAAAAAAACCCATTACCGACTTTGGGAAAATTCACACATGAAGTATCTAGGAATAAATATCCATAGATCAACTGCTGAAACTGCTGAATTATACCCCATTAGAAAAACTATTAAAGGATATTATTACAAAGTGGAAAAATCTCCACTTAAATATATATAAGAAAAAGGTCCCGCATCGACTCTTTACTAGCAACTATCTAGCCAACTAGCTGCATTTTACTGGAATAATGGCAACCACTGAATAGTATAGGACACTTACTAGACCTCTTAACCTAGGAGCTAATTAGCATTTCGGCGCAATGCCTGCTAACATCAATGTAGTACCCAGCACAACTGAATATCCACTTAGATTCCATTCGTGAAAGGCTCCTTATAATATTATCTCCCCTCCAGTTGTGGACTAGTTGATCTATAAGATTTAAGAAAATCTTAACCCTTCGGAATTACTATCATGTATTAATTTAAAATGAGCAGAGAGGCTATGTAATTCATATCCCCTCTTGATATTATAAATATGTTCTCTTGGGTGGATTTTGTCTGTTCAATAGACAACATTAATAATATTACAGGTAATACACTTCCAAATCTTGTGTTATTCTTTTGTAGTTCTCGAGTAGTCCTTGTGTGAGTACTAGTGCATATTCTGCAAGCCACACATTTTCGACACCTATAGAACCCCTCTAACTCCATCAGAGTACCTCCTAACTTTTGAGGGGGATCTATAAATCCTTTTGTTAATTCTGTATCAAAAGTGGGAGGTTTCCTAAAAATTATTCTTGACCTGTCTGGTAAATGCAGTCCTAGCAGATCATTGTTCTTAAATATATACCAGTGCTTGTCGAGAATCCCTTTTATCTTTCTATGATCTTGTCCATATTGCATACTCAGCAATACTTCTTCCTCCCTTTTCTTTTTTTTCTCCTTTCAAAATAATCTCTCTATCTACGATCAGAACCTCATTTATTTATTCTTTGATAAGCTCAGCATCATACCCTTTCATCATAAATTGTTATCCATGACTTCCGCCTGTTCTAAATAATATGCATTCATCGTGCAATTTTGTCTGATATGAAGGAATTGGCCCTGGTATATTCATGTGCCAATTGGGGTGGATGGCAGCTTGTTATTCGTACATAGGAATTACGATCAATGCCTATGTACGTATGATCAGTGGATTTTATTCTCATTTACCACCATAGTGAATGTTATCCCCCAATCATTATTATTAATAGAAATAAAAAACTGGTCTAGGGATTCCCTATCCCCCTACCATAAAACTAAGCAATCGTCCATGTAGCTTTTCCAGAACTTTAACCCTTTATAGTTAATCTTATAGGTCAATGAATCCTCCCGTAACCCCATAAGACTCTGAGCAAATTAAGCTGCCATTGAAACATTGATTTGTTCTGTAAATAAAAACATTATTAAGCCAAAAATAATTATGTGTACATAAAAGAAAATTGCTAATAAGCTCATGGGGTATGTTTGTATACAAATAAATCACAACAATAGTGGTCAATAAAGTTTTCTCATATATCTGACAGTAAATTGAAAACATGCTGACTGTCCTTAACAAAACAAGGTAATTTTGATACCAAGTTGTAAAAAGGAATCTAAATATTTACCCAATTTATATGTAACTGACCCATTCCCGCTGATTATAGGACGATAGGGAGGATTCATTTTATGAATTTTAGGAAGTCCATAAATTGCAGGTATCCTTGAAAATTGTACAATACAAAAAGCTGCCTCTTTTTTGTTATTACCTGTAATTATTACCCTGTCTGTAATTACTACTTTGTAAAGCGCTACGGAAGATGATGGCGCTATATAAATAATATATAAACAATAATAATAATAATAATAATAATTGCACTCCCATATTTATAATATTCTCCAATTTCTTATTAAATTGATTAGTGGGGTTGCAGTCCAATGTTTCATACGTTTCTTTATCTTCCAACAATAATCCTATCTGTATCCTATATGTGTCTACTTCCTGTACTACGATACCTCCATCTTTATCCACTTGTTAAATCAACCTTGTGTTATCTTTCTTTAATAATTGTATACCTTTATTCACTTTTTTATTTACATATGTACCTTCTATTTTGAAGCGTTTCTATATTCAGTCAAATCACTTAGAACCAATTTTTTAAACGTCTCCAGACAATGGCTACTGTGCTGCACTGGATTAAAGGTTGAAGCGTTCTTTAAATTAGTAAAAAATTAGGTTTCTTCATCTCTAGTACTGTCTAAATTAGATTTTGTGAGAAAAAAACCCTTTCAAATATAATTTCCAAAAAAAACAAATTCATGTCTATGAACAGTCTACAAGGATCCATATTGGAGTATGGGGCAAATTTCAATCCCTTATCCAAAACGTGCAATTCCTCCTTTTTTACTACTTAAATTATATACCCCTGCACCCACTTGTTTATCCATCAGTGCCTTCTGAGCTTTCTTCCTCAGTCTCACATTCAATGGAGTTTGATCACAAAAATGATGCCCCTTCTATCCAGTCCCCGTATCAGGTGTTCACCTTGTTCATCTCCTTCCTTTGTTTGCCTTTTTCCTGCGACCTCCTCTGTGCCCATTTCTTCTGCTCATTCTGTGTACCCTGAAACTGCATTATGGTATTTTAGTCTAAGTATTAGTGCATTTTTTAAAAGTATTGAAGTCTTCTCCGAACAGGATGTTACCAATAAATGGAATGCTAAACAACTTTGCCTTAGAGTGGTCTCCTTAGCCATGGCCATGATGGTCTCTGAAGCATTTTCTAAGAAAGAAATGGCTCTAAAGAGAGTAAGCAAGGTCTCAAGAATACTCAAGAATGTTGTCCTCAAATAACCCTTCAGGTTAATGAGACATGTTTACTTCTGATGACACATCAGCTGCCATGGTAGGTCTGAATGTGAAGGACACAGCATCCCATGCTCGTTTTAGGATGCCCTCTGTCCTGCTATCCATTGGATCACACATTGCCTGCATATCCTCAAAACCTAAGTCTGCCAATCTGGAAATCTGACCCAGCGGTGCATCTACATAGTAACATAGTATGTAAGGCTGAATAAAGACTTCAGTCCATCCAGTTCAGCCTGTTTATCTTTCCTTCTAGTGGTCTAGTAGCCATAGCTGGAAATGTTATTAAATGCCAGGAAGACATCCAGGCGGAACGTTTTAACTGTATCTTTCATTACTACCTCCTCTGGCAGCGAGTACCATAATCTCATTGCTCTTACAGAGAAGAAGATCTTTGTATTGACCCCAAATATATTTATACATAGTTATTAGATCACCCCTCAGACATCTTTTTTCTAAACTAAATAAACCTAACTTTGACAATCTTTCAGGGTACTCAAGTCCCTGCACTCCTTTAATTAACTTAGTTGCCCTCCTTTGAACGTGCACCAGTTATGATATGTCCTTCTTAAGCACAGGTGCCCAGAACTGTACACAGTATTCCATATGGGGTCTGACCAGTGACTTGTACAGGGGTAAAATGATGCTCTGGTCATGAGCACCTATGCCCCCCTTGATGCACCCCATGATCCTGTTTGCTTTGGCAGTTGCTGCCTGGCATTGATTACTACAGTTACGCTTACTGTGAACTAAAACCCCTAGGTCCTTTTCCACTGTTGTTTTACCAAGTGTTTCTTTATTTAGTATATAATCATGGCACATATTTCTCCTTCCCAGGTGCATAACCTTACATTTATCTGTGTTAAACTTCATTTGCCATTTAACTGCCCATGCTTCCAATTTATCTAAATCTGTTTGTAGCTGCCCGCTGTCCTCTTGTTTTAATTACTTTACAAAGCACATCTGTATAGATCGAGACTTTACTGTTTAATCCCTACCCAATGTCATTAATATATATATTGAAGAGAATTGGTCCCAGAATTGCCCCTTGTGGTACTCCACTAGTAACGGTGACCCAATCTGATTGATAACCACCCTCTGCTTTCTTTCATTAAGCCGATTTCTCACCCATCTGCACACAGTCCAAGCATCTTTTGTAGCAGTCTTTTATGTGGCATAGTATCAAATGCTTTAGAAAAGTAAAGAAATATGATATCCAATGACTCTTCATAATTCCTCATAAATCCATGCTGATATGGAGTAATTAAGGTCATTTTCCCCAAGATGCTCCAGGATAATATCCCTTAAGAAACCTTCAAACAGCTTGCCCACCACAGATGTTAAACTTACTGGTCTGTAAGTCCCATGCTCCTGTGTGAAACCCCCCCGAACCCCCCGAAAAACTCACCTCTCCCCGCTCCCAGCGCCGACGGACAAGCGGCTCCTCCGCCGCCGCCGCCGCCTCCCGCGCGTCAGCTTGCCCACCACAGATGTTAAAATTACTGGTCTGTAAGTCCCATGCTCCCCCCTAGATCCCCCCGATCGGGGTGCCCCGCTGTGTGAAACCCCCCCGAACCCCCCGAAAAACTCACCTCTCCCCGCGCCGACGGACAAGCCGCGGACAAGCGGCTCCTCCGCCGCCGCCTCCCGCGCAGGCCATTCGCAGGCGGCCGGCGCGCGCACGCCTAGAGGGGCACGAGGGAGGCGGCGGCGGAGGAGATAAGGTAAGGAGTTTGGGGGGGTTTCACCCCGCGGGACATCCCGATCTCGGATGTCCCGCGGGGAGGGAGGTGATCGGCCCGGGAATCTTATAGATTCCTGGGCCGATCACCCGTGGGTGTTGGTCCACTTTAAGGTCCCTCCTAATAACACAGTAGCCCTGTAGAATTACTGCCCAGTCATAGCTTTCATCCAGCCAGGTCTCCCCCATTATTTCATATGGTTCTTCTGTTATTATCAGTTCTAGTTCATCCATTTTATTAGTCAAGCTTCTAGCATTTGTAAGCATGCATTTCAAATGCTTATACTTTTTTATATTGCCCTTATTCCTGATAGATGTGCAAACCCCTCCCTCCTCTCCACCCACAGTTTCATGTCAACCCCCACTTTCCCAACTTCCCCTTTGTAACTGCTTTTATCCTCCCCCCAGTGCATAGTATAAACACTCCTCCAACCTTTTAGCCATCCTCTCCCCCAGAACAGATGCACCCTCCCCATTGAGGTGCATGTAATTCCTGCCAAAGAACCTGTAGCCCACTGTGAAGTCGGCCTCTCTAAGAACCCAAACCCCTCCATTTTACTCCAATTTTCGAGACACCTGTTTACCACTCCAATCTCCCATTGCCTTTCTGGTGTTTCTGAGAATACTACAGTTGAGTCCCTGAAATAACTTTTAAGGCCTTTCCACCTACTTCTTTCTATGTCATTTGTGCCAATATGCACCATAACCGCTGGGTTTACGCCAGCCCCTCCCAATAATCTGTCAGCCCGCTCTGCGACATGCCAAACTTTTGCCTCAAGTAGCCAACACACCTTTCTGTCCCCCAATACCAGCACCTGTCTTGCCTGCCCTGTTCTCCCATTTCCCCTCCCTTCCTTACTGGAGCAGACAGTGGTGATGTCTTGCTGCAGCTGAGCCACCCCCTGATCTAACATCCTCCTTATCTGCGAACCGGGCAAACTTGTTGGGGGTGCCTGCTCAGGGCTAGCCTCCCTATAACTTTTAACCTACCCCGCCTTCTGTTATCCAGCTAGCTGCCTCATTTTCCTGAACTGGCCCAGGACCGCCTAGGTCTGCAGAAGGAATAGAGGCAGTAAGGGATTCTAATGGTCTAGGATCCTGTGTTAACTACACTGGCTGAGGAATGGGTGTGCCAGCAGTGGATGCCCCTGGGTGTGATACAAAAGACTTATAGACCTTGAACATTGAGGCCATTTCATTTCTTATGGTTAACATCTCTCTGTATTAGCCGAAGTCTCCACTCCCATCCTCATCTGTAGATATGTCTGGCAGACATTCATCCGCAAGTGTAACGCTACAGGATTCACAGCGGAACAGGATTTAGGATCCTTGGGCTTTTCTTTTTGGGGGGGGGGTTATTATTTCTATCCTTATCCTTTACTTTAGGTGGATTAGAATAGAAAGGACAGAATACAATACATAAGTCATGTATACATACCCCCAGAGATACCAGAATAAACAGCAAAATATATAGCAGGATTTTTACACTACCAGCTTTTCCTGTGGCAATTTGCAAGGAGTGTTAAGGCTGACTGACACACTGCCTGCACCTGGATTCCTTTGTCCAGGATCGCTGACCTTTAGTGGGCTGAAAGTGGAGGATTCATTGTGCTGTGACTGCTGTTGCCTTCTGATGCTGCTGTTTCTCCACCTGGAATCCCTTCCAGCCCGTGTGGTGGCTGGGAGCACCATTGCGGGTTGTACTTTTAGGTCATCTCCATGTAGAGTCCGCGTCCGGAAATGACGCCAAGTCAGGAGTAGCAAGTCTCCCCCCACCCCTTAGCCCTACAGCCCCCGGAATGAAAACCGTTGCCGCCATTGATCCGAGAAGGCTTTGGTAAGCCAGCCCAGCATCCCTCAGGGCTACATGCTCGAAGCATGCCCTGTCGACTATGGGGGGCTGCCCTGACCGCCTCTGAACCTTGAGTGAACTAAACCCAGTTATAAAGTGGTCCGGGGCCCAGCGGGCTTCTCCAGGGGCTCCTGGAGCTGAAAGTAAAAAATTTAAATGAAAAACTGCAGCCTATCTGTACAGTGGTTTCCTTAGAGAGTTAACACAAAAAACTGAGGTGGAGGGGAAAGGGTGGGCTTTAAACCTCTGTTGAGTTTGTATTTCCTCCCAGGGTGAGGGACTGTTCTCTCTGTGGGTCGTCCTGAAGGATGAGGAGAGAAAACATTTTTTTTTAAACTGGGCCACCGCCAAGCTGGTCACATCATCCAAGGTACTTGAGTGGAGAGGATGGGTAGGGGGCACTGGATGAATGGTTTATGGTTTTTGTTGTTTACTTTGATACTAGATATTGGCAATACAATGTGTTTAGGTTAAACCTGTATGGCCAATGTAAAAATACTTCCACTGATCCTACATATGAGACTAGAAACGATTTGCCCTCTAAACACAAATTTACAACTTCTTATGTACATGACTCCTCTTAGACAACTTCAGGTCAATTGGAAGACAAGCTGGAATGATTAGCAGTAATGACAGCACATTTGTCAATGACGTTTGAACTACCAAATTACTAGGAGGCTATCCAAGTTAGATTACAGCAAGGTATGTATTGTGAAAATAACTTGATGAAGCTCAATACGACCATTTATAGTAAAATAAGTAAACCTTAAACTGTGTCTGCTTTTGCACACAACCTATTGACTGATTGCAATGATCAGGTCAAAATGCTGCTTTACAATTGTATAAAGAAGTAAGACGTCCTAATACAGAATGGTGTACAAAGGAATTTTCTGCTCTGCAAGTACTAGAGGATACAGGCAGGTCTCTGGAGCATTTACTGCCAATATACATATACAAGATCAGTAGCTCGTGAATCATTTGGGGAGAACAAAGCTTTAGGGTCAGTTTCTAGAAGACCAACAATAGCAGCTATAGCTTTTGTCTCCTAATAAGTCTCTTTAAGCCTTGAATAAACCCTTGAATCTTTTCCTTATTTTGTGTATTTGGTGGGAGAGATTATAGCTTTCTCCACCTGATGTGCAATTTTATTCATGTTTTTATTGTCTTACTTTCCAGAGAGATAAGGAAGGAGCACCAAACAGCTAAAAAAAGGATAAAATAACCCTTTAAGCAAAAGCCACATAGAAAAGAAAGTGCAAATCAGAACAATCTGTTTTATAGGGAGATTGGATTGTTGCCCTAAAGCTACTCTGTGCGGTACCATGTTGTTAAATGGAAGCATTTTATTACAGACAAGTTTGCTGCGGCTTTGCGTAGATAAACAAATACAAGGATTAAAAGGAGGTTTAATAGTTCCCCCTTAAATCTAAAATCTGTATTTTCTTTAGCTTTGGACAGACTGGGATAGGTTTATAGTTACTTAAAATACAATTCTGTGATTCTCACCTGTAGAATTGTTTTCTATCTTCTTCCACTCCAGGGCATCAGTAAATCAGATGCAAATGGGTTAACTCTCGACCAATGAGCGGGATTGCAAAATAAAAAGGTGTGGCTCCTCCAGGCCTATATACTTCTGACTGCTTACCACCATCCTGGGGGGATAAGGCATCCTAAGAAGCCTCACGTCTAGTTGGGAAAACAAGGGGGGAAAAATTAGATAAGCTCCACTGCTATTTCACTCTATATTCCTTTTTTATTTTTATTCTTTTTGCTGATCAACTACCTACATATTTACAAGCTCCACCAGGACTATGGCATCCGAGCAGTGGATATATGAGCCTAACAGATAGGGTGGGCCTGACACCCTGGAGTGGAAGAAGAGAGAAAACAATTCTACAGGTGAAAATCAGAGAATTGTATTTTCTTTCATATTCCACTCCAAGGCGTCAGTAAATCAGATACAAATGGGACCACCAAAAGCATTGCCCTTGATTCAGGTAATCTTATTCATCTAATAAGCTATTACAAAAATTAAATCTTAGCTGTTAGTGCTTACTACTGTCTGCAATACCTTCCTACCAAAGGCGTTCTACAAAATGTCTCTAATGTCTACAAAACGTAAAAAATGTATGAACTGAAGACCAGTTAGCATCCTTGCACACGTACTCTACCGAAGCCTCATGAAGCTCCGACGGCCCATGTAGAATGGGCTGTAACCAGAAAAGGAGGATTCTTCCCCCCTGGAGACAAAAGCCTTTATTACTGCATGTCTAATTCACTGGCTGATGGTAGACTTGGCTAGCGGTAGACCTTTTCGTGACCCCTCAAATATAAAACATAAGGGGTCAGTCTTAAGAAGGTCTGTATAGCAGAAATATATTATTTCACATTTCTCACTATGTTCAGGGAGTGGAGGACTCTCTCCTTATAGCTAACCAGAGCCAGAAATAAGGAGGGCAAAACCACCTCCTTGTTAAGATGGAAGCGGGATACCACTTTAGGAAGAAAGTCCTTTTAAAAATGAAAGACAGCCTTCTCCTTGTGTAGGACTATGTAAGGAGGCTGAAGGTCAGATAAAAGTTCAGATCCCAGACCGGCACGGCAGAAGAGGCTTATGGAGAGGTTGCATATGTGCGACCCCCTGCAAAAATGTCTTTATAAGCTTATAAGATGGATAAAACAGACATCTGTCCCTTTAGAGTGCTCAATTGAAGACCCTCATCGAGACCTCTCTCTGTAAAAATCCCAAAACTCTGGAGACAGAAAAAGTTCTACACGTGAAACATCTAGATTTGCACCAAGCTATAAAGACCCACCAGACTCACCCACCATAAATTTGCTTTGGATCGTCTGTCAGCCCCCAACAGGGGTAACTCATAAAGAAGCCTGAATGCTGACCAAGGAAGGGTCAGGGCATCTGTGACTGAGGGACCATTCTCCCTGATCCAAGATTGCTTTGCTTAGATGATCAGCCTGCACATTGTCCACTCAGGGTATGTGGATCGCTGAGATGCACAGAACATTTTTCTTGGCCCAGAGTAAGGTCCGGCTGACCTCCTTGAGAGCTCTCCTGCTTCGGGTGCCCCCCGATTTATTTATGCCACCGCCATCAGATTCTCTGCTTGAAACCTGACAGGATGACCACTCAGATCGGAGGTCCAGTGTGTAAGAGACTGTAGAATCGCTCTCAGTTCCAGGATACGTTTGGGAAGTTTGCTCTCTCCTGGTCCCAATTGTCTCTGGATCGTTTGTGACCCCATGACACCCCCCCCCCAATCAGTTAGGCTGGCATCCGTGTTAACAGTCTTCCACTGTACCTAGCCATTTGCTCTTTAAAGAAGACCTCTGTTTAGAAGGCCCTGAATCCGACCTACTCTCTTCTCCACTGGATGAGTTCCCCCTCTGACGCAGTGGGGATCAGAAAAGTCCCTGGAAACGAAATGTTTCAATTTTTACAAACTCTATTAAAGACCTTGAGACCAGATGCTACAAGGAATCCTTAAGGCAGAAAAAGGGGATCTCTCTGTGGGGCAATCTCTCTGCCAAATCAAGCCGGATATGAAATTCTGGGTTGTCCGAATGAGCAGTAAGCTCAGAGTGGGCAAACTCAGAGGCTTCAATGGAAAATCCCTCTGGGGTGGCAGCTGCCTCCTTAATCTGGAGAGTACCATCACAGCGGTGCATTCTGAGCAGAAGGGGCTGTCCTCTTCTGGAATCCTTTGCAGGCACACAGGACATGGGGTGACGCTCTTTGCTAATATACCAGGTCCGGATGCCCCAGATGTCTTAGTCAAGGTGAATTAAGTCTAATATCCCCAAGGGCCTAAGACCAAATTATATAAGTAATCTCAATAGTTACAAGTGTCTACTCCGAGACCCCAGGGGTGGACCCCAACCTAATATGCTTACCCACAATCTCTAAAAAACAAAAGAAGACAATGCAATTAAAGGATAATACTCACATAATATAAAACAAAAAGGACCTACCTGATCCATGAGAGGAGAGGAAGGCAGTCATCAAGTGGAACCCCAGATCAGTGACCTCGATGAAGCCATCTCATGGCCCAGAGGCTACGAGAGCCAGGCAGAGGAATGGGCGGTCGACTGTGACCAGCTAAGCGTCCTAAGTACTTAGAAGGAGGAGTTAAATTGCAGTGGCTTGTAGAGCAAGGATTCGGCTTCCTCTCTGCTTAGAGCCACAGCATCTCTGCCCCCTGTCGCAGGAAGCAAACTGCAACCCGGAAGGGCAGATTCCCTCCCTGCTCCAATGACGCGCTGCTCCCACCATGGCGCAGGATTCAAAACTACCATTCTGTGATTGCTCACCTGTAGAATGGATATTATAAGTATGCATCACACCCTGCTTCGGAATAGAATAATGACTTCTGGGTTATAGCCACTAGATGGCGCTTTTCTAGCAGAGATGGCAAAAAAAGAAGCCCCCCCCGGTCCATAAATACCTGGGACCTCCCACACATTCCCCAGTATATGAAAGCAGTAAGGGGACCAGAAGAAGCCATTAATTAATATTAAAAACATGAACAAGGAAAAAATTCACCATATAGAGGATACAAGATACAATTCAGGGTGGGACGAAGCAGGGTGTGATGTATACTTATAATATCCATTCTACAGGTGAGTAATCACCTATTATTCCAAGTATGCATCACACCCTGCTTCGGAATAGAATAATCACTTCTGGGACATCCAATAGCAGTGTCTAACAATGGGTGGGGATCCAAAATGCAATAATGCACAAATCAAACCACTGCAGCTTACAGAACTTTGCGGCCAAAAACAACTACCACTGAGGCCCGAACATTAACCTTGTAAAACTTGGAAAAGGTATGAACAGAAGACCAAGTAGCAGCCTTGAAAACTTGTTCAACAGAGGCCTGGTGCTGAAAAGCCCAAGAAGCCCAAACAGCACGAGTAGAATAAGCAGTGATCCGGAAAGAGGGGTCCCTCCCCTTGGCAGAATAGGCCCTAACAACGGCCTCACTAATCCATTTGCTAATGGTAAACTTGACGGGCGCCAAACCTTTCTTGGGACCAGAGGGCACCACAAACAAGGTGTCCGTCTTCCTGAATGGCGCAGTAGCCACCAGACAGTATTTTACACTGGTTGTGGTTAATGATACCTACTCTAAATGGTTACCGGTTGTAAGTAGCGTACCCCAGGGTTCAGTGCTGGGCACACTATTATTTAACTTGTTTATAAACGACATAGAAGATGGAATTAAAAGCACTGTCTCTATTTTTGCAGATGACACAAAGATATGTAGCACAGTTCAGTCTATTGAAGATGTTCACAAGCTTCAGGCTGACTTGGACACATTGAGTGATCTACCAGTACCCCCAGATCCTTCTCAACAAGTGACTCTCCCAGTTTTACTTCCCCGAGGACATATGTGGCCTTCAGGTTATTAGACCCCAAGTGCATGACTTTGCATTTTTCCACATTGAACTTCATTTGCCAAGTGGATGCCCAAAGTCATGCACTTGGGGTCTAATAACCTGAAGGCCACATATGTCCTCGGGGAAGTAAAACTGGGAGAGTCACTTGTTGAGAAGGATCTGGGGGTACTGGTAGATCACAGACTAAATAACAGCATGCAATGCCAAGCAGCTGCTTCCAGGGCCACCAAGATACTATCATGCATTAAAAGAGGCATGGAATCACGGGATAGAGATGTAATTTTGCCTCTTTACAAGGCACTAGTGCGCCCTCACCTGGAATATGCAGTCCAGTTCTGGGCGTCCATTCATAGAAAGGATGCTCTGACTCCGGAAAGGGTGCAGAGGAGAGCCACCAAACTAATAAAGGGAATGAAAGATCTTAGTTATAAGGAAAGATTACGAGAATTAAATCTGTTTAGTCTTGAGAGGAGGCGATTGAGGGGGGACATGATTAACTTGTATAAATGGTTATAATATATTTATATAATTATATAAATGGACCATACAAAAAATATGGGGGAACACTGTTTCATGTAAAATCCTCTCTAAGGACAAGGGGGCACTGCCTTCGATTGGAAAAAAAGAAATTTAGTCTCCGGAGGCGACAACCGTTTTTTACCATAAGAACTATAAATCTATGGAATAGCCTCCCACAGAAGCTTGTTACAGCATCAACCGCTGACAGCTTCAAAAATGGATTAGATGCTTATTTAGAAGAAAATAACATTAACAGTTACTATTAGCGGTTATCAGTAAAAAAATAAAAACAAAAAATAAAATAAATAGCTTCCCCTATAAAATAAAAAATAACTTCCCCAACACCCTTGGTTGAACTTGATGGACATATGTATTTTTTCAACCGTATTAACTATGTAATAACAATAATTAATCCATATGCTGCCAAGGGGCCCAATCAAACGCCCCACAGCCACAGCCTTCCAAATAATAAACCAGCACAGCATATACACAAAATAAAATATATAAATGTATACATTAAGCCCGCGTGGGGCACTCACAGACCCCCAGAAGATGGCGGCGTCTGAACCGAAGGACGGCGAAGGAGGAAGGAAGAAGGAGGCGGGCCACAGCGGAGCCTGCCAGGCGCTTGGCCCTGCCCCCTCAAAAAAGCGGGAATTATCCCGGCCGCGCTGCCAGCCAATAAGTCTGGTCACTAGCCGAACAAGGGAGAAGGAAGGGGCGGGCCGCTGCGGGCGCGCAGAGCGCCAGGCCCCTCCCCCACGTCAGACCGACCCAAAGGCCGTGCTCCCCAGCCAATGGGGCTGCAGAGCCGGCCGTTGCGGTTACCGGCCCGCCGCCGCCGGAGAGTGAGCGCGCGGGTCGCCAGGAACAAGCCAAGTGAAGCAAACACGCGCTGGCAAACCTTAAAAGTATGCACAATCACCCATCACACACACAACACGTCACTGCAAGTGGAATAAGGAAATAATAATGATGATAACAATGGAGGGACAGGATCACAAAACCTGATAGCCGCCTACCCCTTGGTGGGGGATTTGCGGTGGAGCATGGCTCCTAGTAAAGAACACCTCTAAAGGTGTGCCCTCACCCGGACCCCGCAGCCATAGCTGGGAGGCATAATGACGGGAATAAAGAAGTCCGGGTGGAAATAAAAAAATTAGGGGCCGGGTGTGCACCCGGCTTATCTGAAAGGAGAGAGATATCCATCATCTTGACTGTCGTCGCCTTCTAGCAGAGACTACTGGGGAATGTGTGGGAGGTCCCAGGTATTTATGGACAGGGAGGGGCTTCTTTTTTTGCCATCTCTGCTAGAAAAGCGCCATCTAGTGGCTATAACCCAGAAGTGATTATTCTATTCCGAAGCAGGGTGTGATGCATACTTGGAATAAAAACAAAGCAGAATACACACTACACTAAAAGTACTGTTGGAAGGTAAAATTTTCCCCCTGGTCCCCCCCTGCAGGCTCACCAGACAAAAACCTTCAGCTGGTTGTTTCTTCAGCCGGGGACTCTAACCCTTAAGGGCCAGCTTCTAAAAATAAAGTGACCAGGACCCTGGTGCTTACCGATAAATCACCCTGATCCACACTATCGGTTTAACCAAATCCGGGAGGCATAGGGGAGTCCACGGTATCAGTGGGATCGTAAGGGCCTGGAAGACAGACAGGGTTATATCACCTATATAAAATATATATAAAACCTATATAAAAGGGAAAATAAGTGAAGGAGAGGAAAATAAATCCAGGCACAACCTTTGCAGTTCAGTCCAACTGTAAGAATGAAACTGGATGGCGGAGAGCAGCCAGAAGAATATATAGGCCAGGAAGAGCCACACCTTTTCGTATCTTAACCTATTCGTATCTGATTCACTGAAGCCCTGGAGTGGAATATGAGAGAAAACATTTTTTTGCCAGTAACGAAAATCAGATTCACTTTTTTGTCAATGAATCTTATAGGATTTGTGTCACTGGAACAGGAACTTCATATTTTGTTCTGATCCCCACCCTTCAATTCAAAAGATATCCCATGGATAATCAGCTAAATGCACTTCCTGTGCTTGATTTTTTATCAATGCGGTCACAGAGAGCAACATTTAACCCTTTAAACGCCAGCCACGTAAATTTTACGTGGCTGCCTCTCCAACAGTTAAACGCCAGCCACGTAAAAGTTACGTGCCTGACTTTCCCCAATAAAAAAAAAAAAAGTAAAAATAAAAGACACTTACCTGACCCCTCGTTCGATCCGGTCGGGTCTCCTCTTCAGCCAGAGGGGCTCCGATCGCCCATCGGGGCTCCTCCGGCTGCAGGGGAGGGCCCGGAACAGGGTGCCCCCCCCCCCCCGTTTCAGCAGCCGCCCGGTTTGCTGTAAAAAAAAAAAAAACAAAAAAAAAAAAAACAGTCACCTACCTTTGTCCCCGCCGGCTCCCGCAGGCTCTCCTCTTCACGGGGAGGGGCTCCGATCCCCCCCCCCGCTCTTCTGTCTTCTGGAGGGGGCATAACAGCCCTCCTCCCTTGCCTCTTCCGATGGCGGCCGCCATCTTGGTGACGTCACGGGGCGGGGCCAGATGACGTCACCGCCGGGTGTCATCGGGGCACCCGGCAGTTCGTTTCTCAGATGCCGGTGACGGCTGGGCGGGGAAGGAGGGAGGTAGGCGATCCTCCGATCGCCTGCCTCCCCCCTTCTCTGCCCAGCCGTCACTGACAGCAGATCGCCGCGGGACACAGAAGATGAAGATCGGAGGTGAGTAAAGTAAAAGTTTTTTTTTTTTTTTTTAATAAACTTTTTTAAAAAAACGTGTCTTGTCTTTTTTTTTTATCTTTTAACCCTTTGTGAACTGGTAAGGGGTCCATGTGACCCCTTATACCAGTTCACAGGGCTCGGGGGTCTGGCAAGTCACCTGCGCTAGCACGTTACGCACATGCTTTACTTTGGGGTGTTTGGCAACTCTTCCCTTGACAGAACCTATGCATGTTGGGTATCGTTCTGTTCGGGAGATGTTGCTTTTTCAGAGTAAACTTGATTTTTCTTGTTTGTATATAGTTTTTTTAGGAAAATGTGGCTTTGATTCTGCTTTTTTATCCTTTTTTTAGGGAAACTCTTTGCAACCAAAGATTACGTTGAGGGATTACTTCCAGAAAACTATGGCCACATCCACAAGCCTGGTACGCCTAGAAAGCCTGAGGTGTGTACTTCCAGAGAATATATAGTTTGTTGGGGGTATTTTAAATGTAAAGGGTTGTTTTTCTGGAAAAACCGCAAGGTGCGCATATTGCATAGCATAGTTGTATTTTATCTGAAAATCTCCTAAAGCGCTGTTTCAGTTTGGGGGAGTCTCCTGGGCAGGAAAGGGTGTCTACCTATACATATGTGGTACCGCTGTAACCGGGAGAAATTGGGATTTCACACGCAATAAGATTTTATTGACAAACTTACATTTTTTATTCCAAAAAAAACTACAATATGTAAAAATTTTTTTTTTTTTTTTTTTTTTGCACATATTTCACCCAAAAATATTAAGAATACACCTAACAAATGACAAACAAGACATTTCATGTTAAAGCCCAGACTCTGCTGAAAAAAACAATATATCATTTTCCTGGGAAATCCCTGGAAATCCCCTCAAAAATCACAGTTGAACAAGGGGAGCGCAAAATAGTGCAAAATGGTCTGGCAAAAAAGGGTGACAAAATCTCAAGGTAGGCTGGCGGTTAAAGGGTTAAGACTTAAACCGGATCTGACTCAGTTGGAAAAGAAAGGAAGTGGCCATTTTGGAGCTTCCTCTCCCAACTGACAT
This sequence comes from Gastrophryne carolinensis, assembly GCA_027917425.1. Lineage (NCBI taxonomy): Eukaryota > Metazoa > Chordata > Amphibia > Anura > Microhylidae > Gastrophryne > Gastrophryne carolinensis. The sequence goes on from CM051235.1 coordinate 577,070,446, forward strand.
TGCACAGTAACAGGAAGCCCAGCAGAACTTCCTGTATGCAGGTGGCCTGCAAGTCCATGAGCCACCATCTTGTTTTTAAAATTGACCCCAGCAGGAGTTGGAAAAAGGTAAATTGATTTTTATGTGCAGCAATCTACACTTCCCTGGGAGGGATGCATGAGCACCGTTTGTTGTGTTGGTCTGGTGTAAGTAATGTTTGAATTTTGGTCTGCTTGAAAAAAGCTAAAATTAAATCCTTATATAACTAGTAATGGAAAAAGCTACAAACAGCGCTACTTTTTTTTAGGAACGAAAACTGCCATGCACTTTTATTGTACACCTTGTGGGTGATTTAGCACCAGGAAAAAATAGAACATATATTTTTTTGTTCACCTAAAGTGATTTTTTTTTACCTGGTGCTAAAATCAATCCCCTTGTCAGGATACCGAAACCAAAATGCATGAAAGTACCATTTACATACAATCACCAGCTGACCTTCAATTGACTTCAACAAAACAGACGAGATAGCCACCAGTACTGCAACAAATCTCACAAAAAACACATGTCGCAATATAACTAACAAAGGTAACAAAGGGCACATCTGTTTACACAGGTGTGTATAAGGCAGTTTGTTAAAAGCATATTTATGCACACCATATATACACATTAATATTTGTAACTGTGCAATAATTTCCATCTGTGATCTACATTTCACTTACATTACTAAACCATGCTCCTCTTCAGCAGGGACTGAGCCTTTCAGCATGGACCTGGCAGGTCTATGTGTGCGTAATTATCTCGAATGAGAGCTGAATCTCTCTACTTATAGGCATACCACCACCACAAAACATTATCCAGTCCTACCGTACATACAACTGTCTCAATCTCTCCACTATCTCTGTACTATATATATAATTTTTACAAAATTAGTGTTATTCCTAGTGCAGATGGGCATCCAGATGTCTGGTGGCCCCCTGCACATTAACCTAGTTAAACTCATAAAATCTTACCACCATTCTCCTCCCCCCCCCCCCCACACACACACAAAAGTTAGTGCTACAATTGACCACAATCCACAGGCTTCTTTTGGATATCCAGCCGATGACAACCACATGACTACAGTGGCCATCACAGCACAGGTGAGGGGGCATTGGCATTCTGGTTGGCACCAAATGTGCTAGAAACAACACCCATTATGTGAAAAATGTGGTCCCAACTAGTTCCCAAAGGATGTACAAATTGGAACACATTGCATATTTTATATTTAATATTAGGTGTTACTATTAAACCCTGAGCAACACCTAAGCACGAAAAAGACACTGTTTTCTATGTTAGCTGAGGGGTAAGAAGCACCCAAGTTTAATAATGCTACATTCTCAATAATTACACAACAGTTTAGAAGTATTATTTAGATATAGTCAACAGCCATGATGTACATTTTAAAACACAACCATTACATACAAGAAACCTGATTTTGCCAGAAGCATATGGACATGTAGGAGGCAGATGTGAGCAGCTTGGCTATTAACAGCAGGTTGCTGATTAGCAACATATTGGAACAAGGGTCCTATTAAATGCTTTTTTTGTATTACATTTTGTACACTGAGCAGTAAAAACCCAGTGTACTACAGGTGATTATTTTGTTGATAGTAAGACATCAGTTAATAATAGGATAATTTAGGTTTAGGTTTAGATAAATTAGGATAATTTAATTATGCTCTAAAACAAAAACTTGACCTTTTAAGCTGAAATTTCCTTTTAGACATGTATAAAAAAAATGTGGTATAATGTGCTCACTAATTCTGTCCTTTTATTTGAACTTGTTTTGCTGTCTATCCAGCATTACAAACATACTGTAGACATAGCCAAGACTATCAGATCCGGAGGCAAATGGCCTTAATCACAATTTTGTAAACTGGCAAATTCTTGCCTTGACATGAACCATTTAGGTTTAAATCAACATGGAATATTAACGTTAACCCTTTAAATGCCAAGCACGTAGTTTCTACGTGGTTGCTTCTCCTACCGTTAAGTGCCAAGCACGTAGAAACTACGTGCCTGGCATTTCCCCCAAACAGTTAAAAAATAGAAAAAAAAAATCACTTACCTCCGGTATCCCTGTGAAGCCTGGGGTCCCCTCTTCCTTGGGGGGGCATCCGATCGCCCCCCCGTCGTCCTCCGTCTTCAGGGGGGGGCCCGAAACCAGCCGCCCCCCCCCGTTTCCAGCGCTGACATCGCCGCTGTAAAAAAATAAATAAATAAAAGTGTCATTTACTCACCTCCGCGCCCGAGCCTTCTGTCCGGGTCTCCTCTTCACCAGGGGGGGGTCCGATCCCCCCCCTGGGCTGCGCAGTCTTCAGGTGAGGACCCTCTTCCGGGTCCTCACCTCTTGTAATGGCGGCGATGGCCGCCGCCGCTTAGCCCCGCCCATTGTGGGAGGAGCGGGATGACGTCATCCCGCTCCTCCTATACCCCCTCCGAGCTCCGGCATCTGTCAGATGCCGGTGGTGATCGGAGCAGAGCGGGTGTCAGGTGAGGAGGCTCCGATCGGAGCCCCCTCGCCTGTCACCCGCCCTGCGCCGATCACCACCGGCATCTGTCAGTGAGGTGATCGGCGCGGGACAGCGGCGAGGGACGTCGGATCGGAGGTGAGTATGGTGTAAAAAAGAAAAATAAAGATTTTTTTTTCTGTGTGTGTGTCATTTTTTTTACTATTAACCCCTTGTGAACTGGTAAGGGGTCCATGACCCCTATACCAGTTCACAAGGCTGGGGAGATGGCAAGCCACCTGCGCTAGCGGGTGGCTTGCCATTAACCCCTGGCACCCCCATTACCTGCCTCCCCAAAGGCCAGGGGGGGGCAGAAGAGCCCGGGCCCACATGGGCTATGTGGGCTCGTAGGCTGCAGGGTGGGGGGGCCACATAAGCTGGCCCCCCCACTCTGTGCCTACAAGCCCCCATAGCTGGTCCCGGGCTGGTTACTGTGGGTAAGGGGGACCCCACGTCAATTTTTTTTTTGATTTTTAAGGGTTTTTAACCCATGCGTTTAACCCATGACGCAAAATGGGGAAAATGGCCTGTCAACAGAGGGTGACAAAATCTCAAGTAGGCTGGCAATTAAAAGGGTTAATAGTACCTATGCATGTTGGGTATTGTTCTGTTCGGGGGACCTTGCGCTTTCAGACTTAGCTTGTTTTTTCTGGTTTGCATATTTATATTTTAGGAAAAGGTGTTTTTTATTCAGCTTTTTTATAAATTTTTTAGGGAAACCCTGCGCAACCAAAGAATTCTTTGAGGAATTAATTCCAGAAAGATGAGCCCACTACAACAAGCTGGGTACCCTTAAAAAGCTTAACGTGTGTACTTTCAGGGAATATATGGTTTATGGGGGATATTCCAAATGTAAAGGGTTGTTTTGGTTGAAAAATCGCAAGGTGCGCACTTTGTCTGCAGAGCTGAAATTTTCAAGTAAAATTACCGTTATGCGCATGCTTTACTTTGGGGTGTTTGGCAACTCTTCCCTTGACAGAACCTATGCATGTTGGGTGTTGTTCTGTTCGGGGGATGTTGCGTTTTCAGATTAAACTTGTTTTTTCTTGTTTGTATATAGTTTTTTTAGGAAAATGTGGCTTTGATTCTGCTTTTTTATCCTTTTTTTAGGGAAACTCTTTGCAACCAAAGATTACGTTGAGGGATTACTTCCAGAAAACTATGGCCACATCCACAAGCCTGGTACGCCTAGAAAGCCTGAGGTGTGTACTTCCAGAGAATATATAGTTTGTTGGGGGTATTTTAAATGTAAAGGGTTGTTTTTCTGGAAAAAACGCAAGGTGCGCATATTGCATAGCATAGTTGTATTTTATCTGAAAATCTCCTAAAGCGCTGTTTCAGTTTGGGGGAGTCTCCTGGGCAGGAAAGGGTGTCTACCTATACATATGTGGTACCGCTGTAACCGGGAGAAATTGGGATTTCACACGCAATAAGATTTTATTGACAAACTTACATTTTTTATTCCAAAAAAAACTACAATATGTAAAAATTTTTTTTTTTTTTTTTGCACATATTTCACCCAAAAATATTAAGAATACACCTAACAAAAGACATTTCATGTTAAAGCCCAGACTCTGCTGAAAAAAACAATATATCATTTTCCTGGGAAATCCCTGGAAATCCCTTCAAAAATCACATTTGAACATGGGGAGCGCAAAATAGTGCAAAATGGTCTGGCAACAGAGTGTGACAAAAACTCCAGGTAGGCTGGCACTTAAAGGGTTAATAGAGGGAAATGTTTCAGCACCAATCTATATTAGGCTTTATTTAAGAAATTCCAAACCTTGAGTGGAAGAGGGTCCAAAAGCCTGTAACATGTAAACAAGCATGGTAATTATGACTGTATAAAATAAAAAATTCAAATCTGACCATTGCATATTTTGGTAGTTGAGCTTGTGAAATAAATAATAATGAGCTTTGTATGGCCCTGTCTGCTAAAGGATGGGCAATGCTGTTATTCTTGGTTAGAATGATCAATGTAACTATTTTCTGGCAAAGGTCTCCTAAGAGTGGCAACAAAAGCAACTCTTGCGTCAACAGAGAATCAGAAATGGCAGCTGGCTTTATTCCGTTTTGACTGGTTTAATTTAAAGGAATGCTATTAAGTCATTACTTAATAATTCTTTAACCCTTTAAGTGGCAGCTTACCTAGAGTTTTGTCACCCTTTTTGCCAGACCATTTTTCACTATTTTGCCCTACACGTGTTCAAGTAAATTTTGAAAAAGCAACCCCCCCCCCCAAACAGAACAATACCAAACATGCATAGCTACTGTCAAGGGAAGAGTTGCAAACACTCCAAAGTAAAGAATGCACACAAGGGCAATTTTACTTGAAAATTTCAGCTCTGTAGACAAACTGTGCACCTTGCATTTTTTTCAACCAAAACAACTCTTTACATTTGGAATACCCCCAACAACCACATATTCCCTGAAAGTACACACTTTAAGCTTTCTAGGCATACCCAGCTTGTTGTAATGGCTCATCTTTCTAGAAGCAATCTGTCCAAAAAATAATTTTGGTCTTAAAATATCAATACAGTTTTCTAAACTATCAATAAGCAAACAAAAAACAAGATAAGTCTGAAACCGCAAGGTTCCCCGAACAGAACAATACCCAAAATGCATAGGTACTTTTAATCCTTTTAACTGCCAGCCTACTTGAGATTTTGCCCCTTGATGCCGACAAGTAATTTTTCACCATTTTGTGCTGTGTAACTTTTTGCAGGAATTGCAAGGAAAATTATATATTTTTTGGGGGGGGGAGAGGATTTAAAAAAAAAAACCCTTTAAAATCCTCCCCAAAAATTGAAGTGAGTTCCTCCCTAGCCAATATAACCAACCCGGGGACCAGCTATGCAGGGTTTGTTAAACAGGGCAGAGTCCAGCTTTGAAGGCCACCCACTCTGCAGGCTACAAGCCCGCACAGCCTAAATGGCCCCAGGCTCTTCTGCCCCCCTAGCCTTTGGCGAGGCAGGTAATGGTGTGCTGGTGGTTAATGGGGTGGATGACATCATCCACCATGGCCACCAACAGTCACCATGGCCAGGCAACAGTGGAATGGAGGTAGAGGGCCTAATTTGGGACCTCTTATTACCACAGAAGGAGACCTGGTGGATGGGATTGCGGCCGCAGGTGCATAAATGTCATTTTTTCTTCTTCAGGAGTCAGAAGTGGTGAAAGTGGGGCCGGATCGATAAAGGGGTCAGGTAAGTTTGTAACTTTTGTACTATTTTTTTAATGTGGCACTTAAGGGTTGGAGAGGCAGCTACGTGAGAGTGACGTAGCTGGCACTAATAGGGTTAAATGCTATTTTTTTGTGTTAGGAAAACAATATATATGCAGGCAGATATTTTGTTCGTTTGACTTGCATTTTGGGTCTGAACTCAATTAAATGAAGGTCCTTCAATAAACGTATCAATTTACAAGCATTTTTGTAATGCATTTTGTGTGGCCGACACATACAAGTACAGGTACCCAAGAGGTTGAAGGCAATTTCCAATTTCTTTTACTAAAAGTAAAAAATCCATTTAAATTACTTTTTCGTTATTTCAAGAATGTGGAGGATGTTGTTTTCTATAACACAAGATTATAAACTGTGAAAAGCAAGACATTTTAATATCTAGCTGAATTACTGTAACATTTGAAAGTTTCTAATAAATACAATTAATTAAATTGCATTTCTTAATTTATGAAAAATCGAGCAATTATTGTAGCACTATAAAGTACACAGCAAATCACAGCTTTCATGATTATTTTAAGGATTTACATAGACTGAGCACATCATTTAAAAGTGATTTTACAGAATTAGCTCAACTTCTGCTGGAGGAACATTAGAAGTACCTGAAAGCTTTGATTAACTGAAACCACTCATCATTTTCAAGATTTCAGTCACATTTACAAGGTTAACATTCATCATAAAAAAAATCCTCGTTATGATTAAATTTAACCTAACTTGAGTGAAATTAGCAAACAGGATACTTATGAAGGATCGAGCAACCTGCAAGACCTTAAAAATGTCACTTGGGGGAACTTGAGCTATGCTACACTTTCCCTTAAGTAATAAAATCTCCTTTTAAAGCAGACAAAAGTCAAAAAAGCAATTTCAGTAAATTGCATCACTAAAGTCCCACTCTGGTAATCAGTGACTTAAACTATTTGAGAGGGCTTAACTGCATGCAGATGTTATGGAATAGCAGGCAGATTCTATGCTGCCTAACTGCATGGGAGTGGTCATCTTGCCACATAAATGAGTCCAGCTTATATAAAAACACAATCCCCGAGTCAAAATTGCCCCCCATATCAGTGAAATCTTCCTTTATTTCTATTAGAAAGACATGAGCTGTGATAACTCATTGATCAGCTCAAAGAATTGTATCATTTTAGAAGAAACACTGACTGAATGGTGTGCAGTATATTCACAGTACACAGTGAACAGTGATAAAGGTACATTGTTGCAGCTTTCCCTTCACATACAATCTCTCTAGCAGCTGGTTATTCAGTTAGTGAGTGTTTAGATAACATAATACACAAGCTGCCTGTGTTTCAGAGGCATTTATTTCTCTGTTTGGTGTGGGCTGCTGCTGGCATAGTTCTCCCTTCATACTTTTGTGTGTGACAAGATGGCTGCTCCCATGCAGTTCTACAGCAAAGACTCAGCCTGTTATTCCAGGACATTTGTATGTAATTAAGCCTCAAATGGTATTTGCCAGGGGGGCTTTAGGGGAAAAATTTACTAATCTTTCTTTTTTTGACTTTTGGTCCACTTTAAAGACACAGTTACAATGCAATAAAGTACACAAGAAATCATTACTTCGATTTTCAGCCACTACATAAGCTAAAATCATGGGGGGAAACAACTAGGGATTAGAAGCTGGGATGCTGGTACAATACTGATCTTGAAATAATTACTGGAAATGCCTCAGCTTGATTATGGAGGTACCGTTTTGGGCCAATAGGCAAACTGGAAATGGTGCAGAAAATTGCAACTAGAAACTGAAGGGGTCCTATTGAAAAAAGATACCTTAGAGAGAATCTAATAAATATGTGCATGTAAACAAGACCAATACAAAGAACAAATGGTCATAGGGAACGGAGGGAGTACTTTAGTGTAAGGATAATATATGTATTAGGTTTACATGTAATGGGTTTTGAGCAAAACTGATTAAAAAAAGTAGAGGGCAATGGCACTTTTCTGTACATCAAGTCTTTGGCATGATTATGTATCTGCAGCCTGAGAATTCCAAGAATAGGCTCGATTCAGAGAGACAAAAAAAACTTTTGTTTTCATGCCAATCTGTTTTTTTTGTGAAATGTTTCCGTTCTCGTATGAGCGTGCGAGCGATTCTATGCATGCATTGGAAAACTTCTGTAAAGTTTCCGTCCGTTCGTAGGGCAGGTTACAAAAACGAGGATGTTAGTTTCGGTCGTGACTTTTCCGTTTCATTTTTACAACGTAGGCTTTCGTTTTTGCCCTTTTCCCATCGTATCCTCCAACGAATCCTTTACGTTTCCTGTTTGATTCTGTTTCCCTTTTTCAATAAATATTCATCCAGACGGAAATCCTTACTATCTTGCGCCTGAGCACTACAAAATTAACTCATTAAAGTGCTAGCCTACAAATTTGCCACCCTCACTTCTACTACAATGTTTAGCTAAACCACTTAGAACTATCCTCCATCTTCCCTTTTGGACCCTTAAAGCTCACCCAAATCACTTAGCACTATCCTCCATCTTCCCTTTTGGACCCTTAAAGCTCACCCAAATCACTTCTCGGTCATGTGAATATTCATCTTTAAATATTTCTGGGCCCATTAGTTTTGCGTTAATGTATTTTGTAAATGAAATGACACTGAAACATTTTTTTTTTGGATTCCATCATAAAATATAAAAAATTTTTAAATTTAGAAAATTTCTAATTTTTAAAACTATAAAAAAACAAAATACATAGCAATGGCAGCCCACCGAACATTATTCTTCATCTGTGGTCCCCAACGAGTTGCATCTCGCCCACCAACTGAAGGAACCAGACACTCTGTGCCACTCTGGCACGTGTGGTCCCTGTTAAAAAACTTAAATTAAAATATTGGTATAACCTTGTTGGGGTCATACTGCAGTGCCCCCCCCCCCCCCGTATGGTCCGAACACCTAAATCTGGACTTCAAAAGCCAGAGGGCCCTCGCCACCACGGGCAGGGTTTTGCATAGTGCCCAATTAGAGAACCCCTGGCCCGCATTCTGCAGGCAAAGAACGGGCATCAGGAGCAAGGCCAGGAGTGGATATTCAGAATCCCCTGAAAGAATTGAAAAATAATAAAAAATACACATTCTAAGCTACAATATTGTTTAACATGTCATCAAGGGCTAAAAACAGCAATAGGTTAAAAAAAACTGACATTACAGCTCGAGACGAAATGGATATACAAATTGGGGGCAACAAAATATCCTGGCCTAAATGACACGTTAAGCTTTGCCTCATTTTTATAACAGTAGGGGGTGTGTGATAAGATATACATAAAGAGAAATTGAGTAGCTAAAAGCCTGTCTGGGAGGAGAAAGGAAGTTTAGGGAAAGGAATGAGAACCTCACCCTTAAAATATAGTAACTGATCGAAGAATATAGGAAATCTGTTATAATATAAAATGAATGTACAACATAACATATATGCATGTATGTATGTAAACTGAGAACGGTCTGAAAGGATTTCTAAGATATGGTATTGAACTAAAGTGGTATTGAATTACACTGATTTACATAGTGAGGTTAACCCCACTGCATGCCCAGTGGATTAAAGCCCAAAATCAACAACCAGTAACCAAGGGTTACCAAAAAATTGCCCAGGGGTTTTTCCAACAGCAATTACTGGTAACCACGGGCTACCAAAAATTAGGATTAGGAGACTATCCAAAGATAGAGCCAATAAGGCAAAAAAGTCCCAAAGCAGATATAGGATTTACCCTCAAGCAGTTCCAGTCAGCATCAGTGCATAGATACACACCAACTAACCCATATAGACAAACCAAGAATTGAGCAACAAGGAACAACAAATAGAGAGTGAATGGAGAGTAGAAACTGAAACATCACTCTTAAGAAACATGTTAATTCTGGAAACAACACAGGAGGAAAGTGTAATTAATATAGCAAAATGGATAAATGTAAAATATCATACAAAAGTATAGGGCAACGAAAAGAGGGACACGGATTGTCCAAGATAGGGACATGGTATGTCCAAGTATCAAAATGAGACCCAATAGGGCTCCTATACTACTTATATCTATGCCCCAAACAATTGCATCATGAGTGTTATTTATTAAAAAAAAATTTTTTTCTCCCCTCTCTCTGAGAAATACAAATAAAAGAAAGACAAGAAATAGGTATACAAAAGCGCAGTTTGACATTGTTAATTGTTCCTTTGTCATAAGAAAGAAAACATAGGTAATATGAAAAAACGGAATGACAGGTAAGAGTAAGGTCTCCAACAAAATGGAGTCCAATAAGGCACTGAGCAAGAACTGGCCGATGACGCGTCGCGTCACCTCCGGTGGAAACGCCGGAGAGGGCGCGATCTGCGTGCCAGGAGCTGGGACGCAAGCCATCATATCCGGCTTTAGAACCGGATGGTGGCCAGAATGCACCCTGACCTGGACGCATAAAAAAAAGTCATCGGGGAGCGTGAACAGATATGCTCAGCGGGCGAGCTGACGCCCGACACGAGCACAGCAGGAGGAAGATTCCCCTCACTACACGCTCCAACTGCAAGAAAAGGAGGTAAGACATTGCCTTTGGGGGAAGGGGGACAGGAATTTAAGGAGGCCAGCAATGAACTATGAAAGCAATGTGCGTCATACATTCCTCCATTTCCTTCTCCCCACAGGCAACAGGGACAACAGAATCACCCTGGGGCATCTTTGCAGTGGGAAACAATAAACCTGCCGGAATGAAAGCTGTATGCTCATTCTACAAATATACAGGTATATATAGCCAGTGAGGTCGATGCCAAGAAAGGGTTATTGACTTGACACAGAGAATCATGTATAAAGTGTTTTAAAGGCAATTCTCAATTCTACTCAGGATATCAACAAAAACCTATTTAAAGGGACAGTGCAGAAAACAAAAAACGTCACTGGCTCTGATATAGCTGTGAACAGAATGCATTCCACAGTCAGACCTTTCTCAGGAAAATCACACATTGGATAACAGATCTAATCCTAGATAAGGTACACCACTATATGTATAGATCATTATATTATTTATACCATTAGAATGGTTAAGACATATAAAGAGCAAAAAGTAACTATATTAGTATGTATTTTGAAGTGGAAATATCATGTCAGATACACTATATACTGTATTATGTTTTTTCTTCAGGCGATAAGGGCATTGATAAAGCCGACATAGCAAGGCGAAACATGTCTGCCCATCCGTTTTCACCTGTAAGGTATCAATAGGAGGCAACGATGGATATACCTGTATGAATTCTAAATATATAATGTAAAATGATGTCATATGAATTGATGTGTTAAATTGTGCTTCCTATATGTTATTAATTTTATGTCATTACCTTTGTATGCACTGGAAGAAATTCTAATGAAATATATAATAATTTTATCTAAAAGTCTATAGTGTGGTCATAATCAGAGACATAAATTTGTAAGCGGGATACCTAACCCGTAAGCCAAAATACAATAGAGCAATAGGTTAAGTCATGAGTCATCAACTATATTTATTGCCATACAGTGAAAATGGATTGATGGAATGTGAGCAAACTACAACATCTACCAGATAATTCTCCTGACTCAAACTGACGAAATAAGCCGGAGCTCTGCAATACATAAGCATCATGGGACGACCCTGGATGCCCTGCAAGAACACTGAGGAATCGCATAGCTGGACCAAAGACTGCTTGTATGTTGTGTGAGTGGCACATCTTGCGGTTCCTGCAACCAAATATTAAATAATTACACAAAGCAAAGGTAACCAACTAAAACAATAACTCCTACAACAAATTAAGATTCAAGTTCAACAATCCAAATATAATTCACAAATGACATAAGTCTAAAGAAATATAGCAATTATATGGATGTGTGGGAAAATAAATGTTTACATGCTAAGGACTAATTAAGGTCAGCATTAAAATGCATCTAGAAGGCATACATGAAATGTATTGATTCAGGTATGCATTGCTAGACAATTTAGGGCTTCGGCCATGCTGATACATGCAATGCCTTGGTGCTAAAGGCGCGCAGACTCCTCCACATAGCTGCAAAACATGTTCAACAATAGCAATACGAGCCCTGAAAGGTCCCGTAAGTGGATCGGAAATGAAACGGATTTATAGGGTGGTGATCCGTCGGAAATCAGCTCTCTGAATCAGACAGAAACCCATCCCAAAAACGGAAGTTATCTGAACGAACGGAAAATTTCAGATTTTGTTTGGAAAATGATCCGAACTAACGGAAATGTTCCGATTTCCTTCCGTTCATCGAAAGCGCATTACCAAACGTTCGTACGAATGAAAAATGGATGAAAAAAGCAAAAAAATGACAAACATCCACCCAAACTTTCACAGACAGCTACGGAAGTCCGGACGAATGTGTCTCTGAATCGAGGCTAATAGATGGATGATTAGATCAAATTGTGATACTCTGTATGACCAGGAGCATTGGTGAAAATGGGCACATTACCTCTAGGAACAGGACCAGACTTAACCTGAGAGCCATAAGCCAAAGTAAGTAGTAGGAGAACAGGAGGGTCCTCTGCCCCAGACTATTATGAAACTACACGCTACAGAGTCAAGAATGGCTATGACTTCAAACAGGAACAAATATATGAGAATTGCCAACTCCCAAAAGAGTTGCAGCAGACTCTGGCAACAGAACCTGATTACCCAGAGGCGTACAGTTGAGGTGGTAGTGCCCTGCTGCTCCACATGCGGCAATGACAAAGGCACTCTTCAGCAGAAAGGAAAGAGCAAATGACACCTATCTGCATAGGTTTCTGAGGAGTCAGGATCAGGCAGAGTGGTAAGTCTACAAGATAAAAACAGCTAATAGGTTAAAAAAAACTGACATTACAGCTCGAGACGAAATGGATATACAAATTGGGGGCAACAAAATATCCTGGCCTAAATGACACGTTAAGCTTTGCCTCATTTTTATAACAGTAGGGGGTGTGTGATAAGATATACATAAAGAGAAATTGAGTAGCTAAAAGCCTGTCTGGGAGGAGAAAGGAAGTTTAGGGAAAGGAATGAGAACCTCACCCTTAAAATATAGTAACTGATCGAAGAATATAGGAAATCTGTTATAATATAAAATGAATGTACAACATAACATATATGCATGTATGTATGTAAACTGAGAACGGTCTGAAAGGATTTCTAAGATATGGTATTGAACTAAAGTGGTATTGAATTACACTGATTTACATAGTGAGGTTAACCCCACTGCATGCCCAGTGGATTAAAGCCCAAAATCAACAACCAGTAACCAAGGGTTACCAAAAAATTGCCCAGGGGTTTTTCCAACAGCAATTACTGGTAACCACGGGCTACCAAAAATTAGGATTAGGAGACTATCCAAAGATAGAGCCAATAAGGCAAAAAAGTCCCAAAGCAGATATAGGATTTACCCTCAAGCAGTTCCAGTCAGCATCAGTGCATAGATACACACCAACTAACCCATATAGACAAACCAAGAATTGAGCAACAAGGAACAACAAATAGAGAGTGAATGGAGAGTAGAAACTGAAACATCACTCTTAAGAAACATGTTAATTCTGGAAACAACACAGGAGGAAAGTGTAATTAATATAGCAAAATGGATAAATGTAAAATATCATACAAAAGTATAGGGCAACGAAAAGAGGGACACGGATTGTCCAAGATAGGGACATGGTATGTCCAAGTATCAAAATGAGACCCAATAGGGCTCCTATACTACTTATATCTATGCCCCAAACAATTGCATCATGAGTGTTATTTATTAAAAAAATAATTTTTTCTCCCCTCTCTCTGAGAAATACAAATAAAAGAAAGACAAGAAATAGGTATACAAAAGCGCAGTTTGACATTGTTAATTGTTCCTTTGTCATAAGAAAGAAAACATAGGTAATATGAAAAAACGGAATGACAGGTAAGAGTAAGGTCTCCAACAAAATGGAGTCCAATAAGGCACTGAGCAAGAACTGGCCGATGACGCGTCGCGTCACCTCCGGTGGAAACGCCGGAGAGGGCGCGATCTGCGTGCCAGGAGCTGGGACGCAAGCCATCATATCCGGCTTTAGAACCGGATGGTGGCCAGAATGCACCCTGACCTGGACGCATAAAAAAACGTCATCGGGGAGCGTGAACAGATATGCTCAGCGGGCGAGCTGACGCCCGACACGAGCACAGCAGGAGGAAGATTCCCCTCACTACACGCTCCGACTGCAAGAAAAGGAGGTAAGACATTGCCTTTGGGGGAAGGGGGACAGGAATTTAAGGAGGCCAGCAATGAACTATGAAAGCAATGTGCGTCATACATTCCTCCATTTCCTTCTCCCCACAGGCAACAGGGACAACAGAATCACCCTGGGGCATCTTTGCAGTGGGAAACAATAAACCTGCCGGAATGAAAGCTGTATGCTCATATGCTGCATATGCACGTTTAACCTATGTAGGCTTTTTTCTAATCTCCAGATAAACCATGATAATGCTGGTGGTAGGGCTGCCATATCTTTAGACAATAAAAAGGCATTCAAAACTATTATGTGGCCCTTTATATGGATAGATTCCCCACAAACTTTATTAAATACATCTAACTACTTTATAAACATCCTGTGGCTAGGTTGAGGACCAACTGTCCCTTTGCTGATGATTTATCATTACATAGAGGCACCCAGTAAGGCTGCCCCCTGTCCATTGCTTTTAATTCTGGCTATAGAACCCTTGGCTATCCTGATTGGAAGTTCTCCCACAAGTATAAGATGAAAAGCATGGACACTAGTTGCGGATGATACCGTGGTACATCTGGCTAACTGCACTATGGCTCTTGAGGCTTTACTGAACACAATAGATGAATTTGGAAAGTTCTCTGGCCTGAAAATCAACAGGGATAAATTTAGTCTGTTCCTTGTCAATAATCCAAATGGACTCACTGTATCTCATCAGACATAAAGACAGTCCAACAATTAAAATATCTGTAAATTACGATCCTTAAGCAACCATCTAGATTTATAGAATTGAACATATCCCTAGTAATTACTAACTTAAAGCCCGTCTGGCGCAGTGGACCTTTCTACCCCTGTCAGTCATGGGTAGAATCAATACCCATGGATAGAATTCTCATGGTAGTAAATAAATTCACTTTATGAGTAAAAAGCATGAGAATTTCACAGTTGCTGAATCACCAGCTAGGGGGACAATGAAAGTCAATGCCAATTTTTAATACAGTGTAAAATTTTTACTATTTTTTTAAGAGTAAACAAAGTGTCATTTACTTTCGATGTCTTCCTATCTGGTGTTTTAGCAACAGTGATATTCTCATTCTTTTTTTTTTTCTCATAAAGTAATTTTTACTACCATGAGAATGTTTTTCAACTCTTACTGAATCTAGGCCACTGTGTGACAAAAGTTTATCTCCCTCATCTCTCCCATCTGACCTTACAGACTCCCTTCTAAAAAAAATTCAGTGCATGCGATATAAGTGAGACATTCAAAACGTTCAAAAGTGGCCTTGATGCCTTCCTAGCATGTAATAACATTTCCAGCTATGGCTACTAGGCCACTGGAAGGAGATAAACAGGCTGAACTGGATGGACTAAAGTCTTTATTCAGCCTGGTTGGCTTACAGCAGCTCAAGTGACCGGTGCCCAGCCTACCTGAACAGCTTGGGGTGGGAGCGCATGCACAGCCCGGCGATGCAGGGATGTGCCCGTCTGTTTAAATTGCCAAGGGTGGCAGGTGAATTTTGCGGTGCTTCAGGATGGCTTCGCACAACGGGCATGCCAATCTGATATACCCCTGGGGAAGGCCAGTGTCGGGCCCGGGAACACCATGGGTTTTGTTCCACTTTAAATTAGAAATGGTTACACCAGATGAGGCAAATTAATAGGGCATAGATGAAGGTGCGTGCAAAGAAAAGGGTCCAATTTAAAGCCCAGACATTTAAATTGATAATCAGATTCCATGAATAAAGTGCCTGCCATGCACTCTTTACAAACAGTGACTGGAGCTGCTTAAGCACCCTTTTCATTTTCCAACAGCACTTCGGTCAAGGAGCAGAAAAACATCATCAGCCAGTATCACTAGGTTTATCAAAATCTTTAACTTTAACAGCGCGTTTTAGTTGTTTGTGTCCTAACTACACATTGTTAAGCAAAAGAAGCCATTAAAATGTTAATACTCCCCCCCCAAAAAACATTTTGGCCCATCTAGGGCCTTTGTTTCAATGATTGACAAGTCCAAATGCAAGTTTTGTATGGGTCCACATGAGAAACTAAAAATATTGTGGAGGGCCGGACCAAAAGGCTGAACTCAATTCTGCATAATATAATTGTATTTCTTTATAAAAAGCAGTAAAGAGCATTGTTTGAAAAGTTGGTACAAGTATATGTTATAGTTAAACAATGAAAAAGTGAGGTTGCCTTTCAAAAAAATTAATTTATTAAATTGTGTGTCCAGTGAGATCTCACACAGCAGGGTGTCCCAAATTGGGATGCCCCAGAGGCATGATGCCTGTAACCCAGCCCTGGATTCCTTCACACTCCAAAGGGCTGGGTTACATGGGTTTTGGTCTGCTTTAAAACATCATGCCCAAATTAGGTTAGGATGGAACCCCCCTCCTTTACATTATTGTTAACCCTTTCGCTGCCAGCCTACCTGCAGCATTTGCCACTCCCTGTTGCCAGACGATGTTTCACCATTTTGCGCTACACATATTCAACTGTCATTTTTGAAGGGATTTCCAGGGATTTCCCAGGAAAATTATATATTGTTTTTTTCAACAGAGTCTGGGCTTTAACATGAAATGTCTTGTTTGTATTTTTTAGGTGTATTCGCAATTTTTTTGGGTGAAATGTGTGAAAAAAAATAAAAAAAAAACATTTTTTTACAATTTGTAGAGTTTTTTTGTAATAAAAAATGTAAGTTTGTCAATAAAATCTTATTGCGTGAGAAACCCCAATTTCTCCCGGTTACAGCGATACCACATATGTATAGGTAGACACCCTTTCCTGCCCAGAAGCCTTTTATAGCTGCTGGATGACAAATGGTTAATTAAAAAAAAAATGACATAGGGTCCCCCTTCCCGGGGAGGGGGACCCCATTTTTTTTGGATTTTGAAGGGTTAAAAACCCTTCAAAATCCAAAAAAAAAAAATGACGTGGGGTCCCCCTTACCCAAAGTAACCAGCCCGGGACCAGCTATGGGGGCTTGTAGGCACAGAGTGGGGGGGCCAGCTTTGGTGGCCCCCCCACCCTGCAGCCTACGAGCCCACATAGCCTATGTGGGCCCGGGCTCTTCTGCCCCCCCCTGGCCTTTGGGGAGGCAGGTAATGGGGGTGCGGGGGTTAATGGCAAGCCACCCGCTAGGGCAGGTGACTTGCCACCCCCCCAGCCTTGTGAACTGGTATAAGGGGTCTCATGGACCCCTTACCAGCTCACAAAGAGTTAATGTGAAAAAAAAAACACCACACAATAATAAAAAGTATTTTATTAGAAAAAAAAAAAATTTTTTTTTACTGTACTTACCTTCGATTGCAAGCTCTTGTCCCTCGCCGCTCAGCTGACAGATGCCGGTGATCGGCATCCAGAGAAGGAGAAGGCAGGAGATCAGAGGATCTCCTGCCACCTCCTTCCAGGGCACCGATCACCGGCATCTGAGAAGCTGAGAAGGCTGAAGCCTGAGATCGGGGCCGGGATGACTTCATAAGCCCCGCCCCCAAGGGGGCGGGGCTTAGAGGCATGATGGCGGCCGCCATCGTGAAGAAGAGAGGAGAGAGCCTCCCAGGCTCTCTCCTGAAGATCGGTAAGTCCTGGGGGGGGGGATCGGAGGCCCCCCAGGTGAAGAGGAGGGACAGCGGGAGCCAGCGCACACACAGGTAAGTGAATGTCATTTTTTTTTTTTTTTTTTTTTACAGTTAGAAGCTGCTGCTGCAGAAGCGGGGGGGGGGGGGGCGGCCTATTCCGGGGGCTCTCCTGGAGCCATCCGACCCCCCACGGGGGATCGGATGGCACCAAATTAAAGAGGAGACCCGGCCGGATCCAACAAGGGGTCAGGTGAGTATTTGTTGTTTTTACTTTTTAAACTACAAGCGAGGAAAGTCAAGCACGTAACACCTACGGGCTTGGCACTTAAGGCCCAGCCAAGCCAGCACGTAGGTGTTACGTGCTTGGCAACAAAAGGGTTAAAGTAACACAGCGCTGCTCACACTTTTTACTCAGTAGCAATGTAACAAAATGCGGAATCCCTCACTGTGTGAAACCCTTTTTACTCAGTAGCAACATGAAAAATGGCAGACTCCCTCCCTTAAAGTGGAACAAAGCCCCGATCTGGGATGCCCAGGTGGAAGACCAGTGGCTGCTCTCGATTCATTTCCATTTTAAGGGGGAGTCCACCATTTGTCAAGTTGTTACTAAGTAACAAGGGTTTGACACAGTGGGGCATCCTGATCTGGGATACCCAGGGGGAAGACCAGTGGCCGCTCTGGGTTTTGTTCTGCTTTCAGAGACGGAGTCCGCCTTTTTTCACGTTTCACGTACTGAGTAAAAAGGGTTTCAAAAAGTGGAGCATCCTGATATGGGATGCCCGGGGGAGGGGAGGGAGACCAGTGGCTGGCCTTGGATAAAAGGCCATGTGAAACCTTTTCCACCTTGTAGCATGGTCCTCCCACCCTCCCAAAGACATTGGTCTGGCCAGAAATGGACTACGAGAGCCAGTGCACCATCAGGTGCTGCGTACGGCATGTAACACATTTGTTGTGAACTACAAGTGCCAGCAGCCTGCGACGTGAGGCACAGACAAGTGGCTGGAGTACCTCCATCTCCAGCGTCAGCTCTGCAGCGACTGACACATGCCACACAGTACAGGCCAAGGGTGGGAAGAGAAACTCCGCCCACAGCCAAACCTGCAGGAGGGAGCTGTCCAATAGGACAGCAGGCTCTAATACACACAAGCCCCTGCTACATTACACTCACTACAGAGGGGCAAAAGTGATGTTCAAACCCGGCATCTATTCTGCCAAGACTGCGCAGACAGTGGGCGGGACTGAGCGGCAGCCGGGCGCCCTACAGGGAACGCTGGTCGCAGGCCGGTCAGAGCCAATCAAAGGGCCACATGTGGCCCTGGGGCCTTGCAATGCCCAGGTCTGCTCTATGGGATCTTATCCTACAGCACTGCTTCAACCAGAGCACCATGCGCTGCATTATTTTCGGCCGCATTGGCCCTGCCATTTTTTTAATTCTTAAATTCCATGCCGAGTGCCGCTGAGGCCAAAAAAGCTGTTTGGCAATGACGCTTTTTAAATAAGGCTCAAAATGTTTGGGTAATTGAGAAAGAGCTGTGCTAGAAAAGTAACACATTAAAGTCAGAGAAAGAAAGAAGCCCATAATTACAGTTACCGACGCCGCAATGCCATCTGCAAGGGATTATTTATGATTATTTATATTTAGTCTTCCTAAATGGCATTAGCTGTTCACCTGATGATTTGACTTGTTATGCAGATTTGAGTTTTAAATAGTGGGGTCTAATTAGTAGGAGTTGGATTTATCCTCATCTCAGTAATAAAGCAGAAAACTGAATATACTGTAATTACTTTGTCTCTTAAAGGACAAATGAAGGCAACATCACTGCTTTCAGCATTATGTAATACTTTGCGATGAGTTCCTGATTAGCAAACAAGTGACAAATTCCTGATAACATCTGCTTTTGGGTTTCTCTGCTCTGTTCTCTACATAATGGGCTGTAAAAGGCTGGGTATGTGCACATTGGCTAAGAATGTTCTAAAGCTTAAAAAAGGATATTCTTCTCTTACATACAATGAATTAAAGTAGTTTGGTCATTTTTGCTGGTGCCACCCTGTTTAAGTCATTATGTTGTAACTAAACTAAACAACATTGTGCTCACTTAAGAATTACCTTATTATTCACAAAGTATATATGTTAAATACATAAAAGTAATAACTTATGGAAGGATGTTAAAGTGCAACATATATGTGAAAAAGAAGTGTACACTAGCAGTGGTGACATTTCGGAATTTAGATACATTAATTGAAAAAATCTTCCACAGCATCCTAAAAATCACAGTAAGAAATTCTTCCCTCCCTTCCTGGCCGAGTAGAAAGTGCAGGGATAATCAGGGACTGGAAAGTACACAATGCCTCAAGCTTCTTATGGAGTATCATCACTATCATTACTTACCAGTATCGGCAACTAATTGAGAAAAAGAAGCCCTCATGGGCAAAACATGATGTCTCGGCGGCCCCGACATGCACAGAGCGCCACATAAGGCGTGAAATACAAAGTAAATATCGCTGTTCATCCACAACGCTACTACAACTAAAATTCAAGCACCACCCTCCAATTCCTCGGATGAAGCTGCCAATCGGCACACGGTCGTCACCCCACCTTATTGGACCCCACTGAAAATCAACCTGCAAAAGGCATGTGGCAATAAAACACATAAAGAGCCCCAAAATACAGAACCCTACTTGAAACTGGGAAATGGCCCCACCTCTACTAGTAAGCACCTGGGCAAGCATTTTTGATGTGTGTGCACACTGAGGAAGCTGTATGGCGAAACGCGTCTGTGACAGGACCTACAAACAGAACTAAAGGGTATCAGCTTGCTACAAAAGAACAGAAACCCAAGCTTGCTACAGAGGGTAACACTCTGCTACAAACTGTGGGTATCTCAGCTTTGCATTCACAAATTGTTGTTCACAACAGGCCACACTAGTCGGACGTCCACAACAACAAGGACTTTAAAGTACTAACCACTAATGTCAATAACCTTTGTGCATATCACATGACACTTGTGCATTTTGATTGTTTATCATGTGACATTTCTGTATCTGTGTTATGTATATAAATATATGTTCTAATAAAATGTTATCAGCAACACTTCACAGTGAGTGAATACAAGGTACTAAAAGGATGCAGCCACTCTCCCCTGAAACACCTTGTAGGCCAAAAAGTACCCCATCACCACTGCAATTAGTAGGGACAAATACAGTCACCTCCACGACCAAGTCCCCTACCCACCTGTCCCTCCCTCTCTTGTAACATCTGAATACCTCGAAAAAAAGGGGAGAGACAAAGGACATTTGCGGTTATTACGTTTATTCACTTGGCTTTGCCATTATGGTGATATTATTTCTGTGTATTTCAAATATTATGGAGGTAGGTAACCAATGATTTTAGATTAGATAGCCCAGTCCCTTACCAGCATTTTGTCTCTAGAAAGCTAGAATGGATTACAGATTCATGTTTGTTTAGTTTCTAGTCATATTACTAGTACACTAGTGCTGTCTGACAGTGTGGGAAAGCATATTAGGTGCAGTCCTAAACCTGAAGTCTCCACTAGACTTTTCAAACCCTTTAACAGACAGCCTGCATAGAGATGTTGTCACCCTCTGTTGCCAGGTCATTTTCAGCATTTTGCACTATATATGTTAATTGCGATTTTTGCAGGAATTTCCAGAAAATTATGTTGTTTTTTTTTCGGCAGAGTTTGGGCTGTAACATGAAATGTATGGTTTGTAATTTTTCATTATTTTCACAATATATTTGGGTAAAATATGTAAAAAAAATAAATTAAAAAAAAATTTAAAATATTTTTTTACATTTGGTCGCTTTTTTAAAAATAAAAAGGTACTATTTTCAATAAATTAATATTGTGCGTAAAAGCCCCACCCCATAAATGAATACTGTGCGTAAAAGCCCCACCCCATAAATATTGTGTGTAAAAGCCCCACCCTTCCGATCACAACGGTCCCACATATGCATCGGCAGACACCCGTTGCTGCGTTTCTAGGCATTCTATGATATTTTCAAATAAAATAGAACTACTATGCGCACTATCAAGATTTAAACCCTTAAAAAAAAGCTCTATCAAGATTTGGCCTGGGTACCAGCTATGGGGGCTGGTAGTCCAGAACACGGAGACCGATTGGCCAGTCCCTGGGTCTCAAGGACCCCTTACATGTTTAAGGTTTAAACATAAAAAAAAACACAGACACCAAAAAAAAAGGCCCTTTCCTTTCCACTTACCCCCTTCATCACTGATCGTTGATTTCCTGCACTGTCCACCACTGCTGTCTGACAGCCAGAGGTGATCGGTGGCAGAGGATCGGAGTCCTCGGCCCCCACACCCGGCTTTTGCCGAACACTATGGCTTCTGCTCTCGCTCCCGACAACTAGTAGGGGCCCCGGTGAGGTGTTTCTTTTTTTCTGCAAACCCGGATAAAAGCCAGGCATGTAGAATCTATTTTTGCAATAGGCAAAAATTGTTGGTTTATTTGAGATAAAATACCAGTCTAGAAAAGGTAGCTCTATTCAAAACAAATGCTTAAAATGGGCTGCCATGGGTGTTGGTTAAGTAAACTTCATATTTATTCTACGATTTTGTGCTTTGCCTAGAGTCTCGTTTGCTAAAAAAAATTAAAACCATGCAGCTTCTCTATGAAATATGTCCAAAAGCTCAACTGCAAGAAGCAGCAGTTGATTGCACTGAGAATGAATTATTCAAGAACACAGTTAAACTGATTCCACTCATAAAGTTATTAAAAGCCAACATGTAAAAAGCTTAAATGCAGATCATCTAGCTTATGTCTTAAAAAATTCATGCAAAATTACAATTTATCCTTACCATTAACCACACAGCCAAGATGTGAGGCTCTCCAGCAAATGGATATGACAACTGTTAGAACACAGGGGGGGATATGGACGATCATTACTCAGAACATAAGCCTGGAAATAGCAGACACAATACAGGCAATTTGCTTTAGGACTAATTTCTAGATACCAAAACACATGGAGGTAATGTGCCAGCACGGGTGTTGGTCCACTTTAACTGACCTATATGATCCCAGGACGAATTTTGATTGAACTTTGCTAAAAGAAAGATGTATCTTGACTGCAACTAAACATGCAATTAACTAGCTCATGGAATGTTTTATACCTACACGACCTGTAGAGCGTCCATACATTATAAGAAAGTGACACATTAAGGACTTAATTTGGGTTGACATCAATCATACAATATACCAAGGCTTCCATGGAAGATCTTGTTCAAAATGTTAAATGCATTATTTATGTAATGGAGGAAAGAAGAAATTCAGATGTAAGTGTACAGAAATCTCAGCCACAAGTCCCGCTTGCCCATTGTGATAAAAAGCATTGCTCAAGAACTCCTTTCTTATTTTTCTACCATGCATTTAGAATCCATTAGCCCAAAAGCAACCTTGGAATAGCAAATCTGTAACATATAAGTTATTTTCTAAATGTAAAGGCTGTAATCCAAGAAAATCTGAATAGAAAATTAGACTTGAGAAAAGTTTAAAAAAGTAATTCTGTTTCAATCATAAAACTAAAAGTCAGACTTTCACTAACTAAACAAAAACATAGAGACTATAGTGACATCTAAGCATTGAATTTTGTAGTTGTACACAACTGGTAGTTTATCTTGATGACATCCCTGTTTGCACTTCTCCAAAGGGAAAAACACAAATCTAAGCAATAATTATGAAAAAATGCCCCCCACAGTGCACAAGTCTGCTAGGAATACGAGGCAAAACTCATATCATTTTCAAAGTGTATTGGCGTGATAAAATATTCACAGCAGCTCCATTTAAGAGGTGATTGAGGCAGACTACTAAATTATGTACCATTATGTATACTGTAATCAAGATGTTTAAATCTATTCTATTTGAATGAAACAAGACATGTTTAAATATTCAACCATGAAAGCTGTATTGAAAAATCAATACTTTTAAAGCAAACAAACCGTTTTAGCTACAAATGGGAAAACTCTCAGTGAAAGGAACTCATTTTTAGATTTTGGCAAGCACAATGAGAAAACCAAAAGAGAAACATTGGAATGTTCCTGGCAAGTTGGAGAGGCAGTTTTTAAAGGCAGATGTCTCCCTCAAAGTGACGGGTGGTAAGTTATCTGCCCATCCCTGCCCCCCACAATTGCCATAGATCATGGCCAAGATTTTCTACCAGAAAATGCACAATGACTACACCTTCCCTCTCTTTCATAAATCACACCTTGCCGCTGGACATTCCCACCAAACATGTGTCAGGGTCCCAAGACTATAGTGACATCTAAGCATTGAATTTTGTAGTTGTACACAACTGGCAGTTTATCTTGATGACATCCCT
This sequence comes from Gastrophryne carolinensis, assembly GCA_027917425.1. NCBI lineage: Eukaryota > Metazoa > Chordata > Amphibia > Anura > Microhylidae > Gastrophryne > Gastrophryne carolinensis. The sequence continues at coordinate 577,094,330 of CM051235.1, forward strand.
GTTTGCACTTCTCCAAAGGGAAAAACACAAATCTATGTTATAGAGGTTGGAGTAAAAGGTTTGAAATTCTTCCGCAATCTGGGGAGTTTTATGTACCTCCTCGCCCCCAGCAGTTTTAATACTGGGTATGAAGGAACAGCCCTGCCTTGGTTGAAGGGACCGAGCCAGCAACCTATCGCACTTATCGGAGTGCTCGTATAGGCGTGCCCTACACCTGTCCCTGAATCTGAGGTAACATTGATCATACAGCCCCTTCAGCTTCTGCCTGGCGTCTAGTAAATCACGCAATCCCTTAGGAGACGAGAGGGCCCTGTGTGCCTCCTCCAGTGTGTGTATGCGACCTAACATGTCTTTCATCTGTTGAGCCCTTTCCCTCTTAAGCCTTGCGCCATGTTTGATGAAGACTCCCCGTAGCATACACTTAAGCATTATTGTATCGGCAGTGAAGTATCGTCGTTGCAGTGATCGATGTGGAAGTTTGCCACTAAAGCCTTGACCTCTGCCATACATGGGATATCTTTTAAAAGGTTATCATTAAGACGGCAAGTGCATTGCCTGGGGGTCGCATCCGGAGTTGGGAGGATCAGGAACACAGGGGCGTGGTCTGACCAAAGCATCTGTCCAATAGAGGACTCAGGGTCCGCTGCTAGTGAATGGTGGCTCAGAAAGAAGTAATCTAAACGACTGTACATATTGTGGGTATGAGAGAAATATGTATAGTCCCTCTCGCCTCCATGCAAGACCCTCCACACATCTACCAACTGAAGGGACTGAAGAATGTATTAAGTCTAGAGTGTGTAATTTCGGACCTTCCCTGGGAGGAATCCAATCTTGGATCCAAGACCAGATTGACCACTATGGTTCCTTCCCCAAAATCTTCCAGCAAACGCAGCATCTCTACACCCGCCTCCACCTGCCCCTGGTTGGACAAATATAAGTTGGCCAGAGTATATCTCGCCCCATACAAGGTAAACCTGTGGAACAGGTACCTGCCCCCGGGGTCCGCTTTGGAATCCAGGTTTTCTAACGGAACGTTTTTGTGTATGGCGACAGACAGTCCCTTAGATTTATTCTTGGGATTGGGGCTATGGAACCACTTGTTGTAATACCTGTTTTAAATTTCGGGGATTTTCCCTTGGCAGAAGTGTGTCTCCTGCAGAAGGATTATGTCCGCCTTTTCCTTATGGAACCCATACAGAACTTTTGCCCTTTTCTCAGGGATATTTAACCCCCTAGCATTAAATGTACAGAGTTTAAGGCTCGACATTGTGGTCAGCATGCAAGAGGAGTGACCCAGGCCAAATGAGACCGCGGGGTCCGTCCTACGGTGTGTCACCTAAACCTAGGAGTTGGGGCCCGAGGACCAAGTCCAAGAAGGGGGTAAGTTAAGAGCAAGGGAGAAAAACAGAAAAGCAGGGAAGAATATAGAAAAAAAAAAAGGTGGTGAGAAGCAGAACACCCTTATAAGCTCTACTTTATAGAGGAACGCGAGTAAGAACTAAGCGGGGCTAAATCCCCGATATACACGCAAATCCCGTCGGAACAAAGCCCCGCGGGATGGCGAGGAAAACTAATTGAAGAAGTGACCTAGCTACCCAGGAGCGCACTCCCAACTGTTACCCTCTGTATCTCAAGTTGAGGCACCCGCCTTAACCTCTAAGTCACTCGGCCGCCCTGCTGAATCTAGTAACACCCGCTTTGACCAATCTTACAGGTTCTTCACGCTAACAACAGCATAAACAATAAAAGAATGACTAATCTCTATATAACCGTTTGATTAGGATCGCTCCCGAATGGCTCCCCTCTTCGGCCGGGCAGAACAATCCCTATTCCCCATAAACACTGGACCCCGGGTCCCGCCCCCCACCCCCGAACCAGCCGTCCAGCGCAGGGCCATGCTGGGCCACGCCGCACTCCGGTCAGCCGCGGCCCAAACTCCCGCCGCGGCCGCCGGGGCGCACCCGGCCCAGCGCGCCCCCACCCCACGCGGCCCACATCGTGGCAAAACCCCATGCATGGTCTTAAACATATGACACATAGCCAATAGCATACCGCATATATATATAGCCGGTCCCCATCGGGGCGGGGGCGCAAGGGGCCACAACGCACCCCGGCTACCTGCGGCACGGACACCCGCCACCGGCGGTGCGTCCCGCCACGACCGCCCGGGCCCCACGCGCCCCCACCCGACCCACATCCCGGCAAACCTCATTATCAGCTATAAACAAGTGGCATAAAACAAACGGCATATAACCCGCTCCCCTCGGCCAGAAGCGTAAGGGGGGAGGGGCCAAAATTATTGAACAATGAGGGGCCGAGGCCCCCGTCCGCCCCGGAGCGCATCCGGGCAGGGGAGACCAGGCGCAGCAAAGCCCAGCTACTCCAGCGCCAGGGGGGATCCTAGGTACAACGGGTCAATAATGCTCACCAGTTCCCGGTGTGGAAAAAAGGGAAAAAGAGGAAAAAGAAAAAGAACATCCGAGAGCCCGAGTAGATATCCAGAGGCACACTTACTGATCCAGGTTTCTTCTGGGAGCGCCCCGTTCCCGAACCCACCAAGGGCGTTGGGGGGGCCCTCTGCGGAGCGGGGGAGGCGGGTCAAAGTCCAGCCAATCCGGCATCGGAAAAGGAGCCAGGCCCAAGAAGTCAAACATGCTAGACAGGTCCGCCTTGCTACGAAGTGCAAAAATACAATTCTGTAAATACTCACCTGTAGAATTGGTATTATGAGTATACATTACGTCCTGCTCCAGATAGATTACTTACACTTGGGTTATCCTCCGCCAGATGGCGCTGCACTGCAGAGACATGCAAAACAGGCTCCTCCCGGCCCCTTAAATACCAGGGGACCTCCCACAAATCCCCAGCATTGAAAAGCAGTGAAAAAGGAGCCGGGAGAATTTAACAACCAAAAACTGGTAACTATAACAATGATAACAATCACCATACAGGGGATCCAGAATAATGCAACAACAGGGTGGGGTGGAGCAGGACGTAGTGTATACTCATAATACCAATTCTACAGGTGAGTATTTCACAGAATTGTATTATTCTTAGTATACAGTACGTCCTGCTCCAAATAGATTACTTACACATCCAATAGCAGTGTCCATAAAGTAGGGTGGGATCCCCAATAAAGAAGGTAACAGCAGACAGTTTAAACCACTGCCGCCTGCAAAACCTTGCGGCCAAAAACAGCATCAGCTGAGGCCTTAACGTCAACCTTGAAAAACTTTGAAAGGTATGAACAGAAGACCAAGTAGTGGCCTTGCAAACTTGGCCAACAGAAGCCTGGTGCTGGAAGGCCCAAAAGGCACCAATAGCACGAGAAGAATGAGCAATAAGGCGAAGGGAGGATTCTTCCCCTTAGCAGAGTAGACCTGAATCACAGCCTGACGAATCCACTTGCTGATAGTAGACTTGGCAAGAGCCAAAACCCATCCTAAGACCAGAAGGGACCACAAGAAGAGCATCAGTGTTCTTGAAAGGTGCAGAAGCCACCAGATAGTACATCAGACACATAACCACAACCAAAGAGTGCAAAACTCTCTCCTTAGCATTGCTAGGGTTAGAGCACAAGGAAGGAAGGAAGAACAATATCCTGATTCAAATGAAAGGCAGACACTACCTTTAGGCAGAAATTCAGGTTTGAACCAAGCAACACCTTGTCCTGGTGCCTCTGAAAGTGGGGGGGGGCTGAATGGACAGCACCGCCAACTCAGACACACGCCAGACAGAAGTGATAGCTACCAGAAACACAACCTTGAGTGTAAGAATGACCAAGGCAGCATCCTGCACAGGATCAAAGGGAGCACCCTGCGAGCAGGCAAGACCAATTCCAAATCCCAAAAACAAGGACCATAGGTTGTCGTGGGGGACGCACATGAGCAACCCCCTAAAAGCAGTCTTAATCAAGGAATGCTGAACAAAAGACTTCTGAAGAAGACAGACAGGGTAGAAACCTGACCCTTCAAAGTACTGGGTTAGAGACCGACTCCAACCCATGCAGTAAAACTCCAGATCCCTGGGAACTGAGAACACCCAACAGGGAAGAGACCAAGACTCAACCAGTCAATGTAGGTACGCCATACCATATAACAGATGAAAGAAGAAGTCATCTTCCTAGCCTTCACCATGGACTCAACCAACGAGGAAGCCAAACCTTTCTCCTTCAAGATGGAGGTTTCAGCAGTCAGGCCGTCAAGACCAGAGTTTGTAATTGTGATGGCGTAAGTGGTCCTAAGTGAGCAGATCTGGCACTCCAGGCAGAAAGCACTGATCTACTGCCATCTGCACCACGTCTGCAAACCACACTCCTCTTGGCCACCTGAGGCCACCAGAACCACTGGCACCCCTTCCAGAGCAATCTTGCGCAGAACCCTGCCTAGCAGGGGGAATGTAGAAAGACATACAGAAACTGAATGTCCTGCCATGACATTACTAAGGCATCCATGGGCACGACCAGAGGAACCTGGGACAGGGAGACAAAGGCCGGGAGCTTGTGATTGTGACGGAACGCGAACAGATCCACATCAGGTTGGCCCCAAGGTGATACAGAGATTGGAACACCCTGTTGCCCCCCCCCCCCCGGAATGGATACCGCTGAAATCCAAGGAACATTGGCCTACACCCAGATCAGAATCAGAGACACTTCCTGGAGGACCCACTTGCTCCGGGGTCCCTCCCTGATGATTGATGTAGGCAACTGCCATCAGAGTGACCATGCGCCCCTGAGCAGGCAGGCCCTGAAATGAGTAGTCAAACGAATCAGAACTAACCTGATCGCTCACAGCTTCAAGACATGGATAGGTGAATAGGCCTCCTAAGGGCCCGCCTCCCCTGGAACCGCAGGGGCCTCCAGAAGAACCCCCCCAACCTGATAGACTGGCATCCATGGTGACCGTCTCCCAGGAAGGAGCAAGGAGGTTCCGCCCCCTCAATAGGTTCCTTGAGTCCATCTACTACAAGAGGGACCTCCACACCAGGGGGGAAGACACCCAGACCCTGTCCAGGGATGCTGGGTCCTTGTCCCATACAGACAATAGGAGAAGTTGCCGAAGCCCCAAGAGGGACTGAGCACAAGGGGCCGCTTCGAAGCACGCCACCATCAGGCCCACCAGCTGCATCCCCTGCCTGGTGACGGGACGGAGACAGCTAGGAGGAACTGAACTTGTGCAAGCAGATTGTCCACCTTCTGCTGAGGAAGGAATATCCTTGCCTGAACTGTGTCCAGATTCATTCCTAGGAATGAAGTTACCAAAGAAGGGGACAGTGAGGACTTGGGGTGGCTGATCACCCATCCAGATGACTCCAGGATGGACACCACCAGCTGGGTATCCAATTTTGCCAGATGTAGAGGCTGGGAAGTGATGAGGACGTCCAGATAGTGCAGAACACGGACGCCCCTTGTCCTCATCAGAGACCCCATCCCCGCCAGCACCTTGGTGAGCACTCTGGGAGCTGAAGAGTGGCCAGATGGCAAGGCCACAAATTGGCAGTGTTGATCTTCCAACGTGGATCTAAGGAATCTTGGTGTCCTGACAACACAAGGATGTGAAAGTAAGCATCATTGATATCCACAAACGGCATGAAGCCCCCGGGTCGCAAGGAGCAGATGGCCGAGCGCAGAGTTTCCATGAGGAAAGCGCCTGTACTTGACAATTTGCTGAAGATCTGTGCATCCAGAATGGGCCAGACTGACCCATCTTTTTTGGGAACTGTGAAAAGGTTGGTGTAGGGTCCCTTGCCTCTGTCTGTTAAGGGAAAGCTGCAAATGACCACCAAACCCAGCAGACCTTGCATAGCCTGCGCCAGCACCTGAGCAGAATCAGGGACCAGGAGTACCCGGGACCAGGTAATCTTAGGGGAGGGCGCACAGCAAACACCATCTTGTAGCCGGAGGAGACTACCTCCTAAATCCATCGGTCTGAGGCGTGATGCCTCCAGACTTAAGCAAGGTGTCGCAGCCGTCCCCTCACCCAGGCGGGTGAGGGCGCCCCATCATGCTTGAGGGGACTTGGGAGAGGATTTGGGTATAGCCCCCCCCAGAGGAGCCAGGGTGCTGTCTTCTGCTCCTGGGACAAGGAGCTGCGCGAGCCCCCGCGAAGGACGCCCCTGGTTCCTGTTTAACACCATGGTGGGGGGTGGAAGAAGGGCCCTGGCCCCGAAGGGCCCGAGACAGCGTCTGCGCTGGGGTAACTTACCTCTCTTACCAAACAGGTCTAGACGGGCCCCAAACAGACATAGCCCCTTAAAGGGGAGCCCGGTAAGGGCCTTCTTCGCAGCATTGTCAGCACCCCACTGTCGCAGCCAGACCAAGCGACGTATAGCCACCACAAGGGCAGAAGTTCTTGCACACATTCTAATGGTGTCATCCAATGCTAATAGGATAAATTTTACAAACACATCACAATTGGAGAGTGCATTAAACACATCCCAAGGGAGATCATCAGGGGCACAATCAAGCATTTTTCTGATGAGGGTTCTAGTGGCCACAACAGTAATGGCAGAGGCACAGACCGGGCGCAGTGTCGTCTCCGCACATGCAAAGGCGTGGGAGTCCAGCAGGTCAATGCGCCGGTCCTCAGCATCCCGAAGGGTAGTATAATCAGGGGGATGCAAGAAAGGGGTGTTAGATAGCCCTATGATCGGGACATCCACCTCAGGGGGGATGACCAACATTTAACCACGTCAGGGGGAAAAGGATACTTCCTATCCCAATCCCCTGGAAGTTTACTGGGGCACTCCCATTCCTTGAGCACAAGGGTATGGAAATGTGCCTGCTCTAGAAATTCCAAACGTGATGATGCTGTATGGAAATGCTCCCCTTTTTGCCTAGGAGCCTCACCAGGGAGAGAGATAGACATAACCTCAAAGATCTGGATCAATTATCTGTCAGTGTCATCCTGGGCCCAGGGGTCAGGGCCAGAGTCTTCATGACCCTTCGGTCTCTCATCAGATGAGCCTGAGTCAGAAAAGAGCTCTCCTTCATCAGAAGGGGTATAGCCACACTGATTCAGAAACTCCTCAGTTCCCATAGGGAAAACAGTAACATTAGGCATCAAGAGCCGCTTCTTACCCGGGCCCTTAAGCGCTAAGGACCTCTCAATAATCTGTTCAGCCGTAGGCAGTCTAGGAAACAATTCAGGCTGAGAATCCCCACTTGTGTGCGACTCAGCAGGAGTGAGATTTAAGCCTGGGGGAGTAGATGAAATGAGACGAGGTGCAGCCACTGGCAGGCCAGATTGCAAGGCCAGCGCTTGCTCAGCACAGGGTACACAGACCCATGCCTTGTCAGCATCAGCATGAGGTTGTCCACACACCATACACCGCCGGTCATGTCCCAGAGGGACCCCGGTCACATTATCCTTAGATGCCTCCATATAGTGATTATTAGGCACAATATACCAGTAGGGATTGACGCTATAAAGCAACCCTGGATGCCCCAATGACCCGCTAGGGAGTGGGAGTAAATTTACAAGGCCCGCTATCAATTACACCGGGCCGGGAGAAGCCAATGGATTCACCCTCTGAAAGACACAATGAGAAGAAGGGTGTCAGAATCGAAACACACTACAGTGAATTATAAAGCCGCCCGCGAGGGCACTTACGGACCACAGTAAGTAAGAACGTCGCACGCGCGACCAGACAATATGGCGCCGAGTACCTCGAAGGGCGAGGCGCGCCATGCCAGGCCCCGCCCCCCCCGAAGAGCGCGAAGTCCAACAGACAAGCAGCCAATGAGGACGCAGAAGCGTCTGAGGTAACGCCGTCGCCCGGCGCGGAACATCCAAATGAAGGAAAAGGCGTGCGTGGCGGCGGCCTTTACAGTGTAAAAAGACAAGTCAGCGCGGCGGTTGACACCACATATACCAGTCCAAGCAGACATTATAAAGAGGGCCATAAGCATGTAATCACAATACACTGACATCCACACCCCCCCCTTCTTTTCCTCCCGAGGGCTACGGGGAGAATGAGGGAGGATGGCGGCCCTTTGTACGGGGCCCACCGCTACCGGGGCATGGGAACATAATGCAGGAGGGGCATCCCATAAAGGCTCACCATCAGCCTATACCGCCTACCCTTTGGTGGGGAACTGCGGTGGAGCAGCGCTTCTTAAGCACACATGGTGCTGCCTACCTTCACCCGACCAGCGCAGCCCAGGCTGGGAGGCACATCACATCAAGGACTGGTGGGAATAGTCCAACAGCGCCGCAGGCTTTAATAGCCCCGCTCACCTGCGTCAGAGTGATAATTTCATGTCTTCGCAGTAAGCACTGCAGAGAAATCTGGGGATTTGTGGGAGGTCCCCGGGTATTTGAGGGGCCGGGAGGAGCCTGTTTTGCATGTCTCTGCAGTGCAGCGCCATCTGGCGGAGGATAACCCAAGTGTAAGTATTATATCTGGAGCAGGAGGTACTGTATACTAATAACAGAATTGTCTTTTTGGATTATGAGATGAAACGGGTGATTTATATGAGGCCCCTACCTCTCGAAGCCTGTTGAGCAGAGGGCGAAGCATTCTTGTCATCTGTAAAGTGCGACGAGACACATCCGGCAATATCGTAATCTGTGAGCCCCTCCACTCGAATCTGCCTCGATCCCAGGCCCGCTGCAAAATATCTTCTTTGACGGTGAAGAAATGTATCCTGCACAATAAATCTCTGGGAGCCTGGGGGTCCCCAGCTGGGCGGCCCTCCACTCCGTGGATCCGATCAATGATCACCTCAGAGTCCAAGGGTCTCCCCAAAAGGGAATTGAATAACTCCATGGCCGAAGAACGTAATGCTTCCACTCGGATTGGTTCAGGGATGCCGCGGATCTTCAAGTTGTTACGTCTATTCCTGTTTTCCTGGTGGTCGACTTGAAGTCTGAGGTCGGTCATCTGTTGGTGGTGCTGTGCCTGCATTCTCTCCAGCCGGGTCTCGTGGTCCGATCGCAAGTCCTCAAGAGTACCGACTTTAGTCTCCAGGGCGGAGGATTTCTGCTGGATGTCTTCAATTTTCCTGCGTAGGGCTCTTTCAATTCTGATTGCCACAGCCTCCAGGTTCGCTTTAAGCTCTGCTTTCGTCTGCAAATATTGCAATATAGCCTGGAGGCCAGAATCGCTAGCTGGAAACGGAGATGGCCGATCATTCATGAGAAACTGATGTGGAGACCCCGGAGAGGGGCCAGCAAAGCAGGCAACCGGCCGCTGGGGGGAACCCATGTTGATAGATTCGGAGACGCTTGCACATCCCTGCCCTGGGGCTACGTCACTGATTGAGTCGACGCTGGACCCCGACGACCATTCCCGATCAACTGCTTTAGGGGTACAATATAAATGCTCTAAGTAGGTGCCGTCGCTCCCCCCATGTCCTATCGGCTCAGGATGGACGTCCGCCTGTACCACCTTGATTGCGGTTCTTCCTGTTCTTGTATGACCACCAGATATCTGTAGGGATGATGATGAAGATGTAGGAGGATGGGGGGAGGGGGACCCCCCCTCCAGCACTGCTGCACATGGTTGGTGTGGGGATGCATGGGGACCAATATCCCCCTCGCTCGACCAAGCGAAGTTGGGGCCCACCGGGTGTTCCACCGCTGTCGTAGTGGTCGGGGTGGCCAGTCTGCCTCTGCCTTGAGCATCAGGCTGCACTGAGGTAGAGGAGAGTGCGGCACCGCCTGCCTCCTGATCTGAGGCGGCTGCCACTGCTCCCCCCCCCCCCCCGATCTCCCCCTCGCGGATCCCGCCGCTCACCTGCGGGCCGACACGCTTTGTGGAGCGTCTTCCTCTCCGCTCCGGATCGCGGACACGTCGGCATCCGGCTCCTCCGCCCATCACCTCTCGGCTGCCGATCACTGCCGGCGCTCGACGCTGCTCCTAGAGCCGGTCTCTGATCGTCGGCGGACACCACCTCTGCCCGGACTCTGTCTGCCTCGGCCATACTTAAGGTAGGTCCCGGTGGGTCTTCGTCTTCGGGTGCCGCTCTTCCAGGCTGCGCGCCCGCCCCAGCGCGTCCGCTCCTCCTCCCCTGTAGTCCTCCAGAAGCAGGCGCCATCTTGTCCCTCGGGTCCCTCGGCCCCGACTGGGCTTTGGGGTGAAAAAAGGCCACGATGGCGGTCTTAGGGGGTGCTTTGGCGACCCCCCCGGCCCTCTTCTTACTGCCCCCAGCCCTCCAGCTGGTCAGGGAAGGCAATGGGGTGCACAAATCTTCTAAAAGATCACGGGCTACACGGGAGCTTCTCTCCGCACCTCCTCACTCCTGCATGCCGAAGCCTCGCCGCCCAGATTATTATTATTTTTATTATTATTATTATTTTTTTATTTTATACATTCACACTGTCTTCAAATAAAATACAAATGTTATGCATTAATTTAAAACACTAAATGTCTACACACAGCTGCTAAAATACCAGATTCCTGTCACCCTGTCAAAAAATGCCATAATTTGTACAATTCCATTAAAAAACAAACTGAAATAATTTGGAGAATTATAACAGAACTCAAATACTGTGTTACATAAGTGTTAACATCCTCTTATAATTGGGGCTGTGGTGATGTTCAGAATAAGCCAATTTCATTTAAAGCAGAACAAAATGCTTCTTACCCCTCTGCCACCCTCAGCAAGGTTTACCACCGCCAAGGCGATGCCCACATGACACTTTGAGATTGATCTCACCAATGCTGGGTGACATGTGACAGCCGACTGGCTGCATTCCAAGCTCCCTGTTTCATTTGGAATGCTCCCACCCCAGCCTATGTGTTTGACTGGGAGCAGCTACAGGGATGCTGGGGATAAGGCCGCAAGGGAACACAGCATTTCACAAAGCAGGACATCCTGATTTAGCATGGCCTGGAGGCAGGCTAGAAGCCAGCCGGCCGCAGCAGCTTTTGTACTGCTTTAAAGTAATTTTAAATAGTAGCCAGTACACAGATGCCATAATTTATAGTGATTCCGAATAAAGCTTTATAAAGTACAGCTGTTGAAGTAAGACAATAACATTTCTAAGGCCTTTGATATACCATGAACAGCAATCAAGAAGTTTAAAGAAGAAAACTGGTGCAGAGGGTTGTGGAAATGGCTAGGGACTAATATACGTTAAAAGTCTATTAGTTTTAGGCGCGCTTTAAGGTATAGTTGGACAAAGGAACGAATGGAACAAAAAGGGGGAGAATGGGAGAGAGAGCTTATTCTCACTCAGTGGTTCTAGGGCTGTTAGAGGCTATTTGACACCAGATATCCTATGGCACTAGGTAATATCTAGTTACATGCAATACCTCTAGAGCGAGTAATTTCTGCTGCCTGGTTTTAGTCATGCGGCAATTGGACTCAAATAATATAGTAAACTCCTAATCAATACATCAGGACCAAAACAGACACATATGTATATTCATACGTCACTTTCTGCAAAGTGTTACCCTTTACTCTTGTAATATATAAAAAACAGAGTAAAAAACTCACCGCCGCGGCCCGGGGGTACGCCGACCTACCCAGGGCCTCTGAGGTTCAATAGCCTGAACAATGATTACCCGATATGAGACTTCTGCTGTGCTGGGTGTGTCCTTATAAAGGGTCACTCCGATGTCCGGTGCTTCTCTCTCCGTTGCTCGTTGCCTGCGCCCTGGGGTGCTGTACCTCCCAAGGTGATTAAATGGTTAACGGCTGGAACGGTGAATTTAGTTGCACAGGGTCTTTTCCAGGTTATTCCCGCCTCTTTAATAAAGACCGTCACAAATCTTCTTAAAAAGTAAAGGCTTTTTCTTTTGTACAAATGATCAGTGCAAGTGGAGGTAATTGGTCCAGTCACAAAGTCTCTTAAAAACAGGGGGAAATGGATGAACTCCGGATTATGTGAAGATTGGGGCTGAGCGCTTGTATCTGTCCCTGTGCAGCGTCACTCAGGACACTCCTGCACGTCTGCGCTCGTATGTCCTTAAAAGATGTGTGTATCTGCCTAATGGGGCTCTAAGGCAGAGATAGTGGACGTGATGTTCGTTATAAGAGCAGAGGCGCAGTTATGCGGCTTCTCTGCTTCAAGTCTTCTTTAAACTTCTTCCAGTTAAAATGTAAGTGAACTCACCGACGCGCGTTTCGGCACTTCCTGCCGTCCTCTGGGTGCATTCTGGGCATGCGTACTGCGGCCCTTTTTATTGGTCATGAATAAAAACGTCATTCCTCCGCTATGCCTTCTGGGAGGTGTAGTCTTATACTGTAGTTTCAATTGTCGGCTTTTGACGCCGCCGCTGTCACTCTGCTAATTGGTGGTAATTTACAGTTCTTCTTTAACTTCTTGAACTGAGGGTTTATTCCGGATCACTCCAAAAGAAAAAAAAAAAAAGGGGGGGATGTAGCGAAAATATGGGGTTAGGATCTAAGGTCTTACATAAAGACGATTCATTCTTGTATAGATACACAAACTTTGTCTGATAGTAAAATGACAGCCCTTGTACTTTATATAAACAGATGCTTCTATGTATAGATACGGGTTAGTGGGGAATAACAACAAAGGGGTGGTAAAATACAAGGCTGAGTGTATGGTTAAGTGGTTGTTCATTATTAATCAAGGGTAATTGTTCATGATTAAAATTATTATTATTACTCCATACAGCGTATACTGAAAACATATATAGAAAGATTATAAATTATTATTAATCCATACAATGATTAAAACTTATTACTAATCCATACAGCGTATACTGAAAACATATATAGAAAGAAATGTTTTAATAAAGGTAGTCTGTGATAATTGCGTGTATGCTAATTATGTCCATGGTTAACATGAAGCTGGGTGTATGATTAGAATCAAGATGGACGCTATTAATTAAAAAATTGTTACTGTTCTATACAGTGTTTACTAAAAGCATATGACTAGAAATGTTTAAGAAATATTTTATTTAAAAATATATAATTTAAAAATATTATACTATGAAATAATTAATAGATCTAATAAATAGATATGTATATATATGTAGATTAGATAAAAGTAGATATATGGTAATGGCTCCCCAAGGGTCGATAGTTGTCATTGGTTCAATATTGGTGACACCATCAAGTAAAAACGATTATGCTAAAAAAATGTTGCCAATTGTTAGTGGACAATATGTACTGCTGGAAGTGGATAACTTATGAATGTAATAGTATAGATTATATGCTGGAAAGGTTGCTCAGGTTTGATTGTGTCATTGGTTGTTCAGTATCTGTTGTAGTATGGGATCCTTCAATATTATTTGTTCTCCAAAAAGCAATTTAAATCCAGATCTACATTGAGGCCATTTGGTACGAGGCTGTCTAATTCATACATCCAGAACATCTCTCTTTGTGCCAAAGTCCGCTCTATATTGCTTCCCCTCCAATTCTTATGGATTTTTTCAATAATCCAGTAGTTGAGACCTGTTGCATCTTTGTTGTGTTTTTCTGAGAAGTGTAAGGATAAATTATGGGTTTTGAGTCCATTTTGTATATTTCTTACATGCTCCGCTAGACGTATTTTGAGCTGTCTCTTGGTCTTCCCTACGTATAGAAGATCACATGGACATTTCAAACAATAGATTACTTCTTTGGTATTACAAGTGGTATGTTCTTTCATCTTGTATTCTTGATTATTTTTGGGATTAATGAATGATCCTTGGCTTGGAATGAAAGATGCTGTTTTTAATGATAATTTGCAAGCTTTACAGTCCCTGCATCTGGTGAACTTATTGGCTGTGGCGGCCTTCATGTTCGGTGCGTTGATGTAGCTGGTGGTTACTAGTTGCGCCAGGGTCTGGGGTCTTCTATATATAAAGGTCGGTTTTTCCTTGAGAATCTTCTCCAGTACAGGGTCTGACTGCAAGATGTTCCAGTGTTTTTTAATTATATTCTCTAATTTCCTGTAATCTTTACTGTATTTTGTTATGAATGGTACACTTATATCTGTTTTTTTCTTCTCATTGTTTTTCTGAGTTTTGAATTCTGAGTTTTAACATTTCTAAAAGGGTGCCTGAGTCCTTCAAGAACGCAGGTGTTTGCTGTACTAGAGGCTGAAGGAAGGAGTCAATGTACTCTCCTAGTCTGCTTGTTAATGATCCTACTCTGCTCACGATTGGTCTGCCCGGTGGGTGATCTTTATTCTTATGTACTTTGGGCAAAGAATACAACTATCTAAATCTGGAGACACCAAGAATTCCAACGATCTATCATCTGCCCAAAGTACATAAGAATAAAGATCACCCACCGGGCAGACCAATCGTGAGCGGAATAGGATCATTAACAAGCAGACTAGGAGAGTACATTGACTCCTTCCTTCAGCCTCTAGTACAGCAAACACCTGCGTTCTTGAAGGACTCAGGCGCCCTTTTAGAAATGTTAAAACAATATCGAACCAAACACAACTTAACATTAGCAACGGCTGATGTCAGCGCACTTTATACAATAATACCTCATGAAAAAGGACTAGAAGCAGTACAATTTTTCTTAACCGCAGACGGGAAGTTACCTCCACAACAGATAGAATTCCTCTTGGAAACCCTTCACTTCTGCTTAACTCACAATTATTTCTGGTACGAGGGTTCATTCTACCTACAACGTATCGGTGTAGCGATGGGAGGAAAGTTTGCTCCCAGCCTGGCAAACCTGTTCATGGCTCTTTGGGAGAAAGAAAGAATGTACCAACTAAAACCACCAGAATTACAATTCTATAAAAGATATATAGACGACTGCATCTTTCTTCGGGAGGGTACAGAACTAGACCTTCAACAATTTTTGCAATCACTCAATAACAACACATGGAACATCAAATTTACATATGAGACCAGTGATGCAGAAATCAACTTCCTGGACCTTACTATTTACAAAGAAGATCAATAAATTAAGTCAGAAATAGTTTTATACCCGTAGATAGCTGCCACCATCCAACTTGGCTGCGGAATATCCCTAAGGGACAATTTAAGCGGATCCGAAGGAACTGCACAAATGATGCAACGTTTTTTGAACAAGCGAAACTACTAGGGGCTAGATTTATGGAAAAAGGTTACCCAGAAGAGACGATTGATAAAGCTATTACAGAAGTAAATGAAGAATTCAAAACTCAGAAAAACAATGAGAAGAAAAAAACAGATATAAGTGTACCATTCATAACAAAATACAGTAAAGATTACAGGAAATTAGAGAATATAATTAAAAAACACTGGAACATCTTGCAGTCAGACCCTGTACTGGAGAAGATTCTCAAGGAAAAACCGACCTTTATATATAGAAGACCCCAGACCCTGGCGCAACTAGTAACCACCAGCTACATCAACCCACCGAACATGAAGGCCGCCACAGCCAATAAGTTCACCAGATGCAGGGACTGTAAAGCTTGCAAATCATTAAAAACAGCATCTTTCATTCCAAGCCAATGATCATTCATTAATCCCAAAAATAATCAAGAATACAAGATGAAAGAATAAACCACTTGTAATACCAAAGAAGTAATCTATTGTTTGAAATGTCCATGTGATCTTCTATACGTAGGGAAGACCAAGAGACAGCTCAAAATACGTCTAGCGGAGCATGTAAGAAATATACAAAATGGACTCAAAACCCATAATTTATCCTTACACTTCTCAGAAAAACACAACAAAGATGCAACAGGTCTCAACTACTGGATTATTGAAAAAATCCATAAGAATTGGAGGGGAAGCAATATAGAGCGGACTTTGGCACAAAGAGAGATGTTCTGGATGTATGAATTAGACAGCCTCGTACCAAATGGCCTCAATGTAGATCTGGATTTAAATTGCTTTTTGGAGAACAAATAATATTGAAGGATCCCATACTACAACAGATACTGAACAACCAATGACACAATCAAACCTGAGCAACCTTTCCAGCATATAATCTATACTATTACATTCATAAGTTATCCACTTCCAGCAGTACATATTGTCCACTAACAATTGGCAACATTTTTTTAGCATAATCGTTTTTACTTGATGGTGTCACCAATATTGAACCAATGACAACTATCGACCCTTGGGGAGCCATTACCATATATCTACTTTTATCTAATCTACATATATATACATATCTATTTATTAGATCTATTAATTATTTCATAGTATAATATTTTTAAATTATATATTTTTAAATAAAATATTTCTTAAACATTTCTAGTCATATGCTTTTAGTAAACACTGTATAGAACAGTAACAATTTTTTAATTAATAGCGTCCATCTTGATTCTAATCATACACCCAGCTTCATGTTAACCATGGACATAATTAGCATACACGCAATTATCACAGACTACCTTTATTAAAACATTTCTTTCTATATATGTTTTCAGTATACGCTGTATGGATTAGTAATAAGTTTTAATCATTGTATGGATTAATAATAATTTATAATCTTTCTATATATGTTTTCAGTATACGCTGTATGGAGTAATAATAATAATTTTAATCATGAACAATTACCCTTGATTAATAATGAACAACCACTTAACCATACACTCAGCCTTGTATTTTACCACCCCTTTGTTGTTATTCCCCACTAACCCGTATCTATACATAGAAGCATCTGTTTATATAAAGTACAAGGGCTGTCATTTTACTATCAGACAAAGTTTGTGTATCTATACAAGAATGAATCGTCTTTATGTAAGACCTTAGATCCTAACCCCATATTTTCGCTACATCCCCCCTTTTTTTTTTTTTCTTTTGGAGTGATCTGGAATAAACCCTCAGTTCAAGAAGTTAAAGAAGAACTGTAAATTACCACCAATTAGCAGAGAGACAGCGGCGGCGTCAAAAGCCGACAATTGAAACTACAGTATAAGACTACACCTCCCAGAAGGCATAGCGGAGGAATGACGTTTTTATTCATGACCAATAAAAAGGGCCGCAGTACGCATGCCCAGAATGCACCCAGAGGACGGCAGGAAGTGCCGAAACGCGTGTCGGTGAGTTCACTTACATTTTAACTGGAAGAAGTTTAAAGAAGACTTGAAGCAGAGAAGCCGCATAACTGCGCCTCTGCTCTTATAACGAACATCACGTCTACTATCTCTGCCTTAGAGCCCCATTAGGCAGATACACACATCTTTTAAGGACATACGAGCGCAGACGTGCAGGAGTGTCCTGAGTGACGCTGCACAGGGACAGATACAAGCGCTCAGCCCCAATCTTCACATAATCCGGAGTTCATCCATTTCCCCCTGTTTTTAAGAGACTTTGTGACTGGACCAATTACCTCCACTTGCACTGATCATTTGTACAAAAGAAAAAGCCTTTACTTTTTAAGAAGATTTGTGACGGTCTTTATTAAAGAGGCGGGAATAACCTGGAAAAGACCCTGTGCAACTAAATTCACCGTTCCAGCCGTTAACCATTTAATCACCTTGGGAGGTACAGCACCCCAGGGCGCAGGCAACGAGCAACGGAGAGAGAAGCACCGGACATCGGAGTGACCCTTTATAAGGACACACCCAGCACAGCAGAAGTCTCATATCGGGTAATCATTGTTCAGGCTATTGAACCTCAGAGGCCCTGGGTAGGTCGGCGTACCCCCGGGCCGCGGCGGTGAGTTTTTTACTCTGTTTTTTATATATTACAAGAGTAAAGGGTAACACTTTGCAGAAAGTGACGTATGAATATACATATGTGTCTGTTTTGGTCCTGATGTATTGATTAGGAGTTTACTATATTATTTGAGTCCAATTGCCGCATGACTAAAACCAGGCAGCAGAAATTACTCGCTCTAGAGGTATTGCATGTAACTAGATATTACCTAGTGCCATAGGATATCTGGTGTCAAATAGCCTCTAACAGCCCTAGAACCACTGAGTGAGAATAAGCTCTCTCTCCCATTCTCCCCTTTTTTTCCATTCGTTCCTTTGTCCAACTATACCTTAAAGCGCGCCTAAAACTAATAGACTTTTAAAGTATATTAGTCCCTAGCCATTTCCATAAATCTTAATAAGGCATGACCCCTTATTTCTAGGCAGCTGCTATCCCCGACCCGAAGCGCTCCTAAAAGAACCTCTCTTTTTTAAAGAAAGGACCACTACCTGGTGCAGAGGGTTGCCAAGAGGATCACAACTACATTAAATGAGCTGCAGTAATATTCTGGCTGATGCTAAAAAGCTGAAGGTGAACCTTTTAGCGCCACAACAAACAAAAGAATACATCCACATCAAGAAAAGAATTGCTTTGCCAGAAGGACGTGAATTCAATTTAAAATGTGTGGGTTTACCTAAAGACAGGAAGAGGGCTGTACCAGGAGATGCCCTCACAATCTGGCAGATTTGGAGATATTTTGCAAGGAAGAGTGGGCAGTCGAAAAAGAATGAATGCTACCAGACATTCAAACGGTAAATCAGCAAGAATTAGTTTAAGCTTGTGTAGATTAATGCAACCACATTAGGCTTATTCTATACATTTGATTTTACACCCCAGAAGGATTTAGTCTGATTTTTAATTAATTATACTGATCATAGGGGACATTAAAGTGGACCAGTCACCAGGATTTTGACTATTCTGGTGATTGGTCCCTGCCCCAGGGGCATCCACCATCCCCACAGCACATGACCAGGCGCTTGTCCAATCAGCGATGTGTGCCATGCATACAAATGCACGGCATAAAGCAGCTATTTTGGACTGCACGTCAGCATAGTGAATGCCCATGACCATATCCTCAGGGCTCCCCTATGGAGTGCACACTCCCGTGCACCCGGATTATATTAATGGCTGGGTGTGGGAGCATGCACAGCTGCAGGGATGACGGGATGCAGCCGATATAGGATGGCCTGAGGAAGGCTAGCGGTTGTCCTTGAAGTCTTTTAGACTTCAGGGCCAACTGCAGGGGGTGACTGGTCCACTGTAACAATGGAAAGAATGCTAAAATAATAAAAAATATATTTGGTCTGATTTTTTTCACATAATGACAACTTGCCATATTGCCAGGGGTGTGTAGAATTTTTATATCCACTATACATCTTTGAAATACTAAAATGTTGTCTATGGCACACATTTTAGGGTAGACTAGCCAATTCCACTAAACTGAGCTACTCCAGAAAATCCCTGTATCATAATAAGTTTATTGCCATCAGAAGACTATGAAATAATTACTAGAACAGAAAACTTGGTAGCCAGGCACTAGATTAAAAAAAAAATCTCTACCTTAACAGCAACTTTTCGGGAAGGGGACAACAAGCCATAAAGTTCATTCTACCTCTAGGGAAAAACTAAAATCTATTTGAGGCTGATAGTTCTGGGTAGCTTGTAAAGCACCAGAGGGGCAACCTTAAAGCCCATACCGTGCAAATATGTGCCAAGGAAGGGAGAGACACAAAACAAGCTCTACCAGGTTTCCCGCGAAAATAAGACCTACCCCTAAAGTAAGCATAGCATGATTTTCAGGACTTTTTTTTCAGGACCTTCTTGAACAGCATTGTCCACACAGAACTGGCTCACTGTCTACAAACTCCCTCCTAGATCCCCTCCAGCTTGGCTTCTGCTCAAGTCAGTCCGCCGAAACTGCACTCACCAAAGTCACCAATGATCTACTGACTGCCAAATCCAAAGGCCACTACTCTACTCTCATTCTTCTCGACCTATCCGCTGCTTTTGACACAGTCGACCATGCTCTGCTATAGATGAGTCCTCTCCAACAGAAAGGTTGTTGATCCCTTGTAAATATATGCAAATTATTATCTTTTAAAAAAATAATAATAAATACATAATAGAAAGATATTTTTGGATGACTTAAATTATTATATTATAAACATATAATATGTATTTATATTGCAGTAGTATTTAGTAGTTATAGTAAATTAGTAGTCTAATCACAATGTACAGCACAGTTTGTGTTACTATTACAATGCATAACATTTGACTCACATTTCTAACCATGAAGGTAAAAATGATGTCTTGAATGTGGATGTGTATGATCACTGAATCTATAGCTACCCTGTCACATTCTCCTGCACACAGATTTGTTTGACAATTTTTCACTAAAAAGGGATGTATGATGGCACTACAATCTGCATTTCAGTCTTTATTTAGGTTATTACACTAAAGAAAATTGGCCATGAAGCACAATGATCTCCATTCCCCAGCTCATTAGGCACCAACTTAATAAGCAGTAACTAGCATGGCTTAACTTATTTACCCATACAGGGACACCTTTACAGTCATTTATACATACTCTTTATGTTTAAAAATGCTTTAGCATTAAACTTACATTAGAGATTAAACATAAAACTCACATTAGAAAATGTAAAAAATATGTAGTCATCATACTAATCACAGCTGGAGACATGTCTTACTGTAGTTACAATGGGTATTCATTAAGGTATCTACCCTAGTAGGTTCAGTTATCAAGAGCCGAGCTAGCAAGTTAGGCAAAGTGCAGCTCTACATAGAAAGTTAGTTAGTGGGAAATTTGGAGTTTCATTCTGTGATTAATTTCCATAAAAGGAAGAAAAGAATCCTAAAGAGAGGAAGGAAGGGATGATTGCTGAATGCGATGATGACGGACCATCCTATTACCAAGTTTTGGGCCAAGCTGTTTAAATGGGTTAGGGGTCAGTTGAAGATTACCCCTATTCACGGAGACCTGTTAAAGCATCTTCAAGAGGAAATGTCCTGAAATGTGGAGGACATGTGAAGTGTTAGGAATTAGGCATTTCAGATGGCATGGTTTCCAGTATAATTAATGATGTTTTGTCAAAGGTCAGTTTCCAGTGGGTGGCACGAATGTTGGTGCCTGAAAAAAGCCAATTTAGCCAAAAGAAGTTAGACATGCTTACAAATAATCTAAGAGTCTTATTTTCTTGAATTGGTATGAGTGATGAAACAGCAGCAGTCAGATGTTTTTTGGGGATGCAGGAGGTGTATTACTAGAATACATGCTATACCAAACAACAATTCAGACACCTATGCTTTAACAATGAGGGGAAACGCCACTGGAAGTTGTTGGCAGGTGTGCTTGCTGCTTTGCGACAATCATGCTATCATGGAGCTCAACCATCCACCCACTAGTCCAGACCTGGCTCCTAGTGACTACTTTCTATTTTGTCTCTTTCCAGTCTCTGGAAGTGAAGTGCAACAAGTTTTCTCAGAAAATGTTGTTTTTGTGATAACTTGCATGTAAAATGAATTTCTCCATACTTCTCTGCTCCACCTCGAGGGACAGACATAATGCACAGGTTAAAAGGTGACGTTAGCAGGCGTCCTCACAACCACCTTATAGAATTTCATAAAGGTGTGAACTGAGTACCAAGCTGCAGCCCTGCATTCCTGGTCCGTTGAGACCTGATGCTGATAAGCCCAGGACGCTCCAACAGCTCTTATAGAATGAGCTGTAATCTGTAGGGGATCCTCCTAACCCTTGCAGGCATAGGTCCAAGCCACCGCCTGCCTATTCCATTTGGTAATGATGGATTTGGCAGCCGCCAAGCCCCTTTGTGGCCTACACAGCAAATAGAAGAAGTCATAAAAATATAATACTTCATGGTCCTGACAACATCCAAGGAGTGCAGTAACCTCTCTGATGAGCAAGCTTAGGACACAGAGATGGCAATGCAATCACTTTAATGTTTGCACGACCATCACATTTAGTTACACCAAGGAAAGAAACAAATATGAAACCCAGCAGTCATTACTGCCTATATGTCTCCTACACACATTTGATTTTTTTACTTTTGGGTGGACAATGGGGTCGATTCAGAGCCTGCTTATTTTTTTATAAGAAAAAAGGGAGGTCAAAAAGGCAGATGAAAGTTTAAACCCGGTTGACAATGAAAGTGAATGGCAGTTTTCTCTCCCACGAAATAAGTGAGTTTTAAAAAGCCATTGGCTTTCACAAACAGCTCTCCAAGGGAGAGATTTCAAAAAGCAATTTTCCGATCATCACCAAATGGAATAAGGTAAAAGAGAAACTGAGGAAAATAAGTAACATGGCGGGCAGATTGCAGACTCCAGCCTACACACATTTATCTTCTATAATATACTATGAGTAAAAAATCATCTCATAGGTGAAGCCAAATTACCCACAAGTAAGTAGAAGGAAAAGGAAGCACAGAAGGGATGGGCACGTTTATATGGTCAGATGGTTAATGAAAGAGCTAAAAGAAAGGTAGGCTATGGGCAAAGTTTGAATAGCATTGGATCTGTAGTTTTTCGACCTTGAATTTTTGCAAACAAGAGGAACAGAACTTCATACAACTCTAAAAGCTACAACGTATATTATGAAAAAACAACTAAAAATTGCATTGTATTATAATTTGAACCCAGCAAGGTAAGTCAATGTGGCTGAAGCAAGTTTGTCCTGGAGGTCATCAATATGTGAAGCAAGTAAAGATGCAGTCAGGCTGTAGTATGCATCCAGTGTAATAATTTGTACTAATAACAGGCGCATTTTCTGTTTCATACGGTAGCTCTTCAAGCATAACCTATAGGTCATTAGACAAAACTAAAATGAATGCCAATTTGCTGCAGATAAAAGCTCATACCTGTGGAATTAGAGACTGCTAGAAGGAAGATTCACACTGGTTCAGGTGAGCTTAGGTCACATTCTCAGGTGTTCACTTATGTATAAAAGTGCATTTCCTTTTAATGAAGCCTATAAACGCATAGGTTATATACCTTTGTGCAGTTCCCATGGAAATTAAGATTCATCTTCAGTAGCTTCAAACCTTTAGCTAGAAGGCCATTTGCCCTCATTAATTCTGGAACCAGAGCATCAAAGCAATCTTACTTCATCAATAAATTAGGTGAATATGTAAGAGGGTGACTTACAGTGGCTTGAAATCTAACTCCTTCAATAAATTTTGTAATTATGTAAGGGTGTCTCACAAGGCCAGGCATACTAAAATATGAATTCCTATGTCATAATTTGAAAACATAAAATATTGCAGATTCTCATCAGTTAAAATGGTATGACTAAGATTCAGACACACACATTTTATTAGAAGTAAAAAAAGGATGCCTTTCAAATAACATTACAGTACACTTGAGTGTAAGTCCACCCCAAATATGACTTGGACAGCCGCCCCCAGAAGATTTTTACCCAGATGTTTACTAATCCTTAATAATTTGATTGTACCATGAAGTAGAAGGACATACCCAAAGAAAAAAGAAGAACATTCTATTGTATTGCCTGTGGGTACAGAGCAATTCAGAGTGGATCTCAATAAATGATGTACAGGAAAAAGAAGGCAAATGTCTGAGCTGTGGGCATGCGGATGGGCATGGCCTGGATGCTCAGCACAGGCCATGCCCACCTTCTGCACGAAGCTGGGTGTTAGCATGTACCTGCGTCCCCAGGAGAAGCAGCGGGCAGTTGGCTGCGGGGAGGCAGCAGGCAGGCTTCAGTTATTCTGGCCGCCTACGGCTCCTTGAAATTCTGGCTTCTCACCCAGGAGGGAGGTAATGTCACACTGCCTATGGGAATGGGATGGGGGGGAATGCCACATTGTCTATGGGAATGTGATGAGGGGTATGCCTCACTGCCTATGGGACTAGGAGCAGGGAATGCCACATGTTCCCTGGGGGCGGTGTTTTAGCACATTTGATTCAGAATATTTTTTCTCCAGCCTACACACATTTATCTTCTATAATATACTATGAGTAAAGAAACAAACATATATTCAGCTAATCATCTCATAGGTGAAGCCAATATACCCACAAGTAAGTAAAAAGAAAAGGAAGCACAGAAGGGATGGGCACGTGCATAGGGTCAAGTGGTTAATGAAGCAGCTAAAAGAAAGGTAGGGTTTGGACAAAGTTTGAATAGCATTGGATCTGTAGTTTTTCTACCTTGAATTTTTGCAAACAAGAGGAACAGAACTTCATACAACTCTAAAAGCCACAATGTATATATTATGAAAAAATAACTAAAAATTGCATTTTATTATAATTTGAACCCAGCAAGGTAAGTCAATGTGGCTAAAGCAAGTTTGTCCTGGAGGTCACCAATGAGTGAAGCAAGTGAATATGCAGTCAGGCTGTAGTATGAATCCGGTATAATAATTTATACTAATAAGAGGCGCATTTTCTGATGAGGGCAATATAACACTGCCTATAAGGGAATGGGATGAGGGTATGCCTCACTGCCTATGGGAATAGGATTGGGGAATGGGGAGAATGCCACACTGCCTGTAAAAGGGGGATTTTAGTGTTTCAGCACATTTCATTCAGAATATTTTTTCTCTTATTTTCCTGCTCCAAATCCTAAGTGCATCATTAAGGACATGGATATTGCAGGCCCAAAATAAAAGGTTAGTGTTTATGGGTATAAACATTTCAATTAAGCTTTTTAAAAAGGATTGCATTTTCAGTCCAGGACTATTTTGGTTTTCTTATTGCTTTAGCTTGAAACAAACTATAAAGGTTGGGTGTGACCAGTGTTTATGACATCTGCTCCACCTGACACACAGTGCTCACAATGTAACATGAGAGGTGGGCAAAAATACAATTCTAGCAATGATCCAATTCATCCAACACTGATACCCCTCATTTCATCCAACACTGATGACGTACAACAGAGGCTCTGAGAGAACTTATCCAAGTGAGCAACCAAAAACTACTTATCCGGCATTATCGGATTTTGGGTTGTTCTCTCACCAGTAGGATAATATTGACTGAAGATGGAGATCACTAAATAGGAGAAGTATATTTTCTGATGTAGCTTGGAGAGTGAAACATGTTGGGAGAAAAAAAACAGTAAAAAAAAATCTTTAAACTTTTTTTTCTTTTGAAGCCAAGTAACCATAATCCTGCACATACAAATATATATTCACATGTTATGGTTGTTTATGTTTATATATGTCCTTTACTTCTAAAAAGTGCACAAAAAGACAAAAATATGGCTACAAAAATGGAAGTTTACTTACGGTATCTTAATCTCTTTGCCTCCAAGGGGTTAGATTTACTTAAAAAAAAAAAAAAAACAACAAACACAACACAACAATGCAGCTAATGGCTTCTTGGATACAGTTACATTTGACTTAATTTTTACTATAGAAAAGCTTGGAACGTTAATTGGCAATTAAATTTAATGTAAAACTTCTAACAGCAGTAAAGGTCATAGAGGCTGTATTCAGGTCCATAACAATTTTCTGTCTATAAATGCTAAAGAATTGAACCAGGCAACCTGGAAATACTTGATTAGTTGGAACATCTCTCTGTAGGCTTAAAAATTAACAAAAAACACCATGCTAAACGTACCCCCCCCCCCCCAAAAAAAAAAAACAGATACAGTGCAGCTGCATCTGCAGCAAAAGTCTCCTTCTTTAAACTTCTTTCTACAACGCTGTTTTTGCTGGCTCCAGAACCGCAGTGATCGAATAACTGTACCACTCCACTAGACAAAATGTCCAGGGGTGGGTGTAGTAAATATCACAAGACATAAGCATTTCCACAAGTAACATGTGGTGTCCGACCTGTGAAGTTTTAAATGCTTATTCGAACTACCGGTTTGGTTGTCTTTAGCTTTCCTATATAGAAAACGTGTATCAATGCTATTTGTGATTCCTGTGAAATCTAAAGCATTACAAAACGCAGCTGTTAGCTATGGTGTCTGGATTCAATATATGATATATTATTGTGGCACATTATTTTCCTGGAGAAAAAGAAATACTTCACTTAGTTATTTCTTTTCTATCCGCAATACATGGTTTAAAGTATTATATTGTGCTTTGCAAGTGCTGAACAATGGAGGGGGGAATTAAATGAATAGTGGACCTGAGCTGCAGGATTATAGTGTAAAGATGCGAGGCAATAATGTTAGCCATCAGAGCATCAAGCATCAAGCATCAAAACATAGATTTTTCACTTTTGATACACCACACATGGTACTGCATACTTTATAATGAACATTTAAAAAGATTTTAACTAAATATTCAAACAAAATTAGCATTTTTCTCTGCTGATAATCTCTATTTTCGCTTATCCTGACATATTGTTAACACCATTTTTGGTATCCTATTCCCTGATGCCTACTTCAACAGTTTGCAGCCTTGGGTGCTGGTGTTTCATACATAATAAAAAGGAAACCATGAGATTTAAACAACAGCATGTTTAAATCCTAGGTGCTGAATCATGATGCAATCTGGCCAATGAAAACTAAAAAGAGAATACAGGATGGCAAATTAATCTAAAAGGTATTGCCCCTGGGGTAAAAGATGTGAGGGATATTAATCAGAAAGATCGGTTTTGGTTCACTTTAACAGAAGAAAAAATTAAATTGGCAACTCGAGAACCAGACACTCTCTGACAACCTTCTGAAACAAGTTTCTCTACCAGATGGTAAATCTTCATCCCGTTTCAAACACCACCCGATTTAAAAAAAAAAAAAAAAGTGTTGTTCAGTGCAGGGGGACACCCCAACTGAGAAATCGTATCTTTCTTGCATTCTGATTGGCCAACACAGTGACGTGGGTGCCAGCCAGCCGAGTGCCGGAAAGCCACATGACCGTGTCAGCCAAACAGAGCACTGGATTTTTCGAGGGGGAACGAGAAGAAAGGTAAGATTTGTCCTGTTCTGCACCTTTAATGTGCAACTGGACATCTGCAATTTAGGATGCCCTCCTGTGCTCAAAATAACCAGTTTTTCCAAAAAATGGGTGTTGTTCCGGTATAAAGCACACGCACAAATGCCCAAAAAAGGCATTGTTGCTGATGGTACCAGGGTAACCTTGGAAATATTCCCAATCCATTCAAAGTCCTGCAGGGATTCCACCTGAGACAGAACATTCAACAGGTGGGTGGGGTTGTAAACCCTCCAGACTTCTTACATCCTGCATTAGGCAAGACAACATTTCCCATTCGCAGGAGAAGTGGACAAAATGACTTCAGTGGGAAATCTGGTCAGTTTAAGTTTACAGGAAAGAAACATAGAAGGTTGACGGCAGAAGGAGGCCATATGGTCCATCTGGTCTGCCCTTATGTGTATACTGTATGTTCTCTTAGGATAGATGTATAAATATCCCAGGCATGTTTAAATTCACTTACTGACGATTTTTCAACTACCTCTGTGGGAAGTTTGTTCCAAGCATTTACTACTTTTTCTGTAAAATGATTTTTTCTAACATTGTTCTTGATGTTCATTTCAAGTTGGGCCCCCTTATTCGGTCATTAGGTTTCTTCTTAAAAACACTTCCCTACTAAACCTTATTTAATCCTTTCACATATTTAAATGCCTCAATTATGTTCCCTCTCCCTTCTTTACTCCAGACTTTACAAATTTAGTTCTTTAACCCCTTCCTACCAGCAAACCGGCATAACTGTACTTCATGCGGAAGCTCGATCACTGTGTCAAATGATACGGTGATCGATTGAAGATGGCTTTTGTCACTGAGAGCAGGCCATCTTCCCTCATTAGCCAGCCCCCCCCCCCTCTGCATTGGCAATCACTGTGACATTGGCAATCAATCTGACAGCTTCTCTCAGCAGTAAAAATGGCAGTGACACAACATAGAGAGGAGCGGGGACAGCGGCAACGGAGATTAAACTGACCAGGAAGAACATGAGGATAGATGTAGGACCCAGTCATCGGCGATGAGAGCAGAAGAGGTGACCCGGAAGTTACAGTAGCTTTGCTACTGCGGCTGGTAGCAAGCATAGTTCGAATGCTGCTTTGGCTAGGAATACAGTGGGGAGGGGGGCATTGGAGCAGAGCTGAGAGAGACACTGAATTAGCTGGCTACAGTAGTAGATGTCCAAAGCTTTACTTCTGGGGGAGTTAGCAAACAAACTGTGGATCAGGGTCTCCATTCATGACTGCTGCCTAAAGGACCATTAGTTGACAGTCATGCTCAAGTATTGTCAAAAAGGTTTTGGCCTTTTCATGTACTTCCTTTTTTTTGGGCTGTGTCAGTGGGCGGCACCCTATATATTGGTTTATATAGGGGTTAGACATGGATTACCCATGCAAGCGCCGCCTAGGGAAAGGGTGCAGAGGAGAGCCACCAAACTAATAAGAGGAATAAGGGATCTTAGTTATGAGGAAAGATTACGAGAATTAAATAACATGATTAACTTGTATAAATATGTATAAATGGGCAATACAAAAAATATGGGGAACACTATTTCAGGTAAAATCATAAGAACTATAATTCTGTGGAATAGCCTCCCACAAAAACTAGCTACCACATTGACAGCTTCAAAAAAACGTTAGATGCTTATTTAGAAGATAACATTAACAGTTACTATTAGCTGTTATTAGTAAAAAAAAATAAACTAAAACGTAACTTCTTCTACCCCAACATCCTTGGTTGAACTTGAAAGATATATGTATTTTTTCAACTGTATTAACTATGTAAGCGCCCTTTTCCCATAGCCCAGGGTCCATCCAGCATGGGACAGAGAGCCACAGGGCATGATGCGCTGGCTGCCCCCTACTTCAAAAAAGCAATGGATGCCTCATGGTGTGCAAAGGCTTCAAGTCCTCTATTAGTTGTGAGCATTTACCATTGTGGGGAAGTGAGAGGGCAGTATTTTGGTCACATAAGATAAGCCTGTCTCACAAGCTGAAAGAAGTGTAGGTCTAATTTTAAAGCAGAACAACCTCCAGGAATTTCATTATCCCTGATACTGTTCCAATTTAGGATGCCCTGATATGTGTATATCCACAGTTTGCCCTTTCCACTCACCTCTGGTATTCCCACATCTCAGGCGTGGCCAAAACTGAGCACACAGATTGGCTGAGCAGCCCATTCAGTCAGTCAGCACATTTAGTTTCGCTCAGCTCTAGCTATTGGCAACACTGTATATGCCATTCAAAAATACAATTCTGTGATTACTCACCTGTAGTAGAATTGGTATTATAAGTATACAGCACGTCCTGCTCCAGAAGATTCCTTACACATAATACATAATACATCCACAAGATGGCGCTGGACTGCAGAAAACAGCTTGTGGCTCCTCCCGGCCCTATATAAACCAGGGACCTCCCACAAATTCCCCAGTATTGACAAGCAGTTAACAAGAAGCCGGGAGAACTATAATAACCATAATTCAAATGAACATCTGAACAATCACCATAAATAGGTAATTAAGAATAATGACAACAAGGGTGGGATGGAGCAGGACGTGCTGTATACTTATAATACCAATTCTACAGGTGAGTAATCACAGAATTGCATTATTCCAAGTATACAGCACGTCCTGCTCCAGAAGATTCCTTACACATGGGACATCCAATAGCAGTGTCCGTAAGGTAGGGTGGGATCCCCAAAAGCAACAGCGGCCAGTTTAAACCACTGCCGCCTGCAGAACTTTGAGGCCAAAAGCAGCATCAGCTGAGGCCCTAACATCAACCTTGTAAAACTTAGAAAAAGTATGAACAGAAGACAAAGTAGCGGCCTTGCAAACTTGTTCAACAGAAGCTTGGTGCTGAAAAGCCCAAGAGGCACCAATAGCACGAGTAGAATGAGCAGTAAGGCGGAAGGGAGGCTCCTTCCCCTTAGCAGAATAGGCCTGTACCACAGCCAGACGGATTCACTTGCTGATAGCGGACTTAGCTGGAGCCAGACCCTTCTTAGGTCCAGACGGGAGCACAAAAAGAGCATCAGTCTTTCTGAAGGATTCAGTAGCCACCAAATAGAACTTCAGAGTCCTGACCACATCCAGAGAGTGTAACACCCGCTCCTTAAGGTTACTAGGATTAGGGCATAGAAAAGGCAAGACATTGTCCTGATTGAGATGAAAAGCAGACACAACCTTAGGCAGAAAATCTGGCTTAAAACGAAACACCACCTTGTCCTGGTGTCTCTCAAAGTAAGGAGGTTTGATAGAAAGCGCCGCCAACTCAGAAACACGCCTAACAGAAGTGATAGCCACCAAAAAGGCTACCTTAAGCGTCAAAATATACAAAGGGGCCGCACGCAAGGGCTCAAAAGGAGACCCCTGCAAGGCCGATAATACCAAGTTCAAATCCCAGACTGGTAACATAGGCTTACGAGGAGGACGCACGTGAGTAAGCCCCTGAAAAAAGGTCTTAACCAGACGATGGTTGGCAAAAGATCTTTGGAAGAAAATAGCCAAGGCTGAGACATGACCTTTGAGGGTACTAAGTTGAAGACCCAAATCCAAACCATGTTGCAGGAATTCCGGAATCCTGGGGATAGAAAACACCCGACAGGGAAGCGACCTAGACTCACACTAGTCAATGTAAATATGCCATACCCTATAGTAGATAGATGACGAGGACTTCTTCCTAGCCTGAATCATGGTACTAACAACAGAGGCAGGCAGCCCCTTGTCCATCAAGATGGAGGTTTCAGCAGCCAGGTCATTTAAGCCAGCGTTTGTAAATTGGGATTGCGTAGCTGTCCTTGAGTGAGCAGATCTGCAACCTTGGGCAGGACATACTGATCTACTGCCAACTGCGCGATGTCTGCAAACCACACTCTTCTTGGCCAACGGGGGGCCACCAGAATGGTTGGCACCCCTTCCTGGGAGATCTTGCGCAGCACCCTGCCCAGCAGAGGGAACAGAGGAAACACATAAAGGAGCTGAAAGCTCTTCCAAGACATTGCTAGCGCATCCATGGCCAAAGCCAGAGGGTCCTGGGACAGAGAAACAAAGACTAGAAGCTTGTGATTGTGACGGGACGCAAACAGATCCACATCCGGCCAACCCCAACAGTGGCACAGGGAGTGAAACACCCTGCTGCTGAGGGACCACTCCCCCAGACGAGACATCCCCCTGCTGAGGGAATCTGCCTCCAGATTCTCCACCCCCGGGATGTACACAGCTGAGAGACAAGGGACATTCTCCTCCGCCCAGGACAAAATCAGGGACACTTCCTTGAGGGCCCTCTTGCTCCGGGTCCCTCCCTGATTGATGTAGGCAACCGCTGTCTGGTTGTCCGAGCGGACCTGAACAGCCCGACCCCAAAGGTGTGGAGTCATTGAGCGAGAACCAACCTTATTGCCCTTAGTTCCAGAATGTTGATAGGAATGTGGGCCTCCTGAGGACCCCACTGACTCTGGACTTGCAGAGACTTCCAGAAGCCCCTCCAACCGGTCAGACTGGCATCCGTGGTGACTGTCTCCCAGCAAGGGGTCAGAAAGGATCTGCCCACCAACAGGTTCCTTGAGTCCAGCCACCACGAGAGAGAACGCCTGGCCAGAGGGGACAGAACAGAACACCTTATCCAGGGACACAAGGTCCCTGTAAGGGATCACCGGACACCCTTCTTTCCTAAGCCAAGCAATCCCCAATCTCCACCGCCTCTTCTGCCTTTAGACAAGTCCCCGCTCGCTGGAGACGCAGGTTATGCCTCTCCAGACTCGGTTGCCCCCAGGACTTGCTGGCTTAAGGTGAAGATGGATGAACAGCGGGGTATCCCAGGTTGATAGTTCAGGCGGGCTGAGTCCGAAACGTAGAGCCAGTAGGCTAGAATGGTCAAGACAAGCCAGGGTCAAAGCCAAGTGGTCGCAGAGTACGGTATCCAAGGGGTCAGACGGAAGATGGTCAAGACAGGCAGGGGTCAAAGCCGGAAGGTCACCAAAGCGCGGTATCAAAGACGTGGTCAGACGGGCAGATGGTCGGTGCGGGCAGCAGACAAGGATGGTCAATAACGAAGCCGCATAATAAACACTAACAGGATCCAAAAGCACACCCTAGCTATCAAAGTCTATAACGGGCACTGGTGGACCGGACAAGAACATATTTAAAGGGGCACTGGCCAATGGGAAAGGGGAACGAGTGATTGGTGCAACTGGAAGGGTGATTGGGGGGAATAGTGGTGATTGGTGTAACTTAGAACCTATCTCCCTATAGGAGCAGCCCCAGGGACTGGAACGCCCTGGCCAGTCGGGCTGTCCAGTCCCTGGGTTCATCCCCACCCAGGAAGAGGACCGATTGGGCAATTTAAACTTGCCCCCGGCGGATGCGCTAAGAGCAGCGCCGCCGGGGGGCATAAACAGAACGTGCTCGTGCGCGCGAGCACGTGACTGGCCGGGCGCGCTCCCCGCCAGGAGGGAAGACACCGCGCCGGCCGAAGAGGCGGAGGAGCCGCCTGCCGACGCGGAAGGGCCCCCAGAAACGCCGCCGAGCCCAGCCGCCACCACAGCCATAGAAGAGGCGGAGGAGCCCGAAGCCTCAGAGAGGTGAGCGGAGGCGGCCGCCCGGCGCGGCCGCCGGAAGACCGGAGCCGGACGCCGTCGAGAGGACGCGCCGCGGGACAGAGGACGGGAAACAGGTAAGATTCTTACAGTCCCGATCCCATACTTACAAAAGGTGAAGTTGAAGAGGTCTCATATGAAACTGAGCGTATGGAACTGCCTCGAAGCAAGACACCATCAGGCCCACCAGCTGCATCCCCGTATGGAGGGATGAGGACAAGACAGAAGAAGCTGTGCCTGAGCTTGAAGATACTCCACCTTCTGCTGAGGGAGAAGGATCTTGACCTGAGACGTATCCAGAGTCACGCCCAGAAAGGACCTCATCAAGGACGGGGACAGGGAAGACTTGGGGTGGCTGATCACCCAGCCGAAAGACTCCAGTGTGGACACCACCCTCTGGGTATGCAGCTCTGCCTGCTGGAAAGACTGAGAAATGATGAGAATGTCGTCCAAGTAAGGAAGGATGCGAAAGCACTGAGATCTCAGTAGAGCCATTACTCCCGCCAGTACCTTGGTGAAAACCCTGGGAGCCAAGGTGAGACCTAAAGGCAAGGCTACAAACTAATAGTGCTGATCTCCCAGAGCAAACCTGAGAAATTTTTGATGACCTGGAAAAATTAGTACATGAAGGTAAGCATCCTTGATGTCTACAGATGTCATGAAGTTGCCCGGGCGCAGTGAATTGAATGCAGAGCGCAGGGTTTCCATGTGAAAATGCTTGAATGTGACAAACTTGTTGAGGCGCTTTAAATCCAGGATGGATCTGAGGGACCCGTCCTTTTTGGAGACAGTGAAAAGTTTGGAATAGAAGCCTCTGCCCCTTTCCCTGAAAGGGAACGGGCAGATGACACACAACTCCAAAAGGTTTTGAACAGCAAGGCACAGACCCTGAGCAGACAGGAGGTTTTGAGCCATCCGGGATTTGATAAATCTTGGGGGTGGCCAGGCTGCAAGCTCTATCTTGTAACCGGAGGACACCACCTCCTGAATCCACCGGTCTGAGACGTGAAGCCTCCAGACGTGAGCAAAGAGCCGAAGCCGCCCCCCCCCCCTGAGGACGCCCCTTCATGCCTGAGGGGGCTTGGGGGAGGACTTAGACTTGGGACCCCAGGAGGGGCCGGGGCGGCCACGACCTCTGCCCCTTCCCCAAAAATCTCCGCGGGCCCCAGCAAAGGAGGCTCCTCGTCCAATTCTGGAACCACGGTAGGAAGGGAGAAAGGCAACTGTACCCCGAAAGGACTGGGACTGCCTCCTACATTGAGGCAACCTGCCGCCCTTAGCAAACAAGTCCAAGCGTTCACCAAAGAGGTGCAGCCCCTTAAAGGGAAAGCCAGCGAGAGCCTTCTTAGCAGCGTTATCAGCCACCAGCAGAGCAGATGTCCTCCCACACATTCTGATGGTATCATCCATAGCAGACAGAATATATGCAACAAATTCAAAGCAAAGCAGGAGAGAACCGTACACTTCACCTCCCACGTCATGAGAGGCCCCATCTAAGAGACTCTTGAGCAAGCCTTTAATAGCAAAAGCTGTAATGGCAGAAGCCCAAACCGGGCACAGCGCGGTCCCCACACAGGCAAAAGCATGGCAAGCCAACTGGTCCATGCGCCGGTCCTCACCATCCTTCAGAGAAGTAGTGTCAGGGGAATGCATGACGGAAGTACTGGACAGCCCTAGAACAGGTGCATCCACTTCGGGAGGACATGACCAACGCTTAACCACATCAGCAGGAAAGGGATACCTCCTATCCCAACTCTTTGGCACCCCAGGAAGCTTGCTAGGCCGTTCCCATTCTTTGAGCACCAGATTATTAAAGTGAGTTTGTTCAAGAAACTCCAAGCGTGGTCTAGCCGTATGAAAAAGCTCACCCTGCTGCTGCGGAGCCACGGCAGGAGGGGAGATACAGAGCACCTCAAAATATGAGCCAAAAGCCTGTCAGTGTCATCTGAGGACCATAGGTCAGCCCCAGACCCGGTATCACCATAAACCTTAGGCTGTTCCTCAGATGATTCTGAATCAGAAAATAATTCCCCCTCCTCCAGGGGAGTATAACCAGGAATGTCAAATATTTCCTCGGCCTCCATTGGAAAGAGAGAATCAGCAGGTGATAAATGCCGCTTCTTAGCAGAAGCCTTACGCGGGGCAGACCCAGCAATATGCTTTTCAATGCTGGCCACCCGTGCAGCCAATTAAGGTTGAGACTCCCCACTGGTATGCACCTCACTAGGAGTCAGATGTAAGCGTGGGGAGATAGCCAGAGGGGGCGCAGGCCCAGCCACAGGTAACCCAGACTGCAGCGGAAGCACCTGCTGGGCGCAGGGTACACACACTTATAGGGGATACCCCACACGCAACACATAGCCGGGCTTGTCCCGAAGGAACCCCAAGCACATTATCCTGAGAAGCCTCCATATGGTGATTAATGTGGCACCGCAGGCCAATATGGGATTAACGCTAAATATAGCTACCCGGGACGCCCCACGAGCCCGCTAGGGAAGTGGGAGATATATAAATACAATAGCCCTCCAATATAGGAATAACGCTAAACCAAGGGGAGAGGACCGGGAGAAACCACAAAAAGTTTGACCCGCCTGAAAGACATAAGCAGAAAACCCCATAAGCAAACACTGAAAACAAATCAGACATAAAAAGGGCCACCCCACAGGGGCACTTATGGGCCGCGTTAGGAAGAGAGCAGCCATGCAGCACAAGAGGCAAAATGGTGCCCACATATACCTCGAGGGGCGGGCCGCGGAGAAGTGATGCGGAAAACATCATCCGCAAGGCACGCCCCCGAAGAGCGCGAAAACGCGCCCACGTGACTGAGCCAGTCAATGATGACGCGACAGCGCCTGAGGCGATGGCGCTGCCGTTCGCGGAGCGCAGTACAAGTGCGCGGCGGCGGCAACAAGACAAAACACATGAAGCGGATCCAAGAGAAAGCAATTCTACAACCCTGCATTGGCTGCAGCAGCACACATACACCCCCCCGGAGATGTCCCCAGGGAGAGCGAGGCGGGGGAGCAGCAGCCAACCTAAGAAAGGGGCCCAACTAAGGGGACAGGGAGTAAAGGGGGACCCCAGAGAGCGGGATGGGCATCCCATAAGGCTCACCACGGGCCTATACCGCCTACCCTTTAACCCTTTAAGTGCCAGCCTACCTGCAGCTTTTGTCACCCTCTGTTGCCAGACCATGTTTCCGATATATTTTAAAACCATCAGGGAGACTAAGTGTGTCTAATGGTCTGGTGCACTGCCCTATAAAATTGTAGGGCGCCCTAAACACCTAACAATACTATCACCAAAGAACACCGAAAAAAAGACAAGTGGTTCAAAATAGGGCTGGCACTCACAAAGTCCACATGTACACTCAGGGCTGCTTAACGCAACATCTCAATCAGATTTATTTTAATATGGCACATACAATATGAAACAACAAACCCACTCTTCCAATTAAAAAGCTGTGTGCCCGCACACACAAAGCCACACCTCCTCACAGGCTCACACACCACCACACATCCCTTAGGTAAATGGCTGGCCAGCCGCTAAATCCCTATTAGGGAGCTGCCTAAATGGAGATTACTGATCCTGGAACGGGCCGTGCACGATTATATATAACGTAACTTAAAGTGCATGGTCCGGCCACGCCCCCTCCTCTTTGTCTCCTCATCACACATGCTGGCCCAGCTGTATCAACACGCCGACGACGAAAGGCGCGTTCCAGCGCGAGACTGTACACCAGGCCTAGGAAAGGTATCACGGTTGAGCTGCGGGGAACAGGGTCGGAGGCCAGACGCATCGGCGCGGCCGGGCCCAGCGCGGCTCCTGTGTATTTTTACAAGTGTCCTGTTACTGTGATCAGTCTTATTATATTCCTGGCAGGTGCCCGAAGTTCAGCACCCTGAACATACTGAGGTGCAATAAGGGACAGTGAGGTGCAATAAGGGACAGTGCAATATAAATATTAATACGCCTCAGCTAGTGCGGACATCAGTACCCAGTGGGTGACCTGATACATTGCCTCATTGATTTACCCTGCATTGAGGGGATTCACAACAGCATCTAAGTATAAGCAGGATCATCCAACTGGACTTTGCTGCTATTTCAGCTATGTGCGCTCTGAGCCCTCATCGTTTACAGCACCATGCACTTTAAGTTACGTTATATATCATCGTGCACGGCCCGTTCCAGGATCAGTAATCTCCATTTAGGCAGCTCCCTAATAGGGATTTAGCGGCTGGCCAGCCATTTACCTAAGGGATGTGTGGTGGTGTGTGAGCCTGTGAGGAGGTGTGGCTTTGTGTGTGCGGGGCCCCCGTGTCTATTTTTAAGCTATGCTAGCTTTTTAATTGGAAGAGTGGGTTTGTTGTTTCATATTGTATGTGCCATATTAAAATAAATCTGATTGAGATGTTGCGTTAAGCAGCCCTGAGTGTACATGTGGACTTTGTGAGTGCCAGCCCTATTTTGAACCACTTGTCTTTTTTTCGGTGTTCTTTGGTGACAGACCATGTTTCCCTATTTTGCGCTACACATGTTCAACTGTGATTTTTGAAAGGATTTCCAGGGATTTCCCAGGAAAATGATATATTGTTTTTTTCAAGAGAGATTTCTTCAACATGAAATCTCTTGTTTGGCCTTTTTTTTGTGTATTCTCAATACTTTTTGGTGAAATATGTGCAAAAAAAAAAAAAATCTATTTTTTGCAATTTGTAGTGTTTTTTTGTAATAAAAAATGTAAGTTCGTCAATAAAATTTTATTGTGAGCAAAACCCCAATTTCTCCCAGTCACAGCGGTACCACATATGTATTGATAGACACCCTTTCCTGCCCAGGAGACTCCCCCAAACTGAAAGAGAGCTTTAGGAGATTTTCAGATAAAAAATGCTATGTGCACCTTGCAGTTTTTCCAGAAAAACAACCATTTACATTAAAAACACCCTCCACAAACTATATATTCTCTGGAAGTACACACCTCAAGCTTTCTAGGCGTACCAAGCTTGTTTATGTGGGCTTAGTTTTCTGGAAGTAATCCCTCAATGTATTCTTTGGTTGCACAAATTTTCCCTAAAAAAGAATAAAAAGGAAGAATCAAGCCACATTTTCCTAAAAAAAACTATATGCAAACAAGAAAAAACAAGTAAAATCTCAAAAAACAACATCCCCCGAACAGAACGATACCCAACATGCATAGGTACAAGGGAAGAGTTGGCAAACACCCCAAAGTAAAGCATGCGCATAACATTTCAGCTCTGCAGACAAAATGCACACCTTGCAATTTTTCTACCAAAACAACCCTTTACATTTGGAATATCCCCTATAAACCATATATTCCCTGAAAGTACACATGTTAAGCTTTCTAAGATTACCCAGCTTGGTGTAGTAGGCTCACCTTTCTGGAAGTAATCCCTCAAAGAATTCTTAGGTTGCACAGGGTTTCCCTAAAAAAATGAATAAAAAAACTGAATAAATAACATGTTTTCCTAAAATATAAATATGCAAACAAGAAAAAAAACTAAATCTGAAAGAGCAAGGTCCCCCGAGCAGAACAATGCAACATGCATAGGTACATAGAACCCAACATGCATAGGTACTATTAACCCTTTTAATTGCCAACCTACTTGAAGTTTTGTCACCCTCTGTTGACAGGTCATTTTTCCCCATTACGCCATGTTTAACTGTGATTTTTGCCGGAATTTCCAGGAAAATTATAGATATTTTGCAGCAGAGTTTAGGCTTGAACATGAAATGTCTTGTTTGTAATTTTTCTACTGTTTTTTTTAATATTTTTGTGTAAAAATAAATAAATATTTTTTAGACAATTGTCTCCTTTATTTTAAATAAAACATTTACGTTATTAGAGAAAACCATATTGCATGTGAAAGCCCAATTTCTCCCGATTACAACAGTACCACATATGTATCGGTAGCCCCCCCCATTCTTGACCAGGAGACCCCCAAACTGAAAATAGCACTTTATAACATTTACAAATAAAATACTACTACTATCCACACTATAAACATAAGGGGTTAATTTAAAAAAAAATGACATAGGGTCCCCCCTCCCATTTTTTGGGGAATTTTAAGGGTTAAAAACCCTTAAAAATCCAAAAAAAATTGAAATGGGGTCCCCCTTACCCAGCATTACCAGCCCGGGACCAGCTATGGGGGCTTGTAGGAACAGAGTGGAGGGGCCAGCTTTTGTGGCCCCCCACCCTGCAGCCTACAAGCCCACATAGCCTATGTGGGCCCGGCTCTTCTGCCCCCCCTGGGCTTTGGGGAGGCAGGTAATAGGGGTGCCGGGGGTTAGCGGCAGGTGACTTGCCAGCCCCCAGCTATGTGAACTGGTATAAGGGGTCTCATGGACCCCTTACCAGTTCACAAGGGGTTAAGTGTAAAAAAACACACAGAAACAAGCAGAAAAAAAAAAAAAATATATATATATATATATTTTTTTTTTTTAACTTTTTAATACTTACCTCCCATCCATCCCTGTGTCCCACGCTGATCAATCTGGCTTCTGCGCTCCTGCTGCAGCTGGAAGACTTTTATAGCTGCTAGGCGACAGAACATAAGGGGTTAATTTAAAAAAAATAAAAGACATAGGGTCCCCCCTCCCGCGGGGGGGGGGGGGGCATTTTTTTTTTATTTTAAGGGTTAAAAAAATTAAATGGGGTCCCCCTTACCCAGCATTACCAGCCCGGGACCAGCTATGGGGGCTTGTAGGAACAGAGTGGGGGGGCCAGCTTTTGTGGCCCCCCCCCACCCTGCAGCCTACGAGCCCACATAGCCTGTGTGGGCCCGGGCTCTTCTGCCCCCCCCGGGCTTTGGGGAGGCAGGTAATGGGGGTGCCGGGAGTTAATGGCAAGTCACCCGCTGCGGCTAGTGGGTGACTTGCCATCCCCCAGCCTTGTGAACTGGTATAAGGGGTCTCATAGACCCCTTACCAGTTCACAAGGGGTTAAATGTTAAATAAAAAAGACACAGACACATAAGAAAAAAAAATGATCTTTTTTTTTTTTTTTTTTTTTTTTTTTTTTAAACTTTACTCCCCTCCGATCCTCTGTCCCCCAGCGATCTGCGATGACAGTCTGCTCGGGTGTTTGGAAGAGAGAGCCTGGGGAGGGGGGGGGGGCGATCTCAGCCCTCTCCTGCTCCCCACCTCTCTCCTCCAATCACCCGAGCAGACTGATTTTCTGTCTCGGGTGCCGACAATAAGAGGCGGCTGCTGGTGACATCACAACGATGGCGGGGCTATCAGACCCGTTCCAGGAAGTGGGGGGAGGGCAGAAATTGCCATGGAAGAGGCTGGGGGGGGCGATCGGAGGCGCCCCCAGTGAAGAGGAGACCCGTCGGGAGACAGCGCGGCCTCAGGTAAGTAAATGTCATTTTTATTTATTTTATTTTTTTTTTTTATACAGTTAGCACAGTTAGCAGCAGCTGCTGCCGAAGGGGGGGGGGGCTATTCCGGGGGCTCTCCTGGAGCCATCCGAGCCCCCACGGGGGATAGGATGGCACCAAATTAAAGAGGAGACCCGGCCGGATCCAACGAGGGGTCAGGTGAGTATTTTTTATTTTTTTAACTAGCAGGGGGGAAAGTCAGGCATATAGATTCTACGTGCTTGGCACTTAAGTGGAGTAGAAGCGAGCATGCAGAATCAGGATGCCTACCTTCACCCGAACCAGTGCAGCCTAAGCTGGGAGGCAGTGGGTTCGGAACGGATGGGAATAGTCCTACAGGGCCACAGGCTAATAGCCCCGCTCACCTGCGCAGCATAAAGAGCCATCTTCTATTGTTCGCAGCCCAGACTGCAGATAAGAACTGGGGAATTTGTGGGAGGTCCCTGGTTTATATAGGGCCGGGAGGAGCCACAAGCTGTTTTCTGCAGTCCAGCTTTTAGGTTTTGGTCTGCTTTACAGGGGCATTCTGTGTAGCAATGCTCCTGTGCATGAAACCCCCTGGTTCACCTCCCCCAGTAAATTCATAATGGATTGACGGACTCCTCCCATCAATGCTTCCATTTATCGGATTACACCCACACTGGCCATTCACAAATGGCTGGTGCGGATACAAGCATCAGCTCATAAAAGACCATGTTGATTCCCGCCACCTGTGCATGTGCCATTGGATCACTATGTATGGACCTTTATACTCTAGGGTGAGACATGGGGGTTTTATTTTTGTCTGCTTTAAAGCGGAACTCCCATCAAAAATGACTGTGGACTGATCACACGCATGGAGCGAAACACTAATTTGGGATGCTGGGCCATGCTGACAAAACCATGAGGGCGGCTTGCATCTGAGTGCCTGTCACTGGTCACATGGGAACTTTATCAGCACTGTCCAGTGCCAGGCATCCTGCTACTGTCCATGTGGCGGGGTACCCCAAATTGGAATGTTACCTCTGCTGCGGGAGGATCAGACCTCTAGTCATTTTTGACTTGAGGCCTGGTTTAATGTCCCACCACCACCTGCTGCCACAGCCCCCCTGACTTCCATTCAATATCTTCCATTCAATATCTAAACTCCTTGCCTCTAGCTCCACTACTTGCTATCAACTTCCCAGACCAGGAACTAACCCAGGAGGTTTCCTGGAACGGAAAGGTGGAAAATAATTGTTTGGACACATGGGTGAGCTCAGAAGTGAAAGATTGATAGTGGGATTTTGGAGTGAGGATTTGGCTGGAATACTTTACGGATGCCATGTTGCATTTGCAGACCTACAGAGGTATCGACATGGCAGAGCCCTCTCCCCAAGTGACATCATCTTGGAAACGACACACCATAACTAATTTGTCTAGGAGTATATTGAGCACCTACAGGACTTTATAAATTTGGGAAATGAAACTAAATTGAAAAGAAAGTGTCATCTTATTTGCCCCAATGTCAGTGTTCTGTTAAGTACCTGTGGGTTCAAAATGCTCATTGGACACCCCTATATACATTCCTTGAAGAACCGTTTTGGTACCTCTGGCCCTGCAATTGCAATGTGAAGTTTAAATTTATTTCAGCCAAATCTGTGCTCTAATAGTCTAGTAGCACTCAATCTCTTCTGATCCCACCCATGTGCCCAAAAAGTTGTTTCTGACCATTGGGGTATTGCTGTGCTGTATTACATAACACAATTTGAGGTTAAAATAAAATTTTGGTGGAATTTTTGTTTTCATTTAAAATTTTCATTAAACTATGCATTGATTCCTGTGACGCACCTAAGGGGTTAAACTTCCTGAAAGTGGTTTTGAATACTTTAAGGGGTGCAATTTTTGAAATAGAGTCTGGTTTGTTTTTTTTCTGATGTAAAGGCCCCTTAAAGTCACTTCAAATGTGAATTGGTTCCTAAAAAAATTGGTTTTGAAAT
This sequence comes from Gastrophryne carolinensis, assembly GCA_027917425.1. NCBI lineage: Eukaryota > Metazoa > Chordata > Amphibia > Anura > Microhylidae > Gastrophryne > Gastrophryne carolinensis. Next base: position 577,135,766 of record CM051235.1, read on the forward strand.
TTTTTCTAAAAAAATTGCTGCTAAATTTTAAGCCTTCTAAAATTCTAACTAAATAAATGCACATTTCAAAAATGATGCTACTGTATAATAGTCAAATGGGGCTTTTTTTTATTAATGTGTGTGTGGTATGACTATAATTTTTTCTTCAAATTGGAGATATTTTCATAAATAACCATAAATCATATCAACTTAAATTTACAATTAACATAAAGTGCAATATGTCAAGAAAAATCAATCTCAGAATTGTGGGTATATGTGGTGGAATTCAAAAGTTATTACCACTTAAAGCAACGTATGTCAGATAAACCAAAACTGGCTGTGGTGGGAAGGGGTTAAGTCTCTCCTAATAAGTTTTAAGTTTAAGTCCTTTCAACAGTTTTGTTGCCCGCTTTTAGACCCGTCTCTTTAATAATGTCTTTTTGCATGTAAGGTCTCCAGAACTGCACACATTATTCCAAATTTGGACTCACCAGGGCTCTATACAGCGGCAACACAATCTCCCTCTTCCCACCAGTTATGTCTCGAGCTATGCAGCTGAGCATCCTGCTTTGCCTACTGCCTGGCTACACTGTTCACTCATCTTGCAGCTTTTAGTAATCATTATCCCTAAATGTCTCTCCTCCGAAGTCCTGGATAACACAGTACTGCCCATACGGTACTCAGAGTGGGGATTCCTTCCACCCAAGTGCATAATTTTACATTTAACATTAAGCTCCAGTTTCCACTGTTTGGGCCATTTATCCAGTAAAGCCGAATCATTTTCCATGTTGCAAAACATCCAGGAACATCCACCCTATTATTCAGCTTTGTATCATCAGCAAACTTTATCTACCAAGCCTTCTCCTATGCATATGAAAAAGAATGGGGCCAAGGACAGAGCCTTGGGGCACACCACTCACCTTTTTCACACCATTGCACACCATTAACAACAACACTTTGATACCTATCCTTCAGCCAGCTGGGAATTCACTGAACTATCCAGGGATTGAGAAATATATGATGGAACTTAGTGTTCAATGACAGTTGAGAAGATACTTAAAAAAAAAAAAAAAGGCCAACACGAAGCCCAATTTAATGTCCAAATCCGGACATACTAAATAAAACCATGGATGTGCAGCATTTGAGAGGAGATAATCATATGTGCTGCAGCACATGGAAACGGTTACGCAGAGACATGGCTGTAAACTCAGCTCATGGCCCTTAGTTTAATATGTGTAAGCTTAAAGAGTAAGCCCATTTTCGATTGAATTCTTAAAAGTGTATATTTTTATTGAGCAAAAATAGTGCTTTTTACATTTTTCTAATGTGTGTTTTATGAAAGCAGTTTTCACTATCTGCAATCTGTTTTGTTATTAGCAGCATACACCAAGTGCAGACTTGGTGTGTGTTGCAAAAGCAACAGATTGCAGATAAATGCACAACACACTGCTGTTGGGCATGTGTAAGGTTGAGTGAGCACCCTCCCCTCAGCAGTGGCCATGGCAGCAGTGTTCTGTGTGTACAGGACTCACTTCTTGGTTTACAGACTTGGAAAAAAATTATCATGGTAGTAAAAGATTCAATTCACGAGAAAAAAGCCTGAGAATTTCACTGTTACTGAATCACCAGCTAAGAAAACAATGAAAGTCAATGGCACTTTTTTACTCCTAAGAACAGTAGAGAACTGTTTACTCCTTTCTACACTGTAGTAAAAGCTGTCATTGACTTTCATTGTCTTTTTATCTAGTGATTCAGTAACACTGACATTCTCAGGCTTTTTTCTCATTAATTGAATTTTTTACTACCATGAGAATTTTTTTTCTACCTTTATTGAATCGAGGCCTTGGTGTACATTGCCAATAGCTACTGGCAATAGCAGATAGTGAAAACTTCTTCAATAAAACACAACACAAAAAAAAATTTAAAAATAGGTGAGCTCAGCACCTTAAGCAAATCCTTTTAGCACAAGAAAATATATACTTGCAAAAATTCCATCACAAGTGGACTAAATTATCTAAACTAAATTATCAGTTTAATGACAGGAGAGTGTGTGTATGAACCATACTTGATGCAACTTGTAAAGCATTTCCAAACATGTCGTCATGTAACATTAAAAGAAAAGTTGACAAAATGGACAAAGCATGCCCATTAGTTCATCTAAAAATGAGGATTGTACCCTTTTATCTAGGACTGCCAGTAGGTGTGCTATGGTACTCTTGGCAAAACACCCCAGTTCGATCTTATGAACGTTCACAGAATTAATGTGCTGCTACCTTATAACTAAAAGAAAAAAATAAATGCAGCAATGGATCCGACTTTACTTAACCTCCCTGGCGTTCTGATTCTATGTGCAATTTTGTGCACAAAGCGTCAGGATGACGTTTAAATCTGCCGCCCAGTTCCGCCCCCATGAGCCTCTGCGGCTCACAGAGACGGAACCAGGAAGTCAGACGGACGCCGCTGCCGGGGCTCTCACCTGCGATCACAGCGGGGACATCGCTGGATCGCAGGGAAAAGGTAAGGAGACTGCTCCTCTGCCCAATTTACCCCGAGCGTGACTCGGGGTTACCGAGTTACCGCAGCGAAAATTAACCCCGAGTCACGCTCGGGAAGACCGCCAGGGAGGTTAATATTAATAGCTGGGCTACACACATGAATTAATATGCTGCTCACACTTTTTCAAGCCTCCAAATCTCTGCTGGTTCATCTGCAAACCGCTCATCAGTAGCTACAGCAGCCTCAGTTGCTTGACAAAATGTACCCTTCAAGAGTTTTGAGGCTAGGGAATGGGTACAAAAGTAGCTAGAAGGGATCAAGTCTGGTGAATGTGCTACAAGTCTTTTGAAAGTATGCATCAGCACTGAAACCAACTCGCTCTCCTATTTCTGCATACAAATAAAAATAAATAATTTAAAAATAAATTTATGAACTTATGAATTTATGAGTTATTTTTAATGAAGAATGTAGGGCAAATCGGGAAAGATGAAGACTTATTCAAATCAATTAACATTAATCAAATGGGAGTTACCTTACAACTGTAGGATAGAGTTCAGAGGTGTAAATGTAAACAATATTGAAGGCCGCACTGACAGATAATTTTCCAATTAAGGCAAGACCAGATGAATTGAGATCTGGAGGAAGAAGAAACACATTAAATAGATGGTACAGCCATTAACCAAAGGATGACGCCTGTTATGCTACTTTATCAAGATACATTTTTGTTATGCACTATAGCACTATATATTTTACATGATAAAATAAGCTGAAAGAAAGTTTTCCTACCCTGCACACACCCCTGTCAACCACAATCGCAGTTACTTGTTAAACATTTAGCCCCTTCAAAACTGAGGCACCTGCCAATGGTTAGCCCTTCCTAAATGATCTGCAAACCCCAAATATTTAAGGACCTATTAAATGTATCATTTTTGATAAATAAAATGGTTTCCCAACATTTTAAAGGAAAAAAAGAAAGTTAAAATTAAAGGACCAAATAGGTAACGAGGAAAAGGCATGTTTATCCGCCTATAAGTTGTCCCAGTAACAAGCACAGCCAATATTTATGTACAATTTAGAAAGTGTTGTTACTCATTAAGTTAACAATTCTAAATGAATATTTTAAATGTAATATTTTATTTAACTATTCAACAAATCTATAGAAGTAATCTATATTTGTTAAATTTCTCCAGCTCTTTACATTTATAATTCTATTTGCCTAAGGTGATTCGATATTGCTATTGGTTATTACGCAATGCATACACCAAGGGACTTTCTGGACATTTTAACATCAAGACTTTCAACATTAAAAAACATGAGGATACGAATCCTGTTAACAAACATAATTTGCAGACACGTAGTCTTTAATCTGACCACCTTTTGACCAACAGTACATGAACAAAGCCTAATAATGAACAGAAAGAAAAAATTGGTACCTTATTTCTAAGGCGAGAAAAAACACCTATATATTAACTAAAATCTAAAAACCATTTATAACAAGCATTCGAATGTGTCACATTTTACATTTGCGTAAAATGCCCTTCGTTTCTGTCTTGACAAATATAGTATTCCACCAATGAACAGGATGTCACCTCCTCAGTTTGTCCTGAACCATGTTGCTCTCCTGTCACTCTGCTTTGTTGGTCTGTTTTTCAAATGCTTGAAACCTAAACTGCATGTAAGGCCTCTCTCATTTTTTAGGAATCAATTACTCAGTTCATGTGGCACCTTTTACATACACCTAGTGCAATACCTCCTCAGACAAGGACTTCCTGTAAAAGGCCCCCTTCCCCCCACAAAGTAATAGCTTTTCAAATTTAGTTTGACATACATATCGCCAAAGCCCATGCCGCTACTTTCTTCTTAGGGTGTAAAACTAGAAACGGATACTTACTTTCACTTACAAAATTGTCCTGGAACATGGATTTTTCGGATGCCCCGCTCTTTGAGATGGTAGGTGATCAGTCATTGTATAGGTGCAGCAATTACATCATTGCCACTCACAACAGTGGCAATGAATGGAGGAGACTGGGCTTTATGGCTAAAACAAGCAGCATTGGGAGCTGGGAAAAGAGTGAAGCAGGAGCAGCTAAAATTGCCAAAATATACTCTTCATGTGGGGAGCAATTCTTGAAATGCTAGTTAAAATAAGAGTTTTGATCAGCTTTAACTATGTGTACTTGTTATTTATTATTTTATAGAAGAATACAAAACACTACTAAGTGAAAAAAACAGATAATAATGTATTTTAAATTAAAGCAACAGACAGTTTAGGCTGCTCTCTGAGATTGCTTGGTACGTTTTAGTATGAATAAAATGAGGTCAAAACAGATCACATGAATATTGCACTTGAGGGCTTCCTGCCCAAGTAATCATTTTTCCCTTAAAGGTTCCGCCCAACCTATATATTCAATTGAATACAGCTGGAAGGTCCTTGAGATATGGAAAATTAAACAGCTGCAAAATAAAGGAAAATAGGATATAGATCTGTAGTAATAAATCAAGGTAACATGTTGCTATTCATTCAATTCAATTTAGACTGACTTGTATGCTGGTTCAAAGATACTTACATATTCAAACTCCCTAATTAAAAACATGTGAGGAACATATCATACTGCCCCTTAATATTCTTGTAAAGGCCCCATATTAAGTATTGGGCCTTACAGATTAGGACAGATTTAAAGGCATCTAGAACAATTTACGGACTGGAAGGAAATTAAACAGTTGTAAACTTGCAAACCTTACCGGTAATCAATATATGTAATATATATATATATATATATATATATATATATATATATATATATATATATATATATATATATATATATATATACATATCCATCCACAAAGGGCTCAAAATAATTGCTTTGTTTCAAAAATAAATATATTCATTATTTTTTATATTTATTCTAATATGTATGACATCTAGTAAAAACAAATACCACACAGATTTGACAATGGCTACAATAAAAATCTGGGTGTGACTAGCTGTTTACAAAAAAAAATTGTATAACTTGCAAGGGCATCTCTTCATATATATCAATAAGTAAAAAAAATCCACACTGCCTATGCGGAATGGGAGGGAAGAACGCCACACTGTCTATAAGAAATGGGAGGGGAATGCCAACAGCAACAGACTGCAGATAGTTGCACATAACACTGCTGCTGGGCATGTGTAAGGTTGAGTGAGCTCACTCCCTTCAGCAGTCGCCATAGCAACAGTGTTCTGTGTGTACAGGACTAACTTCTTGGTTTACAGACTTAGTGTACGTTGTCAACAGCATCCAATAGCAAATAGTGAAAACTACTTCCAAAAAACACATTTGCTATTATAGGAAAACATTAAAAAATAGATGAGCTCAGCACCTTGAGCACATCCTTTTAGCAAAAGTAAATATATACTTGCAAAAAATCCATCGCAAGTGGACTTGCCTTTTAAGCATAAGACCTGCAAACACAAGTAAATAAAACAATATTTCCCTCCAAATAAAAAGTTGCCAAAATGTTTAAAGCATGCAGGAGAGGGAGCCCATTAGTGCATCTAAAAATAAGGATTGTACCCTTTTATCTAGGACTGCCAGTAGGTGTGCTACGGTACTCTTAGCTAACATCCCAGTTCGATCTTATGAACGTTCAAAGAATTAATGTGCTGCTACCTTATAACCACATATTCATGTCAAGGAACGAAAATGAATACTGTGAAAACATTTATAAGAGTAGGAAGATTGTCATATTTGTATGACAGAATAATTTTTCGAATAACGTTTCCAGGATTAAAGATAAAATGATTATAGACCCTCTTTAATATGCAGCAGCGGGGCAAAGAACTGGCCGTCCGGATACACACCTCTTCCAGGATACGCTGCCACGTGACCATGAGCAGCCTAACAGCATGGCCGGCAGCCGAGCCTATTGGTATTTTCTGACCATAGTTCCATCAGTTTGATCACCCCACTGAAAGATGTCTTGAGGAGTGAAAGACTAGAGGGGATCAGCGGGTGCCACCAATATCTCCCTAAAGTTCCTATCCGCCCTTGAGGCAATAAGGTGGAGCACAACCCAGGAACAAACTGTCATATTTTGTAGCTGTACAAACACTGTAAATCCTTATTTCTACTGCTCCTAGGTCACCCATTTAATTGCTTAAATTGGACTAAAACCTGGGATTTTCACTATTCAAGGTTTTGGTCCTTGCTCCGAGGGCATCCATATTCACCCCTAAAACGGACCTTTCCCTGATCACATGCATGGGCTTCTGTCCAATCAGTGCTTCAAAGCATAATTTGTATGAGAGCCCTTGCGTGTGTTATTGCGTGTGTTATACTACATGTTACATGCACTTATGGATTATAAACCTAGTTCTTGGTCCCATGGTGTTAAATTATTGTCCTAAATGGGATTAGATTAAGCTAGAGCGAAAGAGTACAGCCAGCTGAGGACAGATCGCCTTATTATATCTACAGTATTAAAGGTAAACATAGAAGGTATTGTTGCATATAAAGATAGAAAAAAGTTAATCTTTAATTTGGGGTCTTGGATAATTTCAACTGGGACTGAATTCCAGGTGACTAGACTATGAATCATCACAATCAAGGGGAGGCTGGAGACGAGTGGAGAAATGTTACAAATAAAACAGTGTATAGAATTTTCAGAATAAGGATAAACAATCTACGTAGAAGAAAGAAAAAATAAGAAGCTGGCTGAAAAGAAAGAAGTTATACTGTAAATATGCTCAAAAGGGCTGGTGGAGTAAATAAAAAGGTTTAACCATGAACCTTCATGTACACATATAAAAGCCACCTTGGTGAGAAGAAAATGTCCAGTTGTTGGGGCTGTACATTTAAAGCTATTAAACACACAGACAAAGACAGGGAATGCACACAAAATCCTATTATATGGTCTAGCTATAGTATCAAATGCCACCTTTCAAAAAGGAAACAGCCATTAAACAAAATGTATAAAGCACTGAGAACAATGTATATCTTCTAAATCAATACAATAAGTAGGGCCTACACAGTGGTGATGAACACATAAACCAAAATACCAAAAAAGAGTGGTGTAACAAATGCACGGAGAATACTTTGTCCAGTCTAGGAAAAAAGCCAAAATAAATAAAAATATGTCACATTTAAAGCAATCATATTGCTGAGTTTAGAACCTTAAAGCAGGTCAAAACCCATGCGGCCAGGCACGGAATCTAAAAGATTCTGGACCCGGCCGCTAGCATGCCCGGCTGTGTGAAACTCCCTAGGGCGCAGGTAATCTTACCTGATTCCAGCGCATCCTGTGACATGTAATTTGTTGGAGGTCACATCCCTGGCCTCCCGTTAGCTGTGCAGAATGACTGGGTGAGTGTGCGCGCCCAAACACTGAGCCAGGAGTACGATCAGCCAGCTGACATACATCAAGCGACAACATTGTTGTCAGCCAAACGGCGATGGTGCCACTGGCCATGGCTTCAGCGGTGGAAAAAAGAAATCCAGGCTATCACTGAGCTGGCAGCATCCAGAGGACCCAGAAATAGGTTTCCATCTGCTTTTGAGTATTTGGCAAAAATAAAGCAAAAGGAATAAAAAACAAATCAAATGAAATTTGAGTTAATGATGGACTGAGGCAGACAGATGTTCAGTCAAGCATGTTATCCCCCAAAAAAAAAAGAAATTCTGGAATTAAAGAAATGATACATTGATGATACTTAGAAAATGTGTTATACTTAACAGCATTTTGGTATCTGCAAGGGATACATTTAAAATTTCAATTAGCAAATGAGGAAAATAAAAAATGGGGAAAGAAAACCACACATATAATTACATATGGCAGCTAAGAACACAATAGAGTAAAATTAAAATAGAACATTTTAAAAGCTAGAATATTAATAAATTTAGAGTTCGCTTTTTCAGTGAAAAAGCCCACAATTAATTTTACATGTTTGATTGAAAGCTAAAAATATTAACATTTATAAAGCTATAATTAGACTTAATATGATAGTCTCTGCAATTTTTGAAAAGGCCAAGTTTTGAGACTTTACATTTCCACACACAATGAAAAGTAAAAAGAAAAATATTTTTCAAGAAAATCCCCTGTATCTGCAACAAAGCAGTTCTAAGCGTGAGGCACAGATTTTTTCCAGTGAGTAAGTTTGTTTTGTTTAGTTTTTTTACTAATGTATCCTCATTGACAGTAGTCTATGATGTATTCAAACACATGCAGAAAGGCTCACATTTAATGCATTTGAATAACGCAGAAGTTACTGTTATTTTCAAGTTTATCATTAGAAAATCACCTATAGAACTTCTTGATCGCAGGGGCAGGGGGTGTTTCTTAAAAAATTTAAAGAAATATGTTTTTGCACTTTTATGGGGGTAGCAGTTAAATATGTATAAAAAATACAATTCTGTAAATTCTGAAATACTCACCTGTAGAATTGGTATTATACGTATACAGTACGTCCTGCTCCAGATATAATACTTACACTTGGGTTATCCTCCGTCAGATGGCGCTGTGTACTGCAGACATGCAAAAACAGGCTCCTCCCGGCCCTTCATATACCTGGGGACCTCCCACAAATCCCCAGCATTGAAAAGCAGTGAACCAGAAGCCGGGAGAATTTAACCACCAAAAACAACTGGTAAAGATAACAATGATAACAATCACCATACAGGGGATCCAGAATAATGCAAAAAAACAGGGTGGGGTGGAGCAGGACGTACTGTATACGTATAATACCAATTCTACAGGTGAGTATTTCACAGAATTGTATTATTCTAAGTATACAGTACGTCCTGCTCCAGATATAATACTTACACTTGGGACATCCAATAGCAGTGTCCATAAAGTAGGGTGGGATCCCCAACAAAAAAGGCAACAGCAGACAGTTTAAAGCACTATCACCTGCAATACCTTGCGGCCAAGAGCAGCATGAGCTGAGGCTCTAACGTCAACCTTATAAAACTTTTGAAAAGGTATGAATAGAAGACCAAGTAGCGGTCTAGCAAACTTGTTCAACAAAAGCCTGGTGCTGAAAAGCCCAAAAGGCACCAAAAGCATGAGTAGAATAAGAAGAGAAGCGAGTAAGAAGATTCTTCCCCTCAGTGGAATAGGCCTGAGTAACAGCCTGCAGGAAGGCGGACAGAGCAGAACCTGACCCTTCAGAGTACTGAGTTGGAGAATTCCAACTCCAAACCATGCTGTAATAACTCTAGAACCCTGGGAACAGAGAACGCCCGACAGGGAAGAGACCGAGAATCACACCAATCAATATGGGTACGCCATACCCTATAATAGATGGAAGAAGAAAAAGAAGAAGAAGCTTGCTCCTAGACTTCCCATAGTCTCAATCACCGAGACAGATAAGCCTGTCTCCATCAAGATGGATGTTTCAGCAGTCAGACCGTCTAGGCCAGAGTCTGTAGATCGGGGTGATGTAAAGGGGCCCCGAGTGAGCAGAGCTGGCACTCCTGGCAGAACGTACAGATCTACTGTCCTCAGTACCACGTCTGCGAACCACACTCCACTAGGCCACCCGGGGGCCACCAGAACCCTGCCTAGCAGGGGGAATGGAGAAAACACATACAGAACAGAATGTCCTGCCATAACATTACTAAATCATCATGACCACGGCCAGAGAATCCTGGGACAGGGAAACAAGGGCCGAGAGCTTGTGATAGTGACGGGGCACACACAGATCCACACTGGTTGGACCTCAAAGTGACACAAGGATTAGCACATCCTGTCGCAGAGGGACCTCAACTGGAGTGAATACCACTGATATGCAGGGAACATTGTCCACCACCCAGATCAGGATCAGAGACACTTCCTGGAGGACCCTCCTGCTCCGGGTCCCTCCCTGAATATGTAATGTAGGCCAAGGCCGTCAGATAGGCCTAGCTCCCCGAACAGGCAGGCCCTGAGGAGGAGTAGGCAAGCGAGTTAGAACTAACTTAAACGCTCACAGATTCAAACATTGATAGGTGTATAGGCCTCCTAAGGGACCCACCTCCCCTAGAACCGTAGGGACTTCCAGAAGAAGTCCCCCCTCAACCTGATAGATTGGCATCCATGGTGACCGTCTCCCAGGAAAGGGCAAGAAGGGACTGCCCCCAGACAGGTTCCTTGAGTTCATCCACTACAAGAGGGACCTCCTCACCATGGAGGAAGGCACACATACCCAGCTCCAGGGACGCTGGGTCCTTGTCCCGTAGGACAAATAGGAGAAGTTGCAGAAGGCCCCAGGGGGGACTGAGCATAAGGGGCCTCTTTGGAGTACGCCACCAACGGGCCCACTAGCTGCACCCCCTGCCTGGTGGAGGGACGGGGACAGCTAGGAGGGACTGAGCCCATACAACCAGATTGTCCACTTTATTGCTGAGGAAGGAAGATCCTTGCTTGAACTGTATAAAATTCATAGGAATGGAGTTACCAATGAAGGGGACAATAAGGACTTGGGGTGTTTGATCACCCCTCCAAATGACTCCCAAATGGACACCCTCCAGCCGAGTATCCAACATAGCCAGACGTAGAGACTGGGAAGTGATGAGGACGTCCAGGTAGGTCATCCATCGGAACACCCCTCGGTCTCATCAGAGACCACACCCCCGTCAGCACCTTGGTGAGCACTCTGGGAGCTGAAGAGAGGCCAGATGACAAGGCCACAATTATCAGTGTTGGTCAACCAACGCGAATCTGAAGATCCTCGGTGTCCAGAGGACACAGGGAAGTAAAAATAAGCAGCATTGAGCTCCACAGACGGCAAGAAGCCCCCGACGCGCAAGGAGCTGATGGCCGAGCGCAGTGTTTCCATTGCAGAAACCGCCTGTAATTGACGAATTGCTGACAATCTGTGAGTCCAGATTGGGCCAGACTGACCCATCCTTTTTTGGGGAACTGTGGAAAGGTTGGTGTAGAGGCCCCTGCCTCTGCCTATTAAGGGCAATCTGCAAGAGACCCCCAGACCCCGCAGGCCTTGCATGGCCTGCACCAGCACCTGAACAGAGGCAGGGACCAGGAGCACCCAGGACCCGATAATCTTGGGAGAGGCCGTACAGCAAACTCTATCTAGTAGCCGGAGGGCACTACCTCCTGAATCCACCAGTCTGAGGCGTGATACCTCCTGGTATGAGCAAGGTGCCGCAGCCGTCCCCTCGCCGAGCCGGGCGAGGGCGCCCCATCATGCTTGAGGGGTGTCACTGTCCGCTTACCGGTCTCCCGTTCCAACGGCGTCTCGGGTCCTCAGCCGCCCGCTCCCGCTGCGCAGCCACCTGTCCGGCGGCCGCGGCGGCTTCTGTTCCGGCCGGCGCGCACGCGCCTCCCTCCTCAGCCGGCGGCTCCAGCGTCGCCTCTCGTGCTCGCGCGCGTGCACGTTCAGTTTATGCTCTCAGCGCGGCCGCCGGAGGAAGGTTAATTTTAATTAAAGGCCCAGCTGCACTAGAGGGAGTGCCCCACAGGGACTTGGCCAATCACCTGCCTTGGAGTTCTGGGCTGTACGCCCTATGTTGACCAATCTTGTTGAAGTTCTTAAGTTGCACCAATCACCACACTTATTCCCCAGGGCCAATGATGCCTGATCCCTATATAACCTCACCCCAGTCAGTTTGTCATTGCCTGTTATAGTGCTTAGACCCTCGTTGTTACTTACCTTGATATTGATCCGTGTTCCTGTTGCCGATCCTTGCCTGCCTTTGACCATCCTCGATCTTCATTCCTGTTGCCGACCCTTGCCTGCCTTCGACCATCCTCGATCTCCACTCCTGTTGCCAACCCTTGCCTGCCTTTGACCATCCTCGATCTCCACTCCTGCTGCCGACCCTTGCCTGCCTTTGACCATCCTCGATCTACACTCCTGTTGTCGACCCTTGCCTGCCTTTAACCATCCTCGATCTACACTCCTGTTGCCGACCCTTGCCTTGAACCTAGACCACGATCTGTCTATTGCTATTTTTCTGTCGCCTCCTCAGATCTCCTGTTGCCAACCTCCAGCCTGTCCTTGGACTTCCGTCTTACGCTCAAATTCGGGCTACCCAATTCCACTTCCAGCCGCGGGTTCTCCAGTCCTCTGTACAGTAAGGCTTCATCCTTTGAGCCATAAAGTCCTGGGGGCAACCGATCCCGAGCAGGCGTGTTCTGCGTCTTGGCAAGCGGGGGGCTCCTATAGGTGAAGCTGGCTGCGGAGATTGGGGGTTGAGGTCCTTACCAAGAGAGCTGGAGTTATTCAAGTGGTTAATTGCGGTACCTGGAGCGTGACATTATAACAGGCCAGAAAGTTAATATGGAAGACCTGGTACAGCAAGTTCAGGCGATGGCCACTGCTATCAATCAACTTGCCCAGAGAGTGGCCAATCAAGAAACCCGCCAGATTACTACACCCGCTGTACCACCTCATATTCCTGAACCTGAGGTTCCTTTACCAGAAAAATTCTTTGGAGACCGGGCCGGTTTTTCGAACTTCAAGAATTCATGTGAACTCTATTTCAGGCTGCGGCCTTTATCTTCTGGCACAGAAACTCAACGGGTGGGTTTAATTATCTCTCTGTTACAAGGAGACCCTCAGTCATGGGCTTTCAGCTTGCTTCCTGAAGATCCTGCCTTACACTCCGATCCTTTTTCTCAGCTATGGGAGTGCTGTATGCGGATCCAGATCGTCAGTCCACAGCAGAAAACAGGCTTCGGGCCCTGAAGCAGGGTCGGAATTCCGCCGAGGACTACAGCGCTGAGTTCCGGCGCTGGGCAGTGGAGTCTTCTTGGAATGATCCAGCCCTATGTAGCCAATTCCGTATGGGGCTGAGAATATTAAAGATGCCTTGGTCAATTTTCCCACTCCAAAAGATTTGGATCAACTCATGCAGGTCTCCATCAGGATCGATAGACGTCTTAGGGAGAGAGCCAGGGAAAGGGTTAGGGTTACAACTCCCTTTAGACCTTCACAAACTCTCAACCCTTCAACTCCTGGTGGGGTAAACACCTCCTCCCCCTCTCAAGAGGAGCCAATGCAGGTTGGCAGATCCCGTCTTTCTCAGGACGAGAAACAACGAAGACGGTCTTTGGGTCTTTGCCTCTATTGTGGGTCCCCGGGACATTTTGCCAGGTCTTGTCCAAATAAGGGGTATCCGGCGGGAAACTTTCTCACCTAGATCAGGAAGAGGGTACTGATCTAGGTGGGTTGAAGCATTACTCTCATCATGATAAGATGTTAATCCCTACGGAGCTTTTCTGGGGTCTTTCCAAACAGGCAGTATCTGCTTTTGTCGATAGTGGAGCTGCAGGTAACTTCCTGGATCGGAACATAATCTCCATCCTGGGAGTTCCACTGGTACCCCTTGAAAAGTCTCTCCAGGTTTTGGCCATAAATGGGAAGGCTATCCAGGGAGGACCGGTCAGTCACAAGACCCCTCCTCTCAAATTGGTGGTTGGCTCATCTCATTCTGAACACATAGAATTCCTGGTGTTTCATTGTCCGGAAACACCAGTAGTTTTGGGATACCCATGGCTAAAGCTCCACAACCCCATATTTAACTGGCAGTCTGGTGATCTGGTTAAGTGGAGTAATTACTGCAAGTCACATTGCTTCTCCACTGTCCTTAGGAGTGTTCAGATTTTGCCCCAGGAACTGCCTCTGCCTTATACAGATTGGGCAGATGTCTTTTCTGAGCGATCCGCTGATAATCTTCCCCCACACAGACCCTATGACTGTCCCATCGACTTACTTCCTGGAACTATTCCTCCTAGGGGGAAAATTTATAATCTGAATCGAGCAGAAGAGCAGGCTATGAAGGAATATATTTCGGAAAATCTGAGTAAAGGCTTTATCCGCCCGTCAACATCACCGGCGGGTGCCGGCTTCTTTTTTGTTGAGAAGAAGGATGGGGGTTTAAGGCCTTGCATAGATTATAGAGCCTTAAACAAGATCACCGTTAAAAATAGTTATCCTCTTCCCTTAATAGGTGATTTATTTAATCAGGTAGTGGGGGCTCGAATTTTTTCTAAACTAGATCTAAAGGGGGCCTACAACCTGATCCGTATACGGCAAGGGGATGAATGGAAAACGGCTTTCAATGTTAAAGATGGTCATTACGAATATTTAGTCATGCCTTTTGGCCTTTGCAATGCTCCTGCGGTCTTTCAAGACTTTGTTAATGACGTGTTTCGTGACTATTTGGGTAACTTCGTAGTGGTTTATTTGGATGACATCCTCATTTTCTCCAAGAACCTTTCCGAACACAGGCAACATGTAAAACTGGTCCTTCAGAAATTGAGAGAAAATAATCTATACGCTAAAATCTCTAAGTGTATGTTTGAGGTCACCTCCGTTCCCTTCTTGGGGTATATTATTTCTAGTCAGGGGTTGGAGATGGATGCGGGAAAGGTTTCGGCAGTACGGGATTGGGTACAACCCAAATCCTTAAAAGAATTACAATGCTTTTTAGGATTTGCTAATTTCTATCGACGTTTTATCAAGGGTTTTTCTAGTATCGTTGCTCCTCTCACCAATCTCACCCGCAAAGCCGCGTTCACTGTTAACTGGTCACCATCAGCTATTGAAGCCTTTTGTGTCCCTAAACAGGCTTTTACTTCGGCGCCAGTTTTAGTGCACCCTGATGTCAACAGACCTTTTGTTATTGAAGTAGATGCATCTGAATTAGGTGTTGGAGCTGTTTTATCGCAATTCTCTGGATCTCCTGAACGTATGCATCCATGTGCCTATTTTTCTCGGAAGTTTAATACCGCAGAACAAAATTATGATGTCGGCAATAGGGAACTATTAGCTATTAAACTGGCATTTGATGAATGGCGTCATTGGTTGGAGGGTTCCTTACATCCTATCACTGTATATACGGATCACAAAAATCTCGAGTATATAGGCTCCGCCAAGAGGTTGAACTCTCGACAGGCCCGTTGGGCATTATTTTTTTCGCGTTTCAATTTTATTATTACCTTTAAGCCGGGCGTAAAAAATACTAAAGCCGATGCTCTGTCGCGCATGTTTGGTGAGTGTAAAGATCGGGGAGATACTGGTGAACCTATCTTACCTGCAGGTTGTGTAGTTGGGGCCTTGCTCCCTGATCTCTCTAATGTTTTGGCGCCGTTCCAAGATGAATCGTCTGTAAATGCACCTATAGGATGTCACTTTGTACCGCCGCATTTGCGTTCTGATGTAATCCGCGAATTCCACGACGCAAAAACTGCTGGGCATCTGGGAGTTCGTAAAACTTTTATTTTAGCTCGGCGCCACGTATGGTGGCCTTCTATGAGACGTGATATCACTACCCTTATCGACGCATGTTCCGTTTGTGCACGAAGTAAAGGGGTACACAAGGCCCCTAGTGGTTATCTAATTCCCCTTGAGATCCCTAAAGAACCATGGTCTCACATTTCGATGGACTTTATTGTTGATTTGCCTCCTTCACATGGGAACACTGTGATTTGGGTGGTCGTCGATAGATTCAGTAAGATGGCTCATTTCATTGCTCTACCCAAGCTACCCTCGGCTCCTGAACTTTCGCGCTTATTCATCTCGCATATTTTTCGGTCTCGCATTCATCTCGCATATTTTATCAGTAAATATTGTTTCCGATCAGGGTGTGCAGTTTATATCACGATTTTGGAAAAATTTTTGTTCACGTTTGGGGTTTCTTTATCCTCCGCATATCATCCCCAGTCTAATGGGCAGACTGAAAGAACAAATCAAAGCTTAGAACAATATTTAAGATGTTACATCTCTGACACTCAGGAGCAGTGGTCGGAATTTATTGACTTTGCCGAATTTGCGTATAATAATGCGCCGAGTGACAGTACTAAAATATCCCCTTTCTTTTGTAATTATGGAAAGAATCCTAAGGCTTCTTCTATTTCTGCAGCACCTTCTGATTTTCCGGTGTTAGAAGAGTGGCTTCAGAAACGGAAGGATATTTGGGCACGCGTCCAGGAAAATTTAGAAACTATGCGCCCTAAATAAAAGAAATTTGCTGATCATCATAGGTCTCAGGAACCTATCCTTCAGTGTGGAGACCTTGTCTGGGTTTCCACTAAGAACATTGCTCTCCGGCAGCCTTCTTATAAACTGGGTCCTAAATTTATCGGTCCTTACCCCATTATCAGGAAACTTAATAATGTGACCTTCAAAGTTCAGCTCCCTCCTACTATGAAAATTTCCAACTCGTTTCATGTATCACTGTTGAAACCAGCTAAAATCTCTTCTCCTGCTGGTCCTCCTCCTGTTTTAGTGTTTTTAATGTGCAAGAATATGAAGTGAACAAGATTTTGGATTCGCGTAGGGTTCGCAATACGTTACAATATTTAATTGATTGGGTTGGTTACGGTCCTGAGGAGAGGTGCTGGGTTTCTTCTTGTGATGTCCATGCCAGGGCTCTTGTACGGAAATTTCACCGTGACAATCCGGGGAAGCCGGGTGAGGGTCCGGAGGCCCCTCGTGAGGGGGGGGGTAATGTCACTGTCCGCTTACCGGTCTCCCGTTCCAGCGGCGTCTCGGGTCCTCAGCCGCCCGCTCCCGCTGCGCAGCCACCTGTCCGGCAGCCGCGGCGGGCGGCGGCTTCTGTTCCGGCTGGCGCGCACGCGCCTCCCTCCTCAGCCGGCGGCTCCAGCGTCGCCTCTCGTGCTCACGCGCGTACATTCAGTTTATACCCTCCGGAGGAAGGTTAATTTTAATTAAAGGCCCAGCTGCACTAGAGGGAGTGCCCCACAGGGACTGGGCCAATCACCTGCCTTGGAGTTCTGGGCTGTACGCCCTATGTTGACCAATCTTGTTGAAGTTCTTAAGTTGCACCAATCACCACACTTATTCCCCAGGGCCAATGATGCCTGATCCCTATATAACCTCACCCCAGTCAGTTTGTCATTGCCTGTTATAGTGCTTAGACCCTCGTTGTTACTTACCTTGATATTGATCCGTGTTCCTGTTGCCGACCCTTGCCTGCCTTTGACCATCCTCGATCTTCATTCCTGTTGCCGACCCTTGCCTGCCTTCGACCATCCTCGATCTCCACTCCTTTTGCCAACCCTTGCCTGCCTTTGACCATCCTCGATCTCCACTCCTTTTGCCAACCCTTGCCTGCCTTTGACCATCCTCGATCTCCACTCCTGTTGCCGACCCTTGCCTGCCTTTGACCATCCTCGATCTCCACTCCTGTTGCCGACCCTTGCCTGCCTTTGACCATCCTCGATCTACACTCCTGTTGCCGACCCTTGCCTTGAACCTAGACCACGATCTGTCTATTGCTATTGTTCTGTCGCCTCCTCAGATCTCCTGTTGCCAACCTCCAGCCTGTCCTTGGACTTCCGTCTTACGCTCAAATTCGGGCTACCCAATTCCACTTCCAGCCGCGGGTTCTCCAGTCCTCTGTACAGTAAGGCTTCATCCTTTGAGCCATAAAGTCCTGGGGGCAACCGATCCCGAGCAGGCGTGTTCTGCGTCTCGGCAAGCGGGGGCTCCTATAGGTGAAGCTGGCTGCGGAGATTGGGGGTTGAGGTCCTTACCAAGAGAGCTGGAGTTATCCAAGTGGTTAATTGCGGTACCTGGAGCGTGACAAGGGGATTTTGGTGGAAGATTTAGGCTTAGCCCCGCCAGAGGGGCCAGGGCGTTGTCTGCCGCTCCTGGGGCAGGAGTCTGCACAAGCCCCCAGGAAGGACACCCCTGGTCCTCTGGTTCTTGTTTTACACTATGGTAGGGAGAGGTTACCCTGCCCCGAGGGGCCATGACGGCCGCCTACGTTGGGGTGATTTGCCCCTTTTTTACCAAACAGGTCCAGACAGGCCCCAAACAGGTGTTGCCCTCTAAAGGGAAGCCCAGTAAGAGTCTTCTTAGCAGCATCATCAGCACCCCACTGTCGCAGCCAAACCAAGCGACGTATAGCCACCACAAGGGCAGAAGTCCTTGCACACATTCTAATGGTGTCATCCAGTGCTAATAGGATAAATTTTACAAATACATCACAACTGGAGAGTGCATTAAACACATCCCAGGGGAGATCCTCAGGGTGATGATCAAGCATCTTTCTGATGAGGGTTCTAGCGGCCACTGCAGTAATGACCGCGGCACAGACCAGGCGCAGCGCCATCCCTGCACAAGAAAAGGCGTGGGAGGCCACAGATCAATGCGCCGGTCCTCAGCATCCCGAAGGGTACTATAAGCAGGGGCTGTAATAAAGGGGGGGTTAGGAACCCCTACGATCGGCGCATCCACCACGGGGGGTGATGACTAACAATTGACCACCTCAGGGGGAAAAGGGTATTTCCTATCCCAGTCCCCTGGGACCCCTGGAATTTACTGGGGAAATCCCATTCCTTGAGTACAAGAGCATGGAAACGAGCCTGCTCTAGAAATTCCAAGCGCGCTGTCGCTGTATGGAAACGCTCTCCTCTCGGCTTGGAGGCCTCACCAGGGAGAGAGATAGACAGGATCTTAAAGACCTTAATCAACAAATTTCACACTGGCCCCAGTATTCAGGGCCAGAATCGTCATGACTCCTCGGCCTCTCATCAGATGAGCCTGAGTCAGAAAGCAGCTCTCCTTCATCAGAAGGGGTATAGGCACCCGGAGTAGTGAACGCCATAGGACAAACAGGAGGCGTCAAGGGCCACTTCTTACCAGGGCCCCTGTGCCCTGACAACCTCGCAATAATCTGATCAGCCGTAGGCAGTCTGGAAGACGCAGCAGGCTGCAAATCCCCACTTGTATGCGACTCAGCAGGAGTGAGATTTAAGCATGGGGAAATAGGTGTATTGAAACGAGGTGCAGCCACTGGCAAGCCTGATTGCAGGGCCAGTGCTTGCTCTGCACATGGTGCGCAGACCCGTGCCCTGTCAGCATCAGCATGGGGTTGACCACACGCTACACACAGCCGGTCTTGTCCCAGAGGGACCCCGGTCATATAATTCTGAAATGCCTCCATATGGTGGTTATCTAGGCACAATATGCCGGCAGGGATTTACGCAATAGGCAACCCTGGATGCCCAAAAGACGTGTAATCACAGTACACTTGAGACCGCCACACCCCCCCCCCCTTTCTTTACCCCCCGAGCTACGGGGGGGAACGAGGGAGGATGGCGACCCTTTGGATAGGGCCCACCGCTACACGGGGCAATAATGCGGGAGGGGCATCCACTATAAGGCTCACCATCAGCCTAAACCACCTACCCTTTGGTGGGGAACTGCAGTGGAGCATGGCTCCGTTAAGCACACATGATGCTGCCTACCTTCACCCGACCAGCGCAGCCCAGGCTGGGAGGCACATCACAAGAGGACGGGTGGGAACAGTCCAACAGGGCCGCAGGCTGTAATAGCCCCGCTCACCTGCGAGAGAGTGATACTTCATGTCTTCGCAGTCAGCACTGCAGAGAAATCTGGGGATTTGTGGGAGGTCCCCGGGTATATGAAGGGCCGGGAGGAGCCTGTTTTTGCATGTCTGCAGTGCACAGCGCCATCTGGCAGAGGATAACCCAAGTGTAAGTATTATATCTGGAGCAGGACGTACTGTATACTTAGAATATGTCCCATTACCTTTAAAGGGGATTTGGGGCACAGATAGAGCATGGGTGTAAACTCCATGTGACTGCCTCAACTAGCACTGATGGAATGCAGTGAGGCTATGAACAGGTGAGATTCCTCCCCCCCCTCCCATCCACCGGGGGATGAGAGCAGGGGTGTTATTTGAGACTTTAAAGTCAGATACTTCTTGTTGGGCTAAGTTTATTTTAATACCATGCTATACCTCAACTGCCATAAATTACCATAGCAATTATACATTTCCATTGTTCTAAAACAAGTATATTTACTCTCAGCTGGCGGTGTAGTCAGTTCTACACCTATAGCGGGAGTGTATAGCCATCTAGAAATTATGGGCTGCAGATCTAGTTACACCACTTTTTATTACAGAGATTAGCTGTAATCCTGTTACATGTCTGCTGAACCTAGACCTAGGCACAGCTGCACTGATAAATATATAGGATTAAATATTTAGCACGGTCAGTGTAAAAAAAAAAAAAAGTACCCCTACCACAACAACCTGGGTGAAGCAAATGGAAGTTACTTAAAATTGTACTACTTTGGCCAAGAATGAGATAAGGGAGCACCAGTCATAGGGTGCCATTGTCCTACCAAACAAGCTCACTTGAAATAAAATTTGGAAAATAGTAGACCCTTACACCCCATTCCCATTTTTCTGCAAATAATTGCAATTTTTAGTGAATTTTTTACGAGGCTATGGGAAAACTAAGGAACATTTTCCTTGATGATAAGGATACTTCCAGACCACCTCCAATGGCCTGTCATATTGTGATTGGACTAGGTAGGCTCGGCTAATACCTAATAATGGCCATATTTATTGCTAGCTAAGGTACATGTAGAGTAGGAGGCGAGTTCGTTCAGAGGGAAAAAGATTAGGCAATAAATATCTCTTTTCTAGAAGAGCAGGAAAGGGTTACTTATAATTAACAACTAGGATTGTCTAGATGATCTACCCTCCCCTCCTGAAAATATAAAATGTTATGCCTGGAAGACTTCATGTGGCTGGCCATCAAATATTTGGTTTGATTATTTCAACCTTGTTTACTCATCTTCTATAATTTAAAATACATTTCTTTTTAGTTAGGTAAAGAGTCAGTGACAATCAGAAATCCATCTAAAACTATAGGGTCAATTGAGCACCAGGTGAGAAAACTCTACTACTTTATACGAGTGAAAACACTTTCACTTGTCTATCATAGGAATCTTTCAGCAATCAGATGTAAAATATCACCTGGTGCTGAATCACTCCCCATTTAGACAATGCATGTGAATGCCAATTTTCTCTACTAAAAAGCAGTACAGTTTTTAACCTGGGGCTGACCCTTATGTTTGTCATAGGGATTAAATTGGTGCCAGTAGAACAGGCAACCCATTTTGTTGGTTAGTCAAAACCTTTTTGTTTTTGCTTCCTGATTGGTCACAGTAACTCAAAGCAGATCACAATGCTATAACTACAAAAATAGGATATTGGTAATAGTCCCACTAACATAGCGGGGCTCTGAAAAAGTAAGCGTGCATTTGTTGCCACACACCATCCTAGCCAGCTTCAATTTTAAGATAACATGAAAACCAGGATAAGAACATCAAAATACTTGAAATGTAGTTAGGGATGCAGTTTCTGTAATGAAAGATGCAGAGGTACATTATATATAAATACAATTCTGCACACAAATATTTAAAACAATTAAATATTTAAAATTCTAAATGACTGTTGACCACTGACTGGGGATGGGGCAGTCTGATCCACTAATTCAGCATTATACATATAGTAACTTTGCTAAGATAAAAAGGTCAGAAAGCTTAAGAAAAAAAATTAGTCCAAAGTTAATGTAAGAATATCATCTTGTTTCCTCTGCTTTGCCATGGCAACGGTAGTTACTAAAATCAGACTGGGTAACAGTGGTTAGAAATGTGTGTGCGTATAATTGTAAAAAAACAGCTTGAAGCAATTTTCAAGAACCTTGAATGTGCAGAATCATAAATATCAAGTAAGACAGGTTTAAAAAAATAATATATTTGAAGGGAATTGGAGACAACAGCTTGGAAGACATTTTTAATACCGGTAATATAATTCACTATCCAACAGGCTACTATGGTCTGGGTTCAAAGGTTATTAATAATTAAGTTTTTCTTCTTCAGCTTTGTTTCCTTCAATATTGTATTATGTTTGATGCAATTTGTAGCATCCTTTCAGCAGTACATATTTGCTGTGTGAAGTAACATGCAGTATAAAAGTTCTTTCAGGAGTTACGCAGGGGGTTTTGAAGAGTAAAGGTTACAGCTTGGGGGTGATAATGAACACATCTGAAGGTTAATTAAGCTGAAAAAAAAGCTAAAAGCAAAAAAACTAGTGTGCAGATGTCAAACCTCAAAAGATACATCCTACTGATTGAAGGATGAAAATAAACTACTAAAACCCTGATCTTTCTTATTGCTATAAAGAAAAATACCTGTCATCCATAGATGACCTAATGTAGATATGTGCAACTTAAAGGCAGAAAATGAAAATAAAAGGAGCATTATCGAAAAAAATGGGCCACTAATAAAAATCCATATTAATATGCTGGATGGTGGGAGAAGAGGTCACTTATACACCCAGCATCAAGAAATATCCAGCCAGGGTTGTTTATTTTTATTAACGGAAGGAAAAGGTAATTGGGTGACAGGTTCTGTCACCCTTAATACAGTAAACCTACCAGGAGAAAAAAAAAACACAGGCTTGGCAGAAGTTTTATTTAATTTGGGTTTTAAGTGACCCCTCCTCTCTTTAGCCGACGTGTTTATATGGATTTTTAATATTACACAATTTCGCGATATTGCTTCTTTAAGTAAGTGGGTGAGCCAGTGAGCAGGGCCCATGTTTCCCTATATGCAAACAAGAAAAACCAAGTAAAATCTGAAAAAGCAACATCCCCCGAACAGAACGGTACCCAACATGCATAGGTACTGTCAAGGGAAAAGTTGCCAAACACCCCAAAGTAAATGCGCATAACGGTAATTTTACTTGAAATTTTCAGCTCTGCTGACAAGATGCGCACCTTGCAATTTTTCACCAAAAACTACCCTTTACATTTGGAATATCCCACACAAACCACATATTCCCTGAAAGTACACATGCTAAGCTTTTTAAGCGTACTGAGCTTGTTGTAGAGGGCTCATGTTTCTGGAAGTAATCCCTTGAAGAATTCTTAGGTTGCACAGGGTTTCCCAAAAAAAAAGTTATAAAAAAGCAGAATAAAAAACATGTTTTCCTAAAAAATCAATATGCAAACAAGAAAAAACAAGCTGAATCTGAAAGCGCAAGGTCCCCCGAGCAGAACAATACCCAACATGCATAAATACTATTAACCCTTTTAATTGCCAGCCTACTTGAAGTTTTGTCACCCTCTATTGACAGGTCATTTTTCCCCTTTTTGCGCCAGGTTTAACCATGATTTTTGCTGGAATTACCAGAAAAATTATGTACATATTTTTTGCAGCAGGGTTTAGGCTTTTACATTAAATGTCTTGTTTGTAATTGTTCTACTGTTTTTTAAATATTTTTGCGTAAAAAAACAAAAAAATAAATAAAATAATATTTTTTAGACAATTGTCTCCTTTATTTTAAATAAATCATTTGTTTTATTAATAGCTCCATTTCTCCCGATTACAACGATACCACATATGTATTGGTAGCCCCCCATTCTTGCCCAGGAGACCCCCCAAACTGAAAAGAGCACTTTATAACATTTACAAATAAAATACAACTACTATCCACACTATAAACATAAGGGGTTAATTAAAAAAAATGACATAGGGTCCCCCCTCCGGGGGGGGGGCATTTTTGGGGGAATTTTAAGGGTTAAAAACCCTTAAAAATCCCCCCCCCAAAAAAATGACATGGGGTCCCCCCTACCCATCATAACCAGCCCAGGACCAGCTATGGGGGCTTGTAGAACAGGGTGCAGGGGCCAGCTCTGGTGGCCTCCCCACCCTACAAGCCCACATACCCCCGGTGAGCCTGGGCTCTTCTGCCCCCCCTGGGCAGGTAATTGGGGGTGTTGGGGGTTAATGGCAAGTCACCCACTAGGCGCAGGTGACTTGCCAGTCCCCAGCCTTGTGAACTGGTATAGGGGTCTCATGGAGCCTCCGAATAACCTTTGAACCCAGACCATAGTAGCCTGTTGGATGACGCCACCCGACCCCAAGGGGCAGGGCTAGCAGCCGCAAACCAGGAAGTGATGAGCCTCCGATCGCCCCCCCCCCCCTGGGCTCTTCCGCCCTCTCCTCCCCATGGAAGAGCCCGGGGGGGGGGGCGATCGGAGGCCCCCTTGGTGAAGAGGAGACCCCGCGGGAGGGATTGGGGCTGCAGGTGAGTAAATGTAATTTTTCTTTTTCTTTTACACTTTGTGCAAGCGGCCGTAGCGGGGGGGGCGCTATTTCGGGCGCCCTACTGAAGACAGAAGAGCCCCGTGGGGGGGGGGGGGTGATCTGATGCCCCCCCCGGGTGAAGAGAAGACCCGGCCTAATATAACGAGGGGTCAGGTGAGTTTTTAACTTTTATATTTTTTTTTTTAGTGTGGGGGTTTAAAGTCAGCTATGCGAGTCTCACGTAGCTGGCACTTAAGTGGAGTAGAGGCTGCTACGTGAGACTCACGTGGCACTAGAAGGGTTAAAGGCAATTACAGCAAGCCATTTTATTCAGCTCTCAGAAATATTTTCCTATTGAGCAAACTGCTTCAGCTATATCAGGATTCTTTGGCTCTTGCAATATTTCATAGGATTCAGATCACTGTTTGCTCCAATTGTCCTATTTGCCCAAATAAAAAGAAAACACAGAAAGCCTCCAACGTGGTGGCTGCAACAATGTTGATCCACTGTGGGGTGGGAGCAGCCCGATTGCTGGGCCCCCCCTCGATTGAGTGATGAAAAGCAAACAAACATTACTTGACGACTCTCTCCCCCAGGGAAATGCAGCCCGCTCAGAAATTGGTTGGCGGCTGTCACATATCCGGCTGTGGACAAAGCAGAAGCCCGAGCACGGGATAGTTGACAAACGCTGGCTAATCATGGGTCTGCATTTCCCTCAGGGAGCGAGTGATCAAGTAAGATTTGCAGACTTTAGAGTGCCCGATCGAAGGGGGGGAACCCGGCAATCAGGGTGCCCCCCGCAGCAGACCAACAACCATGTTTTGTAAAATGGGTTTTGGCCTGGTTTAAGCCAATTGGGGATGCCCACAGTCACTCCAGGGCCCCCGAAGTTCATCAATAAGAGGCCCTTTCACATAAACCACTCGGAGATACCTCAAAAAATAGCAGCCAGACGTGGACTACTGGAGTGGTGTGGGAGCATGGGGGGGTTAAGTCATTTCACCAGAATTCAGGCATTTCCACATTCTTTCATGAAATAGGGAACTTAAGAAAGATATTTAATGAAAAACAAACTTTAGCTTTTGATTATTATATTATAATATTAATAATATAAGGCAATAAAAGCAAGCAATTTTGTTCAGCTGTCAGCCAGACCTTTCAACAGGTAGTTTGGCCCACTCTTATTGAACGAACTGCTTCATCAGCTATATCAGGATGTTTTTTTGCAATATTTCATAGGATTCAGATCGCAGTTATTTGCCCAAATGGTATTATTCCAGAAACAACCCAGTCTGACCCCACATGGGTCTTGCTTTAATAAGCCCACTGTTGTATAGTGTGATCAGACACTGATGTATCCTTCCTCAGAAATGAAGCTTTTTATTCTATACCATTTGCTCTGGGGTCGATTTTTCCTTGTTCCTGAGGGCCAGTACCAATTTGGAAAAAGCTCCATCCACTAAACATCCACAAGGGACCGTACATCTAGGAACAGAAACTACAAAAAACCTCCAATGGGGTGGCTGCAATAATAATACCTTAAAACTGAAAGTAGTAACAGAAGTAAATGAGTCTTGAACCCTTAAAGTGGACGAACACCCAGGATTTTGACTATCCTGGGTCTTGGTCCACTTTTCCGGGGCACCCCGATTGGGGGTGTCCCGCTATACGAAACCCTTTACAGATTCCTGGGCCGATCCGCCTGGAAGTTGGTCCACTTTAAGTGTGCCTAAAGAAAGGCTCTTTCTCAACATCTATAAAAAAAAAAAAACGGATAAAGTTCTTGACCAACCAAGCACAAGGATATATAATGTGGTGACAGTTTATGCACTTTGCCTACAGAGTCCCTTTAAATAACATGCCAGACTTAACGTCCTCATTTTAATTTCCTTCTTCTCCATTTATTCACACAGCCAAGGGAGACAGGGCAGACAGGATGTTCTAGGGCGTTAGGTTAATGAAGACAAGGTATAGACACACACCTCTGGCCATAAAGCTTTTTACTAATTACTTTTGAGAGAAGACAGGAAAACCATTAAAACTCTGTTTTAGTTAAAAGGTAAACAAATGTAACCGCTACACAAAAGACATGAACAGTGTCCAAAGGTTTTATTAGGTAATGAAATAAAACACTTATAAGCAATCCTAAGTATGTTTTAATATTAAATGTAAGTTTTCAAACTGAAATTTTAATATTTATAGTCTGCTATGCTTTTATACAGAAACGCCATTATCCTACAACATGTGGTGCTTGTCATTCTCCAGTCACTTTAGGAATGTGTCTCTTATCTGTATTTAACAACACACTGCAAGAACGCGAACGCTGAATGTGCATTATTCCAGATAGCAAAATTACAAAAGTGCAGAAAATGGCCCGTTATAGTGTACACGGTAATAGCAAGGTGAAGAGACTTTTTCTGCAAGTGCCAATACACATAGAAATACACATTTTACTTGCAGCATGCAGAAAATAACTTACTTTAATAAAGAGCATTGCTTGCCAGAAGCACAAAGGTTTTAGGAGATTCATAACACCTGCATTTCAGGGTCGCTATCAGAACATTCTTGGTTAGGCTGCAAGAGCTAGATTGGCAATTACTCTGCTAGAAGTACATCTGTATTTATTATTGATCAGAGCGTGCCTGGCAAGATTTGCCATCTGTTATTAAATTTTTCATCCTGCGGTATGCTCACCTTTCAGCATTAAGCACCCAAAATACATTACAGTCAACAAGGTGTTTTGCAGATTAAAAAGTTCCCAATTTTACTTTGAAATACCAGGCTGAGATAATATGATCCTCCTAGAAATAGCCAGCGAGAACTACTAAGTATTCCACATTTTACCTTCTATGATTTCGGAGTGCAACCTAGGCAAGCCCAACGGTTACAGTCCCAGAGTCCCTTCTGAAAAGTACTTTTATTTTTTCATATATTTCTTTGTGATAATCCATAAAATTCTGTTGTTTCAAAGGCCATCTTTATTACAGCCATCTAGTGGTGCATTTCAAAACTGCAGGCTTGATTTAGAGCCAGGCAGCGAGAAAAAGCACTCCTTTTTTAGGAGAAAAAACTGCCATTCACTTACATTGGGGTTGATTCAGAGCCAGGTGAGAATTCTCACTCCTTTTTTAGGAGAAAAACTGCCATTGCCAATCACTGCCTATCTTGGGGCTGATTCAGATCCAGGTGAAAAAAACTTCACGGTAGACAATGGAAGTGAATGTCAGTTCTCACCTGGCTCTAAATCGAACCCATTGTCTACCTTGGGGCCGATTCAGAGCCAGGTGAAATTTTACATTTGGTTGCTTAATCACCCATAAGGTAGACAATGAAGGTGAAAAGTAGTTTTGTCTCCTTAAAAAAGGAGCAAGTTTCTCACCTTGCTCTGAATCGAGCCTATCGTTTTAAATGGTTATACCAATTGTTAGGTTATCTGCATGTATCTACGGAGCATGTGCACTGTGTTAAGTTTGTTCCCCTCACACCACCATAATCCCAACATGCTTGTGGTTCATCACTAGTGGCCACTTGCTTCAGAGCATTCGAGCTGGTGGGTCGGTCTGGAAGATCTGCTGTCATCCACATGCTTGGACAACCTAGTAGTACAGCTGGTAATTGCTTTTCATTCTCCTCCTTAAAGCAGACCAACAGCAAAAAATGACAAACAGTGATCATATCCATCCCTCCCTAGGGAAGTTTAGATTGATGAACATAAAAATCCATTTACCTTTTTCTAACTCCTGATGTAGTAAATTTTAGAATTTGGTGCTACACCCATTTTGATGAGTTGAAGAGAGGGAGTTAGCATGATGCCAACATAAGCTCAAGGATAAGGGTAGGAGCACCTTAGCTGAACTAAGACGAGAATACAGATAAAATCATTGGTCACGGAATTGAATGCCCAAAGAGGAGAGTATTTCAAGAGAAGGTAGTGGTTGAGAAGAATGATAATGGAGGAGTGGCCATTAAATTTGGCAGTTAGTTACAAAATAGGATGGCTTTTGCTACTCTAAAGAAGTGATTTTTCTTAGACAAAAATTGGACACAAAGTGGCCCTGTGGATAATGTCTAGTCTAGACATAAAAAAAGTGTTTCCCATTTAATTACAGTTTTTAAAATGTAAATATGCCTCAGAAATGGGCCAATGCAGACACTGTAGATAGGCTCTTAGGATCCCTAGATGCAATGTGATTGGATGTGCCTTTAGTATTATTTGAGTCCAGGTGTAGGGATTGTGAAAATAGAGGATGGCACCATAATGCTTAAAAAGTAAGCAGCCACTGGGTGCTACTAACTGTCAGGTATGCACTGCTCACATTGGTATACCGGGTGCTAGCTGCAGGGACAACAATACCATACTCCTACTCTTCTATAGGTGGGACTCCAGGGCTAACCCAACACTGTGTCCTCATATACCAAGTTGCACACCATTACTTCATATAATGAATTAATTTATTGATCAAATAGTACATCCAACAATCCACATACACAAAACACACATCAAACGTTAAAAAACATATAATTAAAACCCCAAGTGGGGAGGAACTCCAGGGCTATATAGTCTACAGACACTCAAATATAGTGTCAGAGCAACTCTTTACATTTGATTAGGATAATTATAAAATTTCTTTGAAATCAACCAACATATAATCACTGACGTTTGTAGGACAAGATATTAAGTGCCTGTGCAGTCTAAAATCTATAATAGAATATAAAGTGAACACAACTCCATATAGGGTTGCAGTATAACATGTGCAAAATTACAATTAACCAACTAAAGTGCCTTCATAAGTGCAAAAAAGTGCCTAAGTGCTAACATGCATAATCTAAATAGTGCCTCTCCTTGTCTCCAGAAACGTCAGAGATACACATCAGGAATCCATCATATCAACAATTATCTGATAATAACAATGTCAAATAGCAGCCCAATTCCTCCCCACTTACCTCCTCACCTACGCGCTTCGTGGATATGAACCACTTCACCTGGGTGGCTGTATGTAACCGGCCAGCCTGTTCTTAAATACTCTATGGCGTGTCTACATCGATGCGGTGCGACACGGCGCCTCTCCTCCTCCTCACTTCCGCCCTTTCTGTGCAGCTCCCATCCAACTACACTCTCAGGGCAGAAGTGACGTCGCCGCTTCCCCCCCGCCCGCTCCCACCCCCAACACGCCCTCTTATTCTAAGTAGTTGAAGCCAGATCTGAATGGAGCCACACTCTCTGTGTATACGCTGCGCAGCCACTCCATCCAGCTGCAACTGCACGCGCTGTATCATAGCTCACACTGTGCTATTCAATCATATCATAGCAGAAGACTCCATTCCACTGGCCTCACTCCCTATTAGAGTACACTGGGTGCTACATAATGGAGCCATGGAGCAGACTATGAAATGCTTTGCAGTAGCACAATGATTGTGATTTTATATTTTATGTACTCTGAATCCTGAAACCTGTTTTACGATGAGTTTTGCTGAATGCTTTCATTTGGATTCTATAGAGGAAGGTGACCTGCTGAATGGTTTCAGTTTTTAGAGTGGAACAGAATTTCTGCACTTCGGTAGTCCTAACTGAAACCATATGGCTTTAATTATATTTTCTTCTTAACGACCCTAAAGCTTAATCTGTCATAAGTGCCAGGCATCACCTGATGGCACATTAGAGCACTGAAGCTACATACTTGCAACAAAAGCATAAGAGAAATGTTGTTCAGCATATAAGGCTCGATTCAGAGAGACAAAAAAAGACTTCCGTTTAAGTGCCGATCTGTTTTTTTTTTTTTTTAAATGTTCCCGCTATCGTATGAGTGTGCGAGCGATTCTATGCATGCATTGCAATCCTGTAAAGTTTCCGTCCATTCGTACGACAGAGTACGAGTACGAGGATGTCATTTTCCAGCGTGACTTTTCCATTTAATTTTCTCATGTTACAACGTAGGCTTTCGTTTTTGCCCTTTCCCCATCGTCTCCTCCCACGAATCCTTTACGTTTCCCGATACATTGTGTTTCCCTTTTTCAATAAATAATCGCCCAGATGGAAATCCTTACGATCTTGCGCCTGCACACTACAACCTTGACTCGCCTACATATTTGCCACCCTCACTTCTACTACAATGTTTAGCTAAATCACTTAGCGCTATCCTCCATCTTCCCTTTTGGACCCTTAAAGCTCACCACAACCACTTAGCGCTATCCTCCATCTTCCCTTTTGGACCCTTAAAGCTCACCCCAACCACTTAGCGCTATCCTCCATCTTCCCTTTTGGAACCTTAAAGCTCACCACAACCACTTAGAGCTATCCTCCATCTTCCCTTTTGGACCCTTAAGGCCACAAAAGCTGGCCCCTGTGCCCTGTTTCTACAAGCCCTGCATAGCTGGTCCCAGGCTGGTTACTTTGGGTAAGGGGAACCCCATGTCAATTTTTTTGGGGGATTTTTAAGGGTTTTTAACCCTTAAAAAATCCCCCCCAAAGAATGGGCCCCCCCCCGGGACCCAACAGAGGAGGGGTAGGACCATCGCCCTGGAGATCCACCACCTTCACTTCCAGCTGCAGATTCATGCAGCACTGGTCGGCCTGTGCGCCTCCGGGTGCGGCGGATTCGGTAATCCATTTCCAACACTAGAAAAAAAAAACAATTATAAATAAATGCCTACCTTCTGCATGAGTTACATCTGGCATGCAATCGCTATGTACTTACTAGGGAAATGGATTCCAAAAAACCGCCGCACCCGGGCCATGTGCAGCTGTTTCAGGTCCGACCAATGCTGCATGATCTGCGTGTGGGTGAAGGTGGTGTCCATCTGATGTTGGATTTGGGCAATGATCTCCAGGGCGACGGTGTGCTTCTCAAAAGAGTTAGGCAGGTAGAAGTACCTGCGCTCCAGCATGGCAAAATAAACCTAGGTTTTAGTTCAAACTGCATACAAATATCTGTCAACAATTGATCATTTGACTAAATGACATTAACAGACACATTTGTAGCCTAATACGATCCTTGAAGCTGGCCTCAGTGTTGGTTCGCACGTGTGGGCCCTCACTTCGGTTTGGCACATAGTCATAGACACTTTTTAAACAAACCGTTTCTTCCTGCCCTTCCTTAAGGGCTAGGCATGCATTTAGATGGCAATTAAAAGACACTTACAAGCATGATGATCTCTTCTTGTTGGCGGGTGAAGATTGTGGGCGCCATCTTGCCTCTTGTCTGCAGCAGATAAGTTATGCCCCTGCGGTTTCCGGGTTCCGCACGTCCGTACGCACGTCCGTACGCACGCATACGCATAGCGTGAGACCCCGCAAATCTTATTTAAAGGGTCCTGGACACACAGCTCATTCTCTTTCAGAGTCCATGAGCAATGGCACCTAAAAAAGCTCCACAAAAACCAGCAAAGGAGGGCACCAGCAAACAGCCAGCCAAACGGCAGGAGCCTGCTGAATGGCCCAAGACTCGGTCACAGATGACCAAACCGAAGTTGCGGCCAACCCGCATTGCCCAGCCAAAGGCACCCACCACACCTACCCAAAAAAAGGAAGCCGCTGGAAAAAGGAAGCCACAGGCCAGAAAGCCAACCCCAACGGAGGGGAAAAAAAGAGACCAAGAGGGTGCAAAGCCCCAGCCCCCCAAGGTCACCATCACCCCATCCATGTGGCTACCATGGCAAGCCAAGAAAAAGAGGACACCGGGAAAGAAGCCCCAGCAGCTCAACCTCCCAATCAACACCACCCGCACGGGGCCACAAGGCTCATGCCAAGAGGGCAAGGCACAGCCCCAGAAGTCCGAGTTCGCCCTCCCCACCCGCACGGGTGTCAAAATCAGCGGCCAAGAGGGCAAGGCACAGCCCCAGAAGTCCGAGTTCGCCCTCCCCACCAGCACGGGTGTCAAAATCAGCGGACAAGAGGGCAAGGCACAGGGCCAGAAGTCCGAGTCCGCCCTCCCCACCAGCACGGGTGTCAAAATCAGCGGACAAGATGGCAAGGCACAGGCCCCGAAGCCCAAGCTCTGGGTCACCCCTGGACCGGCCGTCTACCTCCAAGGGGCATGGGTATTCTAAAGGCCCACAGAGGCACAGGGCCCCAAGCACGACTTCCTCCACAACACCCTCTCCTCCTCGGCCACATTCTACACCGGCACAGGTGTCAAGGCAGGCTGAATATGCCACATCTACACCTACGACTTCAGTGACCACCCATCCACGCTCACCCAGTCCCTTTCCAAGTCTGGTTTAATCTGCAGCCAGCTAGCAGTCAGTAATTTCACACCCACAAAGCCAGGCCAGAATGTCCCCTGAATTTGCGCAAACCACTGAGGAGCCAGAACCACAACCATTGTGCAGAGGCCAGTTGAGTGGCAGGTTTGGTGAGGCACAAACTCTGGCATTGGCTAGTTGCCTCACCTTGTATTATGATGAGTATATGGGCGCAGATCCAAAGCTACAAGCAAGCAGCGCAAAGCCGAGATTTTGCAGGAGCTCACCAGACAGGTCAATGCAGCGGGGGAAGAGCTCAAAGATGTGGAGCAGATACAAAGGAAAATATCAGACCTAAAGTATGCAGCACGGAAGAAAGAAAATAAACGGCGTCATTACAGGTACATATATACTTTGTGGATTTGTCTTCGTCTTGTATTGGCAACATTTAGCTAAATGTGTCCCACTTTCTTTTTCAGCTTACAAACTGGTGGCGGATTCCCCACAAAACTGCAATTTACCCGAGCTGAGATGGTGCTGGGCCTGCTACATCCTGTGGCCTTAGAGGGACACTCCGCACGACAGGACATGGACATTCCAACTATTCCTGCCGGTTAGTAACGTTAGTGTGTATGTGAAATGTGAGCTACGTGTAAAATGAGGCACAAAGCCATAGATTAACACATGCCCCTAGGGTGTGCCTTGTAGTGGAGGTAACAATTAGCAAAGGACTGCCTGTTATGTATTTAGAGTCAATTACATACAACACTTTCATCTTTATCTGTAGCCAATTTGGGTTTGAGCTGTGCTTTGCTCAGAAAGACTTGATCTGGGGTGCTTGAAAGTTTGACCTAGAAAGAATGGTAAACAGCCTAATCTAATGGCAAATGCTATTTGCAAGCTGAGTGTGGTCCCATAATGGGCTTTAGGGATGTGTGAAGCCTCAGAACAGCCAGTACATGCATGTTTATTTAGGTTAAGGAGACCAATGTGTATGTACTTGTTGACTAATACATCTAACAGATAATGACATTCATAGTCAAGTTAAACTTGGTCCGTTGTGGGAGTTGCCATTCATGCATGGACCCGTGTTTGAGTCAACCATATGTGTTAATACACATCATCAATGCCTAGTTGTGTGTTAACATGCCTTCTTTTCCACAATGCAGCCCAGCATCATCCCTCAGCTAGTGGGGAATCCTCAGCCAGTTTTACCATGCCGTCTACTTCCGTGCTGCCTCGGACCCAGAATCTGATATATATACGGCAAGTGTCTTTTTCTGATGTTGCTTATGCATGTGCCTTGCCATGTTTCTTTTTGCTGAATTACATATGTATTCCACAAACTGAACCTTTTTTATTTACATGTCCCAACAGACCCACACACTGATGGAGGGAATCCAGGAGCTGGAGGAGGATGGACCCTTCATTGGACCTTCTGAACAGCTCCCCCTGGGACAGAATCTGCAACTGTCCCAACATGTTTCTACACCAAATCCACAGCAGCAGAGTGAAGCTGGCTGCATGCTGCCAGCCCATCGTGGGCAGCATGCAGAGACTGAGCCGACAGTCCCCAGTGTTAGCTTTGCTGCTGAGGATTTGCCAAGCAGACTTGTGGCTGTTGGTGGACCTAGAGGCACAACATCTGCACGCCCCCCAACTCTGGGAATTGGGGGGCGTAGTCGACTACGTCGCCCAGTTTCCCAGGGGAGGGGCGCGCCGATGATGGAGTCAGCACGGCACCATGAGAGGCGTCAATTTCGCCTCCAAAATCAACAAAACCACGAGCATCTTCATGCGCAATTAGAAACATTAAATAACACCTTAAACTCCATGCTGACTGAATTTAGGTCCAGCAACATCCACATGGCCACCTTATCCAATTATTACAGTGCCATGCTTGAGGAAGTTCGAAATAGCAACAGCCACATGGCCACCTTAACTAACAATCTCAGTGCCATGATGGCTGAATTTCGAACTTCAAATAGAAACATGTTGGAACAGTTGCAGATTCTGAATGCCACACAGGCCCAGGTGAGGGCCCACCTCCAAGCCCCCAACCTGGGTTTTATGGGCATCCCCCATTTTAAGGCCTATTTGGCCTGTATCTGCTCCACATTTTTGCTCTACATCCCCACTGTATTGACCTGTCTGGTGAGCCCTACTAATATACCCTTTTGGTATGGCTTTGCTTGTTTGCTTTGGATTTGCGCCCATATAGCTCATTAGAGAGCTGAGGTAGCCCACTAGCCAATGCCGGAAGTCAAGCCTCAATGAACCTGCCACTCAAGCTGTTGCGCTGCATGCTTGTGGCGAATTACATTGGTTCTGGCTCCTCCTGTTTGTAGGCATGATTGGGGGACATTCTGGGCTGGCAAACTACTACCTTGACCCCTGGCTGAGATTGAACTGGACTTGGATTGGGACTGGGGGTTCGTGTTTGGGTGGCCCACTGAGTAACAGGTGTAGATGTGGCATAGGTTTGGCTGCTTTACACCTGTGCCTGTGGCAAATGTGGCCAAGCAGGAGAGGGTGTGTCTGTGGGCAGATTTGTTTGCTGACCAGTGTGGACATGGCAATGCTTGTCACATATGTTTTTGTAATTTTCATTTGTCTGAAACTTGGGACAGGAGTGCCTTACTTTAAAACTCCTGCCTCTGGCCAATTGCTATGTGTATGTATTGCCTGATTTGCCAAAACTTTCATTTGTGGTTTGGCCATGTATTTTATGCAACTATGGGAGTGACCATCAACTCCAATGTTTGCTTTTGAAATAAACTACATAAAATTGTAATTAACCTGTTGTTGACTAAGTGTATGCCTTTATGTTTTTGGGGAATAAAGATGACTTAAAGTAGGCACTAACTAAAAAAAAGAGTCTAAAATCATGTGTGAGGTCCTTTGAAATTATTTAGTTACTGTTTGTAAAAGTAAGAAACAAACATACAAACACAAAGGTCCAAAAACACAATTAACAAACAATAAAGGGACAAAACAAAGGAACACCAAATTAAGCAAAATGTGTCTCTAATAAATTAGTCCGCACGGCTTGGGCAGACACACTCGGTGGGCCACGATAGTCCTCGTCTGGGTCATCGGTGGGTGGAGAGGGGGGCAAATCCACATACCGGGGGACCCGCTGCAATATAGCAAAATTATGCAACACTGCACAGGCCATTATAATATCTATGACCTTTTTTGGGTTATACTGAAGTGCTCCCCCGGTATGGTCCAAGCATCGGAAGCGAGTCTTCAATAGGCCAAACACCCTCTCCACCACAGCCCTGGTCTTCCTGTGCACCCTATTATATGCCTCCTCGACTGCATTCTGGGGCCGGAGGACGGGCGTCAACAGCCACGGAAGGAGTGGATAGCCGGAATCACCTGCAAAAATGTATTATAAAAAACATAAATTACACATTACTCCATAAATGGAATCCCCAAAACGGGCCATCAACATGACTAAGAGGCTAGTTCACATTTGCTACACAGCATGAGTATACATAGTGCACAGGCCAAAAAAAAGCCAAAAAACACCAAATAGATATGGAAACAAATTAAACATCCAAGATGGCGGATGAGGGCCATTCAGCCAGACTGCTAACAGGTATTGGTTTCGGACTGTAGTGCTCAGCATTCTTGGATGTCTTAACTTTACAGGACCCTGTATCTGCTTTGTATGAGTCCAAAACAGCTCTAACCCGCCCCCTGCACTTTATCCCGCTCTCCTCTACTCAGTAAGTGTAATGCATCTAATCAAAGATGGTGCAGACCCTATTATAAATTCAAGGACATCATTTAAGCAAAGTGTGGGGAAGACTAATTCTTACTTTACTCTAAATTCAATTTTAACATTTTGCTAATGCAGGACTAACATTTGGCAAGGCTTTGTTGTTTGAAAAATCTAATGGTTAAGGTCGTGTTTCACATAAAACGTAAACAAGGTGTTCAAATAGTTTCATACATGGGACACAAACTAAATTCATAGCCATACATATAAAAAAAAATTACGTTATTGGCGTCAACTTACCAAGGAGCCATCCACCGGAAAATTCCCCAGACTCAAACCGACCGTACAATCCAAATCTTCGAAGAATGTAGGCATCATGGGATGAGCCTGGGAACCCGGTGAGCAGACTAAGGAACCGCATGTCTGGGGCCACCACTGCTTGGACATTTATTGAGTGGCCCATTTTGTGGTTCCTGAGATAAAAAAAAAAACAAACAAAAAACATTAGCAAGGCAAGGAAAACTAGGGAAACACTAACTAATCACACCCTAAGCAAAACCTGTGGCCCAATTAAAATAGCAATAAACAAGTACATAAGTATTTTGTTTAGCAAAAAAAGAATATATAGGTTTGAAAAAGGAAAGATTAACTTTCAATTGTCTATTTCAGGTACACATTAAAATGTTTCCTGGGTGAACACATGTGAAATTTATATGCAACTAAATACGGTCCATAGTTCCACAGGGACTCTTTACAAGGAGGGAATAATTCAAAGGAGGGATACATTACAAGGAGGATTTAATTACAAGGAGGGATTAATTACAAGGAGCGATTAATAACAAGGAGGAAATAATTACAAGGAGAGATTAACTACAAGGAGGGATTATTTTAAAGGAGGGATTATTTAAAAGGAGGGATTACAAGGAGGGATTATTTAAAACGAGGGATATTAAAGGATGGATAACTTACAAGGAGGGATTACAAGGAGGGAATATTTATAAGGAGGGACATTTTACACGGAGGGGCTTTTTAGAATTTGTATTTCATACAAAAAAAACAAAAAACATAAAAAAAAAATATGACAGATTGTACTTGCCTGTAGATATACTCGTCAGCTGCCGGAGGCACCAGGGCAACGTGGGTGCAGTCAATGGCACCTATGATGTTGGGCATGTCGGCGATGTTATAAAATGCCAGCTTAATCGCGTTTCTGGCTAACGTGTCGTCAGGAAAACAAATATATTTCCGAGTAATGGTAGCCATGCCTTCCAAAAACTTGGATAGCGCGCGGCTCAGCGTAGGCTGGGAGATCCCCACGGAGAGGGCACCCAGCCTCTGGAACGAGTCGTTCGCCAAAAATTGCAGGCAGCCAAGCATCTTGGTCATACCTGAAATTGCTTGCCCCTTCCTTGTGGTGCAGGCTAACCATGGCCGCAGCTCACTATACAATTTATAGAGGGAAGCGCGATTAAGTCTGGTGAGCTCGAACAGCTCAACGTCATGCATGCCATCGATGTACATGCGTCGCCGGTGCAATCTGGTCTCAGCCTTCCGGACAATTTCAATGCCCATGAGCTGCAGATCCTCATGCTCCTCAAATACACTAGAGTCATCCATAGCTGCTAGTCTCAAGGTCAAAATGGTCCCGTAAGGGGATCGCAAAGGAAACGGATTTATAGGGTGGTGGCCCGTGTCCGTCAGCAATCAGCTCTCTGAATGAGACGCAAGCCCATAGCAATAACGTAAGTTAGCTGAACGAATGAAAAATATCAGATTTGGTTGGGAAAATGACCCGAACGCAAATGTAAAAGCGCATATACGTATTTGCCCGAACGTTCATATGAATGAAAAATGAACGAAAAAAAACAAAAAATGACAAACACCAACAAAAACTTTCACAGACAGCTACGGAAGTCCAAACGAATGTGCCTCTGAATCGAGCCTATAGTCATGTGATAAATCTGGGAGCTAAATATGACAAGTGCACACAGGGCAAGCATTTTTGGGCCTATTACAGTGTCAATGGCAGCCACATTATAATCTACAAGCTATAATATGTGAATGTCAGGCCCCATGGAAACCATGCATGTTTGAATACTGGCGAATAATCCAGGCATGGCTGTAGATTTTATAGGTCAAGGCTTATGGGGGAGGCTGATTCTATATAGGCTGCCTATACAAAGTATGCCCCCCCCCCATAACCAACAACTTATGTGATGGCAAGGCCCCCATGGCAGCCATGCTCGCTTCAATATAAGGCAAAAGTTGTTCCGAGCTGTGGCCAGCCCCCCTTTTTGGGCAGACTCCATACAGGAGCCATGCCTGTACTGTTCCAATGCCTGCCCCAGTACACACATAAAGGTCGATTCAGTACCAGAGGAGAAATAATTTTGTATACTTTCTGATGGTGAAATTTCACATTTGTTTTGTTTAGCAATTTAGAGAAGCATTTTTTATGTATTTTATGCGCAAATAATGTTGCATACAATGCAGAAATATCACAAAAAGCCCTCCTGAAAAACATGCATGTGTATCAAGTCACAGTGTGCTATAAACTATTTGTTATGAGTTTTTAGTTGGCCCTGGCCCTGACAATTCAACAGCACCATGGTAAAAGGGTCTTCCACATCTCTGTTGTGCAGGTACCAGTACCCTATGAACTGGTATAGGGGTCCTTTGAGTTAAAAGATATAAAAAAGCCACAAAAACATTTTATTTAACTACATTTTATAGTACAAATCAGTTCGCTTCTTCTTTCCTCTGTCCCTGACAGAGAAGGAGTTCTTCTCTGCTCTAGCGGGCTAGTGTCTTCTAAAGCTTTAGCAGCTGCCCTACCAGCATCTTTTGTTCAGGGGGATCTTCTATCTACCCTGGCATCCAACCAGGGGTAATGCTGGCCACAGGGACGGGAACCACAAAGATGGCCCTGTTTAAATGAATAAATGTGTCACTGGAGGAGAGGGGCATGGAAGGGATTTACCGGGGTATCCCCCTACATGTCCCTCGCCTCAAGTAACATAAGAGTCCCATAATGGACTACAGAGCAGCCGGCAACACCCTTAGTGGGATGCCAAGATAGAAGGATAGGGGAGCTGAGCCCCCCCCAAATGTAAGTGCCAGCAGGGCAGCTGCTGACCCACAGAGAGAACATGGGCAGATGGGGAGGGAAGGAATAAGTATGGTTACTTTTTTATTTTTATTTACAGAATCATCAGCCTGTTGTAATTATAAAGAAAAGTATTTCTGTAACATGCACGTCCTCCCAATAATCTGCCTCAGTTGCTTCAGTAATTGTTCCCTGTTGTGCAAGCGTGATCTCTTACAATCCTATGGAAGTTTTCCTATTAAACCCCCAAGTGGCTGCTAGGCCTGTCTCCTAAAACGTCAAAGCAGGCACACCCTGCTTCAGCTACACTGGTGCACCAAATGGAAAAACATATAAACAACTACAGCGTATAAGATGACTTTTCCCCCCTGTAAAACATGCCTCCAAGTGGGGGGGTCGTCTTATATGCCGGGTGCATACCTCCCAAGTGTCCCGATTTGGCCGGGACTTTCACGGGAAGCCCCCATGTCCCGCGGTCCCGCCCCTTTAAGAAATGTCCCAGCTGACGGGCCCACCCCCCACCCCCGCTGTGGAGCGGTGTGCCCGGGCTCTGGGCTTCGGTTAGTAACGTGCTGTGCACCGGCATCAGCAGAGGTGGTTTGTGGAGGCCCAGTCTCGGCTGGGCCAATGATGGAGGAGTGGACGGGGCACAATAACGCTGTGCCCGGGCTCTGTGCTGAAGATAGGATGACTGGAGAGGGAGGGGGAAGATAAGGTAAAAAATACCATTTTGTGAGTACTCACCTGAAAAATGGATATTATCAGTGTGCCACACACCCCGCTTCCCCTTTAATTCTTACGATTCTTACGAGAAGTCTTGAAAACGAGCCCCTTCCGGCCTATATATACCTGGGACCTCCCACTGAATCACCAGTTATTTAAAAAGCAGAAAGACAAGGTACCAGGAAATCCAACGGTAACCTCAAAATAAAGAAAAGCTTCACCATATAAAGGATTCGGGATACCGAAAAGGGCGGGTGAAGCGGGGTGTGTGGCACACTGATAATATCCATTTTTCAGGTGAGTACTCACAAAATGGTATTATTCTCAGTGTGCCACACACCCCGCTTCCCCTTTAATTCTTACGATCGGGACATCCAAAAGCAGTGTCCGCAAGGGATGGGGCAAGGCAAGGTGAAGCATAACTTAAATGACTGCAGTCTGCAGAACTTTGCGGCCAAATACAGCATCCGCTGAGGCCCGCATGTCAACCTTGTAAAACTTAGAAAAAGTATGAACAGAAGGCCAAGTAGCAGCCTTACAAACTTGTTCAACAGAAGCTTGGTGCTGAAAAGCCCAAGACGCTCCAACGGCGCGAGTAGAATGAGCAGTGATACGAAAAGGGGGAACTTTCCCCTTAGCAGAATAGGCCGCGATAATGGCCTGACGTATCCATTTGCTAATGGAAGATTTGGCCGGCGCCAAACCCTTCCTAGGCCCACAGGGCACAACAAAAAAGGCATCAGTTTTACGAAAAGGAGAAGTAATAATCAAATAGTACTTAACACAGCGTACTACATCCAAACAATGCAAAACCCTCTCCTTGTCATTCTTAGGCTTAGGACACAAGGAGGGAAGAACAATCCCCTCGATTCAAAATGCAAAAGTTAATTGATATCGGATCTGGAATCGGAAGTTTGGGTGGTTGTTAGTCATTTTTTCCTGTTTTTTTGGCCATTTCCGACTCGCACAAGCCTTCGTCCGATTTCGTATATGCTCTTACGATCATCGGAAGTTCGTTCCTAAATTGTAGGATCAAAACCTAAATTGTAGGATCAAAACCTAAATTGTAGGATCAAAACCTAAATTGTAGGATCAAAACCTAAATTGTAGGATCAAAACCTAAAACTTAGGATAATCGTTTCCGTGTGATTCAGAGAGCTGTTTTCCAACCTCTAAATCCGTTTTAAAAGAAAGCCACTTCCGACACCTTTTAGCAGTCGGATTGCTGTTCTTGATCAGGTTTTTTGGCTATGTGGAGGAGTCTGCGCGTCTTGAGCTCCAATGAACTGCATGTATCAGCATGGCCGAGGCCACAAATTGTATGGCAATGCATACCTGATTCAATACATTTCATGTATGCCTTATAAAAGCATTTTAATGTGGACCTTAATTAGTCCTTTGCATGTAAACCTTTATTTTGCAACACATCCATATATTTGCGTTATTTAAATAAACTTATGTCCTTTGTTATTTATTTTTGAATTGATGTACTAGAATCATATTTTTAATTTGAATTTATTGGTGTAGTTGTTTACCTTTGCTTTGTTTAATTATTTTAGCTCATCTTTGGTCAGATGCATCACACTTACTGAGGAGAGGAGAGCAGGATAAAGTGCAGGATGTGGGTTACTGCTGTATTTTGCACAGACACAGCAGAGCTGGGGGCACGGAAAGGTCAGAAATCAAAGAATGCAGAGCAACACAGTCACAAGGCCCTTTCTGTTTGCAGGCTGCCCGATATTACCTGACCCGCCATCTTGGCTGTTTCTAGGCTCATAACATGCAGAAGTTGCTGGGTGTTTTTTAATTTTTGAGAGCAATCTGTATGTAGAGGGTGTGGGTAACCACACAAAAAATTAAAAGTTGTACCATTTGAAGCCAAACTTTTAAAATTAAATACACAAGTAAAAAATGCAAGTTAACTAAAAATTAAACAAAGTAAGATTTACTTATGCAAATACATTCATTAATGGTTGGTTACTACAAAATGAATGAAATAAAGAAAAAAAAACCCAAATATTTAGAATGCACTTTAATGAGGTAAGTTTGTAGTGCGCAGGCGCAAGATCAGAAGGATTTACGTCCAGACAAAAAAGGAAAAAGGGCAAAACCAAAACCAATGTTGCAACCTGAGAAATGAAACGGAAAATTCAGGATGGAAACTGACATAGGTCTGATTCGCTAACTGCCATACGAACGGACGGACATTTTAGGATAGAAACGGATTAGCTTATAGAATCACTCGCAAGTTCATACGAGTGCACGAGCGTTCGGGAAAAATAGGATGATCGGCACCAAAATCAAAGCTGTAACATGTTTCTTTGAATCGACCCCAATATCTTGGTTCAAATGAAAAGCAGAAACAACCTTAGGAAGAAAGTCTGGTTTGAACCGAAAGACCACTTTGTCCTGATGCCTCTCAAAGTAGGGCGCCTGAATAGACAAGGCCGCCAACTCCGAGACATGCCGAACCGAAGTGATAGCTACCAAGAAGACAATCTTCTGAGTCAGGGTAGACAAAGCAATATCTTGCAAAGGCTCAAAAGGAGGAGCCTGAAGAGCAGAAAGAACCAAATTCAAGTCCCAAACAGGGAGTAATGGTTTCCTGGGAGGCCGCACATGCGTAACCCCCTGGAAAAAAGTTTTAACTAAGGGATGAAGCGCAAAACGCTTCTGAAAAAAGATAGATAAGGCAGAAACCTGCCCTTTCAAAGTACTCAGCTGAAGACCAGAGTCCAGCCCAGATTGGAAAAACTCCAGAATCCTGGAGACCGAAAAGACCCTACAAGGAAAAGATCTAACCTCACACCAAGTGATATAGGTTTTCCAAGTCCTATAGTAGGTGATAGAAGAAGACCTCTTTCGGGCAGCGATCAGAGTCTTAATAACCGAGTCAGAAAGACCTTCCTCCTTCAAGATGGAGGTCTCAGCAGCCAAGCCATCAAAACCAGCGTTGGTAAACTGGGGTAAGACAGCCGACCCTGAGTGAGCAGATCGGACCGAAGAGGCAGAATGAGCTGACTTACTGTCAGCCAAACGATGTCTGCGCACCATACTCGTCTTGGCCATCTTGGGGCCACGAGAATGGCGGACACCCTTTCTAGAACCAGCTTCCGTACCACCCAGACTAGCATGGGTATCGGAAGAAACAGGTACAGAAACCCCGGGTCCCCCCAGCTCAGGGATATGGCTTCTGCCGCCAGAGGATCCTGGGAGAGTGACACAAAGATCGGGAGCCTGCAATTGTGATGAAAGGGAAACAGGACCCCCTCCGGTGTCCCCCACCGGAGCAGACTGCAGACTGCCGAAAGACAAGGAACATGTGCCTTCGCCCAGGTCAGGATCAGGGACCCCACTCTGAGGGCACCCAGACTGGAAGTCCCTCCCTGATGATTGAAGTAAGCAACCGTTGTTTGACTGTCCAGCGTAGCTGAACCAGAAGGCCCGGACCATGATGGGACAAAAGAGCAAGAACCAGACGGAAGGCTCTCAGCTCCAGAACAGACGGCCGAGGATTGGAAAGAAGGATCCAAACCAACTCCTGAATCAGACAAACCTTGGACTGAGTGAGCAACGCCCTGTGTTGACCGAAATCCAACCTTATTCCCAGAAAGTACAGAGGGTATTGGGAAGTCCTCCAAAACCTCCCACAAGGGTCCCAGGGGACTAACACTTGCACTCCACACAATAGTTTAATGGATGTACAAAATCTTTATTGCCAAATTCACATTAAAAGTTTCTTAAAATCACAGCAAAACATGGTGCCATACCGTATTTAGCCATATGGGGGAGCCAGCAAGCCAAAACTATATACATGTAAAATACCCTAAAGTGAATACTAAATCCTAACTACCACAA
Source organism: Gastrophryne carolinensis (assembly GCA_027917425.1). Lineage (NCBI taxonomy): Eukaryota > Metazoa > Chordata > Amphibia > Anura > Microhylidae > Gastrophryne > Gastrophryne carolinensis. The sequence continues at coordinate 577,179,704 of CM051235.1, forward strand.
CCTATACAGTGCTAATTATCAAGATAATATTACCGCAAAATATATATAACAGGACCCCTAACATAAAGCAGGCCCAGTAAGCTACAAGTGCAAGGTGCAGACAATAGAAAGCATAACAAATCATAAATATAAAAATCTTACAGATCTGTGACAGGCGAACTGGATCCCCACGGCTAGCCCACGCGTTTCGAGCCTATAAGGCTCTTTTTCAAGGCTGAAGTGTTGATGGGGGGCTCTGTCCCAGTGCCCCTTAAATACTCCATCTCCCCCTTAGTCCGTCCTTCATCTCCACGACTGCGGCCCCGGCCCCAGCGCGCTCCGGCCGGAAGCGGGCCAGGCCGGAAACCGGAAGTAGTCCCGCGTTCCAAGGTGGAGCGCAGGACTTCCTATTATGACGTGGGCGCCGTGGAGGGGGGGAGGGGGGAAGATGATACTACATTCTATGCTTATATATCCATGGCCTAGTGGGCACCAACCACAACCCCCTTGAATGCCTATCTGTAGCAGCACATAATTGCATAATGGCAATAACACATCCGGAACTCAAGCTTCACCCGGTGGGCAATGTTCTTCCTTTTTTCTTCTTTTTTGCAGCCACTCTTCCGAGGGGGAAGACAAAAACTTTCAGACAGTGTGTTCTCAGTCCCTTGGTTTACCGAGGAGCCTATACCTAGGGGGTCTTACATATATATAGAAACAATATTAGAAACAATATTAGAAACTCATACCATTTTGCTATGTGATGGTGCCCTACAATACCAGTGCCGCGCGTGCCATTTCAGTGCAAACACCAAAACCTCATCCATAACGTGAAAGTGTCCTAGTGAGCATACAACATAAAAAACTCCATGCCAACCCAAATATCATCAACACATGAATAATCCCCCACTGTTGTGCCCATACTTACCCTAACCCTAATGTGAAAATCTAAACCTGTGTATATAATTGTCCCACCATACTCACCTCAACCATATAGACCCTTAACCTAGGAAAGGAGTAAAGGCCACATCCTCGTTCAAACCCCAAGGAACCTGTGTGTCCAATGCAAACATCCACCTTAATTCCTTCTGTTGCAGAAGTTTTTTGATGTCACCCCCTCTGGGCCCCAAACTAACCCTCTCCAGTGCCGTCACCCGAAGTCCCTCCATGTTGCCCTGATGTCGGTCCAGAAAATGTGCTGCTACCGGGGGTATGACTTTGCCCATATCCCGATTACGTCTGGCTAAGCGTATGGATGATAAATGCGCCTGTATACGGGCCTTCAATGTATTCTTGGTTTCACCCACATAACCCTTAGGGCACCCACAAGTGATCAGGTATATAACCCCCACCGTCCGACAGTTGATAAATTGACGAATGGGGTGCCTGCTGCCCCTACGGGTGTTGATGACCTCCTTACTGGTATTAATTAAAGGACAAATGGAACAGGAGCCACACGGATAACATCCCTTCACTGCATTACTCACCTGTCCAAAACTAGGGCCGGTAAAGTGACTCTTACATACCTTATCACGAAGACTAGGTGCCCGTTGAGCCACCATCAAAGGTCCTCTCCGTACCCATCTGGCGAGTGTGGGATCACTTTTTAGAATTCCCCAGTGTTTTCTGAGGAGGTCTCTCAGTTGTGCCCAATTTGTATTGTACTGTGATATGAATCTTACCTCCTCTTGGTTCCTAGTCGTTTTCCTTGGTGCCAGTAATGCATCTCTAGGCATTTCCCTGGCCCTCTTCACTGCTTGTTGTACCACTCGTTTTGGATAACCGGTTATAGGGCAGTGCACCCCGTGTTACCATTTTCAAGATTTTAGGTGGTGCCACCTGCACATATCTTTGGAAACATTATTCCCAGAAAGGACACCACCCTGGCTAGAGCAAGGGGGGACCTGGGAAGTTTGAAAAACTTCAGATGCAGGACGGGGCAAGCCGACCCGTCCTTCTAGGGGACTGCGAAGAGAATGGTGTAAAAATTGAGACCCACCTCTAAGTACAGCACCGGCAGGATGACCGCCATTTCCAGGAAAAACCGTGAAGGAGGGCGAGACTCGAACTCCGGTTTGTAACCGGACGACACCACCTCCCAGATCTACGTGTCCGGAGACTCCCGGCCTTAAACCAGGGAGAAGTGTCGCAATTGTCCCCCCACCCGCACGGGTGAGGGCAGCCCCTCATTGCTGAGCGGGCTTAGCAGTAGGTTTGGGCTTGGCGCCCCAGGACTGACCGGGACGGACACGACCTCTTCCCCGGGACCAACCTACAGCCCCGGAAATGGGAAGGGAAGCCCCTCTGCCCGCTCTGGCTCCTCGAAAGGAGGGACTAAAGGAACTCGCACCCCTGAAGGAGCGACGAGGTTTCTTGAATTGAGGCAACTTACCATCCTTGGTAACAGCATCCAATTTCTCGCCAAAAAGGCGTAAACCTAAGAAGGGTAGCGCTGTAAGCGCCCTTTTAGAGTTAAGGTCCGCCGTCCACTGGCGCAGCCATATAGACCGACGAATAGCCACCGGCAATGCCGCTGTCCTGCTACTCGTCGCAAGAGCATCGTCCTGAGCAGTCAGGGCAAAAGAAACAAACGACTCACACTGCTTGAGAGAGCTAAACATATCACAAGCGGGATCAAGATCTGCGAGCAGATCCCTAATAATGGATCTAACAGCCAGCAGAAGAAGCGCCGAAGCACAAATTGGCCGTAGTGTCGACCCGGCACTGATAAAACCATGGCGAGCCAATTGATCAACCCGACGATCCTCACCATCCTTAATGGTAGTGGTGCCAGAAAGGTGCAACGTAGCCGGGCCAGTCCACCCCAACACCGGGGTATCGACTTCGGGGGGCACTGACCAAAGCTTCACCAAGTCCTCCGGAAAGGGATAAAGCTTATCCCAATTAGGAGGAGTTCCAGCCAGGCGCGTGGGTTGTTCCCATTCTTTATGGACAAGCTTCTCAAAGTGCTGTTGCCTGGGAAACACCAAATGCGGCTGGGGTACATCAAACAACTCACCCTTTGGCAGAGGGACCACCACAGGTGGATCCAAGGCCAAAACTTTTAACATTTGAGCCAAAATGGAAGGAGTGTCAAGGGACACCCCCACAGCCTGATCACCAGCAGTGTCAAACAATAGCTGGTCTGCAGGCTCATCCGACTGCTCAAGGAATTCCCCCTCCTCATCAGGGGGACAATCGGAATAATCCAAAAATTCAGGTACCTCACCCTGCGAGGCAGGTACTGCCGGAGCAAGGTGCTTCCGCTTAGCCGTAGCCTTCTGAGCCACTGAAGCGGAGATAATTTTCTCGAGGTTGGCCAACCGTGCATGCACCTCGGAATGCGAATCCCCATTTTTGACAGTGTCACACGGGGTCCGGACTAGGTTGGGGGGATAGGAGGAGCCAGAAGCCGGAGCAACGGACTGGCGCGCAATGTTCTGCTGAGCACATGGAACGCATAATATGGCATCATTGCCTGGGAGTGGAACCCCACAACCCCCACACAACCTGGATAGCCCCGAGGAGCCATTTCCGGTAACGTTGGAAGCCTCCATATGGTGAATTTGTGGTATTCGCAACAACCCAGGGTTTTACGCATTAAAGTAACCCGGGATGCCCCTTTGTAATTAAAGTCCCGGAAGTGGGAGGATTTTTTTTTTTTTTTTTAAACCTAGGAAAATCCCAATTTAGAGACTAAGACTAGCCAGGTATAACAGACCGGGAGAGCCTGCAGTGAGGGAATCCCAGAATCTGTGGGGGAAAAGAGACCACAGTCAGTCCCCCAGCCAGAATGCACCACAATCATACATAACCAATAAGGCAAACATATATGGCTAGCTTAAACATCTTGAATAAATACACATGACACATGCAATTTCAAGGCAAAGCCAAAGCCAATAAAAATCAGAGTACATACTGGTATGAATACATGCCCATACATATATATATATATATATATATATATATATATATATATATATATATATATATATATATACACATATATATATATATATATATATATATATATATATATACACACACACATATATAAACACATATATAAACACATACACAAACACCAATATATATATATATACACATACAAATCAGAATGGTAATGTGCCTTATCGCAGCAACTGGAGCACACATCCCACAGCTATGTGATATATTAAGTCAACCTATCAGAAGGATGACATAAACAATATATCCCCATAAGTAGAAATGCCCCAGGGAGAAAACGCTACACAAGCAGCACATAGCATAAGAATGGCCCCACGTGCGCAATGGTGGGGCCGTTTACCTGTGAAGTTTCAGCCGCACAGAAGCTCTTCCCCCACCGGCTGCAGCGTACAGAGACCAGGGAAGCGAAGGGCGGGCCCGGAGACAGAAAAAGAGGGAAATACAAACGTGCATTGACTAACACAGGCCCCAGCAGCCCCAGCCACGCTGACGCTGACACTGAAAATACCTTTCACAGTAAAAGTAAAGCACCCATGCACACTACACACACACACCCCCCCCCCCCTAGCGAAGGGAGAAGGACCGAGCGGGAGAAGGTGACCTAAAGGGAACATCGGGACAGGGGCATCCCAAATCCGGATCACCAGCCGGATAGCCGCATTGCCCCACAAGGGGGGTCGAGCGGAAGAGATAAGCTCCTAGGCACCTAAAGTGCCATCTACCTTTGCCCAGCCCGCAGCCTAGGCTGGGAGGCTTCCGTTTAACTAGGCATAATAAACAATAGAACTGGGCAAAAATAGACCAAAAAGGCGATGCCGGGTTTTACCCCGGCTACCTGCAAGCAGACTTCATTCTTCTGTCTTGTCGCTTCATGCAGAGAGAAAAAACTGGTGATTGAGTGGGAGGTCCCAGGTATATATAGGCCGGAAGGGGCTCGTTTTCAAGACTTCTCCCTGCACGTCGCCACCTGCTGGTGGAGTAACCCGATCGTAAGAATTAAAGGGGAAGCGGGGTGTGTGGCACACTGAGAATATCAAAAAGCTGCAGCGCTCCCACCAGCCGCCGGGGACTTTCTTTTAAATCATGTTTGGCTGTCGGAGTGATTGATCTCTACCCTCCTCCCCCGACTGTCAGTTCCCGAAGACTGCACAGGGGAGGGGGCTTGCCGAGTGAGGCTGTTCTCCCCCCCCCCCCCCCATGCTCTGCGATCATCAGTGTCCTGGAGGTGTCAGACTGCAGACTGGCAGGACACCAGAGTAAAATAGAGAAAAGGCAAGTGAATGATGTATTAGTTGTGGCCAGTCTGCCTCTTCACTTCTATTCTGGGTTTCCTTTCTATTCTCTGTCCTTTTCTCCCTCTCTCGCTTTATCCCTGTCCTTTTTCTTTCTCCCTTCCTTCCCCATCTCTCTCTTTCTCCCTGCTTTAATTTTTTGAACTATCTTGCTTCTTTTATTTGTCCATTCCTTTATTCTTTTTCTCTTCCTTTATCTTTCCCCCTCCACACCTTTCTCGCTGTGTTTTTCTTTTTTTCTTCTCTGCCTTTCTTTCTCTCTCTCCACCACGCTTTATTCTATCTCGTTCTCAACTTTCCTTCTCTCTTTCTCTTTTGTTCTCTTTCCTTCATCCTTTCCCTCACTCCTTCCTTTCATCCTTCCCTCTCTCCCCTCCTCTGCATTCCCTCTCTCTTTTTTCTTCTCCCACTCCTTCCTTCTTCCCTCTCTTTTTCTCGCCTTTTCTTTCTTCCTTACATTCTTCCCTTTCCACCTTTCACTCCTTCTCCCTCACTCTCATACAGCCTTCTTCCTTCCTTTTGTTCTTTCACTCCCCTTCCTCTTTCTTATCTCCTGTCCTTGCTCTTCTCTCTCTCCCTTTCACTTCCATCTCTCTCGTTCCCTCCCTGTTTCTTTTCTTACTCCATTCCTCCTGTCCTCTTCTCATTCTGTCTTCTTCCCGTCTCTTTACTCTCTCTCTTATTTCTTTCTCACTCTCCCTCCCCTCTTTCTTTCCCTCCTTCCTCTTCCTCCCTTTCTCTTTTCTTTCACTCCCTATTGCTATACATTCTCTCTATTTTTCATTACCTCATTACCTCTCCCACTGTTTTCCCTCTCTTCCTTGCTTCACTCACTTCCCTCTTTTTATTTTCCCTTCTCTCTATTTCTCACCTTCTTTTTCTCTCCATTTTCTTTCTTTACTCTTCTTCCCAATCTCCTAACTTTCTCCCTTTTTCCTCTTACTTTCTTTTTCCCTCTCTCTCTTTCTTCCTCCATTTTCTCCTTTCTCCTGTCTTTCTCCCTCTTCTCACACTATATTGTATGCATGTGTGCGTGAGGGCTTGCCAGTTGTATTATCACCATTATGTAATTTTTAGGTGGTGTTTCCCTTTATGGGCATGGCTAGGGGCGTGGCTTAATGGTAACAAAAAGGCAACATTTGTCCCTCTTTCTTGCTATCAAAAGTTGGGAGGTATGCGGGTGCACCTGGGTCACATACAGCGGCGAGCATCAGCAGCCCGTTCTGCTGGGCTGGACGCAGTGGCGCTCCCCCCTGCCTGGTCCGAAGCTGCAGAAGGTAGCCAGGAACTGTCAGTTCCCTCTCCCAAGGGTTTGATAACATATAGCCTTGTCACAGTTTTCCTGCATGTCAAAATCATTTGAATATAAATTAACATGTTGAAATAAAATCTGATGTTCTTTTACGTTTTATTTGGTGTGCAGAAGAGGGAGTAGTCTTATACGGCGAATATATAACAAACTCTCAATTTTTAGTGGAAATGTTGGGGGGTCGCCTTATACGCCGACAAATATGGTAGCTCTAATATAAAACTGTTGACAGCACTGTTCACAGGTGGTAAAACCAAAAAGAGATAATTATGAAAAGCAAAAAAAGTTGACCCACCTAGTGAGAAAATCAAGAAGAGAGAAGCATTGTGTATATATATAAACTAATGCACCACAACCAAGTTTGCAAATATAAAACCAGTTTAAACATAATGTGAAAAAATTTGTTTCTCAACAGACGTATTGTACAAAATCACCAACGCCCTGCTGACTCAATTTACCAATCCTCCTCTGCATTACCATCAGAAAATAAACTGGAGCTGGCATGTGTTTCAATGGCTGACCAGAGGCATACAAGCTATACTATGCATCACTAAGCACAATGCCGAGCTGGTGATGGTGGCACAATGCCGAGCTGGCACAATGCCGAGCTGCCGATGGTGGGGTGTAAATCACAATGCTACCTCTGGACCCTGTAGTGCTGGAAACAGTGCTGTGGAGTGACCGATCACATTTCTCTACAGTAATTAACAGTTTGATGGAGGAGTTTGGGTTTGGTGAATGCCAGAGAATATTGTCATCTGCTTGACTGCATGGTGAAAACTGGAAAGTTTGGTGGTGGAAGGCTAAGGTGATGCGTAGTTGAACCCTTAGTTCCAGTAAAGGAAAATCTGAACCTCAACATACTAAGGCAATTTGGACAATTGTATGCCTTCAACTTTGTTGGAACAGTTTGGGGGAGAGCCCTTTCTGTTCCAGCATGAGTGAGTCCCGGAGTACAAAGCAGGGTATATAAATATTTGGTTTGGAAGTTTGTGTGCAGGAACCTAACTGCCACATGCACAGTCCTGACTTTAACCCAAATACAGAGATTTTTAAGTTCATCATTTTGTTCTGTTTTGTTCTAGTTTGTTCTAATACATAATAATCTGTATTACATGTTGCCATGATGTATTAATACAGATATCAAGGACTTTGATAAGAAGACTTTGAAATACTTTTTTTTTCCTGAAATACCATGCTTAATTATGTGATGGAAAAGTACAAACACTGATTTAAATAAAAACACAAGCACCAGAAATAAATGTATTGAGTCTTAGCGTAAGGCATATAAATATCTGTTACAGCTTCTTAAAATATTGAGCAAGCAAAGTAAACATCCGCAAATACATTATTAGCTACTCAGAAATGGATGACTGTGTACTAGTTATAAATTTGCAAAAGCAAACACAGGAAAAATAAATAGTAAAAATGACCACTATACCCAAGGTTAAATTTTAATACAGTATAAATGTCAGCATTTGTCCTATATGTCTAGTTCCCCTTACAGAAAATGTATTGGTACTTGGAAGCAGAAGCAAACCCAGACACACATGACTGAAAGATTACATGAAAGAGCAGAGGAATAGGAGCAACTGTAAAAAAGGTTGAGAACACATCACGACTGTAAAGGAGGGTGAGGAACACATCAAGTCACACAGGTAAGCTTGTCTGTCAGAAGTGAAATGTCTTATCTTGTTTGCTCTACCCCAGCCTGCCACCATGCCGAGCAAAGCCCCCCCCCGTCAGCCAGTTCAGTACATGCACTATACCGGAGCTTTACTGACGCCACCATCTTGCCATCTGACTATAAGACATCCCCTGAAAATAAGCCCTAGTACCTATTTTTGGAGCAAAAATAAATATTAGATCAGTCAAATTTTTGGGGAAAGGCCATATATAAACTATAGCCACATGCATCAGATTTTTTTATACATATGTTTAAACTCCAAGCTGTGTAAACTTGAATGTGTGGTGTAAAGAGATCATTCTTAGGGAAAATGGGCTGAAAAAGTGATTGAATGGATTTGACAGAATGTTAAACAACTCAGAGGAATGTAGAATTTATAAAATCGTTAAGATCTTGGGGAAAAAAATCACAGAAACATCAACCCTTTTGTTGTAAAAGTCAACAGTCACAAGAAATGTGTTCAGAAAAAAGATGCACACTAATAGCAGGCAGTGTGTTAATATTAACATACTTTGACCCCTGATCACAATGCTGCAATACACAAGCAGCCACAGAGGGCAGAGGTAAAGACCAGCAGCCAACCACTGTGATTGGTGGTCTACTGCTAGGGGAATCAGGGAGAGTGCCATAAGTCAGTGTCAAGTTTCTGCTTCTCAAATCAAATTAAATTTATTATCACATACACAAGCCATACAAGTAGTACGTCGTGTAGTGAAATGCTTTATGCAACTGACCAAGAAGAATTGAACATAATTATAAATATGTGTTACAATATAACAATGTAATCATTCTGACATGACGTACAGCGTGTTTACATTTAAATACTTTTTTACATACTTTACACATTTTTTTAATCTAGTTGCTACTGCAAGGTTACCGGAAGGGAGAGGGCAGGTATGACAAGGTAAGCTGCTGAATCGTGTTTTTTTACATTTTGCCTGAAAAGCCTTTTTAAAGATGAGCTACTGCAGTTAGTGAATTTCATGCTAGAGATGGATTCAAACTCGCAAACCTACTCCTCTGCAACTCAGCCCTGTTTTTATGAATGACCACATTCTTTTACAATCAGAATTGGACCTATCCCTCGAACATCATTTATGATTATGAGGGCCATTTCCTATGTCTGCAGGTGGAATGCCTGCTCTTTTATGCAAGGTTTACTGACAGGAGACGCTTGGATCAGAAATCTGCAGATATAAGAGATATGAAATCAGATAAGAAATAAGAAATCAGCCTAAAAATTCTAATCTGAGTGAGGTAGCAGAAATCAACTGTCAGGGAGGTAAGCCACTAATACTATATTCTACACTAGCCACTCACAGGCCTACTACCGCCATAGTACCAAATATGGACAATTTATGGTTCAAGATAAATATGATATATTAAAGAGGAAGTAAATTCTACAAGGCTTTAGTTACCCCAATATCCAGAGAATGGGGACATTCCAATTTGAAATGGCCTTCTCCACACCATCGTTTGACAAGCATGATATGAGGCATGATGAACAAGTGCCCACCAGTGACTATTAAGTTTCACTAGACGGGCTTGCTCATCAATGTGCACCTACCCGATACATCTGACTGGTCATTTGTGGTTACATGTTCACTGGAACACAGGAGGGGTGAATGCCCAGTAAAAGGTTTTCAGGGAAGGGTGTGCAACGTGGCATCCTAAATCATCCCATGCTGCAGGTATTAGTGGATGTCTTGTAGTCTTCATTAAACGAAACTGTCCATGCAAGGGTTAATACCTACAGCATCCTCACCTCAAACCTACCAGCAGCCGTCTGGAATCTAAAAGATTCATGGGCCAGCTGCCAGCTTACCCCCGAATCGGCATGCCCCGCTGTGTAAAACTCTCCACATTGCCTGTACACACTCACATTTTTCCAGTCTAACAGCGCTCTCGTCCAACAGCGCTCTCGTCCAACAAGAGCCATGCTTTAAACTAATTCGGCAAGCGTCTCTCATTGTTGTCAATGGGGAGCGCATGCCTATCTGAATGGTGGGGACGGGATCACACGCACGGCCGGTAATATAGGGGATGAGACAGTGTGCAACCCCCATTATAGTCAATGAGAGCGGTTTATAAACATAGCAATCATCCCTCATTGGCTGAGCGTCCACGCAACTGGGTAAACTGGGGGGTTTCACACATCAGTGCATCCTGAATTGGGATGCCCCCCAGGGAATGGAACAAAACCCGGGAAAGTAAAAATCTTGTTTTTTTGTTCCATTTTAAGTTAATATTGTTTAGCTGTCTTTGCTGCTTCTGTGCAGCTTAGAGCAAGATTTACAGTGCCTACACCCCCTCCCCCTGGGCTGTGCTTTGGTGGTCACAGGAGACAAAGGATTTGTATTTGTTGACCAAGGGCATCCAGCTCTCTCTCAGCTTGGCATTATATTTCCCCCTGCTCTGTGTGGCCATGCCCTATCTCCTTCTGTGTGCAAAAAAGAGAAACTGAAGGTAAAACATTTAAAATTGTATCTCTGGCATGAAAAGCTTCTTTTTAAAACCAGAAAAAGTTTAGGACACTGCCAGTGGGCCAACACCTACATTTACCTGCTGAATTATGTTTAATGATGTTGTATTTATGAGCCTGAGTCAAATGTCCAAATGCCATTCCACATCCCACAATGCTCCTTCAGTACCTGTTCTGCACATGTACAAAAATAACTACAGATAGGAAATTAATCACTGGCTTGTCTCAGTCCCTCGTCTATATTCTTGTTTTCTGCAATATGGATTCTGCCAAGGAGCTATGGCACTGACAGCATACATATCACATTATGTTTCTTCCCCACACACTGCTCTGGGTGACTGGCAGGTCTCCTTTTCTCCCTTCGTCCTTATTTAAAGAAAAAATAGATTTACTTTATGTACACCAAGTCATCTTATCATCCAGAGAGGTGTTCATTCAGGCGTTTCACAGACAACATGTTAAGTATGGACCACTGTGCTTGCAGAGAAGCTTTTTTATGGCTCACCAAGGTTATCTTTTCATAAGTCTGGAAAAGTCAATGTCACACAGAGATGTTATAAGGGGTTACTGTTTGAAAAGAAAACACATCTAATTTGTTCATGCAACACTTGGCTATGATTTGTCTTCTAAATTGTTTGAAAAAAGCAGATTAGCTTCATGTAAAATTGCACAGGGGCACAATACTTTCTAATGGGCAAGTTTGCGGTGACAAATACAAAACATATAAAAAAGATAAGCTACTTTGTAAGGATCAAAGATTTCTCGAGCTCCAGGGATGTCAAGTGCATACTCTCACTAGCTGCTAGCCATTTATGTTGGCTGCTAGTTAGTGAGGTCTCAGGAGCTTCTTGGATATGATGCGCTCATGTAGGAGCTAGGCAGGGTTTCAGAACAATTGTTTAAAAAGGCCTGCTCACAAGGGAGAAGTCAGAACCCTCTCACACAAGCCTTTCTTTCTTCCTTCCTTTTATTCTTTTACTTTGAATTATATCATTCCAATTAAACCTTCCTAATTGACATACCTCCCCAAATTATTGTACCTGTCCTGAAGATCCACCCATGTGCACCCCCCCCCCCCCCCGCCCTTGTGTCATAGTTTTCCAGCCTGATTTCTTACCTAGGTTTCAGAGATGTTATATTGTTGAATTGTAAGTTGGTTGTAACATCCTTGCCAGGTTTGAACCCAGAACCTCTGCAGAAGCAGGCCCCATTCCCATCTACTACTCTGTAGCAGCAGCTCAGTTCTCAGCTCAGAACCAAAGAGATTCACAACATTCCACAGCAGTTATCCATTTCTCTTTGAAGATTCACCTGTGTCCTGCTCCCAGAAATAGTCATCCATTTTAGGTTTGTGCCTATAAAACCCGATCCACGTCCAAGCTTCATTTTCCAGTTCTGCTTTACCTGTTTACAGTCTGTTTTATCTTTCACCACCTAATTGCTATCTGGGTTGCCAAGTATATCAATTACCTCAGCAGCCTGGTTCCAACCCTAGGAACCCAAAAGCCTTCCCTGTGTGGTCTGCAGGTCTGGGTTATGATGCCATTTTTAAAATCACATTTTGATGCAATCTGTTATATTCGCTCAGTTTTCTGTCAGGTGAAATCCCATTACTTTCTCTGACTTAATATGCCGCTTCTTCTTATCCTTGTTCAGATGTATACTGCATACAGACCGAATCCTCGACCTTTACATAACACAATATTCTCAAAGGACTATTAAACTACCTAATAGCATTATTTACAATGGTACCAAAGGGGGGGGGGGGGGTGGCAGCCGCTCAGACCATTTTATAACTAACCTGGGAGGTGCACGTTAGCAGGGCAATTTAGTACACACAAGTCTTAAAGGAGCCACAGCACTCAACCCTGTTAGCTTGCAGGCCAGCCCATAATCTGTCTCTAAACTTGGTTAAAAACAGAGGACTCGGTCACACACATCTGCAGAAGTATGCTTAAGCTGCACCACTACGCCAAAGTGCCTCTGTGGGGTGCAGTCCTAACTCTAATCTCTGAGAGCCCATCTGGGACATACAGTGCAATAGATAAATTGGGAGCAGGCTTACCTGGGGTTGCCCTAAACCTATCAAGTGCAAGCCATGGGGTGGAAGGGTCAAAGACCTTGCAGTACAGCCTAGACCCCACACACCATGTGCTTGCACAAATTCAAAAGAAACAAAGGGGGGTGGGAGCCGCTCAGACCATTTTATAACTAACCTGGGAGGTGCACGTTAGCAGGGCAATTTAGTACACACAAGTTTAGAGACAGATTATGGGCTGGCCTGCAAGCTAACAGGGTTGAGTGCTGTGGCTCCTTTAAGACTTGTGTGTACTAAATTGCCCTGCTAACGTGCACCTCCCAGGTTAGTTATAAAATGGTCTGAGCGGCTGCCACCCCCCTTTGTTTCTTTTGAATTTGTGCAAGCACATGGTGTGTGGGGTCTAGGCTGTACTGCAAGGTCTTTGACCCTTCCACCCCATGGCTTGCACTTGAGAGGTTTAGGGCAACCTCAGGTAAGCCTGCTCCCAATTTATCTATTGCACTGTATGTCCCAGATGGGCTCTCAGAGATTAGAGTTAGGACTGCACCCCACAGAGGCACTTTGGTGTAGTGGTGCAGCTTAAGCATACTTCTGCAGATGTGTGTGACCGAGTCCTCTGTTTTTAACCAAGTTTAGAGACAGATTATGGGCTGGCCTGCAAGCTAACAGGGTTGAGTGCTGTGGCTCCTTTAAGACTTGTGTGTTACAATGGTACCACATATGTGCTGACAGACAACCTTTCCTGCCCAGGAGACTTCACTAAAACAGCGCTTTAGGAAATTTTCAGATAAAATACAAATGCGAAGGCCAGGGACTGCAAGACAAAAGGTGTGGTTTCTCCTGGGCCAAAATATACTTCCAGCTGCTCTCCACAATCCAGTAATTGAAAAGCAGTAGACACAGCTGCCTGGGAAGACAAGGCATCCTAAGAAGCCCTACGTCTTTGCAGGAGACAAGGAGAGATGAGATAAGATCCTCCCTTACCCTCTCTGTTTAGTTTCGTTTTCTTTTTTTTCTATGCTAATTATTTACATATATACAAACTCCACAATGACTATGGCATCCAAGTACTGGATATATTAGTCTAGCAGACAGGGAGGGCCTGTCGCCCTTGAGTGGATAAAGAGAGAGAAAATAATTTTACAGATGAGAATCACAGAATTGTATTTTCTCTCATATTCAACTCCAGGGTGTCAGAAAGTCAGAAACGGATGGGACCTCCAAGAGCAGTGCCCTTACTTCTGGGTGGGATCCCAGTTGTTAACCTTATTCCTTGAAATGAGGAGTAAGTCCTTCCAAGAATCAAACGTTAGTTTTGAAAATTTGGTAAATGTATGAACTGAAGACCAAGTAGCAGCCTTGCATAACTGCACCACAGAAGCCTGATGCTGAAACACTCAGGAAGCTCCGATAGCCCCTGTAGAATGGACCGTAGTGCAAAAAGGAGGAATCTTCCCTTTGGAGATGTATGCCCTTATCACAACCTGTCCAATCCATCGGCTGATGATAGAGTTAGCTGGGGGCAGAATTTTCCGTGGCCCCTCGTATATAATGAATAAAGAGTCAAACTTGCGGAATATGTGCTTAGCCGAGATATAATATTTAAGGGCCACTTACTACATCCAGAGAGTGAAGAACTATTTCCTTATGGCAGACCTGAGCGTAACATAAGGTGGGCAAAACCACCTCTTCATTAAGATAAAAAAGGGAAACCACCTTAGGCAGAAAATCCTGTTTAAGACAGAAGACAGCTTTGTCCTTGAGCAAAACTAAATAAGGAGGCTTAACTGATAAGATTGCAAACTCAAAAACCCGCCGCTCAGAGGTAATTGCCACTAGAAAGATCATTTTAAACCGGACCTTCACCCTAAATAAGAGTCTATCATATGTTTCCTCCACCCTGTACATTCAGATTGCTCACAATAAAAATCGTCCTATCTGCATCTACTGCATTTTCTGAAACTTTAAACATCCAAGATGGAAGCCCATGGATTTGCAGGCTGCCTGCAAACAGGAAGTGTCTTCTGACTGTGCCCCTGTGAATTCTGGGATTGCTGACCTTTTCCTGACCCCAACTCTGCATTGTTTGTGCAAAGCATAGCTATAACCTACCTCCCCCCTGTACTTTTGACCCCTCTCCTCTCCTCAGTATGTGATGCTACTGAGCCAAGATAGTGGCACCCGTATCCTAGAATGCTGAACAGAGTTCATGCCAGTGAAGGAAAGAATAAAAATTAAGTGACTAAAAACTTTAAATATATTAATTTTAGATGCTGGGGAATAGTTTTTTAAGGGTTTGGGCTTCTCATTAAATGATGCTGAAGGTCCACTTTATGTGTCATTAAGCTTAGTGATGCTTCTCCTAGTGGTTCAAAGGAAGGACCCTGAAGAGCTGATAAAACTCAGGTTCAGGTCCCAGACAGGCAAAATAGGCATACGGGGAGTATGCAGATGGGTGACACCCTGCAAAAAAGTCCTAATAAGTTTATTTTCAGCAATGGGTTTCTGAAAAAAATTGAATAAATAGATAAAGCAGATATCTGTCCTTTTATAGTGCTCAAAGACCATCATCAGGACCTTTCTGGAAAAATTCTAAAATTTCTACAAGCGAAACCTCTAGAGTTGCAACAGACTCTGTGGTAAATCTGTGATGAAGTCTGCTTTCGGGCCTGAATCATGGTATGGATAACTCTGGCAGATAAACATCTCTCTACCAAAATGGAGGTTTAAATAGCCAGGCCGTCAAAGCCAAAACTTGTAAATTGAGGTGCCGTAAAGGCGAGGAGAGGGCGAGGAGATCTGGATTGTCGGCAACCACCAATGGTCGTCTTTCAACATCCTTACCATGTCTAAAAACCATCTTCTCGTTGGCCAATGGGTGCCACCAAAATGGTTGGGATTCCCCTCGCAGGCCATCTTTTTTAGTACTTGACCAAGGAGTGGAAACGGTAGGAACACATAGAGAACAGTATGTTGCTATTGCTAGAGGGTCCTGGACAAATCTCGGAACCTTCAGATTGTGGTGGGATGCGAAAAGATCTACATCTGGGAGCCCCCAGCGCATGCAAAGGGACTGAAAAACCCTATGACTGAGGGACCATTCTCCCTGGTGAAGGACTGCTCTGCTTAGATGATCAGCTTGCATGTTGTCCACTCCTGATATGTGGGTCGCCGAGTTGCATGAAACATGCTTCTCAGCCCAAATTGAGTTCCGGCTCCCCTCAAGAGCTCTCTTGCTCCTGGTGCCCCCCTGATATGTGCTATCACCAGCAGGTTGTTGGTCTGAATACCGACAGGATGATCTCTCAGATCGAAAGTATCGCTCTCAGCTCCAGGATATTTATGGGGAGTCTGCTTTTCACAGATCACCACTGTGGGGGGAATGGGTAGGAGCCTCCCCCTGTGTCTGAGGGTGCTTAGAAGGGTTTTGCCTCATTTTGCCAGAAAGATCTAGCCCTATTCTGAGGCTTTGGTTAATTCCTAAACTCCATTTGGTGTCCCGAGGAGGCAGAACCTCTACCCCCACTAAACGTAAGGGCATTGAAAGAACTGCGAAAGAAGAGGTTAGACTTTCACAGCAGGGATCATAGTAGCAACCCGAACGAGGAAGCTCACTATAACAAAGAGGGCAGCAAGCTGTAGCAGCGGCCGAGACAGCTGAGCAGTGGCCCCAAGACACGACATGCACTTTGCTCGGCTGTGCAGCAACCAAGCGCCAGAAGGAGGGGTATTCCCCCTTCCTGCCAAGAGAAGACCAGCCCCGCTCCGCCCCCCCCCAATATGAGCATTCCCATCACCTACAAGGGCATGAAACAAGGGTGAACAAAAACATATAAACAAAATCGGGTTTTTCTTTTTATATGGTGAGAATGAAAGCAAAGAGAATAATAGCCCCCCTGCACCCGGCCACTACCATTAACCAGCTGCTTCTGAAACCTCTGTCGGTGAACTGAAACTGAATAAAGCTGGATGATGTCACCCCACTCCCTCATAGGCATCAGGCGGAGGTAGCAGAAGCGGAGGGGGCAGCTGAATGGGCCCTCTGGTGACCGTATGAGACCCTGGTGGGAATAGGAAGCCCTCCAGGGGAAGAGGAGATCCACACTGCTGGATCATGGACCCAGGTGAGCAGCTTTTTTTTTTTCTTAGCGCTAGTAGGGGGTAAAATTTACGTGGCTGGTGTTTAACAGTAGGAGAGGCAGCCGCGTAAATTTTAGGGGGTTGCATTAGAAGGGTTAAAGGGAAAGTCAACGTTAGTTTATGGACGGGAACCGGTGGCAGATACAGGAGCTGCAGACCAAGAGTGATGCTGCAGGAGCGGTGAAAGGTAGAGAGCCTTATGCAAGTAAGGAACACGTCATCTGAGGTCTGTGAGCAATACCACCAAAACAGACTTTTTCATTTCAACATACAGTACATGCCAACTTATACATACCAAGACATGAATTATTTTTGGGAGTTAGTGGAATTAGTGGCATTGTGAGTGTTAGTGTATGGAGCCGGGGTTGCAGAGAGATGAAAGAGGGAGGGGAGGGCCAGCATTGGGTGATATATCACCTGCAGCAAGAAGGAGCAGGGACATGGAGAGGATATGGGTGTGTGATTTGAAGGTGGGAGGGTTAGGTTGTTGAAAGAGGGCAGATTGATTAACATGATAAATTCATGGCTGTTGAGATAAGGGTGGAGGGTAAGAGTGAAGGGGAAATAGTCCAACACCCTAGTATAGGTAAGTCCATGTCTAACTTCCCCAAGCTTCTGTGGGAGGCTATGGTGAAAAAAGGTTGTGACATTTAGAGGATCTTTCTTCATACGGAGCATCCTTCATTCCACTTATAAGTTTGGTGGCTCTCCTATACACTCTTTCCATATTCAGGGCATCCTTTCTATGAACTGGTGTCCATGAATGAACCAGAAAGCCACCCTGAGTTAGACCAAAAAGGACCACAAGGAGGATGGAAGGGCTGTGTTTTTCTATATGCTGGACTTGGGTTATAACAACTTAAGCCTTCTCAGAATATTTTTCATTTGCTCCTATGAAGTATTCTGTCTTGTAGCAATCCAGCTATTTAGAAAATTAAATAGTATATTATCCTACACTGATGGAAAAATAAAATCATTTGTAAAGAAGACAGCCTTTTATTTCAATAAAATAAGAGTGGGGGAAAGAATAACACACTGTGTGCCAGCTTGTGGTTATGCATATCAAGGAAACATACTGCGCTTCCAGAAAGCACTTCATCTTTAACAAAAAGTCCTTCCTAATTCACTCTAAACTAAATTAAAAATGATTGAGCAGATTGATTAAGGTTATCCCAGGTTAGCCCAGCTCCACTAGCTTAATATTAAGGTAAGTTTTATTCTGTTTCCCACAATTATTTAAGGTTTTTCTTTTAATAGTTATGAAGGTGCTGATAGGAATTACAGTGGCTTAACGGGTTTTTAAGCAACAGGTAAATGTTGAATACATTCTCTCTGATACTTACAATGGAAGAAACTTCAGGCAAATAAGCCAACCCTCTTCCTGGTTAGTAGAGACTCCTCTCTGCTTAGTGACCAGATTATTGGAACTCTAAAATTACTAAATTGGTGCCATTGACACTAATTATAAATAACCAGTTAGGAACCAGTCACAAAAAATTGCCCAATTTGCATTTTTTAAACAAATACTGCATAGATACAAAACCATACTGCCTTTGCTTTTGGTGCTTAAAGATCCACTTCACGTTTATATGTCTGGTCTCCCAGATAGCTATCTAAGCTTCTGTGTCAGAACTGTTGTTGCTGGATTATTATCCCTTTTTGTAAGGCCATGCCTGCTATTTCAGCTGTAGCCTGTGGTCTGTGAGAGTCACAGCCAAAAAGTTAAATGTTAGTCTCAGAAAGAAGGGTTGGCCTGTCTCTTTTCCTTCTTCAGTCTCTGCTCAGCAAGCTACCAGAAAAAGTAAATCTTTGCAACTGGATTAGTTTTTTTCTGGTATAGTACTGTACTTTACAATGAACTAAAAGAAATATCAAGGTGAAAAAAGTGGTCATGCAAAATATAAGCTAGAGCTCTGGAACAGCTTTATGCTGCAGCACAGTAGGTAAGAAGAGAAGCAAGCAGGGGAGGGGGTGGGATCAAGGAAAAATTTGTGTATTCAGCTGTAAATTTCCTTTCTTGTCCTCTTCCATTCCGGGGCACCACTAGCAGCAATGTGTGGTTTTATCTCAGCCATAGGCAGGGACTGCAAGATAAAAAAAAAAAAAAAATAGCTCCGCCCGGCCTATATAGGGCAAGATCTCCTCAGTTAATTAAAAAGCAGTTCAGCCACGACCCTTAGAGGAGAGAATGGTAACATGCTTATAATAATGCGTGCAAATAGAAAAAGTGCAACAAAACTAAAAGCATGTAGAAGGCATCAACCGCCACCGATGCAGTCGTAACACAACAGAAGGACGAGGATGAGAAAATAAATTTACCGGTGAGTACACAAATTTCCCTTTTCTTATCTCGTCTATTTTGGGGAACCACCAGTAGCAACGCATGGGATGTCCTAAAGCAGTACCCTCATTTAGGGTGGGACCATGCAAGAACAGATAAGAGCCAACTGTGTCAACCTAACCAAGAACAACGGCACTGACACCTCAAGCTTAGACCCTGCAGAGGGGTTTACCACGGTCTGCAACATCTTAAGCCCCAGAGCAGCACTGGGAGATGCCCTTACATGAAGTCTGTAAAACTTGGTGAAGGTGTGGAGAGAGGACCAGGTCACCACCTTGCAGTCCTGTTCCGTCGATGTCTGGTTGGAAAGCCCAAGACATGGCAATCTCCCAGGAGGAGTGTGCGGTGATCCGGAAGGGCGCCTCCTTCCCCCTCAGAAATAGGCTTGTATGACGGCCTGCCTGATCCAACTGCTGAGCCTCCACCATGGAAGCACCTGAAGTGCTGATTAAGATCCCAGGGTGGCACTATTGACTGCAGCATTTGTAGAGGCCTGGAGTGGAACTGGGCATATGGGACTGCCTCGATGGTAGACACCATCAGGCCAAGGACACACAAGCTCTGCCAGATCGTGGAATGTTTGTCTGTCAGCAGCAACCTCACCGCCTCCTGAAGAGCTGTGCAACTCTGCACCAGAAGAACCCATGCCCATCGACTATCCAATGTCATACCTAGATAGGTCGCCACCATGGAGGGAACCACATGGGACTTGGGGTAGTTGATACCTGAAAAATTCCAGCGTGGACAGGACCGTCCGAACATCCCAAAGTGCCTCTACCAGAGATGGGGCTCGGATGAGCAAGTCGTCCAGGTATGGGGTGATGTGCACAGCCTGCCTCCACAGGAGTGTCATCACCACTGCCAAGACTTTCGTGAACAATCGCGGGACAGCCCAAATGGCAGTGCCACGAATTGGAATATCGGGCATCCACCGCAATGTGAAGGTATTGTTGGTGACCAGGGAAGATCGGGACATGCATATAAGCATCCTTTATGTCCATCATGGCCAGAAAATTCCTCTGTTGCCACGATGTTAAGACTGACCTTAGATTCCATGGAGAATTTCCGCATACAAACGAAACAGATTCAGATTGCGGAGATCCAGGTCGAACTGACTTGTCCTTTTTGGGGATGATGAATAGTATTGAGTAGAAGCCACAGCCCCGCTCTGAGGGGGACACAGGTACTACAAATCCCCGGTCTAGCAAGAGCTCTACCGCGCAGCCCTGAGCCGCCTGCCTTTCCGTGATGCGGGAAGGCTTGGATGCCACAAATCTGTGTGGAGGCCTGGTCCCGAAGTTGATCTTGTATCCGGAAGAAACAAACTCCCAGACCCAGGCATTGGATATCCATTCCCCTCAAACCGATGTGTAGTGTAAAAGCCGCGCCCACCGGATCCGGTGAGAGCGCCCTGTCAACCCTGAGAGGGCTTGGCTGGGCCTGTTCTTCTCTGCTGCCGGACAAAACCTCCCCCTCTGACTGGCCAGAACTAGATCCTGAACTCCTAAATAGGTCCTCGACATAGGAGCTAGAATTCTCCAAGGATTCCGTCTGAATATGCCGATGCTTGGACGTAGCCTTGCCGTCTGGGCTGGAAGAGACAGACTCTGGACGCCCCTGCTGACGAAGGCCACTGACCATGCCTGTCTGTCAAAAATGGCTGCTCTAACTACTAAGCAATACAGCTGGAGCGCTGGTCCCCACACCATGCTGGCTGTTGACTACTGGTCAGACCTGCCGGCACTACCGGTAAAGCAACCTCCCTGCAGCTGAGATCAACCCACTGGCCAAGGATGCAGCAGCTTCCAGCCCCCACCCTGCAACAACGTCAGGTTCCTAAAGGAATCCGTACAAGTCAAAAGGCTTGTCCCAAAGGGAGCTCTACCTGACCAGGGAAGACCATGGGGAGGCTGCTCCGATACTTATCCCAGGAGAACAAGAAGGCAGTGCAGGAGCTGCCAAGCGACAAACCGGGAGGAGGGACTGGGGCTCAGTGGGAGACACACAGCAGGGCCACTATGCTTAGCTATGTGATGCATGCGCGCTCCCCTTACTCTGCACGATCCCATGCTATCAACTTAGGAACCAACTTCAGACATCTAACGGGGGGGGGGAGGGGGGCTGGAAGACAGATGGAGTCAAAGCCCCTGCTCCCGCTCAGCACTGTAACAAAAAATCCAGACATTTTCACAGTTCCTTGCGACTGCAAGAAAAGAACAGAGTGAGGAGCTCCTGCCACAGCCTGCCCTATATAGGCCAGGAGGAGCTAGTTTTTTTCTATCTTGCAGTCCCCGTCTATGGCTGAGATTAACTAAGCGGTTGACCACAGAACGGAAGAGATGAGAAACATATTTTAATTTTACAAATCAACCATACACCAGACAATTAGGGTAATCCCGGGAAACTACGCAAAACAAATCAATCCATTTAATTCAAATTTACCAAGGCTTGTTCATACATACTACCTAGTTCATCTTAGACTGCTTTCAGTCAGCTTGTCACTAACATAAAATGCATAAGAACTGCCATCTTGAATACGGATAGGGGAGACCTTATAAAATAATGTCACCATAGGTGTTCAGCGAGAGAATTGTTTTTATCTGCAAGTAGTAATCATTTAATAGTAGCTGTACAGAGTTGACCTATTGTATACAGTGTAGAGTAGTAACAATCTTTGTACGTTATATTTATCTTTGAATAGTAAAATCTATAATACAATAGCAGCCCATATCCTTTGAGCAACTGCTGAGAGGTAAGCTCACAATAAACAGCCTGTGCACAGCCATATCTCGCACATTCTCTCTGGCATCCTCTGTACTCTGCATTGCGTTCAGGCCAGCATTTTACCTAACACCTGATTAAGTTTTATTGTAACCTTGGCAGGGTTAATGGGATGTAAGGCCAGTAACTGATGGATGTTGTAAACTCTTAAAACAGACAGAACAACCTTCAATTGCAGCAAACATCAAGAATAGCATATGAAAGCCAATGGCATGAATCAAAAGAACGCAAGTATATGGCTTTTTCTGAACAGGTCTTCACATGCAGTTTACAGTGAAGCATTTCATAAAGCCATTTTGCAGCATCACATTTACATTTATACAGTAAGAAAGCATATTATTGACAGTTCAATAATTTAAAGATGAACTCTGTAGAGCTATAACATGTGCTGCGCTTTTTCATATTAAATAGCTTTGAGGTCATTGTAAAAGTAATAATATAAACAGTAAACAGCTAGCAGATTAGCAGAGCTAATAAAAATACAATTCTGTGATTACTCACCTGTAGAATTGGTATTATACGTATACAGCACGTGCTGTTCCAGAATATTCCTTACCCATGGGTAATACATCCACAAGATGGCGCTGGACTGCAGAAAAACAGCTTGTGGCCTCTCCCAGCCCTATATAAGTCAGGGACCTTCCACAAAATCCCCAGTATTGACAAGCAGTTAACAAAAGGCCGGGAGAAAAAAACTAGAATTCAACAATGAACAATCACCATACAGAGGTAACTAAGAATAATGAAAACAAGGGTGGGGTGGAACAGGACGTGCTGTATACGTATAATACCAATTCTACAGGTGAGTAATCACAGAATTGTATTATTCTAAGTATACAGCATGTCCTGTTCCAGAATATTCCTTACCCATGGGACATCCAATAGCAGTGTCCGTAAGGTAGGGCAGTTTAAACCACTGCCGCCTGCAGAACTTTGCATCCAAAAGCAGCATCAGCTGAGGCCTTAACATCAGCCTTGTAAAACTTAGAAAAGGTATGAACAGAAGACCAAGTAGTGGCCTTGCAAACTTGTTCAACAGAAGCTTGGTGCTGAAAAGCCCAAGAGGCACCAATAGCACGAGTAGAATGAGAAAGGCAGAAGGGAGGCTCCTTCCCCTTAGCAGAATAGGTTTGAATCACAGCCTGGTGAATCCACTTGCTGATAGTGGACTTAGCTGGAGCCAGACCCTTCCTAGGCCCAGATGGAAGCACAAATAGAGCATCAGTCTTCCTGAAAGATTCAGTAGCCACCAAATAGAACTTCATAGAGAAGGCAAAACAATGTCCCGATTGAGATGAAAGGCAGACACAACCTTAGGCAGAAAGTCTGGCTTAAAACGAAACACCACCTTGTCCTGGTGTCTCTCAAAGTAAGGGGGTTTGATGGAAAGCGCCGCCAACTCAGAAACACGCCTAACAGAAGTGATAGCCACCAAAAAGACTACTTTAAGAGTCAAAATGGACAAAGGGGCCTCACGCAGAGGCTCAAAGGGAAACCCCTGCAAGGCAGATAAGACCAAGTTCAAGTCCCATACTGGTAACATAGGCTTACGTGGAGGACGCACATGAGAAACCCCTTGGAAGAAAGTCTTGACCATACGATGGTGAGCAAAGGATCTTTGGAAGAAAATGGCCAGAGCAGAAACATGACCTTTGAGGGTACTAAGCTGAAGACCCAAATCCAAACCATGTTGCAGGAATTCCAGAATCCTAAGGACAGAAAACACCCTACAGGGAAGCAACTTAGACTCACACCAGTCAATGTACCGTATTTTTCGCCCTATAAGACGCACTCATTTTTCCCCAAAAGTGGGGGAAAATGTCAGTGCGCCTTATCGGGCGAATGTAAAAAAAAAAAAAAAAAAAAATTAAAAAAAAATTACAAAAAAAAAAAAAACTCACCTGTCCCCGCCGCTCCCGCGTTGTCTGGCACACTGCGAGAGGCCAGAGGAGCAGCGGGAACAGCAGGCCACGCCCACCCACTGCCCGGACCTTCGTGATCGCATGTGGGGGAGCAGATGGAGGAGCGGCGGGGGCTCTGTCTCTGGCCCCGCCGCTGTCATCGCTGCCTGAAAAGACAGCGATCGCAGCGGCGGGGCCGGGACAGAGCCAGCTCGTGAATGGGGTGGGCGTGGCCTGCGTCGACGCTGCGGCGCAGGCCACGCCTACCCCATTCACGGAGCCGGCCGCTCAGCGCAGCGATGTCAGCGGACAGGTGAGTTTAACTTTTTTTTTTTTTTACTATGGCGCCTGCCTATACTAATGGGGGGAGGGGGTGGGAATGGGGGGAGAGGGGCCACACTGCCTATGGGAATGGGGGGAGGGGGATGCCACACAGCCTTTGGGAATGGGGGGATGGGGATGCCACACAGCCTTTGGGAATGGGGGGAGGGGGATGCCACACAGCCTTTGGAAATGGGGGGAGGGGTATGCCACACAGCCTATGGAAATGGGGGAGGGGGATGCCACACAGGCTATGGGAATGGGGGGATGGGGATGCCACACAGCCTTTGGGAATGGGGGGAGGGGTATGCCACACAGCCTATGGAAATGGGGGAGGGGGATGCCACACAGGCTATGGGAATGGGGGGAGGGGGATGCCACACAGCCTATGGGAATGGGGGGAAGGGGATGCCACACAGCCTTTGGGAATGGGGGGAGGGGTATGCCACACAGCCTATGGAAATAAGGGGAGGGGGATGCCACACAGGCTATGGGAATGGGGGGATGGGGATGCCACACAGCCTATGGGAATGGGGGGATGGGGATGCCACACAGCCTATGGAAATGGGGGGAGGGGGATGCCACACAGGCTATGGGAATGGGGGGAGGGGGATGCCACACAGCCTATGGAAATGGGGGGAGGGGGATGCCACACAGGCTATGGGAATGGGGGGATGGGGATGCCACACAGCCTTTGGGAATGGGGGGAGGGGGATGCCACACAGCCTATGGGAATGGGGGGAGGGGGATGCCACACAGGCTATGGGAATGGGGGGATGGGGATGCCACACAGCCTTTGGGAATGGGGGGAGGGGTATGCCACACAGCCTATGGAAATGGGGGGAGGGGGGATGCCACACAGGCTATGGGAATGGGGGGATGGGGATGCCACACAGCCTTTGGGAATGGGGGGATGGGGATGCCACACAGCCTTTGGGAATGGGGGGAGGGGTATGCCACACAGCCTATGGGAATGGGGGGATGGGGATGCCACACAGCCTTTGGGAATGGGGGGAGGGGTAAGCCACACAGCCTATGGGAATGGGGGGAGGGGGATGCCATACAGCCTTTGGGAATGGGGGGAGGGGTATGCCACACAGCCTATGGGAATGGGGGGATGGGGATGCCACACAGGCTATGGGAATGGGGGGATGGGGATGCCACACAGCCTTTGGGAATGGGGGGAGGGGTATGCCACACAGCCTATGGAAATGGGGGGAGGGGGATGCCACACAGGCTATGGGAATGGGGGGATGGGGATGCCACACAGCCTTTGGGAATGGGGGGATGGGGATGCCACACAGCCTTTGGGAATGGGGGGAGGGGTATGCCACACAGCCTATGGGAATGGGGGGATGGGGATGCCACACAGCCTTTGGGAATGGGGGGAGGGGTAAGCCACACAGCCTATGGGAATGGGGGGAGGGGGATGCCATACAGCCTTTGGGAATGGGGGGAGGGGTATGCCACACAGCCTATGGGAATGGGGGGATGGGGATGCCACACAGCCTTTGGGAATGGGGGGAGGGGTATGCCACACAGCCTATGGGAATGGGGGGAGGGGTATGCCACACAGCCTATGGGAATGGGGGGAGGGGTATGCCACACAGCCTATGGGAATGGGGGGAGGGGGATGCCACACAGCCTTTGGGAATGGGGGAGGGGTATGCCACACAGCCTATGGGAATGGGGGGATGGGGATGCCACACAGCCTTTGGGAATGGGGGGAGGGGTATGCCACACAGCCTATGGAAATGGGGGAGGGGGATGCCACACAGGCTATGGGAATGGGGGGATGGGGATGCCACACAGGCTATGGGAATGGGGGGATGGGGATGCCACACAGCCTTTGGGAATGGGGGAGGGGTATGCCACACAGCCTATGGGAATGGGGGAGGGGTATGCCACACAGCCTATGGGAATGGGGGGAGGGGGATGCCACACAGCCTTTGGGAATGGGGGGAGGGGGATGTCACACAGCCTATGGGAATGGGGGATGCCACACAGCCTATGGGAATGGGGAGAGGGGGATGCCACACAGCCCATGCTAATGGGGGGAGGGGGATGCCACACAGCCCATGCTAATGGGGAGAGGGGGATGCCACACTGCCTATGGGAATGGGGAGAGAGGGATGCCACACAGCCTATACTAATGGGGGGAGAGAGGGATGCCACACTGCCTTTGGGAATGGGGAGAGGGGGATGCCACACAGGCAATGGGAATGGGGGGAGAGGTGGATGCCACACAGCCTATGGGAATGTGGGGAGAGGGATGCCACACAGCCAATGGGAATGGGGGGAGAGGGATGCCACACAGCCTATACTAATGGGGGGAGAGGGGGATGCCACACAGCCAATGGGTATATGGGGAATGGGAGGGGGGGATGCCACACTGGATATACGGGGAATGGGATGGGGGCATGCTACACTGTCTATGGAATGGGGGCATCCCACACGGCCTATGGGAATTGGATAGGGGAATGCCACACTGTCTGTAATGGTGCGTTTTTGATTGAAATTTTTTTTTTCTTATTTTCTTCCCCCAAATCCTAGGTGCGTCTTATGGCCAGATGCGTCTTATAGGGCGAAAAATACGGTAAGCATGCCAGACCCTATAGTAGATGGATGATGAGGACTTCTTCCTAGCCTGAATCATGGTATTAACAACAGAGGCAGGCATCACCTTCTCCATCAAGATGGAGTTTTCAGCAGCCAGGCCGTCAAAGCCAGCGTTTATAAATTGGGATGGCGTAGCTGCCCATCCCCGAAGGTGTGGAGTCAATTGGGCGAGAACCAACCTTATCGTCCTCAATTCCAGAATATTGATAGGGGTGTGGACCTCCTGAGGGCCCCATTGACCCTGGAATTTCAGGGATTTCCTGAAGCCCCCCCAACCTGTCAGACTGGCATCTGTGGTGACTGTCTCCCAGCACGGGGCCAGAAAGGATCTGCCCACCAACGAGAGAGACCGTCTGGCCAGAGGGGACAGAACCAACACCTGATCCAGGGACCGAGGGTCCCAATCCCAAACTGATAAGAGGTGAAGTTGAAGAGGTCTCATGTGAAACAGTGTATGGAACCGCCTCGAAGCAAGACACCATCAGGCCCACCAGCTGCATCCCCTGCCGGATGGAGGGATGAGGGCAAGACATAAGGAACCTGGCTTGGGCAGAGGCAGAAAAATCTTGACCTGAGACGTATCCAGAGTCATGCCCAGAAACGACCTCACCATCGACGGTGACAGGAAAGACTTGGGGTGGTTGATCACCTAGCCGAAAGACTCCAGTGTGAACACCACCCGCTGAGTATCCAACTTGGCTTGCTGGAGAGACTGAGACATGATGAGAATGTCGTCCAAGTAAGGAAGGATGCGAATGCCCTGAGATCTCAGCAGAGCCAGTACGCCCGCCAGTGCCTTGGTGAATACCCTGGGGGCCGAGGTGATACTGAAAAGCAGAGCCACAAATTGATAGTGCTGATCCTCCAGAGCGAACCTGAGGAATCTCTGATGACCTGGAAAGACTGGTACATGAAGGTAAGCGTCCTTGATGTCTACAGAGGTCAAGAAGTCCCCTGGACGTAGTGAATTGACAGCAGAGAGCAGAGTCTCCATGTGAAAGTGTTTGAATCTGACAAATTTGTTGAGGCACTTTAAACCCAGGATAGGTCTGAAAAGATTGGAATAGTAGCCTCTGCCCCTTTCCCTCAAAGGCACCTGGCAGATAACCCCCAACTCCAGAAGGTTTTGGACAGCAAGGCACAGACCCTGAGTTGACAGGGGGTTCTGAGCCATCCGGGATGTGACGAATCTTGGGGGCGGCCAGGCTGCAAGCTCTATCTTGTAACTGGAGGACACTACCTTCTGAATCCACCTGTGTGAGACATGAAGCCTCCAGACGTGAGCAAAGAGCCGAAGCCGTCCCCCCACCCGTATGGGTGAGGGCGCCCATTCATGCCTGAGGGGGCTTGGGTGAGGATTTTGGCTTGGGACCCCAGGAGAGGCCAGGACGGCCATGTCCTCCTACGTTGAGGTAACCTACCACCCTTGGCAAACAAATCCAAGCATTCACCAAAAAGACGCAGGCCCTTGAAAGGGAAACCAGTGAGAGCCTTCTTAGCAGCATTATCATCTACCCACTGACGTAGCCAGACAGAGCGGCGTATAGCTACCAACAGTGCAAAAGTTCTACCACACATTCTAATGGCATCCTCCATAGCAGACAGGACATATGCAACAAATTCATAGCAAAGCAGGAGAGATCTATACTCCTCTCCTCCCACGTCATCAGAGGCACAAACCGGGCGTAGCGCGGTCCCCACACAGGCAAAGGCATGGCAAGCCAGTTGGTCCATACGCCGGTCCTCACCATGCCTCAGGGTAGTAGTGTCAGGGGAATGCATGACAGATGTATTGGACAGCCCCAGAACGGGCGCGTCCACCTCAGGAGGACATGACCAACGCTTAATCACATCAGCAGGAAAGGGATACCTTTTGTCCCAACTTTTGGGCACCCCTGGCAGACAAATGCCGCTTCTTAGCAGAAGCCTTACGCGATGCATACCCAGCAATATGTTTCTTAATGCTGGCTACCCGTGCAGCCAAATCAGGCTGAGCCTCCCTGCTGGTATGCTCCTCATAGGGGGTCAAATGCAGGCGTGGGGGGTAGGCGAAGCCCGAGGGGCGCAGTCCCAGCAACAGGTAACCTAGACTGCAGTGCAAGTACCTGCTGGGCGCAGGATACACATACCCTGACATCATCACCGATTGGGGACACCCCACACGCAACACAAAGCTGGGCTTGTCCCGAAGGAACCCCGGGCTCATTATCCCCAGAAGCCTCTATATGGTGATTCGAAAAGGCACAGTAGGCCAGTAAGGGTTAATGCTAAAGAGCTACCCGGGATGCCCCAATAGACCGCTAGGGAAGTGGGAGATAATGAGGGGAGAGGGCCGGGAGAAACCACAGGGCCGAAGCTTTATCCCGCCTGAAAGACACAACAATATATTCCCATAAAAATAAAGCATAAGAACAAATAGAGAAAAATTCACCCCACCGGGGTTACTCACAGACCGCAAGGAGCCAGCAGCACAGGAGGAAGACAAAATGGCGTCTGCAACCTCAAGGGGCGGGCCGTGGAGATATGAGGTCAATTGCATCATCCAGAGCCCGCCCCCCCCCCCCCCCCGAGGAGCGCCCACGTGATCTGGCCAGCTCTGAGGTGAATGGGGCTTCCAGCCGCGGAGCGCAGTACAAACGCGTGACGACGTGTTTTAATAAAGTAACAGGCACGCATAAGTCTAAAGTCACAAAACACCAGACAACCCCAACCCCCCCC
Source organism: Gastrophryne carolinensis (assembly GCA_027917425.1). Classification (NCBI taxonomy): domain Eukaryota; kingdom Metazoa; phylum Chordata; class Amphibia; order Anura; family Microhylidae; genus Gastrophryne; species Gastrophryne carolinensis. Next base: position 577,209,281 of record CM051235.1, read on the forward strand.
CCCCCCCCCCCCGAGATCTCCCAACGGAATACCCCGGGGGAAATGGCGCCCGGGGCCAATATGAAGAGAGGAAGAGAGGAGGTGGAGGGGGAATGGGAATAGGGTTTACCGCACAGGATAACCTGTCCAAACCCATGAGGCAGTAGGGGCATCCCAAAAATGGCTCACCATTAGCCTAAACCACCTACCCTGTTAGAGCAGGGACTGCGGTAGGAGCCTAGCTCCTCAGCACAAAGTGCTTCTATCGCCTACCTTCACCTGAACCTTATCAGCCGAGGCTGGGAGGCAGTCAGTGGGACGGAATGGGTGGGAATAGCCCTGCAGGGCCGCAGGCAATAAGCCCCGCTCACCTGTGCCACGAGAGAGCTGTCTTCTATCGTCTCAGCGCAGACTGCAGAAATAAACTGGGAATTTTGTGGGAGGCCCCTGACTTATATAGGGCCGGGAGAGGCCACAAGCTGTTTTTCTGCAGTCCAGCGCCATCTTGTGGATGTATTACCCATGGGTAAGGAATATTCTGGACGTGCTGTATACTTAGAATATATAAATCGGTATTTATGAACCATCTACAAAGTCGACGATTAACCAAAACAGGACAGGATCTTATTTAGTCCTCAAGCTGGTTCTATTGGCAATGATAGTACTAAGTCTGGGGTTGATTATGGTTAAAAGAATTGGTAAATTGATCGTGTTTACTGTGGTGCCATTTGGTATGTATTGTTTACCTGGTATGTATTGTATACTTGTTTATAACTCATTATCATCTTCTGCTGAGAATAACTTTATAACAATTTATATACAATGGCCTTGATTCACTAAGAGTTGAAAAAAAATCTCATGGTAGTAAAAAAATCAATTCATGAGAAAAAAGCGTGAGCATTTTTTTTTTTACCTGCAGTAAAAAGTGCCATGGAATTTCACTATATTCTTATCTGGTGATTCACTAACAGTGAAATTCTTAGACTTTTTTCTCATGAATTGAATTTTTTACTACAATGAGAGTTTTTTTCAACTCTTTGTGAGTCGAGGCCATTGTTGTTATAATTATTTGCAAGGTTTTGATTATCCAGGTTGGGCAGTTCTAGTAACTAGTACATCTCTAATATATAAACTGGCTGGAGACTTTGGAAAGTGAGGTTCTGTTTTGCTTTTCCCGTGGGTGGCAAATGGAGTAGGAACTTTTCCCAATATTGAGATGTCCAGCTTTGCTGCATCGGCAGTTAATGAATTCTACAGAAAAGTTTGGATGTGATATTGACAGCAGAGAGAAGTGAGCCATGTACACAGGGAACAGTGCTACTAAGGCCACTGCTGAGGAAAGGGAGCTCACTCAACACATATCCAGCTGCAGATTGCAGGTAGTAAAAACAGCTTCCATAAAACACATTTTCCAGGAAAAAATCAGCATGATATTGGCACATAAAAATATACACTTTCAAAAATTCCATAGAAATTGGACTTTCCCGGTCAGACCCCAGGCGTGCCAAAGGGCACGATGCGACCTGCTTCACCGACTCCATGCTCACACATTTCTCACCCGCAGCGCCTGTATAAGAAGCCACAATTGTGGCTGGATGTGGCCTCTGCACAGAGCACCTCCACTGGTATCAATGTGTACCTCTGTAACTGGAATTCATTGGTTTATAGCATTGGTCATTAAGTCTATGGGAGCAACCCATACAAAGGCTAGACCCACCTACTATGCACGTGCTGCCCCATTAGTAGAGGTTGCACAGAGTGGCATCCCCACTCTGTTTGCATAGTTGCCCCCGGGTGTATGTGTGGGCAGGCACAGAGCAGGTAATGCTGCTCTGCACAGCCATGCCAAGATGGCTGCACCCAGAGGGAGAAACTCCAGGGAAACAATGTAATTTTTTCCTAAACTGCTTAATCACTAGTTAACCAGATCACCGTTATCTTAAATTGTTTAATAAAACAATATATTTTTATTTAAAGTAGTAGTTCCATCCCCGATATTGAATGTGAGTGAATGTTTTCTTACGGATGACACTTCTGTGGCTCCACGGAGTCATCCGCCCCCCAGTGCTTATGACACTTAAATTTTGTTTATATTTAAAGACATCTAGTTATACTCACTGTTGTCTGGCAAAAACATTGTAGCAATACACGCTAGTCCAGCAAATATTAAAAAGCCAGATGTAGCTTTTCCTCGTCCGCACCTTTAAAAAATAAATAAATAAAAGTGAATGAAAAATAGTTTATGTTAATAGAACAAACAAAGCTTTATTTTATTTATTTCTTATTGCAGTACTTTGGCCTTGATTCACTAAAGGTAGGAAAAAAATTTAATGTAACTGCCGATTCACAAAGGCAGTTAAAGTGCACCAACACCCAGGGGTGATCGGCCCGGGAATCTATAAGTCACACTGTAAGAGTGACGTGCGGGAGGCGGCGGTGGACGCGCTGTCTTGTCCGTCGCTGTCACCCGCTTGTCCGTCGGTGGGGATTGGACAGCGCGGTCATGTGGGAGCGTGGTGAGGTGAGTTTTTGGGGCTTTCTGGGGGGTTTCACACAGCGGGGCACCCCCAATCGGGGTGCCCCCCCGAAGTGGACCAAAACCCAGGATAGTAAAATCCTGGGTGTTGGTCCACTTTAAATTAAATGTGTCTGCTCGAATGCGCTCGAATTTGCAGGTGATTTTTTTTGTGTTCAGTTGAAAATCACTATACAACTGTGAAAAAGTACACACATTTTCCATCCACAAATGCTGTGTGTGCGATTTCTTTTCTACTGATTCCTAATTTGTAGTGGAGCAGTATGATCCCTTGTTGCCATTTGTGGTTTCTTTTTTTTCGCTTTGTTTTTCTGGACTTAATTTGGAATAGTACGTGTCATTGTCAATGTTTAATTTTGCAATGTTTTAACTTTGCAAATTTGGTGAATAATTTTTTGTGATGGTGGTTTAGATTGCCCTTTTGGCAGTGTTGCTTTGCACTGCTTTACATCGATTGTTGTATCTATTTATTTGGGTGGTTTGTAGATTAACAGTTCCCACAAATATTCACCTTTCTGGGGTCCTACGCCATATTTGCATATCCCTGCATTCTGTGGTGCGCTCCCACACTCAGCCTATCTGAAGGGATTGGTGCAGGGATACGCCTCAGCATCAGAGATGTTGGGAAAGAACAGAGAATAAGCCGTAAGCAGTAAACCCAAAAGGGTGGGTATTTGTGGCAGTTTCATATAAATTTGGGATGCCTCAGGGGCGAGGATGAATATCCCGGGTTTTGGTTTACTCTAATTTAATGGTTTTTTTTTACATAAATATTTTGGGATGGTCATTTTTTTGTCTGGTACATTTATTTCACACTTACATTTGTCATGTAAGTGGCATGTAGTTCGGGAAATAAAACATTGCACCTGTTACTGTCCTCACTTTGTGATTGGCTCATCTGTGTTGCCCATGGTGTCCCAATATAGTTTTAAACATGCTGTACTCATACAGAAAGCACATTGAGCCTTATCGGTTTTGTTCCTCACCATGACATGTCCACTGTCCTGTGTGCCACTATGATTTATTTTATATAAATGTTTTTGCTAATATATGTGGGGACCTATATTAAATATCATTTTACATGCTTTCATGTTCATAGGCTTCCCAATAGTGTACTATTTTTTTTTCCAGGCACAGTGGATAGAAGGACTTCTTGGTGGAAATCACAAAACAGACTTTCCTCCTCCCCTAAGCTGCTGTAAAAAAATTCTGTGAAACACTTGAATTTAACTCATGTGTGTAGCCATTTAATGGCACCTAAATCACTAGAATTGTTTTGCAATTGAAAATTCCACACAAATTATTTGTGAAAATTGAATTATTTTTGACTGCTTTTCAATTTAGTATTCACTCAATTCTTTTTATTTTTTCTTGGCACCTCAACCTCCGTACTCCTGCCTTTCCCAAGCTCCATAGTTAGGTTTATTCACCTGATCCAGTGACAGGTCCTTGTGCAACCTGAAAAAAATAAATAAGCCAGAGTCTCCTAGTGGAGAAGAAAGTTGGTGTATTGGGGCCAGGTATAGGACTTGTCTTGCACATCTGAAATGTTTTGCTTTCCTGGTATCTTATTCCACTCCCCTCACCAATAAATGTCTCCAATACGCACAAGCTGTTCCAGGTTAGATAGACCCCCTCCCCCATGATTTAATATAATGTAAATTCATGGCCGTATGTGTTAGCACCCTTGAAATGTTTCCAGAAAAAAAAAATATTTCTCCCCGAAAAAAGGTTTGTGATTACTTTTTGGTATACATTAGTTCCTTTCCTTTGTGTGCATTGAAACAATGCAAAAAAAGGTCGAAAAAAGTCAAATTGAATAAGATTTCCCACAAAGCTCCAGAAATGGTCCGGACAAAATGTAATTATGGGTACAACTTACAAGCATGTGATGCTCGTTCAAACTCACCTGTAGCAAATAGCAGGTAATGAAAATCACAACTGATACCAGGTGAAGTTGACTCATTTCTTCTCTATGCTTTGTGTGTCACACAGGCACATTAAGCATGGAGAAGAAAAAAAGAGAACTCTCTGAGGATTTGAGAACCAAATTCTGGAAAAATATCAATAACTTTAACAAGTCCATCTCCAGAGATCTTGATGTTCTTTGTTCAAAGTGTGCAACATGATCAAGAATTTACAACCCATGGCACTGTAGCTAACCTCTGAAAGGTTGCAATCCAGGATGGACAGGATGGTGGATTTGCCCCATTCAAGTTCCAAAGAAATTTAAGCTGTCCTATAGGCTCAGGTTTCATCAGTGTCAGCGCGAACTATCCATTGAAATTTGAGCAAAATGAAAGGTTATTGCAGGAGACCCAGGAGGACCCCATTGCTGACATAAAAAACCTAGATTGAAGTTTGCCAAACTGTATCATAGGCAAAATCCTTCTTGGAAAATGTGGACAGGTGAGACCAAGTTAGATATTTCTGGCAAACCATGTCATAGTACCATTTACCAAAACCAAAATAAAACCTACAAATTAAAAACACATTACCAATAGTCAATTATGGTAAGATTTCAAAAATGTTTTGGGGTTCTTCTGCTGCCTCTGGCACTGGGTGCCTTGGCTGTGTACAAGCAGTTATTTTGGATCTAAATTCTTTTGAACACCTGTGGAAAAATCTTAAAATTGCTGAAAATATGAGAGCAGTTTGCAAAAGAGTGGGACAAAATTTCATTTGAGAGGTGTAAGTGGATTGTTGATGTTTATTAGCATTTGAAAAAATGTCAGGGGTGCCAAAACTTACAGCCATGACTGTAAATAGGGACAGCCAAATATAAATCTATATATGTAAATAGGGATAGCCAAAGAGACACAAATTGGCTTGCATAAGAATCATTTTGGTGTTTTGAAGATGCAAGCACCAGATAAAAGTCTTATTTAAAGTGATACTATGCTCAAATAGAAGTTTATGTTGTCACCTTCGACCTCCAGTCCAGTGCCACTAAACAGCCTTGATGACTTTTTTTTACTAAAGCTTTTGCCCAATATTGATAAAAAAATACAATTCTGTGAAATACTCACCTGTAGAATTGGTATTATACGCATACAGTACATCCTGCTCCAATATAATACTTACACGTGGGTAATCCTCCGCCAGAGGGCGCTGTTCACTGCAGACATGCAAAAACAGGCTCCTCCCGGCCCTTCATATACCCAGGGACCTTCCACAAATCCCCAGTATTGAAAAGCAATGAGAAAAGAAGCCGGGAGAAACCAACCACCAAACTAGTAACAATAGTAATGATAACAATCACCATACAGGGGATCCAGAAAATGTAAAACCAGGGTGGGGTGGAGCAGGACGTACTGTATGCGTATAATACCAATTATACAGGTGAGTATTTCACAGAATTGTATTATTCTAAGCATACAGTACGTCCTGCTCCAATATAATACTTACACGTGGGACAATAGCAGTGTCCATAAAGTAGGGTGGGATCCCCAACAAAAAAGGCACAGCAGACAGTAAAGGCGCTGTCACCTGCAAAACTTTGCTACTTAGTACGACATGAGCAAAGGCTCTAACATCAATCTCATAACAAAACCTTGAAAAAGGTATGAACAGAAACAAGCAGCGGTCTAGCAACTTATTCAACAAAAAACCTGGTGCTGAAGGGCCAAAGTTACCCAAACACCAATAGAACGGAATAAAAAGAGAGGGAGATTCTTCCCCCTTAAAGGAATAGACCAGTGTAACGGCCTAACCAGCCCAAAGGCAACAGAAGGCTCGGTAAAACCTAGAACTCTCCCCAATGGGGAAATGAAAACTGGTCTCCCGCCAGACAGGCGGGGATACTGACCCCTTCACTAACAAGGATCAGCAAGAAGCCGAAACCTTTACTCAGGACCAGGAAGGCAAACCATCCAAGTAAGATCAGTCCAAAGGGCGCATAGGCCCTGGAAGCAAACAAGATCAGGCGCATACCTATGGAGGCGCCTGCAGACCCCAAGGGGCATCAGTCCCCCTAAGGGACAAGAAACAACCAGGAAAATCTCAAGACCTGTTGAGGGAACATAGACCCCCTACTTCAGCATTACTAAGAATAAGGCCCATAGGCAGACTAAAAGGACCTAAATAATGATCATAAAACACCACCTTGGACAAAAGGGTCCGGCGTAAGGCGGAATACCACCACATCATGGTGCGTATATATATATATATATATATATATATATATATATATATATAATGAACGAGGGCTAAGTAATCAGAGCCACCGTCTCAGGCACACATCTGACTGAAGCAACAGCCCGCGGAGGGGCGACTTGAACTACAAAACAGCTAAGACAGCATCCAGAATAAGTCCCAAGGGAACAATCCGCAGGGCAAACAGAATGAAAATTGATCCCAACAGGGACCATAAAACTACTTGGGAGATGCTCCTGAGCAATCCCCAAGAGAACTCCTAACAAGGAAGACTGAACCAGACTTCTACAGGAAGGCAGACAGGACAGAACCTGAACCTGCAGAGTACCAAGATGGGGAGCCAACCCCGACCTATGCTGTAACAACTCTAGAACCCTGGGAACCGAGAACATCCCACAGGATGGAGACCAAGACTCACGCCAATCAATATGGGTACACCATAACCCACAATAGGCGGAGGAAGAAGCAGCCAAGGAAGCTTGCTCCTAGCCCCCCCATAGACCAAGTCACCCAGAAGATAAACCCGTCTCCAAAGGGGTGAATGAATCAGCTGTCAAGCCCTCAGACTAGAGACTAGAGTCTGTAGATTGGGACGACATAAGAAGGAGCCTGACAAGGGCAGAACCGCACTCCGGAGAGAGCGTACAGGTCCACTGACCTCAGCAGAAGCATCTGCAAACCACAGTTCACTAGGCCACCCGGGGGCCATCAATCTCACGGGTCTCTTTATCAGCACGACCGTGCGCAGAACCCCACATAGCAGGGTGAATGAAGAGAAGACATATAAAATAGAAAGTCTAGACATAAATTTACTGTGACAGAGGCTCTGTCTTTTGGATGTCATCACTATTCCATTGCCCACGGGTCATTCACTGGCCTTTTCTTAATTAGGTTCCAGACAATGTCATTGTATTTTGATACTGTTACAGGCAATGTCTTTGTAGCTTGGATTGTATTATAAACTGCCATTGTGTTAATTGATTACGTCACAGACAATGGCATTGTTCGGATTGAGTGTATTTCAGACATCTCTATTGTATTGCTGATTGCGTCACCGGCAGAGTTGAGGGATTGTGTGCCCTGCTACTATTGGTCGGTGTGTGTGTCATGCAATAGGAGACTTGTGTATATAAGGCCTAGAGTGGCACTAATAAAGACACTTCACCTTCACCCTCAATACTGAAGTTCTGTCTCTTATTGGGGGAAACGCTATATTACAATTCACTAGCCCTTGTAAGGGCTGTTCCTGTTTCCTCACGGACGACTCTGGAATTCCAGCAGCACCTCTTACGATTGGGAAAAGGACGTCTCGGGCGGTGAAGCCCTCCGGCGATAAGGGTTATCGCTACAATTGGTGGCAAGCGGTCGGATGGTCCTTCTACCCAGAGAGAGTGCTACCCTGATGGAGAGTCAGTAGGACAAGTTGAAAAGGCTGACCCTGAAGGATCTACTCGAGAGCCGGGGAAGGTCAGCTAGCAACCGCCCACCTCGGGAACTGATAGCCGAGCTGATCGAAATGGATCGTGCAGCAGTGAGGACCGAAACCAATATAGAGATCGATGAAGACGCTGCTCTTGTTCAAGCGGTTCGGAACAGATTGTCGGTCTATGGCCCGAATCCATCACAGGAACTGATCGACCGAGTCTTCGCCGCAGCGGAGGCAGAGGCCAGTAAGCGAAGGGAAGATCGGCGACTTTCAACCCAGCAGCCTCTCAGCCTCAGTTACACTGGGGGGAGAAAGATTCCATTTGCAGCATTTAAGTCCTTCCAGGAAAGTGATGACGAGATTGACGGATTTTTGGCTGATTTTGAACGGCAGTGCGCTTTACACCGGGTACCCACGGAGGAATGGGTCACCATATTATCAGGGAAACTATCTGGGAAAGCTTCCGATGCTTTCCGGGCCATCCCTGATGCGGACTTACCACACTACCATCTGGTAAAGGAGGCTTTGTTAGCCCGGTACGCTGTCACCCCGGAAGCCTACAGGCGACGATTTCGGGAATCCCAAAAGAATGGAGGGGATTCTTACACGGAGTGGGCATGTCGCCTCCATCGTACAGCATCACACTGGGTCACTGGATGCAAAGCCACGACCGCTGAGGATGTACTACAGTTGTTTTTACTAGAACATTTTCTCAATGCCCTGCAACCAGAGCTAAGAGAGTGGGTACGTGACCGGAGGCCTCTAACGCTACCTGAGGCTGCTCGTCTAGCCGACGAGTACACCGATGCTCGCCAGACAGAACAGTCCGCTCCAAAACCACCACCTCCCATCAAATTTCAAGCACCTGTGGCTTCAGCGCCAACTCGTGACTCTGGGCCACATAGGCCAGCGCAGCAACCAAACCGCTCCACAGTTCAGTGCCATCGTTGCAAACAATGGGGACATTATCGCAGTGATTGCGCCCTAGAGCCTCCCCGAAACACGTGGAGGCAAAAAACCTTCCACCTCCCGCACTCCTGTGGCACACTGTTTGGAAGCTGAGAGCAGTTCGGAAGAGTATCTGGGGGTACTGTATGAAGCTGATCCCGTACAAGCGGCCATCCAAGACAACCGACAGCACCATTGCCAGGAGGTACGAGTCAATGGGCGCACCGCACAAGGATTACGCGACACCGGAGCCACACTTACCTTGCTCCAGCCTCATTTGGTCAAGAACAAAGACTGCACTGGACACACCGTTGCAGTAAGGGTGGCGGGAGGAGCTGTGTTTCGACTCCCCACCGCCCGAGTACATCTTGACTGGGGCGCTGGATCCGGCAGGGTACAGGTGGGACTTATGGACAACTTACCAGCAGAAGTACTATTGGGAAATGATCTAGGACCAATTACTTCTGCCTACGCTACCTCTGGACCAGCCAGTGTCAACCCTGTTACAACCCAGGCTCCAGCCCGAGCTGCCGACTCCAGCCCACTGGTCGGGGAGACCCAGGGGTTTCGTCTGCATCACGTCATGTCTGTTACACGAAGTCAAGAAGAGGATCAGCCGTCAGGTTACGTCCTTCCAGAAGGGAAACTTATGCCAAACACTATTTTTGTTGGGGGCATTGGCCGTCGGATTAATCAGCCTGAAATTAAGGATGTTTTTTCAAAGTATGGCGCTGTAAAGAATGTCAAAATTATTAGGGATGCCTCTGGCGTTTCTAAGGGTTATGGTTTTGTCTACTTTTACGATGATGTAGATGTGCAGAAAATTGTGGATTCTCCGATCAGCTTCCATGGAAAGAGATTGAAACTTGGGCCAGCTATAAGAAAGCAGAGCACCTGTGCACACATCCAACCAAGGACTTTGGTGCTGAACTCACCAACGCCACAATATCCCAGTGTTTGGACCCCACCCATGACCGATTCCTATGTACAGCCCACGTCAATATTTAGTCCGGTTACTCACTATTTGCAGACTTGTCCTTACACAGAACTCTGCCTATAACAAGAGTCCGGACAGCCCCACGTTAACCCGAACAGGGTCAATCCGGGTCTGCCGTGTGTTCCACAAAAAGGGGGCATTGTGACAGAGGCTCTGTCTTTTGGATGTCATCACTATTCCATTGCCCACCGGGTCATTCACTGGCCTTTTCTTAATTAGGTTCCAGACAATGTCATTGTATTTTGATACTGTTACAGGCAATGTCTTTGTAGTTTGGATTGTATTATAAACTGCCATTGTGTTAATTGATTACGTCACAGACAATGGCATTGTTCGGATTGAGTGTATTACAGACGTCTCTATTGTATTGCTGATTGCGTCACCGGCAGAGTTGAGGGATTGTGTGCCCTGCTACTATTGGTCGGTGTGTGTGTCATGCAATAGGAGACTTGTGTATATAAGGCCTAGAGTGGCACTAATAAAGACACTTCACCTTCACCCTCAATACTGAAGTTCTGTCTCTTATTGGGGGAAACGCTATATTACAATTCACTAGCCCTTGTAAGGGCTGTTCCTGTTTCCTCACGGACGACTCTGGAATTCCAGCAGCACCTCTTACGATTGGGAAAAGGACGTCTCGGGCGGTGAAGCCCTCCGGCGATAAGGGTTATCGCTACATTTACTAAGCCCCCATGACCAGAGTCAGAATATTCTGGGGCAGTAAAAACAAGGGCAGAGCCCCTGTGATATTAGCGAGACCCAACAGAGCCACCCTAGTTGGCTCTCAGAGGGACACCAGGATAGCACAACCTGCCACTGAAAAACATCCATTGGAATGAATACCACTGAGGAGCAGGGGACGTAGACCCCCCCCCCCCCCCTCCCCAGATCAGGATCAGGAACCTTCCAGGAGAATCATCCTGCTTCAAGCTCCAGACCAATAATAAAACAGGCCATCGTCTTCCAGCAGGCCAAGAGTCCCCAACTAGACAGGTCCTGAAGAGGAGAAGTCCAGAAAGATAGAGCCAACTGTAGGCTCACTGTTTTAACAAAATCAGTAGTTAAGATGGACCCTCTAAGGCAGTGGTCCCCAACCCTGTCCTCAAGGCCCACCAACATGTCATGTTTTTTGGATCTCCAAATAGCCAGCTCTATTGCTCTGCAGCTGCACTAATTACTCCACCTGTGCATCTTTGTGGAGATCTGCAAAACCTGGCCTGTTGGTGGGCCTTGAGGACAGGGTTGGGGAACACTGCTCTAAGGGACCCTACCTAGGAACCGCGGGGGGGTTTTGGAAGAAAATCCACCCCCCCCCCCACCAGCCTGTGAGGCTTGGCACCAAGGTCCGGCCCCCTGACAGGGTCCTTGAATGTAACCAGCTCAAGAGGAACCACCGTACCAAGGGGGAATGAGCACAGACCTAGCTCCAGGGGTACTGGAACCCCATGTAGGATCAATAACCTACTGTGCCGAAGAGCCCAAGGGCTCGGTATATAAGGGACATCATCTGATACGCCACCAACGGGCCCACCAGCTGCAATCCTGCCTGGTGAAAGTAAGGTGTCAGCAAAGAGGGACAGAGCCCATGTGACCAGGAGTCCACTTATTGCCAAGGAAGAAGGCTCAAGCCTGAACCGAATCCAAGGAATGGAGATAGCGAATAAGGGACCCTGAGGGATTGAGGTGACTGAGCACCCATCCAAATAACTCCCAGAGGACACCGCCGGCCGACTAACCCACTCGGCCTGATGTAGAGATTGGGGAGTAAGGAAAGACGACCCGGTAGGTCCTAGTGCGGACGCCCCACGGGCATGTCCGAGACATCACCCCCATCCGCGCCATGGCGAGTAGCCTGGGAGCGGAAGAGAGGCCAAAAACAAGGCCCCAATCCGCAGGGTTGGTCCTGCAACACTGACTAGTAACGGTCTTGGTGCCCAGAAGACACAGCAGGAACTAACAGGATCTAGAACTCCACAGGAGGCCAGAAGCCCCCCTTGCACAGGGCGCCTGTGTCCCAAGATAGAGATATCATACAGGGACTACCTGTGAGTGTAGAATTGCCAAGCCTACCATAGGCCAGCATGGCCCAGACTGCCTCATCATTTTGAGGGAAAGAGAAAGGTTAACATAGAGGCCATCGCCCCATTCTTGTTAAGGGCAACCTGTAAGTAAGCCCAGACCCTGCAGGCCGAGTACGGTCTGCACCAGCTCCTGAGGGGAAAACAGGGGCTAGAAGCACCCTGACAACCTCTGAGAGGGACCGCCCAGCAAATTCTATCCTGTGTCCAGGGGAACTACCTCCTGGAACCACTAGAAGGAGAAGATACGCTCCCAGATAGGAGCCAGGTGCTGTGGCAGTCCCCTCGCCCAGAAGGACGAGGGCGTCCCTTCATGCTTGGGAAGTCTTGGCAGATTTGGACTTAGCCCTGCCAGAGGGCCCAGGGCATTGCCTGCCCACCCCGTTGTGGAAATACACTCCGAAAAGTTGGAAGCACACCTCAGGTTCGAGTTTGACACTAACGTAGGGAGGGGGACGGGTGTCCCTGCCTCGAGGAGGCAGAGACGGCCTTCTGCGTAGGGGTGCCTTACCCAAGATAGAGATATCATACAGGGACTACCTGTGAGTGTAGAATTGCCAAGCCTACCATAGGCCAGCATGGCCCAGACTGCCTCATCATTTTGAGGGAAAGAGAAAGGTTAACATAGAGGCCATCGCCCCATTCTTGTTAAGGGCAACCTGTAAGTAAGCCCAGACCCTGCAGGCCGAGTACGGTCTGCACCAGCTCCTGAGGGGAAAACAGGGGCTAGAAGCACCCTGACAACCTCTGAGAGGGACCGCCCAGCAAATTCTATCCTGTGTCCAGGGGAACTACCTCCTGGAACCACTAGAAGGAGAAGATACGCTCCCAGATAGGAGCCAGGTGCTGTGGCAGTCCCCTCGCCCAGAAGGACGAGGGCGTCCCTTCATGCTTGGGAAGTCTTGGCAGATTTGGACTTAGCCCTGCCAGAGGGCCCAGGGCATTGCCTGCCCACCCCGTTGTGGAAATACACTCCGAAAAGTTGGAAGCACACCTCAGGTTCGAGTTTGACACTAACGTAGGGAGGGGGACGGGTGTCCCTGCCTCGAGGAGGCAGAGACGGCCTTCTGCGTAGGGGTGCCTTACCCTTTTTTCCAAAAAGGTCCAAACGGGCCCCAAATAGACGCCGTCCTCTGAAAGGAAGGCCAGTGAGAGCCTTTTTCGTATCATTGTCAGCACCCCACTGTCGCAGCCAGACCAGGCGGCGAATAGCTACCACAAAGGCAGAAGTTCTAGCACACATCTTAATGGTGTCATCCAGCGCTGAGAGGATAAACCTTACAAACACATCACAGTCTGAGAGCGCATTAAATACCTCCAAGGGGAGGTCCTCAGGTCGGTGATCAAGTAGTTTTCTAATGAGAGTCCTGGCAGCCACCGCAGTGATGGCCGCGGCACGGACCGGACGCAGAGCCATCTCTGCACACGAAAAGGCGTGGGAAGCCAATCTGTCAATGCGCCGGTCCTCAGCATCCCAAAGGGTACGGTAATAAGGAGCAGTCATGAAGGGGGGGTTAGTAACCCCTATAATCGGTGCATCCACCACAGGAGGTGCTGACCAAAAGTTAACCACATCAGGAGGGAAAGGGTACTTCCCATCCCAGACCCCTGGGACCCCTTTAAGTTTACAAGGCGATTCCCATTCTTGGGATATAAGATTCTAGAAATGCTCCTGTTCCAGGAATTCCAAGCGCGGCGGCGCTGTGTGGAAACTCTCTTTCTCAGGCTTGGGAGCCTCTCCAGGAGGGGAGATAGACAAAACCTCAAAGATCTTAATAAGTAGTTCATCTGTGTCACACAGGCCCCAAGAACCGGGCCCAGAATCATCACGGCTCCAGGGCATCTCATCCGAGGAGCCCGAATCGGAGAATAGCTCACCTTCATCAGAAGGATCAAGGTCCTGCATAGCAGCAGAGTCATCAGTATCATTAGGAACCGGAGAACCAGGAGGCGTCAGGGACCGCTTCTTTCCAGGGCCCAAGTGCTCCGCCAAATTAGACAGCACCTGCTCAGCCGTAGGCAGCCTGCGCGGCACGACTTGCTGGTCATCCCCGCTCGAGTGAAACTCATCAGGGGTGAGATTTAGGTCCGGGGAGACAGGTGTATTGAAGGGAGGTGCAGCCACTGGCAAACCTTTTGTAGGGTCAGTGCCTGTTCAGCACACGGTCCGCAGACCCGTGCTCTGTCAGCATCAGCATGGGGCTGACCACACACTGTACACAGCCGGTCATGTCCCCGAGGGACCCCGGGTACATAATTCTGAGATGCCTCCATATGGTGATTATCTGAGCAGTATGCCCGCAGGGATTTATGCAATAGGCAACCCTGGATGCCCCAAGACCCGCTAGGAATGTGGGAGAATTTGTTATGTGATTCCGCTATAGTATATGTCAGGCCGGGAGAAGCCACCGAAATCCTGGCGTCTGAAAGACATAAGGGGATAAGAGGGGGATGTCAGTGCCATGCGCAGCTGAATAAAAAATAATAGGAACAAAAAAACGCCCGGGAGGGCACTTACATGACCAAGGGAGGAGGCGGATCACAACCACGCGCAAAGACCGTCAAAGTGGCGCCAAGCGAACCTCGAGGGGCGGGCCTGATCTGGCCGTGATGCGGGGCGCGTCATGCCGAGTCCCTGTCTCCCTCAAAGAGCGCGAAGCTCTAACCAGCGCAACGTCAATGACAGTAGTGGAAAGGACACACATACAGAGTGTAATTGAGGAGATTGCTCTCAACACTAGAGAATGATGCTGCCGCCCGGGCTGCACACTTATGTAATGAAAGGACACACACGCGCAACCAGAAGGTTTATGTGGAGCAAGGAGCGCGGCACTGACACCCAAGTTTAAATAAAAGATCAACGGCAATTACGCTGGGACCGCCACACACATACCCCCCCTTTCTTTTCCCCCGAGCTACGGGGGGAAGCGAGGGAGAAGCGGACCTGCACCCAGAGTTCATCGCTTTGAGGGGCACGGGTGAATGCGGGAGGGGCATCTAATGGAGGCTCTCCATCGGCCTAAACCGCCTACCCTATGGTGGGGGATTGCGGTGGAGCGTAGCTCCTTGAGCACACGAGGTGCTGCCTACCTCCACCCGACCAGCGCAGCCCAGGCTGGGAGGCACATCTTTATCGAAGAGGACAGGTGGTAGTAGTCCCGCAGGGCCGCAGGCTGTAATAGCCCCGCTCACCTGCGAGAGAGTTGACACTTCATGTCTTCACAGTCGGCACTGCAGAGAAATCTGGGGATTTGTGGGAGGTCCCTGGGTATATGAAGGACCGGGAGGAGCCTGTTTTTGCATGTCTGCAGTGAACAGCGCCCTCTGGCGGAGGATTACCCACGTGTAAGTATATATTATATTGGAGCAGGACGTACTGTATGCTTAGAATAAATGTTAATTAGTTCAGTTACAACTAACCGGTCACATAATGGCAGTTCAACGCTGAGGGTGGGGCTGCTTTGAAGGGGGCAATATGGCCGACTGCATCCAGCTTGTGTTGTTATGAATATAAGGCAAAGGCTTTAGTAAAATGAGGAACACAGATGGTTTGGGGCACTGGGATGGGGATGGAGTGTGACAACATAATCTTCCCAAGCATTAGAGGATCACTTTAATTTCTTTGAACAATAGAGAAAATACAAAGCAGATCTGTACAATGTTGCTGGTTAATTCTGGCTGCAGTGCTTGGCAGTACCTTCTGCTTGGGTTACTGTATGTAAGCTCCAACGTATAGCATCCATAGTTAATCAAAGATCCTACAGCATGTGGTTTCAACAGCAAAAATACCATTTTGTGAATACTCACCTGTAAAATGGGTATTGTAAGTATGTCACACACCCCGCTTCAAGAAATTCATAACGTGTGGGTAATACTGACCTGTAGAGGGCGATATGCAGAGATGCCAGGAAAAAAGAGAGCCCCTCCCGGTCCATAAATACCTGGGACCTCCCACTCATTACCCAGTATAAGAACAGCAGTAAGGTAAGGGACCAGGAAGAGCCCAACACAAAGCATAACAACGCAAAGTTCACCATATAAAGGATCCAGAATACAAAAGGGCAGGGTGAAGCAGGGTGTGTGACATACTTACAATACCCATTTTACATGTGAGTATTCACAAAATGGTATTATTCTAAGTATGTCACACACCCCGCTTCAAGATATTCATAACGTGTCCAACAGCAGTGTCCATAAAGGGCGGGGATCCAAAACAAGGCAACAAGGCACACTGCAGCTTGCAGAACTTTGCGGCCAAACACAGCATCCGCTGAGGCCCGAACATCAACCTTGTAAAACTTGGAAAAAGTGTGAACAGAAGGCCAAGTAGCAGCCTTACAAACTTGCTCATCAGAGGCCTGGTGCTGAAAAGCCCAGGACGCCCCAACCGCACAAGTAGAATGAGCAGTAACACGAAAAGGGGGTACCTTCCCTTTGGCAGAATAGGCCCCAACTATGGTCTGACAGATCCATTTACTAATGGAAGACTTGGCAGGCGCCAAGCCTTTTCGGGGCCCGGAGGGCACCACTAAAAAGGCATCCGTCTTATGAAAGGAAGACGTTACCTCCAAATAATACTTCACAACACGAACCACATCCAAAGAATGCAGGGCCCTCTCCTTGTCATTGCTGGGATTAGGACACAGAGAGGGCAGAACAATGTCTTGGTTTAGGTGAAAGGCAGAAACAACCTTAGGAAGGAAATCGGACTTGAAACGAAAAACCACCTTGTCCTGATGCCCCTCAAAGTACGGGACTTGAATGGACAAAGCCGCCAACTCAGAGACACGCCTAACCAAAGTGATGGCTACCAAAAAGGCCACCTTCTGCGTAAGTGAAGACAAGGCAATATCATTCAAGGGCTTAAAAGGAGAATCCTGAAGAGCAGAAAGAACCAAATTCAAATCCCAAACAGGGAGAAAAGGTTTTCTAGGAGGCCGCACGTGCGTGACTCCCTGGAAAAAAATCTTAACCAAAGGATGTAGGGCAAATGACCTTTGCAAGAACACCGCCAGGGCAGAAACCTGCCCCTTCAAAGTACTAAGCTGGAGCCCCAGGTCCAGACCATGTTGAAGAAACTCCAGGATTCTGGAGATGGAAAATTTCCTACAAGGCAACGCCCTGATCTCACACCAATCAATATAAGACCTCCAAGTCCTATAGTAGACATTAGAGGAAGACCGCTTCCTAGCACTAATGAGAGTTCGAATCACAGCATCGGAAAGACCTTCCTCCTTCAAGATGGAGGTTTCAGCAGCCACGCCGTCAAAGCCAGCGTTGGTAAATTGGGATAACGTAGTTGACCCTGGGTGAGCAGATCCGGCAGCAGGGGCAGAACGAACTGATCCTCTGCTAACCTTACCACATCTGCGAACCAAACCTGTCTTGGCCACCTTGGAGCCACCAGTATTGCTGACGCACCCTCCAGGGCCAACTTGCGCACCACTCTGGCCACCAAGGGAAACGGAGGGAACAGATACAGAAACCCCAGATCCCTCCAGTTCAGAGACATGGCATCCACTGCCAGAGCCAGTGGATCCCGTGAGAGAGACACAAATGTCGGAAGTTTGTGATTGTGACGAGAGGCAAAGAGGTCCACCACCGGGGACCCCCACCTGAGACAAATCAAGCGAAACACTTTGGGGCTGAGAGACCATTCCCCCCGGCGAGCTGAGAACCTGCTCAGAGAGTCCGCCTCCGTGTTCTCCGCTCCCGGAATGTAAACTGCTGAAATGCACGGGACGTGGGTCTCCGCCCAGGCCAGAATCAAAGACACTTCCTTGAGGGCACTCCTGCTGCGAATCCCTCCCTGGTGATTGATGTAGGCGACCGCCGTCCGATTGTCCGACCGGACTTGAACCGGCAATCCTTGCAACTGATGAGTCAAGCGAAACAGAACCATCCTGATGGCCCTCAATTCCAGAACATTGATGGACTCGTGAGCCTCCTGAGGCCCCCACAGTCCCTGAAACTGACGATCCTTCCAGAACCCCCCCATCCTGATAGACTGGCATCCGTGGTGACCGTCTCCCAACAAGGGGCCAGAAAGGATCTGCCCCTCGACAGATTGATTGGATCCAGCCACCACTGAAGGGAGCACCGAGGAGCACCGAACTCGGGGGGTCATCAGGAAGGACTGATCCAATGACAGTGGCGACCCGTCCCAGGCCGCCAACAGATGGAGCTGGAGTGTCCTTGTGTGGAACTGAGCAAAGGGAACCGCTTTGAAGGAGGCTACCATCAATCCCACCAGCCTCATCCCCAGTCTGATGGCCGGACGAGGGATAGACAGGAGGAGTCGAACCAACTCCTGAATCAAGAGAACCTTGGACTGAGGAAGAAACACCCTGGCCTGGGAAGTATCCAGGGACATTCCCAGAAAAGACACTAACCTGGACGGAGAAAGGGAGGACTTGGGGTAGTTGATCACCCACCCAAATCTCTCCAGAGTGGACACCACAGTTCTGGTGTCCAATACCGCTTGGCTGAAGGAAGATGCCACAATGAGAAGGTCGTCCAGATAAGGGACAATGCGAATACCCTGGGCTCTGAGGAGAGCCATCACCCCGGCCAGCACCTTGGTGAAAACCCTTGGAGCCGAGGTAAGACCGAAAGGAAGTGCCACAAACTGAAAATGCCCATCCTCCACCACGAACCTGAGAAATCTCTGGTGCGCTGGAAAAATCGGCACATGCAGATAGGCGTCCTTGATGTCTACGGACGTCAGAAAGTCCCCCTGCCGAAGAGAATGGATAGCTGAACGCAGCGTTTCCATGTGAAATTTCCGCGGACGGACGAACCTGTTGAGGATCTTTAGATCCAGAATGGGTCGAACCGAGCCATCCTTCTTGGGCACCGTGAACAGACTGGAATAAAAGCCCGGACCCCTGTCTGAGGGGGGCACTGGGCAAATAACTGCCATATCCAACAGACTCTTTACTGCCGCCTGGAGCTCCTGCGCGGCCAGAAGGTCCGAAGGCACCCGAGACCTGAGGAATCTGGGAGGGGGCTGGAGCTCGAACTCCAGCTTGTAGCCGGAAGTCACCAGTTCCCGGATCCATCTGTCCGAGACCTACCGGTCCCAGACCTGGGAGAAGTGTTGCAGCCGTCCACCCACCCACATGGGTGAGGGCGCCCCCTCATTGCTAAGCTGGCTTGGCAGCGGGTTTGGGCTTAGAGCCCCAGCTGTATCCTGGGCGGGCACGTCCTCTGCCCCTGTTCCAGGAATCTCCTCTGGCTGCAGGGAAAACAATTCCTCTGCCAGCTCTAGCCCCACGAAAGGAAGGAGCTAAAGGACCCGCCCCCCGAAAGGGACGACGCTGTTTTTTGCGTTGAGGTAACTTACCACCCTTGGCAACTGAATCCAACTTCTCACCAAAGAGCCGTAATCCCACAAAGGGAAGAGCGGTCAGCGACTTTTTAGACACAAAATCAGCCGCCCACTGGCGCAACCAAACCGAACGCCGAATAGTCACCAATAGAGCCGACGTTCTGCCACACATCATCAGTGTGTCATCCAAGGCGGCTAGTACAAATGACAAAAACAATTCACACCTTTTAAGGCCAAGGAACTCGTCACTATCCAGATCTAACCCGGAAGAAGTCAACAGGTCCCTGACCACCGACCTGGTAGCCACCACCAGCAGCGCTGAAGCACAAACCGGCCTCATGGCTGACCCAACACTGGCAAAACCATGACAAGCCATTTGGTCAATGTGTTTATCCTCACCATCTTTAAGCGTGGAGCAATCAGGAGAATTTAAAACAATAGTGTTGGATAAACCCAGAATCTGTGCATCCACCTCGGGAGGGGACGCCCAACGATTAACCGTATCCAAGGGAAAGGGATATTTTTTGTCCCAACCCTGAGGGACACCTGGGAGCCGGGCAGGCCTCTCCCATTCCTTAGCAATAATCCCATCAAAATGCTTTTGGTTAGGAAAATCCAAGCACGGCCTGGATTCTTCGAAAAATTCCCCCTTTTGCTGTGGAACCACCTCAGGAGGAGAAATAGCCAAAACCTCAAACATCTGAGCCAGAACATTAAGAGTATCCGAAGACCTCCCCAAGCCCCGCTCGGTATCAGCACCCACAAACTGCTGATCGTCTGAATTATCTGATTCTTCATATACCTCCCCTTCCTCAAGTTGGGAGTAATCAGACCAGTCCAGATTATCAAGATCATCCAAGTCGGCCGCCGGTGAAGACGGCGACAAGTGCTTTCTCTTAGCCGGAGCCTTTCTGGTGACCGTGCTGGAGAATAATTTTTCAAGATTGGCCAATCGGGCACACATCTCCGATTGCAACTGCCCGCCCATGACAACGTCAGACTGGGCACGGATCAAACTGGGAGGGGAGGGGAGGAGAGACCGGCGGCGCTGAACCAGACGCCTGGGGTCCGGACTGCCGCGTAATAGTCTGCTGTGCGCATGGTATACACAGATATACATCATCGCCAGTAAGGGATGCCCCACACCGCCGTTTTGACAGAGAAATACACGCTGTTATGAAGTAATAAATAAGTTAATAACTATTGGGAGGATAATTTAATAAATTAATACATTAAAACATTATTAAGAATTAATGATTACAAAATTTGCACCTAACACCGAATAAGGGGCCCTGCTCCTACCCTCCGCTATCCCGCTAGAGAGAGGGGCATTACCCAAAGGGGGGGACCACCCAAAGTGTAAGGCCAAGGGACGGGGCATCCCAAACCGGGGTCACCGTCCCGGATGACCGCCTACCCTCTTATATAGGGTCTCACGGGAGAGCATTTGCTCTTAAGCAAGAGGTAACAGAAAAAAAAGATCCAGGCGGAAATAGATAACTAAAGGGCCGGGAGTCATCCCGGCTACCTGAAATCCCCCTGTGCAAGGAGGAGACCACATCTTCTGACTTGCTCGCCGTCTGTAGAGATGAAGACTGGGTAATGAGTGGGAGGTCCCAGGTATTTATGGACCGGGAGGGGCTCTCTTTTTTCCTGGCATCTCTGCATATCGCCCTCTACAGGTCAGTATTACCCACACGTTATGAATTTCTTGAAGCGGGGTGTGTGACATACTTAGAATATCATCTTTCTCCATGGTTAAGTACATCTATCAATATTTGATAGTTCCTTCACTGACTGTTACCTTTTATTGTAGCTTCCAGCTACATTTAGTAAAATAAGAAACACAGATGGTTTGGGAAGCTGGGTGGGGATGGAGGGTGACAACATAAACTTCCCAAGCATTAGAGGATCAACAAACAATAGAAAAAACACAAAGCAGATGTGTACAATGTTGCCTCTCACATCTGTTCTCTGGCTTCCGCTCACCCAGACTTCTTCATAGAGTAATAGATAGAAGATGGATGGAAAAGGGGCTGGGGAAACAAAAACAGGTGACGAGGCAAAACTGTGTAATATTAAAAGTTCATATAAACACTGGCTAATGAGAGGAGTCACTTATACACCCAAAATTAATAAAACTCCCAACAAGTTTGTCCTTTTTTTTCTCCTGGTAGGAATATAATCCAGGGGTGACAGCTTTGAGCGTAGCAGCACCCCCCTTCCTTCTATTAAAATAAGAAAACAAGTATTGCTGAGTATTTCTTGATCCGGTTGTATAAGTGACCCCCTCCTCCTGCCATCCAGCATATTTGTATGTATTGTTATCATTCTCATTAATATATATGGCCAAATAAGTCATGCCTGGGCCCCACAGAACCCATAACTGATGACCTACTACACTAGAGATTGTCAAGGAAGTTCAACCACTAATTCACAAATGTCTTGATATTTATGAAGGTATCAAAGCTTATTGGGGGCTACCAAATTATACGTACACATGTAGATGTATATCAAATAAAATGTTTTCAGTTCTGTAAACCAGGTTTTTACTGAAAACAGCAGACGTTAATAGGTGTGATAAAATAATGACAATAAAATCCCCTTACATTCATACTCACCAAGACTTTTCAATAAAAAACAGGCAAAGAGGGAACGCTGGGACTTCCACAAGGCCAGACAATGCCAAATTTAAATAGATATTGCCTTTAAGCTCTCGAGAGTTTAATGTCAAACCGTAGTACACCAGACTGCAGACATACCTGAAAGATAAATCATCATTGCTACTAAAAGGTTTGACAGTTACACACAGAAACCCAATTAATCAGGAATGCACTTAGACATAAACATAACATAAAAAGAATAGGCATTTCCCCACTGTTACATGGAACGTGTCCAATCTATTAGCAACATAGTGCCTAAATCCCACAATGGGAAATAGACTAGCAGTTCACACATATAATAACTGGCTATCCTAAAATGCATATGTGTAAAATGGTTTGTGAGACTATTTACCCCCTTGCACTTTTTCCCCATTTTGTTACATAACAACCTGTATGAATTGTGTGTGATGCATCTGTCTAAAATAGTTGGTGAAGGGAAAAAAAGCCCCTTGATTACAGGCAAAAATAGGAATGCTCGATTTTTGTTTAACAAAAGGCATACGGGAGACTCCACAAATGCATGGAGGAACAAACAAAGGAAAAGGCTATGTATGGTGCAGCACCAGAACATCTTATCACCTCAAGAACACCATCTCCACAGTGAAACATTCCTATACTGTGAGGATGTCTTTCAGCAGCAGGAATTGTGAAACTGGTTCAAGTGAAGGAGAAGATCGATGGTGCTAAATACAGGGATAGTCTTGAGCAAATTCTGCTTTGGCCTTTGAAATCCCAGGCCTTAATCCAATTGAGAATCTATGGTCAGACTTTAAGCGTGCTGTTCACCAGGGGAAACCATCCAACTTGAAAGAGCTGGAGCAGTTTTGCTATAGAATGGGCAAAAGAATCCAGTGGCAAGATGTAGCAAGCTCACAGAGACTTATCCAAAGCGAATTGCGGCTATAATTGCAGCAAAAGGTGGGTCTACAAAATTACTGACTCACTATACTTTACATGGAAAAAACACCACTTAAAATATCTGGGAGCATTTATCCCCAAAAACCCTTGTGAATTAACGACTGCAATATTAAACCAGTCATTAAATTAATGGAAAAAGATCTCCATGGTTGGGTGAAACCCAGGCAATGCTTTCAGGAAAAAAATATACTTAATCAAGATGATTGCATTTTCTAGACTCTTTTTTTATATTCAAGCGCTTCCGATCATCCTCAGGATAACAGATGTGAAATATATATTCAAAGTATCGAGAGAATTTTTATGGGCAAAAACTACAATTCTGGGATTCCCACCCATAGAATTGTGTTCTCTGTTCTTCCACTCCAGGGCATCAGGAAGTCAGAAACAAATGGGTTAACTCTCGTCCGAAGGGCAGGGACTGCAAGATAAAAAGGTGTGGTTTCTCCCAGCCCACATATACCTGGGGCTGCTCTCCGCAATCCAATAACTGAAAAGCAGTAGAAACAGCTGTCTGGGAGGATAAGGAATCATAAGAAGCCCACACGTTTAATTGCAAACAAGGAGAGGCGAGATAATCTCCCGTACTTTCCTTTAGTTTACTCTTTTTTATATGCTGCTCGACTATTTACATATATACAAGCTCCAATAAGTCTATGGTATCCGAGGAACAGATATAGTAGCCTAGCAGATAGGGTGGGCCTAATGCCCTGGAGTGGACGAATGGAGCGAAAACTGTTCTACAGGTGAGAATCACAGAATTGTATTTTCTCTCATATTCCACTCCAGGGCGTCAGGAAGTCAGAAACAAATAAAAGCAAAGCCTAAATTCAGGGTGGGATCCCAATTGTTGATCTTATTCCTCTACATCCACCTCGGTGGAAAAGGAACATGACCTAATCAGGTCTGAGGGACGACAATCACAGTATTGCGGGAGTATCACCGGAAAAGGTGAGTTTACCAGCCCCCGGGCGTTGCCACACAGTGAGGCATCCCAGTATAGGATGAACCAGGCCCTCACGTGGCCCGCACCCTTCGAAGTGGCATGGTAGCCACGTGTGCGGGTGCCGCTTGATCCTCTGCATCTCCCTCTCTCTGGATAGCCCTTGCCCTATATTTGTGGATGGTTTGTCAGTTGCCCTCTTATACTGCACTCGCACTTTGTATTATGTGGTGTATGTCGTGTGTATTTTAATATACTCCTGTGAGTATAATTATAATCAATAAAAATTTAAAATATTTGTATATTCTTAGTATACATCACGTCCCGTTCCGAAAGATATCCTTACATGGGTTATTCATTTTCAGATGTCACGTGACTGCAGAGCAGAAAAAGTGGCCCTCCCAGCCCATATATACCGAGGCACCTCCCACAGAAACCCAGATTTTCTCTGCAGTCTCGGACTGCCAGGACGAGAAAGTATCTCTCTCTTTTTCAGGCAGGTGAGCGGGGTCTTATGGCCCCACGGCCCTGTGGAGCTATTCCCACCCGTTCTGTCTTTATTATACTGCCTCCCAGCCTCAGCTGTAGTGTTCGGGTGAAGGTAGACAGCACCATATTTAGGTGCTAAGGAGCTGGGCTCCGCCGCAAATCCCCACCAAAGGGTAGACGGTTCAGGCCATGGTGAGCCTTATGGGATGCCCTGCCTGCATTACGTGTGCCTATCACCCCATATCCCTCAGTGGGTTCCCTTATGGATGACCGCTGACTCCCCTTGTTCCTCTGAGTCCCTTAGGGGAAGGGGGGGGGGTGTTTTTCTATGTATATATTGTGTTATGTGGCACCATTTGTTATCATGCTCCCGCTTATGTAGAGCGCATTAGGCAGCGATCTCTGTTTAAATTGGCTGCACTGTTTTCTTTTAATCTGATACCGCGCTCTTGTACACCACTCTGCATATGGCGGCGACATTTACCTCAGGCGCTACGGCGCAGTGATTGGCTGTTTAGTTCACGTGGGCGCGTCTTTTCGCGCTCTTCAGAGGGAGGCGGACGGGGCGAGTGACGCTTTTTGCGTAACTCCTCCGCGGCCCGCCCCTCGAGGTGCATGTGGGCGCCATCTTGTCTTGGTAATGCTGCGTAGCTGGCGTCTCCGTTTTCGCGGTCTGTAAGTGCCCTCGCGGGCTATCTTTTCTTAATACTCCTACGTTATATATATATGTCTTACGGGATCCTCTCATGTCTTTCAGGCATATAGAGCCTATAAGGGTCAATTCAGAGACAAAAAAAGACTTTCGTTTTTGTGCCGATTTCATATTATTTTCAAATGTTCCCGCTCTCGTATGAGTGTGCGAGCGATTCTATGCATGCATTGTAAACCTTCTGTAAAGTTTCCGGTTCGTATGCCAGAGTACGAGGATGTCATTTTCCATCGTTTCATTTTCTCAGGTTACAACGTAGCCTTTCGTTTTTGCCCTTTTCCCATCGTCTCCTCCCACAAATCCTTTACGTTTCCCTTTAGTTTCTGTTTACCTTTTTCAATAAATATTCGTTCAGACAGAAATCCTTACGATCTTGCGCCTGCGCACTACAAACTTAACTCATTAAAGTGCTCGCATACATATTTGCCACCCTCACTTCTACTACAATGTTTAGCTAAATCACTTAGCACTATCCTCCATCTTCCCTTTTGGACCCTTAAAGCTCACCCAAACCACTTAGCACTATCCTCCCTATTCCCTTTTGGACCCTTAAAGCTCACCCCAACCACTTAGCACTATCCTCCCTATTCCCTTTTGGACCCTTAAAGCTCACCCCAACCACTTAGCACTATCCTCCCTCTTCCCTTTTGAACCCTTAAAGCTCACCCCAACCACTTAGCACTATCCTCCCTCTTCCCTTTTGGACCCTTAAAGCTCACCCAAACCACTTAGCACTATACTCCCTCTTCCCTTTTGGACCCTTAAAGTTCACCCAAACCACTTAGCACTATCCTCCCTCTTCCCTTTTGGACCCTGAAAGCTCACCCAAACCACTTAGCACTATCCTCCCTCTTCCCTTTTGGACCCTTAAAGCTCACCCAAACCACTTAGCACTATCCTCCCTCTTCCCTTTTGGACCCTTAAAGCTCACCCAAACCACTTAGCACTATCCTCCCTCTTCCCTTTTGGACCCTTAAAGCTCACCCAAACCACTTAGCCCTATCCTCCCTCTTCCCTTTTGGACCCTTAAAGCTCACCCAAACCACTTAGCACTATCCCCCCTCTTCCATTTTGGACCCTTAAAGCTCACCCCAACCACTTAGCACTATCCTCCCTCTTCCCTTTTGGACCCTTAAAGCTCACCCCAACCACTTAGCACTATCCTCCATCTTCCCTTTTGGACCCTTAAAGCTCACCCAACCCACTTCGTGGTTATGTTCGTCTTCCATTTTAGGCCCCTAAAACTTACCCAAACCACTTCGCGGTTATGTTCTTCTTCCATTTTAGGCCCCTAAAACTTACCCAAACCACTTCGCGGTTTGGTTCTTCTTCCATTTTAGGCCCCTAAAACTTACCCAAACCACTTTGCGGTTAAGTTCTTCTTCCATTTTAGGCCCCTAAAACTTACCCAAACCACTTCGCGGTTAGGTTCTTCTTCCATTTTAGGCCCCTAAAACTTACCCAAACCACTTCGCGGTTAGGTTCTTCTTCCATTTTAGGCCCCTAAAACTTACCCAAAACTCTTCGCGGTTAGGTTCTTCTTCCATTTTATGCCCCTAAAAAACGTACCCAAAACACTTCACGCACATCTGAATCTTCATCTCTAAATATTTATTTGACCCTTCGATTTTTGTTAATGTATTTGTGTTTAAAAATGGCACTGAAACTTTTTTTTTTTGTTTTTTTTACTTAACCCTTTCGCTGCCAGCCTAAGTGGAGTTTTTGTCACCCTTGTTGGCAGACCATTTTGCACTATTTTGCACTCCCCATGTTCAAATGTGATTTTTGAAGGGATTTCCAGGGATTTCCCAGGAAAATGATATATTGTTTTTTTCAGCAGAGTCTGGGCTTTAACATGAAATGTCTTGTTTGTAATTTTTGGGTGTATTCTCAATACTTTTGGGTGAAATATGTGCAAAAAAAATAAAAAAAATAAATCTATTTTTTGCAATTTGTAGTGTTTTTTGTAATAAAAAATGTAAGTTTGTCAATAAAATCTTATTGCATGTGAAACCCAATTAATCCCGGTCACAGCGTTACCACATATGTATTGGTAGACACCCTTTCCTGCCCAGGAGACTCCCCCAAACTGAAACAGCGCTTTAGGAGATTTTCAGATAAAATACAACTATGCACCGCGCTAAGCGCACCTTGCTGTCTTCCCAGAAAAAGAACCCTTTAAATTTGAAATACCCCCACAAACTATATATTCTCTGGAAGTATACACCTCAGGCTTTCTAGGCGTACCAGGTTTGTTGACATGGGCGCAATTTTCTGGAAGTAATCCCTCAATCAATTCTTTGGTTGCACAGAGTTTCCCTAAAAAAGAATAAAAAAGAAGAATCAAAGCCACATCCCCCGAACAGAAAAAAAGCAACATCCCCCGAACAGAACAATACCCAACATGCATAGGTACTGTCAAGGGAAGAGTTGCCAAACACCCCAAAGTAAAGCATGCGCATAACGGTAATTTTACTTAAAAATTTCAGCTCTGCAGACAAAGTGTGCACCTTGCGATTTTTCAACCAAAACAACCCTTTAAATTTACAATATCCCCATAAACCATATATTCCCTGAAAGTACACATGTTAAGCTTTCTAAGAGTACTGAGCTTGTTGTAGTGGGCTCATCTTTCTGGAAGTAATCCATTGAAGAATTCTTAGGTTGCACAGGGTTTCCCTAAAAACAATTATAAAAAAAGCAGAATAAAGACCATGTTTTCCTAAAATATCAATATGCAAACAAGAAAAAACAAGCTAAATCTGAAAGCGCAAGGTCCCCCGAGCAGAATACCCAACATTTTTGTTTTGTCACCCTCTGTTGACAGGTCATTTTTCCCCATTTTGCGACATGATTAACCGTGATTTTTGCTGGAATTTCCAGAAAAATTATATACATTACATATACATTTTTTGCAGCAGAGTTTAGGCTTTAACATGAAATGTCTTGTTTGTATTTTTTCTACTGTTTTTTGAATATTTCTGCTTAAAAAAACAAAAAAAAAACAAAAAATATATATTTTTTAGACAATTGTCTGGGAGGGGGGACCGTATGTCACTTTTTTTTTTTTTTTTTTTTTTTTAAGGGTTAGGGTTAGCCTAACCCTAACCCTTAAAAAAAAATGTTTGCATTTTTTTTTGAATTTTAAGGGTTAGGGTTAGGCTAACCCTAACCCGTAAAAATAAAAAAAAGACTTTTTAAAAAAAAATTTTAGGGTTAGGCTAACCCTAACCCTTAAAAATAAAAAAAAAAATGACGTAGAGGGGAACCCATTTTTTTTTTTAATTTTAAGGGTTAGGGTTAAGCTAACCCTAACCCTTAAAAATAAAATAAAAATGACGTAAGGTCCCCCCTCCCAGGGGGGGACCCATTTTTTTTTTAATTTTAAGGGTTAGGGTTAGGCTAACCCTAACCCTTAAAATTAAAAAAAAAATTACGTAGGGTCCCCCTTACCCATCATAACCAGCCCGGGACCAGCTATGGGGGCTTTTAGGAATAGAGTGGAGGGGCCAGCTTTTGTGGCCCCCCACCCTGCAGCCTATGAGCCCACATACCCTGTGTGGGCCAGGGCTCTTCTGCCCCCCCCCCCGGGCTTTGGGGAGGCAGGTAATTGGGGGTGCGGGGGTTAATGGCAAGCCACCCGCTAGTTGCAGGTGGCTTGCCAGACCCTAGCCTTGTGAACTGGTATAAGGGGTCTCATGGACCCCTTACCAGTTCACAAAGGGTTAACAGTAAAAAAAAGACAGACACAAAAATTTCCTTTATTAAGAAAAAAAAACACTTTACTCACCTCACCCGATTGTCAGCTCCTGTGTTCAGCTTAACAGCAAGATGGCGGCGCCCGTCGGGAGAGGAGGGGGAGAGCCCTTTCAGGCTCTCCCCTGAAGCTGAAGAGGCTGGGGGGGGGCGATCGGAGGCCCCCCCAGTGAAGAGGAGACCCGGAGGGAGGCAGTGCTACTGCAGGTAAGTAAATGTCATTTTTTTTTTTTATTTACAGTTAGCAGCTGCTGCTGCCAAACGGGTGGGGCTATTCCGGGGGCTCTCCTCCCACGGGGGATCGGATGGCAGCAAATTAAAGAGGAGACCCGGCCGGATCCAACGAGGGGTCAGTTGAGTATTTTTGATTTTCATTTTTTTTACTAGCAGGGGGGAAA
Source organism: Gastrophryne carolinensis (assembly GCA_027917425.1). Classification (NCBI taxonomy): domain Eukaryota; kingdom Metazoa; phylum Chordata; class Amphibia; order Anura; family Microhylidae; genus Gastrophryne; species Gastrophryne carolinensis. The sequence continues at coordinate 577,238,603 of CM051235.1, forward strand.
GTCAAGCACGTAGATTCTACGTGCTTGGCACTTAAGTGGAGTGGAAGCGAGCATGTAGAAACTACGTGCTTGGCACTGAAAGGGTTAAAGGCCATTTTTGTTGAACATTATATTTAAAAAAAAAAAAAAACATTTGGTAAACAAGTTTAAAACAAACAACATTAAAAATATTAAAAATTTAAAATCAGCTTGGGTGGAAATTGCATGTATATGTGTGTGCGGTTACATGAAGAGTCACATACCAGAGGCTCCCGCATGCGTCGCTGGGTACGACTCCCTGCCCACGCCGTGCCGCACCTCCTCTGTGGAAAGGTCCAGGGGCTGGTCGGAGGACCCAACAGAGGAGGGGTAGGACCGTCGCACTGGAGATCCACCATCTTCACTTCCAGCTGCAGATTCATGCGCCTCCGGGTGCGGCGAATGCGGTAATCCATTTCCAACACTACCAAAGAAAAAGGCGTTATAACTAAAGGCCTACCTTCTGTCTTAGTTACATCTTGCATGCAATCGCCATGTACTTACGAAATGGATTCCGAAAAACCTCTGCACCCGGGACATGTGCAGTCGTTTCAGGTCCGACCAATGCTGCATGATCTGCGTGTGGGTGAAGATGGTGTCCGTTTGATGTTGGATTTTGGCAATGATCTCCAGTGCGATGGTGCGCTTCTCAAAAGAGTTGGGCAGGTAGTCGTACCTGCGCTCCAGCATGGTCTACAAAACACCAAAAAAAAAACAATGTTTGAGTTAAAACAGCATACAAATATCTGTCAACAATCGATCATTTGACTAAATGACATTAAACAGACACATTTGTAGCCTAATACAATCCTTGAAGCTGGCCTCAGTGCTGGTTCGCACGTGTGGGCCCTCACTTCAGTTTGGCACGGAGTTTGATACACTTTTTAAAACAACCGTTTGTTCCCCCGCTTCCTTAAGGGATAGGCATGCATTTAGATGGCAAATCAAAGGCATTAAAAGACACTTACAAGCATGATGATCTCTTCTTGTTGGAGGGTGAAGATTGTGGGTGCCATCTTGCCTCTTGTCTGCAGCAGATAAGTAATGCCCCTGCGGTTTCCGGGTAAATGCGTAAACGTCAGACCCCGGCATTAGTATTTAAATGGTCCTGGAGCCACAGCTCATTCTCTTTCAGAGTCTCTTCATTATGCCAGCCAAAAAATCCGCAGCAAAGGCCAAAGCAGCCAAGGAAGCCAGCAGGAAAAGTGTGAGGAGGCTTCAGCAGGCCCCACCACTCACTCAAAAATGCCTAAGGCGAAGCGGCCGGGAACCCGCAGTGGGCAGGCGAAGGCGACCACAAAGGCACCCACAAGCCCAAAAACCAAGGAGCCAGCGCAAAAGAAGAAGGGCCAGCCCTGCAAACACACAGGTACGGCCCAGAAAAAGCACACCAAGAGGGTGAGAAGCCCCAGCCCCCAAAGGTCACCATTACCCCAGCCACGTGGGAAAAGCTCACAGGCCAAGAGGCCAAGACACCGGGCCCGAAGCCCCAGCAGCCAGAGCTCAGCATCACCCCAGCCACGTGGGAAAAGCTCTCCGGCCAAGAGGCCAAGACACCGGGCTCGAAGCCCCAGCAGCCAAAGCTCAGCATCACCCCAGCCACGTGGGAAAAGCTCTCAGGCCAAGAGGCCAAGACACCGGGCCCGAAGCCCCAGCAGCCAGAGCTCAGCATCACCCCAGCCACGTGGGAAAAGCTCTCAGGCCAAGAGGCCAAGACACCGGGCCCAAAGCCCCAGCAGCCAGAGTTCAGCATCACCCCAGCCACATGCATCAACCTCCCAGGGCCATGTAAGTGTGAAGGGGCCACAGAGGCACAGGCCAAGAAGCCCAACATCATCCACCTCACCCTCTCCTCCTCAACCACATTTGGCACCGGCACAGGTGGAAATGCAGGCAGAATATGCCACAGCTACGCCTGATAGTTCAGTGGCCACCCAGGCAAGAACCTCAAGTCCATATCCAAGTCCAGTCCAATCAGAAACCAGCCACCTGTCCTACATTTCTCCCCAACACAGCCAGCCCAGAATGTCCCCCCATTTGCCGCTAACCACTGATGAGCCAGAACGTCAAGCAACAGGGCGCAAATTGCGCCGAGGCCACTTGAGTGGTTTGGTGAGACCCAAACTCTGGCATTGGCTAGTGGCCTCACCTTGTATTATGATGAGCTATATGGGCGCAGATCCAAAGCTACAAGCATGCAGCGCAAAGCCGAGATTTTGGAGGAGCTCACCAGACAGGTTAATGCAGCGGGGGAAGAGCTCAAAGATGTGGAGCAGATACAAATGAAAATATCGGACCTAAAGTATGCAGCACGGAAAAAGAAAATAAACGGCGTAATTACAGGTACATATATACTTTGTGAATTTTGCTTCGTCTTGTATTGGAAACATTTATCTAAATGTGTGCAACTCTCTTTTTCAGCTTCCAAACTGGCGGCGGATTCCCCACAAAACTGCAATTTACCCGAGCTGACTAGATGGTGCTGGGACTGCTACATCCTGTCGCCTTAGAGGGACACTCGGCCCGACAGGACACGGACATCCCTAATATTTCTGCCGGTTAGTAATGTTACTGTGTATGTGAAATGTGATCTGCGTGTAAAATTACGCACAAACCCATATATTAACACATGCTCCTAGGGTGTGCCTTGTAGTGGAGGTAACAATTTAAACAGGGTGTGTTATGTGTGGCGACCCATTATTTGCTTGTTTACTTCCTCAGAGATTATTTGGGAGAATCTTGAGGAACACTATTGAGATTAGCAAAGGACTGCCTGTTATGTATTTAGAGAAAATTACATACAACACTTCCATCTTTATCTGTAGCCAATTTGGGTGGGAGCTGTGCTTTGCTCAGAAAGACTTGATGTGGGGTGCTTGAACGTTTGACCTAGAAAGAATGTCAAACAGCCTAATCTAATGGCAAATGCTATTTGAAAGCTGAGTGTGGTCCCATAATGGACTTTAAGTGATGTGTGAAGCCTCAGAACAGCCAGTACATGCATGTTTATTTTGGTTAAGAAGACCAATGTGTATGTACTTGTTGACTAATACATCTAACAGATAATGACATTCATAATCAAGTTTAACTTGGTCCGTTGGGGGAGTTGCCATTCATGCATGGGCCCGTGTTTTAGTGAACCATATGTGTTAATACACATCACCAATGCCTAGTTGTGTGTTAACATGCCTTCTTTTCCCCAATGTAGCCCAGCATCATCCCTCAGTTAGTGGGGAATCCTCTGCCAGTTTTAACATGCCGTCTACTTCCGTGCTGCCTCGGACCCAGGATCCGATATATACGGTAAGTGTCTTTATATGATGTTGCTTATGCATGTGCCTTGCCATGTTTCTTTTTGCGGAATTACATATGTAGTTCACAAACTGAACCTTTTTTTTTACATGTCCCAACAAACCCACACACTGATGGAGGAAATCCAGGAGCTGGAGGAAGATGGGGCCTTCATTGAACCTTCAGAACACCTCCCCCTGGGACAGAATCTGCAACTGTCCCAACATGTTTCTACAACAAATGCTCAACAGCAGAGTGAAGCTGGGCAGCATGCAGAGACTGAGCCGACAGTCCCCAGTGTTAGCTCTGCTGCTGAGGATTTGCCAAGCAGACCTGTGGCTGTTGGTGGACCTAGAGGCACATCATCTGCACGCCCCCAAACCCGGGGAATTGGGAGGCGTAGTCAACTACGTCGCCTACTTGCCCAGGGGAGGGGCGCGCAGATGATGGAGTCAGCATGGCACCATGGGAGGCGGCTATTTCGCCTCCAAAATCAACGAAACCACGAACATCTTCATGGCCAATTAGAAACCTTAAACAACACATTAAACTTCATGCTGACTGAATTTAGGTCCAACAACAGCCCCATGGCCACCTTATCCAATTATTACAGTGGCATGCTTGAGGAAGTCCGAAATAGCAACAGCCACATGGCCACCTTAACTGCCAATCTCAGTGCCATGATGGCTGAATTTCGAACTTCTAATAGAAACATGTTGGAACAGTTGCAGATTCTGAATGCCACACAGGCCCAGGTGAGGGCCCACCTCCAAGGGCCCAACCTGGGTTTTATGGGCATCCCCCATTTTAAGGCCTATTTGGCCTGTATCTGCTCCACATCTTTGATCTACATCCCCACTGTATTGACCTGTCTGGTGAGCCCTACCAATAGCCCCTTTTGGTATGGCTTTGCTGGTTTGCTTTGGATTTGCGCCCATATAGCTCATTAGAGTGCTGAGGTAGGCCACTAGCCAATGCCGGAGGTGAAGCCTCAATGAACCTGCCACTCAAGCTGTTGCGCTGCATGCTTGTAGCGAATTACATTGGTTCTGGCTCCTCCTGTTTGTAGCCATGATTGGGGTACATTCTGAGCTGGCAAACTACTCCATTGACCCCTGGCTAAGATTGAACTGGACTTGGATTGGGACTGGGGGTTCTTGTTTGGGTGCCACACGGAGTAACAGGTGTAGATGTGGCATAGGTTTGGCTGCTTTACACCTGTGCCTGTGGCAAATGTGGCCAAGCAGGAGGGGGTGTGTCTGTGGGCCTATTTGTTTGCTGCACAATGTGGACATGGCAATGCTTGTCACCTATGTTTGTAAAATTTTCATTTGTCCTTAACTTTGCACAGGAGTGGCTTACGTTAAAACTCCTTCCTCTGGGCGATTGCTATGTGGCTTGATTTGGATAAACTTTCATTTGTGTTTTGCCCATGTATTTTATGCAACTATGGGAGTGACCATCAAATCCAATGTTTGCTTCTGAAAGAAACTACATACAATTGTAATTAACCTGTTGTAGACTAAGTTCATGCCTTTAAGTTTTGGGAGAATAAAGATGAGTTAAAGTAGGCAGTAACACATTTGTAACATCCCAAAAAACCCAAATAAAAATCATGTGTGAGGTTGTTTTAAATTATTTCTTCACTGTTTGTAAAAGTAACAAACAAACATACAAACACAAAGGTCCAAAAACAGAATTAGCCAAGAATAAAGGGACAAAACAAACAAAGGAACAACAAATTAAGCAAAATGTGTCTCAATTAAATTAGACCGCACTGCTTGGGCAGATGCACTCGGTGGACCATGATAGTCCTCGTCTGGGTCATCGGTGGGTGGAGAGGGGGGGCACATCCACATACCGGGGGACACGCTGCAGTATAGCAAAATTATGCAACACTGCACAGGCCATTATAATATCTATGACCTTTTTTGGGTCATACTGAAGTGCTCCCCCGGTATGGTCCAAGCATCGGAAGCGGGTCTTCAACAGGCCAAACGCCCTCTCCACCACAGCCCTGGTCTTCCTGTGTGCCCTATTATATGGCTCCTTGGCTGCATTCTGGGGCCGGAGGACGGGCGTCAACAACCACGGAAGAAGTGGATAGCCGGAATCACCTGCCAAAATGTATGATAAAAAACATAAATTACACATTCCTCAATAAATGGAATCCCCTAAACGGGCCATCAACATTACTAAGAGCCTAGGTCACATTTGCTACACAGCATGAGCATACATAGTGTACAGGCCTTTTAAATAATTAAAATACATCAAATAGATGTTTGAAAAAATTAAACATCCAAGATGGCGGGTGAGGGCCAATCAGCCAGACTGCTAACAGGTATTGGTTTCGGACTGTGCTGCTCAGCATTCTTGGATGTCTTAACTTTTCAGGACCCTGTAGCTGCTTGGTGTGAGTACAAACCAGCTCTAACCCGCCCCTTGCACTTTATCCCGCTCTCCTCTACTCAGTAAGTGTAATGCATCTACTCAAAGATGGCGCAGACCCTAGGATACATTCAAGGACATAATTTAAGCAGAGTGTGTGGAAGACTATTATTACTTTAATCTAAATTCCATTTCTGCAGTTTGCTAATGCAGGACTAACATTTGCCAAGGCTTTGTTGCTTGAAAAATCTAATGGTTAAGGTCGTGTTTCACATGTAAACAAGAGCCTCGATTCAAACACACATTCGTCCGGACTTCCGTAGCTGTCTGTGAAAGTTTTGGTGGGTGTTAGTCTTTTTTTTTGCTTTTTTTCGTCCATTTTCTACTCGCACGAACGTTCGGGAAAATGTGTATATGCTCTTTCGATGAACGGAAACAAATCGGAACATTTCCAAACAAAATCGGAAATTTTCCGTTCATTCAGATAACTTCCGTTGTTGGGATGGTTTCTGTCTGATTCAGAGAGCTGATTTCCGACGGATCACCACCCTATAAATCCTTTTCATTTCCGATCCACTTACGAGACCTTTGAGGGCTCGGATTGCTATTGTTGAACATGTTTTGTGGCTATGTGGATGAGTCTGCGCGCCTTTAGCACCAAGGCATTGCATGTATCAGCATGGCCGAGGCCATAAATTGTATAGCAATGCATACCTAAATCAATACATTTCATGTATGCCTTATAGATGCATTTTAATGCTGACCTAAATTAGTCCTTAGCATGTAAACATTTATTTTCCCACACATCCATATAATTGCTATATTTTTTTAGACTTATGTCCTTTGTGAATTATATTTGGATTGTTGAACTTGAATCTTAATTTGTTGTAGGAGTTATTGTTTTAGCTGGTTACCTTTGCTTTGTGTAATTATTTTATATTTGGTTGCAGGAACCGCAAGATGTGCCACTCGCCCTTGCTCCTGATGCCCGTTCTTTGCCTGCAGAATGCGGGCCAGGGGTTCTCTAATCGGGCACTATGCAAAACCCGGGCCGTGGTGGCAAGGGCCCTCTGGCTTTTGAAGTCCAGATTTAGGTGTTTGGACCATACGGGGGGTGGGGGCACTGCAGTATGACCCCAACAAGGTTATACCAAAATTTTTACGTTTTTTAACAGGGACCACACGTGCCAGAGTGGCACAACTGAGTGTCAGGGTCCTTCAGTTGGTGGGCGAGATGCAGGTTTTTATAGTTGTAAAAATTTTACATTTTCAAAAAATTTTTAAATTTTATATTTTATGATGGTATAAAAAAAATGTTACATTGTCATTTCATTTACAAAATACATTAACACAAAACTAATGGGCCCAGAAATATTTGAAGATGAATATTCACATGACCGAGAAGTGATTTGGGTAAGTTTTAGGGGGCTAAAATGGAAGAAGAACCTAACCGAGAAGTGGTTTGGGTGAGATTTAAGGGTCCAAAAGGGAAGATGGAGGATAGTGCTAAGTGGTTTGGGTGAGCTTTAAGGGTCCAAAAGGGAAGATGGAGGAGAGTGCTAAGTGATTTAGCTAAACATTGTAGTAGAAGTGAGGGTGGCAAATATGTAGGCGAGCACTTTAATGAGTTAAGTTTGTAGTGCGCAGGCACAAGATGGTAAGGATTTCCGTCTGGACGAATATTTATTGAAAAAGGGAAAAAGAATCGAACCGGAAACGTAAAGGATTCGTTGGAGGATACGATGGGAAAAGGGCAAAAACGAAAGTCTACGTTGTAACATGTGAAAATGAAACTGAAAAGCCTGGATGGAAAATTAAATCCTCGTAATTCGTAATCTGCCGTACGAACGGACGGAAACTTTACAGAAGGTTTTCAATGCATGCATAGAATCGCTCGAACGCTCATACGAGAACGGAAACATTTCACACAAAAAAACAGATCGGCACGAAAACTGAAGTTTTTTTGTGTCTCTCTGAATCGAGGCTAAGGTGTTCAAATAGGCATAGTTTCATACATGGAACACAAATTAAATTCCTAGCCATACATATCCAAAAAAAAGGACGTTATTGGCGTCAACTTACCAAGGAGCCATCCACCGGAAAATTCCCCAGACTCAAACCGACCGTACAATCCAGATCTGCAAAGAATGTAGGCATCATGGGATGAGCCTGGGAACCCGGCAAGCAGACTAAGGAACCGCATGTCCGGGGCCACCACTGCTTGGAGATTCATTGAGTGGCCCACTTTGTGGTTCCTGGGATAAAAAAAAAACAGCAAAAACATTATAAAGGGGACGCAAACTAGGGGAACACTAACTCATCACACCCTAAGCAAATTCTGTGGGCAAATTAAATTAGCAATAAACAAGTACATAAGTATTTTGTCTTGTCAAAAAAACAATATGTATGTTTCAAAAAGTAAAGATTAACTTTCCCGGGTCTAGTTCAGGTACACATTAAAACTTTTCCTTCGTGAACACATGTGACATTTATATGCAACTAAATACGGTCCATGGATCCACAGGGACTCTTTAAAAGGAGGGAATACTTAAAAGGAGGGATACATTAAAATGTTGGCAAACTTACAAGGAGGGATAAATTACAAGGAGGAAATAGTTTTAAGTATTAAATAATTCCATGGAGGGATTACTTCCACGGAGGGAATATTTACAAGTAGGTAAAAATACAAGGAGGGATTAATTGCAAGGAGTGATTATGTAAAAGGAGGGATAAATAAAAAGGAGGGATAAATTACACGGAGGGAATAAATAAAATAAGGGAAGTATTTGCAATGATGGCTAACTTACAAGGAGGGATTAATTACAAGGAGGGACTAATTCGAAGAAGGGACATTTTACAAGGAGGGCATTTGGTAATTTTTAAAGGACATTAAAAACCAAACAAAAAAAAAAAGGGCTGATTGAACCTGCCTGTAGATATACTCGTCGACTGCCGGAGGGACAAGGGCAACGTGGGTGCAGTCAATGGCACCCATGACGTTGGGCATGTCGGCGATGTTATAAAATGCCAGCTTAATAGCGTTTCTGGCTACCATGTCGTCAGAAAAAACAAATATATTTTTCGTTCGTTCAGCTAACTTACGTTATTGCTATAGGCTTGCGTCTCATTCAGAGAGCTGATTGCCGATGGACCACCACCCTAAAAAACCGTTTCCTTTGCGATCCCCTTACGGGACCATTTTGACCTCGAGACTAGCATCTATGGATGACTCTAGTGCATTTGAGGAGCATGAGGATCTGCAGCTCATGGGCATTGAAATTGTCCGGAAGGCTGAGACCAGATTGCACAGGCGGCGATGCATGCACGTCGATGGCATGCATGACGTTGAGCTGTTCGAGCTCACCAGACTTCTTTTATGGAGATAAATTGTATAATGAGCTGCGGCCATGGTTAGCCCGCACCACAAGGAAGGGGCAAGCAATTTCAGCTATGACCAAGATGCTTGGCTGCCTGCAATTTTTGACGAACGGCTCGTTCCAGAGGCTGGGTGCCCTCTCCGCGGGCATCTTGGCCTACGCTGAGCCGAGCGCTATCCAAGTTTTTGTAAGGCATGGCTACCATTACTCGGAAATATCAGATTTGGTTTGGAAAATGACCCGAACGCAAATGTTCAGATTTGCTTTCGTTCATCAAAGCGCATATACGCATTTGCCCGAACGTTCGTACGAATGAAAAACGAACGAAAAAAAGCAAAAAAATGACACCCACAAAAACTTTCACAGAAAGCTACGGAAGTGCAGACGAATGTGGCTCTGAATCGAGCCTATAGAACTAGTGGTTTCTCCCGGCCTTTACATTTGAATTTTCTTTAATACCTTAAATCCTCCCACTTCCCTTGCGGTGCATTGGGGCATCCCGGGTTTGCTCTAGCATTATTCCCAATTGGCCAATTGAGCCACGATAATCACCATATGGAGGCTTCTCAAGACAATGAGTCAGAGGTTTCTTCGGGACAAGGCCGGTTCTGTACTGATTGTGGGGTTTCCCCTGTACCTTGTGACGTCAAGGTCTGTCTTTCCTGCGCCCGGCAGACTGCTGCACGGTTGTCTGGGATGCCCCTTCTGGGGGCTGCGTCCTCTGAGGCCTTGCCTACTCCCCCTCGCTTACATACAGCTCAGGTTGTGACGCACGCTAGCGGGGATGCTCAATCTGATTTTGCTACTAGATTGGCCGATCTGGAGAGGTGGATGGGCGGTTCTGAGCCGCGCAAAGCCATTGGCAAGACACAGCATTTGATTGATAATGTGTATGTTTGCCCTATGACTGCTGATGCGATGGATGACATTGTTGGGTTTTCCCCTGAGGGGGAATTATTCTCTGAGTCTGAATCTGAGGATCAGAATAGATCCCATGATGATCCCATGACGGGGCCCAAGCCTTGGGATGCAGCTGATACGGACAGGCTGCTAGCCCATTCATTTGAAGTGCTTGAAATCTCTCCCCCTGTTGCTCCTCCACAGCAGCAGGGAGAATTATTTTATGCTGCTAAACCGCACTGGGAGTTCCCCGCACAGGCACATTTCAACAATCTCGTTTCCCAGGAATGGGAGAAGCCTAGTAGGCTTCCTGGTGTACCTAAAAGCTGGGATAAGAGGTATCCCTTTCCTCTGGAAACAGCTAAATTATGGTGTTCCCCACCCGAGGTTGAAGCACCAATATTTATGCTATCTGATACCTCTGTGGCGCACTCACCTGACACTACCACTTTAAAAGATGTGGAAGACCGGCGCATTGATCAGCTGACCTCTCATGGTTTTGCCTGTGCGGGAACCGCGCTGTGCCCTTTGTGTGCATCTGCTATTACAACTGTTGCGATCAGAAGATTGTTTAGAAGTGCCTTAGAGGGTGGTTCTGCGGCTTTGGGCAGAGATGTATTTAAGTGGCTTATGTATTGTGAGGAATTTACTTCATATGTTCTTGCTGCCCTGGAAGATGCCATTAGAATGTGCAGCAGAACCCTTGCCCTGCTGGTTGCTATACGCCGTTCTGTTTGGCTGCGGCAATGGATGGCTGATATTGCTGCTAAGAAGGCTCTTACTGGGGCTCCCTTTAAAGGACTGCGCCTTTTTGGGGAAGTCTGGATCTGTTTGCCACGGAAGGCAAGCTGCCTCAGCGCAAGAAGCCACTCAGGCCCTTTCGGGGTTCCAGAGTTGCTCTGTCCCCCTTTTATTCCCCCAGGAGAAGAAGGTCCCCCCCCCCCCGCTGGGGGCCGGGGTGAGTTATGGGGCAGAGGCAGAGGACGTGGCAGGCCCGGTCCTTCCTGGGGTTCCAAGCCTAAATCCTCCTCCAAGCCACCTCAGGCATGAAGGGGCACCCTCACCCATCTGGGTGGGGGGCGGCTTCATTTTTTTTGCTCACGTCTGGAGACGCCTTGTCTCAGACCGGTGGATTCAGGAGGTAGTCTCCTCCAGTTACAAGACAGAGTTTGCAGCCTGGCCACCCCCAAGACTCATAAAATCCCGGATGGCTCAAGACCCCCTGACAGCTCAGTGTCAGTGTCTTGCTGTCCAAAACCTACTGGAATTGGGGGTAATTTGCCCTGTTCCTCTGCGGGAAAGGGGCAAATGCTATTATTCCAATCTTTTCACTGTCCCCAAAAAGGACGGATCCGTCAGGCCTATCCTGGATTTAAAGCTCCTCAACAAATTTATCAGATTCAGGCACTTTCGCATGGAGACTCTGCGTTCTGCCATAAATTCTATTCGCCCAGGGGACTTCTTGGCCTCTATAGACATCAACGATGCTTACCTTCATGTGCCAATTTTTGCAGGCCATCAAAAATTTCTCAGGTTCGCAGTGGAAGATCAGCATTACCAGTTTGTGGCTCTGCCATTTGGTCTTACCTCTGCTCCCAGGGTGTTCACCAAGGTGCTGGCATAAATGGCTTTGTTGACATCTCAGGGCATTCGCATTCTTCCTTACCTGGACGACATTCTTGTAGCTTCTCAGAGAGATGGATGTTAAGACAGTGGTATCCACTCTGGAAACATTTGGCTGGGTGATCAATCTTTCCAAATCTTCCCTGTCTCCTTCCAGGGTAAAGTCATTTCTGAGCATGACTCTGGATACATCTCAGGTCAAGGTCTTTCTCCCTCAGCTGAAGGTAGAGTGTCTTCAGTCACAAACACAGCTCCTTCTGTCTTGCCCTCATCCGTCCATCAGACAGGCAATGCAGCTGGTGGGTTTGATGGTGTCCAGCTTCGAGGCTGTCCCACATCTCTTGTCAGTATGGGATCGGGACACAGGGTCCCTGGATCAGGTATTTGTGCTGTCCCCTCTGGCCAGGTGGTCTCTGTCATGGTGACTGGATCCAAGGAATCTGCTAGTGGGCAGATCTTTTCTGACTCCCTGCTGGGAGGTGGTCGCCCCGGATGCCAGTCTGACTGGTTGGGGGGCTTTTGGAAGTCCCTGAAATTCCAGGGGCAGTGGGGTCCTCAGGATGCCCATGCCCCAATCAACATTCTGGAACTGAGGGCAATAAGGTTAGTGCTTTCCCATCTGACCACGCGCCTTCGGGGTCTGGCGGTACAGATCCGCTCAGACAACCAGACGGCGGTTGCCTACATCAATCATCAGGGAGGAACCAGGAGCAAGAGGGCTCTCAAGAAAGTATCCCTGATTTTGTCATGGGCAGAGGACAATGTTCCCTGCATCTCGGCTGTGTACATTCCGGGGGTGGAGAATCTGGAAGCAGACTCTCTGAGAAGGGGGGCTTCTCGCATGGGAGAATGGTCCCTCAGCAATAAGGTGTTTCACTCTCTGTGCCTCCGTTGGGGCCAGCCGGATGTGGACCTGTTTGCATCCAGTCACTATCACATGCTTCCAGCCTTTGTCTCCCTGTTACAGGATCCCCTGGCCCTGTCAGTGGATGCTCTGGCAATGTCTTGGAAGAGCTTTTAGCTCCTTTATGTTTTTCCTCCATTTCCTCTGCTGGGCAAGGTGCTGCGCAAAATAGCCCAGGAAAGGGTGTCAGCTATTCTGGTGGCCCCATGTTGGCCAAGAAGAATTTGGTTTGCAGAAATCGTACAGCTGGCAGTAGATCGTTTCGTCCTGCCCCTGGTGCCAGACCTGCTCACTCAGGGGCGGCTGCGCCACCCCAATTTGCAAACGCTGGCTTTGACGGCCTGGCTGCTGAAACCTCCATCTTGATGGACAAAGGGTTGCCGGCCTCTGTAGTTAATACCATGATCAGAGCTAGGAAGAAGTCTTCTACCATTTACTACAGGGTTTGGCGTGTGAGTCTAGGTCACTTCCATGTCGGGTGTTCTCACATCCCAGGATATTGGAATTTTTACAACATGGCTTGGATCTGGGTTTTCAGCTTAGTACTCTGAAGGGCCATGTTTCTGCTCTGGCTGTTTTTTTTCCAAAGATCTTTTGCTCAGCATCATCTGGTCAAGACCTTCTTTCAAGGCGTTACTCATTTGCGTCCTCCACGCAAGCCCATGTTACCTGTTTGGGATTTGAACTTGGTTTTGTCTGCCATGCAAGGGTCTCCTTTTGAACCTTTGCAGGATGCGGCTTTGTCCACTCTCACTGTCAAGGAAGCCTTTTTGGTGGATATTACCTCAGTCAGGTGAGTTTCTGAATTGGTGGAGCTTTCCATCAAGCCTCCTTATTTTGAAAGACACCAGGACAAAGGTGGTGTTTCGATTTAAAACTGATTTTCTGCCTAAGGTTGTGTCTGCTTTTCATCTCAAGCAGGACATTGTGTTGCCTTCCTTGTGCCCTAACCCTGGTAACCCCAAGGAAAGGGTGTTAAACTCTCTTGATGTAGTTAGGGCTGTGAAGTTCTATTTGGTGGCTACTGAATCCTTTAGGAAGGCTGATGCTTACTTTGTGGTTCCGTCTGGTCCTAAGAAGAGCTAGGTTCCTGTTAAATCCACAACTGGATCTGTCAGGCCGTGATTAAGGCCTATTCTGCTAAGGAAAAGAAACCTCCTTTTCCGCCTTACTGCTCATTCTACTCGTGCTATTGGTGCCTCTTGGGCTTTTCAGCACCAGGCATCAGTTGAACACGTTTGCAAGGCCGCAACTTGGTCTTCTGTTCATACCTTTTCTAAGTTTTACAAGGTTGATGTTGAGGCCTCAGCTGATGCTGCTTTTGGCTGCAAAGTTCTGCAGGCGGCAGTGGTTTAGACTGCTTGCTGTTGCTTTTGGGGATATCACCCTACCTTACGGACACTGCTATTGGATGTCCCATGTGTAAGAATATCTTTCGGAACGGGACGTGATGTATACTAAGAATAATACAATTCTGTGGTTACTCACCTGTAGAATTATTATGAGTATACATCATGTCCCGTTCCGCCCCACCCTTGTTGTTCTTGTTACCTCTTCATGGTGATTGTTGTTTATATTCTCTCGGCCTTTGTTAACTGCTTTTTAAATACTGGGGTTCTGTGGGAGGTGCCTCTGTATATATGGGCCAGGAGGGGCCACTTTTTCTGCTCTGCAGTTATGTGACATCTGAAGATGAATAACCCATGTGTAAGGATATCTTTTGGAACGGGACGTGATGTATACTCATAATAACAATTCTACAGGTGAGTAATCACAGAAATGTATTATTGCAGTTTTATTTGTGGTTGGTGCTCCTCATTTGAGGAAGGTGTGACTTAGTTCACGTCCACTCATTTTTTGTTTTGTATTTTATTTCATGCCTTTCAAGCATTTTATTAGATATCTAAGGAAAGTTTACTGAATAGAGAGTCCTTGGTGAAAATAAACCAGATTATGATCATCATATACTTCTAAAATTCTCTTGTGTGCATTACAAACTTTTAACACGCTTAAAAAAAAAAAAAAAAAAAAAAAAAAACTTTCCTCATTTAATAGTCTAGCACAGAAAACTCTCTTCATGTTTCTATGAGGATTTTACTTCTCTCGTCCAACAAAGGAAAGGCACTTTCTGTTAACAACCATCCCTCTAACTCTTGTTTTTATCCCTACTTTCTTTAGATCGTAAACTTGTGCTAAAAATATTACTAAAATGCGTCCAAACTACTATGGCTGTCAGAGCATACTTGTACTAGAACATTATATTCAGAATAGAAATTCCTCACAAGTTATTATGATTAAAGGATTACCAGCTCCAGGCTAAATGCAAAGATGTAAAATGCATCTTGAATAGAAAGACCTCTTCAGAGATAAATCTTGTCATTCTAAATTATTCAACTTGGCGATTCACAGGGCATTGCAAATACTCAGTGTACTTTTCCTTTGCAATGTAATTGCCATCATAATGAGTACTTTGATAAAGAGCCATCTAAAAGAAACTGTCGGTGACAGCTCAGATGGAGACCTCCATTCCGCAACACTCCATATCATTGTCCCTGCTACCCTAATATGCAAACATGCTGCTCTGCTACATATGATCTTAGAAGGGAAATTCAAACTAGGTTTACTTTGAATTCTCAACTCTGCATGGTATACTGTTAAAAAAAAAAAAAACAAGACAAAGTACATTTGTTTGGGAATAACTTTTTCAAACAAAGCTGTTCAGCCTTCTTTTTATTTGTCATTGGAGGTTTTAACTTGCAGTTTACTTCGGTTAAAAGTCAAGTGTAAAAAAAAAAAAACATCTTTTGCATACTCCATTAAGACATCTGCAGTCTGCCCATGCACAGCATATTCCTCTTTCGGTATGATTATTTCAGCTATTTGTCATGGAACAGTGACAGCACAACACAAATGGAGAAGGTAAAAGCACAAGGCGTTGACAACTACTCTGTTGAAACAATGTCAAAAGAATCACTGGACAGGACTTCTTGAAATGTTGAGTCTGTATGGAAAAGCGCTAATGCTTAGACGGTATTAAATTGTACTTTTCTGGGCTAAATTGTGTCCTAATGGGGCCAAAAGACAATCACTATCCACAAGCTTGCTGCAAACATTATTAAACGCAATAATTAAAGGTATCATTCAAGCTAAGCGTAAAATCAAAACATGGTCACCTTATCCACGATGCAGAGGATTCATTCTGGTGTGTTGCTAAATAATCTAGATATAGCCAATTTTCTGTAGCCCAGACCCCAGTCCGCTTTTTACAGCGGATATAAAATTTTTACTCTCCCTGTTTCAAAGGTAATTTTTTGTTAGATTATAAGTTCAGAACTTTTTTCCACCTTCAATATGACCTATAATTTGTACAATTTTATTGAAAACCAAACTGAAAGGGGGAAAGAAAATTACAAAATGCTAATAATGTGGCAGCGTAAGTGTGAACACCCTCGCATAAATGGCGTTGTGTTCAGAATTAGCCAATTAGGTTTAAACATCTGGTTAAATAGTAGTCAGTACAGAGCTGCCATTATTTAAAGGTATTCAGATACCCCGTATAAAGTTCTGCAGCTCTGGTATATATTTGTAAATACCTTATATATTCTGAACAAAACCACTTACATTGCATTCATTTGTGGCTCGTGGCTGAGCTGAGAAGGACTGTGTAATTGCGCAGCTTGGTGAATAATGAGCATTCTCTGCTGTGGACAAAGAGAGCTGTGGGGCCACTTTGGCTCACTCACACTAAGAGCACCAAGGAACAGAGTAGCTGTCAGACCACTTTTTGGTGTGGTCCAGGATAAATAAAATTGAAAGTAGAGCAAACTTTGGAGCCCTGCTATGGCTTCTACCCTGCACTGCAGAAAATGGAGGAGACGCAAATGGGGTAGGCATCAGATGAGCTGCTTGCTCCCTTATTGCTGTTGGTTTTATTGGCCCTTTAAAGTGGACCAAAACCCATCTCAGGCAGCCCTGGAGTCTGTAAGATTTGGGATGACAAGTTGTGTGAAGCCCCTCCAATCTCCAGTAAAAGCTACCTGATCCAATGGTGCAGCCACGCTACTCTAATAATTTAGCCCATGCCAAGCATTTGTGGATGGGTGGTGGGGACACGCACCTGGCTAGATGCTAATAGGGATGCATCCACTGGTGCAAATTAGGCTTCATTCACCCATAGCCGATTCTTATCGGAAACAGTCAAATAAGTGGAGGGGGTGTTTCACACAGCAGGCCATCCACTATTGGGATATGTTAAAGACATCAGTATTAGTTACCAACTTCCCTCAACCCCCTTGGCTCGGCCCTGAAATCGAAAAGAATCCAGGGCCGGCTGCTAGCCTGCCCCCAGGGCATCCTATAGCACAATTTCCCCCTTGTGTGAAACCCCTGGGTTTGCCAGTAAACTCACCTTTACCAGCGGCTTATTCCCTGTCTTCCCCCAGTCAGCATGAAAGCCAGGGATGCAGCCAGACAATGTTTGTGCATCACCCGGCCCTTTTGATATCAGCCAATCATCGATCTCAAAAGGTGCTGGGTGACCGTGGCCAAGGCGGTGGAAAACCCAATTTTCTTTTAAAACCAGGCCACCGCTAAGCCGGCAGCAATGCCTGTCTACTCAGCCCCTGGGGGGGCAGATGAAAGGAGGGCCCAAAAATGTTTAACTCTTTAAATAGGTTGTTTGGGCAAAAATAAAAAAACAGACAGCAACGGCTTTCCGCAGCCACTTTCTCCTACTCCAGCACGTCAAAATGTACCTGTTCCAGACTGTTGTTTCGTGCATGCTATGGAGCTTGTCCATCATTTGCCTCTGTCACTGTACATGGAGCATGCACCTCTATTGACTGCAAGGGAGGGAGTGTGTTTGGCACGGTCTAGATATGCTCCCTCTGTAGGATGCTGCAGAGTTGTGCCTGGATACCAAGGGACCTTATCTCTGGGCCCCATAAGTTTTAGTAAGCAGGAGTAGGAAGAAGCATTATTATTTTAGCCTGAACAGGAATTTAATAACAAAATAAATAGGTTTTGGAGAGGCGTATTTTAGAAAAATGCTGCAAGAAGAGCTACAAATCCAGTAGACAAAAAGACATATTTAAGGGAAATCAATGAATGACCTTATCACAATACACTTTCTTTGGTTTTACATGGTTTCTCTGTGTCAAAATAATACACAATAATATAAAAGCAAATATCACCACTAGCAAAATATTTTAAATGGGCCACATACTGGGAAAATTAATGTTTTACTCCATGTGATTCAACATTGTTGCCCATGCAGAGGCCATGTCTACAGAGTACAGAAAGAAGCCCACTGTGCAGTCTCTGATCATGTACCATAATTATCCGTCCAAATCCCTTAAATCTACACTGCCCACGCTTTTTATTGACTATGGCAGTATCAACGGTATATCATATATATTCAGTATTGTTGTAATTGTTATTAGGAGAATTTACTTGTACATGTATTCTATATACCCTTATTTTTTAACAAAATATTGTATATAATCCTTTAGATTGTAAGCTTGCAAGGGCAGGGCTCTCTTTCCTATTGTATCTTGTATTCAGAATATCCATTGTCAACTCTCTAACACTGCATTTGAAATAGTCTATGTACTGTATGTTTCTACCCTGTCTGTAATTACTTCTTTGTACAGCGCTATGGAAGATGATGGCGCTATATAAACTATAATAATAAAATATAGCTGCATTGTTTTTCATAAGATGATACATCAAAAGAAGTCCTTAAATTATGTAAACATAAAGATACAAAGTGATTGTCAAGAGCGCTAAAGAAAACACCTGGGGAGGGGGATCCCACGCCAATTATTTTAACCCTTTATAGTGTGGATAGTAGTTGTATTTTATTTCTAAATGTTATAAAGTTTGGGAAGTCGGTGGGGCTACCAATACATATATGGTACCGTTATAATCGGGAAAAATGGGGCTTTCACCTGCAAAATGGTTTTCTTCAAATATTTTTTTTATTTTTTTTTTTTAAATCAATAAGACAATTTTAAAAAGTATATCGATTTTTCAGTTTTTAACTAAAATATTTGAATAAAACACTGGAAAAATTGCAAAAAATGACATTTCGTGGTGAAGCCTAAACTCTGCTGAAAAAAATTTTGTTAGACATAGAGCAAAATGGTGAAATATGACCTGTCAACAGATGATGAAAAAATCTCAAGTAGGCTGGCAGTTAAAAGTATGCATGTTGGGTATTGTTTTGTTAGGGGGGCCTTGCTCTTTCAGACTTAGCTTGTTTTATTTTGCTTTTATATTGATATTTTAGGAAAATGTGTTTTTTATTCTGCATATTTATAGGAATTCAGAAAGTTTAGCCCACTACAACAAGCTGGATAGTCCTAGAAAGCTTAATATGTGTACTTTCAGGGAATATATGGCTTGTGAGGGTATTTATGCATGTTGGGTGTATACTTACAGAGAATATATAGTTTGTGGATGTATTTCAAACGTAAAGGGTTGTTTTTCTTGAAAAACCACAAAGTGCACCTAGCTGTTTGGGGGAGTTGCCTGGGCAGGAAAGGGTGTCTACAATACATATGTGGTATCGCTATAACCACAAGAAATGGGGCTTTTACATGCAATACGATTTAAAAAAAATGTACATTTTTTTTATCACAAAAAAATACAAATTGTAAAAAAAAATATTTATTTATTTTTTGCACATATTTCAGCCAAACATATTGAGAATACACTAAAATCATTTCAAACAAGACATTTCATGTTGAAGCCCAGACTCTGAACACAAAATAGTGAAAAATGATCTGGCAACAGAGGGTGACAATATCTGTAGGTAGGCTGGCATTTCAAGGGTTATCTGGGCAGTGGATTCTTGCACAAATAAGTGTGCGTTGTCTACTATACTTTTTAATCCTATGCAGATGACCTCTCCTATCTCAGTCTCCTCGCTGTCTAACAGCTATCAATTCACTCACGCCCTCTCGCTCTCTTAAACTAAACATGGACAAAGCAGAGCTCATCATCTTTCTACCACCTAATTATTCTCCCATCTCCGACATAAATACTGACTACTCTATCATGACAGCTCCCAAAGCACATGGTCTCTGCGTTATATTAGACTCTTTCATTTACACCGCACAATCAGTCACTAGCCATCTACTGTCGCCTCCAGCTCCAAAACATCCCCTGCATACGACCCTTCCTCTAGAATTCTAGTGCATGCCCTGATGATCTCCCTTCTAGACTACTGCAACACCCTCCTGGGTGGGTCTACCAGCTAACAGACTGGCACCCCTGCAATCAATCCTCAACTTGGCTGCCCACCCCATCTATATATGCTCTTGCTTTTCCTTCCATCTCTATCACTCCACTGGCTCCCACTTTTTGAGAGAATTCAGTTCAAATTACTAACCCTCATGTCATCACTAGTCCAAAGATACCAACCAGTCTCTTCACTGCTCATGACCTCCTCCTGTCTTCTACCTTGATCACATCCTCCACTCTCAAGTCCAGGACTTCACACATGCAGTTCCACTCCTCTGGAATGCCCACCCTCACTCCCCTTCCCCTAAAATCTTCAAAAGCATCCTTATAACCTACCAATTTAGATGAGCCCGTAATCTGACGTAACCCACTAATCTTACATGCTTGTCACCCCTCAGAACACTGGGCATCTCCTTAGTACCTTAGTATGTGACCTGGCCTCTCGTCTCGTCTCCTCTCCTTTAGATTGTAAGCTTGCAAGGGAAGGGCCATCTCTCCTAATGTTTCCCTGCATTTATGTGTTTATTTAGTTGTCTGTTACATCTGATTCATGCTATCGTGTGTTTAATACACATTGTCTTCATTGTTGTATTTTAAGTATTTACCTTTCCTACCCTGGTTCTTCTACCTTGTTCAGTGCCACAGCACACAATGCCTCTGTATAAATAATAAATAATAATTCTATTGAATAAACTGGTCAATTTTAGCTTCTAATTAACTATTATTAAAATTAGTAGTATTCTGCTGCATTCACTAACCAACAAAACTTCATTAAAGCAAACGTAAAAGTCTAAAAAACTAAAGTCTAGTAAAAATAAAGCCAGAGAAAGTGATGAAATACCTGTTCCAATCCTCAAGCTACGACTAAGAAGCACGACCCCCTCTCTGCTCATGACTTCAAACCAATCAGAATTGGCAGGCACAGGAATACTATAAAGTGCATCTGGGGAGCCCTAAAGGTCGCTATTGGTTATGAGCAGAGAGGGTGGAGAACTGTATGAAGAATCCTGTTCTCGGGTTGCTTAAATAAAGTCAGGTAAACCTCACTGTACACCTTTTCTAAATGGGGGGGGGGGGGGGGGACACAGGAAGACCTGGGGTAGGATCATCATATGTCTTAAACCACTAGTTTCAAATCCAGTTTTATGCCTAGATAGGCACATTCATATGAAAAAAAATTTCTTGTAGAAAAAACTGCTACTTAGTAGGCAGAGGCTCTATTATATCTGCTTGGGCAAGGACAGGGCCCTTTTAGCATCCCTGTTGCATATAGGTTAATTTTAAGGTGTACTCATAAAAAATTGGTCGGTCATTGCAACCTTATGGATAGAGTTGCTGAGATACAGGGCTGTTACTGTGTTATGTGCCGTATTATATCTTCCCTGACTTGTAATAAGTTAAAGTTTATGGGCCAAGCCTCTTAACATGATCTCTTGCTAGTCTTTTTCAATGGCTTAGGTACCCTTTGTAAACATAATTCACGGCTTTAATCTAGCTGGGGAAATAAAAGAGCGAAAAGGGAGTATCTAACGGTCTCATTACACGTTGTCAACAGCTAGAGATAAGAGCCATTAATAACATACCTCAATTTAGGTTAGCTGGGAAAAGTAACACCTAGGATAATAGCCATCACAAAAGTTAAATATGCGCTTTCCATTTTATTGACTCAAATAGCACCATCAACTCAAAAACAATGCAACCTAAATCCAGCTACAACTTTTGTTAAACTAAGGGGTTAAAACTCCAATTATACTATCTCTATTAAAGGGAATTACTTCATACTGTCACAGTAATAATTAACCACAATGGATGGTCGGTGTAAAATAGCTCAAATCTATCTCTTCAGTTGGGTGTCCATTACTCACGTACGGGCAACCTATGCCAATAGCTTAATGCACTCAGATGATGGGATGGAGAGGAAAAATTGGAGTACTTTATTTTCTTTCCTGTTGATAACCTGCTAAAGAATCTCTCTTAAATTAGGAAAAAGCTTTTTTTTGGCTACAAATTAAACAAGAAACAAAATTACACTGATACCATGTAGCGGTAAATGGTTTTTTTGAAGAAAGATGATCTGCATCACTGGCGACATACGCGTGAACCTCCTAGTAAATCAGTTCATTTTACTCGCCAGAACAATTAAATGCTTTTAGAGAAAAAAAAAAAGTAATTTGTGAACTAAGCCAAAAGGAAGACAAATGCGCAGTTTAGAGCGGCGCAGGAGAATTAGTGCAGACAAGTTTTGTTGGATATAAAGCTTACGTCCATTAGACATGCTAGCTTAGAACTGGAGTTATTGTAAATCCTAAAGAAATTGTTAAATTAAAATTTAAAATTTCATTAAGGCCAAACTCCATGTACAACAAAAACTCAATCAATATTAGCACAGGATGTGCACTGTACTGAGTCGTAGTGTGCTAAAGTTTAAAGGCAACAAAACAAAAAATCTAGACTCACATTTTGTCCTCTGCACGTTTTCTATCTGGCTCTGGTGTTGTAAAATTTACCAAATGATGAGATTGAGAACCCCCTTGTTCAAAGCCACTCTACCATCTCCGCTTCCTCCGGGAAGGAATTATGCCCCTACAAAAGGAGAAGATGTGCCGAGGCAGAGAGGTTGCAAGGCTAAATCTTAAAAAACCTTAGTATGCACGCTAAGGCAGAAAACATTACTAAACTTCAGCACAAGTTGATGTCCCAAGTTGCCAATTGCAAGTGCTTGGAAGAAGCCTTCTGTTCCATTCCAAGCTGTTAGAGATAGATTGAATGAAATTATGATCAATGAAAAATTGACAAGTCTACTTAAGGACAACTACAAAAGCTATATATAAGTGCGGAGGCCCTGGTGGAACAGGAATTCCCAATTTTAAAAACTCCATGATACTTAAAAAAATAAAAAATAAAATGAGACTGGCAATGCATTGTATACACCCTCCCCTTCTTCTCAAATGCACCCTTTTTTCTTTAATTTCCCTTTTCTCCTTTATCTTTTGTTTTTTCTCTCTCCTTCCTTTCCCTCCCCTTTCTATTTTTTTTTTTTTACCTATACGGCCCTTCCCTGTAACTATACTCACGCATGGCCACCCTCTTCACCATGCACCAACAAACTCAACTACCAACTGAGCCCGACTCCAATCACAATCCATAATGGGAGGATACCTCAAAGCGGACCAACACCCTCCGCAGCAAGGACGTTGGTGGCCGCTGCTACCGTCGCTAAAATGACAGTCTGAGGGGGCATGCAGAAGGCTGGAGCCCCCTCAAGATGCCCTTAACCTTGCCTTAACCTAGTTCCCCCACCAGGAATCCAGCACTGCCTGATACCCACGTGAGCACCGGGCAGCCAATCTGTACTATTGTCCAATTTAGAGCTATCATCACCTATCATCATTCAACTGTGATTTCTGAAGGGATTTCCCAGAGAAATTATAGTTACATAGTTAATATGGTTCAAAAAATACATATGTCCATCAAATTTAACCAAGGGTGTTGGGGTGATTTTTTTCTCTTTGACTTATAACAGCTATTAGTAACTGTTATTTCTTGCTACATTTGATGCTGTAGCAATCTTCTGTGGGAGGCTTATAGTGGGAGATTTATAGTTCTTATGGTAAATATTGATTGTTGCCTTCGAAGATTGAATATCTTTATTTTTTTTCCAGTCAAAGGCAGTGCCCCCTTGTCTTTAGAGAGGATTTTAGCTGAAATAGTGTTTCCCTATATTTTTTGTGTTGCCCATTTATATATTTATACAAGTTAATCGTTCCCCCCATCAGCCGTCTCCTATCAAGACTAAACAGATTTAATACTTGTAATTTTTCCTCATAACTAAGATCTTTCACTCTTCTGATTAGTTTGGTGGCTCTCTTCTTCACCTTTTCCATAGTCAGAGCATCCTTTCTATGAACTGGTACCCCGAACTGGATGCCGTATTCCAGGTAAGGGTGCACCATTGCTTTGTAAAGAGGCAAAATTACATCCCTACCCCATGATCCCATGCTTCTTTCAATGCATGATATCTTGGTGGCCTTGGAAGCAGCTGCTTGACATTGCATGCTGTTATTTAGCCTGTGGTCTACCAGTACCCCCAGAGCCTTCTTAACAAGTGATTCTCCCAGTTATACTCTCCCTATGCCATAAGTTGCCTTCAGGTTTTTAGATCCCCAAGTACATTTCTTCACATTAAACTGCATTGCCAAGTGGACCTTCAATAGACTGCACTGTGCTACATATCTCTGTGTCATGTAGCCCTACATAATAGCCCAATGCTTGGCATTGTCTGCTAAATCCCTTTAACCTTTGCCCATTTGAATCAGTCGCTAGACATATTTACATAAACCTAGACAGGCACAGACAGGCATACAATCAAAGGCACAGATACAAATCATAAACTAGTATATAGGCAGTATTTGCAGTTCCCAGTAAAACGCAAAGCAAGGCTGCATCCAATGTACAGTGAATTCCGAAAGTGTTACACAGCTGCCACTTGTTTTGGTGTTTTTGCCATATTTCCACTTTTGGAATGTAAAAATAAACAATTGTGTTGTGTTAGGAGTATGCCCCCATAACAGTGGTTCACTTAACAGTATGCTCTTGTATTCCTGTGGCTCTGTGTTTGTAAAGTAGAAGTGGCTTTCCTGGTCTTGAGTAAAGCTCTTAGTATACTTTCTGACTACATGTCCCAGAATCCTTCTACTGTAACAGGTGAGCTCATTAACAGCTTTGGCTAAACAAAGCAGAAGAAATTACCTTTCCAGGTGAGAACACTGCCAGTTTCTTTTCTTTCCTTCTCCCTTCCCTTCTACTGGAACATAAGACTGCGACCCCCTATCTGAAGAGGTTGAATTAAAGTAGAGTGGGATTAAGCCTGTAATCTATGCCTTAGTCAATCATATTAGCATGCCAAAGTCAGGAAGTTTCTTATTTGTACTACAGAACACTTTGGCAGCCATTGCTAACATAAACACATTGCTACTAGGGAAAATGTTTTTTTTTTTTTAATAACACGAAGTTGCAAACAAATAAAGAAAATATATAGATAAGCTCAGCACCTTGAGGACATCTTTTTGGCACATGTTTAAGTGAATTTAAACAGATGAAGTGCACCAATGCAAATATAAGCGTGTCTTTACTTGTGCTTTAAAGTATAGCCGCTGCAGAAATAGATTTTTTGTCTTACCAGATATACATCAAGATGATTGTTCTCCAGCGAAGTACTCCATATTTTACCAAATCAAAGACACTGTGTGCTGAGTCACCACTTTTCGAAGTTCTATTCCATTCTTTTAATTTCACTGCTGGAATGCCTCTCCCATTACCAGAAGCTATGTGCCTTAATACTTCTTCTGCTTTGTCTGTATAGCCTTGGGAGTACAACCATCTTGGGGATTCAGGCAGTAAACTGCAAATACCAAACAAAAGATTTAACTTTGCTTCATTCACATGTAAAGTGAGAAGAAAATACAGAATAAGTAAATGTATCTCAGAAAGTGTTGCCTTGTGCCACTATTAGCCATCTACAGGATTACATATTACAGACATTTACATTTCACCTTACAAGTATAAACCAAATATCCTTATAAACCTCTGGCCCCAGAGAAGCAAGAAAAGTCATAATAAATGCATTGTAGTCATGAAGACATTTTAACTGGATGGCCAGAAGTCACAGGCAATGGAAAAGCATAATGTACACAGAGCTCGGGTTCAACACAGGGCGTCAGGACAAGGGCACATTTGCCTATTTTACATAAAGATTCAGAAGCTATACTTGTTCCCTACAGCATACATTCAAGGGGTTCTGCTTACTACTTATCTTTGCGCCAGCTGACTCCTCTAGGTCTACAGTGGAAAAAGTTTTTAGACACCGACATTATATTCTTGTACTTAAGTGATTCAGCAGCCCAATAAAAAAAAAAGGGTAGTTACATTTTGTCACACGCAGCTGATCGGTGCTAGTGTGAAGATCAGTAAATAACTGTATTTCAGTTTCCAAGCCCCCGCATCCACCACCGTCCATTGCAAATACATGGAATCTGGATTGATAGTGGGTAGTTACATTTTGTCACACGCAGCTGATCGGTGCTAGTGTGAAGATCAGTAAATAACTGTATTTCAGTTTCCAAGCCCCCGCATCCACCACCGTCCATTGCAAATACATGGAATCTGGATTGATAGTGGGTCGGGTTCGCGGCCTTCCCTCAGCCACACAACAGTGCCACACCCTCTCCATTCCTTGCATTGAAGGATGTGTGCCGAGGCCTGACACCTCCCCTCCATTATAGTGAATAGATAAGGGCATGGCTGTGCCCTTGTGATTGATGGCTCCAGGCGGGACCTGGCCCGTAAGTGCTGGTGATTACAGTTCAGGCCTCGGGAGTTACTGATTGCTGGACTAGCATCGATCAGCAGCGTGGGACAAAAGGCAAGTATCCTTTAGATTTTTTGGTTTGCATGTTGAATGACTATGAATTTGCTACCTTTTTGAGACCCCCCTTCCAGCTCCATGACAGCTGAGGGCTCATGCTTCCTGTGTTGAATATATAAAATCACAGCGACTGATCAGATATGCATCTTCTAGAGTGATCAGATGTGCTGGAGTTTTTTGCCCAGTTGCCTGTTAATGGATTGCAAGGTATTCACAGTATTCAGTTGCGGGTAAGGTTATGGAAAGAAGAAAAAAACAGTGTTGACTAAGTGATTTTTTTTTTTAGTCACCAAAATGATGGAAAAAATAAATTGCATGTAGGATATATTTAAAGCAACCCAACACCCATTTTAAACAAAATAGGTGTTAATTGGTGCATGGGAAATAAATCCTTATAGCTGAAAGCCCCCCCTCTCGGAATTAATGATCCACGATTGTTAGCCAAAAACCAGCCAGGTGACGGCCAGGTTCAATCTCCGACCTCGGGGTCACTGAGGGAGCAATGAGCAGGTAGGAAAATACAGGGTTGCAGGGGGAACCTGCAATAGGGTTGTAATTATCCATTTTGTGTAAAATGGGTGTTGGATCACTTTAAAGTGATTGCTGATTGGCTGATCCCAAGAATGGCTGCTAACAAGCCCATCCTGCTGGCCACATCTTCAGTTTCCCTTTAGTTTGGGAAGCAATCCTGCTTCCAGCCTATCAGAATGGCTGAGTGTGGAAGAGCGGGAAGCCAGTGATGCAGCCGCCAGCAGCTCCAGCTTAATGGGAGCCGCTGGGAAGGGGGTTCTACACAGTGGGGCACCCACACAGTGGGAGGCAAATGGCTT
This sequence comes from Gastrophryne carolinensis, assembly GCA_027917425.1. Lineage (NCBI taxonomy): Eukaryota > Metazoa > Chordata > Amphibia > Anura > Microhylidae > Gastrophryne > Gastrophryne carolinensis. The sequence goes on from CM051235.1 coordinate 577,265,603, forward strand.
GTCCTGGAGTCTTATAGAGTCCAGGGCTGGCCAGCGGGGCTTTTAAGCTGTTTTAAGGAGTGGGGTTAATGTGTCAGAAAGTAAAAATCTGGCCTGGTTGCCGTCTAATGGCCCTGGATATGTTTTGGCTAGATAAGCAACACTTTGGTTTGCTATATGAGTATATATACACATTTTCAAAAATATTAACAACAGAACAAAATTAAACATCTGATTTCCTTTTTTTGAATAAACACACATGTAAAAAAAAGCCTTCACTAAGAAAATAAAACAGCTGTCAGCCCACTTGGCAGCTATTGCTGGTTTCGATGCACAATTTTAGATACAAATGTTTCATTTTCTGCAGGAGTGCTTGTGGCTTTTTTGGGGTGATGTTAAGTTATGTAAATGTGCAATGGAATAGAGGAATATGAACATGAGCAATGCTTAAACTATAGGCAGATTTATGGAAAATTACAGGAAACTCAGAGGTGTAAAACACAGCAACAAAGGAGACATACATTTTAATGTTTAATTCTGCAAAAGGGAAGGCTGAGTGAGTCACAAATAGACTCTTGCTTTTTCAAGTTTTAATAAATCCACCCTTTTGTTTTAAGGGCTGTCAAGATCACAACCCATGAGTCTGCTTACAGAATTTGGCGGTGCAGAAATAAATACTAAATTAACAACTAACATACCAACACCAGATATGGGAATTACTACCTGCAAAAACTGCTAAAGCATTTCATTATTGCAGGCTACATTCACACCTAGTTAATTTGCTGTAATCAGTGAGTGATGGCAGTGGAGGCTGATAGGATGCGTCCACGCCAGCCGTGGAGGTGGACCCAGAAGAGGTAAGTTTCTGGACGGCTGTTTTTTTTTTTTTAGTTTTACTGGCGCTGATGCACAGCAGGGCAGTCCGGGTCACGCTGCTGTATAGTAAAGTGGGACTATGGTCATTTTTGTCTACAGTTCCTCTTTAAGCACTGTAGCCATTAGATTGGCTGTGTGCTTTATATCCTGAACTAGATGTAATCTTTATTTCCATGGGACTTACCTGTCCAAAGCAAGACCCAGGCTCAACGTGACTCACTGAACTGTGAGCTCTTCATGCATAAACTCAACAATGGTCACATTAATCTTCCAGTCTTACACCTTGAATTTCATCTAACAGAGCTGAAAATTTCTTCATCCCAACATAGTCTGTAAGCATAACTAGCAGCACTCCTGTTGCTCTCTTCAGACAATGGATGCAAACTGAAGAGTGCAGAGCTAGGGGATGGTTAGACTCACTAGTTGTTCAGAACTAATTCCACTGTTGTCTTAGGGGGCATTGATGCTCAACCTATTAGTATACTGCATGTGGCACCAAATGAACTAAAAATACCTTGGCGCTAGAATGTTGACTGGAGGAAAGGCTGTACCTGTACCGAGAGACTGCAGACAAACTAAAAATACAACCCCTGTGCTTTGTTCCTCTGTGTCAGGCCCAAGGCCTGATTATAGGATAAGCATGTGTATTATAATTGTATTTGTGTATAATGTATAATCCAAGACCTGGGTGAGGGGTCACGCAGACTGTGCCTGATTTGTGTATTCCAGTTTTATTGGGGGTTCTGTTTGTGGTACTTCCTTCTTTGAAGTCAAAAGACTTTGTAGCAGCAGGATGTGCTGTCTCTGGACCCACCATAAAACCAAAATGAGATAAGGGACCTGGAAGAGAGATGCCCTCACCAGGTGGGGTCAGAGGGGAGGGGGGGATGAAGCTTTTCCCTCCTAAATTTAGCCAATAAAACCGAGATGCTAAACACATTCTGGAGTCAGAAACCTGAGTCACGAACTTCTGTCACAAGCCTGTGGCAAAAGCTGGACAAAAGACCCTAAGCAACAGCTGGAGACTCACTCACAAGGACTGCTATGCCATTATGCTGTAAGGACTTTCTTTTTGTTTTTTGAACTTGTCTTGCTGTACTCTTTTATGCATTTCTGTACCTGTATGTCATTTGTTTCTGTGTATTACATCTAGCACTGTGATACATTTTTATCAGATTAGATGTTTAATTAATCAGCTCTGGTCTTTGATCTCTAAATATATGAGCTCACCTTTCTGAAGGAAGCACTAGTGAAACACGTTATTATCAAAGGGTTAATTTGGTGACTTGCTGGGACTAGTAGTGAATACCCAGGGGTCTGGTGGCTTTAACCCTTGCACCATCACATTCTCTCTAGTGCCTTGGCTGGGCTGATAGAGTGCGATTGTGACACCCTGTAAGTCTGAAAATCATGCTAAAAAAAAAACTTGACAACATGGTTTGTTTACACTATGAACAAATAAAGCTGTGATCTTCATTTAGCACCCCTGACACCAGTAACCTGTACACTAAGAAATGTCTTACTGTGTAAACACTAACCTAAACATGGCAATTACATGACAGACATTTGTTTCCCTTTTAGAAAACTATTATCAAATTCTCTAGTCCCACACATGCGATACGGGCTGTGGAAGCTGGGATTTTGTGGTCTCCTGGCTTTTTGGCATACTGTATTCAGAACAAAACAAATGTGAAACTTACAAAGAAAGAAGGAAAAAGAAAACTCCTGGTGTATTAGCCACAAAGGCGAGTGTCCTCCAGTCTCTGATGTAATAACCTAACAAGGCATAAAATGCTATTCCAACAGCAAAAGTGAGATTGGTTAAGGTACCTATGAGAAGTATAAGCACAAACAGAAATCAGCCTGAGAGTTCTTGATGTTAAATCCACACTTTAATAATTACTGAGTTTATGGACAAGAGACAAAAACACAAATATACTCCACAAACTTTACTAGATGCCCTTGTAGGACATGTTTCCCTCAGCATATCTAGTACATCGAGTGATGCAGCCAGCTCAGCGGTGAAAAAAGGAAGATTTCCTCAGCCTCTTTCATTCCGGGGCACCACCAGTAGCAACATGTGGATTAATCTCAGCCGTAGTAGGGGACTGCAAGGTAGAAAAAAATAGCTCCTCTCAGCCTATATAGGGCAGGCTGTGGCAGGATCTCCTCATTTAATTAAAAAGCAGTTCAGCCACAGCCCAGGGAGGGGGAACGCTAACCTGCGCATAAGGTGCACAACTATAGAACAGTGCAACAAAACTAAAACCGCGTAGAAGGCATCAACCGCCACCAATGCAGTCGTAACACAACAGAAGGGCGGGTGTGGTGCCCCGGAATGGAAGAGGACGAGAAAAGAAAAAATTTACTGGCGAGTACACAAATTTCCCTTTTCTCATTTCTTCCAATTCGGGGCACCACCAGTAGCAACACATGGGATATCCCAAAGCAGTACCCTAAATAAGGGTGAGACCATGCAAGAACAGCCAAAACCTAACCAAGAAAATATGCTCCGCAATCGTCTGTTGGAAACAAATTGACAAGGCCAAGACCTGGTGTGCTGGTCTGTAGGCCAGCATGTAGGCCTTGCTGGAGGAACTCCAACATTTTGGGTACTGAGAACCTCCTACAGGAGTGGTCCTCAGATTCATACCAAAACATGATGGTCCTCCAGGTCCCGTAGTAAATTCTAGAGGATGACCTTTTCAGTGCTTGAGTCAAAGTTCGAATTACATCGTCAGACAAACCGCTCTCCTCCAATATGCTGGTCTCAACAGCCAGGCCGCCAAAGCCAGCACTGGAGTATTGGGGTGCCGCAGAGGACCAAGTTGCAGAAGATCTGGGCAGTTGGGAAGTCGACACAGGGGATCCACCGCCAGGCTGACCAGATCCACGAACTACACCCTTCTGGGCCAGTGTGAGGCGATCAGGATTATAGGAATCTGCTCACAGTTCACACAGTTTAACACATGGCCCAGAAGAGGCATCGGTGGGAATGCATAGAGCAGCCTGTACCCTGCCAAAGGAACGGCCAGCACGTCCACCGCAACGGCCAGGGGGTCTCACACCCTGGACACGAACCTCTGGACGTTCCGTATGTGCCGAGATGTGAAGAGGTCCAACTTTGGCACTCCCCACTGGTCGCAGAGGTTTTGAAACGCATCTTGGTGAAGGGACCATTCCCTCTGGTCCACCGTCTCCTGCTCAAATAATCAGCCTGCAGATTCTCCTTCCCGGGAATGTCTAGAACCTGAATTTTCGCCCACCTTATGATGCGACTCACTTCCTGGAACACCTGCCAGCTCCTGGTACCCCCCTGATGGTTTATGCCTGTACAATGACCAGAATCGCCCTCATTTCAAACACATTGATTTGAAGACTATGCATCCGCTGGTCCCAGAGGACCTGAGCGGTCACCACCCCAACCCGCCAGACTGACTTCTATGGTCCGAATGACCCACTGGACCAGCAGTAAAGACAGACCCACTGTCAGTGACTGCTGGTCCAGCCACCAATTCAGGGATCACTGGACATTGTTCGTCAGTATGAAGCGACAGTCCAACGTCTGCACAGTTCTGCACCATTTTGATAGCAGCAGCATTTGTAGAGGCCTGGAATGCCTTGATGGTAGACACTATGAAGCCAAGGTGACGCATGCCATGCTTGATCGTGGAATGTTCATCTGTCAGCAGCAACCTCACTGCCCCCGAAGAGCCATGCACCTCTGCACCGGAAGAAGGACCTGTGCCCGTCAAATATCCAATGTCATACCTAGATAGGTGGCCACCATGTGCCATCACAAGAACACTTGCAGGGCAGTGAACAGTGGAAAGCGCAGGTATTGTTGACTAGGGAAGATCGAGACATGCAGATAAATATCCTTTATGTCCACGGTGGCCCCTGCAACATCAAGACTGACCTTAGAGATTCCATGTGGAACTTCAGCACCTGAACATTACTGTTTAGATTCCAGAGATCCAGGATCGGCTGAATGGACCCCTCCTTCTTGGGGAATAGTATTCAGTAGAAGCCACAGCCCAACTCCTCGGTCCAGCATAAGCTCTATTGTGCGACTGCAAACGGCAGCACTTTACACGACAGGGAAAGCTTGGATGGCCCACACCTGTGTGTGATCTTGCATCCAGAAGAAACAACCTCCTGGACCCAGAAGTCGGATATCCATTTCCTCCACACCGGCAAGTAGTGCAAAAGCCATCCCCCCCACCGATCAGATGAGGGCATCCCATCAACCAAGAGATTGGTTGGCTATGGGCCTAGGCCGACTGGCCCCTTGGGGGATCTAGGTGTCCCCCGTGGCTTTTGTTTACCCAAAAAATCCAGCCAGCGTCTAAAGCCCGTAGAACCTCCAAACTTCAGGATGTGATGAAAATTAATCGGCCTGCAAAACGAGGTCCTTAGTTTCCATTTCTATCTGAAGTAAGAATAGGGATGTGCATCTGCACACCCTGCCTCCACATCACCATCACCACCGCCAAGACTTTCGTGAACACTAACGGGACAGTGAACAGTCCGAACGCAAGTGCCATAAATTGGAACTGTCGGGGACCCAACGCAAGCTGGTCCAACCTCATATATGTGGGGTCTCTCAAGGCGTCACCATCAGAAGTAGGGATAATGGTCTGCGAAGCCACAACCGACATAGGTTCATATACCTCAGGTGGCGAAGACTAAACCCTGACCGCCTCTTTCGGAAAGGGGTACTTGGCGCCGAGGATCTTAAGAAGGGATGACAGCTTATCTGGTTTCTCCCACTCCTTTGCCACCAGCCTGTTGAAATGGGCAAGCCTGGGAAAAACCTGCCTCACCTTTTGGTGCTTCCCATCTGGGTGGGAAGCCTTCCCATCTGGGTGGGAAGAAACAGATTTGGGATGCCCCTGCTGATGAAGGCCACTGACCCTGCTCTCCAACTGAGACACCCTGTCCGTCACATCCAAAGGAGGAACCCCAACCGTGGGCAGGCCCTGGGACACAAATGGTCCTGGCAGCCCCCTCCCCTGAGGGGGGTATCCCGCTCAGATAAGTTCGAGTCTGAAGCCGTAAGGGAAACTGGGCGCCCCGAGGCGCGGAACCTGCCAACTGCGTAAGGCGCCGCAGGACAGTAGTGCACACAGCGTACAGGGTTGCGCACAGGGGGACACTCGGCACCAGTCTTCATTAAAATACAGCAGTAGCAGCTGCCTCCTAACCTAGATGAGTTACTTATAAAGCAGTAAAACATAAAATAGAGGCAGGCCGGGAGGCCCTATATAACATGGAGTCCATGTTACTTCACACCGAACTCTGCCAGAATACTCTCAAAAAATAAATAAATAAATGATAAACGAGCAAATAAAGCTCTCTTCTTTTTTTTTTTTTTTCATGCCAATGAAATAAATGGACTAAACACCATCAAAGAAACATCAAAAGATAGATCATGACCAAAACACGGGTGGGCTGGAGTGTCTGGAATGGATTCCCAGAAAAAACAATTCTACAGGTGAGCACTCACAAAATTGCGTTTTTTCTTCCAATCCATTCCAGACACTCCTTACACTTGGGATCTCCAAAAGCAGTGCCATCTATGGGCGGGATCCCCATCGGAGAACAGCAGGTAGTTCATTTCACTACCGCATGAAGAATCTTTCGACCAACAACAGCGTAAGCTGAGGCTCTAACATCCACCTTTTAAAACTTGGTGAATGTATGAACCGAAGACCAGGTGGCAGCTTTGCAAACCTGTTCCACTGAAGCCTGATGCTGAAAGGCCCAGGAAGCACCAATAGCCCTAGTAGAATGGGTCGTGACCCGAAAAGGGGGTTCCTTCCCCTTGGCCGAGTAGGCTTTTTCTACTGCCTGCCTAATCCACTTACTGACAGTGGCTTTAGCTGGCGGAAGCCCCCTTTCTCGGCCCTTCCGATATAACAAAAAGAAAATCCGTCTTGCGGAAGGAATCTGTAGTTGCCATTTAATATCTTACGGCTCGGTCCATCATAGGTTCAAAAGGAGCACCCTGGAGAGCCGATAATACCAGATTCAAGTCCCACACCGGCAAAATAGACTTGCGCGGTGGTCGGACATGAGTGACTCCCTGAAAAAAGTTTTAATGAGCCTATTGCTAGCGATAGACATCTGGAAAAAAAAAAGATAAGGCCGATACATGCCCCTTTAGGGTGCCTAATTGTTGGCCCATTTCTAAGCCATTTTGTAGAAATTCTAGAATTCTAGAAATCGAATACTTTCTACATGAAAATTTCCTAGCCTTACACCAGGATATGAACGCCCGCCAGACCCTGTAATAAATCATGGAAGGCGACTTCTTCCGGGCCTGAATCATAGTATGAATAAACTTAGCCGATAAAGCTTTCTCTGCTAAGATCGAGATCTCAATAGCCAGGTCGTCAAAATCTGTAAATTCGAGAGCCGAAGCGCCCCCTGTGTGAGAAGGTCTGGATCGACTGGCAGGCACCAATGGTCTACCGCCATCCCTGCTATGTCTGAAAACCAACTTGGCCAGCGAGGAACCACCAGAATGGTTGGTACCCCCTCCTGAGCTATCTTTCTTAGTACCCAGCTCAGGAGCGGGAGCAGGGGAAAAACATACAGGAGCTTGAACCTTGCCCAAGAGGTTGACAGGGCGTCCGTTGCTATGGCCAGAGGGTCCCTTGACAGGGACCTGAATTTTGGCCGCTTGTGATTGTGTCTGGATGCAAAGAGATCCACTTCCGGACACCCCCAGAGAAGGCAAAGGGCTTGAAAGATCTTCTGACTGAGGAACCATTCTCCCCGACGCAGCGTCTTCCTGCTCAAAGCGTCTGCCTCCCGGTTCTCTACCCCCGGGATGTAAACTGCCGAGATGCAGGGAACATTCTCCTCTGCCCAAGTCAGAATCCGGCTTACCTCTTCTAGAGTACTCTTGCTCCGAGTACCCCCCTGATGATTGAAATAGGCCACCGCCATCCGATTGTTTGACTGGACCTGGACAGCCTGTCCCCTTAAACTGGGGGTCAGATACTGAAGCACTAGCCGGATTGCTCTTAATTCCAATATATTTATGGGAAGCTGATTCTCCTTCGGACCCCATTATCCCTGGATCTTCTGGGCTTGCCAGATGCCCCCCCAGCCTGTAAGACTAGCATCCGTGGCAACGATCTGCCACTGCGGTGTCAGAAAGGACCTGCCTACCCAGGAGCGGACTGGGGTTCAAAAACGGCCCGGGACTTTTCTGGTCACACTGGCCCTTCTGCACTCTGTCCAGCCCAGTCGATCCCAGCTTGCCAACAAATTTAATTGAAGAGGCCTCATGTGAAACTGGGCAAAGAAGAGCGGCCTCGAAGCAGGCCACCATAAGGCTAGTTTTGTCCCTAGCCAAATGGTCGGCTGTCGGCAGGCCAGTAAGGACTCGGATAATTGATCACCCAGCCGAACTCTTCCAGAGTTGATAGGACTGACTGCGTATCCTTCATAATCTGCTGAGGAGACCCGGCTGAAATTAAGAGATCGTCAAAATATGGAATGATGCATATCCCCTGGCTTCTGAAAATGGCCACGAGACCTGCCAAGACCTTGGTAAATACTCTTGGAGCCGAGGATATACCGAATAGAAGTGCCACAAACTGGAAATGCTGTCCTTCCAGGGCAAACCTCAAGAATATCTGATGCCCTGGAAAAATCTGAACATGAAGATACGCGTCCCTTATGTTTATTGTAGTCATAAGATCTCCGGGCTGAATAGATGTTACCGTTGACCTCAGAGTCTCCATGCGCAAATGTTTAACCCGGATATACTTGTTGAGACCCTTTAAGTCTAAAATGGAACGAATCGACCCGTTCTTTTTGGGAATTGTAAACAGGTTGGAATAAAATCCCTGACATTCCTGAAAGGGTACCTGAAAAATTACCCCTTCTTGAAGTAGATGCTGCACAGAGGCTCTCAGGGCATCTGCTTTAAGCTGGTTCCGGGATGCCCCTGACCGAAGGAACCTTGCGGGCGGTCTGGCTGCAAACTTGATCTTGTAGCCTGATGACACCACCTCTTGGATCCAAAGATCCACCACGTGGCGTCTCCAAATAGGAGCAAAATGCAAGAGCCGTCCCCCCACCCGCTCGGGTGAGGGTGCCCCCTCATGCTGGAGTGGGCTTGGCTGGAGGTTTGGGCCTACTTCTCCAGGCCCCTCCTGCCCTATTACAAGCTCTGCCTCTGCCCCAAAAATCTCTACGGGAGCAAGGATGGAAGGCACCTCTGCCACTCCGAAAGGGCCGATATGATGAAGGCCTCTGAAAAGGCTGAGTCGCCCTCTTCCTTTGAGGAAGTTTGCCATCCTTGACCATATGGTCCAGCTTTTCTCCAAAGAGTCTGCTCCCTAAAAAAGGTAGATCTGTAAAAGCTTTCTTAGCGGCGGCATCTGCCGACCATTGTCTTAGCCATAAGGAACGGCGCAAGGCAACAAGAAGAGCAGAAGTTCTAGCAGCTAGCCTGACCGCATCATCCATAGCAGTGATAGCGAAAGAGTAAAAGTCCAAACAAACCTTAAAATCCTTGGACTCTTGAATAAGCCTGCGAGACTTAGCCCTGGCCATAATTTTCTTCACCTTCTTCCTTGAAGCCAAAGACACAATTGCCGTGGCACAAACAGGGCGAAGAAAGGAACCTACCATAGCAAAAGCATGGCGGGCCAACTGATCCATTCGTCTCTCTGTGGGCTCTCTTAAGGATCCCATAGTAGCCGATAGCATGATAGAAGTATTAGACAAGCCTGATACTGGAGAATCCACCTCGGGTGGAAAAGACCAAAGCTCCGCCGGAAAAGGATACCCATCGTCTAGGAACCTGGGAACAACCGGCAGCTTGTTAGGATTTTCCCACTCCTTTAACACCATTTTGAAAAAATGCAGCTGTTCTGGGAACACCTGCCTTTGCCTTACTGGCTTAAACAGATCGTCCTTCCCTCTTTTTGCCACCTCAGGAGGGGTAATATTCAAGGTTTCAAAAACTGATGAAAGTAAACACTCTGTCTTGTCTGAGAGAAGGGGATCCTCATCAGAAGAGAATAAAATAGAATTACCATCTTCTTCATCAAAGCGTAACTCGCCCTCTCAGAGCTGCTCCTCTAAATACTCTTCCTCCTCCTCAGACCCAAAGGAGGCAAATAAATCTCTTTCCTCAGAAACAGGCTCCAAATGCCTCCTCTTATAGGTGGCTTTCTTAGGAATGACCAAGGATAACTGTTTCTCTAAGTTATCCAGTTAGTTACCTGGTAACTTTTTTTCTAAACATCCGAAAGGGCAGCATACGCCTGAGACCTCCGGGCTCCTCCTACCAATCGGGAACACATGACCACCAGACAGAATAAAATTTTGACTCCTCCTCCCATTCCCCAGTTGTTGTAGAGATCTGAAAGAGAAAAGAAATAGACCCACAACTCCAACATATAATCAATACAAAATCCAACTCCACCTAAGACAAAAAGGGAGGGAAGTAGGCGTATGCTGCCCTTTCGGATGTTTAGAAAAAAAGTTACCAGGTAACTAACTTAGATTTTCTCAAAACATCCTTCGGGCAGCATACGCCTGAGAGATAGGCGAGCATTACCTCGTTGGGTGGGAAAGAATGGAAAGGAGGATACTACTGCCACAAGACTGATCCTACTAGGACAGCAGATCTATCAAGAGAGTTCAGCAAAAAAACCATCTCGCTGAGGACCAAAAGGCTGCAATAGTTCGCCTGTTTAGCCCAAAACGTGTATAAAAAGGAAGCTTGCTTAGTACTGGTAGAAAAAAAATTCTCAGCATCTGAGAAAAAAATAGCAAGGTTCCATGTACGGGTAAAGGAACTAGCTCAGAGTTAGGAACAACTCCAGACTAGAGATATCTTTTGTGTCTATAAGCAGCCTAGAACTAGACACAGCCCCAGGGCCCAAGACAGCCTCAAAGCGGGTCGAAGACGGCCCCAAGGCCCAAGACAGCCCCCAGGGCCCAAGACAGCCCCAGGGCCCCACTAGGGTTAACGGCCAACTAGTGTTAACGGCCAACTAGTGTTAACGGCCAACTAGGGTTAACGGCCAAAAGTAGGGTTAACGGCCAAAAGTAGGGTTAACGGCCAAAAGTAGGGTTAACGGCCAAAAGTAGGGTTAACGGCCAATTAGGGCTAACTGCCAGCCAGAGTCAAAGGCCAGCTGGGATTAAAGGCTCCCTAGAGTTAAAGGTTCCCTAGGGTTAAGAGGTTCCCAAGGGTTCAGAGGTTCCCTAGGGTTAAAAAGGTTCCCTAGGGTTAAAAAGGTTCCCAAGGGTTAAAGGTCCCCTAGGGTTAAAGGTCCCCTAGGGTTAAAGGTCCCCCAGGGTTAAAGGTCCCCCAGGGTTAAAGGTCCCCCAGGGTTAAAGGTTCCCCAGGGTTAAAAGGTTCCCCAGGGTTAAAAGGTTCCCTAGGGTTAAAAAGGTTCCCTAGGGTTAAAGGTTCCCTAGGGTTAAAAGGTTCCCTAGGGTTAAAAAGGTTCCCTAGGGTTAAAAAGGTTCCCTAGGGTTAAAGGTCCCTTAGGGTTAAAGGTCCCCTAGGGTTAAAGGTTCCCTAGGGTTAAAGGTCCCCTAGGGTTAAAGGTCCCCTAGGGTTAAAGGTCCCCTAGGGATAAAGGTCCCCTAGGGTTAAAGGATCCCTAGGGTTACAGGTCCCCTAGGGCTACAGGACCCCTAGGGCTACAGGACCCCTAGGGCTACAGGCCCCCCTAGGGTTAAAGGCCCCTCTAGGCTTAAAGGTCCCTCTAGGGTTAAAAGCAACCTAGGGCATAGGTAATCCCAGGAAAAAAGTCCCAGACAAGAGGTGGCCTAGGGACCTAAAAGGATAATCCCTCTAACTATAAGTGTATAGGCTAGAGCAGAATACCATGCAAGGACTAAGGTCTCTTAGAAGACCCTAGAATAGACCTACCAAACTGACTCCCTCAACGGAGTTATGCAGAAACAATCTGCCACCTGATGTAACCCTCCTAAAAAACAAGCTGAAGGAGGCTCTGGTCCTCATTTAACCCAGAAGGATTCATTCCGATCTCCATGAGGGTCAGTTGTGCTCTCGAGCAAGGCACCTAACCCTGCAACTGCTCCCTGGATGAGGGCAGCCCACCGTTCTGGGCACGCGTACACTCACTGCACGGATGGGTTAAAAGCGGAAGACGAATTCCTATGTGTGTGCAAGCATACAATGGTGATCTATGCATCATTTATTTTATCTATTATTATTTAGCGATGGAACTCGTTGCCGTTCGCCACTCATACTGGGTGCCGAAGGATTTACTCCGGACCTGCACATCATAGTACTTAAAGTGGACCAACACCCAGGATTTTGACTATCCTGGGTTTTGGTCCACTTCGGCGGGGCACCCCGATCGGGGGTGCCCCGCTGTGTGAAACCCCCCAGAAAGCCCCAAAATCTTACCTGTCCCCGCTCCCACGTGACTGGACGGTCCAATCCCCGCCAACGTCCAGGCGGGGATCAGGAACGTCCAAGCGGCTGCCGCCGCCGCCGCCTCCCTCGTGTCACTTTCGGCGCGCGCGCGCCCCTGCCGGCCATTCGCAGACGGCCGGCGCGGGCGCGAGCACGCCTACAGGGGCGCGAGGGAGGCGGCGGCGGCCGGCCGCCGCCGAAGATCAGGTAAGGTGTTTGGGGGTTTTTTGGGGGGTTTAACCCCGCGGGACATCCCGATCTCGGATGTCCCGCGGGGTGGGAGGTGATCGGCCCGGGAATCTTATAGATTTCCGGGCCGATCACCTCTCGGTGTTGGTCCACTTTAAAGCAAGTGATATTACCTCACCCCGAAGAGAGCAATGTCAATCACTCTATTACCCTCCTGGCTATTGACATTGGAGGTGCCGACCCTGCACCCGGAATCACTATTTCCTAAATGGCCAAAATCCTCTGGGAAAGGAGAAGAGTCTGAAGAAGTTGTTGATTTCTTGACCATAAATCATAATCCAGAGGGAATTAGACTAACCTCCCAAAAGGGTTACCATCCCACCGAGCTGAACACAGCTCTACACATGAAACTGAAGCTCAAAAGGCATTTTTGTCCCTGGAGTGTACACCAAAAAAAGATAGCAGATTGCTCAGATCAGCTGCCACCGACCCCTCTCAGTGTCTGATAAGTACGAGGTCTGTATATTCAGCATAAAAGGGAACAATGAGCACCACATCCAGCTCTGTCTTTACTGCTAAGACAACCTAGGGGTTGTTAGGATCTGACACAAGACAGAGCCCCATGCTCATTAGAAACTGGCAGACATCTCCCAGATCTGTTAAGGTCTTGACGAAAAAAAAAACCTTGCGGAAGCAAGCTTCTTCCTAAAAAATGTCTAAAAAACCCTTCTAAATATCTGATGGAACATGGAGACAGATATTCTATAAGGAGAATAAAAACTCCCTCCAACGCCTCCACCGCCAGAAAGATTTCTACTGGTGAAGGAAACTAGGATATTAACCGCCTGGCATCCAATGCTAGCAACTTCAGAATAACTTATCTTTCCTCCAACCTACTTGTATAGGAGAAACCAAGAGTCCGACTGAAGGTACAAGTAAGTTCTATGTGAAACCCTCATTCATGCCCCTGGAATGGAGAGCGCAACACAAAGTATCCAGGCACCAATCCAAACATGGCATCATAGCTCAGTGGGTTTGGGCAAATAGATTCCAGACCGAGAGGACCCCTTTAAAAATCCTTCTTTCCCCCAGATAAGGTAGAGGAGGAAGGTACCCCCCCGGATTCTTAAGCCGCATCCCCCAAATGAAAGAAGCAGCTTAAAGAAGGAGCTCTAATGATCACTCTCTTCAACAGACGGGCCAAATCAGGTGAAAAATACCTATATTTATCAGTGTATTCACAAATCTACCCAACAATCAAAATTCCCAAAGGAATATTGCACAAGGCTCACTCTGACCTAGAGTCCCTGGTCCAGGTTCTCAGAGAATGCTGTGAACTGAATATGATATAATCATATTTCCTTGCCCAAAATCTCATGACATACCCCTTCCTATTGTCTCCTGTGCTCACACACCTGGTTTTAAACTGTGGCATCCAATTTGTATAGTTCTCTGTACTATATGTTATACCTTGTCTGTATTCTTCCTTTGTAAAGCGCTACGGAATTTGATGGCGCTATAAAAATATGCAATAATAATAATAATACCCCTGGACAAGTCCTATTCAACAGATAGTCCTTACATTGTTGAAGCAGAAGGTAAAACTTCCCATCATAGAATGAACAGCCATAGATCTAAACCATTAAGATTCCACTTGCTAACCAGTTAAGGCAGTGAATCAAATAAGCTTACTTAGGAGATAGCAAAAAGCTAATCCTACCCTTCAAGGATTTCCAACTTAGGGCAATATCCCTGCCCAGGACCCAAATATTGAACGAGTCCTATACTGCTACAATCCGAGTAGATGAGAGCAGCCGCACCTAGGGTGTCGTGCACATAGGTTAAGAAAATACTTCCGGCATAAAAAAGGGAATGAACGAGAAGAGTCAGATGCCAAATCAGGATAAAGCCCAACCTAATTACACTTTGGACCTCAATCCTTTATCCCAAGGTTTGAAACAACCTAAGAAAGGAAAGGTAAACGTCCCAGAGGGAATAGTACCTTCCTAAGTTTAAAGCAATTAAACCGGTCTCTTCAACCCCCATCCCCCCCGAGACCAGATAATAGATGGGATCAGAACAGGATTTGAAAGTCTGTAAGACCAACCTGGTTATCCGAACTCCCTGCAACCCTGAGATCCTAAGGTGAGGAGGACATTAGGTCTAATCTGACCTACAAAGATAGTAATAAAATTATCTAACACCCGTCTGGACAATATTGGCAGAGGGGTTACAACCAGTAATGAACAAGGCGCAGTAAATCCTTGGGACCATTTCTACTCTTCTTATATGAAATATGAAATAGGTCTGGAAGAATTGGATTTAGGTATACTTTAACTGAGCTTTAGTCTGTGGTCAAAGACTAAGATACATAAGCAAAACAAGGGCGATACCTATATCAAAATTTAATTAAACATGCCCATAGACACTATTAATAAATACAAGTGACTTACCGGACAAAACTGGGCCCCCTCCAACCAGAATCGGCAGCCGACGGAATACAGGATGAATCCTGGTTCACATGAGACATATTTGTGGAAACTTCATTTCACAATTTGAGGAAACTTCAGCAGGATCGATATAAATGTCATCCTTATGGTCTGCCAGGCTTCTGGTTATGAGGCACCAATGGATTTGCTTATTGAGCCTGTCACAATAGGGTAGGAGCTAAATCCCATATTGAAATATTAACCCTTCATAACAAAAATAGAAGGGGAGGCCATAATATATATATCTCCAAAACACTGTGCTATTAAAGAAGAACACACGTGTTTGAAAGAAAGGCAGGAAATTCCACAGGTGCTGGGATGTGACATCAGCAGTCTGGGAGGAAGAGACCTGAAATCTTTTAAAAACCTAGAGCAACAGCTCAAAAAAATTCAATCTCTAATGGCTGCCTGTGCATCTGCCAGAGTCCTGGCAGGTTGAAGCTTAATGAGAGACAACTAGCCACATGTGTTTCTCCTCATCGGGAGAGCTCTGGGATGGGTGCTTTCATAGAAACATAGAAGGTTGACGGCAGAAGGAGACCATACGGTCCATCTAGTCTGCCCTTATGTGTATACTGTATGTTCTCTTTATCTTAGGATAGATGTGTGCTTATCCCAGGCATGTTTAAAATTCAGTGACTGCTGATTTTTCAACTACCTCCGCTGGAAGTTTGTTCCAAGCATCTACTACTCTCTCTGTAAAATAATATTTTCTAACATTGCTCCTGATCTTCCCCCGACTAGCTTCAGGTTGTGCCCCCTTGTTCTATCATTAAGTTTCTTCTTAAAAACACTTCCCTCCTGAACCTTATTCAATCCTTTCACATATTTAAAGGTCTCAATCATGTCCCCCCTCTCCCTTCTTTCCTCCAGACTGTACAAATTAAGTTCTTTAAGTCTCTCCTGATAAGTTTTAAGTTTAAGTCCTTCCACCATTTTCGTTGCCCGCCTTTGGACACGTTCTATTTGAATAATGTCTTTTTGCAGGTAAGGTCTCCAGAACTGTACACAGTATTCTAGCTGTGGCCTTACCAGGGCTCTATACAGCGGCATCACAACCTCCCTCTTCCTACTGGTGATGCCTCGAGCTATGCAGCCGAGCATCCTGCTTGCTTTTCCCACTGCCTGGCTACACTGTCCACTCATCTTGCAGCTATCAGTAATCAGTACCCCTAAATCTCTCTCCTCCGAGGTCCTGGCTAACAGTACTGCCCATACGGTACTCAGAGCAGGGATTCCTTCTACCCAAGTGCATGATTTTACATTTAGAGACATTAAACTCTAGTTTCCACAGTTTTGACCATCTATCCAGTAAAGCTAAATCATTTTCCATGTTGCAGACACCTCCCGGAATATCCACCCTATTACTAACCTTTGTATCATCAGCAAACAGACAAACTTTTCCTACCAAGCCTTCTCCTATGTCACTTACAAATATATTAAAAAGAATGGGGCCCAGGACAGAGCCCTGCGGCACACCACTTGTAACTCGCCTTTGTTCAGATTGCACGCCATTTACAACAACGCTCTGATACCGATCCCTCAGCCAACTGGAAATCCACTGAACTATCCAGGGATTGAGCCCTACCTTCAATAACTTATCTATGAGCTCCTTACCCCCCTTTGATATAATCAAAGAATGGGATCTGGCCAATGACCCCATAGGGTATCCCGGGCCCCAGGCAGAAGGATCGCCTTCGGGACCGAGAAATGGACCCCCTGCTCAGGCCCATAGTACCGGAATATACTTACCCGAACCATCGGTCCAGGAGCTAGTGGTCACGTTCCTCTTCCTGGAGGAACACGGAAACAACTGGGGAATGGGAGGAGGAGTCAAGATTTTATTCTGTCTGGTGGTCATGTGTTCCCGATTGGTATGAGGAGCCCGGAGGTTTCAGGCGTATGCTGCCCGAAGGATGTTTTGAGAAAAATCCATTAGACAAAAAACCTTTCCCAACTCATAAAAATCAATATATAAAAAATTAGATATATATATATATATCTTTCTTTTTATTTCTGTTTTTTAACTCTTGGGAATATAATTAATAAATACAATTAATAAATACACATTATACTAATTTTGATAACAATAAAGATAATAATCATAATAATGATCATGATAATAATAATAATGCCGCCGTCCACTCACCACCGCAGCTCTTCACTTTACAGCCTATACAAGAAAAAAGTATGACTAACACATAATAATATATATATATATATATATATATATATATATATATATATATATATATTACTCTGAAGCAAAAGGCCAAGAAGCTGCATAAATATATAAAAACAGCGAGACCAGCCCGCAATCCGTAAGCCCCTAAGCTTACCCCTCTTGGGCCAGTGACCTAAACCACAATGGCTGCCGCCGCAGCCGCACTCTGCAAAGGCTGTACACAAAGTACCCCTAGGCTCCAAGAAGTATGGGATTAAGGGAACCAGCAGCCCGGCCCCAGATGGCCGCCGCTGCCGCAGCCGCTATCCCCTCACCCAGAGCCCTTAAGCTCAACATGATCAAAATCCAGCAAACGGCCTGGCCAGTGGTGGCAGCTGCCGTCGCTGCCGCAACGCAAACACAATAGCAGCCTCATGTCAGCCAGGCTGCTGTACACTAACCTTGAACAGTGCAGGGAGGCCTGAACACAACCTCCCTCCAGCCCGGAGAGAGACACACTGAAGTAACATGGCCTTGTGGTTCCGTGTTAAGCTCCGCCCCCTGTGCTATGTCAGCCACGCCCCTTAAAGGCATACCAACATTTTTTATTTTTTAATTTTTTTTCCTTGTTTTCTTTTTTTTGAAAAACAAAAACCTACCTAACTTGGAAGAAGAACGGGTTGAAACTAAAAAAAAAAAAAATGTTCCTCAGCAGGTACACCAGAGAGAAACCTGCGGCTGTCTTACTTTTCAAAAAGCCTGCAGCCCAGAGCATATACACTCTGTAAGCGCCCCAAGACGCCGGCGCTTCCACCTTACCTTTACGAACCCCAGAACAGCCAAAAGCTGTGGGAGGCACAATTGGGTCTGGGGGATCCGTGGGAATAAGACTATGCAGGAAGCCAACAGGGTGCAATCCCCCGCTTGCTGCCAATCCTTGAGAGCGAATTCCTGAACAACCTTCACAGTCACTTGCAACTACAAGAAAGAAAAAACTGATCTAGGTTAGGAGGCAGCTGCTACTTATGGGGCCGGGAGGGGACGCGCCTTTTTTTTTGTCTTGCAGCCACATCCAATCAGCAAGGAGGTAATCCCAAGCGTAAGGAGTGTCTGGAATGGATTGGAAGAAAAATGGCTGCTCTAACTGCTAAGCAATACAGCTGAGCGCCGGTCCCCACACCCTCCTGCCTGTCGACTACTGGTCAGACCTTCCTGCATTACTGGAAAAGCAACCTTCCTGCAGCTCCTAAAGGAATCGGTACAAGTCAAAAGTCATTGCCCCCAGAGGGGAGCACTACCAGACCAGGAAAAACCGTGGAGCAGCAGCCGTGCTGGATCTGATACTCAGGCCCGGAGAACAGGGAGGCAGTGCAAGAGCTGCCAAGCAACGATCTGGGGATGCAGCAGGGACTCCAGGTCCTGCACAAGATGGCGCTGCCTCGTGCTGCTAGTGAGGAGAAGGAAGACAGAGTCACGGACCTTTCAAAGGTGGGAGTTCCGCCCCGTCTCCCACTGTAAGGTCCGAGTGGGCTTAAGCCATCGGTGTTACAGGTCCAGCAGGCCTGCTTCCTACCCGAGTTAGCCAATAGGCAGGTTGCATAGTGGCTGGCCATGGCCCCCCTCACGACCAGGGCTGTGGAGTTGGTAGAAATGTGTCAACTCCAGCATAAGAAAGACAATCTCTAAATAGTATTGTATAATTAATGAAGCTTTCATAAGAAGCGTAAAATGTTATTTATAGATATATTTTATATTCTATCAATCTAAGACCCATGTTAGACGGAACATTGGCTTAACGACTCCACAGCCCTGATCACGATGAGGCCACATCCCCCCTCCAAACACTGGCAGTTAAGCTCTGAATGGGCTGCCAGCAGTAGTAATCATTAACACACTGACACCAGGGAGCCTGCCCACCTCAGGCCCCACCCAGCAGCCATGGGGAAGACAGACTGCATCTCTCACAGGGTGTCATGGAATCATGGGGGTAGATGACCCAGGGGGTAGAGGGACTGGAGTTCAGTGGGAGACACACAGCAGGGCCAGCATGCTAGACCCAGAGATCAGGCACCCTTCTGCAGCAGGGTGCTCATCCTCAGGGCTCAGACCCAGTCGGACGAGCCAGCATGCTTACTTGGACCCATGTGCGCTCCCCCCATTCTGCACGATCGCACACTATCACACCAGTCGAGGCCCCCATTCACGGCCAGCACTGTAACTTAAAAAAAATAAATAAATAAATTTAGACATCTTCACAGTCCCTTGCGACTGCAAGAAAAGAACTGAGGAGATCCTGCCAGAGCCTGCCCTATATAGGCCAGGAAGAGCTAGTTTTTTTTTATCTTGTCCCTGCCTACGTCTTAGATGAACCCATGCGTTGCTACTGGTGATGCCCCGGAATGGAAGAGATGAGAAAATACCATTTTGTAATTACTCACCTTTAAAATGGTTATTATAAGTATGTCACACACCCCGCTTCCAAGATTAATGACATATGGGTTATGTCCAGCAGAGATGACAGAGAGAGCCAATAAAAGACTAAATAACCAAACAAGGTTCACCATATAGAGGATCCAGAATAAAAATCAGAGCGGGATGAAGCGGGGTGTGTGACATACTTATAATAATAATAATACCCATTTTAAAGGTGAGTAATCACAAAATGGTATTATTCCAAGTATGTCACACACCCCGCTTCCAAGATTAATGACATATGGGACATCCAATAGCAGTGTCCAACAAGGGTGGGGATCCCAAAAAGGCAATAATGCACCAATTTAAACCACCACAGCTTGCAGAACCTTGCAGTAAAAACAGCATCCGCTGAGGCCCGCACATCAACCTTATAAAACTTGGGAAAAGTATGAACAGAAGACCAAGTAGCAGCCTTACAAACTTGTTCAACAGAGGCCTGGTGCTGGAAAGCCCAGGAAGCCCCAACAGCACGAGTAGAATGAGCAGTGATCTGAAAAGGGGGAACCCTCCCCTTGGCAGAATAGGCCCCAACAATGGCCTGACGTATCCATTTACTAATGGTAGACTTGGCGGGCGCCAAACCCTTCCTGTGCCCGGAGGGCACCACGAACAAGGCGTCCATCTTAGGAAAGGGAGAAGTAGCCACCAAATAGTACTTCACACAACGAACTACATCCAAAGAGTGCAGGACCCTCTCCTTGTCATTGCTAGGCTTAGGACACAAGGAAGAACCACATCCTGATTGAGATGGAAGGCAGAAACCACCTTAAGAAGGAAATCTGACTTAAAGTGAAAGACCACTTTATCCTGGTGTCTTTCAAAGTAAGGGGCCTGAATGGACCGAGCCGCCAACTCAGACACATCGAACAGAGGTGATAGCCACCAAAAAGGCAACCTTTTGTGTGAGCAAAGAAAGTGCAACATCCTGCACCGGCACAAAAGGAGGCCCCTGGAGGGCCGACAGAACCAAATTCAAATCCCAAACAGGCAACAAAGTCTTTCGAGGGGGGCGCACATGAGTGACCCCCTGGAAAAAAGTTTTAACCAAAGGATGAAGAGCAAAGGACCTTTGAAAGAAGACCGCCAGGGCAGAGACCTGCTCTTTCAAGGTACTAAGCTAGGACCCCAGGTCCAGACCGTGTTGAAGAAAATCCAAAATCCTAGGGATCGAAAGCACCCTGCAAGGCAAGGCCCTAGCCTCACATCAATCAATATAGGACCTCCAAGTCCTGTAGTAGAGGTTAGAGGAACATCTCTTCCTAGCCCTAACAAGTGTCTGAATCACAGCATCAGACAAACCTTCTTTTAAGATGAAGGTTTCAGCAGCCACGCCGTCAAAGCCAGCGTTTGTAAATTGGGGTAACAAAGTTGACCTTGAGTGATCAGATCCGGAAACAGGGGCAACCTGTACTGATCTACCGCCAGCCGTACGACGTCTGCGAACCAAACCTGTCTTGGCCACCTTGGGGCCACCAGAATTGCTGGCGCACCCTCTTGAGCCAGCTTGCGCACCACCTTGCCCACTATGGAGAAGGGGGGAAACTGGTACAGAAAACCCAGATCCCTCCAGGCAAGAGACAAGGCGTCCACTGCCAGGGCCAGAGGATCCTGAGACAGAGACACAAATGCAGGAAGCTTGTGATTGTGATGTGAGGCAAAGAGATCCACCTCCGGAATCCCCCACTTGTGACAAAGGGACCGGAACACCTTGTGGTTGAGCGACCATTCCCCTCGGCGAGAGGATCCCCTGCTCAGGGAGTGCGCCTCCACGTTTTCTACTCCCGGGATGTACACTGCTGAGATGCATGGGACATTGCTCTCCACCCATGCAAGAATCAGAGAAACTTCCCTGAGGGCACTCCTGCTGCGAGTCCCTCCTTGGTGATTGATGTAAGCGACCGCAGTCCGATTGTCTGATCGAACATGAACCGGTAGACCCTGGAGGTGATGTGTCAAGCGTGACAGTACCAACCGAATAGCTCTCAGCTCCAAGACATTGATGGGGGTGTGGGCCTCCCGAGGACCCCACAACCCCTGGAACTGATGCTCCTTCCAGAAACCCCCCCAGCCCGACAGGCTGGCATCCGTGGTGACCGTCTCCCAACAAGGGGTCAGAAAAGACCTGCCCCTCAGAAGATTCCTTGGTTCCAGCCACCACTGAAGAGACTGCCGAACCAGGGGAGACATCCGAAATGACTGATCCAATGACAGCGGACATCTGTCCCAGGCCAACAGTAGATGGAGCTGGAGCGACCTCATGTGAAACTGAGCAAAAGGGACTGCCTCGAAGGAAGCCACCATCAACCCCACCAGTCTCATACCTAGCCGGATAGACGGGCGAGGGTTGGACAGAAGAAGACGTATCAGATCTTGAACCATCTGCACCTTCGACTGAGGTAGGAACACCCTGGTCTGAATGGCATCCAGATTCATGCCCAGAAACGAGATCTCCCTTGAGGGGGAGAGAGAAGACTTGGGATGGTTGATCACCCAGCCGAACCTCTCCAGCGTTGACACCACAGTCCTGGTGTCTAGCTCCACCTGTCAGAGAGGATGCCGTAATGAGAAGGTCGTCCAGATACGGCACAATGCGAATGCCCTGGGCTCTGAGAAGGGCCATTATACCCGCCAGCACCTTGATGAACACTCTTGGTGCTGAGGTCAGCCCGAATGGGAGGGCCACAAACTGAAAATGCCGATCTCCCACCACAAACCTGAGAAATCTCTGGTGTGCTGGGAAGATCGGCACATGAAGGTAAGCATCCTTGATGTCTATGGACGTCATGAAGTCCCCCTGACAAAGAGAAAGGATGGCTGAGCGCAAAGTCTCCATGCAGAACTTCTTGGCTCTGATGAACCTGTTGAGAAGCTTCAAATACAGAATGGGTCTTATGGATCCATCCTTTTTGGGCACCATGAAGAAGTTGGAATAATACCCCCGGCCTCTCTCTCTCTGATAAAGGCACTGGGCATATGACTTCCATGTCCAGAAGGTTTTGCACTGCCAACAGGAGCCCCTACGCAGCCTGGGGGTCCGAGGGGACCCAAGATCTGAGGAACCTGGGAGGAGGCCAGTACTCGAACTCCAGCTTGTCCTGGAAGAGACCACTTCCAAGATCCACTTGGCTGTGACCTCCCGGGCCCAGACCTGGAAGAAGTGCCACAGCCGTCCCCCCGCTTGGCAGCGGGCTTGGGACCCCAGACAGGTCCTGGACGGGCCCGTCCTCTGCCTCTGCTCCAGGAATCACCTCTGAAGGTAGAGAAGGCAGCTCCTCTGCCTGCTCTGGCACCGCGAAAGGAAGGATTAAAGGAGCCTGCACCCCGAAAGGAGCGACGCTGCTTCTTGCGTTGCAGTAGCTTTCCTCCTTTCGCTACTGAATCCAATTTATCTCCAAATAACCGCATACCCAGAAAGGGTAGCCCTGTAAGTGACTTCTTAGCCGCAATGTCAGCCGCCCAATGGCGCAACCAGACAGAGCGTTGTATAGCCACAAGCAACGCCGAGATTCTGCTACACATACATACGGTGTCATCCAAGGCAGACAAGACAAAGGTCATGAACAATTCACACCGCATAAGCGCTAGAAATTCATCGCTGGCTGGGTCCAGCTGGGAACCACTCAACAGGCCCCTAACCACAGACCTGGTAGCCACAACCGTGAGTGCAGAAGCACAAACAGGCCGCAAGGCTGAACCCACGCTAGCAAAGGCATGGCAAGCCATCTGATCAATACGTCGGTCCTCACCATCCTTAATCGTGGTGGCGTCTGGAGAGTGCACCACAGATGTGTTGGACAATCCCAAAATGGGTGCATCGACCTCGGGAGGGGACGACCAGCGCTTCACCGCGTCCACCGGAAAGGGATACTTCCTATCCCATCCCTGAGGAACACCGGGAAGCCGGCTAGGTCTTTCCCATTCCTTAAGAATCAAATTTTCGAAATGCTTCTGATTTGGGAACTCCAAACGAGGCTTAGAGGTCCCAAAAAATTCCCCCTTCTGCGGAGGAGACTCCGCCGGAGGAGAAATAGCCAGCACCTCAAATAAATGGGCCAGGATCTTGAGGGTATCCACGGCATCCCCCTGCCCCTGCCCAGCATCAGCATCCAAAAACTGCTGATCCTCAGAGCCATCAGATTCCGTAAACAGTTCCCCTTCCTCAAGCGGGGAATAATCAGACCAGTCAAGGGAATCATAACCATCAAGAACCGGCGCGGCCGGTGACAGATGCCTTCTCTTAGCCGGGGCCTTCCTGGCCGCAGAGCTAGAAATCAATTTCTCGATG
Organism: Gastrophryne carolinensis; assembly: GCA_027917425.1. Taxonomy (NCBI): domain Eukaryota; kingdom Metazoa; phylum Chordata; class Amphibia; order Anura; family Microhylidae; genus Gastrophryne; species Gastrophryne carolinensis. The sequence goes on from CM051235.1 coordinate 577,289,491, forward strand.
TTGGCCAATCTAGCACATACATCAGATTGCGACTCCCCACTAATGACAGTGTCACTTGGAGTACGGATAAGGCAGGGTGGAGTAGGTGATGAGACCGGCGGCACGGACCCAGATGCCTGGGACCCTGACTGCCGCGTTATGGCCTGCTGAGCACATGGTATGCAAATCAGTACATTATCCCCCGTAAGGGATACCCCACAACCCACACACTGCCGGGATTGCCCCGAAGGGAGCCCGAGCCCCGTATCCTGGGAAGCCTCCATATGGTGATTATTATGGTAGTCGCAAGGAGGGAATTCCGCTAAAAGCTACCCGGGATGCCCCTTAAGTCCGTTAGTGGGAGGATTTCAATAATAATAATGATAATGAAAATGCCCCAAATTTAGCCAAGGGACCCTAGGACCAGGAGAACTCCCCTTTTACCCAAGCAGGGTCCTCCTGAAAGACACCAAAAGAGAAGGGAGACCCCGTAAGCAAGGCCCACTAACCACCGCAGTCATACATGCAGAATATTAATTATATATATATATATATATATATATATATATATACATGCGTCAATAATGGCAGCCGCCGCGCTAGACAAAAAAGCGCATAACACATAGCATGGATAAGAAAAAACAAGAAGCCCCGCAGGGCACTCACTACACAGTCATGGCGCCTCTCCGACCAGAGGTGAAGACAGAAGAGGGAGAAGAAGGCGGTCCAGCACGGAACGCGCGTCGCTGCTGCCCCGCCCCTTCCCCATCATCGCGGTTCCCGGTCAATGCTGGGCACCGCAAAGGGCGCCAGAGAGAGAGGGGGGTGGGCCGCAACCAGCGCGCGAGCGCCCGGCCCCGCCCCCTCCCCGGACAGCAAGGAGGGGAAGAAGCTCTCCTTCACCAAGCACGGAGCCCGCGGCTCCCAGCGCGCTGCGGCTCCAAAATGGCGCATACAGTGACAAACACACACACCAACACACATTCACATGAAACAAAAAGGGAAGGACCATAAGTGAAGGACACAGCCCCCCCCCCCTCGTTGCGAGAAGGGAGTAATGGAAGGGAAAGGTCCCCAACTACAGTATTAGAAGGTGGGGAAAACGGACAGGGCATCCCAAACCAGGGTCACCGACCTGGTAGCCGCCTACCCCCTAACATGGGGTCTCACGGAGGAGCGCATAGGGGTATTTAACTAGGTCCGGGAAGAAATAGGATAAAAATGGCCGGGTGCAATGGCGCATGCACGAGCCGAGTCCGCGTCCCCGCTATCCCTCTAGCAGGGATTTGTGGATGGCTGGCACAGGCACACGCCCTGTTAGAGGGAAGCAGGGGTGCGGACGTGATCGGGGTGCCCCGGGGTCCAGTCAAAATCCTGGGTTTTGGTCCACTTTAAAGGTTTTTGATGGCATCAAAATTACCACAAATGTTGTTGCTTTATTAAAGTAATGAAAAAAATACACTTTAAACAAAGCACAACAGAACAGAGGAAATCAAAATATGCATTAATAAGATCATATGGAATCATTTACAAGTTATTTAACACAGTAAGTAACTCCCAAAGCATCATCACTCAATGCATCTCTGCAGCATAATTTAGAGATGTACAATAGTCTACACAAAGTAATGCATTTCATTCATCTGAAATTAATCCCAGATGGAAAAAGGGATTCACAATTGGAATATAAAGAAGAGGCATTGTAACTATTAAAAATACAAATTACAAATAAAAAGCTATACATCACCACACACGTGTGACTGCCGAGCTCACAAAAATGTGGGGATGTACATTGCATAGGATGTTTCAAGAAGTTGCATATGCAAATGTTGTGATGATTCCAGCCTCCCTAAATTATATTAAAAAAATAACACAACGACAAGACATCAATAAAAGGCACATAAACCCACCTGTTAATGCCCAGTATGATTTTCCAACATACTCTTGTGTTAATACAAATGCGACCAAGGACATTCCACCATTCATTATCCCAACAAATAAACGTGAAACTGCAAAAAGGCCATAGCTTGGAGCTAGAGATGTTACATAACCAAAAATGACATCAAATAACAGACCTGTAAAATAGAACATTACTGATATTCATCTGGTAAACCTAATTACATTGTTTCTCTTCTCCTACAAATGCAAACCTGAGCATATAATTCAACACAACCCATGAAGAGCACTTACATAGAAGAATTCAACTTTGTTCAGATAATAATGAGACAAATCAACCAATTAATAATGTAGCAATATAAAGCAAAAAAATAACTAAATTCCATACTGCAAGGAATATAGATTACTTTTTTATTTATAACCATAGTCAATAAACCCTATATACATAATCTCACCTGCTTTCTCTAATGCCTTATAGAGCGCATTAATAAACATTTCCAACACCCTTTGTGCCGCTTCTCAGAAAACAGATCATTATTTCATAGAATAAATTGAAGAAAAGCAGGTTTATTGTTTAAAATTTAAAAACGTGGATTTTAATACTTACTTTAAAAATATCAGGTATAGACTAGAGATGAGCGAATCGATTCTGACGAACCTGAATTTGTTACGAACTTCATGAAATATCCGATTCGTTACGATTCTGAATATCGCCACGATTCGATTGCTCGAATCACTTCCTTAAAACTCCATTTACTGCTATACAGTCCATATAAAATGGTGGATCCACATGTCAGGACATGTCCCATGGGCAAGGAATCCTGGGTAGGTGTCACATGCTACCTATCAGCAGATGATGTCACAGCCCCATATAAACGGCGGCCATCTTGCGGACGATCATTCTGACACTGTATTGCGGCCAGAGCAGATCAGGCAGGGAGAGAGCGAGGGATAGATAGATAGATAGATATATGGAACAGAAGAAGCGCGGGACAGATAGAGAAGGAGAGAGCCTGTGACAGTGACAGATAAAGACAGGGACAGTTTAAACTGTTTGCATTAGCATTCAAGCCTATTTAGTGTTAATAACACTCCTGCCTATTTAGCTTTTCCTTTACCTGGTGTCATTCTTTAAAAAGCGTGCTAGCATTAATATTTCAAGACTACCTGTGTAATAACGGCTTGCATTTTATAATTAACGTCACTTTTCCACATTCAAGGGAGGCCTCCTCTGTATGTGAGCAGGGGGCATTCCAAACACTAGCATAAATATTTCAAGACTACCTGTCTATTAACTGCTTGCATTTTATAAGCAAAGTCACTTTTCCACAATCAAGGGAGGCCTGCTCGGTATGTGAGGAGGGGGCATCCCAAACACTAGCATAAATATTTCAAGACTACCTGTCTAATAACTGCTTGCATTTTATAAACAAAGTCACTTTTCCACAATCAAAGGAGGGCATCCCAAATACTAGCATGTGTCTTTTAAGAGTACCTGCCTACTAACCTTTTGCCTTTTGTATAAAACAAGTCTGGTTTACATGTTTAAAGCACCCATTGCCTTTCACCGGGGGCCATTGTCAGTGCTAGCACTTATCCTTTAAGAGTACCTGCCTCCTAACCTTTTGCCTTTTGTATAAAAAAGTCTGGTTTACAAGTTTAAAGCACCCATTGCCTTTCACTGGGGGAGGGGGCATCCCGAATACTAGCACTTAGCTTTTAATAGTACCTGCATCTTTACCTTTTTTACATTTTGAACAAAAAACACGTTTTAAAACTGCCTGTGGTGCATTTAACTCTGACCAGGGGCATCCTTTGTAAGACCATCTGACAGTGTCTTTTTGCATTAGCTTTTAGCTACAGTGTGTGCCGATTGTGATCTAACTTTTCTACACACCTGCTGTTACAAAAATACTGTTGTAGGTGTAGTGTAGTATATTGTTTTCCCCTCCTAAACGCAGTAAAAATGTCAGGCAGAGATGTGCCAGGATGTGCGCCGAGGAGAGGCCTAGTTTCATCAGGCAGAGGTCGCAGCAGACTAGGGGCGAGTGGCAGCAGGAGTCGCGGTGAGAGGCCTGATCTCCCGGTATCTGCTAGCGGTCGTGTCTCGACCAGCAACGCATCAATTGGTTAACACGGTCATCAACCTCATCACAAGTGACATCTGACACCCCCAGTCAACAGTCCGTAGGCTCCTGAGTTGGCATGGCCCGGGAGCAGCCCCTGTCCTTCCATTGCCTCTGTCCTACGCCGCTCCCTCCACCCGCCGTATCTTATGCTTTGGGTTCAGCTCCACTATTCAGTGAGGACAATGTGTTAGAGGACAGTCAGCAGCTACTGCCCAGCCAAGAAATGGAGGAGACATCCGCCGCTTCTTCCGCTAGGCAGACAAACACTGAGGAGGAGAGTGGCGTGGGAGGTGGTATGGGAGGTGGTGTGGTGAGCATTCCGTCTCCTGCAGCACACGCTCTTGTGGAAACCAAGGAGGACATCAGTGACGTGCAGGCACCACTCGATGATGATGATGATGATGATGAAGCCGATCGCACTTTGGAGCCCGGTGCAGAAGGGGCTTCATCATCAGGAGAAGAGGGTCCCAGGTTGCCCCAGAGTCAGCAGCTGAGGCAGCAAGGTGGCAGTAGGGTTGGCAGTCAGCATGGTGGCAGTAGGGTTGGCAGTCAGCATAGTGGCAGAATTGGGATGTCTGGAGCCACACGTGGCCGGGGGCGGGGTAGACCACCTGCTGCGCGGCAGGCTGCCTTCCCGGGAGGTAGTGGAGCAGGGGTTCCTGAAGTTGTCAGCAGTAGCAGTGAATTAGTGCGGACTGTTGAAGGGAAAATTAGCTACTCGGCAGTGTGGCACTTCTTCCTCAAGCATCCGCAGGAGGGTAACCTGGCCACATGCAAGATGTGTAGACAGAAGGTCAAGCATGGCCAGGGCCCCAATGTTGGTACCACGGCTCTGCGGCAACACATGCAGCGTCACCATAAAGCGGCCTGGGAGAACAGAGGCTCCGAAGTGGGGGTCCAGCCTGCTGCGTCAGCCAGTGCCACGCGCTTCAAATTTCACTCAGCCAAGGCTCCAGCACCTCAGCCGAAGGTAACTGCGCGTCATACCCATCCTCTGCCGCTCCGGATGCTCCTGCTCCTCCTACTAAAAGTCACTCATCCCACCAGCAATCCATCAGTGAAGCCATGTCCAAGAGACAACAGTATGCGCCCACTCATCCTACGGTGCAGAAGCTAAATGTGCTCCTGTCCAAGTTGCTAGTGCTGCAGACCCTCCCTTTTCAGGTGGTGGACTCTGCAAGCTGATGGCTTGTGTCGAGCCGAGGTGGAGAGTCCCAAGCCGTCATTTCTTTGCAAAGAAGGCAGTACCAGCCCTGCACAAATTTGTTGAGCAGAAGGTGGGCCAGTCCTTGAGCCTGTCGGTGTGCACCAAAGTGCACGGCAGCACCGACATCTGGAGCTGTAACTACGGTCAGGGACAATACATGTCCTTTACGGCCCACTGGGTGAATGTGGTTCCTGCACAGCAACTTGGACAGGTCACACCGCTTCAGCCTCCACGCTCCCAGGCCGTTTTGCCTGTCACAGTGTGCGACTCCTCATCCTCCGCCATCTCCTCAGCCTCTACTGTACGGTCAATTCTCAATGCCCCTTCAGCCTACCATATGTGCAGGGCACGGCGGTGTCACGCTGTGCTTCACATGGTTTGCCTTGGCGAACTGAGTCACACAGGGGAGGAGCTCCTGAAATTCATTCATCAAGAAATCAAAACATGGCTTACTCCGCGAAAATTGGAAATGGGAACCATGGTGACTGACAATTGGTGTAACATCTTGTCTGCGCTGAGACAAGGAAGCCTGAGCCATGCGCCCTGTATGGCACACGTGTTCAACCTAGTTGTCAAGCATTTTCTGAAGTCTTCCCCCCATCTGCAAGACATCCTAACAACGGGAAGGAAACTTTGCATGCACTTCAGCCACTCCTACACCGCCAAGCACACCCTTCTTGAGCTACAGCGTCAGAGCGGTAGCCCCCAACATAGTCTGATTTGCGATGTTCCCACCCGTTGGAATTCCACCCTACATATGTTAGATTGACTATACGAACAGAGAAAAGCCATCACTGATTTCTTGATTATCCAAGCAGATAGGGGGACTCCCCTGTGTAACTTTAACCCTTTAACTGCCAGCCTACCTGGAGATTTTGTCACCCTTCGTTGCCAGACCATTTTGCACTATTTTGCGCTCCCCATGTTCAACTGTGATTTTTGAAGGGATTTCCAGGGATTTCCCAGGAAAGCGATATATTGTTTTTTTCAGCAGAGTCTGGGCTTTAACATGAAATGTCTTGTTTGTCATTTTTTAGGTGTATTCTCAATATTTTTGGATGAAATATGTGCAAAAAAATAAAAAACTATTTTTTACAATTTGTAGTGTTTTTTTGTAATAAAAAAATGTAAGTTTGTCAATAAAATCTTATTTCGTGTGAAACCCGAATTTCTCCCGGTTACAGCGGTACCACATATGTATTGGTAGACACCCTTTCCTGCCCAGAAGACACCCCCAAACTGAAACAGCGCTTTAGGGGAATTTCAGATAAAATACAACTATGCTATGCAATATGCGCACCTTGCAGTTTTTTAAGAAAAACAACCCTTTACATTTGAAATACCCCCAACAAACTATATATTCTCTGGAAGTATGCACCTCAGGCTTTATAGGCGTACCAGGCTTGTTGACATGGGTGCAGTTTTCTGGAAGTAATCCCTCAATGTATTTTTTGGTTGCACAGGGTTTCCCTAAAAAAAGAATAAAAAAGCAGAATCAAAACCACATTTTCCTAAAAAAAACTATATGCAAACAAGAAAAAAAAGCAACATGCCCCGAACAGAACAATACCCAACATGCATAGGTAATGTCAAGGGAAGAGTTGCCAAACACACCAAAGTAAAGCATGTGCGTAACGCTAATTTTACTTGAAAATTTCAGCTCTGCAGACAAAGTGCACACCTTGTGATTTTTCTACCAAAACAAGCCTTTACATTTGTAATATTCCCCATAAACCATATATTCCCCGAAAGTACACATTTTAAGCTTCCTATGCATACCCAGCTTAATGTAGTGGGCTCATCTTTCTGGGCGTAATTCCTGGAAGAATTCTTAGGTGGCACAGGGTTTCACAAAAAAATGTATAAAAAAGCAGAATAAAAAACACCTTTTCCTAAAATATCAACATGCAAATAAGAAAAAAACAAGCTAAATCTGAAAGCGCAAGGTCCCCCGAGCAGAACAATACCCAACATGCATAGGTACTATTAACCCTTTTAATTGCCAGCCTACTTGAAGTTTTGTCACCCTCAGTTGACAGGTCATTTTCCGCCATGTTTAACCGTGATTTTTGCTGGAATTTCCAGGAAAATATATATATATTTTTTTGCAGCAGAGTTTAGGCTTTAACATGAAATGTCTTGCTGGTAATTTTTCTACAGTTTTTTTAAATATTTTTGCGTAAAAAAACAAAAAAAATAAATAAAATAATATTTTTTAGACAATTGTCTCCTTTATTTTAAATAAAACATTTGTTTTATTGAAGAAAACCATATTGCATGTGAAAGCCCCATTTCTCCCGATTACAACGGTACCACATATGTATTGATAGCCTCCCCATTCGTGCCCAGGAGACCCCCCAAACTGAAAAGAGCACTTTATAACATTTACAAATAAAATACTACTATCCACACTATAAACATAAGGGTTTTATTTAAAAAGAAAATGACATAGGGTCCCCCCTCCCAGGGAATTTTAACCCTAACCCTTAAAATGTAAAAAAAAAAATGACGTAGGGTCCCCCCTCCCGGGGGGGGGGGGGGGGGGGCCTATTTTTTTGGAGAATTTTAAGGGTTAGGGTTAGGCTAACCCTAACCCTTAAAGTGGACTAACACCCACCCCTGATCGGCCCGGGAATCTATAAGATTCCCGGGCCGATCAGCTCCCTCCCCGCTGGGCATCCAAAATCGGGATGCCCCGCTGTGTGAAACCCCCCAGAAAGCCCCTAAATTCTTACCTTATCGGCGACGGACAAGCGCCAGATAAGCAACCGCCTCCCGCGAGTCCCTCTAGCAGGGCGCGCACCCGCGCCGGCCGTTTGTGAATGGTCGGCGCGGACGCGCGCCCTGTGAGAGGGACACGTGAGAGGCGGCGGCTTATCCTGCGCTTGTCCATCGCCGATAAGGTAAGATTTTAGGGGCTTTCTGGGGGGTTTCACACCCCGGATCGGGGTGCCCCGCGGAAGTGGACCAACACCCAGGATAGTGAAAATCCTGGGTGTTGGTCCACTTTCAAATTTAAAACAAAAATGACGTAAGGTTCCCCCTCCCGGGGGGGAGGGACCTTATTTTTTTTTAATTTTAAGGTTTTTTTTAGGCTAACCCTAACCCTTAAAATGTTTTTAAAAAATTACGTAGGGGGGGGACCCCATTTTTGGGGGGAATTTTAAGGGTTAGGGTTAGGCTAACCCTAGCCCTAACCCTTAAAATAAAAAAAAATGACGTAGGGTCCCCCCTACCCGTCATAACCAGCCCGGGACCAGCTACGGGGCTTGTAGGAACAGAGTGGAGAGTAGTGAAAATCCTGGGTGTTGGTCCACTTTAAAATTTAAAACAAAAATGACGTAGGGTCCCCCCTCCCGGGGGAAGGGGGGGGGCTATTTTTTTTTTTAATTTTAAGGGTTAGGGTTAGGCTAACCCTAACCCTTAAATTTTTTTTAAAAAATTACGTAGGGTCTCCCTCCCAGGGGGGAAGGGGGGAGGACCCCATTTTTGGGGGGAATTTTAAGGGTTAGGCTAACCCTAGCCCTAACCCTTAAAATAAAAAATGACGTAGGGTCCCCACTACCCGTCATAACCAGCCCGGGACCAGCTATGGGGGCTTGTAGGAACAGGTCTGGTGGCCCCCCCACCGTGCAGCCTACAAGCCCACATAGCCTATGTGGGCCTGCGCTCTTCTGCCCCCCCCCCCCGGGCTTTAGGGAGGCAGGTAATTGGGGGTGCAGGGGTTAATGGCAAGTCACCCGCTAGTTGCAGGTGACTTGCCAGCCCCCAGCCTTGTGAACTGGTACAGGGGTCTCATGGACCCCTTACCAGTTCACAAAGGGTTAACAGTAAAATAAACACACAAACACAGAGTAAAATTATTTTATTTTAAAAAAAAAAATTTTTTTTCTTTACTCACCTCCGATCGTCAGCTCCTCTGTCCCTCGCTGATCTGATGACAGATGCCGGTGATCGGCAGCCAGAGGAGGAGGGGAGGCAGGAGATCAGAGGATCTCCCGTCCCCTCCTTCTCTCACCACCGATCACCGGCATGACAGCTGAGAGGCCTGGAGCTGTCATGATGCCGGCCGAGTGACGTCATAAGCCCCGCCCCCAAAAGAGGCGGCAAGATGGCAGCGCCCGTCGGAGGGAGAGAGCCTGACAGGCTGCGGGGGCCATAGTAACGCCAAGGAGAACTCGTCTGTCCACGAAAAATGTGGAGAGACTCACCTTTGTGAAGATGAATCAGGCATGGATCAGCCAGGATTTCCACCCACCAATAGCTGATGCATGCGAGTAGCTGATGCATGGTAGCTCCTTCTGCTGCTGCTAACTCCAGAGTGTGTCTTTCAGGCAATATATGAGCTCCTTCTGGTGCTGACAACTCCTGGGTGTGTCTTTCAGGCAATATATGGGCTCCCTATGCTTCTGCCAACTTCAATGTGTTTTTCAGGCAATATATGGGCTCCCTATGCTGCTGCCAACCCCAATGTGTTTTTCAGGCAATATATGGGCTTCTAATGCTACTGCCAACTCCTGGGTGTGTCTTTCAGGCAATATATGGGCTCCTAATGCTGCTGCCAATTCCAATGTGTTTTTCGGGCAATATATGAGCTCCCTATGCTGCTGCCAACTCCTGGGTGTGTTTTTCAGGCAATATATGAGCTCCTTATGCTGCTGCCAAGTCCAGAGTGTGTTTTTCAGGCAAAATATGGGCTCCTAATGTTGCTGCTGCTGCCAACTCCTGGGTGTGTCTTTCAGGCAATATATGGGCTCCTAATGCTGCTGCCAACTCCAATGTGTTTTTCAGGCAATATATGGGCTCCTAATGCTGCTGCCAAATCCTGGGTTTGTGTTTCAGGCAATATATGAGCTCCCTATGCTAGGCTGCTGCTGCTGCTGCCAACTCCTGGGTCTGTCTTTCAGGCAATTTATGGGCTCCTAATGCTGCTGCCAACTCCAATGTGTGTCTTTCAGGCAATATATGGGCTCCTAATGCTGCTGCCAACTCCAATGTGTTTTTCAGGCAATATATGAGCTCCCTATGCTGCTGCCAACTCCTGGGTGTGTTTTTCATGCAATATATGTGCTCCCTATGCTGCTGCCAAATACAGAGTGTGTCTTCCAGGCAATATATGGGCTCCTAATGCTGCTGCCAACTCCTGGGTGTGTCTTTCAGGCAATATATGGGCTCCTAATGCTGCTGCCCACTTCAATGTGTTTTTAAGGCAATATATGGGCTCCTAATGCTGCTGCCAACTCCAATGTGTTCAGGCAATATATGGGCTCCTAATGCTGCTGCTGCTACCAACTCCTGGGTGTGTCTTTCAGGCAATATATGGGCTCCTAATGCTGCTGCCAATTCCTGGGTGTGTCTTTCAGGCAATATATGGGCTCCTAATGCTGCTGCCAATTCCAATGTGTTTTTCAGGCAATATATGAGCTCCCTATGCTGCTGCCAACTCCTGGGTGTGTTTTTCAGGCAATATATGTGCTCCTTATGCTGCTGCCAAGTCCAGAGTGTGTTTTTCAGGCAAAATATGGGCTCCTAATGTTGCTGCTGCTGCTGCCGACTCCTGGGTATGTCTTTCAGGCAATTTATGGGCTCCTAATGCTGCTGCCAACTCCAATGTGTGTCTTTCAGGCAATATATGGGCTCCTAATGCTGCTGCCAACTCCAATGTGTTTTTCAGGCAATATATGAGCTCCCTATGCTGCTGCCAACTCCTGGGTGTGTTTTTCATGCAATATATGTGCTCCCTATGCTGCTGCCAAATACAGAGTGTGTCTTTCAGGCAATATATGGGCTCCTAATGCTGCTGCCAACTCCTGGGTGTGTCTTTCAGGCAATATATGGGCTCCTAATGCTGCTGCCAACTCCAATGTGTTTTTCAGGCAATATATGGTCTCCTAATGCTGCTGCCAACTCCAATGTGTTTTTCAGGCAATATATGGGCTCCTAATGCTGCTGCTGCTGCCAACCCCTGGGTGTGTCTTTCAGGCAATATATGGGCTCCTAATGCTGTTGCCAACTCCAATGTATTTTTCAGGCAATATATGGGCTCCTAATGCTGCTGCCAACTCCTGGGTGTGTCTTTCAGGCAATATATGGGCTCCTAATGCTGCTGCCAACTCCAATGTGTTTTTCAGGCAATATATGGGTTCCTAATGCTGCTGCTGCCAACTCCTGGGTGTGCCTTTCAGGCAATATATGGGCTCCTAATGCTGCTGCCAACTCCTGGGTGTGTCTTTCAGGCAATATATGAGCTCCCTATGCTGCTGCCAACTACAATGTGTTTTTCAGGCAATATATGGGCTCCCTATGCTGCTGCCAAGTCCAGAGTGTGTCTTTCAGGCAATATTTGGGATCCCTATGCTGCTGCCAAATTCAGGGTGTGTTTTTTAGGCAATATATGGGCTCCCTATGCGGCTGCCAACTCCACTGTGTGTCTTTCAGGCAATATATGAGCTCATCATGCTGATGCCACCTCAAGGCTCTGTAGTTGTGCTGCTCTGCGTCAGCGAATCTAATAGCGACGCCTCTGATCTGCATGTCATACTTCTTTACAATAGTATTTCACTAACCCAGCATGCATCCTATGCATGTTACAGCCAAGCAAAACTTTCTGCAACCCTATGGAGGCTCTCGGACGCCCAGAAATAGCCGTTTTTAATAGCGATTTGTCGCAAATAAATTCGGACCGAACCGATTTTTCCCAGAAAATTCGGCGAATTAGCCGAATCCAATTTTTCAAACGTTCGCTCATCTCTAGTATAGACATGGAGATAAAAGCTTCTCACCTTAGTATATTACTGTAGCCCCTGGCTCAGCAGAGAAAAGACGGTACCAGCCTAAATTGAACAGGAAAACACTGATATTTAGTTCTGCCCAATCCAACCCAGTGCAATAGCATAGCAGAACTAGAATAGGAACCCTTAACATAAGTTTTACTTACCCACTAGATATCCATACTTACGGGGCAGGAAGCTGTCATGGAAGATAGAGGGAAATCACATTACAGGTAAATAATTAACTTTTCCCAACTGTACTTCCATGACAGCATGTCTGAGATATACCAAAGATCTTTACCTCAGGGGTGGGAAGCTGAAGCCAATACTGCATGGCCAAAAGCTAGATCCCAAGTATCGACTACATCCAATCTATAGTTTCTTATGAACGTGTCCGGAGTTGACCAAGCTGCGGCTCTGCAAATCGGTTTCATCGACACAGAAGATGCTTCAGCACAAGACGTAGCGATTGCTCCTGTGGTGTGTGCCATCTGTATAACAGGATTAATTCAGCTAAAAAGTGTTGCCTTTGTAACACTCCGACCATTGCCCTTTCCTCTGTAGGCAATGAATAATTTATCATCTTTCCTGAAGTGCTTAGAAATCTCCAAGTATTGTAATATATAGTGTAACCTCGCCTCTTCTGGAGTGTAAAGATCCTGGAGGATGGATGGTAGAATAACCAACCGTTTACAGTGAAACGCTGATGTCACCTTAGACAGGAATCTGGATCCATTGCTAACTCGATTCTATCCAGTAAAATATTACAATAAGGCAGACGAATTGGCACCATCTGGAGTTCAGAAACCCTCTGTGCCAAAGTAAGCGTGTCCAGAAACATGTCAAGTACTTGATGTGTGCTTCCTCTATGGGTTCAAAGGGGGTCTCTAGAAATTTTTTAAGTACTGTAGGCAAATCCCATGGAGGGCACCTGTTCCTCACACAGGACTTTAGTCTCGACAGAATTTAAAAAAAACCTGTGAATCAAAGTTTTTATTCTGGCAAACAATCAGCTTATTATACTCGTAAACCCTGATTCAATAGGCTTCATCATAAAGCTCCTTGTGTTTAGAGGTTTGCATTGCATCATGGTTTGCCTTTTGATATAATTTATATTTTAATTTAAAGTTTTAAGTTGTTTTTTTTCTGCAGTTACTAAAATGAAATCTTTTCTATTATGATGTTTGTTATCCATCTAGTAAATTCTATTCCCACCCCTTCCCCCGCAAACCTACAGTGGTTATGATACACTCTGAAAGATTTCTTGAAGTATTGATTTCTTTTCTTCCTTTGTGTTACTGCTACCTCTGTGTATAACGACTGCTAAAAAGATTTTTTACCAAGACTCCACAGTAGGGGGGCTGCTTGTTCACCCAGTGAGTTGGTATAATCTTACTTGCCATAAAGACAGCAAGGTTTGAGATAGTAATCTCTCTGTAAGTTAAAGCTGGTGCATCAACATGCATAAGTAAAAATTGTTCTTTGGCTGCTACTGGTATATTTAGCTCATTGTTTAAGGATGTTACTTGGGTTTGGTGGAAAGAAGCTTTATAATTTCCGCACCACCATGGTAGACCTTGCATTCCAATTGTAGTCTGTAGTAAAATAATGTCTGATGGCATATTTAAAATAAAACAGTCGAAGTTGCGTATTTTCTACAGAATATTGAGGGCTTTGAAAAAAACATTCCCAGTTTCTTGGGGACAGTTTATATCTTAAATCAATTTCCCATTTGTTGAGGTGCTTACGTTATTTTTAGTATTCAGGATAGCCTTCTAACATTTTGAAAGGGATAAGTTACCCAGTGGTGCTTGGACAAACAATGATTTAAATGTCGAGGGAACAAACTCCATTTTATTTGGCATCTTAAAAAAGCTTAGGTGATTTAAGTAATTGCCCAGCTAGTTCTGCAGTTATCAGGGTTAAAGCCATTCTGTACCAGTTTTTGTGCGATTGGGGCTGGTGTGTGCTTATCTTTAGCAACTTTATCATAGTGTCTGGGTATGGACATAGACATCTTGTTTTCCAATACCCTCAGCAAAAAATGTATATTGCTTTGATGAGTCACGGCTTCCATCATGTGATTTCGTCCCCTTTTTTTTGGGCCACCTCTATGTGTACCCTTTCCTCATTCCTCATGAAATTTGGCCATTTAGTTAATCTGTGTGCAAGGATAGCCTGACAGTATACCTTAAAATCTGGAGCTACTAGGTCTCCTTCGCTTGCGCCTTTTGATAATTGGTTGTATGATATTCGTCATTGATTGAATTTGTTTGCCAAGATCCTTAAATAAAAGAGTTATGAAGATTTGTAAAGTTTGAAAAAGAAACATAAGTTAATTTTGCCTATAAGGTTTAGTGCCATATTTTGCTGCTGTCAAATAGTGTTTCTGATATTGCCCAGGAGGGGAATATAACTGGCTTCATAGAGATTATTTGTTAATTCTGTCAGATTCATGCCTAGATAATCTGGCTATCCTGCTAGGTAATTTGGCTTATAGATTTGATATATAACTCAGTGTTGGAGTGACACGTGGAACAGGAGGATTGCTGATTTTGCTTGATGGATTTGAAAGTTGGAGACCTTCCTATAATTATAAGAGGCCGATTCATCAATAGCGCCAGGTAGCGACAGATGAGCGACTGTAGCGTGATTTTTTCAGCGCCAGCCAGTATTCGCTGTGCTTGGCCGGCATTAGCTTGATGGGGGGTCGATGTTTCACAGGTCCAGCGTTGTATGTGAGCGCCTGACAACGAATGGCCAGAGCAAACTGCTAGCTTCATATTCATCAAAAAATCACGCTCCGAATGTGCTGTCGCTGTCCATTCCTTGTTTAAACCCCAGAGCGCTGGCGGCGATCTGTATTAACTAGTTTTTAACCCCTAAACAACCATATTTTTTTAATGTAACATTATACATGTTTTTAGAATCATTTTGTAATATGAATACATTAATCTCAGACCTGTTAGATCAATTCTGCACATTTTTTTTTTTTTGTTTTTTGACTTAAAAATAAATCCTAACATTGCAGAAGTGTTCTCCGATTTTTTGACATTAAAAAAAAAAAAAAAAAAAATTATTACCAATTAATCATGAATTATTATAGATTGCTCCATTGAAATGCATTGGACATCGCCAGGGAGCGACAGCTCATACCTGGCGCTGTAAGGGAATTTGCAGCGGCGCTGTTGGGTCCAGGCGGCTTCATGATGAATGCCGCGCTAGCCGTCGCTCTCGCCGGCGCTAGCCTCATTTTGCTTGATAAATGCGTCATTGTGACCGCCGCCGGGCATACTTGAGTCGGTAGTCGCCGTTAGCTGCCGCTACCTGGCGCTCGTCGGACACTACCTGGCGCTATCGCTTGATGAATAAGGGCCTAAGTATTTCAAGAACTTTAGAGAGAGTGAAGAGGGGATATCTTGTATTGTAATCGATAGGTCCTTGGTATATGCCAGAATTTTAATATCAATAGAGTTTATAGTAACTCCTCTGACAAAGCACAAGTCTTTAATGCGGCATAGTAGAGGTTCACTGTCAATGTTAAATAACAGGCGATAGCGGGCATCCCTGTCCAACCACATTGTAAATAATAAATAACTTTTTAACAGATACATTTAATATGATATTTGCACTTTGGTTTTGATATAGCCCCACTATCTTCTTGATAAATTTCTGTCCCGAAGCCAAATTGCTATCAAATGTATTTTCCGCATCTAGGGATACTATTAATGCTTCATTTTTGCTTCTGGTTAGTTGATAAATGATGTTTACTGCCATTGTGTTGTTATGTAAGGTACTTTTGGCTTAAACCCCGCTTGCATGGGTGAGAGAACTATGGGAAGGACCGCCTCAATTCGCCTAGCTACTGTATAATGCTAGCACAAAGTTTTATGTCAGTGTTAATTAAGGCGATAGGGTGATAATAAGTACAGTTGGTGGAGTCTTTACCCTCCTTTGAAATTAATTTAATTAATGCTTGGTCATTTCTTTGGTGGGCCAGGTCGTAGACCCAAAACCATTACAAAAGCATAATAAATATGGTTTTAGCTGATCTTCAACGGTTTTATAACGCTCAGCAGGAAGACCATCTGGCCCAGAACTTTTATGCGTTTATTAAACTGGACCTTCACCATAATTTATTGAAAAGCCCAAACCCTTATAAAACTATTCCCAAGCATCTAAAATTAATATATTTTAAGTTTTTAGTCACTTACTAATTATTCTTTCCCCCACTGGGCTGCAACTCTGTTCAGGACTCGGGCGCCGCCATCTTGACTCAGAAGCATCACACTTACTGAGGAGAGTGGGATAAAGTACAGGGGGGCGTGTTATAGCCGTGCTTTGCACAGACAGAGGATAGCTGGTGTCAGGAAAAGGTCAGCAATCCCAGAATGCAGAGCATGATCTATTAGATTCCAGGGATGCTAGATTCCCCGGTGTGTGAACCCCCCCCCCCCCCCCCAGGTCACCCGGAAACTCACCTTCTTTCAGAGAGAAGAAACTCTCCACTGCTTGTTTGTACTGGTAGCGAATAGATCCACCTCCGGCTGTAGTCGCAAAACGGTATTATTCCAAGTGTGACATACACTTCGCTTCAATAAGTCTTGACAGTCGGGACATCCAAAAGCAGTGTCCGTCAAGGGTGGGAACCATAAACAGTAAAGAATGCACCAACTCAAACCACTGCAGCTTGCAGAACCTTGCGGCCAAAAACAGCATCCGCTGAAGCCCGCACATCAACCTTGTAAAACTTGGAAAAAGTATGAACAGAAGACAAAAAGCCCAGGAGGCACCCACAGCGCGAGTAGAGTGCGCAGTGACCCTAAACGGGGGAGTCCTCCCCTTAGCAGAATAGGCCCCAACAATGGCATGACGAATCCATTTGCTAATCGTAGACTTAGCAGGTGCCAAACCTTTCCTGGGCCCGCAGGGCACCGCGAAAAAAGCGTCCGTCTTGCGGAAGGAAGAAGTAGTCACCAAATAGTACTTCACACAGCGAACAACATCCAAGTTGTGCAGAACCCTCTCCTTCTGAGTGAGAACCGAAAGAGCAATATCATGTAGCGGCTCAAAAGGCGGAACCTGCAGAGCCGAAAGAACCAAATTCAAATCCCAAACAGGAACTACATCTTTTCGAGGGGGCCGCACATGCGCCACCCCTTGGAAAAAAGTCTTAACCAGCGGGTGTAAAGCAAAAGACCTCTGGAAGAAAACCGACAAGGCAGAAACCTGTCCTTTCAAAGTACTACGCTGAAACCCCAGGTCCAGATTATGCTGAAGAAACTCCAAAATTCTGGGTACAGAAAAAACCCAAGGCCCTAGCCTCACACCCATCAATATAGGACCTCCAGGTCCTATAGTAAATGCCAGAAGAGGACCGCTTCATAGCCCTTATCAGGGTCTGAACAACCGCCTCAGACAAACCTTCCTCTTTCAAGATGAAGGTTTCAGCAGCCAAGCCATCAAAGCCAGCGTTTGTAAATTGGGGTAAAACAGACGACCCCGAGATAGCAGGTCTGGCAGCAAGGGAAGCCGGTACTGGTCCACGGCCAGCCTTACAACGTCTGCGTACCAAAGCCTTCTTGGCCACCTTGGAGCCACCAGAATCGCTGGTGCCCTTTCTAGAACCAGTTTGCGAACTACCTTGCCCAGCATGGAGACAGGTGGAAACAGGTACAGAAAGCCCAGGTCCTTCCAAGCCAGTGACAAGGCATCCACTGCCAAGGCCAAGGGATCCTGAGAAAGAGCCACAAAGGCCGGAAGTTTGTGATTGTGCCTTGAGGCAAAGAGATCCATCTCCGGAGTCCCCACCTGCGGCAAAGATCCAGAAAAATCTCGGGGTTGACAGACCACTCTCTGTAGCCAGAGGATCCCCTGCTTAGAGAATCCGCCTCGTGTTTTCCACTCCCGGAATGTAGACCGCCGAAAGGCAAGGAACATTGCTCTCCGCCCAGTGCAGTATCAGAGAGACTTCCCTGAGGGCACTCCTGCTGCGAGTCCCTCCTTGGTGATTTATGTAGGCCACTGCCGTTCGGTTGTCCGAACTCACCTGAACCGGAAGACCCCGTAACTGTGGGGTCAACCGAGCCAGAACCAGACGAATGGCTCGGAGCTCCAATACATTGATGGGGGTGTGAGCCTCCTGGGGACCCCACACCCCGCTGAACTGATGACTGTTCCAATAACCACCCTAGCCCGACAGGCTGGCATCCGTGGTAACCGTCTCCCAACAAGGGGCAAGAAAAGATCTGCCCTTCACCAGATTGCTCGAGTCCAGCCACCACCGAAATGACTGCCGAACCCTGGGAGACACCTTGAAAGGTTGATCCAATGACAGTGGACTCCTGTCCCAATACGTCAATAGGAGAAGTTGAAGAGATCTCATGTGAAACTGTGCAAACGGCACCGCCTCGAAGGAAGACACCATCAGACCAACCAGTGTCATCCCTTGTCGGATAGAGGGACAAGGACTGTCCAGAAGAAGACGGATCAGGTCCTGAATCCCCTGCACCTTGGCCTGGGGCAGAAACACTCTGGCCAAACTGGTATCCAGAGTCATGCCCAGAAATGAAATCACTCGAGACGGGGAGAGAGAAGACTTGGTGTGGTTGATCACCCACCCGAACCTCTACAGGGTCGACACCACCTGGTGGGTTTCCAGTTCCGCCTGCTGAAGGGAAGAAGCTGAAATCAACAGATCGTCCAGATAAGGCACAATGCGAATGCCCTGCGATCTGAGCAGAGCCATTACGCCCGCCAAAACCTTGGTGAAGACCCTTGGTGCCGAGGTCAGACCGAAGGGAAGGGCTACAAATTGATAATGTTGATCCTCTATCGCAAACCGGAGGAATCTCTGATGCGCCTGAAAGATCGGAACATGCAGATACGCATCCTTGATGTCTATGGATGTCATGAAATTCCCCTGGTGAAGGGAAATGATAGCGGAGCGCAGAGTCTCCATGCGGAACTTTTTGGCTCTGATAAACCTGTTTAGAACCTTGAGATCTAGAATGGGTCTCACCGAACCCTCCTTTTTGGGTACCGTGAAAAGGTTGGAGTAGTAACCCCTGCCTCTCTCCGACTGAGGCACCGGGCAAATAACTCCCATGTCCAGAAGGTTTCTAACTGCTAACCGGAGCCCCTGTGCAGCCTGATGGTCCGAGGGCACCCGAGACCTTAAGAACCTTGGAGGCGGCCAGTACTCGAACTCCAGTTTGTACCCGGACGAGACCACTTCCAGGATCCAATTGTCTGTGACCTCCCTGTGAGGCGTAAGCGACTTCTTGGCCCCAAAGTCCGCCGTCCACTGACGCAGCCAGACCAATCTGCGCATGGTCACCAATAAGGCCGAAGTCCTGCTACACATGACGATAGAATCTTCCATAGCAGACAAAACAAAATCCATGAACAATTCACACCTCTTAAGAGTAGTGAACTCAGCGCTATCCGGATCAAACTGACCATTATTCAGCCAGTCCCTGATCAGGGACCTGGTAGCAAGCGACACTAGAGCAGATGAACAAGCTGGCCGCAGGGCCGATCCCACACTGGCAAACGCATGACAAGCCATCTGATCAAGGCGCTTATCCTCGCTATCCTTAAGGGAGGTAGCGTCAGGGGTCTTAAGCACAGAGGAATTGGTCAAGCCCAAAACAGGCGCATCGACCTCAGGAGGAGAGGACCATCACTTCACCGCCTCCACCGGGAAAGGATACTTCTTGTCCCATCCCTGGGGAGCACCAGGAAGCCGACAGGGCCTCTCCCATTCTTTCTGGATCAGTGCGTCAAAATGATCCTGCGTAGGGAATTCTAGACGGGGCTTGCGGACCCCCAAAAATTCCCCCTTCTTTAGGGGAGGTGCCTCCGGGGGATCTATATCCAACACCTTCAACATATGTGACAAAACAGCAGCCGTATCTACGGCATCCCCAGGCGCCTGCACAACCAAAGCATCACCAGACTGTACAAAATCAGACTCTGTCTCCTCAAACACTTCCCCCTCCTCTAAAGGGGAATAATCAGACACTTCCATAGAGTCGTCGTCCGCATCCCACACGCGCTGGGCCGACGACAAATGTCTCTTTTTAGCTTGGGCCTTCTTGCCCACCATGCTACCAATAAACTTTTCAATGCTGGCACCAACATCCGACTGCGACTCCCCGCTGGCACCAATGTCCCTCGGGGTACGGATCAAGCGGGGAGGGGAAGGCGATGAAGCGGGAGGAGCCGACCCAGAAGGCTGGGACCCAGACTTCCGCGTTATGGCCTTATGAGTGCATGGAGTACAGATCGGTACATCCTCCCCTGTAAGGGATGCCCCACACCCCACACATGGGCTGGCTTGCCCCAAGGTGAGCCCGAGCACAGTATCCTGCGGAGCCTCCATATGGTGATTTTTTAGTGGTCAGTCACAAGACCGCAGGAAATTACGCATAAGCAACCCGGGATGCCCTTTAAATGTCCCGGTGGGAGGTTTTGGAGGAGATCAATTTTAAACTAGGGACCCCAGGACCAGGAGGAACCCCTTAATATACACAATATGAAGCAATCTGCAACACACAATAGGCATGTCAGTTACTAATAATAGCATCTGAACATATATACAGATATATACAGCAAAAATTTGTCAAAAAACACACTCACCAGGGGCCCACCCCACCAGAGAGTGACCCCCAATACAAGGAAAAAATGGCCAACAGGTCCCTACCTGACCCCTAAGATCAGACACAGCCACGCAGGAAGCACCAAGATGGCCCCTGGCCTTGAGGTAACCGGACCCAGGAAGAAGAAGGGGGGCGTGCCAGCACCGAAGGCACGATTTCCAGGCCACGCCCCCCTCCCTGCAGCGCGGATCTGGCCAGAGGAAGGCCCTGCAAAAAACGTGCTGACGAGTGGGCGGGGCTGAGCACACAGCCTGAGTGAATTTCACTCAGGCTGACAGGGAGCCATCTTGCAACCAATTCATCAGGGATTACTGCCAGGCGGACCACACAAGCAAATATACCCAGTGTGAAGCACCCAACAGACACACACCATAAAAATCCATAAAATTACAATTATAAATAAATGCAAGGAGAGGCCAGTTAAGACGCGCCCCCCACCCCCCCCGAGGGAGTAAGGGACCCGGAGGGAGAAGGGAAAACCCCGCCAGTAATAAGGCCGCATGCTAGCAGGGACGGGGGCATCCCGTACCAGGATATCCACAACCTGCTTGTACCGCCTGCCCCATAATGAGGTCTCGCGGTGGAGCGTGGCTCCTACTGCACCCAGGGCCCGCAGCCTAAGCTGGGAGGCTCAACAGGGTAAATTTAGAATGAGTCCAGGCAGCAATAGGGACAAAAAAAGGGGGCCGGGCGCAAGCCCGGCTTACCTGCAAGTAAGAGAAGCTTCATCTTCTGTCTTGCTTGCTCCCTGCAGAGAAGACAATTGGGGAATTGGTGGGAGGTCCCAGGTAGTTAAGGACCCGGAGGGGATTCTTTTTTGCATTCATTTCTGCAGAAGTTCGCCCTCTACTGGACATAACCCGACTGTGAAGACTTATTGAAGCGGAGTGTATGTCACACTTGGAATATCTATACGGACACTTGAGCCATGTCCCTGCAGAAATCCCTTGCACAATGAGCCCCCCCCCCCACACTTCTTAGTTTCTTTAGACAGAGCGCAGGTAAAGACTAGGATGGAGGCCATCCTAACTGTGAGATGCGGGTGTTGGCATCAAGACACCTATCTGTCTTAAAGGAGCCTGTCTTCCCATAGATAGAGGTAAGCACTTAGACAGAATGGAACTTGAGTGATCTGCCTTATGGTACCCCCCTACTCACACATTTCAGAAATTTGGGGTGAGAAGAGAAAAACCTATCCCAAGCTTTAGGGATACTGGGCATGTTGTTCTGCTGTTACCACTCATGGCCAGGCCATGACAATGCTGAATCCTCAATTAAAAACATACATGGGTCCCATTTTGTGGGTTACTGGGGTGCATTTTGGCTTAAACCCCGCTTGCATGGGTGAGAGAACTATGGGAAGGACCGCCTCAATTCGCCTAGCTACTGTATAATGCTAGCACAAAGTTTTATGTCAGTGTTAATTAAGGCGATAGGGTGATAATAAGTACAGTTGGTGGAGTCTTTACCCTCCTTTGAAATTAATTTAATTAATGCTTGGTCATTTCTTTGGTGGGCCAGGTCGTAGACCCAAAACCATTACAAAAGCATAATAAATATGGTTTTAGCTGATCTTCAACGGTTTTATAACGCTCAGCAGGAAGACCATCTGGCCCAGAACTTTTATGTGTTTATTAAACTGGACCTTCACCATAATTTATTGAAAAGCCCAAACCCTTATAAAACTATTCCCAAGCATCTAAAATTAATATATTTTAAGTTTTTAGTCACTTACTAATTATTCTTTCCCCCACTGGGCTGCAACTCTGTTCAGGACTCGGGCGCCGCCATCTTGACTCAGAAGCATCACACTTACTGAGGAGAGTGGGATAAAGTACAGGGGGGCGTGTTATAGCCGTGCTTTGCACAGACAGAGGATAGCTGGTGTCAGGAAAAGGTCAGCAATCCCAGAATGCAGAGCATGATCTATTAGATTCCAGGGATGCTAGATTCCCCGGGGTGTGAACCCCCCCCCCCCCCCCCAGGTCACCCGGAAACTCACCTTCTTTCAGAGAGAAGAAACTCTCCACTGCTTGTTTGTACTGGTAGCGAATAGATCCACCTCCGGCTGTAGTCGCAAAACGGTATTATTCCAAGTGTGACATACACTTCGCTTCAATAAGTCTTGACAGTCGGGACATCCAAAAGCAGTGTCCGTCAAGGGTGGGAACCATAAACAGTAAAGAATGCACCAACTCAAACCACTGCAGCTTGCAGAACCTTGCGGCCAAAAACAGCATCCGCTGAAGCCCGCACATCAACCTTGTAAAACTTGGAAAAAGTATGAACAGAAGACCAAGTAGCAGCCTTACAAACTTGTTCAACAGAAGCCTGGTGCTGAAAAGCCCAGGAGGCACCCACAGCGCGAGTAGAGTGCGCAGTGACCCTAAACGGGGGAGTCCTCCCCTTAGCAGAATAGGCCCCAACAATGGCATGACGAATCCATTTGCTAATCGTAGACTTAGCAGGTGCCAAACCTTTCCTGGGCCCGCAGGGCACCGCAAAAAAAGCGTCCGTCTTGCGGAAGGAAGAAGTAGTCACCAAATAGTACTTCACACAGCGAACAACATCCAAGTTGTGCAGAACCCTCTCCTTCTGAGTGAGAACCGAAAGAGCAATATCATGTAGCGGCTCAAAAGGCGGAACCTGCAGAGCCGAAAGAACCAAATTCAAATCCCAAACAGGAACTACAGCTTTTCGAGGGGGCCGCACATGCGCCACCCCTTGGAAAAAAGTCTTAACCAGCGGGTGTAAAGCAAAAGACCTCTGGAAGAAAACCGACAAGGCAGAAACCTGTCCTTTCAAAGTACTACGCTGAAACCCCAGGTCCAGATTATGCTGAAGAAACTCCAAAATTCTGGGTACAGAAAAAACCCAAGGCCCTAGCCTCACACCCATCAATATAGGACCTCCAGGTCCTATAGTAAATGCCAGAAGAGGACCGCTTCCTAGCCCTAATCAGGGTCTGAACAACCGCCTCAGACAAACCTTCCTCTTTCAAGATGAAGGTTTCTGCAGCCAAGCCATCAAAGCCAGCGTTTGTAAATTGGGGTAAAACAGACGACCCCGAGATAGCAGGTCCGGCAGCAAGGGAAGCCGGTACTGGTCCACGGCCAGCCTTACAACGTCTGCGTACCAAAGCCTTCTTGGCCACCTTGGAGCCACCAGAATCGCTGGTGCCCTTTCTAGAACCAGTTTGCGAACTACCTTGCCCAGCATGGAGACAGGTGGAAACAGGTACAGAAAGCCCAGGTCCTTCCAAGCCAGTGACAAGGCATCCACTGCCAAGGCCAAGGGATCCTGAGAAAGAGCCACAAAGGCCGGAAGTTTGTGATTGTGCCTTGAGGCAAAGAGATCCATCTCCGGAGTCCCCACCTGCGGCAAAGATCCAGAAAAATCTCGGGGTTGACAGACCACTCTCTGTAGCCAGAGGATCCCCTGCTTAGAGAATCCGCCTCGTGTTTTCCACTCCCGGAATGTAGACCGCCGAAAGGCAAGGAACATTGCTCTCCGCCCAGTGCAGTATCAGAGAGACTTCCCTGAGGGCACTCCTGCTGCGAGTCCCTCCTTGGTGATTTATGTAGGCCACTGCCGTTCGGTTGTCCGAACGCACCTGAACTGGAAGACCCCGTAACTGTGGGGTCAACCGAGCCAGAACCAGACGAATGGCTCGGAGCTCCAATACATTGATGGGGGTGTGAGCCTCCTGGGGACCCCACACCCCGCTGAACTGATGACTGTTCCAATAACCACCCTAGCCCGACAGGCTGGCATCCGTGGTAACCGTCTCCCAACAAGGGGCCCTTCACCAGATTGCTCGAGTCCAGCCACCAACGAAATGACTGCCGAACCCTGGGAGACACCTTGAAAGGTTGATCCAATGACAGTGGACTCCTGTCCCAATACGTCAATAGGAGAAGTTGAAGAGATCTCATGTGAAACTGTGCAAACAGCACCGCCTCGAAGGAAGACACCATCAGACCAACCAGTGTCATCCCTTGTCGGATAGAGGGACAAGGACTGTCCAGAAGAAGACGGATCAGGTCCTGAATCCCCTGCACCTTGGCCTGGGGCAGAAACACTCTGGCCAAACTGGTATCCAGAGTCATGCCCAGAAATGAAATCACTCGAGACGGGGAGAGAGAAGACTTGGTGTGGTTGATCACCCACCCGAACCTCTACAGGGTCGACACCACCTGGTGGGTTTCCAGTTCCGCCTGCTGAAGAGAAGAAGCTGAAATCAACAGATCGTCCAGATAAGGCACAATGCGAATGCCCTGCGATCTGAGCAGAGCCATTACGCCCGCCAAAACCTTGGTGAAGACCCTTGGTGCCGAGGTCAGACCGAAGGGAAGGGCTACAAATTGATAATGTTGATCCTCTATCGCAAACCGGAGGAATCTCTGATGCGCCTGAAAGATCGGAACATGCAGATACGCATCCTTGATGTCTATGGATGTCATGAAATTCCCCTGGTGAAGGGAAATGATAGCGGAGCGCAGAGTCTCCATGCGGAACTTTTTGGCTCTGATAAACCTGTTTAGAACCTTGAGATCTAGAATGGGTCTCACCGAACCCTCCTTTTTGGGTACCGTGAAAAGGTTGGAGTAGTAACCCCTGCCTCTCTCCGACTGAGGCACCGGGCAAATAACTCCCATGTCCAGAAGGTTTCTAACTGCTAACCGGAGCCCCTGTGCAGCCTGATGGTCCGAGGGCACCCGAGACCTTAAGAACCTTGGAGGCGGCCAGTACTCGAACTCCAGTTTGTACCCGGACGAGACCACTTCCAGGATCCAATTGTCTGTGACCTCCCTGTGAGGCGTAAGCGACTTCTTGGCCCCAAAATCCGCCGTCCACTGACGCAGCCAGACCAATCTGCGCATGGCCACCAATAAGGCCGAAGTCCTGCTACACATGACGATAGAATCTTCCATAGCAGACAAAACAAAATCCATGAACAATTCACACCTCTTAAGAGTAGTGAACTCAGCGCTATCCGGATCAAACTGACCATTATTCAGCCAGTCCCTGATCAGGGACCTGGTAGCAAGCGACACTAGAGCAGATGAACAAGCCGGCCGCAGGGCCGATCCCACACTGGCAAACGCATGACAAGCCATCTGATCAAGGCGCTTATCCTCGCTATCCTTAAGGGAGGTAGCGTCAGGGGTCTTAAGCACAGAGGAATTGGTCAAGCCCAAAACAGGCGCATTGACCTCAGGAGGAGAGGACCATCACTTCACCGCCTCCACCGGGAAAGGATACTTCTTGTCCCATCCCTGGGGAGCACCAGGAAGCCGACAGGGCCTCTCCCATTCATTCTGGATCAGTGCGTCAAAATGATCCTGCGTAGGGAATTCTAGACGGGGCTTGCGGACCCCCAAAAATTCCCCCTTCTTTAGGGGAGGTGCCTCCGGGGGATCTATATCCAACACCTTCAACATATGTGACAAAACAGCAGCCGTATCTACGGCATCCCCAGGCGCCTGCCCAACTCTGTCTCCTCAAACACTTCCCCCTCCTCTAAAGGGGAATAATCAGACAATTCCATAGAGTCGTCGTCCGCATCCCACACGCGCTGGGCCGA
Organism: Gastrophryne carolinensis; assembly: GCA_027917425.1. Taxonomy (NCBI): domain Eukaryota; kingdom Metazoa; phylum Chordata; class Amphibia; order Anura; family Microhylidae; genus Gastrophryne; species Gastrophryne carolinensis. Next base: position 577,315,719 of record CM051235.1, read on the forward strand.
CGACAAATGTCTCTTTTTAGCTTGGGCCTTCTTGCCCACCATGCTACCAATAAACTTTTCAATGCTGGCACCAACATCCGACTGCGACTCCCCGCTGGCACCAATGTCCCTCGGGGTACGGATCAAGCGGGGAGGGGAAGGCGATGAAGCGGGAGGAGCCAACCCAGAAGGCTGGGACCCAGACTTCCGCGTTATGGCCTTATGAGTGCATGGAGTACAGATCGGTACATCCTCCCCTGTAAGGGATGCCCCACACCCCACACATGGGCTGGCTTGCCCCAAGGTGAGCCCGAGCACAGTATCCTGCGGAGCCTCCATATGGTGATTTTTTAGTGGTCAGTCACAAGACCGCAGGGAATTACGCATAAGCAACCCGGGATGCCCTTTAAATGTCCCGGTGGGAGGTTTTGGAGGAGATCAATTTTAAACTAGGGACCCCAGGACCAGGAGGAACCCCTTAATATACACAATATGAAGCAATCTGCAACACACAATAGGCATATCAGTTACTAATAATAGCATCTGAACATATATACAGATATATACAGCAAAAAATTGTCAAAAAACACACTCACCAGGGGCCCACCCCACCAGAGAGTGACCCCCAATACAAGGAAAAAACGGCCAACAGGTCCCTACCTGACCCCTAAGATCAGACACAGCCACGCAGGAAGCACCAAGATGGCCCCTGGCCTTGAGGTAACCGGACCCAGGAAGAAGAAGGGGGGCGTGCCAGCACCGAAGGCACGATTTCCAGGCCACGCCCCCCTCCCTGCAGCGCGGATCTGGCCAGAGGAAGGCCCTGCAAAAAACGTGCTGACGAGTGGGCGGGGCCGAGCACACAGCCTGAGTGAATTTCACTCAGGCTGACAGGGAGCCATCTTGCAACTAATTCATCAGGGATTACTGCCAGGCGGACCACACAAGCAAATATACCCAGTGTGAAGCACCCAACAGACACACACCATAAAAATCCATAAAATTACAATTATAAATAAATGCAAGGAGAGGCCAGTTAAGACGCGCCCCCCCCCCCCCGAGGGAGTAAGGGACCCGGAGGGAGAAGGGAAAACCCCGCCAGTAATAAGGCCGCATGCTAGCAGGGACGGGGGCATCCCGTACCAGGATATCCACAACCTGCTTTTACCGCCTGCCCCATAATGAGGTCTCGCGGTGGAGCGTGGCTCCTACTGCACCCAGGGCCCGCAGCCTAAGCTGGGAGGCTCAACAGGGTAAATTTAGAATGAGTCCAGGCAGCAACAGGGAAAAAAAAAAGGGGGCCGGGTGCAAGCCCGGCTTACCTGCAAGTAAGAGAAGCTTCATCTTCTGTCTTGCTCGCTCCCTGCAGAGAAGACAATTGGGGAATTGGTGGGAGGTCCCAGGTAGTTAAGGACCCGGAGGGGATTCTTTTTTGCATTCATTTCTGCAGAAGTTCGCCCTCTACTGGACATAACCCGACTGTCAAGACTTATTGAAGCGGAGTGTATGTCACACTTGGAATATCTATACGGACACTTGAGCCATGTCCCTGCAGAAATCCCTTGCACAATGAGCCCCCCCCCCCCCACACTTCTTAGTTTCTTTAGACAGAGCGCAGGTAAAGACTAGGATGGAGGCCATCCTAACTGTGAGATGCGGGTGTTGGCATCAAGACACCTATCTGTCTTAAAGGAGCCTGTCTTCCCATAGATAGAGGTAAGCACTTAGACAGGATGGAACTTGAGTGGTCTGCCTTATGGTACCCCCCTACTCACACATTTCAGAAATTTGGGGTGAGAAGAGAAAAACCTATCCCAAGCTTTAGGGATACTGGGCATGTTGTTCTGCTGTTACCACTCATGGCCAGGCCATGACAATGCTGAATCCTCAATTAAAAACATACATGGGTCCCATTTTGTGGGTTACTGGGGTGCATTTAGGGACATAGATTTATTTTGTAGTCATCTGCTAGCTTGAAAAATAACAAAAATTCCAAAAAAGGTTAACAAAGCATGTGCAGGTTCCATTTAAGTACCACTTCTCTGCAAGGGGTACTTGCAGAAAAGTGGAATTGTCATTCAGCCTTGGTGGATTACAATTTGAAAGTGAGCAAGAAGTGGGACTGAACCAAGCAGTGACAAAGATGGAAATTGTGAGATAATCAGAGAGAGTTCACTTACAGGTATCCCCAACAGCCCACAGGAATGGCCAAGATTGGAATACTGCACAACTGCTCAGCAAGTTAATTGAATTATCTACTCATGGGTGCGAGCTTCAGGTACCTCAGTGCTCGAAGTATGTTAGATTAGCCTCTTGCCGTCATCAATCTACAACAAACTATGTAAAAATTACACCTACCCCCTCCTGGGCCAGCCCCGAAGGGGTTAAGCTTTGTCTGAGTATCTACTGGACTTGATTACTGGAATACTATATAACCAAACAAATGAGATTGCCTCCACGAAGTGATAATGGAAAAGTGCTACCCGTCATTCACCTGGTAAGTCTTTAAGTACTATATCAGTCCGCAAAAAAGAAGGCAGAATAAAATTAATAAATGCCAGCAAGCTTATCCATGAACCTTTTCATGCTATTTTTTAAATAGGAATTTTACATTACAAGTCAGTCCTGTAAGCACCAGAGAATAGTAATGGGATAAGCCAAGGGCATCAATGGCACGGGTAATTCAATATTCATACTTAGTGACACCCATGGTGCATTTTGGTGGCCTTAAATGCTCCCCACTTTGTACAAAAAAAAAAAAAAAGTTTGACTGGAATGGAGATCTAAGCAATGTGAGGAGGTGCCAACAAAGATCAAAGGAATCACCCATTAACACAGTACAAATCCAGGTAAAAATTATATTCTTTTTTAAGTCTTCTACCATGTAAAGGAGATCAAGGGTCAACTTTTTCTTGGTTAAAAAAAAAAAAAAAAAAAAACTTAAAAGCATGCAGGTACCAAGGAGACCAAAAGATGGTAAGCAGCACAAATAAGCAGTACTATATATAAATTATTTTACTTTTTAACTTAAACCGGGCCAATACCCATTGTTTTCCTTAATGGGTGTTGGTCCTGCAGTCAGCTAATCAAAACAAGGTCAGGAGGGGGGCATCCAGAATGCTGGAGTCCCCCTCGCACAACCCCCCCCCCCCCCCCAGAACACCTGTAATCCTCACCTTCACTACAAGCCAGTGCAGGGGAAAGAGTCCCGCGATTAGCCACCAGGCGGTCACATGGGCTATGGTTGCGTCCTCTGCTCCAGCCACCGGAACGAACGGCCCCTGTGACGCCCATCGGCCAATCCCGGGAGTCCTTTCCTGGCATTGGCTCGTAGTGAAGGTAAAGATTAAGGGCGTTCTGGGGGGTTATATGCGGGAGGGACTCCAGCATTCACATTTTAACAGCTTCTGCCTTGTGCTAGAAATAACTAGGTTAAGGGCTACTATTTTATGCTTGCTATGATAGTATAGTATATGAAAATACTTGTGTTAAAATTTGCAAGATTATGACCAGAGACACCAATTTAAATACATTAGTATTTAATACCTGTCCATCAATATCTTTATCTCTACCTCTAATGCAATCAAATGACTACTATGTTATAATTCACGGGATAGAAGTTGGTTAACATTAAAAGGGAACTATATCAAAAAAACTTTGGAAATCAAAATCCCCTGCACAATGGGCAATTCTACAGGTGAGGTGATGATTATTTTTAATGAGATAGATATATTTTAGAGTTATAACAGCAACCTAACATTCAAATAAGTCTCTTCAAATGATTTTAGAGTTACCATAGGCTGATGTTATTCCCACATTTCTAAAATACAACATATACCACAATAAAATAATTTGCACTACTAATCTACAAGACCTTTAAACCACAGTAGAGTATGTCATTATTACGATATTAAGTCTAACAAGACTAGAAAATATACACCTACCTATTAAATAAACAGGCCTCCTTCCCAGTCTATCTGATAAAGGTCCAAAAAAAAGATTTCCAATCAGGAGACCAGCAAAGAGTAAGGAGGAGGCAAGGTTTACCTTGTAGGCTTGATGCCTTATTAAATTCCACTGCAGAAAGGAAAATATTAGCATTACAGCAATACCAATTTCGATTCCACACTTAAGTAGAGGCAATTTATAAATTATAAGACTCATGGTGCTACTTCTACATTATCATATATAAATCAGACATTTAAGAGGCATTTATAGCAGCAATGCGGCTGATGCAAACTCAATATAAAAACAGTCAGGTTCATAAGCAAATATGGGATATAGCTCTTCTTCAAAAGGCAGTTTAAACCAGACTCAGACCCTGTTAGGCATTAAAGGGTAGCCTGGCACTGAATACAACCATTTCCATTGCCCAAGTAAAAAAAATAAAAACAGGAAATTGGAAAGGGGCTTGGGCATGAAATAAAGGAGAAAAATGGAGGGGACATGAGCAGAGCACTACTCTGTGCTTCTGGTGAACATGGTTGTATTTGGTGTTCAGGCTGCCTTAGGCATTTTTTTGTGAATGCAGCACCCCCCCCCCGGCTGCCCCAACGCACTGCCCCCTAGCCGCTAACATAAATATGCAGCGTATATGTGTAGCCAGCACCCACAAATAGTGAGCGGAAGGGGTGTAAGGGGTTAAAAGTAGACAGTGTGTGTGTGTGTCTGTGTAGATGGAAGAAAGGGTGTAATGCACATGACCACAGTAGAGAAGGCAGGAAAATCAGGTTTTGTCAATAGCTTTGAGACTCTCCAGCAGAGGATCGCATTAAACTTCTTGTACCCTCTTCCCCTCCACACATACACACACCGATTGAGACTTTTTATGACAGGGGGTGTTTATGAGTGTGAATTAAAGCACCAGCAGCTGGACTATTTTGCCTTAACTATACTAACATTGATATAGTCTTCAGCTCCCTCTGCAGATGGCTGCCCTAGGCACAGGCCTAGAGTTGCAAAATGGGAAATACGGCACCGCTCATAAATACCTAAAAAGTTGACCAGTGTTCAGTCCACACCAGCCAGGGGCTATATCTTGATCCACAGGCACATTCATTCATTTATTCAATTTGCAAATATACACACACATAAAACTTATAAAATTAACATAAAAATGTAAAACATATCTCAGAACAGAAGAAGAAATAAATAAAAATTGTAGAGATTCAACAAATAATAAGACCAGATCCGCAAACACTTTTCTCTGGTTGCTGAGTAAGACAACTAGTTGCTGGGAAATCCTGTGGCAACATACCACCAAAAACAAATTAACAGCAGAACAGGCTGTTCCAGCAAATAGCCCACTGAACGATCAACATCTCTTAATTCAAAAAGCCTGACAAAACACTATACCAATTAAAGTATAATTTAAAAAAAACAAAATACTTGCCTCAGATACGATAGAGGTGAAGTTGTCGATGTATCGAACATGTTTGAGAAAGTCGTCGTCACTTAGCTCCTCTGCATGGTCAATGTGATATTGTGGTATAGCACCAACAATGACGACCAGCATACACTGAGAAGCAGCATACATCTAGCAACAGAAAACAACATTGAACTTTAAGGCACAGGGCAGCTACATTTCCATGCATGCCAAAAATGTAATAAAAATAGATAGGTTGTCAAAGACGGCTGCGATTCATGAGTTTCTTAACGATCTTTCACTGCCAGAATTACCTGAACATCTTAGGGAGATTTTGGAAGGTGATTTTGATGTGAAGGAGGTACAGCGGGTAATTTCTGGGTTGAAACCTAATAAGAGACCAGGCCCGGATGGCTTTCCATCAGCCTATTATAAAACCTTTGCTCCGATTTTAGCTCCGAGATTGACTGCTGTATTTAACGCTATCCGTAAGGGAGATTCCTTTTCACAAGAGTCCCTTACTGCATCAATTAGCATGATCCCAAAACCGGACACTGACCACACAATATGGTCTAATTTTAGGCCAATTTCTTTAATTAATCTGGACGTCAAGATTTTTGCTAAAGTTTTATCAGACAGATTATCTGGATACTTGCCACTTATGATTCATAATGATCAAACCGGATTTGTGCCGGGAAGACAGACTGGAGATAATATCAGGAGAGTACTCCAACTGTCTCATGTCGCTAGAGAGAGAGCACTACCTGTTATGCTGCTTTCTTTAGATATCAGGAAAGCATTTGACTCTTGGGAATACCTCTTTCGACTTTCTTGGGAATACCTCTTTAGTTTACTGGAAAAATGGGGTTTTGGACCGAGATTTTTAAATATATTAAAAGCTATATATAATGCACCAGTGGCTTATGTTAAATATTGCGGTTATAAGTCAGAAGCGTTCCCCTTGGCAAAAGGAACGAGACAGGGGTGTCCTTTGTCCCCCCCTGTTGTTCGCATTGGCTATGGAGCCGCTGGCCCGTAAAATCAGAGAGAACCCAGACATTTCAGGAGTTGAAATTGGGGGTGAGCAGTATAAGCTTAGCTTATTTGCTTTTTACTAACAAAGGGTGCACCGCCCAAATCTTCCTACAAAATGTATACAACTGTGTGCTCACCCATATAAAATGCAATCCACAATAATTTGGAGTGGGCGTGCAAAGAACACACCAATCTCCCAAAGGAAGCACCACTACAATCAACAGTATATATTAATGATTTTATTAGTACAAAAAAACAAAGAATTAAAATACATACACCACAAGACAAATTTAAAAACAACCAGTATGGCCAAATGTATCTATATCAATGTAATGTAATGTAATGTGTACACCCAGGGCAACAGTCAGGCCAACCTCAGTGAAAAATGTCTGCGCACGCAGCCCCCATGCTGCTTCAAGGACAAGGGCTGACTGTTGCCCTGGGTGTTATCTTATGACGTGAGATTTAACCATTTATTTTCTCTCTGCTGGCACTTGCATTTATATCATATATTGTTATTGTCTGCACTTTAAAGTCTTATTGGTATGGGTTTCCCTGTGCAATATTAGGTAGTGTTTTAGGTTTATGTGTTTTTCATGTATTTGCACTTTATATATTGATATTATCTTAGCTTATTTGCTGATGATGTTTTGCTGACCATCTCTAATCCTCTTATTTCTATTCCAAATTTACTCCAAGTTTTGAACCAATTTGCTGAAGTCTCCGGTCTTCAAGTGAATACCGCTAAGTCTAAAGCACTAAATGTTAATCTCTCAGTGGATATACAGAGTCAATTGCAAGCCACTTATAACTTCGTTTGGGAGGATGAAGCTCTGAAATACCTGGGAGTTGCTCTGACTGATCATTATGAGTCCCTTTTTGCTGCGAACTATCTACCTCTAAGAAGGAAATTTAATATTTTATTGTCACAGTGGAAGAGGTATTATTTGTCTTGGCTGGGTAGAGTCGCGGCAGTTAAGATGACCCTTTTGCCCAAATTTCTTTATCTAGCCCGCTCTCTGCCGATACAACTTCCATCTAAGTTTTTAAAGGAACTACAAGGCCGGGTCTTTGCATTTATTTGGTATGGCAGAAAACAAAGGATAGCGAGAAAGATTATGATCAGATCTAAATCAACAGGTGGTTTGGGAGTCCCGGATTTTAAGAAATACTACCAAGCGGCTCAGGTGGCTCAGCTTCTTTCATATCATGTCCTTGAAGATGTTCCGGGCTGGGTACGTATTGAATCAGCTATAGCGAACCCATTAATGCTTAAAGATATCCTTTGGCTTACTCCAAAAAGTAGGAAATCGTTAAATAACCCGATTATGGCCCATTCCTTGCGATTATGGGATGACATCAAATTCTCTGGTGGGCTCGCCTCCCCACATATGCCATTAACGCCACTGTGGGGGAACTCATCGTTTCCTCCAGGGGTGTCTGACATATCTAGGTTTAGCAGGTGGAGAGAAGCCGGGATTTTTTGTATTAATGATTGTGTTCAGGGATCAGCCCTTGCTTCCTTCCAGAATCTTAAAGATCGATATGGCCTACTACCACGGGATCTTTTTGGATACCTTCAGGTTTCCCATTTTATAAAATACACAGTGAAGAATTCATCAAATTTGGACAGCTTTACCTGCTTTGAACAGCGCTGTAAACATGACCCAAGAGGTAGAAACACTATAGCAGAGATATATAAGGCACTACTTTCAATTTTGGACAATGGACCCCTGCCCTATAGAAATAAATGGGAACGAGATTTTGAAGAAGAGATTCCTCTAGAAGTTTGGCAGAAGATGTGGCGGGAGTCGTTTGGGAAGTCGGCATCGGTGCAGGCTATAGAAGTCAATATTAAAGTCACTCTACGTTGGTATATGGTTCCGGCGCAGTTGGCGCATATGGGAAGAGAAAAGCTAGGTAATTGCTTTCGTGGTTGTGATAGTTTGGGCTCATATAGTCACATTTGGTGGGACTGTCATATAGTTGCAGATTTTTGGAGTAAAATTTTTGACACAATTAGTGGGATTATGGGCATACAGGTGAACCCAGACCCATGGGTGGCGCTATTAAACAAATCCCTGCCGGGCAGCACGAGTAAACAGAGACGATTGATTTTCCATATTTGTACTGCTGCTAAGCTGGTCATTGCGAAGGCCTGGAAAACGTCTTGGTTAGGATTTGGAGAGTTCATAAATAGGGTCAACAATACACTGGCAATGGAAAAGATGTCGGCTATTCATGCGGATAAGATGGAGGAATTTCGAGAAGTGTGGACTCCTTGGACAAGGGCGATCTTACCTGCTTCTTTTGATAGTAATCTTTTGCTTATATGAATGCAAAACCAGACATATATTCCTTTTCCCCTCTTGTTTCTTCTTCTTTCCTTCCCCTTCTTCCCCTCCCCCCCCGTTTTTTTTTTTTTTTTTTTTTTTTAGTATTATTGTTATTTTATTGTATTTTTTTTTTTTTTTGTGCTGTTATAGTCGACACTATATGGTTGGATTGGGGTTAGTGCGAACCCCGTTTATAGGTATCATATTCTTCTTTAAGGAAATGTTATCAAACTATGTTGTTAAACTATGCCTTAGTAGTCTGAATCTTGTAATTTTACTGTTGCTGATCTGAAATGTTGATCCTAATGTTATACACGGTGATTATGCTAAATCTCATTTCATGTCTATATGAGCAATAAAAATTTATTGAGTAAAAAAAAAAAATAGATAGGTTGACCACTTGCAATAAGACTTTGAGCACTTCCAAAAAAAACAATGGTTAGAGAATAGTTACTGTGGTTATGCCTATGGTTAAACATTACAATCTTTTATCAGCTGTACTCATTATCCATGGTATACCCTCAGTATCTATACTTTATATCAACGGAATATGATAGAGCTTAATAAACAATAATAATAGTAGTAATATCCAGGTGCCATTTGGGCAATTGGGCAGAAGTATCAACATACTCCATGCATTCATTTTAACAGATACTCCAAACATAGTATATACTAATTTTATCATTATCAAATACAGAGAGAGTATCCCAGGCTATGCTGCTGGCTATTAAAAAAAATTGTTTTACACAACCGAGGCCAGGCCCATCTGGCATTTTTAGATCCCTGATGTCCCGCTGTGTGAAACCCCCCAAAATCGCCAGATCTGCTTACCTCTGCCTCAGTCCAACAGCGTATGCAGGGGCTCCCATACACTCAGAGGCGCTTGCGGCGATTATGTAATTTGGCAAAATACTCTGCAGGGAGTCCGATTCCCTATCTTTGGGACATCCAGATTTGAGATCACTATGTGAAATCACCTTGACCACCATGTATACTCATCTTGCCAGCAATGTCACAGTGCATGTGCGGGCCACAGCGGCATTCCTGGCTTATCCTCCGGCTGATGCATGTACCTAGACCAGGCATATCTGAATGGGTGTGCAGCTATGCACAGATGAATGTCAGGTGAGAAAGCAGTTGGGATCACCGGAAGTAAATGAGGAGATTTGTGAGATTTCACACACCCGGGCATCCCAAATTGGGATGCCCCACTCGGAAGGAGCAAAAATACAATTCTGTGAAGTACTCACCTGTAGAATTGGTATTATACGCATACAGCACGTCCTGCTCCATCTATAATACTTGCACATGGGTAATCCTCCGCCAGATGGCGCTGTTCACTGCAGACATGCAAAAACAGGCTCCTCCCGGCCCTTCATATACCCAGGGACCTCCCACAAATCCCCAGCATTGAAAAGCAGTGAGAAAAAGAAGCCGGGAGAAACCAACCACCAAACTGGTAAAAATAACAATGATACCAATGGTAACAATCACCATACAGGGGATCCAGAACCAGGTGAAACCAGGGTGGGGTGGAGCAGGACGTGCTGTATGCGTATAATACCAATTCTACAGGTGAGTACGTCACAGAATTGTATTATTCTAAGCATACAGCACGTCCTGCTCCATCTATAATACTTACACATGGGACATCCAATAGCAGTGACCATAAAGTAGGGTGGGATCCCCAACAACAAAGGCAACGGCACGTAGGTCAAACTACAACCGCCTGTAAAACCTTACGGCCAAAGGCAGCATCAGCTGAGGCCCGAACATCAACTTTGTAAAACTTTGAAAAGGTGTGAACAGAAGACCAAGTAGCGGCCTTGCAAACTTGTTCAACAGAGGCCTGTTGCTGAAAAGCCCAAGAGGCGCTAATAGCACGAGTGGAGTGAGCCGTAAGGCGGAACGGGGGAGGCCTCCCCTTAGTAGAATAGGCCTGAATCACAGCCTGACGAATCCATTTACTGATGGTAGACTTGGCGGGAGCCAAACCTTTCCTAGGCCCCGAAGGCACAACGAAGAGAGCATCAGTCTTCCTGAAGGCCTTAGTGACAACCAGGTAATACTTCAAGCACCTGACTACGTCCAAGGAATGCAGAACCCGCTCCTTGTTGTTGCGAGGATTGGGACACAGAGAAGGAAGAACAATATCCTGGTTCAAATGAAATGGCGAAACCACTTTTGACAGAAAGTCCGGTTTGAAGCGGAACACCACCTTTTCCTGGTGTCGCTCATAGTATGGAGGCTGAATATATAGAGCAGCCAGCTCTGACACACGCCTAACCGAAGTAATAGCCACCAAGAAGACAACCTTGAGAGTGAGAACGACCAGAGCAGCCTCTTGAATAGGCTCAAAGGGAGCACCCTGCAAGGCAGACAAAACCAAATTCAAATCCCAAACAGGGACCGTAGGTTTACGAGGGGGACGCATGCGAGTGACCCCCTGGAAAAAGGTCTTAATCAGGTCATGCTGAGCAAAAGTCTTCTGAAAGAAGATAGATAGGGCAGAAACCTGACCCTTCAGAGTACTAAGTTTGAGACCTAAGTCCAAACCATGCTGCAAAAACTCCAGGACCCTAGGGACGGAGAATTCTCGGCAGGGAAGAGACCTGTACTCACACCAGTCAATGTAGGAACGCCATACTCTATAATAAATAGCAGAAGAAGTCTTTTTTCTGGCCTGCACCATAGTAGCCACCACAGAGGCAGACAACCCTTTCTCCATCAGAAGGGGAAACGGTGGAAACGCATACAGGAGTCGAAACTCCCTCCAAGACATGGACAGGGCATCCGTGGCCATGGCCAGAGGATCCTGAGACAGGGAGACAAAGGCCGGAAGCTTGTGATTGTGACGGGAAGCAAACAGATCCACATCCGGTAGACCCCAACGGTGGCACAGGGACTGGAATACAGTGTTGCAGAGGGACCACTCCCCCTGATGGGTCATTCCCCTGCTCAGGGCGTCCGCCAGCAGGTTCTCCGCCCCCGGAATGTAAACAGCCATAATGCATTGAACATTGGCCTCCGCCCATGTCAGAATCTGAGACACTTCTTGGAGAGCACCCTTGCTCCAGGTCCCTCCCTGATGATAGATGTAGGCAACCGCCGTTCTGTTGTCTGAGCGAACTTCAGGTGTTGGGTCAATCGCTCCAGTACCAACCTGACTGCCCATAATTCCAGAACGTTGACGGGCAAATGGACCTCCTGAGGGCCCCACGTCCCCTGGAAGCGCAGAGACTTCCAGAATCCTCCCCAACCTGACAGACTGGCATCCATTGTGACCGTCTCCCAGGATGGGGTCAGAAAGGACCTGCCCCTTGTCAAGTTCCTGTGGTCCAACCACCACGCAAGGGACTGTCTGACCGAGGGGGGAAGCACACAGAACCCGTCCAAGGACGCAGGGTTCTTGTCCCAAACTGAGAGAAGGTGAAGCTGCAGAGGTCTCAAGGGGAACTGGACAAAGGGCACCGCCTCAAAGCTCGCCACCATCAGGCCCACCAACTGCATTCCCTGCCAGATGGAGAACTGTGGGTTCGAGAGCAGGGACCTCGCCTGCGCTGTCAGAGCTTCCACCTTCTGTTGAGGAAGGAATATCCTTGACTGAACCGTATCCAGAATCCTTCCCAGAAACGGAGTCACCGAGGAGGGGGACAGGGATGACTTGGGGTAATTGATCACCCAGCCGAAGGACTCCAGGGTGGACACTACCAGCCGAGTGTCCAACTCTGCCTGTCGCAGGGACCGAGAGGTGATGAGAATATCATCCAGGTAGGGCAGCACGCGTATGCCCCTTAGCCTTATCAGGGACATTACCCCTGCCAGCACCTTGGTGAACACCCTGGGAGCCGACGTTAGGCCGAATGGCAGGGCCACAAATTGATAATGCTGATCTTTTAGTGCAAATCTGAGAAACCTTTGGTGTCCCGGAAACCCCGGGACGTGCAGGTAAGCATCCTTGATGTCTACGGACGTCATGAAGTCCCCTGGGCGCAGTGAGCCAATGGCCGAGCTCAGAGTTTTTATGCGAAAGTGCTTGTTCTTGACAAATTTGTTGAGGATTTTTAAATCCAGAATGGGCCTGACTGACCCATCCTTCTTGGGTACTGTGAAAAGGTTTGAGTAGAACCCCGTGCCCCTGAACCTGTTAGGGGGCCGTACAGCAAATTCTATCTTGTAGCCGGAGGACACTACCTCCTGAATCCACCGGTCTGAGACGTGGCGTCGCCAGACGTGCTCGAAGTGCTGTAGACGTCCCCCCACCCTGACGGGTGAGGGCGCCCCCTCATGCCTGGGGGGCCTTGGAAGGGGCTTTGGGTTTGGTTCCCCAGGAGGAACCTGAACGGCATCCTCTGTTCCTGTTCCAGGAATCAGTGCGGGTCCCTGCGAAGGGCGCCCCTCTACCCTGCTTGGCCCCCCGATAGGGGGTTGACAGGGAGCCTTGGCCACGAAAGGGCCGAATCTGTCGCCTGCGCTGGGGTAACTTGCCTCCCTTGGCAAAGAGGTCTAATTGATCCCCAAACAAGCGCAGCCCTTTAAATGGCAGCCCCGTGAGGGCTTTCTTGGCGGCATTGTCTGCGGCCCACTGGCGCAACCAGACCGCGCAGCGTATAGCAACCACCAGGGCAGATGACCTGGCACACATCTTAATGGCATCGTCCGATGCAGACAGGATAAAGTTCACAAACGCATCACAGCTGGATAGAGCATTGACAGTATCAGGAGGCAACTCATCTGTGCCATCGAGAGCACTCCTAACCACGGCCCTGAGCGCTACCGCCGTAATGGCTAAGGCGCAAACCAGGAGAGTCGCTCCCCCAAATGCAAAGGCATGGCATGCCAGTTGGTCAGCACGCCGGTCCTCAGAGTCCCGTAGCATAGTAGTGTCAGGGGAGTCCATAATAGAGGTGTTGGACAACCCTAGAATAGGAGCATCGACCTCGGGCGGCGATGACCAGCACTTAACCAAGTCAGCAGGGAAAGGATATTTCCTATCCACGCTCTTAGGGACCCCGTGAAGTCTGCTGGGATGTTCCCATTCTTTAAGCACGAGGCTATTGAAATGGGTCTGCTCGGGGAACTCCAAGCGAGCTTTAGCAGTATGAAAAAGATCACCCCTTTGGCAGGGAGCCGCAGCAGGGGGAGAGAGGGACAGAACCTCAAAGATCTGAACCAGCAGTCTATCGACATCATCCGAGGACCAATGCTCGGAGCCAGACTCTTCCTGACCTCTGGACTCATCGTCAAATGACCCTGAGTCAGAGAACAGTTCCCCTTCGTCCGAGGGGATATGGGCATAGGAATGCAACAAATCATCAGGTTCTACAGGGAAGAGGGTCGATTCAGGGTTCAAGTGCCGCCTCTTGGCGGTGGCTTTACGCGCTAGGGAATTAGCAAGCAAGTTTTCAACACTAGCCAGCTTCGTGGCCAGATCAGGATGAGAATCCCCACTGGTATTGGGGGTTAGACTCAGGCTTGGGGGGTAGGTGAAGTTCGGCGGGGTGCAGGCCCTGCCTCAGATGAGACGGGAAGCACCGATAGCACCTGCTGTGCACAAGGAACGCAGACCCGTGCATTGTCACCACTGCTAGGTAAGACCCCACAAGCTACACACAGCCGGGCTTGTCCCGAAGGAACCCCGTTCACAATATCCTGAGATGCCTCCATATGGTGATTTAATCGGCACAATTTGCCAGTAGGGATTGACGCTGTAAGCTACCCTGGATGCCCCAATAACCCGCTGGGAAGTGGGAGTAAGTTTATATGGTCGCGACCGGGAGCTATGCTGGGCCGGGAGAAGCCACTTGAATCCGCGGTCTGAAAGACATAAGGGGAAACGGGATGTCAGAGCCATGCGCAATGGTGGATGAGAGTAAAGAAAAAGTCGCCCGCGAGGGCACTTACATACAGAGAGGAGGGAACGATCTTCACCACGAGCGCGGGAGAAGAAAATGGCGCCTAAAAACCTCAGGGGGCGGGCCTGAACCGATCGTGACGTGTAGCGCGCCAAGCCGAAACCACGCCCCTCTTTGAGCGAGCGCAAAGCTCGTAAGGCAACCAGCGAATGGTGTACAGCCAGGAGATGTAAAAGACAGACGTCTATTAAAAAATGGCGCTCTGAGCCGTAGCAGTTACAGCCGAGATCTGTACTCAGGCTCTCCTGCGGCTCCCCGTCGGGGAAGAATCCCGGTCTGTGACAGAGAAGCTGTCATTAAAACAGGCGCTGCAGCCGGCGCAGCCTATGAAGAGCCGATAAGGCTAAGAAGGGAAGGAGGAAGAAGAAGACGCCAGGGCGTTTGCGAGCCGCCGCTGTACTTGCGGCAGAAGGCTGAATACTAGTGGCTTAAACAATAAGGTAAGAGCGCGGCTCTGATCCCCAATCCCAGTGAAACACAGTTAAGCCATAAGCGTGTAGGTATACACTAAGGCAGCTAAACACACAACCCCCCCCTTTCTTTTCCCCCTGACTAAGGAGGGAACGAGGGAGGAAGGCGACCCGTTAACATAGGGTCCACCGCTACATGGGGCGTGAGGCAATGTGCGGGAGGGGCATCCCCTGAAGGCTCACCATCAGCCTTGACCGCCTACCCTATGGTGGGGGATTGCGGTGGAGCGTTGCTCCGTAAGCACACATGGTGCTAACTACCTTCACCCGACCAGCGCAGCCCAGGCTGGGAGGCACATCTTTGTCGAAGAGGACGGGTGGGAATAGTCTCACAGGGCCGCAGGCTGCAATAGCCCCGCTCATCTGCGAGAGAGTGATACTTCATGTCTTCGCAGTCAGCACTGCAGAGAAATCTGGGGATTTGTGGGAGGTCCCTGGGTATATGAAGGGCCGGGAGGAGCCTGTTTTTGCATGTCTGCAGTGAACAGCGCCATCTGGCGGAGGATTACCCATGTATAAGTATTATAGATGGAGCAGGACGTGCTGTATGCTTAGAATACAGGTTTTTCCTAGAGACATCCAGATTTGAGATGGCTCAAAGTGTGAAACCCTCTGGCTTCTGGATAAACTCACTTCGATCCACAATTACATGGATACGGCTAAGATTGGCCACACTCACTTCCTCTAAGCTATGCGACCCCACTGGCAGAAACAAAATTGCCGTGCCTGGTAAGCACACAGAGTAGGGATGTTGTCAGAGTCGAAGTAATGAGCCAAGTATACAGGGAATACATACAGGTTTCAAACTTCTGTGTATCCCAAACTGGGATGCCCATAAGGGTTAGATTTAACTCCATCTACAGTCTTAAACCAGACCAACAGCCTGGCACAGTTGGAAAAGAAAAGTAGTGGCCATTCTGGGGATGTTCTCCCAGCATCTCAGACATGCTGCTGTCTGGATTCAACTGGCCATGCACAGTAAAAGGGAAACCCAGCAGCACTTCCTGTTTGCAGGTGGCCTACAAAGGCATGCGCCGCCATTTTGTTTCTAAATTTTGTTACAGCATAAGTTAGAAAAAGGTACATGAACTTTTATGTGCAGCAATCTAAATTGCCTGGGGAGGAATGCATATGAGCATTGTTTGTTGTGTTGGTCTGGTTTAAGTCATTTTTGACTGTTGGTCCGCTTTAAGTTTAGGTATGGTCCATTTTAAAGTTGAGCAAAGGAGAAGCTGTGTAAAAAGACAGACGGCATTCAAACTAGCACCAATACAGAAAAAAATAGGTCCCAAATTTCACATTCTTTGCAGCTTCTTTTTTTAACTAAACAAATTACATAAAACGCCATTCATATAACCAGGGTTTTAATTAAACAGTCTTAATTTGGGCTCTGCTGTGCCTTCTTGCTTGACCTACCTTGATTGCCTAATTACATCCGATTGTTTTAGAAACACATCAGTACTGCTCAATGCATCAGTGCTGTCAACCAAACGTTACAAAATTACTATTGTGCTTAGAACAATCAACGGACATAATAATCATTAAAAAAAATGATTGCTGCTTTAAAGCATAGGTGTCTGAGGAAGAAACTGTAATGAGGAAAATATAGGGATGCCACGGTTAATCATGCTGGCTGGCGGTTTAGCTGTCAAAATAAACAGCTAAAACGTTCTATACTTTAAAAATGACTTTCCAATACCTGCAGCTTAGCAGCCCAAAAACATTAAGAGCCTACGTAGATGGAAGGGACGCTTTGGCAATAATGATTGACTATGCTTTACTTCCACTCATGACGCATTTCGTCTAGGCAGGCTTTCACAAAGGGTGGAGCGGAAGTGTACTTTGAACCCTTTTATAAATTACATACCGAATTATAAGCAAAAAAAAAAGGCACCAGCAAATAAATGTCCCAAACAGCACTTTTGAAAGCTAGGTAAGCGCTAATTGGGATTCTTGTTTCTTATTGGATATGTCATTTTCATTCAGGGTTCAACATACACTTCCACTCCAGCTCATCACATTTATTTTAGAAGTTCAGTGTATTTCTTTCCTTTTTTTCAAAGATTTATTAATAGTTTCACTTACGCTATTTTATTTTACATTTTCCCTGTTACCCTTTTCTGATGGTGAGGCATACAGATGGGGGAGCCGTTGATGGGATTTGTGATTACAGGCTTGAAGATTGGTACATTCCTGGTAGGTGTACAACTGATTTGATGATGGGACTCACTGTAATATAATTTGGTTTCACTGTTTTCAACTGTGAATCATAGATCACACTTTCTACTGGTTTGGACTGTTGCTTTGCTAAATAAAGATCCCTAGAGTCTCTGTCCAGGCATACATGAACCTCCTTCCACCTTATTCCCCATGTGATTTATATTTTTGAGCAAAAGAAACATGGTCCATAATTCATATTTTATTGACAATTGATTTTTTCATGATTTGTAGGGGACATCCAGATTTGGGATGCCCCACGGTTAGGACCACTGCCTATCCCCTTTCCAAGCCGCACTTAACAAGTCACAATCCACCACTCCATGAGAGACATGAAGTGCATATATCCCATGCTTCCTTGAACGTACTCCCAGCCAGCAGACTATAGAGAGCGAGCGCTCCAAATTGGTATGCCTCCTGGAAATCATAAACGAACCAAAAGTCTGATATGGCTTTTGGTCAAGGTTAAGCTAAATACCCATATTGTGACTGTGCTTAGGCCCAGTAGATCCTTTTTCATAATATATACTACATAGTGTACTGTACATTTTTTTACACAGGGTCCTTTACCCTGGCTTGTTGTCTCTAATTACAGGCTTTTCCTCCATGTACATTTGTTCAATTATCATGGAAGTCAGCATCCTCCATCAGCCTCTGAATATCATAGAATAGGGATATCAATTTTATTAGTCTTCGGCCCAATTAAAACGAAAGTTTGCTTTTTGGGAAACATCGGCTGTAGAGTTGTTTCAGTATCAAAACCAACATTTGCTCGATTGGCTTTAAGGAAACAAAGTTTGTTGACTTTCCAATTAGACATATAAACAGTAGTAGCTTATGGGCACAAAACCTTTTACCGGCTCCCACAGAGTTGATCTCTACTGAACACCACGAGAGGTGTATGAGGACGAGGTGCACAATAGGTGCTTTGGCTGAGCTTTGTACCCCCTGGTACACTGCTAGGCAGCCAAAAGCCGGGGGTGCAGGATCCTTCCGATACTGGGGCTATGGGAGCATGGCAGAGTGATAGACCCTGCATAATCTGGTGAATGGTAAGCAGGGGAGCGTTGTGCCCATATAGCACCATTGACTTGAGGTCTGTTTGGAAAGTCACTGAAAGTGAACAGTTCCATTAACTATAAATGTAGGTCTGCTTACAACAGAAGCAGAGGAACAAACACCACTCATAAAAAGTAATTGCAGTAATTGCAGGCACAAAACCTTTTACCGGCTCCCACAGAGTTGATCTCTACTGAACACCACGAGAGGTGTATGAGGACAAGGTGCACAATAGGTGCTTTGGCTGAGCTTTGTACCCCCTGGTACACTGCTAGGCAGCCAAAACCCGGGGGTGCAGGATCCTTCCGATACTGGGGCTATGGGAGCATGGCAGAGTGATAGACCCTGCATAATCTGGTGAATGGTAAGCAGGGGAGCGTTGTGCCCATATAGCACCATTGACTTGAGGTCTGTTTGGAAAGTCACTGAAAGTGAACAGTTCCATTAACTATAAATGTAGGTCTGCTTACAACAGAAGCAGAGGAACAAACACCACTCATAAAAAGTAATTGCAGGAATGTTCAAGAAGACACAGGTGTTTTGAACCTTCCTAAGGTTTTTAATTAATAACCTAATAAACTTCTTTTATACTTGAGCCAATCTCTGCTATATTCTAAATGGATCTTAGGCATTATAGTGCACATATCTCAACTGAGCAAGGTCAGTAAGTAATAGTCCTGTATAGGGAGTTCCATTGCAGAGCTTTTACTCTGACTAAAAGCACCAGATTATTAGTCAGCAGAGCTAATGGTTTGCCAGTTTTACATGGGCTTTCTATTTTTCCAGTATATTTATAGAACCTCCTTTTAATAATAAAGTTCCAAAGAAGTGTTATATCTCCCCCTCATGTGGATTTGGTCTTTCTACATGTTGCTAGGCAGCCTAAACAAGCAGAGATGGTAAAAGAATTGGTGAGATTTAAATGCCATCATCTTACACTAACTAGAAAACCAGCTATAATGTTTTTTTAGATTTTAAAATTTAATTTTCTATTACAATTTTCAAAAAATATTCCCAAACATCTAAAATTAATGTATTTTAAGTTTTTAGTTGCTTATTTATTATTCTTTCACCCAATGGGCTGCAACTCTGTTCAAAACTACAGGATACAGCCACTGCCATCTTGCTACTCTTTGTTCATTTCCAGCATCACATGCTGAGGAGAGGAGAGGGGGCAAGTGCAGGGAGGGGTGGGTTACAGCTGTGCTCTGCACAGACAGAGCAGCACTAGGGTCAGGAAAAGGACAGCAATCCCAGAATGCAGAGAAACATAGTCAAAAGGCATACCGTATTTGCCGGCGTATAAGACGACTGGGCGTATAAGACGACCCGGATATAATATACCACAGGTATTTCTGGGTATGAACCGACCCAGTGTTAATGGGAACTCAAAGTGTGACCGCGCCTAAATCATAATTGAATAATACAATTTTTACATCAATAAAATACATGAATTTATTTTGATTGACAATAGCATGTTAAAATACAAGCATAGGGGTTGAGTTTAGAGGATTGTCCTTGGTGCTACACGCTACCAATTCAATTCCCCTTTTTCCCCTATTCCCCAATATACACCATATTGTAGAAAAAAAAGGAGTACATCCTATAACGTAGCAAAAATATTTACATATATTCTCAACTGATCTGAATACCAATCCGCTGGTTAAGCGTAATACAATTTGACATGTTGCACATAGCTCGCAATACACAATGTAAAATCATTTAATTGCCCATATCTTGGCGGTAGATGATATCAATTGCTAAATGGTAGACTAGTTTCACCCCCACTAGGGGGCTTCTTCAGTACCAAACCGCATTTGAAAGCGCTTGATCAGCCCATCCAGGCTAATAATATTATTGCAAAAGGCCTCATATCCAGGTGCACTGTCCCAAGATTGACGCTAAACAAATAAAGACATACACAAAGACAAAAACATAAGCCACTAATCAGATAAGTTCTATTCCCATGTACTAAGGGTACCCACATAGTTCATTTAGACTATGAGGCCCCAGTATCCACTGTAACTTGATTGTTAATAAGCAGTAATGTACATTAATAAACTACCTGGATGGAAAGGCTTGAGAATCATGAATTGATCAGTGCTCCATACGCCAGATGAAAGGGAATGGCATCAGCCATATGTGATAGTGTTCTCCACTCCTCAGTCATCTGTGGGCATATGTATAATATCATGTTGGCACCACTCGGAAGGCAAACTACATTCCAAACAATATATGTACTGATTAAGAATAGTACTTACAAAAGGAGCAAGGAATACCGGCTTGAGGTCTGCTCAATCGGCTGTGATGGAAAGCGCAGTCCGCCCGGTCGTTGTCCCGGCAGGTCGAAGAGAGCCCACACAGCTAGACACGTGGGAACGTGTTGTGCTGTGTGCTTGACCCGGATGTGACCCTGAACAGCGGGAAGCGCTTTATACAAGCGTCTGCTCCCAGCTGTCTCATGACGTGTCAGCGGCCGAGCTGACAAGGCCGAGCAGCTCGCATGGAGGATGCGTGCTGACCGGCGTCTCAGCCTACGTCATTGCGGTGGGGGAGGGGTAGACATCATATGGCCACAGGAGGTGCGAGGGAGAAGAGGGCGGACAGACGGGGTGAGGGGAGGGGACACGGCCAGCCGCCACGAGCGGTTGCCATGGCAGCCCCTTGCTGTCAAAGGGCTCCATGTAGTGCCCACGGTGCCGCTCAATCTACACCAGGCAGTGCTGTGTACACACGCAGCTTACTGGCTGTGCAGGTATCTCCTCCCTCGCCCCGAAGTGCCCAAGGACATACTACAGCCAAGAGCCCACCCCCTCCCCACCCAGGTCACATCCATAGCCCGGTCTCCAGCAAACTTAGTCCCTCTCATATTTAAATTAACTGAGCCCTATGCGGTCTCGATGTAGAGGGTAGTGGCTTACCCATGTCTTTTAGTGAAATTCATATTAATAAAAAAAGCCTTAATCCTCCATCCTCACTACTATGATGGTAGGTCCTCGTGAATGTGGACTCTTACCAAGTTTCCAGATACATGGGGCCCCCCTTAATCAGAACAAAGTTGACATACATTAATCACATATAGTGACAGACCAACCGCACACATATATACAGAATAAGGCATAAAAAAAAAAAAAAAAAAAAAAAAAGGGAAAGGAACAGCCTTGAAGGTTGGGTTATACACTCTACCCCCCCACTAACTACAGAAAAGGGGCGAAACTGATAGTCTCGTTTAGTCCTGGATGTAGGTATGCTTTTGTCCTACTAATCCAACGGGTCTCACGTTGTAACGTCACTTTTTCCAGGTTACCCCCTCTGGGATGTGGGTGAATGCGATCCAATCCCTGTACTCGTAGGTCAGTCGGGTCCTGATTATGAAACCTAATGAAATGACGGCCAATGGGGGATTTAATATTGGCTGTCCGAATGTCGTATTGATGCTCGTATACCCTTTTCTTAAGGGGTCTATTGGTCTTGCCTATGTAAAAGCATCCGCATGGACATGTTAAAATGTAGATAACATGCGGGGTATCGCAATTTATAAAGTGTCGAGGGGCGAGTTCTGCATGACCAGGGATTATTATCTTCTTCCCCGGACGTATGAACCTACAACAGCTGCATTTCTTTTGGCACTGATAAGTGCCTCTATATTCGCAACATTTTTTTCGACTGTTTGGAGCATAATGGCTCCGTACCAATCTATCCCGAAGATTCTTTGCACGCCTAAAAATAAACTGTGGCTGAGACGGAACAATATTTTTCAGTAACTCATCATTGGCTAGTAGGTGCCAATGTTGTCTGAAGATTTTTTTAATATGATGTTGATCGGCAGAATATGTAATTGAAATTGCTAATTGCCTTTCTTTGTCTTTAAGCCTGGGTTTGTAAAGAATCTCGGGACGTGGTCTCGCCTTTGCTATTTTGTAGGCCTTTGTGAGTATGTTACTCGAATATCCTCTCTTCAGTAACCTATCTCTAATGCCATCAGCAGCCGCCTGAAAGTCACTATCTTGTGTGCAATTTCTACGGGCCCGTAGATATTCACCATATGGAATACTCGAGAGTAAATGTTGTGGGTGGGCACTTGATGCCCGTAGGATGGTATTAGCGGTAAAAATTTGTATGAATTTGACCTTGGGAATTGATGGAAACAGTAAGATCCAAAAAGTTGATTTGTTTTGTACTTACCTCATGGGTGAACTTTAGGTTAAGACTGTTACAGTTCAGGATAGCGATGAATTCCTCTAGCAGTTTACGTGGACCTGTCCATAGAATGAATATATCATCTATGTACCTGTGCCACGACAGTACGTGGCACAGGTACTTATCATTATCAAGCTCGTCCTCACCCCACAACCCCCTCTCCCAGCGGCCCAGGTACAGGTTCGCATAGGATGGGGCACAAGTAGTCCCCATCGCGGTCCCCTGTACCTGGCGATAAAGTTGGCCGCTGAAGAGAAAGAGGTTGTGGGTGAGGACGAACTCCAAGAGTTTCATGATGAAAGAATTGAGATCATGTTGTCTTAGATCCAACTCATCCAAAAAGTATTGCACCGCTGCTAGTCCCTGTGAATGGGGAATACTGGAATAGAGGGCCTCCACGTCCAGGCCCACCAAACAGGTCCCCGGAGGCACAGTCAGCTCATCAAGGACGCGGAGCAAATGACCCATATCCTTAAGAAAGGAGGGTAATTGATGCACAAGAGGTTGGAGGTAATGGTCGACGAACCGACTGGCCCGATCCGTTAAAGACCCCATGCCCGACACTATAGGCCTGCCCGGAGGGGCAACAACCGATTTGTGCACCTTGGGCAGGGCATAAAAGGTGGCAATAGTCGGGCATGGGGCCTCCAGATAGTCCCTAGTCGGTCCGTCGATAATCCTGTGCATTACCGCGTCATTGATGAGCGAGTGATATTCCTCCGAGGCCCGTTCGAGCCTGGACATGGGGGCCCTCTCATACCAGTCCCCGTTGTTCAGAATTTGGAAACACATTTGTTCATAGAATGTATTCTCCATCACCACTATGTTTCCCCCCTTATCAGCTGGTTTTATAGCAAGATTGCCTAGATTCTCTAATTCCTCTAATGCCCGTTGATGTAAAGGGGAGAGATTAGAGCTGGATCTGTGCGGAATGTTCTCAACTGCTCTCGTCACAGTGTTCACAAATGTTTGCAGTGATGCATTTGTACTCAAGGGGGGGTAGAAATTTGATGGTTTCTTGAATATCCTCTGTTTAGTTGCTATCATGGGGGAAATCCCTGTAGCCTCCTCACCTAACTGTAGGATTTCCTCCTCCAACTGCTGCTCCGATAGTTCAGGGTTAAATGGAATGTCCATGGTATCATCTTTTCTCTCAAACATTTGTTTACATAGGACTTTCCTCGCAAAGAGGTGCAAATCCTTCACCACCTCAAAGTTATCGGTTTGTTGTACCGGACAAAAGTTCAAACCCAAGGAAAGAACTTCCTGTTGGTGAGCAGTTAACTCTGTTTTGGACAAATTAATAATATTTCCCTGGTCAATATTCTGATGGCTAATCCCTGCCTCCCTTTCTTTTGGGTGGCTATCATTTCTGGTTTTGGCTTTAGTTATATTCGAATTTTTGTACTTTCGTCGTCTGAGGTTCCGCCGGCGATTTCTACGCTGTCTAAAAAATCATGACGATTTGTCAACTTCTTTGGGTTATCTACCTCCCAATCCCTCAGTTCTTTTTGGGAGCGTTTGACTTTCGATCTAGTCATGACCTCCCCTCTATTACTGAGCTGTTCCCTTCTTGGGGGACCTTTATCATATTTAGGACCCACTTGCCATACAGGTTTTTGCCCTTCTCTATATCTCCAGCCCATTTTCTCCCTTGAAGAGGATGAATCAGAGGAAGAATACTGTCGCATTTGGAATTCTCTCCGATTTGATCGGTTCTCCGTGCTCGGCCAAATATAGGCCTTTGATTGTTTATAAACCAGAGAATCCCGCTGGAATTTATGCTCTTTGCTTTCTATTAACTCCTTATTCAATTTTTCAATAGATAACTTAATATAGACGACCCCACAACATTTCCACTCAAAATATAGAGTTTGGTATATACTCGCCGTATAAGACTACTCCCTCTTCCGCTCACGAAATAAAACGTAAAAGAACATCAGATTTTATTTCAACATGTTAATTTATATTCAAATGCTTATGACATGCAGGAAAGCTGTCACAAGGCTATATGTTATCAAGCCCTTGTGTACACCTGCCAGGGCTGGCTCCGGGTTTTGATGGGCCCTTGGGCGACAGTGTCACAGTGGGCCCCTTTGCAGTGATCATGTCTGTGATTTTCTGCTGTTCTTTTCTAGTGCTCAAACCAAATGTTCTTTTCTGGATGTTTAATAGTGATGCAGCAGGACCAGCACCTAGGCAATAGTGGGTGTTGATAATGAGGTATCCCAATTTGGGATTAAACACTTTACCTGTCCTGGGAATCTAAAGCTGCCATGGGAGCTGTGGCCAGTGAATGTGCAGAGCAGGCAACAACACGATGGCTAAAGTTCAAATGGAGCCATCCCCGCTCGCGCATGCACCGTTGGATCACTGGATAGGTAAGTTTATGCACTGATCCAGGGGAGTTGACACAGTTGGGTATCCCAAATCAGGATTTGAACCACTTCAAAAAACACCAAAACTCTGGTAAAACAGCTCTAAAGAACTCAAAGGCTGAGTTACAGCTTGTTCCTTGGGCATCCCAATACGGGTTGCCTGGCTGTGTGAATCCCTGTTACTCCTGCAGCTCATGTGGCATCCACTGCCAGCATATTTGAATGGCAGGCAGTGGCTGTGCATAGCACCGAGGAGCAGTCAGCAGAGGTTGCTGCATTCAGAATAGATTGTGGTCAATAATATGCACCACAATCTTTTCTGATTAAATGTTAGCCTGTGCATGCGCCGTGGGTGGGTGGTTGGAGTTGAGTAAAAACCAATATGGGTTTCACACACATGGTTATCTAAAATTCGGATGCCCCTGTAATGTAGACCAAAAACCAGGTGAGGGAAACTCCTGGGATTGGATCTGCTTTGAGGTACTGACAGTTTGCCTTCTGACCTGCTCTGATGCTTCATGTTTCTTCTGTAGCCATCTTCTTATCAGCTTCTTATTAGCAAGTCAGTCCCGGCAGCTCATCACTTCACACACGGCCTGGGAAGGGGAACACATACTGGCGCACGCTGACAGGAGAAAACAGGAGGGAGTGAGGAGGAAGAAAGAGGGGAGAGGGGCAGCGCGGGGGAGCTCCACGGAGAGGAGACCGTGGAGAGATTGCGCTGCACTATCATCACACACAGCCAGGGGAAGGGAAAGATATTATGGGGTGCTGACACAGCAAACAGGAGGGAGGGGGGTAGAGGAGGAAGAGAGGGGGGAGAGGGGCAGTGCGGGGTGAGCTGCACACACACACACACGCTACCTTCTGCAGCTTCGGACCAGGCTGCGGGGGGAGCGCCACTGCTTCCAGCCCAGCAGAACGGGCTGCTGATGCTCGCCGCTGTACGTGCATACCTCCCAACTTTTGAAAGCTGTAAAGAGGGACAGAAGAAGCCACGCCCCCAACCACACCCTTAGCCACGCCCTCATCCTCGCCCTTAAAGGGAATCACCACCTAAGAATTAAATAGGGCATCCCTCGCTGCAGTCAGTGAGTGGGGGTGTTGTTCCTCTCCAAAGCAGAGCAAAACCCTGGTGGCATGGCCCTGACACCCAAAAGATTCCAGGGCTGGCCACTGGCCTTCCCCGTGGGATATGGGACTGGGATGACCCGCTGTGCAAAACATGCCCCATGCCACAAAAAGATAGGCAGGGGGAGCATGCCCGCTGAGCTCCTGATTGCTGGGGCTCTGGATGTAAACAGAGCCATTTGCCACGTATTACATATACACAGCAAACAACTCTACTAGAACGATAGTGCACGCATGTGCCATAGGAATGGGAAGAGTGGGATGCCCCACTGTGTGAAATACCACCGATTGGCGTTTTTCCCAGAGCGCACATCAGATTACACTGCAGCCGCATCCCTGCTCGCCTTTAGTTTGGGATGTGCCCACACTGGCTATTCAGAATGCGTCCCAGCTAAAGGCATAGTAGGGATGCAGCTGCAGTATAATGTGGTTTGGGCTCTGGGAAAAGGGCCAGATGGGGGGTTTCACACAGTGGAGGACCACAATTTGGGATACCCCTGGAGTAGGGAACAAAACCCAGTGGGGCCTCCCAAATTTGGAACCCCCACTGTGTGAAATAACCCCGACTGGCCTTTTTCCCAGAGCGCACATCAGATTACACTGCAGCCGCATCCCTGCTCGCCTTTAGTTGGGGACGTGCCTGTGCTGGCTATTCAGAATGCGTCCCAGCTAAAGGCATAGTAGGGATGCAGCTGCAGGGTAATGTGGTGCTGGCTCTGGGAGTAGGGCCAATAGGGAGGGTTTTACAGTGGGGCATCCCGAATTGGAATGCTTCAGTGGGTTTGTTCCCTACTCCAGGGGCATGCCAAATTGGGTTCCCTCTACTGTGTAAAACCCCCCCAACTGGCCCTTTTCCCAGAGCCCAAACCACATTACACTGCAGCCACATCCCTACTATGCCTTTAGATGGTGAAACTGCTACTGTGAGGGCACCACTTTAAAATAAGTAGGTGCACCAAGAATTCCTCTATTAACATGTAGCACCACAACAACCCACAAACAGAATTCTCAAAATTAGGGCACTCCACCAGATAAAAATCAAATTCATTTATTATTTAGTGCAAGATAAAAATACAATTCTGTGAGAATCTCACCTGTAGAATTGGTATTATATGCATACAGCATGTCCTGCTCCAGAACATATTCATAACGTATGGGTATACCTCCGCCTTCAGCGCCGTGAACTGCAGATCACGAAGAAAACAAGCTCCTCCCGGCCCTACATATACCGGAGGACCTCCCACAATCCCCAGCATTGAAAAACAGTGATAAGAGAAGCCAGGAGAAACAAAACCACCCAGAATTTCTGGTAATAACACCAAGTGAGTACAATCACCATACAGGGGATCCAGAACAAAGTGAAACCAGGGTGGGGTGGAGCAGGACGTGCTGTATGCATATAATACCAATTCTACAGGTGAGATTCTCACAGAATTGTATTATTCTAAGCATACAGCACGTCCTGCTCCAGAACATATTCATAACGTATGGGACATCCAATAGCAGTGTCCACAATAGGGTGGGATCCCCATGAAAAGGCACAGCCAACAGTAAAGCGCTGTCACCCTTAA
Organism: Gastrophryne carolinensis; assembly: GCA_027917425.1. Classification (NCBI taxonomy): domain Eukaryota; kingdom Metazoa; phylum Chordata; class Amphibia; order Anura; family Microhylidae; genus Gastrophryne; species Gastrophryne carolinensis. Next base: position 577,343,375 of record CM051235.1, read on the forward strand.
CCATGTAATCAACAACGAGAGCAATGCTCAAACCTCAACCTTTGAACCTTGTAAAGGGAGAATAGAACTCAAGCAGCGGACTGGCCGGCTTGATCGCCAGAACATAGTGCTACAGAGCAAGCCCAGCACTAATAGTACAAGAACTAAGAATACTAGGGAGGAAGAATATTCCTCTAAAGGGATAGGCCAAAATAACTGTCTAACCATGCCGCTACAAGAGGGGGTAACCATGGTAACTCAAAACTCCCCCCTTCCCCCGGGGAATACATGTCCAGGTCACAGACGATACCAACAGAAGTGCTAACAACGATATCCGGCAGAGCCAAAAGAGTCCAACAAGACCGGAAGGACGAGCAACCAAACAGGACCAGGCCAGAGGGCCCTAATCCATGGCCACAATTAACCCGGTACTTCCAGAAGGGGGCACCGGAAGACCCCAAAATAAGATCCCATCAGGGACGAGACAGTTCCGGCAGATTTCTTACCCCAGTAAAGGGGCACAGATCCCTTCATCTCATAGTAATTAGACCATAGTCCCGAGACCAGAGGATCCGTCCAAGTCAGAAGGGACGAAGTAACTCCTGAATCCCAATTAGTGTGAGACGGGTACCCTCACCTCATGGTATAGCTCTATACCAAGGAATGCATATATATATAAAAAATATATATATATAATTACTAGGACCGCCAATAGTGCCGTTCCTTATGGCACACCACTGCCTGGAGTAACCTCCCCAGAAGAGCAACCAAATGGAAGGAGCAGGCCAGACAAGGACCTGACTAAGAACTGTGGGAACCCTTGGTAGGGCTTCAGAATAGATCCTCCCCCAAAGGGGGAACTAGGGATCCCCCAGGAATGCACCTGAGCAGACCCGGAGGAATGCAAACAAAGGATTGGATCAGGTCTCGTAATAGGAGAACAGATTAGGCCCAAACTATAGACAGAGTCAATAGTGAGCCCATACCAAACCGACCTTAATCCCGGGAGCAGATACCATCCCGCCAGGGGGGGCTTAGACCCAGCGCATAGCATAGGGACAACATAAGCTAAACCAGCGTGGCAGAAGGAAGAGAATGAGGAGGAAGACAAGGTCCAGAACCTCCGAGGAACAAGACACCTCGAGATCTGTCATCTCGGGCAGGGTCCCATATCCTGCCAACGCTAAAGCATGTCTAAGGTAAAGGCACCATATTATGTTAAAAAAATTGTCCTCATGAAGGAACATACCGTCCAGCTGTACTCAGCAGAACTCCCTGAGAACCCACACCCCGCTGGGCCTCCCAGGCCCCAAGCATAAGGTGCTGCTTGTCATCAGGGACCAGCGCAAGCTCTCCCCGCGCCCGGTAGGGCAAGGGTATAACCTCTTTAAGTAAACTACCCAGCCAGAACCACTAGCCCCAACCAGGGAAGACCAATCTGGCCAATAACAGGGATAGACCCCTGTAATAGAGGCGGGGTCCCGCAGAACCCTGCCAGTGTGAGCCCAGAGGCACAACAGAGAACCTCCCAAGGGAGGGATACTTCAGGAAGGACAAGGAATATCAAGTCCCCTAAGGAATCAGGGCTCCCCTGTAAGGATCCAGGCCCGAGAATTCCGCAGGAACAAAGCGCAACCACTGTCCTATTAAGGCAGAAAGTCCCCCAATGGACGGGTACAAGAAGGAGTAGTCCCCAACTAGGACCCCCAACATGCTTCTTATGACCAAAATTCACCTAGGAAACCAGAACCTTCAAGGTCTCTTCCTAGGAACCCCCGGGGGATTCAGAAGAATAGGACCCCTTTGCCAGACTAGGTACCATGGTAACCATCAGGGAAAGGCAAGGAGTATGGAATGCTCCCCCGCGGTACCCACGAGCCCAGTAGAAGAGTAAGTGCCTCCACAAGGTGGTAGGTTAGTCAAAACCAGGCCCAGGGTGCAACCCTCTCATCCAGGGCTAATGGCTAAGTCACTTCAGAGCCCAAGAACCCCGGGGCGAATGGTGTCCAAGGACGAGCCGCCAATCGGCTTACCAGAAAGCGAAGCTGTCTGGAGGAATCACTATACAGGACGGAGAACCGGAGGTCTCATACCTGTAAACTCCTAATAGTCAAGGAAACAACAAAAAAGGGGGCACTGGGTGAAACCTACATCTGGTGAAAACCAGGGATTAGAGGGTGGAGTCGAGTAGGACTCCGGTTTGTCAAGTTCCATCCCCACAGCTCCGTGTGAGGGAACAGAGGAGCCTAAAAGGTCCCCTGTACCAAACGCCCCTTGGTGACGTGTGAGCCAACATACCCTTCCGGAGCCCAGTGCATACGAGGGCGCAAACAGGGGGCTTAGGTTAAGTCTCTATGGTGAAAGTGAACACCAATACCAGTCGTAGAAGGCTCAGTATCCCGAAGGTTCCCCAGAGCCTGGAAAAAAACAAACACGCCCAGCAGCCAGGGGGTCCCTGGGGCATGGGGCACAGACAGCCCTGTCGAGGGCGCCAGGCCGAAAGATTATGGTACAGATGCCACACTCTCCTAGGTGTTAGGCAGATAAGCTCCCTCATCCTAGAAGGGAGAGAAGAAGGGAGAGAAGGAGGGGCAGACCCGCTCAGGGGCCCCAGATTCTATATGATAATGGCGTTCAGCAGGGAAGCCATACCTGGCAGGCCCAGTTAAGCCTGCGCCCATGCCCGAAGACGGGCACGGAAACATAGACCTCTTAACCGACTCGGGAAAGGACTGCCCAGCGCACACCGTTCCATCTCTAGGGTAACTACCTGAAGCCACCAGAGCGAGGCAGGATGCCTCCTGATAGAAGTAGAGTGCTGCGGCCTTCCCCTCACCCAGGTGGGCGAGGGCGTCCCATCATGCATGAGGGAAATCAGGGAAGGAAAAGGACTTAGCCCGACCGGAGGGCCCCGGGCCCTGAACGTCACTTCTGGGGCGGGAGATTGGGCCAGGTCCAGCAGGGGGCAACCCCGGATCCTGTGCAACGGAATGATATGGAGGGGGAGGGGTGCCTCTGCCCAGCGGGGGACGCAGCGGCCGCCTCTGACTGGGTGGAGTGGCCTGTTTCTCAAAAAAATCCAGACGTGCCCCAAACAGGTGATGTCCTCTACAGGGGAGCCCCGTCAAGATCCTCTTAGTGTCATCGTCTGCCCCCCACTGACGAAGCCAGAGAAGGCGACGTATAGCCACCGCCTGGGCAGAGGTCCTAGCACACATTTTGATGGTGTCATCCAAGGCCATAAGGATAAATTTAAGAAAAATATCGCAACTAGAGAGTGCATAAAAGACCTCCCAGGGTAAATCTTCAGGCTGATGCTCTAGGGACTTACATATAAGAGTCTTAGCGGCCACAGCCATGATCGCCGCGGCACAGACAGGTCGCAGCATCGTGCCAGCGCAGGTAAAGGCGTGGGAAGCAAGCCTATCGATACACCGGTCCTCGGCGTCCCGCAGGGAGCTGTAAGCCGGGGAAGTAGGAACCCCAATAATCGGAGCGTCCACGGCTGGGGACGAGGACCAAACATCTATCATCTCGGGGGGAAAAGGGTATTTCCAAGCCCAGTCATCCGGCATCTTTTGAAGAGCGGCGGGACATTCCCACCCTTTAAGAACAAATGCATGGAAGTGAGCCTGCTCGAGAAATTCCAACCGAGGCGGCGCGGTATGAAAGCGCCCCCCTCTCGGCCCGGGAACCGCGCCGGGAGGCGAAACGGACAGTACCTTAAAAATCCTGAGTAACATGCCGTCAATGTCAAGCTGGTCCAAGACATCCAGATCAGAGTCATCCTGACCCCTCGATCTCTCGTCCAGGGAACCTAGGTCAGAGAACAAGTCCCCTTCTTTTGAAGTGGTGCTAGCACGTGTAGACAAGGACTCCGCAGAACCCATAGCACAGGCCGAAGCCGCGGGAGATCGTTGTCTAACAGGGCTGATCCGCCCAGACAAGCCTTCCACGATCTGGCCCAACGTGGGCCGTCTAGGGGAGGGATCTATTTGTACCCCCTCACCTGTACAAGACACAACGGGAGTGAGGTTTGGGAAAGGGTTGAATGGTGGGAAAGGGCGAGAGACAACCGCAAGCGTCGCTCGCAGTTCCAGCGTCTGTTCGGAGCATGACGCGCAGACCCGTGCCCCGTCCGCCTCAGCATGGGGGAGACCACGCGATATACACAGCCGGTCCTGTCCTGATGGGACCCCGGTAACACAATCCTGAGATGCCTCCATATGATGATTGTTTGATTATAGTATGTCGATAGGGATTTATGCCGTAAGCAACCCTGGATGCCCCAGCTACCCGCTGATCAATGTGGGAGATTTTGGGAAGGCCCGCTACTTATACTAGTGAGTATAGCAATGTATACGTATAAGGTACTTATATGAATGGTATATATGTATATGAGGCCGGGAGAGGCCGCCGGGAACTCAGCGTCTGCAAGACACAATGGGAAAGAGATGTCAGGAACGTGCGCAGATGGGCAGAAAAAAAAGAAAGGGACTCGCCCACAAGGGCACTTACAGCTCAGGTGGAGGAGGAGACCGTCACGATGCGTGCGCGGGAAGCTAACCAAAATGGCGCCCAGCGAAGCTCGAAGAGCGGGCTAAATACTCCGCCATGACGCGGAGCGCGCCAGACAAGGGCCCCGCCCATTCTGAAGAGCGCGAAGCTCTGAAGGAAATTTAAGGCAATGGAGTAACAGCCGGCCTAACGTACCATAGAGCGGACGCCGACAGTAAGCTCGGAGACCGCGGCAATACTATTAATTGGCAATCATTAGACAAAAACACACGGGCAGTCGAAAGAAACGATCAGCGCGGCCCTGACATCTCTGATTTTAGTGAAGGCATAATATAAGCCACGAGGGTGACATACCGGTACACGCGTACCCTCCCCCCCTTCTTTTCCCCCGAAGACGGAGAAAAGAGGGAGAATGGAGACCCTAATAGGACTCAGGACTACACGGGGTACGGGACAATAATGCGGGAGGGGCATCCCTTAGAGGCTCACCATCAGCCTAAACCGCCTACCCTATTGTTGGGGAATTGCGGTGGAGTCTAGCTCCATAAGCACACTAGGTGCTGCCTACCTTCACCCGACCCGCGCAGCCCAGGCTGGGAGGCATATATTTCACAATGAGGACGGGTGGAAATAGTCCCGCAGGGCCTCGGGCTGTCAAGCCCCGCTCGCCTGAGAGAGCGTGATACTTCATGTCTTCGCAGTTTCAGCACTGCAGAGGAATCTGGGGATTGTGGGAGGTCCTTCGGTATATGTAGGGCCGGGAGGAGCTTGTTCTCTTCATGATCTGCAGTGCACGGCGCTGAAGGCGGAGGTATACCCATACGTTATGAATATGTTCTGGAGCAGGACGTGCTGTACGCTTAGAATAAAGACATACAGCACAAACACATAACACAAATAAAACAATGTAACCACTGGACAAATAAAATACCTAAATAATCACAATTGATATATCATATTTAATTCAAAACTCATCCAACAGATTCAAATATACGGTAACCTTGCTCACAATAATACTTTATCTGCTGCTACAAAAAGCAGACTTCTGCCCCTAACTGGTATCAAATAAATCTACCATCAAAAATTAATTATTTATGACTGTTCCAAAAAAAAAAAAATATATATATATATATATATATATCCTGAACAACTATTGCGGCAAACCTCCACTACCCCCTAAGGTGTTGCTAAATATGTAAACTATCCAAAAATAATTCCTATTACAGGGTATTCACATAAGATAAACCCACCCTGTATACGTGATTCAAGTAAAGTGCAGAGTGCTAAGTAACCTAATATTAGTCTATAACATCAATTAATATTCTACAAAACAAGTATATATACAAATAATAAATATACAAAAAGTGCTAAGTGCAAAGTTTTCATTTTCCTGAATAATGCTATATGTCAAAAAAACGTGCTTAAAGATATATGGGAGCGAGGTATACAAAAGATATAAATATTAGAAGTATTAGAACATGATAATCACATCATAACATCTGAGCAATGCGTTACCGCCAATCACATATGTCCAGTGGTCTATCTGCTGCCCCCGCGCGCTCCGCCAAGCGCCCAAGGCTTCTAAGCGTGCTCCCCAGCTTGGTAAAGGTAAGTACATTTACTGCAACGGCATGGGACATGACAGTGCGGGACAACTGCATGCGTTGCCGGACGTGGGACCACAGATGAAAAATCCGGGCAGTCCCGGGAAAATCGGGACAGTTGGGGGGTGTGACCCAGGTGCACCCGGCTTATAAGACGACCCCCCCACTTGGAGGCATGTTTTACAGGGGGAAAAAGTCGTCTTATACACCGGTATATACGGTATATAGAGAATCCAATGTCCAGCACTTTGGTAAAGTCTAAAATCATTTGTTTATTAATCCAGTTTTAAAATATACAAGACACATAGTCAAGGAAAAGAACATGTTATTATATACATATTCTGATACAGTTTTCTCTGAGAAGTTTTATTTACCTACAATCAACAATAGTTTGTCAACCGAGTCAGTATGATAGCTGCAGAATTCATGAGTTATTCCTCATTGTTTAAGAATCTCCTACATTTGCCTGACATATTTTAACTAGGGTGCTCATGATTTCAGCGTACCAGAAGGAAAACCTAGTGCACTTTGGGGATTTGCCCGAGGGAGCAGGGGCTGACTCAAGATTTTTCTCAAGTGACTTCTTTCGCTTTGCTGTGAGCTGAACTTTCTTTGATGAAACACTAGGGACAGGAACTAAAAGAGAAACGTTCCTGAAAGATTAACAGAAATTATAAAAAATTGAATACTGGAGCTCACCCTTACATTAACTAAAATAGACAAAAAGAAGAAATCCAAAAAAAGATGCTTACCGACAGAAACAGAAAACATAATTTTTCAACGGTTCTGATATTCCTATTAGGATCAATACATGGCATTTTGCAGAACAGCTTTGCACCATTTACTATGCAAAGTGACAGAAGGTGTCCAAATGTAATATGAAAATAAGACTTTATTTAGCTTATTGGTCATTAAAATGCCTAAATGAATTATGAAGTGCATTAGCTAAAACTAGGTACATTATAAAATATTAATCTGGTAATAAGTAGTGTAGCAATAAATGCTTTAACCTATAGGGTAAAGCTCAGCCTATTCCAGCAAGGTAATTAATAATCCTTTCAGATCAATTAAATAAGTGGCATTTACTAGACTTTAGAAATACACAGCAGAAATTAGTGCATCACATTTGATCTTTAGATAATCAATTAACAAGGGCCTATTTGCATAAAGAGTTGTGCTGTTATCGGAAGGAGCTGTAAGGGAAATAAATGGCTGGAAATTGGACACATGCATCATTCAGTATCAAAAGTAAAGGCAGGAAAACTTTGTTACCATTTTAAATAAACCAGGAAAGAATAGGACCCAATACTGTAAGTAACAGATTTCTCCACATTTGTATGCAGGGCCAAGATGACTTACCCTTTCCAGGAATCCTTCAGGATGGCCTGCTGGAGACATTGTGCTCTACTTCCAAGAAAATATCCAAATAAAACAAGTATATCAAAGCCCCCCCCCCCTCCCCCAGCCCTTAGTACAGGACAAGGAACATGTCTCAAAGACAAGGAGAAAGATAACTAAGAACCTTGCATGAAAAATGGAAGGAAAAATTGGAACTATGTGTTGTCCCAGAGGATTTGCAGAAAAGAGATAATTGGTAAGACTACCCAGTTTTTTACATCCGCCAGAATGGTCTACTGGAGAGAGTTAGCGACTTGAAGCATACCTTTGGAAAGTGTTCCCAAACCCTCTCCTTGAGAGCAACCAATGTGTCAGGTTTTCTGGATCTGCACACAGCCAGCTCTATAGCACATTCTAAACACTAATTACTTCGCCATATCTGAAAACATGACCTGTTGGGTGGCTCTCGAGGGGAGGGTTGGGGAACACTGCCTTAGGATGTGACCACTGCATACAGGACATGTACAGTCAGGATTTTAAATCTGGAAGGCCCCCTATATATATTGTTGAGTCAATGCGCCAATGACAAAGTAGAAGCCTATTTGTTTCTAATAATGACCTCTCAGATTGAGATGTTCTCGAAATGGATGGAGTAACGGGCCTCGATTGAGAAGGAACTAAGGCTTAACAGGGTGTTAAAACCAGGTCCTTTTGAGCCTGCTAGGGGGTCACTAGAATGAATGAAGCTCGATCCTCTACAATCTTTCAAATTACTGGGGGAAACCATTAAAAAGGTGGAAATAGTCAGAAGTCAAAAGTCCTTTCATACGGTTTTGGCTTTGGCCTTGGAGCACAAGTCCCCATGGCCACTTACAGGCCGAGGGCCCCTTTCACTATCACCATTGAATAGTCTGCCAGTCGCTCTCAATTGTGATAGCCCCAGGCTGTTAACCAGGTTATATCAGACCAGAAGACAGGTAAATAGTATATTTAAAGTCCCGCTATAGGCACATGCCAACTTTGTCCCAGTGCAACTGTAAATATGTCTTTCCTCTTTTTTATGGGTGTGGCTGATCTAGGAAAGATGTGTCATAGTGCAGCTTTATGAGTTACAAGCATGCTCTGCTGTGGTCAGATACCGCTATTAGACCCCTTTTGTTTGTGGCCCTAGAGAAATTAAATGGGCAAAGGAGGACAAACTTTGGGCCCTGCTACACCTACAACCAGGCACTGCAGGAATTTGCTGAGAGGCACATGGGACAGCCATTAGATGAGCTCCTTGCTGTCTTATCATTGCTGTTGCCTGGACTGTCCCATTAATCAACTTAAGGGTGCACTGGACAAACATTATATATTATATATATATATATATATATATATATATATACACACACACATGTCAGATTGGCAATTGCACATGGTAGTTCCAATCAGGATTTAGCAGATAAAGTGAATGTCAGTTACCATTCAATGTTAAGCTGCGAAGCAAAACCACAGGGAGGCGTGAGATGTCTGCATGTTCCTACCCTGGGGGGGGGGGGGGAGCTTCACTCTCAGGTCAAGCCAGGTGATTAAGCCACAAAGCATAGCCCTGGTAGAAAACACGAGGATTAAACCCGAGAGATGAGTCCAGAAAGTAGTCAAGAGTGCCGAAGTTCTAACGGGTGAGCAATACAAGGTAAATCCAAAGAGTAGTCAAAGGTGCAGCTGGGTCACAATAGGAAAATGAAGTTCACTAGGAACCTCAGGAAATGGCTGGAGTTATACCAAGGACAATCCAGCAACTTCCTGATGAAAGTTGCTTCCTCAAAGTGATCATATTGTTGAAAGGTATAGTCAGGAGAACGGTACATAAATTACGGAGCACTAGATATACTTAGATATACCATGGAACACAGTGAAGACTGTCATCAAGGAGAGGGTAAAATCTTGCACAACAGTGACTTTATCATTGACTGGACAGCCTTCAAATATGTATGAAAAGAGGAGAAGAAAATTAGTCCAGGAGGCTGTGGTAAGACCTACAGCAACATTAAAAGAGGAATTCCTGGTAAATACTGGTTGTATACCACATGCGACACCATCTCTTGTGTTCTTCATGTCTGGGCTATGAAGTGGGGGGGGGCAGAGCAGAATCCTTTTAACAATCCTTTGATTTGCCCAATTGTACTATGCTGTGTAGAGTGTGCCAAAAGCATAAACAAAAGAAAAAGTTAAAAAAATTAAATGGTCCAATTAGACCATAATTCAAAAATGCACCACACCCACTGTGAAGCATGTTAGAGCCAGAATTATTTCTCTGCAGCTGGATCGGAGGCATAGCTCAAGGTGGAGGGAATTACAAACAGTCCCTAATATAATTTAATTCTGGCACTGCATGATTAAGGGAGAAACCCTGAAACGTGGAGCAGCACCACTTTTATTGCCCTGAAATTCTTACTTTATACTTTGCTTACATTTACAAAGCTGGAGAAACTTGTTTCTGAGCACTGTAAATGCACCTGAGGCTTTAAGTCCATTGCTTACAACACTTTGATCCTTTTCTGGCAAACTTTTGAGCAGAGGCATTAAAGAAGCCTGAATCCACTTTATATGTGGGTTAATCTGAATCTGTACAGGTGATGCCCAGATTTGGAGCACGTTTGCAAGGAAGAAGAGGCAAGATTGCCAAGTCTACATGTGCCATGCTGATGAATTCAAGGGGTAATTCAACAAAAACATTTTTGCACTGTCCTTGTTCAAGAAATTTGGCTCACTGCACATTTCCTTGGAAGAAATACATTCAACAAGATAGGTAGCACAGCAACACATTTGCCCCAGTAATGCACTTCCCTGGCCCACATCAGTGTAGAAAGTCATATAAGGGTGTTGTGTCACCATTATACTGAATGTACCATTTTCCTTGGAGCCAGTGGCATGTGGAAGCACAGTGTTTAGAATAGCATGGCAAAAGTGTGCTGGGTATATGCAGAATATGCATTTTGCAGTTAATGGACTATATTCCAAGAGAAAGAGAGGGTTTTTAACTCTCCTAGAAAAGTCTAAGCTGGGCTTTTACATGTGTTGATTTACCTATAGAAGGGTGCATCATGTGCTAATATAATCAGAAAAGATGTTGGTACATGAATGAAGAAATCACAGAACCCAATTTTATATGTGCCAACCAGAAATTACTTGTGTTTGTAATGTTTTAATCTGCCAATGTTTTATAAATTAAAGCACAGTGGAGATTACAATACTATGATTTACCCTAATCTGTGTTCGTATATGTCAAAATGTGTTGAAAAAAAAAAAACCCAGCATGATCTGCCAATGTTCAGACACACATAAACATTGACATATTCAGGCTAATTGGCACAAAGCAAATCTCCACTACACTTACTGACTAGCCAGTCAGTCCTAATCAGCAATTCATTTATTTCTACACTTTAAACAGAATGTCACTGAGCTCTAATGCGGAGATAAAATAAGGGCCAAGAGCTCAAGCAGCTGAGTATTAAGGCAAGAATCCCTGCTAAGGTGTACAACTCTTTCCTGTGCAGAGTCTTTACAACTTCAGAAAAGAATATCCATAAACTGTCTCGCAAAACCCTGGTAAATTGCCAAAACGCAACAGGAATTTGATCCTTTATTTAAAGTCAATGTGGCCCTGTAAGATTTTATGTTTTTCCCATTTATCGAGATTGCCAAGCAGACTTTTGCCTTTAACTGAAATACTCCCTTGGGCATTCAATAGTTTGTGTCCCCAAAACACATAAAAACCGCCAGTGTTTATTGCTGGAAATTTCCACTGGGAGAACAGAAAAAATATATAAAAAGCAAGAACATGCCTGCACATATCAGATAGCTTTGTCTCCAAACTGTTCTATTATTACAAATAGTGAGAAGCCTAAACATTACCACTGGAGATATAGTGAAAAAAATATCACATCATTTTTACACAATAGCAAACCTAGCCATCTGGTAAAAATGGTTGGCCAGCTAATATTCCCAAACAGTATAAAGCATACAAAGCATACACTAAAAAAAAAACCTCCGTTACTTACCGGTAACGTCCTTTTTAGGAATCCTTCAGCTTGACCACGTGGAGAGGAATCATGCTCCACCCCCTGGGAGGAAACACAAAACAGGAAACAGAGTTTAAAAGCCCCACCCCTTCCTCCCCACCTCAGTTCTTAATATAGTAACCGTTCCAACCCTTGACTACTGGGCGGGTTATCAGCGGTCAAGCTGAAGGATTCCTAAAAAGGACGTTACCGGTAAGTAACGGAGGTTTTTCCCCGTCATCCTTCAGCTTGACCACGTGGAGAGGACTAGAAAAGCTAATATACCTTAGGGGTGGGATGCTGCAAGTAGTACACTTCTTCCGAAGGACTGATGTTTTGCAGACAGTAAGTCAAGTCTATAATGTTTTAGGAAGGTGTGGGGCGAAGACCACATGGCAGCTTTGCAAATTTCTTCAATAGCCGCCCCCGATCTCTCTGCCCAGGAAGCGGCCATAGCCCTAGTCGAGTGAGCCAAGACCTCCGGCGGTGTAACTTCCTTAATCTCATATGTTTTGGCGATGGTCTGTTTTATCCACCTTGCAATCGTAGCTTTGGATGCAGCTGAACCCTTATTTTTGCCGCTAAATGTTACAAAAATCTGCTCTGCTAGACGCCATTCCTTTGATCTTTCCAGATAAATGATTAAAGCTCTTCTTACATCAAGTAATGAGAGATCTTCCTCCCTACCAGCCGCATTAGGCAGCGTTGGGAGGACTATTTCTTGCGACCTGTTGCTTGAGGTTGGAACCTTAGGTAAAAACATAGGATTGGGTCTGAGCACAATTTTATCTGGAAGAATCGCACAATATGGCTCCTTTATAGACAATGCTTGAAGTTCACTCAACCTTCTAGCAGATGTTATTGCTATAAGAAAGCAAACCTTCATAGACAACCATTTTTCTGGAACTTCCTCCAACGGTTCAAATGGTGGTTCTAACAGGCCCTTGAGCACTATAGACAAGTCCCAAGTAGGAAAACCTTTAAATGTAGCCGGTCTCCTACGTGCAATAGATTTGAAAAAACGGTTAACCAGATCATTTTGTCTAAGTTTACGTTCTAGGAAAACTGATATCGCAGAGGCTTGAGCTTTCAGGGTACTTACTGCCAGTCCCTTTTCAAACCCTTCTTGCAAAAATTCCAATACTGAAGCTATATCCTTTTCCTTCAGATTCCTAACCTCACAAAATGAAGAAAATTTCTTCCATACCTTTGCGTAAATTCTTCTTGTAGTTGCCTTTCTGCTGTCTAGCAACGTTTCTATTACTCTACGTGACAAACCTTTTCTTCTCAGCAGTTCCCCCTCAATATCCATGCTGTTAATTGAAGAGTCTTCCAGCTTGGATGAAGAATTGACTTTTGTTGTAGAATGTCTGGACTCTCTGGTAATTTCCAAGGTCCCTTTACCGCCATTCTGACTAGGTCTGCGAACCAGATTCTTTTCGGCCAATATGGGGCTATAACTATCACCTGTGCGCTTTCTTGGGCCACCTTCCGGATCACTTGTGGCAGGATTCTGAAGGGTGGAAAAGCATAAGCAAGTTGAAAATTCCATTCCTGAGCAAGTGCGTCTATTGCTACTGCACCCTTCTCTTTTTCCAGGGAGAAGAACCTGTGACATTTGGCATTTTCTTTGGTTGCAAAGAGGTCTATCTGAGGCTGACCCCACACACTCGTGATCAACTGGAAAATGTCTTGCTTCAGACACCATTCCGTTTGACTCACCTTTTTCCTGCTTAAGGAATCTGCTAGTGTGTTTAGAGTCCCCTTCAGATGGATCGCTCTTAGAGACCTTATTTGATTTTGTAGGGGATTTAATAGACTTTGGGCTAAGCTTGCCAGCTGCTTTGATCTTGTCCCCCCCTGACGGTTTAGATAAGCCACGGTCGTTATATTGTCTGATCTCACCAACACATCCTTCCCCCATATTTCCTTTAGAAAATGACTTAGGGCTAGTTTGACTGCTAGAAGTTCTCTGAAGTTGGACGACTTTCTTGAAATCTCCTTTGACCACTTGCCCTGGGCTTGATGCGTCTCTAGATGCGCACCCCATCCCCAGCTGCTTGCATCCGTGGTTACTACCACCGGATTGGTCTGACTCCATTCCCTTCCCTTCAACAAATTTCCGCTCTCTGTCCACCAGAGTAGTTCTTTCAGGACCGTTACATCTAATCTCACTAACTGGTCCAGAGAAGTTTGTTTTTTGTCCCATCTTTCTAACAGAAACTTCTGTAGTGGTCTCATCTGCAACTGAGCCCAGTCTACTGCTGGTATCGTTGCCGTCATGAGTCCCAGCACTTTCATTATGTCTCTTAGGGAAACTTTTGGTTCTTTCACCAACACCCAAATCTCGTTTCTTAACTTTTGGGCTTTTGCTTCTGTTAGGAAAATTTTCCTCTCTGTGCTGTCTATCAGAAGACCCAGAAAGGCGCACTGCTGAGAGGGCACTAAGTTGGATTTTTCCAAGTTTAAGATCCATCCCAGATCTTTTAATAGTGCCATAGTCTTTTCCAGCTGTACCAACAGTGTCTCCCTGGAGCTGTTTAGGACCAGCAGATCGTCTAAATATGGTATTATGCTGATCCCCAACTGCCTCAGGAAGGCCATTGGCTCTGCCAGAATTTTTGTAAAAATCCTGGGGGCCGATGATAGGCCGAAGGGAAGTGTCCTGTACTGATAATAAAAAATTTTGTGGTTTAACTTTACTGCAAACCTCAAATACTTTCGATGGGCTTCCAGAATCGGGATGTGCAGGTAGGCGTCCTGGAGATCCAGATTTGCCATGAACACATTCCGAGTCAGGGTTTGCCTCACCGAGAATATTGACTCCATTTTGAATCTTTTGTACCGAATGAACCTGTTTAGTCTTTTTAGGTTCAGAATCATTCTGTAACTTCCTGATGACTTCTTTACCAGAAAAACCTGGGAGTAATAACCCCTTTGAATCTGGCTCGAGGGAACCTTCTCTATTACTTCCTTCATTAAAAGTTCCTGCAAAACTACTGGGAAGGCATCTTTTAGTTTTTGATCTTTTGGTAACTTTGTCACCAAGCACATAAATGGTGGAAGGGAAGAAAATTCTAAGTGATACCCTTCTTTCAGGGTTTTTAATACAAATTGACTTTTGGTAACCTTTTCCCAAGCCTGTGTGAATCTGGAGAGTCTTCCTCCCACTGGACCTGGGTTGTCAGGACTGCTGTCTGGGCCCCTCAGGGGTCTTACTTACTAAGGAATACTTCCTTTGTGGTCTTGATTGGGCCCAGCGCTTTCTAGTATCTATTTTTCTGTGGGTCTGACTAGTGGTAGGCCTATTCCTATTAATCGGTCTAGCGGGGTAGGCCTTCTTCTTTGTAGGAAATTTTTTCCCCAGCTCTGTGGACCTCGAGAGGATGTTATCTAGGTCTGTACCAAATAACCGTTCCCCCTGAAAAGGTATAGAACATAATCTATTCTTTGAAATGTTGTCTCCAGACCACGTCTTAAGCCAAATTGCTCTGCGAGCACAGGAAATTAACGCTGAGGTTTTAGCTGAAGCCCTAATGATCTCCTGACATGCATGTGTAAGGAAAGACATTGCTCTATATAGAGTGGGAAGAGTAGCCAAGACTTCTTGTGGTGGCACTCTATTCCCAATATGAGCTTTAAGGTTGTCTATCCATTTAGACATACTTCTCAGGACTACATCAGAAGCCATAGCGGGTTTAAATTGAAAAAGGGTAGCATCCCAAGCCCTTCTTAAAATGTGCTCTCCTCTGCGGTCCATGGGATCACGCAAAGACCCCATGTCCTCAAAACTCAAATCAGATGTCCTTGACATTTGTCCAACTGGTGCATCAACTTTAGGACATTTCGTCCATGTATCCATAATAGGATCCTTAAAGGGATATTTTCTCTTTAAAGCTTTAGGCAGAAAAAACTTTTTTTCCGGATTATCCCATTCAGTCTTGACCATATCCTTCAAAACTGAGTGGATAGGAAAAGCTTTATCTGATTTCTTGGTCAAAATCTCTCTATACATCTCATCCTGCTGAGAAAGAGTTGTCTCTTCCAGAGGGATACCCCAAGTTTGATAAATATCTTTTAATAATAATTCCAAGTCCTCTGAAAAATTATTAGAGGTACACTGCTTTTCCTCTGAATAGCTTTCCTCATCTAAGGAATCTCTAGAGGAATCCGGGTCTTCCCCCTCTTCCTCTGGTTCAGAAGCAACCTCAATCTGAACAGGAGGTAATGATACATTCTCATTACCCAAATTCACTATTGAGATCCCACCGCCTTGATTCTCTGCGTTAGTATTAGTAATAGGTGCAGCAGCAAGTGACCATTGCTCATGGGTTACGAATCCTCTTTGGGCATTTTCAACTGAAGCTAACTGTTGCCTCAAACTAAAAATTTCCCTGAGGATAGCAGCTGAATCGTTATCTCGTTTGGCTTTATCGCACCCCATACACAGAACCAACTGCCAAGAATCCGGAAGTGTAGTGTTACAAACTTCACATTTCTTTGATTTCTTGGTAGCTTTAACATGCTTTTTATCCTCCGATTTAGAGTCTCTCTAAAAAATGTAAGACATGAAAGCATATTATAGCAGGACCACTTACACCCACGTGGAAGCTATACATACATATATACCTATATTCATATCCAACCTAATAACTATCAGCATAGATATGAACAGATATATAACATGTA
The DNA here is from genome assembly GCA_027917425.1 of Gastrophryne carolinensis. Lineage (NCBI taxonomy): Eukaryota > Metazoa > Chordata > Amphibia > Anura > Microhylidae > Gastrophryne > Gastrophryne carolinensis. The sequence goes on from CM051235.1 coordinate 577,359,549, forward strand.
TCTGCATATATATGAACCTCATAAATATGCAGTCTATAACAATGATATAAGGTATACAATGGTAAAAAAAACACTGGTTAATATACTTATATCTATATATATATATATATATATATATATATATATATATATATATACAAACAATTAAAGTACCCCAGTTATTAGCAACCGCAGGTGTAACAAGCAAGAAAAATACATCAAGCCCATTGTATAACACATATCATTGAAAAGACACAGGCAGAAAAAACATAAGTTCCTACCGCCTTCTGGTTGTCATCGGGCGCCTCCGACATGACAGTCCTCGTTGGTGGGGTCCGTGGGAGCTGTGAACGTGCAGCTGCTGCCTTCGCTGCCCCTGGGGACTGGCTGATATGCGGCAATCACACGCTGATCAGCTCAGCCACGCTGGTTCCTTCTTCCGGTTTCCGGCTAACAGCCGACAAAACCGGAAGATGACGCGGATGACGTCATCGCCGCACCTCCGCAATTTAAAAAACGAGAGGGAAAAACAAGACCGCATAGCGATCTTAACAAACACGGCAATGACTTCTCCCAGCCCAGCGCGCCTGCCTCAATAATGAAGCAGGACTTCTCTAAATGGGATTTTTGCACAATCTGTGCCTCCTATCCCAGACTATGCGGGTTATAGCCCCAGGTGCAAATAGCTCACACAGGATCTCCTGGTGGATCATTAGCTATTGCCTCCGGCTATCTCCAAACTATGGAGGGTTTTAAAAATAATAAATTAAAATAAAAAAACGGCCGTTGACTAACAAGTATCAGCCTACACTCTGTCCCAGGGTTTCCTTAGGGAGGAAACACAAAAGAACTGAGGTGGGGAGGAAGGGGTGGGGCTTTTAAACTCTGTTTCCTGTTTTGTGTTTCCTCCCAGGGGGTGGAGCATGATTCCTCTCCACGTGGTCAAGCTGAAGGATGACGGGGAAAAATGTACACAAAGCTTTGTGCCAGCAATAGTTCTGATCTACAGGGTCCCTAACCAAGGCTATCCTACTCCCTCCAGCATGGGCGGCTTTTGGGGTATGCAAGGTGTGCAGCTGCACAGGGCACCATCCCAACCTCTCTAGAAAGGGGCGCCAAGATCTCTCAACTGAATTAGCAGGCCTCTCTTTTTATAAAATACCCATATCTCTCCTTTCTTTTTTGCTCATTTCTTCCTCTCCGTTTCTTGCTTTTTCTCACTTTCTTTCTTCATTCTAACTTTCCTTCTTTCTTAATCGTTTCCTGTTTTCTTTCTTCCATTTCATCCCTTTTCAACAAGCTATCTCGCTCTCCTTTTTTTCTCCCTCTCTATTGATCTTTCTCTCTCCATCTCCCTCTTCTGTGTATTTCCATTTGTGTGTCTCCATCCTAAAATCTTGCACAGGGAGACATTTAACCTAAGATCGGCTCTGCCCTCTAGTAATACAGGAATATACTTAGATTTTACTTCCAGATCCCTGTCCAGCATTGAGGAATGGTTGCCTCATTCCTATGGCAGAATAAGGAAACTGGGCTCCCAGTATGAAACCTAGTATGAATGAGATTGCGGAGTAAACTCAACAAGTTGGCAATTCCACGACACGTGTAGCACCATCTCCGAAATCCTCTAGTTGAGGACGCACACCCAGAGTTGACTTTTCTAAATAGCTAGCACAGAAGAGCGGAGGAGCAGCCAGTGCTCAACTCAGCTAAATCATTTCATCAGTGACGTTGGATAGATAAGTAAGTAATGAATAGAGGACGAGCCACTGATTGTCAGGCACATGTGCCATGGGCTCCCTGGTACCAGGGATACACATAAGAGGGGGATGCCTCACTGCGGATAAACAATATCCGAGAGTGAGAATCCTTAAATACTAGTAATGCAACAGAACTTGAAACATTTTGAAAAACAAATCTGTTTGGGAGGAGTATCTCAGAAATACAAAACGCAGGGCAGGCAATCAGAGAATGCTGTTCACATCACATCCAGGGAAAGTGACTGGTTGGCACCTCCTGAGAAAGCCAACACTTAACTATATTTTTCAATTGTAAAACCCATTAGTTGTGCCAATTTAACCTTGGCATCAATTTTAAAGCACACATTACATTTTACAATCCGTTACCAAAACATGAAATATGAAGAAACCCCAAACGATCCTATCAACTGGACAGAGCCACAAACTGTAGGTCGCTTAACTTCATTTAATCTTGATTGATAATACCAGGACTATAAGAAGGGATACCATGATAAGTAAGACTTCTAGAACCTGTTAGAAAACCTTAAGCAATCTCAAGATCTGGGGCCCTAAGTTTACACAGTCAAAGCCCACAGTGTGGGTATCTGGATAAATAGGACGCGCATCTAGAATTCCCAACCTCTGGCACTTAAAGGTTCAAAACTCCGACCCCCCTCCTCCAAAGGACAGGAAATCTCTACCACAAGCCCCCTTTAAAAAATCTATGTCTTTACCATTACCATCATGCTATTCATGCCATTCTGATGATTAAAGCGGATCTTCTCCCTGAATAAGAGCATATCTTATATATTTCCCACACCCTGTACATACAGATTTCTCACATTTAAAATCACCCTACCTGCATCTACTGCGTGTTATGAGCCTTTAAACATCCAAGATGGTGGCTCATGGAGCATCAGGCAGCCTGCAAAGAGGAAGTGTATTCTAACTGTGTTGCTCTGCATTCTGGGATTGCTGTTCTTTCCCGGACCTCAGTTCTGTTCTGTCTGTGCAAAGCACAGCTATAACACCACCCCTTGCACTTTATCCCATTCTCCTCTCCTTGGTATGTGCGATGCTTCTGAGGCAAGATGGCGGTGCCTGTATCCTAGAGTCCTGAACAGAGTTGCAGCACGGTGGGGGGGGAAGAATATTAAGTAAGTGACTAAAAACTTAAAATATATTCATTTTAGATGCTCAGAAATAGTATCTTAGGGTTTGGTCTTATTTATTTAATCATGCTGAAGGTCCGGTTTAATGTAAACCATGGCTGTGACGTTGTCTGACTGAACCTAAACCAGAGACTGGATTTGTACCTCAATCTATTGACCGGGCAAGAGAAGAATTGCAACACACACACACACCTCATTACAGATCTGTAAATTATTTATGTGGTGGCCTCTGCATTACAGGCTGAGAAATGAATGGAAATTGTTGTGGTGACCTTGTGGGAGAAGTGAAAGGTAGCAGCAGTAGTTATTCCTAATGGTGTTGGTATTGACCTCAGATATCTCAGAGAGAACAATCTAAGCCTTCCCTCCTGCAGCTTCTGGAGAACAGCCAACCCTTAAGTAGAAACTGCAGGGTATGAATAAGCTGTGATTTGCTGTACCATCTTAGCCAGATACTGCTATAAGGCATTATAGTTGCCAGTGGCATAACCAAATGTAAGCGGGTCCCAGTGCAAACACTGAATGGGGCCCCATCATGGATCATATAGTAACCTTTTTTTCTGTCATTTTAACTAAATTGGATATACCTAAAGACTGGAACGGCAGAGACAAATTATGTTTATTTTTCTGTACATGATGCAATGAGAGCACAAAGAAACTAGAAAATGTACCTGGCGCTGCCTGGGTATAAAGTGTGAGTGTGTTAATTAGATTTGTTCCAAGGGGGCCCAGGAGGCCAATCTATGCCCTAATTTTTTTTGTTAATAGGGAAATCGGCAGAGGCACTATATAACTTGACAGTTATGCACAGTTTATCTAAACTGTAACGTAAATGCACATTAGAAATGAACAAAAAGCTTTTTAAAAAACTAAATACCTAATAGCCAAACTGAGATGTCATGTCATAAAACATTATGACAGAGCCTAGCCTCTTTATAAACAGCATTGGCTGTTTTATTGCCAGGTGCATAGACAAAGATTTTTACCTGATCCAACTCTGGAGCAGGCAACATACAACGGCCAATGCAAAAAACTACCTGCAGTGATTGGCCTTGGGCCTTGCTTATTGTCATTGCAAATGATAGCTTAACAGGAAACTGTAATAGTTTAAACTGTATTGTTTCATCTGAGTTAATCAGTGGCATTCGTGGAATAAAAACTTCTTCTCCAGCAGCACATCCAGTAAGGATGGTTGTTTCCAGCACATGGGAATGACATTTTAATGCACATCCTGGTTCCATTACACAGTTTTGGTACATCTAGATTCCGCATTAGATCCAACTAATCACATTAGATCCACTTAGCACCAACCTTTAGATCCTAGTGATATGAAGGCATTCCACACATTTCACATCATTTCTTGAAATCAAAATAACTCTTTGACATATCCAGTCATGATAAGGAGTTCTTCCTTCGTCAAACCGGACCTTCACCATGATTTATTGAAAAGCACAAACCCTTAAAAAACGATTCCCCAGCATCTAAAATTAATATGTTTGACGTTTTTAGTCACCTACTGATTCTTTCCCCCACTGGGCTGCAAATCTGTCCAGGACTTTAGGATACGGGTGCCGCCATCTTGACTCACACTTACTGAGAGGAGGAAAGTGGGATAAAGTACAGGGGGCGTGTTATAGCTGTGCTTTGCTCAGACAGAGCAGAGCTAGGGTCAGGTAAAGGGCATCAGTCCCAGAATGCAGAGTAGCACAGTCAACAGGCACTTCCTGTTTGCAGGCTGCCTGATGTTCCATGAGCCGTCATCTTGGATATTTAAAGGCTTAAATCACACAGACAGCAAATAAGAACAAGCTCTGGGGGCACCCAGAATGCTGGACCCCCCCCCCCCCCCCGAACACAGCCACCCAGAACGTTCTTACCTTCAACTTCGGAAAAAGGAGTCCTGCGATTGACCACTGCGCAGTCACATGGGCCATGTTCACGTCCTTGGTGCCAGCCACCGAACGCCCCACCCACACGTGTGCCAGAGGACAATCACAAACTCCGTTCCTAAAGTTCAAGGTAAGGAGATCGGGCATTCTGGGGGGTTATGTTGGGGGGGGCTCCAGCATTCTGGATGCCCCCCCCCCAACTTGTTCTTATTCGCTCTCTGCGGAACCAATACCCATGAAAGAAAAAACAGGTCTTGGTCCGGTTGAAGGCATGCATTCAGTTTATCAGCCATGGTTCCCTTTGGTATTATAGGCAAAGTCCGCCTGAAATCACCAGCAAGACCAAGGCCGCACCCATTAGTTGGGTCTTATCTCTTAAGTCTCTCAGTGTTCGATCTAAAGCACGTCTATGTACCATGGTGAATCTACGTGCTTGACTTTCCCGCCTGCTACAGTAAAAATAAAGTAACAAAAACACTCACCTGACCCCTCGTTGGATCCGGCCGGGTCTCCTCTTCATCCGGGGGGGCTTCGATCCCCCACCCAGGCCCCCCCAGGTGCAGGGGAGTGCCCGGAATAGCCACCCCCCCTTCAGCAGCCGCAGGAAATACATGTAAAAAAAAAAATAATAATAAAAATGACATTTGCTTACCTCCGTGTCCGAGCACTCCCGGCGGGTCTCCTCTTCACCAGGGGGGGCTCCGATCACCCCCCCTGGCTCTCCTGCCGCTAAGCCCCCCCCTTTGGACGTCACTCCCGGGTGTCGTCCTGGCTCCGGGCTGTCATTTCTATCACTTGTCATCGCTGGCCACAGGAGGGGGAAGGCAGGTGATGATCTGATCGCCTGCCTCCCCCCTCCAATGGCCAGCGATAACACCATCTGTCATCAGATCAGCAAGGGACACAGGAGCCGAGGATCAGAGGTGAGTTTATTATTTTTTAATAAAGTTATTTTTTATTCTGTGTGTGTTTTTTTTACTATTAACCCTTTGTGAACTGGTAAGGGATCCATGAGATCCCTTTACCAGTTCACAAGGCTGGGGGCTGGCAAGTCACCTGCGTCTAGCGGGTGACTTGCCATTAACCCCCGGCACCCCAAATTACCTGCCTCCCCAAAGCCCAGGGGGGAGGCAGAAGGGCCCAGGCCCACAAAGGCTATGTGGGCTTGTAGCCTGCAGGGCCAGGGGCCGCTAAAGCTGGCCCCTGCGCCCTGTTCTACAAGCCCCCATAGCTGGCCCTGGGCCGGTTATGTTGGGTAGGGGGGACCCTACGCAATTTTTTGTGGGATTTTTAAGGGTTTTAACCCTTAAAATTCCCCCCAAAAATGGGGTCCCCCACCCCGGAAGGGGGGACCCCATGTCATTTTTTTTTTAAATGAACCCTATGTTACCTGTCACCCAGCAGGTAAAAAAGGCTTCCAGCAGCAGCAGGAGCGCTGAAGCCAAAGTAATCAGCGTGGGACAAAGTGCCCGGGGATAGATGGGAGGTAAGTATTAAAATTTTTTTTTTTTTTTAATTCTGTGTGTCAGTGTGTTTTGTTTACATTTAACCCTTTGTGAACTGGTAAGGGATCCATGAGACCCCTATACGAGTTCACAAGGCTCTGGGTCTGGCAAGTCACCTGCGGGTAGTGGGTGACTTGCCATTAACTCTGAGCCCCCCATTACCTGCCTCCCCAAAGCCCGGGGGGGGCAGAAGAGCCCGTGGCCATAGGCTATGCCAGCTTGTAGCCTGCAGGGCAAGGGGCCACCAAGGCTGACCCCTACGCCCTGTTCTACAAGCCCCATAGCTGGTCCCAGGGCTGGCTATGCTGGGTAGGGGGGACCTCACGCCATTTTTTTGGGGGGAGGGGGGTTAGGGTTTTTTAACCCTTAAAATTCCCCCCCCCCCCAAAAAATGGGCCGGTTATGTTGGGTAGGGGGGACCCTACGCAATTTTTTGTGGGATTTTTAAGGGTTTTTAACCCTTAAAATTCCCCCAAAAAATGGGTCCCCCTCCCCCGGAAAGGGGGACCCCACAACAATTTTCTTAAAATTTAACTCTTAATAGTGTGGATAGTAGTTGTATTTTATTTGTAAATGTTATAAAGTGCTCTTTTCAGTTTGGGGGGGCCCCTGGACAGGAACAGGGGGGGGGATACCGATACATATGTGGTAGAAAAAATAGGGCTTTCACATGCAATATCGTTTTCTTTAGTAAAATAAATTGTTTATTTAAAATAAATGAGACAATTTAAAAGAAATAATAATTTTACTTTTTTTTAGTTTTTTGACTAAAAAATATATATTGAATATTTAAAAAAAACAGTAAACAAATTACAAACAACACATTTCATGTTAAAGCCATAACTCTGCCTCAAAAAAATATATAAAATTTCCCTGGAAATTCCTGCAAAAATCACGGCTAAACATAGTACAAAATGGTGAAAAATGACCTGTCAACAGAGGGTGACAAAATTTCAAGTAGGCTGGCAATTAAAAGGGTTAATAGTACTTATGCATGTTGGGTATTGTTCTGTTCAGGGGACCTTGCGCTTTCAGACTTAGCTTGTTTTTTCTTGTTTGCATATTGATATTTTAGGGAAAGAGGTACCGTATTTTATTCTGCTTTTTTATAAATTTTTTAGGGAAACCCTGTGCAACCATAGAATTCTTTGACGGATTACTTCCAGAAAGATGAGCTCACTACAACAAGCTGGGTACGCTTAGAAAGCATAACATGTGTACTTTCAGGGAATACATGGTTTATGGAGGATATTCCAAATGTAAAGGGTTGTTTTGGTTGAAAAATTGCAAGGTGCGCACTTTGTCAGCAGAACTGAAATCTTCAATTAAAATTATTTTTACGCACATGCTTTAATTTGGGGTGTTTAACAACTCTTGACAGGACCTATGCATGTTGGGTATTGTTTTGTTCGGGGGGATGTTGCTTTTTCAGATTTAACTTGTTTTTTCTTGCTTGCATATTGTTTTTTAGGAAAATGTGGCTTTGATTCTGTTTTTTTATTCTTGTTTTTAGGGAAACCCTGTGCAACCAAATAATTGAGGGATTACTTCCAGAAAACTGCACCCATGTCAACAAGCCTGGTACGCCTAGAAAGCTTGAGGTGTGTACTTCCAGAGAATATATAGTTTGTGGGGGTATTTCAAATGTAAAGGGTTGTTTTTCTGGAAAAAACTGCAAGGTGCGCATAGTTGTATTTTATCTGGAAATCTCCTAAAGCACTGTTTCAGTTTGGGGGAGTCTTCTGGGCAGGAAAGGGTGTCTACCAATACATATGTTGTACCGTTGTAACTGGGAAAAATGGGGCTTTTACACGCAATAAGATTTTATTGACAAACTTACATTTTGTAAACACTACAAATTGTAACAAATATATATATTTTATTTTTTTGCACATATTTTACCCAAAAATAGTGAGAATAAACCTAAAAAATGACAAACAAGACATTTCATATTAAAGCCCAAACTCAGCTGAAAAAAAACTATATATAATTTCCCTGGGAAATCCCTTCAAAAATAACAGTTGAACATGTGGAGCGCAAAATAGGAAAAATGGTCTGGCAACAAGGATGACAAAATCTCCAGATAGGCTGGCAGCGAAAAGGTTAAAAGTCAATTTAAATGTGGAGTGTGCAGTTCAGTAGGGTGCTGCTATTCCAGATGTTGCAACAGCAATACCACCCATACTTCTAACCTTGGCAAGAAGCAAGTTCATAAGAAATGTCTTGCCAGTAACACCTGGGGGCTTCAAGAAAGAAAAGAACTCCATCCATCTGGCCGGGACCTTTACTCTAAACTACCCGGGCACCCAATATACCTGGGTGCCAAATTTGGGGTCAAATGGTTCAGGCATTCGCAAGTCTATAGAAGACAGACAGATGAACTGGTAGATGACCTTATGGGCCTGGGTGCAGTTGCAAACTCTACACCCTCTTCAGTTACACCCCTTCTAGCTGGTAGCAAAATAAATAAATAAAATACAATTCTGTGAAACTCACCTGTAGAATTGTTTTTGTATCCATCCATTCCAGGCCGCCCCGATAACTTCACGATTGGGTGTTCGCCCCTAGGGGAAATATCCAAAGATGTAGCTCCTCCCGGTCCCCTATAAAGGCAGCTGCCTGTCTATCATTCCCCAGTGGTTTAAAAGCAGTATTCAACAAAAAGGGCAGGCTGGGAGGCCCAACAAAAAACAAGAGGCCATGTTACCTTACATAGCCTCTGCTTGTGCTCTCTCTAACCAAAAAACTAGAAAAAAAACTTTGTCCTAGGAGCAAAAAATTATTCATCACCATAACAGCCATGTAGAACGTAATGAACAAAAGGGCGGGGCGGGACAGCCTGGAATGGATGGATACAAAAACAATTCTACAGGTGTTTCACAGAATTGTATTTTTTTCCATCCATTCCAGACCATCCCGATATCTTCACGATTGGGACATTCAAAAGCAGTGTCCATATGGGCGGGATCCCCAGTGCGGAACAGCTGATAGTGAAATGAACTACCGCCTGAAGCACCTTTCGGCAAAAAACAGTGTCTGCTGAGGCCCTGACATCCACCTTGTAAAAGTATGAACAGAAGACCAAGTGGCGGCCTTACAAACATGTTCCACCGATGCCTGATGCTGAAAAGCCCAAGAGGCACCAATAGCCCTAGTAGAATGAGCTGTGATACGAAAAGGGGGTTCCTTCCCACTGGCAGAATATGCTTGTACCACCGCCTGTCTAATCCACTTACTGAGAGTGGATTTGGCTGGTGGCAACTCCTTCCTAGAACCCTCTGTTAAGACAAAAAGAAAATCCGATTCAGTCGCAGCCAGGTAATACCTTATGGCACTGACCACATCCAAGGCATGGAGGGTCCGTTCTTTGGAGTTAGCCGGTGCTGGGCACAAGGAAGGTAAGAAAACTTCTTCATTAAGGCGAAAGGAAGAAACGACCTTTGGCAGAAAATCAGGTTTAAAACGAAAGACCACCTTATCTCTGTGCAATTCAAAGTATGGTGGTTTCACACAAAGCGCGGCCAGCTCTGATACGCGACGCACCGATGTGATCGCCACCAGAAAGTCCACTTTGAGAGTCAACATAGACAATGCAGCATCGCTCAAAGGCTCGAAGGGAGGACCCTGGAGAGCAGACAGCACTAGATTCAAGTCCCACACCGGTAATACTGATTTAAGCGGTGGCCGGACATGGATGACTCCCTGGAAAAAAGTCTTGATCAACCTATGGTTGGCAATGGATCTCTGGAAGAATATGGCTAAGGCCGAGACCTGGCCCTTGAGGATGCTCAGCTGGAGGCCCAAGTCTAGACTTTTAGAAACTGTTGTAGAAACTCCAGAATTCTAGAAAAAGAACATTTCCGGCAAGGAAGGCTCTTGGCCTCGTACCAAGCAGACTAGGCCCGCCAAACTCTGTAGTAAATCATGGAAGAAGACTTCTTCCGTGCCTGAATCATTGTGTGAATAACCGTGGCCGATAACCCCTTCTCCGTGAGGATTGAGGTTTCAATAGCCAGGCCGTCAAAGCCAGCGTCCATAAATTCGAGTGCCGCAACGACCCCTGTGTGAGAAGACCTAGGTCGTCAGGCATGATGTAGTGATCTATTGACATCTGAGCTATGTATGCAAACCAACTCCTTCTCGGCCAGCGAGGAGCCACCAGGATGGCTGGTACCCCTTTCTGGGCTATCTTGCACAGCACTCTGTCCAGGAGCGGAAATGGAGGGAATGCATACAGAAATGTGAACTTCGTCCAAGGGATCGCTAGAGCGTCTGTTGCTATTGTGATTGTGTCTGGAAGCAAGCAGATCCACGTCTGGTTGACCCCAGCGGAGGCACAGAGCCTGAAAGGTCTCGCTGCTGAGGGACCGTTCCCCCAGGTGCAAGGAACTCCTGCTCAGGGAGTCTGCCTACATGTTTTCCACCCCAGGGATGTAAACCGCCGAGATGCAGGGAACATTCTCCTCTGTCCAATCCAGAATCCGGCTTACCTCCTTGAGGGATCTCTTGCTCCGAGAACCGACCTGGTGGTTGTTGTAGGCTACAGCTGTCTGATTGTCCGAGCGGACCTGAATCGCATGGCCTCTTAAATGGGGAGTCAAGCGTAGAAGAACCAACCAGATTGCTCTCAGCGCCAAGAGATTTATGGGTAACCGGTTCTCCTGCGGACCCCACTGACCCTGGATCTTCTGGGTTTGCCAAACGCCGCCCCAGTCTGTAAGGCTTGCATCCGTGGTAACTATCTCCCAATGGGGAGTCAGAAAGGACTTGCCCATCAGCAGGTTCCGAGAGTCCAACCACCACAAGAGGGACTGCCTAGCCAGAGGGGAAAGCGAAAACTCCTGTTCCAGAGATTCCTGCGACCAATTCCAGCCGGTCAGCAGGTTCAATTGTAGAGGTCGCATGTGAAATTGGGCAAAGGGTACTGCCTCGAAGCAAGACACCATTAGGCCCACCAATCTCCAGTCCCCAGACGTACAGACGGCTGTTGACAAGTCAGCAAGGCCTGTACCTGCGTCTGGAGTCCCAAAACTTTCTGCTGTGGTAGAAAAACCTTGAACTGCGTGGTGTCCATCTTCATTCCCAGGAAGGATTTCACTGTTGAAGGCGTGATAAACGACTTTGGGTAACTGATTACTCAACCGAAGGCCTCCAGGGTTGACAGCACCGTCCGAGTATCGCTCTCGGCCTCCTGAAGAGACCGGGCCGAAATTAGCAGGTCGTCCAGATAGGGTAACACACGAATACCCAGGCCTGAAACCCGTTAAAAGCTCAGGCTTTGAGAACGGCTGTCCAACACCTCCTGTGGATAGGTGTGATTTGCCCTGTTCCCTGGTAGGAACAGTGGGTGGCCTGGCTGCCAGCTCTATCTTGTAACCGGAGGACACCACCTCCTGAATCCACCGACCTGAGACGTGACGTCTCCAGATCTGAGCAAACAGCAGAAGCCGCCCCCCCCACCCGTATGGGTGAGGGCGCCCCCTCATGCCTGAGTAGGCTTGGCTGGGGGTTTGGGCTTAGCTCCCCAAGAGGGGTTGGGCCGGCTGCGGGACCTACCTCTGCCCCAGGTATCTCTGCGGGCACCTGGAAATGAAGATCCTCTTCCTCCCCAAAAGGACCAAGCAGGTTTTCTTCTCTGCGGGAGACTAAAAGGTCCAGGCTTCCCACAAAAGGTAGACTTGTGAGGGTCTTCTTGGCAGCCACATCGGCCGACCACTGCCTCAACCAGAGCGAGCGGCGTAAAGCAACAAGCAAGGCCGAAATTCTGGCACCAAGCCTGACCACATCATCCATGGCAGTAACAACAAACACGATGAAGTCCAAGCAGGCCTTGAGTTCCTTATACTCCTCTGCCCGCTTGCAAGATTTAGCCCTAGCCACAAGGAGTTTAACCTTTCTCCCGTTGGCTAGTGAGACAATTGCTGAGGCACACGCAGGGCGAAAGAGAGCACCAGCAAAGGTGAAAGCATGGCAGACCAGCTGATCCATGCGTTTGTTTGCCGGGTCACGTAAGGAAGCATTGTCAGGCGATGGCATAACAGTAGTGTTGGACAACCCTGACACCGGAGGGTCCACCTCGGGGAGGGTGAGACCATAGCCGGACCAATTCAGCAGGGAAAGGGTACCGCCTATCCAGGCCCCTAGGGACCGACGGTAATCTGTTGGGCCTTTCCCACTCCTTAAGAATCATGTTAGAAAAATGAGGCTGCCAGGAAAGACCCGCCGTTGCCTCTCAGGCTGAAATAAATCACCCTGCTTCCTCTTAGCCGCTCTGGGAAGGACAATATGCAAGGTATCAAACACGGAAGAGAGCAAACTCTCTGTGTCATCCGGGAGGCAAGAATCCTCATCCGAGGAGGAACCAGAGATGCTGTCGTCAACAGTAGAAAGCAGCTCCGCCGCTGACGCCGCTGAGAGTGAATCATCTGGCAACTCAACTTCCTCCGCAGATCCCAAGAATCATAGAAATCATCATCCGAGTAAATCGGCTCCAGATGCCGCTTCTTACTCGAGGCCTTCCTAGGGGCTGTCAACGAGATCTGCTTCTCGAGACTAGTCAGCCTGTGCGCAAAATCAGCATGAGACCACTTGTTGGCTCCCCCTACACTAGGGGCTAACTGCAGCAGCGGAGGATCCGGAGAGGCCGATGGTAACGCAGGGCTAGGGTCAGGAGCGACTGCCAGTTCATGGACCAAAGCAATGCCTCTGGCGCAAGTGGGAAAAATAGTGCTGAACCCGCCCAGGGGATTCCGTCTGCACAAGGTGCAGAGCCTGTCCTGCCCAAATGGGGTGCCCGGCTCAGTATCCCCTGATGCCTCCATTATGCTGATTGTGAATAGCAATATTCAATAAGGCTACTAGACACTAAACGGCCTAAGCTTAATAGCCGATCCCTCTAATTAATAATGGGGGCCGGGAGGAACCACAACCCTCAACCTTCATAACTGGTCTAAAATAAAGAAGAAAGAAAGGACAGCAATTACAAAATGATCCCATGTCATGCATTAATATAAAAAGACATAGGGAATACATGCAATCAACAATAAGGCACAAAGGAGGGACTCACAACACCGCCAGTTCAGAGAGGGATTACTTCCAGGCCCTCCGCAACAATGGGAGACACTGCAGCCTTGTCTTCCCCAGCACCGAGGCCTCAGCAGCTCGCCTCGCTCAATGCAGCACTTCGAGAATGATCCGGGGGGGCGTCACGGGCGCAACGTCAGCTACACGCCGGCCTCCCCCCCGCGCAGCGCGTCATCCGCCAATTCACCACGAGCACTGCCGGTCATGGCGGCGATCCCCCCCCGTCCCCCATCGCAAGGAGCTGCACACAGCAGTGCGGATAGGACGTGCGGGGCGCGTCTGCTGGCATGCGGCATGCGCCCCCTGGACGAGCCGGCGGGAGAACACAGGGAGGTAAGAATGAAAGGAGCAGAGACCGCTCCTCGGTAAGGATGGGTCAGGAGAGATCCATGGGAATAGGGTCCTGCAGCGGCCAACAGGCTAGGTGGCCCTGCTCTGCTGCCAAGTTCTGAGAGAGTAACGACCTTATGCAGCCAACTGCAAGATGAACAACTGGGGATTGATAGACGGGCAGCTGCCTTTATAGGGGGCAGGGAGGAGCTAAATCTTTGGATCTTGCAGTCAGCGCCCCCTAGGGGCGAACACCCAATCGTGAAGATATCGGGACGGCCTGGAATGGATGGAGGAGAAAAAAAGCTCTTGTTGAGAGCAGTTGTATAGGCTGCATATAGGCATACAGAGCTAACACATCTGCAGCAGTTGCAGATTTGAGGGGGTAAATTAGGTGTAGTTGCTGCTGTGATTGGGTTATGAGACTGTCACTCATTATCTGCAGTGGCCCGGACAAGGCGAGTTTCTTGCATATGTTGCTGAGCGCAGGTTAAGGGAGGCAAAAGTGTGAGGGGTCAACTTATTGTGTTAAGATTATAAAATTACTTGAAAAGGCATTTTGGAATTGTAAAACCAGATGAAAAGAAAAACAATTAAAAAGTCTTTACTGGAACATGGCTGCATAGGAATAAAACTTACACAGGCACTTTAAGATGTTAGGCCAGAACAAAGCAAACATGACCTTGAAAGACCAATAAATAAAAAAGAAGAAAATCAAATACTACAGAAAGTGTGTGCAATAAAAGACAGGTTGTCTAAAGCACATCTGCTGGAGGAGTCAACTGTGAACAATAAGGTCTAGGTCGTATGGTTAATTCGCCAAAGAGCACAAGGTAAAACATCAATACATGTGTCAATAGATACAAAAGAACTTATTTAGTGCTGACCAGTTATCTTGTCCTTTGACATTGCTGGTTTGGCTACACAGGGGTCTCATAGTCCATTAACCTAAAGATAAAGCAGAGATGTATCTGCTCGATGTGCTTTTTGGGGAATACTGATGGAAGAGCTAAAAATAAGGTATCAAAAGCAATGTTGGCATTTCCCAAATTACAATTTGTTCATTGAACAATTCATTGTTCATTGTACAAATTGTTCATTGATATAAATTATTTATTGTGTATAATTTAAATTTTGAAGGTTTCTTGAATCTGAGTTGTGGAAAAAAGCTGTTTTACTCATGTTACAATAAGATTGTTCTTGTCTTCTCATTGCTTCTTATGAGCTCCACCCCATTCCTCCATGCTAAGCCTTTTTTCTAAATCGCCTATTGGATATAATTTCACACCATTTTCTTAAAAGACACAACAAACCATCATAGAAATCAGTTATGCAACAGCTTGTTTTTAGTAGGTCCATGTTTTCTCAGAGATGCCTTAATTTCAATATATTGACAGTAAGTCCCAAAGTCCCAACACTGTTCACGCTTTTTAGCTTTCTCAGCAGAATAAGGATCGATGTTTTTCAGGTTACCAATAAAAACCTGCTTAAAAGACCTTCATGTTTTTTAGGTTGCACTTGATCTAGTATCTGGCCTGCCCTTCCTGATTCCAAAGATATTGTCCCTCATGAAAACGCTATGCACAGTAGGAGGAATATTAGCTTCCGTTATCATGTCCATGGCAGACATTTAGAGATAATTCCTTTGGACAGGGGGGGCCACATCCAGGAGTATCTTTGCACCAAACCGAGAGCTTCTTGAGTGGACACGGTGTCTGGGTCGTTGGTCCTGCTGACAGCACATAAAAACAAGTTTGGAGGGGGCATCCAGAATGCTGGAGCCCCCCCCCCCACATAACCCCTTCAGAACATCTGATATGCTTATCTTCACCTCAAGCCATAAAAGAAGTCAATCGTGGGAGTCCTTTTTTCAGCACAGGCTCTTGGTGAAGGTAAGAATATAAAAAAAACAATGGACAGTTTCTTCTGACCTATTCTAAATCCATTGTTCTAAAAAATGTTACATTCTTTTTCCTGAATTTTTGCATGGCTTTAAAAGAACACTCCAAGCAAATGGTTAAAGTGGCCTTCATCTTTCATTCCCTAATAAACCCTATAGAACTTGAACCCTTTTGCCGACTCATTTTTCAGGGTCCCCAAAATGAATTGGCTTCTTGAAACATGCATGAATGAGGTGGCCCTGCAGAAGGAAGGGAGTTCACTGGGAGTTATTGCGAAATATAAAGCAAGCTGGGTGATGGCTGGGAACATCTCTTTAAAGTGGACCAACACCCAGGATTTTGACTGTGTGAAACCCCCCCGATCACCCTAAAAACTCACCTCTCCCCGCTCCCAGCGCCGACGGCCAAGGGATGTGACAGCCGCGTGTCCGCGGCTCCTCCGCCGCCGCCTCCCGCGCGTCCCTCTTGACCGGCCGGCGCGGGCACGCCTGGAGGGGCGCGAGGGAGGCGGCGGCGGCCGGCCGCCGCCAAAGCTAAGGTAAGGGGGTTTGGGTGTTTTGGGGGGGTTTCACCCCGCGGGACATCCCGATCTCGGATGTCCCGCGGGGAGGGAGGTGATCGGCCCGGGAATCTTATAGATTCCCGGGCCGATCACCCGAGGGTGATGGTCCACTTTAAGCTATCCTATAACATAACATCAAACTGAATTTTATTACCGTTTTTGTAGCTTAAGGACTAACAAAGGAATAGCAGAACAATATTTACATGGTCAACATAGCAGGTAATATATTCAGAGAAGTATGATGCTAAGTCCAGAGCATTCCCTGGTAGAACATGAGGCTTTAGGGATGCATACAGTCTATCAACAACTGTAAAAAATGACAGTGTAATATCAAAATTCAGTTATAGATACTACTTAAAGATTTTCCTACATTAAACCCCACATAAGCTCTTAGAATTGTCAAAAATATTGAAAGATTGCAGAGGATAATGTTTTTTCCACAAATGGTATTAAAAACATGGCACAGAGTGCACACTTTTAGTTTATTTATTCTCAATAAAAACTTGTGAGGACCAAAAAATACAACTAAACAGCCCTGCATGCAGCATGACTTACATACTGCACTTCTCTGTCTAACCAACAAGATTGTCTGCTCCCTCATGACGGGAAGCAGGGGTATGCAGAGAAGCCAGCCTGGGAGCATTCCCCTGCTTGATTGTACAATGGGGTGGGTGGTCAAAGCGTGCCAGGAACTGGTGGGGGAACATGCTGCCAGCATCAGCAACACAGACTATTCAGCATCCAGGGCTGAGAGCAGTGTTGTACTGGAGTACCTTTAATCCATCAGAGGAAAACAAACATTTTTGGGGGCCAGTGCATCAGTGCAATCCATTAGCCATGATGAGTCTTTGCGCTGCTGCACAGCTGAAAGAATTGTAACATTTTAGAAGATACTTATGTTTACACTGAATAGTGTGTGGTAAATCCATATTCCACAGTAAACAGCGTTAAGAAACATTGTTGCAGCTTTCCCCTGACACACACAAAATCCCTCTAGCGCTGGTTATTCGGTGTGTGTGTGTGTTTATATAACCCAATAAACAAGCTGCTTGTGTATCTGAGGCATTTATCTCTCTGTTTGGTGTGGGCTGCTGCTAGCAGCAAGATGGCTGCTCCCATGCAATTCTTCAGAAAAGAATCAGTATTGTTTAGGGGAATAAGATTTAGTAAGCTTTATTTTTCTTTTTTACTTTTGGTGCACTTTAAGCTATATAAACATTGCAGACAGGACCACTCTTAATCACAGTGTTGCACAATACATTAAAGCTGACCTTCACTCTGAATAAGAGACTATCTTATATGTTTCCCACACCCTGTACATACAGATTGCCCACATTAAAATTCATCCTACCTGCACCTAGTGCATGTTATGAGCCTTTAAACATCCAAGATGGCGGATTATGGAAGCCGCCATCTTATCAGGCAGCCTGCAAACAGGAAGTGCCTTTTAACTGTACTGCTCTGCATTCTGGGATTGCTGACCTTTTCCAGAGCTCAGCTCTGCTCTGTCTGAGCAAAGCACAGCTATAACCCACCCCCTGTACCTTATCCCACTCTCCTCTCCTCCGTAAGTGTGATGCTTCTGAGTCAAGATGGCGGCGTCCGTATCCTAAATTCCTGTTGCAGTTGCAGCCCAGTGGGGGAAAGAATAAGTTAGTGACTAAAAACTAGAAAAATAATAAATTTCAGATGCTGCGGACTCGTTTTTGAAGAGTTTTGGCTTTTCATTAAATCATGCTGAAGGTCCGGTTTAACTGAATACATAACAAAACACTTCAGGCAAACCAAAAGCACTTGTTGGACCTCCTGTAAACCATCATGGAGGCCTTGATCCCACCAGAGTCTGACACTGGCTACAAGCGACTGAACCTGCTGAAGGTCAGATAAGCATACATTAAAGCCTATTGAAAAATAGCCTATACTTTCTTTACCCCAAAAATATCGCAGCTCTGCTATTATAGGCATTTGCCTTGAAATGCTGAGAGTCGTTAGCACGGCCAATCTGGGTTCGCTCACCTTTCCCCAATCAATAAGGTAGCTCGCTTATTCAGGACTGTGTAGAGGAGAGCATGGCTGGGATGATGGGTGGGTGATGAGAACAACAGATAAGAAGAAACATTTTCTCACATCTTGGCATATAAAGCACCTATTTCCACAACAAGGAAAAAAAACACCCTAAAGAGGTTCTTGGTGGTTGGAGACAACTATACTTGAGGAAAGAATAGAGGCCAGGTTGGGTTCCCTACTGAAATACCTGAAAAAACCTAATCTCATAGCACGAGATTACAGCATAAAACAGGTAAATTCTTATTATTATCTGGAATACACCAGTAAAATCTGTAATCTGTTACTGAAGACTAATCATTTCTGGCAACAGTCTGTCTTGTCTTTATATTTTGCAGGTGAGAGCATACTGGAGCAGAGCCTCAACCATGCGATATGCTATGCCCTGCCTAGCGACCACTTGGAATATCATCAACAGTTTAGTAACTGGGACTCTGAAGCAGAGATGACAGCTTGCCACTGTCCATCTGCAAACCAGAAGTTTTCATGGCAGTATTGAAATTTGACCACAGCTGATTGGCAAAGGATTGTCATCTCTGCGAAGTCACATTTTATGCTTCATCAAACAAATAGACACTGGCATGCCAGATGAGAACCATAAGTGATAAGCACCCAGCATCCATTGCTGGGAGAACAAAAGCTTGCAGTGGCAGACTTACGGTCTGGACATTTTTTTTGTGGCATTCTCTGGGCCAACTCATCCATGTGGAAGGCAGATCTGGGTAGCTACCCATCCTTGCAGATCATCTACACCCATACATGCCATTTATCTTCCCTGGGACAGATGGGATCTTCCAACAAGACAATGCAGCTATCAAGTGGCTGTAAATGGCTGACATTGATTGAAAGAGTTCCAAGATTTCAAAGCAGATTGAAACCTGTTTATTTGGCCGAGTCTGAGTACCCGTGGCTGTTCTCTCAGCAGTGGCCCGTTTTTTGAAAAAGAAACAGGGTTTTCCACCACCAAGGACACGCCCAAGGTCACCTTTTGTGATTGCCTATTGGTTAAGGTGCCGGTGACGTGAAACACCATCTGCCGGCATCGCACAGCTACAAGGGGATGCAGTGTTGCATGAGCCACAGATAAAGGTACGTCAGCAACCCCGGGAGTTTTACACAGTGGGGAATCCCACTATAGGATGCCCAGGGGGTTGCCCAGGGGCCAGCACTGGAATCTTTTAGATTCCTGGGCTGGCTGCACAGGGTTTTGATTTGCTTTATGTATTACACTAATTCCCAGAACCTGAACCCAAGTGAACATTCTTGGCATCACCTTGATTCATTGCATTCGCTCTCCTATGCACTCTCCAGCAGCTGTGGGGTGCACTGCAAGGAGCATGGCTCCAGATGGACAACCTACCAGGACCTTACAGGGTCATTCCCAAACCGTCTAGCAGCTGTCCATGCTGCACACGGTGGTTTTTCTGGATATTAGCTGGTGGGCAAATTAATGTCACTCAACTGTGTATATATGGTTCTATTAAACATGATGAACACCCTTAGATGGCAACAGTGCTCCCAAGGGTAATTAAGATTACTGCACATAAAAATGAATTTACCTTTCAGGAACACCTCCCATGATCTTTACCCCCCAAAATGACATTCCATGGACCTGCAGGAGAAAGTGCTGCTGGGTTTCATGCCACTGTGCATTGTGGGTTATGTTGGTTAAATCCAGGCAGCAGCATGGATGGGAAGGCAAGTCTCTGGGGTGCTTCTAGGTGGCAGTGACCAGGAGAAAATCAGTGAGGTCATGTTTCGGGTTTGAGAGGATACAGGAGCAAATGTAAGTGCTGAAAATGATGAATCAGTTTAATGCATGCTGATTTAGTTATCTCTTTTAACTGTGCAAGGCTGTTGGTCCAGCCAATTAAACAAATAAGCCTCTAAAGTTTAAATTTAGCAACATTCTAAACCTGTTTTTCGACCTCTTGCTTGCAAAATAAGAGACAGGTAAAAATTACTGCTCTGGTTCATACATCAACAAAAATGGCACATTTTACATTCAATCATCCCATTCCCCTGCATAGCCCAAATCAATCAGACCAGAAATCACAGGGGACGCTTGCACCTTCATTCCACGGGTGAGTTACAACATGAGGATTTAAAGATTGGGTCTTTTAGGCACCCAAAACTGCACTGAAATAATGACATCTGATAAAAAAAAGTGTGTACTAAGATTAGTAGAGTCTGCATTTGCCTATATACGCCCTAATTTGTGAGCTTTATGTTCTATGTGCAGTGATCTCTCTTGGTCTTCTTTATGAAAACTTTAAAAGTACTTAAAAGTAAAAGGTGTTCACAGCACACAAGATCCCAAATGGGAAAAATGAAGACATTCTTGAAATACTCACCAAACTCTGGAGCAAATCAAACCCTAAACTGTAAGTGAAAGTTAGTTGATAAGAACTACCTTGTCATAAACACACTGCGTGTAACCCTTTCCTAGGCCTACACATACTTGAATAGTCAAAGCTCCACTACAAGCCATGCCACCCCCAAAAGGAGACAAGCACTCAGCGGCGTATAAACCATAGCGGCAGGGGAGGCAGCTATTACCAGGCCCTTGGAAGAAGGGGACCCCATGCAAGCTGCCACACACCCCACTTTGGCGCATCTGTGGCAAAAGTGCCGGGCTGGCATTACCCCAGTATGCAGTGTTGGTGCGCTGTCAGCTGGGAGCGCCAGGGGCCACAGCTGTAGGATCTGCAGTGCAGATCTAAGATGTCAGTGCATGGTGTACCCCAGCGCTCTGTGTATAAACTTGGGGAAACAAGATGCTGACATCTTAGTTCCAACTTGTGGAACCTACAGCTCTGGTTCTCCCTGCAGACAGCACAGCAATACTACATACTGTGATAGGACCTTGGAAACAACCCACTGTAGACGACCAGGGGCCCACACTGCCCCAACACTGCCTAGAGCTCCAAGCAGACCCCAGACCTGATTTGGGTGCCCATGTGTTTAAACCCCCAAGACCATGCAAAATGTAATTCAATCACCATTGATTGCTGTGCATTTTAATGTCTGGCAAACAATGCTGAATTATTCGAATGTTAGCGCTTCCCCCTGGCCACTGTCTGAGGATGTGCACACAATGCCTTGGAAGGCTGCACACATCGGATGGAGTGGTGCCAGAGGAAATACACTAGGAGATCTAGGAACAAGATCACACATCGGGATGCCCCTGAGAGTGGCTTTCACCAGTCCCTAGAGTCCCGGGCGTTCTTGGCCACTAGGAGTTTTGCTATGGGACCCTGTGAAACCCATGTACGCCCCTTTGTGCACTACTGTCATGCGCAAGGGTTTCCTGTCTCATAAAACAAAGCCCAATGCCTGATTAAAGGCTTCCTATGGATCATAAAACTAGAGGGGCATCTAAAATCAGCAAACCCTGATCATTAAAAAGGGAACTAAAGTCATATTGGACTATAGGTCTGGTTTAAAGTCTACAGGAACATGCTAAATTCTTCTCACTTTATCTCTTTTGGGAACAGTATAAAATGTCCATTTAAAAAGCATCTCAAAATCTCCAATTACATATTGCACTGTCCCAAACTTCAATCCGTTTTAAAAAAGACCCTGTAGTTCCTAAGTTATCTTTAAAAATTAGAGTATTGGGGAAAAAAAAATGAAGAGAAACAGTGGGCTTGGCAACAGCGATGTGATGTAAGCACACTGTGTGCTTTACATATGTCATAGAAAATAAATGCATTGCTGTGGCTCTAGTTATTACTGCCAGCACATAGTATGACCAGAAAAAGGGGGTGAGTGAGGAGTAATCTCTTTGCTATACTCAGCACTGAGTGCTATGGGATCAGGCACTCACAGATACGTAGGGAATTGGGTGAAAGACTTGGTTCCTTGTCAGAAAAGAGATGGATAAAAATATGGCCACTGCCTCAAAATGTTCCATAAATGCGTATAAGGTGCTGCTTCGTTGGTATCTAGTACCGAGTCGTCTTGGTAAGATGCTCCCAGGACAGTCCAGCACGTGCTTTAGGGGCTGCAGTGTAGAGGGAGATTTTATGCATATTTGGTGGACCTGCCCCATGCTGGCCTGCTTCTGGACCCAGGTCTATAAGATGGCTAATGCAATATTCCAAATATTCATTAGGAGAGACCCATGGGTGGCACCCCTACATCTAAGGGCCCCAGAACTTACAGGGAAACAAAACAGACTACCTGCTTCTTGTAGCTAAGCAGACCATTGCTAAGGCTTGGAAGAAATAGTTCACTCAGCTGTCAGAAGTATCGGCGAGGATGAATGGGTTCTTCATTAATGAGAAACTGTCTAGTATTTTGACAGACTCCCATAATGGATTCCTCTCAACATGGGAACCCTGGAGACGGTTCGCCTGGCCCAACGCCCCCCCCGGGGGCACTGAATTATTAGATCTGATGTGGAGGCGAAGCGCGAGGGACTCCCCCCTCTTCCCCTTCTTCTTTCTTTCTTTTTTCCTCTTCCCTTCTCTCTCTTTTTCCCTTTTTCCATGCTTTAGTTCTCCCCTCTTGTTCCGGCTCATTTTCTCCACTAAACTGTTGAAGCTTTCATCCCTCGTTTGGTTGCCATCTATAGTTGCAGGTGCACCCTGTTTTACTATTGTTAGATACCACGCAATAAGGGTGTGCGGATCCTAAGCTTCCCATATGGGCTAGTATTCCTAACAACCCCCATGTCTGATAAGTAAGTGAAACAGAGGAAACTACCTGGTATATAATTATATAAGACAACTCTTTATTTTCTGTGTCTTGTTGCTGAAATATGATAGTCAAGTCAAGATTTATAATACTGTTTATAAGATGCAGAATGTTTACTGGGTCTAAATCTCCCCTGTGCGGGAGGGTTGCTTCAGTCATAAAGTTGATAATGCCTGTATTAATGTCAAATAAAAATAATAATATTGAAACAGAAAAGAGGATGAGTGATGCTGCTGACTAAGAGTGTGACCAGAGACGGGGGGCAGGGTTTCATAGTTGCAGAAAGAGGCAGCCAATCAAGAGCTCTGGAGAAGGAGTGGGAAGGTGCTTCCGTTCTCGGTCCACTGAAGGTTGATTGAAGGATCAGGTCAGTGGGGCGGAGACTGAAGCTGAATGAGGAAGCGATTTCCTCACTACTGAGAGCTACAGAGGAGAAATCACAGCGTTCCAGACAATCAATGAAAACTAAGCTTTTTTTTTTTTTTTCTCTTACTTGCCAATTACTTTAAGTATTATAAGCAATGCTGCTTTCTATGCCACAATTTCTGGGTTGTGGTAAAGCTGGGAAAAGCATGTTATGGTGCGGCTTTGAATAATGAGCATGCTCTGCTGTGGTCAGAAACAGCTGTGGTTTACCATCCCCGCTTCTGCTGAGTGCACCAAAGGAACGGAGGAGGGGCTGTCAGACCACTTTTTTGCATGGTCCTGGAGAAATAAAACTGAAAACAAGGCGAAGTTCTAGCTTCTACACTGCACTGCAGGAAAATTGGAGGGGAGGCACACGGGACAGGCATGCGGTAAGCTGCGTGTTGCCCTATAATTGCCCTTGGGTGTACAGTCCCTTTAAATAAAATGTAGTCTTCCAAAAATGTTGGCATTTTGAATTTCTCAGAACATTATAATAAATGAGTAGCGATCACTTGTGTTCTTTTCTTTCCTACTGTAGTGAGGATGCGGCTTCCTCTCGCTCCCAGTGAGCATCCATCATAGAGTTATTGTCAGTCTGGCATTATGCATCCCATTTTCCCATCAGGAACACAAAACATGCTTGTAAAATGCCAATCTGTCATTTAACATAATGCAACACATTGCATGCTATAGACGCCCGCTGAATGCCGTTAGATTACACTTTATGAAAGGACGCTGCATAGTCACAGCGGCAGCTTTTGTTCTTCCCCCTGCTTAGCAGAGAAGAGCACACTTCAACTTAAAGAGAAGAGCCTAGCAGACAAAACTCAAGAAGGCTCCCAGTCATTTTCAAATCATTCATAAAACGATGACTTGTACAAGATAAAAAGCCATCTCCGCATTATAGGAAAAGGAAAATGATACGATAAATAAGGTGTCGCGCAGACCGGGTGTCACTGGACACCACACCTAACGCAGTCAAGTCTCAAGTCCTCCTCCACAACAAAAGATCAGACAGATCTTTTATACCAAAGATCTCCAACCTGCAGCTCGGGAGGCATATGTGGCACTCGATGCTCTGCTGTGTGGGTGGCGCAGGGCCGCTCTTAGGTTCAGTGTCGCCCTGTACACAACAGTGTCACTGGGCAGCAAGGAGTGACCGACGAGTGAGACCAGCACTGTGACTAAAAAGTCGTCTATTGTGACACACGATAGAAATAAGGAAAACACTGAGCATGACAATGCTCAACAAACAACTAGTCATCTCTGATTAAAGTGGAGCAAAACCCACCCTGGATTCTATGAGGAGGCGCATGCTCGTGCCGCACTGTGTGAAACCCCCCAGGATGCCCAAATACTCACCTTCCTCCTGGTCCAATGGCACATGCGTGAGCAGAGGCTGCATCCCCAATTTCCCTTTAGTAGGGCGCGTGCAAGTGCCAGGCATTTGTGAATAGCCGGAGAGGGCACGCTCTCTGTTAAAGGGTAGCGGGGGATTCTGTCACCAGCGCACTTTGAGTCACTCGCATTAGACAAGCTCCTGAACGAAGGGGCTCGAGCGGATCCGAGCGCGCTGATTGGATGAGAGGGCTGCACATGCACCATAGGAACGGGGAAGGATAAGTGAGATTGGGCGACCTGGGGGGTTTCACACAGCGGGGCATCCCCGATCGGAGTAGACCAAAACCCAGGATAGTCAAAATCCTGGGTTTTGGTACCCTTTAAACAAATAAAAAACACACATCTAGCAAAATAACCATATAGAAACACACCACATTACTACTGTATATACATAAATACAAATGTACAAGACGCTATGTACAGGTATATGCAAGGCTCCGAGGTAACGGGGGGGGGGGGATATCTACCTGCAGGTGGCATGTGATAACTGAAACTGGATGGTGGGATGATGGCTGGAGGAGAACAGGACTGAAGGACAAGAACATTTAGAGTATTGGGAGCAGGGGAATCCAGAGGAAGGCAGAACAAATTGGCAGCAGAATGTCCGGTGGGATGAAAGGTTAAAGGAGCTGAGCAGGAGGCTTCTGGATACAGCAGGAGGACATTAATACTAACACACACTTCCTTGCCTGCAGAGCCTATTTAAAGCATTAAAGTGATATTAAAGGCAAAGGCAAATGTTACACCATTATGCCGGGCTACATTTGGCCTAAACTGTTTTCCATTTTCAGTTGAAGAAGAAATGACTTTTGGCTCTGTGATGCTGCATAATAATCAGCATAATGGGCGGGGTCTGCCTGAAATGCTGCGTCAAACACAGGCATTCGCTACACCCTTGCTGTGCTCCTTCCTTCTCTCCCTGTTGCTAGGCGACATTGGATGCCTAGACCAGCACCCCCCAGATGCACATGCATGCAATTCCCACATGCACGCACCCCTAGACAAGCAGTTGTCTGCACTCCCACAGGTGCATACACTGACTGTCACCAGCACATGTGTGCAACCCCGGACATGCATGCTGCACTTCCACATGCACCTGTGCACACCCCACATGCGCATGCACACTTATACAGGTAATTGCGGGCACTCCAACATGCACACATATGTGCACCCCTGCGATTTGGAGCTCTGCTACAGCTTCTACTGCATCAGGTGAACTGCTTGTTGCATTGTTATTTCCTTTGGGTTTGCAGTCCCTTTGGTCTACATTAATGAGGAACTTAGGAGGCCCCAGAATCTTTTAGACTCCAGGGCCATCAGGGTCCCACTCCCTGGGAATTGGGATACAGGATCAGGATGCCCCCCTGCGACTAACTCCCACCACTGGTAAGTCCTGAAATTAAGAGATGCTTACCTTTTTCTGGGGGAGCTTCGTCCAACGGGGTAAGTGCAGCAGCCGAACCCCCAGTGTGCAGCTGTTTCCAGGTCCCCCGCCAGGCAGAGTTCTGCCAGAAAAAGAAAAGCATCTCTCAATAGCACCATTAATAGTGGCAGGAGGGGGTCTTAGTGTGCGTACTGAAAAATCTAAAAGCAAATGAGGGAAGTATCATCTGCCTTTTCACTATCCAGTGTTTTGTTATTTTCCCCCCGGAGATATTTCGATTTGGGATGCCCCACCATGTGAAACCCCCCCCAGATCACCCATAGAAACATAACTTTCCACAGTCACACGGTGTGAACTTTCATCCAGTCAGCATTCTATGCCATGTATCTGAATGACCAGCATACGGCTCTGTATCGACACAGTGGGCATGCTCCCAACTCCAGCCTTTCTGAATGGCTGGGAGCAGGAGGGTGCTTCAGCCCAGAAATACTAAGGATGTTTACACTGGCGTAGGAGCCAGAGCAAAGGTGAGTTTTGAGGCGACTGGTAGGCCACACAGCAGAGCATGTCGGTTTGTCTTTTAGAATCCAGGGCCAGCCACACAAGGCTTTGTTCTGCTTTAAAGTGGACCAACACCCAGGATTTTGACTATCCTGGGTTTTGGTCCACTTCGGTGGGGCACCCCGATCGGGGGCTGTCTGAAACCCCCCAGAAAGCCCCAAAAAACTCACCTCTCCCCGCTCCCACGTGACTGCGCCAGCCAATCACAGCGCTCAGAGCCGCTGTGGTATGCGCGTCCAGGGCCGCCTGGATGCGCATACCAGCTCAGCTGGCTCTGAGCGCTGGAGGCCGCGTCTCGCGCATCCCTTTAACAGGGAGCGCGCCTGCACCGGCCATTCACAAACGGCCGGCGCGGGTGCGCGCCCTGCTAGAGGGAAGCGCGAGACGCGGCTGCGGCTCGCGCATGCGCCGATGGAACGGGGCTGAGGTAAGGTTTGTGGGCCTCCTGGGGGGTTCCTCCCCGCGGGACATCCCGATTTCGGATGCCCCGCGAGGAGGGATCTGATCGGTCCGGGAATCTTATAGATTTCCGGGCCGATCCCCCCTGGGTGTTGGTCCACTTTAAGCTCATGGCTGGAGCAGCTATAGTTATAAGTGGATCAAAATCTAGGTTTTAAGTTCCTTGTGTTTTGGTCAACTTAAAAAGGAACAATGGAAGCCCTGGAGTCAAAAAACGTCCCACTTCATGGGGCATCCTGAATTAGGTTGCCCCACTGTGTGAACCCCCCCCCCCCCCGGATCTATCCTTTCACTTGCCTGCTCCTGGAGCCCTTCATGTGCCTCAGCGCCAGGCTTTTCTTAATGGGCGGCACGGGCACGCCCACAGCTAGAAACTGGGCGGGGAATGTGGCCAACGGCACCCTCAGAACCCTTTTGGCGGCTTAGCAGCGAGCAGCGCTGAAGGATTCTAAGCGAAATCAGCGTGCTCAGTTTCTGCCGCGCCTGTGCCATAGAAACAACAGAGAGGTGAGTTTTTATGGAAACCTGGGTGGACACACAAAGCAGGTTGTCCCCAACTGGGATGCCCCGTCTGAGGAGAACAATACCCAGAAGAGTGAAATTCTCAAGTGGTGTTCTAATTGGGATGCACCCATTTATGAAACATATTAAAGTGGACCAAAACCCAGCAGGATCGGCCTGGGAATCTATAAGATTCCAGGGCCGATCCAATCCCTCCCCGCAGGGCACCCAAAATCGGGATGCCCTGCTGTGTGAAACCCCCCAGGACGCCCGCAAACCTTACCTGAATCCCCGTCCAACGGCGCATGTGTGGGCCGCGGGCGCATCTCACGCTTCTCTCTAGCAGGGCGCGTGACCGCGCCGGCCATTTGTTCAGGCTTCCAAAACCCATGCCCCGACAGATTCCAGGGCCGCTAGATTTCCTCCACCCAGGCATCCAGAATCAGGATGCCCTGCTGTGTGAAACCCCATTTGTGAATGGTCGGCGCGGGCGCGCTCCCTGTTAGAGGAAACCCGGAGATGCGGCCGCCAGCGTGCTTGGAGCCGCTGCCTTAGACGACCTGATTGGACGAGCAGCCACGCATGTGCTGCATGACCGGGAAGAGGTGAGTTGCACTAGGCAATCTGGGGGGTTTCACACAGCAGGGCACCCCCAATCGAAGGACCAAAACCCAGGATAGTCAAAATCCTAGGTTTTGGTCCAGCAGGAGCCCTATTGGAACTGGAATCTAAAGAAATGGCAGTTGATTTTTGGGTTGTAACCAAGCAAAACAGAATGTGACACTGCAACTACATATCCCAGAATGCCTTGCCAACACTTTAGCCTGACACATAGACAGTGTTGCTGGGAGAGCATGCTGGGAGTTGTAGTCTAATCACAGATGGTTATGTGGAGGGCCCTCCTGTCAGCCAGCGGCGGGGTTATGTGGGGTCACGTGCAGCCCACCTTCGCCCTCCCTGTTACAGGGAATTCTGCATCTGTCAGAGCACATAAGTGATGAATGAATGAGTGACAGGCTAGCAGCGCCTCATTAGCCCAGGGACAGGCATGTGCACCCTTCTCCCGCCACTTTCATACAAACACCCCACAAGCCAGGGGCCAGGAGACGCCCCCAACACAGCACCGACCTGCAGCAGCACCAGGAGGCCCGTCAGACGCTTCTGGTAGCGGCCGAACTCCCCGACTGCCTGAAAGGCTTCATCCACCTCCATCTGGCGGCTCGGCAGCTCCCCGAAATCGCTGGTTTTGACGTAACTCGGTGACTGTATGACGTGTCAGCATTACAGGTTGCGCTGCAAACCTCGTTTTGGGGAAGCCCCGTGACGTCGTGTTTATCGCAAGTGCGAGGAACTACTGCTCCTTGACGCCACAGGCGACTGATTGGCTGATACTTTGTCTGGCCCCGCCCACCTGATACAAACTAGAAGTGGCAGCCCGGGACTGCTCAGTGTAACGCGGTGCGGGTGAGGTGCCAACCAGGGTCATCAAGCTTTCAATGAGTGTGTAAGGTTTTGTCATTTCTGTGTCTTATCAAGAAGTAAAGTGTGATTTTTTTTTAGATTTTCTAATGTTTTAATTAAAACAAAAAAAAAACACGTCAGGATTTAAAGCGGATCTCCGAGCAAACATTACTATCGACAAATTGTGTAATATTAAAGTGGACCAACACCCAGGATTTTGACTATCCTGGGTCTTGGTCCACTTCGGTGGGGCACCCCCGATCGGGGTGCCCCGCTGTGTGAAACCCCCCCGATCACCCTAAAAACTCACCTCTCCCCGCTCCCAGCGCCGACGGACAAGCGATTTGACAGCCGCTTGTCCGTGGCCCCTCCGCCGCCGCCTCCCGCGCGTCCCTCTTGACGCGCGCGCCCCCGCGCTGGCCATTCACAGACGGCTGGCGCGGGGCGCGCACGCCTAGAGGGAAACTAAGGTAAGAGGGTTTTGGGGGGGGTTTCACCCCGCGGGACATCCCGATCTTATAGATTCCCGGGCCGATCACCCGAGGGTGATGGTCCACTTTAAACCGGACCTTCACCATGATTTATTGAAAAACCCAAACCCTTAAAAAACGATACCCCAGCAT
Organism: Gastrophryne carolinensis; assembly: GCA_027917425.1. NCBI lineage: Eukaryota > Metazoa > Chordata > Amphibia > Anura > Microhylidae > Gastrophryne > Gastrophryne carolinensis. The sequence goes on from CM051235.1 coordinate 577,389,272, forward strand.
CTAAAATTAATATATTTTACGTTTTTAGTCACTTATTAGTCTTTCCCCCGCTGGGCTGCAACTCTGTTCAGGACTTTAGGATACAGGTGCCGCCATCTTGACTCAGAAGCATCACACTTACTGAGGAGATGAGAGTGGGATAAAGTGCAGGGGGCAGGTTATAGCTGTGCTTTGCTCAGACAGAGCAGAGCTGGGGTCAGGAAAAGGTCAGCAATCCCAGAATGCAGAGCAGCACAGTCAAACTTCCTGTTTGCAGGCTGCCTGATGTCCCATGAGCCGCCATCTTGAATGTTTAAAGACTCATAACATGCAGTAGTTGCAGGTAGGATGATTTTTAATGTGAGCAATCTGTATGTACAGAGTGTGGGAAACATATAAGGTAGACTCTAATTCAGGGTGAAGGACCGCTTTAAAGATCCACATAAACACGGTGGCTAATGAGAAGAGGGGTCACTTATACCTTATATCACTTATAACTGTGTAAATATAACTCCTGCCAAGCTTGTTTCCTCTCTTGGTAGAAAATGACAGGTTTAGTGTTTCAGGGGTGACATAACCTGTTACCCCTCATTTCCTCTTCATTCCATTAAAATTAAAAAAAAACAAGCAAGACATATAGATACATATACCGTATATACTCGAGTATATACGGTACATATGGATATTTCTTGATGTCAGGTGTAAAAAAGACCCCCTCCTCGTGCCATTTAGCATATTTATATGGATTTTCATAGTTGGGTCATTTTTTGCAATAGTGCTCCGTTGAAGTGGAACAAAACCCAGGAATTTGAGTTTTTTGTTCTGAGTCCCGAATTGGTAAAACCCCCAAGTTCGCTCAGTAAAACTCGCCTCTCCTCAGTCCAATGGCACATGCACAGGCTCTCGTCCCATTGAAGCACTTTGTCTTGACTACTTCATTCAGCAAAGGGCTCTGATTGCCCTGAATGGGAAGCCATGTGCTGCTGGGGATTCCTTCAAATAGGGATGCCTATCTGAATGGCTGGGGTAGAGATCGCATTCATTCTACCAGGGATACAAGGGATCCCCATTGTAAACAATCAGAGCCGTTTGCCGAAAGGACACGTTTGGACAAGAGCCCACAGATACGCCATTGAACTTGGGAAAGGTGAGTGATTATCGGCGCCATGGGAGGTTTCACATCGCCTGGGGGCATTCTCACTCTGTTGGCTGCAATATAAGGGACATGCGAAACACTGCCTTGGCACACCCCTTCTGTAGGAGGCTTCAGGAGCTTGCAAGGAAGTGGGAGGGATTCATTCTCTGGACCCAGTACACATTAAAAATGCCATACTACATGCATCAGCTGTGGGGCACAAGAGGAGAGCATTATTTTTTGATTTGGATATTTGCTTTAAAGTGGACCATCACCCTCCCGTGATCGGGCCGGGAATCTATAAGATTCCCGGGCCGATCACCTCCCTCCCCACGGGACATCCGAGATCGGGATGTCCCGTGGGGTGAAACCCCCCCAAACGCCCCAAATCCCCTTACCTTGTCTTCGGCGGTGGCCTCCCTCGCGCCCCTCTAGACGTGCGCGCACCCGCGCCGGCCGTCTGAATGGCGGGCGCGCGCGTGTCAAGGTTGACGCGCGGGAGGCGCCGCCGCTTGTCCGTTGCTGTCAGATCGCTTGTCCGTCCGCGCTGACTGGACGGCGTGGCCACGTGGGAGCGGGGAGAGGTCAGTTTTCCGGGTGATCAGGGGGGTTTCACACAGCGGGGCACCCCGATCGGGGGTGCCCCACCGAAGTGGACCAAGACCCAGGATAGTCAAAATCCTGGGTGTTGGTCTACTTTAAACCTTTCTTGGTATGGCAGCCTTTCAGAGACTGTCGCCAACCAATCAGATTCCCCTGAGTGGGAAGGGGGCACTGCACCTTAAAGTGGACCTAAAACCTGTGGTAGCCTTGAATCGCTTATACTGTCCTGATGGTGGCCTTAGGTTAGTGCTTGATGCCGACGGGAAGATCCTTTAGTGCTCTGGTGGGCCAGTCCAACCTTGTCTGCATGCCTACCCGGTAAACTCAATTGCCCGTCATGTAGTTCAGTAAGCTGACAAACTGCTTGGCTGGGAGTAGGAGGCTCTCAGGACCTTGGGGGTAGATGCAGCAGGGCATCCCATATCTGCCTTTTTTTATTTGTACTGCTGGAGCTCTGCTTTATGTGTCAAGCATATACAATGCTGTATGCATTTCAGTTTCTCTAACATTTCAGTAACATGTATCCTCTAAGACAGGAATAATAGGCCTATTAGCCATTTGTATGGATTATTTATTTTAGCATTTATTCCAGGTGGTCTTTAATGTGCAGATTTTTATTTTATCATTCTCTGTTTTTCTGCATTTTTACAGAACAGCAGTCTTCTTTTTGGTGGTAAAAGGAGATAGAAGCTCTAAATCCTGACGATCTGGGAACAGCATTTGCTGGCTCCTTTCTAAATTCTTAAATCCTGCAGCTTCATAGCTTCAAGTTGAAGCACCACTTGAGTGAACCTCATTAAATGACTCCACCTGCCTTCGTATGGCCGCCATGCCAGCAGCTAGCAACATACTGATGAAAAAAAATGAGCCCGGCTTGCCTTTTGAAACAAAAAAAGTTATTTATTTAAAGGCGATCTATTGCAAAAAATTGCCTAATATTAAAAATGTGTAAATGATTTACACATCCCATGTGAAAAAAATCCCAAGCGTAATGTTATATAACAATAGAACAAAAATAATCCAGGGGTAACAGGTTTTTAATGCACAGATACTGCTCATCTCAAACAGCCTGTTCCCTGAGCTATTGTAGCTATTATTCTGGTTTAACTATTAGCTGGCAGCAAGCAAGGAGTTACTGAAGGTAGCATTCCTGAATACCTGATCATTAACTGTAGTGCTAACTCCAAAATAGTCTCCTCCGATAGCTTGAACTCAAGTAAAATTTGCATGTTGGAAGATGTATTTATTACTCACAGTTTAGAGCTGGAAGATTTGCAGAATCTTGATAGGTAAAAGACAATTACTTGCCTTTCCGTGGAGAGATGTATGTAGAGAAAAGGGCCACCTCCAAGGAGATGGAGGGCAGAGTTGTGCCTCAAAGGCTCACTAAAGAGAGCTGGGGGGACAATCCTTAAAGCTTAAAAATATCCTTGATGACCAGTCCCAGGACACTGGCCTTCCCCTGGGGCATCCCTTATCGAGGTGCCTCGCTGTATAACCCCCCCCCCCCCCCCATCTCATGCTCCCATGCCCAGCCATTCAGCTAGCTTGGGGACAGGAGCGTGCCCACATCTAAAGGGGACTGGGTGTCTAAACAGATCCTTATTGCTGATCATTGATATACATGGCATGCAGCTCCAATTGAACGAGAGGCCACATATGTGCTGTAGGGCTGGGGGAAGGTACATTTTTATGAGCGATTTGGGGGCATCACATAGCTGGGGCTTTCCAAATCAGGATGTTCCTGGGGAAAGAAAGAAAACCGTTGATAGTGAAAATCCTGGGGTTTGTTCTGCTTTAAAGGCATATCAACTGCACTAAAAATAGTATGAAAACTGGGGCCTCCACCAGATTTTATGCCCAGGGGCCCCCACCACACGTTATCCGGCCCTGAGCACACCCAGTTATATATTACACCTTGCATAGGTTGGCTCATATTTAACCCTTTCAGTGCTAGCCTACCTACAGCTTTTACGCTATGTTTGTTTAACTGTGAAAAAAACTGATGCAGTTTTTTTCAGCAGAATTTGGTCTCCCAATTAAAACAGTACCACATATGTATTGGTAGACACCCTTTCCTGCTTAGGAGATGCCCCAAACATGTGTTTTATGCTATGTACACTATCAAGGGTTAATTTTTTTAAATGGTGTGGCGTCCCCCTCACTAGCAAAACCAGTCGCACCATCACCTGCTCATGAAGGCTACTAGTCTGCATAGCCCACATGGGCCCCGCGCTTTTCTGCCCCCCCTACAAGTAATGGGGCAGGGTGTTATAGCAAGTAACCCGCTTGCCGGTTGGTCCCCGACCTTTATACCAGCCATCCTGTTTTTTTTTTTTCAGAACAGTCAGGGCCATTGTTAGTGGTGCAGGTCATAAGACAGGACCCTCATCCCCCCATAATGGACTCTATTTTTCTTCTTGTACTGAGCTCTATTTTCCCTAGCTGCCCTGGTCCAGTGCCTGATATCCTTCCCAATGTGTCCAGTCATTGACATCCTCCCCCATGTGTCCAGTCATTGACATCCTCCCCCATGTGTTCAGTCCTTGACATCCTCCCCTATGTATCCAGTGCCTGATATCCTCCCCTATGCATCCAGTGCCTGATATCCTCTCCCATGTGTTCAGTCCCTGATATGTTCTCCCATGTGTCCAGTGCCTGATATCTTTCCCCATGTGTCCAGTCCCTGACATCCTCCCCTATCCCCTCGATTCAAAGAGCAAAAGTTAATTGATTTCGGATCGAGAATCGTAAGTTTGGGTGGGTGTTAGTCATTTTTTCCTGTTTTTTTTTGGCCATTTCCGACTCGCACGAGCCTACGTTCGAATGCGTATATGCTCTTACGATCATCGCAAGTTCGTTCCTAAATTTTAGGATCAAAACGTAAAACTTAGGATCAAATCGTAAAACTTAGGATCAAAACGTAAAACTTAGGATAATCGGATGTGTTTAGGTGTGATTCAGAGAACAGTTTTCAAACCTCTAAATACGTTTTAAAAGAAATCCACTTCCGACACCTTTTAGCAGTCGGATTGCTGTTCTTGAACAGGTTTTTTGGCTATGTGGAGGAGTCTGCGCGTCTTGAGCTCCAATGAACTGCATGTATCAGCATGGCCGAGGCCATAAATTGTATGGCAATGCATACCTGATTCATGTATGCCTTATAAAAGCATTTTAATGTGGACCTTAATTCGTCCTTTGCATGTAAACCTTTATTTTGCAATATATTTGCGTTAATTAAAGAAACTTATGTCCTTTGTTATTTATTTTTAAATTGATGTACTAGAATAATATTTTTAGATTGCATTTATTGGTGTAGTTGTTTACCTTTGCTTTGTTTAATTATTTAAGCACATCTTTGGTCAGATGCATCACACTTACTGAGGAGAGGAGAGCGGGATAAAGTGCAGGATGTGGGTTACTGCTGTATTTTGCACAGACACAGCAGAGCTGGGGGCACGGAAAGGTCAGAAATCAAAGAATGCAGAGCAACACAGTCACAAGGCCCTTTCTGTTTGCAGGCTGCCCGATAATACCTGACCCGCCATCTTGGCTGTTTCTAGACTCATAACATGCAGAAGTTGCTGGGTGTTTTTTAATTTTTGAGAGCAAATCTGTATGTAGAGGGTGTGGGTAACCACACCCAAAATTTTAAGTTGTACCATTTGAAGCCAAAATATTAAAATTAAATCCACAAGTAAAAAAATGCAAGTTAACTAAAAATTAAACAAAGTAAGATTTACTTATGCAAATGCATTCATTAATGGTTGGTTACTACAAAATGATGGAAATAAAGAAAAATAAAAGACCAAATATTTAGAATGCACTTTAATGAGGTAAGTTTGTAGTGCGCAGCCACAAGATCAGAAGGATTTACGTCCAGACAAAAAAGGAAAAAGGGCAAAACCAATGTTGCAACCTGAGAAATGAAACAGAAAATTCAGGATGGAAACTGACATAGGTCTGATTCCCGAACTGCCATACGAACGGACGTACATTTTAGGATAGAAACGTATTTGCTTATAGAATCACTCGCAAGTTCATACGAACGCACGAGCGTACGGGAAAAATAGGATGATCGGCACCAAAATCAAAGCTGTTACATGTTTCTTTGAATCGACCCTTATGTGTCTGGTCCCTGACATCCTCTCCTATGTGTCCAGTCCGACATCCTCCCCATGTGCCCAGTCCCTGACATCCTCCCCCATGTGCCCAGTCCCTGACATCCTCCCCCATGTGCCCAGTCCCTGACATCCTCCCCCATGTGCCCAGTCCCTGACATCCTCCCCCATGTGCCCAGTCCCTGACATCCTCCCCCATGTGCCCAGTCCCTGACATCCTCCCCCATGTGTCCAGTCTCTGACATCCTCTCTTATGTGTCCAGTGCCTGATATCCAACCCTATGCATCCAGTGCCTGATATCCTCTCCCATGTATTCAGTCCTTGACATCCTCCCCCATGTGTCCAGTCCCTGACATCTTCTCTTATGTGTCCAGTGCCTGATATTCTCCCCTATGAATCCAGTGCCTGATATCATCTCCCATGTGTTCAGTCCCTGACATCCTCCCCATGTGTCCAGTGCCTGATATGTACTCCCATGTGTCCAGTGCCTGATATGTACTCCCATGTGTCCAGTGCCTGATATGTTTCCCCATGTGTCCAGTGCCTGATATTCTCCCCTATGTGTCCAGTGCCTCATATCCTCCCCCATGTGTCCAGTGCCTGATACCCCCCCCCATGTGTCCAGTGCCTGTTATCCTCCCCAGTTTGTCCAGTGCCTGATATCCTCCCCCATCTCCCTGACATCCTCCCCATTGTGTTCAGTCCTTAATATCCTGCTCCATGTGTCCAGTCTCTGTTATCCTCCCCAATGTGCCCAGCCTTTAATAACCTCTCAATGTGTCAAGGGCCTGACATCCATCCATGCTTTCCCATGTGCATTGCATGCATTTCCTTATATCCTAACCCATGTGTCCAATCCCTGAAATTCTCCCCCCCCCCCCCCCCATGTGTCCAGCCCGATATCCTCCCCATGTGTCCAGTCCCTGACATCCTCCCCCATGTGCCCAATTCCTGACATCCTCCCCTGTTTGTCCAGACCTTTTAAAAAATTCTCAGCATCAATTCAAGCTCAGCAGCTTGAAGAAGGGAGTGCACAGGAGTGTGAAAAGCATAACAGAGAGGCACTGTGGGAGCTCATAAAGAGATGACTGCCAAAGATGCAATGGCTACAACTGACATGTTTTATATGGGTATTAATGAGCTTTACGCTCCCCCCCAACACCCCAGACAATAGGCTTAAGTTCTCAACAATGAGGCCAGGGGCCCCTCTGGTGTTGGGTGCCCTGGGTAATTGCCTAGTTTGCCACCCCATAACACTAACCCTGCACACACATGGATTTATGGAATGTAGAGCCTTAGGTAGCTTACTGCTGGTCATGCTTGTTCAAAGCTGCACCCTGGGCCCCTGCAGTATCTCTGCGTACCCGATGCTGGAAGAAGCAAAGGTAAACATGTGCCATAAATCACTCTCTTTGGAGCAATCAACAGATATTCAGAGAACGATTTATGTTTATACCAGGTGGATAATGGGGCTTCCAAAGGTCTGATTATTCCCCATGGAGCTATTTGAAGTCATGTTGATTCACTAAATGAATTGTGCAGTGCCCATCTTCCTTTTCAAATTATAAACTTTAATAGCTGAAAAACACTGTGTATTCCGCACATGCCGGAGTCTGTCAAGTGGAAGCCCAGGAGGTGAGAGTTAAGTGTGTGTAACTCTTAACGCTTTGATTGACGGAAGTGCATCGTCAGTTGTCATCATCCCAGACGTCAAGCACAAGCTGCTGATGAGGAGAATTTGTAACCGCAGTCGCACATGTGCTGCATTTTCGATGAGCACCACATGCCATGCACTAAGTGCCCTTGAGCAATGTTCCTGCGAACCCGCAACTCAATATTTATAACATTTGGGAGATTCTTAATAAATAGAGCTCTGAGCAACAAGTGAAATCTGGAAACTACTAATGCTATCTAGATTTAAAAAATATATATAATGTAATTTGATGCAACTATACTACAAACAGCAACCACATTTATGGTGGGGGATCTCCTTCGATGGGGTATGTTCTCATGTACAGCTGAGCTCTATGTCCAGATTAAAGTTAAAAGAAAACTCCTTTTTTCAGCTTTTTGGTGTTCTGCCTTATTATTTTCCTCTTTTGGAATGTAAAATAAACATTTGTGTTAGGATTTTGCCCCCAGACCTGTGAATTACTTATCAGCATGTTGCATCGACGTTTCTTATATTCCAGTGGCTCTGTGTTGGCTTTCCAGGCCTTTAGTAAAAACCACTGACAAGTCCCAGAATCTTTCCACTGTGATCACCTCATCTGAAAAATGCTGAATTGCAGCAAGAGGGGTTCATCTGTGAGGAATGTGATCAGATGATTAGCAAGCCAGAGTCATGGTGCTATTTACACAACACACACTCATTGATGTACATTGCTAAGGTAAACACATTGTTGCTAAAGAAAATGGTTTTCTTTTACAACACAGAGTTGTAAACAAATAGAAAAGAAAAAAGTTACAGATAAGTTCAGCACATTAGTCTGCCCTAATTTTGTCAATTTAGTTCAGTTTTCAGCATTATTTGGCTGTTCCTTTTGTTTATATATATTTATTCTGATGCTGGTTAGAGTTTAAAGAGACTGTAAACCCAATGGCAATCATAAGGCAACAGGCAGTTCACCTCATGCCTTCCCCAGTAAAAGGCGCAGGTATTCAATGTTTTCCCTCCTTTCATTTTCATCCATCCAGGACCACACAAGAAAGTGGTCTAACAGCCACCCTGTGCCTTGATCCACTTACTGTGAGCGGGCACAGCAACCCACAGTGGTCCCCAGCTGTCTCTGACCACAGCAAAGCATGCTCATGACTTATAAAGCTGCGCCATGACATGCCCATTCCAGCTCAGCCGTGACCCAGAAATTGAAGCAATGAAAATGACTTTGCTTTGAATATATAAGGTATTTAAATATAATGTGAGATTTTGAGATGCTTTGAAATGGCACATTTTACACTATTCCCACCAGGGATAAGGTGGGATTAGGTTTGCCTGTTCCTAGACAGGGACTTTATGGGATGCATGGTTTTCCACCCAAATGATCTGATTCATTAGTGCCCATGTCTGATGGGCACTAATGAAGTGGCTGTCAGGCTCCCTGGGACACTGCCTTCAGCTGAGTCAGCAACCCCCAATCTCCGCTGCTGCTTCTTCCCATAGACAAGCCCCTGTTCGCGGGGATGCTGGATATGCCTCACCGGACACGTTTGTCCCTGGGTCTTATTTAGCATAAAGGATGCTGACTTACAGGGGGAAGGCAGATGAATCATGGACAAGACTGAGTGGTATTCAGGATGGCCGGGGTCATACACAGTAAAAGCAGTACTTCTGAAACATGGCACCAAGGATATGATCAGTAGGACGGTCAGAAGTCTTATCCCAGTTTGTGTCACTTACCTGAAAAAGGAATTTTGTGCCTGCCAGGCAAAGCCAGTCTGGTTTGGCAGTGTCTGCGGGCATGTCTTGGACTCCAGGTATCATTTCAGTTTCCTCTGGCTCTTCCATTTGATGGAGTATGCATATATTGTGTAGCACATAGCAAACAAGGATTATCTTGGGCACCTTCTCTGGACTGTAGAGCATCTCCCCTCCAAGGAGGGCCAAACATAGGAAGCATGCTTTCAGCAGGCCTATAGTTCTTTGAGCAATGCCTCTGGTCTTGCAGTGAACTGCATTTTAGCGCACTTTGAGGTTCCGCACAGAGGTCATGAGCCACATCTTCTGGCCATATGCCTTATTAGCTAAATGCAAACACATGGTTCATTGCATTTTGCCTTCAGCTTCCCCTCCCCGCTAGATCTGCTGGTCAAATATCTATAGGTCTTACAATGTGGCCACAAACTTACCTAGTAGCCATCCTGACGGTATGTTGTTGTTCCCAAACCGTATGTAGGTAGGGTTGAGCTCACAAATGGCCTGGACGACCTCATGAAAGACGCAGCTCATGGTAAGCTGGCTAGTGCCGCTTAATAGATCAGCTGAAAGCAGAACAGTAATAGCGGAGCCTAACTGACAGCATTCAAACCAATCATGGTGCCGCAATTTGTATTGGACATGGAACGCTAACTGATCCTATGAGAGGCACTAACCATTTTTTCATTATGAGTCATAAATATGGCTTTCTTATGGAGTGCCAGAACACCTGCTTCTAAGTGGTCCCACATGGCTGTAGCACTTCTTAAATAAACTCCTACATTTTTGGGACCACAAGCTTCAGATAAACAACACTGTGTGCAATATAAAAAGGGGGCAAGTGTGGCCTAGCGGTTAAGGAATCGGCCAATTCAAGTCCAGGATATGACTGAAGTGCTCTTGAGCAAGGCACCTAACTCCCCAACAGCTCTCCGGGTGCCATTACCAAGGCAGCCCCCCCCGCTTCGGGCTGTGCGCACTCACTGCTTGAGATTTTCTCACTGCACAAATGGACTTACAGGCTGATTCATCATTAGCGGTAGGTAGCGACAGATGAGTGTCTGTAGCAGGCATTTTCAGAGCGCCTGCTAGTAGTCGCAGTGCTCGGCCGTGGGTCGCTACTTCATAGGTCGCTGTGCAGTAATGTTAAATAGATTGTGAGGAGTCGCTATTTTACCAGTACAGCTCTGTATGGGAACGTATGTTAGCGACTGGTCATAGCGACCGACTCATACCATATTCAGCAAAAAACAGCCTCACAAAACTCTGGGGCAGAAAAATGCTTGTTTGAAGGCCAGAGCGCAGGAGGCGGTGTGTTTAAAGTGTGTTTTTCAGCATCTATCCACTAGTAACAAAGCGAAAACATATGGAATGACATTGTAGCAACATTGTAACATGAACACTTTAATGGCAGACCTGTAATGTAATTTCTGAAGAAATATATAAAAAATGAAAAAAAATTGAGAAAACTGCTTTTTCAATGCCAGAAGAGGCCACAGAATTATTTGTGATAAAAAAAAAAAACAAAACATAAACCCTGTTTAAAGAGAAGGGAAGTATCGTCCATTAAAATGTATGGGAGAGCGACAGGTAGCGAGAGGTCATACATGGCTCTGTGCAAGGCTGAACTCCGGCGCTGCACACTGAGGCTGTGAAAATGACGAATCAGACGCTACATGGTGCTATCCCAGTTGCTAAACCGATTCTGCTTGATAAATGTGTAATTGCGTGCCGTGTCCGGCGTTCACCAGTCGCTACCTGTCGCTACCTCTCATTAACCAGCCACTACCTGACGCTATCCCTCCATGAATAAGGGCCCAAATAACATAAATGTCCAAAAACAATATGTATAAGAATAAACCAACGGTCCCGCAACATTTTGGTACCAGGTAGGGATGAGCAGATCCATGGATGATCGGTTTCCATCGAACATAAGAAAAATGCTGAACCCCACAGGAGTCAAAGAGAACTTTTGGTGTAAAATGGTCGCAGTGGGCTCATTGGCAGGATATCGCTAAGATATGCCACCAATGTGTTAGAGGTGTGGGTCCCACCTCTGGGACATGCACCTATACTGAGAACGGAGACCCCCATAGTGAACCCTCCACCCTACAGCAGCCTAAAGGGATCCCTGCACCCAACACCCTAAAGTGAAACTCAGACTCGGGGCCCAGCCATCACATTATACGTTATGTGGGGGCTAGACAGAATAGAGGCTATATTGTGTCTGCCCCACCCCTCCAATAACTTAATGTAATGGCTGGGCCCCTAGTTTGAGTTTCACTTTCCTTTATGGCCTAAATAACAAGGTAAATCTGTCTGCTTTGTGGACAATTGAAACTACAGTAAGGCCATATATAAGTTATTGAGGGGCCCAGGTTCTATACAGGCTATACTATATATACTATATAGGCTGGCACTCAGGGTAGGTCTAGGCCCTGACGCATCCTGTAAAAGGCCCACCTCAGCTGGCTCAGACTCTAGGAACTGCTCCCCCCCCCCCCCGTCTCTGCCATGGGTTGCATCTGCCGCTGTGGTCCCTGGATCAACTTCTGAACCTCCAAACAGGACCTTGGGGAGAAGGCTGGGTTTGTGGTTGGGCACTGCTGTTCGGTACAATTGCTGAACTTTACAGTCTGGGTTTGCGTACCCCATCCCCATGTAGAAACGTCAAATGTATGTATGCCACATGACTGTTGGGGACTAATTGGGCTTGCGGTTTGCCTGCAGACAAGGGAACATGTAAGTCCAATTAGTGCAGGAGTATTAAGGGGGATTTTTGAGCTTATTTCTACATGAAGAGGTATTCCATATAGGGATGTCTCAGGGAGAGGAGTTACATGGACCTAAACTCATTTTTTACATTCGTGCTGCTTCATCTAAAAAAAGTCAAGCTGACTTTTCCAGTTAAAAGGTGGATCAAGGCCAAGCTTAAAACAGATTACAGGCTCATATATGGGCCATCATTTCCTAGCTTGACACTCAATCACTGACAAGGTAAAGGTAAAATCCCTGATGGCAGCGCGAGTTTCCATACAGCAATCTTCTGCTTTGTGAAGCTACAAAGAATGTCGTTGTGTGCCCTTGTTTCCCTGAACAGATTCTCTACTGCTGATGTCAGAGTGTTTGTATGTAGTAAACAATATTACCTTCAGCAAGTACTACTGCTGGTAATTATTTATTTATTGATACTAAAATATATAGCTCGGGGTTTCTGTACAAGCTGAGCTAGACGGTTTATTTTCATGGTTCCCGATAAAGTATAGTAAAAACAAAGTAAGGAGACAAAGAACAAAGTACATTTCAAAGAACACTATCATGAAAAAGACGTTCCAATAATAAAAAAATATACTATATAGCAAGGGGATGGTTACTTATACACTGTGAATAAAACATTTCAGCCAAATTTGTTTCTTTCTTTTATTGGAAGGAAGAAAAATCAGAGGTGAAAAGTTTGTACCATTGTGCTTTTACAGTGAGGGCTGTTTAACTAATGATAAGCTAGCCTGTGCTGGAACAACAGAGTTATGCTATTGCAATTCTGATGTATGTAGACGCTTTTACCCAGCATGCAATGTGGGTAGATATTAAAGTGGTTATTGCTATTGTTGGCTCAGGAGACAGACAGATGAGATCTGGTGCAATAGAGCTCCTTTAAAGACTAATTATACTTTCAATGACATTTTTAAAAGCTTCTATTATTCGGTGCCAAAATTATGTAATCCGTGTGCTAAGCTTATTTGTTGATTTTTTCCTTTTTTTTTGTTTGCAACTCTCTATTTAAAAAAAAAAAAAACACAGATTCCCCTATTCTGTGTTTACCCATGGCATGTTTAAAGTACAGAGAAGAGACTTCTTTTCTCTAGCTTGCTAATCATCTGATTTGCTGAGGAAAAGACGAGAGAGCCTCCTCTGCTCTAATTCAACCTCTTCAGATAGGAGGAAAACAATCTTATGTTTCAGTAGCTAAAGAGTTACTGCCAGCGTTCTCAGCTGGGAAGGGCCATTACTGCTATGTGATATAGCCAAAGCTGCTAATGAGCTCTCCTGTTACAGTGGAAGGATTCTAGGACTTGTAGTAAGAAAGTATAAAAGGGATTATCCTATCCAAAAAATCCACTCCCATTCTGATAAGTAAATCACAGGTATGGGGGCACAATTCTAACACAATCCCTCTCCCAGGGGCATCCTGATTTGTGATACGCTGCTGTGTGAACCTCCCCAAAATCGCTGAGTAAAAATACCTAGCTGGCTATCCCACAGGAACACCTGGGAACACCAAGTGAAAAAGAAACTATAGTGGTTATTGGTTATATTTCTAGTCAAATTATTATTTTGTTAAATATAATATTATAAAATTGTATATAAGTTGTATCCCTTTAAAGAGGAACATTGGACCTAAAAACAATATGGGCGATGCCCCCCCTGCTTGCCCTGCTTACCTCTTGGATGTTGCCACCATCCAGCTACTGCAGGGCACGATCCCCTGCCTACTTAGCCATCGATCGTCAAAGGTCAACGCAGCTCTGTAAAGTCTCATGGGATGGGATACAAGATAGCGTTGCCTATCGGCAAACCATCCAACTTTTCAGGGTGGAAAAGAGGGACAATTGTTAAATTGATGCACATTCGGGATAGATAGGAGATTTTTTAACAGTTACAACAATTTAAACACTTTGAACAGGCAAATTAATAATTTATTGGTGCAGATCTGCATGTTACACCTCAAACAGGGACAAATGAGAGCAACGAGGGACAGGGGGACATGGGCTCAAATCAGGGACAGTTGGGAGCTATGTACCGGGAGGTCACCTGGAATCCGAGGGACCCAGAAGATGGATGCCCCCGCGAGGTGAGTCCAAATGACCAAAGCTGAAACCGGAGGGAATGGGGGGGGGTGGACAGAAGTCCGGTGAGGTTTGGACCTCTTCAACGTTTAAAGCAGACATACAAGTTTCAAAATCCCTTCTCCACATTAAAGTGGTCCAGTCTAAGTGTAACCCATACAGGATGGGGGGTTACAACAAACAAAACTCCTTACCTCGCCTGGGATCCATCGCTGATAGCTAGATCCCAGTGCTGGGTGCAGCCATCTTGGATCTTCTGCACAGATCGTCTTCTCCGGCTCTGTGCGCTGCCCTGTCTGCCCATTCACTTAAATCTGGTCTATGCAGCCGCCGCAGGAGCACCAATGACCGAGATAGATATCAGGTGAGGTAAGGTTTTTTTTTTTTGCTGTGGCCCCTCCTTGCCTCATCGGTAGGGGAGGTTGGCAGGGCAGGGCAGTTACATTTATACTGGACATGCCATTTCAAGCTAAAACTTGCACAAGAAATAATGTATACAGGAAATGTTGCTGGACCCAATTTATGCTCACCTGATTACATAAATTGCTTTCAGGATGGTCTGGGGTACTTTAAATCCCTCTAAACATCAAATTAACTTCCAAAAGGGCAGCAGACAAAAATATATAAAACTTTTAATCCAGATGGATAAAGTTAGGCTCCAAGTAATAATCTCAATAACAATATTCTATTCATGGAACAGTTGGTGCATTTCAATCTCCTGCTGAGCTCTTAATCATGACAAAGATTCAATGTGCAATACAGATCTAAAAGGCCTTCCCGCCAATTCTGCCAAGATCCGCCCTCCTCCAAAGGAAACACCATGAAATGATTGATGTAGGGCCAGAGGACTACAGGTCCCAGCGTGCCACTGGTCTTCAACTTCCAGCCGCAAACACACCACCAACAAAGTGGCAGGGCGTGGACTACAGGCCCCAGCAGACTGCAGGACAGCACAAGAATAGTCTTTTCCTCCTCTGGATTGCAGTGGTGCCTCTCCTCACCTGGCCTCTGATGTACGATCACCGGCGGCCATCATTGACATCATCCAGTGCCTGACAGACTGGCAGTGATCTGGGGGTGCATCTTTCTCCCTCTAACACCTCACAGGGCTCCTGAGGTTGCTCAGCAACACAGGATGCCTATTGGGCAGCGACAGTGACCAGCAGGATTTAACAGGGGGTTGGTAGGCATTTTCTACCCAAACCTAGTTCCACCCAGCTATCAAAGGGAACTTTAAGATACCAGAAGGTCTAATGAGCCTCTATATATGTTTAAGGTGTATTTACCCATCCTGAGACATCACACATGACACCAGGTGGGAATTCCCAGGGGTGGGGGTATTTTTTGATATAGCGTATTTTGATGGGGGTGTTGCTCTGTCCTCTGGAAGGGACCCCGGTGACCCCAAAACATCGACTGACTGTACACAGATCTTGGGTTTGGATGCTTTGCACTTATCTTTATTGAATACTAGAAAATTTACCCGGCACGGCCCGAGTATAAAGTGTCAGTGTGTTAATTAGTTTTTTTTTCGAAGGGTGCCCAGGAGGCCAATCTATGCCTTCGGTTTTTTTGTTAAGAGAGAAATCGCCAGAAGCCCTATATATCCTGATAGTTATGCACTGTATACTATGTAAATTGTAATGTAAATGCACATTAGAAATAAACCAAAAACTTTTAACATCCTAAATACCTAATAGCCAAAATGAGATGCCATGTCATAAGACTTTATGACAGAGCCTGTTTACAAACATCATTGGCAGTTTTATTGCCAGGTACATAGACATAAAGGGCCTTATTCATGAAGGGATAGCGCCAGGTAGTGCCTGCACAGCGGCAGGTAGCATCAGGTGAACACCGGACACGGCACGCAATTACACATTTATGAAGCCAAATTTGGTGAGCGACTAGAACAAGGCCATGTAGCGTCCGATTCATCATTATCCCAGCCTTAGGGTACAGCGCCGACGTTCAGCCTTGCAGAGCGCCACGTATTACCTCTCACTACCTGTCGCTCTCCCATACATTTCAGTGTACGTTCTTCTACTTCTATTTAAACAGGGGTTTTTTATTATTATTTTTTTAAATAATCTTAAATAATGTTGTGACCTCTCCTGGGCTCGGAAAAGCCATTTTTTCACACTTTTTCCATTTTTTATATATTTATGCAGAATTAATATTACAGGTCTGGCATTAATGTGTTCATGTTACAATGTTATAACAATGTAATTCCATATGTTTTCGCTTTGTTACGGGTGGATATGTGTGCAAAAACAGCCTTTTCTCACACAGCCTCCGGCGCTCTGGGCTTCAGCGAAGCATTTTTGAGCGCTGGTGGTGTGTGAGGCTGTTTTTTTGATGAATATGCTGTGAGTCGATCGCACTTACCAGTCGCTAACATTCTCTCCCATACAGCGCAGCACTGCTCATATAGCGACTCCCCACAACTTATTTATCAATGCTGCACAGCGACTGAGTCACTCTAAACTAGCGAACCAAGGGCGAGCACAGCGGCTACTAGCGAGCGCTCTGAAATGCCTGCTACAGACGCTCATCTGTCGCTACCTGCCATTAGTAATGAATCAGCCTGAAAGATTTTAACCTGATCCAACTCTGGAGCAGGCAACATACAACTGCTGAATCTATATTTCGGCAGTGTTTGGCCTTGTGCCTTGTTTATTGTCATTGCAAATGATAGCTTAACAGGCAACTGTGATCGTTTAAACTGTATTTTTTCATCTGAGTTAATCATTGGAATTCGTGGAATAAAAACTTCTTCTCCAGCAGCACATCCAGTAAGGATGGTTGCTTCCAGCACATGGGGATGACGCATTTCAGAAGCTTGAGCAGCAGCATGACGCATTTGATCAGCTTGCAGTGATGCCTGAGTTTGCGTGGAGGCTGATTTATTACTAACGCCAGGTATCGGCGGATGAGCGTCTGTATAGCGGCGCTTAGAGCGACAGCTAGTAGACCCTGTAAGCGGGTATTGGGTGCTGTAACATAGCGCCTCAGTCCCTATAGTAATCTGGCTGGCATTGATGAATGTGATGTATGTTGGGCACTCTAACACCAGCACAGCGCTCTCGGCACTCCACACCATACTTATCAAAAAAGGACACACACACAGCGTTGGCGCTCTAAATCTGGTCGCTATAGCATAGAGCGCCAGGCGCAGTGTGATTAAAGTCTGTTTTTGAACACATATCCACCAGTAACAAAGCAAAAACACATGGAATTACATTGTTTTAACACTGTGACATTAACACTTTAGTGCCAGACCTGTAATGACAATTCTGCTTAAAAATATAAAAAATCAAAAAAGTTTTTAAAAATGACTTTTTCTAGGCCAGGAGAGGTCTCACAATTATTTGAAAGGAAAAAAAAGAAGAAAAGGAACAGCCATTGAAATGTATGGGAGAGCGACAGGTAATACCTGGCGCGCTCTGGAAGCACTATACGCTGAGCCACCTGTAATGATGAATCGGACGCTACATGGCGCTGTTAGAGGCGCTCACCAGATTCGCTTTCATAAATGTGGTTTCACATACAGCGCCCGGCGTTCACCAGACGCTGCCTGTCACTACGAGGCGCTACCTGGCGCTATCCCTTGATGAGTAAACCCCTAAGTCTCTGCAGCTTGTTTCCAGCAGTTTTCCCCATGGCCATGCGAGATTTCCTGGCAAATAAGCGAGTTTTCTATGGAGGCATTTTACCAAATTGAAGTTAACATTAGACCTTGAAGATGCATTGCTGTCTTAATAGACAAGTACAATACACTTTACAAATGTGAAATCAACTGTAGGTCAGTACTGATCTTGGTTTAACTTAGTGGGTTCAAAGATTTTTTGGATCTGCACATTCGTGGCTCTAGATCTCTAGCTGAGTGCTAATGACCTGACCTGTGCATTGCTGGGGAGAGCTGCAGCTCTAATGACCTGACCTGTGCATTGCTGGGGAGAGCTGCAGCACTAATGACCTCCCCTGTGCATTGCTGGGGAGAGCTGCAGCTCTAATGACCTCACCTGTGCATTGCTGGGGAGAGCTGCAGCTCTAATGACCTCACCTGTGCATTGCTGGGGAGAGCTGCAGCTCTAATGACCTCCCCTGTGCATTGCTGGGGAGAGCTGCAGCTCTAATGACCTCCCCTGTGCATTGCTGGGGAGAGCTGCAGCTCTAATGACCTCACCTGTGCATTGCTGGGGAGAGCTGCAGCTCTAATGACCTCCCCTGTGCATTGCTGGGGAGAGCTGCAGCTCTAATGACCTCACCTGTGCATTGCTGGGGAGAGCTGCAGCTCTAATGACCTGCCCTGTGCATTGCTGGGGAGAGCTGCAGCTGTAATGACCTCACCTGTGCATTGCTGGGGAGAGCTGCAGCTCTAATTGCCTCACCTGTGCATTGCTGGGGAGAGCTGCCACTCTAATGACCTCACCTGTGCATTGCTGGGGAGAGCTGCAGCTCTAATGACCTCACCTGTGCATTGCTGGGAGAGCTGCAGCTCTAATGACCTTCTTTGTGCATTGCTGGGGAGAGCTGCAGCTGTAATGACCTCACCTGTGCATTGCTAGGGAGAGCTGCAGCCCTAATGACCTTCTTTGTGCATTGCTGGGGAGAGCTGCAGCTGTAATGACCTCACCTGTGCATTGCTAGGGAGAGCTGCAGCTCTAATGACCTCAACTGTGCATTGCTGGGAAGAGCTGCAGCTCTAATGACCTCCCCTGTGCATTGCTGGGGAGAGCTGCAGCTCTAATGACCTCACCTGTGCATTGCTGGGGAGAGCTACAGCTCTAATGACCTCACCTGTGCATTGCTGGGGAGAGCTACAGCTCTAATGACCTCACCTGTGCATGGCTGGGGAGAGCTGCAGCTCTAATGACCTCACCTGTGCATTGCTGGGGAGAGCTACAGCTCTAATGACCTCACCTGTGCATTGCTGGGGAGAGCTACAGCTCTAATGACCTCACCTGTGCATGGCTGGGGAGAGCTGCAGCTCAAATGACCTCACCTGTGCATTGCTGGGGAGAGCTGCAGCATTGCTGGGGAGAGCTGCAGCTCTGATGACCTCACCTGTGCATTGCTAGGGAGAGCTGCCACTCTAATGACCTCACCTGTGCATTGCTGGGGAGAGCTGCAGCTCTAATGACCTCACCTGTGCATTGCTAGGAAGAGCTGCAGCTCTGATGACCTCACCTGTGCATTGCTAGGGAGAGCTGCCACTCTAATGACCTCACCTGTGCATTGCTGGGGAGAGCTGCAGCTCTAATGACCTCACCTGTGCATTGCTAGGGAGAGCTGCAGCTCTGATGACCTCACCTGTGCATTGCTAGGGAGAGCTGCCACTCTAATGACCTCACCTGTGCATTGCTGGGAGAGCTGCAGCTCTAATGACCTCACCTGTACATTGCTGGGAAGAGCTGCAGCTCTAATGACCTCACCTGTGCATTGCTGGGGAGAGCTGCAGCTCTAATGACCTCCCCTGTGCATTTCTGGGGAGAGCTGCAGCTCTAATGACCTCCCCTGTGCATTGCTGGGGAGAGCTGCAGCTCTAATGACCTCACCTGTGCATTGCTGGGGAGAGCTGCAGCCCTAATGACCTCACCTGTGCATTGCTGGGGAGAGCTGCAGCTGTAATGACCTCACCTGTGCATTGCTAGGGAGAGCTGCAGCTCTAATGACCTCAACTGTGCATTGCTGGGAAGAGCTGCAGCTCTAATGACCTCACCTGTGCATTGCTGGGGAGAGCTGCAGCTCTAATGACCTCACCTGTGCATTTCTGGGGAGAGCTGCAGCTCTAATGACCTCCCCTGTGCATTGCTGGGGAGAGCTGCAGCTCTAATGACCTCACCTGTGCATTGCTGGGGAGAGCTACAGCTCTAATAACCTCACCTGTGCATTGCTGGGGAGAGCTGCAGCTCTGATGACCTCACCTGTGCATTGCTGGGGAGAGCTGCAGCTCTAATGACCTCACCTGTGCATTGCTGGGGAGAGCTGCAGCTCTGATGACCTCACCTGTGCATTGCTGGGGAGAGCTGCAGCTTTAATTACATCACCTGTGCATTGCTGGGGAGAGCTGAAGCTCCAATGACCTCACCTGTGCATTGCTGGGGAGAGCTGCAGCTCTAATTACATCACCTGTGCATTGCTGGGGAGAGCTGCAGCTCTAATTACATCACCTGTGCATTGCTGGGGAAAGCTGTAGCGCTAATTAGGTCACCTGTGCATTGCTGGGGAGAGCTGCAGCTCTAATTACATCACCTGTGCATTGCTGGGGAGAGCTGCAGCTCTAATTACATCACCTGTGCATTGCTGGGGAAAGCTGTAGCGCTAATTAGGTCACCTGTGCATTTCTGGGGAGAGCTGCAGCTCCAATGACCTCACCTGTGCATTTCTGGGGAGAGCTGCAGCTCTAATGACCTCACCTGTGCATTGCTGGGGAGAGCTGCAGCTCTAATTACATCACCTGTGCATTGCTGGGGAGAGCTGTAGCGCTAATTAGGTCACCTGTGCATTGCTGGGGAGAGCTGTAGCGCTAATTAGGTCACCTGTGCATTGCTGGGGAGAGCTTCAGCTCTAATGACCTGCCCTGTGCATTGCTGGGGAGAGCTGCAGCTCTAATGACCTGCCCTGTGCATTGCTGGGGAGAGCTGCAGCTCTAATGACCTCACCTGTGCATTGCTGGGGAGAGCTGTAGCTCTAATGACCTGCCCTGTGCATTGTTGGGGAGAGCTGCAGCTCTAATGACCTGCCCTGTGCATTGCCGGGAGAGCTGCAGCTCTAATGACCTCACCTGTGCATTGCTGGGGAGAGCTGCAGCTCTAATGACCTCACCTGTGCATTGCTGGGGAAAGCTGCCACTCTAATTGCCTCACCTGTGCATTGCTGGGGAGAGCTGCAGCTCTAATGACCTGCCCTGTGCATTGCTGGGGAGAGCTGCAGCTCTAATGACCTGCCCTGTGCATTGCTGGGGAGAGCTGCAGCTCTAATGACCTCACCTGTGCATTGCTGGGGAGAGCTGCAGCTCTAATGACCTCACCTGTGCATTGCTGGGGAAAGCTGCCACTCTAATTGCCTCACCTGTGCATTGCTGGGGAGAGCTGCAGCTCTAATGACCTGCCCTGTGCATTGCTGGGGAGAGCTGCAGCTCTAATGACCTACCCTGTGCATTGCTGGGGAGAGCTGCAGCTCTAATTGCCTCACCTGTGCATTGCTGGGGAGAGCTGCCACTCTAATGACCTCACCTGTGCATTGCTGGGGAGAGCTGCAGCTCTAATGACCTCACCTGTGCATTGCTGGGGAGAGCTGCAGCTCTAATGACCTCACCTGTGCATTGCTGGGGAGAGCTGCAGCTCTAATGACCTCACCTGTGCATTGCTGGGGAGAGCTACAGCTCTAATGACCTCACCTGTGCATTGCTGGGGAGAGCTACAGCTCTAATGACCTCACCTGTGCATTGCTGGGGAGAGCTGCAGCTCTAATGACCTCACCTGTGCATTGCTGGGGAGAGCTGCAGCTCTAATGACCTCCCCTGTGCATTGCTGGGGAGAGCTGCAGCTCTAATGACCTCCCCTGTGCATTGCTGGGGAGAGCTGCAGCTCTAATGACCTCACCTGTGCATTGCTGGGGAGAGCTACAGCTCTAATGACCTCACCTGTGCATTGCTGGGGAGAGCTACAGCTCTAATGACCTCACCTGTGCATGGCTGGGGAGAGCTGCAGCTCTAATGACCTCACCTGTGCATTGCTGGGGAGAGCTACAGCTCTAATGACCTCACCTGTGCATTGCTGGGGAGAGCTACAGCTCTGATGACCTCACCTGTGCATTGCTAGGGAGAGCTGCCACTCTAATGACCTCACCTGTGCATTGCTGGGGAGAGCTGCAGCTCTAATGACCTCACCTGTGCATTGCTAGGGAGAGCTGCAGCTCTGATGACCTCACCTGTGCATTGCTAGGGAGAGCTGCAGCTCTAATGACCTCACCTGTGCATTGCTGGGGAGAGCTGCAGCTCTAATGACCTCACCTGTGCATTGCTAGGGAGAGCTGCAACTCTGATGACCTCACCTGTGCATTGCTAGGGAGAGCTGCCACTCTAATGACCTCACCTGTGCATTGCTGGGAGAGCTGCAGCTCTAATGACCTCACCTGTGCATTGCTGGGAAGAGCTGCAGCTCTAATGACCTCACCTGTGCATTGCTGGGGAGAGCTGCAGCTCTAATGACCTCACCTGTGCATTGCTGGGGAGAGCTGCAGCTCTAATGACCTACCCTGTGCATTGCTGGGGAGAGCTGCAGCTGTAATGACCTCACCTGTGCATTGCTGGGGAGAGCTGCAGCTCTAATGACCTCCCCTGTGCATTGCTGGGGAGAGCTGCAGCTCTAATGACCTACCCTGTGCATTGCTGGGGAGAGCTGCAGCTCTAATGACCTCCCCTGTGCATTTCTGGGGAGAGCTGCAGCTCTAATGACCTCAACTGTGCATTGCTGGGAAGAGCTGCAGCTCTAATGACCTCACCTGTGCATTGCTGGGGAGAGCTGCAGCTCTAATGACCTCCCCTGTGCATTGCTGGGGAGAGCTGCAGCTCTAATGACCTCACCTGTGCATTGCTAGGGAGAGCTGCAGCACTAATGACCTCCCCTGTGCATTGCTGGGGAGAGCTGCAGCTCTAATGACCTCACCTGTGCATTGCTAGGGAGAGCTGCAGCACTAATGACCTCACCTGTGCATTGCTGGGGAGAGCTGCAGCTCTAATGACCTGCCCTGTGCATTGCTGGGGAGAGCTGCAGCACTAATGACTTCACCTGTGCATTGCTGGGGAGAGCTGCAGCTCTGTTGACCTCACCTGTGCATTGCTGGGGAGAGCTTCAGCTCTGATGACCTCGCCTGTGCATTGCTGGGGAGAGCTGCAGCTCTAATGACCTCAACTGTGCATTGCTGGGGAGAGCTGCAGCTTTAATTACATCACCTGTGCATTGCTGGGGAGAGCTGCAGCTCCAATGACCTCCCCTGTGCATTGCTGGGGAGAGCTGCAGCTCTGATGACCTCACCTGTGCATTGCTGGGGAGAGCTGCAGCTTTAATTACATCACCTGTGCATTGCTGGGGAGAGCTGCAGCTCCAATGACCTCCCCTGTGCATTGCTGGGGAGAGCTGCAGCTCTAATTACATCACCTGTGCATTGCTGGGG
The DNA here is from genome assembly GCA_027917425.1 of Gastrophryne carolinensis. NCBI lineage: Eukaryota > Metazoa > Chordata > Amphibia > Anura > Microhylidae > Gastrophryne > Gastrophryne carolinensis. The sequence continues at coordinate 577,412,556 of CM051235.1, forward strand.
AGAGCTGCAGCTTTAATTACATCACCTGTGCATTTCTGGGGAGAGCTGCAGCTCCAATGACCTCACCTGTGCATTTCTGGGGAGAGCTGCAGCTCTAATGACCTCACCTGTGCATTTCTGGGGAGAGCTGCAGCTCTAATTACATCACCTGTGCATTGCTGGGGAGAGCTGCCTCTCTAATGACCTCACCTGTGCATTGCTGGGGAGAGCTGTAGCGCTAATGACCTCACCTGTGCGCTTGTTGGAGATTCTCCTATTCATTTCTATTGGCTGGTCTTCCCCATCCCCCTCTTCTCCTATACATCTGAATGGGACAGGACCTCACCCAATGTACCTGGGTGCCAAATTTGGGGTCAAACGGTTCGGGTGTTCGGAAGTCTATAGAGGACAGACAGACAGACAGACAGCCCTTCATTTTTATTGTATAGATAAAAAACTTTAATGAATTGGAGTGCTGGCTTCTTGTATTTCCTTGGTTACATGCAGGGTCTCTGCAAACCTTTGCACTCGGGGAGGCCGATTCATTAATAGCGCCAGGTAGCGCCAGATGAGCGACTGTAGCGTGATTTTTTCAGCGCCAGCCAGTATTCGCTGTGCTTGGCCGGCGTTAGCTTGATGACAGCGACTCAGTCGGTGTGCGATAATGTTGAATACGGGCTGGGGGGTCGCTGTTTCACAGGTTCAGCGTTGACAACGAATGGCCAGAGCGAACGGCTAGCTTCATATTCATTAACAAATCACGCTCCGAATGTGCTGTCGCTGTCCATTCCTTGTTTAAACCCCAGAGCGCTGGCGGCGATGGGTATTAACTAGTTTTTAACCCCTAAACAACCATATTTTTTGGAATGTAACATTATACATGTTTTTAGAATCATTTTGTAATATGAATACATTAATCTCAGACCTGTTAGATCAATTCTGCACAAATTTTTTTTACAATTTTTTTTTACTTAAAAATAAATCCTAACATTGCAGAAGTGGTCTCCGAATTTTTGACATTAAAAAAAAAAAAAAAAAAAATTAATACCAATTAATTATGATTAATTATAGATTGCTCCATTGAAATGCATTGGACATCGCCAGGGAGCGACAGCTCATACCTGGCGCTGTGAGGGAATTTGCAGCGGCGCTGTTCGGTCCAGGCGGCTTCATGATGAATGCCGCGCTAGCCGTAGCTCTCGCCGGCGCTAGCCTCATTTTGCGTGATAAATGCGTCATTGTGAGCGCCGCCGGGCGTACTTGAGTCGGTAGTCGCCGTTAGCTGCCGCTACCTGGCGCTCGTCAGACACTACCTGGCGCTAGCCCGTGATAAATAAGGGCCATAGACATAGACACAGAAGGATGACGACAGAAGGAGACCATACGGTCCATCTAGTCTGCCCTTATGTGTATACTGTATGTACTCTTTATCTTAGGATAGATGTGTGCTTATCCCAGGCATGTTTAAATTTAGTGACTGTTGATTTTTCAACTACCTCTGCTGGAAGTTTGTTCCAAGCATCTACTACTCTTTCTGTAAAATAATATTTTCTAACATTGCTCCTGATCTTCCCCCCGACTAGCTTCAGGTTGGGCCCCTTGTTCTATCATTAAGTTTCTTCTTAAAAACACTTCCCTCCTGAACCTTATTCAATCCTTTCACATATTTAAAGGTCTCAATCATGTCCCTCCTCTCCCTTCTTTCCTCCAGACTGTACAAATTAAGTTCTTTAAGTCTCTCCTGATAAGTTTTAAGTGTAAGTCCTTCCACCATTTTCGTTGCCCGCCTTTGGACCCGTTCTATTTGAATAATGTCTTTTTGCAGGTAAGGTCTCCAGAACTGCACACAGTATTCTAGCTGTGGCCTTACCAGGGCTCTATACAGCGGCATCGCAACCTCCCTCTTCCTACTGGTGATGCCTCGAGCTATGCAGCCGAGCATCCTGCTTGCTTTTCCCACTGCCTGGCTACACTGTCCACTCATCTTGCAGCTATCAGTAATCAGTACCCCTAAATCTCTCTCCTCCGAGGTCCTGGGTAACACAGTGCTGCCCATACGGTACTCAGAGCAGGGTTTCCTTCTACTCAAGTGCATGATTTTACATTTAGAGACATTAAACTCTAGTTTCCACAGTTTTGACCATCTATCCAGTAAAGCGAAATCATTTTCTATGTTGGATTACAGTAAGAGTGCAGTGGTAAAACTACTTTCTCCCCACATTCTGTAGATTCAACAACCATGGCTTCAGCACTCCAAAGGATTTTAATAATGCCTTATTATTAATGCTGTTATTTTCTAATATTTAAAATGCCCACTGACACTTTCTTATTTAATTTTTTGACCTATGCCATTTTCTCTTTTTTTGCCATTTTATTAATGAACTGCAAGAGTAATCTATTTCATGTGTTTATTTTTTTTTAATGTGGATCATTATGGTTTGAATATTTCTGGTATTTCAGAAAACAAGAATATATTTTAAAACCAGTTAAAAAAATGATTTTCAATCCAGAAATGTTAGCCGACTGACCTGTATGTACAGTATATGCACTAAATACTTGGTCGGGGTTCCTTTTGCATGAATCACTGCATCGATATGGCGTGGCATGGAGGTAATCAGCCTTTGGCACTCCTGAGAGGCGTTATGAAAGGAGTTTTGACAGCCCAGGTTGCATTGATAACAGCCTTCAGCTTGTGTGCAGCGTTGGTGTCTCTCCTCTTTTCACAATGCCCCATAGATTCTCTATATCGATTGTCTATGGGGTTTAGGCCAGACAAATTTGCTGGCAAATCAAGCACACTGATACTGTGGTTATTAAATCAGGTCTTGGTACTTCTGGCAGTGTGGGCAGGTGCCAAGTCCTGCTGGGAAACTAAATCAGCATCTCTACACTCTGCTAGATGGATGTGATTTCGGTGTCTTCACTCTCCCCCAGCCTTTGAGACTTTGGCCCTTATTTAAGAAGGGATAGCGTCAGGTAGTGGCTGGTTAATGACAGGTAGCGACTGGTGAATGCCGGACACGGCACGCAATTACACATTTATCAAGCAGAATCTGTTTAGCGACTGGGATAGCGCCATGTAGCGTCTAATTCATCATTTTCACAGCCTCAGCTAACAGCGCCGGCGTTCAGCCTTGCACAGCGCCAGGTATGACCTCTCGCTACCTGTCGCTCTCCCATACATTTCAATGGACGATCCTTTTCTTCTCTTTAAACGTTTTTTTTTTTTTTTCATAAAAATCACAAATAATTCTGTAACCTCTTCTGGCATTGAAATAGCAGTTTTTTCATAATTTTTTAAATATTTCCTCAGAAATGACATTACAGGTCTGGCATTAAAGTGTTCATGTTACAATGTTGTTACAATGTAATTCCATATGTTTTCGCTTTGTTACTAGTTGATAGATGCTTGAAAACAGACTTTAAACACACCGCCTCCTGCACTCTGGGCTTCAAACAAGTATTTTTCAGCGCCAGAGATTTGTGAGGCTGTTTTTTTGCTGAATATGGTGTGAGTCGGTCGCTATGAGCAGTCGCTAACATGCGCTCCCATACAGCGCTGTACTGGTCAAATAGCGACTCCTCACAATGTATTCAACATTACTGAACAGCGACTGAGTCGCTATAAAGTAGCGACTCACGGTCGAGCACTGCGACTACTAGCGGGCACTCTGGAAATGCCTGCTACAGACGCTCATCTGTCGCTACCTGCTGCTAATGATGAATCAGCCTCCCCGATTTCCAAAAACAATGCAACGTTCAGTCAGTAGTGTGTCAGTTCACATGGGAAGGGGATTGTACGCTCACAGGTTGTGCTGGGAAAGGGATTTGTATAGAAGAAAAACTGCTAGATCAGGGTTCCCAACCTTTATGATCCTGAGAGCCACATCCACCACTAAGAGATAGTCCTGAGCCACATTCAAACCTAAGAGTTGTGTGACACTAATTCCTGCTTTATATATATATATATATATATATATATATATATATATATATATATATATATAGTACAGTTGCGTAATTAAATGTGATGTGGCACTGGTGTAAGTAACACGTAGAGGCCAATTTGTCACTAGCGCCACTTGAGCGCTATTAGTTCCTCAGCCGCAATGCCAGCCACAGGCAGACGACATTGTTAGTGTTCGGCGCTATAGGCTACCCATGGTCTTGTTTGATTTTTTTCAATGGTGCCAGCGACTAATTCTGCCTTTCCCCCCTCCATTCCTAGTTTTTTTTCTTCCCCTATTACCCACATTCCGGTCCTCAGCGACACTAAATTACACATATGTTTGTGATGAATGTACCTGTTGAATAAAAATGATTATGAATATTGCTTTGTGGAGTTGTGCTAGCCTAGGTGCCACTATGGGGTTAATTTATCAAGGGATAGCGCCAGGTAGCGCCTCGTAGCAGCATGCAGCGTTTGGTGAACGCCGGGCACTGTACGTAATGCCACATTTATGAAGGCAATTCTGTTAAGCGACTATAACAGTGCCATGTAACGTACGATTCATCATTACAGGCAGCTCAGCATATAGTGCTGGCGCTCTATCTTCCAGAGCACCAGGAATTATCTGTCGCTACCTGTTGCTCTCCCATACAGTTCAATGGACGTTTATTTTCTTCTGTTTAAACAGGGTATTTTGTTTTTACATTTTTGTTTCTCTCAAATAATTGTGTGACCTCTCCTGGCCTAGAAAAAGTAATTTTTTTTTTTTATTTTTTATATTTTTATGCAGAATTGTCATTACAGGTCTGGCAATAAAGTATTAATGTCACAATGTTACAACAATGTCATCCCATGTGTTTTCGCTTTGTTACTGGTGGATATATGTTCAAAAACAGACTTTATATAGTACAATTGGGACCACCCAATTGGGACACCCTGACGAAGTGGTTATTAGTTTAGACCACGCAACGCGTCGGTGTTGCTGGGCTGGGCGGATGTCGGTGCTGAGCTCTCTCTTATATTGGTGATGTTATTTTTCTCTTCATTATTTATTGTTTATTAGTCGCTGTTATACCTTTGTAGACTGCACTTTGCACTTTATTTACACTGGTAGCTGTGGAAGCTGGTTTCATATGGTTGCTTTTTTAAGATAGTGGGTTTGCACTTGGCACTTTAGTTTTGTTGCTAGCCTTTGAGCACTGTGGGTTTTTTTTTTTGCTCTTTCTGGTCTATTTACACACCTGCACATACTCTTGATTTATTTATTCATTCACTTATTTTTTACCAATTTTCCAGCACAGTTGCACTTTATATTTCTTAGACGTGGGGTCTATCGCCCCCACATCTCACCATTCTATTGTGGTTATACTGAGTGTAAATATATAATAGTATTTTTAGGTATTGGGTGCCAATCTCCCCTTTTCTTGGGCGACTTATAAGTAATTTTAGTATTGTTCATCATTACATTTATAATAGAGCCTCATTATTCAGCTTACCTCTCCGCCAGCATTTTACGTTTTAATTGGTTTTAAATGTTTGTCAATTGTATGTGTATGGGTTAGGTAAATTGTACATGTGATTCATATATTTTTCTACTTAATAAAATTGAAATTTAGATATTCCCTTGGTGGGTGTGCGGTCGCATATTTTGGCCCCATAGGGACCTTTCTGGTGGTCCCAATTGTACTATATATTGGACCATTCCTATTTGTGAGTGGGGGGCCTCTGCGCCCAGCACCCCTCTTTATATTGGTGTATTTATATTGGTGTATTGCTGGATTTTTAATCACACACAGTGGTGCGGAGTGTTCTCTTTTCATCTTTCCAAAAACAGACTTTAATCACATGCTATAGCGACCAGATCCAGAGCGCCTACGTCTGTTTTTTTGTTCAATATGGTGTGAGTCGCTGAGAGTCGGTCGCACTGAGCTGGTGCTACCTTTCGCTCGCTGCAACGCTGTACTGGTGTTAGAACGGCCAACATAAATCTCATTCATCAATGCCGGCCAGGTTACTACAGCGACTGAGGCGCTCTGTTACAACGCCCGATAACTGATCGCAGCGTATACTAGCGGTCGCTCTAAGCGCTGCTATACAGACGCTCATCTGCCAATACCTGGCGCTAGTAATGGATCAGCCTCCCTGTCTTCATGTCTGTCTCTGCCTTTTGGACATATGTTGCGGCATTTAGCAAAAAAAAGTCTCCTGACTGTGTACAAGGCATTTTTTTGCTAATTGTTAAAAAATCTGAATACTGAAGTCAAAGAGTCAAAAGAAAAGCTGCGTATTTTCATACTAAATACGTGATCATCGTCTCATACAATGAAATCAGATTTCAGAGTACTGAAGTGAAATCCTCCAGGGCTGCTGAGATTGCATTTTGAACATTTCTCCTTGCCTTATTGAATAAGCTTGTATGATGCACATAACTCCTTTGGGACTTATCACTCAACCTGCCTGGCATTCCACATGAGCAGCTGACTGGCTGCTGCTCGCTAGGCACCCGGCATACCTGCCCTGGCAGCATGGAAGGATCATAGGAGCCCATCTGAGATTTACGTCAACTGAAACGTGCCCGGAGAGTAAATCCAATATTGATCAGCAGTGCTACACGATAGTCCCTATTAAAACTGGTTTAAAGTGGCCGCAAGAAACATGATCACCCACGGAGGAATAATGCCTTAATGTAACAGTGCTGCTGGAATAACTGAATTCAATCTGTAAATGTCATCAGTGAAGGAAATGGGATTGGTGTTGGAAGACGATGTCCCAGTAAGCCAGGCATGAAATATAGAACTGCAAAATGAAAAATAAATAAGAATAACTAGCTAGGCGACGGGAGAAAAATATATATAATAAGATATGAGATGAAAGCCGGTTTAACCTAATGGCAAACCAAATTGACTTGCAATCTATATGAAATTATGCAGTGGTAAAATGCTATTCAAAATTGGCAGTCTCCTGGGAGATAGTTTGTTAAAATAAAATTGGAAAAGTAAACAGAAAACTCTATTAATTCTCTGTAAGAAACTTATTTTACAATCCGTTATTGTGAGCGCTAAGACCACATTTATATGAATGGTAGCGATGTGGTACAGTTGCCAACCGGCTATTTACAAGGCTAGGAGGCCAAACGGCTAACCTCCCGCCATATGAGCTTACCAGCCTCTATGCACTTCACCACAGGTCTGGGCCCATCCCAATGGTTAATGGGCTCTTCCATACCCCCTTGTGTCTAGGAGGAGCTGCGGGAAACAGAATGGGGTTCTCAGCAATTCATCTACCACGTGGTGAGCATGTGGCTTATTATGCCCCCCTCATCTTTGAACTAGTTTGGAGGTCCTTTGGTACTCAAAATTGTAATATTATAAATGCATACTTCTCCCTACCCAAAACCGACTAATTTCCTCTCCCTGGATTCCCCTGGGAACTGGGATGCCCCGCTCTCTGAAAGCCCCTCCTTTCACAAGATCATCACTTGCATCCTATTCGGCTGTGCGTGGCCATTTCCACTGCAACTGAGAGGCTGTGCATGGCTTACATTAATATGTATGTGCAGCCGGAAAAGCTGGTTGGACAAGCGGCAGCATCTGCGCCGCGGGCTCGAGGAGAAGTGAATTGATTCGGTGACTTTATGGGTCTGACACAGTGGGGTGCCCCAGGGGACAGACTGAAATCCGGCATAGTGAAAATCACGGGTTTTGGTCCACTTAAAAAGCTATAGTTAAACTAACGGCCTTATTTATCAAGGGCTAGCGCCAGGTAGTGTCTGACGAGCGCCAGGTACCGCCAGCTAACGGCGGCTACCGAATCAAGTACGCCCGGCGGCGGTCACAATGACGCATTTATCACGCTAAATGAGGCTAGCGCAAGATTCATCATGTAGCCGACTGCAACGAACAGCGCCGCTGCTAATCCCATCACAGCGACAGGTATGACCTGTCGCTCCCTGGCGTGGTCCAATGCATTTCAATGGAGCAATCTTTAAATAATCATAATTAATTGCTATTAATGTTTTTTTTTTTTTTTTTTTTTTAATGTCAAAAATTCTGTGACCACTTCTGCAATGTTAGGATTTTTTTTTAAGTAAAAAAAAAAAAATTAATAAAAAATTGTGCAGAATTGATATTATAGGTCTGATATTCATGTATTCATATTACAAAATGTTTAGAAAAACTTGTATAATTTTTACATATACAAAAAAAGGTTGTTTGGGGGTTAAAAACTACTTTACACACATCGCCGCCAGCGCTCTGGGGTTTAAACAAGGAATTCACAGCGCAAGAAATTTTTGAGCGTGATTTGTTAATGAATCTGCAGCAAGCCGTTCGCTCTGGCCATTCGCTGTCAGGCGCACCCATACAACGCAGAACCTGTGAAACATCGACCCCTAACCCCGTATTCAACATTACCGCACACCGACTGAGTCGCTGTCAACAAGCAAACCCCGGCCAAGCACAGCGAATACTAGCTGGCGCTGTGAAAATCACGCTACTGGCGCTCATCTGTCACTACCTGGCGCTATTAATGAATCGGCCTCCCCCTACTCCTCAACAGAGTCTCCTGGCTGGATATCTATCTACCAGCCCTACATTGTTGCTAGAAGGATAGCGATGGCTTCCTTGTGGCTTCAGTGCGCTGGTCTCTTCTGCTTCTTCAATTCTTCTCTTTAGGGGGATAGTGGCCCCCCTTCCTTCATCTCTCAATTTACTGCCTAAGGGAGATTATTTTATATCCTGCACTGGGATACTCAGGGGTAGGAAGACCTCCTAAAACTATGTAAAAAGTACAAAAAAATTAAAATGAAACCAAATAGACTGAACAGTTTTACTAAAATGTTGCATCTACTTGAATCTGGCAAATCTTTAAAGCATTTAACCATAACCCGAAGCTGGACTCCGTGACCGTGATCCTTTTCTATCTAAGCTGAAATACAACAATGTAGATGATTACCTCTAAAATAATGAAAGTTACAAATGAAAGTTTGTAGATTACAAAAGTAGAAGACCCTTACAGGACTTTTCCATTTCAGAAATTACCCAAGCTCCCTTGAAAATTTCCCACAGTCAGGTGGCCATTGCAAAAATATGTATACATACAGGCTTGAAAATTGTACACATTTTACATTATATAAATTAATACATAATGCCATATACAAAAGAGAGGAACACCCTATTAAGCACCACCCTAGATAATTGAAATAAGGGGAACGGAAGTGTGCCAAATCTGTAACCCAAATTGCCACTACAATACACAAAAAAACTTTATGTGGTTCCAGCCCTCCACGAACAAACACAGTTACTCAGAAGGCACCACTCCAACCCCAAAATAAATTAATCAATAATACCGACTGATCTTAATATCCATTTTAATTAATCAATTCTTCAATGATTTAAAACATACATTAAGACTATACAACACCATAACATACATTTAAAAACATATATACACAGCATAGCACCAGCAGGAGCGAACCACATGACCCATACTAACCATATTAACCCAAGTACCCCCCTAAAAGTATAAATCCCTATCCCTAAGTTTAAAGTGCCAATCTCCACAGTGACCAGTGCAAAGTATGATCCTTAAATAAATAAAAAACAAATTGTTAAATCAATAAAAGTTCACCTCAATGTGTATAGCGATCATCTCCTGCTGGGCAGATATGTAAAACACCACATAATACATAATGCCAGACGAGAGCCTCACATGCACTGTGGGATCCCAGATCGAGGTAAGTATCTGGCAAGCAAGGGAGTTTAAAATCATGGGGCATCCCAAATGGAGATCCCTGGGGTGGGAAACCTGGGGGGGTGTACTTTTTGGGTTTTGACCCTTTTAAACTAGTGTGTGATGAACTTGTATTCAGTAATATTTAAGTACTAATACAAGTGTTAAAAGAAAAAAAGTCAATTTCAGTCTGACCGTTTTCACATGTACTGTAAACATTAAGGCAGGATGCACATAATGAGTGGCATGTTTGATTTCAAGCTGGTTTATTTAAGTGTATTTATATTTAATATGTGATATGTGTGTTGAGATATTTTAGAGACAAAGTAGAGAGATGTTAGAGTGAAATAAATAATAGAGGTTATCCAAATGATTTTGAAAGCCTCTTGAATTGGGTTGGATAATTTTTTAGTGCTTCTCTTACTCAGAGGCCGATTCATTAATAGCGCCAGGTAGCGACAGATGAGCGACTGTAGCGTGATTTTTACAGCGCCAGCCAGTATTCGCTGTGCTTGGCTGGCGTTTGCTTGATAACAGCGACTCAGTCGGTGTGCGGTAATGTTGAATACGGGCTTAGGGGTCGCTGTTTCACAGGTTCAGCGTTGTATGTGAGCGCCTGACAACGAATGGCCAGAGCGAACGGCTTGCTTCATATTCATTAAAAAATCACGCTCCGAATTTGCTGGCGCTGTCCATTCCTTGTTTAAACCCCAGTGCGCTGGCGGCGATGGGTGTTAACTAGTTTTTAACCCCTAAACAACCATATTTTTTGATTGTAACATTTTTTTTTTTTTTATGAATATGGTGTGAGTCGGGCGCACTGATTCGCTCCCATACAGCACTGTACTGCTCATATAGCGACTCCCCACAATGTATTCATCAATGCTGCACAGCGACTGAGGCGCTCGGAACTAGCGAACCACGGCTGAGCACAGCGACTACTAGTGGGCGCTCTGAAAAGCCTGCTACAGACACTCATCTGTCGCTACCTGGCGTTAGCCATGAATCAGCCTGCCCGTTTCAAAACTAAATCCCTGTGCAGTGGAGCCCTATTTATGAAGTGTCAGAGCCACACAGAGCCATTTTTTAGCCTCAGTGGCACTCAGAATGCAATTTAAGAAACAAAAAACAGGTATGGTTGAAGCAGTGCCAGTTGAAACCTGCAGCTGAAGGTCAAGATCCCATAGAGCACAATGGGCAGAACGAGATTGTAGTGTTTTATGCTTATAATTAATATTACACACATGTATTTGTCTAGAACTTGCATTGTGGAAATTAACGGTGTCACGGCGAGCTTACCATCAGCCCGTTCAGCCGCATCCATGGCAGGCGTTGGCTCAAGCTGCGTCGAGTGTACCCTCCTCCTCCACTCCTCCATGGTCCCATGCTCCTCTGCCTGTGCTCACGTGTTCGTGCGCACAGCTGATTTATGCCCTTCAGCGGCACTGCACACAGAGTGGGCGCCGGAGGCTGATTTAAAGGGGCCAATGAGCCCATGGATTGTTCTGGGCGAAACGCCCTAAATGTTTGAACTGGGCAGTCAGCCAAATATTGTTACCTGTCCAATAAGCCTGGTTCCCATCCAATCCGCTACACCCATGCCCTGTATGACTGGTCACCCAGTCATTGCCCGTAATAATGTTTAGCTGGGTGTGCTGTGTTGATACCTGTTGCTGACCTTGCTAGCCTGACTATCCTGACTGCCGCCTGTACCTTGGAGTTCCCAGAACTGTATTCTGTACTTACCTTGGCTACCCGATTACGCCTAGTCTTACCCTTGGTTCATCCGTCTTCACTCCTATGAGCTTACATCCTTTGAGCTAATGAGTCCTGGGGGCAACCGTGTCTGGTGAGGCGTTTAAAGCGTCCCGGCAAATGGGGGCTTGGCTAAAGGTGAAGCTAGCTGCGGAAAATTGGGGGTTGTAAGCTCTCAAAGAAGACGGGTGTCTCTGGGGTTTGACAAACACCGGCTGATGCAAAAGATTTATTATTAATGTTCCCCATTAATGAATTCCCCATAGGCTGCTTCTTCCTACAAACAACTTGGTGCAAAAGGGATAGATGTGAATGCTTCTATGTACACAAGTGCCCTGGAATATCTCTTCTAAGAGTGAGCCTTGACATGTGGGATGGTCCATCAGGAAATGATGACCTAGTTGCAGGGCCGGCGGCAAACTCAGTCACGTAGCTGGCCCGGAGCCAGGAGGGCCCACCTCGGTCGGTGATCGAGGGGTCATGGAACCGTGTTTTGCGGCTGGCAGGATGGATGCTCATCGGTGGTTCAGCAGAGGCAATCTCATGCGCCCCCTTTACCTTGTGCCACCCCCTGCCTCCCATCAGCTGATGCCTGTCTCCTTCCTATAACAGAAGGAGCAGCGGAAACTTAACAGTGAGAGAAAGGGGGGCGTGGTCCCACCAGCAGGAGTAACACACAAGGCCATCCGGGGGCCTCAACAGAATTGGTGGGGTTGGGGTCTGAACAGCGGCATCAGGTACAAGATTGGCGGCCCGGATGCTACTAGGGCTGCTTCAGGAATACACACTGCGCTGGGGATTGAGGTGAGCTGAATGCCTGTGCCAAGTGCATGACATGAGGCCTTATCCCCTTCTATACATGCTGCACGTGCCCCTTCTCTCTTTTCTTTCTCGCTCTATCTTTCTGTCTCTCTCTCTATATTTCTTTCTCTGTCTATCTGTCTTTCTTACTCTCTCTCTCTCCCTTCTTTCCTTTTCTTGGCCTCTCTTCCTTCTTTTATTTCTCCATTTGCTTCTTTTTCCCTCCCTTCTCTCTTTCATTTTTTAATTTCTTCCTCCATCTTTCTCCCTTCCCCCCCACCTCTGTGTTCTTTTGTCTTTGAAACAGCCATTTGACAAACATTAAATATGCACGGCAAATGGCTGTGATTGGACAAGAGCCCACAATTGCGCGGTAGGACCCAGGAAAGGTGAGCTTGCATGGCGATCTGTGGGGGTTTCACAAAGCAAGGCACCTCTTATTAGAATGCCCTGTGGGAAAGAAACAAAGCCCACTTTAAATGAAAGTGTGCTTTAAAGAAAAAAGAACATTGAAAGTGCTTACAGGTTGATTATCTACATCTAAAACGTTCACTCTGGGCAAGAAAAAGGATCAAGTGACTGTAGAACCTATAACTTTAAGAAGAACAAATCTTGAAGTTTGGTTCCTTTTCCAGGAGGCGTATAGATCCGGAATGCCTCACTGTGTATAATCCCCTGGATCACTCGAAAAACTCTGACTATCCCATGGTGCAAGAAGTAGCCGCAAGCCAGTTGGTGGCTCATGTTCTATTTAGCTTTATTAAGCTACTGCAAAGGCAATTCAGTGATTGCCTGGTGAGGATCAGCGAGCATCAGCCAAGGGAAGCTGGCATTGCAGCCCATGCATGCACCATGGAATCGATGTAGAGGTTAGTAAACATGGTATTCTGGGGCATCCCAAAACTGATAAAAGGGAATAGGCCACCCCTGTAGTCTGAGAGACATGATTGTTATTTTTAACAATGCACAGCTCCAAGTGCAGTGAGCACTTGGAAGCAACAATCATGGGTCTTTAGTCTCAGGGCTTTATTCATCAAGGGATAGCGACAGGTAGTGCCTTGTAAGCGACAGGTAGCGTCAGGTAGCGTGAGGTGAATGCCGGCCGCGACACGCTATACCACATTTATGAAGCCGATTCTGGTGAGCGCCTCGTACAGCGACACGTAGCGACCAATTCATCATCACAGACGGCTCAGTGGATCCCAGCGGCGCTCTAGCTTTCAGAGTACCTTGTATTACCTGTCGCTACCTGTTGCTCTCCCATACATTTCAATGGAGGTTACTTTTCTTCTCTTTTAACAGGGTTTTATTTTAATAATTGTTTTTTTTGTTTTGCATCAAATCATTGTGTAACCCATTAGGGTCGATTCAAAGAAACATGTAACAGCTTGGATTTGGGTGCCGATCATCCTATTTTTCCCGTCCGCTCGTGCGTTCATATGAACTTGCGAGTGATTCTATAAGCAAATACGTTTCTATCCTAAAATGTACGTCCGTTCGTATGGCAGTTCGGGAATCAGACCTATGTCAGTTTCCATCCTGAATTTTCCGTTTCATTTCTCAGGTTGCAACATTGGTTTTGCCCTTTTTCCTTTTTTGTCTGGACGTAAATCCTTCTGATCTTGCGGCTGCGCACTACAAACTTACCTCATTAAAGTGCATTCTAAATATTTGGTCTTTTATTTTTCTTTATTTCATTCATTTTGTAGTAACCAACCATTAATGAATGCATTTGCATAAGTAAATCTTACTTTGTTTAATTTTTAGTTAACTTGCATTTTTTACTTGTGGATTTAATTTTAATATTTTGGCTTCAAATGGTACAACTTAAAATTTTGGGTGTGGTTACCCACACCCTCTACATACAGATTGCTCTCAAATATAAAAAAACACCCAGCAACTTCTGCATGTTATGAGTCTAGAAACAGCCAAGATGGCGGCTCAGGTATTCTCGGGCAGCCTGCAAACAGAAAGGGCCTTGTGACTGTGTTGCTCTGCATTCTTTGATTTCTGACCTTTCCGTGCCCCCAGCTCTGCTGTGTCTATGCAAAATACAGCAGTAACCCACATCCTGCACTTTATCCCGCTCTCCTCTCCTCAGTAAGTGTGATGCATCTGACCAAAGATGTGCTTAAATAATTAAACAAAGCAAAGGTAAACAACTACACCAATAAATGCAATCTAAAAATATTATTCTAGTACATCAATTTAAAAATAAATAACAAAGGACATAAGTTTCTTTAATTAACGCAAATATATTGCAAAATAAAGGTTTACATGCAAAGGACTAATTAAGGTCCACATTAAAATGCTTTTATAAGGCATACATGAATCAGGTATGCATTGCCATACAATTTATGGCCTCGGCCATGCTGATACATGCAGTTCATTGGAGCTCAAGACGCGCAGACTCCTCCACATAGCCAAAAAACCTGTTCCAGAACAGCAATACGACTGCTAAAAGGTGTCGGAAGTGGCTTTCTTTTAAAACGTATTTAGAGGTTGGAAAACTGTTCTCTGAATCACACCTAAACACATCCAATTATCCTAAGTTTTACGTTTTCATCCTAAGTTTTAGGATTTGATCCTAAGTTTTACGTTTTGATCCTAAAATTTAGGAACGAACTTCCGATGATCGTAAGAGCATATACGCATTCGTACGTAGGCTCGTGCGAGTCGGAAATGGCCAAAAAAACAGGAAAAAATGACTAACACCCACCCAAACTTACGATTCTCGATCCAAAATCAATTAACTTTTGCTCTTTGAATCGAGGGGATTGTGTAAGGCCTATTTAAATACATTTTAGGAAACTTTTTGGATTTTTATATTTTTATGCAGAATTGTCATTACAGGTCTGGTATTAAAGTGTTAATGTCACAATATAATAACAATGTAATTTCATATGTTTTCGCTTTGTTACTAGTGGATATGTGCTCAAAAACGGACTTTAATGTCTGGCGCTCTGGGCTACAGCGACACAATTTTGAGCGCCGGCGCTGTGTGAGGCTGTTTTTTTTTTTTTATGAATATGGTTTGAGTCGCTCACACTGACCAGTCGCTACCATTCGCTCCCATATAGCTCTGTACTGGTGTTATAGCGACTCTCACATCAAATTCATCAATGCTGGCAATGTTAGTACAGCGACTGAGGCGCTCTTAGCGCTGCTGTACAGACGCTTATCTGCTGTTACCTGGCGCTAGTAATGAATCAGCCTGCCCATGTTTTTTGAGCAAATGATTGTGAAATGTGAAAAGCTCAGATGATTAATTTTTTTTACTACAGCTATGAAGCAAATCATGTGTTTACAATATGTATAAATAGATGGTCAGTATGGGGGGGAGGCTATGGTAGCATTTGAGGCAAATCACTATTTAATTAGGGCTCAGAAATGTTTGGAGCTCTGCTCAGTTTATCTGAAGTAAGGTTAAAAAACTTAGCAGTAGTTGTCACATTTTAACAGTAATTCTCGGAAAACTGAACAATATAAGCAGTATCTTTTTTTAAACAGGTCACCAGAGATTATTATAAAATATTACAGCATCTTCTATCAGTTTCAGGGTTTTTTATGCCCTGTTTTGTAGACAAGATCAGAACCCCTTTTTGCCTTAATTACAACATTTTGCTTTAGAGAGATAAACATATTGTGCAGCGCTCCAAACATTTCTGAATCCTAATTAAGACATTAAATAGTGATTAGTCTCAAATTTAATGAGAAAACCCTCCAGTACCACCATTTATGCATATTATTTTTTTGCTTATCTGCAAGAAGTCTACTTGTACACAACACACATGTATTGTACATATATAGAGGCTTTAAGACCAGAGCATCTGCTGAAAGCGGGTGTCTGGCACTATAACCTAGCGTAGCAGCTGGACATGTGACACTGTAGTATCCTGTCCAGCAGTGATAAATGTGATTTGAGGAGGACGCTGTAAAAGCGCTCTCCCTGATTCACTGCAGAGCCAATCGAGAACGCTAGGAGGTGTCCCAAGGTCAAAGCGCCCAAGACGACGCTACATCTAACAATAGAACAAAGCTCCAGCAACTGATAGGTAGCACCAGTTAAGTGCGTCCAGCACTCGGCGCTTAAGACAATATTTAAGAAAAAACTACACACAACCTGTGTCGGTGCTCTAAAACTGGGTGCTCTAACTTCAAGCGCCAGGTGCTATGTGCAAAAAGTTTGTTTCTAAACACATAATCACCAGCACTAGAGCGAAAACACATGAAATGACATTGTTTTAACACTCTGATGATGACACTGCAATAGCCGACCTGCAAATACAATTCTGGATTAAAAAAAATGAAACACAATAAAAGTGTTTGTTTGCTGTGCAGGAGAGGACACACAATCATTTGAACATACTGTGTCGGCGCTTTACACTGAGCCACTGTTAGTGATACATGTGACGCTACATGACGCTATTAGAGGCGCTCACCAGCTTGACTTTCATATATATGTTTTTCACATACAGCGCCCGGCATTCACCCGACGCTACTACCTGGCGTTAGCGTTTCTTAAATAACCCCATTAATGGCTTGGGCCCACTTGTGTCATAAAGCAGCCCTGGCATTACAGGCAAATACTATTTAATCCATTTGAACCCCTGGGGGTAGTGACATAGGGTGTCAGGGGTTTATTCTTCTTATGCCCTGAGGTGTCTTGTGACATGTAGGTGCTTTCAGCACTTTTTTGTCTGTAGTTATACCTTGTACAACGCTAAAGAAGAAGATGGCGCTATATAATAAAAACAATAATAATAATAAAGTCCTGGGCCAGTCTCTTAAAGGAAAAAAGTGTACGGTTGGCAATAGCAGAAGATTGCAGACTGCTTCCATAAAACAAATATTTGCCAACATGACACAAAATACTAGATCAGCTCAGCACCTTAAATACATAATTTTGGGAAAATAAAATATATACACTTTCAAAAATGCCATTGAAGCCACTTTCCCTTTAAAGTGGACCAACACCCAGGATTTTGACTATCCTGGGTCTTGGTCCACTTCGGTGGGGCACCCCCGATCGGGGTGCCCCGCTGTGTGAAACCCCCCCGATCACCCTAAAAACTCACCTCTCCCCGCTCCCAGCGCCGACGGACAAGGGATTTGACAGCCGCTTGTCCGTGGCTCCTCCGCCGCCGCCTCCCGCGCGTCCCTCTTGACGCGCGCGCGCCCGCGCCGGCCATTCACAGACGGCCGGTGCGGGGGCGCGCACGCCTAGAGGGGCGCGAGGGAGGCGGCGGCGGCCGGCCGCCGCCGAAACTAAGGTAAGGGGGTTTGGGGGTTTTGGGGGGGTTTCGGCCCCCCGGGCCGATCACCCGTGGGTGATGGTCCACTTTAAGGAAGGTTCCAATTACTCTATTAAAGTGGAAAACACCCTCCCGGGCCATCCCTGGAATCTAAAATATTCCAGGGCTGGCCCCTGTCCTGTCCAACGGCGCATGCACAGGCTCTCCTCCAATAAGAACCGTCTGCTGTGACTATGACTAGCTGTCAGTAAACAGCTCTCATTGTTGTCAACGTAAAGCATGCACTGCCGCTTCCCCTGTGTCCCCAGCCATTCAGATAGGCAATGAGCCATTGAGAGACATTTGGCGAATGACATAGGGGTTGATTCTGAGCCTGGTGAGAAAAAACTGCCATTCACTTTCATTAAAACAGCACCAAGGTAAACAATAAAACTCAATGGCGATTTACTCTCCTAAAAAGGAAGTGAGTTTTCTCACCAGGCTCTGAATCTACCCCATAGTCACGGCAAACGGCTCTCATTATATATTATCTCATTATAATATTGGAATGAGGAAGAGGTGAGTGTATAGCAGCATTCTGTGGGGTTTCAAACAGTGCGGCATCCCTAACTGGGGAACAGAACAGAACAAAACCCAGGAAAGTCAAATTCCTGGGTTTTGTTCCGCTTTAAAGGCCACTTCCAGATTTACATACAACTGTTTAAGCTTAATAACGCCTTTAGCAAAAGTCCTATTAGCATGATCGCTTTATCCCTCTTCAGCAGTACCAGGTCCTGGTTCCCCCCTTTAGGAGCTCCCGCTGGTACTGGACAGCAAAACTCACACAAGTAGGTAGCGGGCTTTTAACATCCTCGACAGGTTTCTAGAGGTTGCCTTCTAGCTTACTGCTGGTCCATACTGCTCACTCCATTACTAGTTCTCACTGGTTTCTTACCTATAATATCTTTAATGTCACCCAACTACAACATTATTGTATGTAAACGCAGCAAGGTACGTGTTGTATATGTTGAGTATAGATGCATGTATAGTTACATCACCGTTTCTATACATATCTCTAATACTACAGTAAGTGATTCTTATAGTATATTGATGCTGCCTGTGCCACTGAGTTCCTAATAGCCTCCAGGCTAACTATACCTTTATTGGACCTTCTATTTATAGCTTCCCACCCCAATCTTTTCTGTTGAATATACAAATGCAAACAATACAAAAAAACATTCCAAGTTAGGTGTTTGTAACACATTTTGGGCCAACAGGAAATCTAGAAATCTAGCCCAGCTACATGTGTGGAGTGTGTTGCAGAGTGTGAGTGCTGGGTGCAGCGGAGTCAAATCCAGATAGACATTTGTGGTGTAACAGGAACTGGCTTTACTGGAACATGAGTGCAGTATGTGAAGGTCACCTTACATGGTGGATAACATATACAGGAAAAAGAAATCATAGAGTTCACCTCAATGTACAGAAAATACAACATTCAATAGAGAATGCACAATAGAGACAGACTACACATAGATATATGTAACAGCAGCATCTACTGGCATACATGAAAACTGCAATTACCCAGAAATATAGATCACATAATACATGCTATAGCTGTTGTATCTCAAATTGCGTGCACATGTACAGTTTCTCTGATTGCTCAGCATATCCTACTCGAACACAGTTTATGCTATATGTCCTCCCCCGTTCTAAGATCCCTACTTTTTTCAGTCTATACCTAAGGTCTTGACCAATGTATAACCTCATTTATGAGAATGGTGCTTAAATATACCACTCTGGCCTAAATCTATTGTATCTTACTATCTCTTGTCATTTCTCTCCCTAAAAACAGAAAATGGTGAAAACAGAAATGTTCCATTTTCCACCATCCATACCCCCCAAAACAACAAAATCCATGAACAATTTTCCAATAGCTGCAACTCCCCCTTGCTCAATGCTTAGGAGTCATTCCGTCTACAAAGAATTCTATTTAAAATTTTAACTATGACTTTAGGTGAAGCCCCTTGACAACTTGTCATGTAAGGCTTTTACTGAGAGGACAAGCTGGGGCCAAACAGCTGCTGTGAGGGCATGTAACTGAGTTCAGGGCTATCCCAGGAGAGGTAGGACTCCCAGGTGAGTGACATTGCAGGGTCCACCACCACCAGGATGTTAGTCTGGACTGGCGGCTTGGTCAGAAGCCGTGGGGGAGTGGGAAATCATGTTGTGCCCACCAGCGGATGTGTGGTCCACACTCTCCTGAGTCCGTGTGGACCAGAAGATGTCCAGATGACCAGTAGAGTACAACTGTGCCAAGCTGACCTCCCGAATCCTTTAGGTTAGTGTTCCCCAACCATCTCCTTAAGAGCCACCAACAGGTCCTGTTTTGCAGATCTCCTTGCTGGTACACTAGTGAGGTAACTAGCGCAGCAGCCGTTATAGAATCACAGGTATGGAGACCCACAAATATTGGTGGCTCTCCAGGAGAGGATTGGGGAACACTGCTTTAGGGGATGCAGAACATAAGATTTTAGTAAAGACTATGGGGTTTATTCATGAAGGGATAGTGGCAGGTAGTGCCTCGTAAAGGCAGGCAGCATCTGGTGAACGCTGGGCGCTGTACGCAATACTACATTTATGAAGGCGATTCTAGTGAGCGACTCTAACAGCGCCATGTAGCGTCTGATGTATTATTACAGATGGCTCAGCGTATAATGTCGGCGCTCTAGCTTCCAGAGCGTCAGGTATTACCTGTCGCTCTCCCACGCATTTTTTTTTGTTTTTATTGTTATTTTTTTCTCTCAAATAATTAATTGTGTTACCTCTGCTGGCCTAGAAAAAGTAATTTTTGAAAACTTTTTTGAGGTTTATATTTTTATGCAGAACTGTCATTACAGGTCTGGCATTAAAGTATTAATGTCACAATGTTCCAAAATGTCATTCCATATGTTTTCGCTTTTTTACTGGTGGATATGTGTTCAAAAACAGACTTTATTCACACAGCGTCTGGCGCTCTATGCTATAGTGACCAGATTTAGAGCGCTGACGCTGTTTGTGTCTGTTTTTTTGTTGAATATGGTGTGAGTCGCTGAGAGTCGGTTGCACTGAGCTGGCGCTACTTTTCGATCGCTGTTCTGCCCAGAAGGGTAGATAATCAGTATAATTAATTTCTGCCCTGTCATTATATCTTTAGTGAGGTTATAGCACCATCTAGGGGTGTTAAGTTGTATAACATGTGTTTCTTATCTAAGAGGCCGATTCATCAATAGCGCCAGGTAGCGACAGATGAGCGACTGTAGCGTGATTTTTTCAGCGCCAGCCAGTATTCGCTGTGCTTGGCCGGCATTAGCTTGATGACAGCGACTCAGTCGGTGTGCGGTAATGTTGAATACGGGCTGGGGAGTCGCTGTTTCACAGGTCCAGCGTTGTATGTGAGCGCCTGACAACGAATGGCCAGAGCGAACGGCTAGCTTCATATTCATCAAAAAATCACGCTCCGAATGTGCTGTCGCTGTCCATTCCTTGTTTAAACCCCAGAGCGCTTGCGGCGATCTGTATTAACTAGTTTTTAACCCCTAAACAACCATATTTTTTGAATGTAACATTATACATGTTTTTAGAATCATCCCGTTATATGAATACATTAATCTCAGACCTGTAAGATCAATTCTGCACATATTTTTTTTTTTTTTTTTTTGGACTTAAAAATAAATCCTAACATTGCAGAAGTGGTCTCCGATTTTTTGACATTAAAAAAATCAAAAAAAAAATTATTACCAATTAATCATGAATTATTATAGATTGCTCCATTGAAATGCATTGGACATCGCCAGGGAGCGACAGCTCATACCTGGCGCTGTGAGGGAATTTGCAGCGGCGCTGTTCGGTCCAGGCGGCTTCATGATGAATGCCGCGCTAGCCGTCGCTCTCGCCGGCGCTAGCCTCATTTTGCTTGATAAATGCGTCATTGTGACCGCCGCGGGCGTACTTGAGTCGGTAGTTGCCGCTACCTGGCACTCGTCAGACACTACCTGGCGCTATCGCTTGATGAATAAGGGCCTTAAAGTATGATGGAAGATTGCAAAGCCTTCTGGGAAGAAGAAGTGGGCTGTCTCTAGCCTCCTCACACAGATCAGAGCAGCCATCACATTTTTCTCTTCTAAAACTCCACCATCTGTGTAACAGCATATCTGGTGAGTCACTTACCTCAGTTACTAGGGCATTATGATATCTAGAGCTGTTTAGATATTTGTACTACTCAGAGAGTTTAATGTGTAGATGTTAAACTGCTAGCTAGCCATGCAATCCTTCTCATATGCAGCCTTTTTGTCGTGTACTTCACTGTTATGTAAGGTATGATACATACAGATGTTATACTCTGTACATATACATTACCATTTGTATTCTTATAGTTTTACCACATATATTTCTACAACCTGTTTCGCCATCACATAATAAACCTGTTAAACTGCAAACAACAGGCCTCTTATTTGGAAGACAGGAATGGTTTATGCTGAATGTTGGATTGCACACTGAATGAACGTGTAAGAAGAGAGATCAGTAAAACAGATGCTAGTTACCAGCAATAGTGGATCTGACTACACGGAGCCACCACCATTCACGCGGTCATGCGCAAAAGATTGCAGCGGCTGCCATACAGTCACTAGAAGCAAGAGTGCAGCCCCCAGCAAGCGCAGCACGATCCAATCCATGCCAAAGCCTGTTCTCACCTAGACTGTGTGTGCACAGAGACATTAAGCAGCCAGCAACAGGTACACCATGTCTACTGGCAAGGCATCAACATTCGAGACAAGGTCACGAGCAAGCCGCTCTAGCAAGTCCTCCATAAAAGAAATGGCTGCTCTTGCCCGCGCAGAAGCTGAGGCCGTAAAAGTAAAGGCTTCCTTCGCTGAACAGGAGATGCAGCTAAAGCAAGAGACAGCGCGCCTGCAAGCTTCACTGGAAAAACTCGCAGCAGAGAAACAAGCAGCAGCCGCAATAGCCAAGGCAGCGTTCCTAGAAGCTGCAGAGTTATCTGAATCTGAGAAACACAGCCAAGTACTCGGAGCAAACTTAGATCAACAGGATCCAGCACATCGCGTCTTAGAATACGTTCACCAGCATCCCAAGACAGATGACAACTACGATCCTGTATATCAGCCAGCTTATACAGAGCACCAAAGACCCTACCTTGCATCACAGCACCTCGAGCAAGACGGTATGCGACAAAGTGATCCTGATCACAACTGCCACTTTACAGAACAAAAGCTGCAACCTTCACTCCGACTTAAAGGGACACCCTTCGCGTCTGAACAGTATTATGCAGACTTCTCTATGCCAGAAACTCCTAAAAGGTATGGTGATACACCACACACACAGCATAACAACAGCATACCAGGTATCACTGGCACTAACCAGGCCATGGACTTTGCTAAGTTCTTTGCTAAACGGGAACTGGTTACCAAAGGACTTATAAAGTTCACAGATCACCCTGAGAACTACAGGTCATGGCGTGCCTCCTTCCAGAATGCTATAAGGGACTTAGATCTTTCCTGCAGTGAGGAGTTAGATCTCTTGGTAAAATGGCTCGGAAGTGAGTCTGCTGAACAGACCAGAAGAATCAGAGATATTAACATAATTTATCCGGGCAAAGGCCTAAAGATGGTGTGGGAAAGACTTGATGAATGTTATGGGTCAATAGAAGCTATAGAAAATGCTTTATATAAGAGAATTGAAAGTTTTCCCAAAATAATGGGTAGGAGTTACCAAAAGTTCAGGGAACTCAGTGACTTGTTAACAGAGGTACAGGTTGCTCAGGCAGAAGGTGATCTCCCAGGGCTAGAATTCCTGAACACTGCCAGAGGTGTAAATCCCATTGTTCAAAAACTCCCTTATAACCTACAGGAGAAGTGGATCACACATGGTTCTTGTTATAAACAGGTTCATAATGTACCTTTTTCCCCCTTTAGAGTGTTTGTAGACTTTGTTGCTCAACAGGCAAAGATCAGAAATGATCCCAGTTTTGACTTTACATTGTCATGTCCCACTACCCCTGGTGTCAAGCCCCATAAAACACCAGTGGCAGTGCATAAGACTAACGTTGCCTCAACAGGTTCTCCTTACAGGTCATTTAGGTCTTCTCAAGAAGGAAACAAACCGGAAGACCTTACTAAACAATGCCCCCTGCACAAGAAACTACACTCTCTACTGAAATGCAGAGCCTTCAGGGAGAAGTCTTTAGAGGACCGCAAGGAATTCCTCAAAGAGAACAACATCTGCTTCAAGTGCTGTACTACAACATCGCACTTCGCCAGGAACTGTAAGGTCAGTGTGACATGCACAGAATGTGGTAGCACAGGACACAACACGGCTTTACACCCCGGACCACCCTCTCAGTTATCATCCCAAGCAGAGGAGCATGAAAGCAGAAAGCAGATAGACACTGACACAGACACCGCAGTAGTCACCTCTCAGTATACAGAAATCTGGAAAGGACTCGCAGGAGGGAAGTCCTGCTCAAAAATCTGCTTTGTCAGAGTTTATCCAGCCGGTCAGCGAGATAAGGCGCTCAAGATGTATGCAATCTTAGATGATCAAAGCAATAGGTCTTTAGCTAAAGCCGCCTTCTTTGACACCTTCAACATCGTAGGGCCTGGTTCTCCCCACTCCTTACGGACATGTGCAGGTACCGTTGAGACGGCGGGGAGGAAGGCAACTGGGTACAGTCCATAGATGGTAAGACCTGCTTGTCCTTACCAACCATACTGGAGTGCAACCACATTCCTGACAACCGATCTGAGATACCAACACCAGAGGTAGCAGCATACCACCCCCATCTGAGGCGTATAGCTCACCTGATACCAGAACTGGACCCGGAAGCCCCAATTCTCCTACTCCTTGGAAGAGACATATTACGAGTTCACAAGGCTAGAGGACAGATTAACGGCCCTCAAAACGCTCCATACGCCCAGAGACTAGACCTAGGATGGGTCATCATAGGAGATGTCTGTCTAGGAGGAGCACACAAGCCGACCTCAGTCAACAGTATGCTCACCAACACACTTGAAAATGGGAGTCCTTCCCTATTTCAGCCGTGTCAGAGTAGTTTCCTGATAAAAGAATTGCCACATAGCACTCCCATTCTTTGTCCTTACGTAGATCCTTCCTGTGAAGATTACGCCTGCGATGGTGAGCAAGCTCACTTAGGGTGCACAGTCTTCCACAGGACAAGAGAAGATAGCAAGGTCGTAATGTCCATAGAGGACAGGCTGTTCTTGGATATCATGGGTCACAGAATAGAAAAAGACAAGTCAAAAAGCTGGATTGCACCTTTGCCATTTAAACCTCAGAGACGACGCTTACCTAACAACAAATAACTTGTCTACAATCAATTTTTCTCCCTCATACACAAACTTCAGAGGAACCCAGAGATGAAAGAACATTTCTTTACCTTCATGGAAAGAATATTGCAGAACAACCACGCGGAAATGGCACCCATGCTCCAAGATTCAGAAGAGTGTTGGTATTTACCCATATTTGGTGTGTATCATCCTAAAAAACCAGGACAGATAAGAGTGGTATTCGACTCAAGCGCTAAGTGCAAAGGTGTCTCGCTAAATGAAGTCTTGCTATCTGGTCCAGACCTCAACAACAGACTTCTTGAGGTACTTCTATGCTTTCGCAGAGATTCCGTAGCATTCATGGCTGACATACAACAGATGTTCCACTGCTTCCTTGTCAAGGAAGAACACAGAAACTACTTGAGGTTCTTCTGGTACCGCAACAACGACCCCAATGAGGACATTGTAGAATACCGAATGAGAGTGCACATCTTCGGGAACAGTCCTTCCCCTGCAGTTGCTATATACGGTGGATAGGATAGGATGGAGGAAGTCTCTCGAAGCGTTGTCCAGCCTTCAGGTGGCACAACCGTATGCTTCTGTGCCATCAACTGAGGTCAAGATGCAAAGACTATTTATCTTCTGTAAAGCTTCAGTCAAGGCAGCCGTAGATGTCAAAGAGCAATGCCATGTGGGTTTCGTTATGAGCCGGACAAAACTGTCGCCACTCCGCGAGCACACAATACCCAGACTAGAACTCTGCGCTGCCGTAATTGCAGTGGAGTTAGCTGAACTTATAACAACAGGACAAAATCTGGAAATCAAGGAAGTTGAGTTCTACACGGACAGCAAGGTAGTCCTAGGATACATTTGCAATGAAATGAGACGCTTCTACGTCTATGTCAGCAATCGGGTGCTAAGGATCAGGAGATCCACTAGTCCTAAACAGTGGCACTATGTGTCCACACATCATAATCCTGCAGACCACGCAACTAGATCTGTTGCAGCAAGCCACCTCAAGGACACTACATGGTTTAAAGGTCCTGCATTCCTGTACCGTTTAACGTCTTGCAACATTAAATCTGACTCGTTTGAATTGGTCGACCCAGATGTGGATGAAGAAATCCGACCTGAAGTATCTGTTCTAAATACAACCACTTCGGACCACCAACTCAAATCTCACCGTTTCGTCAGGTTCTCCACCTGGATGTTGCTTGTTCGTGCTATAGCCTGTCTAGTTCATATAGCTCAGTCTTACCAGTGATGCAAAGGTTGGCATCACTGCAAACATGCATTTACCATTTCCAATATGGAAAAGTCCAAAGACATAATAGTTCGCGCTATACAACATGAATGTTATGCTAAAGAAATTGACAAACTCAGCAAAGGTCAAACAGTCTCCAAGGACAGCGCTTTGAAGAAGCTTGATCCCTTCATTGATCAAAATGGATTGCTTAGAATAGGGGGTCGTCTTCAAGAAGCCAAACTTGAATTTGGAGAGAAACATCCTGTAATAATTCCGGGACGTCATCATGTCACGACTCGTGCGGCACCATCATGTCCAAGTGAAACACCAAGGCCGATTGTTTACTGAAGGGAATCTACGAGCTGCTGGATTATGGATAGTTGGAGCTAAGAGGTGTGTGAGCAAGCTCATCTTCAACTGTGTCACCTGTCGCAAACTTCGTGGCATGTTCCAGAACCCGAAGATGGCCAGTCTTCCAACTGAGAGGCTCAGTACAGATCCTCCTTTCACCAACGTAGGTCTGGATGTATTTGGTCCTTGGTCAGTGGCTCAGCGGCACACAAGAGGAAGTCACGCCACCGCAAAACGCTGAGCGGTCATGTTTACTTGTATGACCAGCAGAGCTGTCCATATAGAAGTGGTTGGATCTATGAACACTTCAAGTTTCATAAATGCACTTCGACACTTTATTTCAATCAGAGGGCCCGTCAAGCATATTCATTCAGACAGAGGCACGAATTTCGTCGGGGCAGTGAAAGAACTCCAGATTCCTTCCAACTTGGACACTATCAATGTGGAAAGATACCTAAACGAGCAAGGATGCACCTGGACATTTAATCCACCTCATTCTTCTCATATGGGCAGTGTCTGGGAAAGGATGATAGGCATAGCAAGAAAAATCCTGGATTCTATCTTCTTGCAGGTGGGGAGTACAAGACTTACACACGAAAGTTTGACCACCTTCTTGGCCGAAGTTTCAGCTATCATGAACGCAAGACCGTTGACTACCCTTTCCAGTGACCCTGAAGATTTGACCATCCTCACTCCTGCCATGTTACTTATGCAGAAGACCAGCACTCCGAGCGCTCCTCTTGGAGAATTTAGTGATAAAGACCTCTACAGACGACAATGGAGGCAGGTGCAAAGTCTTTCTAATGCCTTCTGGGACAAGTGGAGGAACAGTATATTTCTACCCTACAATCAAGAAGGAAGTGGCAAACGAACAAACCGAACATCAGACCTGGGGATGTCGTGCTCATAAAAGACAGCCAGTCACACCGGAATGAGTGGCCATTAGGCCTAATCACCAACACATTCCCAAGCAAGGATGGGAACGTACGCAAGGCCGAGGTCAAAGTGTGGAAGCTTGGTGAGTGCAAGTTCTTCCTCAGGCCAGTAGCGGAACTAGTTTTGCTGTTTTCACCTGAACAATCTAGTAGTGGCGTCGGTTGACGCCAGATGGGGAGTGTTCTGCCCAGCAGGGTAGAGAATCAGTATAATTAATTTCTGCCCTGTCATTATATCTTTTGTGAGGTTATAGCACCATCTAGTGGCGTTAAGTTGTATAACATGTGTTTCTGATCTAAAAGTATTATGGGAGATTGCAAAGCATTCTGGGAAGAAGAAGTGGGCTGTCTTTAGCCTCCTCACACAGATCAGAGCAGCCATCACATTTTCTCTTCTAAAACTCCACCATCTGTGTAACAGCATATCTGGTGAGTCACTTACCTCAGTTACTAGGGCATTATGATATCTAGAGCTGTTTAGATATTTGTACTACTCAGAGAGTTTAATGTGTAGATGTTAAACTGCTAGCTAGCCATGCAATCCTTCTCATATACAGACTTTTTGTCGTGTACTTCACTGTTATATAAGGTATGATACATGCGGATGTTATACTCTGTACTTATACATTACCATTTGTATTCTTATAGTTTTACCACATATATTTCTACAACCTGTTTCGCCATCACATAATAAACCTGTTAAACTGCAAACAACAGGCCTCTTATTTGGAAAACAGGAATGATTTATGCTGAATGTTGGATTGCACACTGAATGAACTTGTAAGAAGACAGAACACTCGCTGTAACGCTGTACTGGTGTTAGAGCACCCAACATACATCTCATTCATCAATGCCGGCAAGGTTATTACAGTTAGAGCGCCTGTACAGCTCTAAGTGCTGCTATACAGATGCTCATCTGCCGATACCTGGCGTTAGTAATGAATCAGCCTCTAAGAGACTGTACCATGTAATTCCGACATTAAAGTAGTATCAGGTGGGGCCGCAAGGTACGATTCTTCACAATGGACAAATTAAATATGGTCAATTAATAAAACCCTGTAGTGTTTTGTTTTTAGTGGCTGCTAGGTTACATTTGGCTCCTGAAATGTGCCACTTTTATTGCTGCAATCAGCAGCCACACAACAGTGCTGACACACAAAGCGCCCCCATATTGCCTGCGCTTACTTGTGGGAAGGAGGTCTCTGTGGAGCGCAGGCACGCACCCTGCAGACCGATCGCTTCCAATGACGCAGGGCCAAGGAGGTCATCATTTTTAAATTACTGCTTATTGCCAACTTGCCTTTCTTCTCCAGTTGGATCCTTATAACGAAAATTCACTATTAGTACTCAAGCCAGTAAACCTTGTTCTGATTCAATTGAACTAAGCAGGTTCTCGCTATAAGTGAGTAGCTGTATGTTTCATCATTTGTCCAACAGAAGAAGTTATGTAACATTCCTCCGTACAGTTTAGTGCAGTAATAATCTCCTCACCTGCAGAGAGGGAACAAAACACTTCCCAGGGTATGTCTGATTGCTGATGTGGTCTCTCCACTTATATTTCTGATTTGACTTCAGCTCTGGCTGTGAGTTCATCCTTGGACTGCAAATGAAGCCTGTCTATCCCAAACCCTGGACCATTTCATGGTCTTTGTTTTTATTTGCTTATTCTTTACTTTTACCTGGGACTGTCATAGGGTTGTTTGAAAATTCCAGTAACATCCTTTTAATCCACAGCAGCCTGAGATTTTTCCACTCCCAGACATCATTGCTTAGAACCCTGGGAAATACCCAAAACAAGGGCAGAAAACTCATCATCACATTTCCATGGCCAACAAAATCACCAATGAACAATGGAGTTTGCTGGAGGGTGCATTGACATTGAGCAAGCAAACCCTCCTGGTCTTTGCAGGCTGCCACGCTGTACCAGTACCACAGAAGGATTAAATTCTGCCTCTATTTTGGACTGTTCAAGGGGTAATAAAAAAATGAGCATCTGGAATGCCCGGAGGAGTGGAGAATAAAGTGTCCTTAAGCAACCCCTGCTGAGCCCCCAGCATGTTCTTTTTCAACCAGCCATTTACAAGTTTTATAGCTGAGGCCCCCTGTAGCCTTGATGTTGAAGCAAAAGCATTGGGCGCAGAACATGAGCTGAGGCTTTTTGGCCCACACAGCCCCAAAGCAGCACAGCCCAACAGGAATTCTCTGGGGTCACCCTGTGTCCAATCTACCCCTACTCATATTAACCTTTAATGTTTCTTGATAGCTGCTGCACCCCCCCCCCCTCCCCAGAAATCAGTAGATCCTATCAGGTTAATGGGCAGATGCTTAAGCCTTAGTATGAAGCCATGGAGTTCCCCAGAAAAAGGGAAATCAAGCTGTTTTTTTTACCCCCTCACTGTTCTCGATGTCCTTGAGACCACTGAAAACCCTATTTGGGTTGCCTAAGGGGGTGTATCAGCTCTTAGGGCTGTTGTAGGATGTAGTAATCATACTAATGCTAAAATTTATATTACTGAAAATGTTGGATGTGAATCTGGAAGTGGCCTTTAATAAGGTAAGTGGAAACTTTCTGGGACCTAGAGCTCTAGCCATTTATTATTTTGAATGGATTAGATTAAATACTACTGTAACAGGAAGAAATCATGCCCGCACCACTTTATTCAATTAAAAGGAGATTTATTAAGGGGAACAAGAGAGTAGGATGAGTAGTAAACAGGTAGGAAGGAGTTATCAGGGTCCACTGGGGTGAGGGATGCAGGTGCCTGACATGGGAAAGATAGATACTAGAGAACAGGTTTAGTGTCCCACCCAAGGGCATCCAAAAATCTAAATGTAGTAGCCACTTACCAGGCTGGTGTAGGAACAGCCATGTGCGTGCAAACAGGGAAACTATACTCCCCGGTTATGGGTGGTCCTGGGGTGACAAACATTACATGCCTGTAATGCCAATATATAATAAGCGGTTTATTGAAGACAAAGTCCAACAGAAAAATATCTTAGATTTAATGTATAATATAATGTAATGTATAATGCAGGGTACAATTCAGTACAGTCAGCGGTTTCCTCACCAGCTTTAGCAATGTCCAGTGTCTGATAAGTACAGAGTATTGCAAGTCCTCGATATCACAGGTCCAGTTCAGGGCATACAAGCCCAGGCTGCTAATACACAAGTTCAAAAAAACAATAACACATAAAGTCCTTCGGATGCAGTTCAGACCTGTAGGTTTTGGGAGCAGCAAGGCATGGGCTTCTTATCCCAGTCTCTCCTTTTCCCCACTGGAGACCTCAGCAGCTCCTTTTATTAGGCTTCCTTCCTTCAATTGGTCTAATCACCCGGAAAGACCTGGGAGTAGGGGAAAACATGTAGAGGACTGGGGACATGGACTGGAGCTCTGTTATCCCGGCATGGATCGTGCCTGGCTGAAAAAAAACAAGGGAAATATAGACACCATCCACCACTTTTTCATACACTTTACCACAATATTTTACCGTATATACTCGAGTATAAGCCGAGTTTTTCAGCCCACTTTTTGGGCTGAAAAAAGCCGCCTCGGCTTATACTCGAGTCCAGGGGCGGACTGCCAGGGAAGGCCGCAACCCTGAACCCAACAGATGCTGGAGGGTGAGGGGCGGCCGCTGCGGGTCCCTGCTGTACCCGCTGCTGCCGCCGCCGCAGCTCTCATACACACAAACACGCACACACATTCACACACTGACCGGCACTTCCAGGCTGCTGCGCACTGGTCGTCAATGGGTGGCGTCCAATGTTTTCATTGGACGCCTGCCATATGGGGCACGCCCACCGACAATGAGCGCGCAACAGCCAGGAAGTGCTGGTGTGTGTGTGAGAACGGCGGCGGCTGGCGGCTGCGGAGGAGAGGAGGGGAGGGGGACTCCACTGCCCCTCTGCAGGGTAACCTCGGCCAAACCCTGACCCCCGACACCTGCGCGTCTGAGAGCGGCGGCGGCGGCAGCAGCAGCAGGTACCCACAGTGTGTGTGTGTGTGTGTGTGTGTCTCTTTCTGTGTGTGTGTGTCTGTGTCTTTCTGTGTGTGTGTCTCTTTCTGTGTGTGTGTCCCTTTCTGTGTGTGTGTGTCTCTCTTTCTGTGTGTCAACTCCAATTCCAATTGAAAAAAGCCGCCTCGGCTTATACTCGAGTCAATAACTTGTTCCATTTTTTTGTGGTAAAATTAGGTGCCTCGGCTTATATTCGGGTCGGCCTATACTCGAGTATATATGGGATATATATATATATATATATATTGAGATAAAAAATAAATAAATGCTTATTTGTATACTAAGAGACTTCTTCTGATTAACACACCAACAGTAAAATATGACAGTTGGTCCTCTTCCTCTGACAGCAGGTAAACATTCCTATCTAAAAACCTACTTAGCAACTTTCAAATCTGTCAAGGCTGGCAGACAGTTAGCCACCATATGTGACTGCTGATCAGGTGTGGATAGCAGACTTGCACAGACTTGCACAGCACTGTAATATATGACTAGCATGCCAAATTGGGCGTTGGTGGTCATGTAAGGCTGCAATCCAGCGGTCTGTGTAAAGGGATCAGAGAAATTGGTAAATAGGTCTAATATTATGCTTGCTGCTAGATTATGCTTGATAATGTACCACACATATGCAAGGATGCCTCCCACTGCAGGGGCAGGCTGACCAGCAATTATTTCTGACTCTTGTTTAGTTTAGGACAGTCTTACATAAAATAGCACACGCCAGTGACTGCACGCATGATCTCACATTTTCCATCTAGTCTTTTGTTTTTTATTTATTCTTTAACATCATGGGAAGTAAATATCCGCCTTGTACACGCTACTGTGGTACGTGTCAGATCTGACATGCTGCAATACATAGTAATGGTTAGGAAAATCAATGCATAATTCTGCTGGAAATCATTCGCCTTGAAAAATAAACATTCTTATATTTCTCTTTGTAAAAGAAAGCCATACAGAGAAGCCTGAGATTCCCCCGTCCTTCCACCTGGGATTTATAGATGGAGAGAGGCTGTTTTTTTCTGCAAGCTAATAAGCTATGTAGTTTAGGAGCACGCTGTGCTGCCATAGGTTTCTGATGTATTTGGACATTATCCAGTCTCTGGTGTTCCTCGCTATAAGTGACCTTTCATTCCAGGAAATCATTACAGTATTAGGAAATCATTTTCTATCTGCCCTGCCAGAAACGGTGGAGTGTTATCATTTTATAAAGCAGAACAACTTTCAGGTGAACGCATGGCGGTTTACATCGATGAGCGCTGCTGATAGTCGCAAACCAATACTGGAGACAAGAGTGTGTTACAGGATTTACAGGATTTCGAGTTAAGACTAACCTGCGTGGCGCCTGTAAATGTATCTGATATTCTAATATGGGTTTCACTTTCATCTTTCCTCTATGTGGGCAGGAAGAGTTTATTATGGTCAATGGACAAAACCCTGCAGTTTTTAGTGGTGGTTATGTTACATTTGGGTTCCTGAAGTTTGCCACATTTCATTTTTCGTGGTCTCTAATCAATATGTACAAATAGAAACAAGGCATCACATAGAGCAGAGGGGATTCTGTCTCAAAAGGGTCAATACCGCATGGTCAGTGTGCTAAAACGCTCAGATGATTACACATGCACCTAGGCGCATGATTCATGACTGCGTACACATGCCAGGCGCACATGTGAATCGCCACAAATGGCAAGCGCACGGGAGAAGCTCAAATAGCGTCAGTATGCACCAAGGAAAATCTGCTGTTTTGAAGCGCAAATGGCCCTGCCCCATGTGCATTTGGCCTGCTAATCACTTAACTGCTTCCAATGGTCGTCTTTGTTTCTCCCATTTTCTTTACTCTTTCTACTTAGCTTCTGTGTTTTCTGTGAAGCTCTATTTGCCATTTTTGAGTGTATCCTCTGAAGAATATGGCCCTTATTTAAGAAGGGATAGCGTCAGGTAGCGCCTGGTTAATGAGAGGTAGCGACAGATAGCGACTGGTCAACGCCGGACACGGCACGCAATTACACATTTATCAAGCAGAATCTGTTTAGCGACTGGAATAGCGCCATGTAGCGTCTGATTCATCATTTTCACAGCCTCAGCGAACAGCGCCAGCGTTCAGCCTTGCACAGCGCCAGGTATGACCTCTCGCTACCTGGCGCTCTCCCATACATTTCAATGGACGATCCTTTTCTTCTCTTTAAACAGGTTTTTTTGTTTTTTTTTTTTTCAAAAAAATCACAAATAATTCTTTGACCTCTTCTGGCATTGAAATAGCATTTTTTTCATAATTTTTAAATTTTTTAAATATTCCCTGTAAATGACATTACAGGTCTGGCATTAAAGTGTTCATGTTAAAATGTTGTTACAATGTAATTCCATATGTTTTCGCTTTGTTACTAGTTGATAGATGCTTGAAAACAGACTTTAAACACACCGCCTCCTGCGCTCTGGGCTTCAAACAAATATTTTTCAGCGCCAGAGATTTGTGAGGCTGTTTTTTTGCTGAATATGGTGTGAGTCGGTCGCTATGAGCAGTCGCTAACATGCGCTCCCATACAGCGCTGTACTGGTCAAATAGCGACTCCTCACAATGTATTCAACATTACTGAACAGCGACTGAGTCGCTATAAAGTAGCGACTCACGGCCGAGCACTGCGACTACTAGCGGGCGCTCTGAAAATGCCTGCTACAGACGCTCACCTGTCGCTACCTGCCGCTAATGATGAATCAGCCTCTATGTGTTTTTTTGGGGGGTGTTTTCTTGGGGTGATGTTTTGATTCCAGTTAACCCTAAACATTTTTGAGATGTTCTCTTTAATCCTTCCTCACTTGTTTTGATTGCATATTGATGCTTAATAATTTAAATATCATTTTTTTATATTGTTTGTGCTTTTGCTAAACTTTGGGACTCAATATCCACATGTTTGTTGTTTTGACCGATAGCAATTTGGTGCTCCAAATACCGTAGCATGCAAAGTCACAACCATGAATCAAACCTCAAGTCATTGTCCAGGCAGAAAAATAAAAAAATGCTTGTATACTCATCTTTTGACCAGCTTAGATGATTGTGCCTAGTCCATTGCTCTTGCCTAATCGCTGAATCCATGTACCGCGCCGGCCAGCTCAATTGTCTGTCACTGCCACCAGAACTGCAATGCAACTTGCCATTCCCCCTCCATTGCAGTGAATGGAGTGGGCATGCTGGCACCACAGTGAGACTGGATCACACAAGTAAGTGGCTGAGTGCCAGACAGCAGAATGTCTTTAAAGCAGAACAAAACCTGGAAATTTGACTTTCCCGGGTTTTGTTCTGTTCCCCCGGGGCTTCCCGAATTGGGATGCCCCACTGTGTTAAACCCCCAAGAAAGGTCATAACGACTCACCCCTTCCTTGTTCCTACTGTGCATGCGCAGCCAATCAGAGGCGTTTTCTGTGTTTTTATTTCATTCTGCAAACATCTCTAACAGCTCACTGACCAAAGCCTACGGTCCGGAATCTCTTTAGCAGGGCACGCGCCAGGCATTTGTGAATGGCCGGACGGTCATGCTCCCTGTTAGAGGGTAGCGAGGATAGCGCCGTAGGACCGGGGAAGGATAAGTTAGATCGTGCAACCTGGGGGGTTTCACACAGCCCAGAGGTCAAGGACCAAAACCCAGGGTAGTAAAATCCTGGGTTTTGGTTCACTTTAAAAAAGGGGGCAACTGCTGCCGCAACCCTTGCGTCCTCAGTGGTGTGCGCCCTCCCACTCGAGCATATCTTAATGGCTGGGACGGAAGCATGCTCAAGCTGCCGGGGATGTGCAGGGATGCAGCGGCACATGGTCCCCACTGAAAACAATAAGAGACACTTGCCAAATGATGTCAGAAGCCTCTAATTGAACGAGAGCCTGCACATGCGCCTGGGAACGAGGAAAGGTTAATGATTACCTGTGCCCTGGAGGGGTTCACTCAGCAGGGGCATCCTGTTTTGGGATGCCACCGGGGAAAAGTCAGCAGTCAGCCCTGGAATCTTGTAGATTTCAGGGCAGCCTCTGGTGGGTTTTGTTCCACTTTAAAGTCACAATCCCTTTAGAGGGCCTTGAACATGTCCACACTTTATGCAGCAGAAGTATATAAATAAATAATAGAATATGCAGCCATAAGCAACCAGTAAATAGATGCTACTTAACAGTTTATTACATTATTACGCATGCCAATTTCTGCCTGGTTCTTTTTAAACTGTTTTAGTGCCCTCCGTTACTAATGCAGAAAATGGCCTTAAATTGCTGGATTCTTTTGCCTAATGGGTTACAAACATACTAAAGCTATTTTTGCCCCATGCATTTACTACTCATTACTTACAGATAACACAGTGGAATAAATGTACATTTTAATTAAGGCATTACCATACTGCAGTTAGCTATTCGAGCAGCTAAAGTAATTTAACTGGTTTCATTCTTGATCTTAAGTGGGCAATAGACAGCTGGGACGAGCAGCAAAATTCAAATGGCCTATTTTCCCAATATGTCAGTGACATGTTTTTAGTGGGCAGTATGACACAGTATCCGTTTATGGCAGTTAGGTCCTGGCTCTCACTATTTTCCCTAATAAATATTATATTAAGTTTCTGATGACATCACCTATTGTATTAAAATAATTTTGCCTGAATATAACTCTTGGTTGGAGGGAAGTTTGCCCAAGTGGATGTAGCTGTCAGGCCCTGACAATTTAGATCACCGGACACAGGGTTTGGGAATTCCTGGATTTGGAATCCGGACTATGGGCAGTGAAAATGTTAACAGAGTAACAGGCTGGCAACAGGTGAACAGAGTAACAGACTGGAAACAGGTCAGTGGAGTAACAAGCTGGGATCAGGTGAGGGGAGAAACAGGATGGGTACAGGTGAGCGGAGTAACAGACTAAGAACAAGTTAGCGAAAAAACAAACTAGGAACAGGTGAGTCGAAAAACAGGCTGGGAACAAGTGAGTGGAGTAGCAGGTGGGGAATAGGAGAGGCTGGCAACATATAGACATACTATGGGGGTTATTCAAGAAGGGATAGCGCCAGGTAGTGCCTCGTAGCAGCAGGCAGCGTCTGGAGAACGCTAGGCGCTGTACGCAATACCACATTTATGAAAGCGAATCTGGTGAGCGACTCTAAAAGTGCCATGTAGCGTCACATGTATTAATACAGGCGGCTCAGCGCATAGCGCCGGCACTCTAGCTTCCAGAGCGCCAGGTGTTACCTTTGGCTCACTGTCGCTCTCCCATACATTTCAATGGGGCTTCATTAGTTGTGTATAAACAGCGTGTTTGATGTTTTTTTTTTTTTTTTTGCTCCAATCATTGTGTGACCTCTCCTGGCTGCAAACAAACACTTTTAGAATCATTTTTGACTTTTAATATTTTTATGCAGAATTGTATTTACAGGTCTGGCACTAAAGTGTTAAAGTCACAGTGTTACAACAATGTCATGCCATGTGTTTTCGCTTTGTTACAGGTGGATATGTGTTCAAAAACTAAACTCAAAGACTTTAATCACACAGCGCCTGGCGCTCTATGCTATAGCGACCAGATTTAGAGCACCAACGCTGTGTGTGTGGGCTTGTTTGATAAGTATGGTGTGGAGCGCCGAGAGTCGGTCGCACTGAGCTGGCACTACCTTTTGCTCCCTGCAGCGCTGTACTGGTGTTAGAGCGCCCAACATACATCACATTCATCAATGCGGGCCAGGTTACTTCAGCGACTGAGGCGCTATGTTACAGTGTCCGATACATGTTTAAAGTGTCTACTAGCGGTCGCTCTAAGCGTCGCTATACAGGCGCTCATCTGCTGATACCTGGCGCTAGTAGTGAATCAGCCTCCACGTCCAGTGCTCAGAAAGCACCGGACCAGGCCACATACTCAGCAGAGCTCCCAATGGAGGAGGATACACTAGGCCCCAGGCAGTCCTGTGGCAGGTGTAGGCTTGGGGAAAGGGAAACAGAGGAAAGACAGTCCACAGCAAACAGACAGAAGGCACGGGAAGTATCTGAAAGCTTCACCACACTTTTGCGTCCCAGGCTTCAGGTGCCCATGTGTGGTGTCTGAGGTCAGAACGTGGTGTCAAATCAGCTGATTTTCTTACACAACTGTATGTCTACAGTATGTAATGCAAAGTTTTCTATTTTTACACACATTAGGAGCCATAGAAACGTAATACATTGCATGAAAATACACAGTACGAGCCATATATTCTCAGTTGTGAATACATAGTTTTAAGTCAGAAGGCACATTAAAAGCACACAGAGGTGCCCGGAGCCCAAGGCTAGCTTACCATCCTTGCGCTTCAAAATAAAGGTTACATTCTAACCATGTGGTGCCTTTTACCATGCATTTACTAGTTTACATACACAATAAAATGTGCCTTTGGCCAATACGCTTACCTAGGGGACATCCCAGACGACGGTCATATCAGCAGTAATATCAGCAATCATTCATATCTGACTTGCAGGTATGGAAAATAAAAATCAGCCTAGCCCAAATTCAGACACTACACCACTGCTTGATGTAAACTAAACAAGCAAAAAAGAATAGAGGTCATTATAGATCTGAAGTCACCATGTCATCCACACTAAATACAGTAAACAAATAAATTACAGTGTACCATATTTTCACTCCAAAACACTCCCCATCCCCAAACAATTTGCCGGACACAGTGGCAGGTCAGTGTCAATACGGTAAGTGGATAGGGCGGGGTTAAAAGAAAAAAAATCCTTACCCCGCACGGGATCCAGCGATGCTGCCATCTTGGA
Source organism: Gastrophryne carolinensis (assembly GCA_027917425.1). Classification (NCBI taxonomy): domain Eukaryota; kingdom Metazoa; phylum Chordata; class Amphibia; order Anura; family Microhylidae; genus Gastrophryne; species Gastrophryne carolinensis. Next base: position 577,450,644 of record CM051235.1, read on the forward strand.
TTTGTGCATCCACTGCTCTGTGTGTGGCCCCACCCACCTATTTACTTGAATGGGTGGAACGGCATGCACACCGAGCCCAGCAGCTGCCTGCATGGTGCTTACATCACTGGATCAGTGGGGCAAGGGAAGGAGTATTTTATTTTTCTGCTATCTGCCTGTTATAGGGAATTGGGGGAATTCTGCCACACTGCCTATTATAGGGGATTGGGTTATCGGGATTCTGGCACACTGCCTATTATAGGGGACTGGGGGGATTCTGGCACACTGCCTATTATAGGGGATTGGTGGGATTCTGCAAACTGCTTGTTATAGGGGATTGGGGGATTCTGCAAACTGCTTGTTATAGGGGATTGGGGGGCTTCTAGCACGCTGCCTATTATAGGGGATTATGGCAAGGATTCTGCCACACTGCCTGTTGTAGGGGGATTGGGGATTCTGCCACACTGCCTATTATTGGGGATAGGGCGGAGGGGGTTTCTGCACACTGTCTGTTATAGAGGGATGGGGGTGAGGTCTGGCACTTCCTGTTATTAGACTCACTACATTATATTACATTTAATCTGTTCTGAACACATATCCACCAGAAACAATGCGAAAACACATGGAATGACACTGTTGTAACATTAACACTTTAGTGCCAGACCCGAAATGACAATTCTGCAAAATGACTTTTTCTAGACCAGGAGAGGTGACACAATTATTTGAGAGAAAAAAAAAAAACCCTGTTTAAACAGAAGAAAAGGAACGTCCATTAAAATGTATGGGAGAGCGACAGGTAATACCTGGCGCTCTGGAAGGTAGAGCGCCGGCGCTATACGCTGAGCCACCTGTAATGATGAATTGGACACTACATGGCGCTGTTAGTGTCACTCACCAGATTCGCTTTCATGAATGTGGTTTTGCTTACAGTGCACAGCGTTCACCAGACGCTGCCTGCCGCTACGAGGCACTACCTGGCGCTATCCCTTCTTAAATAACCTCCTAAGTCGGATGCAGCTAGACAACTAAAGACTAAAACAGGTGTGACAAACGCTGCTTCTTTTTCCTGTATAGGATGCCAAGTGAGCACATATTTAGCCCCGATGTGGTTGCACCCCCTCAGTTACGCCTCTGACCATTTGATCCTAATCAGGGTGACCTTTTTCATTTTGTTTAGTTTTGAACATTCAACTAAAAACAATATTCATAAATGCTCAGCTCACGAACTTACACTCACCTATACAAACACCCCAGTGTTTTGACCAGAATATTTGTTGGAAATAAATTTATTAAAAATACATATCAGCCATAGCTTGTAACAAACTATATATAAATAAAACGCAAACCACAAACTATTACAACAAATACGTCCCTTGGCACAATTTTTGAGGAGTGTAATAAACTTAAATAGGAGAACTGTAAGGTATAACCTTCATAAATTCTTACCTGTGGAGCTTTATGTGGGCTTTTCGTTTTGACAAGTCTACCAAGCATGAGCATCGTGCTTCCTTTTCTGTCTGTCTCCTTAGCTAGGAAAATTACTTCCTCATTCAGCTTTTAGTCCCCAACCCACTGACCTGATCCATTAATCAACCTTCAGTGGACCAAGAATGTAAACACCCAACAACTCCCCAGACATCCTGATTGGCTGCCCCTCTCTGCAGCTCTGAAATCTCGTCCTCTCTCCTATGAGTCTTTAATGCTCCAATTCTTTTAAAGATATCTTAGTAACTATGGGGTCATTTTGAAACGGATTGAAATTAAGGACAATGAAACGTGTAGCCCAAGACTATGGGGCAACAATCAGGCTTGCCTTTAGTATAACTTTAACACTGACAGTCGACTTGTGGTAGGCGCTCTAACAGGTCAAGCCATAAATTCCACCTTCTTTAATTCAGTCACACATCTGCCCCCTCAAAACTGACTAAGGACCCCACATTGCTGTGACTTCATTATCTTCCAGGAAGAAAAATCACATGTTAAACACCCTTAAAGTGGAGCAAAATCCACATTTTTAACTAGCATCCCTTGTATTGCTCCCCCATGAAGAGTACCTTTTGCCAATTTTCACTGCTCCCACTTTACTCTTACTTGCCTTTGAGGAAACCCATATAAGAAAAACAACCTTTCACTACCCAAAAGACTTACCTCACCAACTGGAAATACTGTTGTAATACTTTAATCCTTGAACGGTTTTCTTTAGGGAGGGGGAGAAGGACTTCTTGTTCCTGATAGCCATGGGCTTACCTTAACCTCTTCCTTTCCAGGTCCCCTGCTTTATTTCCCCCACTCTTCTATCTAGCCTTTCTATTTCCAGACAGGACACCCAGAGTTATGCTGCTGTCTACCCCAATGCCATTTTCTAGTTGCTGATAGACAGATATGGCTGAACCGATAACTTTGGCATCATAAAATGACATTATAAAAGTCAATTCTAGCTGAAAAGGCTTTTCATTTTATATAATCCAAATTATTCAATAGCCTTATAGGTTCCATGTTTAAAATGATATGCATCCATTTAACCTGTTATGCTGAGCTGAGTGCTGAAATCTAATGTATCTATATCTTTATAACTAATGACAGATAGCATACATTGTATATTCCTTCCCTCTGTCTAATAATTACCATAACATGACCTATTCTACTCCGCTGCATATGACCTTTCACCATCCTGATATTTCCTGTGCATGCAGAAGCTTCTAATCTAAATGGTATTATCACAGGTAATAAGCATGTTAGAAAAAATAGTGAACTGCTCTAGTGTATATAAATGTAGGTTACTGTGTTCCAAATGAAATGAATTACCAACAGACTAGTGAAAAACAGAGAAACACACACAACTGTGAAATAGACAAATTCACTTGTGGTGAATTGTATGGAAAAGTACTTTATGGTGTTTATTTCTTCCTTGGTTTTCTCAATCGGGCATGGATCCATGCTGGGTTTACAGGACCCCAGTCCACATTCCCAGTCCTCTACGGGTTTTTCCCCTACTCCCAGTTCTTAAACAGGTGATGAGGCTAATTGCAATGGGAGCCTTATAAAAGGAGTTGATGAGGCTTTCAGTGTGGAGATGGAAAGACTGGGATGAGGAGCCTGTGCCTTGCTGCACCCAATACTGACAGTGCTGAATTGCATCCAAAGGACTTTGTGTAGTATCTGTTCTTGGAACCTGTGGATTAATAGCCTGGACCTGTATGCCCTGAAAGAGGACCTGTGATACCAAGGACTTGCAATACGCTGTAATTATCATACACTGGACATTGCTAAAGTTGGTGAGGTAACCGCTTGCTGTACTGCATTGTATCCTGCGTTATAATCTGACGTTAAGAGATTTTGCCTGTTGGACTTTGTTTTCAATAAATCGCTTATTATTTGACTAAGAACTGTCTTCAAAGCAATTGCCGTTGGCCCCAAATCCTGGCACACAATATATGAAAGGTTTGTTACCCAGACTAAGAAATGAAAAAATCAATCTCCTGCTGCCCTTACAGACACCATTTAACCTGTTGTTGTGTCCCTAGGCTAATGCTAGCCTCCCCAATGCAATTTGGTTGTAGGTTGAGGCCTTTTCTAAGTGCTTTAGGACATGGACCTGTACAACAGCATGAGCTAAGAATGAAGCTGGGTCCTGGTTATCTTTTAATCGGAATTGAGTTATTCTTTGCATCTATTCCTTAAGAGTTACACATCCAAGTTATTTATACCAGATACTGTTTGCAGGAACAGCATATCTTGGTACCTAGTTCAAGCTTATGAAAAACATTAATGTCCATGGAAAGCGAACTTGGATTTTGAGGGTGATGAAGTGTTTTAAATATATACATAGAAAGCTGATATTGTAGCATAGGCACTAGATTTTATTCATGTGTGACCACTTTTTTCATTATGAGAGTTGGTTGTAATCCCACCCCTCTTGCATTAGCCTTTATGGATGATGTGGTACAGCCGCCGCTGTCTGCAGGGGAATCCCATTGCTAATGCCCCTTCCCCCGCACATAGCCACCTACAAACCTGAAACTAGAATCCCTAAACCCCCCCCCCACCCAACAGAAGCAGCTGTCCCAACATTAGAACAAACTTACGATGTGTGAGTGACTTTCTGTCCTTACTGTATGCTTGCTTAATATTGTACTTACCAAATACCACTTTTTTTTTTTTTTTTATAAATTCTTTATTTAGCAGGAGTTTTACAAGTTTCTTGAAACAAGCTTTCGGAATAAAGAAAAAAATAAACAAAATTACTCAGCATATGACGTCAAAAAAAAATTCCGTATAGCCCTCTAAAACAGCGTATTGGTCTTGCCTCATTCCCATCAGGCGCTGTTTAACCTCCATCCACTCATCTCCTGCTTTTGCCCTGCTCCATTGCTGGGCGTCCAATGGTGCTTAGCATATGGCTCCATTAGACAGCTCTAGCCAATTCGCCATCTACTAATGATTCATTTTAGGCATACTGTAAAACACAAGTAAGAACTAACAATAGAACACGCAAAGAGAAAACCAGGAGAGAACAGGGGGGTGGGAGTGAGGAAAGGGGGGAGGAAGGAAGGGGGGGAGATCGCTCCCCTACGGCAACCTCAGCAGTTCTTTACCTTCTGAGGACTCTGTATATATAATCCATTCAACTGTATCAGGTTGCCACAAATCTCTCATGCCTGTTGTCTCTCGACTACATGAGACCCTCAAATCTCATTATGTCCTTTACTCTCTGGAGCCACATTGTAACTGGTGGGGGTTCTACACTTTTTCACATCTGTGGTATGCAGGCCTTAGCTACGTTTAGCAAATGACACAGAGTGCTGGGTCCGCAGGCACTTCCGTGTTCGACATTTTTCCTCAACACCCCTGACTGTGCCCCCAAACTCCCTTATTTTGGGAAATGTCCAGAACATACGTAGCAGATCCCTTCTCTCCCCTCCACATCTCAGACATTCAGCAGGGACATCCAGGAACCACTTATTGAGGACTGCTGGAACCCTATAACATCTAGTTAATAGCTTGTAATCACTCTTGATATTTGGTACATATTGAAGTTTTATGCGATAGCGCAATAATTTTTTGCCGTTGTTTGGGCGTCCCGGTTATATTTAAGTCCCTTTCCCATTTGCTAAGAAAGTCAGGCTCCTCTAAGTCTGGGGGGCTATTAACATCCTGTAGATCCGTGATAGGGTGTGTCTCTCCGGTCTCTTACTTTGACACAACTCCTCATAGGCTGACCTATGTGCGCACTTAGGGAGGAAAAGAAGTGTACTAACTGCATATGCTGCCACGATGACCACCCGGGGATCCCTTTAGTTTGCGTTGGAACATTGCAGACATTCATCGTTGGGCCTATAGTGGGGTGTTGCTTTACCTGCAAAGCCCCCTCCCCCACTAGCCAGGGGCCAACTACTATAAAAGACTCCAGGAAGCTCTTCTCCAGTCCTACCCACTGTTTGTGCCCTAGGTGGAGACACCAGTCAATTGTTCTGTTTAAATGAGCAGCCGTGTGGTATAACATCGGGTCTGGGGCGCTCATGCCCCCCTGCCCTTTTGCCCTTGTCAAGAGATATCTACCCAGACTTCTATCCCACCCAAAGAAATTTAACAAATAAAGATCGGACGCTCTGCAGGAACATTCGCGGAATCGTCACTTGCAGCGCCTGTAGCAGATACAGCAGGGGTGGAAGGAGGGTCATCTTGATGGCATTACATCTACCAAACCACGAGAGTTTACCCTGTGCCCAACTAGTGGTCTCATCAAAATTTTTCAATAAAGGAGGGAAATTCAGGGCGTATCTGTCGAATGCTTTTTCTGTCAGGGTTGGAGTTCCTCCTTAAGCTTCAGAATGTGCCGCTGGTTAATACTGCATCTGGCTGGCTCCTTCTCTGAAACTTTCCCCTGCAATATGCTGATCCACCAGGAGATGGCTCTGTCCTGCAGAGGTGCTGGTAATCAGCCAGCACCTGTGACTTCTGCCTCAGCTCTTGTGTTTTGCTTCCCCTATCTCAGCCATGTTTTCCGCCTTGTAATTTGGACTTTCCTTTTGATCCCTAAGCATGCTTGTTTCCGGACTCCATCTTGTGTATGTACAGCCAGAGCGTGTTGTTTTCACCTGTATATATGTATAATTCAGCCAGAGCGTGTTGTTTTCACCTGTATATATGTACAGTTTCCTTACACGTTTTATAAGTTCCCCTTGTAATCTGTACAGCAGTTTGATTGCAGTGTGTTTGACGTGTGGTTATCATTGTTTTTTCACTATTAAACACGGTTTGCCCCCATATCCATTTCTGTCTCTCAGTCTCAATTTCTGGTCACTTTTTACAATCAGGATCTCTCTGCTGAGAAATCCCTGACATTTTCTGTGTTGGTCACAAGCAAAAGGGTGGGTGTGTTTCTCATCTGTGACAGATGTATTAGGTTAAATACTTCCCTTAGGGGCACAAAAACCTGCTTGGTCAGGGCCGATAACCTGGTGCAAGTGTGGAGCAATACTAGATGCCAGAATTTTTGCAAACAGTTTAACATCTGTGTTTAATAGTTATATTGGCCTATACCTCGCACACAGGTTGGGTTCTTTCCCCTCTTTTGGGATCACATAATGTGGCCCCTAAGAGTGTCTTTAGGGAGAGAATCACCCTCTTTGATAGAGTTCATCATTGCTAGAAGCTTTGGGGTCAAGTGAGGGAACAGCTTCTTGTAGTATTTCAGGTGCAAGCCGCCCGTGCCTTGCCTGAAGCCGCAGTGGCTACTGCCTCCTGCAGCTCCTCCAGTGAAATCGGCTCCTCCAGGTCGGCAACGACCTTCTCCGGGAGCTTGGGCTGATGTACTGCATGCACTATTGCCCTTGAGTGTTTTCTTGGGCTCCAGGGAGTTTGTAAATGTCTTCATAAAATTTCAGAAACATTGCTGCAATATCCTTTGTGAGACGGGAGACCTGCCATTTAGAGTCAGCTATTTTGGGGATAAAAGTTTTGGCTCTTTCAGCTGATCAGAAAGCGTGATATTACCTATAGATGTATCCTCTACCAGGGCCAGCGATGAGTGCGGGACCAGGAATAAATCTATTCTTGAATAGGAGCCACGTGGAGGGGAGAAGAAGGTATAATCGCATGTGCTAGGATGCTGAATTCTCCAGGGGTCAACCAACAGATGTAATGTAAATGAGCTCATCGCCCCCCGCACAGGCCTAGTTTATAACCTATCCGTTAAGCAGGAACAACTAACATTGAAACATATAGTGCATTAGAAAAAATTAGAAGCATTAGAAGAAACACAGTTCCAGTCATATGCCCCACGACTGCCCTTCCCCCACACCCTACAAGCAATGTCTTCCTTTAGAGTGAAGAAATGTACTCTGCATATCTCTTGTTCTTGAGTCCAGGTTATGTGGGACAGTGCTCTATGTACTCAGTCCAGTTCTATGGGGGTGGATGGGTCTCTTTCAAACAGCGTATTAAAGATCATGGTCGTGATGCGTTTCAGAACTTCACCTGTCGAGGCCTCTGGGATCCCCCTCAGATCAGACCAGGATGGCGACATAGGCTCTGGGCTAATCCCACAGGGGGTTACTCACATCTCTGGGGACAGCAACAGTGAGGAGGCAGGGGGGCTCAGAAGCACAGGACCCCTGTTTTCACAATCACAACCGGATGCCCGATCCTCACTCTCCCCTGAGTGACAGGCACTCTGCCCTGAGTGACGGGCAGGCGCCAGCCGTCATGGAACGTGTGGGAGGCAGGGACACTGCTTGGCCTTATGCATGGTATCACTCTTAAAGGATCCTTTGAAAATCACATTGTTTTTGGATGGCTCCATTCCCCTCTGATTCCTTTTAAGATACACATTAAAGGGATAGGTTATGAAAGGCATTATGCACAGGCACTTTATTATTGTTGCAGTGGATTGTGATTGTGGGATTTGAGTGAAGGAAGGGAAGCATTTATAGTGAGATTGGATATGGTTATTTTGCACGTTAATATATGCAATTTTTGCACATGTAGCTTGCACTTTTGTGGATGTTTTTGGATTGTATTTTTGGAGCCATACATATTCCTGATCATTATGTGATTGAGCCATGCAGTGTCCCATACATGATTTAGTGTCATACATATGCTATATATCTGGGTTGGGCTACCCCCACCTATATAGCTTTTCATTGATTGTTTCCAGCCACACCTGCTCAGCTATATTGTGTGCTGTACATGTGTACATAATGCCATTTATCACTCAGCCATCACAAGGTACAGCACCAGATTTGCGCTGCACAGAGCATAGTCTGCACCACTGTAAATGCTGCACCACTGTAAATGCTGCACCATTAACTGGTGTTCCTTTTGGATTAGGCTCCCCATCATCATCTAGATGGCAACAGATTAAAAAAAGACTGACCAGGGTGTAGGGGGGACCCAATAATTTTCTCTGCCCTAGTTTTAAGTCTATGTGTAAATAACTTGTTGAGGAGTGCCAATAATCTTTCCTGCAATTTTAGAGATTCTCAGCAGTCTTAGCTTTTCCCTCCTGGTAGCAATCCCATTCCAGACCGTTACCGAGGAACGAGGAAGACTTGACCAATTCAATGACTGCAGTGTAAAAAGCCACAAATAATTTGTTGGGCATTCCAAATTTCTTCAGTTGTTTGAGGAAATGATTTTTAAGAACATAGTCATGTGCCATTTCATACTGTAAGATATGATTTGCATAGGAATTTTGGTCTTTTCCACTCTATCAACCACCACCTTATCAACATTTAGAGGAAGCACCTTTTGGGGAGTTTTCCTGTAATCAAACACATCTCCACAGTTTTTGAAGGGTTGAGGCAGTCTGCTGACTTCTTAACAGGATGCTTTACCTGCAAATCTTCACAGAATCCTCCACGGAGGTATAATCATTGGTGTAGAGAGCAAGGGGCACACTATACAACCTTGCGGTGCACATACACTGGTAGTTCTTAGACTGGACTGGAATGGTTCTATCTAACACATTGGGGTCTATCAACTAGAAAGTTCCTGACGCATTTGCATATACCAGAAGGGATGGACAAATTGGATCAATAGTCCACAAACAATGCTCTGATGTACAACCCCTAGATGTTCCAGGGAATAGTCAGCGTCACATCTTCTGCAGATCTGTTGTCTCTCGGTCTACCAGTTTCTCAAAAACCTTCCGGTTGTGGCAGATGACCTATTTGGGGTAGGTATGACGAGTAACATTTTAAAGCATTGGGTACTGCACCCTCCAATATGGATCTGTTAAATACATTGGACATAGTTGATGCAAGTGGTTCTGCACATACCTTAAGACATGAGGGAGATATACCGTCTAGAAGCTTTTCTAACATTAAGACCTAGAAGAAGGTGTTTGACACCCCCTTCATTAATTGTGAGTTGGTTGTATGTTGGGTATGGCTCATAAGAGGCATTCCTGTAGGTAGCAGGGATATCCTTTTCAAACCTAGTAAAAGTCGTTTAGTTCCTCGGCTAGGTGTGGGCTTGGATTTACTGCGGGGGCAGAGGACGAAAGTGTAGTTTCCAGTTTTTTTGAGTATTTATTTGTCATTCCCAACCCAATTCCAAACATGCCTTTAATTCTAGTTTTGCATCCTGCGTCCATTTGTTAGTCATCCTCGCTAATGGTTTGGTTTTTTTAGGACGCTGCCTGTACGTCAGAATAAGGTGCATAAAACTATGGTTTCTATATAGACCTGTTATGCATCCTTCAACAATGTGTGGTGATCAAGAATGCTCCCTTTTCTGGTTGGGCAACAAAAGGAAATAATCAAAAGGAATCTTCTTTGCTGTATAGTCTTTAATCCAATTCTATACATTCATTCTTCAGCGGATCAAATACATTCAATTTTAAAAGAAAAGGAAAAATAGAAGCAATGCTTAAGTCAAAAGGGCTCAGTTTCACAATTTCACAAAAATTGTTTCTGGAAATGAGAGCCTGTGCACTTAAAAAAAAAATATTTAGTCTTTCTGTAGCAGTAGTCTGGATGGGGTAACACTGGTCAAGAGAGCCCCTTCAATGTTTTCTACATACTGAGTTGGTAACAGGTTCTTCTGGGACCCAGTGTGTCCTGTATATGCAAGGGGGGCAGTTCACAACATGTATTTTTTGCTCACTTTGTGATTTAATTTTCAGCTATGATGAGGTACTGCACAACTTAGAAGCAACACATCAGTCTTACAGCTTCCCAACAGATGTTTCCAAATGTCTAGCTGGCACACACAGTGCCTTCCCCCCAACCTGGAGAGCGACTGACTATTTTGCGGCCAATCCCCCCCTAGTTTGAAACCTAGTCCTTGACTTCCTTGACTTCCACTTAGGCCCCAGAGCAGCTGACTGTCAGACTTCCCACTCTCAGGGGTGTTGGAGTCTAACTCATGCCTGCTCTTGCTGATTCTGGTTCCACCCCTGTCCTAATTTGTAATGGTCCAATTACATGCTGCATATGGCAGAACCACACTTCCTATGTGAGAATCCCTCAGTACCTGAATGAACCAGAACCAGACAGTTATTCTAACCCTGTAAAATATGCTAAGGTATTCCTACTTCCTACCTTCCCTACACTTATTATGCACTAGTGACTTATTCACTGCCATCTAGAGTTCGAACAGCTAACTGCAAGTATGTCTGAACACAAAACAGTGGAGTATGACATGACTCACAAGGAATTTAATTTTCTATTTTATGGCGGACGCTGGTGTGGCAGCACATTATCTGTAAAGGCAAAATGACCACAATAAGTCTGGGCAGCTGAGTAGACAATTAAACACCTATGGATAGAGCACTGATGATTTATTAACAGTGGGGGGGCAGGGGCAGTGGTCATGCATAGGCGATGGGGGTTCCACATTTTCTAACCTTTGTCTCTTTACCATTTCTAACCTGATTTGCTATACAAAAAGTTTCTGTGAGGGTTCCTTTTACCTCCCTTCTTCTGCTTTTTCCTTTTTCTAAGTTGCGCTAGCATCTTGTCTCCTGTCTCTTTGCCTCTTTATTGTTTCTTATATATATATCTCAAGTGGGTACATATGCCCTTCAAGCATAGCGCTATTGGCAGAAATTGTCTCCTATAAATACTGTATGTGTCAGATCCGTATCTGGATCCCCAACACCTAGGTGTCACTGATAACACTTTTCTACAATGTATAGCCTCTTATTGTAAAACCCAATATACCAGGATGATTTCCTTTTTTTGATCAATATACTGTACTGCTATTTCTCTATTTTCCATCTGTTAATTTAAATGGATTCCCACGTGTCAGGATAAGTTTATCTGGATGCTTTAGATTTTTTTAATCTAATACATTATTATTATTATTATTATTATTATTATAAAAAAAGGTTTTAGAACAATGCAATCATACAGAAGACAAAAATAGTCTGCCCATTCAAATGGCTGAGTTTAAAATAGATGTCCAGTGCTTGGATAACGTCTTCCCTGGTGCTGAGGCATAAAAATGCTGGGGCAAGGTAGGCTGTTTTTTTTTCTTCAGCAGAAATGCACAGACCATTAACCCCTCACTGTGTGTGCTTTTGTCTGCGTATATGAGAGGCAGATTGATTACTAACACCAGGTATCGTCAGATGAGCGCCTGTACAGTGGCACTTAGAGCAACCGCTAGTAGACGCTGTAAGCGGGTATCGGGTGCTGTAACAGAGCGCTTAAGTCGCTGTAATAACCTGGCCCGCATTGATGAATGTGATGTATGTTGGGTGCTCTAACACCAGTACAGCGTTGCAGGTAAGCGTTGAGCGAAAGGTAGTGCCAGCTCAGTGCGACTGACTCTCGGCGCTCCACACCATACTTATCAAAAAAGGACACACACACAGCATCAGCGCTCTAAATCTGGTCGCTATAGCATAGAGCGCCAGACGCTGTGTGATTAAAGTTGAACACATATCCACCAGTAACAAAGCGAAAACACATGGAATGACATTGTTTTAACACTGTGACAATAAGACTTTAGTGCCAGACTTGTAATGACAATTCTACATAAAAATATAAAAAGTCAAAAAAGTTTCTAAAAGTGTTTGTTTGCAGCCAGGAGAGGTCACACAATGATTTGAGCAAAAAAAAAAAAAAAAAAAAAATTGTCAAACACGCTGTTTAAACATAAGCAAATGAATGGCCATTGAAATGTATAAGAGAGTGACACTGAGCAAAAGGTAATATCTGGTGCTCTGGAAGCTAGAGCGCCGGCGCTGTACACTGAGCCGCCTGTAATAATACATAGGGCGCTACATGGCGCTGTTGCTCACCAGATTGGCTTTCATAAATGTGGTTTTGCGTACAGCGCCCAGCGTTCACCAGACGCTTCCTGCCGCTACAAGGCACTACCTGGCGCTATCCTTTCTTAAATAACCCTATTAATTAAATAGCCAGACAAGGGAGATGCTGAACAGAGAGGGGGGATGCCTGTATGTGCAGCCTATCCAAGATGGCAAATCACGAGGTGAACAGCACTGTAAACAGGCAAAGTAACCTTTGTTGTAAGCCTCATCCTGCCTTAGCACCAGGGCAGGGGGGCAGGACAGGGGAGTTACCCCAAAACTTTTGAATAGGCACACTATTTTTCCCTTCGGTATGCTTGTATTGTTCTAAAAAAAAAATGTCTGTAAAAATGTACTGAATTGAAAAAAAATCAAAAGCTCCATCCTGATAAACATTGCACAATGGCAAAAAATGTGCTGACTGAAAATAATTTTTTGTTGTAAAAAGCACACAATGCAGCACTGTCCTCCTTTCAGCAGCCATGGATGGAATTTGAATCATGTTATTTTGATGTTATACTTACATAGAAATATTCCATCCATCTGTGTAACGTGCGGCACAATGTCCAGGAAAGAGGAATTGTGCAGCTCAATGCGGAAACTAGTTCTGTATAAAGAAGTTACCACTGCAATCCTATTAATGCAAGAGTCAAAACCACTCTACAAATAAATCAGAGCAGCAGCCATTCATTGCTGAAAGACAACTGAAACGTCTTCACAAGTTGCCGCAGAAAAATCAATGCGGAAACAGAAAGAGATGTATGACAATGCTTCCAGTGATGCCAGAAAAGTGTTGCCCCTTGACAGCATCTTGGCACATTAAAATCCAAACAAACCACTCAATCTTGGATGTGATAAATGTCTTGATGCAATAAGTGCTGTTTGGAGCAACACACTTAATGAAAGGTCAAGAAGCTTAAATTGCATGCCATCTATCTGTTTATTATTCAGGGACGGAGGAGTTTGGCATCAAGAGGAATTAAATGCAAATGCCGAGCCGGCTCAAATGAAGGAAAGTCCAGTGCTATAATTGTTCATACACCTTTCTAAGAGTGCCCAAGTGCGTATAAGTAAGTATACTTAGAAAGTGAATGGATTTATTTTCATATTTCAATTCTGTCGCCTAAAACACTGATGTAATGATTGGTCCATCACATCAGAAAGATCTTTTTGATTGTTTAGTTGGACTGATTGAATGTGTTTGCTCAATCAGACCAATCTCACTACACATGTGTCACCAGTATGATAGGGTTAGACATTTGATCAGTGGCAAAAGTAACAGCTGCTACATTTTGGTGTACTGACCAATATGCATCAAAATTAACAGTATAATTAAAGTGGAGCAAAACTCAACACAGCCAGCCCTGGAATCTAAAAGTAACCCCCCTATCACCCCAAAACTCTCCCCTTCAGTTGCTCTTACGCCAATATAAACATTCACAGCCACATCCCTGACATCTCTGGGCTGTGGCACGCTCCTGCCTCCAGCTGTTCAGAGCCCACCCATGTTTAGGGATGTGGCCAACCATCGCTCGCGACATAGAGTAGTTTGCCATAAGTGTACGGTAAAAGGCTCTGATTAGAACAGAAGCCGCACATGCACCATAAGACTGGGCAGGGGTGAGTTTATACTGTCTGATTCCAAATTTGGGATTCCCCCGGGGGGAAGAAACAAAACCCAGGATATTCAAAATCCAGGGTTTTGTTCCGCTTTAAATAGATTGAAGCCACCTACTGCAATAGACGTGGAACACAGGCAAGAGCGTTGATTCTAACTTTACAGTATTTTAAGACTCGGCTCTGATTTTTAGGTAGGATTTCATTAGGAGCAAGAGCAATAATGCTCAGAAAAATGGAACAATTACGTTAAAAGTAAAAGAAAAGGTTAAGAAGTCTAATAGCAGCACAGAAATTAAAAGGAGAAGAAGAGGAGTGAATTGTACTACTACCTACTGTGTACTAGTTTGAAGTCCTTCTGGGTTTGGCAGATGGAGCCGATCAAATTAGTTTAGTAAAATCGGCAGGTCTCAAAGAGACCCTGTGGGCATCAGATGTCCAGGTGTTATCAGGATTTGGTGGTAAAAAAGAGGAATTAGGGAAATAGGGAAGTAGATCTTAGCCATAACTGCTCCTCTGCTACAGTGTCTTGGTATTCATAGCAGTGCCTGTCCTCTTATTCTGCAAATACTCTCCAGCTTGTAATTCTAAACAGAACAGTACCAAAACTATAGGTCCACCATTCTTGGTACATTTTAAAGGCTATGTTCACACCTGTCTGGATGCATTTGCATGAAGCCTTTCACATTTTTCTGCTTGTGGCCAAGGTCTGTTTTGTGGCTAAAAAACATGCATTGCAGTTATGCATTTGACTGTGCCTATATGCCATTCTTTCCTGTCTATTGTATCACATTAAAATCTATAGTGCTGAAAACACAACACACTTGTGGTACCACATGAAATATGACTGTGCATTTGCGGCACCATAGATTTTAATCGTGTGCGGCTGTGTCCACAGCAGCCAGGACCTCTTAAGGCCGCGTTTTTGTTCACACTGCTGTGTAGAGTGGCGTGAAAGGTTCCGTTAGAGGAGCCATTGTGTGATTTATGCTGGCGGTACCGCTGCATTTGCTGCAATCACACAAACACATGCGTTACCTGACAGGTGTGAATGAGCCCTATGGTTAGTTCTGCTTATGTGACCTATGGTCGTGCTCAGAAAGTTGGAAAGGCATCAGAAAAAATAGAGTTTTCATCGGTTTCGGCTCCCATCTGATTTTATTTCTATTTTTATTCAAATGTTGTCCAAAGATCTGTGAACTTGAGAGGAACATAATATGTGCATTGATGTTTTATTGTCTCTTTATTATTTATTTATTTTTTTTTAATCACCAATTGTTTGTTTGTTTGCCACATATATGAGTTATTAAAGTGAACGGCCAGACAAAACAAAAAACACACATATTTGCCTTTAGTCCCACACAGTTGAGTTGTCCTTGTCATGCCTGGATTTCCTCCTTAGCTTTCAGCTGCTCCTTTCTGGGACTTTTCTCTGCTGTATGCAGCTTGACCAGCAGATGGCACTGGTCTGCAGAGTTCCTGGAAATCAGCTTGCACCTGTGACATTACCTGGCCTATATAAGCTGATCCACACATGGCCTCAGTGGATCAGCATTGAATCTGTCTTCTGAACTGTCTATCCTGACTCTGTCTTTGGACTTCTGAACCTGAAGTCTTGTATGTATGCACTCCACATGTATATATATATGTACAGTAGCCTGTTTGATGTGTGTGTGGTTCACTGGTTGTTACCATTAAACACGGTTTGTAGCATATCAGTTTCTGTCTCGCAGTCTCAATTTCTGGTCATTTACTACAATCGGGATTTCTCTGTTGAGAAATCCCTGACAGTCCTAGTCTGGTAGTTAGAGACTTACCACCACCTGAGATCCAGACGTGATTTTTGTGGTGTATTTTCAAAACTGTTGGGTGAAATGTGTGCAAACAAGTGCTATTTTTTACATTTTATAGTGTTTTCTTGTAGTAAAAAAATCATATTGCATATCAAATATGTATTAGTAGACACTCTTTCCTGCCCAGGAAACACCCCAAACTGAAAACTCTTCCTGGAAGCTTAGCATCTGGAAGTGACAAGACCCACCACGCCACTAAGCCCCTGATGTTTGCTAGGTAACATCGATGTCCCAGCATAACAGCTGAGGACCGGTAATTCAAAACACTCCTCCAGGAATTAACTGCTGATCCTAGATTCAGGGTGCAAACAGTTCCAGCCCTCTGACGCCAGGCCTTGCTACCAAGCCCTGTTGCAAACGCTGCCATGTCTGACCACATCTTGCTGCCAAGCCCTGCCGAGGGCCCGGGTCAGTGGGGGGCCCACTGGTGCAGCAATCCTATTCCATTTGGACGATTGGGGTTCGTCCGAATCAAATCTTTTGCTCATCTCTAATGTGTGCTACACACAACATGGTGGGAGTGGGGAGGATACCTGCACTGTCATCTGTGGAGCCGGCCTCCCGCTCCCACCATACTGTTGAAGCACAAGCTTACCTAAATGCGGACCCAGGGAGGAGGCTGTCAGTGGGGGCATAAAATGCTGGATGGCTGCAGCTAATCTTGCTAAAATACACTGTGCTCACATGGTTAATTAACATTCACTGCACTGTCCGGCAGGCTCCAATCATCACCAGCCATGTCACTGGAAAACACACAAGCACATGGCTAATTGATATTCACTTCACTGTGTAAACGTCACAGACTGAAGACCAATCAGGGCTTCCTAATGTTAAAGCCTGCCTGTCCTAGCCTGTCAGCCTGCCTCTGAATGTAAATAACATTGCTGTGTCTGGGCTGACACAGAGGAAGTCATGGCAACATGGATAAATATTATGAGTTAAAAAGGAAGTTACATAAAAACCTGCATACAAAGTACAAACAAAGTAACATGTGTTACACTGCAAATATAACTTTACATTTAACCTGTGAAGTTCCCTGTTTGAGGCAAGGAATGCACAAAAGCCTGCGCATGGGAGGAGTGGGGAGCCGCTGCACTGTAAGCTGTACAGCCGCCACCCGCTGACTCTGCAAGGCACTGGAACCAAGATGGTGGGGAGTTTTTTTTTTTTGAATTTCAGGAAAGATTCGGTCAGCACAAGCCACAAAAATTCGGTTTCGTGCTGAATCGAATTTTTCCTGAAATTCGTAACGAACTTGGTTCCTGATGAACCAGTTCGCTCATCCCTAATACTTACCTTCCTCGTTCCATCGCTGCTCCAGTGACTGCTCAGTCTTGCTGGGCCCTGTGGTACGTCGCTTTGGTGGTGGGGGCGGGTTGCAGGCTGCTTGCCTGTGCACCTGCTCCTCCATCGTCTGATTGGTCGCTTCACCTGATGGCCTGTCCAAAGGCGAGGCGGCCCTGGGGTGATGTGAGGGGGCGGGGCAGTTTTCTCCTCACTCCGCCCGCAGGCCCTCCATGGGGGGGGGAGAGGCAGGAGCTGTGCTAGCGCGGTTAAAATAAATAGTTCCGGCAAGCAAGTCCCAGTGTCTCGGGCTCCTGCAACCCCTGCCAACAGGTATGTAGTGCAGCGCTTGGGGGAGCAGGGGCACAGCCAGGCACTGGAAAGAGAAGCCATATTGCAGGTAGCTGTGGGTCCCGCTGTTACATAACCACAGAGGGCAGGATGCTCCCCCCCCAAGCAGCAGCCATGGGCCAGGATGCTAGCAGCAGCATGGCCCTATGGCTGCTGCACAGGTTGCCCCATAGCAGCCTGGCCCCTGTGGTTATGTAACAGTGGGGCCCACAGCAACCTACAATACGGCCTCTCCTTCCAGTGCAGCAGTCATGGGGCCAGGCTGCTATGGGGCCTCCTGTGGCTTCTGAACAGGGGGGGGCCATAGCAGCCTGGCACCTGTGGCTTTGTAATGGTGGGCTGCCAGACACTGCAGCTAACTTGAAGGAGGGGCGCTATAGCAGACTGCTGTGGGCCCCCACTGTTATTTGGCAACAGGGGTCAGTCTACTAGGGGGCCCCTCGTTCAGCAACCAAGGGGGCCTGGTTGCTATGGAACCCCTATGCAGCAGCAGCAGCTTTGGGGCTGCAGTACAAAGCAGCAAAAAAGAGAAGGTAGGCAGAAAGGATAGAACAAAAATGAAGAGATGGAAAAGGAGGAAGAAAAGGAAAAAAGTAAAGAAGGAAGAAAAAAAACAGGAAGGGAGGAAAGAGAGCAAGCTAAAGATGGTAGGTAAGAAAGAAAGGGGGAGGGGAAGAGACAGGAAATAAAGAGTAATGGAAGGAAGGGTGAAAAGAATGGGGAGGAAAGGAAGGGAGGAAGGGTGAAAGGAAAAGAAAAAAGAAGAAAGCAGGAAGGAAGGAAAGATAAGCACGGTAGATGGATTGGAAGAGAATGAAGGATGGAAAGGAGAAAAGAGGGAACGAAACTAGGGGAGGAAGGAATAGATGGAAGGAAGAAAGAGAAGGTAGTTGTGATGGATGGAAAGGAAAAAAGAAGACAAGAGGAAGGAAAGAATGTAGGAAACTGGATGGAATAAAAAAAGAACAAAGAGTGGTAAGGAAGAAGAGAAAGAAAGACAAACGAATGAAGAAAAGTCATACAGAGAAATAAACATAGATAGAAGTTCTGCATAGCTTTAAATGTTGGCACGCATTGCGAGGAGTTTTACTGCCCCAGGGTGGGATAGGCTTATAATTAATATTAAACACATTTATTTGTACAGAACTTGCATTGTGACTTGTCAATAATGGAAATACAGGACATAGATGTCGCCAAATAAAATTTTTTTCACAGAGTTTCCTGCTTTCTGTCACAGATGTGTCATTTGGACACCAACAACTAAAATGCAGCCTAAATGCACTGTAAAGTTTGTCCCCAACAGGGATTTCCTGTTACTGTAATGATGAAACACTGACCAGTGACAGAAAAATACAGCGCCAAAGATTTTAGGGAAAAATGTCATAAATACGCTGTGCAACGCCGAAAAGATGGAGGTACAAAGAGGCACTCACTGGGAGTCAGGTCCAACAGGCTCTAACACGCCTACTACCTAGTTTAACAATCAAAGCAATTAGCATTAGGTGCTGCAACTTCTAGCGCCAATGTAGTCCACAGCACAGTGGCAGAAAGGTAAAAAATGCTGGCGCTCCAAAACTGGCGCTATAGCGAACAGAAATATGCTAAATGGCGCACACCATAAATAAGGCTCTTACACCACTGACCAGCCTCATCTGAGTAAAATGAATATAGAGGGGACTTACCTTGGTGGCATTGTTATATTGTGGAAAGTGAAGGAAGGGTTGAGGTAGAGGGTGATTATTAAAGTTAAAGCGGACCAACAGTCAAAAATGACTTAAACCAGACCAACACAACAAACCAACAGGGTGCTCATATGCATCCCTCCCCAGGGCAATTTAGATTGCTGCCCATAGACATGAATTTACCATTTTCTAACTCTTGCTGTGGTAAATTTTAAAAACAAGATGGCGGTTCATGCAATTGCAGGCCACCTGCAAACAGGAAGTGCTGCTAAGTTCCTGTTACTGTACATTGTCAGTTATGTCAGTTGAATCCAGGCAGCAGTATGGCTGAGATGCTGGGAGAGGAAGCTCCAAAATGGCCGCTACCTTTCTTTTCCAACTGCGCCAAGCTGTTGGTCAAGTTTAAATCCCCTCGTTCTGGATATTTTTTTTTGTGCAATATAAGTTTATGCAGGTTTTACAGCTTACATCAGACATAATAGGGTAACAATGACAAGAAAGATAAACATGTCGGTCTCCAGATCCAAAACGAATACAAATCTGACATCATGTTAAGGTCGGCCTTCTACCTCCACCCGCCCCCATCCACCTCCACAGTCTCCATCACCACTCCCTGCCCAAGAACCGTCAGTACAAAATTATGAAACAATGCGTGAAGCTAGCAAATAGAGAACACCCTTTGTTCTCCATAGTCCCTCACTCGGAGGCTGGAAACAATGTAAAGGGCAGTCCGAGGATTAAAAAGTAGTATCAGTGGAGATGCGCCTGTTCAAGCCCGGACAGATAAGGGATGGATGAGAGCAGACGAGAGCCGCAGAGAGCCACTGCAGACCCCCATTTAAGTGGGATAGAAGTAGTAAAATAATGTAGGGGGGATAGGATTGGGGGGTACAGGGGGGAAGATAGGGGAGTTAGGGGCGCGCGGACAAATCACCATCTACCATGCCTCTAGAGACAAGTGAGTGTCCCTATAGTCAATCCACCCAGCCCATGTCACCACATTCTGGATATTATGCAACAATGTGCTTTTCTTCTGACTTAAGATGTGGAAAACACTAACCAAGAGGCCGATTCATTAATAGCAGCAGGTAGCAACAGTTGAGCGACTGTAGTGGCATTTTCAGAGCGCCCGCTAGTAGTCGCTGTGCTTGGGCGTTGTTCGGTAGTTGATAGCGACTCAGTCGGTTTGCCATAATGTTGAATATTGGGTGAGGAGTCGCTATTTGACAGGTTCCGCGCTGTATGGGAGCGCATGATAGCGACTGGCCCTAGCGACCGGCTCCCACCATATTCATTAAAAAATCACGCTAAAAAAATTCTTGCGCTGTAAAATGCATGTTTAAACCCCAGAGCGCTGGCGGCGATGGGTTAAAGTAGTTTTTTAACACCCAAACAACCATATTTTTGGGAACTTAAATAATTTAGTAATATGAATACATTAATATCAGACCTGTAATATGAATTCTGTACAATTTATTTTTTTTTTCTAAAATGGCAGAAGTGGTCACAGAATTTTTCACATTAAAAAAAATAAATAAAAATTAATAACACTTAATTATTAGTATTTAAAGATTGTTCCATTGAAATGCATTGGAGAGTGCCAGGTAGCGAGAGGTCATACCTGTCGCTGTTCAAGTTCGGACGCTGGCGCTGTGGGCTGAGGCTGGAATAATGATGAATGAGTCGCTATATGGCGCTATCTCAGTCGCTAAGCAGGATTGGCTTGATAAATGTGTGATTGTGGTGGGAAGCCGGCGTTCTCGTGGCGGGGCCCGTCATTACCGGCCGCTCACCAGTCGCTACCTGACGCTATTCCTTCATAAATAAGGGCCCAAGTATATAAGAATAAAGTGATTTCTCTCCAAGTAGTGTTTTTACCAGCCATTCTATGCTGCCTAGGGCCTCCATATCCAGCAGGTCAGAGCCCCAGTGCCCCCCATTAATTTTCATTTATCTCTAGCTTTGACATCAGTGTAGCATCTGCCTCTATTGAAATACAGCCCCCCCTTCACTTGTCTGTCCCATTATAATGCCTCCAGTAAAGTCCATCTTGTGTGCAGAGCTGAAGAGAAATGATCCCAGGCCAGCACTGCAATAATATTTCATGTCAGCTTATGTTTCATGTCACAGGCAACAGTTGTTCCATGCATAATGAGTTGTTTTGGCTTCTTCATGCTCGGCTACAGGGATTCCTATTATAAATAAATAGCCACAATATATGTGACAAAATATTCATCATCTCTCTTTTTAAAGTTGTGACATGACCGTATCTCCCAATTCCTCTCATGCGTCTTTCTTCCCTGGTTTTGTTTCCTAGGCAACCACCAACTGTTCCATTCAGTAGGAGGTGTTTCATTTTCTAATTTCTGAGCTCTTTATTTAGCTATTCTTTCCGACACTTTAAGTGGTCAAAAAAAGACAGGCATGCCCTTTGATGCTGTTTATAATAAAACAAGCTTTAGATTCATAAAATACAATTACCGGGTAAGTGATAGGATCAAATATTGTAAATATAAAAGAGGAAATTAAAACAACAGGGGCTCTCAGCTCAGTGTCCTCCCATTCCGAATTTGGAGTGGACCTAAAGTTAATTTTTTTCCCATAGTGGCCATGAGAGTCATTGCATACCATTACATTTAAAACACCAGGGAGTCCATGTCAAAAGCCATCCAGTGCACTGCCTTTAAACTAATATCGGGCGCCCATGAACCATCAACTAAATCCAGTAGAAATAGACACACAGACAAAGGGTTCCTCTATGGCTGGCACTATGAAAGACACTTAATGGCATATATTGCCACAATACAATAGATTTATTGAAATAACACAAAAGGCATAATATAACCATAAACCTTTCTTCCTTTAAAACAATGTTAAAAGGCAAGCATAGCTTTGAAAAGAGAGACACAGGGGGGCCCCCATACATACATGCCACGCACCCCCACGTTCACACTGCCTCCACACACCCACTAATAGTTGGCTGGCCAGCAAAAAAGTAGAAAAATTGGAAGCCGGAATCCTTTAGAGAATATACACTGATGATTGTCCCAGGAGGCTTGGCGTGATTATAAAGTGCGTAGTGCTGAAAGTGCTACTGGCCAATGGGAGGCACTAATTTGTATAGCAGCTGTCCTGTGGGCGTTTACCTCCGTTTCTCCTTTTACCTTCCCTCCATCTCTTTTACAGTTTCTTTCTGTCTTTTTCCCTCTGTCTCTAACTTTCTTTCTTTTGGTATGTTCTCTCTCTGGTTTTCTCTTTCATTTTTTCTTTCTTCCTTCCTTCCTAAGTTATATCTTGACTCTCACTTTCTCCTCTCTTGTTTCTCTACATTTCTCCCATCTCAATCTCATTTCTTCAAACATTCTCTCTCATTTTCCTACATTCGCCCCATCTTGCTTTCCTTTCCACATTCCCTCCACACTCTCTTTTTTCACCCTCCCTCCTTAACATTTCCTCTTATTTCCATTTTGTGTGAGTGTCTCTAGGGGCCTCATCCTGAGATCTTGCACAGGGCGACACTTACCCTAAGGCCGGACTTGCAACCTACTACTTCCTTGAAACAATTCATGCATGTTCACAGTTCTTACTTCACTCAGACCTGGGAATCGCCAAGGACCAAACCTGGGGTGCTAAATTTATTCCAGACTGCCCCTTAGATTTTGAATCCCAGGAAGCCCAATCAGAGGTCAGAGGATCTACATTTCGCATTGTAGGCCTTATTCATGAAGGGATAACGCCAGGGTGCCTGTACAGCGGCAGGTAGCGTCAAGTAGCGTCAGGTGAACACCGGACACGGCATGCAATTACTCATTTATGAAGCCAAATCTGGTGAGCGACTAGAACAACGCCATGTAGCGTTCGATTTATCATTATCCCAGCCTTAGCATACAGCGCCGACATTCAGCCTTGCAGAGCGCCACGTATTTCCTCTCGCTACCAGTTGCTCTCCCATACATTTCGATGGACGTTCTTTTACTTCTCTTTAAACAGGGGGTTTTTATTATTTTTTTTTTAAATAATCTCAAATAATGTTGTGTCCTGGGCTAGAAAAAGCCATTTTTTCACACCTTTTTTTTATATATTTATGCAGAATTGACATTACAGGTCTGTCATTAATGTGTTTATGTTACAATGTTATAACAATGTAATTCCATATGTTTTCGCTTTGTTACTGGTGGATATGTGTGCAAAAACAGCCTTTAATCACAAAGCCTCCGGTGCTCTGGGCTTCAGCGAAGCATTTTTTTGTGCCGGCGGTCTATGAGGCTATTTTTTTTATAAATATGCTGTGAGTCGGTCGCACTGACCAGTCGCTAACATTCGCTCCCATACAGCGCTGTACTGCTCATATAGCGACTCCCCACAACGTATTCATCAATGCTGCACAGCGACTGAGTCGCTCTGACATAGCGAGCCACGGCCGAGCACAGCGACTACTAGCGGGCGCTCTAAAATGCCTGCTACAGACGCTCATCTGTCGCTACCTGCCGCTAGTAATGAATCAGCCTGTGTGTCTCATATAGTGATGCTGTGTATATTTTGCTTCTTCCAGTAGTTGGAGGGAAGAAATTGAACACAAACGATTAAAAAAACATAAGAAGAACATAAAGGGCCTTATTTAAGAAGTGCACAGTTTCGTGTTATTTTGCTGCCAGTTTTAAAGCACATCTATTTCTTTTTTGAACTAATAGTTTAACAGAATGGTACTGGAAGTCACAGCGCCCAATGTGAACTAATTTGCTTTGATTGTTGTATTAGGAATTGGCCGGCCCGTGTCAGCGCTTGTTGGACCCGAATGGGAATTATCAAATCAAATCAAGTTCATTGTCATATACATGTCATACAAGTAGTATGTCATGTAGCTAAGTGCTTTATGCAAGTGACCAGGAAGAATTTGAACATAGAATTATAATTATATGTTGTAACTTAACCTAGTAAACCATTATGACATAATGTACTTATTTATATAATTATTTATGCATTTATATTACTTACTTATATTACATTTACATACATTTTTTTACATACTTTACACATGATTTCCACTTCCAATAAGTTACAGCAGCTAAAGCTAACAAGAGTGTGACTAAGGGCCTGATTTACCAAGCACAATCTGCCAGAATTCTCCACATTGGTGCAAAATATAATCTTTTTTTTCTGCATGTTGCTGCGATGCTAATGTTTTAGTAAATGTGTTTATTAAAATGCTGCAACATGTGCCAGTGTAAAAAGAAAATTCTAAATGATATTTTTCATCACTTTAATTTTTACCAATGTTGCATATTCTGGCAAATAGTGCTTGATAAATGAGGCCCTAGGTAAGTTCTAAATTTTGCTGCAATTAAAGATCCATGTGACCTGTGGCAAGAAAATCCTCCTCAAACTCTGTCTTTGGTTCAAGAGAGTAATATAATTTCCCTGAACACAACAAGTAGAATAGTCTATTTCCGGGGTGGGTCAGGTCTCTTGTCATTTAGGTGGCCTTTGAAACAGAAACATAGAAGGTTGACTGCAGAAGGAGACCATACGGTCCATCTAGTCTGCCCTTATGTGTATACTGTATGTTCTCCTTATCTTAGGATAGATGTGTGCTTATCCCAGGCATGTTTAAATTCAGTGACTGTTGATTTTTCAACTACCTCTGATGGAAGTTTGTTCCAAGCATCTACTACTCTTTCTGTAAAATAATATTTTGTAACATTGCTCCTGATCTTCCCCCCCTTGTTCTATCATTAAGCTTATTCTTAACACTTCCCTCCTGAACCTTATTCAATCCTTTCACATATTTAACGGTCTCAATCATGTCCCCACTCTCCCTTCTTTCCTCCAGACTGTACAAATTAAGTTCTTTAAGTCTCTCCTGATAAGTTTTAAGTTTAAGTCCTTCCACCATTTTCGTTGCCCGCCTTTGGACACGTTCTATTTGAATAATGTCTTTTTGCAGGTAAGGTCTCCAGAACTGCACACAGTATTCTAGCTGTGGCCTCACCAGGGCTCTATACAACGGCATCACAACCTCCCTCTTCCTACTGGTGATGCCTCGAGCTATGCAGCCGAGCATCCTGCTTGCTTTTCCCACTGCCTGGCTACACTGTCCACTCATCTTGCAGCTATCAGTAATCAGTACCCCTAAATCTCTCTCCTCCGAGGTCCTGGCTAACACAGTGCTGCCCATACGGTACTCAGAGCAGGGATTCCTTCTACCCAAGTGCATGATTTTACATTTAGAGACATTAAACTCGTTTCCACAGTTTTGACCATCTATCCAGTAAAGCTAAATTTTCCATGTTGCAGACACCTCCAGGAATATCCACCCTATTACTAACCTTTGTATCATCAGCAAACAGACAAACTTTTTCTACCAAGCCTTCTCCTATGTCACTTACAAATATATTGTTTGTTTGACATATTTGCATGTATATTGATAAAAAGTCCTTAAATTCGTTCTGCCATTCTCACTTGGGATAGTCAAAACCATGGATTTTGGTCCACTTTAAAGAGACTCTGTAGGCAAAGTCCAAAAACTGTCATTCAGCAACTTACCTCCTAAAGCCTGTGCTCTCCCTTCCTGCCAGAACACAGCTGCTTCTGAAAGTAGAAACAAGTCAAAGAGTAGTGGCACCCCCCCTGAATTCCTTTGCCATAGACCACAATAATAGGGCTAAAGCTCCACATCATCAGACTGTGGACATTGGTAGCGAGGGAGAACAGCCAGGGTAATGAGAATGACTCTCTTACAGATCCTGTCTGTTATACTGATTATTATGCGGTATCACAGAGCCAAGGGCCACGTCCACATGCTTTAGGAGAGAAATCATAAGGTGAAACTGTAAACCTCGATATATCAGCCAATTTTATTATTTAAAAATGGAATCCAGTTTAAGACTAAAAATTGCCTTTGCCCTCTGTATCCCCTTTGTGTTTCATAGTGCGGTTGCTGAAGCAGGATGTTAGGTTCCTGTCAGAATGCTTTCCATCGTGCAGGTGTAGAAGTTGCTCAGCACCTCTGCAGGCAGGTGCAAATCTCAGTCATCTTAGATGGAGCAGCCATTGACAAGCTTTCTTGGTCAAAATACTGATTTGGCAGGACCACAACAGGTCGTTGCTGATGTGGACGCCTAGGGATTTAGGCGCTGATACAACTTTTACCGAAGTACTGTTGATATTGATGGTTTTATAGTCCCTTTCCCACTTGGAGAAAAATCAATGATTTGATGTTGACATTTCCATAGAGGTTAATCCTTTGACACCAATTTTCTTGATTTTTTACTTCCTCTGGGTAGTCTTTTTTTGTTGTTGTTATTGATTCGTCCAGTCTCTACTGTATCGTCTGCAAATTTGATAATTGAAGCTACCTTAGCCTTGCAGTCATGCGTGTATAAGGAGTATAGCAGGGGGCTCAGGAGTCAGGACATACACCTGTGGGACTCCTATATTCAGTGTGATGGAGGATAAGGAGTATTAGTCTACTCTCACAGACTGTTGTCTGCCTGAAAGGAAGCTATAGATCCACTGGCATAGAGAAGAATTTAGATTTTCCAGCTTCTCAGTATGGACGGGATAATCGTGTTAAATGCTGAACTATAGTCAACTAATAGCAATTTAGCATAATTCCCTGCTCTGCTGAGGTAGTACCAAGTGCAGGAGGTAGTTTATGGCTACATAGTTACATAGTCAATACGGTTGAAATAAGACATATGTCCATCAAGTTCAACCAAGGGTGTTGGGGTAGGGGAAGTTATGTTTTATTTTATTTTACTTTTTTTTACTGATAACCGCTAATAGTAACTAGTAATCTTTCTTCTAAATAGCATCTAATCCTTTTTTTAAAGCTGTCAGCGGTTGATGCTGTATCAAGCTTCTGGGGGAGGCTATTCCACAGATTTATAGTTCTTATGGTAAAGAAGACTAAATTTATTTTTCTTTCCAGTCGAAGAGAATGCCCCCTTGTCTTTAGAGAGGATTTTACCTGAAATAGTGTTTCCCCATATTTTTTGTATTGCCCATTTATTTTTATTTAGATTTATACAAGTTAATCATGTCTCCCCTCAGTCATCTTTTCTCAAGACTAAACAGATTTAATTCCCGTAATCTTCCTCATAACTAAGATCTTTCTTTTCTCTGATAAGTTTGGTGGCTCTCCTCTGCACCCTTTCCATATTCAGAGCGTCCTTTCTACGAATGGGTGCACAGAACTGGACAGCATATTCCAGGTGAGGGCGCACCAGTGCCTTGTAAAAATTACATCCCTATCCCATGATTCCAGGCCTCTATTAACCCTTTAAATGCCAAGCACGTAGTTTCAACATGGTTGCTTCTCCTACCGTTAAGTGCCAAGCACGTAGAAACTACATGCCTGGCATTTCCCCCTGATAGTTAAAAAATAGTAAAAAAAAACACTTACCTCTAGTATCCATGTAAAGCTGCGGGTCCCCTCTTCCTGGGGGGGGCATCCGATCCCTCCCCCGTCATCCTTCGCCTTCAGGAGGGGGCCCGAAACCGGCCGCCCCCTGTTTCCACCGCTGAAAAAAAAAAAACAATGTCATTAACTCACCACCGCGCCCGATCCCTTCGCTGGCTCTTCTCTTCACCAGGGGGGGTCCGATCCCCCCCTGGGCTCCGCAGGCTTCAGGTGAGGACCCGGAAGAGATGGCCGCCGCCACCTAGCCCCGCATTTTGTGGGAGGAGCAGAATGGGTTTATGTTCGGGATTATGTTCTGTCACCCAGGAGGGTGGGTATGAGGTGAGGAGGCTCCGATCGGAGCCCCCTCACCTCTCACCCGCTTTGCTCCGATGACTATCGGCTAGAGATGAGCGAACTTTTGAAAAATTCGATTCGACTGATTCGCCGAATTTTCCGACAAAAATCGTTTCGACCCGAATAAATTCGCGACGAATCGCTATTAAAAACGGCTATTTCTGAGCCTCCTACAGCCTCAATAGGGTTGTAAACCATTCAGCCTTGCTGTAACACGCACAGGATGCGTGCTGGGTTTGTTAAATAATACTTTGAAGAAATATCACATGCAGATCAGAGGCATCGCTAATAGAATCGCAGAGCGGCACAATTGCAGAGAGTTGAAGTGGCATCACTATGAGGGGCAGAAGGAGCCCAAATATACACTGGAGTTGGCCTCAGGAGCCCAAAAATTGGATGAATCACACCCTGGAGTTGGCAGAAGTTGGCAGCAGCAGCAGGAGCCCAAATATACACTGGAGTTGGCTTCAGGAGCCCAAAAATTGGATGAATCACACCCTGGAGTTGGCAGAAGTTGGCAGCAGCAGGAGCAGGAGCCCAAATATACACTGGAGTTGGCCTCAGGAGCCCAAAAATTGGATGAATCACACCCTGGAGTTGGCAGAAGTTGGCAGCAGCAGCAGCAGCAGGAGCCCAAATATACACTGGAGTTGGCCTCAGGAGCCCAAAAATTGGATGAATCACACCCTGGAGTTGGCAGGAGTTGACAGTAGTAGCAGCAGGAGCCCAAATATACACTGGAGTTGGCTTCAGGAGCCCAAAAATTGGATGAATCACACCCTGGAGTTGGCAGAAGTTGGCAGCAGCAGCAGCAGGAGCCCAAATATACACTGGAGTTGGCCTCAGGAGCCCAAAAATTGGATGAATCACACCCTGGAGTTGGCAGAAGTTGGCAGTAGTAGCAGCAGGAGCCCAAATATACACTGGAGTTGGCTTCAGGAGCCCAAAAATTGGATGAATCACACCCTGGAGTTGGCAGAAGTTGGCAGCAGCAGCAGCAGCAGGAGCCCAAATATACACTGGAGTTGGCTTCAGGAGCCCAAAAATTGGATGAATCACACCCTGGAGTTGGCAGAAGTTGGCAGCAGCAGGAGCAGGAGCCCAAATATACACTGGAGTTGGCCTCAGGAGCCCAAAAATTGGATGAATCACACCCTGGAGTTGGCAGAAGTTGGCAGCAGCAGCAGCAGGAGCCCAAATATACACTGGAGTTGGCCTCAGGAGCCCAAAAATTGGATGAATCACACCCTGGAGTTGGCAGAAGTTGGCAGTAGCAGCAGCAGGAGCCCAAATATACACTGGAGTTGGCTTCAGGAGCCCAAAAATTGGATGAATCACACCCTGGAGTTGGCAGGAGTTGACAGTAGCAGCAGCAGGAGCCCAAATATACACTGGAGTTGGCCTCAGGAGCCCAAAAATTGGATGAATCACACCCTGGAGTTGGCAGGAGTTGACAGTAGCAGCAGCAGGAGCCCAAATATACACTGGAGTTGGCTTCAGGAGCCCAAAAATTGGATGAATCACACCCTGGAGTTGGCAGAAGTTGGCAGCAGCAGCAGCAGCAGGAGCCCAAATATACACTGGAGTTGGCTTCAGGAGCCCAAAAATTGGATGAATCACACCCTGGAGTTGGCAGGAGTTGACAGTAGCAGCAGCAGGAGCCCAAATATACACTGGAGTTGGCCTCAGGAGCCCAAAAATTGGATGAATCACACCCTGGAGTTGGCAGGAGTTGACAGTAGCAGCAGCAGGAGCCCAAATATACACTGGAGTTGGCTTCAGGAGCCCAAAAATTGGATGAATCACACCCTGGAGTTGGCAGAAGTTGGCAGTAGTAGCAGCAGGAGCCCAAATATACACTGGAGTTGGCTTCAGGAGCCCAAAAATTGGATGAATCACACCCTGGAGTTGGCAGAAGTTGGCAGCAGCAGCAGCAGCAGGAGCCCAAATATACACTGGAGTTGGCTTCAGGAGCCCAAAAATTGGATGAATCACACCCTGGAGTTGGCAGAAGTTGGCAGCAGCAGCAGCAGCAGGAGCCCAAATATACACTGGAGTTGGCTTCAGGAGCCCAAAAATTGGATGAATCACACCCTGGAGTTGGCAGGAGTTGACAGTAGCAGCAGCAGGAGCCCAAATATACACTGGAGTTGGCCTCAGGAGCCCAAAAATTGGATGAATCACACCCTGGAGTTGGCAGAAGTTGGCAGTAGCAGCAGCAGGAGCCCAAAAAATGGCCTAAAGACATAAATATGTTTTGCACCATTTGTAAAGTGTAAAACGTGGCACCATGCTGAATCTAGTCGCATGCATCAGGCATTGGTGGGTGGAAATCCTGGCTGATCCATCCCTGATTCATTTTGACAAAGGTGAGTCTCTCCACATTTTTAGTTGACAGACGAGTTCTCCTCGCCGTAACTATGGCCCCCGCCGCACTAAACACCCGCTCAGATGGCACGCTACTTGCCGGGCAGGACAGCTTTTCCAGGGCAAACTCTGCTAGTTGCGGCCACAAATCAAGTTTGGCTGCCCAGAAGTCCAGCGGATCCTCAAGGTGTGTTGGCATGGTCATGTCAAAGTATGACATGACCTGCTGGTTCAGGTCCTGCTCCAGGTCTTCCTGCTGCTCATGAGTAGCCTCACTATGCGGGTGTAGAAAGCTACTCATTAGCGACTGAAGACTGAGGCTGCTGCTGCTGATGGAGCTTCTGCTGCTGCTGCTGCCAACCCCCCCAGCGGCCATGGCAGTGGAAGGTGAGCGCAGAGGTCCCCTCGAGTCAGACCTGCGAGAGTATGGACCATGGCGCAGATAGGCATCGGCCAACTGCCTACGTAGAATGTCTTTGTAGTAGTTGAGTTTGTCCTCCCTCTCGGTGGGTTTAAAAAATGCCCCCATTTTGTGCCGGAAGCGAGGGTCCAATAAGGTGGACAGCCAGAAGTCATCCCGCCGACAGATGGAAACAATTCTGGGGTCACTACGCAAGCATGTGAGCATGCTTCGTGCCATTTGCGCAAGTGACTCGGATGGACTACCTGTCTCCATCTCCACTGCATACTGCCACGGTGTGCCCGGGTCCTCTGTCTCTCCTTCCTCAAAAACCTCTAGCTCCTCTGGCTGCTCCTGCTCCTCCTCTCCTGTCCGCTGACTAGATAAACCAGCCATTTCGCCAAGCCTAAACTGTGTTTCGCTGGGCAACTCCTCCTCCTCCTCTTCCTCCTCCTCCTCCTCCAGTTCAGCTCCAACGGGGTTCATGTGGCCGTAAGATGTAAACGCCATGTCTCCAGTGCCCTGACCAGCCATGGTTTCCAACATGTGCTGTAGTACATGAAGCAGTGGAATCACGTCGTTCATCCCGTAATCCTGCCGACTGACAAATAAAGTGGCTTCCTCAAAGGGCCTGAGCAAACGGCAGGTGTCACGTATGAGCTGCCACTGGTTGACATTGAAGTTACACAGGGGAGTCCCCCTATCTGCTTGGATCATCAGGAAATCCGTGATGGCTTTTCTCTGTTCATATAATCGGTCCAACATGTGAAGGGTGGAATTCCAACGGGTGGAAACATCGCAAATCAGACTATGTTGGGGGATACCATTCTGACGCTGTAGCTCAAGAAGGGTGTGTTTGGCGGTGTAGGAGTGGCTGAAGTGCATGCAAAGTTTCCGTGAAGTTGTTAGGATGTCCTGCAGATGGGGGGAACACTTCAGAAACCGCTTGACAACCAGATTGAAGACGTGAGCCATGCAGGGGGCATGGGTCAGGCTTCCTTGGCGCAGCGCAGACAAAATGTTCTTCCCATTGTCGGTAACCATGATTCCCATTTTAAGTTTTCTCGGAGTAAGCCATGTTTGGATTTCCTGATGAATACATTTAAGCAGTTCCTCCCCTGTGTGACTCCGTTCGCCAAGACAAACCATGTGAAGCACTGCGTGACACCTCCGTGCCCTGCACACATGGTAGACTGGAGGGGCACTGAGACTTGAGCCTACAGTGGAGGGTGAGGAGATGGCGGAGGATGAGGAGGCCGAGTCGCACGGTGTCACAGGCCCAATGGGCAGAGAGCGCGGAGGCCGAAGCGGCGTGACCTGTCCAAGTTGCTGCTGCAAAGGGACCACATTCACCCAGTGGGCCGTAAACGACATGTACTGCCCCTGACCGTAGTTACAGCTCCAGATGTCGGCGCTGCCATGTATTTTGCTACACACCGACAGGCTCAAGGACTGGCCCACCTTCTGTTCAACAACAAGTGTGCAGCGCTGGTACTGCCTTCTTGGCAAAGAAATGACGGCTTGGGACTCTCCACCTCGGCTCGGCACAAGCCATCAGTTCTCTGAAAGGTGCAGATTCCACCACCTGAAAAGGGAGCGACTGCAGCACCAGCAACTTGGACAGGAGCACATTCAGCTTCTGCGCCGTAGGATGAGTGGGCGCATACTGCTGTCTCTTGGACATGGCTTCGCTGATGGATTGCTGGCGGGATGCATGACTTGGAGGAGGAGGAGGAGGAGCAGGAGCGACAGAGGATGGGTGTGACGCACAGCTGCCTTCGGCTGAGGTGCTGGAGCCTTGGCTGGCAGAAATTGGGAGCTCACTTGGTGAGGAAGCAGACTGGACCACCCCTTGGGAGCCTCGGTTCTCCCAGGTCGTTTTATGGTGACGCATCATATGTTGACGCAGGGCCGTGGTGCCAACATTTGGACCCTGGCCACGCTTCACCTTTTGCCTACATATCTTGCATGTGGCCATGTTACCCTCCTGCGGATGCCTCAGGAAAAACTGCCACACTGCCGAGTAGCTACTTTTCCCACCCCCTGGCCTCACTGATTCACTGCTGCTGTTGCCAACTCCAGGAACCCCTGCTCCACTACCTCCCGATAAGGTAGACTGCCGCACAGCAGGTGCTCTACCCCGGCCCCGGCCCCGGCCGGCTCCAGCCTTTGGAATTGTGCCCCCATGCTGACTGCTACCACCTTGCTGCCTCAGCTGCTGACTCCGGGGCAACCTGCGCCCCTCTTCTCCTGATGATGACGATGAAGCCCCTTCATCACCCGGCTCCCAAGTGCGATCGGCTTCATCGTCATCATCATCATCATCACCGGGTTGTGGCTGTACGTCACTGATGTTCGTGGATTCGTCAACAGTGTCTGGCGCAGGAGCTGGAACGCTCGCAGCACCCACGACACTGTCCACATCACTATTTGTCTGCCTAGCTAAAGAAGCCACCTCCATTTCTTGGCTGGGCAGTAGCTGCTGACTGTCCTCCTGTATCTGATCGTCCTCCTCACTAAAGAGTGGAGCTGAACCCAAAGCATAGGATACGTCGCTGGGGGAGGGAACGGCGTAGGACAGAGGCAATGGGAGGACAGGGACTGCTCTCGGGGCATGCCAACTCAGGGTTGTGTCAGAGGAACCTACCGACCCTAGACTGGGGGTCTCAGATGTAAGTTGTGATGATGTTGTTGATGAGCGCGTCAGCCAATCTACCACGGCAGATGCGTTACTGGTGGAGACCCGACCGCTAGCAGATACTGGCAGATTAGGTCTCTCAGCGTGACTCCTGCTGCTACTGGCCCCCAGTCTGATGCGAGCTCTGCCTGCGGAATCTTGGCCTCTGCCACTCCTCTTTTCACTTCCAGGCACTTGTCTGCCCGACATAGTCTAACTGGCGTGGTAGTAGGTGATATTTTAAGAACCCCCAGGCAGCAGTGGGTCTATATAAAACAGAATATAATGCACACCAAAAGTGAGCAGTAACACTCAGCCTCCAACAGGCCTGCTTAGTGTAAATAAGAGAGCTGCTTAGTGTAAATAAAGAGGGGTATGCTATGTTACAGAATGGGATGCCTCAACAGAAGTGCACCTGGCAGGCAGCAGTAAGCCTATGCCCAGCAAAAGTGTCTTATAATATAAATATAATAAGAGCAAATGCTTATATGGTCTTAAACAGAGGCTGCTTTAGTCACAGAATGGGATGCCCTGGGCAGGAATGGACCTGGCAGGGTCCAGTAGGGCTTTGGCCAGCAAAAGTGTCTTTATCAGGCCTGATTTCTATGAGAATAAGTGCAAATGTTTATTATGCTATTAAATAGAGGCTGCTTTAGTCACAGAATGGGATGCCAGTGCCACAAAAACCAGAGAGCATGCACAGCAAAAGTGTCTTTATCAGGCCTGATTTCTATGAGAATAAGTGCAAATGGTTATTATGCTATTAAATAGAGGCTGCTTTAGTCACAGAATGGGATGCCAGTGCCACAAAAACCAGAGAGCATGCACAGCAAAAGTGTCTTTATCAGGCCTGATTTCTATGAGAATAAGTGCAAATGTTTATTATGCTATTAAATAGAGGCTGCTTTAGTCACAGAATGGGATGCCAGTGCCACAAAAACCAGAGAGCATGCACAGCAAAAGTGTCTTTATCAGGCCTGATTTCTATGAGAATAAGTGCAAATGTTTATTATGCTATTAAATAGAGGCTGCTTTAGTCACAGAATGGGATGCCAGTGCCACAAAAACCAGAGAGCATGCACAGCAAAAGTGTCTTTATCAGGCCTGATTTCTATGAGAATAAGTGCAAATGTTTATTATGCTATTAAATAGAGGCTGCTTTAGTCACAGAATGGGATGCCAGTGCCACAAAAACCAGAGAGCATGCACAGCAAAAGTGTCTTTATCAGGCCTGATTTCTATGAGAATAAGTGCAAATGTTTATTATGCTATTAAATAGAGGCTGCTTTAGTCACAGAATGGGATGCCAGTGCCACAAAAACCAGAGAGCATGCACAGCAAAAGTGTCTTTATCAGGCCTGATTTCTATGAGAATAAGTGCAAATGTTTATTATGCTATTAAATAGAGGCTGCTTTAGTCACAGAATGGGATGCCAGTGCCACAAAAACCAGAGAGCATGCACAGCAAAAGTGTCTTTATCAGGCCTGATTTCTATGAGAATAAGTGCAAATGTTTATTATGCTATTAAATAGAGGCTGCTTTAGTCACAGAATGGGATGCCAGTGCCACAAAAACCAGAGAGCATGCACAGCAAAAGTGTCTTTATCAGGCCTGATTTCTATGAGAATAAGTGCAAATGTTTATTATGCTATTAAATAGAGGCTGCTTTAGTCACAGAATGGGATGCCAGTGCCACAAAAACCAGAGAGCATGCACAGCAAAAGTGTCTTTATCAGGCCTGATTTCTATGAGAATAAGTGCAAATGTTTATTATGCTATTAAATAGAGGCTGCTTTAGTCACAGAATGGGATGCCAGTGCCACAAAAACCAGAGAGCATGCACAGCAAAAGTGTCTTTATCAGGCCTGATTTCTATGAGAATAAGTGCAAATGTTTATTATGCTATTAAATAGAGGCTGCTTTAGTCACAGAATGGGATGCCAGTGCCACAAAAACCAGAGAGCATGCACAGCAAAAGTGTCTTTATCAGGCCTGATTTCTATGAGAATAAGTGCAAATGTTTATTATGCTATTAAATAGAGGCTGCTTTAGTCACAGAATGGGATGCCAGTGCCACAAAAACCAGAGAGCATGCACAGCAAAAGTGTCTTTATCAGGCCTGATTTCTATGAGAATAAGTGCAAATGGTTATTATGCTATTAAATAGAGGCTGCTTTAGTCACAGAATGGGATGCCAGTGCCACAAAAACCAGAGAGCATGCACAGCAAAAGTGTCTTTATCAGGCCTGATTTCTATGAGAATAAGTGCAAATGTTTATTATGCTATTAAATAGAGGCTGCTTTAGTCACAGAATGGGATGCCAGTGCACAAAACCAGAGAGCATGCACAGCAAAAGTGTCTTTATCAGGCCTGATTTCTATGAGAATAAGTGCAAATGTTTATTATGCTATTAAATAGAGGCTGCTTTAGTCACAGAATGGGATGCCAGTGCCACAAAAACCAGAGAGCATGCACAGCAAAAGTGTCTTTATCAGGCCTGATTTCTATGAGAATAAGTGCAAATGTTTATTATGCTATTAAATAGAGGGCTGCTTTAGTCACAGAATGGGATGCCAGTGCCACAAAAACCAGAGAGCATGCACAGCAAAAGTGTCTTTATCAGGCCTGATTTCTATGAGAATAAGTGCAAATGTTATTATGCTATTAAATAGAGGCTGCTTTAGTCACAGAATGGGATGCCAGTGCCACAAAAACCAGAGAGCATGCACAGCAAAAGTGTCTTTATCAGGCCTGATTTCTATGAGAATAAGTGCAAATGTTTATTATGCTATTAAATAGAGGCTGCTTTAGTCACAGAATGGGATGCCAGTGCCACAAAAACCAGAGAGCATGCACAGCAAAAGTGTCTTTATCAGGCCTGATTTCTATGAGAATAAGTGCAAATGTTTATTATGCTATTAAATAGAGGCTGCTTTAGTCACAGAATGGATGCCAGTGCCACAAAAACCAGAGAGCATGCACAGCAAAAGTGTCTTTATCAGGCCTGATTTCTATGAGAATAAGTGCAAATGTTTATTATGCTATTAAATAGAGGCTGCTTTAGTCACAGAATGGGATGCCAGTGCCACAAAAACCAGAGAGCATGCACAGCAAAAGTGTCTTTATCAGGCCTGATTTCTATGAGAATAAGTGCAAATGTTTATTATGCTATTAAATAGAGGCTGCTTTAGTCACAGAATGGGATGCCAGTGCCACAAAAACCAGAGAGCATGCACAGCAAAAGTGTCTTTATCAGGCCTGATTTCTATGAGAATAAGTGCAAATGTTTATTATGCTATTAAATAGAGGCTGCTTTAGTCACAGAATGGGATGCCAGTGCCACAAAAACCAGAGAGCATGCACAGCAAAAGTGTCTTTATCAGGCCTGATTTCTATGAGAATAAGTGCAAATGTTTATTATGCTATTAAATAGAGGCTGCTTTAGTCACAGAATGGGATGCCAGTGCCACAAAAACCAGAGAGCATGCACAGCAAAAGTGTCTTTATCAGGCCTGATTTCTATGAGAATAAGTGCAAATGTTTATTATGCTATTAAATAGAGGCTGCTTTAGTCACAGAATGGGATGCCAGTGCCACAAAAACCAGAGAGCATGCACAGCAAAAGTGTCTTTATCAGGCCTGATTTCTATGAGAATAAGTGCAAATGGTTATTATGCTATTAAATAGAGGCTGCTTTAGTCACAGAATGGGATGCCAGTGCCACAAAAACCAGAGAGCATGCACAGCAAAAGTGTCTTTATCAGGCCTGATTTCTATGAGAATAAGTGCAAATGTTTATTATGCTATTAAATAGAGGCTGCTTTAGTCACAGAATGGGATGCCAGTGCCACAAAAACCAGAGAGCATGCACAGCAAAAGTGTCTTTATCAGGCCTGATTTCTATGAGAATAAGTGCAAATGTTTATTATGCTATTAAATAGAGGCTGCTTTAGTCACAGAATGGGATGCCAGTGCCACAAAAACCAGAGAGCATGCACAGCAAAAGTGTCTTTATCAGGCCTGATTTCTATGAGAATAAGTGCAAATGTTTATTATGCTATTAAATAGAGGCTGCTTTAGTCACAGAATGGGATGCCAGTGCCACAAAAACCAGAGAGCATGCACAGCAAAAGTGTCTTTATCAGGCCTGATTTCTATGAGAATAAGTGCAAATGGTTATTATGCTATTAAATAGAGGCTGCTTTAGTCACAGAATGGGATGCCAGTGCCACAAAAACCAGAGAGCATGCACAGCAAAAGTGTCTTTATCAGGCCTGATTTCTATGAGAATAAGTGCAAATGTTTATTATGCTATTAAATAGAGGCTGCTTTAGTCACAGAATGGGATGCCAGTGCCACAAAAACCAGAGAGCATGCACAGCAAAAGTGTCTTTATCAGGCCTGATTTCTATGAGAATAAGTGCAAATGGTTATTATGCTATTAAATAGAGGCTGCTTTAGTCACAGAATGGGATGCCAGTGCCACAAAAACCAGAGAGCATGCACAGCAAAAGTGTCTTTATCAGGCCTGATTTCTATGAGAATAAGTGCAAATGTTTATTATGCTATTAAATAGAGGCTGCTTTAGTCACAGAATGGGATGCCAGTGCCACAAAAACCAGAGAGCATGCACAGCAAAAGTGTCTTTATCAGGCCTGATTTCTATGAGAATAAGTGCAAATGTTTATTATGCTATTAAATAGAGGCTGCTTTAGTCACAGAATGGGATGCCAGTGCCACAAAAACCAGAGAGCATGCACAGCAAAAGTGTCTTTATCAGGCCTGATTTCTATGAGAATAAGTGCAAATGTTTATTATGCTATTAAATAGAGGCTGCTTTAGTCACAGAATGGGATGCCAGTGCCACAAAAACCAGAGAGCATGCACAGCAAAAGTGTCTTTATCAGGCCTGATTTCTATGAGAATAAGTGCAAATGTTTATTATGCTATTAAATAGAGGCTGCTTTAGTCACAGAATGGGATGCCAGTGCCACAAAAACCAGAGAGCATGCACAGCAAAAGTGTCTTTATCAGGCCTGATTTCTATGAGAATAAGTGCAAATGGTTATTATGCTATTAAATAGAGGCTGCTTTAGTCACAGAATGGGATGCCAGTGCCACAAAAACCAGAGAGCATGCACAGCAAAAGTGTCTTTATCAGGCCTGATTTCTATGAGAATAAGTGCAAATGTTTATTATGCTATTAAATAGAGGCTGCTTTAGTCACAGAATGGGATGCCAGTGCCACAAAAACCAGAGAGCATGCACAGCAAAAGTGTCTTTATCAGGCCTGATTTCTATGAGAATAAGTGCAAATGGTTATTATGCTATTAAATAGAGGCTGCTTTAGTCACAGAATGGGATGCCAGTGCCACAAAAACCAGAGAGCATGCACAGCAAAAGTGTCTTTATCAGGCCTGATTTCTATGAGAATAAGTGCAAATGTTTATTATGCTATTAAATAGAGGCTGCTTTAGTCACAGAATGGGATGCCAGTGCCACAAAAACCAGAGAGCATGCACAGCAAAAGTGTCTTTATCAGGCCTGATTTCTATGAGAATAAGTGCAAATGGTTATTATGCTATTAAATAGAGGCTGCTTTAGTCACAGAATGGGATGCCAGTGCCACAAAAACCAGAGAGCATGCACAGCAAAAGTGTCTTTATCAGGCCTGATTTCTATGAGAATAAGTGCAAATGTTTATTATGCTATTAAATAGAGGCTGCTTTAGTCACAGAATGGGATGCCAGTGCCACAAAAACCAGAGAGCATGCACAGCAAAAGTGTCTTTATCAGGCCTGATTTCTATGAGAATAAGTGCAAATGGTTATTATGCTATTAAATAGAGGCTGCTTTAGTCACAGAATGGGATGCCAGTGCCACAAAAACCAGAGAGCATGCACAGCAAAAGTGTCTTTATCAGGCCTGATTTCTATGAGAATAAGTGCAAATGTTTATTATGCTATTAAATAGAGGCTGCTTTAGTCACAGAATGGGATGCCAGTGCCACAAAAACCAGAGAGCATGCACAGCAAAAGTGTCTTTATCAGGCCTGATTTCTATGAGAATAAGTGCAAATGTTTATTATGCTATTAAATAGAGGCTGCTTTAGTCACAGAATGGGATGCCAGTGCCACAAAAACCAGAGAGCATGCACAGCAAAAGTGTCTTTATCAGGCCTGATTTCTATGAGAATAAGTGCAAATGGTTATTATGCTATTAAATAGAGGCTGCTTTAGTCACAGAATGGGATGCCAGTGCCACAAAAACCAGAGAGCATGCACAGCAAAAGTGTCTTTATCAGGCCTGATTTCTATGAGAATAAGTGCAAATGTTTATTATGCTATTAAATAGAGGCTGCTTTAGTCACAGAATGGGATGCCAGTGCCACAAAAACCAGAGAGCATGCACAGCAAAAGTGTCTTTATCAGGCCTGATTTCTATGAGAATAAGTGCAAATGTTTATTATGCTATTAAATAGAGGCTGCTTTAGTCACAGAATGGGATGCCTCACAGCAGACTTAAGATCAGTTCAGTATATATGCACAGTTAGTTACTATAAGCAGCCTGAAAACGCTAACAAAGGCTGGATGAAAAAAAAAAAATCTCCCTGTCAGCCAGCTCCGTTTTTCCTACCTTTCCCTGGCTTTCTGTCTGTCTCCTGTCTGTCTCCTGCCTGTCTCCTGCCTGTCTCCAGCCTGTCCCTGTCTGTCCCTGTCTGTCCCTGTCTCCAGCCTGTCTCCAGCCTGTCTAACTGCCTCAGCTACACAGCGTTCTGTCTGTCTGTCACGAATGCAATAGAGAAATGAGGAAAAGCAAGATGGCCGCCGTTAAATACCGCTGTGTGACGTCACCGGGCTTGCTGGCTGCTGATAGGCTGCATGTGACTGCCCCAGCTTGCACTGGCGCGGGATACATGTCCAGACATGTCCCGCCCGCCATCTTAGAATGCCTGTAATGTAAATGAATGGATGTTAAAGGAAAACTTCGAGTGATCGAATCGCGGGGAAATTCGGATTCGATCCG
This sequence comes from Gastrophryne carolinensis, assembly GCA_027917425.1. Lineage (NCBI taxonomy): Eukaryota > Metazoa > Chordata > Amphibia > Anura > Microhylidae > Gastrophryne > Gastrophryne carolinensis. The sequence goes on from CM051235.1 coordinate 577,490,905, forward strand.
AATCGAATTTTTCCTGAAATTCGGATCGAATCCGGGTTCGTCCGGATCGATTCGCTCATCCCTACTATCGGCATCTGACAGATGGCGGAGCTGGGTGAGCGGTGCGGGACAGCGATCAGAGGTGAGTACGGTAAAAATAAATAAATGTCATTTTTTTTTCTCTTTGTGTCTGTGTCTTTTTTTTTACATTTAACCCCTTGTGAACTGGTAAGGGGTCCATGAGACCCCTATACCAGTTCACAAGGCTGGGGGATGGCAAGTCACCTGCGGCTAGCAAAAGCTGGCCCCTGTGCCCTGTTTCTACAAGCCCTGCATAGCTGGTCCCGGGCTGGTTACTTTGGGTAAGGGGGACCCATGTCCATTTTTGGGGGGATTTTTAAGGGTTTTTAACCCTTAAAAATCCCTCCCAAAAATGGGGAGGGAGGGGGGACCCTATGTCATTTTTTTTAATTAACCCCTTATGTTCTGTCATCCAGCAGCTATAAAAGGCTTCCAGCAGGTGAGCAGAAGCCAGTGATTGCCGAGGGACACAGTGCTCCAGGATGGATGGGAGGTAAAAAAAAAAATTATAAAATATTTTTTTCTCTTTGTGTCAGTGTATTTATTTTTTACATTTAACCCCTTGTGAACTGGTAAAGGGTCCATGAGACCCCTATACCCAAAAATATTGAGAATACCCCTAAAAAATGACAAACAAGACATTTCATGTTAAAGCCCAGACTATGCTGAAACAAATATATCATTTTCCTGGGAAATCCCTGGAAATCCCTTCAAAAATCACATTTGAACATGTGGAGCGCAAAATAGTGCAAAATGGTCTGGCAACAAAGGGTGACAAAAACTCCAGGTAGGCTGGCAATTAAAGGGTTAATGCATGAAAAAACATGATAATATCTTGGTGGCCTTGGAAGCAGCTGCTTGACGTTGCATACTGTTATTTAGCCTGTGATCTACCAGTACCCCCAGATCCTTCTCAGCAAGTGTTTCTCCCAGTTTTACTCCCCCGAGGATATATGTGGCCTTCAGGTTGTTAGCCTTCAAGTGCATGACTTTACATTTCTCCACACTGAACTTCATTTGCCAAGTGGATGCCCAGACACTCAATGTGTCCAAGTCAGCCTGAAGCTTGTGAACATCTACAATAGACTGCACTGTGCTACATATCTTTGTGTCATCTGAAAAAATAGAAACAGTGCTTCTAATCTCATCTTCTATGTCATTTATAAACAAGTTGAATAAAAGTGGGCCCAGGACTGAACCCTGGGGTACACCACTTACAACCGGTAACCATTCAGAGTAGGTATCATTAACCACAACTCTCTGCACATGATCCTTCAGCCAGTTTTCAATCCAGTTACAAACTGTATTTTCTAATCCTGAAGATCTCAATTTCCCTAATTAGTATCAATGAGGGACAGTGTCAAAATCTACAGCCGCCCCTCCGCCCAGGCTTCTACTCACCTCCGCATAGAAGCCAATCAGGTTAGTCTGGCAGCTTCTGTCCTTAGTAAAACCGTGCTGGTTGTCACTAATATTATGGATAGTTACATATTCGTGTATATAGTCCCTTAATTGCCCCTCAAGCAATTTTCCCACAATGGATGTTAAACTTACCGGTCTGTAATTGCCCTGAGAAGACCTAGAGCCTTTTTTAAAAAGCATAATTGTGATTTCTTTGGTACTTGTATGATGATAGATTGCTTGAAGCAGGATGGGATGACAGATTGCTCTAGGGAGAGGTTGAAGTTATTGGTAAACGCTGGTGCAAGTTCTGTTGAATCTACCCAAGGCTTTTGATTTGGAAATTTCCTGAAAGTGAATTTTATTGCAGTGTCTTCTACTAAAGGCCCAATAAATCCTACTACAGAATCTGTGTAGGCATTGTTGTCTTCTGGGCATTGTCTAAACAAGTCCCAGTCAGTGCCCTTAAGAGCATCTTTACATGGATTGTTCTGGCTAATGCAGGGCTACATCTCGTGTTGCCGATTCTCATTTTAGTTTTTGTCTGTATTTGGGCATCAGTAGAATAGCATTGTGGTCTGATTTACCAAGTGGAGGGTGTGACTGGGCTTTATAAGGGGTATAGCAGTGACCTAAAGTTCTATTTCCTCTGGAAGGAAAGGAAATCCGCTTGTAGAAATTGGACATGATGCATTTTAGGTTTGCACTGTTGCAATTGTCTGCAATGATAAAAGTGGCTTCAATAAGGCAATGTATGAGAGCTTCATGAAGTTCCTCAGGGGTATCAGGATTCACTTGGTGAGGCATGTAAAACGCATATATGATTACTATGGTGAATCCTCTAGGAATGTAGACGGTCTACACTTGATGGTCAGTAGTTCTTAATTCTGTGAGCAAACACAGGGTGACAGAATGGTGCTGGCATTTCTACACCATTTTGTTTTCACTATATTGCAGACTCCCCCTTCTTTCGATTTTCCAGTTTCAGCAGTCCTATCCGTTCTAAAGATTGTGAAGCTGTCATGTTGCTGAATGGCATAAGTTGGGTTTGTTGGATTTAGGTCATTACATGCCTCACCAAGTGAATCCTGATGCCCCTGAGGAACTTCATGAAGCTCTCATACATTGCCTTATTGAAGCCACTTTTATCATTGCAGACAATTGCAACAGTGCAAACCTAAAACTCATCATGTCCAATTTCAAGTTACACCCCTAGTTACACTTTTTGATGACTGTCTTTACTGTGTTCCAGGGTATTTCTAATGCCTTTTTTTTGTTATTTTTGCCTGACTGATACCTGTAAACAATGTGATCCCATTGATCTGTTTTCAGCTGTTTACGGACCATGGCTTTTCCTTTAAAATGCAACTTAGAAAATGTCAGGAAAATCCCACTAGGGGGAGAATTAATTTCCCTGCTAGTGTGTTACTAGTGTGACATGCTTAGTTGTGTACGCCAATAATAGTTACACAGGTTCTATGTAAAAAATTTTCACCCAACCACTCAATAAAGCATTTGTAGTCTTTTTGAGATGACCAGTCACCTAAAGGGGCTCCAGTCACCTATAGGAGTCTAACAGCTAAATTAACGGGCAAATACATTTTTAGCTTCTTTTTGTAAATAATAATAATATAAATAATAATAATAAAATAATAAATTCTGAACACCAGGAAAACTGGCTGCAATAGGCATGGAAGCCCATGTTGGCTATAGTCACAATGATATCTGTCTTTCAGCATTTTTAGAAAACCCCTTGCAGGACACCTTCTAATTCTGAAGAGATTGAAGTATCACAAAACCCTTTTTTAGGGTTCCCCATGCCCCAAAACCCACCCTTCAGCTCGGCAGTGGCTTAATGTCAAAAACAAAGGGTTTTCACACAGCCAAGTCCATGCCCACCTGGCATTTTTTAGATTGACAATTGGCTGACCTCAAAAATGCTGGCAGCATCTCTTGTTTCCCTGAAGTATGAGGAGCGCTCCCTACACTGAATAGCTGAGCACACCACAGCTACAGGGAAGTTTACCCACAACCCCAGGGGCTTCATACAGCTGGGTATCCCAACTTCAGATGCCCCTAGGGAAGGCTAGTGGCCAGTGTGGCTTTTCCGCTGCGTTAAAGGTTGATATTAGTTTGGCTGAGGGTTTTTATGCTTGGTGTACTGGGCCGGTAGCCCTGAGGTGGGGGAGCAATTTTTTTACCTTTAAAGTCATGTTTCTTACCCAGGACAGAAGCAGGTAGGGGAAAAATCAGCAGTAAGTGTTGGAGTAAAACAATAATGGAACCATACTTTCATTATATGAATACACGCTTTTCAGCTGCACTTTTCTCTGCATGCCTTATTCCTCCCACTAATTGGATTGAAAAAAATGTGTCCAAAAATATGCATTTGTTGCCAAAATTCTGCACAAATAAATGCATTGAGGCTAATGTGTTCTTTCAAGCAACAAGAAGAAGTATTGCCTGTGTTTCTTGCTTCTGTCCCTGCCATGGTGACTGATTAATAGCAGTTATTCAACAACTGGAGCTTGCCAAAGGCAATTATGAGCACTATGTGGTTGTAGCTACTGGCTTATCATTATATTATTGCATATATAAAATACAGCAAAGCTAATGCCTTCCTTACCCCAGGCAGCCAATGCTGTGACATGCTAAAGGTTCTTGTTCCAATATGCCTAAAGCCTGCGCTTACCTTTATGGTGAATTAATAATGTTATTTATTACAAAATGTGGTAGAGAACACACACATTTATAAGCATGTACTGTATGTAAGATCTCACAGCACATTGCTGTATATAATAACATTTTCTATTGTATGAATTTAAATTACTGTATCTATAGATACATGTTTTAAGTCTAATTATGTTATTTATATTACTTTACCTTTATTTGGCTACTAAAAATAGAAATGACACTTACATTATACATCTTGGCCATTTAAATAAATATTTTTGCAATATTCTAAATATATGTCTGTCTTATTGTACATTATATGACATTACTTCATTTACTTTACTTATTAAATATAAATAAATAAATATATATTATATATATAATATATATATATATATATATATATTCTCCTGCATCCTTCATTGCGCACTATCATATTATTGATGCACCAAAGGCACCCTATGCACCGAGGACACCTTCAGGAGACATTGCTTATTGCAATTAAATCAAACATGTTACAGCATTTTACTTGCAAAGGTTAAATTATTAGTATGAAAAAAAAAAACTGCTCATCTTTTTCAAAAGTTTCAAATCTTCTTGCACATAACTTAATGCTAAAAAAAAGTCTCTCCTTGAGCATAGAAAGAGTTATGAGCACAATGTCAGTCCCCCTGAGTATACCAATGTTTAGTGCAGTCTCATCAGAATAATTCCAAAAGCATTGCTTTATTTATAATTCAAACACTTTCCCAATAAACCATATACTGTATGTTTTTAGAGGTAGGGGCACTAAGGTATAACAGGTAAAGATGATCAAGGGCAGAGCTTGCTTTCCTATTGTCATCAGCCAGGAAGACGGGGAGGGCGATTCATTAATAGCGCCAGGTAGCGACAGATGAGCGCCAGTAGCGTTATTTTCACAGCGCACGCTAGTATTCGCTGTGCTTGGCCGTTGTTCGGCTGTTGACAGTGACTCAGTCGGTGTGCGGTAATGTTGAATACGGGGTTAGGAGTCGCTGTTTGACAGGTTCCGCGCTGTATGGGAGCGCATGACAGCGAATGGCCATAGCGAACGGCTCCCAGCATATTCATTAACAAATCACGCTCAAAAAATTCTCGCGCTGTGAAATGCTTGTTTAAACCCTAGAGCGCTGGCGGCGATGGGTTAAAAGTAGTTTTTTAACCCCCAAACAACCATATCTTTTGAAAAAAAAAAAATAAACATGTTTTTACAAACATTTTGTAATATGAATACATTAATATCAGACCTGCAATATCAATTCTGCACAATTTTTTTTTTTTTTTTTTTTACCTTCAAAAAAATATCTAACATTGCAGAAGTGGTCACAGAATTTTTGACATTTAAAAAAAAAAAAACATTAATAGCATTTCATTAAGAATATTTAAAGATTGCTCCATTGAAATGCATTGGAGAGCGCCAGGTAGCGAGAGGTCATACCTGTCGCTGTTCAAGGTCGCTCGCTGGCGCTGTGGGGTGAGGCTGGAATAATGATGAATGATTCGCTATCTGGCGCTCTGTCAGTCGCTAAGCAGGATCGGCTTGATAAATGTGTGATTGCGGAGGGGAGCCGGCGTTCTCGTGGCGGTGAGCGTCATTACCGTTCGCTCACCATTCGCTACCTGGCGCTATCCCTTGTTAAATAAGGGCCAAAGGCTCGATTCAGTAAGAGTTGAAAAAAAAATTCTTATGGAAATAAAGAAATTCACTGTTTCAGTGTTCCCGAATCGCCAGCTAGGAAGACAATGGCACTTTTGCTACAGTGTAAAAAGGAGTCGATAATTCACTACTTTTCGTACGAGCAAAAAGGTGATTCAGCAACAGTGACATTCTCATGCTTTTTTTTCTTCTAAAGTGAATTTCTTTACTACCATGAGAATTTTTTCCCAACTCTTGCTAAATCAAGGCCAGTGAAAGGCCATGGTTCACTACTTTTCTTAGGAGTAGAAAATACCATTGACTTTCTTTGTCTCCTTAGCTGGTGATTCAGAAATAGCGAAATTCTCATCCTTTATTTTCATAAAATGAATTTTTTACTACCAACTTTTACTGGATCGAGGCATTGGTCTGTGCTTTGTAGCATCTAGTATGTATTAGTCTATCAGGCTGATTCATCACTAACGCCAGGTAGCGACAGATGAGCGTCTGTAGCAGGCATTTTCAGAGCGCCCGCTAGTAGTCACTGTGCTCGGCCGTGGGTCACTAGTTCTTAGCGACTCAGTCGCTGTGCAGCAATGATGAATACATTGTGATGAGTCGCTATTTGACTAGTACAGCGCTGTATGGGAGCGCATGTTAGCGACTGGTCAGTGCGACCGACTCACAACATATTCATTATAAAAACATGCTCACAAAACTCTGGCGCTGAAAAATGCTTCTTTGAAGCCCAGAGCCCTGGAGACTGTGTGTTTAAAGTCTGTTTTTCAGCATGTATCCACTAGTAACAAAGCGAAAACATACAGAATTACATTGTAATAACATGTAACATGAACACTTTAATGCCTGACCTGTAATGGAATTTTTGCAGAAATATATAAAAAATGAAAAATGTGTGAAAAAACGTATTTTTCAATGCCAGAAGAGATCTCAACATTATTTGAGATTTTTTTTTATAAAAAAAAAAAAAACAAAAACCCAATTTAAAGAGAAGAAAAGTATTGTCTATTGAAATGTATGGGAGAGCGACAGGTAGTGAGAGGTCATACCTGGCGCTGTGCAAGGCTGAACGCCGGCGCTGTTCGCTGAGGCTGTGATAATGATGAATCGGACGCTACATGGCTTTTTCCCAGTCGCTCAACAGATTCTGCTTGATAAATGTGTAATTGCGTGCCGTGTCTGGCGTTCACCAGTCGCTACCTCTCATTAACAAGGCACTACCTGACGCTATCCCTTCATAAATAAGGGCCCATGTATGTATATGAAGTTGGTGCTATCTAAATAAATAATAATTAATTCTTTCCAAATAGAAGACTGCAATATAGTAGCTAAATACAAAGCACATGGTGAATGTGACAAGTCTGTAAAGCTGCTAAATTAGGGCAAATGATAAGAACATCCAAACCCGTGTGTATCTGGAGGGTTACAATAATCAGGGTACAATCAATTTGAGTATATTGTACAGCACATTTCAAAACATGGTATATTTTGATGTTTTAATTTAAAAAAGCTTCCATTAGTTTATAAAAGGGCTGAATCTACCAGTAAATCACACAGTGGACATTTTTCCCTGTCAGCACTGCGCTCTTTTAGGACACTACAAATGGCTGTCAACCAAAAATGCATTCTTTGATGGGTTTCCCTTTTACATACAACATTTACTTACACTCCTTGATAGCCTAATATGAGGACACTTCATAATAAACATACATGGGCCCTTTACCCACAGATTTGGCACCAGCAGTACATTGCAATAGTTTTGGACTCACCAAAATATTAGGGTTCATCAGATTCTCTGAGAAAGGCAACTCCCCATCCTATCAGAGCTACAGAATTATGAGGGGGTGCAAGGGGCTCGTACCCTGGGGCCTGCACCACTTGCCCTGCAAAGGGGGCATCCGCCAACCTTTGAGTTATGGTCTGTCCCAGGAGGACAAATCTATCACCGGCAGTGGGGGTCCCCCTGTGCCTGGGCAAGCCTTTTTCTGTTTTTGCAAACCTGCAGCCAAAAATCACCACAGGGCAGGACAAGGGGGGTCTAAAGCCAGGCAGAGCCACTAGCAGCTCAATGCAGTGTTTTTTGTTGGACCAGCTGGGCGACTACACTACTCCCCGCCCAGAATGGCAAAGCAGGAGTTCCTGAGAAGCACGAACCTGCACAAGGGTGGCACAAGGGACTCGATCTGACGTTCCAGTAAGTAGGCGGGTGCCAGACGACCACCAATCAGTTACTTGACTGGGCTATTATTTTTAAGGAAAAACAATACTGTATCTGGGACCTCCACCAGATTTTGTGTCCAGGGGCCTCCACCACACTTGATCCAGGCCCTGGTCGTACCAATTAGGAATCTAAACAGGTGTCCTACCTGATCACCTACTTCATTAGAAGATCTTATAGCCCAACCTCAAACCTCTTTCCAGGGGTTTACAGAACCTTTGTAGACACTATCATTACCTCTGCACTGAAATCAAACAATAGGAAAAAGATTCGGTATTACCTTACCAGCAAATTTTCAAAAGATATTCACTCTTACGTATACATTATCGATAGCCGATTCAGCCCAGAAGAAAGATTCAAGATGGTATAAATATCCTGCCACCAATAAACGTTTGACCCCCCCCCCCCCCCCACCCTCTGCTTTGTACCTGTGCTTGGGTTGTGGTTTCAGTTTAGGGAATATGAAACGTATTTGGTGGGAGTGCCCACATATCAACAAGCTATATACAGGGAGTGAAGACAGATAAACCGAAGGTCAGATTGGGCAAAGTAGGTAAGTACTGGAAACATTTCGGGTGCTTTGGAAACTGGTTAGTACTGGTAGCAATTCAGGTGCTCAGGAGAAATCAAGTCAGACGGCAAGCCAAGGGTCACACCAGGAGGTCAGAGAGCTGCACAGTACAAAGGGATGAGACAGAGGCGTGGTGGAGATTCAAGCAAAGGGTCAATAACGATATGTACAGGAAATCACAGGAGAAATCACAAAGCCAGCAAAATCACAGGCACTGACACACTGAAGTGGTAATCCCTTTATAGGACTGAACCCGACTGGATTAGACAGGGAGGCAGTGACTGTGATTGGTGCACCTCGGATCTGTGGGCTGATTGGTGCACTTAGAGACCTCTGGGCTGATTGCCCTATCTGAACTTTAAAGGCATACTGCCCAGAACTGGACCTTCTAGGATAAGCCCTTTTAAACAACCTCCGGTGGCCGCGCTGTGTGCAGCGCCGCCGGAGGACATAAGCTACCTGTGCTCGCGGACAAGCACGAACCGAATGACAGCGGATAAGGGAGGAGGGCGCGCTTGACGACAGACGTGCCGCTGGAGATGGCGCCTGAGGCAGAAGTGGCTGCCAGGCAGGAGAAGCCCCGGCCAGCCGCCTAAGGACACCATGGGCACAGACTGAAGGTAAGTCATTCGTGACACTGACACAGTAAGAAGAAAGAAAGACTATAGCAAAAGATACAGACCTTAAACTGAAAAATAGAAAAATTCGAGCAAATACAGCTAATTAAAGTGGTTCCCAGTGCTAAAAAACCTTGAGGGACACAAAGCCTGCAGGCAAACTGATTACCCAAGTTAGCAAGCTACAGGTGGAGAACATCTTGGGCTAATCGCAAAAGAGCCTGTGTCCTGGGGCCACATGACACACATACAGTATAGTTCCTTTATATAGAGCAGTATAGAGTTGTGTGAGGAAAATAGGGTGGTATCTGAGAATATCTGGGAAAAAATAGGGAAAACCTTGTGTAGACGGTAGAAATAAGTAGATATTGGTAGTAAATCTGTGTCTGCAAAGCAAGAAATGTGCCGAAAATGCAAATCCAATGAAATAATCGCAAGATAATTTGATTTTTGTGAATATGAATTTTTGTGAAGCTGAATTAAACAGGAATTGAAAGGCATTAAAGTATACCTAATCTTCCCTAACAGAATTACTCTGTTGTTCTGATAACCTTGTTAGGGTCGTTTAGAGAATGCACTGTGGGGAAATCCCAAATGATTCTCACATTTTAAGCCTTTAGAAACTTTAAAAAGAGCAGAATGTTTAAGTGTTTCAGGGGAATCAACTTCAGGTCTGCTGAGCTGCAATTGTGTGCACCAGAAATATCCAGAGACTCTATAATCTTTGCAGCTCTTTTTGAGATTCCTCTGGTGTTTCCCAAATTTATAACATAAATGCTAAGAGGTTCCGGTAAACATATTGAAGGCCACACTGGCATTCAAAGAAGATGATGATAAATAACACAATCTGTGTTCCAATTGGTACAATTCAAAATAAAAAAAATCTGGTAACAAATTTAAAAATGTGCATACCGGTAATTAAAAAAAACATTTAAAATTTCTCCATTGACCAAGTTTTTAATGCTGTATCTATGGTCTGTTTTACTCCCAATAAGGGGGATTAATTTATGCCCTTATTCATCAAGCGATAGCGCCAGGTAGTGTCTGACAAGCGCCAGGTAGCGGCAGCTAACGGCGACTACCGACTCAAGTACGCCCGGCGGCGGTCACAATGACGCATTTATCAAGCAAAATGAGGCTAGCGCCGGCGAGAGCGACGGCTAGCGCGGCATTCATCATGAAGCCGCCTGGACCGAACAGCGCCGCTGCAAATTCCCTCACAGCGCCAGGTATGAGCTGTCGCTCCCTGGCGATGTCCAATGCATTTCAATGGAGCAATCTATAATTAATCATAATTAATTGGTATTATTTTTTTTTTTATATTTTTTTAATGTCAAAAAATCGGAGACCACTTCTGCAATGTTAGGATTTATTTTTAAGTCAAAAAAAAAATTAAAAAAATATGTGCAGAATTGATCTAACAGGTCTGAGATTAATGTATTCATATTACAAAATGATTCTAAAAACATGTATAATGTTACATTCAAAAAATATGGTTGTTTAGGGGTTAAAAACTAGTTAATACACATCGCCGCCAGCGCTCTGGGGTTTAAACAAGGAATGGACAGCGACAGCACATTCGGAGCGTGATTTGTTGATGAATATGAAGCTAGCCGTTCGCTCTGGCCATTCGTTGTCAGGCGCTCACATACAACGCTGGACCTGTGAAACAGCGACCCCCCAGCCCGTATTCAACATTACCGCACACCGACTGAGTCGCTGTCATCAAGCTAATGCCGGCCAAGCACAGCGAATACTGGTTGGCGCTGAAAAAATCACGCTACAGTCGCTCATCTGTCGCTACCTGGCGCTATTAATGAATCGGCCTCTTAGACTTCGATGTTAAGATAGAACTCAAGGAAGATGTGTGCTACCAGGTAGTATTTTTCACACTGTAAGATGCACCTAGGATTCAACAAAGAATCTCCTTGTTACAGCCAGTGTGAGGCATCTCTCATTAAAGGCAGTAAGCGACATCTCTCATTACAGGCACTGTGTTGCATCCCTCATTGCAGGAAGTAAGGGCAGTAAGTGGCATCCCAAATTACAAGCAGTAAGCAGCATACCCTCATTACAGACAGTGTGCAGCATACCTCACAACAGCCAATGTGCTGCATCCCCCATTACAGGCAGTGTGCAACATCCCTTTATGAAAAGCAGTGTGCGGCATCCCTCATTACAGGCAGAATGTGGCATCCCTCATTACAGGCATAATGTGGCATCCCTCATTATAGGCAGTGTGCAACATCCCCCATTAAAGGCAGCATGTGGCATCCCCGTGGCATTAACCTGCTAGATGGCAGGAGGAGGGCTTACTCATACACCACAGGAAAAGCTTAATATTTGCTATTACAGGTAAGAAGAATAAGCATACCATTACACTTACAGAGTACTGCTCCACTCTCTCTGTCTGCCCCCCCAGCTAACCTGTGAAAAACATTTGCATTAACCAAAATAATTTCTGCACAACTGATGCATGATGGGTAAATGTATCTACACACATCTAAAGAGTAGCAACAAGCCATTATTCCAGTACAGACTGCCTCAGGGAATAGCAGTGTTCCCCTTTAAAGGTGGAATGGTATGGTCAGAACCTGTCACCTCCGTCTTTCTCCAACAAAAGAAAAAAATAAGAACAGCACAGTTTTGTTTTATGCAGTGAGTTTCTGGTGTTCTGCTGTATTGTTTCCGCCTTTTGGAATGTAAAATAAACATTTGTGTTGGGATTGTGCCCCCAGACCTCAGAATTCTTCCACTGTAACGGGTGAATTCATCAGCAGTTTTGGCTAGATCAAGCAGCAGTAATAACCTCCCCAGGTGAGAATGCTACCAGTAACCCTTTAGCTACTGCAACATAACATTGTGATCCCCTGATCTGAAGAGGCTTAATTAGAGCAGGAGGGGATATGCCTGAGATTCATGGTTGTGCGCCTGTGACTTTTCACGCGCTATTTGGGGCGCCAAATTGCGATCAAGCATCCGTATGATTCATTGTCAAAATGGGATGCACAATTGTTTTTGCCTCAATTTGGGCACTAGCATTCGCCAGTGCGCTATTTTGCGCCTGAAATTTTCCAACAGTGCTATTTGGGGGCATCAAACTATCCCCGGTACCTGATTTATGGTATGTTTAAAGGGCAGCAAAGTGTGCGCAAATGTGGCATTTTGAAGAGTGAATTTCCTACAGCATATAGTTGGAGGAAACTGCCTATTCCAATGAGTAACAGGCTTATTTCATTCTGAAAACACACGTCGGCAGCATCCTGCATATTTTTGAACAATGTAAATGTCAGCTGCAAGTTCTTGTTAGCAAGTGAACCCTTTTCCCTAGATCTTCGCAGAAAACACACACAAGTGGGCGAGATCAAATCTCTATGGAGAAACAGTAAAGGAAAGGGAGAAACATGGGGCACCTTTGGGAAAAGTTAAGAGCTTAGCCGGCCAAATGCGCATGGGACACAGCTATTTGCGCTTCAAAACAGCAGATTTTCCTTGCTCAACAAGACGCTATTTGCGCTTCTCCTGTGCGCTTGCCATTTGGTGCACTTTGCACGTGCACCTGGCATGCACACTCCATGAATAATGCGTCTAGGCGCATGCAGAATCATTTGCGTTCCACCTAAGCATTTTTGTGCACCAACCATGTAGGTCATGTTGCTAGAGAAAACTGTTTCTTTTCTAAGACAAATAAAAAAAAGTGCAAACAAATAAAAAAAGAAAAATAACAGATAAGCTCAGTATCTTGAGGACATAATTTTGGCACAAAATAATGGAAACTTTAAAAAATACCATTGACAGTGGACTTTTCCTTTAAGTAAACCCCCATCTTACCATTTAGCAAGATTTTCTGGATTTTTGATATTCGACCATTTTTCTGATAAAGCTAATTTAACCCTTTAAGTGCCAGCTTTGTGAATTTCACATAGCTGTCATTTCCCCTGTTTAAATGAAAGAAAGAAAAAAAAAAGCTTTCCTTTGTGCTGTCGCCTGCCGGCCACAGGAGGGAAGCCTTTTATAGGAGGAGCTAGATGATGTCATAAAAGGCCGGTATAAAAAGCTGCTTCTGGCACCAGAGAGCTGTCAGTAGCCAGTAGTGATCGGTGGAGGGCAGTTGCGAGGGCAGGGGACTAAGGGGTCCATGAGACTCTAATTCCAGTTCACAAGGCATGAGGGGCTGGCAAGTAGCCTACCAGCAAATGGGTGACTTACCCATAACCTCCGGCCCTCTCCAAAGCACTGGAGCGGGCAGAAGGGCACGTGGCCCATGAGGACCGGTTGGCCTCTGTACCCTGGTCTACCAGTTCACATAGCCGAGGCTGGTTTTTCTAGCAAGGGGGGACCCCATGTTTTTTTAAATGTTTTAACCCTTGACAGTGCACATGGTAGTTGTATTGTATTTGAAAATGTCATAAAATCGCTCTTTTCGCGCTTTTTTGGGGAGTCTACTGATACATATGTGGTATTGTATTCGGGAGGAATAGGGCTTTAACATGCGATATGGTTTAATGGATGAAAATACATTTCTTCATTAAAAAATGTCACAAAGTTTAAAAATTATACTTTTCTTTACATTTTTTTTTACCCAAAAATATTATGAAAGCACTGAAAAAATGACAAACAATAAATTTTTTGTTAAAGCCCAAACTGGCGAAAAAAATTATATATAATTTTCCTGGAAATTCTTGCAAAAATCACAGTTAAACCTGGTAAATAGTACAAAAAATGGCCTGGCAACAGAGGGTGACAATAAAATCTCAAGTAGGATAGCAGTTAAAAGAGTTAAAAGTAGCTATACATGTTGGGCATTGTTCTGTTCAGAGGACCTTGTTTAGCTTATTTTTACTTGTTTGCATTTTGATATGTTAAGAAAATGCGTTTTTTACTCAGCTTTTTTATTAATATTAAGGTAAACACTGTGCAACCAGTAAATTACTCAAGGGTTTGTGTCCAGAAAACTGGATTATGACAACAAGCCAGGTACACATGTGTAAATTCCCCTGCTTCAAATTGTGGTGTGTCCTGGGCAGGAAAGGGTGTCTACCGATATATATGTGGTGCCATTGTAACTCGGAGGAATGGGACTTTTACACGCACTATGATGTTCTTGAAAAACTTTTTATTTAAAAACAGCTACAAAATGTAAAAAAAAATGCATTTTTAAATGTTTTTCCACATATCCCCCCTCCCAAAAAAAAATACAGTGAAAGAACTGAAAAATGACATGTTAAAGCCCAGACTTTTCTTGAAAACTTTGGACATTCCTTCAAAAAATCACAGTTAACCATTATTATCGCAAAATGGTGAAAAATGGTCTGGCAACAGAGGGTGACAACATCTCTAGGTAGGCTGGCAGCGCAAGGGTTAAAAGGAACTCGTGTCTCCCCTGACCAAACTGGAACTGGGGCTAGGCATCTCCAAGTGTATTGCAAAAGTAAATTGCATACGTCCTAACTAGGCATGGCGAACCCAAACCACAAAGTTCGGGTTCGTACCGAACTTTACAAGTTCGGGTTCCCAATACCGAACACAAACTTCCGCCAGAAGTCCATGTTCGAGTTTGGCATACGGCCTTAACACAGAAAAGCTGGTTGATGTAAGCCCATCCACCAGCTTCACTCAAGGTTGCCAGCACTAGGAGGGTCCTGGGAGTTGTAGCCCTGGCTGAGGCCAGGTTGAAATGCTGCTGCCACCGACAGAAGAGGTTGGGAGCTCAGGTGAGTTACTGCTGCAGCTACCTTTGCGGCAGTTCGAAACGTAGCTGCCGCGGCTGCGCTGTCGCTGGCAGAGGAGGATCAGGGCTCAGGTGAGTTACAGCAGCACTTTTGCTACACACTCTGCATCCCCTCCACAGCCACCCCCACTGGGTTTTGTTTGGGGCCCCCAAATCCAAACATTCATTCAAAGATCAGCAGAACTTGCAAAACCCAAACTTTGGGGGGTTCGTCCATCTTTAGTTTTAACCTTTCCCCTCGATAACCAAAACGAAAAGAAAATGTGTCTGCTGTTGACCTTTAAAATGTCAAGCCTGCTTGTTATACGTGGTCTTCTGCTGTCTTCACTTTTTTGGAAGATGACATTTGATTTTAGACAACCTCAAGCTGCTTCAAAGATAGAACATATCTTGACAAGCCAATCTATCTTAATGGAGGCATCTAACACACGGTGCTTAGTTTCTAAGTGTAGCCTAGACTGCATAAAAATTACTTCATCTTTAGGCTGTTTAAAAAATCTGAACATCAATTCTATCAGCTCTTCCATTTTACGGATGCGGCGCTAAGAGGGTAGAGCCATCAGAAACGCAGAACATGTAACATTTGAATGATAACATTTTTCTCTCTAATCTTATGCACTTCCCATCTAGATTACATTTTCGGTTGCAGAGCCACATTCACAATTACCTTGAAGAATTTGTATCCATCTAACCTAATATAAGATGATAAGACACATACAGAAGGCAGACAGCAGAGGGCAGCACAGTAAGCCGCTTATCTGCCATCACTACTTTGTAAGGACATCAAGTGCTAACATTTTCATGTTACATATCTACATAAAACACAACCAGCATTGTCAATCTAACTACTGCATTTCCATTGTTATGCTTGTATCTCTCCAGAATTGGCCTATTGCCATGTTTCTTGATTAGACTAAGATGCTTTTGAAAAAAAAATGATCTTACCAAATTATTGCAGGAGTAGGTGGAAGGAAAAAATGAATAAAGTGTTACTTATTGAAAGGCAAAATATAAATTAGAGGAAATAATGCAATTTAACCCAAGGTGGGTTGTTTGTGTATTTTAAAGACTGTATTAAAATGTAAAATAAGCTAAATACTAATCTGACCTCCCAAAGGATTGCAGCTCCCATTCCTGTGCTGTATTCTCCAGTGCTGACAGTGTATGCCCTGCTATCAGCTTCGAGGAAGCAGGCTTGCTTGTTGACTGGCAGCAGCGTCCATCTCGGTCAGCCTGGGAGCAAGCTGTCAGCATTGGAGATGACAGTGCAAGCATAGGTGAGAGGCAACTGGTGGGGCTGTGATAAATCCTATGGGAGGTCAGGAAAGTGTTTTGCTTTTTTTTTATACCTACAGACAGCCTTCAAAGTAGCATCAAATAATAAATAGCCCTTAGTATAGAGGACGCACACACCAATAACTTTGCAGCAGCACCAGTACAGAGCATCACAAAACCCAATTATACATATAGATAAATAAAATATCCTTGTTTTTCCCTATTATGATAGTAGTGAAGCAAACAATGTTATATTACACATGCACAAGAGATCCTAATAATATATAATGTGCTACACAATTAAGACATTTTCTTTGTTCTTACTTGTGTAGCACATTGCTAATATCTTTGTGGGCTCTATTTTAGAAGGACTTCTTTTATACGTGTAATATATAAGATCTTTTTCTACACTTCTATCAATAAATCAATAAATTGGCCTTATTCAGCTTAAAGTGGACCAAAACCCAGGATTTTGACTATCCTGGGTTTTGGTCCTTTCCCCAGGGCAACCCAATCGGGGTTAAACCCCCCAGATTGCAGATGCCAACTCACCTCTTCCTGGTCCTATTGCACATGCGCAGCTGCTCGTCCATTCAGCACGCTCGGAGTTGCTGATGTCACATCGTCTAAGCCTTCTTCTAAGGCCAGTGCGCTGAGGGGCACTCCCCCGCTTCCCTCTAATGGGGAGCGTGCCCACACCGGCCATTCACTAATGCCTGGTGCGGTTACGCGCCCTGCTAGAAGGATAGCGACCATGTGGCTGCGGGTCGCGCATGTGCCGTTGGATGGGGAAACAAGGTAAGTTTATGTGGCGACCTGGGGGTTTCACATAGCGGGGCATCCTGATTTTGGATGCCCCGGGGGGGGGGGAATCGACATGTGGCCCACTTTAGTAAGCAAATAGGTTTGAGATTTTTAGGTGTCTTTTTTTAGAGATTTAAAAAGGAACAACACTCAGGAATTTCTCCCAGGTGTTGTTTCTCTCAGGCATGGCATGTCCATTTGGGATGCACCGCTGTGTTTCGCCCAGGAACCTCACCTCTTTGCGGTTCCCACATCAGCCAATCAACACGCTCATTTCTCGCTCAGCTCTATTTGGCTCTGTTAGCCACACATTGGCTGAACACATTGGAGAAACCCCCCGGATCGCCAGGGAGTGGGACTCAATCAGCCCTGGAGTCTTTCAAACTCCAGTGCCTCAAATGTTCCTCTTTAAACTGGACCTTCAGCATCAGTTAATGAAAAGCCCAAACCTCTAAATACTATCCTTCAGCATCTAAAATTAATATATTTAACATTTTTAGTCACTTACTTATTATTTTTTCCCCAACTGGGTTGCAACTGTGTTCAGAACTCTAGGATACGGACACCACCATCTTGCCTCAAAAGCATCACTGAGGCAAGGAGGGTGGGACAAAAGTACAGGGGGGTTATAGCTGTGCTCTGCACATACAGAGCAGAGCTGGGGTCAGGATAGGGACAGCAGGATCTCAGAATGCAGAGCGGCATAGTCAGAAGACACTTTCTTTATGCAGGCAGCCTGAGACTCCACAAGCTGCCATCTTGGATGTTTAAAGGCTCATAAAATGCAGTAGATGCCAGTGGGGTGATTTTTAATGTGGTCAATCTGTATGTACAGGGTGTGGGAAACATATAAGATAGACTCTTATTCAGGGTGAAGGTCTGGTTTAATAGCCTGTTTTACTAGGGAAAGAGATTTTCACAAAAAGGTTGTTGTATTAATGGGTTGAAAAGAACATGTCCATTTCATAAAAAATGTATGCAGAGGAATAAACACCCCCCCCCCCTCACCAACACTCCACAAGCAATAAAAAAACAGTTGCCATGCATGGGGCACCTGATCCATGGGTGGAAGAAGGGTTATGCAGCAGCACAGCCTGTGACTGGGCACTGCACAAGCTCATTGCAGCTGCATTTGGTGGTGTTAGCTGCAGTGAATAAAGGGAGAGGAGCCATGGGATCAGGTGAGTGTTCCTTTGAACCTTAAATAGGGATTTTCACTAGGGGAAAGTTAGGTATTTCTTTATTATTATTTTAGTTAAACTGCTGCTTTAAAGAGTAACAAAACCCACGTTTTTTATTTTTCTCAATCCCTCAGAACATGTCCACGCCAGTCATTCAGAAATATTGTGGGAGTGTGACCCGGAGATGCAGTATGGGATTGCTGGTGAGGGAAGTGTTCTGGGTTATCCCTGGGGGGGTCTCAAACTCCGGAGCTTCCAAATTGGGGTTCACTATAAAGAAGTAGACCATTGTCCGTTGAGTCTTATAGACACTAGAGAGGTGATCGCTGCTCTTTAAAACAGATACAAACCCTGGCGACCAGCAAGCCATGTTCGCTCATGACCCCTTGTCTCATGTGGCAATCATACCATATCATTTGGCTAGTGTTAATGCTAATAAATTGCAGTAAGTTCTTCCCCACAACACATGCACAAAATGTATTTTTAGATTCTGCACTCGTACATGCATTCTCCAAGTTAGGTGCAGATGTTTAATAACATGATAAAGACGTTTCTACTATTTAGGAAATAATGACCCCATGGGTTACACCCCAAGTGTGGAGATCTCCCTACCTAATACAAGTTTGTGGGGCGGGTAGGTTAGCCGGGCACATTCCAGGGCGAATGCTGGATATGTTGAGGGGAACTCCTAGGTGACTACAGGAGTGAGGGGATGGTGAATATTGCTAAATGCGACACACAATAGCATTTTAAAACGCCATTATAAAAGCCAAAACATAGATAAAAAGTTAAAGATACATTAGAGAAATATAAACATGTATAAAAATAATGTATATACTGTGAAACAAATTAAAATAAACATTACACATAAACAGTTATAAAAAAACAGGCTTCAATAATTTAAAAAAGGGGTGAAAGGAAAGACATGTTTGAATTGACATAAATAACTTATATATTACAATAATATATTACTTATATATTAAAATAAAGACAACACAATAAATAATACAATCTACATATATGCTTTTAGATCTGATTACTCAAGAAAGCATGTATCTATATGTTCAATTTTGTGCAAATAAGATACATACATACATAGAAACATATTTCAGTGAATTAAAAATGTTAATAAACAAAAATAAACATCCATGGCGCATTGAAAAGAACCCCACCAGTATGGAACAAAAGATAGCAACACACATTGCACCCCAGAAAGAAAGGTTCTTTCTGGGGGTTAATGTGTGTTGCTTAATATTGTGCCATACCAGTTGGGTTCTTTTTCATTTTTTGGGGGGCCTACTGGGCAGGCATCTCACCCAGACCATGAGTCAGTATTTACTCATCCTCTAACACAACCCTCAGGATCCTGCCTCCCTACTCTCCTCCATACCAAGTCTTATTATACTATCCAGCTACTATCCTATATTTGCCCCTAAAATGTTTATAGCCCCATTATGGTTGTGAGGGCCATTCCCAGTATCTGCTCCTATAATACTAAAGGTTCAGTAACATCTCGTTAAGAGTGACCATTTACACCCCTGTCCATTACTTGCCCCTGCAATACTATAGCCTCAAATCAGCTCAGAAGCACAATGGGGGTGCCAATAGATTCCAAGGATGATGTATGGCCCCAGTCTGCCCCTGGTCAGTGGTTATATCATTACTTGGAGGTAGATGACCAGGAACAGGGCATCAAAAATAAAAGGGACACAAAGTTGACTTGCTTCTAAAAAGTTTAGTAAGGCTAATTTATGGGTGTTGCCATTCTGAAACTTTGCAAACAGACTACAACTTGAAGCAAATATAAAGGTAAGAATGCAAGGGAAAAAATCTCCAAAAAGCAGCTCTCATACATTACATTATCTCAAGCAATAACCTTGGAGCTTAAGGGATATCTTAATGAAACATGGAAGCAGAGAGCATGGAAAATGCCTACAGAGAACAGAAGGTACCTACAATTTTATCAAAAAATATTATTGTTGTTTTAGATAGCGAGAAATGCACTCAGGATTCCTACAGACATAGGCATAGATCAACCTTGAGCAAGCCAAGCTTGTATTATCATAACAAAGATTTAGAATATATCTTCTCTCTTTTGTTTTCTGCAGGTCTGCCCGGAGCACTCTGTGGGCTTTATTAGTGAATATGTTCAGTAGAATCCATCAGAGAATTATCTGTGTCACCTTAGGGAGGCTCATATAAAATTACATTAAAGTAGACTGCATCAAATCACGCAGCTTTTACTTAGACTTGAAGGAAGGTATTTTGAACACTGCCTTGGAAATACAAAGTAAGAAGTTTTGCTCCTGCCTTAAGTTATTGAAAATAATACTATCAATTATACATTACGGAATGTCTCCTTTTACCTTCCAAGAAGAGAAGAGAAAAATATAAATAGATTGCTTGGTTTCCATACCAAAATGATTGTGGCTGGGCCCTGTACAGACATTATATTGGGCTCTGTCATTTCACATACAGTAACCTTTATCCTGTTCAGAGTCTAGGAGACGCTGAATTGGACACAATTAGACTACTAAACTCTGAAACAGCCAATAGAAATGGTGCTTTCTTTCTTTACATGATGCCATGTGAGCACAAATCATTAAAAAAAGGAGCCCTGGTGAGGTATATATCTCTGCACCCCCTGTAGTTACTTCCCTGCTAAAAGACCAGGAGTAAGGACAGAACAGATCACTCAGGTTTTAAAGCTGTAGGGTTACTTGCACCCTCATTTTTTAAAACAGATTATCCCACGGAGCACCTGGGTGGTATGAAGTAGTAGTATATATACCCCAGATCATAGACTTTGCACATGCACTCAGCCTATTAAACTTCAGGTCCATCCATTGCAATTGACCTCCGACAGGGCCGGCCACCAATGTGACCCATCCTGGAAGAGGTCATTTTCTGGTGTTTGAGATAGGCGCTATGCACAAAGTGGATACCACAGATTGGGATGCGCCCCCCCCCCACTATACAAATAGTGGTGCCACACCACCATGCAAGGTGTGGGACTGCTTAAAGATTCATCTTAACCATGGTACTTGTACCTGACATAAGAATAAGAATGGACTTACAGCTCAGCCTCAGGTGAAAACTCCTAGTGCTCAGACGCAAGCTCCTCCCAACTTGTGCACATTAGAAAAATGTAGGTATGTAGGTTGTCCGGCAATCTTGGGTAATACTTCGCTTTTATTTCAAACCAATAAAAGTGTTCAATACAAGGGTCAGACAAACATTCTGACAATAAAATTGTGCTGTAATGCAGTTCTGGGCCTCACCCCATTAGTCATGCCTAGCACCATTTTTTTATCCGATTGAAATAAACATGAAGTCTTACTCGAGATTGCGAGACAATCTACATTTTTCGTATGTGCACAAGTTTGGAGGAGCTTGCGTCCAACCCACCTTTTCCTTGTACAAGACACTGAACTCTACCTTATTCAGAAGCACTATTAGCGCCGAAAGAAAAGATAGCTGTACCAGAGTAAACATTTTCAATGTAGAACCACAAGCACATAATAACCTCTGAACCCCCCCCTTCCCTTCATTTCACTACCAGAGTAGGACCTCTCCCAAAGTAGGAGGTTAACATTAATTTGAAATGACTCACGTCCAATGCTTCCATATATTAAATGACTCATAACCAATGCTTGCAGTTTTGAAATTCTTAATGAGTGGGCTGTGGATTGAATAGCTAGCTATATGGTGCTGTAATGTTTTGGAGCACTATGATGTTTCATCTGTTTTGTTACTTTACACCGACCATTCAAATCATATTGAAGTGTCTTCTGCCTCCCCCAAACCCCCCCCCCCCCCCGGTACTGGCCACTGGAAGTGAAACCATTTTGATGACCAATTTTGTCATTCTTAGGGATCATTAAAGATGCATCCAAGTGGGGGGTAATGCTAAAGATTTGGTAAATCAAGTATACCTGTGGTTGCAATTTTGGGTGTAAGTTGTAAGCTTTTTAAATTGTACACACTAAGAAAATCTAAAAAATGTTTGGTGCAAACTTGTCACTGGTATGGGGCATCTTTACAGCTGAGGTGCATCATTTTTCCAACCAGGGAAAGATTTTTTTTTAGTTTGGAAACAAGAGAACCTTATGGGGCTATGCAGAAAAATGTGACAAATACTTTACCTCATTGGAAAGATAATGTCTGTAAAAATGCCCCATCACAGTTACAAATTAAAGTGTTCACTCAAAATGTGGAGCTGAAGAAGCAAACAAACACCATCTACGATGGGAATGTGAATTTATAGAGATGTTGAAGTCTGGTGGTATAGTATTACATCCCTGTCACACTGGAGTTGGCCATGTTTGGCTTGGTATAGCTATACAGGAGCCAGGTTTCCAAGGAGGGGTGGAGATTAGCTTTAATTATCTTGGCAGTAGCACACAAATATGTTCTTAGATTCTACTCCATCTTCTCTTACTTGGTTTTTAGAAAAAATAAAATGTAACTTCTGGCTGGAATCATTGGAGACAATTCTCCAGAAGCAAGAATAGGCTAAAAAAAATGTTGGTACATCAAAAAGTACTCTACTGCCCCACTCTAAAAAACAGCTGGAGGCTGCCTTTGGCCACACTGAATGATACTTGTCTCAGGTGGTGGTTGGTGGATCATCCAGTTGGTTAATCAGGTTGAGCCAGCAGCTTTTGTGGTACTGGCCCCGAAGGAATTCTGAATTAATGTTGATTGTTAAATTCTCTATGCAAGGTGGAAATAATTTTAACCTGTTATGTTAGGGTTATCAGTACATAGTACATTTTTTCCTACTGAACTAAAAAAACCTCCGTTAGACTTACCGGTAACAGCTTTTTAAGGAATCCTTCAGCTTGACCACGTGGAGATATTATGCTCCACCCCCAGGGAGAAAACACAAAACAGATATTAAAAGCCCCACTCCTTCCTCCCCACCTCAGTAATAATATAGTAATATACTTCAACTCTTGGAATCTGGTCAGGTAATAAGCGGTCAATCTGAAGGATTCCTAAAAAAGCCATTACCGGTAAGTCTAACCAAGGTTTTTCCAAGTCATCCTTCAGCTTGACCACGTGGAGAGGATTAGGCAAGTAATTATACCTTAGGGGTGGGATGTGCAAGAAGTACACTTCTACCGAAGGTCTGGTGCTCTGTGGATAGCAAATCAAGTCTATAGTGTTTGAGGAAGGTGGCAGCTTTACATATTTCATCTATAGAAGCACCAGTTCTTTCTGCCCAAGATGTGGCCATTGTCCTTGTGAGTGAGTGGATACTTCAGGGGGAGGCACTCCTTTAATCGAATAAGTCTTTGCAATAGTCTGTTTTATCGATCTAGCAATAGTAGATTTAGAGGCTGCTGAAACTTTATTTTTCCCATTAAAGGTTACGAGTAACTGTTCTGCTAATCGCCTGTCTCTGGACCTTTCCTAGTAAATAATCAGAGCTCTTCTGACATCAAGCAGTGAGAGGTCTTCCTCCTTTCCTACTGCATCCATCAGTGTTGGGAGAATTATCTCTTGCGACCTGTTATCTGAAATTAGTATCTTTGGCAACAACAATAGATTGGGTCTAAGAATCACCTTGTCTGGGAGTATTGCACAATATGGTTCTTTAATTGACAGTGCTTGAAGCTCACTCACCCTCCTTGCAGATGTTATTGCTAGCAAAAAACAACATTCCATAGACCAACAACCATTTCTCTGAAACCTTTTCTAAGGGCTCAAAAGGAGGCTCCATTAGACCTTTTAATACAATAGACAAGTCCCAGGTAGGAAAGCCCTTGAATGGAGCTAGTCTCTTACGTAGGACTGATTTGAAAAACTAATTAACAAGTTAATTCTGTCTAAGTTTACGATCCAGGAAAACTGATAATGCAGAGGCTTGAGTCTTCAGGGTACTTACAGCCAGTCCCTTGTCAAAACTTTCCTGCAGAAATTCTAGCACTGAGGCTTTACCCTTTTCCTTCAGATTGTTAACTTCACAAAACGAAAATGTTTTCCATACCTTTTCGTAAATTTTTCTGGTAGTTAACTTACGACTCTGTAGTAATGTTTCTGTTCCATGCTGTCAGTCGAAGTCTTGATGGATTTGCATGCAGAATGGCTTCTTGATGGATTATCTCTGGAACCTCCGACAGACTCCATGGAGCCTTTATTGCCACCTTGATTAATTCTGTGAACCATACTCTTCTTGGCCAAAAAGGAGCAATGAGTATTACCATCATCTTTTCTTGAGCGACCTTCTGGATCACTTGAGGCAGGATTTTGAAGGGGGGGAAAGCATAAGCAAGGTGATAGCTCCATTTCTAAGCAAGCGCATTTATTGCCACCGCGGCTTCTTCCCTCACAAGGGAAAAGAACCTTTTGCACTTTGTATTCTTTTTGTTGGCACACAGGTCTATTTGAGGATGACCCCAAACACTTGTGATCAAGTTGAAGATGTCCTGATTCAAACACCACTCTGTCTGCTGCACTTTCCAGCGACTTAGGGTGTCTGCAGGGTGTTCAAGGTTCCCCTCAGATGAACTACTGTCAGGGCCTGGATTTGATTTTGTAGGTGTATTAATAGACTTAGTACTAGAGCCATAAGCCTTTTGGACTTTGTTCTCCCTTGATGGTTTAGTTAGGCTACTGTTGTTGCATTGTCTGACTTTACCCTTCCCTTTCCAACTGGAAGTGATCCAGTGCGAGCTTCACTGCCAGAAGCTCCCTGAAATTTGAGGACCTCATTGAAATTTCTTTGGGCCACTTACCCTGAACCTGTGAGCCCCCCAACCCCAGCTGCTGCATCTGTGGTTATCACTACTAAATCCATCTGTCTCCATTTTTCCCTCCTTTTAAGTTTTCTAGATTTGTCCACCAAAGCAGATCCCCTAGGACTGGAGAGTTCAGCTGTACCAACTGGTCTAGTGATTTCTGACTTCTTTCCCAATTTTTTAGAAGGAATACCTGAATAGTTCTTGATTGCAACTGAGCCCAGTGAACTGCTGGAACGGCCAAGGTCATTAGACCTAAATCTTTCATGATTGACCTTATGATTGACCTTATGGATACCCTGGGATCCTTTGCCAGCGCCACTAACCTTTGCGACTTCTCTCCCGGAAGGAATAGTTTCCCCTGGGAATTTGCACTGCTGGTAGGGAATCAAACTGGACTTTTCTAGGTTTATCACCCACCCAAGATCCTTTAGTGCGGCCAGGGTCTTTTCAAAAGCTGCTAACAGAGCCACAATGGAGTTGTTTAGGATCAGAAGAATGTCCAGATACGGAATCACATAGATTCCTAGTTGTCTGAGGTAAGCCATGGGCTCTGCTAGTATCTTTGTGAAGATTCTTGGGGATGAGGAAAGACCGAAGGGGAGCGCTCTGTACTGGAGAATCTCCTGATCTAGCTGCACTGCATGAATGAAGTTTGGATGAAGTTTGGAGGGACTACTTCTATCACATTTTTCTGAGCTCCTGTAGTATTGGCCTAAAGGCCTCTCGTTTCCTCTGGGTCCCTTGGTAACTTGGTTACTAAGAAGGAAGATGGGGGTAGGGAAGAAAATTCTAAATAAACAATACCCTTTTTTCAGTGTTTGTAACACAAATTGGTTTTGGGTCATTTCTTTCCAAGTGGGTACAAACTCGGAAAGTCTTCCCCCCACCTGTAGAGATTTGTCAGGACTGCTGCTTAGGCCCTTCGGAAGCCTTACTCACCAAGGAGTACTTCCTCTGGGGTCTAGGCTGTACCCAGCATTTCTTTGAGTATGTTTGTCTGGACTGCTCTAATTAGCTGACCGGGGAAAATATGATCGCTTTTTAACAGGAAATTTCTTTCCTGACTCCTGGATCTTGTTAGAATTCCGTCCAAGTCGTCCCCAAAAAGCCACCCTCCTTGAAATGGGATGCCACATAATCTAGTCTTTGAGCTGCTGTCTCCAGACCAGACATTTAGCCAAATTGCTCTATGAGCACAGGCCACTAATACACAGGTCTTAGCAGAGGCCCTGATGAGTTCCTGACAAGCACTGGTTAGAAAGATAATTGCTCTATTCCGCGTAGGAAGGGTATCAATATGGACCTGAGCAGGAACTTTATTACTGATATAACTTACTTTTTAGGACCACATCTGCAATCCATAGGATCACGTAGTGACCCCATATCCTGAAAACTTAGACATCTGACTGAACGGAGCATCAATCTTAGGATACTTACTCCAGTGTTCCATAATTGAAGGAGTACTTTCTTTTTAAGGATTTTGGAAGGAAACATTTCTTTTCAGGGTTGTCCCATTCGGCTTTAACCATATCCTTTAATACGGCATGTATTGGAAAGGCTTTTTCAGACTTTTTAACAAGAAGTTCCCTGTACATCTCATCTTGCTGAGACAGGGATGTTTCTTCCTGCTGGATTCCCATGTCTCATAAATATCCTGCAATAGCAATTCCAAATCCTCAGATGGGGGAGAGCTATCCTCAGAGAATAGGAGCTATCATCTCTTCATGAGCCCCCTCCTCCGTTACATCATGAGAGGATTCAGGCTCTTCCCCCCATCAGAATCAGCACTTACATCAATCTGGATAGGGGCTGTGGGGAGGGTCCCAGTGTTTAAGTTAACTAAACCCCCTGACCCTTAACCTGACTTTCTGTATTAGCGATGGAAACAGGTGAAGTAGCAAGAGACCACTGATCCAGAAAATACATCCAGACTCTTTCTAAAAACACATATAAACATAAAGTGCATGTTATTAAACAGACCCCTTAAACACACACACATATATATATATATATATATATATATATATATTGTGGTAAAGTGAATAAAAATGTCATAAATGGTGTGTATTTTACCCCTGCTAGGCTGTATCAGGCACGATCCTTGCTGGGTTTTCAGGACCCAGGTCACTTTCCCCAATCCTTTTCAGGTTTGTTCCCTGGTCTCAGGCCGTGCACAGGTGATCAGGCTGATTACAGGGGAAGCCTGAATAAAAAGGAGCCACGCGGCTGTCAGTTGTCTGTTGACCAGCCTGTAGGACGGAGCCCAGGCTGAAGTGCACAAGTGGTGAACAAAAGGACTGTACGCAAGCCGAAGGACTTGGCTTTTGCGCCCCCTAAACGTGGACTTGTGAGGATGAGCAGCGGAGGGCTTGTATGCCCTGAAAAGTGGACTTAACTTACCTTGGAGTTACAGCTTGCTGGAGTACCCAGCCCTGGACTTATATTGATTGGGTGAAGTAACCACTTTTTGATTTATTGCGTTGATGCTGCAATCCCTGAAGTGAGTGATAATTTGCGTTTGAACACTTTATTTGCTCAATAAGTTATATTATATATAGTAGTATATAGTTATATTGCGGTCCTACCACGTGCTGGTCCTTATCGCACTCCATACACAGAGCCCTTCACAGAGCTTGGACTTCTTGGCAGTTGTAAAATTTTTTTTATCTTCAGTTCGCGTTTTAGACTCAGACTCAGCATACCTGGGAGGATTTGAGGTGAAAGTGCACCACTAGTGCCTTCTTCAAAAACTATGAGGGCATAGCCCCAGGTGTATCCGGCTCACAGCAGGGTCTCCTGTGGTCAATGTCCAGTAGCTGGCTAACTCCAAACTCTGGAGGATTTAAAAAAAAAATTAAAAAACTAAAATACTGGTACAGCTGGTTGTAGTCTAACACCAGGCACTCTCTGTCCCAAGGTTTCCCAGGGAGGAAACACAAAGAACTGAGGTGGGGAGGAAGGGGTGGGGCTTTTAACCTCTGTTCTTGTTTTGTGTTTCCTGCCAGGGGGTGGAGCATAATATCTTCACGTGGTCAAGCTGAACGATGAAAAAGGTATAAATGCAAAATACTGTGACGAAGCCCATCAATAGTTTAATTCTGAGAAGTTTATTGTCAACGTTAGACCGCTACTTATTTAATATCATAATACTGTCAGAATCTGTACCCGTTTTACATCATTGTGATACCTCAATAAAAAGATTTTGACCAGAATCCGAACCCTGTCGCAAGGGATCCCAACTTTGAGTCATGGCTCTTCCAGGTCAGCAGGTTCCCATGAGTGCCAGCTGGCCGTGCTGGCCACAGGAGTGTGCTCACCCATGGGAACCAGCTTTTCAGTGTTCAGGCTGGCTGAAGTCCATGTTTGGGTTTGGGAACCTGAACTTGCAAAGTTCGGTACAAACCCAAACTCGCAAAGTACAAGAGGCGTGAGCTTTGGTTTCTTGGCTGAGGGGGTACCGGGAGGCAGTGTACAGGGGGTTTGAGTTGTTAGAAACAGAGGCCACTGTGGATTCTCCTGGGTCTCCCTATTACCCAGATCCTCCTTTTCCTTGATCTCTGTTCCCTGTTCCTATACTATGAATATGTAGAGGGTAACATGTATCCACATCTAACTTACTAGACTAGACTGTTTTCTCATTTTCTCATCATGTTATTCTGTCTGCATCTCTCATCCTGAATATTTGGAATGTATGGTAATGGAATTGTGTTATAGAGGTAATAGCGATAAATGATTATTTTAATACAACAGCTTTGAATGCAATTAAATAGCTACTGCAAAAGCTGAAACAAAAGAACAGGAAATACATTAATCATATGTTTGGACCGACATTGAACTGATCTTGTAGAAATATTATACCATACTGAAAATATAAATTAAATCTCTGATTGTACATAGAAACTCCATTGTGGCAGATGTGTGGTGAGGCCACATGTCATTACAGTGTGATCTCAGGGTTAGCATCACTTCAGTTGCTAGGAACCTTGTCCCCTTACATTTAACCCCCCAGTGTCCTTAAAGAAGCACTATCACGAAATTGTATAATGGTAAAAATCCATGTAAACACGTCGGTTAATGATAGCAGGAGTCACTTACACACCCGAACTGAATTAAACTCTTACCGAGTTTGTGGTTTATTTTCACATGGTAGGTTTAGTCTATCACCCCAGATGTCCTTTTCCTTCCATTAAAATAAAAGAAACAAGCCTTGCTGGATATTTCTTGATGTCGGATGTATAAGCGACCTGTCCTCCCGCCATCCAGCATGTTTATTTGGATTTTTATCATTGGGCCATTTTTTGCGATAGTGCTCCTTTAAGTACCACCTGTGGGGAGCTCGAGTACCACCAGTAGTACTAGAACCACTGATTGGGAACCCCTGCTCTAAAGATTTTGCTCCAGGCCATCTGCCCAACTAAACTACGGCTTTTTCAATCTCTGTGACCCCCTGCTTCAAATGCATTTATAGCCAGGAGATATAAAAAATTAGATAATTGAAAAGATAACCGCAGTTCAAATTAAATTACTAATTCTTAGTTCAAACAAACCCCTTCAAAATTGTAGATTCCACATTTTGGGATGCCACATTTTGGGATTTTCCAATTCTGAAATGCTATGACGAATGCGTAGGTCATGGTAGATGTGTGCTCCTTCACCAGGCCTTCTGAATGGCTGACACAGGTATTCACAGCCGCAGAGGAGCAGCCAGCAGGAGGAACCTGGAACTCATTCATTTAGAATAGATTGAAATATTTTCTGATTGGCTGAAAGCCACCCAAGCTTGTGGTAGTGTGAGCTTGAAGAAAGAATCATTTGTACATGTGAATGTACAGATGATTATGGGTTAGCCAGGACCTTGGAGGAAATAGATTTAGGGATACTGATTACTGAAAGCTGCAAGATGAGTGGACAGTGTAGCCAGGCAGTGGGAAATCAAAGGCTGCATAGCTCAAGGCATCACCAGTAGGAAGAGGGAGGTTGTGATGCTGCTGTATAGAGCCCTGGTGAGGCCACAGCTGAAATACTGTGTGCAGTTCTGGAGACCTTACCTGCAAAAAGACATTATTCAAATGGAACGTGTCCAAAGGCCAGCAACAAAAATGGTTGAAGGACTTCAACTTAAAACTTAACAGAAGAGACTTTAAGAACTTTAATTTTAAGGTATAAAGGAAAGAAGGGAGAGGGGACATGATTGAAACCTTTAAGTACGTGAAAGGATTGAATAAGGTTCAGGAGGGAAAAAACTTAATGATAGAACAAGGGGGCACAACCTGAAGCTAGTCGAAGGGTAGATCAGGAGCAATGTTAGAAAATATTTTTTTACAGAAAGAGTAGTAGATGCTTGGAACAAATTTCTAGCACTGAATCTAAAAATTTCTGGAATAAGCACACATCTATGTTCTATGTTTCTATGTGAGGGCACATTTTTACAGTTTACATACATTGATTTTCCAAAGGAAATTTGGAAATAACAACACCATTTGGGCTATGCTAAAGATTTCATTAAAGAAAAATGTGCCTAACCTGTAAAAATGTCCCATCACAGGTACAGGGTTTTTTGGGGAAAAAGGTAGAAAAACAAACAGGTTGCAGCTCACCGAGATGTAATCCACACTGGCTGCACCAAATATTTAGCATGACTCCCAATGTGTTTACCTTAGCAATGTACACCAAAGTGGTGAGTTTAGAGAACAGATCAGTTAATCCCTGACTCTGGTTTGCTAATCATCTAATAGGCTAAGGCAGAGATGGCAGGTTTAACCCCATCTGCTCTAGTTCAAACTCTGCAGATTACAGGTGCAAGGGATTACAATCTTGTGTTCTGTTAGCTAAAAGGTTACTGGCAGTGTTCTTACATGGGGAAGTCATTGCTGCGGCGTGATTTTGCCAAATATTATTTCAAATGAAATACAACTACTATTTTTTTTTATTTTTAAGAGTTAAACCCTTAAAAATGTTTTTAAAAATCCCATGGGGTTTACTCTATCGAAGCAAAATCAGCTAGGCACCAGCTTTGGGGGCTGGTAGACCAGGTTATGAAGGTCGAATGGCTGGCCCCCAGCCCTGAAGGTTACCAGCCTGCATAGCCTATATGGGCTGAAGGCTATTCTGCATGCCCTCTGGGCTTTGAGGATGTGTCAAGCTTCACGGCTACAACCATGGAAAAGGTAGACTTCTGGCAAATAGTGAGGGCTGAGCAGAGCTCCAGGTGTGGGGCGCAGCAAGGAAATAAAGTTCAATAAGACAAAATAGAGTTCAGGGGCTGCCAAAGTTCGATAAACAAATACATATTCCAGGGCTAGCTGCAGACAGGCAAAGTCTATTAAACAATCCGTGTTCAGAGGCTGGCGGCAAACAGGCCAAGTTTAATAAACAAACCGAGTTCATGGGCTGACAGCTAACAAGCAAAGTCCAATAAACAATCCAAAGTTCTAACCGTGTAATCCGTGCGAGGGTTAATCCAGTATCTGATCGGGAAGCAGGCCAGGTCAATCCAGGAGTTGCAGGAAACAGGAATCACATCTTATGGGAACTGAGCTGATAACACAGCAATGAATACAGGCCAGTTGTCCAGTGAAGTCACTTCCTGTACACAGGCCAAGGAAAACCCGGAAGTAAAAAGCTTACGCTCTAGGCTTCATGCAGTTGCAGTGAGCCGAACACCAGGTGGCGCTGTTGAGCAGTGCAATGGATGAATAGCCAAGTCTAGTACACCCAAGGCACTTCAGCGGCTGCGTGCAGAGATCAATGGAGCACGCCCGAGTGTCATAGAAGAGCGAGAAAGGCATGGAGACTGACAGGATGCAGGTAATGAGGCGGGGGGTTATGGCAATTCTTTAACTTGCTGACAGATGACCCCTTCTGCCCTGTGAACTGGTATAGGGGTCTCAAGGACCCCTTAGCAGTTCACAAAGGGTTTAATGTAAAAAACACACATATACACACACACTTTTGAAGACTAGAAGATGCAATGCCAACTATCATCAGGTCATAATTTGGGAGTGGAAGGAATGTCATCCCTCCAAGCCATAAGGCACACTATTGTAAGCCTTGTTGTTTTGTTATGTATTCAGAACTATTGACGAGGTCTTCTTTTTATATTATGTATTTCAATAAACAGAGATTATTTTAATATACAGAGAATCACGAGAGGTCAATTTCAAAGGTGTAAATGAATCTAGGACATGCCTTTTTCCTAGAACACACTTCATATCTAAACTGGGAAACCATGAAACCACATTTGAAGCATGTCCCCAATGCACCACTAGCTACTTCTTAATAATATATAGATGTGGGTGTGCCTTAAAGGAATCCCCAAAAAAGAGTATATCCAAATACAAGTACACAATATGTGTGGCCCCAGCTACCACCAGGGGCGTCCCCAGGCACCACCAAATAAATTGCTAAATCAAAAGTATATCATAAGTAATCAATATTTATTAATGATTACAAAAGTACCATCACAAATATATTAAAAACAAAATACTAGTAGCAGGGACACAGACAATCATCCCTCTTCCTCCTTGTGAAAAATATAGATCCCTATCACACAATATGAGATGCAATATAAATAAAGTGACTAGTGTAATATTAAGGTGCTAAATGCTAATAAAAGTGCTAAGTGCTATAATATAACATTCAAAACCTGTCTAAATTTGTCCCATATAGAAAAAGAGAACAAATAACCAATCAACTTGCCCCAAAATGAAATAAATTTGTAAATAATAAAAAGTGCATAAGATATCACCAAATCAGAAGTTGAGACTAGTTGTCCCTGCTAGTAACTGGCGTCCTGATCCCCCACGCGTTCCGTGAGACAAGCTCACTTCTTCAAAGGTGCCAGAGAATAATGCCTGCTTCACATACCCTTTTTATATGTACAAAAGTGGCTGGAGAGAGCTCAATTAGCAGGTGCTGCTCATTTCCAATTAGGGCGGCACTCCAGCACACGGCGGCCCTGCGGCCGCACAATGCGCAGGAGACGCCACCAATCAAGGACGGCTATCCAAACTATGGACGTCATCGCCCTCCCTCCCCACCGCCCGCCCCCCAAACCGCCCAGCCAACCGCGCCGATGCACAACATTGCTACGCCAACGGACGCCAAAGCAGGGGGCGGGGGGCGGCGGGGAGGGAGCGCAAGCATACTGAAAGAGCTCATTAATAATACCCAGCTGGGTGTGAAGTCAGGCAGTTACAATTAAAAACCCCCTAATAAAAAACAGTAAACTTTTATTTGTATCTATCTCAATCTATCGCTACAAAAAATATATGTACATATATATAAACAGCATACAATATATATAAAAGACTTTTGTCCAAACATGGCTATACAATTTATCCACTATCAAATAGATGCAAAGTGCATATGCAGAGGCAAAATCAATTTTATAAAATCATGTATATGGATCTGGGCAAAACCAAACATGCACACCCATATATATAGAGACAAGTGATCAAAGCAGAATCACACCTATATAAGTAAAGTCAAATGATCAAAATAGGACATACACATGCCCATATAAGTAAGATCAGAACGATCAAATCAAGAGGGAGAGGATACATGCAATTCAAACAGGATGCATATAGTTAGGGTTAGCAACCAGAAATAGATCTTATATGTTAGGTGCACATACAATATAGAAAGATATATGGGCACCATCACAAATATATGTATATGACGGTGCACACATGAATGTATACACGATCCATTATATAGTATTGGAAAGGCACACATAAGATCCAGGTTGGTAACCACAGAGGAGCCTATATGGTGGATATAAAAAAAAAATAGATAAATAATTAATTAATTAATAAAATAAATACATGAATAAATAAATAAACAAATTCCATACAATCAAACATAAATAAATAATTCATTATTTAAATAATAAATAAATACACTAATTCATGTAATCAAACATGAATGAATAATTAATTAACTAAAATAAATGTATAAATAACCCAATTCCATATAATCAAATGTGAATAAATAATTAATAAAATAAATAAATAAACTTTATATAATCAAACATAAATAACATAAAATAAAATAAAAAAAAATGAAATAAAATAAATTAAATGACATAAGAAAAAAAACAAACAAACAAAGCATTTGAAGCATGGTTATGTAAACATGGAAAGGAAATGATGGGCAAAATTTGGAGACCTGCTACAGCATCTGCAGGAAATTGAGGAGAGGCAAAAAGAGCAGGCTTCAGATGAGCTACTTGCTGTCTTATTATTGACATTGCCAGGACTGGTAGGTTTCAAGACGTATTAAGACTTTGAACAATACAAAGCCCATGCTGCCTCAATTTCCTGGCACAACAAAATAAATAATGCTCTATATAACGAACGATTAGCCAACAAATTGTCCATGTCCAAACGCAAGTCGTCCTATCGCAATCCCCACCTTCAAGGGCCTGGGAGGCCGATTCATTAATAGCGCCAGGTAGCGACAGATGAGCGACTGTAGCGTGATTTTTTCAGCGCCAGCCAGTATTCGCTGTGCTTGGCCGGCATTAGCTTGATGACAGCGACTCAGTCGGTGTGCGGTAATGTTGAATACGGGCTGGGGGGTCGCTGTTTCACAGGTCCAGCGTTGTATGTGAGCGCCTGACAACAAATGGCCAGAGCGAACGGCTAGCTTCATATTCATCAACAAATCACGCTCCGAATGTGCTGTCGCTGTCCATTCCTTGTTTAAACCCCAGAGCGCTGGCGGCGATGTGTATTAACTAGTTTTTAACCCCTAAACAACCATATTTTTTGAATTTAACATTATACATGTTTTTAGAATCATTTTGTAATATGAATACATTAATCTCAGACCTGTTAGATCAATTCTGCACATATTTTTTAAATTTTTTTTTTTACTTAAAAATAAATCCTAACATTGCAGAAGTGGTCTGCATTAAAACAATATAAAAAAAAAATAATACCAATTAATTATGATTAATTATAGATTGCTCCATTGAAATGCATTGGACATCGCCAGGGAGCGACAGCTCATACCTGGCGCTGTGAGGGAATTTGCAGCGGCGCTGTTCGGTCCAGGCGGCTTCATGATGAATGCCGCGCTAGCCGTCGCTCTCGCCGGCGCTAGCCTCATTTTGCTTGATAAATGCGTCATTGTGACCGCCGCCGGGCGTACTTGAGTCGGTAGTCGCCGTTAGCTGCCGCTACCTGGCGCTCGTCAGACACTACCTGGCGCTATCGCTTGATGAATAAGGGCCTAAGTTGTAAACAGGTCATTCCATAGACTCTGCTCTCTCATGTGTCAGTGAGTGTCTAGTCCTTAGCAAGGAACAACCTTACATTTTGCTTAAAGCACAACAAAACCCAAAAGCAAACGAGTGGTCGCTGGCTTTCCCCTGGTGCATTCCGCATCAGGATGCCCCATTGTGTGAAACCCCCCAGAACGCAACTTTTCATTCATCTCTTCTTCGTTCCTAAGAAGCATTTTGGGTCTCTCGTCCAATGAGAGCCATCTGCCATGACTATGTCATTTGGCATATGGTTCTCAATGTTTTCAATAGGAAGTGCACACATAGTCATAGCAGACGGCTCTCATTGGACGAGAACCTGCATATGCGCTGTAGGAACGAGGAAGAGGTGAGTCAATAGCGGCGTTCTGGGGGGTTTCACGCAGCGGGGCATCCTAAATTGGGATTCCCTAGGGAAACAGAATAAAACCTGGGAAAGTTGAATTCCTTGGTTTTGTTCCACTTTCAATCCTGGCAGGTTTGAAGGGGATATGATTTTGCTACCATTTCGGGAGTATGTGGAGCTGTGTGCGGTATAAATAGGAATGGATGAGGTACAAATCTGCAAAAGCAAATGAATTCAACAGAGTTATTCAAATTTAAAATATTCAGTCACAGGCTACTGTTGCCCTTGCTTCTGGCAATGTTGATTGCCAGAAGGCACAAGGTAACACTATAGATTTAATAAAATAGTTTATATCCTGTTATCCCAAAGATTAAAGTTGTCCCAGTTGGACAGGTAAAATGAGGAAGATGTGTTATGCACGTTACACCATTTGATGGTCAGCTATAAAGATAAAAACATAAACCTCTACTTTTCAGTGGTTCTTTTGTTAAACTCGCAACCTAAAACTACTTTCAGCATTATGTTAAGGTTGTTAACTTGACAAAAGGACGAGAATCACCTAAAAGCTTGTCGTTAAATTTTATTCTTTCAGTAACCCGGGGTTTCACATAGACTACAACTTAGCTTGTCATTAAGGAAATCAGTGTCGGACTGGCCCACCAGTACCAGAGGACTTTCCGGTGGGCCACATGCACTGACCCACGGCCACTATCAGTGCAGTAAAACAGATCCAGAACTAAAACTGGGTTTTTGCCTTGTCTGGAGTATTATTGTAGGGGCCTGGATGTAGATAAATACATGTTAGTTAGCTAATAAGAAACCCTTGTATATACAGTTAATAAAAGATTAGACCCCTTCATGGTTTCTAGCTATGAGAGTGAATAGCGGTTTGTAGTACTCTTATTTAGACACAAGATGGCAGCAGTTGGAACAGGCCATAGAAAACCATTAAGCCATAGACTTTAATGGGGAATATGCTAGGAAGGTAAGGAGAGTGGGTTAATAATCAGAGCAGGATGCTTGAGAGAAATAGAGCAGCATTCTGGAGAATAATCATTGGTTAGAGGGTTTTGGAAGCTACTGACCAGCACATGTTTGGCATGTTTATGAACATGTGATGAAAGGTTCCTGAAGGTAGCTAGAAGGTATATAAGGGAAAGAGACCCTATAACAAGTGTTCTATACCACTTGGATTGTTTGGAGCAGTGTTAACAGAAAGAGATAGAGAGGGAGCGCCTGTAAAGAGCATCTCAAACTGGCAAGTAAGTGTAAGCCCCAGTTGGCTTGACTGCACAGGGACAGGAGTGGGATCAGTGGAATACTACTTGGCTGAAGAAGACAGGATTGGGCTGTGTACATTGAAATGCAGTATTGCTACTATGCTTGTGCCATTGTAGAAGATGTTAATAAAGAGGAACTCTGATTGCATCTATTGGAGTGTTGTGTCTCAGTTGCACAATGAGTACTAACTTCTACTATGGTAGAGCCCCAGCACCCCAGCCACACCAACACACAGCAGAAGAACCTGCTCTCTGCCGTCCTCACCAAACACCAGGCGTGTGAGGGCAACATTATCTTTGCATGTTATTGTTATCTAATAATCTTTTAGCAGAAGTGTGTGCATCACGGATACTTTTCTCTGGTGGACCACAGTAACAATTTCCTCTTGTAGGCTATAAGAATGATTTCTTCTGGTGGGCCCCAAGAATGATTCCCTTTGGTGGACCCCAATAAAGATTTGCCCTGGTAGGCCCCAAGAATGATTTCCTCCAGTGGGCCCCAAGATTTTCTCTGTTGGCCAACAAAAATGATTTCCTTTGTTGGGCAACAAGAATGAATTTCTTCAGTGGATCCCAAGAATGGTTTCCTCTTGTGTGTCTCAAGAATTATTTTCTCTGGTGGGCCTCATTAAGTAGCCAAGAAATGTGGCCAGACCTGCATATAGAAGGTTATTCACATTCAGAGACATGACATTTGCTCTGTAAAAGGGTGCAGTAGGATTATCCATGGTATTGCAGTGGGGGGAACAAGGACCTATATCACGTTGGAGCTAGTTGACTTGTTCTGGAAATGGAGCCTTTGAAAGGCCCATGCAGAAGAAGGAACCACCAGAAACAAGGAGAAAAGATATCCAGAAGCTGAGGAAAGCACTGGGCCAGGATTACACCAAGCAGCTATCACCAGGACCTGCGGAGGGAGCCAGAGTACCAGATACTGGGTACTGGGGGGGGGGGGCAAATGCCTGGTGTCTAATGTGACTGTGTGGAACAACTGCATATATCCTTGGATATACTACTGAAACACTGTGCTGTAACCATGAACAAGCTTCTAATGAAAGGTTAGTGACAACTTCCCCAGTTTCCCTGTGGTCTGTGGCTTGGACTTGGTTTGTACCTTTACAAGAGAGTATTTTTTGCTCACGAACAATTTATATCCCACACAGGACACTTCATAGTCCCAGAAAAATCTGCTCCCCATCACACTGTCACCCAGTATCAGACTGGAGCAACAGCAAAAACCTTTCTTGGGGTACGCCAGGGCAAATAACACCCACAGGTAATTATTATTGTGGTTCACCAGAGAAAATCAATCTTGGGGCTCACCAGAGGAAATTAAACCTGGGGCCTCCCAAAAGTAATTATTCTTGGGACCCACCAAGGGAAATCATTCTCAGTGCCAATCCTTCAGCAAAAACATGATTAGATTGTTGTTTATTAATCAAATAACAAAGGTTTTTACTGATCACATAGGATTTTACTGATTTACAAATTCACAGAACACATCAGGCAAACCAGAAACACTGTGTTAGCCTCGTATCCCCTATATTGCTCTGATGGTGACACAGGTTCAGTGCTTGTGTCCACCGAAGCATCCCCATCCTTGTAAAAGTGGAATAGTAGGTTCAAAACCCTGTCATGTCTGGATTTCCAAAGGCTCGGTGGGAATAGATACTTTTTTAATTTTTAAGATTAGATTAGATTAGATTTTCGCAATAGAGTTCCTTTAAAGACTTCTTGGGTTTTGTTCCTTTCTGGTGGGGCATCCTGATTTGTATCCCCCTGGATCAACCATAAACTGGCTGCTCAGCCAATCAGCAACACTGACTCCAACCAGATTTTCTTTGCCGCTCCGAGTGGCAAGTAAATCTGAATAGAGCAAGCACCAAAGGCCACATCCCCCCTCAACTTTAGCTCTGGGCATTTCCAAGGCCTGGACATATGAGAATGTAGCCATGGCGCATAAATACAATTCAGAATGCCCTATAAACAGGTAGCCCAACCCCCCAAGAGTCTTATAGACTTGATGGGCAGATTGTTTCTCTTTAAAGTCCATGTCCAGAAACATACTACATTTCTCCCCACTTATCCCTTGGACACATTGTCAAACAATCAATTTCAAATGATCTTATTATATCAAAATACATTATGTATTCTAAGCAAAGCCACATCCTTCCCTGTTAGTTCTGTTTTGTGGCCAAGCTGGTGTCATGGCTCAGCTTTATGAGTCTTGAACATGCTCTGCTATAGTCAGAGACAGTTGTGGGACCACTGCAGTTTGCCATGCTGGCTCATGCTGATAGCTCCAGGGGACAGAGTAGCTGTTACACCACTTTTATCTGTGGTCATGGAGAAATTAAATTGGAAGGAATTACAAATTCTGTAGCCCTGGGCGCTGATTTCACGGTAGTGGTCACATGAAATACTTTTACACCTTTGCTACTCTGGAAAAGAAAAGATGTTTCTGTAATTTTAATATTCCTTAGGGGCCCTGTTCACACATCATTGGAAATGGCATGCTAACTGTATATCCCAGGTTTTCAACAATGCTAGCTAAAGGTGGTTAAGAAACCTTAAATGACCGTTTATGGTTTTCCATTTTCTCATGCAGACCTCGTGTGCATTTATTGTTATATTAAATGCCACTTTGGATCATTGGGGGCAATTATTTGTTAATAGAACTATTCAAGCTATAATAAGAATTTACAGTGGAGCCACATAAAACAGGCAAGTAGATATATTGTGAATATTTAAAATGAAAGTGTTGCAAGTTCTCCCTCCCAATGCAGAATTTGTAAGAGAAAAAAACTCCTTCCAGTTTAATTAACTGGCTAGAGACCTGGAAAAGTCTGAATAAAACTGCAAGTAAACGTGTTCCCATATTCAATCGCACCTAATTAGCTATTCAGGGCACTGTAAAAACAATATGACTTGGATGCAGGCCTGAAGGTATAATCCTGGTAGCTTCTAGGAGGCTTTCAAAACATTGTACAGTAAACGAGATAATGTGTTTTGCAGAAAAGACGAGACTCGAATCAAAGGACATTTCCAATAAGCTGGGTTGGACTGACTTCACGGAAAAGAAATGTATGCGTCTTACGCCACTTCCAACCTAGAGGTCATAACTTTTACACCAATAATGAAATTTTAACACTGTGCGTCGAAGATTTTCCAACAATACAGTTACATTTTACATCACATGCCCAGGCTTTGAGATATAAAACATTAGACTGCAGGTGATACAGAGGCACGGCCGGCCTGTGCATGATTTCAGAACGGTGCTCAATAAAAATAGTCCATTAATAGTAATCCTAAAATCATATAAATATCATATATCAAAATTAAATATACTAGATAGAAAGAGGAGCGAGTCACTCAGAGGCCTTTATCACCAGCTCCACTTGAGCACCTGCAGAGAGATGCTGTTAGCACCACAGACGCTGGGCCGGCCACAGGCTTGTGAGGAGCTGAGGCTGCACTGCAATGTTAGTGTCTGGTGCTGTAGTCTACCCTTTGTGCTGTGTCTTGTTTATTTTTTTGCCAATGAAGCTAGCGATAGGTAGTGCAAGTGGGACGGGCCAGAAATGATTTCTATTTAACATGCAAATGAACAGCGCCATACTCAGGCCTGCAGCATCATGTGCAATACAAAAAAGGCTTTAACTGGGGGTAGCTGCACAGTGATAAAGCAAAAATACAAGGAACATACAAATGGCATACCATTTGATTGTTAGCAAGTTAGCAACGGGTAACCAAAGTAAAATAATGAATGAAAAAAAACATTCAGAACAGGCCAGGGACTGTGTCACTTGATTGCTCACAAATATATAAAATAATAAATAACTTTAATAAAACATTTATTATAATAAATCATATAAAAAAACAGAAGTCACCAAAAATGGGACTGGAATGGAAATCATTCAATCATCTTATGTGATGTGGCGCTGTAGGGAACACAGTGCCGGCACTAACAAAGCACCTCGCGCTCTTGATACATCGAACATTGCATGGTGCTATGAGAGGCACTAAACATTTTTTGGAATCATAAATATAAACTTCTGGTGGCACTCACTAAAAATACCTGCTGCTATATGGCGTTAGCGTTCCTTATAAAGCCCTTAATATATTTATTTAAAAAATGTCACACAAGCCTGTTTCTTTCTTTAAAATTGGAAGTCCAGTCAAGGGTTTTATCTAGGGGGTGGTACAGATAGTTAATACCCCTGCATGAGATGGCATTAATCAGCACAGACCCAGTTTGTTTTCACTATGGCTTCCTACCCCTGGCAATTCCATCTGACTCCGGACAGGCTCTTGTTAGGAGGGATAAGGTTCTCTTCAGATAGGGAGGGAAGGAATCCACACAAACTATCCAACCAATTTGAGAGTTCTTAGTTGAGCAGGATTTGTCTGGATACATTGGAAGTAAGGATAGAAGCACATCTGAAGCACAAATGTAGAGGGCAAATATAAAGCAAACTGTCAGAAGCCAGGTTGTGATGAATTATGTCTCAGGAGAGTAAGCCTACAGAAACCTTTTTCTTTATTATCTCCAAATAGAATAAGCTCACTGGTGTGTGTATATACCTTATTTCCAATTCATAACAGTGATTTATTAACAGAAAACTGTCATTATTAAATATAATGGAAGTGATTACTATTTTCTTTACCATTCTCTTCTTTAAACAAAAGTATGTTCGTCGGATGCATGATGCATGCATGACACACCAGCGACGCATGCGTGACAGACCAGCAAGTAAGCAAAACTTACTACAGTGAACAACAGTGAACATAGACTTTGCAATGCATTTTGGCTGTGTCCTCACCGCAATTCGCCAGTTGAAATTATGGCAGCATGGAATTTGTCTCAGAATGTATGTGTTGTGTGTGGGATGTTTTTGAAGCCTCCAAAAAATAGTTAAAAAATCATGTGAAAAT
The DNA here is from genome assembly GCA_027917425.1 of Gastrophryne carolinensis. Lineage (NCBI taxonomy): Eukaryota > Metazoa > Chordata > Amphibia > Anura > Microhylidae > Gastrophryne > Gastrophryne carolinensis. Next base: position 577,532,688 of record CM051235.1, read on the forward strand.
TGTATAAGTTGTTTCTCCAATACTAGTTCTAGTACTAGTTCTATCTGACCTTCACGCTCAACGTATTAGTGATGTTAAAATCACATAAACAGCCATTGTCGCTGAAAATAACATTGATTCCTATATACATAGATACATGAATCCCATGTATATCAATTTATGAATACTAACAAATAATACAAATTATAAAACAAACTATTAAGACATATACCAAACATGCAATATATATGCAAATAAATATAGGTGCAAAAGATCCAGAAAAGGGGGGTATGAGCAATATAATATTTCGATAAAAAACAAGCTTTTCATTTATATTGCAGTACTGATGCTTCCTCAAGAGTTTCTCGAAATATATTGGAGAGTAAATTGGGCAGATTACTGCCATATGTTCACCCGTTTGGCTAGACAAGATTAAGCATTGTAAGGTAACCTAACTGGGCCCTTCACTTGCCCAAATGCGAATAAACATTCCAAAACCACCTATTTTAGAGTAATAATGTAGATTAATAATACCTAGCCTCATAGTGGTTACATTTTTCCAAGGGTTGGAACACACCTCACCCTCCTCATGCCCCAGAGCGTTCTCTTTAACTTGTGTAATATTTATTAGACAAAAAGTAAATTGTTTGAGGTTAGAGAAGCAATTTTAGAATTGTAATGGTTATATGTTTTGAAACATTTATTGTGTACTTTTTGCTAAATTGCCAATTTAAATGACATGTCCTATGTATGAGGTCTTGAGCAGTTAACCTTTTAGTCTATATACCCCAGTCTAACACTGCTCTTTTACTTACAGACAAGCCTCCAATTGCTGGGACACATGACACATGATTTTGGAGACCTTTTGTGGACTGTACAACATCTCTCCTCCTGGGCGTGCCAAAGAGAGAAAGCATGCTTTCAGCAGGCTGATGGTTCTTTCCACAATGCATCTGGTTTTGTGATGTGCTGCATTGTAGTGTACTTGGGCAGAGTTCTGTGGGTTTCTGACCGGAGTCATTAGCCACGTTTTCTGCCCATATCCCTTGTCCGCTGTTGAAGAGATAGCAATTATTAAAGTTCCATGAACATAATGTATACATAAAAACTTGGCTTATCTAGCTGTTGAATTTTTTAATCAACATATTGAAATTGTTATTATGTATAGGATTATTAATTACCCAGTAGCCATCCAGGTGGCATTTCATTGTTCTCAAACTTCCATCATAGGACTGATTGCTGGAGCACATAAGAATCATGGCATGAGCCTGGGAAGCCAGATTTCATGGCCCTCAGCTTCATGTCATGGTCACATACCACCATGACATTCATGGAATGGAATTGTTTCCTATTCCTATAATGCAGCTCCTGTGCACGGGGAGGGCGGAAAGAGATATGTGTACCATCCACGCACCCTAGCATAGGTATCCCTCCCATGCGGTAGAACGCACGTTTAATATTGACAACCTCCTCATCCTCAAGAAGTTTTTTTATATACGGGTATAAGGCCGCAAATAGCCAAGACTACCTTGTAAAATATTTGGCTCATTGTAGCCTGGCTGATCCCGCTGAGGAGGGCTGAGGTTGCCTGGAAATTCCCCCATGCCACTATATTTAACATGGCACAAAGGCGGACAATGCCAGGGATGGATTGGGTGCGCCTGGTGGATGGATCGGTTTTGGTCTTAATCTGATCATATAGGGACTGTAGTGCTGCACGATTCAGACGAAATCTGCTTCTGATCTGCTCGTCACTTAAATCCCATACAGTGAGGCGGATGCCAAAGGATCTGGGTGCCCTAAGCCTCACAGCACCCTCTTCCCTTGACTCCTGACCTTCCTCTGCGCTGCCACAACAACACATCCATACCCCAAACATAACCCCAACATCCACATCACACTCACTGGCCATAGCTCATGCACTCCCACAATCTTATTTAAACAATCTCACAACACACACAACCAATCCACATACACAAACAATCGCAATCCACAGACAACCACACAAATGCAGCTCACCACAAAACCACATGTATAGTGGTAACAACCATCAGCCTGCTGAAAGTATGCTTTCAAAGTTTGGCACAGCCAAGAGGAGAGTTGCTGCACAACCCACAAAAGATCCCCAAAATAATCCACTCTTGCGGTATCCTACACAATATTTGCAGATGCCACCAAAAAAAACTCCAAAAGAAACAGCACTGATGCCAGAAAAACACAACAAAGCCACAGACAGTAATCAAGAAACCCAGCAAGCTATGTGAAAGTTACAAGCACAAAACACTACAGCCTTTGCCACAGTGTATCAAAATAAGAATGAATAATGTAATCCTAGTTAATACTTAACTTATACATAGGTCTGGTCCGCTTAGCCGCCTCTTTTGCTGTTTCCGGCCTGTAATTAGCTTACCACAGGTCTTGCGGAAACGCCTAGCGCATCACTAATAGCGTTGTTGTGCTGATCTGGTTGCACAGACATCTATAGTCCAATCCAAGGTAAACATTTTAAATTTCAAATAGCCGTTTTTGGGACACCATTTTAAATGGTGTTCAGATACATGGATACAAGTAATTACTAATGTGCATCTGGCTTGGTAAGTAGCTTATTAATTACTTCATTGACTTCAACACGTTTTGCTGATACCTCATTCATTGTAGGCAAGATGTAGCTACACACACCTGTATTGTATGTCTTAATCAATTAACTGGGCCTGTTTGTGACTGGGTAAAAAAACACATAAAAACTGCCAGGCACATTCTGCAATTGTTGCCATTCTGTAGTTTTGCATGCGTCCTTGTGTGTTTGTGGTTTGGTGGCGTTGTCAGGCACCACGCCTTTTGGGCATCTTCCATTGATCTCTACACACAGCCGCAGAAGTACTTTGGGTGTTTTTGTTCTAGACCTGGCTATTCATCCATTGCACCGCACAACAGCTCCACCTGGTGTTCGGCTCACTGCAACTGCATGAAGCCTAGAGCGTAAGCTCTTGGGCTTGTATTTTACTTCCTGGTATCCTGGCTCTGAATGCATAGGAAGTGACCTCACTCAGACTCTGACACAGCCCTATTTAAATGGATACCTGGCCTGTAATCATTGCTGTGTTATCAGCTCAGTTCAAGGAAGCTGTGATTCCTGTTACCTGCAATTCCTGTTACCTGCAACTTCTGATGGTTATACTGGATTGATCAGCTATTGGATTAACCCTTGCACAGATCACACGGTTTGAGGTTCAGTATGTTTATTGGACTTTGCTTATTTTCTGCTTGCCCATGATCTTGGATTGTATATTGGACTTTGTCTGTGAGTCGCCAGCCCTGGAATCTGCATTTCATTCGTCACTAGCCTCAAGACACAGATTACATATTGGACTTTGTCTGTCAGTCGCCAGCCCTGGAATCTGTATTTCATTTGTCACCAGCCTCAAGACACAGATTGTTTAATGGACTTTGTCTGTCAGTTGCCAGCCCTGGAATCTGTTTTATCATTTTTTGCCAGCTTCTGAACACAGATTGTTTATAGACTTGCCTGTCTGCCGCTAACTCAGGAATTGTATCTGTTGTCGGTCTTTATTAAACCCCCTGAACTCTGTTCTGTCTCAATTGACCTTCTTTTCCATGCTTCACCCACATTTGGAGCTCTGCCCAGCCATCACTTCTTGCCAGAAGTCTACCTGTTCCTTGATTGTAGCCAGGAAGCCTGACAGGTGTGTGCAGCTACAGGATGGAGCCAAATTCTGGAAATCTGCCTGCCACTGCTGTGTCTCCTGGGGCTCCCAGTACCAGTGGTGTGCGTCGTGGCCGCAGACCTTCCTCAGGGAAAAGGGCGCAGGCTGATGGTGGAGCCCCGCCAAAGCCCAAGCGTGCCTATGCCAAGAGGGAGCCAGAATTTAATTTGGCAGATAACAATACTCTTGTGCGTCTGGCAAAGTCAGTGTTTAGGCAAACAAGAAAGGAGCAAATTGTAAGATGCCATTGGTGAGCAGCTTACTAGCACAGCTCAATATCCACGTAGTGGCATAGCCTGCAAGAAACGCTTCTACACTTTGCAAAGGGCCCTTATGCTAAAGATGAAGTCTGATCTTCTTATTGACAGTGGGACGAAGCAGGGACCAAAGAGTAAATACAGGCCATATGAGGAGATGTTGAAGTGAAAGATCCCCCTTTGTCGGCTGCAGGGTGTGGATGCTGGGGATGACACCACAAGCTGGGGTGAAGGTACATTGTGATTACCTTGTAAATGTAAATAAAACCATATTTGTTTGTAATCTCTTTCTAATCCTAAAAGTAGGTCATGGTAAGTATCATGTTATACCTATGTAATGTTTTTATAACATTTCTCTTTGGTTTTCCTTAGTGGCACATGAGGACTTTCAGTACTCAGATGCAGATGGGTCCCAGATTCCTACCCTTCCCCCAGCCTCAACATTAACCCAGTCTGATGTGGAAGGTAAAGAGTCTTCTTAAATTGCTTACCTGGTATAGGTCTTGAGGGTTCTTTTAATTGCGCACATTAACAATGGCTAATTGTTATTATTTTGGAAAAATAGATGCCCTCAGAATTGCATCAGCATCTCCTCATGAGTCTACATACTTTTTGGAAACCCGTAAGTGTATGTGTAAATTTGGCTTGACCTCAAGTAAGTTAAATGTCTGGATTTAGATGTATTATGTATTTAATTTGTAGGCCAAGTCCCAGCTTCATCTTTGGACCCCACTTCCTGTGTTGCAGGCCTACAGGACACTGTTGGTGTTTAGTGCTAAGGATACTGTATCCTTTCTGGATTTTGTTTATTAACCCTTTAAGTGCCAGCCTTCCTGGAGATTTTGTCACACTCTGTTGCCAGACCATTTTGCACTATTTTGCGCTCCCCATGTTCAACTGTGATTTTTTAAGGGATTTCCAGGGATTTCCCAGGAAAATTATATATTGTTTTTTTTTCAGCAGAGCCTGGGCTTTAACATGAAATGTCTTGTTTGTCATTTTCTAAGTGTATTCCCAATATTTTGGGGTGAAAATTGTGCAAAAAAAAAACAAAACTATTTTTTACAATTTGTAGTGTTTTTTTTGTAATAAAAAATGTAAGTTTGTCAATAAAATCTTATTTTGTGTGAAACCCCAATTTCTCCCGGTTACAGCGGTACCACATATGTATAGGTAGACACGCTTTCCTGCCCAGGAGACTCCCCCAAACTGAAACAACGCTTTAGGAGATTTTGAGATAAAATACAACTATGCTATGCAATATGCGAACCTTGCAGTTTTTCAAGAAAAACAACCCTTTACATTTGAAATACCCCCAATAAACTATATATTCCCTAGAAGTATACACCTCAGGCTTTCTAGGCGTACCAGGCTTGTTGACATAGGTGCAGTTTTCTGGAAGTAATCCCTCAATGTATTCTTTGGTTACACAGGGTTTCCCTAAAATGAATAAAAAAAGCAGAATCAAAACCACATTTTCCTAAAAAAAAACTATATGCAAACCAGAAAAAAACTGAAAATCTGAAAAAGCAACATCCCCCAAACAGAACAATACCCAGCATGCATAGGTTCTGTCAAGGAAAGAGTTGCCAAACACACCAAAGTAAAGCATGCGCATAACGGTAATTTTACTTCAAAATTTCAGCTCTGCAAACAAAGTGCGCACCTTGTGCTTTTTCTACCAAAACAACCCTTTACATTTGGAATATCCCTGATAAACCATATACCGTATATACTCGAGTATAGGTCGACCCGAATATAAGCCGAGGCACCTAATTTTACCACAAAAAAAATGGAACAAGTTATTGACTCGAGTATAAGCCGAGGCGGCTTTTTTCAATTGGAATTGGAGTTGACACACAGATAGAGAGACACACACACACAGAAAGAGACACACACACAGAAAAAGACACAGACACACACACAGAAAGAGACACACACACACACACTGTGGGTACCTGCTGCTGCTGCCGCCGCCACCGCTCTCAGACGCGCAGGTGTCGGGGGTCAGGGTTTGGCCAAGGTTACCCTGCAGAGGGGAAGCGGGCTCCCCCTCCCCTCCTCCTCCTGCCGGTCACTCGCCACACAACACCCTCCACTCAGCTCCGCCTGGCAGCCGCCAGCCGCCGACGTTCTCATACACACACCAGCACTTCCTGGCTGTTGCGCGCTGGTCGTCGGTGGGCGTGCCCCATATGGCCGGCGTCCAATGAAAACATTGGACGCCACCCATTGACGACCAGCGCGCAGCAGCCTGGAAGTGCAGGTCAGTGTGTGAATGTGTGTGCGTGTTTGTGTGTATGAGAGCGGCGGCGCCGGCAGCAGCGGGTACAGCAGGGACCCGCAGCGGCCGCCCCTCACCCTCCAGCATCTGTTGGGTTCAGGGTTGCGGCCTTCCCTGGCAGTCCGCCCCTGGACTCGAGTATAAGCCGAGGCGGCTTTTTTCAGCCCAAAAAGTGGGCTGAAAAACTCGGCTTATACTCGAGTATATATGGTATTCCCTGGAATATCCCTGATAAACCATATATTCCCTGAAAGTACACATGTTAAGCTTTCTAAGCGTACCCAGCTTGTTGTAGTGGGCTCATCTTTCTGGGAGTAATATCTCGAAGAATTCTTAGGTTGCACAGAGTTTCACAAAAAATTGTATAAAAAATCAGAATAAAAAACACCTTTTCCTAAAATATCAATATGAAAATAAGAAAAAACAAGCTAAATCTGAAAGCGCAAGGTCCACCGAGCAGAACAATACCCAACATGCATAGGTACCTGTAACCTTTTAACTGCCAGCCTACTTGAGATTTTGTCACCCTCTGCTGACAGGTAATTTTTCACCATTTTGCGCCATGTTTAAGTGTGATTTTTGCAGGAATTTCCAAGAAAATGGCATATTTTCTTTTTGTGGCAGAGTTTAGACTTTAACATGAAATGTCTTGTTTGTATTTTTTTTACTTTTTTTAATATATTTTTTCTACTTTTTTTATATATTTTAAGTAACTAAGTAAAAAAAAATAAAAAAATATATATATTTTTTAAATTGTCTCCTTTATTTTAACAAAAACATTTATTTTATTAAAGAAAACCATATTGCATGTGAAAGCCCCATTTCTCCCGATTACAATGATACCACATATGTATTGGTAGCCCCCCGTTCCTGTCCAGGAGATCCCCTAAACTTAGAAGAGCACTTTATAACATTACAAATAAAATACAACTACTATCCACATAATAAAGGGTTAAATAAAAAAAATTGGTGTGGGATCCCCCTTCACAGGGGGGGGGGGACACCATTTCTTGGGGGAATATAAGGGTTTTTTTGGGGGGTCTCGGGGTTAATGGCAAGTCACCCACTAGCCGCAGGTGACTTGCCTGACCCCCGAGCCTTGTGAACTGGTATAGGGGTCACATGGACCCCTTACCAGTTCACAAAGGGTTAAAAGTTAAAAAAACACACAGACAAAATGGTGTGAGGTCCCCCCTACCCAGCGTAACCAGCCTGTGACCAGCTATGGGGGCTTGTAGAACAGGGCGCAGGGGCCAGCTTTAGTGGCCCCTGGCCCTGCCGGCTACAAGCCGTCATAGCCTAGGGCCACGGCTCTTCTGCCCCCCCCTGGGCTTTGGGGAGGCAGGTAATTTGGGTGGCCAGGGGTTAATGGCAAGTCACCTGCTAGCTGCAAGTGACTTGCCAGACCCCCGAGCCTTGTGAACTGGTATAGGGGTCACATGGACCCCTTACCAGTTCACAAAGGGTTAAAAGTAAGAAAAACACAAAGACACTTTTTAAAAATAACTTTATTAAATAAAAATATATTTTATATATATTTTATTTTATTATATATATAAAAATACTTACCTCCCATCCATCCCTGTGTCCCACGCTGATCACTTAGGCTTCTGCTCTCCTGCTGCTGCTGGAGGCCTTTTATACCTACTGGGTTACAGGTAACATAGGGTTAATTTAAAAAAAAAATGACATAGGGTCCCCCCTCTCAGGGAGAGGGACCCCATTTTTGGGGGGGATTTTTAAGGGTTAAAACCCTTAAAAATAAAAAAAAAATGGCGTGAGGTCCCCCCTACCCAGCATAACCAGCCTGTGACCAGCTATGGGGGCTTGTAGAACAGGGCGCATGGGCCAGCTTTAGTGGCCCCTGGCCCTGCGGCTACAATCCGTCATAGCCTAGGGCCACTGCTCTTCTGCCCCCCCCCTGGGCTTTGGGGAGGCAGGTAATTTGGGGGGCCAGGGGTTAATGGCAAGTCACCCGCTTGCGCAGGTGACTTGCCAGACCCCCGAGCCCTGTGAACTGGTATAACATGGACCCCTTACCAGTTCACAAAGGGTTAACAGTATAAAAAATAAACACAGACACAGGTTGTTTAAAAATTTTATTTAAAAAAAAAAAAAACATTTTACCTTTACTCACCTCCGATCTTCAGATGCAGTGTCCCGCGGCGATCTGATGCAGGTGACAGCTGGGCAGAGAAGGGGGATCGCCTACCTCCCTCCGTTTCTGCCCAGCCGTCACCGGCATCTGACAGTAGAACTGCCGGGTGCCCCGATGACACCCGGCAGTGACGTCATTAGCCCCGCCCCCGAAGGAAGCTGCGGCGGAGGGAGGGCTGTTATGCCCCCCTCCAGAAGACAGAAGAGCCGGGGGGGTGATCGGAGGCCCCCCCCATGAAGAGGAGAGGCGGCGGGAGCCGGTGGGAGCGGAGGTGAGTAACTGTCATTTTTTTTTTTTTTATTTTGCAGGCAATCTCGGCGGCTGCTGAAACGGGGGGCACCCTATTCCGGGCCCTCCCCAGCAGCCGGAGGAGCCCCAATCGGCGATCGGAGCCCCGCTGGCTGAAGAGGAGACCCGGCCGGATCAAACAAGGGGTCAGGTAAGTGCCTTTTTTTTTTACTTTTTTTACTGGGATTGGGGAAAGCCAGGCACGTAAAATTTATGTGGCTGGCACTTAAGTGGCGGAGAGGCAACCATGTAAATTTTACGTGGCTGGCATTTAAAGGGTTAATGTGTATCTCAACTATTTGTAACATGAAAAACCATGAGACCTCACATTGAAAGCTGGATAGTTGGTTATATTTTTCAAACAAACGTTTACTAGTTAAGAGTGAGAAAATAAGTAAACTGTAAAATACATGTGGCCTTTCTTTTGTTGACATTTGAATACATTTATTTAAGCAATACTATGCCAGCTTAAAGTAATAACAATTTTGTTTTCTTTCGTTAGGCCCGAATACAGGAAGTGCTGGTCCTGAATGGCCCTTCAAAGCATAGCTGCTAGGGATGAGGGTAAGAATGTGATTTCAACTTTTCATGGAAGGATGTTGTATCTCATTACATGTATTTGGCCTATTGACATTTTGTATGACCCATGTCTTTTTAGGGCAAAGCTCTAGTGATGGGCTAAGTCTGGACATCTCCGATGTGGGGGATATGTGTGCTTATAAATGTGCTTATAAATGATCGGTGGCCACACAATGGGTTGACCTTTATTGTTTAACAATGAGTTTTCTTCCCTAAATATCATACATGTAAAGGGTGTGTGGATTTACCAATTTGTAAAATTTAACAGGTATTAAAACCCCAAAAAAAAATAAAACTTTTTTTCTATTTAGCATATGTTATGTTGCCGCCATTATCGGATGATGATTAGCCCCTTCCTGGCAGCCAGACACCTGAACTATTGAGGAGGACCACACTCAGGTACCATTGATTATTTGGTTATGGTTGTGAAAAATGTTTAAGGATTTTTGATGCAAAAACATGTTACATACACCATACTTGACGGCAAGCCAGGATGTGGCCTCCTCCCAAGTCCCATGTGGTCAGCCTTCGGAGCCACCACAAACGGTACATGATAATATAACCATAGATGTGGATGTAAAAGTTGTATATGCTAAATACAATCAGTTATTGATTGTATGCCTTTTTATTTTAGATGACTACGCAACCAACTGCAAGAGGTGTCCCCACCAATGCTGATCTCTATGAGTTAGGGAGCCGGATGCTGGAGGCCTACAGTCATCAACAGCCACGTGATAGACTCCAGGAGCTCATTGCGGCGTTGGAAAAACAATCGCTGGTGGACCAACAACAAATACTGCGATCAACCGCTACATTGATCGCCAGGACGAAACGTTGTTAAACTTTGTTGTTTGTAATACAGCAGCAGTCTATTTTTTTACTGCACTGTTGGCCCTCAACACGGCCCCTACAGCACAACCAAGGCCACCCAGGGATTAAACATTTGATACAATTCTTTTTAATATCCAAATGATGCCACAATTTGGATTGTCTTTATTTTTAAAAATACATTTGTGTTGACCTTTAAAAATGTGGGTTTTGTACTTGATTCCATATATAGTAACCCATACATGTCTATATCTATATATCTGTATGTGTTTTTGAATTAACAGTAATAGGTTTGAACACATTCTAATGAATCTAGAATCTTAGGGGTAACAATGTGTTTCACATTCTAATAACTAATGGGTTAATGTTAACTTGAATAAGGTTTGCAAGGTCATGCTATTCCACTCAGAAGCGGCCAACTGTTGTCTGCTGCTTATTCAAGAACAGCGACTCTAGGCGTTGCAGGGAAAAAACCTACAGCACATGTATGAAAAGTACAGCACCCCAGCTGGGGGGGGGAGGGGGATGCCACACAGCCTATGGGAATGGGGGGATGGGGATGCCACACAGCCTATGGGAATGGGGGGAGGGGGATGCCACACAGCCTATGGGAATGGGGGGAGGGGGATGCCACACAGCCTTTGGGAATGGGGGGAGGGGGATGCCACACAGCCTTTGGGAATGGGGGGAGGGGGATACCACACAGCCTATGGGAATGGGGGGAGGGGGATGCCACACAGCCTATGGGAATGGGGGGATGGGTATGCCACACAGCCTTTGGGAATGGGGGAGGGGTATGCCACACAGCATATGGGAATGGGGGGAGGGGGATGTCACACAGCCTATGGGAATGGGGGGAGGGGGATGCCACACAGCCTATGTGAATGGGGGGATGGGGATGCCACACAGCCTTTGGGAATTGGGGGAGGGGTATGCCACACAGCCTATGGGAATGGGGGGAGGGGGATGCCACACAGCCTATGGGAATGGGGGGATGGGGATGCCACACAGCCTTTGGGAATGGGGGGATGGGTATGCCACACAGCCTATGGGAATGGGGGGAGGGGGATGTCACACAGCCTATGGGAATGGGGGGAGGGGGATGTCACACAGCCTATGGGAATGGGGGATGCCACACAGCCTATGGGAATGGGGGGAGGGGGATGCCACACAGCCTATGGGAATGGGGGGAGGGGGATGCCACACAGCCTATGGGGAGAGGGGGATGCCACACAGCCTATGGGAATGGGGGGAGGGGGATGCCACACAGCCTATGGGAATGGGGATGCCACACAGCCTATGGGAATGGGGGGAGGGGGATGCCACACAGCCTATGGGAATGGGGAGAGGGGGATGCCACACAGCCTATGGGAATGGGGGAGGGGGTGGCCACACAGCCTATAATAATGGGGGAGGGGGATGCCACACAGCCCATGCTAATGGGGAGAGGGGGATGCCACACAGCCTATACTAATGAGGGGAGGGGGAAAGCCACACAGCCTATGGGAATGTGGGGAGAGGGATGCCACACAGCCTATACTAATGGGGGGAGAGGGGGATGCCACACAGCCAATGGGTATATCGGGAATGGGAGGGGGGATGCCACACTGGATATACGGGGAATGGGATGGGGGCATGCTACACTGTCTATGGAATAGGGGCATCCCACACTGCCTATGGGAATTGGATAGGGGAATGCCACACTGTCTGTAATGGTGCGTTTTTGGTTTAAATTTTTTTTTTCTTATTTTCTTCCCCCAAATCCTAGGTAGGTGCGTCTTATGGGCAGGTGCGTCTTATAGAGCGAAAAATATGGTGTATATATATATATATATATATATAGAGAGAGAGAGAGAGAGAGAGAGAGAGTCATATACAAAAAAATATAAAATTAAAGCAGAAGTTACACAGCATACATATTTCTAATTACATTAAACTTACCATTTGTATTGTGGTGGTTGAGACTTATTGGAGATGATATGAGGGGGGGACTTGCTTTGTTTTTAAATGTCTTGTGTTGTTATATGTTTTTTATGATCAGTCATGTATTAATAAAAGCTTAATCTTTTTGAGGATATGGTTTATGTATATTTTTGGTGCTCCACATAGGGAGGGAGGTGTGGTTTTTCCACGTCCACTCCAAATAGAGTTGTTGCATTTAATTGCGTGCTGGGGCCGGCGTTCTCTTGCTGATACCTCTCGCTACCTGTCGCTAAAGAGCCACTACCTGGTGCTATCCCTTCATGAATAAGGGCCTCACTCAGAAAGTCAGACAGGCCAAGGATCAGTAAGCAGAGTGAGACTGGTAAAAGCTCAAGTTTTGAGGTGCCTATAGAGTTAGGGGTTTATTCATCAAGAGATAGCGGCAGGCAGTGCCTCTTAGCGACAGGTAGCGAATGGTGAACGTCGGGCGCTGTACGCAATACCACATTTATCAAAGCGATTCCGGTGAGCGACTCTAACAGCGCCATGTAGCGTACGATTCATCATCACAGATGGCTCAGCACATACCGCCGGCGCTCTGGAAGCCAGAATTACCTGTTGCTCTCCCATACATTCAATGGACGTTACTTCTCTTTTCTTTAAACAGGGTTTTATTTAATTTTTTTTTTTTTTTTTTTTTTATCAAATCATTGTGTGACTTCTCCTGGCCTATTAAAAGTCATTTTTGTAAACTGTTTTGATTTTTTATATTTTTATGCAGAATTGTCATTACAGGTCTGGCATTAAAGTGTTAATGTCACAATGTAATAACAATGTAATTCCATATGTTTTTGCTTTGTTACTGGTGGATATGTGTTTAAAAACAGACTTTAATCACACAGCTTCTGGCGCTCTGGGCTACAGCGACCCAATTTTGAGCGCCAACGCTGTGTGAGCCTGTTTTTTTGATGAATATGGTTGGGGTCGCTCACACTGACCAGCCACTACCGTTCGCTCCCATATATCGCTGTACTGGTGTTATAGCAACTCACACATCAAATTCATCAATGCAGGCCAGCGACTGACTCACTACAGATGCTCATCTGCCGGTACCTGGCGCTAGTAATGAATCAGCTTGCCAGTTAACCTGAAGGGCAAGGATAGTGTAGTCCGAGATATCTGCACTACATCATTACATTTCTCAAGGTAGAGTCAGATATGTTTGACTACAAGATTGCATTGTAAAGTGCTATCTTAAAGAGAGTAGCACATGGGTGAGACATTTGCTTGACATGTTACATGTTGGTATAATGGAGGGACCAGATCTTATATAAGCTAGAATTCAGTTAAAACTGTTCTGTCTCTTGAGTGAAACAGAAGGAACAACTAAGCAGGAGGGTAAGCAGCCAGGGAGCAAGAACCTAAACTGGAACTAGGCCAGACAACAGCCAACAAGGACCTGTGGAGGAAGCCAAGGCCAAGATCACACTGTACTGTGTCATTTTGGACCTGTAAGGGGAATTAAGCCTGGAGTAAAAAGGCATGTATTAAAAATACACTGCTGAACAGTTTACTGTTGTGCGACATTGGCCTTCAATAAAGTAAGTAGAACCTGCTTAAAGATATTAGATTGTGGGGTTGATTCAGCACCTTTTCTGAAAAATAAAATAGAAGTTCTTTTTTAACCTCGGGTTCTAAATTAAGCCCTAGTGTAGGTCAACAATAAAAGGGAATGGTATTTTTATTCCAAGGAAGAAGTACAGTATATTGCCTTTTTTACACTTCCGGATTTAGCACAAAGTGCAAAAAGTACAATATTAGTTATAATACTCTTGAAGTCATGCAGCAATAATGATAATAATAATTTATTCAACACTGTGTAGTGCCACGTAGCTTAACAGTTTAGTTAGTAGTTGGTCACAATAAAAACACTGAATTTGGAAAACATGGGACTTCTAAAGGCCTAAAGAAGAAAGGCTATAAAAAGGTGTGAAATCTCTGACGGAAGTCAAACTTAACCAATGGTTCAATAAAACTCTTTTGTGTGTATGTAATATTTGCTTTTGTAAATTGCTGAAGACTCCTCCACAAAATGTCCAAGAAATAATTTTTTAACTGAACAGAGAGCAAATAGACTTAAAATGATGAGTAATTACCAACACATTAATGCTGACAGCGCATAAGGCAATATTATCACTTGGTAATGGTAATGTTTTTTTGTGACAAGTAAATTATGTAGAAGTGGTAGTTAAGAAAGATGGCGGTGTCAAGGGTATTTAAGATGAATTATTATTACTGTAACTTTGGTCATAATGTAACTTTGGAAATGTTGCTTTTATTCATTGTATATAAACCATAATGCTTTTGCAGGAATTATAAAATCTAAAATTTACACTCCCCAAAAAGGTCCTAGCAAAAAAACAGGTGAAAAAACTTACTTACTTTTTAGGAGAGAAACCTGCCATTCAGTTTAATTATCCACTGTGGGGCTGATTCAGAACCAGGTAAAACTTTGCACCTAGTTGCTGAATCACCCCAAAGGTAGACAGTGAGAGTGAATGGCAGGAATTTTCTCTCCTAAAAGAAAAAGAGTTTTTTAACCTGGTGCCAAATCGCCCCTATAATGTTTTCTATGATATTCGAACTAAAGTAAAAGACTGTCTGGTGGATGCATATCCTATAGCTACTTGTTGACTGGAGCTGGATCTCCAATGGACATATTGAAACTCCCCTCAACAGGCGTGATATCAGCAGACCATGGCAATTTTCAAAAGCAGCGCAACCATACAATGGCCTTAAATGTCCAAAGATCCCCCAAAAAATCAGGTAGAAGCTGCTGTCATGAGTTAGGGGAGACAGTACAGAGATAATGATCTCCAATTCATCTTTGAGGTACATGCACACAGCTTTGGATGCCAAAATCAGATCAATTACAATGGAAGGTAGGGGTGTGGTGCACCCTTTTCCGGCCACACATATCACCAAGGCATCACCAGACCAACAGGACGTGGCATGCAATATCAGTAGTTGATAGATTAGGGATTGGGTCTGGACTGAGGTAAACATACTGGATACTTGTTATATTTCTTATTGAAAAATTCAGTCTAATGGTATCCCTGGTGTCCATATTTTATGTTTTAAATACTTCTAGATGTTTTGTTGTATTTTGTATATATTGGATAGTTCTATTTTGATATAAACAAGTGGTGCTGTCATATAGGCTGTTCAGAACAATTTTACTGAATAACAAAAAAGTGATAAATTGACAGAGGTTAAAAAAAAAAAAGAAGGTAAATCACAGAATTATATCCCAAACCTATTTAAGGTTTTTGTTTACCATCTACTTTTATCTTTGTAGAGAAACCAGAAGCCACAACACACATCACAAACACAATGTGGCAAAAGCTTCATAAATATGACTGCTGATGCTCCTACAGTATATATGTACTGTTTTGTTTTTATCTATAAATTCTTCTTCTATCCCCCTCATGGAGATGTACTTTTTCTATTTTGTGCCTGTGATCAATCCACCAGTGGATCACCATAAAAAAGCATTGTATCCCTCCTAGAGCTTTTTGCATTCCAAATGTCAATTCAATGACTATAATCGTAATCGTAATAGGGTCTTTATATTAGTATACTGCCTCCACACTACTCTTTGATGTATGTACAGTATTTTTCCCAGCTTTCTCTCCCTGCATCTGGGTTTCTGTTCGTTAAAGCTGAAG
Source organism: Gastrophryne carolinensis (assembly GCA_027917425.1). Lineage (NCBI taxonomy): Eukaryota > Metazoa > Chordata > Amphibia > Anura > Microhylidae > Gastrophryne > Gastrophryne carolinensis. Next base: position 577,548,437 of record CM051235.1, read on the forward strand.
TTTATCTCTAACCCGCCCATATCCATTTTTTTGTTGTTCAGCTGCTTTGTAATTTCGCCTTTGTAGCCGGTACTTCTCTTTTTTTTATGCCAGCTTTCCCTATGAACATTTAAATACTCATGTCATTAATTAAAAGTTCATATGTCAAAGCCCATAACAGAGAGTAAAAAGGCAGCAACAGTTAGGATAAACAAAGAGTGTTCAGAGTAACTCAATACAAGCTTCAAGGTTTAGAAATAGCTTAGTAACAAACCACAAATCTTTATTTGCCTAAAAGATAATAAGCCAAAAGAAATATTGGTATACTGCACGGGTTCCCAACAGGTGGTACTAGTACCACTACCACTGGTGGTACTTGAGATCTTGGTGGTACTTGACAAGGCTGTGGACTTACCTGTACCTCACCCTAGATTGATTTACTGCCATTTATGCTTCACTCAAGTGTTGCCATAAATAAAAAAAATGCCCCATTTTTTGTGTGATTCTTTTGATTACGGTTTTAGGTGACAGACAATGTTTACACACCAACCAGGTGGTGCTGAATCTAAATCAGAAAATGGAAAGTGGTGCTTGATGAAAAAAGTTTGAGAACCATTGGTATACTGTGTTATCAGATAGAAAGAGTGTTACAAGGAACACAAGCAGTGTTATTATCTTTATGGACCAAAACAAGTTCAAAATCTAGCATGTCAAGTAAAGATGCAAATAGTACCCAAAACTATTATAATGTCTTGACTGATGCTAACCCAGTTTCTAATTCAGGGAGGGGATTGTTGTAGCAATAAAATACTTTTATTGCTTTCCTTATCTCGTGAACTAAGGCAGATTTTATAATGTATTTTAAAAATCAAGGTACAGATACAGCATCATTTCTCCATCACACCAGTACGATTAGAGAAAGAGAGGAACTTGCACATTCCAGTCAGCTGTAATCTGTTTACTTTTTAAACACAGATGTCCTGTCACACCGCTGCTGCACACTGATTGGTTGACTAGGCATGTAGTCGCAGTGGGGTGGACGTGAGACCCTAGAGTGCAAAAATGATCTTCTCAGTGAGATAACCATCTCAGTACAGTGTGGACTTCCAGTTTAATAACAGGTTTGTTGCTTCTATACAATGTATCACATAAGGGTGGTGCCCGTACAGTGAATGTCAACCTCAGGGCTGCTTGTTTACAATGTAACACAGCATTCTGTCGCTGGCTTTTTATAATGTAAGAGTATGACTTATCCTGCATGTTATATTGCTCAATAGAAAGGAGTGTGAGTTTTAAATCTCCCAGTCTATAATTCAAGATATCACTAGAATCTTATGCCCTTATTCATCAAGCGATAGCGCCAGGTAGTGTCTGACGAGCGCCAGGTCCCGCCAGCTAACGGCGGCTACCGACTCAAGTACGCCCGGCGTCGGCCACAATGACGCATTTATCAAGCTAAATGAGGCTAGCGCCGGCGAGAGCGACAGCTACCGCGGGATTCATCATGCAGCCGACTGCAACGAACAGCGCCGCTGCTAATCCCATCACAGCGACAGGTATGACCTGTCGCTCCCTGGCGATGTCCAATGCATTTCAATGGAGCAATCTTTAAATAATCATAATTAATTGCTATTAATGTTTTTTTTTTTTTTTTTTTTTAATGTCAAAAATTCTGTGACCGCTTCTGCAATGTTAGGTTTTTTTTTTAGGGTAAAAAAAAAAAAAAATGATTTTGTGCAGAATTGATATTACAGGTCTGATATTATGTATTGATATTACAAAATGTTTAATAAAACTTGTATAATTTTTCAATCAAAAAATATGGTTGTTTGGGGGTTAAAAACTATTTTAAATCCATCGCCGCCAGCGGTCTGGGGTTTAAACAAGGAATTCACAGCGCTCAAAAATTCGGACCGTGATTTGTTAATGAATCTGCAGCAAGCCGTTCGCTCTGGCCATTCGTTGTCAGGCACACCCATACAACGCTGAACCTGTGAAACAGCGACCCCTAAGCCCGTATTCAACATTACCGCACACCGACTGAGTCGCTGTCAACAAGCAAACCCCGGCCAAGCACAGCGAATACTAGCTGGCGCAGAGAAAATCACGCTACTGGCGCTCATCTGTCGCTACCTGGCGCTATTAATGAATCGGCCTCCCCGTATGCCAGAAAATTGAGTGAATACTGATAAACGAAAAAAAAAGTATCCAGTATTGTACATAAAAAACAAATTCATTCTGAAAAAATTTGTCTTCCTGCCCAAAAAAATTATGGTAAGAATCCCCCCTCCCCCATCCAATTTGTGTGGCACGGACACAGGCTGGCCAATATCTAGTGCAACAATAAAAGCTAATTAATTAACATTGGGCGCTGGGACTTCCAGTGTGATTCTGTACAAATAGCAGCACCAAAAAAGAAAGAGATGCAGGTGCTCAAAAAGGGCACTATGGCAGCATAATGACTGTAAACGGAGCACTTCCTAAAAAACGCCCTTAGATATAACGGTAGTCCGAACCCAGGATCTTGATCCGCAGCCCAAGCTTTATTTTTTCCTCTTTATTCCATTTTTCTTTTCTTGACAGATTTCTCTTCTTAAAATTCTCGCTAAACTTAATCCTCTAATGCTTCTCATGTCCATTCTCTTTAGGGGCTTAAAAGAAACAATACCCTGTATTAATAATACAGTGAGCTCCAAATGACCTATTCCACAACAATATGATTTATGCTAAAATAGCATTTACAGAAGGATAGAAAATCTAAATGGCAATAGTTTTGAATAACTGTCTGAACAACATAGCCTTGGGGCCTGATTTATCATTCACTTCTGCCAGACAGTGTCACATCGGTGCAAATTAGAGTAGTGAAAAATATAATTTTTAATTTTTTTTTACACTTCAATAAACACATTTACCAAAACATTAGTGGGGCAGAAACATGCTGAGAATTTTAGAAATCAGATTTTGCACTACTCAAATTTGCACTTAATTGGTATTGTCTGACAGAAGTCAATGATATACCAGGCCCTAAATAACTCATATCCTGATGCTAAAGGTCTTTTTTACATATTTGGATGTGTGCTGGTTTTATAAATATAAATGTCTATGGCACCATTGTATAAGATCATGTCTGATGAAGATACCTAGGTGTTCTCGAAAGCTCACCTTAAAATATACCGGTACTCAGTTAACCTACAAATGGAATCGCCATATTTCTTCACTTTTCTTCTATTTTCAATGGCTAGTCCAAGTACAGCACTATACAGCTTGCAACAGTCACATATAGAGTTGTATATTTGAGCTTTTATAGAGAAGTGTGTGTGACTTGATTTCAGTTTGAATACCATGTACTGTATTTTTATGCTAAATAAAAATATATTGAACATAAAACGTCAGGCTCAAGTTCCATTTCTTCTAGTACTGCTGCCTTTGTACTATACAAATCTACCTCTGTAAACACAGCACATATATAAACCATAAAAAGTTTATTTTAGGCTTGTATAATTGTCTCATGAAAAAATGGGACCATGCTATGGATTCCAACAGATGATGCAGCATGCTTGGTAGATCAAAATGGACTATAGGCCAGTCGAACACAATTCAACAAACATTCTTATTTGGATGTTCTTCCACTAAAAGCTCAACGCAAAGTACTCATCTATCCTTGTTCCTGCAGCAGCCGGATTTGCGCGTTCATAATGGATGGTTGGGAAAAAGTCTTCTGTTTATTTTCCTTTTAAATAATTTTCCTTTTTTTATACCTTTTATAAAATACCAATTATAGCCTTCTATACAGAAATGTTATCGGTAATATGAAAAGAACGTGTATGCATATTAAGCCCCAATATACCTCTTTGTAACTAAAAGTTCACATTGAGGTATTATGGAAATCGTTTCACTGCTTTAGTCAGTAGTGAATAGAAGTCCCTCTACTGATAAGGCTGATTCATGTTCGTCATGCATTGCGCATTAGTCGATGGGTCTCTTGTGTCTTTCTTCTTGCCATATGCACTTTTGTTTGTTCTTGATGGTTATGGATCACAGGTTGCAGATCAACTTTATACCAAGGGATTTCAGGTTATCTTGAGGCATCAAATTCTAATTAAACCAAGAAATGCACATTAGAAAATTAAAGAGATAACCAGCTCAAATAGTTATCACCTTGAATAACTTTGCCAACATTTTTAAAAAGTATTTTTCATTTAGCTAATTATTTATCATATTATGAATATTTTATTCAAGATTAAAGGAAGGTTGGTATGAAAAAAAAAAGGTTCTTAGTTCATCACTGGAAAATATGGAAACATACCCAAAATAAATGTAGTCAGAGTGGTATTTGAATAGGTGTTCCCACATAATGAACCCTCCAGTATCTCAAAATAGATTTCTTGCTGGCTGTTGTCATAATGAATCCCTTTAAGAAGGGGCGGAGCTAAGGCGGCAGGAAAAGACAGAAAGCTCCGCCAGCGCAGCGTGGGAAGTTCGCTGCATCGTCCGCCGCCTGTGGTTCTCTTTTCGGCTTGGTTAAGTGCTTACCACCGCTGACGCCGTCGATTCTCTTTCCGGCTAGCGGCACTCCTCTTCCCCACGAGCGAGGTCATTTCTTCGGCCGCTGCCTAAGCACCTAGCTCCGCTGACACTAGGGGCTGCACCAGGAGGACCGCCAGCAGCCGGCCCGCTTCCTGAGCTGCGGTTGCAGCCGGTTCAAGTGGATCTAAAGCGTTAGGTTTAAATATTATTTTTTAACATTTTTGTTGTTTTTATTTATAAGCATATTAATGCTATTACTAATATGGTTATTATTAGTGTTATATTGTTGAAATTATTATTATTATTACTGATGTTATGTTATTATTATTGTATCAATGTTTTTTTTATTTTTGCCTTGTAGATTGTGGAATTGGGAAAGCAATATAATGGTGTGGTTCACCCCTAGGGTCTCAGAGTAGTCTCTTGTGACTATCGAGTCCTGTTATATACTTTGGTCTTAGACCCTTAGGGAGTTTTAGACTATTATTTTCACCATGACGGAGGCATCTGGTGTAAGCGGATTTGGTCCCTTAGCCGACAGGTTCACCCCATGTGCAGTATACTTGCAGGTGCCACTGGACGAGGATTGCACATTGTGCAGAGGTTGTGCAACAGTAGTAGTTGCTGAATATGGAAGACAGTTGTCTCTTGCAAGGGTTCAGACCCCTGTGGCTGGGACCACACTAGGGCTCCTTTGGTATCTCAGCCTAATGAGGATAACCAGGCGAAAAAGGTTCTCCAAGAGATTCGGAATTATCGACTCCAAGGCTTTAGTGAAAAGCAAGCATTTAATAGCCTCTCATATGGAAGATTATATCTTTGCTATAGTTTCCCAGGAATTATCAGAGGTGGAGGTGAATCTGATTCAGGGTCATTTATACAAGGTGGCTCTCAGGTGAGAGTACAGATGGAGGATCTTATTAGTTTAGATTTTAGAGATTTTGAACATTTTGGGCCCAGAGTTCCCAAGAAAGAAGAAGGGGGATTTGTTTAAACAAGAGAAACAGAAGCAGGTTTTTCCTGTGCAAACACATTTTTCTAATCTTATCCAGAAGGAATGGCAAGAGCCAGATAGTCTTCCGCCTCTTCCTAAAGGATTAGATACTAAATATCCTTTTTCGACGATTTACTGTATGGTCTGATTTATGGTCTCGCCCTCCTGTGATAGACGCTTCAGTTTCTGGTCTTTCTAAGACTTCAGTTACGCCATCCCCTGACAGTGTCTCCCCAAGGGATCTAGTAGATAAGCGCATGGATAAGGTAACAAGTCATGCTTTTTCTATTGTAGGATCGACCTTACGGCCAACCTGTGCTGAATCTATAGCATTTTTGTAGAGCAGGAAGTTGTTAAAGCACCTGGGGTCTAGGAATAGTTCAGGTAGGTCACGCTCCCAGTTGATCAAGACCAGTTTGGATATTAACAGGTATGTTATTTTAGCTATGGATGATTTGATGAAGTTAAGTGCTAGAGGTTTAGCTCTGTTAGTAGCTTTAAGGCATACATTATGGCTAAAGGAATGGTCGGCTGATGCTGCCTCTAAGAAGAATCTGACGGGACTCCCTTTTCAGGGGGGACGTCTGTTTGGGGAGTGCTTGGCTGAATTGGTGAAGAAAGCTACGGGAGTTAAAGCGGACCTTCACTCTGAATAAGAGTCTATCTTATATGTTTCCCACACCCTGTACATACAGATTGTCCACATTAAAAATCATCCTACCTGCATCTACTGCATGTTATGAGCCTTTAAACATCCAAGATGGCGGCTTATGGAAGCCGCCATCTTATCAGGCAGCCTGCAAACAGGAAGTGCCTCCTGACTGTGCTGCTCTGCATTCTGGGACTGCTGACCTTTACCTGACCCCAGCTTTGTTCTGTCTGAGCAAAGCACAGCTATAACCCGCCCCCCTGTACCTTATCCCACTCTCCTCTCCTCAGTAAGTGTGATGCTTCTGAGTCAAGATGGCGGCGCCCGTATCCTAAATTCCTGAACAGAGTTGCAGCCCAGTGGGGGAAAGAATATTAAGTTAGTGACTAAAAACGTAAAATATATTAATTTTAGATGATGGGGAACCATTTTTTAAGAGTTTGGGCTTTTCATTAAATCACGCTGAAGGTCCGGTTTAAGTCCACTAATCTTCCACAAGGAAGAGGTTTTCCTTTTTCTTGCAGGTCTTTGAATCCTCTGCCCTTTCGTGGGGGTAGAGTTCTCACTTCTTTGGGGTTTTTTGGAGGAGACCAATGTATCGAGAAAGGGTAGGAGGAGTTGGGCAGATAAAGGAAAAATCTCCTTCAGAGCCCTCTCAGGTATGAAGGAACGTTTTTCATCTAATTTACTTTAGAGTTTGGTGAGTAATTTAGAGTTTCATTGCTGAACAGTAAGCTAAAAGGTATTGTGTTTGGTATAGACTACTCCTCTTTAAGGATATAGGTTAATGCCTGGGATACCACCCTGAAGTAAGGGTACTGCTTTTGCAAGTCCCAAACATGTCTGTATTCCTCTGATGACATGAAGTAAAATGGAAGAAAAAAGATAATTTTGTGAGTACTCACCTGTAGAATTGCTTTCTCTTCCATTATTACTTTAGGGCATCAGACCCTCCCTGTCTGCTAGGTTACTATAATCCTTTCCTTGGATGCCTACGTCCTAGTGGGGTTGTAAATAAGTGAATAGTCCATCAGAATCAGAAAAAAAAAAGTTAAACAGAGAGAGGTAGAGGAGTCTTGGGTTTTGTCTCCCCTTTTGTCTTCAACAAAAGATGTAGGAATGCCTCCCGGGAGGCTGGATCTACTGCTTTTTAATTAAACTGGATGGTAGGAAGTCAGCCAGAAGTATATAGGAACCACACCTTTGTTCTTGTAGTCCATGCCCAACAACCAAGGAGTTAACCCAATCTTGTCTAAATTCCTCTGATGCCCTGAAGTAATAATGGAAGAGAAAGCAATTCTATAGGTGAGTACTCACATAATTATCTTTTTTGCTGTTTCCATTTTATTGCGGCCCCTTTAGGGGAAACCATAAGACAATGTGGTCCCCTAGACCACAAAAGGTTGCTCACCCCTGATCTAGAAGAATTAATGCTGTTTTGAGGAAAACGGGTGGTTACACCAAATATTGGTTTGATTTATTTCTCATATATCTCAGGTGAGACCAAAAAAGATAGAGCTCTTACTCACAGGTGCTGCTGATGTGACTGGGCTGAGGAGAGCCCACAGCAAGAGGAAGGCAGGGCCATGTCAGCCAAAGCCATACACCTTGGAGATGTTCGAGCAGAAGCACCCATGGAAGCTGGAAATGAGCAAGGGGTTCAGAAGACTACAGGCTAGGAGGCAGTGTTTCTGGGCTGAAACGGGGAGGCCGATTCATTAATAGCGCCAGGTAGCGACAGATGAGCGACAGTAGCGTTATTTTCACAGCGCACGCTAGTATTCGCTGTGCTTGGCCATTGTTCGGCTGTTGACAGCGACTCAGTCGGTGTGCGGTAATGTTGAATACAGGGTTAGGAGTCGCTGTTTGACAGGTTCCGCGCTGTATGGGAGTGCATGACAGCGAATGGCCATAGCGAACGGCTCCCAGCATATTCATTAACAAATCACGCTCAAAAAATTCTCGCGCTGTGAAATGCTTGTTTAAACCCCAGAGCGCTGGCGGCGATGGGTTAAAAGTAGTTTTTTAACCCCCAAACAACCACATTTTGTAATATGAATACATTAATATCAGACCTGTAATATCAATTCTGCTTTTTTTTTTTTTTTTTTTTTTTTTTTAACCTTAAAAAAAATATCTAACATTGCAGAAGTGGTCACAGAATTTTTGACATTTAAAAAAAAAAAAAAAAAACATTAATAGCAATTAATTATGAATATTTAAAGATTGTTCCATTGAAATGCATTGGAGAGTGCCAGGTAGCGAGAGGTCATACCTGTCGCTGTTCAAGGTCGCTCGCTGGCGCTGTGGGGTGAGGCTGGAATAATGATGAATGATTCGCTATCTGGCGCTCTGTCAGTCGCTAAGCAGGATCGGCTTGATAAATGTGTGATTGCGGAGGGGAGCCGGCGTACTCATGGCGGTGACCGTCCTTACCGTTCGCTCACCATTCGCTACCTGGCGCTATCCCTTGTTAAATAAGGGCCAAAGTCAACACTCCTAAAGTGAGTAGGCCTGAGTGGCTAGAAACTGCTTACTGTTGGAAGAGACTGTTGTGTTCAAAACCCTTGAGGTCTGCTTAGAGGACCCATGCTGAAAAGAGCCACTTATGTTGAATGTTTGCTGTTTATAAAGTCAAATAAACCTTTTGAACTGCTCTTTTAATTCACTTAGCACTCTGTTAACTGATAAAAAATTAATTAAATAAAGTTTTATTAAATATATTTTTACTTGTAAGAAATGAAATAAAGTTTTATTAAATTTGCTTGTATTTTACACCATAAGACATGCTAAAGTTACAGGCTCAACATGATGAATTCAAAATATAAAGCTTGGTAATTAATGTGCAAGACACCCATGCACAACATAAGCCATGCAAACATTTGTGCAGTAAGTAAGCAATTTCAAGGACATGACTAGATGGCGTCAACCCTCTTGCTAAATTTAGGACATTAAAGCGGACCTTCACCCTGAATAAGAGCATATCTTATATGTTCCCCACACCCTATACATACAGATTGCTCATAGTATTTTTTGAGCAGTGCACAGACGACAAGATACGGGTCATTTGCACGCTGTGCCACCAGATCCTGGAGCAAGGAAAAAGCCCTAATACTTTTGGCACCATGTCCATGACCAGGTGCACTTGCAATCCAAAAACAAGCTGCAGTGGCAGAAACACCTAAAAAACATGGAAACCGGGAGGCTCCCTCTGCTGTTTCGGTTGTCTCAGCCTCTACCACTGCCTCCCCAATGACAAGGCCACCTGTCTCCCCCCAAAGGGATTGAAACCACCAGTAGCACCACCATCACCAAGCTGGTCCACACCATCCCAGGAAAGCCTTGAGCTGTCTATTACTCTGGAGAAACACTGGAGATAAAGCTGAAGTTGGGCCCATCTCACCCTCGAGCACTGGCCCTAGATGCATTTCAAAATTGCTGGCCTTTGAAATACCCCTATTCCGCCTGGTAGAGATGGATGGTTTAAAAAATCTGCTGGTGGCAGCAGTCCCACAATACGCCATTCCCAGCTGCCACTACTTTTCTCCCCGCCCTGGACCAACAGGTTGTGGAGAAAATAAGGAGTGCACAGGTTAATGCCATTAGCTCCAGTTTAATTTGTGTATATTGAGTACCTTCCCTACTCCATTTCGTGCAGGGCAATTGCTCTGGTGTTACCCCTAGTTTGGTCTCTGACACATGTTTAAAAGCTATTTTATTATTTATTTTTTCAATTTATATATTTATTTAAGTTTTCTGTTATTGTTTTTAGTACTTTCTCTAGCCAATTTTGTGCAAGGCAATCACCCTGGTGGAACCCAGCCCCCCCCCCCCCGATTTGCAGTCCTGTATCCCTTACTGCAGCAAAAAAAATAGGGGGCAAGGTCAGGCTATGGTTAGGGCTGCTGCAATAATAAATAAAAAAAATCAGTAAAACCTGTGAAGGTTAGAAGCATAAGTGTGCTCCCTTTGCCAATGACCTGCTGCTCTCAATATAAATCCTGCTCCCCTTACGGTTGATAATCTCTGGCATCAGTATAACTTTTAATGGCCATTTGTGGCCACTGAATATTTAGGGGTAAAGTTGACAGCAGACTTGAACAAGACCTACAAGGCATAAGGCCAAATTAGGCCCCTATCATTGATGGGGAGAATTGTAGCAGTCAAGATGGGCCTGCTCAAGTAGAATATGCTAAATATACCCAGCCTCCCTCAAACTGCCTCATGGTTATAACATTTTGGTCTAAGATGTATGAACTTCTAGACAATGTACGGGTAAAAGAGATAGCAATGAACAATAAGAAAGCCTTATTGGAGTTTACCAAATTTAAGGGGCATATGAGCCAGTATAGATTAATAGCTTATATGCTGGTAGGGGCGAGAATTACTATAGTCGTACCATGGAAGAAGAGGAGGAATATCCTTAGGATCAACAAATGATCTTTAGCAATCAACAAGATAGGAGGCCAGAATTTTGTTATGATAAGAGAGCTCTAGTTGACCTTCAAAAAATATTGACCATGAGATGAACAATAGCAGAATTAAGATAAATATAGGCATATGTAGGCTCAACCCATATTCTATGGCTAGGGAAAGTGCAAAGTTTTACATTTGCATCTCATAAACTTGGGGAATAAGAAACTGGAGCTGTACTGCAGCAAAAAAGTTCAGGCTATGGTTAGGACTGTAGCAATAATTAATAAAATAAATCCAGTAAAAATGTATATACCCTGATCGGTATTAATGCAAGGGAATGGACTTTTTCTCTGAACTATCTTAATTAGTTTTAAGAGTTTGTTTGTTCTTGTGACAAATTTGTGGATCTTGAATTTTTGGCCACATCTTGAATCTTGTGTACATTGGCGAAAGGCAGGCTACAGAGATGGTGAGCCTAACCTGATGGCCATTTCATGTCCCGCACTGCCAGGCTCGATCGTCTGGTGCTTCCTGCTTCTCATCACTGTCCCCTCTGTCAGTCATAGTAATGCTGTAAAGCTTTACTATGATGGGGAGATGGTGCTGCTTCGAAAAGCCAGAGGAATGGGCCAGGTTGAGCTGGGAAGGACATGTCACGGGCAGTTTAATGAGTCTCGAGCATGCTCTGCTGTGGTCAGATATACCTGTAGCTGCACGGCCACTGTGCCTTGCCAGGCTCACTCACTCTGAAAGTGACTGTTTTGGTGTTGTAAAAATAAAATGAAAACCAAAGATTGCGCTATTAATTACATACAAAAAAATCTTTTATCATAATAGTTTAAATCGTAATTAAATAGTCCCCTCGCCAGGAGTAGAAAACTGCAGCCACAGCAGTTCAGATAATAACGTCAAGTGGAATTCTATGGAGCACCTGGTGTTGACCCGCGGAGTGATCGATATAGGACACTTTAGTGTCCTATATCAAAAAATAAAGTTTTTGTGTTGTGTTGTGTTTACAATCTCCAGCTTAAGTTTCATTCTTTTGCAGTATCTCCAGTTAAGTTCCATTCTTTCCGGTACATTGCAGTGTCTACATTACAATCCCATTAACTAAGCTTGGAACAGTCCCAGCTTCGTTTTGACAGAGCCATACTAAAAGCTGCAGCATCACTGTATAACAGGAGTCTGGAGATTATCCCAGAGTAAACTGGTAGGGAGGTCAGCCAACTTATATTGTGAAGCATCTGCTTGTGGAGATTCACTCGCTGTCCATGGAAGGCCCAAAATGGGTCTGCTTACTCACCCCTCCATGTTTCTGAATTATCGGTGCCAGCCACATGAACAGCAAGCAACCAATAATGTTGGTTAAGGGAAATTATTCTTACTTCTAACTTTATTAGGATTATTGACCTGGACATTTCTGTTGAATGTTATGCATGACAGAATCACTTGAAAGGAATCCAAGCATGTGCCTACGTTCGGCAGGTGTCCAGGGACCCCTTTTGCACAATAATATTTGCTGTATAACTACTTTTCTACCTGAATAGTGCAGCACAGTTGCCTTGCTCTCTAAAGTGATCTCAGATGTCATGACAAATAAGTTTTCCCTTCTAATTGCATGTTCCTAGTACCACTGCTAGGTCAAGTTTTGTTCTTTGAAAATAAAGCGACAGGAGTGCAGAATATCTAGACAAGCCCCATGTAGTAATAAGAAGGGGAGGCATTCAATGATCCTAGATTTACTTATCTTTCCCCTACCTGGACTTCTCTGTCACTTTGTTAAAGACAAAAGTAAAAGTACTAAGCATTTAAAGTGGAACAAAGCGTGATTTTGACTATTCTGGGTTTTGTTCCCTGCTCCGGGGACATCCCGAATTTGGATGCCCCGCTGTGTGAAACCCCCCAAATGGCCCAGAACAACTCACCTTTTCCCCATGCTACGCCACGTGTTGCCAGTGGTCCAGCGCCTTTCTCCCGGTGCTCTGGGTCCTGGGGGCCATCTTGGACAGTAAGCACAAAGCAGCTTTCCCCGCTCTGTGTGCACTTCCATCCGCCCATTCAAATTAAGCTCCCCTGACCTTGTACAGAGGATGCACACAGTGTCTGCCAATGAATAGACCACAATGCCTTTCAGTCACTGTGATGTAGTGGTGGGGGGTTCTCCACCAATTTATTGAAAGTGGTGGACAGGTGCCCAAGGAATCCTCAAATGCATGATCTTATGAACAGTTGTATGTAACTGTCAGTCCTTGGTGAAATAGCTGCAGGGGAGGATAGGTATTGTTTTTTGTCTGGTCTGACCATTTAAATGATGCATGTAGCAATTTGTCCTTACTCAGCTGGTTGCTGCCAGCTACAATTTATTTACTGTGGTAATTTGGACACCATCCACAAGATGGTATAAACATATTAGACTTTTTTTAATACTTAATGGTTGCACCAGTAAACAATAATACAGGCGTGCAACCCTATGGTCGCTACAATCTACAATACAAACGTAAACTTGGGGTACCCCACACCCCAAAGCACACCAAAAGAAAGGGTTGCACCTCTAATATTTATCAAACATTACACCTTTATTAGATTGCCAAATTGACACAAAGACTCATTAAAAGCCAATAACATACAAGTAACAAGTCCCGAAGGAAATAGGGAGGAGCAAAAGTGATTGAGGAGCTGTAACACCTCTTGGCCCACAATTCATTATAAAATGTGCAGTCCCTCTCATTATTGGCCTAATAATGTGCAAATGCTATTCACCATATTATAATATTCATATCCCCAAGTGCAAAGTGCATCAATAACAAACAATATATATAACAAAAATAGTCATAAAGAAAATCTTTTTGCAAACCAAGGGCACATTAGGAATGAAGAAAGAGGGACACAACAAACAACACATATGAAAATCTTACATGTAACCGGGGCCCGACTTCACCATCCACCCCCCAACAGCCTACGTGTTGCGTGACGGCTCCCTGTCTTTTCCTCAGGGCAAAGACTATAATGGTAGGCCTTCCCACACCTTTTATATATTCATCCAGCCTGTGAGTCTTTGTGTCAATTTGGAAATCTAATAAAGCTGTAATTTTTTATAAATATTAGCAGTGCAACCCTTTCTTTTGGTGTGCTTTGGGGTGTGGGGTACCCCAAGTTGACTTTTGTATTGTAGACTTTTTTTTTTAATCAAACCTTTTCTAGTTGAGGATCTTGAGAGTAGGGAGTCTAGTAGTATATCCAGTAGTGGATTTCTGAGAGCCTAGCACATATAGGTTCGAGTTATAGCTTTGAGTAGCTCTCCTGGGAGTTACAGAGCCAGCAGGCATACAATCACACTGCGAAGGAAGCTTCCTGAAACATTGCTGCTCTTACCTGTGTTACTGCTTAGAAATGAACTCCAGGGCCTCCAGAATCCACCTAGGAGAAGAAACATCTGATGTCAAATTCCCATAAATAAGTTATACTGTATACATATCTGTAGCTGAATGTTATGTTTATGTAGCAACTGGTACCTGAGCTTAATAAATTATATAAACGTAAAAACTGTAATTGTAATCACATATTTCAATTTTCAATAAAGGGAAGTATTCCCCCATTTTACTGGTGTGTTAAGAATGTTGGATGGAAAATATTTTGCCCCCAGCCTCCTGCAATTAATTTCATATCCTGTATAACTTTCTGCATACAAATTAGGATTGATTTAGAATTCTGAGTTACTGGCATTTAGAAGATTCATAATGCAAACCACCATAATGCAATGCAAACAGTATTATATCGATAGTTAAGGAGGAAGTCCAAGCTTTTTGTAATCCCCCTAGCCAGCCATTCCCCATCATTCCTCTGTACTAAGACCAATTTGGGTGTTAAAATAACAACTCACCTGATCACTACAATCCTCCCTTGAGGCCAGTGGAGGTGGGGCTCTGCATGGCAACCATGAGCTTGAGTGACTCAGCTTTTTACATTACTGCCCAAACTGAACTTAGTATAGGGGGAGGAACAGGTTGGCGGGGTATTACAAATGTTTGGACATCCTCTGAACTTCAGTCACCAAGTAACCCCCTCACCCTGCCATGCTATCCTGGCGCTGAGGCAGGACGGAGGGGGGGTTACAAAGAAAAAAATCCCTTAGCTTATCCTCAGGTCTCCCACACAGAAGGAGGGTGCACCACTATTATCAAAATTTGTGCTCACTAGACCTTAGCCAATTCACGAAAACACAGGAGGGACTGCACACAACTCGTCACATCCACCCCATTTAGGAGCACCAAACGATAAAAAGTCTACAGAATACTTTATTAACAATATTATCACACATACACAAGGGGACTCTCAATCACAACATAAAATACAAAATTAAAAACAACAGCTGCATCTGCCCAAATATCTATACAAAGTCATATCAGATCAAATAATACATTGGGGAACAAGTCACCCCACAATTCACTCCTGATTATATGGAGGAGCGGGGGGATCTATAAAGAATATATTTGTACCGGCACAAAAGTAATTGTATAGATTCTGGATTCCTAGAATAAAGTGACTAGTGCTGTGCTCAGGTGCTAATGATCACACAAATGCATTAAATAAACAATAAATAACAAATAAACCATAATGTGTATATATTAGGTATACAATATCAATACAATGTATAAATTACCAAATAATTAGTGATGCCTTGATCACCAACAATAATTGAGGACACAAAACAGGCCCTAAAAGTGCAAAGTGCAAAAGTTGTATAGCCAATCCAAAATAAAAATACAAGGATTACCAGACCATAGTAGCGGCAGCGCACATGTTCCCAAGAGAAATAAGTAAAGGGGCAAGATGCAGCAGGAAACACCTGCGCACGCGGCTTCCCGTGCCGCTTCTGCTGCTTATCCTAGCGCTGAGACAGGACGGAGGGGGGGTTACAAAGAAAAAAATCCCTTAGCTTATCCCCCGGTCTCGCCGTTCCCTCGGTCTCTGTGTGGTTGCCACCACGATTGACACATGGCCGCATCCCCTGGCTCTGCCCGTGCTCCCACCACCCATTCACTTGAATGGGCGTCGCCCAGGGTCCGGAGCACTGGAGGAGTGAAACGAGCCCCTGGATAAGGTACATTTTTTTTCTTTGCAATCCCCCCCCCATCCTGCCTCAGTGCCAGGATAGAGTGGCAGGGTGGGGGGTTACTTGGTGACTGATGTTCTGCTTTAAAGATGACCAAAATTCAAAAATGACTTTTGGTCTTCAGCGTAGTTGAAAAAGGAGAATATATATGATTAACTATTAATATTTGCTTCCCATTAACCTCCAATATCTCTATTAGAGATCAATGCTATAAATGTTGCAAATACTAACAATCATATCAGCCCAGCGGCCACCAATCTGATTCACAACAATGGCCGTGGCTCTCCCAACACAACCAGTGACCTGTCCTAAGAAAGAAATATATTAATACCTTAAATACTTTGCAACTACAATCTATTGTGTGGGAAATTATCCACTGCACACACAGTAAGATGTATTTATAAAACGGGTTAAATTAGTAGCACAGTAATTAACCTTACTAACCCAATATGTTCCTAAAGTTCCCAGATATCCTTAAATATAGGCAGTTGTTACATTAATGAAAGTTACAGTACACTATGTTATAATGGATATAGAGTGATATAGACAGATAGAGATACACAAAGATACTTAAGTTTCATGGGCATTCAGGTCCATCCTTTCATTCCCCCGCCATCCAACGACTGCCTGGACCCCCAGCCCAGAGCTTACTAATGTATGAACAATAGAGGGAGTGGCCAGCATTCCCCGCCTCGTGGGAGTGTCTGCCAAGCTCGGCCCCCATCAGGACTTTTACGAATTAGAATGTATATTTCATAAAGGCCATAACTCTCACAATATGCATGCTATCAACTTGTAACCAAGAAATTCATGATCCCCATACATTTCTTAGTTAAATGAGCCCAAACACCAAATGTATATCATCCAGGGTCCAACACTATGTGAATTGTCAGGCCCTGGACAATATATGTATGCCATGTTTGATATCAAATGAAAGGTCTAATAGTTCTGAATGAGAATCTCTCATTAATATAGTTATGAGTGACATATTACAAGAGTTACAAGGCTTCCCAGAAATAGCAGCCAATTCCCAGTGTCCAATGTATATTGGCCGTCTGGAGTCCTCATTAGAAATTCAAGGCAAAAACACCCCAGCAGTTTGAGGCAGCTTCCTGGCAGCTAGGTGCAATTAGGTGTCTATTGTTCTTATAGGCATGGCAGGATGTGGGACCACTATTTGAATGTTAATTAGGGACAGCGCCCTGTAACATATCCCCCTGTGACAGAATAATATCTTTAGATTATTCATTCTGACATATTCAGATATGAAAGAAGTGCTGTCACATCATTCCACCCCTATAGGTCCCTTTACAATTTATGATCAAATATAGGATACCATTATTAAACTTTGGGCAGCAACAGTCTGCCAAGAGATTGCTCATGAGAAGCTGAAAAAACAGGGAAAAAACATTTTACATGGAAAACCCTGAAAAAGCTCTCATATAAATTATGCGTTATAAGCAATTTCATAAATGTCCAGTTAATAAGTTTCTGGTGTGGAATCCCGGCTGCTTCAATCGTCAATCTGCATCATCGTCCCATTCCGTCATTCTCGCGGTAAGGCCACCCGAAGTCTGTTGGTCACACAACACGTTCCTCCTCCGCCCTCGTCCGAAAATGAGTCCTGGACTTAAATGCCTGTAAACGTAGGAAACACAGCAGATGAACTGTCCACGCCAAAACATTCCAAATCATGAACATTTAATGATTCCATCTGAACCCGCTTCCACAGCTATCTCTCCTCAAAGTTCACATCTGGTATTATATTTGAAACACCCTTCCCCATAACCCCACCATAGTGGTTCTAAATGGGATTACACAGATCGAGCCTTAAAGATCTGTGTAGATTTCTTGTAACTGAAAAGGGAAGCCATTCTGATTGTACACTGTGGTACTTTGCGCCCAATCTAGCTGAATAGACTATAGTATCCCGCCTATGTGTGTATCGGGGCCTACATTCAGGCTTTGCACTTTGCAAAGACTTACAGAAACTGGACACATGCCCTATCTTCCCACAGGAAAAGCATTTTGTTGTGATGTGTTTCACATACCGTTGGGGCACAGGAGGCCTACCTACCTCCCCCTGTGTCCCTCTAAGTATTCTCACCTGTTTAGCACTGTTAATCCCAGGAGGCGCTGTTGCTCCTGTATCCCTCTGGGCAAGCCCAGACCTACTTCTTGAGTCTATGGGTGCAATGGATCTAGTATCCCCAGGGGCCTTGGTTCCTATTTCCCCTGATTTACCTCCATTATGCCTAGCCCTGAAATCACCTCTCTGTTCCTCAGAGGCCTGCAAAGCTATGGCTTCTGACCTCTGAGCTTTTACAGTCCTACATAAATCAGGGCTAGTCTTTTTAATGGATGCTGCCTCCACTTGTGACTGAAGTCTAACCAGCTCTGCGTCTTTTCCCTCTATTTGAGAGTGGAATTTACCCAACTCACTCTCTTTTACCAACAAAGCAGACCTTAATTTGCAGACCTCCTCCTCTCTTTCATTTATGTATTGATACTGTTTATCCAATTGTTTGGTCATTGTCTGAAATTGTTGCTTTGTATTAGAACAATCTCTACAATGAACATTGGATGCTACCTCCTGCATACTAGCTTCAAATATACAGAGTAATTTGGCTAACATATACAGGCGTTTTGAGTTCTTATTAAACACAGTATTTCTTTTAATGCACAAATCATGAGAGAAGGCTTGTTTTAAAAGTACTGCCCACAAAACTTCTGGGGATTTCTTATCCTCAGGTAACAATATTGGATTAAAATCACTATGCTTAGCTAACTTATCAAAAGTGGAAAGGGGATTGTGTACATTACCTGGTGCCATATCTGTCCAGCTGACGAAAGATGCTCCTTTGTCCTGGCGTAAAGATGCTCCTTTGTCCCGGAGTTTTTCCCGCCTTTTTCCAGCAGATCAGCAAAATGGCTCAGGAAGATTTCACAGCACAACCTCTCCCCCCGTTTTAATGGTTTTGCAAAGTAAGAGGAAAAAGCATTAATACCATAGGACAGACACTGAAGTAATGGATTCTCTGTGGAGATTATAACTTGTGCTTGGTTCTATAAACAGACTGCACTATTTAACTCGAATTTCAAAGCCTGAGTGCACAGCGTCACACTTACCATGTCCCTAGCTGTGGCACACTACCTACTTATCTTAATTCCAATAAACAGCACAAAACTACCACAAAACCAAACAGCTAAATTAAATCATAAGACAGAAAAACATTACGCATACAAAAATAGGTTCGATGTTTAAATTTTATAGTGATTAAGCCTTAAACAAAAACCTGTGCTACTCCTCTGAATTTCAAAGTCTGCGCCCAGCATACAACCTACACTTCACTGTGTACCTATGCTACTTATGCACGAATCAACTTACCTTTATTCCCCGAATAGCACACGTTTTAATAAAACAAAATGCACAAATAAAATTAAACAATGGGCCGCCGCTCGCCAGTGAAAAAGGAGAATATATATGATTAACTATTAATATTTGCTTCCCATTAACCTCCAATATCTCTATTAGAGATCAATGCTATAAATGTTGCAAATACTAACAATCATATCAGCCCAGCGGCCACCAATCTGATTCACAACAATGGCCGTGGCTCTCCCAACACAACCAGTGACCTGTCCTAAGAAAGAAATATATTAATACCTTAAATACTTTGCAACTACAATCTATTGTGTGGGAAATTATCCACTGCACACACAGTAAGATGTATTTATAAAACGGGTTAAATTAGTAGCACAGTAATTAACCTTACTAACCCAATATGTTCCTAAAGTTCCCAGATATCCTTAAATATAGGCAGTTGTTACATTAATGAAAGTTACAGTACACTATGTTATAATGGATATAGAGTGATATAGACAGATAGAGATACACAAAGATACTTAAGTTTCATGGGCATTCAGGTCCATCCTTTCATTCCCCCGCCATCCAACGACTGCCTGGACCCCCAGCCCAGAGCTTACTAATGTATGAACAATAGAGGGAGTGGCCAGCATTCCCCGCCTCGTGGGAGTGTCTGCCAAGCTCGGCCCCCATCAGGACTTTTACGAATTAGAATGTATATTTCATAAAGGCCATAACTCTCACAATATGCATGCTATCAACTTGTAACCAAGAAATTCATGATCCCCATACATTTCTTAGTTAAATGAGCCCAAACACCAAATGTATATCATCCAGGGTCCAACACTATGTGAATTGTCAGGCCCTGGACAATATATGTATGCCATGTTTGATATCAAATGAAAGGTCTAATAGTTCTGAATGAGAATCTCTCATTAATATAGTTATGAGTGACATATTACAAGAGTTACAAGGCTTCCCAGAAATAGCAGCCAATTCCCAGTGTCCAATGTATATTGGCCGTCTGGAGTCCTCATTAGAAATTCAAGGCAAAAACACCCCAGCAGTTTGAGGCAGCTTCCTGGCAGCTAGGTGCAATTAGGTGTCTATTGTTCTTATAGGCATGGCAGGATGTGGGACCACTATTTGAATGTTAAATAGTAGTAACAGTAGTGGCAGCCCCACACTGCATATGGGCAGGGAAAGCCCACCCCGGCCCCACCAGTTATTCCTACATAGTTTAGTGGCCCCACAAGACCACCGGTGGCCAGTCTAAATGACTGGGCAGGCTTGTGTGGCAATCCCTCACTGGTCATTGGCAATCACATAGGGTCAAGATCTGACATCTGGCAAGTATCAAGGCCCAGGTTGGGTTTCCCCTGCCACTATGCAGTGCAAGGCATCCCTGAGTCCCCCCACTTCAAGGCTCAGAGGACCAACAGTTATTTTTGACTGTTTAATTCCTCTTTAATTACAGTTGCAAGTTATGTGTATTAATAGTGGGCATTTAATTAATAGTTAAAACAGGCTATGCTCTGTTTAAAATAATACAATCTCCCACCCCCATCACTAGCCCTAAATTGACAAAAAGAAAACAATAGCACAGTATATGTTCTTAAAATGTTCAGTGCATTTTAATGGCTGCTGTGCCAAGATAATGTCAATCTTTATTTGCCACAAGGATGTACTTCCATTTTACAGATTCCAGTGGTAAGAGATCGCGTATCTAACCACACCACTGTAATAATGGGATTTCACTTCTCTAGCTGCCATAATATGCTACATGAGCGATTATATTGCTTCAGTGTTCTCGGTAGCTTTCTTAATTTAATTTAATACCACAGACAAATAAAGACTTGCACATGTAAGGCTCCAGCCCACGGCGCTCGGTGGAAAGTTTGAAGCTGTACACTGCACATATCATTCAGGGAGCAGCCTTTCTTCAGTCGATAATGGCTGGCAGCAGTACACAGTAAAGAGGTTGTGTGCTCGGCTTATGAATTGAGTCATTGTTTGTCAGGATTGCTTGCAATTTTCCTGGACAGCATGAAGAAGGGTGTAAAGCAGCCACCTTATATGTTCTGTCACTTTGACTTTGAGCAAAGAAGTTAGAATAATAACGTTCTGAGAACACAAGAGCACACAGGGATTCTGTCAAGAGCAAAGTCTTTAGAAAAGGCTCCCAACTTCATGAACTTACATCATCCAAAGTACATTGTACTATGAATTTCTGGGGCTGTATCTTATTGTGTTTTTGAGTAGCTAAAGAAATGCTATTAAGCCTTTTACCTTGTAGTGTAACATATTATTTACTCAGCTATGGTTGGTGCAGCTTTTTCTAAAGCAGTAATGTACATTTGTAATTTATTACATTGTACAAAGATCAATAATATTAAATCATAACCCCGTAAGACCAGTCAGTGGTGTAACTTACAGGGGTGCGACCACACCGGGGGTACAGAAGTTCAGGAGGGCCCCGTTATTGTTGCCCCTATACCTTATTTATCATATTTATGCTCACTTGCTAGCATTTAGAGAATTCCACCAACAGGTCAGGTTTTGTGGATTTCCAAATTACTGGCCCAATAGCTCTGTCTGAGCACTAATTATTTCACTTGTGCATCTGTGGGGATCTGCAAAACATGGCCTATCGGTGGCTCACGAGGAGAGGGTTGGGCAACACTGATTTAGAGAAAGGAAGCACCATTTCCTTGCTGTTTTAGTCTTTAGTTGCATTCAATTGAGTTAAAAGACAGAAAAAATGTTTACTGTATAAGCTGTGATAGGACCACATTTAATGTTCACATTAGGGCCCCACCCAGTTATGCCACCAAGTCCAGTATAGACATTTATCCTGCTAGGAGACCAAAAGTGTTTCTCAGGGGTGAACTTAGCTGCTCTGATTCCTGAGACGAACTATAGAAAGACGCCACCAAGTATGTGCAGCTCCTCTCCTCAATAGAACAGCAGGGGGTAGGGCTGAAGCCGCTGAGCCACTAATGACATGACAGTGTGCAGCAGTGCCCTTGATTTCCAATGAACCACTACTGAGTCAAAAACATTATAAAAAAAAAAAAAAAAAAACAGATCCAGAGATTGCTGCCACCTCTTGCCAGCGGTGGTGCTAGGTAACATCCTCAGTTTGGTACATGGTGCATGTATATGGATACACTAAACTAAAAAAATAAAAAACGAAAGAAAATAAATTGTTATACAGGCTATATGCTTTGGAAACATGACACTAGAGTATTATACGCATATGTTATTATGATTAAGGTTAATGTTTTCACTTTTCTAAAGCCAAACAGTTTGTTTACTGGGAATCTTAAAGTGGACCAAAACCCAGTTTTTCACTATGCTAGGTTTTGGTCTGTCCCCCTGGGGCACCCCCCGGGCCGCTGAGCTCCCTTACCTCTCCTCGATCCTATGCTGTTGACTAGAGCGGCCTGCTGGATTCCTAGTCACCCCTGCGAGTGGCAAACAGCATCACTCGGCTCCCTTGAGCTGTGCACGTTCCCTCACAGCCATTCAGTTGCGGCGGGTGGGGTCACACACAGCTTAGAAAGGAAGCGCTGTGGGCTTGAGGAAAAGGTAAGAATTACCTTTACCAACTCGGGGGGGGGGGATTCATAGAGTGGAGCATCTCAGTTCGGAGTGCCCCCATGGGAGGGAGTAGACCTGCCCTGGAGTCTCATAAACTTCAGGGTGGTTTTTGGTTCACTTGACTCTGCCATATGACACTGTACAAGGTTATTCTACTATACGACATTCAGTTGCTGCTGCAAGGCATCTGAAACCCATAACATTGGGGGTAAAGCATTGTGTACCATTGGTGTGAATTGCAACCTGCATCTGGGTGCGCTTTTGAACTTTAACAGTGGAAAAATTACACTTGAATCCTCCTTAGGGTCTATTTTTTGTGATACATCATACATATATCAGCGGCTGGCCTGGAATCTAAAAGCTTTTCCCTGGTGCATTCCATGAATGCCAAAGTCATTTCAGCAGCTCTAATTGGACGAGAGCCTGCACCTGCGTTGTTGGAGTCCGGACAGGTGAGTTTTTCTGGCTTTCTCTGGGGTTTCAAACAGCAGGGCATCCAGCTTCGGCACAAAAAAAAGGAAAGTCAAATTCCCAGGTTTTACTCCACTTTAAGTTTATACACTTTGAACTATACATTTATACAAGCAATGCATTACAATCAAAAGCTTAAACTGTCAGTGTGCTCACCTGGCAGAATACGACTGTGTGACTGGTCACATGTGCCATTCTGGAGCTTCCGCTTTCTGGCCGCTGCCCGAGAACAGAGCATGTGATGGCTACTGGCCAGTCACATGGCTGCATTTAGCGGGGGGAGCATGGTGACTGGAAAGATTTAGAGTGTTTATAGAGAGTTGATCAAGAGGGGTCTGGACTAATTTCAGGTAAATTCCAAGAAACCGAAAACAAGAACCTAGAATAACAAAACCTAGATTTAAATGGATGGTATTTGCGTAATCAACAGGACAACAGGAAACAAATACCCAGAAAAAGAACTAAATTCTAGGCAATATAAAAACATTTGTTCTCCGGTGTATTTTGTTGGAATAAAATTAACACGTCAAAGACATCTGCGGGTTTTAATATTTGCACTTACAGATGCATCAATCCTTTTAGGGATAAAACTTGCAATGCTTGAGTTGTTTCACCTCTTCCTCATGCTGTACAAGGTACCAAGTTTTACGGCGTCACACTACCGTTACATTGTAGCTGTGGCCACTCAGCTTCCAGCTAATTGTGATGTGCCTTTCTTGAAAATATGTGTCAGCAGTTTATCCAGCAAATGTATTTCTAAAGGAACATTTTGAACATAGAAAGTGGATGACTTGCAAAACTTCTTAAAAAAAAGGAAACAGGAAGACCATTTACCTTTATTTGATCCTTTTTTACGGCCCCAATAAAAATACAGCTCAATAGCGGCTTGCTCGTGAAATCTGACCAGATGGGGTGCTATCCACACGGAGCTTTCCATGGAATTGCTGAGAACTGTTACTCATTAAAGCAGACCAACACTCATTTCCTAGCTAATGGGTGTAGGTCCGGCCCCAGCCGCATTGAGACAGGCTGGAGGGCATCCAGATTGCTGGAGCCCCCCTTGCGCAACGCCCCCTGCAACACCCCCCAACCCTTACCTTATGCTCTTTCCTCAGCCAGAATTGTAGTCAATCGCAGGACTGAATTTTCAGCAGAACATCAAAGATAAGTTAAGGATTGTGGCCATTGCAGGGGGTGATGTGCATGGGAGGCTCCAGCTTGTCTCGGTGTGGCTGGACATAAGCCTATTAGCTAGGAAATGGGTGTGGGTCTGGGGATGGACCAAAACCAAACCTAGAATTCATAACTCCTAACTGTCCCTCATTTGGAGGGACTGTCCAACTTTTGAGAACATGCCCCCCTGTCCCTTGTTGTTCGCATTTCCTCTATGAGGTTTAACATGCAGATCAGCATCAATAAATTCTTATTTTGCCTATTCAAAGTGTTTGTTAAAACTTATCTCCTTTTCATCCTTCAATGGGGGGTTGTGGCTTAATTTAACCCACCCTGAAAAGTTGGAAGGTATGTTGAATCTAGCACCTAGGGTATCCTAAATCAGGATACCCTGCAGTGTAATACTCAGTCCTGTAATCCTGTGGTGATCAACTGCAGATTCCACAGAGCACTATCTGCATTTCTGTGGCATTCCCGCTCCCTCCACTCTGCCTCCACTCAGACATTTAGGTTTGCCAGGCAGGGAGAGCACACACAGTGATGATGCTACAAAAATGAATTTTATTGAGGCAGGATCATTGGCTGATCTGGGATTCCTCCCTAGGAAAAGATTTGCAACCCTAGAATTGTTTACAGTGAGATCTGGTTTTGGTCCACTTGAAAATGTATACCTATATTATCAGAAAAATAACATTTTGTGTTTGCCAGCTTCTGTGTATGTTAAACATGCAAGCCCCCCCCCTCTCTATTGCCATTGGCCACCATCATGATAGGTGGCCGTGCCCCCCCGTACCTCTGGGCCCACATATTTTTGAGGGGCAGCCATGGTTAAGTGGTTAAAATGGTACAAAACCCAAATTTATGACTATCCCAGGTCCCTGCCCTGGGGACATCAAGATTTGGGATGCTCTTCTGCGTGAAACCTCCCAGATCATGCCTGGGTAATATTCGGCAAATGGCTCTGTTTATGGCAACTGGGAACAAAAACAGTTGCATCCTCAGCAGTGGGCACAGCCCAAAGATGCTGAGGGTGTGGCTGCCGGTTATTTATATCGGCGAGGGGGCCAGGAAGCACGGGAGCTTTGAGGTGCCTTTGGGGGGGGGCACACAGCGGGGTATCTTTTAGACTCCAGGGCCGGCCCTGTTGGGTTTTGTTCCGCTTTAAGTAAGCAACCTGTGACCCATTGGTGGCAGGTTCGATTCCTGACTGGGACATGACTGGAGTGCTCCTGAGCAAGGCACCTAACCTCTAAATTGCTCCCTGGGCACTGTTGCACAGGAAAAGTCAGCTTATTCACCTGCTCCAGTGCTGTTTATCCACTGTGTTGAGGGGACAGAAGCCACAGCACAAATTGCTGTATTGGAAAATTGTTGGGGGTGGTAGTGTGTGATGTAGTTTCCAGTCACCGAGTTAAAAGGAAACATATCAATGGAGGTAGATAATGAGCTGAATAAGGAGGCTGGGGTCAGTGTAAGTGACACATCGAGGTTCTGAGGGGGAGTCTGTCACACGGATTTATACTTTCGTTTGTAGGTGTAGATCCACTATAAATTCTTATTCTGTGACCTAGAATTTCTGAAATTACTATTTTCATGAGGGTTTTTAGAATTATGAAGTTCATGTTCCCCCACCTGGTAATGTTTTCAGGATTTCCTGATCTGAACACAGATGCATTCATCTGTTGGACTGACTCTGTGCCCTGTCTTTTCCTGTAGTGGAAAATGTTAAAGGAACAGGGCACCCTTGTTGACTTTTTCCATCAGAATTGAGTTCCCCGCTATGTACATTACAGGCTTTAACCAAATGCGGACATAAACAAATAAAATAAAATAAAATGAATTAGTTATGGACAACAAACAGATTTATATACTGTACTTTATTTATTACACAACCCTTTAAAATGTAATGGGGAAAATTCTGTCCTTTAGCATCCTCAGTCTGGCAGCTTTGTTTCCACTTCAAGGACACCTGACCTGCCCTTCCTTTTTAGTTATCGGGATTGCTGTGTGCCTCTGGTCCAGAAAACATTTTTTACAGCTATTGCTGGCTGACAAAGCTGATTTGTCCACACATGGAACATTTAAATTCATGGAATAAATTGGCTGCTCGACTTACTGACAGCAATACATCAGGGAACAATGCAGCAACCACAGCAGCCTCTCGTGTGAAGGATTTAAAGCCAAGCTTCAGGCAAAGCTGAGCAACCTCCCTCTTCCAACCATGGAAAAACCACTACTTGAACAGAATGCAGCCTTCTTGTTTAGACATTTCCTGAGGCTGATTGTCAGCAGCCAGATAATTTCTTCAAGATCACATTCAGCACAGAAGCTCTAAAACCCCTCCTCAGGCCTTGTTGTGTTGTATTAAAGCAGAAAGGAGAGGGAGAAAAATGAAAATTCTGAGCCAAGTTTCTCTGCACCATGGAAAACGCTGCAGGCACTGTTAGAACTGAATGCAACCAAAACCATATAAGTCTATAGCAGTGCAGGCAAAATGAAGGAACCCCACATTATCTACATTGAGCTGTCCTGGAGTTTAGCCTCCAGACCCTCACAGCTCAGGAATAGACTGCAGACAGAAGTGGCAAAGAAATATGGGTCAACAGGTGTCCAGCATTGAAGGTCCGTTGACTGCTCAGCATGATGGACTGGCTCCAAGGACCTGTGACCACTTGGGACCAGAGGTTGCCAACTGTGTCAGGAGGAAGGAGATAGAGCCCATGGGAGAGAGACTGGAAGCCACTAGTTGGTGGCATCAGGGGTATGCAAAGCAGTGGAAATGCATATTGTGAAAGGGATCTTAAGGCTGAACTACAGTCAAATATAGCTATAGTTCCAGGTACTACTTAGCAGTGGGTCAGCCCGACCCGTGCTGCCCCACTGGGTATTGCCGCTATTAAAATATGAAACCGGGAGGCGCGATACTTACCACTTCTGGGCCAATTCTTTTCGCAGCCTATCAGAATCACGGGCAGCGCTAAAAGATCGCCCGCTGGCCGCGCTGATAGGCTGCTCGCTGTAATGCTCCCAAATTACTGACTCCTGCTACCTGTAACCATTTTCCAGTTGCACCCCTAGAAATGTAGGTCAGTTTGTAAGAGACTGGTTTCTCATTAATAAGAGTTTTCCAGGCGTTACGTTTTAGGAGGAGGCACTTCCTTACATAGAACATGAGGAATCTGAGAAGGATTTTCTGAGCATTGGCATCCACTATTGGGTCTACCATTTCCAGGAGGCATAGAGAAGAGGACATCATAATCATGTCACCTAGGTTTGTGGAAATAAAGTTAGTAACCATGTCCCAGAAGAACGCCACTTGGGGAGGCACTCCCATATCACACGCAGCAGTGCACCCTGGGACTGGGTACATCTCAAAGACCTGTCCGACTCCAGGATTCCCATTCTTTCAAGTCAGACTAGGGTGTAGTAGGTCTGATGAAGCCACTTGGTCTGTATTAATCTATCTCTAGAGCTGATAATGAAAGAGTACCAGTGATCTGCATCCTTTTCCCAATCCTCTTGATCTCACAGCAGGCCTGGTATCCCTACTTGCTCCTTATTACCCTGAAGAAATACGGCCCGGGGATTGGTTGCTGGAGGACACATGGTCCGGACTGCTTTTTGCAGATGAAAGAGTATAGACTACATGACCAGCAGCCAATTACGGACCAGATTTCACCAGGGAATGTAGTGCAGGTAAGCAGAACTGCAGCTGGTAGCAGTGTATGTGCCAAGGGCATCAGCATCAGGATACAGCCCCTGCACACAGACCTACAGCTTGTGTAAAAGGGGTCAGCACCCAGTCCCCCTAATTGTAGTTTTTGTCACACTTCATTTGACTCTGTGTAATATAGTGACATTTCTTGAAGAACACAGAGTTCCATTTCCATGCCAAATCTCTGGGTGCTCAAGGTGGTTTGGAATTTTTCTGGTTTAGGGATCAGGACTCAGGACATGGGTGTGGCTCTCAGCCAGGCAGCCAATTCCTCCCTGAAGCTATAGCCAATGGTTTCTGTCTGGGGACAGTAGAACTAGCTAACTGACTGGGAACAGATGGACAATAGACAGACAACCTGTCTGTGCCACCAAAGAGGAATGCTGCTGACCACACGAGGCTTAAGAGGTCTGGTACTCGATGGAGAGCCCGTAAACAACCCAGTTCTTCAGCAGCGCTTCTGGTTACACAGGCCCCAGGTAGTTCTTTGATGACCGCAGACTTGGGGAAGGGATACACAGGGCAAAGTCCCAATGCTGACAATGGTGGAAATGAGCCCCAGTGCATACAATGAACGGAACTGATCCCCTGTGCAGGAAACAAAGTATCTGCGCATCAGTGCTGGCAATGGCAGAACTGGGCCCCAGTGCAGGCAATGGCAGAAGTGAGCCCCGGTGTAGATTCAGGATTCAGGATGGCCCATGGACCCCACAAGGACAAGAAGATATAGCAGAGGGTTGGACTGCAGAGCTAGATTTCAGGAAGACAATGCATTGATCCATCCTGGCGGGGCCAGACACATGCATTTACAGGAACCACCACAGCATAACAAAGGCCAGACATACAAATCTTACAACTGAAGTGGCCACGTTGAAACGTTTCCTAGTTGTTTTGCTTATCACTAGTACTGAGCTTCTAAGCAACAACTAAAGTATAGCCTCCAAAATGCGAGCTTTGTATTGGGAGCTGGATGAAATCAACAATGTTACAATGCAGTTTGGCCGACTGTTTAATATCCTGGTTTGGCAACTTTCAAATCCTAATACCATTCAGGTTTATAGGCAGGAAAATTCAGGTTATGTGCTCTGGTTACTAGGGTAAAAAATAAAGCAGCCAAATGCCGCAAAATTGCACAAGAATACCACCAAGTGCTCTAAGAACGTTGTGCTGAGAATTACAATTTTTAAAAGAAGTACATTCAACTCCGAGTTGAGTTGTGGTGTGGATTACAACCTGCATCTAAATGGACTTTTACATTTGAACACATTTTTGTTGTGATGAAGTAAATATACTTCATCTATTTTCTTAATAGTCTAATAATAAAATCCCTCTGTGTATTCCTGCCTACAGCTTCTCCTCTAATCATCTCGAATCTCCTTGCCTCACCACTTCTCCACTTCTGAACTTACATTTACCCACATCACATTTTGGCCTCGATTCAATAAAGGTAGAAAAAAATTCTCATGGTAGTTAAAGATTCAATTCATGAGAAAAAAGCCTGAGAATGTCACTGATGCTGAATCACCACCTAAGAAAACAATGAAAGTCAATGGCACTTTTTTACTCCTAAGAAAATTTTACAGTTTACTCCTTTCATCACTTTAGTAAAAGCTGCCATTGACTTTCATTGTCTTTTTATCTGGTGATTCAGTAACAGTGAAATTCTCAGGCTTTTTTCTTGTGAACTTAATGTTTTACTACCATAAGAACTTTTTTCTACCTTTATTGAATCGAGGCCTTTCTCTCCTACCCCTGGCCCACTTCTTCCCACTTCACCTTTTCTAGGCTCTCCCCTGCCCACTTCTTGCCACCTCATCTATTCCTGCCTTACCTCAACCAACCTCACCTCTATTCTTCTCAACTCCATCCATCTAACCTTTGCTTTCACCTCTGTTCATTTCTTCCTGCCTTCACTCTCCCCATCTCTTGCCACTTCTGCTCACTTTACCTTTTTCTATCTCAGTTGCCTTTTCTCGTCTCACCCTTGCCACTTGTTTCCACCTCACCTTTCTTCACCTCTTGGTTCCTCACCTCTGCTCACCTTACCTATACCCACTTTTCACCTCAGGTCTTCACCTCTACTCACCACTTCCTGTCTCACCTTTTCCCACCTCTTCACACCTCTTAACACTTTCCCACCAACACTCCCCGCCTACTTCCTCACACCTCACCTCTGCCCACAGATGCATATACATAAAAACATATTTAAAGGGATACAGCAGGTAAAGGCAATTGTTGGACTATTGTGCCGGGCTACATTTGGCACAGTTCTAAACTGTTTTCCATTTTTAAAAATAGATAGAGATATTAAGGTTTACATTTTCACCCAATAACTTTTCTTTAAAAGAAAGTGGGTGTGGCCCCTGGCTCTGTGATGCCGCATAATGATCAGCATAATGAGCTGGGTCTATAAGATGTTGTGATTCAGACACAGCCATCCTCCCATACATACATGTGCATACTCCAACACATATACATTGATTTAAATAATGTTATTGAAAATAATATATACATTATAAGCACATTTTTGCATAACATAAGGAAAATAATAGACAAAAAATATTCCAATAATATTTTATGATATTAACCAGTGTTCTTATACATTGGTTAGAATAAGTGGCACGCACCTGAATAGAGACTCGGCCAAGGTAGATTGCTGTCAGCAATTCCACCTGCGGCCTTCCCAGTTAGTGGATACTGGGAAAACTCAGCAGATGGGAGAGCTGGAGTGTCAAGTGTGATGATGATGATGCCTAATCAGGCCAAAGCTGAGGGAGATCTGGAAGGCAATAGAGAGTTAGAGCTGACTGTACTAGAAGGCCGCCAACAAGTAGCAACAGGTGAAGTGCTTCACCACGGACTGGTTCCAGCGTAGGGAGTCTGCTGACAGGTTTGGTTGTCACCAGAGCCTTCCGCAAGGAGGGTCGGATTGTGCTGCAGACAAGCCTGGACCCCACTACTGTTGCCAAAGTCAAGTCCAGGATTTTTGATAGACTGATGCAATAGAGCCAGAGAGTCAAGAGCCAGGAAAAGTCGTAATCCAGAGCCAGAGTTCAGGGAGCCAAATCAGGTAGTCATCCAAGTCAGGGGTTGAGAGCCAGGTCGTAATCCAAAGCCAGAATTCAGAGCCAGAGTTAGGTTGACATCCAAAGTCAAGCTAAAGTTAAACCAGGTACACACAAGAACAGGAGGCAAGGGTCACTTCAGGAAGAACTGCAGGCAACTTCCTAGTGCTGCAGGTACCTTTTTAAAGGCTGCTTGGTGCCAGGAAGTGCCTGTGTGCATGCGCTGAAGCGTAGGAACCTGCGCATTCCACAGACAGTGGCGTGCATACGTGAAAACACACACCGCACACACAAGCTGAGTTCAGAGGCTATCTGTGAATGCGCAGACCAGTATGCCAATCACCTTTGTGACACTGTGTGCTTCTGTCTGCGTACAGCCTGAACACAAGCACTCAAGGGGCTTGATAGTGCATAGACACAGCCGCGTGGGCGAACGTAAGCACACCGCTGCACGTAAGACCAGGTTGTTACACTCCATGAGTCATTTCTAATCAACATTTTGATGATCAATGAAGTGCAGGCTCTATTATCTTGTTCCAAAGCTGTGCAGGTTACACCTAGTCAAAGTCACAATCACACAGTCAGCCACAAATGATTCAAATGCTAATTTGATGAGGTAGTAATAAAACGCAACATAGGCGCAACATTTATTCATATGCTACATATATGTGAGAGCTTCTCATATGCTAATTAGTCTCATTGTTGATAATGGAAGGCACAAGGCTGTGGTGGCTTAGGCTGCAGAATAATTGTGTGCTCATTCCTCCTGAGCTGACACACAGGGGCGGAGCTAGAGACCACAGGAGAGCTCCATGATTGGTGGTCCATGGCAAAGGAATTCAGGGGGTGTGCCACTACTTTTTGTTTCTACTTCCAAGAGCAGCTGGTTTGTAACAGAAAGGGAGAGGGTAGCCATGACGAGGTAAGCTGCTGAATAATAGTTTATGCACTTTGCCTACATAGTCCCTTTAATGCTTTAAGGTTACAGGTTCCCTGCAATAAACAGCTTGCATTTTGTCTGCTTAGACTTTATTGTGGCCCATTGTAGTGGAACAATAAGACAATTCGCTTTTGAACCAAAAAATGTTGTGCACCTGTGATTTATAAACACACCATCAAAAACATCCAACTAAGCTTATTGTTTTAAGATTAAAATGTGCCATTCTGAGTTTACAGGGGAGAACTGTTACACTTTTAAAGAGGCTGTCCCCTAAGATGGGGTGTGATAAAATTATTAATTTTCGCCTGCCCAGCTGAAAAGTTGTAGGTGTAAATAACTAAATCATAAGCACTTTCATAAGCACTAACTATAATGTTCTTTCCTCTTTGAATCACACATTCACTCACACCTTATTCTGAAAAAATATGAATAAGAAAATATGAATATGGTCCTAATTTTCAGGAGGTATTTTAAATATAAACTGTATTAAATCAGGCCAATACTGTATATGTAAATTAATTTTATGTGTTAGTATTATTGTACCTGTATTAGCCTGGCAACTTTTTAAGATGCCTCATAAAATGACATCCCACAAAATAAGCAATGTAAAAAAATATAGGTATAAATTTAGCCTCGGGCTGAAGTGACAAGCTCTGGTGAAGGAGCCTGGAAAGTGCCAATGACCTAAGTGTCGGGTTAGGAGGGTCATTACACCGCCTCATCTTTGTAGCTATTGGACCAAACTTTCAAATAATAAATCTGAGTCAGGCTGCTGTTCGGTGTGTAGGGATAATTACACAGCCCGCACCCTCCTCATTTAAAATTTTGGATCTCTGCTCTGTTTAGCCATCTCCCCCAAGATGTAATTATGAGCACCACTGTCCACATGGCTTGGCTCTGGGCTCGCTAGCTGAGCTCTCTGGTAGCGGGGGTTAGCTCAGACATTCCAATGTTGTGAGACAGCAGTGTCAGGGTTGGTCACCCAGCCCAGCAATTACACAGGCAGTAACACACTAGCCCCAGCCATGCTCAGCTCTCATTCACAACACATGGCCGAGAATTTCAGCTTTCCACCGACAAACAGCAATGCGGAAATGTGACAATGCTTTTACCCCAAGATCGCAAGACACCATTGTACATCTCAAGGGTAAGCAACATTTTATGAGCAATAGCTGGGTAATGTGTAACTTTTATCAGCTAAGTGAATTACAATTTGCAACTGCAGGCAGCATGGTGCATTCTACAGATTAGTAAAAATTGCAAACTGCTTTGAAATGTATACAGGTAAATAAAAGGTACAGCTTAACCCTACAACGTCCTGCTACTAAAGATGGATAAAATGGTATAGCACCCTGCTGCTATACATATCAGATCTCTACACATTAGGAATCATGAACATTTTGCTAATTCCATAATAACGTATTTAATTGATAGTAAACTACATGACCTTATATCTCCATAAATATGTGCCTAACAGGGCTGCTGATACTCCTCTGCTGGCCACTACAGTCTAACTGGGCAATCTCCATACAATACTACAAGAATGTTGTAGTATAAAAGCATCCAAGTAAATTGTGTGATAAAAAAATCCACATAAATAGATTGATAAGGGGGAGAGTTACTTAACGTCTGCAAATGATGACACAATTTCTTCAATTTTTCACTTTTACAGGGGTGATCTGCACCATTCAAAGGTCTCCTGAGCCCACATGTGAGGAACAACAGCCCCAAGAATTATAAATATTTGCCCAAAGCATTGCATGATGGGTAAAAGCATTTTACCCATCACAAGTCACAAGAATAATCATAGCAATAAGCAATTATTTAAGCACAGGCCGCATAAGGGGACCAACCATTGGTGTTGAGCAGAACTCCCCTATAAAAGCAAAATGGAACATTCAAAACCTGTCACCCTAGATTATTTTCACTTCCATTAAAATATATAAGGAATCTCATCTGTATTCCTTTTTTTATGTAGGGTATAAAAGTAATTTGCTATTTTCCATATTTATATGGATTTTTATTGGTGCACCCATTTTTCGTGATAGTTTTCCTTTAACTGAACAATACATTGTAATTGTTTTCATTTGGTATCTGAAGGTACTCAATAAACCAGGTCATGAACATGAAAAATATACCTCTCCAAATTTGTTTGGATTCCCCATAGGCTGCTGTTAATGGCAAACTTCTAAAATAACATCTTTTAAAAATAACATATATTAAAAATAATAAACTTAGAACTGCCCCTCCAGGTGCAGGGGATTTTGAATTTTAGATAGAAGAAACAGTGTTTAACTCAAAACTCAGCCTCTCCAAAAAAGAACCCAAATCATTTTGATAACCCCCATGGTAAATCTGCAGAGAATGCCTGCGACGAAGCTGCTGGCTCGGGTCTGCTTATTTCTTTTTGCTGCCATTGACACACTATGCAAGGTAAGAATACCGGCTATCTGTGGGGAGTTTCCAGTTCCAGGAGCCCTCACCGCGGCCGCATCCACGATTGGCTCTAGCCATGTGCGTGCCTGCACCCAGCCTTTCTGAATGGGCACCGGGGCACGCCAGGGCTAGAAGGTGAGCGGGGGATGTGGCTGGTGGGGCACTCGGCTCACCACTTAGCCATCAGTGGAGCCGAATGGAGCAGAGTGAAAGCGAGCACCCCACTCAGCCAATCAGTGCACTCGCTGTTGCCCGAGTCTGCGGCGTGGGAGCGAAAGGAAGGTGAGTGTATGGAGCAACATGGGGGATCCCAAATTGGAATTCCCCCAGTGAGAGGGACAACACACGTAAAAGTGAAATTCCTGTGTTGCTCCTTAAAGTGGACCAAATCGATTCCCTCCCCCATGGCATTCAAAATCGGGATGCCCCGCTGTGTGAAACCCCCTAGGTTGCCCATACACTTACTTTCTTTTCTGGTCCAACGGTGCATGCGCGAGCCACGGCTGCATCCCCACTATCGCTGCGGCCGTCAGTGCGCTTGGAGCTACTCGCCTTATACGAAAGCCTGTCAGTGAATCCGAGTGTGCTGATTGGACAAACAGCCAGCCATACGCTGTAAGACCAGGAGGTGAGTTTGTTTTGGCTACCTGGGGGGTTTCACACAGTGGGGCAACCCCGATCGGGGTGTCCAGGGGGCAAGGACCAAAACCCAGGATAGTCAAGATCCTGGGTTTTGGTTCACTTTAAGAACTGAAGTTATGCCTTATCTGGGAAATGGATCAAATAGAATTGTCAGGTATATCTCTAGTAAATCCTGTGGCAAGCTTGCCTGCTCCCACCTGCTATGCCTGGATGTGGGCTAACTGTAAAGTGTGTGGCCAGCATTATTAGTAGCAATATTGGGATAGCTTTGCCCAAACAAAGTGGCAGGCAATTGGGATTTTAAAAAGTTAATTTTTTTTTTCCACCGGTAAACTTGCAATAATAACCAATTACCATGTATGTAACTTATGCCTATAAAATAATGATAAAGATATATACAAATGATAATGATAAATACATATTAATGAGTATAAAACAATAAAACAAATCCATCTAATAGTTTCATCATGAAATGTTCATCAGCCAAAAATATATCTTATTTCAAACAACCTTTTACCTTGAAAGCAGAAAAAACCTTGGACACCAGACCACATTTAAGAACAATAAAACATATTCAGTTGCATAATTTCCCCTTTATTCTACTACTTTCAATGGTGAAAACTCTAAAAAAAACTCTAAAAATCTAACACCATGCCAATAAACACAACACTCATAGAGCATTTGCTATGCTGTGTGCAGCTAGGTGTGCCGGGCTCTAGCTGTTCACTTGGCACAATGCATTCTGGTTGGTGGGGCTCTTTTGTGCCTGTGTTGACAAAGGTATCTTGAACTGATTTCATAATACTGAGATAAGCAGGAGATAAATGCATTCATATGCCTATTAGGTTAGTAGTTATTTTGCTAGATGAAAATATATAGTAAAAAAAAAAAAACATATATATATATTTACAGTACTGTGACAACTTTTTTCGTCTTTCAGATTTAGACTATCCCTGGTTTGGGACCTTTCCCTGGGGGCACTCCGATCGGGGGTGCCCCGCTGTGTGAAACCCCCCCAGATCACTGCACCAACTCACCTTATCCCGATCCCACAGCACGTTTAAGAGCAGCGGCTCTGACGGCCGCATTCTCCGCTTCCCTGTAGCAGTGTGCGTACCAGGCATTTGTGAATGACCAGCGCGGACACGCTCCCTGTTAGAGGGAGGGGGAGAATGCGGCCGTCAGAGTCACTGCTCTTAGACGAGCTGTAGGACTGGGATAAGGCGAGTTGCTGCGGCGATCTGCGGGGGGTTCACACCGATCGGGGTGCCCCCCGGGAAATGGACAAAACACAGGATAGTCAAAACTTTTCACTATCTTGGGTTTTGGTCAACTTTAAACACAGTCTCAGTTGTATAAAAAGGTGTGTCCTCCTCCAATCTCCTCAGAGACCCAATATCGTTACACGCTAGCTGCGGAGCTATAACTTGCCATGACCTCAGCCAATCACAGCATGTGTAGAAATGGAGGGCCTGTGTGCCACTTTGTGCTCTGTTTGTGCCAGACAATAGAAGTTAAAGCTTTTCTTCTTTGTAACTCTTCTGCCTCAGAATCATGAGAGGGTGGCATGTCGGGGGGGGGGGGGTAGGGGGTGACTGGGCTTCCAAGTTGAAGGGTATCATTGAATAGGAGTAAAACTGATTTTGTCCAGCCCTAGTATCTAAGGCCATGTACTTCCATGTTTTAGGAGCATCACCATTTAGGCAGCATGAAACCCCTCTGGTTTTCCTGTATACCCATCTCAACCTCCGACACCGCAGCGCATGTGCGGGACTGGCGGTATGCCCTCGTTGTATGCTTGCTGTTTCAGAAGACTTGAATGTGCAGCAAAGCTTTGCCACAGCTATGGGATTGAGGGGACTATACAGGGAAATCAGGGGGTTTCACATTGTGGGATATCCCTACTTAAGGTGACTCTAAGAGAATCTCTAGAAAAGGGTCAACTCATTTGTATTAGCTTTGTAGCATTGAAGTGGACATTTTGAAAGACATTGGGTGTTTGCAGGTGCAATCACTATTTTGCAGCAATTGCAAAACACTGGCAAACTCCAAGAACAACACTGGCAAAATCACTGCAAATCAGGCTGTTGTGAACAATTGGTGCACGGCAACCACTATAATCTTCAAACACCCCTGCGTGAAAGGGGCCTTAGGATAACCTGACTTTGTAACTGGGATGCTTAGGAGGAAGCAGACCAAACTACGCCATACTGTCCTGCAGGGGTAGTACAGTTTCAAATTAGACTTTCAACTACAAGTCAATTCTAAATTCCCTCTGCATTGTAGGCATTTCTTTTAGCAAATTACTAAATACTTCATGTTAAAAACCACACACAAATAGGCATAATATGCTGTGCCATATGTCATAATGAAAAGTGAAGAAATAAGGGGATGCCTTTTGTAGGCTAACAGCGTATATTTGACCTTGGATTATTCATTGTTATTTTTATTAAAGTGATGAGTCGAGGAAGGGTTCTGTTTTGACTTCTCACTAATAGTCAACTAACAAGGGGTTCTAAGGACCCCCTAAACCAGTTCATGCGGTAGGGGGTGGCAAGCAATCTGCCTGCTATTTGGGCAGGTGACTTATGACTACTGTAAGCTGCCCAAGCAGATGAGCCTGGTACCCATCAGCACTGGCGCAGAGCATGCTGGCATGTTAACTTCCGGAGCAGTGGTCTGCTGATTCCTCAGGAAAGGGAAATCCCTGCAACCGATTGTTGCCCCCACAAGTCTGTTAGAATATACTGCCACTGTCGCAAGACTTGCATGTCGTGATGTGTCATAGCTTACATGGCCCACAAGTGCCTGGGAGCTGAATTACTGTGGGCTACACTGATATGCCGACCAGCTCCACCCATACAGTTAATTTAACCAGTGTATGAACGCTGGTGATGCATGTGCATTTCAGACATCTGCAGAGGTGTGGGAGACTTGCTTGCCCTGCTGGATATGTCTACTGCAAAGTTGTTCCACAGCGCATGTGCAAGATTTTCTGCACTACCAGCAAAATTGTTAAAGAAACCCAGAGCATGGATAGCACAAGATGGTGGAGTACAAAAAATCATTTGTACTTGTTAAGTGTGGCATTGATTTTATTTACATGTATATGCTTTTTATATGCTTTGCCTGTATCTATACAGAGGCTTGAAAGCAGGTTAGGGTTTTTTAGTCATTTATTTTTTTAGAGATATTGTCCACTGTTAGCCCACTTTAATAGAATCTAGCCAGGTGTAATAACTGCCACCAGCTCTGTTAGATACCAAGTCCATTAACTGAAAATATCAGGCCCCAAGCCAGCTCAGTAAGGTAAAATTTAACCAAAATACATGGACAGATGAGTTCAGATCAAAGCTACCAGAGCAGCTCAAGTTGTAGTATAGTGATAGTGATAAACACACACTAGGCAATGTAAAAGTAAAGGACAGTTCATATACAGAAGAGCAGGTTACAGGTGCTAATTGCAAACAAATTGAGCAGATAATTCAGATTACCTTAGTTAGTCAGCTGAAGAGTAATGAGGTAGGCCCACCACAGAGGACGCAAGTCGGCTGTTGATTCCTTGGGATTCTCTCCACACTTGACCCCCAATAAGAAAAACTCTGTCCCCAGGTTCCTGCCTGGCATTTAACCCTCAGCTGAATACTTCTAATGCCCCTCTGGGCAGAGTCAGTGCCTCCTCTCTTTGTTGAGATGCAGCTTAAAATCTAGAGGAATGATTTTGGGCATAACTTTTGATGTGATGCTCCTAGAACGCTGTTCCTACATCTGATGGGTGCAAACACAGCTGTTGGGCACAGTTCTAAGCCCCAGGTCTCCATAATGACGTCACGGAACCAGCTACAGTGTGGATGCATCTGGGCCTCCAGATTCTAACGAATGCGTTTGGCTTGTGGCTAGGGTGTATGGAGAACCAGAAACTTCCTGTACCATGCTGGAGCCAGAGTGGCTAAGCAATGCTTTTACAGCTATCCTGCCATTGGAGTTTTCTTGGTCAGGGGGCCATGTGGTTCACTTTAGTCTGCAGAGGTATAAGATGGATCAGCAGGAGGTCTTTGAACTGACAATAGCCTGTGTTTACCGATCTCTCGTGGGCAATTGACAATTTCCATGGCAAATTGGTGTTCCTCTTACTGAAATGGCATTTGCTACAAGGGACATTTGCTAAGACAGTTTTTCTGGTATAAATAGGGGAACAGGGGTGAAATAAAATATAATATTTATCATTATCATCATTTTTCATAAAAAAAAAATGTATTACATTTTTAATAAAAAGACACTTAGACACTTAAACTTCTCAAAACTCAGTCATGTTTTCTTTCTTTTTAAGCTCGCAAATGCCAGCATGAAATATTGCATGTAGCTGTTAAAAACACACTAAGGAATCACATAGCCATGTAAGTGTAGGTGTGTTGCTGAGTCACCCACACAAGTGTAAAATGCAAGCAAGAGATCCCTTCCCTGAATCAAAGCCATTGTGCCCAGAGTGCATTTTCCTTTATTTCGCTGTAACCTTGTTCACACCTCATCTGTTGTCCCTAGTGTGTAGGGCAAGGTGTCTTATGAAGCTTTGCTAGTAAAGTAACATTTCGTGGAAAGGTGGGGTTTGTAAGTACTCATAAAAAGTTTCCGTTAATGGACTTCTTTTTTAATAACAATAGCAAAGTACACATAAAACACATTAAAGAGGAACATTGGAGGCCTTGGAGTCTAAAAGACTCAAGTCTGTACCATGGCAGCGGAAGGTGAAACGGGGTGACTAGATAGGGGCTTCCCAATTCGGGAACAACAAAGGAACAAAACGCAGGAAAGTTAAATTCCTGTGTATTGTTCCTCTTTAAAGTGATACGGCAAGCAAATAAAAAACAAAATAAAAGGTTAAGGTTACTTACCTTTTGTCCTGTGCAGCTGATCAGTGCAAGCCCGCAGTAGCTCAGTAGCTCATCTGATCGCTGGATCAGAGCCCCCACCACATCCCATGCCAACTGGTGGCCACACCCTCTACATTCATTACAGTGGAGGCCTGACAAGTAGTAAAAGAGAGGGTGTGGCCACTCCCCAGTGACTGGTGACCGGGGGCCTGGTTCGGCACAGAGACTCCAGTGCTTGGAGTTTGAGGCACCTGACAGCATGAGAAGCAAGGCCTGCAGTACGGGCTCAGAACCAGCAATCAGTTGAGTTGCTGATTGCCGGACTAGCACTGAACAGTAGCCCCTGCAGATGATTGCCTCTAATCCGGTCTCGCACTGCCCAGTCCAATCAGTGGTCAAATCCCTATTCTGAGCGGTGAGACACCCTCTGCCGACCAGGATTAAGATTCCGAGCACCAGCTTAGGCGTGAATATCTGTAGGGGACAAAAGGCAAGTTCCTTCCTGTTTTTGCTCCTGGAAATCAGTCTAAAGGAAAGGTCCACTTTTGTGAACCTTTCCTAATGACCTCACAACACTTGTGCCAAAAAGGCATTAGGCGACTCACTCACCTATCCCCCCATTCCGCACCTGTGATGAGGCATTTTTCCAAGTGAGACCATTTTTTTAAGGATGTAAAGCCATTTTGAATATTGGTGTTTCTTGGGTTTTTGTGCACCATCCATGAGCAACATGGGGGGGGGGGGGGGGGTGCTTGTCCCTTAAGCCAGCGTGTGTTGGAGTTATGGCTTTTTGCTAAGGGAATCTTTCTGGCATGTGTAGATGCTTTTACCTATTAATGATTTGGCCAGATATCAGATTGCTTAACGCCAGCATTTCCCACATTCCGATTAAAAGGACATGCAGTTAACAGTGAGCACTCCCCGCCTGATTAAGGGGAATGGTACATTCAAAAACCTGTCAGCCTTGTCTTTTCTATTTTGCAGGAAAGGTAAACAGCAAGCATGGTGTGAATCTAATAAAAGTAGAATGTATATGTACATAGATTTTTAATTATAGACCACTTAAACTGCTGCTTCAGGGTGAGATTTGTTGCAGAGTCACTTCAGCTGCTTATTGGGATTCCCCTTATTTGCAAGCCATTCAATTGCAGTGTATTGTATAAAGGGGCTGCTGGCAGGATACATTGTTCAGTAGCATGACAATAAAATTAGTTGTACTGTTTAACTGTTGTGTTAAACTAAAGGGAAGCAACTATTGTGAGTTAAATTTCAAATCTGCTTCAAATTACAGAAAATTAGAGGTAATTCACTGACAGCTTGTATACAAAGGCCTCATAATGGGAGCATACAGCAAGCTGAGCAGCACAGGAGGAGTTCTTGTAATTGATTCTTATGAGTAAGGCAAGAGACTGGGGGAGAAAATGAAACATTGTAAAATCAGACGGGTGCAGCTTTCCAGCACTTCAGTGTGACTCCCACTTTCCATGGCTGCTCGTTCCAACATCAAAGAAGCTGCAGCATGCGCAGTCCCTGAAGTTTTTGCTATTGGGGTTTCCCAATATCGTGTTCCATCCCGAGTGGAATTGTATGCTCATTTAATTTTACTCTACTATCTGGGGAGGAGGAGGGTGTTTTTCTATACTGAAGCCTTTTCAACAGCTGTAGAAGCTGGTGTGACTGGATGTTATGAGGCAGAATTGTATATGGATAGAGAGTTGGTCATACACTTGGAGATCTGAACATTCGATCATAATATTGCCACAGGTGTGGTCCCTGAACCTTCTTCTGATTCTCATTATTCAGTTTGCATGTTAGTAATGAAGAATTCTTGAAAGTGAATTTCAGTCTTGTGAAAAAAGGACACTGTAAATTGAGATACACTCCTTCCTGTAGCCCAGTCCCTGGATTTTATTTATTCATGCTCACCTTTTTTTAGCACTAAAAGGTGGACCTATACAAATAAGCAAGAAAGGGACAGACAAGAAAAGCAGTAAGCAGATATTCTCCTCTGCACACACAAGTATTTCCATGCCCTGCACTGTCTGATACAAGAATGGTGGAGAAAGGTCCACCTCTCAATGACAAAAAAGGTTGTCATGAATAAATAAAATCCAGGGGCTGGGCTATAGGAAAGGGGCAAAATCTCAACAGTGCTATTGCAAGAAAATGGTCCAGTAATTAAAATCCAAATAAATATGCAGGATAGCAAGAGAAAGGGTTATTTATTCACCCTGTCCACCCAAGGCTGTCCTTCTCTTTTAATGGAAGGAAGAAGAATCTGGGGTGACAAGTTTTTATCACACCATTTATCTATATAACGTAGGTTTTTTGCAGCTTTTAGCAGAATTACAGACAATAAAACGCAAAATACAAAGAGAAAAACAGTAACAATTGCTTCATATATCCTTGAAGAACAATAATAGGAGTTTTATTACCGTATAACAACTAACCAATTACATATATTTTGCTAAAGAGAAAGAATGTTACTGTAACTCTATGTACAAAAAATACCAAAGCAAATAATATAATATAAAATAGAGAAAATCCCAGGAAGAAAGAAGACCTTAAAGACATGTTGCAGGCAAAATAATACAAAAAGCTATACTCACCCAGGTAAGTGCTGGAGCTCCGGACTAGCAGTGATTGTCTTCATGGGACACGTAGCTTTTTTTAAAAAGTTTTGCCTGCGGGAAAAAAGCGGAACAAAACCCAACAGGACCGACCCTAAAATCTAAAAGATCCTCCTTCCTGTGGGGGCACCCCAAATTGGGATTCCCCACTGTGTCAAGCCCCCCCCCCCCAGGTCCCAGCAAAACTCGTTCCAGGCTCCTTCGCCTATATAAACACCGACGGCCCGTCCCCAGCATATTTGGACTGTGCATGGGAGCTGAGGGTGGGAGCGTGCTCGTTGCTGGAGAAACAGACACTTATGCTCCTGATTGCAGTGAACAGAGCCTTTTTGCCGAACATTACATATGCACTCTGATAGGACGAGAGCTCATGGATGCGCTATAGAACCAGGGAAAGGTGAGTTATTATATGGGCGATTGGGGGTTTTACGCAGCAGGGCATACCAAATCGGGATGCCCCTGGGGCAGGGAACAAAACATTGGATAGTCAAAATCCTCGGTTTTGTTCAGCCTTAAAAAGAATGGAAACATTTTTCCCCCTGGCCCCCCCTCACCCCAGTACCACGGGCGCTGCTGTTCGCTTGGCAGTGGCTGAAGCCAAGCCCAGTGGCACTTTTAAGATCGCAAATTGCCTGAGCGCAAAGATGACGTCGTGATGAGGTGCAGCTGGCTGGCCGCATCCCTGGTACTCTCTTCTGGTGCGCGCGAGCTTCCACACCCAGCCACTCAGAAAGGCTGGGCGCAGGAGCACACACAGCTACAGGAAAGTCAGCAACAGGTCGCTGGCGATTGCTGCATCGCAGGAGCCACCCGGTAATGTTGAGTTTCCCCGCAGCCCCGGGGTTTCACACAGCAGGGCATCCTGCTATCGGATACTCCTGGATCAGGCTAACGGCTGCCCCTGGAATCTTTTAGATACCAGGTGCCCGGCAGCATGGGGTTTGTCCCGCTTATGGCTGGTTTCACACTAATGCCATTGTGGTGCACCAGCAATATCACTGGAGTGCAATCGTAAGCTTTGACGCCGCAAAATCGCTGCCATGTGCAGGACTTTTGTGATTGACCAACACATACTGTATGTGAAAGGGCCCATAGGCTTCTATGGGCAGTGCATTAACATTGATTGCAGGGCGATCACAAGTGGCATCCTCAAAATCTAACTAAATATTTATTTGATAAAAATAATGAAACATAAAGAAAGGGGGGGGGGGTGTATGAGAACTGTGTATAACTCTTATGATGAAACATAAAAAAAGTTCTTTGTCATTCCTTATTTAATATCGGTTATTGTGATCGTATTCCAATTAGAATGACAAAAGATTGTCATGTGAATAGTCAGCATAAGGGTTTCTGCAGATCTTTCCTGGGGAGCAGAACAAGTCAAAACAGATGTAAACCCTCTGAGCCAATACTGCCCCAAAGAGGGTCCTGGTCTGCAGGGGCCATAACCCTATACCTACCCACTAAGTAGCTACATCTCCTTGCACCTTTTTCTTTTGTAAATACATGTAATTAATGGGCTGAATCTTATGAATAGTAGCAGTATTTTTTGGGAGGAGAAATACCCCAACTCCAGGGAATTGTGCCTATTAATATTGATGGACTTTTGCTCATCTATTAGATGCGCTACATTTTGGAACATTGGCTTGCAGGCAAAACACTGAATGCAAAGTCAGTGGAGCCCATAAAAATCTATAGGCAGGGCTGATAAAGTTCATGTACCGTATATACTCGAGTATAGGTCGATCCGAATATAAGCCGAGGCACCTAATTTTACCACAAAAAAATGGAAAAAGTTATTGACTCGAGTATAAGCCGAGGCGGCTTTTTTCAGCCCAAAAAGTGGGCTGAAAAACTTGGCTTATACTCGAGTATTTACGGTATTTCCCCCCCTCTCATACACCATGTGCCATACTATTCCACCCCCCTTCTCATACACCATGTGCCATACTATTCCACCCCCCTTCTCATACACCATGTGCCATACTATTCCACCCCCCTTCTCATACACCATGTGCCATACTATTTTCTCCCCCCCCTCTCATACACCATGTGCCATACTATTCAATCTCCCCTCTCATGCCCCATAATATTCTCCCCCCCCCCCCCTTTCATGCCCCATTCTATTTCTCTTCGCGGCTGGAAAGAACGTCAGACACAACACACACAGAAATACACACACACAAAGACAGAGACACAAAACACAAAGAGAGAGACACACACACACACACTTACCACGGGGGCGCATCAGCGGTGACTGTGTTGTTTCCCTGCTCCTGCCCC
Organism: Gastrophryne carolinensis; assembly: GCA_027917425.1. Lineage (NCBI taxonomy): Eukaryota > Metazoa > Chordata > Amphibia > Anura > Microhylidae > Gastrophryne > Gastrophryne carolinensis. The sequence goes on from CM051235.1 coordinate 577,593,311, forward strand.
TCCTCCTCCCACGTCATCTGACCTCTCTGTGGCAGAGAGCTAGTGTGGAACTCGGCGGCCGCCATCTTGCTACACCCAGCACTGTGTGGGTGTATCTCCGCTCTCACCTCCCGGCGCTGCAGTGTCACCGGCTCTTCTGCCGCCTCCTCCCCGCTCCTCCGCCGCCGTCCGGAGCAGTCTTGTGCTGCCGCCCGCCGGGGACAGCTGCCTCCTCCCCGCTCCTCCGCCTCGATTCACACCCTCGCAGATCCGCAGCCGCCCGCACCTCACCTCGGGGACGCACGTGGCCGACACAGCCGTTCCTCCGCTCCCAGCCGCCTGCTCCACAACACAAGGGTGAGTGCGGGAGCCAGCACGGGGGCGGGAAATTTTCACTGACTCGAGTATAAGCCGAGGCGGCTATTTTCAGCCCAAAAAAGTGGGCTGAAAAACTCGGCTTATACTCGAGTATATACGGTATATTACCTGTGCTGCATTAGATACCCACTGCGTCCTCCATTGCTGCTGCCGCTGCCTGAATCTCCTGCTTTTTATTTTTGCCTCTGCTCTCAGCCCATTCCATTGGTCAATCCTCAGCTCCCTCATGTCGTGGGGCAGTCTGATATCTATTGCCACTGCCACCACATTGATGCGGCTTTGCCCAATGGTGTACTGTGCTGCACAAATTAGTTTTTCAGCTCAATGCGGTGCAAACACACAGTGTAAAATGGGTTTGCTAAGGAGGGTTGCGCTAATTATTTAGTGAAGCCAGTGTGATTTTGTGATGTGGATTGCATACCTGCATCATGGTTAGCTTTTTAGTGTTAACACACAAAAATTGCAAAAAGTATGTGTGCCCTACCTTTTCCCCCCAAAAGGTGATGAGGCATTTATACAGGTGAGGCACATCATATATCCAATAAGGTAAGACATTTATTTTTAAAGTTTGGAAATAACAGCAACATGTGGGCTATGCTAATGAATTTGCCACATGTTTATGCCTAGCCCATAAGGTACTTCAAAAAAACATACTTACCTCATACGAAAAATGATTCATCCAATAATTAGCATGACCCCCATAATGGGGTGCTCCACCCAGATCACAGTGCTCAGTGATTCATCCTTGGGTTTTGTTTACACTAGAATCACCTCAACTTGTGCTGTTTCCAGGCTTAGATCCCCTTATAGGGAATAGAGATGGACAAAAATTCCAAAACTGTGCCCTTCCAATTAGGCCGATAACCCATGCTCAATATATGGCCATTTCTTGCTGCACAGGCTGCCCACATAACCAAAAGTGCCTCTGTGTGGTGCCCATCTGGTAAGGAGGCAACTGTTAGATGAACATGCTGAACTTATGTTAGAAGGTAAATTGAGTATGGGGGTTTAAGAACGGATATCGCCAGGTAGTGCTTCGTAGTGACAGGCAGCATCTGGTGAATGCCGGGTGCTGTACGCAAAACCACATTTAAGAAAGTGAATCTGGTGAGCAACTCTAAAAGCGCCATGTAGCGTCACATGTATTACCAGAGGCAGTTCAGCATACAGCACCTGCGCTCTAGGTTTCGAAGCACCACGTATTACCTTTCGTTCAGTGACACTCAGTGTACAGCCATACATTCCAATGGGGTTTCATTTGTTTGTGTTTAAATAGCATTTTGTGCTCAAATCATTGTGTGACCTCTCCAGGCTGCAAACAAACACTTTTATAATTTTTTTTTTACTTTTTATATTTTTATGCAGAATTGTATTTACATGTCTGGCACTAAAGTGTTATTGTCAGAAGTGTTAAAACAATGTAATTCCATGTGTTTTCGCTTTGTTACTGATGTGTATGTGTTCAAAAACAGACTTTAATCAAACAGCGTCGGGCGCTCTATGCTACAGTGCCCAGCTTTAGAGCGCCAACGCTGTGTGTGTAGTTATTCGTTAAATATGGTGTGGAGCGCCGAGTGCCGGACGCACTGAGCTGGCGCTACCTCTTACTCACTGCAGCATTGTGCTCTTGTTAGAGCGCCCAACACACATCACATTTATCAATGGCGGGCAGGTTACTACAGGGACCGCAGCACTAGGTTACACCGTTTACAGCGTCTACTAACGGTCGCTCTATACAGATGCTCATCTGGCAATACGTGGCGCTAGTAGTGAATCGGCCTCCATGTGTGTTTTACCGATAGAGTCCACCTGTCTTTGCCCAATGGCACTGATTGCAGTTCTCACCCTTTTAACATGCTGATGCCATGCAGACAACCATATTTCCTGAGTGTGACGTAAGGTATTCTTTCTCCGGCGGTCAGCCTCATTATTCGTCCTGTGCTATTGAAGGCAATTCATGTGAAACTGGATAAATACAATGTGTCCCCATTCCTGCTGCTTTCATGTTACAGTGAGGAGTGGTGCACAGTGTGTCTGCTGTCTGCTGCTTTTGGTGCCTGAGTGAAAGTGCACTGGAATCAAGTTTAGATGTTTTTAAAAACAAGATTAAACATTCACATACTGAGCACAAGGTCAGCGCTGGGTAAACAAGCAGTAGCGCATCTTTTGTATTGTAAGCGGCTGACCCCGTGCCTCTCAAATGCATTTTTTGCAGAGTGTACAAAATGAATGTTAAGCCAGTCAGCAGCATTCAAAGCCCATCTGTGGGCAAAGAAACTAAAAGTTATGCTCACCTTTTACCAATTGCAGCTAGGTCCTGGTCTTCTTTGCTGAAATTTCCAGATCTACAGTAGTGGTTACATGTGGTCCCTGCTGACATTGGGGGACAGTGCCTAACATGCTGTGCATGTGCACAATGAATGGAGCTACAAGCTCTTACACCATGGTTAGTTGTCATAAGATAGGACAGGATCTGCAGAATGGTAAGTATAAAAGATCTGGAATCTTCTGCAGGGGATGAAAGTATGGAAAATTTCAGACCAGGTGCCACCTTTTTCAGAGGATCTTTTGTCTGGAAAATGCTGATTCCATAGTGATTTGGCAACAAGACAGTCACTTAAAGTGGACCAAAAACCAGGATTTTGAGTCCAGGGTTTTGGTCTTTTCCCCCTGATCTGAAACCCCCCAGATCGCTGAGCACAACTCACTTCTACCTGGTCCTACAGCGCATATGCGGCTGCTCGCCCAATCAGCGTGTCTAATCCTTTGTCTAAGGCCAGCGGCTCAGAGCGCGCTGGCGGCTGCATCCCCAGATTCCCTCTAACAGAGAGTGTGCCTGTACCGGCCATTCACAAATGGACTGCCATTGGACCGGCAAGCAAGGAAAGTGAACGGGGCGACCTGGAGGCTCACAAAGCGGGGCATCCCGATTTTGGATGCCCCAGGGGGAGGGAATCTATAAGATTCCTGGGCCGATCTCCCTGAGGTTTTGGTCCACTTTAAACTAGACCTTCACCCTGAATAAAAGCCTATCTTATATGTTTCCGCCACCCTGTAGATACAGATTGCCCACATTAAAAATCATCCTACCTGCATCTACTGCCTTTTCCGAGCCTTTAAATATTCAAGATGGTGACCCATGGAGTCTTAGGCTGCCTCCAAACAGGAAGTGTCTTCTGACTGTTCCGCTCTGCATTCTGGGATTGCTGTCCTTTTCCTGACCCCAGCTCTGCTCTATCTGTGCAAAGCACAGCTATAACCCGCCCCCCTGTACTTTTGCCCCCTCTCCTCAGTATATGATGCTTCTGAGGCAAGATGGGACTGCAGTGTTTAGCTCTCGGTGAGGGAGCGGGTGCCATATGCAGACATTACCAAAACAAGACTAAAAGAAGGCTTGCTAATGTTACATAGATCCAGTGGGTCTCAGCAGCAATGGATAGGGGGGCTGTCAGCACCCAGCCTGGCGGATAAAGTGTAGCCAAACTGATTGGACAGGTATGTATAAGGCCAGGTGAAATGTTTCCTTTTGGTCTGTGGAGGGGATTCCCACTTTACACTGTGGCCTGTCATCATTAAAGTGGACCAACACCCTCCCCTGATCGGCCCAGGAATCTATAAGATTCCCGGACCGATCAGCTCCCTGACTGCGGGGCACCCCGATCGGGGGTCCCCCGCTGTGTGAAACCCCCCCAGATCCCAGAAAATCCTACCTGATCCTCGTTCCAGTGGCGCATGCGCGGGCCGCCGCCTCCTGCGCGTCCCTCTAGCAGGACGCGCGGGCGCGCTCCCTGTAAGAGGGGCGCGCGGGAGGCGGCGGCGGCCCGCGCTCAGCTTGTCCGGCAGCAGCGATTGGACGAGCGAGTCACGTGGGAGCGGGGTCAGGTCAGTTTTCGGGGCTTTCTGGGGGGTTTCACACAGTGGGGTGCCCCGCGGAAGTGGACCAATACCCAGGATAGTAAAAACCCTGGGTGTTGGTCCACTTTAATGCAACTTGTCTTCTAGTCAGGGCCGGGTTATGAGGAGGGCGCTAGGGGTGTGCGTCCTGGGGCCTCCACCACTTGCCCTGCAAAGGGGGCCTCCACCAACCCTTGGTTTATGGTCTGCTCAAGCAGGCTGTTCAGTCTTTGGTCTGATGGTCTGCGGGGCCAGATAACCACCAATCAGTTACTTGGCTGGACTATTATTTTAAAGGAAAAAAAAATACTGTTTCTGGGGCCTCCACCAGATTTTGTGCCCATGGGCCTCCACCACACATAATCCAGCCCTGCTTCTAGTATCAGGGCCCTAATGAAATGTCAGTTCACACTTATCAGGACTACAAACTACAGTACATTTGCAAGTGGCCAACATAACTGCTAGTGTGCTATTATTATTAGTTACAGCTCTCATTTATCTAGTAAACATATAGTGTGGCAGCTAATAGGCTTAGGTCAGGGCTACCATTAGGGCCACCTCTTCTCGCAGCTGGGCCCCCCCACTGGAGTATTGGCTGCCCTGCCCTGCATGCCTGGTTGATAACTCCACGCTGGACCAGGGACCCAAACCACGTGTGGCCACCATTAGAGAACAGAAAGTGTTTTACCAGAAATTGGCCTTGCATCCAGTTCCTGTGGCGATTAAACCAAAAGGTGAGTACCAAGAGGTTTACACTACAGGCATCTCAAATCAGGCTTAAAGTGGACCAAAACCTACTGAACATGAGAAATACATTTGGCCAAAGCCCATGCCAATACTCCCTTGTTAGGGTGTAGAACTAGAAATAGATATTTCGAATCATCCTGGAAAACAGATTTTTTGTTGTCCCTCTGTAAGATGACAGGCGATCAGTCATTGCATAAGTGTGACAATGACACCAGGTCTGGTTTTGGTCAACTCTAGTGGGACAGTTCAGGCAAAAAAACCCAGAAAAATCTATAATCACCTTTGTCCCGTAGTTCTTCAGTCCGGCATCAGCTCTTTCAGCGAGATTGATCACCTCTGGACGAGGCAGAAGAGGTTGGGGGGGGAATATATTTAGTTTTCTTGACCAGACAGGTACTTTTACTTGGGATGCCCCTAGGGTTCTGGGTAACTCATCATTTTTGACTGGGGGGGGGGGGGGGGCTACTAGAAGTTTGTTCTTTCCAATCTGCTTACAAACAGTGGGTGTGCTCCCAACAAATGTCCAGTCAAGTGCCCACCACGGGACTCGATCTTGGAAATGGCCACGTTTCAAAGCAGAACAAAACCCATCAGTGGCTGGTCTGGAATCTAAAAGATGCCAGTACCGGCCACTGGCTTTTCCTTGGAGCATTCTGGATTAGGACACCCCTCTGTGTGAAACCCCCAGCTTGCTCAAAGAACTCACCTGTCCACGCTCCAACGTTGCATGCGCAGGCTAACGTCCAATACCAGCCGCCTGTCGTGACTAAATCATTCAGCAGGCGGCTCTTATTGTAGGGAGCATGCACTGCCGCGGCATTGTGTGCACCCCGTTCATGTCAATGATAGCCACCCGCCGAATGACCAAGTCACAGCAGGCGGCTCTTATTGGTCGTTAGCCCGCACATGCAACGTTGGAGCGTGGACAGGTGAGTTCTTTGAGCAAGCTGGGGGTTTCACACAGAGGGGTGTCCTAATCCAGAATGCCCCAAGGAAAAACTGGTGGCTGGCACTGGAATCTTTTAGATTCCAGGATGGGCATTGGTGGGTTTTGTTTGGAGCGTGGAAAGGTAATGCCCCAATTCAGGGGCACAGAACAAAACCTGGGAAAGCCAATATCCCGTGTTTTGTTCTGCTTTAAAGTGCCAGACTAGCAGTGAGGGAAGAAAATGAACATTTTTTTTTTTTTCTGCATTAGTGACTTGTCTCTTCAAAAAGGTGACCCCATACACACAGGGCCCCCCTCACCCTATAGGTCCTGTTCACCCCCTGGCACCCATCACATATCCCTCTATAAAGAAAAAATAATACTACAATCTACATTATAAAACATCTTTATATATTTCCTATACAGTTCTCTGTGGTGCCTCTCGCCCCAGTTATTCCGTAGCTGCATCACACTAGAGAGAGGAAAGTCTCTTGGACTCTGGGAGTGGGTTTGGGGGGGATGTGTGTGTGGCCAGTCGGTGGGAGAGAAGCCGCCCTTTGTTCAGTGTGTCGGTGAGGCGGGCGGCCGGCCGGGCAGCGGGGAGTTGGAGGAGTTTGGGGGAGAGGAGCCGGCTAGGAGTTCATGAGGGGAAAGCGCGCCAAGAGCGCCAGCTCAGTGCACACACCGACCGCTCACGTGACCTGCCCACACCGCTCAGGAGAGAGCCGCTCTCTGGTCCTCGGAGCTCAGTCCTTACCGGGAGCCTCCTCATAGCTCCACTTACCGGGAGAACCGCGACAACCCTCCGGGGAGAAAAGCAAGAGGAGAGACGCCCGGCACCGGCTGTGCAGACTTCTATGAGTGTTTGAGGTAGATTCAATGATGGGACGCGGTGCTGCACTTGTATTTGTTTTTTCCCAACAACACTAACTGCCGCCTATTACTGACAATCCCTGACTGACTGACTGACTGACTACTTACCTGTCTGCCTGAATGACTTCCCACCTAATTACCCGACAGCACCTGCTTGCTTGACAACCACTTAAACCGGACCTTCACCATGATTTATTGAAAAGCCCAAACCCTTATAAAACAATTCTCCAGCATCTAAAATTAATATATTTTAAGTTTTTAGTCACTTATTATTCTTTCCCCCACTGGGCTACAACTCTGTTCAGGACTTTAGGAAACGGGCGCCGCAATCTTGACTCAGAAGCATCACGCTTACTGAGGAGAGGAGAGCGGGATAATGTACAGAGGGCGGGTTATATCTGTGCTTTGCTCAGACAGAGCAGAGCTGGGGTCAGGAAAAGGTCAGCAATCCCAGAATGCAGAGCAGCACAGTCAGAAGGCACTTCCTGTTTGCAGGCTGCCTGATGTTTCATGAGTCGCCATCTTGGATGTTTAAAGGCTCATATAATGCAGTAGATGCAGGTAGAATGATTTTTAATGTGAGCAATCTGTATGTACAGGGTGTGGGAAACATATAAGAGATTCCTATTTAGAGTGAAGGTCTGCTTTAAGTGCCAACCTACCTGCCCTAATACTACCTCCCTGCCTAAAAGACTACCTACCTGTCTGTTTACATACCTGACTGACTGACAAACTACTTACCTGCCTTCCTGACTTTCTACCTATCCGTGTCCTTCATATCTACATACATTATAGCATGGATGCACAACCTGTGGCACTCACTGCCCCTAAGGAGTTAGCGAGGAGAGCTTCCCTTGCAGTGCAAGAGGCTGACCACTAGAGAGCAGTGTGTCTCTAAAGCAGAAAGTGGGTCACAGATAAACTCCTTAGAGGTTAGTGACACACATGTGCTACTGGAGTGTTGTTTGTGCTGGCTGTGTCTGGAGATGCCCCAGTAAACTCATCCCAGCTCACCTCTGCCCACCCCTTCCCTCCTCTTCCTTCCTTACCTGTGTTCATTTTACTTCTGCCTACCTCTACTCACCTCTTTCCACCTTGTCCCATCTTACCTCCGCTCCCCTCACCTCTACCTATCTGTGTCAATCTCTTACCACCTCACCTCTATCCATCACTTCTTTTTTTATCTCACCTCTGCACACCCCACTTCTGCTCAGCTCTGCCCACCTCAATTCTCTTCTCCCTGCCTTTCCTCTGCCCACTGCCTCCCGCCCCACCGCTTCCTATTTCCCCGTCTACCCACCTCATATCTGTCCATTGCTTCTTTTACCATCTCGCTTCTGCCCACCTCACATCTACCTACCTCACCTCTTTTTACTGAAATGACCTTTCCCTGCCTTACCTTTGCCCACTCCTTCTCACTCCACCTCTGGTCACCTTACCTCTTCCACTTTATTTTTACCACACCTCTTCATGCCACTTCTGCTCACCTTTGCATATACATAAAGGCATCCGCAACTTACATTTTGTTTTGCGGCCCTTGAAGTGGAATTATAGACCAAAAAAGGTTGTGCACCCCTGCATTGTAGTGTAAGGCAGCCCTCTATTGATCCTCTGATGACAGGTTATAAATGGAATGTTTGACAACAGAATGTGTTGTCTCTCCCCCCGTGTGAGAGATGGGGGTGTGCTTTGACCTTGGGTTCACCAGCAAGGTAAGACTAACAGGCGACTGGTGGGGTTTCACATCCCAAATCAGGATGCCTCAGCAGTGGGTAAACTGGACTTAGCATCAGATAGACTTGATCCACTTTAATGCCCAGCTACCTTCTGCTTTGCGCTGTCTGTGCGCACCCACCACCAGCCATTTAAATATACTTGGCAGGTTGTGCACATTGGATAAGGGAGTGCTGATGATACCACAGGAGGCCCCTGCTTTAATTTTATGAGCCTTTAAACTTCCAAGTTGTGGCTCATGGAGTCTCAGGCTGTCTGCAGAAAGGAAGTGTCTTCTGAATATGCTGCTCTGCATTTTGGGATTGCTGTTGCTTTCCAGATCTTGGCGTGGCTCTGTCTGTGCAGAGCACAGCTATAACCTACTTGTCCCCCTCTCCTCAACATGCGATGCTGCCATATCCTGGAGTCCTGAACAGAGTTGCAGCACAACGAGGGAAGGAATAATAAGGAAGTGACTAGAAACTTAAAATATATAAATGTTGGATGCTGTGGAATAGTTTTCTAAGGGTTTGGGCTTTTCATTAAATTATGCTGAAGGTCTGGTTTAAAGTGGACCAAAACCCAGGATTTTGACTATCCTGGGTTTTGGCCATTGCCCCCTGCAGGCACCCCGATTGGGGATGCCCCGCTGTGTGAAACCCTCTAGGTTGCCCAGTCTCACCCTTCCTCTGTCCTGCAGCGTATGTGCAGCCTCTTGTGCAATCAGCGCACTCGGATCCACTACTGCCCCTTCGTCCAAGAGCTCATCTAAAGCAAGCGGATCCGAGCGTGCTGGTGGCCGCATCCCCCGCTACGCTTTAACAGGGAGCATGCCCGCACCGGCCATTCACAAATGCCTGGCACGTGAGCCGTTGGACCGGGAAAGAAGGTGAGTTTTTCGGGCGACCTGGGGGGTTTGACAAAGTGGGGCATCCTGAATCTGGATGCCCTGGGGGGAGTGAATATGCCTGTCCTGTAGTGTTTTGGTTCACTTTAGAGCAGCCCCCGCTCCCGATTGGGTAGGACTAGGATTAGGCAACAGTTGTGCTAACAGCCGAAAACTGCATATAGCTCTATTTGCCCTATCGCCCCCCTTTTAAGTAATATCCCCTTGGTGGAGGGCACTGTTTGTGGACTAGAAGCTTGGCTGTGGATCTCAGGAATAGAACACTGAGATCCCATGTGGATGGCCGGCTGTATGCTGAACTTTCTTTCCCCAAACAGAGGGAATAGTAGATAAGCCTGATCTTCCAACAGAATCCATTTACTAACCAGCCAGTCAGCCAGAAATTTGAACAAAATAGAAACGGGAGTAGCCCCATTGCTTTGGCACAAATATCACTGTCATCACTGTCAGTATGGAGTTATGTTGGCAATACAACCACCAAATCCACTTTATATAAATGTTTGTTTTTGATCAACGGATGAAATGCTGCCTTTCCTATGCCCTGAATATGGAGGAATTGAGATGCATTCAGGCATTTCATTGTGGCAGTCCCTGAATACCTGAGTTTAAATCCAACAGCAATGATAAGGCAGCAATCAGTTTAGCAGAGCCAGGTAGAAGCCGTAGCAGAGCTCCTTTCAATTTTATTCCACCAAGACCATGCAAAAAAGTGGTCTAACAGCCACACTTTCCTTTTGTGATCTTAGTGCGAGTGAGTAGAGCAAGCCTGAGTAGTCCCACCTCTGTCTCTGACCACAGCAGAGCACGTGCATGACCCACAAAGCTATGTTATGAGATGCCCTTCCCAGCTCTGATATGACCCAGAAATTGAAGGGAAGAAGAGGAATCGCTTAGAAAACATAAGGTATTTACATATAATTAAAGATTTTGAAATGGCTCATTTTAACTCACTTTTCCACCAGTCCTGCGTGGCATGTGCGGGCTCTTGTTAATACCTCTGCTGTATGTTCATATTAAAGCGGAACAAAACCTTGGAATTTGACTTTTCAGGCTTCTGTTCCATGCCCCCGGTGCCTCTCAAAACAGGTTACCCTGCTGTGTGGAAGACATCTACCTCGCCAATCATCCAATGAGAGCCGTATGCTCTCATTCTAATAAATAGGGGGTGCTGCCACATCCCCTGAATCCCCGGCGGGAGCCTGTGCATGTGCCGTGGGATCACCGGTGAGGTTTGGGGGATTTCACTCGGTAGGACATTTGAAGGATGGGGAAATTTGCCTCCCTGGAGTCTAAAAGAAAGAGCGTACCCGTCCTGTAAAAGGGATGGGAGGGAAATCTATCTAGTGGGAGCCCAGCAATAAACTCTAAACACAGACACCAACTGCAGTTGACAGTGACATTGTAAGTCAAGGGGAATCTACCTCATAGCTGGGCAGCTAGAATTTTTTTTAAACCTGATCATTTGGGCAAAAATCTCTTTGCTGCTGTAGTTTAATGCATTTTTTTTGTTTATGATTTCTTTTAGTGCAGAGATTCCCAATCTTATAACTAATTGTCCAGGCACACTCAATAGTATTGACATTGTGTTGGGCTACACATGGCAATGGTCTCATTTTTTCTCTTTTGAAAATAAATCTTATCTTGCCATAATTCTAAAATGCATTTTCACCTCTTGTTCCTTATGCATTCTGTGATGGGAGTGGCAGGGCAGGGAATAATGGCCAATGTAGGTATTGCATTGAAGTGAGCTTGGCTTGACTGACAGTGTGAAGGGCTTCATTCTATCCTATCCGTAACGGGGGGGTGTCAACTTGATAGGATCCTCACGTAGGCCGAGGTCGCCTTCTCTTTCCCGACCCCTGGTCCAGCCTGGCTGTCGTGACCTTCGTCAGTCAATCACGAAGCCGCAATTTGCTGGCTGATCGGGTAAGGAGTGCAGGGGTATATGCATGAGAGAGGGCTCCACCAAAAACAAACAAAACAACTATTCAAAGTACATGAAATGCACAAAATCATACGTAAATAGTTTTCCACCGTTTTTTAGACTTTTTTGCAGTAAATGAAAGGCATGCATAATGTATAGATGGAAGCAGAACAGCCTTACCATGTACCACTGACCGTTTCACCCACTGCACACCCTAAAGTTACGCCGCTGACCTCAAGTGTTACATGTATCACTTCTTGGGAACCACTGTCCTGGTGTTTGAAATGTATGTTTCTTTATTAGTCCTATGACCTAGCAGCCCAAATACTGGGTTACTGCCCCTTACACGGCTCCACTGGAAGCTGAGTTACAGTTGTGACAATAGGTTATTGCATGAGAACAATTGTATGGGGGGTAAATAATGGACAGCGGTGGAGGGGGACTTGTAGTCAGCAGTTGTGCAACTGTATTTACCTTTTGACTGCTCTTGTTCACTGAAAAATACAGACCCGGTTTCTGTATTGTAGTTTCTTGTAGTTTAGTTGCAGAAAAAACCTTTGTCTACATTTATATTCTGCTCAAAATTGATCTTTACATGTCGGAAAAAATCTAGGGCATCCACTGCTGTGTTGCCTAAAAGGTGAAAACACAGAATCTTGTTATCTCTGTGTCTTTTTCTTTCAGTAGCGCGGAGGATCAATATTGCCACATGCAATGCCCTGTGTCCAGCTTTTCGGCAGCTTGCTTGGTAGTCCTTTTGTTTTGCTGCAACCAGATAATTTACTATTGTTTAGTCACTTGAAAGCTCTCCTTTTTTTTTGGGGGGGGGGGGGCTCTTTAGAAACAAAATAGCTGTCAGTTGTTTTAGCACATATGATAACGCACAGAAAGAGAGTTGTCTTAAACTGGACATTGGACATTAAAGTGGAACAAAACCCAGGATTTTGACTTTCCTGGGTTCTGTTCCACTTCCCCGGTGCATTCTGCGTCTAGGTGCATCATTGTGTGAAACCCCCCAGCTCGCCCTTTAACCCTTCTAGTGCCAGCTACGTGAGTCTCACGTAGTCGCCTCTCCTACCGTTAAGTGCCAGCTACGTGAGACTCGCGTAGCAGACTTAAACCCCCACAGTAAAAAAAATATAAAAGTAAAAACTCACCTGACCCCTCGTTGGATCGGACCGGGTCTTCTCTTCACCCGGGGGGCATCCGATCCCGCGGGGACGGGTGACGTCATCGGTGACTAGGCACCTGTCACCCGGCAGCCAGGACCCGAAGCTCAGTCGCTGTTGGAGATCGGAGGAGGAGGGCTGGTTACCAGCTCTCCTCCACCTATCTCCAGCAGCTGTCATCAGAGCGTCGTGGGACAGGTTCGGGACATCGGAGGTGAGTAGAGAAAAAAATAATAATAAATGTCCTTTTTTTTTCTTATGTGTGTCTGTGTGTTTATTTTTACATTTAACCACTTGTGACCTTGTAAGGGGTCCATGAGACCCCTATACCAGTTCACAAGGCTGGGGGCTGGCAAGTCACCTGCGGCTAGCGGGTGACTTGCCTTTAACCCCCAGCACCCCAATTACCTGCCTCCCCAAAGCTCAGGGGGGGTAGAAGAGCCCGGACCCACACATGGGTATGTGGGCTTGTAGACTGCAGGGTGGGGGGGACCCTATGTCGTTTTTTTTTTTTTTTTTTTTTAATTAACCCCTTATGCTCTGTCACCCAGCAGCTATAAAAGGCTTCCAGCAGCAGCAGGAGAGCAGAAGCCAGATTGATCAGCATGGGACACAGTGCCCAGGGATGGATGGGAGGTAAGTATAAAAAAAACAAAACAAATAAAATATTTTTTTCTTATGTGTGTCTGTGTTTTTTTTACATTTAACCCCTTGTGAACTGGTAAGGGGTCTATTCCCCAGCATCTAAAATTAATTAATTTTAGGTTTTTAGTCACTAATTATACTTTCCCCCACTGGGATCTAACTCTGTTCAGGATACTGAGGAGAGGAGAGCGGCTTAAAGTACAGGAGGTGGGTTTTAGCTGTGCTTTACACAGACAGAGCAGAGCTGGGGTCAGGGAGAGGACAGCAATCCCAGAATGCAGAGCGACACAGTCAGAAGATACTTCCTGTTTGCAGGCTGCCTGCTGCTCCTTGAGCTGCCAGTTTGGATGTTTAAAGGCTCATAACATGCAGTAGATGCAGGTAGGATGATTTTTAATGTGTATGTACAGGGTGTGGGAAACATGATATTCAGGGTGAAGGTCCGCTTTAAGGTCATTTTCTGAACACCAATATGTCAGCTTCTATATAGCAAAATGCCTTGATGTGTTTTCCAGATTTATGCGCTGTGTTTATAATGTAAGTACTTACGCATGTTTCTTTTCTTGAAAGCTTCATAATTTAATAGAGGGAGTTCTTGTCTGTATAAGAATGTTTTGCCTAAATAATAGCATTACGTAACTAACATCATTTTTAAGGGATTTGATAACCTTGGAACCGGACTGTGGTTTTAAAACTCAGCAATGCTAGTAGGGGTTGGCATGTATATTAGAGCCATTACCTAAATATGCAGCTGTAAGTGCTGTAGGGTTTTCAGGATGACGTACATTTAAGTGGAGAGATCTATTTTCCTGCTATTTAATGAATGCTTTGTTGACCTGGTTTATCATTATTGTGAGGAAATGTGAGATGTTCCATGCTCTTGCAGGTTTCACATCTCTGGGAAATATTTTCTTTTGATTCCTCAACCCCTGCTAACCCCAGATTAGGGATTTGTTGGCATGGTCAAACCCTACACATTCGTTCTGGTTAGGTGACGGATTCAGAACAGCATCAGAATTCCTGGAAGCATGATCTAATCCTTTGCCTAACCCTTGGTCCAATATATTGGGCTTCAGCCTGAAAGTCTCAATTGCTCTCAGTGGTTGAAGGTCTTAGATGTCTTCCTTTCTGTATTTTCTGGCATTATCCATGGTCTGTATGCACCATGTAAATACTGTTTTTAAAAATCTTCTTTTTTAAAAGAAGACCAAAACACACCAGTGAAAAATCACCAGTGATGCAAAACCAAAGTATCCAATTTCCCAGCCGATAGTGCTCGCTCTAGGAGTAGAAACAAAAAATGATATTTTCGCTTATCTTGATGAGTAGTAAACTGAGGTTTTGGCATTCTATTCCCAGGCTCCTGTGTTATCGGATCGAGGACCTGAATACTAGATTTGAACAATAGTATGTTCAAAATCCGACGCTGGCTTATGTTGCAATTCGGCAATCATTGGTCTTACCACCCACACAAAAGCTGAGTGATTGTGGGCGATCTTGGGGGCTCAAACAGTGGGAAATTGCAAATTGGGATGTCCCAGGTGGACTAAAATGGCCGGCCCTAGAATCTTTTAGGCCTTCTGGCCTATATAGGGCAGGTCGTGGCAGGATATCCTCAATTCTTTTCTTGCAGTCGCAAAGGACTGTGAAGATGTTCTGTTTCCGGATACAGTATCGTAAAACATTCAGGGCCAGGCCTCCACACAAGTTTGTGGCGTCCAAGCCTTCCCCCATCGTGGAAAGGGCTTTGACTTGTGACCACACGATAGATCTCTTGCTGGAACGGGGAGTTGTAGTACCTGTGCCCCACTTAGAGCAGGGCTGTGGCTTCTACTCAATGCTATTCGTCATCCCCATGAAGGACAGGTCCGTTTTGGCCGTTCCTGGGTCTCTGGAATTTGCATAGTTGCATTCGGGTGTGAAAGTTCTACATGGAATCTCTAAGGTCGGTCGCGACGTTGCTGTAACAGGGATTTTCTTGCCACGGCGGACATAAAGGATGTTTATCTGCATCTTCCCTGGTCACCAACAATACCTGCGCTTTGCGGTGGGCGCCCAACATTTCCAATTTGTGGCACTGTCGTTTGGACTGTCCACTGCCTTGCGAGTGTTCACAAAAGTCTTGGTACTGGTGATTGCACATCTGCGGAAGCAGGACCAGCAGTCGCTGGCAGTGGGTCGGGCTTTCCTGCCGTTGTGGTAGGTCATCCTGACCACAAACGCCAGTCTGACGGGTTCGGGTGGCGTTCTGGACAACCAGGCGTTTCAGAGTCTCCTACGATCTACGTCCGTGGCAGTTGTTGCCTTCTACATAGTTTTAGTTTTGTTGCAGTGTTTCTAGTTGCACGCATTATGCATAGGGTAGCGTTTTCCCCTCCCGGGCTGTTGTTGAACTGCTATTTCATTCACTGAGGATATTCTGCTACAGCCTGCCCTATATAAGCCTGCTACAGTCCCCACTGGCTGAGGATAACCCACACATTGCTACTGGTGGTACATCAGAATGGAAGAGGATGAGAAAGGAAATTTAGAGGTGAGCAGGGCTGTGGAGTCGGTAGATAAATGTTCCGACTCCTCAGTTTTTTGTACTTCCGACTCCGACTCCTCTGTATTAATATGTGAATGTATTTTATACATTTTTTGAAGGAAAGAAAGGCAACATGCATGTCATTACTTCTAGCAGAGAGAGGTAGTTGGGCAGAAGCTGCCTTCTCCTTTCTGTGTGCTGATCTTCTGCTGAAGATAGGGCAGTGGGAGGATCCAGAAAGGGGCCTTTATTATAAAACATGATTTCCCTAGTAGAATCCCATAGTCATGTTTAAAGTTTAAGCTAACAATCGAAGTTTACGAGTTTTTATAGCCTTTTGCTGAATGACAGCAGTTTTTCCAATGGTACAGCTTCAGTCTTGAACTATTGATCCTCCATTCCCTTCACTTATACAAGTGTCTCTAGTCCTGCAAAAAAACATAATTACTTAATCCCTTATCAGTGAGAGGCTAGGTTACCCATGGGTTCCCTGTAACAGCAGAACACAACACTATGCAAAGTATAAGTATTGCCGCTTCTAATTGTGCGTTGCGCGCCATATAGTGAAGCACATGAAAAGCATGCTTCTTCACGGTCACTTAACGTGTTCGTTTTGCGGTTACGTGAGGCACTGCATGCATTGGTCTTTATTCTTACAATAGAGAAGTCATTAATTATAACTTTTTGTGAATTGGGACATTTAAACTTGCTAAATCAAAATTTAGTAGGAGTCGGAGTCGGTGCATTGTTTGCCGACTCCGACTCCAGGTACCCAAAATTTCCTCCGACTCCTCGACTCCGACTCCACAGCCCTGGAGGTGAGTACACAAAATTCAATTTTTCAAAAAAAATGGGGATAAGATGGGAGAAAGTGTTTGCCTGGACAGGGACTTTGAGAAAGCGCTCTTTGCTCGCTCCTTTAAATAGGGGCATTTTGGTTTAATCCCTCTATATTGTGTCTCTTTCTAAAGCAACAAAACCAGAAGATGGTGTTGTCTGTTAAAGTAAATTGTTCCTGTCACACCTCTGCATGCAGCCCATAGATGTCTATGAGCAGTCACCCGAATCAGTCCTTGCCGCTACCTGCTGCAGCCACCTTCATGCCGGCAGGGTTCCTTTTTATCGTCCTGCTGGCCCTGATAATGACAAAACTCCCCCACCCCCCAGTGCATAGGAGGCCACCACTGCACCACACCACAATGTAGGCACAGTGTACAATAGTGTGCTGAGGTGCACTTCCTCCACAATGCAATATATATGAACAATATGAAACAGCTCTGAGCTTGTAGTACATTAAAAAAGCTCAGCTGGTGAAATGAATTCTCCCTGGCTGAGCTTTAGATACAAGATGGATCATATTGCAGTGGTGACATTTCCATTGAGCCAAGAATCTTTGTATGATGTACCTGTATTGCCTTTCTTAAGGTGAAAAAAGATGTAGCCATGAACATCCATGACATCACCATCAAGCAAAAAACCTTAAGGGTGTACTGCATGTCCCTGGAAAGAAATACCTCACACCCAACAATCCCATTATGGGGATCTAATTCTATCATTATCCTCCTTGCACAACTACAACTAATGATGGCAGCTTGTCTATGTCTGCCGCTTGGAGCTCATGATGATGCTAATTCATCTACAATTATGTAGACGCTGAAGAGGACACAAGTGGCGACAGCAGAATTCCTTTGTAGTCTCGGATCTCGCTAAAAGATGTAATCACTTCTTTGATTTTTAGGTTAGATATTGAATCTGGACAACTCCTTCCTCATCCCCGAATGCAGATGCACGTACCTTGGATACCAGATAGATACCCTGACCCAGCGTATCCTTCTTCCCTGGGCCAAAACAGAAAAGATGGCGGAGTATATGAAACAAGTTCTCTCCCACAAGTCAGTCAGTCTCTCTGAGGCAGATTCTGGACATACTAGGTCTGATTACCTCCTCCATACCAGCAATTCCCTGGGCTGCAAATGCATTAGCGCATGCGGTACCTGACAGGGGTAAACAAGGGCTACCAGAGTGTGTAAGAAAGATTTGTAATTTTGGTGAGTTTATTCTGTCTTTTCACCTACAGTAGGCTTCTTGGGGTGGTTTTAGTTTAGGTGGATACTGACCAAAACTTGTGTCCACATTACTGAGGTTCTGCTTAAATGGACACTGTAGGCAAAGTGCATAAACAATCATTCAATGGCACACCTTCTCACGGCTGCCATCTCACTTCCTGTCAGCACACAGCTACTCCTGGAACTAGCAATAAGGCAAGAATAGTGCCCCCACCCCCCCCCCCCCCGCCCGCATTCCTTTGCCATAGACCACCAATAATATGTCTTGCCTGGTGGTCTATAGATCCTTCCCCATTTGTCAGCCATATATGTTATGTATAGTAATATCTGGCTCTTACAGACCCCGCCCATTTTACTGATTATTATGCAGATTGAGAAAGCCAATGGCCATGCCCACTTGCTTCAGCACAAAAATCTTAATGTGAAACTGTAAATCTCTATTTCTGCCATTTCTTCTTCAGTTTAAAAAATGGAAGTCAGCGGCCCTTTAATGTCTTTTACCTCTGTTGTATATCCCCTTTGTTTGTGAATCCTCAGGAATGAATGCTATGGCCTCGATTCAATAAGAGTTGAAAGAAATTTTCATTATAGTGAAAAAATTCACTTTATGGGGAAAAAGCAGGAGAAAATCACGATTACTGAATCACCAGATAGGATGTCAATGAAAGTCAATAGCACTTTTTACTACATTGTAAAAAGGAGTACAAAGTTCTCTACTTTTACAAGTGCCATTGATTTTCATTGCCTTCCTAGCTGGTGATTCAGCAAGTTACATTCTTGTGCTTTGTTCTCTAAGTGAATTTTTTACTACCATGAAAATGTTTTTTTCAACTTTCCAATTCGAAAATTGGAACGGTTTTCGAAAGGGTGTGTTTTCTTTTTTTTTAATAGAAATATGAATAGACGTTCCTCTTACTGATCTCTGGCTGGGAAATTGTGTCCCGCAGCAGTTGATACAGTGTGGAGAGAAATGTTTGGATGATGGAACCTGTTAGGATAACAATTAGTCACAGCTTTACTGGTGCATATTAACTTTTCCCCATCCATAACGGAAATAACTGTCTGAGTGATGGAGCTGCAGAGTGAGACAGATCCACTTTTCCTCCATGTGTTGATTTTGGCAGCGTTCAGAGGACACTCTTCCTCTTTCCTCTAGGCAGTGTCTGGGTTTGCATTCGCTGCAGCTGCAGAGGTATCTCCATGTGCACCATCTAGAATACGCTTTAACGCAGCTCTTCCCCAATGCCTGTCTGTGCGCTGGTGATCATGATAATAAGAATCTCATTCTTTTGATTATAAAAACATGTTTTCATTCTATGAAAGCATCAGACCAGCACTGAGAAGCTCTGTACCGTCGTGCCCATGTGAGTAATGACCCGTATTTGAATGATTTTGTTTATTTGGTCAGGTCTGATGATCTGCATTTATGGCTCTTGGTTAAATGCATAGATTTGGAATTGAATTTTCCATGTTTTCTATTTCACCAGCATACTCTCTCCTATTCTCTGGACTTTTATAGCTTTAGAGAATGAATGCCTCAATGTTTTTGCATGCAAAAATAACTTACAAAGTCAGCAACTGTAGTGAAAACCGTGGAAAGCTTTTCAATTGAACATATGGTCCAGTTTTTTTGTAACAATCCCTACCCTATGGGACCTGATTTGGGATGCTCTCATGGTTAACATTCAGACAGAATTACTCACCTGGTCCACACTTCTATGCTACTCCCTTGCCCCATGGCTCGATTTGCCACCAGTGCAAATGATGATGTTCGGGATGTTATTCTTCATAACAAAGTGTAAATTAATCATTACAGAAAATTATAAAACAATTGTTTGTTTTATAATTTGCTGTTACGTTACATCACTTGTTACATCAATAAACACCACATCAAAGTGGACCAAAACCCAGAATAGTCAATACTTTTGACTATCCTGGGTTTTGGTCCGTTCCCCGGGGGTGCCCCGCTGTGTGAAACCCCCCAGTTCGCCACAGCCAACCCACCTCTTCCTGGTCCCATGGCGGCTCTGATGGCCGCATCCTCCGATTCCCTCTAACAGGGAGCGTGCCCGTGCCAGCTCTTTTGTGAATGTCTGGCGGGGGCACGCTCCCTGTTAGAGGGTGGCGTAGGATGCGGCTGTTAAAGCCGCTGCTCTTAGACGTACTGTGAAATCAGATGATCTGGGGGTTTCGCACAGTGGGACACCCCCGATCGGGGTGCCCCCGTGGAAAGGACCCGACCTTCAAAGTTCTTGGTCCAGGCCAATGTTTCCTCTCTCATCCTCATTACTCACAGTTTTGACGTATATGGATTCCATTGGTCACAGGCTTCCCAGGCCTCTTTTTATCAGAGCTCCTGCTCTTAAGTTCCTGGCTGCCCCTTGCTCCGTATGGGCGTTTTTGCCTAGGCAGCAATATGTGCTTCCAGGCTGCAGGAATCTTCTGGTCAGCCCTCACAGCTGCAGGCCTCTCCATATCTTGGCTCTAGGTGCCACCTGCACCTCATCAGCCCATACAGCACCACAGCTGCTGGTGTCTCCAAAACCCATCCAACAACAGCAAGCCTTTATCTAAAACTCATTAGCCCTTGCTAAAGCACTCACAGCCTGTATCAGAGCTGGCCTGGTCTGCTTGGCCAGCAGGACCCTCCTAACTTTCCTTAGGGGCCAGACTTTAGGTCCTTTTGGAGCATATTACCAGCAGCCTCTTAAAGAGCCAGAAACTCAATACCTGGCACTGCAGTCTTTTGTAGCCCAGTCCAGCACTTTGCAGCCCAGAAAGGCCAATGTTGGCATTTGTCTGCATTCAGGCAGACAGCCTAAGACTTATATATATATATATATATATCTGTACCCTTAAAAAGTTAACCACTTCTTGACATGAATCCACATACACAAAGAATACACCCTTTGTATATTTGTTCTAAATATGTGCTGTGAGTGATGTGGCCTTTGTGGGTAGGGTTCCTTTTATTTATTTATTTATTTTTGTTTAAATGAGACCAGCATTAATTTTTCTGTCTTGACTTAATTATGGGTGGCATTATCTTGATTTATAAGTGGAGCAGCCGGGCATTTCCACTGTGCGTATGTGATTTCATATCACATTTATTGTGGGTTTCACTGAAGGTGGAATGGAGTTGGAGTTGAGAGGACAGAACGATGACTAATCCATGAGTCATTAGTAGTCACTCCGCTCTCACAAAACCCCTGCTGCTGTTTTGCGTTGAATTGCTCGTGTGTTCTGTTTGGTGGAATGTGGGAAAGACATTGTCGCAATGTGCCTGTGTGCTTTGGAGACCAAAATGAATGTGATTGTTGAAGTTGTTGATAATGTGTTCTTGTAAAAACAATTAACTCAAGTAATGTAGTTTGTTCTCAGATGTATAGCCCTACTTCAATATATCACTTGCGGGACCTCTGCGTTAAAGCTCCTGAGGTGATCCTGTATGCACAATGGTTGAAAAATATCTCCCCCCGCTAACTTTATAAGAAACTCCCTTTTTTTTGGGGGGGGGGGGGGGGGGGAGGCTGCTGCTTTATAATGGTAAGGTGAAAGCTCAGGTAACGGCTTGAAATACTGTGCTTCAAATCGATCAATCACGGGCAGGGCCGGCCGACTCCCCAGATTGCCCGCAAGATCTTTACCTTTTCGCCGGTGCCTCACCACGACCGCTTCCCTGACATTCCTGCAGCTGTGTGCGCTCCAGCTCCAAGCCATCCAAGCCATTCAGATGGGCCGGGCACTGAATGGGAGGGGGGGTGGGATAAGTGCACACTCCACAGGGAAACTAAGGGTTGCTGCTGCCGCCACTCCCTGTGCTGACTTTCTGTCCAAAACAATGCCTTTATGTTATGATTGGACAAAAGCCCGCACATGTGCCATTGGAACAGCGGAAAGGTGAGTTGAGTGGGTGATCGGGATGCCCCAAGGGCAAAGACCAATCACCAGGATAGTGGTCCACCTTCAGAGCTGCCCTTTCTCTACTCATGATCGCTGGGTGTATTTGCACAGTTCTAGGAATAGGGGCCTGTTAGTCTGCTGGTGGTGACGTGCAGAGAGTGGGAGGTGTGGCAATTTACTTCTCTGCCGTGCTCAAGTGCAGCAGTGGAATATGGAAATTGTAAGTAGTTCAGCTTACTCCAGCAGCTTTTTTTTTTTCTTTGCTTTTAGACAGGTGAGCATCCCAAATAAGGATGCTCCGAGGGATTGGTTGTGACACAAACCGAGAGGCACTAAAGCCAATAAGAACTATAGGTCTTGTTGTATAACACAATTAAAGTCCCAGTCCCGTGTCACCCAGGCCCTGCAGCCTCCTACAGAGAGGACCAGTGCAGAGCTTGGGAGGTCCGCTCTGTGAAAGTGAATAGAGCAGGGCTAGCTCCAGTCACTGTTATGGAGGATGGGCCCAATTTCTGCACATATACACCACAAGACTAGATCTGGCTGCAGTACTGTCTTCCTTATAGTTCTTGTGCAGAAAAAAAAACACACTCGCCCCTACTCCAATTTTTTCCTATTGCTTTTCTTTTGTCCTACTCCAGCTAAGTAGAACTTGACATCCACAACAAGGTCTCTGCTCACCAGTGACCTTGATGTCCTATGGCCGTCCTTCTGTTGGGAACAGTGACCACCCACACCCACTCAATATACTGCAATAGAGTGGTGTGCCAGGCCCCGGCATTAAAGTGAATAGAGAGGTCAAAGAGACCAGTGACTGACCATAGAGGTAACTGTTAGATGCTTTAATCACCACTGAGCAGAATAGCAGGCTTGCAAGCCGCAGAACTCGGCAGAACTTATGTTATTTTTGCTTGGACTGTCTCTTTAATTTTTATGTCCATGCATAGTGGAGACAAAAGGTTAAATTGTCCAGTTTTCTGCTCCCTGTGCCAAATTAATGTGGGCCCTGTCAAGGCTTATACAGATATATATTTTTTTCTTTTAACTCAGTTGTATGCAAATAGACAACTAAAGACTGAAAAAGCTGATGTGGTGCTTCTTTTCTCTAAATGATGCCAAATCTCATAAATAAGGTGGAAAAGCAAAAATGATGGGGCTCCCTGATCTTCTTGGCCCCAGTACGGTTGCACCTTCTGTAGTTACAGCCCTGTTAGTGAACTTTGTCCCTTATGCAGGGCCTCTTCAGCATAAGAAGATGCTCATCCATGTGTGTTTCAACACCCTCAGAAATTAATTCAGAAAAATAAGTCAGTGGAAGAGAGAAAGTTCTATAGCGTTTATCAAGGAATGCAAAGTGCTGGGAAATGGTAAATGCTGTCCCTGACAACCAGCAGCAGGCTAGAAAAAAGTAGAAAGTTAATTTAACCCTTTCAGTTGGTAGAAATGGTAAGCCAGGGTTTTTCTTCTAAAAGCTGCAATTTTCACTATATCCAGTCCAGGTCGTCCCAGAAGTAATGACAGTTGGGTAATCCACCGCTAGGTGGCGCCTGACTGCAGGATCAAAAGCCGTCGCTCCTCACGGCCACCTATAAAACAGGTGTCTCTCTAGGATTCCCCAGTGTTCTTCCTGCAGTCTGCTGCATAAGGATCGTATGGATATTCTCTCCTGGAATACTGCAGCTGAGCGGGGCCTTCTAGCCCGTCGGCGGCTGCATCCTTATTGCCACCGTTCCCTTTGCACCCACTACTGCCTTCCAGCTTCGGCTGACTGGGACGGTGAAGGTAGGGTGAACGCCGGGGTCAGGCGTTGGAAGAGCTAGACTCTGGGCCGCAGACCCTGCCCAAAGGGTAGCTGGCCATAGGCTGATGGTGAGCCTATTTAGGGGGGGGAGGAACCACCTTATGCCCACGGGGTTCATTCCCTTCCTGCCCCACAAGCTTTATTGTTGTATTGTGCTGGTGTTTATTGACTGGACTTGCTGTCCCTTGCGTGCTGGTGTGTTTATTCCAAGTATGCAGCACGCCCTGCTCCATTAATGATTCATTACATCTGGGATATAGTCCACAAGAGGGCGCTTTACTGCAGAGATGGCAAAAAAGAGGCCCCTCCCGGTCCTTATATACCCAGGACCTCCCAATAAATTCCCCAGTTTAGTCTCTGCAGTGGGCTGCGAAGGTCAAGACGATGGCTTCTCTCCTCCCAGATAAGCCGGGCTGCCCAGCCCCCGGCCCTGTGTCCTATTCCCACCCGTGCCACTATTACCTGCCTCCCAGCTTTGGCTGCATGGTCGGGTGATGGTAGGCAGCACCTATTAGAGGTGCTTTTTAATGGAGCGTGGCTCCACCGCAAATCCCCCACCAAAGGGTAGGTGGCACAGGTTGGTGAGCCTGACATGGGATGCCCCGTTCGATCATAGCCCTCACTACATTAACCAAATGTACTTATTGGCTTATTTCCCCTTTCTCCCTTGTCCGGTTAGTCGGCGGGGGGGGGGGGGGGGTGCTCCGGTGTTCGTGTGAGTGAAGTGCTTTTGACTTTCTTGTTATTCTTCACTGTGTGTGTGTTTTTATTGTAACAGCGCAGGCACCTGCTCAGCGCTCCTTCCTCCTCTCCTCCATTATTACCAGTATGTGTAAGTGAATTTTGAATGGCCCGCGCTCGGCGGTGGCGGGCCGGTAACATCATCGGTTGCTGGGGGCCGGGTGATAGGCTGCCTGGCCTCTCTGCTCAGTCCCCGCGTTCCCGGGGGGGCGGGGCCTAGTGCCCGGCGCGCTCCGCATCTGGCCCGCCCCCTCCGGAGATGATCGGTGTCATCTTGCTGGCTTTATTATTGCCACTGTTATGCTTATAACATTGCACATTGTCTTATAATGTATTATACATGCCATATTATGTCTTTCAGGCTGGGACAACCTATTTAGAGGTTTCTCCCGGTCCTGGGCCCTAGGTTATACCCTTCCTAAATTGGGGGCTTAATTGTAAATGCTCCCACTAGTGGACATTTAAGGGGCATCCCGGGTAGCTGCACAGTGTAATTCCCACTGGTCATTGCGACTACTAATTCACCATATGGAGGCTTCTCAGGATACTGTGCTCGGGGTCCCCTCGGGGCAAGCCCGGCTATGTGTGGTGTGTGGGGCATCCCTTGTGGGCGATGATGTGCTGGTTTTAGTGCCCTGCGCCCAGCAAGCGCTTGCTCTGCAATCTGGGGCCCTTGTGTCTCATACCCCACACCCCCGTGCCTGGTTATGACCCCTAGTGACATTAACACTAGCGGGGAGTCGCAATCTGATGTTTCCGCCAAACTGGCCAATATTGAGAGACTGATTGCTAGCTCTGCAGCCCGTAAGGCTACAGCTCAAAGACGGCACTTGGCGCCCGCTGCGCCGGCCTTTACTTTTGAACAAGATGATTTCCTTGATTAGTCTGACTATACCTCTCTCGAAGAAGGGGAATTATTTTCAGATTCGGTTCTCTCTGACGATCAGCATTGCCTTGGCGCTGATGCCGGCTCAGAGCATTGGGATGCTGACGACACCCATAGACTTCTGACTAAAATTTTTGAAGTACTTGCCATTTCCCCTTCTGCAGCTGCACCTAAGCAGCAGGGGGAATTGTTTGGTACCGCAAAACCTTGTTTTGAATTCCCCGAACAGACGCATTTTAATAATCTGAATCTCAAGGAATGGGAACGGCCTACCCGGCTTCCCGATATCCCTAAGGGTTGGGATAGGAGGTATCCCTTCCCCTCGGATGTGGTCAAATGTTGGTCAACTCCCCCTGAGGTGGATGCCCCCGTCTTGGGGCTGTCTAATACTTCTGTTGTGCATCCCCGGATTCCACTACCTTGAAGGATAGTGAGGACCGGCGTATTGACCACCTGGCCTCCCACGCCTTTGCTTGTGGGGGTTCGGCCTTGTGCCCGGTTTGTGCTTCCGCCATTACGGCCGTGGCTATTAGGAACTTGGTCAGGGGCCTTCTGGACGGCTCCCATAAGGATCCTTCTAGTGCTGAATTTAGAGCCTTGTCACAATGTGAGCTGTTCATCTCCTATGTTCTCTCTGCCTTAGATGACATCATTCGGATGTGTAGCAGGAACTCGGCCTTGGTTGTCTCTATCCGCCACTTGGTCTGTTTGCGCCAGTGGGCAGCTGACAATGCTGCCAAGAAGGGTCTCACGGGGCTTCCTTTTAAAGGGTTGCGCCTGTTTGGTGATCGTTTGGACCTTTTTGCTAAGGGAGGTAAGTTACCCCAACGCAAAAGGCAGCCGCGACCCTTTCGGGGTTCAGTGTGCTTCACCTCCTCCTTTCGTGGGCCTAGGTCAGGCAGGGGGGTATCCTTTGCGGGACAAAGGGGATATTTCTGGGGCAAGGGCAAAGGCCGTGCCTGACCCGGATCCTCCTGGGGTGTCAAGCCCAAATCCACTGCCAAGCCCACTCAGCAATGAGGGGGCGCCCTCACCCTTGCGAGTACGGGGACGGCTGCGGCTCTTCGCTCAGGTCTGGGCTCAACAAGTCTCGGACAATTGGATTCTGGAGGTTGTTTCCTCCGGATAAAAGCTGGAGTTCGCGGACTGGCCTCCTCCCAGATTCCTAAGGTCACGGGTTCCTACGGACCCTCGGGCAGCTTAGGGCCTGTTGTTGGCAGTACAAAACCTTCTGGCCATGGGGGTCGTTTGTCAGGTCCCCCCCGGGGGAGAGAGGTCAATGTTACTATTCCAATCTCTTTACAGTGCCCAAAAAGGATGGTTCCATGAGACCCATTCTGGACCTAAAACTTTTCAACGGGTTCATCAGGACCAAACGTTTTTGCATGGAAACGCTGTGCTCCGCCATCAGCTCCCTGCGCCAGGGGGCTTTATGACTTCAATAGACATCAAGGATGCTTACCTTCACGTGCCGGTCTTCCCAGGGCACCAGCGGTTCCTCAGGTTTACGGTAGGGGAACAACACTACCAATTTGTGGCACTTCCCTTCGGGCTCACCTCTGCCCCCAGAGTGTTCACCAAGGTGTTGGCAGGCGTGATGGCCCTTCTCAGAGCCCGGGGTATTCACATCCTTCCTTATCTGGACGACCTCCTCATTAGGTCCCCAACAGGAAGAATTGGACACCCGGACGGTGGTTGCGACCCTGGAAGGGTTCGGGTGGGTGATCAATTACCCCAAATCCTCACTCTTCCCGTCCCGGGTGACCGCCTTCCTGGGAATGACTCTGGATACTATTCAGGCCGGGATTTTCCTCCCTCAGCGGAAGGTGGACTCTCTTCAAGCTCTGATTCAATTCTTGCTGTCCAGCGCTCACCAATCCATCCGGCAAGGGATGCAGCTGGTGGGACAGATGGTGGCCTGTTTCGAGGTAGTTCCCTATGCTCAATTTCACATGAGGTCTCGCCAGCTCCATCTTCTGTCAGCCTGGGACAAGTGTCCCCTGTCTCTGGATCAGGCCTTTGTTCTGTCTCCTCTGGTCTGGCGGTCCCTCCTGTGGTGGCTGGACTCGAGGAATCTTCTGGGGGGCTGATCATTTCTGACACCGTGCTAGGAGATGGTCACTACAGATGCCAGTCTGTCAGGTTGGGGGGGCTACTGGAGAGCCCACCAATGCCAGGGGTTGTGGGGTCCTCAGGAGGCTCACGCCCCCATCAATGTTCTGGAGCTGCGGGCGGTTCAGTTGGTCCTGGCGCAGCTGACGCCTCACCTACAGGGCCTGCCGGTTCAGGTTCGCTCTGACAACCGGACTGTGGTCGCTTACATCAATGATCAGGGAGGGACTCGGAGCAAGAGTGCCCTCAGGGAGGTGTCCTTGATTCTGTCTTGGGCCGAGGACAATGTTCCGTGCGGTTTACATTCCGGGAGCGGAGAATCTGGAAGCGGCCTCCCTGAGCAGGGGGGCCTCTCGCCGAGGAGAATGGTCCCTCAACAGCGAGGTCTTCCTATCCCTCTGTCACAGGTGGGGGATGCCGGATGTGGATCTGTTTGCTTCTCGCCACAATCACAAGCTTCCACAATTTGTCTCACTATCCCAAGATCCTCTGGCTCTGGCGGTGGATGCCATGTCTCTGTCCTGGCAGGGGTTCGGTCTCCTGTACCTCTTTCCTCCATTTCCCTTATGGGCAGGGTTCTACGCAAGATGATTCAAGTAGGAGTGCCAGCTGTTCTGGTGGCCCCCAGGTGGCCAAGACATGTGTGGTTTGCAGACGTCGTGCAGCTGGCGGTCGATCAGTACCCTCTGCCCCTGGTTCCGGATCTTCTCACTCAAGGACGGCTCTGTTACCCCAATTTACAAACGCTGGCTTTGACGGCATGGCTGCTGAAACCTCCATCCTTAAGGAAAAGGGTCTGTCTGATGCGGTTGTTCAGACTCTGGTCAGGGCTAGGAAGAAATCCTCTTCTACCATCTACTACAGGACCTGGCGGACTTACATTGACTGGTGTGAGGCTAGGGCCTTTCCCTGTCGGGTGTTCTCCAGTCCTAGGATACTGGAGTTCCTTCGGCATGGTCTGGATATGGTTTTTCAGCTCAGCACTCTGAAGGGGCATGTTTCCGCCTTGGCTGTTTTCTTCCAGAGGTCTTTCGCTCTTCATCCTTTGGTCAAGACTTTCTTCCAGGGGGTCACTTATGTGCACCCTCCCCGCAAACCCGTGTTACCGGTTTGGGATTTGAATTTGGTATTGTCTGCCCTTCAGGGTCCTCCATTTGAGCCTGTGCATGAGGCTGCACTGTCTATTCTCACCTTGAAAGTTGCCTTCTTGGTGGCTATCACTTCTGTCCGGCGTGTTTCTGAGTTGGCGGCTCTGTCCATTCAGGCTCCCTACTTTGAGAGACATCAGGTGGTTTTCCGCCTTAAACCAGGCTTTTTGCCTAAGGTTGTCTCTGCCTTTCACCTCAATCAGTGCTTCCTTTCTTGTGCCCTGGTAATGACAAGGAGAGGGCCTTGCTTTCTCTGGACGTTGTCAGGAACTTGAAATACTACCTGGTGGCTACAGCGCCTTTCAGGAAGACGGGAAGACGGACGCCTTGTTTGTGGTACCCTCTGGTCCTAGGAAGGGTTTGGCGCCGGTCAAGTCTACTATTAGTAAATGGATTCGTCAGGCCATTTTTAGGGCCTATTCTGCTAAAGCGAGGGATCCTCCTTTCCAAGTCACTGCTCATTCTACCCGTGCTGTTGGGGCCTCCTGGGCCTTTCAGCACCAGGCTTCTGTTGAACAAGTTTGTAAGGCTGCTACTTGGTTTTCATACCTGTTCATACCTTTTCCAAGTTTTACAAGGTTGATGTTCGGGCCTCAGCGGATGCTGTTTTTGGCCGCAAAGTTCTGCAGGCAGCAGTGGTTTGAACTGCGCATTGTTGCCTTTTGGGAACCCCACCCGTTGTTGGACACTGCTATTGGATGTCCCAGACGTAATGAATCATTACTGGAGCAGGGCGTGCTGCATACTTGGAATAATACCATTCTGTGAATACTCACCTTGAAGAATGGGTATTATAAGTATGCAGCCCTGCTCCATCCCACCCTGAGTTTTTCTTCTTGGATCCTCTGTATGGTGAATGTTTTCTTGTTAATATTGTTAATTTTGTTATTGGCTTCTCCTGGTTCCCTTACTGCTTTTTTATACTGGGGAATTTAGTGGGAGGTCCCAGGTATATAAGGACCGGGAGGGGCCTCTTTTTTGCCATCTCTGCAGTAAAGCGCCCTCTTGTGGACTATATCCCAGACGTAATGAATCATTACTGGAGCAGGGCCTGCTGCATACTTATAATACCCATTCTACAAGGTGAGTATTCACAGAATGGTATATTTACTGACTTTTTACATCACATATTTACCCTCCTGGGTTTTTACTGACTTTTTACCTCACATTTACCCTCCTGTGTTTTTTACTGACTTTTTACCTCACATATTTACCCTTCTGTGTTTTTTACACATTTTTTACCTCACATGTTCACCCTCCTCGCTCCCTCGTCGCTCCTCTCTCCTCTCTCCTTCATGCTGCTGCGCTGTGAGAGGGGGGGAGGACGGCGGCACTGCACAGGCGGAGTATGTCTGGGGCTGTGGGCCCCGCTGCGGGGTGCACGAGGGCGCGAGGCTGGCAAATCTGCTGGGCTTCTCCGTGGGCTGCCTGATGTTGCGGGGCCCTCCGCCATCTTGGGTTTTATGCGCTGGGCATGTGCTGTGGGATGCTTATATGTTGTTCACTTTGTGTCTTTCAGGTGGGCCCCTTGATATTAAGGGTTGTGGTTCCTCTCGGCCTCCGCCCCCCCCCTCTCTCCATGCCCTCTCCCTGTAAAGAGGGATCACTTAAGAGGGATCATTTCTTGCGGGCTGGCCAGGTTGGGTCGTTAGTACCTTGTACCTGTTAACATAACTCAAATCACCATAATGGGGGCTTCTGGGGATAGTGAGCTTGGGACCCCATCTGGGCGGGTGAAGCTCTGCCCCATGTGCGGTGCTAGCCCTCTGGGCAGACTCAGCACGGTTTGTGTCACTTGCGCCAGAAGTGTTATCTCGGAGCATGATCGGGCGGGCGTATCTGCCTCTAGCCCGTTATTGCCTGCAGTCTCTCGAGAACCCCCTCACTCTCAGCTCCCAGCGAGGGGGAAGCCAGTAGGGGGTCCCAATCTGATTTGGCATATCGAGTGGCCAGCCTTGAGAGACAGATTTCTCGCTCGGCTTCTAAGAAGGCCACAAGTAAGAGGCGGCATAATGAGCCGGTCTATTCTGATAATGATGGAGATGATGATCTCTTTGGAGGTGTTGGCTTTGATAGTGGGCCCGGTTCTTCCTCGGATGAGGATACATGGCTGCCTGATGATACGGAGCGGTTGCTGACTGCGATCTTTGAGACGCTGCACATTGTCTCTCCTAGAGTGGCTAAGAGGAAGCGGGGTGGATTGTTTAGGCTGGAGAGATAGAGACAAGTCTTTCCTGAATAGGCCCTTTTTTTTCTAACATGATTTTCAAAGAATGGGAAAGCCCTAACAAGTTACAGTTGGCGCCTAAGGGCCTGGACAGGCGGTATTCCTTTCCCGAGGAGCTGGTCTGGCTATGGTCCCGTCCTCCTGAGGTGGATGTCCCCGTGTCGGGTCTGTCCAACACTACGGTCATGCCTTCACCCGAAACTGCTTCCCTACGTGATTCAGCTGACAAGCGCATGGATCAGTTGGTCTGTCATGCCTTCACCTTGCCGGCCAAGAAGGCACTCACTAGTATCCCCTTTGTGGGTCACAGGCATTTTGGGGAGTGTCTGGACCTCCTGGTCAAGAGCGGAAGACTCCCTCAGCGACGAAAGTCTGCGCGGCCCTTTTGGGGTTCATCTGCCTATCGCTCCTTCGAGGAAGAAAGGCTCTTCATTTTCAGGTGCTCGCAGAGATTCCTGGTGACGAGGTAGGTCCCGCGGTCGACCCAATCCCTCCTGGGGATCCAGGCCCAAGCCCCCTACCAAGGCCCTCTGGCATGAGGGGGCGCCCTCACCCATCCGGGTGGGGGGGATGGCTTTTGCTATTTGATCACGTCTGGAGACAACGCGTCTCGGATCGGTGGATTCAGGAGGTGGTTTCCTCCGGTTACAAAATACAGCTGGCAGTCTGGCTGCCTTCAAGATTTCTTCAGTCACGGATATCCCAGAACCCATTGACGGCACAAGGCCTGCGGTTGGCCGTCCAACACCTTCTGCTGTCAGGTGTGATTTGTCCCGTGCCTCGGCAGGAACAGGGTCAGGGCTTTTTCCCCAATCTGTTCACGGTGCCCAGGAAGAACGGAACGCTGAGACCCATGCTGGACCTGAAGGGTCTCAACAGGTTTGTAAGAGTCAGACATTTCCGCATGGAGACCTAACGTCCCGCAGTGAGCTCGCTTTGACCTGGCGACTTCTTGACCACGGTGGACATCAAGGATGCTTATTTGCACATCCCTATGTTCCAGGGGCATCAGAAGTTCCTGAGGTTTGCGCTGGAGGATCAACACTACCAGTTTGTGGCGTTGCCATTCGGGATATCCTCAGCCCCCTGTATGTTCACCAAGGTGCTGGCGGGCGTCAGGCTATCCTGAGTATCCAGGGCATTTGCGTGCTGCCTTATCTGGATGATTTACTGATCGATGGTGGGGTCTTTTCTGGGCATGACGTTGGACACCTCTCTGGCCAGATCCATTGCCAATCATAGACTGATCAAGACCTTATTCCAAGGGTTTCCCATGTACACCCACTGCATAAGCCTGTATTACCAGTGTGGGACTTGAATCTGGTGCTTTCTGCACTCCAGGGTCCCCCCTTTGAGCCCTTGTGCGATGCTGCATTGTCTATTTTGCCATAAAGGTGGTATTTTTGGTACCTATCACCTCGGTGCATCGTTTGTCAGAGCTGGCCGCGATTGGTGTGAAGCCTCCTTACTTTGGACGGCATAGGGATATGGTGGTGTTTCACTTAAACCTGATTTTTTGCTTAAAGCGGTCCTTCACTCTGAATAAGAGCCTATCTTATATGTTTCCCACACCATGTACATACAGATTGCTCACATTAATATCATCCTACCTGCATCTACTGCATGTTATGAGCCTTTCAACATCCAAGATGGCGGCTCATGGAACATTAGGCATCCTGCAAACAGGAAGTGCCTTCTGACTGTGCTGCTCTGCATTCTGGGACCTTTTCCTGACCCCAGCTCTGCTCTGTCTGAGCAAAGCACAGCTATAACTCGCCCCCTGTACTTTATCCCACTCTCCTCTCCTCAGTATGTGTGATGCTTCTGAATCAAGATGGCGGCACCCGTATACTAAAGTCCTTAACAGAGTTGCAGCCCAGTGGGGGAATGAATAATAAGTAAGTGATTAAAAACTTAAAATATATTAATTTTAGATGTTAATTTTAGATGCTGGGGAATAATTTTTTAAGGGTTTACAAAGTTTTTACAAGGTTGATGTTAGGGCTTCAGCTGATGCTGTCTTTGGCCGAAAAGTGCTTCAGGCGGTAGTGAAATGAACTACATGCTGTTTCGCACTGGGGATCCCACCCTAATGGACACTGCTTTTGGATGTTCCAACTGTCATTTCTTCTGGAACGTAATAGTGAATAGCCAACACTGGAGGTATCTCAGGTTCTCTATCAGTATGGAGCTGGTCAAGAGCTGCAGCATTCAGGTCAGTTTGGAGGTAATTAGCATTTTCTACACTCGAGCATGTAATAGCATCATGCCTACTATGAAGACACATATACACGTATATACACAAGTAGCTGGGAATCCAAAATCTCAAAGGCCAATAAAAAATAGGAGAAAAACTCTATATTTGTTTTCTGCTGGGAAGACACAGCTGTACTAAAGGTGATCTAAAGTCTGTAAGTACTTTAGGAATGCTTTAAGTGGCTGTCTGACCACCAGTCAGCCCTTCATCCGCCTTCCACCCTTCCCTGGCTAGGACGTTAAGGTAGAAAAGTAAACCCGGCTTAAAGTGCCTGAACAAGAGGGAGACTTTTGTGCCTGGCACCTGAATGTTTAGGCTCATGCATTTAAGACCCAAAGCGAGTCTACAGCAGCCCCCCTGGAGAGTACATGATGATACCTGGCCCTGGCACAGCCCATCAGTTGCAGTGGATAGAGAGTGAGTGGTAGGACCAAAGGATACTGGAGCGGAATCCTTTGGTCCTAATACAGACACATGGGGTGAGATTGATTCACTATCTTGTCTTCTAACTATTTCTCTCATATGGCATTCCAGGGCATCACCAAATCAGATATGAATAGGTTAACTCTCCTCCGAAGGGCGGGGCTGCAAGATAAAAGGTTTGGTTCGTCACGGCCTGTATATACTTATGGCCATCCTCAGCAATCCAGGTTCATTCTTGCAGTTGGACTGAGCTGCGAAGGTTGTGCTTCTAAGTTTAGGGAGCAAACATAATTTAGATAATTTGATTTCTATGAATGATATTGTTAGACTAAATGCCAAGGGTTTAGCCCTTTGGTTGCTCAGAGGCACTCTCTGTAGCCTAAGCAATGGTTGGCTGACAGGACTTCCAAGAAGACTCTGATGGGACTTACTTTTGCGGAAGGTCGTCTTTTTGTGGAGTGTTTGTATGATATTGTGAAGAGAGCCACAGGGGACAAGTCTACTAGACTTCCGCAAAGAAGGAAGTCTAATATTTCTTTTTGTAGTAATTTTGTGTATTAAAACACTAATAACTCCGCGGGAAACAGCCACGTAGCCCATGAGTAAGTTGTCTTAGAACGACGAAACGCGTTGGGCGTGGTCTGTGTGGGAAAGCGTCACTACATCGTTAGAAGCAAGAAGGAATAGGTGAGACACCAAGCGCTCCTTTCCCCGGCGGCCAAGGGGTTTGAGTGTGGTGTCCGCTTCATCGAATAGCTCAGCGCTGTAAAGGCTGAGGGAAACTATCTGAAGGCTTACAACCCTTGATCAACGTCTATGTGTGATATGCAAGTTACTTATTTTGTTCTGGTAAGCAACTATTAAAAGTGGGCACGGCGTCCAGTGTTTTAAGGCTCTTATGCTATTTTAGTCCATTTCTTTTCGTGTGAATTGCGCAATTGGAGGGGATTGATCTCTAAAGAAGCACGTTTATTATATTTGATTCCTATTTGGCCTGATGGAGGAAGCAAAAGCTGAGTAATTCATTGATACCCTGGAAGATTACACCTGTTGTTTATTATAAAGTGTTCCCTGAGAGAAGTTATAATTTTGGCATTATCTAACTAAGGAATCTGGTACGTGATTTAACCATAAGTGGTGTTGGGATTCACAAAGTCTCCAATTTATAGTCTACACTGAAGGTGTTGTTGCTGATTAAAGTATTTCCCGCAGAGTTATTAGTGTTTTAATACACAAAATTACTACTGTTTGAAGACTGCACCAATACGGTCTTACCAACTCCAGCGGAAGAAAAGACTGCCTTTATTATATAATTTAATTCCCTATAATTTATTTAGCGTGGTTTTAGAAGAATTTTTTCTTCCTTCTGTAATCTTTCTTTTTGTAGATCTTCCTATACTTCCTTTTCCTGTAAACGCTGAAAGGAGTTCTGAAATAAACATAAAACCCAGAACAAGCCAAATCCTGGCAAAACAAGGCTAAACCCCCTTCTAAGCTCTCCCAGACATGAAGGGGTGCCCTCACCCTTTCGGGTGCAGTGGACGGCTTCTGCATTTGATCCCCTTTTGGAGGTTCGATATAACAGATGCATGGATTCAAGAAATAATTTCTTCAGGCTACAAGATCGAGCTGGGGGCCAAACCTCTGCATTGAGATCCTCTGTAGCTCACCTTTTAAAGCTAGGAGTAGTCCATCCCATTCCCTTCCAGTGAGAGGTTATGAATTTTACAAAATCTCCAACTTTGGAGATTTCGCATGGAATCATTGGGTTCCACAGCGACTGTACTTCTGCCAGGGGATTATATGATCACTGTGGTTATAAAGGGCGCCTACCTACATATCCCTATCTTCCCGGGCCATCAGAGGTTTTCGCGTTTTGCATTAGATGGCCCACATTTTCAGTTTGCGGCTCTGCCTTTTGGCCTGTCTTTGACTCCAAGGGTTTTTACCAAGGTTTTGTCCTGCCTCATGGCTTTTTTTAAGCCACCAGAGGATATGAATTGCCCCCTACTTAGAAGATCTTCTGATCATAGTCCCATCTTTTAAAGAGGCCTTGAGAGATACAGAGACTGTCTTAAGACTCTAGAAAACTTTGTCTGGATATTCAACTATCCAAAGTTGTGATCGAACCGTTGGATCACCCCCTTTCGCATGACAAACTCAGCGAGACGGTCTCTAGCCTGGTGGCTGAATCCCCAACCTCTTCAGGTGGGCAGATCCTTCCTTCCAGTATGGTGGAAGATTGTCAACATGGATGCCAGCTTAACTGGTTGGGGTGGCGCCATGGAGTCCCAAATGATACCTGGACTATCTGGGCATCCTGGGCTTTTCAGCACCAATCTTTGGTGGAACAAGTCTGCAAGGCTGCTACCTGGTCTTTACATTTACCAGATTTTATAAGGTATACCTTAAAGCCCCAGCGGACGCCGCATACTACTCAGGTAAGAGGAATAGGGTCAACACTTGGGATTCCCGCCCTGGAACAAGGGCACTGCTTTGGGAGGTCCCTTTCATATATGTTTTGGTGACACCTTGGAGTGGAATATGAGAGAAAATATAATTCTGTGATTCTCACTTGTAGAATGGATTTCTCTCTTCTTTCACTCCAGGGCGTCACACACACCCTATCTGCTAGGCTACTAAATCCGTTCCTCAGATGCCATAGTCCTAGCCTTGTATACATGCAAATATTTTTGTGTGTAACATTTAAAAAAAAAAAAGAAAAAATGGAGGAGTTCTAATGTGTCTCCTTGGTTTCCAACTAAACGTGAGATCTCTGAGGATGCCTTCATCCTCCTGGGTGGCTGTTCCTACTGCTTTTCAGTTAGTGGATTGGGGAGGGCAGCTGGTAGTTTATATAGGCTGGTGGAAATCACACCTTTTATCTTGTAGTCTCGCCCTTCTGTTAACCCATTTGTATCTGATTTGTTGACTTCACTGATACATATTTTTTGATTTTTATTATTCTCTTCATGGGCTGTTGATATTACCTCAACTGTATTAGTAGATTAACTAGACTTTTCTTATTGTGTATATTATTAGTCTGAGGACCCTGGTTGTTTTTAACAGATCCATTTGTTGTGGTGTCATGTTTTGTCTTTTTTGATTTATTAATTTTGATAATCAGATACAGCCGTAGTTCGCATATTTGTATCTTGGGGGGTGTGGGGAGCTTTTTGTTTGTTATTAAGTAGACAAGACTAATAAAACAATTTGAATACCGCGCTTGCACCTAAATTAGATCCTTAACCACGTTCTTAGGAAAATTGACAAGACAGGAAAGACAAGAGTAATAGTCCGGTGTATAAACACGCGTCCCCCTCCCTCCCCCCAAAGGACATACCGATTTCGGATGCTTTGCAGTCTAATGGTAAAATGGAAGCCCATGAACGTAATATACACCACTTTTGCGTTAAGAAGGACCTGCATGCAGAGGAGGAAGCTCGGGAGAACAGCAGTTGAGTGCACAGTGATACATGGATGTCTCAGGCTTCCATTTTAGGCTAAAGAACAATGGTAGAAAATAATTATTGATTTGAGGTCCTCTTTAAGCATTGCTAAATTATTGAAGAATTCCATCACAATTTCTGCACCTGGGTTGCAAAAAGTAAAATCTGGTTTTGGCTTTTAGTTGTTGAGGATATATTATAAATTTCAACATGTTTTTTCTTGGGGAATACAGAACCTGGTGGCTATTTAGCTGCTGTGGGCGAGTGTATGTGGGGGGGGGGGGGGGGGAGATTTAAAGACACTTTTCTATCTCAAGCCATAATATAACATGTTTTGTGTGAAAACTAAAAATAGACATGTATGAATATATTGTGTTTTTGTTTATGTTGATTGAGAGATGATCACCAACCTTGGCACATCATGTTGCACGTCTCTCTTGGCAATCTGACATTTTAGTTTTCTCTTCCTCTAATAATACTCTCTTTTTCAAACCCAATTGTCTGTATTTAGAACAAATAAGATTAGATGAACTCTCCCTGCCAGTGTTCACAAATTAGATTACAGGAAATAAGTGATTGTTAAATAAACTCTTGTGGTTTTGCATATTGTGAGTACAGGCTGTAAGAAGTAAATCCAATACAGTGTTTACCTAAAAGAAAGTAAGTAAAGCCTTCATCAAGAACACCTTTTATTACTCAGCTTGGCTAATTATATTTCTCATCTCTTACATTCTGGGGTACCAGCAGAAGCAACGTGAGGGTTAATCTCAGCCGTAGACGTGGACTGCAAGAGAAAAAATAGCTCTTGCCGACCTATATAGGGCAGGCTGTGACAGGATCTTCTCATTTTTTTTTCTTGAAGTCGCAAGGGACTGTGAAGATGTCTGGATATTCTTAGTATACAGTACGTCCTGCTCCAGATAGAATACTTACAATCGGGTATTACTCCGCCAGATGGCACTGGACTGCAGAGACATCGAAAATAGGCTCCTGCCGGACCCTCAAATACCCAGGGACCTCCCACAATCCCCAGATTTTCTCTGCAGTCTGGACTGCGAAGGACAAGAAATGGCTCTCTCTACTCGCAGGTGAGCGGGGCTATTTGCCTGCGGCCCTGTAGGACTATTCCCACCCGTTCCATTAGTAATGTGCCTCCCAGCCTTGGCTGCGCTTGTCGGGTGATGGTAGGCAGCAACGCTGTTAGGTGCTTAGGAGTGCTGCTCCACCGCAATACCCCACCAAGGGGTAGGCGGTTCAGGCATATGGTGAGCCTCTATGGAATGCCCCTCCCGCACTATTGCCCTTTGCCCCTGTCTATCGGTGGGCCCTATGTTAAGTGGCCGCTGTCCTCCCTCACTCTCCTGGTAGCCTTCGGGGGAAAAGAGGGGGGGACGGGTGTGTGTGTGTATGTATGTATATATGTGTATTGGCTTTATGCTTTATTACATTCTGCTTTGCGTCAGCCGCCGCGCTGACTTGTTTTACAATTATTATACTTGAAATTATTGCTGCTGCCGCCGCCGCGCACCTTTTTTTCCCTATGTTCCGAGCTTGGCGGCGGCGTTACCTCAGGCGCCGTCATTGGCTGCTTGTCACATGTTGGCTTCGTGCTCGTCGAGGTATACCGACGCCATTTTGTCTGCTTGGTCGGCTTCTGCGTGACGGGTTTCTACCTACCGGGGTCCGTAAGTGCCCTCGCGGGCAGCTTTATTAACACTTTTTAATAATTGTCTGCTTACGGCTCATTTGATTGTGTCTTTCAGACGGGCGAACTTATTGGCTTCTCCCGGCCCCCTATTAGTTGGTTAACTTGTGAGGCCTAGTGTAATTACTCCCACTTCCCTAGCAGGTTATTGGGGCATCCTGGGTTGCTGTATAGCTTTAATCCCTATCGGCCTATAGTGCCGCTATAATCACCATATGGAGGCATCTCAGGATAATGTGACCGGGGTTCCTTCGGGCCAAGCCCGGCTGTGTGTAGCTTGTGAAGTGTCCCCTATTGGTGCTGACAATGCGCGGGTCTGTGTACCTTGTGCCGAGCAGGTGCTTGCGCTGCAATCTGGCCTTCCAGTGGCTGGGCCTGCACCTCGTTTCACTTCACCTACCCCCCTCAAGCTTAAATCTCACTCCTACTGAGTTGCATACAAGTGGGGATTCTCAGCCTGATGTGTCTTCTAGACTGGCTAATTAATTGCTAATACCTTGGCGCGTAAGGCCCCTGCAAAAAAGCGACACTTAACGCCTGATGCCACTCTTTTCCCTATGGAAACTGATGAGTTTTTGCACCTATGTGGCTATACCCCTTCGGACGAAGGGGAGCTATTCTCAGACTCAGGGTCATCTGATGAGAGGCCCAGGGGTCATGACGATTCTGGCTCTGACCCCTGGGCCCCGGATGATACTGATAGATTGCTGGCCCAGATTTTTGAGGTTCTGTCCATTTTTCCCCCTGTTGCGGCTGCCAGGCAAAGGGGGGAACTTTTTCATACTGCTAAATCACGCTTGGAATTTCCTGAGCAAGCACATTTCAGAAAACTTGTGCTTAAGGAATGGGAGCGTCCCAGTAGACTTCCCGGTGTACCTAAGAGTCGGTATAGGAAGTATCCCTTTCCAGCTGATGTGGTAAAGTGTTGGTCATCCCCTGGATGCCCCAGTCCTAGGGTTATCTAACACCTCTGTCATGCACTCCCCTGACTCTACTACCCTGCGGGAGGACCGGCGCACTGACCAGCTGGCGTCCCATGCCTTTGCATGTGTGGGGACGGCGCTGCGCCCGGTCTGTGCATCGGCCATTATGGCTGTGGCCATTAGGACCCTGCTCAGAAATATTCTTGATAGTGCCCCTGATGATTTGCCTTGTGAGGTGTTTAATGCACTCTCTAGTTGTGATTTTTTTTTTTAATTTTGTACTCTCTGAACATCTGCCCTTTGTACTCTCTGAACATTTGCCCTTGTGGCTATACGCCGCTCGGTTTGGGTACGCCAGTGGGCTGCTGACAACGCTGCCAAGAAGGCCCTCACTGGTTTTCCCTTCAAAGGACTACGCCTGTTTGGGGACCGCCTGGACCTTATTGCTAAGGGAGGCAGGTTACCCCAGCGCAGGCGGTAGTCTCGGCCCTTTCTGGGTCAGGGCTCCTTTTCCTCCCCCTACCGTGGTGCTAGACAAGGGAGGGGGGTTTCCTTTCTTGGGGTCCGGGGAGACTTCTGGGGTAGGGGCAGAGGACGTGGGCGTCCTGGCTCCTCCTGGGGCCCCAAGCTTAAAGCGGACCTTCACTCTAAATAAGAGTCTATCTTATATGTTTCCCACACCCTGTACATACAGATTGTCCACATTAAAAATCATCCTACCTGCATCTACTGCATGTTTTGAGCCTTTAAACATCCAAGATGGCGGCTTATGGAAGCCGCCATCTTATCAGGCAGCCTGCAAACAGGAAGTGCCTCCTGACTGTGCTGCTCTGCATTCTGGGACTGCTGACCTTTACCTGACCCCAGCTCTGCTCTGTCTGAGCAAAGCACAGCTATAACCCGCCCCCCTGTACCTTATCCCACTCTCCTCTCCTCAGTAAGTGTGATGCTTCTGAGTCAAGATGGCGTCGCTCGTATCCTAAATTCCTGAACAGAGTTGCAGCCCAGTGGGGGAAAGAATAATAATTTAGTGACTAAAAACGTAAAATATATTAATTTTAGATGCTGGGGAACCGTTTTTTAAGAGTTTGGGCTTTTCATTAAATCACGCTGAAGGTCCGGTTTAAGTCCTCTCCCAAGCCCCCTCAGGCATGATGGGGCGCCCTCACCCATCCGGGTGGGGGGACGGCTTCAGCACTTTGCTCACGTCTGGAGGCTTCATGTCTCAGACCGGTGGATTCAGGAGGTAGTGTCCTCCGGTTACAAGATAGAGTTTGCAGCCTGGCTCTACTGGAGTGGATCTAGTGCAAGCAGTGCAAAGCCTCCTGGAGCTGGGACTCATCTGCAAGGTCCCTTTAAGAGAAAAAGGCAAGGGTTTCTATTCCAACCTCTTCACAGTGCCCAAAAAAGATGGGTCAGTCAGGCCCATCCTAGATTTGAAGATCCTCAACAAATTTGTCAGGAGCAGGCGCTTTCGCATGGAAACTCTGCTCTCTGCCATCAGTTCCCTGCGCCCAGGGGATTTCATGACCTCTGTGGATATCAAAGATGCTTACCTTCATATTCCTGTATTTCCAGGTCATCCAAGGTTCCTCAGGTTCGCTCTGGAGGATCACCACTACCAGTTTGTGGCATTGCCCTTTGGTCTCACTTCAGCTCTCAGGGTGTTCACCATGGTGCTGGCTGGAGTGATGTCTCTGCTCAGGTTTCGGGGCATCCGCGTGCTGCCTTATCTGGACGACATTCTCATCACCTCCCAGTCTCTACATCAGGCATAATTGGATACTCAGCTGGTGGTGTCCACCCTGGAGTCATTTAGATGGGTGATCAACCACCTCAAGTCTTCGCTGTCCCCCTCCTTGGTGACTTCATTCCTAGGAATGAATCTGGATACAGTTCAGGCAAGGATTTTTCTTCCTCAACAGAAGGTGGACAGTCTGATTGCGCAGGTCCAGTTCCTGCTATCTTGTCATCATCCCTCCATCAGGCAGGGAATGCAGCTGGTGGGCCTGATGGTGGCGTGCTTCGAGGCGGTCCCTTATGTTCAGTTCCACTTGAGGCCTCTGCAACTCCACCTCTTGTCAGTGTGGGACAAGGACCCAGCGTCCCTGGACCGGGTCTGTGTGCTTTCCCCCCTGGTCAGGCGGTCCCTCTCGTGGTGGATGGACTCCAGGAACCTGTTGGGGGGCAGATCCTTTCTGACCCCCTCCCGGGAGACGGTCACCACGGATGCCAGTCTGTCAGGTTGGGGGGGTTTCTGGAAGTCCCTGCGGTTCCAGGGGAGGTGGGGCCCTCAGGAGGCCCACACACCTATCAACGTCTTGGAGCTGCGGGCGATCAGGTTAGTTCTGGCTCAGTTGACTACTCCCCTTCGGGGCCTGCCTGTTCAGGTGCGCTCGGACTACCAGACGGCAGTTGCCTACATCAATCAGGGAGGGACCCGGAGCAAGAGGGTCCTCCAGGAAGTGTCTCTGATCCTGACCTGGGTGGAGACCAATGTTCCCTGCATATCAGCTGTGTACATCCCGGGGGTGGAAAATCTCCTGGCAGACTCTCTGAGCAGGGGGACCTCTCGCCAGGGAGAATGGTCCCTCTGCAAGAGGGTTTTCCAATCTCTGTGTCACCGTTGGGGCCAACCAGATGTGGATCTGTTTGCGTCCCGTCACAATCACAAGCTCTCGGCCTTTGTCTCCCTGTCCCAGGATCCTCTGGCCTTGACCACGGATGCTCTAGCAATGTCATGGCAGGACTTTCAGCTTCCCCAGGACCTCCATTCCCCCTGCTGGGCAGGGTTCTGCGCAAGATTGCTCTGGAAGGGGTGCCAGCAATTCTGTTGCCCCCCACGTGGCCAAGAAGAGCAGTAGATCAGTACGTTCTACCCATGGTGCCATGCTCACTCAGGGCTCCTTACGCCATCCCAATTTACAAACTCTGGCTTTGACGGCCTGGCTGCTGAAACCTCCATCTTGTTGGAGAAGGGGCTGTCTACCTCGGGGGTTGATACCATGGTAAAGGCTAGAAAGAAGTATTCTTCTTCCATTTATTACAGGGTTTGGCTTGCCTACATTGAATGGTGTGAGTCTAAGTCTCTTCCCTGTCATGTGTTCTCTATTCCCAGGATTCTGGAGTTCCTGCAGCATGGGTTGGAGATGGGGCTCCAACTTAGTACTCTGAAAGGTCAGGTTTCTGCCCTGGCTGTTTCCTTCCAGAAGTCCTTTGCTCAGCATTCTCTGATCAGGACTTTTTTCCAGGGGGTTACTCATGCGTCCCCCACGTAAGCCTATGTTGCCTGTTTGGGATTTGAACTTGGTTTTGCCAGCCTTGCAGGGTGCTCCCTTTGAACCTGTGCAGGATGCTGCCCTGGCCATTCTTACACTCTTTCTGGTGGCTATCACTTCTGTTAGGCGTGTATCTGAGTTGGTGGTGCTTTCCATTCAGCCCCCCTACTTTGAGAGACACCAGGACAAGGTGTTGTTCCGCTTTAAGCCAGATTTTCTGCCTAAGGTAGTGTCTGCTTTTCATTTGAATCAGGACATTGTTTTTCCTTCATTGTGCCCTAATCCTAGTAATGCTAAGGAGAGGGTTTTGCATTCTTTGGATGTGGTTAGGTGTCTGAAGTACTATCTGGTGGCTACTGCACCTTTCAGAAAAACTGATGCTCTTTTTGTGGTCCCTTCTGGTCCTAGGAAGGGTTTGGCTCCTGCCAAGTCTACTATCAGCAAATGGATACGTCAGGCTGTGATTCAGGCCTACTCTGCTAAGTGGAAGAATTCTCCTTTCCGCCTTACTGCTCATTCTACTCGTGCTATTGGTGCCTCTTGGGCTTTTCAGCACCAGGCAAGTTTGCAAGGCCGCTACTTGGTCTTCTGTTCATACCTTTTCTAAGTTTTACAAGGTGGATGTTAGGCCTCAGCTGATGCTGTTTTTGGCCGCAAGGTTTTGCAGGCGGCAGTGGTTTAAACTGTCTGCTTTTACTTTTTGGGGATCCCACCCTACTTTATGGACACTGCTATTGGATGTCCCGATTGTAAGTATTCTATCTGGAGCAGGATGTACTGTATACTTAGAATAATACAATTCTGTGAATACTCACCTGTAGAATTGGTATTATGAGTATACAGTACGTCCTGCTCCACCCCACCCTTGGTTTTCCATTATCTTGGATCCCCTGTATGGTGATTGTTTTCATTGTTATAGTTACTAGTTTGGGTTGTTTTAATTCTCCTGGCTTCTCGTTAACTGCTTTTCAATGCTGGGGATTGTGGAAGGTCCCTGGGTATTTGAGGTTCCGGGAGGAGCCTATTTTCGATGTCTCTGCAGTCCAGTGCCATCTGGTGGAGTAATACCAGATTGTAAGTATTCTATCTGGAGCAGGACGTACTGTATACTCATAATACCAATTCTACAGGTGAGTATTCACAGAATTGTATTTTTTTTGTTTTGAGCACAGTGCTGATCGGGAGCGGGGGCTCCAACTCAGTCTGTCTCCCAGCCCCTCACCAGCTGCAGCATTTCTGGGGACCCCTATTAGATGCCTGATACCCGATCTCCGGGCCTTTCATGGTGGCTATGCTGTGTGCCTCCCACTGAGCCCTGTTCCCTCCACCCCCCATGGCTCCATGGGGAGATATGCTTCCCCAGGGCTGCTGGGGGGGAGGGGCTGAGCTAGGGGCCTGGCTCCCTGTTAGCAGAATGTTTATTCAGTATTATTAAGTATACAGCACGTCCAGCTTTGGCTGCACTGGTCGGGTGACCGTAGGCAGCACCGTTGTCGGGTGCTTTAGGAGCGCTGTTCCGACCGCAATACCCCACCAAAGGGTAGGCGGTATAGGCCCATGGTGAGCCTTATGGGATGCCCCTCCCCCGCTATCGCCCCTCGCCCCCTGTCCATCTATGGGCTGCTGTTAGGTTGGCCGCTGTCCTTCCTCATTCTCCCTGGTATTCTCGGGAGGGGGGGGTCGTTGTGTGCGTATGTGTTGTAGGTGCATTCTTCACTTTTATTTTTTCTGTGTTATAGCTTGGCTTCTGTTGCCGCGCGTGTGTTGGTTGCACTGTTTGCTTTTAAAAATGCAGCGCGCGCGCTTGTACGGCGTTCTGCGGTTGGCGGCGACTTTACCTCAGGCACTGCTGCGCCATCATTGGCTGACATGGTCACGTGGGCGCCTTTGCGCTCTTCGGGGAGGATGGGCCTTGCGTATGGCACGTTCCGCATCACTGTCTCCGCGGCCCGCCCCTCGAGGTATCTGCAGGTGCCATTTTGCCTTCTCGTGCTGCGTGGCTGGCTTCTATCTACCGCGGTCCGTAAGTGCCCCTGCGGGCTGGCTTATCTTTTATATGTTGTTGTGTATGCATACCGCTTACGGGACTTTCTGTTTATGTCTTGCAGGCGGGTCAAACTTAATTGTGGTTTCTCCCGGCCTATCCCCTCTATTCATTTGCTATTAGAGGCCTACTCTGCCTTTACCTCCCACTTCCCTAGTGGGTTATTGGGACATCCCGGGTGACTTTATTGTGTAAATCCCTATTGGCCGGTGGCTGCGATAACCACCATATGGAGGCTTCTCAGGATAATGTGCTTGGGGTTCCTTCGGGACAAGCCCGGCTGTGTGTGGCGTGTGGGGTGTCCCCTACAAGTGTTGACAATGTGCGGGTCTGTG
Source organism: Gastrophryne carolinensis (assembly GCA_027917425.1). Taxonomy (NCBI): domain Eukaryota; kingdom Metazoa; phylum Chordata; class Amphibia; order Anura; family Microhylidae; genus Gastrophryne; species Gastrophryne carolinensis. The sequence goes on from CM051235.1 coordinate 577,638,293, forward strand.
TACCTTGTGCCCAGCAGGTGCTTGCGCTGCAGCCTGGTTTATCGGCAGCTGGGCCTGGTCCTCGTATGGCTTCGCCTACTCCCCCACGCTTACACCTGACTCCCAGTGACCTGCATACCAGTGGGGAGTCCCAACCTGATGTGTCTACTAGACTGGCCAGTGTTGAGAAGTTGCTTGCAAATACTATGGGGCGTAAGGCCTCTGCTAAGAGGCGGCTTCTGGTGCCTGGCGTTAACTTATTTCCTATGGAGGCTGAGGAATTCCTTGACCTAGCCGGCTATACCCCCCTGGAGGAGGGGGAGTTGTTCTCTGATTCAGAATTATCTGATGAGCAGCCCAAGGGTTATGCTGATTCTGGCTCTGACCCATGGGCTCCGGATGATACTGACAGGCTTTTGGCTCACATTTTTTAAGTACTTTCCATATCTCCTCCTGCTGCTGCTCCTTGGCAGCAGGGGGAGTTGTTTCACACTGCTAAGCCACGTTTGGAGTTTCCTGAGCAAACTCACTTTAATAATCTTGTGCTCAAAGAGTGGGAGTGACCGAGCCGGCTCCCTGGGGTGCCTAAGAGTTGGGTACCCTTTTCCTGCTGAAATGGTTAAGCGTTGGTCGTCCTCTCCTGAAGTGGATGCACCAATTCTGGGGTTGTCAACACTTCTGTCATGCATTCCCCTGACTCTACTACACTGAGGGATGGTGAGGACCGGTGCATTGATCAGCTGGCTTCCCATGCCTTTGCCTGTGCGGGGTCTGCGCTGCACCCGGTTTGTGCCTCTGCCATTACAGCTGTGGCTATTAGGACTCTGCTCAGTATTTTAGGCGGGGCTCCTGATGAGGCAGCTAGTGCAGAGTATAGTGCCCTTCTGCGTTGTGAGGAATTTGTTGCATATGTCCTCTCTGCCTTGGATGATACCATTAGAATGTGTGGCAGGGCTTCTGCCTTGGCGGTGGCTATATGCCGCTCGGTTTGGCTGCTGACAACGCTGCCAAGAAGGCTCTCACTGGGTTCCCCTTTAAAGGGCTGCGTCTATTTGGGGGTCGCCTGGACCTGTTTGCTACGGGAGGCAGGTTACCCCAGCGCAAGAGACAGTCTCGGCCCTTTCGGGGTTCTGGTTCCTTTCTTCCCTCCTACCGGGGGTCCAGAATGGGAAGGGGAACGTCTTTTGCAGGGGCCCGGGGAGATTTCTGGGGCAGGGGCAGAGGTCGTGGCCACCCTGGACCCTCCTTGGGTTCCAAATCTAAGTCTTCCCCCAAGCCCCATCAGGCATGAAGGGGTGCCCTCACCCATCCGGGTGGGGGGGCGGCTTCGGCTCTTTGCTCACGTCTGGAGGCTTCATGTCTCAGACCGGTGGATTCAGGAGGTAGTGTCCTCCGGTTACAAGATAGAGTTGGCAGCCTGGCCGCCCCCAAGATTCATCAGATCCCAGTTTCCTCAAGACCCCCTGTCAGCTCAGGGCCTGCTGCTTGCTCTGCAGACTCTACTGGAGCTGGGGTTCATCTGCCAAGTGCCCTTAGGGGAAAGGGGGAAGGGCTACTATTCCAACCTTTTCACCGTTCCCAAAAGAGATGGGTCTGTTAGACCCATCCTGGACTTAAAGCTTCTCAACAAGTTTGTCAGACCCAGGAGGTTTCGCATGGAGACTCTGCGCTCAGCTGTAAGTTCATTACACCCAGGGGACTTCATGACCTCTGTGGACATCAAGGATGCTTACCTCCATATTCCAGTCTTTCCAGGTCATCGGAGATTCCTCAGGTTCGCTCTGGAGGATCAGCATTACCAGTTTGTGGCATTGCCCTTCGGTCTTAATTCAGCTCCCAGGGTATTCACCAAGGTGCTGGCGGGCATTATGGCTCTGCTGAGAGCTCAGGGCATTCGCATTCTTCCCTATTTGGACGACATTCTTATCACTTCTCAGTCCTTTCAACAGGCAGAGCTAGATACTCAGCGGGTGGTGACCACACTGGAGTCATTCGGCTGGGTGATAAACAACTCCAAATCCTCCCTGTCTCCCTCTTTGGTAAAGACATTTCTGGACATGAATCTGGATACAGCTCAGGCCAGGATCTTTCTTCCTCTGCAGTCTGCAAGCACAAGCTCAGCTCCTTCTGTCCTGCCCTCATCCCTCCATCAGGCAGGGAGTGCAGCTGGTGGGCCTGATGGTGTCCTGCTTCGAGGCGGTTTCTTATGCTCAGTTTCACATGAGGCCTCTTCAACTCCACCTCTTGTCTGTATGGGACAGGGACCCTGTGTCCCTGGATCAGGTTTTGGTTCTGTCCCTCATAGCCAGGCGGTCTCTCTCGTGGTGGCTGGACTCAAGGAACCTGTTAGTGGGCAGATCCTTTCTAGCCCCTTGCTGGGAGACAGTCACCACAGATGCCAGTCTGACAGGTTGGGGGGGGGGGGCTTCTGGAGATCCGTAACATTCCAGGGGCAGTGGGGCCCTCAGGAGGCCCACGCCCCTATCAACATTCTGGAACTGAGGGCGATCAGATTGGTTCTAGCCCGCTTGACCCCGCACCTTCGGGGTCGGGCGGTTCAGGTCCGCTCGGACAACCAGACGACGGTTGCCTACATCAATCATCAGGGAGGGACCCGGAGCAAGGGGGCCCTCAAGGAAGTGTCTCTGATCCTGTCCTGGACAGGGGACAATGTTCCCTGCATCTCAGCTCAGTACATTCCGGGGGTGGAGAATCTGGAGGCAGACTCTCTGAGCAGGGGGACTTCTCACCTGGGGGAATGGTCCCTCAGCAACAGGGTGTTTCGCTCTCTGTTTCACCGTTGGGGTCAGCCAGATGTGGATCTGTTTGCGTCCCGTCACAATCACAAGCTTCCAGTCTTTGTGTCTCTGTCCCAGGACCCTCTGGCCTTTGCCGTGGATGCTCTGACAATGCCCTGGCAGGGCTTTCAGCTACTGTATGTCTTTCCCCCGTTTCCCCTGTTGGGCAGGGTTCTGGGAAAGATAGCTCAGGAAGGGGTGCCAGCAATCCTGGTGGCCCCCTGTTGGCCAAGAAGAGTGTGGTTCGCAGACATCGTGCAGCTGGCGGTAGATCAGTATGCCCTGCCCAAGGATCCAGACCTGCTCACTTAGGGGCGGCTACGCTACCCCAATTTACAAACGCTGGCTTTAACGCCCTGGCTGCTGAAACCTCCCTCTTAATGGAAAAGGGGCTGCCTGCCTCTGTTGTTAACTCCATGATCAGGGCTAGGAAAAAGTCCTCTTCTTCCATCTACTATAGGGTCTGGCGTACCTACATTGACTGGTGTGAGGCTAAATCTCTTCCCTTTCGTGTGTTTTCTATTCCTAGGATTCTCGAATTCCTCCAACATGGTTTGGATCTGGGGCTTCAAATCAGCACTCTGAAGGGTCATGTGTCTGCCTTGGCTGTTTTCTTTCAGAGATCATTTGCTCGGCATCATTTGGTCAGGACCTTTTTCCAGGGGGGTTACTCATGTGCGCCCCCCACGTAAGCCTATGTTACCAGTCAGGGGTCTCCTTTTGAGCCTGTGCATGAGGCTGCTTTGTCCATTTATTACGCTAGTAGTAGTCTTTTTGGTGGCTATCACTTCGGTTAGGCGTGTTTCTGAGTTGGCGGCACTTTCCATCAAGCCCCCTTACTTTGAGAGACACCAGGACAAGGTGGTGGTTCGCTTTAAACCAGATTTTCTGCCTAAGGTTGTGTCTGCTTTTCATCTCAGTCAGGACATTGTTCTTCCTTCTCTGTGCCCTAATCCTAGTAACCCTAAGGAAAGGGCTCTACATTCTTTGGATGTGGTCAGGAACCAAGTTCTATTTGGTGGCTACTGAGCCCTTCAGGAAGACTGATGCTTTTTTTGTGGTCCCTTCTGGTCCTAAGAAGGGTCTGGCTCCAGCTAAGTCTACCATCAGCAAGTGGATCCGTCAGGCTGTGATTCAGGCCTATTCTGCTAAAGGGAAGGATCCTCCCTTCCTCCTTACTGCTCATTCCACTCGTGCTATTGGTGCCTCTTGGGCTTTTCAGAACCAGGCTTCTGTTGAACACGTTTGCAAGGCCGCTACTTGGTCTTCTGTTCATACTTTTTCTAAGTTTTACAGGGTTGATGTTAGGGCCTCAACTGATGCTGCTTTTGGCCGCAAAGTTCTGCAGGCAGCAGTGGCTTGATCTGCATGTTTTTGCTTTTGGAGATCCCACCCTACCTTACGGACACTGCTATTGGATGTCCCAAACGTAAGGAATTACTCTCTGGAGCAGGACGTGCTGTATACTTAGAATAATACAATTCTGTGATTACTCACCTGTAGAATTGGTAATATATGTATACAGCACGTCCTGCTCCACCCCGCCCTTGTTTTTCATTGTTCTTAGTGTCTCTCAGTATGATAATTATCATGATTAAAATTGTTTGATTATGGTTATTATTCTCCCGGCTTCTTGCTAACTGCTTGTCAATACTGGAGATTTTCTGGGAGGTCCCTGGAATATAAGGGGCCGGGAGGAGCCACTTTTTTGCTGTCTCTGCAGTCCAGTGCCATCTTGTAGATGTATAACCCAAACGTAAGGAATTACTATCTGGAGCAGGACGTGCTGTATACATATAATACAAAATTCTACAGGTGAGTAATCACAGAATTGTATTTTTGCTTACTACTGTGCAGCCATTCTGGTTGGAACTCATTCAGAACTCGACCGCCAGCAGTTGGGGGGCAGGCACCCTCGTTGCGATGGGGTGTGGCCTCTGGCCATGCAGCCTGCTGATTGTCTAATTTTAAAGGGGGTGGGTCGACCGTGTCCGCTATGCCAATGGGGAGCATGGCTTTGGCCTGCTCCAGCCTCACAGTGGAGGACAGGAGAAGAGTGGCTGGGCAACTGCATTTGCTTGGTCCATGTGTCCGCTCCCCTTTCCCCGCTAGCAGCACGAGGCACCGACATCTTGTGTGGTGTCCAGAGGTCCCTTCTGCATCTCCAGATCGTCGCCTGGCAACTTCTGCACGGCTTCCTGGTTCTCCTGAGCTGAGGATCGACTCTGCTTCCTCCACACAGTTTTCCCTGGTCAGGTAGGGCTCCCTCTGGGGGGAAAAGCCTTTTGAATTGTACTGATTCCTTTAGGAATCTGACATTGTTTTTGTTGCAGATTCGGGATCCGGAAGCTGCTTCATCCTTGGCCGGTGGGTTCATCTCAGCTTCAGGGAGGTGCATTTCCTATAGTGCAGGCAGGTCTGACCAGTAGTTGACAGACAGGAGGGTGTGGGGACCAGCAAGGGCAAAAGAGTATCTGGACGCTAAGTTTTCCTGAGGAGCAGTCGGGGTTTGGTCTGTGCACCTGAGGTAGATAAACTGGTGTCGGGTCTGGCTCGGCACACCATTATCCCTACTTCAGATCATGCAGCTTTGAGAGACCCGGTGGATAGGAGGTTGGACCAAGTGGCCAGAAATGCATTCTCCATGGCGGGGGTAGGCATGTCCCCAGCTTGCACCACATCCATGGTGGCTAAGGTCTGGATGAAGCAGCCCGATAAGGCATTTGCGACATGGGGGTTCCTGCTGCTCGCACTTTGCTTGAACTCCTTCGATATGGAGGTCTTCAGATTCAATGTGCTGGCTATGGATGACTTGGTGTGTCTAGTGACGGTGACTGTTGCCTTCTACATGGTTTTACTTTGTTGCACTGTTACTACTTGCGCACGTTAGGCGCAGGTCTTTATCCCCTCCTGCGGCTGTGGCTGAACTGCTTTTTTAATTACTTGAGGAGATCCTGCCACAGCCTGCCAGGATCTAGTTTTCTTTCTATCTTGCAGTCCCTGCCTGCGGCTGAGATTAACCCACACATTGCTACTGGTGGTGCTACGTAATGGAAGATGATTGGAAAATTGGGAAAAATGGGAAAATTTTACTGGTGAGTACACAAATTTCCCCTATTCGCTCTCACCTCTTTTATGATTTTCATGCCTATAGCTGTCAGCACTGCCTATATGGCATCCTCTCTTGAATGTTTTATAGCGGCTGAATTCTCATTAAAACAAAACCCCTTCCTTTCAGGTTTTTGCTTAGTGTCTTATGGCTCTGTGTCTGCTATACTTTTAGTTTTTTCTTTCTTTTGGTACATTTTGCTTTTTTTCATTTCCCAGACAGATTTATATGAAAGGGACAAATTAATATAGGCCTCCCTAAACACACTTGATCTTAGTGAGACTCCTTCCTGATTGGGCATGTTTGAGGTCTGGCCTAACAGTTCTTTTCCCTTCTCTTCAGAGTCTGCTGCCACCAGAAAAAAAGATCAGTTGTTATGTCACCCTCCATCTGTGGGTGAGCACGGCGGTTACACAGATAACGCCTCCCCTAAAATTCTGTAGATTGACGCTGGGTCACTTAACCTTTTTTCAGGGGTAGGGTAAAATTGTGGCCAAAACAAGTTCACTACATAATAATGCATAGTGACAAACATATTGACATAGTAGTAGCAGTAATAATGAACAGCAATAGGGGATGGGGATAAGCATGGTAGGTAATCAGGCCGGTCTGGCTAAATCCGATAAGACCGAACACTGGTCAAATCACGTGACAGCTGGTAGCCAATTGGAGGACCGCATTCCATCTGAGGAACGAGGTACGGGTAAGGCTACAGCAATCTGGATGCCCCCCGAGTCTGTCACTTTGCGGCAATGCACCCGCTCGCTGACGAATGGGTGTGGAACTGCTTTAAGTTGAGATCCATCCGACTTTGGTCTGTTGCCCTGTGCTCCTGAATTATCCTGTTGCCTTACATAATATGTATGTCCTTTCCCTAACTCCAGCTTTGTATGTACAAAGCACAGCTATAAACCCGCCCTCTGCACTTTCTCCTGCTCTTCTCTCCTCAGTATGTGTGATGCTTCTGAGTCAACATGGCGGTGCCCGAGTCCTGAACAGATTTGCAGCCCAGTGGGGGAAAGAATAATAAGTGACTAAAAATTTAAAATATATTAATCTTAGATGCTGGGGAATAGTTTTTAAGGGTTTGGGATTTTCATGAAATCATGCTGAAGGTCCGGTTTAAGTTGAGATCCATCCGACTTTGGTCTGTTGCCCTGTGGTCTTGAATTGTCCCATTGCCTTACATAATGCTGTTGATAACTGTGCGCAGGGAAGTGCTTGCTTTATCAAACCTTCTGATATATGGGTCTTTACCGCTAAGACCTACCTGATTTAGTCATGGCTACCTGAAGATCAGCTTAAAATGCCACCAACAAGGAAGCCAGATATTTCATGGTGAGGTGGTGGTGGCAGATATGTATGGCCTGGAGCTGGATGTTATTACATTTGTTCTGTTTTTTTTATTCAATTAAGTTAGATATTTCCAGTTGTTTTAGCTGTGTTTGTTCCATTGCACCTAGATGCAAGACTTTGAAGCAGAAAATGTATTTATAAGTGTTCTATTGAACCACATTGCAGCACCCCGCTGTTTCCAATTTATACGTTTTTAAATGTAAAATGTCATGTTCTCACAATTTTTAGATGTTTTGCCTCTGCGGTGCTAAAAGCTTAACGTTTGCAAAAAAGAGAATTGGCAAATTATATTGAGCCATAGCATACTGAGCTTTTCCTGGCCTTTTTATGTATTATTAAATAAAGGAACCTATTATTTTTATGCTGTTCTTTACTAGGTGGTTTTTGTTGACCAAAATTTTGAAAAATATTAAGCACAAATGTGGAGCATTTGGTGAACAAAGTATGTTGGTGGTAAATAATTTCATATTGAAGAAGTGTCTGAAATCGTTCACCCTCACCTTTCTAACAAAGGCCCATCTGTATTGCCATTATGCCCAATGTTAACTACAAGGTTTACTTACAGACCAGCCAGCATAAAAAGAAGCTGTCAATCTGTATGGCCTAGTCCTGGAGTCCAGCTGCTAGCCTATACCCAGGGAATTCGAAATTGTGATGCCATACGGTGTGAGACCCCCAGGGTTGCTGTTAAACTCGCCTTTCCCGGTAGCTTCCATAGTGCATTTGCTGGCCTCGGCCACATCCCTGGTTTCCCTGTAGCTGTGGTGCACTCCCACATCCAGGCATTAAGCTTCCCAGATTAGACATTATAGGGTTTTGTGCTGATTTAAAGGCAGTCATGGAACCAATTTGACTGAAGTGCTGTTGAGCAAGGCTCCTAAACCCCAACTTCTCCCCAGGTGCCGTGGCTAGGGCAGCCCACTGCTCCAGGCATGTGTATGCCCACTCATTGGTGGTTCACTTGTGTTTTTTCTCACTTCAGGTGTGGAATAAATGTGGAGCAAAAATTTCTATGTATGTGCAAGCATACAATGGCAATATATCGGTAGTATGTGCTGAATGTGATTCAAAGTGGACCTCTTCCCAAACAGCCATGCCCCTGCCAGCAACAGGAAAATCCATAAGTAAAATCTTGCATTTATTTAGAAATATTAAAAACGTAAGACATGCCAGCTCACCATCCAAGATTAATGTCCATAGATACATACCAATCCACAACACACCCTCGACACGTTTCAGCACTCCCACCTTTAATTATGACAATATTGTAATGCAATCTACAAGCTAAAATAGGCTAGAAGGGGTACTCGCCCCTCCCCCTTCCATCCTCACTTCCTCACATGCTGGTTGTAGTAGTCCCGCTGCAGTACATACGGCACATGTCTGCTTGGTAGTGTCAACATTGCGGCGCAGGACTGGAGGATACAGCTTTCTTGTCTCGGCGCACATGCCATGCAGTCTCTCTGCCACTGATTTGACTCATAGGGTCGCCCAGCCAGTCAACACCCTTTGTTGTTTAAAACATCGGTGCATCTGTCTAAAGACAAAGGCCGTCAGGAATCGACGTACTCACAGCAGACAGGCAAAGATGCATACCGTATTTGCCGGCGTATAAGACGACTTTCTGCCCCTGAAAAACATGCTTCCAAGTGGAGGGGTCGTCTTATACGCCGGGTGCACAGGAGACCAGGGCCGTATTTGGGGCTCCTCCACCAGCAGCGCCACTTGCTTGCCTCCCCCCCCCCCCAATCATCTATAATTAAGTTACGGGCACACGCGCGCGTGCCCCCCGGCGTGCTGATCGGCACCCTGCCGCCCATCACCCCCCCCGATCACCTGTCAAGGGGCTCTCACGTGCGTGCCCGGGGTCTCCATGCTGATCTTGGAAGCCGTCCGCCCTTACCGCCTCCCCTCCAATCAGCTGCTTCGGTGCCCGCCCCCTCCAGGTGGCAATGCCAGCACGGGACTAGAGAGAGGCAATTAGGCTCCGTCCACCTGCTGATTCAGACTCGTGACTGCAGCAGAGACCTGAGGACTGCGGAGGAAAAGGTAAGGAGGGAATATAAATATATTTTTATATATTTAAAAAAATGCATAATAGATGATGAGTGTGTGTGTGTACATAAACCATGAAAACATTTTTTGACCCAGTTTGGCCGTGGGGCTCCAGCGCGCATGCCCGCATGGCCAGCTGGTGTCCTTCCCCAGGGGCATCCCGCATGGGCGCCGATCAAACTCCTCAGTGCCACCCCCCCCGTCATCTGTGATTTGGTCGCAGGCACCGAGCATGCACCGTCCATGACTGCAGGAACCAGGGGTGGTGTTTCTGGTGGAGGAGTTTGATCGGCGCCTGTGCGGGATGCCCTTGGGGAAGGATGCCAGCTGGCCAGATTTACTTGTTGGTCGCGGGGCATGCGCGCGGGAGCCCCATGGCCAAACTGGGGAGGCGGCCGTCCATGACTGCAGAAACCAAGAAAACATTTTTTGTCCAGTTCGGCCGTGGGGCTCCCGCGCGGGCATGCCCCGCGACCAACAAGTAAATCTGGCCGGCTTACCCAGGGGCATCCCGATTTGGAATGTCTGGGGGGGGAAGATCAGAGGCCAGCCCCCACAATACCCAAAGACACTCACCTCTTCCAGGTCCAACGGTGCATGCGCAGGCTCTGGCCCAATGAGAGCGACCACTGTCACCTTGTAATTGGGCAGGTGGCTCTCATTAGAACTAATGAGGATCCCAGCCTGTTGAATTACGCAGTGACGGTGAGCGGCTTTCATTGGACCAGATGCACCATTTAAGCCAGGTAAGGTAAGTGTTTACTGGACTTTCTGGGGGGTTATACACAGCGGGGTATCCTGAACTGGGATGCCCCGCTGTGTAAACCCCCCTCCCAGAAGCCCCATTAAAAATGTAAACTAAAGCAAATCTGATGTTCTTTCATGTTTTATTTGGTGTGTGGAAAGTGTGCGGAAGAGGGAGTAGTCTTATACGGCGAGTATATAACAAACTCTATATTTTGAGTGGAAATGTTGGGGGGTCGTCTTATACGCCCAGTTGTCTAATACGCCGGCAAATACGGTATATACAGCAGCAATACATATTAATCATAATCACCTGCTGTAATATTAGTCTCTCGGGACTGACTGAATTATATTCTATAATAGATCTATATAAAATAAATATCTAGCAGGAGATATTGGTGAAATAGAAGGAAGAAAGGGGTTAGACGTATTGGATTTGCCCTGGGGACCAGATTGCCTAAAGGGATGAATGTCAGATGGGACGTTTGATTTATTTCTGCCTTAAAGGGCCAGTCTAGTCTAACTAACTTATTGTTCATGGGAGCAGCCATGATGGAATTGCTGCATAATGCCGCACTATTGTCTTCTATTGAGAGGAGAAGGGAGAGGTAGTGCGTTGTCTCATACATACAGTCATGGCTCAAATTTTCAAGAAAATAAAGTATTTCTCCCAACAAAGGATTGCAGTAACACGTTTTGCTATACACATGTTTATTCCCTTTGTGTGTATTGGAACTAAACCAAAAAAGGGGAGGGGCCGTAAGGATGAGGGACATTCTGGTCGGAGGGAGGCTGCCATCCCTAGCAGAATTAAGAGAGCGAGCTCTGAGCAGTCATTTATCCTGGCTTCACCACTGGCAACTGGAGGCATTTCTTGCTACAGGGGGGCGTTTGACCGGGGCATCCCTCCCACTGACGCCCTTGGAAGAATGCCTCACGCTGGCGCAACCATTGGAGCATGTGATTTCGACATTCTATAGTATACTGGTTGCGTCCAGCCACACCTCGGAGCTGGAGTTTATGTCCAAGTGGGAGAAAGACCTGGGGATAACCATCACAGATGAGGAGACTCGGAAGATCTTCGCGCTGACACATAAACTTGTGGGGGCCAGCTCAGCTCAGGAGAAGAACTATAAACTCCTCACGCGGTGGTACAGGTGCCCAGCAGATATCGCGTCATACGCACCCGGTGGGTCGGACGCATGCTGGAGGTGTGGGGCACCCCGTGGAGGGATTTTGCACATTTGGTGGGAATGCCCCCCAATTCGGAAGCTCTGGGACACCGTCCTCAAGATTCATACGGAAGTGGAGGGCTCGATGGTATTGAACACTCCGGAGGTCGCTCTGCTCTCTTTGATCCCGGGTTCCATAACCAAGACGAAGAAAGGAATCCTCAAATATTTCCTCACAGCTGTACGATCAATCATCCCTAGACACTGGAAATCACGCCTTCCCCCAAGCATAGCAGAATGGTTTGCTGAAATGGATCATATACTGAGAATGGAGGAACTGATAGCGGAGGATAGGGAGGAAACGGACTCGCATTGGACAACCTGGATGAACTGGATCAGGTTCAGAGAATCGGACGCAGCAAAGAACTTCGTGAGGGCGGATGATGGCCACGGATGAGTGTTCTTCAGGGCGGGACCCGATACGTGAGATACCCAACCAGCATTTATGCCACTATGGGGTTCCCTGGCCTATACTTTTGCCTTCCCCTCCCCATACACTACTTCTCCCTTCCCCATTGTCCCCATTTTCTCCCCCCCCCCCCAGCCCATTCTACCTTCTTACCGCTTTTTTACTGCTGTTTCTTTTCGGGTCATGGGTACTCCCCCCCCCCCCCCCCCCCCGGTCTGATTTGGATTGCCCCGCTACCCCTGATCTCAACGTGCACCCCCAGCAGATGGCCGTGACCATACTTGATCAAGCATAGGGGTGACCCTCACATTGGTAGCGTGATGACCCACAAATGGGAGTTCGAGATGCAAACACAATATATGACCGTGTGCGTGTGCTTGGCATGGAGGATGACTGGCGGAGGGGGGCACTAGCGTTGACCCAGCTGCGTCTGGGGCTGGGGTTGGGGGGGGGGGCCTGACCTGATACTCTATCTATATGACTGTACCTTCTTCGTTTATATTGTTATGTATTCCTATTATTGAAAATTTCAATAAAAAGAGATTAAACTAAAAAAGGGGAGGGGCACCAAACTCCAAAAATGGGCTGGACAAAATTATTGGCACCCTTGCCGTCCTTACTTGCTACATTTGATGTTGTGGAGGAAAGGGGATTACAATTTCCTGTTCGATGTTACCCTATTCTCTTAAGGGGTCTCATGGTTGATCCTACATACTTGACATAGCATTGAGTGCAACCAGTCACATATACCCACTGAGTCGTCCTCTGAGCAATTCTTTCTTGCCCTAAACATTTCACCTATGGGGATTGTCTTGAATATTATGGGAATAATGACAGCTTTCTGCCCTCAGAAGACTTTTGCCAGAGATTTCCTTTTTATTCGTTTTGGTAATGATCTTTAATCCATCTTTTGATACTCCCAAGTTCAAGATCCAAGTTCATGTTGTTCAAATTTAAATATAGGACAAAAGAGATGGCTTCATATTCGTCCACATCCCATATAAACAGTAGGTAATCTATGTAGCGACCGCAATATGTCACCTGGTTCCAGTGCGGACAATCACCCCCAAAGATGTGGGTCTCCATAATTTGCCGGTTTGCCGGACAGGCTTGCAGGTGCCCTGTATGGCACTCGGCAGCACCAAGCAAACCCATTTGCTCCACTGGCAGTCACATGGGACATGTGCATGGAAGTGTAATTTAGGCCACTTATGTGCATTTCTAGATAAATGGTGGTTGGGCATGGTCTCTCTGAGGGCTGCTGTGGAAAATCTGGCTGTTTGTATTTAGAAATTTTTAAGGAAGTCCATTACAATGCAAAATGTGATGGCAGCCTGGCCTCCCCAACATCCTGGCCACTATATATAATATATATATATATATATATATATAACAAAGAATTAGATAGCCAGGCCAGAGTAAGAAGCAGTGCTTTCCCAGCAGCTTTTGTTACTGACCATGTCCATTTTTTGCCAATAAACAAGGTCCAAAAGTAGTATAAGTACTCCAAGGAGAATGGGGTAGCATTACTCAACTCCATGCAATGTCAGCATGATATTGGCCTAGCTTAGTGTTCCCCCTGCCTTCTCCTCAAGAGCCACCATAAGGTCATGTTTTGTGGTTCTCCACATGGCAGGCTCCAATACTCTGCTGCTGCACTGTTTGCCTTACCTGTGACTGTGGAGCGCTGCAAAACCTGACCTGTTGGCCCCAGATGAATTTGTTTGACATGATTAGCTTTGATCTTGGTCTGATTTGCAGTCCTGATTGCATCTTGAACAAAGCCAGCATTCAAACTAGTATTGTCAGACATAACCATAAATACTCCATTTGACTGCTGAGCATAAACCTGTGAAGCGGCAGACAGTAGATAGATCGGGTTTGCCAATCTGTTTAATTGCTTTTGACCTGACATCAGTCAGCTAGAGGTGTTTTCTAGGACCCACAAAGATATAATTATTTTCCAATTATGCAGGAAATTGCTGGGCCAGGGATAACGACACTGAACAGGTCTGTATACTCTGTCAGTGGTTCTCAAACTTTTTACGCCAAGTACCCCCTAGAGACAAGAAGTTCCAACAGAGTTACCCTAAAGGAGGGGATCAATGATGAATTTTGCCAAAATAAGACCACAGGCCTCATAGCAGTCTTAATGTGAGAAAGAATAATGTTTTGCTATTAAAATAACCGGTCAGACCTCTGACATACGCTTTCGGGGAGTACACGTACCGCAGGTTGAGAGGCGGTGTTCTACATCGCTTGCTGTAACCATCCTTCTGATGGAACTTATCATTGTGGATATTTGAAGAGGAGCAACAACACCCAATTTTCTCTTTTGAGGGTGGTGTTCCTCAATGTGGCGGCATCCCAAATTGGGATGCCCCGATGTGTATATCCCCCCAGGTTGCCCGATCCACTCACCATCCAGTCGCCCCCACATAGCAGGCACGAGCTGAGAGCAAGCCTATTCAGAAAGACCGGCTTGGGTATGCGCACGGCTAGAGGTGAATGGCAATGCAGCTGTAACATAGAGGCGTGGGAGAAGGTGAGTGAAGCTGGCAATCGGGGGAGGGGGTTCACACAGTGGGGCATCCCAATTTGGGATCCAAGGACTTGAACTTGGAAGGCCCTGAAGTTTTTTAGACTCCAGTGCCTCTGATGTTCCTCTTTAAAGATTTAATTCAAGTTTTGATTTTTATGGGATGTGCTGATACAGTATTTGCTGTATGAATCTGTATGTAGACCGGAGATTAGTGGCAGAGCCTGACCAGGGATGGTCATCTGAATAAATTTTATAATTTTTGGTTTCATAGGAAATTTTGTAGGAAATTAGGTAATACATTATGCCACCTTTCCCATGTAAATTAATTCTAATAAGTAGAAATTCTTCCTACAGCCCAACAATTCTCTGTCATCACTTGATGATTGGAGTGTGGAAACAGTCGTGGCAACAAAAAATTTGTTTTGCTCTGAGAACGAGCGTCAAAAGCGAGCGATTGCATTAGTGATTGTTCTAGAGTCTGATTGACGAACAAATCTTTGGCGTCTGAAAACAATCAATCGCAGAAGATTTGTATGGTCGGTTGGTTGCCAATCTAACAGTCAATTTATGCATAAACCCAGTGTAACTTTTCAAAACCTGAAGCAATCTTAGTTACTGCTAAATTGGGCAGAGGTTAAAACTTGGGAAATTAATCTTATTTTCTGTCTTTGATCATGGAGGCTGACTCTGTAAGTGGCTGCTTGGTAAGTGGTGAGTTAAAGCAGGAACTCCTGTGGTAAGCTTTGGGAAACTGTGGTCATTTGGTAAGTAAAATATAACAAACTGTAGTTGTCTTATTTTTCCTAGTGCATGGCACGGCCTGTTTCATGAAGTCCTTACGTTGGGGATATTCCGCCACAAAGTGGCGCAGTGCACTGCAGAAAAGTTGTGGCTCCTCCTGGCCCCATATAAAAACAGGAATCATCATAGACATCTCCAGTGTTTCCTCTGCAGTGATACTGCAAAGATAGAAGATGGCTCTCTATATTGCGCAGGTGAGCGGGGCAACCAAGCCTGCAGCCCTGCAGGTCTATTTCCACCCATTTCTGGACCCTCTCTGCCTCCCAGCCTTGGCTGACGGAACGGGTGAGGGTAGAGGAGCACTAGGGTCAGGTGCTTGAACTGCCGCAGACCCTGTTACACAAAGGGTAGTCAGCCATAGGCTTTATGGTGAGCCTGCTGAGGGATGTGACACTACTGCTTTCGCTATTGCGGGGGTGAGTTGTGTTTTGGGGACTGGTGTGAGTTGTGTTTTGGGGACTGGTGTGGCTAGTCTGTCTAACTTTCCTTGGCTCCTGGCCCCCCCACCTCCCTGCCCTGGGCTTGTCTTGCTCCCACCGCTGCCTCTCCCTGGCGTGTGTTCGGGGGGGGGGGGGGGGTAGCGGCAGGTGGTTGTTTGGCTGCCTTTTCTTCGCCGCCTTGTACGACGCTCCGCGGCAGGCGGCGCTACTGTTGTGAGGTGTTTTTTCGGTGTCCTGGCGTGGGTCACGTGAGCGCGTTTTCGCGCTCTTCAGGGGGGCAGTGCCAGGGGATGACGCGTATCGCGTCATGCACCTCAAGGTTCTCGCTCCGGCACCATTTTGAGGCTGCTGCGCGCCTGGGGCCCTTCTGCTATGTGGGCTGCGGCGGTGACCATTTCTTTTCTCTATCACTCGTGCTCTGGCGACTTGGCGATCCTCTGCGTTTGCTGCACGTTCGGTCTCCTTGGTCCGTGAGTCCCCTTCGGGGGTTGCTTGTTTTTTGGGGGGCATGCGCTGTGGGATGCTTATGTATATTTTGCTTATGTCTTTCAGGCGGGATAAATGTGTGTTGTGGTTTCTCCCGGTCCTATCCCCCCCACTCTTTTTCCCTCCTGGCCTTCTCTGCGGGCATCCCGGGTGGCTTTTATTAGCCTGTACCCTGTCCTGGCCTATTGCGCCTGTGTTAATCAACATATGGAGGCATCTGGGGATAGGGTGCTCGGGGGTCCTTCGGGGCAATTCCGGCTGTGTGTCATGTGCGGGGCATCCCCTTTGAGTGGTGGTGGCGCGGTTTGTGTGCCGTGTGCCCAAGGTATTATTGCGTCACAGACCGGGATGGGCGCTTCCCTTCCCGGTTCTGTGCTCCCTCCGGCATCTCCTACTCCCCCACGCCTGTATTTAGCCCCCAATGAGGGGGATACTAGCAGGGGGTCCCAATCTGATCTGGCTCGTCCTGTGTCGGGCAAGGCCTCTGGCAAGAAGCAGCACCTAGACGTCGCGCCTTCGCTCTTTGCCGAGGAGGATGTGGGCCTGGATCTGTTTGGGGGCCGTGACTCCCTAGAGGAGGGGAACTTATCCATGATTCAGACTACTCTGGGGGCCCTCAGGTGGGGTACGACAGTGACCCGGGGTATGTCTCTGATGATGATACCTGGCTCCCTGATGACACTGATAGACTGAGCTCTTTCGCCCTGACAAGCAATGCTCGGAGTTCCCGGAGCAAGGCCACTTCTCCGATATGGTGCTCAAGGAGTGGGAACGTCCCAACAGATTGCCCACGGTGCCCAAGGGATTGGACAAGAGGTATCCCTTTTCTACTGACCTGGTCAAATGCTGGTCGCGCCCCCCCGAGGTGGACGCTCCTGTTCTAGGCCTGGCCAACACCTCAGTCATGCCATCCCCTGACACTACTACCCTGACTGATGGCGCGGACCGGCGTTTGGATCAGCTGGCCTGTCATGCCTTCACCTTTGTGGGGGCAGGCCTGCGTCCGGTTTGTGCCGCAGCTATTACTGCCATTGCTCTTAAAAAGAAACTCAAACGCATTGTGGATGGCGCCATGGCTGGTAGGAGGAGGGAGGATTTTAGGGCCCTTCTGCTTTGCTCTGATTTTGTTGCCTTTGTACTGACTGCCGTGGATGATGCCGTCCGGCTGGGCGGTAGGGCTTCGGCTCTTTTGGTGTCTATGCGTCGGTTTGGTTGTGCCAGTGGGCAGCTGACACTGCTGCTAAGAAGTCTCTCACCGGGCTTCCCTTCACGGGGCTTTGTCTCTTTGGGGAACGTCTGGATGTTTTGGCCAAGGATGGTAGGCTCCCTCAGCATAGGAGGCAGCCACGGCCCTTTCGTCTTCATCTTCCTCTTCCTTTCGTGCCCCCAGAGGAGGTCGTGGCTCTCTCTTCTCGGGTAGCTGCAGAGATTCTTGGGGCCGTGGCAGGTCCCACGGTCGCCCCGGCCTCTCCTGGGGTTCCAAGGCCAAACCCCCTACCAATGCCCCTCAGGCATGAGGAGGCGCCCTCACCGGTCTCGGTGGGGGGATGACTTCGGCCCTCTGCTCACGTCTGGAGGCTTCACGTATCAGACAGGTGGATTCAGGTTACAAGATAGAGTTTGCAGCCTGGCCGCCCCCGAGATTTCTCAGATCCCGGATGTCTCAGAATCCTCTGTCTGCCCAGGGGTTGCGTCTAGCAGTTCAACGCCTTCTGGAGCCTGGAGTCATCTGTCTGGTACCTTATCAGGAACAGGGTCAGGGGTACTACTACAATCTTTTTACGGTTCCCAAAAAGGACGGGTCTCTGAGGCCCATCCTAGACTTGAAGGGTCTCAACAGGTTTGTCCGGTTCAAGCTTGTCCGGTTCAAGGTTAAGGGAGTTACTCATGTTCTCATGTTCGTCCGCCGCGTAAGCCCATGCTCCCGGTTTGGGACTTAAATTTGGTGTTGTCTGCTCTGCAGGGTCCTCCCTTTGAGCCTATGCTTGGGGCTGAGTTGCCCATTCTGACGCTTAAGGTAGCCTTTTTGGTGGCTATTACTTCTGTCAGGCGAGTTTCTGAGCTGGCGGCGCTTTCCATTAAACCTTCTTATTTTGAGCGACATCAGGATAAGGTGGTGTTTAGGCTTAAGCCGGATTTCTTGCCCAAGGTTGTGTCTGCTTTCCATCTCAATCAGGACAGTGTCTTACCTTCTTTGTGTCCTAACCCTGCTAATTCCAAGGAGCGGACCCTTCATTCTCTGGATGTTGTCAGGGCTCTGAAGTTTTATTTGGTTGCTACTGAGTCTTTCAGGAAATCTGATACTCTTTTTGTTCTTCCTGCTGGACCTAGGAAGGGTTTGCCTCCGGCTAAATCTAGGCGGTGGTACAGGCCTATTCTGCTAAAGGGACTTTTGGGGTTACTGCTCATTTCACTCGTGCTATTGGCGCCTCTTGGGCTTTTCAGCACCAAGCTTCTGTTGAACAAGTTTGTAAGGCCGCTACTTGGACTTCTGTTCATACTTTTTCCAAGTTTTACATCGTTGATTTTAGGGCCTCAGCGGATGCTGCTTTTGGCCGCAAGATACTTCTGGCGGTAGTGGTTTAAACTGCCTGCTGTTACTCTTTGGGGATCCCACCCTACCTTACGGACACTGCTTTTGGATGTCCCAAACGTAAGGACTTCATGAAACAGGCCGTGCCATGCACTGGGAAAAATACAATTCTGTGAGTACACACCTGTAGAATTGTTTTTACTATGCATGGCGCGGCTTGTTTCATCCCACCCTTGTTATCGTTATTCTTGGTTGCCTCTTTATGGTGATTGTTCCAAGTTTGTTATAGGGTTTTTTTTACCTTTTTTATCTTTATTACCTCCCGGCTTCTTGTATAAATATCGCAAACGTAAGGACTTCATGAAACAGTCCGTGCCATGCATAGTAAAAATAATTGTACAGGTGAGTACTCACAGAATTGAATTTTTGTGAATCAGTGTGTTAATGCTGGCAGAAATTTAAACAAAAAAACATTTTTTTTTTTGTTTTTCACTTTCTCTCTCCTGGATTCCTGCTGTGGCCTAATTGAAGCAGGTGTGTTATAAGGAATTGTACAGCTCTTGGAGCTTGCTCCTGGAGGCTGACCCTGTAAGTGGCTGCTTGGTAAGTGGCGAGTTAAAGCAGGAACTCCTGTGGTAATCTTTGGGAAACTGGGCTCATTTAGTAAGTAAAATATAACCAACTGCAGTTGTTTTGTTTTTGTGAATCAGTGTGTTAATACTGGCACAAATTTAAACAAAAAAAAAAAAAGTGGTGAGTTAAAGCAGGAGTTAAAAGCTGTAAGTATCTACCTTTTGATTTCAGAGTGGTATTTTAAGTGTTGTAAATTCTTCACTCGGTGTTCCAACAAATTGATACAATGGATTCCATGCCTAACAATGCTGTCCAGTGTATATCTTGTGCTATGTATGCACTTTTTGATCAATCGGTCGACGGTTGATATTTATGCCCCGGATGTCTGCGAATTGCTGATTTGGAAGCCGTCATTCACGATATAAATAAGCAATTGGCAACACTGAGAGATATTGTTGTCATGGAAAAGAGTCTGGATCTCACTGATCTGGCACTACATGGGTCAGGGGAGGGTGGTAGTATGGGGGGGGGGAGAGGAAAAGCAGGAAAATGAGGCAGCTAGCTGCATAACAGTTAGAAGGCGGGGTAGGGGTAAAAGTTACAGGAAGGCTAGCCCTGAACAGGCACCTCCAAACAAGTTTGCCCGGTTGGCAGATGAGGAGGATGTTAGCTCAGGGATGGCACAGCTGCAGCAAGACACATCTGTCGGCTCCAGTAAAAAAGGGAGGGGAAATGGGAGAACAGGGCAGGCTGGTAGTGGGTGACTCTATTATTAGGGGAACAGACAGGGCAGTCTGTCACAAAGACCGGGATTGCTGAACAGTGTGTTGCCTTCCTGGGGCAAGAGTACGGCATGTAGCAGAGCGGGCTGACAGATTATTGGGAGGGGCTGGCGTGAACCCAGCGGTCATGGTACATATTGGCACAAATGACATAGGAAGAAGTAGGTGGAAGGTCCGTAAAAATGATTTCAGGGACCTAGGCCGTAAGCTTAAGGCAGGGACCTCAACTGTAGTATTCTCAGAAATACTACCAGTACCAAGAGCCACACCAGAGAGACAGCGGGAGATTAGAGGGGTAAACAGGTGGCTCAAAAATTGGAGTAAAAAGGAGGGGTTTGGGTTCTTATAGAACTGGGCCAACTTCACAGTGGGCTTCAGGTTTTTTGGCAGGGATGGGTGGCACCTCAATGGGGAGGGTACATCTGTTCTGGGGGAGAGGATGGCTAAAAGGTTGGAGGAGTACTGGGGGCGGAGGGTAAAAGCAATTGCAAAGAAGGTAGGTAGGGAAGGTAGGAAAGAAAGTGAAAGTGGGTGTAGACATGAAACATGCATTTGAAATGCATGCTTACAAAATGCTAGAAGCTTGACTAATACAATGGATGAACTAGAACTGATAATAACAGAAGAACAATATGACATAGTGGGGGTAACAGAGACCTGGCTGGATGAAAGCTATGACTGGGCAGTAAATCTACAAGGCTACTGTGTGTTTAGAAGGGACCGCAACAAAAGCAAAGGGGTGGAGTCTGCTTAATTGTAAAATCCTCCCCACAACCCACTCTGCGGGAGGATATATGTGAGGGGAATGACCATGTGGAGTCTGTATGGGTAGAAATACATGGAGGGAGAAACAAAAATAAAATACTGATGGGGGTTTGCTACAAACCTCCAGATATATCTGAATCCACAGAAAATATGATGCTAAGGCAAATAGATATAGCCGCTAAACTAAATGAGTTAGTGATAATGGGGGACTTTAACTACCCAGATATAGACTGGGACGCTGAAACATGTGTTTCGCATAAAAGTAATAGTTTTTTTATCTAAAACAAAAGATGGCTACCTTTCCAAACAAGTACAAGCTCCAACAAGGGGGAAAGCCATATTGGACCTAATACTAACCAATGTACCAGACAAAGTAATAAAGGTAAAGGTTGGGGGACACCTTGGAAGCACTGATCATAATATCATTAATTTCCACTTAGCAGTCACTAGGGTGCCTTATCAAGGAGCCACAAAAACGCAGAACTTCAAAAAGGCAAAGTTTGACCAACTTAGAGATGCCCTAAACTGCATTGACTGGGAAAATGTCCTTAAAAATAAAAGCATGGACACTAAATGGGATACTTTTAAAGGAATTCATAGTTTCCATTGTGACAGATATATACCTTATAGGAATAAAACTATTAGACACACATGTATACCGATGTGGCTAATCAAAAAGGTTAAGGGGGCAATAAACTACAACAAAGAGAGTAAAACTAACCCCAAATTATTCTTTAGCTACATAAACTGTAAAAGGTACAAACCTGAGGGTGTGGGCCCCCTGAAAAGCAAGGAGGGGACATTTATAGAGGGAAATGAGGAGAAAGCAAATTTACTAAACAACTTCTTTGCTTCTATATTCACAAAAGAATGTGACATGCTGAGTGAAATGCAGGGGAATAACCGAAACCCTCCATTAAATGTCACTGGTCTAACAAAGGAATAAGTACAGCACCATCTCAAAAAAATCGATAAATCACCGGGACCAGATGACATACATCCTCGTGTTTTAAGGGAGTTATGTACAGTAATAGACAAGCCGTTATTTCTAATATTTGTGGACTCAATAACTACAGGGTCTGTTCCGAGGGATTGGCACTTGGCAAATGTGGTGCCAATATTCAAAAAGGGATCTAGGGGGAACCTGGGAACTACAGTCCGTTAAGCTTAACATTTGTGGTGGGCAAGCTGTTTGAAGGTTTCTTAAGGGATACTATCCTGGAGCACCTTGGGGAAAATGACCTTATTACTCCATATCAGCATGGATTTATGAGGAATCGCTCCTGCCAGACAAACCTAATCAGCTTTTATGAGGAGGTAAGTTCAAGATTGGATCAGGGGGAGTCATTGGATATCATATATCTTGACTTTTCTAAAGCATTTGATACTGTGCCACATAAAAGGCTGGTACAAAAGATGAGAAGCCGTCATTCACGATATAAATAAGCAATTGGCAACACTGAGAGACATTGTTGTCATGGAAAAGAGTCTGGATCTCACTGATCTGGCACTACATGGGTCAGGGGAGGGTGGTAGTATGGGGGGGGAGTTACAAATAGACATCTCTCCTAGACGGCCCACGCTTGACCAGATTGTCGAAGGGTTGTCCGGCCGTGTGGGTCCTGGCAGACAACGGCCCTGGACTCCCCCGGCTTCGGCCTGTGCTATGGGCTCGGAAGAGTCCTCTTCTCCGCGTGCTAGTGCTCCATCTGAAGATGGAGACCTGTTCTCTGACCTGGATTCCTCTGATGAGAGGCCGAAGTGTCAGGATGATGCTGGTCAGGATGACTGGGACCAGCTTGACATTGGTGGTATGTTGCTCAGGATTTTTGAGGCCCTGTCCATTTCGCCCCCCGGTGCGGTCCCCAGGCCGAGAGGGGAGCGCTTCCATACAGCACCTGCGCGCTTGGAATTTCTCGAGCAGGCTCACTTCCATGCTCTTGTACTTAAGGAATGGGAATGCCCCGCTAAGCTTCAAGGGGTCCCAGAGGATTGGGTTTGGAAATACCCTTTCCCCCCGAGATGGTTGATATTTGGTCTTCGTCTCCAGTGGTAGACGCACCGATTATTGGGGTTCCTAACCCCCCCTTCTTTACAGCTCCGGCTTACAGCACCCTGCGGGACGCCGAGGACCGGCGCATTGATAGGCTGGCTTCCCACGCCTTTGCTTCTGCAGGAACAGCGCTACATCCTGTCTGTGCCGCGGCCATCACTGCAGTGGCCGCTAGGACCCTCATAAGAAAGATGCTTGAGCATCAACCTGAAGATTTACCCTGGGAGGTGTTTAACGCACTCTCCAGCTGTGATATTTTTGTTAAATTTATCCTTTTAGCTCTGGATGACACCATCAAAATGTGTGCGAGGACCTCTGCCCAAGTGATAGCTATACGTCGCCTGCTCTGGCTGCGACAGTGGGGGGCAGACGATGACGGGGCTCCCCTTTAGAGGGCATCGCCTGTTTGGGGCCCGTCTGGACCTATTTGGAAAACAGGACAGTTCACCCAATCAAGGGCGGCCGTCTCGGCCCCCTCGGAGCAGGGATACCCCTCCATATCATAGTGTTAAGCAGGAACCGGGGATGCCCCTTGCGGGGTCTGGTTCGGTGTCCTGTTCCAGGAGTGACATTCAACGCCCGGGGCCTTCTGGCCGGGCCAAACCCGTATCATTCATCGAAACCCCTCAAGCATGATGGGACGCCCTCACCCGCCTGGCTGAGGGGATGGCCACGGCACCTTACTCCTATCAGGAGGCATCCTGCCTCGTTCTGGTGGCTTTAGGAGGTAGCTCCTCCGGATACAGGACAGTGTTTGCTGGGTGGTCCTTCCCTCAGTCGGTCAGGAGGACTCCGGTCCCCTGTTTTTCTTCAGGTATGGGTGCAGGCTTTCCTTGGCCTGTTAGGTCTGGCTTCCTTGCCAGAACGCCCTTAACATATAGAGACTGGGGCCTCCACGCCAGTGGCTCCTCATTTCCCTTGAGGATAAGGGAGTCTATCATTCTAAGCCGTTGGCGCCCTATATACCAGGGGTCCTCTGGCTGCCCGTGGAGGGCTGAGTTGTTTATTATGTCTACAAGGTGTCTTCTGGACACTGAGCCCACTACAGCTGGGTATTGGCGGTTATAGCCGCCGTTTGTGGGGGTGGCTGGTTCCCTTGTTGCGTTTCATGTGCCTGCTAGGCTCAGGAGGGGTGTGATGTCTCGCATGAAACCAGGTGGTAGCTACCAAGGGACCTCTCGGGTCCTCCTACTCACAAGAGGGAGTCGTTTGGATGGACCTTAGTGGACTCAGGTCCTACTCCGTTCCATCCTCCAGTTTCCCAGGATTGCATATGGATTCGGCTCCAGCTAGTGCCCTCTTCTTGACTATAAGGGATTTTCTGGGTCAAGGTCTGGCCTTCCTTCCTGTCAAGTTATTATCCCCAGGCAGAATGGCACCAGGCTCGGCTGTTATCCCTTATTCTCTGTGCCCTTGGGCTCTGAGGCACTTTAGGTATTAGTCCTGGATAGGGGTTCAGCACCCTGGATCTAGGTCTGTGTATCTTCCTTCGAGTGGAGGCGGTTACTCTTCTGCGGGTTTCTTCAAGGGATCCGTCGGGGATCATCCCCTACCTTCTTGTTTCTCCCTGTTGGTGGTCACCATGGTGCCAAATCTTGCAGGATGACAGGGGGGGCTTGTTCCTTCTTAAATCCCCTGCGGTTCCTAGGTGGGGACCTTAAAGGGTCCAATTACCTATTGTTTTTGTTGTCTCAACGAGCTCTCGGTGGGTTCTATCTTGCTGGGCTACTCCCTTCGGGAACTGCCCATTTGGGGACTCTTGGTCTGGTAGGACGGTGGCCTGTCCCTTGTTCCCTGTGAAAGTCCTGGACTAACTCTATTCCAGGGAAGCTCCGATTCTGATCTATGTGGGAATCATCATTCCTTGCGTTTTTATAGATATTAGCCCCGATGGATGCCCTCCTAGGGCAGGAGGTTCTCTATTGTTCCATTGAGTTCATACTGGTATGGACCTGTTGGTCACTATCACAGGGTTCTACCCTTTCTTATTGGCCCAGATTGGTCTAACCTTTACGTTTAGGTTAGTAGTTCTGGCTAGACATTATACCTGTACTGTCTTATTTTCTTCACCCTGCTAGGCGAAGGCTTGCGCAAGATCACTGGCGCGAGGAAAACCGCTATGCTGGGGGCCTGGGTGGCCCAGTGGGGTGTGGTCCGCAGAGGCTTCTGCTGAGGACAGTGGGCCTGTATGCTCTCTCATGAGGTTTATTTTGCATAGTGAGGCTCCTTCTATTCGCCCCTATCTTCAGGCTCTACTTGGCATTAGGACAGTTTTGTTCTTTACCCCGTTGAAGATGACTCATCTCTGGGTGTCTTGTTCTCTTGGAGAGCTAGGACCCAGCTCCTCCTCTTCGTCTTCCTCCTTCTGCCACTCTGTGTCAGGGTATGTGGTACCCATATTGCCTTGCTGGGCCTAAGCTCTCTCCCTTGTTGGACATTCTCTGTTCCGGGGTCTAGGGTTCTAACAGCATTGTTGGTGTTGGCTCCCCACCTTAGTTCTGTGAAGGTTTCAGGGCTCGCCCTGTTCGTCTATTGCAGAAGTATGATCCAGTCTTCTGTGTTGAGCATTCATCAGGGGTTGCTCAGGTGCATTCCTTGGGAAATTCCTGGTTCCCCTTTGGGGGGATTACTTATACTGACGCCCTGCTAAGGGTTCCCTTGGGTCTTATTCAGGTTCTTGTCTGACCCGTTCCTTCCATCTTATCGCTCTTCTGGGCGGTTGTTCCAGTCAGAAGTGTGCCATAGAGGATGGCTCTGTGGGCGGTTATAGTCATTCTATATATATATATATATATATATATATATATATATATATATATATATATATATACATTGTTATATATCTGTACACCATGAGGTGAGAGTGCCGCCTTACGCCGTTCTGGGCTTCAGGTGATGTTTTTATTCTCCTTATCCCAGTTCCTCCTGTCTCTGGACTATTGGCTTGTTTTGCTATTAGATAGAGGGATCTGTATTTCTCTACAGGTGTTGGAGATCTTCCTGAACGGTCTTTGGTCCCTGTAGGGATTTTGCCTTTGGGGACTTTTGGTGTCCCCTTCTTGAAGTACCGGATCTGATTACCTCCACGGGTGAGGTGACCTTTGGATTGGTCCTACTCGGTTGGTTTTGACCTTCTGAGCCTAGAGTATACTTTCGGCTTCTGCTGAGTATTGTTGTCCGTATTCCCTGTTGGGGAGAGTTCGGAGTTGCCATGGCTGCTCTCTTGCAGTAGCATGGTTAGGCTGTTTCTTCTGGCCTATTCTGTCACGAGAAGATTCTCCTTCTCTATTGTTTGTTGTTCTTTTACTACTTGTGCTTGGCTTGGGCCTCTTAGCACTAAGTTCTGGCGAGCTAGCTGGCTAGTCCGCTGCTTGGGTTCAGTTCTCCCTTTACAAGGTTCAAAGGTTGAGGTTAGAGCATTGCTCTCGTTGCTCTTGGTAGCATGGTTGCGGGTGACAGCGCTTTACTGTTGGCTGTGCCATTCTCATGGGGATCCCACCCTATTTTATGGACACTGCTATTGGATGTCCCACATGTTATTACTATATCTGAAGCAGGACGTGCTGTATGCTTAGAATAATACAACTCTGTGAAGTACTCACCTGTAGAGTTGATATTATACGCATACAGCACGTCCTGCTCCAGATATAGTAATAACATGTGGGTAATCACAGTACTTCACAGAGTTGTATTTTTTTTTACTTAAACACAAAATGAGTGTTGTCCCTAGCACAGGGGGGCATACCGATTTGCTGTTTGAAATATGGTCCACTGGCTTCTTCTGCATATTTGTCCTTCTGCAACTATGTGAAAGCAGCGGCCAAGCGCATCGCTCGTTTTTTGGCGCGGCACTGTGGAGGTCTGTTTTCTTGGGTTTAACAGGATTAGTGGGAGAGGCAGCACCAGTGAAACAACACCTATTTGAAAAAAATGGGTGGTGTTCAGGTTTAACTGTCGTTATGGTTTAGATATAAACTGGACCAACACTCTTTTTACAGAAAATGGGTGTTGGTCCGCTCCCGAAGGTCAACCTGATTGCTGGGGCCCTCCCTCTATTAACCACCTGCAAGTCTTTCTAAATCTTACCATGATCTGCACTCCTGCCAGACTGCATTTCTTGAGGGGAACATGGGCCCACCGGATGAACCATCCTGGCCTAGTTAAGGCCCTGAAGACACCAGGGGGCACTGGGACTTGCTGTGTATTCCCAGTGCTGGTGCCAGCTCTGTCAGAAAGAATTGGAGATGGGTCCACCGTTCAATGCTAAACAAAAAAATGGGAAAAGGCTAAGTTGCTACAAAAAAATGTTTATTCAGCATCTCACCAGAATGATTTTTCTACATGGCCAACAAGCAAATGATGATTTGTTTTTACACTTTGCCTAAACAATCCCTTTAAGCAAACTTTATTTATGCTTTTTCGTTTTTTTGTATTCACAGAAATGTTACTTTGTGGATTTTTATGCTGTAGAAAGTTCTCCTGGAATGAAACTGGAAACCACAAAACTGTTATAAAAAATAAATGCACTAAGCTGTGCTTGTGCATCTCTGGAGTAAACAGCTGGGATGGAGCAACCCTTAAAAATGCATGATCTGTGAGTATCAGATTCAAAAACACATGTAACATCTGCTGCACGGACAACGTAACTGTTTTCATGGTTTAATGTATTATCACCAAAATATGAACGTGCACTAAACTTTACACATTCACCAACCAAGCTAAAGAGCGGATTGTCGGGATGACATCTGAGGATATGGCAGCCTCTGCTGCTTTACCCCCAGCGGAGGGGAAAGTGATACCCTCTCAGTCAACTGCAGATGAGAATTCTAAGAATACTTTGGATACTAGTGTTATAAAAAGACATTGCAGACAAACTGTGACATGCTTAACTAGGTTAAAAGGCCACAGAGATCAGAACTCGGACACTAAACCCATTTTAATAGAAAGCAAAGGCGAAAGTGGGAAATGCCTTCCTAACGGAGACGCTGAACACAGACATACCTGCACACCTGATGTCAGGGAGTTCCACATCACCTGCAAAATGTTTGAGCGCCCCCATAAAGGCGGCCTAGGCTTTAATCCGTTTTGCAAATCCTTCAATCCACTAAAGCGTAACACTATTTGTGTAGGCTCCCAGGTGCCCGCTGTTCTAACAGACATTAATCTGAAAGTAGAGACTTTGTCTGCGGAGGGGAAAGCCCCGAAGGGTCTCTTGAACGATCACTGCACAGATGCAGCCAGTAACATTCCGACACTACACCAAAGTTATTTCAATCAGAAGAGTTTATGTTCCAGCTCCGCAAATAACCAGTGTATTTTGGGCAGCCATTTGCAGACAATGAGGAGAAATTGCTGTGACAGTTGTGTATCTAGCTCCGACAGTGCTCACAGTTGTGGTGGCAGCGATGGACACACAGATTTCACTGGCAACAGTGGCCATTCTGTGAATTATTCAGCAAAGTTCTGTTTTGTCAAGATGCCACATTTTTATGAAGATGTTGGACTACCGACCACTGATGGGCGGAACCTGCCCGGCACCCCGTCCTCCAAGACGGCTCCAGCTGAAGACTGGCACGAACAACACCCTGATGGAATGGATATAGATCTTTTGAGGAATCGAAAAGACCGCTCAACCCTGCTGATCAGGAGGTTTTGTAAAAATTACAAAGAAGTGAAGAAGTCTGTTTATGCTGGAACTGGAGCCATTGCTAAATGTTTGCCTCCTGGTGAAATTGGAACCCAAGCTTGTGGTTTTGTTGAGCAAAATCAAGAAAGCATAAAAGAACAGAATTATGTTTGGCGAACGGCAAAGCACTTGGCTTTTACACAGACTTCAGGGAGATGCGAAGCTTTTATTTCCTATCTGGCATCTGAGACAGTGTGTCAGGTAGGTTTTTTTCTAACCTTACAATTAGACAATATGTTTTGTAATATACTGCATATATCAGTAGTGTGGCATCACAAGGATTCCTTCTTTTTTTTTTAACCCAGCTCTGGGCGATGCTTGCAGGTTCATTAGTTGTCATGAGAAAACCATTAAAGTATTTTTCACACAGAAGGCCCTATCCAATTTATTCAGGGAAATATGTTTCCATTCAGAATTGGCAGCGAGGCGAAAATTCACAATTTCAGAATGAATATAGCTTTGTTTTTTTAGTTTACTTAACATAGCAGCAGAGAAAGTATTCCCACACAAAAACAGCGGCAACCAATATGGTTCATAAAGTGGCATTTCAGTGGGGGTAGATAAGCAGAGCCAGGTGGGGGAATGACATAATGGAGCTAAGTGGGTAAGTGAATCTGGGAGAAAGAGGTGAGTGGCACTTTGGGGAGGGGTTGGATAAGGAGCTTAGTGGGTGAGCGGCTCTGCAAGGGGGTTGGTTTAGTGGGACTGGGAGGAGGTGGGTAGTGGAGCTAGGTAAGGGTGGGTAAGAGAAACTGGAAGGAAATGCACAAATTAAAAACTCCACTTTTGGTAGCAGGGGAAGGGGGGGGGTGGCAGCAGACTGCATGATTACTTCGATGACTGGACTACCATCAGGGGCACTGACGACTCGGGGTGGGGGTGGGGTGTCATACAGCGGGAGATCCCGGTATAGCATGCCCTGGGACCAGGCTAGCAGCTGTCCCTGGAGTTTTTAGATTCCAGGGCCGTGCCGAGTGGGTTTTCTCCCGCTTTAAAAGTCCCTTAATAGAAACAATTATAAATGCTTATGACTGTTATGTCCTATGATTAAAGAGGACGAAAAACCTTCTTACTGCCCCGCCTGAACGAGTACCGCCAAGCTTGTGGTTATTCTTAGTATACAGTACGTCCTGCTCCAAATAGAATACTTACACTTGGCATTACTCCGCCAGATGGCGCTGGACTGCAGAGACATCGAAAACAGGCTCCTCCCGGCCCCTCAAATACCCAGGGACCTCCCACAAATCCCCAGATTTTCTCTGCAGTCTGGACTGCTAAGGACGAGAAATGGCTGTCTCTACTCGCGGGGCTATTAGCCTGCGGCCCAGTAGGACTATTCCCACCCGTTCCATTAGTTATATGCCTCCCAGCCTTGGCTGCGCTGGTCGGGTGATGGTAGGCAGCACCGCTAGCAGGTGCTCAGGAGCTCTGCTCCACCGCAATCCCCCACCAAAGGGTAGGCGGTTCAGGCTTATGGTGAGCCTCTATGGGATGCCCCTCCCGCAATATTGCCCCTGCCCATCGGTGGGCCCTATTTAAGTGGCCGCTGTCCCCCCTCATTCTCCTGGTAGACTTCGGGGGAAAAAAGGGGGGGGGGGGGTCGGTATGGATGCTCTGCATTTACCTGTTTTATATTCATTGTCTTGTGCCAGCCGCCACGCTGTCTCGCTTTACTTTTACTGTATTTTAAATTACCGCCGCCTTTTTCTGTCACTATGCCCGCGCTTGGTGGCGGCGTTACCTCAAGCGCCGGTGCGCCGTCATTGGCTGCTTGTCATGTGCTGGCTTCGCGCTCTTCGGGGGGGGGGGCGGGGCATGCCTATGGCGCGTTCCGCGTCATTGCTGTTCCGGCCCGCCCCTCGAGGGATACCGACACCATATTGTCCGCTTGGCTGGCTTATGCGCAACGGTCCCCTACCTACCGCGGTCTGTAAGTGCCCTCGCGGGCGTTTTTTTTTTTTTTTTTTTATCTCATTTTTTTAATACTGTCTGCTTACGGCCCCCTTTTTATTATGTCTTTCAGGCGGGCGAATCCATTGGCTTCTCCCGGCCCTCTTAGTTGCTAATTTTTATAGGCCTAGTTGTATATACTCCCACTCCCTAGCGGGCTATTGGTGCATCCAGGGTTGCTTTTACAGCGTTATTCCCTATCGGCCTATAGCGCCGCTATAATCACCATATGGAGGCATCTCAGGATAATGTGACCGGGGTTCCTTCGGGACAAGCCCGGCTGTGTGTAGCGTGTGGGCTGCCTCATGCTGACGCGGACAAGGCATGGGTCTGTGTGCCCTGTGCTGAGCAGGTGCTTGCACTACAATCTGGCCTTCCCGTGGCTAGTTCTGCACTTCGTATCACTTCACCTACCCCCCCAAGATTAAATCTCACTCCTACTGAGTTGCATACAAGTGGGGATTCTCAGCCTGATGTGTCTTCTAGACTGGCTACTAAGTTGATTGCTAATACCTTGGCGCGTAAGGCCCCTGCAAAAAAAGCGGCACTTAACACCCAATGTCACTCTTTTTCCTATGGAAGCTGAGGAGTTTTTTGATCTTTGTGGCTATACCCCTTCGGATGAAGGGGAGCTTTTCTCTGACACAGGGTCCTCTGATGAGAGGCCCAGGGACCATGACGAGGCTGGCTCTGACCCCTGGACCCCGGATGACACTGACAGATTGCTGACCCAGATTTTTGAGGTTCTGTCCACTTCTCCCCCTGTTTCGGCTCCCAGGCAAAGGGGGGAACTCTTCCATACAGCTAAATCACGTTTGGAATTTCCAGAGCAAGCACATTTCAATAACCTTGTGCTCAAGGAATGGGAGCGCCCCAGTACCCGGGGTACCTAAAAGTTGGGATAGGAAGTATCCCTTTCCTGCTGATGTTGTAAAATGTTGGTCATCCCCTCCCGAGGTGGATGCCCCGGTCCTAGGGTTATCTAACACCTCTGTCATGCATTCCCCTGACTCTACTACCCTACGGGATGCTGAGGACCGGCGCATTGACTAGCTGGCGTCCCATGCCTTTGCATGTGCGGGGACGGTGCTGCGCCCGGTCTGTGCTTCTGCCATCACCGCTGTGGCCACTAGAACCCTTATCAGAAATATACTTGATGGTGCCCCTGATGATTTGCCTTGTGAAGTGTACAATGCACTCTCCAGTTGTGATGTTTTTGTAAATGTTGTCCTCTCTGCCTTGGATGACACCATTAGAATGTGTGCCAGGACATCTGCCCTTGTGGTGGCTATACTCCGCTCGGTTTGGCTACGCCAGTGGGCTGCTGACAATGCTGCCAAGAAGGCCCTCACTGGGTTTCCCTTCAAAGGTCTACGCCTGTTTGGGGACCGGCTGGATATTTTTGCTAAGGGAGGCAGGTTACCCCAGGGCAGGCGGCAATCTCTGCCCTTTCGGGGTCAGGGCTCCTTCTCCTCCCCCTACCGTGGTGCTAGACAAGGGAGGGGGGTTTCCTTCACTGGGGCCCGGGGAGATTTCTGGGGTAGGGGCAGAGGACGTGGACGTCCTGGCTCCTCCTGGGGCCCCAAGGCAAAATCCTCTCCCAAGCCCGCTCAGGCATGATGGGGCGCCCTCACCTATTCGGGTGGGGGGGGGCGGCTTCAGCACTTCGCTCACATCTGGAGGCTCCATGTCTCAGACCGGTGGATTCAGGAGGTAGTGTCCTCCGGTTACAAGATAGTTTGCTGCCTGGCCGCCCCCAAGATTCATCAGATCCCGGATTACCCAGGACCCTGTGTCCGCTCAGGAGCTATTGCAGGCAGTGCAAGGCCTCCTGGAGCTGGGGGTCATCTGCACGGTCCTTTTAAGAGAAAAGGGCAAGGGCTTCTATTCCAATCTATTCACAGTTCCCAAAAAAGATGGTTCAGTCAGGCCCATCCTGGACTTGAAGATCCTCAACAAATTTGTCAAGTGCAGGCGCTTTCGCATGGAAACGCTGCGCTCTGCCATCAGTTCCCTGCGCCCAGGGGATTTCATGACGTCTGTGGACATCAAAGATGCTTACCTTCATATTCCTGTGTTTCCAGATCATCAAAGGTTCCTCAGGTTCGCTCTGGAGGATCAACACTACCAATTTGTGGCATTGCCATTCGGTCTCACCTCAGCTACCAGGGTGTTCACCAAGGTGCTGGCTGGCGTGATGTCTCTGCTCAGGTATCAGGGTGTCCGCGTGCTGCCTTATCTGGACGACATTCTCATCACCTCCCAATCTCTACATCAGGCAGAAGTGGATACTCGGCTGGTGGTGTTCACCCTGGAGTCATTTGGATGGGTGATCAACCACCCCAAGTCTTCACTGTCCCCTTCCTTGGTGACTCCATTCCTAGGAATGAATCTGGATACAGTTCAGGCAAGGATTTTCCTTCCTCAACAGAAGGTGGATGGTCTGGTTGCACAGGTCCAGTTCCTTCTATCTTGTCATCATCCCTCCATCAGGCAGGGAATGCAGCTGGTGGGCCTGATGGTGGCATGCTTCGAAGCGAGGCGGTCCCTTATGCTCAGTTCCACATGAGACCTCTGCAACTCCACCTCTTGTCAGTATGGGACAAGTATCCCGCGTCCCTGGACCAGGTCCTTGTGCTTTCCCCCCTAGTCAGGAGGTCCCTCTCGTGGTGGCTGGACTCCAGGAACCTGTTGGGGGGCAGATGCTTTCTGGCACCCTGCTGGGAGACGGTCACCACGGATGCCAGTCTGATGGGTTGGGGGGGTTTATGGAAGTCACTGCGGTTCCAAGGGAGGTGGGTTGCCTACATCAATCATCAGGGAGGGACCTGGAGCAAGGGGGCACTCCAGGAAGTGTCTCTGATCCTGACCTGGGCGGAGACCAATGTTCCCTGCATATCAGCTGTGTACATCCCGGGGGTGGAGAATCTGCCGGCAGGGTGTTCCAATATCTGTCTCCGTTGGGGCCAACCAGATGTGGATGTGGATCTGTTTGCGTCCCGTCACAATCACAAGCTACCGGCCTTTGTCTCCCTGTCCCAGGATCCCCTGGCCTTGACCACGGAATGCTCTAGCAAAGTCATGGCAGGACTTTCAGCTTCTGTATGTCTCCCCTCCAATCCCCCTGCTGGGCAGGGTGCTACGCAAGATTGCTCTGGAAGGGGTGCCAGCAATTCTGGTGGCCCCCAGGTGGCCAAGAAGAGTGTGGTTTGCAGACGTGGTGCAGCTGGCAGTAGATCAGTACGCTCTGCCTCTGGTGCCAGATCTGCTCACCCAGTGCTCTACGCCATCCCAATTTATAAACTCTGGCTTTGACGGCCTGGCTGCTGAAACCTCCATCTTGATGGAGAAAGGGCTGCCTACTTCTGTTGTTGATACCATGATTAAGGCTAGGAAGAAGTCTTCTTCTTCCATTTACTACAGGGTTTGGCGTGCCTACATTAACTGGTGTGAGTCTCTTCCCTGTCGTGTCTTCTCTATCCCAGGATTCTGGAGTTCCTCCAGCATGGGTTGGAGATGGGGCTCCAACTTAGTACTCTAAAAAGTCAGGTTTCTGCCCTGTCTGTTTTCTTCCAGAAGTCCTTTGCTCAGCACTCTCTGATTAGGACTCTTTACCAGGGGGTGACTCATGTGCGTCCCACACGTAAGACTGCCTGTTTGGGATTTGAATCTGGTTTTGTCAGCCTTGCAGGGTGCTCCTTTTGAACCTGTGCAGGATGCATCCCTGGCCATCCTTACTCTCAAGGTTGTTTTTCTGGTGGCTATCACTTCCGTTAGGCGTGTGTCTGAGTTGGCGGCGCTCTCCATTCAGCCCCCCTACTATGAGAGACACCAGGATAAGGTGGTGTTTCGTTTCAAGCCAGATTTTCTGCCTAAGGTAGTGTCTGCCTTTCATTTTAATCAGGACATTGTTCTCCCTTCACTGTGCCCCAATCCTAGTAATAAGGAGAGGGTCTTGCATTTGGATGTAGTTAGGTGTCTGAAGTACTATCTGGTGGCTACTGCACCTTTCAGAAAAACTGATGCTCTTTTTGTGGTCCCTTCTAGTCCTAGGGAGGGTTTGACTCCTGCCAAGTCTACTATCAGCAAATGGATCCGTCAGGCTGTGATTCAGGCCTATTCTGCTAAGGGGAAGAATCCTCCCTTCCACCTTACTGCTCATTCTACTCGTGCTATTGGTGCTTCTTGGGCTTTTCAGCACCAGGCTTCTGTTGAACAAGTTTGCAAGGCCTCTACTTGTTCTTCTGTTCATACCTTTTCAAAGTTTTACAAGGTTGATGTTAGAGCCTCAGCTGATGCTGCTTTTGGCTGAAAGGTTTTGCAGGCGGCGGTGGTCTAAACTGTCTGCTGTTAGCTTTGGGGATCCCACCCTACTTTATGGATAATGCTATTGGATGTCCCAAGTGTAAGTATTCTATTTGGAGCAGGACGTACTGTATACTAAGAATAATACAATTCTGTGATTACTCACCTGTAGAATTGGTATTATGAGTATACAGTACGTCCTGCTCCACCCCACCCTTGGTTTTGCATTTTCTTGGATCCCCTGTATGGTGATTGTTATCATTGTTATAGTTACTAGTTTGGGTTGTTTAATTCTCCCGGCTTCTTGTTCACTGCTTTTCAATGCTGGGGATTTGTGGGAGGTCCCTGGGTATTTGAGGGGCCGGGAGGAGCCTGTTTTGCATGTCTCTGCAGTGCAGCGCCATCTGGCGGAGGATAACCCAAGTGTAAGTACTATATCTGGAGCAGGACGTACTGTATACAAATAATATTAATTATACAGGTGAGTATTTCACAGAATTGTATTTTTTCGCCCTATAAGACGAAAAGGCCCATAGGACGCACCTAGGATTTGGAGGAGGAAAATAAGAAAAAAAGATTCTAAACCAAATGGTGTGTTAAAATACTCCATTGCAGACAGTGTGGCATTCACCCCATCCGATCCCCATAGGCAGTGTGTGGCATTCCCCCCATCACTTTCCCATAGGCAGTGTGGCATTCCCCCCCATTCCATTCCCATAGGTAGTGTGGCATTCCCCCCTATCCTATTTCCATAGGCAGTGTGGCATACCCCCATTCCATTCCCAAAGGCATTGTGGCATTACCTCAATCTCATTCCCATAGGCAGTGTGGCATACCCCCCCATCCCATTCCCATGGGCAGTGTGGTGTGGCATCCCCCTCCCCTCCCATTCCCATAGGCAGTGTGGCACCCCCATTCCATTCTCCATATGCACAGTGGCATTGTAGCAAAACTGTATAGGAATGTTACTTTTAGGATTTTGCCTAGGGCCACACTTTGTCTAAATGCGGCCCTGCTCCATCTCTCTCTCTCTCTCTCTCACACACATTTCTGCCAGTAATGAGGAAAGAAGGCAGAACTATCACATTTCCAACCTGCTCTATTCTCCTCTACAAATAGTGGCAGACGAAGCTGCTGATCTGCTCACAAAATATAAGCTATCTATCTCATAACAGCAAGGCTCTGCCGAGATATAGGACACACAGTATGTTTATTTTTTTGTATCAACGTGAATACATTATGCGCAGTGTCCTGGATCTATCTACCTCTCAGCAGAAGTCCTTTACGTTTGTATGAATGCATCCTCTACTCAGGACTGGTGGAGATTTAAGATGTGTTCTGGATTCCGTGTCTCACTCCATGAGATTTACTGTGATCCCCGTTTAGAATGCCTTTTGTCAGTCACAGCTGGTTGAGACGGGTAGCCTGGACAGGTATTTTAAAGATGACCCAAACCTGGGATCTGGTACTCCTGATTTGGGATGACCCAGTGTGTGGATCTTCCCATTTTGCTGTGTTTTCTTACCTCCTCAGCGATGGCACGATGCATGCGGGAGCTCTGTCTTATCAGCTTTCTTACCATGCATATTATTGAGCTGCTAAGCTGTATGGAAGGGTAGACGCTGGCCACTCCCCTGTTCGCACAGCAGCATCATGCCTCATGGGATGGCCAGAAAGATAAGATCCTAGGTGAACTGGAGGATTTCACACAGCGGAGGATCCTGAAACGACCTTTTACTGCAGGAAGGGAATCGGGTTTTAGTCCTCTTTAAATGGAAAGTCCACATGAATATTCCCACAGACCTCTAATCGGGTAGAGCAGTGCCAGATGGTGTGAGATTCAGTGTACTCATGGTTCTCAAAAGCAGCCTTCCATTAACAGGCCACATCAAGCCAAATGCTCAGATTATGAGTGGCATAGGAGCAGCTGATAGGTAAGGGAGGACTCTAATTTGAGGTCGGGATGGCAAAAGCGGACTTTCCCTTTAAAATTGAGAAAACAGTTTTTGGATGGGTCTGGAGTCTAAAATAAAGGGCCCAATGATTATATCCCTAGGCCATGTCCCTCTGAGTGACCTGTAAACGGCCTGCTCTCAGTGATATGCGAACCACAATTCCCTTTTTTATAGCTGCCATATGGTGGGGTTGATCCTCTGGGGATACCAGTTCCTATACCTGGTGCACCGGGTTGATAGCCCTGGAGAGATAGTGCCATGTTTGGGAGAGGAGTAGGTGGTAAATGCTTCATTTAAAGCAGATCAAAAGATTCCGGAGCCGGTCGCTGGCCTTACCAGTAAGCATCCCAGATCAGGATGATGCCACATGTACGGGCTCTCTTCCAATTAGCAGCATTTTCTGGGCATACATCATGCAGCAGGCAGCTCTGCACTTCTGCAGTGGGGAGCACAAGCGGTCGCAACCCAGCAGCGCCCCCAGTCTATCTTAATGGCTGGGGATGGGAGCGTGGGCACAGGCCAAAGATGCTGGGGATACGCCCGCTTGCACTCTTTATTGCAGAAGGGCAGAGCCGTTTGCTGAATGAAGTATGCACGACAAATGGCTCTGATTGGACGAGAGCCTGTGCATGTGCCGGAGGAACGGGAAGAGATTAATTTTACTGGGCGATCTCGGGTGTTACACGCAGGGGGCACAGAACAAAGGGTTTCTGCTTTGAAGCACACTATTCAGTGATGAGCCAATCAGCTTTGTGCATTGCTAACACGTGGGGATCGTTACATATGAATGTAGGGGAGTTGTGGAAGGACATATGAGTAGAGTTCTTGGAGACATAAGGTATCCTGATTGGTGGCAAGGTGACAGGTAAGGTTTATGGGGTGAAATTGGTGTAGGTCTGGTTTAAGCACCCCTGGGTCAATCCAGACAATGAAGATAAAAAGGCAGCAAGTGGCTCACCTGATGCCTGCCTACATGCCTCTCCCCAATCTGTCTTTTACAGCAGACCTAAACCCTAGGTCCTGATTTACAGATGCATTTAACTAACCCAACCTATGCTACCCTTTTACTTCATTACTCCCCTTTTCCTAATGGAGCTCCATCCAACGGGGCAAAGGAATCTGCTGTACTCTTATGTGGCATCAGTGGCGTAACTAAATGTGACAGGGCCCTGGTGCGACCATTAAGTGGGGCCCTTTCACAGCTCATATAGTAAACTATTCTAAGTATACAACACGTCCTGTTCCAGAATATTCCTTACTCCTGGGTAATACATCCACAAGATGGCGCTGGACTGCAGAAAACAGCTTATGGCTCCTTCCGGCCCTATATAAGTCAGGGACCTCCCACAAAATCCCCAGTTCTTTCTGCAATCTGGAGTGCGAAGATAGAAGATAGCTCTCTGTGGCACAGGTGAGCGGGGCTTATATGCCTGCGGCCCTGCAAAACTATTCCCACCCGTTCCGTCTCATTTACTGACTCCCAGCCTCGGCTGTTAAGGTTCGGGTGAAGGTAGGTTAGCAAGCACCAATGGTGCTGAGGAGCTAGGCTCCTACCGCAGTCCCTGCTCTAACAGGGTAGGCGGTTTAGGCTAATGGTGAGCCTTTTTGCCCCCACTGCCTCATGGGTTTTGCCAGGTTATTCTGTGCAGTTAAACCCTATTCACATATATATTTCACCCTCCACCCTCACTTCTCATATTAGTCCTCTGGGCGCCATTTTCCCTGGGAATTCTGCTGTTATCCTCCCTCACTCTCCCCTTGGGGGATCTCCGGGGGGGGGGGGGGGGTCATCTAGTGATTCAACACTGTATTTCACTCTTGACATGTTTTAGTGCCTGTAACTTTATAATACGCCGCCGCCACGCTTTGTACTGAGCTCCGCGCCTGGCAGCCCCGTTCACCTCAGAGCTGCCGGGCCGCTATTGGCCGGCCGGCTCACGTGGGCGTGTTTCCCGCTCTTCGGGCGGGGGGGGGATGGGGCTCTGTGGATGATGCATTTTACCTCATAACTCTACGGCCTGTCCCTCGAGGTCTGCGGATGCCATTTTGTCTCTTTGCTGCGTGCTGCTGGCTCTCTGTGGTCCGTGAGTAACCCCAATGGGGTGATTTTTTTCAAAAAAAATTTTCTAACTGCCTTATTCTCATGGGAATGTTGATTATGTCTTCCAAGCGGGTGAATAATTGAGCACTGTGGTTTCTCCCGGCCATTTTCCCTCACTAACTCCCACTTCCCTAGCGGTTCTTGGGGCATCCCAGGTAGCTCTTTAGCGTTAACCCTTACTGGCCTATTGTGCCATTCAAATCACCATATGGAGGCTTCTGGGGATAATGGGCCTGGGGTTCCTTCGGGACAAGCCCAGCTATGTGTTGTTTGTGGGGTATCCCCTATTAGTGATGATGTCAGGGTGTGTGTACCCTGCGCCCAGCAGGTACTTGCGCTGCAGTCTGGGCTGTCTGTTACTGGGCCTGGGCCCCTCTGGCCTCACCTACCCACCCACGCTTACATCTGACCCCCACTGCGGGGCATACTAGTGGGGAGTCTCAACCTGATTTAGCTGCACGGGTGGCCAGCATTGAGAAACATCTTGTTGGTCCTGCCCCGCGTAAGGCTTCTTCTAAGAAGCGGCATTTATCACCCGCGGTTTCCCTCTTCCCTGTAGAAGATGAGGACCCTTACTCATTCCCAGGTCCTTACCCCCTTGAGGTGGGTGAATTATTTTCTGATTCAGAATCCTCTGAGGAACAACCTAAGATATACGGTGGTACTGGGACTCCCTTTGGGGAAGACCCGTGGTCCACTGATGACACTGACAGATTGCTGAGTCACATATTTGAAGTGCTTTGTATTTCTCCCCCGGCAGTGGCTCTGCAGCAGCAGGGTGAGCTTTTTCATACGGTTAAGCCACGCTGGGAGTTTCCTGAGCAGTCTCACTTTAATAATCTAGTGCTCAAAGAATGGGAACGGCCTAGCGAGCTGCCGGGGGTGCCTAAGAGTTGGGACAAGAGGTATCCCTTTCCTGCTGATGTTGTTAAGCGTTGGTCATGTCCTCCCGAGGTGGATGCGCCCGTTCTAGGGTTGTCCAATACATCTGTCATGCATTCTCCTGACACTACTACCCTGCGAGATGCCGAGGACCGGCGTTTGGACCAACTGGCCTGTCATGGCTTTGCCTGTGTGGGGACGGCACTGCGCCCACTGCTATTATGGCTATTGCCATTACAGGGGTGCTTAAGTGTATTTTGGATGGGGCATCTGAGGATGCGGATAGAGAGGATTATAGATCTCTCCTGCTTTGTGAGGAATTTATTGAATATATCTTCTCTGCCATGGATGATGCCATTCATATGTGTGGTAGGACTTCTGCCCTGTTGGTGGCTATACGCAGCTCTGTCTGGCTACGTCAGTGGGTGGCTGACAATGCTGCTAAGAAGGCTCTCACTGGTTTCCCCTTCAAGGGCCTGCGTCTCTTTGGGGAACGCTTGGATTTGTTTGCTAAGGGTGGTAGGTTACCTCAACGCAGGAGGCCATCTCGGTCCATTCGGGGGACAGGTGCCTTTCTCTCATCCTTCCGTGGTTCCAGAACTAACCGTGGAGTCTCTTTTACTGGGGCCTGTGGAGACCATTGGGTTAGGGGCAGAGGACATGGCCATCCTGGCCTCTCCTGGGGTCTCAAGCCAAAAACCTCACTCAAGCCCCCTCAGACATGAAGGGGTGCCCTCAACCATCCGGGTGAAGGGGCGGCTTCAGCTTTTTGCTCACGTCTGGAGACTTCACGTCTGAGATCGGTGGATTTGGGAGGTAGTGTCCTCCGGTTACAAGATAGAGTTTGCAGCCTGGCCGCCCCCAAGATTCATCAAATCCTGGATGGCTCAAAACCCCCTTTTTAACCCAGGTTCTGCACCTTGCTGTCCAAAACCTTCTGGAGTTAGGGGTCATCTGCCAAGTGCCTTTAAAGGAAAGGGGCAGAGGCTACTATTCCAATATTTTCACTGTTCCCAAGAAAGACGGGTCCATCAGACCCATTCTGGATTTAAAGCGCCTCAACAAATTTGTCAGATTCAAACACTTTCGCATGGAGACTCTGCGCTCAGCTGTAAATTCACTACGCCGGAGGACTTCATGACCTCTGTAGACATCAAGGATGCTTACCTTCATATACCAATCTTTCCAGGTCATCTCAGGGCATTCGCATCCTTCTTTACTTGGGACGACATTCTCATCACGTCTCGGTCCTTCCAGCAGGCCGAGCTGGATACCCTGATGGTGGTGTCCACACTGGAGTCCTTCGGCTGGGTGATCAACCATCCCAAGTCTTCCCTGTCACCGTCAATGGTCAAGTCGTTTCAGGGCATGACTCTGGATACATCTCAGGTCAAGATCCTTCTCCCTCAGCAGAAGGTGGACAGTCTGCAAGCTCAAGCCAAGCTTCTTCTGTTTTGCTCTCATCCTTCTATCTGGCAGGGTATGCAGCTGGTGGGCCTGATGGTGTCTTGCTTCGACGCTGTTCCATACGCTCAGTTTCACATGAGGCCTCTTCAACTTCACCTCTTGTCAGTTTGGGATCGGGACCCGGTGTCCCTGGATCAGATGTGTGTTCTGTCCCCTCTGGTCAGGCGGTCTCTCTCGTGGTGGCTGGACTCAAGAAACCTGTTGGTGGGCAGATCCTTTCTGGCTCCGTGCTGGGAGACAGTCCCCACAGATGCCAGTCTGACAGGTTGGGGGGGGCTTCTGGAAATCCCTGAAGTTCCAGGGTCAGTGGGGCCCTCAAGAGGCCCACACCCATATCAACATTCTGGAACTGAGGGCGATACGGTTGGTTCTCGTCCAACTGACTCCACACCTTCGGGGTCGGGCTGTTCAGGTCCTCTCGGACAACCTGACGGCGGTTGCCTACATCAATCATCAGGGAGGGACCTAGAGCAAGAGGGCACTCAAGGAAGTGTCTCTGATACTGTCCTGGGCGGAGGAGAATGTTCCCTGCATCTCGGCAGTGTACATCCCGGGAGTGGAGAATCTGGAGGCAGACTCCCTCAGCAGGGGGACTTCTCACTTGGGAGAATGGTCCCTCAGCAGCAGGGTGTTTCGCTCCCTGTGCCACCGTTGGGGTCAGCTGGATGTGGATCTGTTTGCTTCCCGCCACAATCACAGGCTTCCAGCCATTGTCTCTCTGTCCCAGGAACCTCTGGCATTGGCCATGGATGCACTAGCAATGTCTTGGAAGAGCTTTCAGCTCCTTTATGTGATCCCTCAGTTTTCTCTGCTGGGCAGGGTCCTGCGCAAGATATCCCAGGAAGGGGTGCCAACCATCCTGGTGGCCCCCTGTTGACCAAGAAGAGTGTGGTTCGCAGACATCGTGCAGTTGGCAGTAGATCAGTATGCCCTGCCCAAGGTTCCAGACCTGCTCACTCAGGGGCAGCTACGCCATCCCAATTTACAAACGCTGGCTTTGACGGCCTCGGCCTGGCTGCTGAAACCTCCATCTTGATGGAAAAGTGACTGCCTGCCTCTGTTGTTAATACCATGAGTAAGGCTAGGAAGAAGTCCTCATCCTCCATCTACTATAGGGTATGGCATGCTTATATTGACTGGTGTGAGTCTAAGTCGTTTCCCTGTCGGGTGTTTTCTGTACCTAGGATTCTGGAGTTTCTGCAACATGGTTTGGATTTGGGTCTTCAACATAGAAACATAGAAGGTTGACGGCAGAAGGAGACCATACGGTCCATCTAGTCTGCCCTTATGTGTATACTGTATGTACTCTTTATCTTAGGATAGATGTGTGCTTATCCCAGGCATGTTTAAATTCAGTGACTGTTGATTTTTCAACTACCTCTGCTGGAAGTTTGTTCCAAGCATCTACTACTCTTTCTGTAAAATAATATTTTCTAACATTGCTCCTGATCTTCCCCCCGACAACTTAGTACCCTTAAAGATCATGTTTCTGCCTTGGCCATTTTCTTCCAAAGTTCTTTTGCTCACCATCGTTTGGTTAAGACCTTCTTCCAGGGGGTTACTCATGTGCGTCCCCCACGTAAGCCTCTGTTACCAGTCTGGGATTTAAACTTGGTCTTATCTGCCTTGCAGGGGTCTCCCTTTGAGCTCTTGCGTGAGGCCCCTTTGTCCATTTTGACACTTAAGGTAGTCTTTTTGATGGCGTCACTTCTGTTAGGCGTGTTTCTGAGTTGGTGGCACTTTCCATCAAACCCCCTTACTTTGAGAGACATCAGGACAAGGTGGTGTTTCATTTTTAGCCAGATTTTCTGCCTAAGGTTGTGTCTGCTTTTCATTCCAATCAGGACATTGTTTTGCCTTCTCTGTGCCCTAATCTTAGTAACCCTAAGGTGCGGGTTTTACACTATTTGGATGTGGTTAGGAACCTGAAGTTCTATTTGGTGGCTACTGAATCCTTCAGGAAGACTGATGCTCTTTTTGTGCTCCCGTCTGGACCTAAGAAAGGTCTGGCTCCAGCTAAGTCCACTATCAGCAAGTGGATCCGTCAGGCTGTGATACAAGCCTATTCTGATAAAGGGAAGGAACCTCCCTTCTGCCTTACTGCTCATTCTACTTGTGCTATTGGTGCCTCTTGGGCTTTTCAGCACCAGGCTTCTGTTGAACAAGGCCGCTACTTGGTCTTCTGTTAATACTTTTTCCAAGTTTTACAAAGTTGATGTTAGGGCCTCAGCTGACGCGGCTTTTGGCCGCAAAGTTCTGCAAGCGGCAGTGGTTTAAACTGCCCACTGTTACTTTTTGGGGATCCCACCCTACCTTACAGACACTGCTATTGGATGTCCCAGGAGTAAGGAATATTCTGGAACAGGACGTGCTGTATACTTAGAATAATACAATTCTGTGATTACTCACCTGTAGAATTGGTATTATATGCATACAGCACATCCTGTTCCACCCCCGCCCTTGTTATTATTATTCTTAGTTACCTCTGTATGGTGATTGCTCACTTTGAGTTCTTGTTATTATTGTCCTCCCGGGTTCTTGTTAACTGCTTGTCAATACTGGGGATTTTGTGGGAGGTCCCTGACTTATATAGGGCCGGGAGGAGGCACAAGCTGTTTTCTGCAGTCCAGCGCCATCTTGTGGATGTATTACCCAGGAGTAAGGAATATTCTGGAACAGGACGTGCTGTATACATATAATACCAATTCCACAGGTGAGTAATCACAGAATTGTATTTTTTTTCTGTTATTTAACTCGGATGGAGCTAGAAAACTAAAGAATGAAACAGTAGAGCTACATTGTGCTTCCTTTTTCTAAATGATGCCAAGTGAGCACAAATATGATAAATAAGGTGGAGGAGCAATGATGGGCCCCCACCGATTTTATGGGCCCCCGTGTGATCGCATCCTCTACCCCCTCAAGTTATGCCATGGAGTGGCAGGTGCACTTCCTCCAGCAGTAGACATACTTCACTGCAGTGTGCAACTGTTTCCTGTCCCTCCAAAATATGAACCATTTTGCCACCCTCTGCATACTTAATTATAGGGACATCCAATATCTGGATGTCCCAGGGGAATTTATTAGAAGGGAGCTAAAATAATTTTGGATCTTAAGTCCACCACCATTTCGCTTTCTGCAATGTTTTTTTTGTGAGTGAACCCTTAAAATCCAGTCTTGGTTGCGGCCCGACACCTGTGCGTAAACGTGGCAGTGCTGTCCTCCAGATTTGAATGTTGGAGGGAATTGATAGTTTGCACAGCATCATGCAGCACTCTGCAGCATCAGGCGGCAGATGCAGCTTCTGCTGGTTAATTCTGCATTGAGCCTGCAGCTTTCATGCCGTTTCCATCCTCACAATATTTACAGACATTTCCCATCGCTGTCATTATTTTTGAAATGTTCTATTCAGCTTCCTATTTTCGATGCGGTTTTAGTTCTAAGCATGATGGAAGCAAAGTCAAATCTTTTGATATTCTCACATGACATTTCTCTTTAGTGACTCTAAATTATTTAGCTGCCTTGGCTTGCAGTTGTATGCAGCGAGACGACAATCTGATTAGCACCAGGCAGGATAAATAATGGATAATGAAACCTGTACTGGAGGCAGGCAGCGCTGCGCACCCTTTATACTCCAAAGCCTGGCCTGCTGCAATATTTTATTTTATAAAACTTGGGCTGCATATTGCTTAAAGCAATAGGATAACAATGGAGCAAGGCCTG
Organism: Gastrophryne carolinensis; assembly: GCA_027917425.1. Lineage (NCBI taxonomy): Eukaryota > Metazoa > Chordata > Amphibia > Anura > Microhylidae > Gastrophryne > Gastrophryne carolinensis. Next base: position 577,683,016 of record CM051235.1, read on the forward strand.
TCTTCCTCTTTTTTTTTTTGGAAAGGATTACTCACCAGACAGATTCAGTGCTGCCATTCATGCAAACACGATTGTTCACTGCTGCCTAAGAACACAGAAGGGTGAGTGTTGAATTGGACAAATAATATAATTTGGAATAATGACTTGTTGGTCCAGCTAGGGAGGGCATTTCCCAATTGATGAGTCCCCCTCTTTACAAGCCCTCTTAACTGAGCAGCTGGTCTCTCCCTTGGCAGAACGGGCCCTGCGTGGCTGCCAGTGCCAGTGGCAGTGGTCAAGTGTACATGGCTAAAGAGGATAAAAAAACTAGACATCTTGCCTGATGAATGACGTAGCCATAGCAGATGGCTATCATTGGCCGAGAGCCCGCGCATGCGCCGCTGGAACATGTAAAGGTGAGTCTTTGGTTTTTATGGCCGAATTGAGGGGTTTCATACAGTGGGGCAAGTGTGTGACTTTCCAACCAGCAAACACAATTCGCTGCTAGCGGTCACATAGGGATTCGGATACAGGGTACGCAGAAGCACTAATTATGAAGCTGCATGGGCGTGCAGTGGGGGTATGTTCAGTGGGCATTGGCTGTCAAGATGCCCCCCCCCCCCCAAATGCCACTGCTCTCACTGCTGGAAATTGTGCCGGGATTTCCATACTTCTATATTAAGATGAAGAGAACCTGCACATGTAAGGGTAGACTGGATGGATCGTGTCCTCTCCTCCTGCTGTCAATCCTCTATGTTTCTATGACTGCACAGTCATTATTATTATTATTATTATTATATAAATAAACAATAATAATAATAATGACTGTGCAGCCTGGAGCCTGGACTGCAACTGCAACCTTGCAGCGTGAGTTTTTTTTACTTGTCGAGAGGGGAGTAGGTAATGGACTTTATGTCCACTTTTAACCACAGAATACCGCCTCACTTCCAGAGGAGAACTCTTTTGTCTCATATTTTTTTTATTCAAGCCGCCTGTGTGATAAAAAACACTGTTAAATACGTGCCACCCAAAATGAAAAGTGCAAACACATTAAAAATCACTTTGGGGTTCCCAGTCTAGTAACCTTCTCAACAGAGAACCGACTCTCCCGGAAGACGCGAGGTCCTGAGCATTACTATTGGTTCTGTCATTCACCTCAGGGAGCTCCCTCTCAGAGTGGTATGCATTTATTTCTCACTGCAGCTATGGCCAGAGACCCTAGTCTAATACATTAGAGAATTAAAGGAGCACTATCACGAAATTGTGTAATATTAAAAATCCATATAAACATGTCGGCTAATGAGAGGAGGGGTCACTTATACACACAAACTGAATAGAACTACCACCAAACTTGTGGTTTATTCTCTCCTGGTAGGAATAAAATCCAGGGGGGAGTCTGTCATCCCGGATGTCCTCTTCCTTCCATTAAAGGAATGAAAAACAAACCTGGCTGGATATTTCTTGATGCCGGATGTATAAGTGACCCCTTCTCCCAGCATATTTATATGGATTTTTATAATTGGGCCATTTTTTCGCGATAGTGCTCCTTTAACACACAATTGCCAATCTATTGTGGTGTGTATATGTATGTATACATATATATTTATATATGGATTCTTTTAAACAATGAATTCATTGGAAATAATTTAATCCTGAGTTGTACAGTGAAGCTGTTTTGCATGGTGATTTTGTGTTAAAGCATAATGTCTTCAGATAGTCTGCTAGACCTTGTGTACCCAACGTTCACTATATATTATATATTTCGGCTCCTTCCATAGCAGTCTCCACTTCCATACAATTTTGGTTGGCTACTGCCAGGGTGGATTTGATTTAAATCTAACTGATTTAAATCACGATTTAAATCACTAGTCAGTAAGGCTTGATTTAAATCAGTGATTTAAATCAAAGTTTCTACCTAAACTAGTTCTTGCTATTTTAACATGCAAGTAGATGAAGATTTTTAGAATCACTTTTTATATTACTTTTTTCTCCCCAGTTTAATGGGTTAATCATTCATATTTGGACACCACTGTTCTGTTGTACTTAGGAAGGAGAAAAATAATCCTGACCTTAATAACAATTTAAATAGATTTATTCAACTGAAACAATAACAACATTACAGCATAAGTTATTTGCTTAAACAAACATCCATGTTTTGTTAAGTAATTTGGCTAAACAAAACATATATATATTTTAAGAAACTTAGACTGTCAGCCCAGCCGACACATGAAAAACTTAAATCCTACTGTCCCTGCTGTCCTCTGTAGCTCACTAGTCATAGGTTTGTAGAACAATAGGATTAAGGTCTTTTTCTCAACTCTGTTCATGTTGTAACATTTTTGCTGTGAAGAAGAGGCTGGGACCTCTGCGGAGTCAAATTCAGTTTTGAGAACTGCGTAAGTAAAGCGAGCGTCTGTGATAATATAGGAGAGAAACTGCCCACTAATCCTACAGAAACCTCTGGAAGAGCATGGCATTGTGAATGTTACACATATACAGCCTTTATTCTACTGAGTTAAACAACTCAGCTTTATCTCATGATGGAAGAACCTTTGGATGGTAAAATATTTTCCTCAAAAAGCAGTTTATTGAAAAAAAATCCGATGTAAATCAAAAAAATCCGATTTAAATCAAAAAATTCCGATTTTTTTTTATTTTTTTAAAAAAAACATTGATTTTTATCCACCCTGGCTACTGCTAGGTCTATACCCCTCACCTTACATGGGCAATAAGATCTTTTTTTTTTTACAATTTGTAGTGTTTTATTTTTGATAAAATCTCAAAGTCAAAAACCCTTAAAAATGGTGTGGCCCCCCCCCCCCCCATCTCAGCATAACCAGCCTGGGGACCAGCTAAGCAGAGCTTGTAGATCAGGGAGTGGAAGCCAGCTTCAGTGGTCCTCTGGCCCTGGAGGCTACACGCCCGCACAGCATTTGCTGGCCTGGGCTCTTCTGTCCCCCCAGAAAATGAGGGACCAGGGGTTAATGGCAATCATCTGCTTGCCGCAGGTGACTTGCCAGCCCCCCCCAAGTCTTGTGAACTAATATAGGGGTCTCATGGATCACTTACCAGTCCACCTTGTGGCAGAGACAAAATTACATTTATTAAAAAATGTTTTTTTTTTTTATTACTTGCCTCCGATCCTTTTTCTGGAGCCAATCAATGCCCCACACCAATCCAATTATATCTAGCAGTAATCAGTGGAGGGGGGGGCAGGGAATTGGAGTCCCCTACCCCTCCATCCTCTGTCCACCAATTACCACCTTCATCTGAGGATTGTTTAAGGCGATCCAACTTCACATGCTTCCTGATTTAGATTGAGGATGTGGCAGTCAAAGCGCTCGAATGAAGCCGAGTGTGCTGGTTGGCTGTGCGTCCATGCATGTGCTGTAAGACCAGGGAAGGGTGAATGTTTATGGCAACCGGAATGCTCCAGGGGCAAGAACCAAAACCCAGGATAGTGAAAATCCCGGGTTTTAGTTCACTTTAAAGTGGACCAGCCACCGTGCAGGCCAGCCCTGGAGTCAACACTTCAGGGCCAGCCATTTCAGTCCCTTCCGATGCTGGATGCCCTACTATCTGAGCAGACCACCCGCACTCATCGTTTCTGAGGCTCCCACACTTCTTTTGCCAGCCACGGACACATTCCTGGCACCCCTGTAGCTGAGGCGCGCTCTCACATCCAGCCCTTAAGATAAACTGGGGATGGGGCAAGCCATACTCAAGCTCTACCACTTGTGACCCCACCCCCTTCGTCTCCACCCCCATCCTTTAGACTGTAAGCTCGCAAGAGCAGGGCACTCCTCCCTATTGTCTCCTGTGCTCACAACACTTGGTTTTTACCTGTAGCATCTAATTTTGTATTGTTCTCTGTGCTATGTTTTACCTTGTCTGTATTCTTAACTTGTAAAGCGCTACGGAAGTTGATGGCGCTATATAAATAAACATTAATAATAATAATAATAATAATGGGAATGCCCTGCACACCACAAACAAAGCAGTATGCGGTAGAGGGTTAAAATAAAAAAAATGAAAGTGCTTGCCCAAGCGAAGCGTAAAAACAAATCATTGATTGCGTACCTGCCATGCAGTGTATTTCTGCTGGTCTGTTGCTGTATAAAGCTATGGTTGAGATTCATCCCCTTACCTTTATTCATCAGACTAGGCGGAGCACACCAAAGCTTGTATGTGCAGGGGAGGGTAGCTATTCCCTGCTTTGCTGGTCAGTTTTTTTTTTCCTGCTTCTTTTGATAGGACCACTTTTCATGACTAAAAAAAGAGTTGGTCATGAATAAATTAAAAAAACATAAAACAGGAAAAGTAACAACCGCTTTATTCAGCAGCACAGCAGGATGAATCTTCTGCATTGCCGGCACACAAACAGTAATTTGGTTTTACATTTAGCCTGGATAATGTCTTTGAAGAGGTACAACCACCCCCTCCTGAATTGATATGGCCCGCTGTTTTAACCAGTTCTCCACCCATACCCCTAACCCACCGTCGCCTGATTTACTCACCTATTCCCAGAGCCCTTGCAACGCCATGGTGCTGCTGCAGCATCCTTAGCATACCTTTACTTGGGGAGCCTGCAGGCACCAGGCCTTTCTGAATGGCACACTCACAGCTGGAGATGAGCAGGGATGTGGCAGACGCCACTTGCTCTATGCCGATCTTAATTGAACATGCGCAGCCGATTGGCTGAGCGTCACGCCCACAGCTAGAGATGGACGGGAATGTGGATGTCGGCACTTGCTCTATGCAGATCTGAATCGAACGAGTACCGCCGATTGGCTGAGCGTCACACCACAGCTAGTGATGAGCGGGAATGTGGCTGATGGCACCTGCTCTATACCGATCTGAATTGAACGAGCACCGACGATTGGTTCAGCTAGAGATGAGCGGGGATGTGGCTGGCGGCACTTGCTCTGTGCCGATCTGAATTGAATGAGCACCACTGATTGGCTATGAGGCCTACGTGGGAACTAGTGCCACTGATTGGTTGAGCTGCACACCCACAGCTAGAGATGAGTGGGTATGTGACTGTTGGCACTTGCTGTATGCAGATCTGAATTGAATGAGCACCACTGATTGGCTATGAGGCCTACGTGGGAACTAGGAGGAGGTGAGTTTTCCGTTAATCCTGGGGGATACACACAGTGAGGCATCCCAAAACGGCATGCTGTGCCAGGGAGGAACAAAACCCAAGAAATGAAATTCTTGGGTTATCTCCAGTGTAACTCACTTGGTCTTGGCAGCTCCCGGCAGCATGGAGGCTACACAGAATCAGCATATCCACTTGTTCTGCGTCACTGCTGGCAGGAATTAATGTTGCCGGGTGTGGCTGCCACGCTCTGAACGGGGGATGCGGAGTCTGTGCATCACTGTCACGAAGGCTGTGGAAACAAACCTGCTGCTAGGATCAGGTCAGCCAATTTTTTAAATATTCTTCGTATACAGTACATCCTGCTCCAAATCTAATACTTACACGTGGGATATACTCCGCCAGATGGCGCTGGACTGCAGAGACATCGAAAATAGGCTCCTCTCGGCCCCTCAAATACCCGGGGACCTCCCACAAATCCCCAGAATTTCTCTGCAGTCTGGCTGCGAAGGACAAGAAGTGGCTCTCTACTCGCAGGTGAGCGGGCCTATTAGCCTGCGGCCCTGTAGGACTATTCCCACCCGTTCCACTAGTAATATGCCTCCCAGCCTTGGCTGCGCTGGCCAGGTGAAGGTAGGCAGCACAGCTGTTAGGTGCTTAGGAGCTCTGCTCCACCGCAATCCCCCACCAAAGGGTAGGCGGTTCAGGCTTATGGTGAGCCTCTATGGGATGCCCCTCCCGCACTAGTGCCCCTTGCCCCTGCCCATCGGTGTGCCCTGTTTAAGTGGCCGCTGTCCTCCCTCATTCTCCTTGTAGCCTTCGGGGGAAAAGAGGGGGGGGGTGTGTGTGTAAATGTGTATGCTAGGCATTCTGTGTTTTACACTCTCTTTTTATTCTGTTTAGTCTTGTGTCAGCCGCCGCGCTGACTTGCCTTTACTGTCTTTTTAAAATTGCCGCCGCCGCGCGCTGACTTGGTTCCGCGCTTAGCGGCAGCATTATCTCAGGCGCTGGTGCGCCGTCATTGGATACTTGCACGTTCTCGCTTCACGCTTCACGTATACCTCGAGGTATACCGACGCCATCTTTAACCTGCTTGGTTGGCCCATGCGCGACGGACCCCTACCTACCGCGGTCCGTAAGTGCCCTCGTGGGCGGCTTTATATCTTTCACTTTTGTTACTGTGTGCTTACAGGTCTTGTCTGCTTATGTCTTTCATGCGGGGTGAACCCTTTTGGCTTCTCCCGGCCCTGTATTAGTGTATAACTTGTAGGCCTTGTAAAAATAATACTCCCACTTCCCTAGCAGGTTATTGGGGCATCCGGGGTTGCTATATAGCGTTATTCCCTATTGGCGTATAGCACCGCTATAATCACCATATGGAGGCATCTCAGGATAATGTGACCGGGGTCCCTTCGGGACAAGACTGGCTGTGTGATGCATGTGGGCAGCCTCATGCTGACACTGACAAGGCGCGGGTCTGTGTACCCTGTGCTGAGCAGGTGCTTGCATTGCAATCTGGCCTGCCAATGGCTGCACCTCATTTCACCTCACCTCAAGCCCCTTCAGGCATGATGGGGTGCCCTCACCCATCCGGGTGGGGGGACAGCTGCAGCACTTCGCTCACGTCTGGAGGCTTCATGTCTCAGACCGGTGGATTCAGGAGGTAGTGTCCTCCGGTTACAAGTTGGAGTTTGCTGCCTGTCCCCCTCCAAGATTCATCAGATCCCGGATTCCTCAGGACCCTCAGGAGCTAGCGCAAGCAGTGCAAGGCTTCCTGGAGCTGGGGGTCATCTGCCAGGTCCCCTTAAGAGAAAAAGGCAAGGGCTTTTATTCCAACCTATTCACAGTACCCAAAAAAGATGGTTCAGCCAGGCCCATATACTGGACTTGAAGATCCTCAACAAGTTTGTCAGGGGCAGGCGCTTTCTCATGGAAACGCTGCGCTCTGCCATCAGTTCCCTGCGCCAAGGGGATTTCATGACTTCTGTGGACATCAAAGATGCTTACCTTCATATCCCTGTGTTCCCAGGTCATCAAAGGTTCCTCAGGTTCGCTCTGATTGATCAACACTACCAGTTTGTGGCCTTGCCGTTTGGCCTCACTTCAGCTCCCAGGGTGTTCACCAAGGTGCTGGCTGGCGTGATGTCTCTGCTCAGATGTCAGGGCGTCCGCATGCTTCCCTATCTGGACGACATCCTCATCACTTCCCAGTCTCTACATCAGGCAGAGTTGGATACTCAGCTGGTGGTGTCCACTCTGGAGTCATTTGGATGGGTGATCAACCACCCCAAGTCCTCACTGTCCCCTTCCTTGGTAACTCCATTCCTAGGAATGAATCTGGATACAGTTCAGGCAAGGATCTTCCTTCCTCAACAGAAGGTGGACAGTCTGATTGCACAGGCTCAGTCCCTCCTAGCTTGTCCTCATCCCTCCATCAGGCAGGGGAAGCAGCTGGTGGGCCTGATGGTGGCGTGCTTCGATGCGGTCCCTTATGCTCAGTTCCACTTGAGGCCTCTGCAACTTCACCTATTGTCAGTATGGGGCAAGGACCCAGCGTCCCTGGACAGGGTCGGTGTGCTCTCCCCCCTGGTCAGGAGGTCCCTCTCGTGGTGGATGGACTCAAGGAACCTGTTGGGGGCCAAATCCTTTCTTGCCCCTTCCTGGGATACGGTCACCACGGATGCCAGTCTGTCGGGATGGGGGGGTTTCTGGAAGTCTCTGCGGTTCCAGGGGAGGTGGGGCCCTCAGGAGGCCCACACACCTATCAATGTCTTGGAACTGCGGGCGATCAGGCTAGTTCTTGCCTACATCAATCATCAGGGAGGGACCCGGAGCAAGGGGGCGGAGGCCAATGTCCCCTGCATATCAGCTGTGTACATCCTGGGGGTGGAAAATCGCCTGGCGGACTCTCTGAGCAGGGGGACATCTCGCCAGGGAGAATGGTCCCTATGCAGCAGGATGTTTCAATCCCTGTGTCACCGTTGGGGGCCAACCAGATGTTGATCTGTTTGCTTCCCGCCACAATCACAAGCTTCCGGCTTTTGTCTCTCTGTCCCAGGATCCTCTGGCCTTGACCTCGGATGCTCTAGCAATGTCATAGCAGGACTTTCAGTTCCTGTATGTCTTCCCTCCAATCCCCCTGCTAGGCAGGGTTCTGCGCAAGATTGCTCTGGAAGGGGTGCCAGCAATTCGGGTGGCCCCCAGGTGGCCAAGAAGAGTGTGGTTCGCAGACATGGTGCAGCTGGCAGTAGATCAGTTCACTCTGCCCTTGGTGCCAGATCTGCTCACTCAGAGCTCACTACGCCATCCCAATTTACAAACTCTGGCTTTGACGGCTTGGCTGCTGAAACCTCCATCTTGATGGAGAAGGGGCGGTCTTCCTCGGTTGTGGATACTTTGATTAAAGCTAGGAAGAATCTTCCTCTTCCATTTATTACAGGGTTTGGTGTGCCTACATTGACTGGTGCGAGTCTAAGTCTCTTCCCTGTCGTGTGTTCTCTATTCCCAGGATTCTGGAGTTCCTGCAGCATGGGTTGGAGATGGGACTCCAGCTCAGTACTCTGAGAGGCCAGGTTTCTGCCCTGGCTATTTTCTTCCAGAAGTCCTTTGCTCAGCACCCTCTGATCTGGACTTTTTTCCAGGGGGTCACTCATGTGTGCCCCCCCACGTAAGCCTATGGTGCCTGTTTGGAATCTGAACTTGGTTCTGTCAGCCTTGCAGGGTGCTCACTTTGAACCTGTGCAGGATGCTGCCTTGGCCATTCTTACGCTCAAGGTTGTATTTCTGGTGGTATCACTTCTGTCAGGCGTGTGTCTGAGTTGGCGGCACTTTCCATTCAGCCCCCCTACTATGAGAGACACCAGGACAAGGTGGTGTTTCGTTTCAAACCTGACTTTCTGCCTAAGGTAGTGTCTGCCTTTCATTTGAATCAGGATATTGTTCTTCCTTCTTTGTGCCCTAATCCTAGCAATGCTAAGGAGAGGGTTTTGCACTCTTTGGATGTGGTTAGGTGTCTGAAGTACTATCTGGTGGCTACTACACCTTTCAGGAAAATTGATGCTCTTTTTGTGGTCCCTTCTGGTCCTAGGAAGGGCTTGGCTCCTGCCAAGTCTACTATCAGCAAGTGGATTGGTCAGGCTGTGATTCAGGCCTACTCTGCTAAGGGGAAGAATCCTCCCTTCTGCCTTACTGCTCATTCCACTCGTGCTATTGGTGCCTCTTGGGCTTTTCAGCACCAGGCTTCTGTTGAACAAGTTTGCAAGGCCGCTACTTGGTCTTCTGTTATTACTTTTTCAAAGTTTTACAAGGTTGATGTTAGGGCCTCAGCTGATGCTGCTTTTGAACGAAAGGTTCTGCAGGCGGCAGTGGTTTAAACTGTCTGCTGCTGATTTTTCTTGGGGATCCCACCCTACTTATGGACACTGCTATTGGATGTCCCAACTGTAAGTATTAGATTTGGAGCAGGAAGTACTGTATACTAAGAATAATACAATTCTGTGATTACTCACCTGTAGAATTGGTATTATGAGTATACAGTACGTCCTGCTCCAACCCACCCTTGGTTTGCATTATCTTGGATCCCCTGTATGGTGATTGTTATAGTTGATAGTTTGGATTGTTTAATTCTCCCGGTTTCTCATTAACTGCTTTTCAATGCTGGGGATTTGTGGGAGGTCCCCTGATTTGTGGGAGGTCACCTGACCAGCGCAGCCAAGGCTGGGAGGCATATTACTAGTGGAACGGGTGGGAATAGTCCTACAGGGCCGCAGGCTAATAGGCCCGCTCACCTGCGAGTAGAGAGCCACTTCTTGTCCTTCGCAGCCAGACTGCAGAGAAATTCTGGGGATTTGTGGGAGGTCCCCGGGTATTTGAGGGGCCGGGAGGAGCCTATTTTCGATGTCTCTGCAGTCCAGCGCCATCTGGCGGAGTATATCCCACGTGTAAGTATTAGATTTGGAGCAGGACGTACTGTATACTCGTAATACCAATTCTACAGGTGGGTAATCACAGAATTGTATTTTTACATTTACATATTTTTACACAACCCAAATACTCCCACTTGTGTCCATGTTTTTACGTTTTTTCTTTGCTCCTCATTCGCACAAGGTATGAGTTTTATACCTGTACACATATGAAGCTCAGGAGTGTCCAGACAAGAGTGGCAAGCAACCTTAGAGAGACCCATATCTGGTTCAATATAGGAGACGGAAGAAAAGCCCCACTGTTAAAGGAGATAAAACCAATTGGTTGCTGGTATTCACGTGCAGAGAGGAGAACGCGTGGAATGTAGAAGTGGTATGTTATCCCGTTCTTGGGCTTGAATTTAAAGGGAAATTCCACTTCCGCTGGCATTTTTAGAAGATTCCATTCTTTTCTGTTTATTTGCAGCTCTGTGTAATAAAAGAAAACTCTTTTCTATAGCAACAATGTGTTTATGTTGGCTATGTACATCAAAGTGCTGTCCTTTAGTATACTCTGGTCTGGTCTGGACTTCCTGACTCTGGTTTGCTAATTATTTGATTGGCTAAGGCAGAGACAAAAGAATTGGCTAAGGCAGAGACAAAAGTGGACCAAAACCCAGGATAGTCGAAAGCTTTGACTATCCTGGGTTTTGGTTCTTTCCCCGGGGGCACCCCAATCAGGGGTGCCCTACTGTGTGAAACCCCCCCAGATCACCCGAACCCAGCTTCACCTCTTCCCGGTCCCACGTCATGACTAAAAGGGTGATCTGGGGGGTTTGACACAGTGGGGTGCCCCCGTGGAAAGGAACAAAACCCAAGATAGTCAAAATCCTGGGTTTTGGTCCACTTTAACCCCTTCTGCATTAATTCAACTACTTCAGATAGTGGGGATCACAGTCCTATGTTCCAGTAGCTAACGGTTTACTGACAGTGTTATCGCCTGGATAGGCCAGTACTGCAGCTTTGTTTATGCAAAGTTGCTGATGAGTTCACCTGTTGCTAAGAAAGTATACTAAAGGGATTCTCATGCCCAGAAAAGCTGCTCCGGAATTTTCAAGAGCCAGTGGAATACAAGAAACTTGGAAACAGCAAGTAGATGAGTAAATCACAGGTATGGGGGCACCAACAACCTGACAAAATGGGACTTTTCCTTTAAGTTTCAAATGTGGGGCATCCCTAATAGTGTTGATTACAACTATCATGGTCCTAGCATCTTTTCAAAATTTAGGACTTCCTCCATTTCTCCCTGACCCGTTGGTGGCCCTTGATGAGAGGTGCTCCAAATCCTGAGCGCCGCCATCCTGTATGAAAAGCACAGCGCCACATCCCCCAGGCTCTGTGCGTGTTCCTGTTCGCCCATTCAAGTGAATTTGAGACCGGGAGGAGAAGTGCAGGCTCCTGGATAATGTAACTGTCTTTTTTCTTTGTAACCCCCCTGTCCTGCCTCTGCACCAGGGTAGGGTGGCAGGGCGGGGGGGTTATAGTTGACTGAATTCCGCTTTAAAGTGGATCAACACCCAGCCCGATCGGCCCGGGAAACTAAGATTCCCGGGCCGATCCAATCCCTCCCCGCGGGGAATCTAAGATCGGGATTCCCCCGCTGTGTGAAACCCCCCAGGACACGAGCAAACCTTACCTGACTCCCGGTCAAACGGCTCATGCGCAGGCCGCGGCCGCATCTCGCGCTTCTCTCTAGCAGGCAGGCTCTAGCACGGGCGCGCTCCCTGTTAGAGGGAAGCGTGAGATGCGTCCGCGGCCTGTGCATGTGCCGTTGGACCGGGAGCAGCTGAGGTTAGACGCGGCTTTGACGCACATACCTCAGCGACTCTGAGCGCGCTGATTGGACGAGCGGCCGTGCATGCGCCGTAGGAGCGATGTGGGGTGAGTAGATTCGGGCGATCCGGGGGGGTTTCACATAGCGGGGCACCCCCGATCGGAGTGCCCCGAAGAAGTGGACCAAAACCCAGGATAGCCAAAATCCTGGGTGTTGGTCCACTTTAATACATTTACATTGGATAAGTTGGCATTCATAACGGATTACTGTAAAAACATGGCCAGAACATTTTGTCATCATTCCTTTTTCTTCTTTTTTTCAACTGAATGAACAAATCGAAGATGTCACAACAAGTAAAATGTTAATGATTTAAATTCCAATGTGTTACTGTCTGATTTTAGACTCAATCAATATGCTTTTGCATTGAAACATTAAAAACAAATTCAATATTTCTTCTGTTTTTGGTGCCGGTTATGCATTACATTGCTATCCTAGGAGATCGCTGACCTCTAGTGGTTCCTGCTTGCAACATTTTTGCATACTTGTTTTAACAGAGTTGCGTGCACTCACAAATATATATCCTATACTGATATTACAGAGATGTCAATCTGACCCATTTTCTCTGTGATTTTTCTCTCTTTGCACATAGCACTGGCCATTTTCTTGAACACACCCAGGCTCGGCCAATTAACCTCTTAATTGTTTTGGACATGTTTCTCCCCCTTAATAAAAGGAACTTTTAGGCTTTGTTGGCAGTATGTTGCCTGGACCCCATGCCGTACGCTGTGTGTTTGCTGTTGCCCCTGCTAATGTAAACAAATGCTTGATGTTTTTGAATTTTTATTTCACTAGGACAGTTAGGAGTTCAAGTCCAGTTATGTTCAGGAAAAAGATCAGTGCTAAGTGCATGACTGGGGAAAATTCCCCCTACAGGAAGGGGATAGGTTAACACCCCTGCATTTGCTGAATTGTCAGACTGAAAGCATATACTTTCAACCGATCCAGCACCACTGGGTCCTAGAGATCGAGAAATGTTACTCTGGGCTGCCGTTTCCACTCAGTCCTGATTCCTGTCTGCCACTGTTAAAGTGGACCAAAACCTGAGGTTTTTACTATCCTGGGTTTTGTCCCCTGTCCCTGGGATTTCCCAATTTGACATGCCCCCGCTGTATGAAACCCCCCAGATTGCCCCTAACACATGCCTTCCCAATGTTCCCACTGCGCATGTGCAGGCTCTCATTTCTCATTGCACAAATGGAGCTGCGGGGGACAGGAATGTGGTATAGACTTTTTGTTATTGCCTGGACAGGAAGTTCAACTGTATTTGTTCAAAAATTGTATTCTATTAAACATATTCCAAGTATACTGATTGCTTGTATAATGGTAAGAGGCCAGAGATTACCATTTTACTTCAATTAAACTTGACTTTGGCTTTCTGATTCCATAGGTCTGGTAAAAGGTAGAAATTACAGACAGGGTAAAAATTAATAAAATGCTTTAAATACATAGGGTATTATGGGTCCGACGTAAAAGCAAATACAGTTAGGTCCATAAATATTTGGACAGAGACAACATTTTTCTAATTTTGGTTCTGTACATTACCATATTGTGTTTTGAACAAAACAATTCAGAAGCAGATTTAGTTCAGTTCGCTTTTAATTCAGTTCAGTTTTAATTCAGCAGGCTGAACAAAAAGATTGCATAAAAATGCGAGGAAATAAAGCATTTTTTAAACGCAATTTCTTCATTTCAATGGATCAAAGAAATTGAACAAATTAAGTAATTGTAAATAAAATGCTCATTTCTTATACTTGCCTGAAAACCATTGGCTGGCAATGACTGCCTGAAGTCTTGAGTTCACCAGTGCTTGCTTTCTTTCTCAGGATGTACCAAACTGTAGATTTTGCCACTCCTAATATTGTAGCAATTTCTCGGATGGGTTTTTGCTGTCTTCGCAGCTTAAGGACCTACATGGAAAGCTCCATGTTTTCTTCACAGCAAATTCTTCCAAATACAAGCACCACACCTCAAATCAACTCCATACCTAATGGCAGAATGAAGGAAAAGCCAACGCCCGCCTAAGAAACATCCTTTGAGTCAATTGTCCAGTTACTTTTGATCCCTTTAAATATGATGGCACGTGTTAAAATGGACCAAAAGCCAGGTTTTTGACTATCCCGGGTTTTGGTTCTTACCCCCAGGGCATTCCGATGCACATGCGCTGTTGGATTGGGTGTCCCACAGTGGGGCATCCTGAATCTGGATGCCCTGGTGGGAGGAAATCAATCAAGCATCCCTGGATGTTGGTCCACTTTAAGGAGCTGAATTCTTCATCTATGTTGATACCCTCAGATATCCTCTGAAATTGTCCATGTTCATTATATAACTATAACTTGAATATGTTTCAGTAAACGGGTAAAAAAAGGAAAATTTGTGTCAGTGTCCAAATATTTATGGACCTAACTGTATACATTGATACAGGTAGACATTGGGAGAGAGAGACCTGGCTTTGTGAGTTTACAATCTAAAGGATTAAGGTTGGGTCACACGCAGTATCTACTGAGCATGGTGTCAAGTGCTTTAAAGGTTGTGAAGTGGGTTGCTGAACCTAGATGAAAGGCTTGTATGAAAAGGTGTGTTTGAAACTTTTAATACAAGGTGTGAAGGGTAGAAGAGTGGCGAATTGGCATTTTTAAAAGTTTCCATTATTTTGTGGCAAAATAATGTAATCAATGTGCTAAGCGTATCTGTTATTTTTTTTCCTTTCTTTTTGCAATGTATAAAGGAAAACGGTTTTCCCTCGCAACAAATTAACTTAGCAATGTACATCAAAGTGTTAAAAGTACGATAAGAGACTTCATGACTCTAGTTTGCTAATCATCTGATTGGCCGAGGCAGAGACATGAGTCTGCCCCCACAAAAGAGCGGCACCACATACATACATAATAGGAAATACATTTTATTTAAACATAGGCAATAATTCACTTGCTGTGTTACACCAATTAAAAAACACATATAACACAAAGAACACCCTACCCCTCCCGTATCTAATACAGTATGCCAGTAAAGCAAATCAAAAAGTCAAAAAATGGACCGGGGCCCCTTCAACACCTATAAATAAATAAATGAGCCCCTGGTATTTGTGCCGGCACAAAGATCTCCCTATTAAAAAAATATTTTGGACAATGTGGGGTAAACTAACTCACCCCTAAAGTGGATTGTGCACAGAATATCAATAAATAATCAATATATATTTATCAAAGTGTAAAAAAACGTGAAAAATATCATATGAAACATTTTAAGAATATAAACACACCTTTGCTAAATATCCACATACAACCAATCACAACATATTTGATACAACCACAAAATATTAAAAAAAGACAAAGTATGCTAACCATGGATACAAAGAATCACTTAACCACAATAAAGACACATAGAGAGACCAAAATAAAGTGCAATGTGATTCTACCAGGAAACAATGTTAGCAGCCACGTCCAAGGAGAAAAGGAGGGGAAAGAGGGTGACTTAAAATTGCCACCTGCGCACGCGTGGCAGAAGCGGCATGGGCGGGCCGCAGGTGGCAATTTTGAGTCACCCTCTGTTTTTCCCATTGCATGGCACGGCCTGCTTCATGAAATCATTACATCTGGGTAATCCGCCACAAGGTGGCGCAGTGTACTGCAGAAGAGTTGTGGCTCCTCCCGGTACCATATAAAAACGGAATCACCATAGACTTATCCAGTTTTTCCTCTGCAGTGATTCTGCTAAGATAGAAGATGTCTCTCTCTATTGAGCAGGTGAGCGGGGCAAGCAAGCCTGCGGCCCTGCATGGCTATTTCCACCCGTTTCCGGACCCTCTGTGCCTCCCAGCCTCGGCTGTCGGATCGGGTGAGGGTAGAGGAGCACTAGGGTCAAGCGCTCAAGGAGCTCTGCTCCTAGCCGCAGACCCTGTACCACAAAGGGTAGCCGGCCATAGGCTTTATGGTGAGCCTACTAGGGATGCGGAATTCCTGTCCTAGCTTCTGAGGGGGTGAGTGTTTTGGGGACTATGTACTTTTACTGGCGTTTTGGGGTCCCCCCCATCCCTGGCCTGGGCTCTCGCCGCTGTTTGCTCGCCTCCCTCTCCATCGTGTGTTCGGGGGGGGGGGGGGGTGGTAGCGGCAAGGGTGTTTTTGGCTATTTTCAAACTGTTTTTAACTGTGTTTGTAACTTTTTTTCGCTGCCGTCGCCGCTTTGTACTACGCTTCACGGCAGGCGGCGCTATAACTGTGAGGCGTTTTTTTCTGCTGTGTAATGATGCCGGCGCGGTCACGTGAGCGCCTTTTCCGCGCTCTTCGGAGGGGGCGGGGGATGACGCGTATCGCGGCGTCCTCCCGCAGCCTGCCCCTCAAGGGTCCTCCGCCGGCGCCATTTTGCTTCTACTGCGCGTCTGGGGCCCTTCTTCATCCCGGAGCTGCAGCGGTTGTCCCTGTCTGTTGTCACCTCCTCCTGTGGTCTGGCGGCTGGTGCCCTTGCCCTGCTTGGTCCGTGAGTCCCCTTCGGGGGTTTTGGTTTCCTTTGCTCGCCTCCCTCTCCGTCGTGTGTTCGGGGGGGGGGGGGGGGGCGGGTCTGAGCGGCAAGGGTGTTTTTGGCTATTTTCAAACTGTTTTTAACTGTGTTTGTAACAGTTTTTCGCTGCCGTCACCGCTTTGTACTACGCTTCACGGCGGGCGGCGCTATAACTGTGAGGCGTTTTTTTCTGCTGTGTAATGATGCCGGCTCGACCACGTGAGCGCCTTTTTCGCACTCTTCGGGGGCGGCGGATGACGCGTATCGCGGCGTCCTCCCGCGGCCCGCTCCTCAAGGGTCCTCCGCCGGCGCCATTTTGCTTCTGCTGCGCGTCTGGGGCCCTTCTTCATCCCGGAGCTGCAGCGGTTGTCCCTGTCTGTTGTCACCTCCTCCTGTGGTCTGGTGGCTGGTGCCCTTGCCCTGCTTGGTCCGTGAGTCCCCTTCGGGGGTTTTGGTTTCCTTGGGGCATGTGCTGCGGGATGCTTATTTGTCTTTACTTATGTCTTTCAGATGGGACAACTGTGGGTTGTGGTTTCTCCCGGTCCTACCCCTTACCACCCCTCATCTTCCCTTATTGGCTTCTGGGGGCATCCCGGGTGGCTTTTATTTGCCCTTACCCTGTGCTGGCCTGTTACGCCTGTGTTAATCACCATATGGAGGCTTCTGGGGATAGCATGCTTGGGGGTCCTTCGGGGCAATCCCGGCTGTGTTCCATGTGTGGGGTATCCCCTGTGAGTAACAGTGTCACGGTGTGCGTGCCGTGCGCTCAATGTATCATTGCACTCCAGGCTGGGTTGCCCGCTTCGCTTCCCAGCTCTGCGCCCCCGTCGGCATCGCCTACCCCCCCCGCGCCTGCATTTAGCCCCCAGTGAGGGGGATACTAGCGGGGGGGTCACAGCCTGATCTGGCACTGCGTGTGGCCAGTATTGAAAGGCAGCTTGCCAGGCCTGTTCCACGTAAGGCCTCTGGCAAGAAGTGGCACCTAGCTCCCGTGCCATCCCTCTTCCCTGAGGAGGATGACTGACCTGATGATTTTGTTGGCCTATACCCCCTAGAGAAGGGGGGAACTCTTCCAGGACTCTGACTCCTCTGGGGATCAGCAGGAGGGTTACAGCAGTGACCCTGGGTCTGTGTCTGGGGAGGACTCATGGTTCCCTGAGGACACTGATAGCCTGTTGGCTCACATTTTTTAAATTTTGTACATTGTCCCCCCTGAGGTGGCTAAGAGGAAGCAGGGTGAGCTCTTTCGTCCTGATAAACAGCGTCTGGAGTTCCCTGAGCAGAGCCTTTTCACTAATATGGTGCTCAAGGAGTGGGAACGTCCTAGTAGATTGCCCGCGGTGCCCAAGGGGTTGGATAAGAGGTATCCCTTTCCTGCCGGCCTGGTTAAGCGATGGTCGTGTCCTCCTGAGGTTGACGCTCCTGTTCGAGGGCTGTCCAATACCTCGGTCATGCCTTCCCCTGACACTACTACATTGCGGGACAGCGAGGACCGGCGCATGGATCAGCTGGCCTGCCATGCTTTTACATGTGTGGGGGCTGGGCTGCGTCCAGTCTGCGCTGCTGCCATTACAGCTATTGCCCTTAAGAAACAGCTCAAGCGTCTCCTTGATGGCGCTACGGCTGGTAACAGGGGGGAGGATTATAGGTCCCTTTTACTTTGCTCTGATTTTGTTGCCTTTGTCCTTACTGCCATGGATGATTCGGTACAGCTGTGCGGTAGGGCCTCTGCCCTTTTGGTGGCTATGCGCTGCTCTGTTTAGCTGCGTCAGTGGGCGGCTGATGCTGCCGCTAAGAAGGCTCTCGCTGGGCTCCCCTTTACGGGGCTGCGGCTCTTTGGTGAGCATCTGGATGTTCTAGCCAAGGATGGTAGGCTGCCTCAACGTAGGAGACAGCCTCGGCCTTACCGTGGACCCTCCTCTTCCCTCCCATCCTTTCGTGCTCCCAGGGGAGGTCGTGGCTCCTTCTTCTCTGGTACACGCAGGGATTCTTGGGGCCATGGCAGACCACGTGGTCATCCCGGTCTCTCATGGGGCCCCAAGCCCAAACCTTCTCCCAAGCTCCCTCAAGCATGAGGAGGCGCCCTCACCCATCCGGGTGGGGGGACGGCTTTGGAGTCTACGCGTCTCAGACCGGTGGATTCAGGAGGTGGTGTCCTCCGTTAACAAGATAGAGTTTGCAGCCTGGCCCCATCGATGTCCTGGAATTGAGGGCGATCAGGTTGGTTCTTTCTCAGCTGACCACGCACCTTCGGGGTCGGGCTCTTCAGATCCGCTCGGACAACCAGACGGCGGTTGCCTACATCAATCATCAGGGAGGGACTCGGAGCAAGCGAGCCCTCAAGGAAGTGTCCCTGATACTGTCTTGGGAGGAAGAGAATGTTACCTGCATCTCAGCGGTCTACATTCCGGGGGTGGAGAACCAGGAGGCAGACTCCCTGAGCAGGGGGACGTCTCGGCTGGCGGAATGGTCCCTCAGCAACAAGATTTTTCTCTCCCTGTGTCACCGCTGTAGTCAGCCGGATGTGGACCTGTTTGCGTCCCGCCACAATCAACAAGCTTCCCAGGTTTGTCTCCCTGTCACAGGACCCTCTGGCCTTCGCCACGGATACACTAGCAATGCCTTAGACAGAGTTTCGGCTCCTCTATGTGTTCCCTCCCTTTCCTCTGCTGGGCAGGGTGCTGCGCAAGATAGCCCAGGAAGGGGTACCAGCCATTCTGGTTGCCCCCTGTTGGCCAAGGAGGGTGTGGTTCGCAGACATTGTGCAGTTGGCAGTAGATCATTATGCCCTGCCCAGGGATCCAGATCTGCTCACTCAGGGACAACTGTGCCATCCCAATTTACAAACGCTGGCTTTAACGGCTTGGCTGCTGAAACCTCCATCTTGATGGATAAGGGCTTGCCGGCTTCTGTTGTTGATACCATGATTAGGGCTAGGAAGAAGTCCTCGTCCTTTATCTACTACAGGATATGGCATGCTTACATTGCCTGGTGTGAGTCCAAGTCTGTTTCTTGTCGGGTGTTGTCTATCCCTAGGATTCTGGAATTTTTGCGACATGGTTTGGATTCGGGCCTTCAGCTTAGTACCCTCAAGGGACAGGTGTCAGCTCTGGCAATATTTTTCCAAAGATTCTTTGCCAATCACTGGTTGGTTAAGACTTTATTCCTAGTATGTCACACACCCCACTTCCAAAGATCCATGACACTTGGGAAAGCGGCCTGTAGAGGGCGATCTTGCAGAGATGACATGGAAAAAGGAGCCCCTCCTGGTCCATAAGTACCAGGTTCCTCCCACTATTCCCCAGTCTTTTCGTCTCTGCAGTCGGCGAAGCATTCAGAAGATGACTCTCCTTCAAGCTGCAGGTAGCCGGGTTTGCTCCCGGCCTTTCTCTATTTCTCTGCCTGAATTTTTTTAAAAAACCTGTTTGGTTATATTGTATGGCTCCCAGCCCTGGCTGTATGGTTCAGGCAAAGGTAGATACACCTTCTGGTGTTTACAGGAGTTTTTTACTCCTCCGTGAGACCCAAAATTTGGGTAGGCGGCTTCCGGGTTGGTGTTCCTGGCATGGGATGCCCCCTGTCCCTTTATAAATCCCCTTGTGCCTGAT
This sequence comes from Gastrophryne carolinensis, assembly GCA_027917425.1. Classification (NCBI taxonomy): domain Eukaryota; kingdom Metazoa; phylum Chordata; class Amphibia; order Anura; family Microhylidae; genus Gastrophryne; species Gastrophryne carolinensis. Next base: position 577,702,990 of record CM051235.1, read on the forward strand.
GGGTGCATTTCTATCCTCTCCCCTTTAGTTCTCCTTTAACCCTGCTGGGTAAGAGGGAGGGGGGGGGCTTTATCTGGGCTTATTGGTCACCATGCAAAAAAAAAAGGGGATATATATATATATATATATATATGTATATTTTACTTATATATTGTTATGTATTTAGAAGATTACAGTTTAATAGGGAATGTTTGTACCTAAATTTCCTGTCTAAATTTCTCTAACTAAACAGCATTCATTTGGCATTGTTCATTTTTTTAAATTTCCCTCCATTTTCTTGGCATCACGTGATCCCGGAAGTGGGCGGGGCTTCGGCGCGCAGTTTGTCTTCCTGGCTCCTGCTGACGTCAGGGGGCGGGGCTTCGCCGCGCAGCGCCATTTTAGTCATAGAGCACGCTGATGTGCTCTGTTTGTCTTCCTGGCTCCTGCTGACGTCAGGGGGCGGGGCTTATCAGCGCGTCCTTCTCTTAGCCGGCGTTTCCGGCTGCTTCCCTGCGGTCTTCCCTCGTTGTGCGAGCTGGTCGCCTGGTGCTGTGAGTACCCTTCAGCTTGTCTGAAGGGAGTTTTCTGCCATTTTTAATGCTTTGTTCATTTATTGAATATTTTGTGCATTGGTGACTGTTTTTTCTTCTGTAGGTGGAAACTCCTTATTTAAAAAGGGGGTTTCTCCTGTTCCTTAGCCCTTAAGCCTTATTTGGGGGTCCATTTGTGTTTCAATCCTCCCACCTGGGACTATTTAAAGGGGCATCCCGGGTAGCAATTACGTAAAACCCATATATACTTGGCGACTATAATTATAGTATAATACTAAACATCATATGGAGGCATCTCAGGATAATGGGCATGCAATTCCCTCGGCACAGACTCAGCAATGTTTTGGATGTGGGGCATCCCTTGTTGGGGATAACGCAATTCTTTGCGTCCCTTGTGCACAGTTAACCATTATGCAGCAAACTGGGGCCCAGGCTTCAGGGTCTGCGGCTACTGCCTCTTCTTCTACTCCGCCTTGTCTTGTCCGTACCCCCAGTGATATTGTCATGGGTGGTGAGTCGCATTCTGATTTATGTGCCAGATTGGCTCATCTTGAAAAATTTATGTCTACCTCTGTGGCTAAAAAGGCCTCAGCTAAAAGAAAGCATTTGACTCATGCCGTCTCGGCAAGTGAGTTGGACAATTGCGAATTGCTTGATTGGTCTGACCCTTCTCAGTTAGAAGAAGGGGAATTATATGAGGATTCAGATGTTTCTGACGAACAGCAATTTGTTGGTACTGAAATTGAGCAGGGTGAAGAGAGTGTTGTGGATACCCCAAAAGCTCTTGCCCAGTTATTTGAGGTTTTGGTTATTACTCCTCCTGAAGTAGTCCCTCTTAAAAGAGGGGAATTCTTTGGAGCCTCTAAACCTCGTTTAGAATTTCCAAATCAAAAGCATTTTGATGATATTATTCTTAAAGAATGGGAGAAGCCTGTGCGGCTTCCTGGCATTCCCTTGGGCTGGGACAAAAAATATCCCTTTCCAGCTGATACGGTTAAACGTTGGTCATCACCTCCTGTGGTGGATGCCCCTGTACTTAATTTATCCAATTCTTCTGTGTTGCATTCTCCTGACTCCACTACACTTAAAGATGGAGAGGACAAACGTATTGATCAAATGGCGTGCCACGCTTTTTCCAGTGTAGAATCGGCCTTGTGGCCTGTTGGCGCTTCGACGCTTATGTCGGTGGCTATTAGGTCTGTTGTGAGGGACCTAATGAATAACTCAGGGCTTGATCCGGCCTGTGATGAGTACGCCGCTCTTAAGCGATGTGAGATGTTTGCATCTTTTGTACTTTCTGCTTTAGATGATACTCTGCTCATGTGCAGCAGAAGCTCTGCCTTGTTAATCGCCATTCGGCGGTCAGTATGGTTGCGGCAGTGGGCGGCGGATGTTGTAGCCAAGAAATAGCTTACAGCGCTTCCGTTTGTGGGATTGTGCCTATTTGGAGATCCCAGATTTTTCATGTCCCGGATGCCGTCAGATCCGGCAATTGCGCAGGGACTGCGGGCAGCAGTAGCGAATCTGTTAAACATGGCTGTCATCTGCCTAGTTCCTCCAGCGGAAAGGGGTTTGGGGTTTTACTCCAACCTATTCACGGTACCCAAAAAGGACGGCTCTGTTCGGCCTATCCTAGACCTAAGGAGACTCAATTAATTTATCCGTTTCAGAAGATTCCGCATGGAGTCTCTGCGATCAACGATCGATGCTCTCCGTCAGGGGGACTTCATGACATCCATAGACATCAAGGATGCTAATTTGCACATTCCTATTTTTCTGGGTCACCAGAGATTTCTCAGGTTCTCGATTGAAGACCAGCATTATCAATTTGTGGCCCTGCCATTCGGCCTTACCTCGGCCCCAAGAGTCTTTACCAAGATGCTGGCAGGAGTGATGGCTATTTTCAGGGTCCAGGGCATCCGCATTGTGCCTTTTCTGGAGGATCTTCTTATCGCGGCCTCCTCCCTCTAACAATCAGAGTTGGACACCAGGACGGTGGTCTCTATGCTAGAGAGGTTCGGATGGGTAATAGGTTACCCCAAATCCTCTCTCTGTCCGTCCAGGGAAATTCCCTTCCTGGACCTGATTCTGGATACATTTCAGGCCAAGGTTTTTCTTCCTCAGTCCAAAATGGTTCTGATTCAGGACTTGATTCGTCTATTCTTGTCCAACCCTCGTCAGTCTATCCATCTAGGGATGAGACTAGTGGGATTGATGGTAGCTGCAATCGAGGCAGTCCCGTTTGCCCAGTTTCACATAAGGACGCTTCAGCTCTTCCTCTTGGCAAAGTGGGACAGGTGCCCACTATCATTAAATCAGACTTGTCTACGGTCTCCCCACGTTTTGCAGTCCCTTCAGTGGTGGTTAATATCGCATAACCTCCAGAAGGGCAAGTCATTTCTGACTCCGCGTTGGGAACTGGTTACCACGGATGCCAGCCTGGTGGGCTGGGGAAGCATCCGTTCCAGGGATTGTGGGGGCCTCAGGAGGCTCATTCTCCAATCAATGTATTAGAGCTTCGGGCCATAAGTCTTGTTCTACTTCGACTGACCCATTTCTTACAGGGTCTGCCAGTTCAGATTCGGTCAGACAACCGAACAGCTGTTGCATACATCAATCACCAGGGAGGGACTCGCAGTTGGGGTGCCCTCCGGGAAGTGTCTCTGATCCTTCAGTGGGCAGAGATCAATGTTCCCTGCATATCAGCAGTTTACATTCCGGGGATAGAGAATGTGGAGGCAGACTCCCTGAGCAGGGGATGTTCTCGCCAGGGAGAATGGTCTCTCAAACCAAGGGTCTTTCAGTTCCTCTGTCACAAGTGGGGGACTCCACTGTTGGACCTGTTTGCTTCTCGTCACATTCACAAGCTGCCAGCTTTTGTGTCTCTATCCCAGGATTCTCTGGCAGTGGCAGCGGATACCATGTCTCTGGCCTGGAAGGATCTGGGGTTCCTATATCTATTTCGCAAGTTAGCACTGGAGGAGGCGCCAGCAATTCTGGTGGCGCCAGAGTTGCCAAGACGTCTGTGGTACGCAGACGTTGTAAGGCTGGCAGTGGATCGGTTCCATCTGCCTCTTCTTTCAGATCTCATCACTCAGGGTCAACTTTGTTACCCCAATTTACAAACGCTGGCTTTGACGACATGGCTGCTGAAGTCTCCATCTTGAAAGAAGAAGGTCGTTCTGGTGCGGTTATTCAGACTCTGATTAGAGCTAGGAAGAAGTCTTCCTCTGTCATTTATTTCAGGACTTGGAGGTCCTATATTGATTGGTGTGAATCCAGGGCTTTGCCCTGTAGAGTATTTTCTATTTCTAGAATTCTGGAATATCTGCAACGAAGTCTGGATATGGGATCCCAGATTAGTACTTTGAAGGGGCAAGTCTCTGCCTTGGCTATTTTTTTCAAAGGTCGTTTCCTTTGGTTAAGACCTTTTTCCAAGGAGTTGCGCATGTGCGGCCTCCCAGAAAGCCTATACTTCCTGTTTGGGACCTTAACCTGGTGCTTTCAGCTATGCAGGCTGCTCCCTTTGAGCCTTTGCAGGATATTCCTCTTCTTATTCTTACTCAGAAGGTTGCTTTTTTGGTTGCTATTACTTCTGTCCGCCGAGTTTCTGAACTGGCGGCTTTGTCTATTCTAGCCCCTTATTTTGAGAGGCATCAAGATAAGGTTGTTTTCCGTTTTAAACCGGATTTCCTTCCTAAGGTGGTGTCTGCTTTCCACCTAAATCAGGATATAGTTCTTCCTTCCTTGTGTCCTAAACCTAGTAACGACAGGGTCTTTCATTCTTTGGATGTAGTTCGTTGTTTTAAACCGGACCTTCAGCGTGATTTAATGAAATGCCAAAACTCTTAAAAAACGGTTCCCCAGCATCTAAAATTAATATATTTTACGTTTTTAGTCACTAACTTATTATTCTTTCCCCCACTGGGCTGCAACTCTGTTCAGGAATTTAGGATACGGGCGCCGCCATCTTGACTTAGACGCATCACACTTACTGAGGAGAGAAGAGTGGGATAAGGTACAGGGGTGCGGGTTATAGCTGTGCTTTGCTCAGACAGAGCAGAGCTGGGGTCAGGTAACTGTCAGCAGTCCCAGAATGCAGAGCAGCACAGTCAGGAGGCACTTCCTGTTTGCAGGCTGCCTGATAAGATGGCGGCTTCCATAAGCCGCCATCTTGGATGTTTAAAGGCTTATAACATGCAGTAGATGCAGGTAGGATGATTTTTAATGTGGGCAATCTGTATGTACAGGGTGTGGGAAACATATAAGATAGACTCTTATTCAGAGTGAAGGTCCGCTTTAAGTATTATTTAGTTACTACTTCGGCCTTCCGCAAGACGGATGCCTTTTTTGTTGTGCCTTCTGGGCCCAAGAAGGGTTTTGCTCCTGCCAAATCTTCCCTTAGTAAGTGGATACGTCAGGCCATCATTGGGGCCTATATGGCTAAGGGGAAGGTTCCCCCTTTTCGTGTCACCGCTCATTCTACTCGTGCTATTGGAGCTTCTTGGGCTTTTCAGCACCAGGCTTCTGTTGAACAAGTTTGCAAGGCTGCGACTTGGTCTTCTGTGCATACTTTTTCTAAGTTTTACAAGGTTGATGTGCGAGCCTCAGCGGATGCTGCTTTTAGCTGCAAAATTCTGCAAGCTGCAGTAATTTAAGTTATGCATTATTCCTTTGGGATCCCCACCCATTATAGACACTGCTATTGGATGTCCCAAGTGTCATGGATCTTTGGAAGTGAGGTGTGTGACATACTAGGAATAATACCATTTTGTGAATACTCACCTGTAAAATGGTTATTACGAATATGTCACACACCCCACTTCCCCCGCCCTTTTTGTTCTAGGGATCCTTTATATGGTGATTATTATTTTCAAATTATTTTTCATTTATTGAATATAATTGGCTCTTCCTGGTTCTCACTGCTTTTTAAAAAGACTGGGGAATAGTGGGAGGAACCCGGTACTTATGGACCAGGAGGGGCTCCTTTTTCCATGTCATCTCTGCAAGATCGCCCTCTACAGGCCGGTTTCCCAAGTGTCATGGATCTTTGGAAGTGGGGTGTGTGACATACTCGTAATAACCATTTTACAGGTGAGTATTCACAAAATAGTATTTTTCCAGGGGGTTACCCATGTGCGTCCGCCATGTAAGCCTTTGCTATCGGTTTGGGACCTGAATCTGGTGTTGTCTGCTCTGCAGGGTCCTCCCTTTGAGCCTATCCGTGGGGCTGCTTTGCCCATTCTGACTCTTTAAGGTGGCCTTTTTGGTGGCCATTACTTCTGTCAGGCGAGTTTCTGAGCTGGCGGCGCTTTCCATCAAACCTCCTTATTTTGAAATGCATCAGGATAAGGTGATTTTTTGGCTTAAGCCGGATTTCTTGCCTAAGGTTGTGCCTGCCTTTCATCTCAATCAGGACATTGTTTTGCCTTCATTGTGTCCTAACCCTGCTAATTCACTATTTGAATGTTGTCAGGGCTCTGAAGTTTTATTTGGTTGCTACTGAGTCTTTCAGGAAATCTGACGCTCTTTTTGTTTTTCCTGCTGGACCTAGGAAGGGTTTGCCTCCGGCTAAATCCACTGGCTAAATCCGCTTGGCAAGTGGTCAGGCGGTGGAGCAGGCCTATTCGGCCAGGGGGAAGGTTCCTCCTTTTAGGGTTACTGCTCATTCCACTCGTGCTGTTGGTGCCTCTTGGCCTTTTCAGCACCAAGCTTCTGTTGAACAAGTTTGTAAGGCCGCTACTTGATCTTCTGTCTTTTTCCAAGTTTTACAAGGTTGATGTTAAGGCCTCGGCTGATGCTGCTTTTGGCCGCAAGGTACTTCAGGCGGTAGTGGTTTGAACTGCCTGCTGTTACTCTTTGGGGATCCCACCCTACTTTATGGACACTGCTTTTGGATGCCCCAGATGTAATGATTTCATGAAGCAGGCCGTGCCATGCAATGGGAAAAAGACAATTCTGTGAGTACTCACCTGTAGAATTGCTTTTACTATGCATGGCACGGCCTGCTTCACCCCACCCTTGTTATCGTTATTCTTGGTTGCCTCTTTATGGTGATTGTTCCAAGTTAGTTGGGGTTTTTTGTTACCTTTTTTACTTTTATTAGCTCCCGGTTTTCTTGGATAACTGCTTGTCAACACTGGATAAGTTTATGGTGATTCCGTTTTTATATGGTACCGGGAGGAGCCACAACTCTTCTGCAGTACACTGCGCCACATTGTGGTGGATGACCCAGGTGTAATGATTTCATAAAGCAGGCCGTGCCATGCATGGTAAAAGCAATTCTACAGGTGAGTACTCACAGAATTGTCTTTTTAACATGCTCTTTGTGTCATATGTGTGTTTTTTTTAATTGGTGTAACACAGCAAGTGTAATTATTGTCTATGTTTAAATGAAATGTATTTCCTATTACATATGTATGTGGTGCCGCTCTTTTGTGGGGGCAGGTGAAGAGTTATCTGTTCACCACATTATCTTTTTTGTACATTGCCTAATTTGAGTGTAGCACACTGGATTTTTTCACCGGGTGGTGCAATTCTTTGTTTGGTTAACTTTTAGATATCGGCAGACAGTGGAGGGGCTTCTGAAGAGGAGCAGCGCTGTAGAGGCAATTGGGGAGGAGGATGATGTGAGCAGCAGACTGCAGAATACATTGGATGGGGTGCCAGTCTGTTAGCTGGTAGACCACACAGGACAGTGTTCAAGCCGGTATATGATCAGGGCATGCAGCAGAATTTTCAAGGCCTCAGTTGTGAGGAAGGGGCGGATTCGGCGAGTTGGAGACGGCAGGAGGTGACTTAAACCGGACCTTCAGCATGATTTAATGAAAAGCCCAAACCCTTAAAAAACTATTCCCCAGCATCTGAAATTAATATATTATACGTTTTTAGTCACTTATTCTTTCCCCCACTGGGCTGCAACTCTGTTCAGGACTCTAGGATACTGGTGCCGCCATCACACATACTGAGGAAAGGAGGGGGGATAAATTACAGGGGGTGGGTTATAGCTGTGCTTTGCACAGACAGAGCAGAGTGGGGTGAGGGAAAAGACAGCAATTCCAGAATGCAGAGCGGCACAGTCAGAAGACACTTTACTGCCTGATGCTCCATGAGCCCCCATCTTGGATGTTTAAAGGCTCATAACATGCAGTAGATGCAGGTAGGATGATTTTTAATGTGAGCAATTTGTATGTACAGGGTGTGGGAAACATATAAGATATTCTCTTATTCAGGATGAAGGGTCCACTTTAATGGGAGGTGTGAATGAGAGAGAGGTTTCTTACATTTCACACAGCATCCCAACTTTTTGGGAATTAGGGTTGTATATGTTATGATGCTTCAAAATGTTATTTTAACGGCATTCTGATGTTTTCATAACGTTTGAATTTTTTTTTGTAGTAAATTGCTGTATGACTGCAGCCCCAGGAGCTTGTGTTGGATGCTGCTACAGTAATTGAATTGTTCTTGGCTTTTAGTTTTCTTTTTAACAGTTGTAACACTGTGTGACCTTATTGACACAACAGAGCAGCAGGGGGCGTTCTAGCTCCAGTTAGAATGCTGGAAATTTTTATGTAATTATTTTCTTACAACTTTAAGGGCACCCGTTAGAGAAGAAAAAATATTATAATGGGATTGTACAATTAAGAAAGGCTTTGTAGGAAGATTGCTGCTTAACTCGTATAAAAGCTGATATGATTTTTTTTCCTTTTTACAAGATTAAAGTGTTTATACTTAATACACATTATGTGCTGATAAACAGTTGCGATTAAAGTAAGTGGTTTATATCATCATACCTGGAATTCAGAGGCATTAAATCACCCACATTATCTTGTAAGAGTTAATCTCTAACTTAAAGCTGACCAAAACCCACCGAACTTGTGAAATAAATTTGGCCAAAGCCCCTGCCGATATTCCCTTAGAGTGTAGACCTAGAAATTTATATGTATATTTTTTTTATGTCCCTCTCTGTAAGATGGCAGTCAATCAGTCATTGCATAGGTGTGGCAATGACATAATTGCCACACACAACGATGGCAAAGAATGGAGCAGGCGTAGCTTTACAGCTAAAACAAGGGCCATTATCTGGGATTTGAGTGAGGCAGGAGCACTAAAAATTGGTAAAAAGTGCTCTTTGTGGGGTGAGCAGTTCAGGGGATGCTAGTTAAAAATGTGGGTTTTGGTCCGCTTCAAAGCAGACCGTCATGCTTGCCTCCCCTCCCCTCGGCTATTCCAAGTGTGACATACACTCCCCTTCAACTCTTTATGACATTGGGTTATTCTCCAGTAGAGGGCGAACTTCTGCAGAGATGAATGCAAAAAAGGAGCTCCTCCCAGTCCATAAATACCTGGGACCTCCCACCAATTCCCCAGTTTCTTCTCTGCAGGAAGGCGAGCAAGACAGAAGATGAAGACTTATCTTACTTGCAGGTAAGCCGGGCTCGCGCCCGGCCATTTTTGTCCCTATTGCTGCCAGGTCCTTTCCTAAATTATCCCTATTTGAGTCTCCCAGCCTTGGCTGCTGGTCCTGGTGAGGGTAGGTAGCACCTCATGGGTGTGCAAGGAGCCTTGCTCCACCGTGAGACCCCATTACAAGGGGTAGGCGATTGCCTGGGTTTGGTGATCCCGGTGTGGGATGCTTTGTCCCTTTCATTCCTATGGCCAGATTCTGGCTGGGATTCCCCCCTTCCAGGTCCCTTACTTCCCTCTGGGTGGGTGGGGGGGGGGGGGGCTGGCTGGCCTTTATACTCGGTTGGTTTTTTGGTCTTATGTGTGTGTGACACTGTGTGTGGGTGAGTGTTTTCACTTGTGTTGGTGCTGACAGGTGTTTGCCTTGTACATGGGGCCATAACTGTACTGGCCTCCTTCATTTAGCCTGGGGAGCTTCTCCCCCTCAGGCTGTGTTCGGGGAGGGGGCGGTAGCTACTGCGGGCCAGCCCATGGCTGGGATCTGCGTTGCTGGGAGGGGGGCGTGGCCTGGCAAACGCGCGTTCTGCGCTGGCCTTCCCCCCTTCTCTTCCTCCTCTTCTCATGAGGCTCTTCTCCGGGGGCCATCTTGGTGCTGCTTTGGCTGAACCTGCGTGCTCCTGGCCGGTAAGGGCCTGTTGGCCACTTCCTTAGCTTATGTGGTGGGCCCTCTTTAGCAGGGGGGCCTCCTTTTTTCTTGCATGTGTGTATATAGGTATATATGGAGATATATGTAATTATATATATATTTTGAGGCGATTGTGACTTATGATGCCTTCATTGTGTGTTATAGATTGCATCGTATATGTGCATGATAAGGGGTTCCTCCTGGTCCTGGGGTCCCTAGTCTTAAAATAGATCACCACAAATCCTCCCACTGGGACTTTTAATGGGCATCCCGGGTTGCTTATTGCTTAAATTCCCTGCGGTCTTGCGACTGACCACAAGAATCACCATATGGAGGCTCCGCAGGATACCGGGCTCCCTCTGGGACAATCCCGGCCATGTGTGGGTTGTGGGACATCCCTTACGGGTGAGAATCTGCTTATTTGTATACCGTGTGCACAAAAGGCCATATCGGTGCAGTCGGGTGCCCAGCCTTCTGGGTCGGTGCCCCCCGCTTCAATGCCTTCCCCTCCCTGCCTTATCCGTACCCCAAGTGACATTGGTGCCAGCGGGGAGTCGCATTCCGATGTTTGTGCTAGGTTGGCCAGCATCGAGAAATTTATGGTTAGCGCGGTGGGCAAGAAGGCCTAAAAAGAGACATTTGTCGTCGGTCCAGGCGACTTGGGATATTGATGATGATTCATTTGATATGTCCGATTATTCCCCGTTAGAGGAGGGGGAATTGTATGAGGAGTCAGAGGCTGACGTTGGGCAGGCGCTAGGGGATGCTGTTGACACGGCCACGGTTTTGTCACATCTCTTGGAGGTTTTGGATATTGCGCCACCTGAGGCGCCCCCTCTCAAGAAGGGGGAATTTTTGGGGGCCCAAAAGCCTCGTTTGGAGTTCCCTACCCAGAGTCATTTTGATGTACTGATCCTTAGGGAATGGGAGAAACCTAGTCGGCTTCCAGGTGTTCCTCAGGGATGGGATAAGAAGTATCCTTTCCCAGTGGAAGCGGTTAAGCGCTGGGCTTCTCCTCCCGAGGTCGATGTGCCAGTTTTGGGGTTGACCAACTCCTCCGTGCTTCACACCCCAGACGCCACTTCCCTAAAGGATGGTGAGGATAGGCGCCTTGATCAGATGGCATGCCATGCCTTTTCCAGTGTTGGCTTGGCCTTGCGGCATGTTTGTGCATCTGCGCTAGTGTCGGTGGCTGCTAGGTCTCTGATTAGGGACTGGTTAAATGACGCTCACCTTGATCCGGCCATTGCTGAGTTCACTACACTTAAAAGATTTGAATTGTTCATGGATTTTGTCTTGGCTGCTATGGAAGACACTATTGTTATGTGTAGTAGGACTTCAACCTTATTGGTGGCCATGCACGGATCGGTATGGCTCCGTCAGTGGACGGCGGACTTTGCGGCCAAGAAATCGCTCACAGCTCTTCCCTTCTTGGGTACGCGGCTGTTTGGAGATAATTTGGATGCTGTGGCAAAGGGAGGTAAGTTACCTCAGCGGAAGAAACAGCACCGTCCCTTTGGGGGGCAGGCTCTTTCAATCCTTCCTTTCGAGGTGCCAGAGCTGGCAGAGGTTTGGCCTTCTTGGGTGTCAAGAGGCTCTTCCTGGAACAGGGGCAGAGGTCGGGCCCGTCCGCTTCTGCCTGGGGTTCCAAGCCCAAGCCTGCGGGTAAACCAGCTCAGCAATGAAGGGGCGCCCTCAGCCGCACGGGTGGGGGGACGGCTGCGGCTCTTCTTCCAGATCTGGGCCTGGGAGGTCACAGACAATTGGATCTTGGAAGTGGTCTCCTCCGTGTACAAACTGGAGTTCGAGTACTGGCCTCCTCCAAGATTTTTAAGGTCTCGGGTGCCCTTGGACCCTCAGGCTGCACAGGGGCTCCTGTTAGCAGTGAAAAACCTTCTGGACATGGGAGTTGTATGCTCGGTGCCTCCGTCGGAGAGAGGCAGGGGTTTCTACTCCAATCTTTTCACGGTCCCCAAAAAAGAAGGTTCTGTAAGACCCATTCTGGACCTCAAGGTCCTCAACAGATTCATCAGAACCAAGAAATTCCGCATGGAGACTCTGAGCTCGGCCATCAATTCCCTTCGTCAAGGGGATTTCATGACATCCATAGACATCAAGGATGCGTATTTGCATGTTCCAATTTTTCCAGAGATTCCTCAGGTTCGCGGTGGACGATCAACATTTTAGTTTGTAGCCCTTCCCTTCGGGTTGACCTCAGCGCCGAGGGTCTTTACCAAGGTTCTGGCGGGCATAACGGCCCTATTCAGAGCGCAGGGAATTCGCATTGTGCTGTATCTGGACGACCTATTGATTTCAGCTTCTTCCCTCCGTCAGGCGGAGCTGGACACCCACCAGGTGGTGTCGACACTGGAGAGGTTCGGGTGGGTGATCAACCGCCCCAAGTCCTCTCTCTCGCCATCACGGGTGATTTCATTCCTGGGCATGAATCTGGATACCATTCAGGCCAGAGTGTTCCTACCCCAGACCTAGGTGCAGGGGATTCAGGATCTGATCCGCCTTCTTCTGGCCAATCCTTGCCCCTCTATCCGACAGGGAATGAAGCTGGTTGGATTGATGGTGGCCTCCTTCGAGGCGGTCCCGTTTGCGCAGTTTCACATGAGATCTCTTCAACTTCATCTATTGACGCATTGGGACAGGTGTCCGCTGTCATTGGATCAGCCGTTCAGGATGTCTCCCAGGGTTCGGCAGTCCCTTCGGTGGTGGCTGGAGTCGAGCAACCTGTTGAGGGACAGGTCCTTTCTGGTTCCTCGCTGGGAGACTGTTACCACGGATGCCAGCCTGTCGGGCTGGGGAGGTTTCTGGAAAAGTCATCAGTTCAGCGGGGTGTGGGGGTCAATGTCTTAGAGCTCAGAGCCATCCGGCTTGTCCTGTCACGACTGACGTCGCACTTACAGGGTCTTCCGGTTCAGATTCGATCAGACAATCGGACGGCGGTCTCCTACATCAATCACCAAGGAGGGACTCGCAGCAGGAGTGCCCTCAGGGAAGTCTCTCTGATCCTGCATTGGGCAGAGAGCAATGTTCCTTGCATTTCGTCAATCTACATTCCGGCAGTGGAGAAAATGGAGGCGGACTCCCTGAGCAGGGGTTCTTCTCGCCAAGGAGAGTGGTCTCTCAACCCCGGGGTTTTTCGGTCTCTTTGTCGCAAGTGGGGGACTCCGGAGGTGGATCTCTTTGCCTCACGGCACAATCACAAACTCCCGGAGGTGGATCTCTTTGCCTCATGGCACAATCACAAACTCCCGGCCTTTGTGTCTCTATCTCAGGATCCTCTAGCTCTGGCAGTGGGTGCCTTGTTCCTTGCTTTGAAGGATCTGGAAGTGTCCCTGATGATGTCTTGGGCGGAGGAGACAGTTCCCTCCATCTCGGTGGTTTACATCCCCTGTGTGGAGAACCAGGAGGCAGATGCCCTGCGCAGACTAGGGGAATGGTCTCTCGACAACAAGATCTTTCATGCCCTGTGTCGCCGCTGGGGTCAGCCGGACGTGGACCTGTTTGCGTCCCGTCACAATTACAAGCTTCCGAGATTCGTATCCCTGTCCTCTGGCCTTCGCCACGGATGCGCTGGCATTTCCTTGGAAGGAGTTTCGACTCCTTTATGTCTTTCCTCCCTTCCCTCTGTTGGGTCGTGTGCTGCGCAAGATAGCCCAGGAGGGGGTACCGACCATCCTGCAAACCATGAGGAGGGTATGGTTTGCAGACGTCGTCCAGATGGCGGTGGATCAGTACATCCTGCCCGACGTTCCAGAGCTCCTCACTCAGGGACAGCTGCGCCACCCCAATTTACAAACGCTGGCTTTGACGGCTTGGCTGCTGAAAACTCTATCCTGATGAATAAGGGTTTGCCAGCTTCGGTCATCAGTACTATGATTCAGGCTCGGAAAAAATCCTCTTCTATGATTTATTACAGGGTCTGGCATGCTTACATTGCCTGGTGTGAGTCTAAGGCCCTCCCTTGCTGTACCTTCTCCCTTTCCAGGATTTTGGAGTTTCTTCAACACGGTCTAGAATCAGATTTACAACTGAGTACCCTCAAGGGACAAATTTCTGCCTTGGCAATTTTTTTCCAAAGATCTTTCGCTAATCATAGGCTTGTCAAAACCTTTTTCCAGGGAGTCACTCATGTACGTCCACCGCGTAAGCCTCTGCTACCAGTGTGGGATTTTAACTTCAGGGTCCCCCCTTCGAGCCCCTGTGCGATGCTTCTCTTTCTATTCTGACTATTAAGGTGGCCTTTTTGGTTGCTATCACTTCGGTGCGTCGCATCTCTGAGCTGGCGGTGCTTTCCATGAAACCTACTTATTTTGAGCGGCATCAGGATAAGGTGGTGTTCCGTCTTAGGCCGGAATTCTTGCCCAAGGTTGTTTCTGCCTTTCATCTCAATGAGGACATTGTCTTACCTTCGTATTGTCCTGCCCCTGCTAATTCCAAGGAACGGAACCTTCATTCTCTGGATGTGGTCAGTGCACTCAAGTATTATTTGGTCACCACTGAGTCATTTCGGAAATCTGATTCTCTTATTCTAAGTGTGCCATACACTCCACTTCGATCTTCATGACATGTGGGTAATCTCCAGTAGAGGGCGAACTTCTGCAGAGATGAATATGCAATATCCCCTCCTGGCCCATATATACCTGGGACCTCCCACCAATTTCCCAGTTCCATCTCTGCAGGGAAAGCGACAAGACAGAAGATGAAGACTTCTTTTACCTGCAGGTAAGCCGGCCCGCGCCCGTCCGTTTATTATCCCTATTACTGCCAGAACCCTTTTTAAATTGCCCCTATTTGAGCCTCCCAGCTTAGGCTGCGGGTCCTGGTGAGGGTAGGAGCACCCTATGGGTGCGGAAGGGGCCTTGCTCCACCGTGAGGCCTCATTATGGGGTAGGCGGTTATCTAGGTTTTTGGTGATCCTGGTGCGGGATGCCCCGTCCCTACATGCCTGTGGCCTTATTATGGCCGGGGTCCCACCCCCCCCCTTCCAGGTCCCTTACTTCCCTCTAGGGGGGGGGGGGGGGGGGCTGGCAGGCCACCATCCTCGGTCTCTCCCTTTTCATTTATTAAGATTTATATATAAGTGTATGTGTGTTGGTGTTTCACTTTACTTTATGTTGTATGTGTGAGTGTGGATCTCCTGGAAGTATCCCTGGATGAATTGGTGCATAGTGCTTTACTAGCCCGTGGTGGCTTTCCTGTTAGCCTGGGGAGCTTCTCTCCCTCAGGCTGTGTTAAGAAAAGGGGGCGGGCGCTCAGCGCGGCCGCGGTTGCCCCGCCCCCTCGTTCGGCGCGGTTTCCGGGGGCTTCACTGGCCAGATCCGCGCTGCTGGGAGGGGGATGGGGCCGGAAAAGTGCGCCTTCGGTGCTGGCCCGCCCCCCTTCTCTTCCAGCTTCTCGGGCTTCTCCTCAGATCGGGGGCCATTTTTGCTGCCTTGCTGCGGTTGCTGCTGCCGTTCTTGGGGACAGGTAGGGGCCTGTTGGCCACCTGTTTGTCCCTTGGGGGTCCCTCTCAGGTGGGGGAGCCCCCTGTGGTGCTGTTTTTTTGCAGGTTTTGCCATTTAATTATTTAATTAAAATTATATATATATATATAATTTTTTTTTTTTTACTGTATAGTAATTGATATGCCTTATTGTGTGTTGCAGATTGCTTCATTATTGTGCATGTTAAGGGGTTCCTCCTGGTCCTGGGGTTCCTAGTGTAAATTTGATCACCTCAAATCCTCCCACCGGGACTTTTAAGGGGCATCCCGGGTAGCTTAGGCGTAAATTCCCTGCGGTCTTTCGACTGACCACAAAAATCACCATATGGAGGCTACTCAGGATACTGGGCTCGGGCTCCCTCTGGGACAATCCGGGCCATGTGTGGGGTATCCCTTACAGGGGAGAATGTGCTGATCTGTATAACATAGGCACAAAAGGCCATAACGCGGCAGTCTGGTACCCTTCTGGGTCGGCTCCTCCCGCTTCATCGCCTTCCCCTCCCCGCCTTATCCGTACCCCAAGTGACATTGGTGCCAGCGGGGAGTCGCACTCTGATGTTTGTGTTGGCCAACATCGAGAAATTTATTGGTAGCATGGTAGGCAAGAAGGCCCAGGCTAAAAAGAGACTTTTGTCGTCGGCCCAGCCCTGGTGGGATGTTGACGACGATTCCATTGATTTGTCGGATTATTCCCCGTTAGTGGAGGGGGAATTGTATGAGGAAACGGAGACTGACTATGTACATGTGATGCTGATGTCGGGCAGGCGCTGGGGGATGCCGTCGATACGGCTACTGTTTTGTCACATCTATTGGAGGTGTTGGATATTGACCCGCCTGAGGCGACTTTTTTGGGGCCCGCAAGCCCCTTCTGGAATTCCCTACCCAGGGTCACTTTGATGCGCTGATCCTGAAAGAATGGGAAAGGCCCAGTCGGCTTCCTGGTGCTCCTCAGGGATGGGATAAGAAGTATCCTTTCCCGGTGGAGGCGGTTAAGCGATGGTCTTCTCCTCCCGAGGTCGATGTGCCAGTTTTGGGTTTGACCAACTCTTCTGTGCTGAACACCCCTGACGCCACTTCCCTTAAGGATGGCGAGGACAAGCTCCTTGCTCAGATGGCGTGTCACGCATTTGCCAGCGTAGGCTCGGCCCTGCGGCCTGTTTGTGCATCTGCCCTAGTGTCGCTTGCTACCAGGTCTCTTATCAGGGACTGGCTGAATGACGCTCAGTTTGATCTGGCTAGCGCTGAGTTCGCTACCCTTAAGAGATGTGAATTGTTCATGGGTTTTGTCTTGGCTGCTATGGAAGATTCTATTGTCATGTGTAGCAGGACTTCAGCCCTATTGGTGGCTATGCGCAGGTTGGTCTGGCTCCGACAGTGGACGGCGGATTTTGGGGCCAAGAAGTCGCTTACAGCTCTTCCCTTCCTTGGTGCGCGACTGTTTGGAGATAAATTGGATGCTGTTGCTAAAGGAGGTAAGTTACCTCAGCGGAAGAAACAGCGCCGTCCCTTTCGGGGGGCTGGCTCGTTCACTCCTTCCTTTCAAGGGGCCAGAGCGGCTAGAGTTGGCCTTCTCGGGTGTCAGGAGCTCGGCCTGAAACAGCGGCAGAAGTCGGCACGTCCCGCGGCTGCCTGGGGTTCCAGACCAAGCCTGCCGTTAAACCGGCTCAGCAATGAAGGGGCACCCTCACCCGCACGGGTGGGGGGACAGCTGCGGCTCTTCTTCCAGGTCTGGGCCCGGGAGGTCACAGACATTTGGATTTTGGAAGTGGTCTCCTCCGGGTACAAACTGGAGTTCAAGTACTGGCCGCCTCCAAGATTCTTAAGGTCTCGGGTGCCCTCGGACCCGCAGGCTGCACAGGGGCTCCTGTTAGCAGTAAAAAAACCTTCTGGACATGGGAGTTTTTGGCCCGGTTCCTCAGTTGGAGAGAGGCAGGGGTTTCTACTCCAACCTTTTCACGGTTCCCAAAAAGGGAGGGTTCGGTGAGACCCATTCTAGATCTCAAGGTTCTCAACAGGTTTATCAGAGCCAAAAAGTTCCGCATGGAGACTCTGCGCTCGGCTATCAATTCCCTTCGCCAAGGGGATTTTATGACATCCATAGACATCAAGCATGCGTATCTGCATGTTCCGATTTTTCCGGCACATCAGAGATTCCTCCGGTTTCCGGTGGAGGATCAACTTTTTCAGTTTGTAGCCCTTCCCTTCGGACTGACCTCGGCGCCAAGGGTCTTCACCAAAGTCTTGGCGGGAATAATGGCTCTGCTCAGAGCTCAGGGCATTTGCATTGTGCCTTATCTGGACGACCTGTTGATCTCAGCTTCTTCCCTCCGTCAGGCAGAGCTGGACACCCACCAGGTCTCTGGAGAGGTTCGGGTGGGTAATCAACCGCCCCAAGTCTTCTCTCTCTCCGTCACGAGTGATTTCATTTCTGGGCATGAATCTGGATACCATTCAGGCCAGTGTGTTTCTGCCCCAGACCAAGGTGCAGGGGATTCAGGATCTGATCAGCCTTCTTTGGGACAGTCCTTGTCCCTCTATCCGACAGGGGATGAAACTGGTGGGCCTGATGGTGTCCTCCTTCGAGGCGGTACCGTTTGCACAGTTTCGCATGAGATCTCTTCAACTTCACCTATTGACGCATTGGGACAGATGTCCGCAGTCATTGGATCAACCTTTCAGGATGTCTCCCAGGGTTCGGCAGTCCCTTCGGTGGTGGCTGGAGTCGAGCAACCTGTTGAAGGGCAGATCCTTTCTGGTCCCTTGTTGAGAGACGGTTACCACGGATGCCAGCCTGTCGGGCTGGGGAGGTTATTGGAAAAGTCATCAGTTCAGCGGGGTGTGGGGTCCTCAGGAGGCTCACACCCCCATCAATGTCTTGGAGCTCAGAGCCATCCGACTGGTTCTGGCACGGCTGACCTCACATTTACAGGGTCTACCGGTTCAGGTTCGTTCAGACAACCGAACGGCGGTAGCTTACATCAATCACCAAGGAGGGACTCGCAGCAAGAGTGCTCTCAGGAAAGTCTCTCTGATCCTGTACTGGGCGGAGAGCAATGTTTCTTGCGTTTCAGCAGTCTACATTCCGGGAGTGGAGAACACGGAGGCGGATTCTCTGAGCAGGGGATCCTCTTGCCAAGGAGAGTGGTCTCTCAACCCCAAGGTTTTTCTGGATCTTTTCCGCAAGTGGGGGACTCCGGAGATGGAACTCTTTGCCTCAAGGCACAATCACAAACTTCCGGCCTTTGTGGCTCTTTCTCAGGATCCCTTGGCCTTGGCAGTGGATGCCTTGTCACTGGCTTGGAATGACCTGGGCTTTCTGTACCTGTTTCCACCTGTCTCCATGCTGGGCAAGGTAGTTCAGAAACTGGTTCTAGAAGGGGCACCAGCAATTCTGGTGGCTCCAAGGTGGCCAAGAAGGGTTTGGTACGCAGACGTCGTAAGGCTGGCCGTAGATCAATACCGGCTTCCCATATTGCCGGATCTGTTATCTCAGGGTCTCCTACTTTACCCCAATTTACAAATGCTGGCTTTGATGGCTTGGCTGCTGAAACCTTCATTCTGAAGGAGGAAGGTTTGTCTGCGGCCGTTGTTCAGACTTTGATTAGAGCTAGGAAGCGGTCCTCTTCTGGCATTTTCTATAGGACTTGGAGGTCCTATATTGATTGGTGTGCGGCTAGGGCCTTGGCCTTGTAGGGTGTTTTCGATTCCTAGGATTTTGGAGTTTCTTCAGCATCTTCTGGATCTTGGGTTCCAGCTTAGTACTTTGAAAGGACAGGTTTCTGCTCTGTCGGTTTTCTTCCAGAGGTCTTTTGCCTTACACCCGCTGGTTAAGACCTTTTTTTCCAAGGGGTCGCGCATGTGCGGCCCCCTCGGAAGGCTGTGGTTCCGGTTTGGGATTTGAATTTGGTTCTTTCGGCCCTCCAGGGTCCTCCTTTTTAGCCGCTACAGGATATTGCTCTTTCCGTTCTCACTTAGATGGTTGCCTTCTTGGTGGCTATTACCTCTGTTCGGCGTGTCTCTAAGTAGCGGCTCTGTCGATTCAGGCCCCTTTGAGAGACACCAGGATAAGGTGGTTTTTCACTTTAAGCCAGATTTCCTTCCTAAGGTGGTGTCTGCCTTCCACCTCAATCAGGATATTGTTCTCACTTCCTTGTGTCCTAAGCCTAACAATGACAAGGAGTGGGTTCTGCACAATTTGGGTGTCGTTCGCTGTGTGAAGTTCTATTTGGTGACTACTTCTTTTTTCCGCAAGACGGATGCTTTTTTCGTGGTGCCCTGCGGGCCCAGGAAAGGATTGGCGTCCGCCAAGTCTACCATTAGTAGATGGATTCGTCAGGGGCCTATTCTGCTAAGGGGAGGACTCCCCCTTTTAGGGTCACGGCACACTCTACTCGTGCTGTTGGTGCATCCTGGGCTTTTCAGCACCAGGCTTCGGTTGAACAAGTTTGTAAGGCTGCTACTTGGTCTTCCGTTCATACTTTTTCCAAGTTTTACAAGGTTGATGTGCGGGCTTCAGGGGATGCCGTTTTTGGCTGCAAGGTTCTGCAAGCTGCAGTGGTTTGAGTTGGTACATTCTTTACTGTTTCTGGTTCCCACCCATGACGGACACTGCTATTGGATGTCCCACATGTCATGAAGATCGAAGTGGAGTGTATGGCACACTTAGAATAATACCGTTTTGTGAGTACTCACCTTTAAAACGGGTATTATGAGTGTGCCATACACTCCACTTCGCCCCACCCCTTTTTTTCAGGTATTCTGGAGTTTTGATTGTTAAGGTTATAATTGGTTCTTCCTGGTCCCCTTACTGCTTTTTTACACTGGGAAATTGGTGGGAGGTCCCAGGTATATATGGGCCGGGAGGGGCTTTCTTTTTTTGCATATTCATCTCTGCACAAGTTCGCCCTCTACTGGAGATTACCCACATGTCATGAAGATCGAAGTGGAGTGTATGGCACACTCATAATACCCGTTTTAAAGGTGAGTACTCACAAAACGGTATTTTTGTCCTTCCTTCCGGACCTAGGGAGGGCTTGCCTCCAGCCAAATCCACTATCAGTAAGTGGATTAGACAGGCGGTGGTGCAAGCATACTCTGCTAAGGGGAAGGAACCCCCTTTCCGTGTTACAGCTCACTCCACTAGGGCTATTTGTGCCTCTTGGGCCTTCCAGCACCAGGCTTCAGTTGAACAGGTTTGTAGGCCGCTACTTGGTCTTCGGTTCATACTTTTTCCTAGTTTTACAAAGTTGATGTTAAGGCCTCAGCTGACGCTGTTTTTGGCCGCAAGGTGCTTCAGGCGGTAGTGGCTTGAACTGCCTGCCATTGCTCTCTGGGGATCCCACCCTTCTTTTTTGGACACTGCTGTTGGATGTCCCACAAGTAAAAAAATTGAAATGAAGCAAGCCGTGCTGTACACCTGGAAAAATAAAATTATGTGATTACTACCCTGTAGAATAGTTTTTACGGTGTACAGCACGGCTTGCTTCATCCCACCCTTGTTATCGTTGTTCTCTTTTGCCTTGTTATGGTGATTTTTGTTGAGAGAGTTTCCTTTTAGTGGGCTGTGTTTTACTAACATGGTCCTTGCCTCCCGGTTTCTTGCATTACTGCTTTCAAACATTGGGGTCTTCTGGGTAATTCTGGCCCTTTTATGGGCCGGGAGGGGCCACAAGCCTTCCTGCAGTCGATACCCAAATGTAAAGAATTGAAATGAAGCAAGCCGTGCTGTACACCGTAAAAACAATTCTACAGGTGAGTAATCACAGAATTGTATTTTTTAACTTGCATCCCCTGAATTGTTTCCCCCATGAAGAGTACCTTTTGCCAATTCAGTGCTCCTGCTCCAACCTTATCCCAGATAATGACCCTTGTTTTAGCTGTAAAGCTCCGCCTCCTCTATTCATTGCCATTGTAGTGTGTGGCAATGATGTCGATGCCACACCAATTCAATGACTGATCGCCTTCCATCTTACAGAGAGGGACAGGATGATTCGAAAAACCAAAACATCCATTTCTAATTTTATATCCCAAGAAGGGAATATCTGCAAGGGCTATGGTCATATGTATTTCACAAATTCAGTGGGTTTTGGTCTGCTTTAAAGGATATCGTTTCAGTTCTTCACTCTTTACTGCTGTCAGTGTCTACTTGCATGGCGCACAAGGTGAGGGTGAGGCTGGGTCCTGGCCACCTGTATATGCCCTATACAGAAACACAGCTGTGACTACTCATGCAGGCACCCAGTCATCAGCATGCAGCCAGGGTGGACAGTAAGGGGCTCAGGGTGACTATTACCGGTCCTGGCCTTCAGCCTGGGAGGGGAAGGGATTCGCTTTTTTTTTTAAATGAAGCGGAACTTCACTTTAAAGCTCTTGTTTGTTTTCCTAAGGCGATAAGTCTCTTTATGTTGCGCAGTTTTGGCGTGCATACTTTTCAGTGAGGTGATTTGGCCTCTTCTACAGCCCCGCCCCCTCCTCAGTTATCTGTCCGAGTCCACGCTAATACTGGCTACTTTGATGAAGTGTGACATCACTTTAATTTCTCGTAATGTAAACCAAACTCGCAGCGCTAATTTCTGCCGGCTGAAAATGACAAATGCCAGATAACGGCCCAGTCTTTCTTTCTTTTTTTTTCTCCTTACTTCATGAAGCCGTTTTCTTTCTTTCCTCCCCCCCGGCTGGCTTAAGGGAAGAAGTTTCACAGAAACTTAAGAGGTGAGGCAGCCTGATGTGAAATTCAGCAGAGGGATTCTGACTTGGCTCCGGCTCTCGCTGCTTATTGTTTTCTTATTGCTTTTTGTGTATCGTCTGTACTGAAGGCTTCCTAGGAACCGATCAGGGCTCCAACTGTATAGTGCACTTGAGAGGACTGTGAAGGAGCGGCGAGGAAACAAAGGTACGGTACATTCATCACAATGGATTACAGTGGGGCTGATGGGAGCTGTATTACTCCATCGCATGGAGAGCAAAACTGTCTGGCTGAAGTTTGTTTATATCAGTCCTGATATATCCCATATGATGTTTGTTGTAGATTTCACACTAGTTGTAAATGTATACGCTGACTTGTTTCATTTTTATGTATATTGTGTCCACGGCAACTGTGTGTGAGTGCAAGGCCATGCAATGTGTAATCCGTTTTATGAAATCTCTTACTTGGGTAATGTGTATTTATGAATGGAGAGTAGTTCAGGCTGGGACTGCTTATTACTATAACTCACCGTTTATCAGTCTCTGCTTTATATACCTCGGGAAGTACATGCCACAGGTTGAAGGAGAAATCTGTTTCACAGGAACACATTTCTAGGGAAGAAAGTAGGTCTGCTTTAAAGCGGGACAAAGCAGCCCACCAGCGACCGACCTGAAATCTAAAAGATTCCATGGCCGGCCACTGGCTTTTCTCCGGGGCATCCCATTCGGCAAACAGCTCTGATTGTTTACAATGGGAAGTGTGCGCTGCCGCATTCCTCTGCAGCGTGTGCACCCTCCCGCCCCAGCCATTCAGCCATTGATTTCAATCAGAGCCCTTTGCTGAATTACATAGCCAAGACAAAGGGATCTAATTAGATGAGAGCCTACATATGCGCCTTTGGAAAGGGGAAAGGTGAGTTTTAATGGGCTTTCTAAGAGGGTTTCACACAGCAGGCCATGGATCAAAACCTGGGTAAGTCAGATTCTCAGGTTTTGTTCCACTTTAAAGAGGGATAGCACCCGGGATTTTCACTCTCCCTGGTGGTCTTCTCTAGTGGGGCATCATAAACTGGGAAGCCCTGGTGTGTGTTTCCCCCGGGGATCCCACAAAGCATGTGCAGGTCAATGGCCAATCAGTGCTTCATTCATCGTGATCACGTCTAACCCCGGGTGAAACTTTTTTTCTTTGCTATTCCATATAGAAAAGAATTGGGCTAGTGCAAGTTTGAAGGGACTCTTGAAGGCTATCTGTAAAATCAAATCATTGTTTGCTTACCCAGCTAGTTGTATTTCTACCCCTCCTGCATCAAACTGTGTGTTTGTATTGGGGGGGGGGGGGTGACAGGCAGCTGGCTTCCCTTTCTAGGGTCGATGCCTTTCCCAACAAAAATACCGGCCTTTTCAAGGGTACATGGGTGTAGTCTTATGGACGGCGTAGTCTTGTAAAATGTAAGTTTAACCATAATCTTTTAGTTAAACCTGACCAACAGCCTGGCAAAGTTGGAAAAGAAAGGTAGCGGCCATTTTGGTGCTTCCTCTGCCAACTGACATAACTGAAATGCACAGTAACAGAAAGACTTCCTGTTTACAGGTGGCCTGCAAGCCCATGGGCAGCCATCTTGTTTTTAAAATTAATCCCAGTAGGCGTTAGAAAAAGGTACATTACTTTTTATGAGCAGCAATTTAAATTGCCCCAGGGAGGGATGCATATGAGAACTGTTTGTTCTGTTGCTCTGATTCAATTCAATTTTGACTGTAGGTCCGCTTTAACCTACATTATATTCCCCATTCTAATGTGCAGAATTGCTTGTCTGTCTCTTAATTTGCTTCTGAGCCCAGTATGAATTTCACTGATGGCAATAGAAAAGACAATTCCTGTGGTGCTGAGATACTGTTGCAGAACAGATACTGTTGCTTGACCTTCCTTTTCACTCTCCCGGGTGGTGGTGTTCTCCATCAGCTCATCCAAATGCAGCCCTGTTGTGTGTATCTTCAGGGATTGCCCATAAAAACTCAACTTCTCCCGAACCCACGGGCCACTGGACAAGAGGCAGCTTGCACTCCATTCATTCCTTACTAGTTGCTCTGACGTCATATTGGTGTAGTAAGCATAAATGGTGCTGCTTGGCGCACCCTGCCTCCTCTACTTTCCTGTGCCAGCCATTCAGAGATGCCTGGTGCTGGTATGCATCTTAGCTAATGGTATAACAGGGATGCGGCCTACGCATGTACTGTGGGTTCGCCGGCTATGTCAGTATATCAGCCAATACCAGGGGAGCAAGGGTGTTTTACAGAGTAGGCCAGCTAAAATCTGGATGCCCAAGGGTTGAAGGAATCTGCCTCCCTGAATTCTTTTTAACAAGCCTATGTTGGCTTCTATGAATACTGTATGGCCACTGTAAAATGAAAGCTGATATTCCTCTGCATATAGTCCTCATTAGGCGCGCCGGTTCAAATGACCTCAGTATCCCTGATGTGCCGAGCATTCTGGTAAAGGGATCCCATGATGCTTGAAATGTTAATTGTAATAGAATATTTCTGGAGCGCTCCTGTGTATGTAGTAGAGTAGTTATTGTCAGCTGCTTGTATGCCCAGAATTAGAATGCATATGCCTACACTATGGAGTAGAGAAATACACATTTTGCTCAGAGCTGGGCTATAATAGGTCCCTTTCCAGCCACCGCCTAAGGCCAGCGTGCCAGTGCGCTGGCGGCTGCATCCCCTGCTTTTCTCTAACAGGGAGCGTGCCCACGCTGGTCATTCGCAGATGCCTGGCTCGGGGACGTGCCTTGCTTGAGGAATAGCGGGGATGTGGCTGCAGCTCGCGCATGTGCCGTTGCACCGGGAAGCAAGGTAAGTGAACGGGGCGACCGGGGGGGGGGGGGTTGGGTTTCACACAGTGGGGCATCCCAATTTTGGATGCACTGTGGGAATCGATCGACCTTGGAATCTTATAGATCCCTCGGCTGATCGTTCTGGGTTTTGGTCCACTTTAATTTAATGTATAGTCAGGTCAAATATCAGTTGCTGTATATTTATAATATATATATTACAGTCAATGGTTTTTCTTTGTTTTTAATGTCCCATCTTTACCCAGTTACTGGCGTTTGTCACTGTATTCTTGTGAGGATCAGATTCTACATTCACCTTATTTGGGATAGCGTACAATAGATCTCAGGGGCCACGTCTATCTGTTAAAATAAAAAGCTGGGAGACCTTTAACATTTGAAATGTGCCTATATACTTCAGTATTTGTTTACCTCTATTATTTGCATTTCAGACCATGCATGCTTGTCTGCTCCTTCATGTCTGTGAGGTTAATGACATTTGCTGTAGTCCTGTCCCTTAGCATCACTAGCATAGGTTCGATTGATCCAATGAGATGACATTTCCCAGCATTCCTAGCACTTGTGGCAATGGGACAGAAGCATAAGTGTTGATTCTGTATATATTCTTAGTATACAGTACGGCCTGCTCAAGATATAATACTTACACTTGGGTTATCCTCCGCCAGATGGCGCTGCACTGCAGAGACATGGAAAAACAGGCTCCTCCCGGCCCTTCCAATACCCAGGGACCTCCCACGAATACCCAGATTTCTCTGCAGTGCTGGCTGCGAAGACATGATGTGTCACTCTCTCGCAGGTGAGCGGGGCAATTAAAGCCTGCGGACCTGTTGGACTACTCCCACCCGTCCTCTTCTTGATGTGCCTCCCAGCCTGGGCTGCGCTGGTCAGGTGAAGGTAGGCAGCACTACGGTACGTGTGCTTATGGAGCCATGCTCCACCGCAGTCCCCCACCAAAGGGTAGGCGGTTTAGGCTAATGGTGAGCCTCTTGTGGATGCCCCTCCCGCGCTATTGCCCCATACCCCGCGTAGCGGCGGACCCTGTTCAAAGGGTCGCCATTCTCCCTCGTTCCCCCCGTAGTTCGGGGGGAAAGAAAGGGGGGGGGGGGTGGTCTTGTGTATTCAGTACATGTTATGGCCTTAGTATTGTCCTTGACTTATACACCTGTTTTCAGAGCCGCGCTGTTTGTTCTTCATTGTCTATCGGCCGCCGCCGGGCGATTATCTGTTTTTATTATACGGGCGCGTGAACAGGCGACGGCGGCGCCTCAGACGCTGCGGCGTCTTTATTGGTATTTGTTGTTGGGCGCATCTGGAAGTAATTCCCGTTTTTTGCTTCTATAGTGTGTCATTCACTCAACTGTCTGCGCTGACTACTGTATTCAGAGCTTCGCGCTCTTCGGGGGGCGGAGACCTGGCTTGGCGCGCTCCGCGTCACAGCCCGCTTTGGCCCGCCCTTCGAGGTCCGCTTGGCGCCATTTTGATGCTCATTGCGCGCGCGCGCGTGGTAACGGTCCTCCTCCTCCCTCGATCTGTAAGTGCCCTCGTGGGCGATATTCTAAGTATGTCACACACCCCACTTCAGACATTAATTCATTAACATGGGTACTCACCGCTAGGTGGCGCTGCTTTGCAGAGAAGTCCAGAAAAAGCAAGCCCCTCCCGGTCTATACATACCTGGTATCTCCTAACAATTCCCCAGTGTTCTTCTCTGCAACGTGGCGACAAGACAGAAGAAAGAAGTCTCCTGCTTGCAGGTAGCCGGGGTATCACCCCGCCCCCCCCCCCCCTATGGTCTATTTCTGCCCGGCTTCTTTTTGATTAGTCCCTGGTTAATGGTAGCCTCCCAGCTTAGGCTGTAGGCTGGGCAAGGGTAGATAGCACCTTAGGTGCTTAGGAGCTTTGCTCCTCCGCTCGTCCCCATATTATGGGGCATAGCGGCGATCCGGTTTTGGTGATCCGGATGTGGGATGCCCCGGGCCTGATTTTCCCCTTAGGTTCCCTTCCTGTCATTTTCCTTCCTTCATGTATACATGTGCTTGTGTGTGTGTGTGTTGTGAGGCAGGGACGGGTGGCCTGACTCCGGCCCGTCCGGTCTGCCTTTATAGGGTGCTTGGTGGTTACTGTAGTCCCTGTGGCTGGTGATGTCGGGTGGCCTGGCGGCGCGTCGCGCCGGTCCGCCAGGGATACTTTCACTGGGCGGGCGGGCCGGGCGGCATGCTCTGCCGGCCCGCTCGACGGCTTCTGCGGGCGTCATCGCGGCGCCCGCGGCTTGGGCCTTGGCGCGGCTGCTGTGGATGTCCTGCTGGCAGGTGGGGCCGGGCGGCATGCGTTGCCGCCGGTCCTCCTGTGGGCTTATGCGGGCGCCATGGTATGTGGCGCTCGCGGCCTGGTTTCGCGGGCTGCGGCCTGCGCGGGCCGCGACGTGTATGACGGGGTACGTGGGGGGCGGGGCTACAGAGGTCCCACGCTCCTGGCGGGCCCGCCCTTCTTCCCCGTCTCCGGCTCGTTCTGGCGGCGTGTCTGTGCGGAGCTCAGGTGGGTGCCTGCTTGTTCTCCCGGCCATTCATGTTGTCTGGACGCTCCTTTTAGTGTGAGCGTCCCCTGATAAGGGGGGGCAGCGTTCTTGTCCCCTTGGGATTACACTGGCCTTGGGTCCATTTGGTCTGTGCCTCCATCCCCCCTCCCCCCCCCCCCTCTCTTGGAGGTGGTGGCGGGCCTTGGGGCATGCTGGCTCTCAATGCATGTATTATTATATGTATATATATATATATATATAGCCGGCCCTGTGTTTGTTTGAGCCACCTATTGTGTTTCTGTGTGCATGTATTTACTATTGTCTTTTCTTTGTTTTCCAGATCCCGGGATTCCTTCACTCTGGGCTCTCCCGGTCGTATATACCTGGCTATTGGGTTTTGGGTCCCTTTTGCTATTCCCTGACAGGCATATTTACACATTTCATCATATATATATATATCTATATATATTTATAGATATTTTATTAAAATCCCAGTGGGGCATCCCGGGTCGCTTACTGCGTAAATCCCTGGGGTCTGCGAATACCATAAATTCACCATATGGAGGCTACCAGAGATACCGGAACTAGTCCTTCGGGGCAGTCCAGGCTGTGTGGGGGATGTGGGACTCCGCTCCCAGGGGATGATGTTATCATTTGTATTCCATGTGCGCAGCGGAACATTGAGCGCCAGTCCGACACCTCGGTGCCTGGGACTTCTTCTACCGCGCCTTCTCCCTCCCCTCCTCGCCTGCTCCGGACACCACGTGACGCGGTCGTTGGGGGTGATTCGCAATCTGAGGTATGCGCCCGTTTGGCCAGCCTCGAGAAACTGTTTTCCGCAATGGTCGCTCAGAAGGCTCCAGCCAAGCGGAAACATCTGTCTCCGCCTCCGCGGGACTCAGATGAGGAAGTTGAGGTACTGGACTGGTCGGTTCGTGAGAAGGTGAGCTTGTTGAGGAGTCAGAGGATGCCGAGGTTCAGCACTTGTCGGGCGCTGAGGGGGACCTGGAGGAGGGGCCCCCCCTTGATACGCCCACTATCCTGGCCCAAATGTTTGAGGTTTT
Organism: Gastrophryne carolinensis; assembly: GCA_027917425.1. NCBI lineage: Eukaryota > Metazoa > Chordata > Amphibia > Anura > Microhylidae > Gastrophryne > Gastrophryne carolinensis. Next base: position 577,731,223 of record CM051235.1, read on the forward strand.
GGATTTGGATCCGCCGGAAGTTACTCCTCGGCCTAAGGGTCAGCTTTTTGGGGGGTCCAAGCAGCGCTTGGAGTTTCCCAGTCAACAGCATTTTGAGGACATCGTCCTTAAGCAGTGGGAGCAGCCTACGCGGCTTGTCGGGGTTCCGCCTAGTTGGGACAAGAAGTATCCTTTTCCATCGGATCTGTTGAAGCGTTGGTCTGTCTCTCCCGAGGTGGATGCTCCTGTTTTGGGGCTGTCTAATACGGCAGCTGTTCATCTCCCTCACACTACCTTTCTCAAGGACGGCGAGGATCGCCAGATTGATCAGTTGGCCCGTCATGGGTTTGTCTGTGCGGGTTCGGTTTTGAGGCCTGCTTGTGCTTCTGCCTTTCTGTCGTTGGCGGTTAGGTCTATGGTCAGGGACTTATGTGTGGATCTTGATCCTACCGGTGATGAGTTTCTAGTTCTTAAGCGTTGTGAATCCTTCTTGTCGTTTATTCTGGCCGCCCAGGAGGATGCTATGTTGATGTGTGGCAGGGCTACTGCTCTGTTGGTGGCTATTCGTCGTTCAGTTTGGCTGAGACAGTGGACGGCTGATTTTAATTCTAAAAGATCGCTTACGGCTCTCCCTTTTCTGGGTTTGAGGCTTTTTGGTGAAAAGCTGGATTCTGTTGCCAAGGGAGGCAAGTTGCCTCAGCGCAAGAAATTTCGCCGTTCCTTTCGGGGGGCGGTCTCCTTTAATCCGTCCTTTCGGGGAGCCAGAGCCGGCAGGGGTGCGGGCTTCTCGGCCTCCAGGGGCGCCAGTTGGCCTAAAGGTAGAGGCCGTGGCCGTTCCGTTCACGTCTGGGGTGCCAAGCCCAAGCCTGCGGTCAAGCCCGCTCAGCAATGAGGGGGCGCCCTCACCCGGGTGGGGGGACGGTTGCGACTCTTCTCTCGGGTATGGGACCAGGAGGTCTCGGACAGGTGGATCCGGGAGGTGGTGTCGGCCGGTTACAAGCTGGAGTTCGAGTCCCGCCCTCCTCTAAGGTTTTTCAGGTCTCGGGTGCCCTCGGATCCTTTGGCTGCACGGGGGCTCCTGGCGGCGGTAAGGAATCTTCTGGAATTGGCAGTTATCTGCCCGGTCCCTCCTTCAGAGGTGGGGCGCGGGTTTTATTCCAATCTCTTCACTGTACCCAAAAAGGACGGTTCGTTCCGTCCGATCCTGGATTTGAAGCTTCTCAACAGATTTATTCGTCCCCGGAAGTTCCGCATGGAAACCCTGCGGTCTGCGATCGGTGCACTTCGGCAGGGGGACTTTATGACGTCCATAGACATCAAGGATGCTTACCTTCACATCCCGATCTTTCTCAGCGGTTTCTTCGCTTTGTGGTGGAGGATCGGCATTTTCAGTTTGTAGCTCTTCCGTTCGGCCTCACATCTGCGCCAAGAGTGTTCACCAAGGTGTTGGCGGGAGTGATGGCCCTGCTCAGAGCTCAGGGGATTCGCATTGTACCTTACCTGGACGATCTCCTCATCATGGCGCCTTCCTTCAGTCAGGCGGAAGGGGACACCAGTTTGGTGGTGTCTATGTTGGAGAGGTTCGGCTGGGTGATCAATTACCCCAAGTCCTCTCTGGTCCCGGCCAGGGTGGTGACTTTTCTGGGGATGTCATTGGACTCTTGCCTGCACAGAGTCTTTCTTCCCCAGGCCAAGGTCCTTTTGATTCAGGAATTGGCTCAGCTTCTTCTTTCCAATCCTCGCCCGTCCATTCGGCTAGGAATGAGACTGGTGGGGTTGATGGTGGCCTCGTTCGAGGCAGTTCCCTTCGCACAGTTTCACACGCGGATGCTTCAGCTTCATCTTTTGGCGTCTTGGGACCGGCGACCGCGGTCGTTGGATCGGTCCTTCCGGATGTCCCCTCGGGTTCGGCAGTCTCTTCTGTGGTGGATGGTCTCGGACAATCTTCTGAAGGGCAGGTCGTTTCTGACCCCGCTTTGGGAGACGGTCACCACGGATGCCAGTTTGTCAGGATGGGGAGGTTTCTGGAAGGATCTTCAGTTTCAGGGGCAGTGGGACCCTCGGGAAGCTCACTTGCCCATCAATGTTCTGGAGTTGCGAGCCATCAGGTTGGTTCTGTCTCAATTGACACATCATTTGCAGGGCCTGCCGGTGCAGGTGCGGTCGGACAATCGGACGGCGGTTGCTTACATCAATCACCAGGGAGGGACTCGCAGTCTGGGTGCCCACAGAGAGGTGTCTCTGATTCTTGTTTGGGCAGAGACTCATGTCCCTTGCATCTTGGCAGTTTACATTCCAGGAGTGGAGAAAACGGAGGCGGACTTTCTGAGCCGGTGTTCGTCCCGCCGGGGGGGAATGGTCTCTCCATCCCCAGGTGTTTCGGTCCCTGTGTCTTCGGTGGGGGACGCCGGAGGTGGATCTGTTTGCCTCTCGTCACAATCACAAGCTTCCGACGTTCGTGTCTCTGTCCCGGGACCCTCTGGCTCTGGCGGCGGACGCCATGGCCCTGAGCTGGAGGGATCTGGGGTTTCTTTATCTGTTTCCTCCGATTCCCATGCTGGGCAGGGTTCTGCGAAAGCTGGTTCAGGAAGGAGTTCCCGCCATTCTCGTGGCTCCAAGGTGGCCAAGGCGGGTGTGGTTCGCGGACATCGTTCGTCTGGCAGTGGATCAGCTCGATCTGCCTCTTCGGCCAGATCTTCTCACTCAGGGTCAGTTGTGTTACCCCAGTTTACCAACGCTGGCTTTGACGGCTTGGCTGCTGAAACCTCCATTTTGAAGGAGGAAGGTCTTTCGGATTCGGTCATTGGGACTCTTACTAGTGCTAGGAAGAGATCCTCTTCTTCCATCTATTATAGGGCTTGGAGATCGTATATTGATTGGTGTGAATCTAGATCTTTGCCCTGCCGGGTCTTTTCCGTTTCCAGGATTTTGGATTTTCTTCAGTCAGGGCTGGACTCTGGTCTTCAGCTGAGTACTTTGAAGGGGCAGGTTTCTGCCTTATCTATCTTTTTTCAGAGGTCTTTTGCAAGCCATTCTTTGGTCAAAACTTTTTTCCAGGGGGTTTCGCATTTGCGGCCTCCTAGGAAGCCGTTGCTCCCTGTTTGGGATTTGAATTTAGTTCTTTCTGCCTTTCAGGCTCCTCCCTTTGAGCCTTTGCGGGATATTGCCTTGTCTACTCTGACTCAGAAGGTTGCCTTTCTGGTGGCCATCACTTCTGTTCGGCGTGTTTCAGAGCTGGTGGCCCTGTCGATTCAGGCCCCTTATTTTGAGAAACATCAGGACAAGGTGGTTTTCAGATTCAAGCCGGACTTTCTTCCTAAAGTGGTCTCTGCTTTCCATCTTAATCAGGACATTGTTCTTCCTTCTTTGTGTCCTAAGCCTAAGAATGACAAGGAGAGTGCGTTGCACTGCTTGGACGTGGTACGTTGTGTCAAGTTCTATCTGTGTACTACGGCTCCTTTTCGTAGGACGGATGCCTTCTTCGTGGTGCCCTGTGGGCCTAGGAAGGGTTTGGCTCCGGCCAAGTCTTCTATTAGTAAATGGATTCGTCAGGCGATTGTTGGAGCCTATTCTGCCAAGGGGAAGGCTCCCCCTTTTCGTGTTACTGCTCATTCTACTCGTGCTGTTGGTGCGTCCTGGGCTTTTCAGCACCAGGCTTCGGTTGAGCAGGTTTGTAAGGCTGCTACCTGGTCTTCGGTTCACACCTTTTCAAAGTTTTATAAGGTTTATGTGCGGGCTTCAGCGGATGCTTTTTTTGGCCGCAAGGTTCTGCAGGCTGCAGTGGTTTGAGTGTGTCTGCATTATTGCCTGGTTGGATACCCTCCCCATTTTGGACACTGCTGTTGGATGTCCCATGTTAATGAATTAATGTCTGAAGTGGGGTGTGTGACATACTTAGAATAATACCATTTTGTGATTACTCACCTGTAAAATGGGTATTATAAGTATGTCACACACCCCACTTCACCCGCCCTCTTTGGTATCCTGGCTCTTTATATGGTGAAGTTGTGTTTATTCACAGTTGAGGGTTACTTTTGTGTTTTGGTCTCCTGGTATCTTGCCTTTATTGCTGTTTGAATACTGGGGAATTGTTAGGAGATACCAGGTATGTATAGACCGGGAGGGGCTTGCTTTTTCTGGACTTCTCTGCAAAGCAGCGCCATCTAGCGGTGAGTACCCATGTTAATGAATTAATGTCTGAAGTGGGGTGTGTGACATACTTATAATACCCATTTTACAGGTGAGTAATCACAAAATGGTATTTTTCATTTGTCCTGCTTACTGTGCATGGCTCTGACATTCCTATTCCCATTATGTCTTTCAGACGGTTGAATCCAGTGGCTTCTCCCGGCCCGGTGTAATTCCCAGTTGGACCTAGTACAATTACTCCTGCGGGTCTTTGGGGCATCCAGAGTAGCTTATAGCGTCAATCCCTACTGGTCTATTGTGCCCATTAATCACCATATGGAGGCATCCCAGGATATTGTTAACGGGGTTCCCTCGGGACAAGCCCGGCTGCGTGTAGCTTGTGGGGTCTCATCTATCAACAGTGACAATGCTCGGGTCTGCGTTCCTTGTGCACAGCAGGCGTTACTGGTACTTCCCACCCCTTCTGGGGCTGGGTCTGCACCTCGCCTCACTTCACCTACCCCCCCAAGCCTGAGTCTAACCCCCAATACAAGCAGGGATTCTCATCCTGATGTGGCTACTAGACTGGCCAGTGTTGAAAAATTGCTTGCTAGTACTCTAGCGCGCAAGGCTACTGCAAAAAGCGGCACATTGTCCCTGACTCAAACTAACCTGCAAACTCTCCCGACACTACTACACTGCGGGACTCTGAGGACCGGCGCATTGATCAATTGGCGTGCCATGCCTTTCCGTTTGGAGGGGCGGCACTGCGCCCGGTCTGCGCTCTGGCCATTACTGCCGTGGCGCTCAGGGCCATGGTCAGGAATGCACTTGACGCCCCAGACGAGTTGCCTGCTGATACTATTAATGCACTGTCTAATTGTGATGTATTTGTGAACTTTATCCTGTCTGCATCGGACGATGCTATTAGGCTGTGTGCCAGATCTTCCGCCACTTCCAGGAGGCCCACTTACCCATCAACATTCTGGAACTACGGGCGGTCAGGTTGGTTTTGGAACAGTTGACCGATCACCTGCAGGGTCTGTCTGTGCGGGGGGGCTCAGACAACAGGACAGTGGTTGCCTATATCAACCATCAGGGAGGGACCCGGAGCAAGGGTGCCCTCCAGGAAGTGTCGCGGATTCTGACATGGGCGGAGGCCAATGTTCAATGCATCTCGGCTGTTTATATCCCGGGGGTAGAGAATCTTCTAGCAGACTCTCTGAGTAGGGGGACTTCCCGTCAGGGGGAGTGGTCCCTCTGCAACAGGGTATTCCAGTCCCTGTGTTACAGGTCGGGCATACCGGATGTGGATCTGTTTGCATCCCGTCACAATCACAAGCTCCCGGCCTTTGTCTCCCTGTCGCAGGATCCTTTGGCCTTGGCCACGGATGCTCTGTCACTGTCTTGGAAGAAATTCCGGCTTCTGTATGCCTTCCCCCCCGTTTCCTCTGCTGGGCAGGGTTCTGCACAAGATTGCCCTGGAAAGGGTGCCAGTGATTCTGGTGGCCCCAAGGTGGCCAAGAAGAGTGTGGTTCTCAGACGTGGTACAAATGGCAGTAGACCGGTACGTCCTGCCAGAGGAGCCAGATCTACTCACTCAGGGCTTCCTACGCCATTCCAGTTTACAAACTCTGGCTTTGACGGCTTGGCTGCTGAAACCTCCATCTTGATGGAGAAAGGCTTGTCTGCCTCAGTGGTGGATACCATGGTGCAGGCTAGGAAGAAAACTTCTTCTGCCATCTATTATAGTGTATATCGTTCCTACATTGACTGGTGTGAGTCTAGGTCTCTCCCCTGCAGGGAATTCTTAATCCCTAGAATTCTGGAGTTTTTACAACATGGATTGGAGTTGGGTTTAAAACTCAGTACTCTGAAGGGTCAGGTTTCTGCCCAGTCTGTCTTCTTTCAGAGGTCTTTTGCACAGCATTCCTTGGTTAAGACCTTCTTTCAGGGGGTCACTCACGTGCGTCCCCCACGTAAGCCTACGGTCCCTGTTTGGGGCTTGAACCTGGTTTTGTCTGCCTTACAGGGTGCTCCCTTTGAGCCTATTCAGGATGCTGCTCTGGCTGTACTTACCCTCAAAGTTGTTTTTCTGGTGGCTATTACTTCGGTCAGGCGCGTTTCTGAGCTGGCGGCTCTGTCTATTCAGCCCCCATACTACGAGAGACACCAGGACAAGGTGGTGTTCCGCTTTAAGCCAGATTTTCTGCCAAAGGTGGTGTCTGCCTTTCAGCTGAATCAGGATATTGTCCTTCCTTCATTGTGTCCTAATCCTAGCAACGCTAAGGAAAGGGTTTTGCATTCATTGGATGTGGTAAGGTGTCTGAAGTATTACCTGGTAGTCACTGCGGCCTTCAGGAAGACTGATGCTCTTTTTGTGGTCCCCTCTGGTCCTAGAAAGGGTTTGGCTCCGGCCAAGTCTACTATTAGCAAATGGATTCGTCAGGCTGTGATTCAGGCCTATTCTGCTAAGGGGAAGGATCCTCCCTTCCGCCTTACTGCTCATTCCACTCGTGCTATTGGTGCCTCTTGGGCCTTCCAGCACCAGGCTTCTGTTGAACAAGTTTGCAAAGCTGCTACTTGGTCTTCAGTTCATACCTTTTCAAAGTTTTACAAGGTTGATGTTAGGGCCTCAGCTGATGCTGTTTTTGGCCGCAAGGTTTTGCAAGCGGCAGTAGTTTAAACTGCCTGTTGTCACCTTTTGTTGGGGGATCCCACCCTACTTTATGGACACTGCTATTGGATGTCCCAAGTGTAAGTATTATATCTGGAGCAGGACGTACTGTATACTAAGAATAATACAATTCAGTGAAGTACTCACCTGTAGAATTGGTATTATTGGTATACAGTACGTCCTGCTCCACCCCACCCTGTTGTTGCATTATTCTGGATCCCCTGTATGGTGATTGTTATCATTGTTATCATTACCAGTTGTTCTGGGTGGTTTAATACTCCCGGCTTCTTGTTCACTGCTTTTCAATGCTGGGGATTCGTGGGAGGTCCCTGGGTATTTGAAGGGCTGGGAGGAACCTGTTTTTCCATGTCTCTGCAGTGCAGCGCCATCTGGCGGAGGATAACCCAAGTGTAAGTATTATATCTGGAGCATGACGTACTGTATACCAATAATACCAATTCTACAGGTGAGTACTTCACAGAATTGTATTTTTTTGATGTGTTGTGTTGGAGTAGAAATACTTCACAAAAGGGAAGAAAACGCACCCTATGAAAGTAAATGGGCGCTTTCACATCTGTGTGCTCAGTTTTGCAAAACCCTGTATGCAGCTTCTTGTCCGCAGTGCAATCACAACACATCTCCAAGTAGACTATGGGCATCACTGACAAAGTGCATGTGTTGCGTTGTAATGCTGCGTAAGGACCATACGAGCTTTCAGCTTGGCACTGCTGCAGCCACCTTCTTCGGGTCCTTCCACCAGGTCTACAGCAATCGCTGGACCAGAGGTGGTTGGGCATCCCACTGCCGGGAAGCCATTGTCACTAATAACACCGCCTTCTCGTCGTCGTCCTGCTTTTGCCACTGCCACCAAGTCCAGGAGCCTGATTTCCCTCTGATCCAGGGGACAGGAAACAACTGTGTTTTGCATGGTGGTTCCAGAGGCACAGCGCAGCACACAAAATATGTACTAAGGCGCACAATGTGAAAGGGGCCTTAAAGTGGAAGTTCATCTATAACTGCCCGTCCACCCTACCCTGGTGCTGAGGCAGGAGGGGGGGGTTACCACAATGAAAGACTCCTTTCTTTGCCTGGGATGCAGCGCTGTTCACACAGTGGCTCCAGCGCTGGGTGCAGCCATCTTGGACAGCCTTCACACTTTAGCTGGTCTGTACGCAGCCCTGCCCACCCATTGACTTGTTGCTCTGTTCAGCTGCTGAAGTAGCATCGGTGGCGGCACTGGATCCTGGGTGAGGGAAGGACTTTTTATTCTTAGTATACAGTACGTCCTGCTCCAAATATAGTACTTACACTTGGGTTATCCTCCGCCAGATGGTGCTGCACTGCAGAGACATGTAAAACAGGCTCCTCCCTGCCCCTCAAATACCTGGGGACCTCCCACAAATCCCCAGATTTCTCTGCAGTGCTGACTGCGAAGACATGAAGTATCACTCTCTCGCAGGTGAGCGGGGCTATTAAGCCTGCGGCCCTGTTGGACTATTCCCACCCGTCCTCCTTGTGTGATGTGCCTCCCAGCCTGGGCTGCGCTGGTCGGGTGAAGGTAGGCAGCACCATGCGCGCTTATGGACCTAGGCTCCACCGCAGTCCCCCACCAAAGGGTAGACGGTTTAGACTGATGGTGAGCCTCTAGGGGATGCCCCTCCCGCATTATTGCCCCATACCCCGTGTAGCGGTGGGCCCTGTACAAAGGGTCGCCATCCTCCCTTGTTCCCCCCATAGCTCGGGGGGAAAGAAAGGGGGGGTGTGTGGTGGTCTCAGTGTATTGGTTCCACACTTATGACCTTAGTATTGTCCTTTGACTTATATACCTGGTGTCAGAGCCGCGCTGTTTGCATTTTTATTGTGTACACCCGCCGCCACGCGCGTCTCTTGCCTTTTTGGATGTGCTGCGCCGGGCGGCAGCGTCGCCTCAGACGCTGCAGCGTCTTCATTGGCAAATCATCTATTCTAAGTGTGTCATACACTTCGCTCCTCATGACAAGTTGACTACTGTCTTAGATTTCGCGCTCTTCAAGGGGGCGGGGACCTGGCTTGGCGCGCTCCGCGTCATGGGATGCTCTGGCCCGCCCTTCGAGGTTCGCTTGGTGCCATTCTGATGGTAGTCGCGCGCGCGCATGGTAACGGTCCTCCTCCTTACTTGGTCTGTAAGTGCCCTCGCGGGCGATTTTCATACTTCTTGCTTACTGCGCATGTTCTGACAACCCTTATTCTCATTCTGTCTTTCAGACTGGTGAACACCATTGGCTTCTCCCGGCCCGGTGTAATTTATAGCGGGCCTTGTAAAATTCTCCCACTTCCCTAGCGGGTCTTTGGGGCACCCAGGTTGGCCTATAGCGTAAATCCCTACTGGCATATTGTGCCTAAGTAATCACCATATGGAGGCATCTCAGAATTATGTGACCGGGGTCCCTCTGGGACATGACCGGCTGTGTGTAGCATGTGGACAACCCCATGCTGATGCTGATAGGGCACGGGTCTGCGGACTATGTGCCGAGCAAGCACTGGCCCCGCAATCAGGCTTGCCAGTGGCTGCACCTCGTTTCAATTCACCTATTTCCCCATGCTTAAATCTCACTCCTGCTGAGTCGCATACAAGTGGGGATTTGCAGCCTGTTGGGTCTTCCAGACTGCCTACGGCTGAACAGATTATTGCGAGGTTGTTGGAGCGTAAGGGCCCTGGTAAGAAGCGGCACTTGACCCCTCATGTTACTGTTTTTCCTATGGGAACTGAGGAGTTTACTACTCCGGATGACTATACCCCTTCTGATGAAGGAGAGCTGTTCTCTGACTCAGGCTCATCTGATGAGAGGCCGAGGAGTCATGACGATTCTGGCCCTGAATACTGGGGCCAATGTGACACTGATGATCTGTTGATTAAAGTCTTTAAGGTTCTGTCTATCTCTCTCCCTGGTGAGGCCCCCAAGCCGAGAGGGGAGCGTTTCCATACAGCGACAGCACGCTTGGAATTTCTAGAGCAGGCTCATTTCCATGCTCTCGTGCTCAAGGAATGGGAATGCCCAAGTAAACTTCCAGGGGTCCCAGGGGACTGGGATTGGAAATACCCTTTCCCCCCTGAGGTGGTTAATTGCTGGTCATCACCCCCCGTGGTGGATGCTCCGATCATAGGGGTTCCTAACCCCCCCTTTATTACAACCCCTGCTTATAGTACCCTTCGGGATGCTGAAGACCGGCTCATTGATCTGCTGGCCTCCCACGCTTTTTCTTGTGCAGGGACGGCGCTGCGCCTGGTCTGTGCCGCGGCTATTACTGCAGTGGCTGCTAGAACCCTCATCAGAAAGATGCTTGAGCATCACCCTGAGGATCTCCCCTGGGAAGTGTTTAATGCACTCTCCAGTTGTGATGTGTTTGTAAAATTTATCCTATTAGCGCTGGATGACACCATTAGAATGTGTGCAAGAACCTCTGCCCTTGTGGTGACTATACGTTGCTTGGTTTGGCTGCGACAGTGGGGTGCTGACGATGCTACTAAAAAGACTCTTACTGGGCTTCCCTTTAGAGGGCAACGCCTGTTTGGGGCACGTCTGGACCTGTTTGGTAAAAAGGGCAAATGACCCCAACGCAGGCGACCGTCTCGGCCCCCTCGGGGCAGGGGCACCCTCCGGCGGGGCTAAGCCTAAATCTTCCCCCTTCAAGCATGATGGGGCGCCCTCGCCCGTCTGGGTGAGGGGATGGCTGCGGCACTTTGCTCTTGTCAGGAGGCATTACGCCTCATACTGGTGGATTCAGAAGGTAGTGTCCTCCGGATACAAGATAGAGTTTGCTGCGCGGCCTTCCCCAAGATTATCAGGTCCCGGGTACTCCTGGTCCCTGCCGCAGTTCAGGTGCTGGCACAGGCCATGCAAGGCCTGAGGGTCACTTGCAGATTGCCCTTAACAGGCAGAGGCAGGGGCCGCTACTCCAAACTTTCCACAGTCGCCCAAAAGGATGGGTCAGTCTGGCCCATTCTGGATTCACAGGTTCTCGGCAATTCTCCAATTACAGGCAGTTTTCTGCATGGAAACTCTGAGATGGGCCATCAGCGCCTTGCGCCCAGGGGGCTTCTTGCCGTCAGTGGAGCTCAAAGATGCTTATGTTCATCCCTGTGTCTTCTGGACACCGAGGCTCTTCAGGTTTGTGTTGGAAGTCCAACACTGCCAATTGGGGCCTTGTTATCTGGCCTCGCTTCAGCTCCCAGAGTGCACACCATGGTGCTGACGAGGGTGATGTCTCTGATGAGACCAAGGGGCGTCCGCGCGAGACCTACCTGGACGTCCTTCTCACTTCCCAGTGTATACTCGGCTGGTGGTGTCCATTGGGAGTCATTTGGATGGGTGTTCAATCACCCCAAGTCCTCATGGTCTCCTTATTGGTATTCCATTTCTAGGAATGAATCTGGATTCTGTTCAGGCGAGAATCTTCCTTCCTCAACAATAAAGTGGACAATCCGGTTGCATGGGCTCAGTCCCTCATTGCTGTCCCCGTCCCTTCACCAGGCAGGGATGCTGCTGGTGGGCCCATTGGTGGCTTGCTCAGAAGAGGTCCCTTATGCTCAGTCCCCCTTGGGCCCTTCTGCAATTTCTATTGTTAGTACAATCCCTGGAGCAGGGTCTGTGTGCCTTCCCCCTCTGGTATGGAGGTCCCTCTTGGAGTGGATGAACTCAAGGAACCTGTCTGGGGGCAGTTTCCTTCTTGCCCCTTCCTGGAAACGGTGGCCATGGATGCCAATCTATCAGGTTGAAGGGGGGGGGGGTTTCTTCTGAAACCTCCTGCGGTTCTGGGGGAGGTGGGGCCCTTAGAAGGTCCATACACCTATCGATGTTTGAAACAGTGAGCGTTCAGGTTGATTCTATCTTGTTTTACTATTCCTCTTCAGGGCCTGCCTGTTCGGGGGCGCTCGGTCTGTCTGACGACAGTGGCCTACATTAATCCTCTGAAAGGGACCTGGAGCAGGAGGGTCCTCCAGGAAGTGTTTATGATACTAATCTGGGTGGAGGACAATGTTCCCTGCATATCAGTGGTATTCGCTCCGGTGGGAGTCCCTCTGCGACAGGATGTGCTAATCCCTGTATCACTATGGGGTCCAACCATTTGTGGATCTATTTGTGTCCCGTCACTTTCACAAGCTCTCTGCCCTTGTTTCCCTGTCCCAGGATCCTCTGGCCGTGGTCAGGATGCCTTGGTAACGTTATGGCTGGACATTCTGTTCTTTATGCCCTTTCTCCATTCCCCCTGCTAGGCAGGGCTCTGCGCAAGATTGCTCTGGAAGGGGGACCAGTGACTCTGGTGGTCCCCGGGTGGCCTAGTAGAGTGTGGTTCGCAGACGTGGTACTGAGGGCAGTAGTTCTGTACGTTCTGCCACGAGTGCCAGCTCTGCTCACTCATGGCCCCTTGACGTCACACCAATCTACAGACTCCTGCCTAGACGGCCTGACTGCTGAAACATCCATCTTGATGGAGACAGGTTTATCTGTCTCGGTGATTGAGACTATGGGAAGACTAGGTACAAGCTTCTTCTTCTTCCATCTGTTATAGGGTATGGTTTACCCATATTGATTGTTGTGAGTCTAGGTCTCTTCCCTGTCGGGCGTTCTCGGTTCTCAGGGTTCTAGAGTTGTTACAGCATGAGTTGGAGTTTGTTCTCCAACTCAGTACTCTGATGGGTCAGGTTCTGCCCTGTCCGCCTTGCTTTAGAGGTCTTTAGTTCAGTCTTCCTTGGTTAAGACTTCTTCCAGGGGGTACTCATGTGCGTCCCCCATGTAATCCTATGGTCCCTGTTGGGATTTGAATTTGATTCTGTCTGCCTCGCAGGGTTTTTCCCTTTGGTCCTATTCAGGATGCTGTCTGGCTGTTCTTACCCTCAAGGTTGTCTTTCTGGTGACTGTTACTTCGGTCAGACGTGTGTTTGGCGGGCGGCTCTGTTTACCTAGCCCCCATTCTTTGAAATACACCAGGATAAGGTGGTGTTCCGCCTAAAGCCGGACACTCTGCCTCAGCTGGTGTCTTATGTTCATTGATTCAAGATATTGTTCTTCCTTCTGTGCCTTATTCCTAGCAACGCTGAGGAAAGGGTCCTACATTCCTTGAACAGGTGTTGGATGCTTTTTCCTTGGTAGTCACTGTGTCCTTTAGGAGAACTGATGTTCCTTTGGACCTACGGTCACTATATCCTGAATGTGCCCGATCTCGTCTGTTCTCGGGGAGTTGGGCGGCTTTGGCCCTGGTTATTACTTGAATGGGATGTTCCTTCTGGCCCTAGGAAAGGGTTTTTTTTTGGCTCCTGCCAAGTCTACTGTTAGCGATTGGATTCGTCAGGCTGTTACTCAAGCCTGTTCCAACAAGGGGAAGAATCTTCCTTCTCGCCTTGTTTCTTATTCTACTCGTGCTTTTGGTGCCTCTTGGACTTTTCAGCACCAGGCTTCTGTTGAACTGGTTTGCTAGGCCGCTGTTTGGTCTTCTGTTCATACCTTTTCAAAGTTTTACAAGGTTGATGTTTGGGCCTCAGCTCATGCTGTCTTGGCCGCATGGTTATGCAGGTGACAGTGGTTTTAACTGTCTGCTGTTGCCTTTTTTGTTGGGGATCCCACCCTACTTTATGGACACTGCTATTGGATGTCCCAAGTGTAAGTACTATATCTGGAGCAGGACATACTGTATACTAAGAATAATACAATTCTGTGAAATACTCACCTGTAGAATTGATATTATTTGTATACAGTACGTCCTGCTCCACCCCACCCTGGTTTTTGCATTTTTCTGGATCCCCTGTATGGTGATTGTTACCATTGTTATAGTTACCAGTTTCGGTGATTAATTCTCCTGGCTTCTTGTTCACTGCTTTTCAATGCTGGGGATTTGTGGGAGGTCCCCGGGTATTTGAGGGGCCGGGAGGAGCCTGTTTTACATGTCTCTGCAGTGCAGCGCCATCTGGTGGAGGATAACCCAAGTGTAAGTACTATATCTGGAGCAGGACGTACTGTATACAAATAATATAAATTCTACAGGTCAGTATTTCACAGAATTGTATTTTTGTGAGCTCAGAGTGGCAACAAAAGCTGAATTGAACATGTGCTGCTGGCCTTTCCTCTGCTTACTTGCACCAGCCATTCAGAAAGAGGTGATGTAGGCACAGCCCTGGAATGCTTAAAGGAGCGCTATCGCGAAAAAATGGCCCAATGATAAAAATCCATATAAATATGCTGGATGGCAGGAGGAGGGGTCACTTCTTCACCTGGTATCGAGAAATATCCAGCCAGGCTTGTTATTTTTATTTTAATGGAAGGAAGAGGACATCTCGGGTGACAGACTCTGTCACCCCCTCATATACTAAACCTGTATCCCAGGATTTTATTCCTACCAGGGGAAGAGAACCACAAGCTTGGCAGGAGTTTTATTCAGTTTGTGTGTATAAGTGACCCCTCCCCTTATTAGCTAAAGTGTTTATATGGATTTTTAATATTACACAATTTCGTGATAGTGCTCCTTTAAACTGGACCAACACCCTCCCGTGATCGGCCCGGGAATCTATAAGATTCCCGGACCGATCAGCCCCCGGACTGTGGGGCACCTTATCGGACGAAACCCCTAAATCCCTACCTGATCCTCGATCCAGCGGCACCTGCCGCCGCCTCCCGCGCGTCCCTCTAGCAGGGCGCGCACCCGCGGCAGCCGTTTGTGAATGGCCAGCGCGGGCCCACGCCCTGTAAGAGTGACGCGCGGGAGGCGGCGGCGGCGGGCGCGGTCTCTTGTCCGTCGCTGCCTCCCGCTTGTCCGTCGGCGGGGATTGGCAGCAGCGGTCACGTGGGAGCGGGGAGAGGTGAGTTTTTGGAGCTTTCTGGGGGGTTTCACACAGCGGGGCCCCCTATCGGGGTGCCCCGCCGAAGTGGACCAAAACCCAGGATAGTCAAAATCCTGGGTGTTGGTCCACTTTAATATACTATGGCCGGAGTACACCCTTTGGGACATCAAATTGCAGGATGCCACACAAAGAGGCAGATTAACCGCTCTAAGGTCTTATAGACTCTAGGCCAGTGGTTGGTCGCATTTATTTTCCCACAAAAGTGGGAAGAAAATGTCAGTGCGTCTTATCTGTGAATGTGGTAAAAAGGGAAGAAATGCAACTCACCTTTCGCTCGCGCTTTCCCCGCTGTCTTCTCTGTATCTGCCGCCTTCTCCGCGGCGCCTGCACACACAGACATCCGCTTCCTACAACAGGTGGGTGTGGCTGATGCTTGAGCAGAAATGGAAATAATGGAACCAATGATGTTATGGCTGCAGTGATGTTTTATGGGCAGTTTCCAAGAACAGATAAATCAACCATTTGTCGAGCGAGCGAACCAATGTACGACTCGTTTGTGAGCACGCGTTGGGCATTCGGACGCAGATGATTTGTCAGCTAAATGTTCACTAGAGTGACAATTAGTGAGATAGCTTATTATGCGCGTTTCACATTCTATATGTGGTCAGTTTCTGGTCCACAAGTCAACGATCATGCTATGACTGAAAGATTTTATGGCTGCCAAAGCAATATGATGCTCGGCCAATGAACAATTTCTCGTTCATGTCTTCATTCATTCTCATCTGATTGTGGTCGATTTAGCGTTTTTTTTTTTTTTTTATTTGCCGATCAATTGTGCAAATGAGCCATTAGGCTTGCAGGATTACCTAATACACCCACATGGTCCCTGGCAGTTTACCTTAACGGTCAGTCAACCAATTGTAAGAAAAAAACTTGGAATCACCTGGAGATGTGATGTTACCACTTGTAATACCCTTTAGTTTATTGCAAATTATTTGGTGTGTCTTGCGAGCAGTATTCAGTCTTTGTACGTACAATTCAAGAAAACTCCCAGAGAACAGAACTCCCATGGAAGAATTAGGGTTTTCCCTCAGGGAATAAGGCAAGCTCAGTTCAAATGTTTTGTTTTTCTGGTCATACGCCAGATGGTCTGAAATGGAAAGAAACAAATAAGCTGCATTCTGCAGTAATGGGAAAAGATAAGAATGGCAACACTAAGTCTTATTCACATGAGCTTTCCACCATGTAATAATCTTGGTTAGCTTTCCTGTCATGTAAAGTGTTATATAGTTTGATTTATAGCCACTTTGCCATGTAAAATGCCCATTTTTACATCTGTTTGCAAACATTAGTACAGTGAGGATTTGAAAAAAAACATTTCCGAACTTGATGGACTCATGTCCCCTTTTTCCTGTCAAACTTGTATTTCCCGAATTTGTTGACCCAAATCTGAGATATCCAGTGCTAGTTACTCGCTTGTTCTCTCGCTGTATGTTCCTTTTAACTAATGTTGGTTTATGCTGCATTTTTTTTATTGTGACACCACTTTAACACTTTTGATTTTAAGGGACAATCCAGGCAAAACATTAAAGTGGACCAAAACCTAGGATTTTGACTATTCTGGGTTTTGGTCCTTTCCCCGAGGTTGCCCCACTGAGTGAAACCCCCCAGATCACCCAAAGAAATTCACCTCTTCCCAGTCCTACTGTACTTGTGGCCGCTCGTCCAATCAGCATGCTCGGAGCCGGTTTCCATGGCCACGCTGTGTATTCTCTCCTCAGGTTTTGTACTTTAATGGTGGGTGGTGCTGCGTGTCCTATGTGCCAGGCACCACTGGCCTTGGGCGAGGGGCCCATGTGCGCAGATTGCACTGCAGTCCTGCTGTGCCTTTTGTGGTTGGCAGGCTCTGTACCTCCGCTGGACTGCCCTGTTTCCCCTGTGGTTTCAAGCTCGGCATACCCTCTCGGGGGAGGGGGGGGAGCTTTAATTGTGAGGGCCTCTTTAGCAATTTGGTCTCCAGTTTCAGTCGGTCAGAGGGGGAGGTGTTGTCGAGCAACAGAGAGGAGTTGGACTCCGCGCACGCACCTGTCACCCTTTCGGATCATGAAACGGATCAGGTTGATGAGCTCATGGGGGCAAATTTGGAGGTCCTGCAGCTGGCTAACCTTCTGCCATGACAGAAGCAATGGGGTGAGCCTTACAAGCATCAAAAGGCCAGGCAATTGTTTCCCAGACTTTCCCATTTTTACAGACTAAGTAGTAAGTAGTAAGTTGTAGTTCCTGTACCGGCGGTGGGGCCGGTCCTTCCTGCTGGTTCAGTGGGTTATTCTGACCACAGATGCCAGTCTGACGGTGTGGGGTGGTGATCGGTCCAGGGTCACTTGGACCAGCAGGAGCCCCATCTCCTGATCAATGTTTTGGAACTGAGGGACATTCTGCTTGTGGAGAATCTGCAGGCTGATTATTTATTTGAACAGGCAGACGGTGGACCAGGGGGAATGGTCCCTTCACTAGGACATGTTCCAAGCCCTCTGCGACCGGTGGGGGGTGCCGGAAGTGGACCTCTTTGTGTCTCGGCATAACCGGAGGGTCCAGATGTTTGTGTCCAGTGTGCGAGACTCACTGGCCATCCCCTGGTCTTGGTACAGCCTTCTGTACGCATTACCACCACTGCCGCTACTGGGCCGCAGTAAACGGATTGCCAACATCATGATCGCCCACATTGGACTTGAAGGGTGTGGTTCGCGGATCTGGTAAGCCTAGCAACAGAGCCCCATGGCTACTCCCCAATTGTCCGGAGCAGGGTCCTCTGCGGCACCCCAATTCTCAAGTGCTGGCTTTAGCGGCTTTGCTGTTGAGACTAGCATGCTGGAGGAGAGGGGCCTATCTGTCACAGTAATTTGGACCTTGATTTGGACACAAAACCAGTCATCCTTTAGAATGTACTACAGGATTTGCAGGGCCTTTGTGGCTTGGTGCAAATCGAAGGGCTACTCCAGTAGGAGGTTCTCATTGCCCAGGAGACTGGGATCTCTTCAGAAGGCACCCAGACGCTGGCCTGCAGCCCAGCACCCTTAATGGCCAGGTCTTGTTCCGGGGGAACCACACCCATCCTTCTGTTGTGTTACGACTTTGGTTGCTGTTTTACGGCATTGGTTGCTGTTTGCCTTCTACAGGGTTAGAGGTTTGCTAGGTTCGGAACAAGTTATGCTCAATATATGAAGGTTAGCGTCGCTCCCCTCCCGGGGCTGTGCCCTATATAGTCTTGGAGAGGCTTTGTTTATTTTTCCAGTCCCCATCTACAGCTGAGGTTAACCCATGCATTGCTGCTAGTGGGGCCCTGGAATGGAAGATGACAAGAGAAGTTTAAAGGTGAGTACACGAATTTCCTTTTTTTTTTTTTTTTTTTTTTTTTTTTTTAGTAACTCTGCAGGACGTAGGGAGCAGTCTTTTAGACTCCAGAACTGTGCCGCTCATCTTTAAAGCCGCTTTAAGGGTAAGCAATAAGCTTTTTATTTTAACCACCTGCTCTGCTTTTTGATATTTAGATCCATTTGGCAAAAAACGTTGCCCCATTCTGAAATGAGAAAGCAAATTGGATGACTATCCTTCACAAAATATTACAGCAAATTCAGCTGCCTTGATTTATTACTATAGATATTTTACAGTTATATATGGGGTGACTGGACTGAAACCATCTGCCAGGCCTGTGATTCTGTCAGTTTACAGCTGGTGCTTCGTTTCTAGTTGTTGGCTGTATATGTGAATGTTCCATTCACTGGCTTCTAGGTTGTAATTACTGCTTTCCCTGCTATTCTTCTTTAATGCTTCTAACCCTGGTGGTCGCTGCTATTTGCCAACTTATTATGTCAATTTACACTTTACTGGATTATCCCACGTTATACAGTAAGTATGCTAATCTCTGATTACATACATAGAACTCAGCATTGCCAGTTTTGCAAACTAGAAGAGAAGACTATATAATAGACCACCCAAAAATCACACATAATAGTATGACCTGAAACCAGACCCACACCCTTGCACGGTTGAAAAAACTCAAAAACCCCTTTCCACAAATGCAGGCATGATACTGAATCATTGTCAGCTCTCATTTGCTCCTGTAACACTGGCTTCACATTTGCTCCTGAAACACAGGGATTTTATTTTTGTTTAATTATATAGGTCTTCTTTAAGTATATGCTAAAAACAAACACAGGTGCATTTCACAGAAAAGCAAAGGACACCACTGTGACCATAATTGTGTAACTATAAGGCAGTTTTATTACTGCACAAACTCGGGGATCTTTTTGTCAGTAAGTCAGGAGGTGAGCACAAGCTGAGCTTTAGTTCCTTCAAGGAAGGAATAATACAGTACACAGGGGCGCAATGTTAACTCCTAAGTGGTAAGGATGCATTAAAACCAAGGACTGTAGTGTTGGATAGTTAGAAATACCCATTTCATTGTGAGTTTCTATTTCTTAATAAGCTGGTATACATTTGTAAACTTGGATAAAACTGCAGGAGTCAAGCTGTGTCTCATTTGTCACTCTATACAGACAATAAGGTACAAAAAAAAGAAGACAGTTGGGGTGTTTTTAATGTGAGAAAGTGCAGATTGACGCAGATGAAGAAGTTTTAAGTGTCAGTTTATTACCGTATTCTAGCCCCTGTATAGCACAGTTTCAGACATTTTATTAAGGCACATATTAAAGTGTACAGAGATATAAAATAACTTGTCTTAGTAACGGATGACAGCAGTGGAATTTACAGACAAGGGCCTCGATTTCATAAAGGTTAAAAATATTTTTTATAGTAGTAAAAAATTCACTTTATGAGAAAAAAGAATGTGAATGTCACTGTTACTGAATCACCAGGTAAAAAGACAATCAAAGTCAATAGAACTTCAAAATTCTCTACTTTTAGGAGTAAAAAAGTTCCATTGGCTTTCATTGTTTTCCTAGCTGGTGATTTAACAACCGTGACATTCTCAGCCATTTTTTCTCAAAAAGTGATTTTTTTTTTTTTTTTACTACTATGAGAATTTTTTCAACTCTACTCTATTGAATCAAGGCCAAGGTCTTGAATTGGTAAAAACTGAAACAGGCGAGGGTACATATACATTACAAGACAGAGGCTTATTTTTTTAAACAATTTTTTTCAAGAAAAAAGGAAGATATTTGATCATCAAATGTATTTAAGGTATATCTCTGTGGTTTCCGTTAGGGAGTAAAAATGTTGTTATATACATTGAGTAAAATTAACAACTTGCAGGTCATAGCCCTGCTCCAGACGAAGCTTCTACCACCACTGCACGCTCACCCCCCCCTAATAAAGGTGGATCACTCGACACTAACCTTTCCAAATACCAAGTTCTTTGGCTAAAGCCCTGAATTGGTGTGGATTTTACCTCCTGAGGAAGCATGTTCGTAAAGCTCTCCCACATCTCAAAGAATTGTTCAACTCTTTTTTTTCCTTGTCAAAAGTGTCCGCTACCCACTCCATCCTGAGCAGGTCTCTCAGGGACAAAAAGGGGGGCTCGGAAGAGATCCACTGCTGAAGGATACACTTCCTTCCCACTGCCGAGAGGATAGTCACCAACCTTTTCCCCCATTTAGATACTCTGGAGATCAAATGGCCAGGATTGCCCACTCTGGGGATCCAAAATCATTTTGATTTCTGCACAATCTCAGGGATTGTTTGACACTTGGGGCATGCTCCCGAGTCCGATAGGCCTATGAGGAGTACACTGTGAGGGTAGATGTAAGTGCTGTGATATATCCCGAGGAACATCTCCCTGTGGAAGAAGCTGGTATAGTTTTCCATGAGAGATATAGAGCTTTCAGGATACTCTCAGTAGAAACGGAGGGGAGGCGGTAGGGCAATCTTGCCAATCCTGTTCTTCTTGTGCTATAATTAATGGGGCATTTCAGAAAATGAACCAAGTGGGTTGTCTCAGTCCCCATCTGTTAGTCTAGGCAATATCGAATCCAGCTATCACCAGAACGTGGTAAATGCCACCAAGTGGTTGGAGATGTGGGGGAACTTGGATTTAGCCTGTTCCCAAGAAATAGGGGTCCCCCGGTGCTCCAATTGATTCCAACCTTCCCCCTTGTTCCAGGGCCCCTGCCTCTCAGTTGCCGCCAATCGGGAGGAACAGGGAAGAGTGGCTATTAAGTGATAGTTTGTTGTGATGGCCACATCACCAATAGCAATGGGTTTGCCCTCTACTGAGGAGGGGAGGAGCTCCCTGTGTAGGTGTAGGAGCATAAGAATGATGGTGGGGGGGATCAAGTTCTTATCCAAGAGGTTATTGCCGTCAAAAGAGGGATGTTGTTGCCGAATCTGCAGGCTTAGCGAGTGTCTACTCTAGAGCCTTATGGGCGGGTGTTAAGCAAGTAACGAACTTCAAGGGCACCGCCCCTACCATCAACCCGAGCATGGATCTCGCAGAAGAACTGAATCAGTTTTACTGCAGATTTGATACAATGATGCTAAGGAAAAATCCAGTGAGCCCCCCTCCAATGGTGAGTAGTACACCCAACAGGATGGCTACGCCCGAACTAAACTTAGGAACGTCAGATGTAAGGAAGATCCTACTCATGCTCAACACCAAGAAAGCATCTGGCCCTGATGGGATCTCTCCAACATGCCTAAAAGTGTGTGCGGATCAGCTGGGCCCAATCCTTACAGATATCTTCAGGGGCTCACTGAAAGCGGGCATAGTCTGCCTGAAGGACTCAGTCATTATCCCAGTTCCTAAAACATCAACTGCCAGAGCCTTGAACGATTACAGACCCATTGCTCTGACCCCAGTGGTGATGAAAGTCTTCGAGCGTTTGATAATACCAGTCCTAAATGAGGCTATCGGCTCAAAGTAGGATCCACTGCAGTTCGCGTATAAAGCGAACAGATCTGCAGAAGACGCGGTCAACCACACAATGCAACTCACACTAAATCATGTGGATCAACCCAACTCATACGCCAGACTCCTATTCGTAGACTTCTCTTCCGCCTTCAATACTATAGATCCCCAAATTCTGAGTAGGAAACTGCTCTCACTGGGCATCTCACCAGATCTCTCTGACTGGATCACCAACTTTCTAACAAACAGAACCCAGAGAGTCAAACTAGGTCCCTTTATCTCTTCATGCAGAACTACAAACATAGGCGCACCACAAGGTTGCGTTCTGTCCCCCCTCCTCTTCTCCATATACACAAACGACTTCACGTCAACAGACCCATCAATCAAAATCATCAAGTTTGCAGACGACACCACCCTAGTAGGCCTTATCAGCAACACAGACGAGACTCCATACAGAACACAAATAAATAGCCTGGTAACCTGGTGTGAGGAGAATAACCTCATCCTGAACACCCAGAAAACGGTTGAGCTGATTGTCGGCTTCAGGCAGTCCCACCCAGCGTACCCATCACCATGGGTAAGGATGAGGTCAATATCGCTACCAGCGCAAAATTCCTCGGAACAGTGATCACTAATGACTTGAAGTGGAGTAGGCATGCCGCTGTTGTCCTAAAGAAGGCTCAACAGAGACTGTATTTCCTTAGACAACTTGCGAAATTCGGAATGTCTAAAAGGATCCTAAAGACCTTCTACATCGGCGCAGTAGGCTCACTCCTGAGCTCCTCCTTCACTACCTGGTATTGTGGGATCACGGCCAAGGATAAGATCAGGCTGAAGAGTATCACCAGGACCGCTGAGCGGATCATAGGGTGTCCCCTACCTGACCTAGATGAACAATTTAGGGAAAGGATCCGCTCAAAGGCAAAGAGAATAGTAGGCGACCCCACACATCCAGGCAACCCCTTCTTCAATCTCCTACCATCTGGAGGAAGGTACCGGGCCATCTCGACCAGAACCTCTCGGTATAAAAACAGTTTCTTCCCGCTAGCTGTTAAAGCACTGAACAACCACCTCTAAGACTCCTGGAAAACCTCTGATCCCCAGTCACTTAAAGGAACATTGCATGTACATAGTTCCACTGTAAATATGTAAAACTAGCAAATGTTTATACTCCCATTGTTGTATAAAGTATTTGTGTACTGCTACTGTTGAGATATATATATATATATATATATATGTATATAGTCGTAGGTCTAGCGTTTGTTTAAGCTCTATGGAGAACCTCCCTTCCAAAAAGTATTCCATGTTGTATTCTGTACATACTTGGCGACCAATAAAGTATTCGTATTCGTCTTTTCTCTTCCATTTTACTTCAGGCCATCAGATTTAATTCAGAGATGATTGGGTTAACCTCTCCCGAAGAGTGTAGTCTGCAAGAACAAAGGCGTGTCTCCACCTCCCGGGCCTATATCCACCTGGCTGACTTGATGCACTTCAGTTTTCTTTCTTGCAGTGGTCACTGCAAGGACTTATCTGAACTCCTCTCCCATTTACTTTTTGTTTTAAAGGAATTATGCCTTAGAAGCGGGGCTAATGTAAACCTGACTGTTCCTTGGCCCTTATACTCCTTGGATCTGAATGGACCCACTTTGCCTCCGCAGCTAAGCTGCATTCGGATCAGGATGGTAAGGTAAGCGCCAGGGTCTTGGCTTGTTTTTTAAAAAAGAGTGACACTGCCTGGCTGAGATTTCCGCCACAGGAAAAAGCAGCCATAAGGCTTTTGTCTGGTGAGCCTGATTGAGGGGAACCAGGGGAATTAATTTCCTCTTTATTGCTCTTCCCATGTGTTTTACTGGTTGAAAAATTCAAAAATTGCGTCCACCACTATGGAAACATTTTCGGCTTAGCATAGCAGTGAGCATTGGTGTGCGGCTCCTTTCTTACCCCGCTCGCGCTGGAAGATTTTTGGCCGGTGTTAGCGGCAAGTACCGCTAACATTGCTGTTCTCCTTCGGCAGCTCTCACTGCAACATTTTCGGCTGGGGCTAAGCGGCAAGTACCGCTAACATCGTGGTTCTCCTCCGCCAACTTCAATGGAAGATTTTCGGCTGGGGGAAGCACAAAAATACAGTGAGCCGCTTCACGGCCACCCTCAAGCAGACCTAAATTTTCCGGTAGGTCATTTTTAAAATATTATGTGTATTAATATGATATTTATTCATATATACATATTAATGTTTTTTAATTGTTCTTGTTGTTAAAAGATATATGTTTGTGGGATAAGACTGGCAATATATCGATGTGGTTCACCCTCTGAGCTCTCAGAATAGTCTTGCGACTATCGGGAACTGTTCACATACTAGGTTTTAGACCCCCTGGGACGTAATCTAGTATTAATCACCATGACGGAGGCATCTGGGGTAATCGGATCTGGTCCTTTAGCACATAGATTCACCCCATGTCCAGTATGCAAACAGACACTTGACGAGGATAGCACAGTGTGCAGGGTTATGCTACTGTAGTAGTGGATATGGAAGACAGTTGTCTCCTCCCTGCAAGGGCTCTGACCCTTGTTGTCGGTGCCCTCTGAGCTTCAAAAACCCCCTGGCAGCCTTCAAGCGGACCTAAAACCTTTAAGTCATATGAGCTACTAAGAAGGTTTAAGCCAGTGGTTCCCAACCCTGTCCTCAAGGCACACCAACAGGCCAGGTTTTGCAGATCTCCACAAAGATGCACAGGTGGAGTAATTAGTGCAGCTGCAGAGCAATAGAGCTGGCTATTTGGAGATCCAAAAAACATGACATGTTGGTGTGCCTTGAGGACAGGGTTGGGAACCACTGGCTTAAGCAATGGTCAGCTGACATAGCCTCCAAAAAAGAATGACAGGACCCCCCTTTAAGGTGGGGTGTCTGTTTGGGGAGTGCTTGGTTGACCCGGTAAAGCATGCTGCTAGTGGTAAATCATCTAATCTGCCACAAGCCGAAGTCTAATATTGCTTCCGCAGGGCCTCTAATACTCAGGGGTTCCGGTTAGAGTTTCGGGATACCAAATTTTGCTCATATTTGGAGGCTTCATGTAACAGATATTTGGATACAGGAAGTTGTATCTTCAGGTTACAAGATCAAATTTGGAGCCAGACCCCCTTGGAGATTCTCTTGGTCAGGGGTATCCCAAATTCCGCAGAAGGCAGAAGCATTGAGATCTGCGGTATCTCGCTTTTTTTAGAGATTGGAGTTGTTGATCCACAGTGAGGTTACTCCAGCCATACCATACAGGCAGTGTATATATAAGGATACATACCTACATTGCTGTAGGTGGCCTACATCTTCAGTTGTGGCGTTACCCTTCGGTCTATCTTCAGCACCAAGGGTGTTTACCAAGGTGTTGGCAGGTATCATGTTTTCTCTAAGTCAGGGTATGCATATAATCCCTTACTTAGACTATCTGTTTATATGGGCCCCATCATGTCAGGGGGCCCAGAAGAATACACAGACTGTCTGATCGACATTGGATAATTGACGATCCAGTCGAATTCTTAAGTTAAATTTGATATCATAGCTTCAAGAGTTATTCTTTCTGGGACTGTCATTAGACAAGTCTCAGGCAAAAGTGTTTTTTCCAACACAGAAGTGATTCTTATTCCAGGCCAGGGTACAGGGTCTCTTGTCTTGCCTTCACCCGGCGATTCATCAAGGAATATGTCTGTGGGGCCTGATGGTATCTTGCTTTGAGTCAGTACCTTTTGCACTGTTCACACAAGACCCCTGCAAATGGAATTGCTCACAATCTGTGATCAAGACCCACACACTCTGGATCACTCTTTTTGCATGACACCGTCAACAAGGCAGTCTCTAGCCTGGTCCTCGGCCTCTTCAGACTGGCAAATCCTTCCTTCCAGTACAGTGGAAGATCATCACCATGGATGCCAGTCTATCGGGGGGGGAGGGAGAGCAAACTCTCCATAAATATCCTGGAACTGAGAGCGATTCTATTGTATCTCAGACATTGGACATACTGCCTGAAGGGGCATCCCGTCCGGATTCAAACAAGACAATCGGACGGCGGTGGTATATATCAACCACCATGGGGGCATCTGAAGCAGTGAAGCCCTCATGGAAGTGAGCTGGTTTTTACTTTGGGCCGAGAAACAGGTTTCATGCATTTCGGCTGTACACATACCTGGAGTGGACTGCAGGCCGATCATCTCAACAGAACGGTCCTGGAACAGAGGGAATAGTCTCTTAGTCAGAGGGTTTTTCCAATCCCTATGCATGCGCTGGGGGATTCTGGACATAGATCTCTTGTGCATCACAACACAATCGGAAGGTTGCAAAGTTTGTGTCTGGGTCCAGGGATCCTGTAATTATAGCAACAGATGTCCTAACTCTTCAGGGGTTAGCATTCAAGCTTTTTTATGCATTCTCTCCAATTCCACTCCTGGGTCAAGTGCGAAGAAAGGTCAGCTCACAAGGGAGTCCCAACCATTCTGGTGGCTCCTCGGTGGCCAAGAAGAAGCTGGTTTTCAGACATAGTAAGGATGTCGGAGGGCAGCTCGTGGAGGTTACCCGACGATCCAGATCTTCTCACACAGGGGCCTCTAAGGCATCACCAGTTCTGGCTTGCAAGGCCTGGCTATTGAATCCTATAGCTTGACAGAAAGGGTTTTTTTCTGACATAGTCATGCAGACTATGATTCAGGCCAGGAAGAAGCCTTCGTCAATGATCTACTATAGAGTCTGGCAAGCATTATCGCTTGGTGCGAATCCAGAAGGTTCGCTGGTAGAATTTTTTCTGTTCCCAGAATATTGATTTTTTTTGGCAGAAAGGTCTTGATGAAGGTTTTCAATCGAGTACTTTAAAGGGACAAATATCTGCTTTATCTATCTTTTTATTCAGAAACCCATTGCTGTGAAAAAATGTATCAAAACTTTTTGTATAGGGAGTCGCTCATGTGTGGCCTCCTCGTAAGCAACTTCTGCCGGTTTGGGACCTAAACTTAGTTTTATCAGCTCTTTATCAGCGTCCTCCTTTAAACTATTGGCAGATGCATCATTAAGTTTATTGACTCTTAAGGTTTGTGAATTAGCAGCTTATCAGTTAAGTCTCCTTATTTAGTGTTACATAAGGACAAGTTCGTCTTCTGCTTTAAACTGCATGTTCTTCCTAAGGTGGTTCCCATCTTAATGAAGAGGTGAATTGTCTTCCTTATGTCCTACTCCAGTGTCCGATAGAGAAAATATTCTACATTGCAGGATGTAGGGAAAAGCACTAAGATACAATCTCACTGCTACACAATCTTTCTGTGGGTGGGACTCCTTATTTTGTCATACCTGAGGGTCCACGGAAAGGTCTTCCACCATCTAAGTTTACCATCAGCAATGGATTAGACAGGCAGTGGTAAGAGCTTAAATTCCCTAAGGGGAAGGATTCTCCGTTTAAGACTACTGTTCATTCGACGAGCTATTGGAGCTTCTTGGGCTGTTTAGCATCAAGCTTCAATAGAACAAGTATGCAGAGCTGCTACTTGGTTTTCAGCTCACACATTTATCAAATTCTATAAGGTACAGCCTTTGGTAGGAAGGAATTACATACAGTGGTAATTTAGATGGTTTTGGAATGTCTTATTCCTGAAAGGAATAAGGGCTTTTGGAATGTCTTATTCCTGAATGGAATAAGGGTTTTTGATATGTCTTATTCCTGGAAGGAATAAGGATCTTTGGAATGTCTTGTTCCTGAAAGGAATAAGGTTTGGGCATCCCACCCAAATTTGGGTACTGCTTTTGGAGGTCCCAATCATCTCTGAATTAAATCTGATGGCCTGAAGTAAAATGGAAGAGAATAGAGTACTCACCTGTAGAATTAATTTCTCTTCCATTATTACTTCAGGACATCAGACGCTCCCTGTCTGCTCGGTTACTATGTCCATGTGTTGGATGCCTAGTTTTAGTGGAGTGGTAAATATGTAATAGCTGTAAATAATGATCAGCATAATAAAAAAAAAAAAAGATTAAACGGAGAGAGGAGTCTTGTATTTTGTCTCTAGCCTTTTGTTTTCAACAGGATAGGTATGCCTCCCGGGCGGCTGATTCTACTGCTTTTAAATTAAACCCGAAGTGCATCAAGTCAGCCAGGTGGATATAGGCCCAGGAGGTGGAGACACGCCTTTGTTCTTGCAGACCACACCCTTCGGGAGAGGTTAACCCAATCGTCTCTGAATAAAATCTGATGTCCTGAAGTAATAATGGAAGAGAAATTAATTCTACAGGTGAGTACTCACGGAATTCTCTTTTCTGGCCCCAGGAATCCAGCCCTTTCAGGTCCTTCGTTGTAAGACCGTTTGGCTTTGTAGGTAGTAAATTTGTAAAGAACTAAACAAATTGGGATTTTTAGGAATCATGATAGATTTTTAAAGAACTCTGCAGAAAACCTGTCCAGGCCCGGGGATTTGTTAGAAGCTGTTCTCTTAAAGGGCCACTTCAGCCCCTTCCTGCAAAATAAACATAACTCCCACCCTGCCCCCTCCAAATAGTGATTATGCTCATGTAATAAAAGAAAAAAAAGACACTACCCTTCACCCTTTGCAATGCGCACACCCCCGCCTGCCCATTGACTGGGCAGACAGGATCCAGCGGGATGCGGAGAGCACCGCTCTAAGCGGCTGGCCTGGACTTCTGGGAAGATGGCAGCGGGGGCAAAATACGGGTGAAGGTGAGTTTTTTTCCTTATTATTTGCTATATGGAAGGGGTAGGGCAGGGGTTATGTTTATTTTTCAGGAAGGGGCTGGAGTGGCCCTTTCATTGCTGAGTGAACCTTGGAGACTGCGAGGTGGGAATTAATTGTTGCCCCAGTGACAGAACTTTTGTTTGGTGTAATATACCTTTTGTTTGGCAACTTTGGTCAGATGGGCGTTGGGAGAGCATAGCGTCGTGGCCAAGCATACCAGTCTACCTGAGAGTCCGAGATCAGGAATTTCCTATAGGCCGAGATGGCTAATTTTTGCAGGTCTTGGAAATCTGCTTTTGTTCATTTCGCCTACCTGTCATATAAGAGATAATGTTCCCTCTCAGACCTGCTTTAGCAGTATCCCACATGAGAACCTAATTATCCCAATGTTGGAGGTTGTCATTTATATAGTTGGCCTATGAGGATTTTAGTGTTTCGCAGAACTCTTGGGTATAAATTAGATAGGAGGGGGAACCTGCAAGTAGGCATTCTGGGTGCGAGATCCATAGATCTCAATCTCAAGGAGACTAGGGAATGGTCAGTGATGTCTAAGCTGCCAATAGCGGCCTCAAGGGTCATGGGGAGCAGAGTTTCGTCAATTAGAAAAGCGTCAATCCTAGATAAGGACTTATGTGTTTTAGGTAAGCACATATATTCTCTTTCTGTTGGGTAAAATAGCCTCCATATATCTACAAGCAGGGGGGGGGGGCAGAGGCGAGGCGATATCCAAAAGGTAAGCAGGGCCCGATGGAGGGGGTGGGGGGTTGGCCACATTTAGGTTTAGATAAGATGTTCCTCTTTAATACATTAGCCGGAAATAAGGCACTGCACTATATAGTCTAGTGCATTACGACCATTTTGTTTGCGATTTTGTTGTGTCCGCGTCATAGATTCCTACCACTGATGAGCAGGAGAATACTTGGGATGCCTGGAGAGAGCTGGATAAATGAATATTTTTCAAGTGAATTCACAGTGAAGATTTAGGAAGGTGTTTATAGTTGTTCTATCCTTGTGGAAGTGACGGCTTTGTCTGTCTGCATCAGTTTTGAAAATGGATATCACAGCCCCTTCCAACCACAAAATAATCAGCTGTTGAGAATAATAAACTGCAACATCAGAACAGTGTTGGGGACATGTGTTGAAAAGACTGAAGGCTGGAACTTAAAATACTCAATACTTAGTAGAAATCTCCCTAAAAACACTGACAAATGCATAAAAAGCTTTAACTGCTTAGTGGCAGTGTATAGAATTGTTGTCCAGCCTAAAATCACCATTCTTTTCTTACCCCATGCAGCTGATAATCCAGTTGATGCTAAGATCTAACCTCTTTTCCATAGCTAAACCTGCCAGCTTTTTTAGTGAGCAAGCAACTTTTTTTTTTTTTACAGCAGGGCTCAGCATTGGGGCAGGATGGGCTCTGGCTTTCATGATATCCTGCCGATCCAGTATTCTGGAGCTGGAGGCGGGTTCCAAACCCTCCAGGAAGCAGTGTGGACTGCTGCATTCGGGGCAGTGGCGGCGACAGTGAAAACAGGAGGCTGCCGGGGTGTATGGCTCAGACTGGCCCAGGCGTACATGTGGGCTTCAAGGCCGTGACGGTGGCCGGTATGGGTGCAGATGACACTTCACTGGATGGGGTCAACTACCCCCCTTCCCGAACACCACATACCCCCCCTCCCCCGCAGACTGTCTTCGGGCCAGGAGAACAGATATTCCTTGATTTTCCCTTTTTCCCTTACAGGCTAAAGAATCCAAGTCCAGAGATTCTAAGCCCACAACGGAATCCAGAAAAAAATTCAGAGAGGATAAGGGGCCCAAGGAGCCCAGAGAGCAGTTAAAGCAGTTAAAACAAAATTGGCCCAACCTAGGTTATGTGTAAACTGTCAGGCCACCTTTCTGGAGAGTTTTTCCAAGTGTCTATGTAAGACTTGCTTGGTGGAGGTAGCTGGGGGCAACTTACAATGCATGATGAACAGTTTCTTCGAACTTTTGACTCTCGAATGGTCTATACATTAGATTTTTATAAAAACTGTATGGTCCAAGAGACAGGTGCGAGTTCAGAGGTCAGTCCTTCCTTCAAGCAGGAACCCCAGTCACTTCTCACTTCTGACCTGAGACTAGGGGGCAGCCAGGGGAGGCTGATTTCTTTGCATGAGGAAGAGGCGGTATGTATCTCTTCCGACGAGTCTGGTCATTTATCAGGCACAGGGAAAGGACCAGAGGCATCGGCCTCCAGGCCTCCTTCCCACTGTAGTAGGTTTATTTTTTCCAGGAGGATATGCTGGACCTGATTAGGGGCATTTTATCTTCCCTTAAGATTGAATTGGAAGATAAGTCTCTCTCCATTCAGGATTCCTTCTACCAATGTTTATTGGAAAAAATGATCCCTGTTTTCCGATCCACCAGTCGCTAAAGGACATCATTGCTCGGGAATGGAGGAGTCTGGGGTCCAGGTTCCTCCTTCCTAAATCTCTCAAGCGGAGATTCCCTTTTGAGGAGTTGGAGATGGAGGTTTGGGCTAAGTGCCCTAAGGTGGTTGCTCCATTGGATCAGGTACCTCAGGAATTGAATCTCGGCTGGAATTGGATATTCTGCTCAAAGGGGCATGGGATACTGATTCCTTTAAGCTTAGACCCCTGCTTGCTACAGATTGTGTGAGTAGAGTCCTGGAATTCTTGGGTAGACAAGGTCAGGTGTTGGATAACCAGTGACGCCCAGAAGGAGGTATTGGACGTCCTGCTCTTTATTTCCAAAGCAGTACATTTTATTTCCGATGCTGCAATGGAAGTCATAGAAGAGGTTCCGTGGCACCTGAAACTAACAGGTTTCTACTCCCATGTGCTTCAGGAAAGTTTCAATTTATTCTGATCCTAAAGCAGTTAAATTTGGGGATCAGATACAAGAAATTCCGTATGGAATCAATTTTTACTATCAAAGATATCCTTTTTCAGGGAGTCTGGATGGCCTCTATAGATCTCCTGCATGCATATCTGCATGTTCCTATTTTTACGGCTCACAGAAGCTTTCTGAGGTTTGTGCGGAGGCAGTGGCATATCTGTGATTACATCAGATCGGCATTGTGGCATACCTGGACGATCGTCTTCTCTTTGCCCCGTCCAGGCAGAGTTGAGGACAACACTGTATCTCCTTTCAGATCTGGTGTGGATTAGACAGATCAACAGCTCCCTAGAAAGAACCTTCTTTCCACAAACCAAGATCGAAAGAACTGTCTCCCTGTCCTCTTACATTCAGGAGCATCCCAGAATATCCCTAAGGCAGATTCTGGTTCTGTTGGGGCTTATGTCTTCAGCCCTCCCAGTGGTCATTTGTGCCCAGCTACATTAAAGGGACCTCCAGACCTTCTTTTTGTGCACCTGGAACAGAGATCCAAAATTCTCGAGTTAAATTTCCAGATCAGGTTCGTCAGTCCCTTCGGTGGTGGTCAGATCAGGAAAATCTATCCAAAGGAAGACCCTAGCATCAGCTGGACCTGATCCATATCATGACATACGCAAGTGCGCAGGGTTGGGGAGACCATACCCTTCGCTACTAGGTTCAGGGAACATGGTCCAGCACCATCACCCAAAAACTTTCACTCTTCAAACTTTCAGGAGCTAAAGGCAGTTCAGTTAGCCTCTAAACCATTTCAAGTACATAATAAGGAATAGGGATGTTCTTATTGTCTTGGACAATGCCACAGTCATGTGAACACTTAAAGATCTAGTCAGGGTAGCTCTATGTAAATTAAATATTATACAGTTGATTAACTCAAAACATTCATTAATAATAATTGAAGTTAAATGTCCACACGCAAGGAGTAGCATAAACCGCAGCCACAGCAGTTCAGACAACCATGTTACACTTTATAAGGCACTAAAAGTCCTCAAATACTCTGCGGGACCCAAATATATTTTTATATATTTTTTATATTTTTATATATTTATTTGGGTCCCGTGAAGTATTTGAGGACTTTTAGTGCCTTATAAAGTGTAACATGAATGCCACAGTCATGGCTTATCTCAACCTGTACCAAGATGGAAAGCTTCCGAAGGTTCTGGTGGACAGGCCCCAAAATCCCTGCGGGCACGCTCTACCAGAGCATTTTCTGCTTCCTGGGTGAATTGGTCAGGAGTCTCTCTGGAAGAGATTTGCAGAGCACAAACTTGGGCTTCCCCAGACACATGTGTAAGCACTACAGAGTAGATCTTCGTTCCGACAAGAAACAGGAATTTGTCAGGAAGATTCTACAGGTTATTTCCCCTCCCTGAGGTAGGACGCAGTTAGTATTTCTCCCTTATCATCAGCTAAGCTGTCCTGGGAAACGTTTGGGAAAAACCTCAATTAGCTTACCAGTAATTGCATTTCCGATAATCCTTCAGTCAAGTATTTTTGATATGGTTTGGACATGTTTTTGTTCTGGGATTCCTTGGTTAAAACACTGAGGTCTAGGAGGAATGTGCGGTATTTAACCATGTCCAGTTTGTGTTTCCTGTTTAGTTGGGAGGATCAACTCTGCTAAGCCGTCCTTAGGTGGGTGGGTGCCCAGGTAGGGTGTTTTGGCCGCTTTAAACCCAGGTAGGGTGTTGGTCCACTTTCAAGCCCCAATTGAAGATATCTGGAAGGAGGGGGGAGATAATTATTTACTTTAGGTCTGCTTTTTGTTTTTCAATATAGCACTTGAGCTGCAGGAGAAGGTATACATTGGAGACACAGCTATATCTATAATGCAGTAGTACAGGGATCACCAACCTTACCTTGAGAGCCACATTCAGCACTGAGAGACAGCTTTAAGCCACATTTACTATACCACTCCCCCGTCTCAGAGAATACTTGTCCTCTTTTAGAAGTGGTTCCACTATCTCCAAAAAGGTTAAAGCAGACCAAAACCTGAGATTTTGTCCATTGCCTTCTGCGTTGCATGAAACCCCCAAGAAACACCAATATCCAACTTGCTCACACATGAGCGAGCCTTCGGCTGTCTCCGAGCACTGCTCACTTTTCTCCCCTAGCAGGTTTAAGTGGCTGATGGTGAGTTGGAGCATTGCTGACATGGTGTGTGAGCACTGGGGCACGTTCATTACTTGACCAACACCCAGGGGTTTCACAAAGCAGGCATTAGGTGGAGGGGGGGGGTAGGAATGTGTATGCAGGGTTTGGTTGCTTTACATGGCAGAATAAGTCAGGCAGGTGGAGAAATCTGTCGACGTACCAGTCTGTTTACCTCCTCACATACCTGTCTTTGCAGCTCCCAGTGGCACACTGGAAGCTGCAGGTAAACGGACAGGTAAGCCAACACACGTCTCCACCTGACCCCTGAGTCCCGAGCCGCACAGCAGGTCCACAAGCCACATGTGACTTCCGAGCTACAAGTTGGGGACCAGAGCCCTAAGGTACCTGACGTAACAAAAATTCTTACTATGAGGTGGGGAACATATAATAATGATAGGAGGTGAAGATCCCCTTTAATTTACAGTGTCTGTTCCTGGTATGCGCTATCACTTATGCAGTGTTTCTCTCCGCTGGTAGAATAGCACAACAGAATGGAGAATGAAAGACTGCAGTAACAGGACAAGGTTTACAAGTTGTCTGTAGAAAATATAAATATTTTGATGCGACAACCAAAAACAGGAGTTTGTGTTTATTTAGATAATAGAATACTCTAAAGCTGGCTGTAAATTCTAACAAGTAAATCATTCAGGCCCCCAAGGAAGGGGGGGGGGGGGGGGTCATATGAAAAAGATTGCATTGGAAAATGTTCTCTCAGACGCAACTTTTCTGGCGTCTGTCTTGACGTTTTTACACGTGTTAGATTGTTGGCCTTATTTCATGTGTAATCCCGGACAAGGAAACGATGTCTCCTTCTTTTTGTCAACAATGCATTTTTTCCCCGAGTGCCATTGGAAGAGAGGCTAATTTACTGTAGGCATTTAGGCCTGTTTTCTTCAGCGCATCCCACATTTTCTGCAGTATCTTCTCTCTTTAGAGATTAAGTTTATTAGCTAATTGGCTTATCCGGACCAAAGACAATATACATAAATGCCTTTTTAATTACTAGTGAGATTGCTCTGATTGTGGTCCATGTCCTGTTTCATTCATAATGCGGAGGCTGCAAGCCTCACTCCATGTATTCTGCGACGCTTCCCACCAAGTTATTTCAGGAATCAGCAGCAGGGTGGCCTTTACTAAATACCCCCCATGTTGGATGGCAAATTGAAAGTTGATGTCACGTAGGCCTGGCTATATAGCAAAACTTAAATGATAATCCTATGCTTACTAAAGATTGGCATAGGGTGAGTTCCCAGCTGTTTGCAAGCTGGTGCTCTTGGCATGGAGGACTGCTTAGTAACAAAATCATTATCAGTGGTTCCAATATCACACAGACAGTTGATACCATTTGCAGTGAAAAATGCAATTAAAAAAACGTTTATAATAGGATAGAGCAAGGTTTCACAACCAGTTGTGGTTGCACCCCCATAAGGTGCTAATAGGCGAGGTGGCAAACTGACCTGTCCTGATCTGCTGCCATTTACAAAACTGCCTTAAAGAAGAACATTGGAACGTCTTTTAGACTCCAGGGCATTCTGAGTTCCACTCCTTGGGGCTTCCCGATTTGGGATGCCCCGCTGTGTGGAAACCCCCCCCCCCCCCATCACCAGTTTCACTCACCTTTTCCCGGAGCCCTTGCTGAGTCCCTCATCCCCACTCACCTCTAGCAGTGCATGTGCCCGGCTCTGGATTGGTGGTGCAGGCACGCTACAGTTAGAAGGTGAGTGGGGGATGCAGCTGGCGACGAACTCGGTGCCACTCGGCTGCTTAGCAGTCAGCGGAGCTGAGTGAAAGTGCGCCACTCAGCCAATCAGCGCATTCTCTCATTCGTCGAAGTCTGCACCGTGGGAGAGAAAGAAAGGTGAGTGTATGGGGTGACCTGGGGGGATACAAACAGCGGGGCATCCACACAGTGGAACAAGGAACATAGGAAAGTGAAATTCCTGTGTGTTGTTCCTCTTTAAAAGGTGATTGAAACAATTTATGTGCATTTTAAAAGGTGATTTTGTGTATTTTTAACATGGTTAAAGGTGACTGACAGCCCGAACTTACCACCCAGGTGGTACTTTAGATAATTTGATAATGAAAAGTACTTGATGAAAAACTTTTGGGTTGATGATATGCATTATAATTAGGGATGAGCAAACCCATGGAAGTTTAAGTTTGTCAGGTTCGGACCCGATCTTAACCCCAAACCCCATAGAAGTCCCATGGAGTGGGGGAAGCCAGCAGCATTGTTCTGCATGCCAACACGTACATAGACCTCTCGGAAGAAATCCATGTTCACGCTCGGGCACCCAGACCCTTTAAAGTTTGGGTTTGCGCATCCCTAATTAAAGTGGACCAAAACCAGGATTTTGACTATCCTGGGTTTTGGTCCTTTCCCCGGGGGCACCCGCTGCTGTGTGAAATACCCCCAGATCACCGCAGCCAACTCACCTCTTCCCGGTCATACGGCGCGTCTAAATCACAAATCAGAGGTGGGCACCCTCGTCAATGAGGTCTCTTACACATGATCAGCAGCAAGGACATGCACGAAGAACATAGGTGAAGTTAGAGTGCTTCTGTTTTCCTACACATATAACACCTGTTAAACCTGCCTTATCACTTCTTCGGGTGCTACAATCTGACAAGACAGGTGCTATACTCAGAGCAAGTTTTCACTAAAACTTTTAGGAAACATTGGTATCAATCAATCTGAGAATTCTCACTCTAAAGTGGAACTGTAAATCTGTAAAGTTCTTAGCAGCAACCTTCTCCATGGTGGTGGTTAAAAGATCAAGGGAAACATTTCACCTTTACATAGCTAGCTAGATCCTTGAAGGTTTGGCACTTTTTGAAGGGAGGGATTAAGGAAGCTTGAGATCCCAGCAAGGCTGTGTTATTGAACCATTTGAGTTATGTTACTGATGTAACTGTATATAACTAGTGCTATACTGACTATTTACTTTTTCTCTGCCAGCCTATCTAGAGATGTTGTCACCCTCTATTGCCATGCCATTTTAAAGCAATTTTGCACTGTATATTTTTAACTGTGATTTTTGCAGGGGTTTTAAGAAAAATGTATCTATTGTTTTTTTTTCAGCAGTTTGGACGTCAGTGCTTTTGCTATATTTTGGGTGAAACGTGGAAAAAATATTTTTTTTATACATTTGATTTTAATAAAAAAAAAATGTAATTCAAGAAAATCATTTTGCTTGTAAAAGCCCCACTCCTCCTGATTACCACGTTACCACAGATGTATTGGTAGACACCAGTTCCTGCCTAAGAGACACCCCAAACTGAAGTGTTTTATTATGTTTTCAAATACTACTTTGCAACTATCAACGTTTAAATCTTTAAAAATGGGGAAAAAAGAAAAGCGTTGGGTCTTCCAACTCTGGGGATGATGGGTGGAGGGCAGTGGCAACCCCTTCATTTACCAGTTTACAAAGGGTTAAATGATTAAAAAAAACAAAAAAAAAACAGTTTTTTTTGTTATCACTTACCTCGGAGTCCTACACCGTCCGACTGAAAGTGATCAGCAGGAGTGGGGCAGAGGATGGGTGTCCCCTGCCCCGCATCCATTTCCGCCAATCACTCCAGCATCTACCACTCACTCCTGCTGCATGGAGGGGCCTGTTATACCAGTGAGTGAGCTGACGTCCTCTCACTTGTCATTATAAAAGGCCCCTCCCTGCAGTGGCAAGATGTCAGAAGCCGAAGGAGGGGCGGAGAATACCAGTTCTCTGCCCCACTGAATCGTTTGGAGGCCTACCGGCGGAAGAGGAGACCGCTGGATTTTGGGCGGAGGTGGTGTTATTTTTTTTTGGGGGGGGGGGGGGGGGGGTTCTATAGGGGGAAAATGCCAAGCACTGATAGTCTATGTGCTTGCCACTAAACGGTTGAAGATGCAAGCACTGAGATTCTACATGCTTGGCAAATAAAGGATTAAGGCTACTCTATAGTAACAACACAATGCAACAGCACTTAGAATGGTCTGCTTTTTTTTCTTTCAAAGGCCTTCACCAGTATTGTCACCAAACCTCATAAGTGAATTGGCCCAGCATGGAATCTAATCTTTCATAATAAAAACAAATAATGCAAACACTGGAGTCTGTTTAGACCAGACCAGTGTGTGGGTATAGGCAGGTGGATCTATCGAAAACAAAATGGAGATCCAGCTACACCTCACCAAAAACAAACATATTAGCCACTCAGCGACTTCATCTTACAGGTTTTTTTTGTTCTTTTCATTTTCCAGAATTGTGGTGTGAGCTATGAAGAGAAGGACAATGATCACATTTGTGTGTGTCTGCTTGAAAAACGTTTGATCTCTCTGCTGCCCGGCATCACACGTCTTTCTTTGAAGCAGGATGTCTGTACTGCATTTTATGCAACTTTGCATAGGACTGCCATATCTCAGTTCATAAGTGGTTCCCTGCTGGAGGCGACGGCGTTGCTGGGGGCAAGAAGCGGCCTTCCCACTCTGACTTGTGGTTCCACTGGCAGGACCATGCTTAAAGGTAAGATCCAGGGATAGTTTACTAGATACAATTGCTGTACGGATGTGACTCTCTATGTAGCCATGTGCAATACATTTATGCCAGGGTCAAAATTAGAGCCACCTGGCAAGTAGGCTCTCTCTCATGGGTTTGTAATCTGATAAAATATTGGGTGAATATATACAATATCTATAAAGGTATATCAGATTATCGCCTCCACATACACCAAAAACTTCCACTTACACCACCTGGGTGTATTCCTTTGCTACACAATTAAACCAGCTGTTTATTTAAAGGAATTTAAACAAAAAAAGTTATATTCACCTTTTATCCCCTGCAGCTGATCGCTGCTATTCTGGCACTTTAAAACTCAACAAATCCAGCCCAGTTTCATTAGGCGTCAACTCGGCCATGGCAAGGCAAGGCTGCGCCCTCATCATTCGCTGTCTGTGGCATGCCAGGCCAGGCCAGGCATAGGGATGCTCCTTCCGTTGCATTGAATATATGGGGTGTTGCCACTGTTACTGAAAGCGGCACTGCATCTGCCCGACACAGAGGCTTCATTAAAGTGGACCAAAACCCAGGATAGTCGATGGTTTTGACTATCCTGGGTTTGGACCTTTCCCCCCGCTGTGTGAAACCCCCAGGATGCAGAGATCAGCTCACCTCTTCCCGGTCACATGGCGCGCCTAAGAGCAGCGGCTCTGACGGCTGCAATCCTCCGCCTCCCTCTAACAGAAAGCATGCCCGCATCAGCTCATTTGTGAATGGCCGGCTGGGCACGCTCCCTGTTAGAGGGAAGCGAAGGATGCAGTCGTCAGAGCCTCTGCTCTTAGACGCACGGTGGGACAGAGTAAGATCGGGTGATCTGGGGGGTTTCACACAGCGGAGCGCCCCCTGGGAAAGGAACAAGACCGAGGATAGTCAACATCATGGCTTTTGATCTACTTTAAAGCCTGGTAACGCTGGTCTGGTTTGAGCAGTTGGTTGAGTTTCCAAGGACTGGAATAGGAGCACCCAGCTGCAAGGAATAAAAGATGAACATTTATTCTTAGTATACAGTACGTCCTGCTCCAGATAGATTACTTACACGTGGGTATTACTCCACCAGATGGCGCTGGACTGCAGAGACATCGAAAACAGGCTCCTCCCTGCCCCTCAAATACCCAGGGACCTCCCACAATCCCCAGATCTTCTCTGCAGTCTGGACTGCGAAGGACAAGAAGATGGCTCTCTTTTCTCGCAGAAGAGCGGCCCTGTAGGACTATTCCCACCCGTTCCATTAGTAATGTACCTCCCAGCCTTGGCTGCGCCGGTTGGGTGATGGTAGGCAGCACCGCTGTCAGGTGCTTAGGAGCGCTGCTCCACCGCAATCCCCCCACCAAAGGGTAGGTGGTATACGCATATGGTGAGCCTCTATGGGATGCCCCTCCCGCCCTATTGCTCCTTTCCCCTGTCTATCGGTGGGTCCTGTTAAGTGGCCGCTGTCCTCCCTCGCTCTCCCTTGTAGCCCTCGGGGGAGGGGAGGTGTGTGTATGTGTATTTGCCTTTGTGCTTCACTGTATTATGTTCTTATGATTGGTGTCAGTCGCCGCGCTGACTTGGTTGCACTGGTTGTCTTTTTTAATATTGCCGGCGCCACGTGCGCGCGCTTCCACTGTGTTCCACGCTTGTTCGTGGCTTTACCTCAGGCGCTGGTGCGCCGTTATTGACTGCTTGTCACATGTACAGCTTCACGCTCTTGGGGGGGGGCGGGGGCCCGCGTTTAGCGCGCTCCGCATCACGGTCCCTGCGGCTTGCCCCTCGAGGTATACTCGGCGCCATTTTTTCTTGGCTCCGGTTGCTACGTGACTGGCATCTACCTACCGCGGTCCGTGAGTGCCCTCGCGGGCGGCTTTATTTACTATTGTCATTTACATGTCACTTACGGTTCCCCTTTGCTTATGTATTTCAGGCGGGCAGAAACCTATTGGCTTCTCCTGGCCCTACTCCCTCTATTTAGTTATTAACTTGTGAGGCCTAGTGTTACTCCCACTTCCCTAGCGGGTTATTCGGGCATTCCAGGTTGCTTTTATAGCGTCAATCCCTATCGGCCTATTGTGCCGCTATAATCACCATATGGAGGCGTCTCAGGATAATGTGCTTGGGGTTCCTTCGGGACAAGCCCGGCTGTGTGTAGCTTGTGGGGTGTCCCCTATTAGCGCTGACAATGTGCAGGTCTGTGTACCTTGTGCCCAGCAGGTGCTTGCGCTGCAGCCTAGTTTTCCAGTGGCTGGGCCTGCGCCGCGTATGGTTTCACCTACTCCCCCAAGCTTAAATCTCACTCCCATTGAGTTGCATACCAGAGGGGATTCTCAGCCTGATGTGTCTTCCAGACTGGCTAGTGTTGAGAAGTTGATTGCTAATACCTTGGCGCGTAAGGCCTCTGCAAAAAAGCGCCACTTAACGCCTGATGTCACTCTTTTCCCTATGGAAGCTGATGAGTTTTTGGAACTGTCTGGCTATACCCCTTTGGAAGAAGGGGAATTATTCTCTGACTCAGGGTCATCTGATGAGAGGCCCAGGGGTCATGATGATTCTGGCTCTGACCCCTGGGCCCCAGATGATACTGATAGGCTTTTGGCTCCGATTTTTGAGGTTCTGTCTATTTCTCCTCCGGTTGCGGCCCCCATGCAACAGGGGGAATTGTTTCATACTACTAAGTCGAGTTTGGAATTTCCTGAGCAAGCCCATTTTAATAATCTTGGGATCAAGGAATGGGAGTGCCCCAGCAGGCTTCCCGGTGTACCTAAGAGTTGGGATAAGAGGTATCCCTTCCCTGCTGATGTGGTGAAGCGTTGGTCATTCACTCCTGATTCTAGGGTTATCTAACACCTCTGTCATGCACTCCCCTGACTCTACTACGCTGCGCGATGCTGAGGACCGGCGCATTTATCAGCTGGCGTCCCATGCCTTTGCATGTGTGGGATGGCGCTGCGCCCGGTCTGTGCCTCTGCCATTACGGCTGTGGCTATTAGGACCCTGCTCAGAAGTATCCTTGATGGTGCCCCTGATGATGTGTCTAATGAGGAGTTTAATGCACTCTCTCATTGTGATGTTTTTGTGACTTATGTCCAGAACCTGTGCCCTTGTAGTGGCTATACGCCGCTCGGTTTGGCTGCACCAGTGGGCTGCTGACAACGCTGCCAAGAAGGCCCTCACTGGTTTTCCCTTCAAAGGACTACGCCTGTTTGGGGACTGCCTGGACCTGTTGGCTAAGGGAGGCAGGTTACCCCAGCGCAGGCGGCAGTCTCGGCCCTTTCGGGGTCAGGGCTCTTTTTCCTCCCCCTACCGTGGTGCTAGACAAGGGAGGGGGGTTTCCCTTACTGCCCTGGCTCCTCCTGGGGCTCAAAGCTTAAGTCCTCTTCCAAGCCTCCTCAGGCATGAAGGGGCGCCCTTACCCATCCTTTGTCTCCCTGTCCCAGGATCCTCTGGCCTTGGCCACGGATGCGCTAGCAATGTCATGGCAGGACTTTCAGCTCCTGTATGTCTTTCCTCCATTCCCCCTGTTGGGCAGGGTTCTGCACAAGATTGCTCTGGAAGGGGTGCCAGCAATTCTGGTGGCCCCCAGGTGGCCAAGAAGAGTGTGGTTCGCAGATGTGGTATAGCTGGCAGTAGATCAGTACACTCTGCCCAGGGTGCCAGACCTGCTCACTCAGGGTCACTTACGCCATCCCAATTTACAAACTCTGGCTTTGAAGGCCTGGCTGCTGAAACCTCCATCTTGATGGAGAAGGGGCTGTCTACCTCTGTTGATACCATGATAAAGGCTAGGAAGAAGTCCGTCCGTTTACTATAGGGTTTGGTGTGCCTACATTGACTGGTGTGAGTCTAGGTCTCTTCCCTGTCGTGTGTTCTCTATTCCCAGGATCCTGGAGTTCCTGCAGCATGGGTTGGAGATGGGACTCCAACTCAGTACTCTGAAGGGTCATGTTTCTTCCCTGGCTGTTTTCTTCCAGAAGTCCTTTGCTCAGCATTCTCTGATTAGGACTTTTTTCCAGGGGGTTACTCATGTGCGTCCCCTACGTAAGCCTATGTTGCCTGTTTGGGATTTGAACTTGGTTTTGTCAGCCTTGCAGGGTGCTCCCTTTGAACCTGTGCAGTATGCTGCCCTGGCCGTTTTTACTCTCAAAGTTGTCTTTTTGGTGGCTATCACCTCTGTTAGGCGCGTGTCTGAGTTGGCGTCGCTTTCCATTCAGCCCCCCCTACTTTGAAAGACACCAGGACAAGGTGGTGTTTTGCTTCAAGCCAGATTTTCTGCCTAAGGTTGTGTCTGCCTTTCATTTGAATCAGGACATTGTTCTTCCTTCTTTGTGCCCTAATCCTAGTAATGCTAAGGAGAGGGTCTTGCATTCTTTGGATGTGGTTAGGTGTCTGAAGTACTATCTGGTGGCTACTACACCTTTCAGAAAAACTGATGCTCTTTTTATGGTCCCTTTTGTTCCTAGGAAGGGTTTGGCTCCTGCCAAGTCCACTATCAGCAAATGGATCAGTCAGGCTGTGATTCAGGCCTACTCTACTAAGGGGAAGAATCCTCCCTTCCGCCTTACTGCTCATTCTACTCGTGCTATTGGTGCCTCTTGGGCTTTTCAGCACCAGGCTTCTGTTGAACAAGTTTGCAAGGCCGCTACTTGGTGTTCTGTTCATACCTTTTCAAAGTTTTACAAGGTTGATGTTAGGGGCTCAGCTGATGCTGCTTTTGGCCGTAAGGTTCTGCAGGCGGCAGTGGTATGACCTGTCTGCTGTTACCTGGACACTGCTATTGGATGTCCCACGTGTAAGTAATCTATCTGGAGCAGGACGTACTGTATACTAAGAATAATTCTGTGATTACTCACCTGTAGAATTGGTATTATGAGTATACAGTACGTCTTGCTCCACCCCACCCTTGTTTTTGCATTATCTTGGATCCCCTGTATGGTGATTGTTATTATTGTTATAGTTACCAGTTTGGGTTTTTTTAGTTTTCCCGGCTTCTTGTTAACTGCTTTTCAATGCTGGGGATTGTGGGAGGTCCCTGGGTATTTGAGGGGCCGGGAAGAACCTGTTTTCGATGTCTCTGCAGTCCAGCGCCATCTGGCGGAGTAATACCCACGTGTAAGTAATCTATCTGGAACAGGACGTACTGTATACTCATAATACCAATTCTACAGGTGAGTAATCACAGAATTGTATTTTATGTTTTATTGCATGACCATCCCTTTAATTCAAACATTTTCCTGGCACTTTTTTTCAAAAACCTTTGTCTTTTACCATTGTCTTTTTCCAAGTATACGGCACGTCCTATTTCACTAAATTCTTTACGTCTGGGTTATCCGCCACAAGGTGGCGCAGTGGACTGCAGAAAGACTTGTGGCATCTCCCGGCCCTATAAAAAGCCAGGAACGTCCCACAAATTCCCAGTTTTCCTTCTGCAGTCGGACTGCGAAGATAGAAGATCTCTCTCTCTCTCTTGCACAGGTGAGCGAGGCAACCAAGCCTGCGGCCCTGCAAGTCTATTCCAATCCGATTCTGGACTCCCACTGCCTCCCAGCCTCGGCTGACAGATCGGGTGAAGGTAGAAGAGCACTAGGGTCAAGTGCTCCAGGAGCGCTGCTCCAAACCGCAGACCCTGTTCCACAAAGGGGAGCCGGCCATAGGCTTTATGGTGAGCCTGATTGGGATGCGGAGTTCATGCACTGCCTTCTGAGGGGGTGAGTCATTTGGGGACTATGTCCTCTTCTTTTACTTCTGGGGCTCCCCTCCCTGGCCATGGATACTCGCCGCTGCCTCCCCTCGTCTCCCTCTCTTCTCCCCCCTCTCTGACTCCGTTCGGGGGGGCGGGTGGCAGTGGTGTTTTCTGAGGTAATTTGGTGATTTTGGTGTATTTTTTGGTGTTTTTAGCTGCCGTGCAGCTTTGTACTACGCTCCGTGGCTGTGGGCGCTGTAACCTGAGGTAATTTTGCTTTGTCATGGCGCCGGCCAGGTCACGTGTGGTGTTTTCTGAGGTAATTTGGCGATTTTGGTGTGTTTTTTGGTGTTTTTAGCTGCCGCGCAGCCTTGTACTACGCTCTGTGGCTGTGGGCGCTATAACCTGAGGTAATTTTACTTTGTCATGGCGCCGGCCAGGTCACGTGTGGTTTTTTCTGAGGTAATTTGGCGATTTTGGTGTGTTTTTTGGTGTTTTTAGCTGCCGCGCAACCTTGCAACCTTGTACTATGCTCCGCGGCTGTGGGCGCTATAACCTGAGGTAATTTTGCTTTGTCATGGTGCCAGCCAGGTCACGTGTGGTGTTTTCTGAGGTAATTTGGCGATTTTGGTGTGTTTTTTGGTGTTTTTAGCTGCCGTGCAGCTTTGTACTACGCTCCGCAGCTGTGGGCGCTATAACCTGAGTTAATTTTGCTTTGTTATGGCCCTTGCCAGGTCACGTGAGTGCCGTTTTAGCGCTCTTCAAGGGGGCGGGGCCTGGTGATGCTTTGGATCGCGCTGTTTCCCTGCGGCCCGCCCCTCGAGTTACCTCAGCCGGCGCCATTTTGTACAACCTGCGTGTCTGGTTTTCTTCATTCACGGCTGCAGCGCTGCTTTCCCTGGCGTATCACTTTACCTAGCGGTCTGTGCCTGAGTGACCCCGCGGTGTCTTTGGTCCGTGAGTCCCCCTTGGGGGGGGGGGGGCAGGGGGTTTATTGACCCTGGGATTTTCATGTGTTGCGGGATGCTCATGTGTATTTTTACTTATGTCTTTCAGGCGGGATACCATTGGGTTGTGGTTCTCCAGGCTTACTCCTTCCTCCCCCTCACTCCCCCTTCACAAAATAGACCTCTGGGGGCATCCCGTGGGAGGGCATCCCGGGTGGCTTCTGTCTTAAGCCTTTACCCACTACTGGTCCCCAAGCAGGGGATAGCGTGCTTGGGGGCCCTGCGGGGCAAACCTGGCAATGTTCCATGTGTGGGTATCCCCTGTGATTAACAGTCTCACGGTGTGCGAATGCCGTGTGCTGACAGTGTCATTGCGCTACAAGCTGGTTTACCTGCTTTGCTTCCCAGCTCTGCGCCTCCCTCTGCTT
Source organism: Gastrophryne carolinensis (assembly GCA_027917425.1). Classification (NCBI taxonomy): domain Eukaryota; kingdom Metazoa; phylum Chordata; class Amphibia; order Anura; family Microhylidae; genus Gastrophryne; species Gastrophryne carolinensis. The sequence continues at coordinate 577,776,017 of CM051235.1, forward strand.
CCCCTGCTCCTGCAACTAGGCCCCTGTGAGGGCACTGTTAGCAGGGAGTCTCATTCTGATTTGGCTCTGTGGGTGGCTAACATTGAAAGGCAGCTTGCCAGGCCTGTTCCTAGGAAGGCCTCTGGCAAGAAGCGGCACCTGGATCCCAGGCCCTCCCCTCTTGCTAAGGTGTATGTGGGGATTGATGAGTTTGGTGGCTGTCACCCCCTTGAGATGGGGGGACTTTCCCAGGATTCTGACTCCTCTGGGAACCAGCAGGAGGGTTGCGATAGTGACCCTGGGTCGGTGTCCGGAGAGGTTTAATGGTACCCTGAGGACACTGATAATCTGCTGTCACATATTTTTGATATATTGCACATTGCTGCCCCTGAGGTGGCTAAGAGAAAGCAGGGGGAGCTCTTTCGCCCTGGTAAGCAGCGTCCAGAGTTCCCTGAGCAGGAACATTTTACCATTTTGGTACTTAAAGAATGGGAACGTCCTATCAGGCTGCCTGCTTTGCCCAAGGGTTGGATAAAAGGTATCCTTTTCCTGCTGATCTTGTTAAGAAGGCTTGTCCAATACTTTGGTCATGCCTTCCCCTGACCCTACCTCTCTGAGGGATGGTGAGGACCGGCACATGGATCAATTGGCCTGCCATGCTTTTACCTGTGTGGGGGCTGTATTGCGTCCAACCTGTGCCGCTGCCATTACTGCTATTGCCCTCAAGAGGCTGCTCAAGCGTCTCCTTGATGGTGCTACAGCTGGTAGCGGGGGGGGGGGGGGGGGGCTATAGTATTCTCTTTGTTCTGATTTAGAGGCCATTTCGGGGGTCCTCCATCCTCCTCCCTTCCTTTCGGCTCCCAGAGGAGGTCGTGGGTCCCTCTTCTCTAGTGGCTGCAGAGATTCTTGGGCCATGGCAGATCCCGTGGTCGTCCCGGTCTCTCCTGAATACACAGCCCAAACCCTCTCACAAGCCCCCTCAGGCATGAAGGGGCGCCCTCACCCACCCCCACCCGGGTGGGGTGACTGTTTCGGCTCTTTGCTCACGTATGGAGGCTTCACGTCTCAGACCGGTGGAGCTATTGTCCTCCGGTTACAAGATCTAAAGGGACTTAACAAATTGTCAGATTCAAGCATTTTCGTATAGAGACGCTACGCTCTGCTGTCAGTACCCTTCGCCCAAGCAACTTCATAACCACTGTGGACATCAAGGATGCTTATCTTCATGTGCCTATCTTTCCAGGTCATCAGAGATTTCTAAGGTTCGCGCTGGAGGACCAGCATTACCAGTCTGCAGCTCTGGCCTTCGGTATCACCTCGGCACCTCGGGTGTTCGCTGAGATACTGGCGGGAGTGATGGCTCTGCTACGGATCCAGGGCATCCGCATCATTCTTTACCTGGACGACATCCTGACTGTGGCCCAGTCCTTTCCTCGGCCCGAGCAGGACACTCAGATGGTGTCCTACACTCTGGAGTGCTTCGGCAGGTTGTTCAACTTTCCCAAGTCTTCTCTGTCCTCGTCCTTGGTGAGGTCCTTTCTGGGCATGACTCTGGATACCTCTCAGGCCGGGGTGTTCCTTCCTCAGCAGAAGGTGGAGGATCTTCAGATGCAGGCTCAGGCTCTGCTATCATGTCCTCATCCCTCCATCCGTCAGGGGATGCAGTTGGTGGGCCTGATGGTGCCCTGCTTTGAGGCGGTCTCCTTTGTTCAGTTTCACATGAGACATCTTTAGTTACTCCTCTTGTCGGTTTGGGATCGGGACCCTGTGTCCTTGGATCAAGAGTTTGCTCTGTCCCCTCTGGCCAGACGGTCCCTCTCGTCGTGGCTGGACTCAATGAACCTTCTAGTGGACAGGACCTTCCTGCCCCAGTGCTGGGAGAAGGTCACCACAGATACCGGTCTGACCGGTTTGGGAGGCTTCTGGAAGTCCCTGAGGTTCCAGGGTCGGTGGAGCCCACAAGAAGCCCATGCTTCCATCAAAGTCCTGGAACTGAGGGCAATCAGAGATTGGTTCTTTCTCGCCTGACCACTCACCTTCGGGGTTGGGCTGTTCAGATCCGCTCAGTCAACCAGACGGCGGTTGCCTACATCATTCATCAGGGAGGAACTCGGAGCAAGCGAGCCTTCAAAGAAGTGTCCCTGATCCTGTCTTGGGCGGAACAGCATGTTCCCGGAATCTCAGCGGTCTACATTCCAGGGGTGGAGAACCAGGAGGCGGACTCCCTGAGTAGGGGGACGTCTTGTATGGGGGAACGGTCCCTCAACAACTGGGTGTTCTCTCCCTGTGTCATTGCTGGGGGCAGCCGGACGTGGACCTGTTTGCGTTTCGTCACAAACTTCCAGATTTGTCTCTCTGTCTCAGGTTCCTCTGGCCTTCGCCATGGATGCATTGGCTATTCCTTGGAAGAAGTTTCAGCTTCTCTGTGTTCTCTCTGTTTCCTCTCCTGGGCAGGGTCATGTGCAGACGTCGTGCAGTTGGCAGTAGACCGGTACGTCTTGCCCAAGGATCCAGATCTCCTCACTCAGGGGCAGCTACGCCACCCTAATTTACAAACGCTGGCTTTAACGGCTTGGCTGCTGAAACCTCTATCTTGATGGAAAAGGGGTTACTTGCTTGTGTTGTTGATACCTTGATTTCTTTTCCCAGAATTCTGGAATTCTTGTAACATGGTTTGGATTTGGGCCTTCGACTTAGTACCCTCAAAGGCCATGTTTCAGCACTGGCAATTTTTTTCCAAAGATTTTTTGCCAATCACCGGCTGGTTAAAACTTTTTTCCCGGGTGTTTCTCATGTGCGTCCACCCCGTAAGCCTTTGCTACCAGTCTGGGATCTGAATCTGGTGTTGTCTGCTATGCAAGGGCCTCCCTTTGAGCCTACCTGTAAGGCCCTCTTGCTCATTTTGATTCTTAAGGTAGCCTTTTTGGTGGCTATCACTTCTGTAAGGTGAGTTTCTGAGCTAGCGGCACATTCCTTCAAACCTCCTTATTTTGAGTGGCATCAGGATAAGGTGGTGTTTCTGCTTAAGCCAGATTTCTTGCCTAAGGTTGTGTCTACCTTTCATCTCAATCAGGACATTGTCTTGCCTTCATTGTGTCCTAATCCTGCTAATTCCAAGGAGCGGACTCTGTATTCTCTGGATGTGGTCAGGGCTCTGAAGTTCTCTTTGGTTACTACTGAGACTTTTAGGAAGTCTGATGCTCTGTTTGTTCTCACTTCTGGTTCTAGGAAGGGTTTGCCTCCGACTAAATCCACTATCAGCAAGTGGATCCGTCAGGCGGTGGTGCAAGCCTATTCTGCTAAGGGGAAGGAACCTCCCTTCCACCTTACTGCTCATTCCACTCGTGCTATTGGTGCCTCTTGGGCTTTTCAGCACCAGGCTTCTGTTGAACAAGTTTGCAAGGCCGCTACTTGGTCTTCTGTTCATACTTTTTCCAAGTTTTACAGGGTTGATGTTAGAGCCTCAGCTGATGCTGTTTTTCACCGCAAGGTTCTTCAGGCGGCAGTGGTTTAAACTGCCCGCCGTTGTTCTTGGGGATCCCACCCTACTTTACGGACACTGCTTTTGGAGAATTTAGTGAAACAGGACGTGCTGTATACTTGGAAAAATACAATTCTGTGAGTACTCACCTGTAGAATTGATTTTGTAGTATACAGCACGTCCTGTTTCACCCTTCCCTTGTATTATTATTCTTGGTCACCTCTGTATGGTGATTTGTTCAAATGTTCGATTTGGTATTTCTTTCATTATTGTTCTCCCGGGTTCTTGTCTAACTGCTTTGTAACACTGGGAATTTGTGGGAGGTTCCTGGCTTTTTATAGGACCGGGAGATGCCACAAGTCTTTCTGCAGTCCACTGCGCCACCTTGTGGCGGATAACCCAGACGTAAAGAGTTTAGTGAAACAGGGCGTGCTGTATACTACAAAATCAATTCTACTGGTGAGTACTCACAGAATTGTATTTTTAAAACAATTCCACTTATGTATAATCTTGTTGCCAACTTTTCCTCCCAATATATTGGAGACATGTTAAAAAGAACATAGGCCGCTCCCTAGTGTAGCACCATTGAAATGAATAACTCACCTTTGGTCCTCAAGATATAGGTGTTTGCTGTCAGCTCTATAAATCCCTGTAATTGGGAGTCACTCCTACCACTCCCCAGGAATGCAACTCCTCCACTCCCTCTGCGTGCGCTCCCTTCAAATCTAATCCCCTGCTGTATAGATCTCCAAAATACAGTGGGCCAATAAGCAAACAACTGGAAACGCTCCACACTCCAGCCTTATGTGTTTAAAGGGATTGACCAGTCAAACTTTAAAATTAATTGTGCCGCAGCTTACCTGATGCAGTGTCACTGAAAGGAAGAGGATTTTTTTTCTTTCACTTTGTTGCCTCCAGGGCCTCTTCCCCTGATCCTGACCACGAATCGAAGCCTGAGTCTTGTGTCAGGTTGATGGCTCCTCCTTAGTGGTAGGCTAGAATGTAGCTCTGCTTGCATCACTCAGCCCTGCCACTCCCATCACACAGAGAAATGCACAACATGAAGTGAACCTGTATTTTATTATCACTCAGGCAATATAGCTTAGATAGATCAATAAACAATTGTTTTGTGTAGCCCCACGCAATAGGAATGCTTTTAAGTGTGTCTTTTCAATTACTTTAAAGCAGAATTTCAGTCAAAATTTACCCCCACCCTGCCAAACATCTCCGGGTTCACATGAATGGGCGGGAGTACTTACAGGTTATCGACTGTGCTTTCAAGCAAGATGGCAGCGCCAAGGATCCCAACTGCCGGGAGCTGGCCTGAGGGTCTTTTTTTCTCTGTAACCCCCCTGTCCTGCCTCAGCACCAGGGTAAGGTGACAGGGCAGGGGGTGACTTTTGACTATATAATATATTATATAGCATATAATATATGCTCTTATTCAGGGTAAAGGTCCACTTTAATGTGTTCCCACTACAAGCATCAAATATCTCAACGGGTTTTGCCTTTCGAGTGATCATCTGATATACCTGTGATCGTTTTGATACATACGAGCTGGACATAACTAATGGGCTTTGTCTGCCGTAAAAATGTTGGTGCAGTTTAAACAGGCTTCAAAATGTTTCTTCACTACAGTATGTCTGTGAAAGTTCTCATTCATTCAGGCCATGGAATGCCTGTAGTAAACAAGTGGACAGAACAGAAATCAGATTACATGTGCGGTGCTTATTTACTGCGCCGTTTTGTTAGCTGGCATTGCACAGAACGTGTATTGTTGCCTTGTGTGAATGATTGATGCGTTTTTTTATATTTGTTTGTGTTGATAAACATGTTTTATATATTATGGTATAGAGCTCAATAGTGGTGTTTACGCACATAATGTTGTTGTGTAGCTTAGCAGAGCTGCAATGTGAAGTCTGCTGTTTTGCTCTCATTACGATGTTTCTGGAGTGCCGCGTTACGATGATTGGAAGCTAAATTAAATTTGAAAAGCCGCACATCCATTTCTGAAACTGTTTACTCTGAGGTCATTTTCCTTTTTCCAAAAGCCCAAATAATTTCCTGCCATCCTATTAGGACAAAAATTTGATTGAGACCTTCCTGTTCTTTAATTCCTTATAAGCTTTTGCACATTTGCCTATTTCATTCAGGATTCTGGTGACTGCATGTTAACTGGCATCCTGCTAAATTTCATAGGGATCCGGGTAGACTACATCAGAGCAAGTGAATGAAAAATAGTGAAATTTGTAATCAGTATAATTAAAATAAAGCTTTACGTTAAGACATTTTTTAACTTTTGATAATTATGTTTCAATGAGGAAGTCCGAGAATTTAAATATTGCCTAAGCCATCTTGTGCTAAGCCATCTAAGAGGAACAAAACATGGGAGTTAGGAGACCTGCTACAGTATCTACAAAGTGCTACAAGAAATAGAGGACACACGAGACAGGCTGCAGGTGAGCTCCTTGCTGCCTAATTATTGACATTGCCTTGAATGTCCCTTTTAAGAGGACCAAAACCGGACCTCAAGTCTAAGACATTAGCTCCACCAGAAACCCCTCCTTAGAGAGCATCTGGAGCAATCTGGGAGTGGCACATCAGTATTTCTTATTTAATTATTAATTGTTGCATATGACTACTGCAGGACTAGGCAAGTATGCAGCATGGGCAATATTTTGGGCATTCTGAACTGGTGGGCCCCCTGGGAAAGCCCCCGGGGCATCCAAAATCCCCTCCCCTGGGGCATCCAAAATCCCCTCACCGGGGCATCCACTGGGGAGTATCACACAGCGGGGCACCCCCGAACGGGGTGCACCGGGGGAAAGAACCAAAACTCAGGATTATCAAAATCCTGGGTTTTGGTCCATTTTAAGAGGACCTTAGGTCTAAAAGACATAAGTTCCACCGGAAACCCCTCCTTAGGGGGCATCTGGCTCATATGTAGCAATCTGTGGGTGGCACATCATTATTTCTAATTTAATTTTTAATTGGTGCATATGAATACCGCAGGACTAGACAAGTATACAGCATGGGCAATATTTTGGGCATATATAGTGGGCCCCCTAGGGAAGCATTTCTGCCTGACCTAGAGTCTTTTAGACTTTAAGTCAGATTTTGATTATCTTTAAAAAGGACCAAAATCTAGAATTTCCACTGTCCTTGGTCCTGTTCCTCCTGCCCAGGGCATGCTGATTTGGGGTTCCTGCTGTTTGTATCCTACCAAAATCAACATAAACTTACGTTTTCTTCACTATGCTGCTTGTGGCTCCTCTGTATGTCCATGCCAGCCATACAGAAATGCCATTCAGAAATACCTGGTGTGGGTACGTAAGCTGGATGAGGCCACACATGCGCCCTGGGAAACACGAAGAGGCAGAACTGGCCCTAGAGTCTTATAGACTTGAGGATGATGGTTGCTCGTTTTTAAAAAGAAAAAAACAAGTTCACAGTTTTGGGGGGGGGGGGGGGGAATGTATCAAAAAATTTGGGATGGTGGTCCGCTCCCCCCACATACTCAGTGGAGATGCTACAGCAGATCAAAATGGCATGAGATCACAGGACTAGGTGAGTTTGGGTGTGCAGGCCATTCTCATAGGAAGGGTTTCTGCTAAACCTAGGGGTCTAGTCCTCTATGATTATGGGCGTACACTATACTTTACAGCACTGCTCCATGTGGCGGCTAGAATGACTGCTAGGAAAGGAGATGTATTCTAAGCATGCAGCGCGTCCTGCTCCAGAAATTATTCATAACAGTTGGGATTACCTCCGCCAGAGGACGCTTCACTGCAGAGATGGCAAAAAGAGGCCCCTCCTGGTCCTATATATACCCGGGACCTCCCACAAATTCCCCAGTTCCTTCTCTGCAGTCGGCTGCGAAGGTCAGAAGATGGCTTCTCTTCTCGCAGGTGAGCCGGGCTTAGCAGCCCTTGGCCCTGTAGGACTATTTCCACCTGTTCCACCTTTTTCTTATGCCTCCCAGTTTTGACTGCGCTGGTCAGGTGATGGTAGGCGGCACCTATCATTGGTACTCTGTTACGGAGCTTGGCTCCGGCCGCAATCCCCCACCAAAGGGTAGGCGGTGCAGGTTATGGTGAACCTGAGTTGGGATGCCCCGTCCACCTTTGCCCTCCCATGCCCTGGTCTTCAGTGGGACCCCTTAAGGGTCTTCCATTATCTCCCCTCTCTCTCCTTGTTCTTTCGGGGGGGGGGTGCATATTAGTTTATAGACTTTTTTACTATGCATCCTTTTCAGGGCTCCGCGCCCTGTCTTCATTTGAATTTGCCGCCGCTGACACCAGTGCCCTGTGGTGTCCGCGGGCAGCGGCGGCATCACTATCAATTTTCCTGGCCCTCCTATTGGCTGCTGATGCAGGCCAATTGCGCGCCTTGCGGAGGGGGCGTGGCCTATCAGGCGCGCGTTCCATGTCGTCCCCTCATGCGGCCCGCCCCTCGAGGTCCCTCCAGCGCCTTCCTCTTGGAGTGTCTGCCCCCTTAACATGGTCTGTGAGTGCCCTTGCGGGCTTTATTGTTTGCTATCCGTTGTATCACTATTGTTGTGTTTATGGGTGCTTTTTTATTATGTCTTTCAGATGGGAGAACACTGTATTAAAGAGGTTTCTCCCGGTCCTGGCCCCTCTATTAGTTCCCTTAACTTTATTAGAGGCCAAAAATGTTAAATCCTCCCACTTTCCTGCGGACATTTGGGGCATCCCGGGTTGCTTATACGGCGTAATTCCTATTGGCCAGTTGTGCCACCTTAATCACCATATGGAGGCTTCACAGGATATTGTGCTCGGGGTCCCCTCTGGACAAGCCCGGCTGTGTGTAGTGTGTGGGGCATCCCCTGTGAGTGATGATGTGCGGGTCTGTGTACCCTGCGCCCAGCAGGTGCTTGCGCTGCATTCTGGGCTCTCTGTGACTGGGCCTGCGCCCACTATGCCCTCACCCACTCCCCCTCGTCCGATTATGACTCCCAGTGAGCTTAATATTAGTAGGGAGTCTCAGCCTGACGTGTCTTCCAGGTTGGCCAACATTGAGAGGCTGATTGCTATCTCTGCGGCCCGTAAGGCCCCGGCTAAAAGGCGGCATGTGGCGCCGGGTGCGTCTGCCTTCCCTATGGAGATGGAGAATTTTCTTGATTTGTCTGACTATACCCCACTTGAGGAGGGGGAATTGTTCTCTGACTCAGAGTTGTCTGATGATCAGCATTTTAGTGGTGCTGACTATGGCACTGATCATTGGGATGCTGATGATACCAATAGAATGTTAACTCAGATTTTTGATGGGCTTTCCATCTCCCTTCCTGCTGCGGCTCCCAAGTTACAGGGGGAAATTTTCAGTACTGCTAAACCACGTCTGGAATTTCCAGAACAGGCCCATTTCAATAATCTTGTTCTCAAAGAATGGGAGGGTCCTAGCCGGCTCCCGGGCATCCCCAAGGGCTGGGATAAAAGGTACCTTTTCTCCGCTGATGTGGTTAAATGTTGGTCAACCCCTCCAGAGGTGGATGATCCAGTATTGGGGTTGTCCAACACTTCTGTGGTCCATTCACCTGATTCCACTACTCTTAAGGATAGTGAGGACCGGCGCATTGATCAGCTAGCTTCACATGCCTTTGCCTGCGTGGGTTCTGCCTTGTGCCCTGTCTGTGCTTCTGCTATTACTGCTGTTGCTATCAGGTCTCTCCTCAAGGGCCTGTTGGAAGGCGCTCCTGATGATACTGCTAGTGCCGAACTCAGGCCTTGTCACAGTTTGAAATGTTCATTGCATATGTCCTTTCTGCCTTAGATGACACCATTAGAATGTGTAGTAGAACCTCTGCATTGGTGGTTGCCATACGCCACTCTGTTTGGCTGCGCCAGTGGGCAGCTGATAATGCTGCTAAGAAGGCCCTCACGGGACTCCCCTTTAAGGGACTGCGTTTATTTGGTGATCGCTTGGACCTGTTTGCCAAGGGGGGTAAGTTGCCTCAACGTAAGAAGCAATTGCGACCCGTTCGGGGGCCTTTGTTCCCTCCTACCGCAGAGTCAGGCCCGGGAGAGTGGTCTCCTTTGCAGGCTCTAGGGGAGACTTCTCGGGCAGGGGCAGAGGTCGTGCCCGCTCCGGATCTTCCTGGGGGTCCAAGCCCAAATCTGTTGCCAAGCCTCCTCAGCCATGAAGGGGCGCCCTCACCCATCTGGGTGGGGGAACGGCTGCGGCTCTTCGCTCATGTCTGGAGACAACAGGTCTCAGACAGGTGGATTCTGGAGGTTGTGTCCTCCGGCTACAAGCTAGAGTTCGCTGCATTGCCGCCTCCAAGATTTCTCCATTCTTGGATTCCTCTAGACCCCTCCGCAGCTCATGGGCTGTTTCTGGCGGTGCAAAACCTACTGGGCTTGGGGGTCATCTGTCAGGTCCCTCCTGTGGAAAGAGGTCGGGGTTTTTATTCCAATCTGTTCACAGTTTCCAAAAGGGATGGGTCAGTCAGACCCATTCTGGACTTAAAGTTGCTCAACAAGTTCATCAGGACCAGGCACTTTCGCATGGAGACCCTGTGCTCCGCTATCAGTTTGTTGCGCCCGGGAGACTTCATGACCTCCATAGACATCAAAGATGCCTTCCTTCATGTGCCAGTCTTCCCAGCGCATCAGAGATTCCTCAGGTTCGCGCTGGCGGACCAGCACTACCAATTTGTGGCACTGCCCTTCGGTCTCACTTCAGCCCCCAGGGTCTTCACCAAGGTGCTGGCGGGTGTCATGGCTCTCCTCAGGGCTCAGGGCATTCGCATTCTTCCCTATCTGGACAACCTTCTCATCACTTCTCAGTCCTTCCAGCAGGCGGTATTGGATACTCAGCGGGTGGTGACGGTTCTGGAGTCATTCGGCTGGGTGATCAATCACCCAATCACCCCAAATCTTCCCTATCCCCGTCTCTGGTGACTTCCTTCCTGGGCATGAATCTGGATACTGTTCAGGCCAGGATCTTTCTTCCTCAGAAAAAGGTGGACTCGCAAGCTCTGGTTCACTCCCTGCTGTCATGCCCTCATCCCTCCATTCGGCAGGGGATGCAGCTTGTGGGACAGATGGTGTCCTGCTTCGAGGCGGTTCCATATGCGCAGTTTCACATGAGACCTCTTCAACTCTATCTCCTATCAGTCTGGGACAAGAGTCCCCTGTCTCTGGATCAGGCCTTCGTTCTGTCCCCTCTGGTCCGGCGGTCCCTCTTGTGGTGGCTGGACTCGAGGAACCTGTTGCAGATCATTCCTGGCTCCCTGTTGGAAGACGGTCACTACGGATGCCAGCCTGTCAGGTTGGGGGGGCTTCTGGAAGTCTCTACAATTCCAGGGGCTGTGGGGCCCTCAAGAGGCCCATGCTCCTATCAACATTCTGGAACTGAGGGCGGTTCGGTTGGTTCTGGCCCAATTGACTCTTCACCTGCGAGGGCTGCCGGTCCAAGTTCGCTCAGACAACCAGACGGCGGTTGCTTACATCAATCATCAGGGAGGGACTCGGAGCAAGGGTGCCTTCAAGAAGGTGTCCATGATTCTGTCCTGGGTGGGGGACAGTGTTCCTTGCATTTCAGCGGTGTACATTTCGGGGGTGGAGAATCTGGAGGCAGATTTTCTGAGCAGGGGGACTTCTCGCCTGGGGGAATGGTCTCTCAACAGCGAGGTCTTCCTATCCCTGTGTCACCATTGGGGGGTTCCGGAAGTGGACCTGTTTGCATCCCGCCACAATCACAAGCTCCCAGTCTTTGTCTCTCTGTCCCAGGATCCCCTTGCCCTTGCGGTGGATGCTCTGACTCTATCCTGGCAGGGTTTCTGTCTCCTGTATCTCTTTCCTCCATTCCCTCTGCTGGGCAGGGTTCTGCGCAAGCTGGCTCAGGAAAGGGTGCCAGCAATCCTGGTGCCGGACCTTCTCACTCAAGGGCGGCTATGCCATCCCAATTTACAAACGCTGGCTTTGATGGCCTGGCTGCTGAAACCTCCATCTTAAGGGATGAGGGGCTTTCTGATTCTGTGGTTAATACTCTGATCAGGGCTAGGAAGAAGTCTTCTTCTACCATCTACTATAGGATCTGGCGGACTTACATTGACTGGTGTGAGTCTAGGGTCCTTCCCTGTCGGGTGTTTTCCATTCCTAGGATTCTGGAGTTCCTTCAGCATGGTCTGGATCTGGGACTCAAGGGTCACGTTTCTGCCTTGGCTGTTTTCTTCCAGAGATCTTTTGCTCAACATCCTCTGGTCAGGACTTTCTTCCAGGGCGTGTGCGCCCACCTTGCAAACCTCTGTTGCCGGTTTGAATTTGGTTTTGTCTGACCTTCAGGCCCTCCATTTGAGCCTGTGCATGAGGCTGCTCTGTCTATCCTCACTCTTAAAGTTGCCTTTTTGGTGGCCATCACCTCGGTTAGGCGTGTTTCCATTCAGGCCCCCTATTTTGAGAGACACCAGGACAAGGTGGTTTTCTGATTTAAACCTGATTTCTTGCCTAAGGTTGTCTCTGCCTTCCATCTCACTCAGGACATTGTGCTTCCTTCCTTGTGCCCTAATCCTGGTAATTCCAAGGAGAGGGCCTTACATTCCCTGGATGTGGTCAGGAATTTGAAGTTGTACTTGGCTACTGCCCCTTTTGGAAAGACTGATGCCTTGTTTGTGGCCCTTTGGGTCCCAAGAAGGGTCTGGCTCCTGCTAAGTCTACTATTAGCAAATGGATTCGCCAGGCTATTTTTAGGGCCTATTCTGCTAGGGGAAAGGATCCTCCTTTCCGTGTTACTGCTCATTCTACCCGTGCTGTTGGGGCCTCCTGGACCTTCCAGCACCAGGCTTCTGTTGAACAAGTTTGTAAGGCTGCTACTTCTGTTCATACTTTTTCCAAGTTTTACACGGTTGATGTTCGGGCCTCAGCTGATGCTGTTTTTGGCCGCAGAGTTCTGCAGGAGGCAGTGGTTTGAACTACACGTTTTTGCCTTTGGGGATCCCACCCTATGTACGGACAATGCTATTGGATGTCCCAACTGTTATGAATCATTTCTGGAGCAGGACGTGCTGCATACTTAGAATAATACAATTCTGTGTTTACTCACCTTATAGAATTGGTATTATAAGTATGCAGCACGTCCTGCTCCACCCCACCCTGTTTGTCTTGGATCCTCTACATGGTGATTGTTATCCTTCTTAACGTTGTTATTTATCATTGGCTTCTCCTGGTTCTCCTTACTGCTTTTTAATACTGGGGAATTTGTGGGAGGTCCCGGGTATATATGCCATCTCTGCAGCCAAGCGCCCTCTGGCGGAGGTAATCCCAACTGTTATGAATCATTTCTGGAGCAGGACGTGCTGCATACTTATAATACCAATTCTACAAAGTGAGTAAACACAGAATTGTATTTTTACGCATTATGCCCCGGGACTACACACTACCACATTCGCTGCAGAGCTTGGGCTCTGTAATTCCTCCCAGCAGTCACTGTGCCTATAAGGTACAACTTTATTTTCAACAGCGTGAGCACAGATTCACCCCCAGCCCAGAAAAAGGAATATGAAAGGCATGTACAGTTTTGCCCTCATCCCCAAAAATTATTAAATGTCTTCATTATTAAATCTTGAAGTCGGAGTCTCCAGGGCAGGCTGTCTCCCCTGGGGCCTCCCGAACTGGGATGCTCCCTGCTGCTTGACACTCCCAGGGCACCCAATAAACATACCTTTCCTCCCAGCCCATGGCACATGTGCGGCCGCCTGCCAGCATCACTCGTCCCCATTCTTGGCTGTGCCATTCAGTTGCGGCGAATGGGGTCGCGCACAGCCGAAGGCAGCTAAGTGATAGTGTGCGGCGCTCGTAAGTGTGGCTAGGATTTCATTCAGCTTCTCTAGTCACATATTAGTATACGGGGTGGGAGAAGCTGAATGGATGAGTGGTTGTGACTGCGCCGTGGACTCTAGGAAAGGTGAGTGAACTCCCCCCCCAAACCAGGGTCTCCCAGGGGAAAAGACCAAAACCAGGAATAGTGAAAATCACTTTAAAGAGGCAATGGTTAAAGAAGAATTCTAGTAAAAATTGACTTCCATAAGCGGGGGAATGAAATCCTCCTTAACCTGCAGTACACATACCCCGGGGGGGTACACAGCAAACCTTCTGGTCTGGTATATTATTTTACAAGTAAAACCTAATCCCTTCTTGCGTTAAAATGGCCACAAGGCCTATTTATTTTGGTATTACTTGTACCTAATCATCTCCTTTGGGGTACTTGTTTAAAACTTTTTATTCTTATTATACATTACGTCCTGCTCCAGATAAGAATCATTACACTTGGGTATTACTCCGCCAGAGGGCGCTGGACTGCAGAGACCGCGAAATTGGCTCCTCCCGGCCCCTCAAATTCCCGGGACCTCCCACAAATCCCCAGAATTTCTCTGCAGTCTGGACTGCGAAGGACAAGAAGATGGCTCTCTCTACTCGCAGGTGAGCGGGGCTATTAGCCTGCGGCCCTGTAGGACTCCATTTTTAAATGTGCCTCCCAGCCTTGGCTGCGCTGGTCCGGGTGATGGTAGGCAGCACCGCTGTCAGGTGCTTAGGATCGCTGCTCCACCGCAATCCCCCACCAAAGGGTAGGCGGTATAGGAATATGGCGCCATTTTTCTCTGGATTCGGCTGCTGCGTGGCTGGCATCTACCTACCGCGGTCCGTGAGTGCCCTATGTCATTATACATGTCGCTTATGGGATTCTCTTCGCTTATGTCTTTCAGGCGGGTCGAACTCTATTGGTTTCTCCCGGCCTCACTCCCTCTATTTAGTTATTAACTTGTGAGGCCTAGTGTGTAAATTACTCCCACTTCCCTAGCTGGTTATTGGGGCATCTCGGGTTGCTTTTATAGCGTGAATCCCTATCGGCCTATTGTGCCGCTATAATCACCATATGGAGTCGTCTCAGGATAATGTGCTCGGGGTTCCTTCGGGACAAGCCCAGCTGTGTGTAGCTTGTGGGGTGTCCCCTACTAGTGCTGACAATGTGCGGGTCTGTATACCTTGTGCCCAGCAGGTGCTTACACTGCAGCCTGGTTTACCAGTAGCTGGGCCTGTGCCACGTATGGCTTCACCTACTCCCCCAAGCTTAAATTTGACTCCTATTGAGTTGCATACCAGTGGGGATTCTCAGCCTGATGTGTCTTCCAGACTGGCTAGTGTTGAGAAGTTGATTGCTAATACCTTGGCGCGTAAGGCCTCTGCTAAGAAGCGGCACTTGACGCTTGATGTCACTCTTTTCCCTATGGAGGCTGATGAGTTCTTGGAGCTGTCTGGTTATACCCCCTTTGGAAGAAGGGGAGTTATTCTCTGCCCAGGGGTCATGATGATTCTGGCTCTAATCCCTGGGCCCCAGATGATACTGATAGGCTGTTGGCTCAGATTTTTGAGGTGCTGTCTATCTCTTCCACCGGTTGCGGCCCCCAGGCAACAGGGGGAATTGTTTCATACTGCTAAGCCACGTTTAGAGTTTCCTGAGCAAGCCCATTTTAATAACCTCGTGCTCAAGGAATGGGAGCGTCCCAGTCGGCTCCCAGGAGTCCATAAGAGTTGGGATAAGAGTTATCCCTTTCCTGCTGATGTGGTGAAGCATTGGTCATCCCCTCCAGAGGTGGATGCCCCGGTCCTAGGGTTATCTAACACCTCTGTCATGTATTCCCCTGACTCTACTACGTTGCGGGATGGTGAGGACCGGCGTATTGATCAGCTGGCGTCCCATGCTTTTGCCTGTGTGGGGACGGCGCTGCGCCCGGTCAGTGCCTCTGCCATTACAGCTGTTGCTATTAGGACCCTGCTTAGAAGTCTCTTAGAGGGTGCTCCTGATAATGTGTCTAGTGAAGAGTTTAATGCACTCTCTCGTTGTGAGGTTTTTGTGACTTATGTCCTCTCTGCCTTGGATGATACAATTAGGATGTGTGGCAGAGCCTCTGCCCTGGTGGTGGCTATACGCCGCTCTGTTTGGCTGCGACAGTGGGCAGCTGACAACGCTGCCAAGAAAGCTCTCACTGGTTTTGCCTTCAAAGGACTACGCCTGTTTGGGGACCGCCTGGACCTGTTTGCTAAGGGAGGCAGGTTACCTCAGCTAAGGCGGCAGTCTCGGCCCTTTCGGGGCCAGGGCTCCTTTTCTTCCCCCTACTGTGGAGCTAGACAGGGGAGGGGGGTCTCCCTTAACGGGGCCCGAGGAGATTTCTGGGGAAGGGGCAGAGGACGTGGACGCCCTGGCTCATCCTGGGGTTCCAAGCCTAAGTCTTCTCCCAAGCCCCCTCAGGCATGAAGGGGCGCCCGCACCCATCCGGGTGGGGGGACGGCTTCATCATTTTGCTCACGTCTGGAGGCTTCATGTCTCAGACCGGTGGATTCAGGAGGTAGGGTCCTCTGGTTACAAGATAGAGTTTGCTGCCTGGCCGCCCCCAAGATTCATCAGATCTCGGATGTCTCAGGACCCCATGTCAGCTCAGGCTTTAATTCTGGCGGTGCAAGGCCTTCTGGAGCTGGGGGTCATCTATCAGGTCCCCTTACGAGAAAGGGGCAAGGGGTTCTATTCCAACCTTTTCACCGTGCCCAAAAGAGTTGGGTCAGTCAGGCCCATCCTGGACTTGAAGATCCTCAACAAATTTGTCAGGTGCAGGCGCTTTTGCATGGAAACTTTGCGCTCTGCTATCAGTTCCCTGCGTCCAGGGGATTTCATGACCTCTGTAGACATCAAGGATGCTTACCTTCATATTTCTGTTTTTCCAGGTCATCAAAGATTCCTCAGGTTCGCTCTGGATGATCAGCACTACCAATTTGTGGCATTGCCCTTCGGTCTCACTTCAGCTCCCAGAGTGTTCACCAAGGTGCTGGCAGGAGTGATGGCTCTGCTCAGGTCTCAGGGCATTCGCGTTCTGCCCTATTTGGACGACGTTCTCATCACTTCTCAGTCCCTCCAACAGGCAGAGCTGGATACTCAGCGAGTAGTGTCCACACTGGAGTCATTTGGCTGGGTGATCAACCATCCCAAGTCTTCCTTGTCTCCCTTCTTGGTGACACTCTTCCTGGGAATGAATCTGAATATAGTTCAGGCAAGGATTTTTCTTCCTCAGCAGAAGGTGGACAGTCTACTGGTGCGGGTTCAGTCGCTGCTCTCTTGCCCTCATGCCTCCATCAGGCAGGGAATGCAGCTGGTGTGCCTGATGGTGTCGTGCTTCGAGGCGGTTCCTTATGCACAGTTTCACATGAGGCCTCTGCAACTCCACCTCTTGTCAGTATGGGACAAGTATCCCACGTCCCTGGACCAGGTCCTTGTTCTCTCCCCCCCTAGCCAGGCGGTCCCTCTCGTGGTGGCTGGACTACAGGAACCTGTTGGTGGGCAGATCCTTTCTGGCCCCCTGCTGGGGTACGCTCACCACGGATGCCAGTCTGATGGGTTGGGGGGGGGGGGCTTCTGGAAGTCCCTGCAGTTCCAAGGGCGGTGGGGCCCTCAGGAGGCCCACACACCCATCAACATTCTGGAACTAAGGTCGATCAGGTTGGTGCTGGCTCACCTGACCCACCACCTTCGGGGCCGGCCTGTTCAGGTACGCTCGGACAACCAGACAGCGGTTGCCTACATCAATCATTAGGGGGGCACCCGGAGCAAGGGGGCCCTCAAGGAAGTGTCTCTGATCCTGTCCTGGGCGTAAGCCAATGTTCCCTGCATATCTGCTGTGTACATTCCGGGAGTGGAGAATCTGCAGGCAGACTCTCTGAGCAGGGGGACCTCTCACCTGGGAGAATGGTCCCTCTGCGAGAGGGTGTTTCACTCTCTATGTCACCGTTGGGGCCAACCAGATGGGGATCTGTTTGGGTCCCGTCACAACCACAAGCTCCCGGCCTTTGTCTCCCTGTCCCAGAACCCTCTGGCCTTGGCAACAGATGCTCTAGCAATGTCATGGCAGGACTTTCAGCTCCTGTATGTCTTTCCTCCATTCCCCCTGTTGGGCAGAGTTCTGCGCAAGATAGCTCAGGAGGGGGTGCCAGCTATCCTGGTGGCTCCCAGGTGGGCAAGAAGAGTGTGGTTCGCAGACGTGGTGCAGCTGGCAGTAGATCAGTACGCTCTGCCCAGGGTGCCAGACCTGCTCACTCAGGGTCATTTTCGCCATCCCAATTTACAAACTCTGGCTTTGACGGCCTGGCTGCTGAAACTTCCATCTTGATGGAGAAGGGGCTATCTACCTCTGTTGTTGACACCATGATAAAGGCTAGAAAGAAGTCTTCTTCCTCCATTTACTATAGGGTTTGGCGTGCCTACATTGACTGGTGTGAGTCTAAGTCTCTTCCCTGTGGTGTGGTGTGTTCTCTATTCCCAGGATCCTGGAGTTCCTGCCGCATGGATTGGAGCTGGGGCTCCAACTCAGTACTCTGAAGGGTCATGTCTCTGCCCTGGCTGTTTTCTTCCAGAGGTCCAGCATTCTCTGATCAGGACTTTTTTCCATGGGGTTACTCATGCGTCCCCCATGTAAGCCTATGTTGCCTGTTTGGGATTTAAATTTGGTCTTGTCTGCCTTGCAGGGTGCTCCCTTTGAACCTGTGCAGGATGCTGCCCTGGCCATTCTTACTCTCAAGGTTGTCTTTTTGGTGGCTATCACTTCTGTTAGGCGTGTTTCTGAGTTGGTGGCGCTTTCCATACAGCCCCCTTCTTTGAGAGACACCAGGACAAGGTGGTGTTTCGCTTCAAGCCAGATTTTCTGCCTAAGGTCGTGTCTGCCTTTCATCTGAATCAGGACATTGTTCTTCCTTCCTTGTGCCCTAATCCTAGTAACGCTAAGGTGAGGGTTTTGCATTCATTGGATGTGGTTAGGTGCCTGAAGTACTATCTGGTGGCTACTGCACCTTTCAGAAAAACTGATGCTCTTTTTGTGGTCCCTTCTGGTCCTAAGAAGGGTTTGGCTCCTGCCAAATCTACTTTCGGCAAATGGATCCGTCAGGCTGTGATTCAGGCCTATTCTGCTAAGGGGAAGAATCCTCACTTCCGCCTTACTGCTCATTCCACTCGTGCTATTGGTGCCTCTTGGGCCTTTCAGCTCCAGGCTTCTGTTGAACAAGTTTGCAAGGCCGCTACTTGGTCTTCTGTTCATACCTTTTTAAAGTTTTACAAGGTTGATGTTAGGGCCTCAGCTGATGCTGCTTTTGGCCGCAAGGTTCTGCAGGCGGCAGTGGTCTGACCTGTCTGCTGTTACCTTTGGGGATCCCACCCTACTTTATGGACACTGCTATTGGATGTCCCGAGTGTAATGATTCTTATCTGGAGCAGGACGTATTGTATACTAAGAATAGTACAATTCTGTGATTACTCACCTGTAGAATTGATATTATGAGTATACAGTACGTCCTGCTCCACCCCACCCTTGGTTTGCATTATCCTTGGATCCCCTGTATGGTGATTGTTATCATTGTTATAGTTACTGGTTGGTTCTGTTATCTTTCTCCCGGCTTCTCGTTAACTGCTTTTTAATGCTGGGGATTTGTGGGAGGTCCCGGGTATTTGAGGGGCCGGGAGGAGCCAATTTCGCGGTCTCTGCAGTCCAGCTCCCTCTGGCGGAGTAATGCCCAAGTGTAATGATTCTTATTTGGAGCAGGACGTACTGTATACTCCTACAGATGAGTAATCACAGAATTGTATTTTTGCTAGAGGGTAATTGGCTAAAAAAGGTTGGGAACCACTGCGGTACACAGCCTATCGGGTCCACAAAGCCGACGGGTGCACAGTAATGGGCTGTAAGTGGTAAGTATCTGCGCTCCCTTGCCCCAGGTTACTAAGTGCCCATTCAGTGCTGGTAATGCTGCTGCATAAATAATGGCAAGAACTAGTATTACATAGATGTCTAATGTATCACAAAGTGCAACCACATTAATCATATGCAGGGGCGTGACTAAAAGGAGAGCGACTGCATAGTGACCCAGAAAGTCGGGGGCCTCATCATTGTTGACCTTATTTATCAGATTTGTGCATCATTTAGAGAACGGAAGCACCACTTGTCTCTGATGCGTCATTCTTTAGTTGTGTAGTTGCTTTTACAGTTGAGTAAAAGACAGAAAAAGTTTACAGTATGAGCCTTGACGGGGCCCCATATAATGTTTGTATTAGGACCCCGTCACATTTAGTTACCCACTGAACATCTGTGAATGTCTGAAGTAACTTGATGCATTATATCCGTATTATAGTTTAAAACGGTGTTTGTGAAATTCATTACAGAGGTCGTTTGTATGTTTTCTTTCTGTACTGTCTTTTTTAGTAACACTGTATTTGTAATTCTCTGGCATTGTTCCATATCCTCTTCCCTACACTGCCGCATCATCCTCCATCCACATGGTAACGCCCTGCACCCTTAGGTCCTCATCTTCCTGGTTCTTTGTGGCCTTTCTAGCTACAATGGGCCATATACAGTAGGTAAAGGAGCTGTGACCTGAGATGGAGGCAGGGGCTGCGTGTGGCCCTGGAGGGAGTGATGCTCAAGCTGTGTCTGCTATGTTCTGTTGTGACAAAACGATTATGGAGGTGTGAGTGAAGGTTTCTTGCTTTTTTTCTGTTAATCTAAATGAGACTAGCCATAGCAACTGCATCTTCTGCTGTATGCACAGTGTAGTGTGCAATCTTGTTGAGGGTGGTTTATTTACTTTGCACGATGTTTTGTAGTTGCATGTTCTAGTTGCAAGTATTGTATTAGCATAGTTTCCAAGATAAGCTGTTGTAAATCCTTCTGTAGGTCACATTTTATGGATTTGTAGAGAGATCATGAAAGGCTGAAAAAAAGTAGTAAATCGGTTGGGATTCCCTGAAGTGGCAAAAAAACCAAAAAAACACTGGCTAGATGGACAGTCAAGACTAACTAGGTAAATAGTATTTTTTTAAGCGTAAGCACTTGTTTTCCCAAGCCTCCAAAACTTAACAAGTTGATGCAGTAGCCAAAGTTGTGCCTTAAAGTGGACCAATCACCAGGATTTTGATTATCCTGGTGGTTGTGTCTTGCCCTGGGGACATCCCGAATTTGGATGCCCTGCTGTGTGAAATTCCCAAGATCACCCGCTCCACTCACTTTTCTGCTGTTCCCATGTTAATGTGGGGGCGCTCATCCAATCGGCGCTTTATGCCTTGTGTACTAATGCACGGCATGAAGCGCGACTGCACAGGGAGTGCCACCGGGCACATCCCTGGCATTGCCAGTGATTGGTCCACTTTAAAGTCCCTGTAAAATAAAAAGTGCCTCAACCCTTAGGAGTTCTGTGAGCTAAGCCAGCTCAGTTTCCATGCTGATAGTAGGCTGCCCATCCAGCCTCGAGCTGATAGCGCATCAAATATTATAGGATGTTAGAATCTCTCCAGCTTTCTGCCTTGCCTGGTGTTTCCCGCTATTGACCAATCAGAACAAATCTATGCTGGGTCAGGGCTGGACATATATCCATTCCTTTGTATACACTGACCACACTGAAACTTTCATTTATAAAGTGAACCTTTTAATTTCTTCCATGATATAGTGTACCTTTTAATTTACATTATTAATGTGAATCTAAGGAAACAATACAAAATGTTGGGCATATGTAAGGTTGCAGCAGTGTTCTATGTGTACAGGACTCCTTTACTTTTGGTGTCCTTTTAGTTATTAGTGAAAAGTTACATACAATGATATGTTTTGTTTTAGTATCTACACCAGTATTACAATACAAATATTGGCGAACAGTTGCTCGTTTACACCTTTGTGGGGTGTGACATCCCTGATGATTTACCTGTGGGTAGCAGGATGATATCCGCTGCATGAAAATAATTGCCCTATAATGTCCCATTTTCATATGATATGATAGATGATGATAGAAATTATAGAAATATGGTCTCAGAAGTACTCAGCCCAATACATGGTAGGTTTACACCCTAGTTTTCCCCATCCAACGCTGGATTAGAGGCAGGGCACAAGCTGCTGTACCTTTGCAGTACCGCTACTTGGTCCAGCTGGGTGTATACCTGAGGTTCTCCCCTTTCCAGCGACACCTCCAGTGGATCATTAGCCCCTCTGGGTCAGGAGATCTGGCACTTGGAATTGTACTATCCTAGGATGTTATGGATCCAAGGTGTCTAGCGACTTACTAACTGGAGTTGCTGTTTGAAAGTGGAGGACTTCAGTTATGCACCTCTGCAAGGGCATGTGGATCCAATGCAGTACCAAAAAGTCTGTTGTTCGCCAAAGTTGGGGTCTAAAAAGCAGTGGGACTTGTTCTGCAGCTAAAGATCTCAGCTACATTCCCTGTAAGTTTGTGCTTGCCCCCATTGTCAAGGAGAACTGGGGCTCAGAATTGCACCTCCCTGGACAAGTTGCATAGATTCTCAGGGTGACCCACTTTTACTTATAAAAGTAAAGGCTGCTTATATTTTGTGTGGTTAGAATGTGCAGCACACTGTCTTATTTTTTCTCACAAACAGCCTTTATTTGCAACTCTTTTTCACCTTACAAAATTATTGATAGTACTGTATATATTTGGGCAGTTCTTCTGGTTTCCTTATTGTATATAGCAAGCCCTGGTCAAACATGTTGCTGTTGCCAGTCATATTGGAACAGGTGCTTACATAACAAACAGGTTGTGAATGCAATTTGCAGACAGGCCAGGCATGTGTTAGTCAGTGACATCGATCCTGGCAGCGTCCAGGAAGTGAAGGTGTTCTGCATTCACTGGAAACCCAGGACTAAAATAATGCTTAGGATTCCATCGGCCTTCATTTCGGGTATTACATTGCTCTAGCACTTACAGCACATTTGTTCTAGTCTAGACTTTTGCCTTATTTTTACTCTGGCACTCGTAAGTTTAAGGGCCAGATCACGCAAGGGGCAGTGCAATGGGATTTCACTACAAAAATATGCTACTACAACTGAGCGTATGTGAGATTGATATCCACATTTTAATAACGTATATCTTTGGAATATTAGTTAAAGTGGACCAACACCCTGCAGGATCCAATCCCATCCAATCTCTCTGCGGGACATCCAACATGGGGATGCCCCGCTGTGTGAAAACCCCCCAGGACGCCCCATTCACCTTATCTGCATCCCGATCCAATGGCACATGCGCTGGCCGCGGCCTCATCTCGCGCTCCTCTTTAGCAGGGCGCGTGCCCGTACCGGCCATTTGTGAATGCGGGAGCCGCTGCTCTTGGATGCGCAATGGGTGGCGGGAAATAAGGTAAGTTAATAGGGCGACATGGGGGGTTTCACACAGCGGGGCATCCCGGTTTTGGATATCCCTGGGGGTGGGAATCGTTCGGCCCGGGATAAGATTCCACTTTGGTCCACTTTTAAGGACAGGGGTCTCTAATCCTCTACTCTCCTTGTATGATAGTATGTTGCATTTGGTCTGCAATTGTTTGTGTACTATATGTTTTACCCTCTGTAATTACTAGATTGTAAAGCGCTACGGAAGAAGATTGCGCTATATTAATAATTGGCAAAAATAATAATAAAGAAAAAAATGGTCTCCTCCCAGTGGTCTAGAAGCCACAGCTGGTATTGTTACTACATACAAGGAAGGCATCCAGGTTCTTTTGAACTCCATTACCTCCCCTGGCAGAGAGCTTTCATGGCCTTGCTGATCTTACAGCAGGGGTGTCAAACTCTGGTGTACTTAGGTTTGGGCTGCGAACAAAAAATAAAAAATATACAGCATGGTTTCCCTAGTGGCTGATATACAAACCGTGGACAAAAAAGTATCTGCCGGATGGCTGCATGTATCCAAACAGAAGACACAGTTTGCGCCATCTCGCTGCCATGATGCTGAGGACACTCGAGTGAATAGTTGCTTTAAACTCTGCACCCCTCCCTCCTGACTCAAAGTAAGTTATCCCTCACTGGGGGCTGTAGATAAGGTGTTGAGGTGCAAAGGTTCCCCCTCCTAGGGCGAAGGTTCCCTTTAAAGTGATAGCAAGCTATGGGATAACTTTCCTGACGCTCTTCCCCTTTTGCATACTGGGCTGGTACAGGCTGGGGGAACCAAGAGGCGGGGAGACTGTGTGACCATTTTTTTTAAAGCGAACCTTTACCCTGAATAAGAGCATATTTTATATGTTTCCCATATGATGGCGGCTCATGGAGCATCAGGCAACCTGCAAACAGGAAGTGTCTTCTGACTGTGTCGCTCTGCATTCTGGGATTGCTGTCCTTTCCCTGACCCCAACTCTGCTCTGTCTGTACAAAGATACTGATACAGTATTTTTTTTTCCTTTAAAATATTAGTCCAGCCAAATAACTGTTTGGTTGTCTTGCACCTGTCAACTTACTGGAACATCAGATCGAGTCCCTTGTGCGGGTGCGTGCTGCTCAGGAACTCCTGCTTTGCCATTCTGGGGGGGTAGTATAGTCGCCAGCTGGTCCGGCAGAAAACAGGCCCCCTAAATTGAGCTGCCAGCGGCTGTGCTTGGTGCCTTATGTGCAGTGACAGCTCTGTACACACCCATCACTCTAGAGTTCATAACAGCTGCTCTAGAAACTCTGTCCTGCCCTGTGGTGGATTTGGCTGCCCAGACGCGGGGCGTCCGCACTGCCGCTGATAGCTTTGTTGCTGGCCCTGCGGCCCATCAGACCAAAGCCTTCTCGACCAAACCATATCTCAAAGGTTGGTGGAGGCAAGTGGTGGAGACTTGGGGCATGCTCCCCTTGTGCCCCTCTCATAATCTGGTCCTGCATGTGACCATTAAAAAAACCTGAAGTTATTATTGCCATTACCTGGCATTCCCCTTTACATGAAAAATAGTGCAAGAATTATTTAGGCAGGGAAGTCCATTACAAAATGACTGCTAAGTGAACTTGTGCTAGACAAAGCTTATTCTGGCCATAAGTCAGCCAAGTCACTGTCACACTTTAAACATGAATCCCATAACATAAGGCTGTATGACGTTTCATATACTGGTATGTTCCATGAATAGGATTATGCTTACATACATAAGAGTTTGTGTATTCTGAACGCTAAAACATTTTAGGTTTAACTAGGAGGAAAATATAACCATTATCGGTTTCCTGCCAGCACAGGATGTCAATGAAGGCGTTCTGAAGATAGTGATGGTTTTTGTTATTATTGTTTATTTATATAGTGTCATCTTCTTCCATAGCACTGTACAAAGTAGTAATTACAGACAGGGTAGAAACCTACAGTACATAGAATATTACAAATGCAGTGTTACAGCGTTTACAATGAATATTCTGAGTACAAGATACAATAGGGGAGAGAGCCCTGCCCTTGCGAGCTTACAATCTAAAGGATGAGGGGCGAAGACGAGGGGGAAGGATCACAAACAGTCAGTATTGAGCTTTGTGGCATATGCCCTTTAGAGAATTGCTTAAGCCATATTATGCTTCACTCACCAATGAAGTGGGGCCTCTGTGTTTCTTCATAAAAGATGAAGAGGAAGAGTCCATGCATTTCTTTGATCACACTTCCCTACTCCTAAATCTAAAAATGTATATAAATTAAGTGGACCAAAACCCACGATTTTCACGGGTCGTGGGTTTCGGTCCGGCCTCCCTGGGCCACCCCGCACAGACAGTTGCGGCACGCACGGCCATGCACAGCGGAGAAGGGATGTGAGTGATGCTGGCCGCACATGCGCCATGGGCTCGGCGGAAAGGTAAAAATTGTGGGTGAACCAGGGGGGTGACACACAGTGGGGGGAGGGAGTCAGTCTATGAGACTCCAGGGCCAGTTTTGATCCACTTTAATACGTTTGACATTAATCTTAGAGAGTCAAACACTCAGGGCAGGGAGAACAAATGCCCTTCCCCCTAATAATATACATGGGGGATACAGCACAATGATTTCAGAGCATTAGAGGAAAATGAAAGTTGCTTGTTGTGGCACATATATGGAACTAGCTATAGGGGGACATGATTATACTTCCCCTTTTGTCTGCACCCTCTATCCTGTAGAGCTGTATCCTGTAAGATCACAGGGGCAGAACTCTCTTTCCTATTGTCAATTGTTCTCACAATATTTGGTTTGAGCATTTTGCATTTAGTCTGCTTTCACACCAGGCTGATTGCGCTGTGCAATTGATGTGCGCAGCGGATAACGGATGTTCAGTGCCACTCACGTGAAGGGGGATTCTAGCGCTGCGCCCTCAGGACGCTGCTGGCAGGGTTCCGTAAATGCCCAGAGTACATGTGAAAGATTACATAGATAAGGCCGCTTTTCTCAGGTAGCCATGGGCA
This sequence comes from Gastrophryne carolinensis, assembly GCA_027917425.1. NCBI lineage: Eukaryota > Metazoa > Chordata > Amphibia > Anura > Microhylidae > Gastrophryne > Gastrophryne carolinensis. The sequence continues at coordinate 577,801,675 of CM051235.1, forward strand.
CGAAAGAGTGAGCGCTGGTGTGAATCCAGCCTAATGGTCCCCGTACATTGTTTTACCTTGTCTGTAATTTTACCTTATACATTGCACAAACCAGAATAATACCAGATAGTTGCGGTATGGCATTGGTCAGTAATACCCTTGATAATAGTAATATGCACCAAAATATTCTGCAGTGCTTTACAGTCAGAAGGTTTATGTACATACAAAGCCATAAATTACATAACAAAAAGAGCGATTAAAATGAAAACAATTTGGACCCTGCACGCAAGCTTACAATCTAGGAGGAGAATGGAGGAAGGCGGCACAAAAGTTAAATGCTTTGTACCATGGTCCAGCCATCTTGCCAAAGAGTATATACAAGTTGTAAGGGCCAGCCACCAGCTAATTAGCGATGCCCCTCCATGTGAGTGGCGAGCTCTAGCACTGAACGTCCGTCATGCTGCGCACATCGATTGCACACCACAATTAGCCTGGTGTGAAAGCAGTCTTGCAGACTAGATGCAAAAAGCTCAAAACAAATGTTGTGAGAACAATAGACAATAGGAAAGAGAGTTACAGGCAAAATCATTGCAAGCGGGACTAAAGAGCAGAGATTATGTCCGCTCTTTGTATATGTTGAGGGTGCAGTGTAGCTGAATGCTGAACTGAAACCATAACATCTCATCTCTAATCCAACAATATCAACCTAGATGCAGCCTCCACTCTGCTGCCGACCTCCTTCTGTCCTCCACCCTGGTCACCTCCTCTCATGCCCGCCTCCAGGACATCACACATGCTACTCCAGTCTTCTGGAAAGCCTCCACCACTCTGCCTCTGCCATTCCCCAACCCTCAAAGCTTTCAAAGGTCCCCTCTAAACCAACCTATTCAGCAACAAGCATATAATCTGATTTAAGCAATTCTCTAAAACATTTTATTTGCTAGAAATATCCACAACAACATACAATAGACGCATTAAAAGCATTAAAAAACACATAACAAATAACATAACATACAGGACAAACAAATATAAAGGATGTGTAGGCGGTGGAGACAGGACTTAATACTTCAAAAATAATGACTAAATAAAAAAAAAAAATCATACACCAATCAACCCTAAGTCACAATATGACAAATAATACAAACTGTGCAAAATTGTGCAAAAGTTATGTGCAAAACCTGCCTATTATATATGTCTGAAAAAAATTAGGTATAAAGTGCTAATGTGAATAATATTAATCATCAACCTCAATCACACTGAATCAACTCAATGACCCAAAGGATCCAACAATAAATAAACAGCTCCTGAAAAAGAAGCCATCATCAGCGATCAAATCTATGTAAAGATCTCACACAAAAATATATTATCAATGACAAAATCACCAATCAATAGCCCTAACAAACACACCAGGGTTAGCTGGCCTTGATGGCTTGAATGGCAGTTCTGAGGGTGCCATTCAAGCAATCAATACAGAGGAGGCGTGGTTCTGTTCTCGGCTCTCGGCCAATAGTAGTGGCCGGAGCCGCAAATTAGAAAATCTATTTCCTCACTCACGACGCACAGTGCTGGAGGGTGTTGAGGGTGCAGTGTAGCTGAAGGCTGAACTGAAACCATAACATCTCATCTCTAATCCAACAATATCAACTAGCCTCCACTCTGCTGCCGACCTTCTCCTGCCCTCCACCCTGGTCACCTCCTCTCTGGTCACCTCCTCTCATACCCACCTACAGGACTTCACACATGCTACTCCAGTCTTCTGGAATGCCTCCACTACTCTGCCTCTGCCATTCCCCAACCCTCAAAGCTTTCAAAGGTGCCCTTAAAACCAACCTATTCAGACAAGCATACACTCTGATTCAAGCAATTCTCTAAAGGGCACATGCCACAAAGCTCAATACTCACTGATTGTAATCCTTCCCTTTGTCTCCACTCATCCTGGGGTAGACTGTAAGCTCGCACAGATAGGGCTCTCTCTCCTATTGTATCTTGTATTCAGAATATTCATTGTGAACGCTTGTAACACTGAATTTGTAATAGTTTATGTACTGTATGTTTCTACCCTGTCTGTAATTATTACTTTGTACACCTCTACTAGGGAAGATGATGGTGCTATATAAATAAATAATAATGCATAGGAATAACCGGGCCCTAAAATGATTGGGATTTCAGTGTAGTTTATCAAAAAATGGGATGTCAGTCATTTTGGGCACATAACCCCCCCCCCCCCCCCCCCCCCCAATCCCTGCAACTCGTAAGCCACAAAATCTAAACTGATGGGCGTGGCTTCAGCAATGAAAACCCCTTTTTTATTTTTATTTTTACTCAGGCCACCAGCGAGCCAGCTGCATCACCCAAGGTACTTGGTCGGGGAGGGCAAGTGGGACCAAAATGGGTCTGGTGCAGCTTTAAGCTTTCCCATCCCTCCCCAATTTGAATCAGGCATGGGTTTCTTATCTTAGTAATTCTATCTTTACTTTTCAGAAGCCCGGTCGTGTTTCCAGTAAGCTTATTCACCTGCCTGAGGGAAAATGGTTCTGTATCAGCAAATAATCTGTATGTTGTGGATGTGAGCTGCCTTTATTTGCATACACAGTCTGACATGTCTGTCTCCTCTGGTCATTTTTCTCAGGGGTTGAAGAGGACATTTCTATTTTCAGATCTGCCATCTGTATGGCTGGAGTAGTTTCTTAGACGTCCTCTGTCGGCAAGCTTTTAAACTGTTGTCTCTCATGGACCTCATTCACCAGTAACTGTTACCTTTCCTCTAAAGCCTTACATGATACAAATGTGAGTTCCATCTTAGGCTCTAATCCCTGAACCCTTCTTTACACTCTCTCACTTATTTAGGTGGTAAATTAAAAGGACCCCAAAGCACTAAACTGCAAACAGTTCTCTTTTTTACATTTTCCTTATTTGACAGTGATATTTTAGGCAATGCCAATTGTTACCCCATTTTGTTGGGCTATGTCCTTAAATGTTTTCGTTTTTCAATTGAAGAAGAAACCGTGAATGCATGATGGAGGCAGGCCTATATCAGAATCAATACAAAACGTTACTTTATTTGATAGAAATATCCACAACAACATACAATAGACATATTAAAAGCAATAAAAACATGTAACAAATAACATACAGGACAAACATAAAGGATGTGTAGGCGGTGGGGAGAGGACTTAATACTCCAAAAATGACTAAAATAAAAAAAAAAAAAAATCATACACCAATCAACCCTAAATCACACTAAAGACAAATAATACAAACTGTGCAAAAAAATTATGTGCAAAACCTGCCTACGATCTGGATCCCTAAAAAAAGGGGGGGTTATATATATATATATATATATATATTATATATCTGAAAAAATTAGAAATAAAGTGCTAATGTGAACAATAGTAATCATCATCAACCTCAATCACACTGAACCAACTCAATGACCCAAAGGATCCAACAATAAATTAACAGCTCCTGAAAAAGAAGCCATCATCAGTGATGAAAACTATGTAAAGATCTCACACAAAAAGAAATTATCAATGACAAAATCGCTAATCAATAGTCCTGAGAAACACACCAGGGTTAGCTGGCCTTGATGGCTTGAATGGCAATTCTGAGGGTGCCATTCAGGCGATCAATACAGAGGAGGCGTGGTTCTGGTATCTGCTCTCAGCCAATAGTAGTGGCCGGGGCTGCAAATGAGGAAATCTATTTCCTCACTAACAGCGCTGACCTGAGATGAATCGCAGTGCTGGAGGAACGTTTTGGCAGGGTAAAGCTGCAGTTTATTATTTTTAAGCATTTACCTGAAAAATCCCTTTAAAGTGGACCAAAACCCAGGAAAATCCTGGGTTTTTGTCCGCCCCCTGGGGCACCCCAGTTTCGCCGACCAAACTCACCTCTCCTCGGTCCAACGGTGCATGCATGGCTGCTTGTCTAATCAGCTTCTCCTGTCGTGCATATTAATGTGTGGCTGGAGAAGTTGAATGAATTTTAGTCGCACACATTGGCAGCGCCTGCCGACGCACAAGCGTTCAGTTGCAAGTTTGGGATGAAAGTGATGCCATCGCTGGCCCGCATGTGCTGTGGTCTTGGTGCAAAAGTAAGAATTGCAGGCGAACCAGGGGGTTTCACAGAGCGGGGCATCCCAGTTAGGGATGCCTCAAGGAGAGGGAATGAGCCAGCCCTTGAGTTTCATAGACTCCAGGGCCCTTTTTGGTCCAATTTACATATGCAAATGCATGTTTATGATACAACTTATTTTTTCTACTAGTCTTTGTGACTTGGAGCAAGAAATGTTTTTGCCTTGAACTGGACCTTCAGCATGATTTATTGAAGAGCCCAAACCCTTAAAAAACTATTCCCTAGCATCTAAAATTAATATATTTTAAGTTTTTAGTCACTTACTTATTATTCTTTCCCCCACCGGGCTGCAACTCTGTTCAGGACTCTAGGATACAGGCACCGCCATCTTGCCTCAGAAGCATCACACATACTGAGGAGAGGAGACAGGGATAAAGTACAGTGGGTGGCGTTATAGCTGAGCTTTGCACAGACAGAGCAGAGCTGGGGTCATGGAATGGACAGCAATCCCAGAATGCAGAGCGACACAGTCAGAAGACACTTCCTGCTTGCAGGCTGTCTGATGCTTCATGCCATCTTGGATTTTTAAAGGCTCATAACATGCAGATGATGCAGGTAGTATGATTTTTAATCAATCTGTATGTACAGGGTGTGGGAAACATATAAGATGTGCTCTTATTCACGGTGAAGGTCCGCTTTAAAAAAAAAAAAGTTCACTGCTTTTTGTATCTCGAAGTATTTTGAGTTTTGCATTGGTGTAAACATAATATCACCAAATTGTATCTGTGTTTACACCAACATTTTAACTCAAAACATCAACAAAAGCAACTGCACATAGTGAGCCAGGTTGATCACACCACAAATAGATGATTATCCAAGTGCCCGGGCTGTCAGTGGAGAGGGTAGCAGAAGTTGCACCAGGCATAGACCAATGCAAAAGAGACAAAGTTCTTGTTATATTTTTTATTCCCCCCCAAAATATATTGTTAACAGGTGTCTCAGCCAGCATATATTGTTCTGTTAGAGATATAGATAGTTGTATCTAACATTTGACACCCATCCTAAGCTCTGCAGTACTTTCCTGTCACTGTCGAGTTGTTCACCCAGAAACAGCAAATCTGCCTCGTATCCGTTCCCTACTCGGCCTGGACTGAAAGTACATGCTTTATGAACATCTATTACTGTGGAGACTTCATCAAATCCCTTAAAAACATTTGCCAGCATGGCCACATGATTGGACCAAGGCAGTAGACAGAACATTTAACCCTGCATTGTTTTCTTAGTATACATTACGTCCTGCTCCAGATAGATTACTTACACTTGGGTTATCCTCCGCCAGATGGCGCTGCACTGCAGAGACATGTAAAACAGGCTCCTCCCTGCCCCTCAAATCCCCAGGGACCTCCCACAAATCCCCAGATTTCTCTGCAGTGCTTACTGCGAAGACATGAAATTATCACTCTCTCGCAGGTGAGCGGGGCTATTAGCCTGCGGCCCTGTTGGGCTATTCCCACCCGTTCCACGTGTGATGTGCCTACCAGCCTGGGCTGCGCTGGTCGGGTGAAGGTAGGCAGCACCATGTGTGTTTAAGGAGCGCTGCTCCACCGCAATCCCCCACCAAAGGGTAGGCGGTATAGGCTGATGGTGAGCCTTTATGGGATGCCCCTCCCGCATTATTGTCCCATGCCCCGTGTAGCGGTGGGTCCTGTACAGAGGGCCGCCATCCTCCCTCATTCTCCCTGTAGCTTCGGGGGGGAAAGAAGGGGGGGGTGTGGGTGAGCGTGTATCGTGATTCGTGCATACGACATTTTGTCGTTTTTTTGACTAGTATATGTGGTGTCAGCCGCCTCGCTGACTTGTATTTTTTACTATTGCAAATGCCGCCGCGCGCGTCTTTTCCTTCATTTTGATGTTCCGCGACGGGCGGCGGTGTTACCTCAGACGCTTCTGCGTTCTCATTGGATGCTTGTCTGTGGGCTTCGCGCTCTTCGGGGGGGGGGGGGGGGGCGGGGGCCTGGCTTGGCGTGCTCTGCGTCACGGCTCGCTCTGGCCCGCCCTTCGAGGTACTCTCGGCGCCATTTTGTCTGGTCGCGCGCGCGCCTGTGACGGTTCTACTTACCGCAGTCCGTAAGTGCCCTCGCGGGCGGCTTTATACTCATTTTAATGTGTTTGGTTCTGACACCCGTTTTTCTCATTGTGTCTTTCAGACGGGTGAATCCATTGGCCCGTTGTAATTGATAGCTGGGCCTTGTATAATTACTGCCACTTCCCTAGCGGGTCATTGGGGCATCCAGGGTTGCTTTATAGCGTCAATCCCTACTGGCATATTTTGCCTAATAATCACCATATGGAGGCATCTCAGGATAATGTAACCAGAGTTCCTTCGGGACAAGCCCGGCTGTGTGTAGCTTGTGGGGTCTCACCTATTAGCGGTGACAATGCACGGGTCTGTGTTCCTTGCGCACAGCAGGTGCTAACGTTGCAATCCGCCCCTCCTGTGGCTGGGCCTGCACCTCCATCTCACTTCACCCACTCCCCCAAGCTTGAGTCTCACCCCCATTGAATTGCATACAAGCGGGGATTCTCAGCCTGATGTGTCTGCTAGACTGGCCAGTGTTGAAAAATTGATTGCTAATACTTTAGCGTGTAAGGCCACTGCTAAAAAGCGTCACTTATGCCACTCTTTTCCCTATGGAGTCTGATGAGTTTTTGCATCTATGTGGCTATACTCCCTCGGACGAAGGGGAGCTATTCTCTGATTTAGGATCATCTGTTGAGAAACCCAGGGGTCATGACTATTCTGGCTCTGACTCCTGGGCCCCGGATGATACTGACAGACTGCTGGTTCAGATTTTTTAGGTTCTGTCCATCTCTCCCCCTGTTGCGGCTCCTAGGCAAAGGGGTGAGCTTTTTCATACTGCTAAGGCTCGTTTGGAATTTCCTGAGCAAACCCATTTCAATAATCTCGTGCTTAAGGAGTGGGAACGTCCCAGTAGACTTCCCGGTATACCTAAGAGTTGGGACAGAAAGTACCCCTTTCCTGCTGATATGGTCAAGTGCTGGACATCCCCTCCCGAGGTGGATGCTCCTATTCTAGGGCTGTCTAACACCTCTGTTATGCACTCCCCCGACTCTACTACTCTGCGGGATGCCGAGGACCAATTGGCGTGCCATGCCTTTGCATTTGTGGTGATGGCACTTCGCCCGGTTTGCGCCTCGGCCATTACATCTGTGGCGCTCAGGTCCCTGATCAGAAGTGTACTTGACGGTGCTCCTGATGATTTGCTACCTGATGTGTTTCTAACTGTCTAACTGTGATGTGTTTGTAAACTTTATCCTATCTGCCTTGGATGATGCCATTAGGATGTGTGCGAGAACTTCTGCCTTGGTGGTAGCTATACGCCTAGACCTTTTTGCTAAAGGAGGTAAGTTACCCCAGCGCAGGCGGCAGTCTTGGCCCTTTCGGGGCCAGGGCTCCCTTTCACTCCCCTACCCTGGTGCTAAACAAGGAAAAGGGGTGTCCTTCGCGGGGGCTCGTGCAGATTCCTGGCATAGGAGCAGAGGACGACGTCCTGGCTCCTCCTGGGGGGCTAAGCCTAAATCCTCTCCCAAGCCCCCTCAGGCATGATGGGGCGCCCTCGCCCATCAGGGTGGGGGGACGGCTGCAGTACTTTGCTCACGTCTGGAGGCATCACGTCTCAGATCGGTGGATTCAGGAGGTAGTGTCCTCCGGGCCTCCCCCAAGATTCATCAGGTCCCGGATCCCCCAGGACCCTGTCTCAGCTCAGGTGTTGGCGCAGGCCGTGCAAGGCCTTCTGGGTCTGGGGGTCATTTGCAGAGAAAGGCAAGGGGTTCTACTCCAACCTCTTCACAGTTCCCAAAAAAGATGGGTCAGTCAGGCCCATTCTGGATTTAAAGATCCTCAACAAATTTGTCAAGAACAGGCGTTTTCGCATGGAAACTCTGCGCTTGGCCATCAGCTTCCTGCGCCCAGGGGATTTCATGACGTCTGTGGACATCAAAGACGCTTACCTTCATATCCCTGTGTTTTCAGGACACCAAAGGTTCCTCAGATTCGCGTTGGAAGATCAACATTACCAATTTGTGGCCTTGCCATTTGGCCTCACTTCTGCTCCCAGAGTGTTCACCAAGGTGCTGGCAGGGGTGATGTCTCTGATGAGGTCAAGGGGCATCCGCGTGCTGCCCTACCTGGACGACATACTCATCACCTCTCGGTGTCTCTACAGCAGGCAGAGTTGGACACTCAGCTGGTGGTGTCCACCCTGGAGTCCTTCGGCTGGGTGATCAATCACCCCAAGTCTTCTCTGTCCCCTTCCTCGGTGACCCCGTTCCTGGGAATGATTCTGGATACGGTTCAGTCAAGGATATTCCTTCCTCAACAGAAGGTGGAAGCTCTAACTGCGCAGGTGAGGTTCCTGCTGTCGTGTCTCCATCCCTCCCTCAGGCAGGGAATGCAGTTGGTGGGCCTGATGGTGGCATGCTTCGAGGCGGTGCCTTTTGCTCAGTTCCATTTGAGGCCTCTACAACTTCACCTTCTGTCAGTTTGGGACAAGGACCCAACGTCCTTGGGCGGGGTCTGTGTGCTCCTCCCCCTTGGTCAGGCGGTCCCTTTCGTGGTGGCTGGACTCCAGGAACTTGCTGGGGGGCAGGTCCTTTCTGGCCCCCTCCTGGGAGACGGTCACCACGGATGCCAGTCTGTCAGGATGGGGGGGGATTCTGGAAGTCCCTGCGGTTCCAGGGGAGGTGGGGGCCTTGCGAAGAAAAGCTCTTCCCAGATAGGATAGGGTTAGTCGTGACCAAGTATCCATTTCGGTTTGTAACTTCACTATTTATGAGGGTTTTTGTGATAAAGACTCCCAAATAAGGGATAGATTCCCTGTGCCACTCAAAAGTCCAAACCGGGCCTCCTTGATTGTAGTTTCTATTTTAAATGTGTCCATATTGTGTGGCAAAATGATATCCTCATGGTGCTGAACCTATGTGTCTTTTTTTCTTTTCTATTTGTTTGCAACTCTATGTTTTAAAAGAGACCATTTTCTTTAGCAACAATGTGTTTACATTGTTGTTACATGTAGCAATGTACACCAACTGGTGTGTGATGTACAGAACAGATAATTCCTGACTCTGGCTTGCTAATCATCTGATTGGCTAAGGCAGAGATGATGCTCCACATTTCTAAGCTCACACGTTTAACCCCATCCAGATATAAACAGACCTACTCACAGTTCATACAAGGATCTCTTGGGCACCTCAAACCTGATGTCTGTCTCACACAGTTTGGGCTCTAAGCCTCTTGCTGGCCTAGCTCCTGGTGCTACCTGCACTCTGTCAGCTCACACAGCTGCCTGGCTGAGAGCTCCCCTCGGCCCGATAATCGGCAGCCCTCTGAGGTTCATCAGCTTCTTTATAAAACTCCTGGCCTGGAGTACTGGAAAGGAGTCTCCAGCAGGAGCCACCCAGCTATATATATATATATATATATATATATATATATATATATATATATATTGTAGGGATCTTCCCGGGGGATGGTGTGTTTGGACACAGTTCACGACAGACTTAGGTGTTATAAAAGCAGGTCTTGACGTTTATTCATGGCATAAACAGTCCAGTAAACAAAACATACAGCAGCAGCGTGCTTCTTTAGTGTACAAAACAAAATAAAGACCTAGCCCGTCTGGGCGCTTACTAGCAGGTTCTTCTCACCTAGCTGACACTTTCAAAATACAGCGTTCGCCTGGACATCGCAGGGTGAGTTTTTAGCTCCAGCAGTGGCTGCGTTCGCAGCTTCCTTCACACACACACACAGGCTGTTCATTTCAGGCTGAGAGCAATAGCCTGCAGTCTCTGCAGAGCTTTTACCTCCCAGGCTGATTAGGATCAGAGCTCACCTGATTCAAAACCCAAACAGGATCGGAGGGGTGTGGAATGACAGGTCCCTCTACCAAACCTACCTGCCATTCCATATAAATCCAGGCCCGGCAAAATTGAACAACACCTCAGCAGCATACCACTGCTGGGAAACAAATCAATCCTGGACTTACCATCTCACCCAGCGTAGTAACCTAGGTGAAATGTACACCCCCTCGACCACTTCTCCAGTGACATGTCTACATATCCCCCCCCTCTTTTTCAGACCGGAGGGCTGAGCATTTTGTCCCCACAGACAATGTACCCTCGACAATGCGTCAGCATTTGCTTGTAATTTCCCTGGCCTGTGTTCCACAGTGAAATTAAAGTTTTGTAGGGACAGAAACCATCTAGTCACTCTTGCGTTTCTCTCCTTGTTTAACTTCATCCATGTTAGGGGGGCATGGTCTGTCACTAACTTGAATTTCCTGCCTAGTAAGTAATATTTTAGGGATTCGAGGGCCCACTTCACTGCCAAACACTCTCGCTCCACAATGGCATAATTTTTTTCGGCCGGGGTTAGCTTTCTACTCAAGTACATCACCGGATGCTCCTCACCATTTACTACTTGTGAGAGTACTGCACCTAAGCCTGTGTTAGAAGCATCTGTCTGGACCAGAAATTCTCGCCTGAAATCGGGGGTAACTAACACAGGTTGTTGGCACAAGGCAGACTTAAGGCTTTGGAAAGCCTTCTCGGCCTCTGGAGTCCACGTGATCATGGCTCTCTTTCCGCCCTTGGTCAAGTCAGTTAGGGGAGCAGCAACTGAGGCGAAGTTCGGCACAAACCTACGGTAATAGCCCGTAATACCAAGGAAAGCTCTGACCTGTTTCTTTGTCAGGGGTCTAGGCCAATTCTGTATTGCCTCCACTTTATTAAGCTGTGGCTTAATCAACCCTCTTCCAATAATGTAGCCCAGATACTTGGCCTCTTCTAGGGCTATTGCACACTTCTCGGCATTTATGGTCAACCCCGCATCACTTATGGTATCCAATACAGCCTGTACCTTACAGAGGTGACTTTCCCAATCAGGGCTAAAAATGACCACATCATCGAGGTAGGCAGCTGAGTAATCACGATGTGGTCGCAAAATCAAGTCCATCAACCTCTGGAAAGTCGCAGGTGCTCCATGTAACCCGAACGGCATCACTACATACTGGAATAGCCCATCAGGGGTGGAGAATGCAGTTTTCTCTTTAGCCTCATTAGTAAGTGGAATCTGCCAATAGCCCTTTGTGAGATCGAGGGTGGTTATGTATCTGGCATTACCCAACTTCTCAATCAACTCATCTACCCTGGGCATAGGATAGGCATCGAATTTTGAGATCTCATTCAACTTTCTGAAATCGTTACAGAACCTCCAAGTTCCATTAGGCTTTGGGATTAATACAATCGGGCTGGACCATTCACTCTGTGACACCTCAATTACTCCCAGATCAAGCATACGCTTTACCTCGGCAGATACGGCTTCCCTACGGGCTTCCGGGATCCTATAGGGCTTGAGGTTTACTCTGCTTCTAGGCTCAGTTTCAATGTGATGATAGATGAGGTGTGTACGCCCTGGGAGGTCAGAAAACTTGTCTTTGTTTTTCTGTAAAAATTCCTGAGCCTCCTGTTTCTGTGACACTGATAGGGTATCACCAACCTTGACTGGAGGGATTGGTTGTGACAAATTACTAACAGTATTTGTCGCCCCCAAGGATTCCCTGTCTTTCCAGGGCTTAATCAAGTTTACGTGGTAAACTTGGAAAGGCTTCCTTCTACCTGGTTGGTGCACCTTGTAGTTCACCTCACTGACCTTTTCCACAATTTCATAGGGACCTTGCCACTTCGCCAGGAATTTACTCTCAACAGTGGGAACTAGTATAAGGACCCTATCGCCTGGGTTAAATGTCCTGATTCTTGCAGACCGGTTGTAAATTCTACTTTGGGCCTCTTGCGCCCTCTGGAGGTGTTCCCTTACTAGGGGCATTACAGCGGCTATACGGTCCTGCATTTGTGCTACATGCTCAATAACGCTCTTGTATGGGGTGGACTCGCTCTCCCATGTCTCTTTTGCAATGTCCAGTAGACCCCTAGGGTGACGACCATAGACCAACTCGAATGGTGAGAACCCTGTGGACGCTTGGGGCACTTCCCTAATAGCAAACATGAGGTAGGGTAACAAATGATCCCAGTCACGGCCATCTTTTTCCACCACTTTTTTCAGCATATGTTTCAAAGTTTTGTTAAATCTCTCCACCAATCCGTCCGTCTGGGGGTGGTATACAGAGGTACGGATGGGTGAGATTTTAAATAGTTTGCATAACTCCTTCATCACCTTTGACATAAAGGGTGTACCTTGGTCAGTTAGGATTTCTTTGGGGATTCCAGTCCTAGAGAACATATAAAACAACTCGCGTGCAATTGTTTTAGATGCGGTGTTTCTTAAGGGCACAGCTTCAGGATAGAGGGTCGCATAATCCATGACCACCAGAATATATTGGTGTCCTCTAGCGGATTTTACAATGGGACCCACTAAATCCATGGCTATACGCTCAAAAGGCACCTCTATAATAGGGAGCGAAACCAAAGGACTGCGAAAATGTGACACTGGGGCACTAAGCTGACATGTGGGGCACGACTCGCAGTACTTTTTAATATCACCATATATCGCCGGCCAGTAGAACCTCTGGAGAACCCTCTCCTGCGTTTTGTCAGTCCCCAAGTGTCCCCCAAGAACATGGTTATGTGCCATGTCCAGCACCTGACGCCGGTACGGCTTAGGCACCAGAAGCTGTTCCACAATCTCATCCTTAATCTTAGTGACTCTATAGAAAAGATCATTAGTCACAGAAAAGTGTGGAAATCTTTTCTCAGCATCTGGTTCCTGAGGTACCCCATTCATGACAGAAACCTGCTCTCTCGCATTTTTGAGAGTGGGGTCCTGTAACTGTGCAGTCCCAAAATTATCCCTAGACACCTCTAAGTCTGGTATATTTTGCTCAGTGGGAGGAGCCTCCTCCTCTCCAGCCAGGACCTGCAAAGGAAAACAATTATTTTCATCCTGCACACTTTTATCATTTACAGGGGGTAACGCAACAAACTTAGGAGTATCCTCACTCCTTTCGGGGGATTTTCTTTTTCCCCAGAGAGCCCAGAATAGTGGAAAATCGCGCCCCAGTATTACGTTGTGCATGAGATTTTTAACCACACCCACTTCATATTGTACGGTGCCTTGTTTAGTCCCGACTTCAGCCAGCACTATAGGGTACACTTTTGTATCCCCATGTATACAAACAACACTCATATGCTTTTTACACTCAAAGTCCCCAGCCACCAGGCTGGCATGCACCAAGGTTACGAGGCTTCCTGAGTCCAGCAACGCCTTAACAGGAAAGTCATTAATTGTAATGTCGCAGATTTGCGGTTCAGTCTCTAGTCCAGGAACTGCAACACAAGATGGTTCCGCAAATAGCGACTGACGCCGACTAACCTCACAGTCCATGGGCTCAGTGGTAAGAGGGCAATGGGCAGACACGTGTCCCGTCTCATGGCATCTCCAGCACTGGATAGAGCCTGTTCTCCTTGGCAAGGAGTCCTTTTTAGGGCTACTTAGCCACCCGGGACCATCTCCAGTCTTTTGCCCCTGAGACACCACTTGAGCCCTTCTTCCTCCCTCAGCACCCCTCCACACTCCCCCAATAGATGGAAGTCTCTTACCAGCTGAAGGCACAGATCTGGCACTCCGGGGAGGTGAGGATGCTGCAGAAACATCACGGAGGTAGTCCTCAGTCGCCTGGAATCTCTCCACAAGGTTGACAAGTTCGTTTGCATTCTTAGGGTCACCTTGTCCCACCCAGCGTTGCAGGTCAGCAGGAAGTGCTCGGAGGTAGCGATCCATCACAACCCTCTCTAGGATCTGTGCAGGAGTAGAAGTGTCTGGCTCCAACCACTTTCTCGCCAAATGGATCAGGTCATACATCTGGGACCTCGCTGATTTGTCCAAACTGTAGCTCCAGTTGCGTACCCTCCTGGCACGGACCGCAGTAGTAACGCCTAGTCGGGCAAGTATCTCCGCTTTTAGCCGAGTATAGTCCTTAACCTCTTGCTCACTGAGGTCATAGTAGGCCTTTTGAGGTTCCCCTGTTAAATAGGGCGCAATTACCTCTGCCCACTCAGCGACTGGTAACTTCTCTCGCTCAGCCACACGCTCAAACACAGTTAGGTAGGCCTCAACATCGTCCTCAGCAGTCATCTTTTGCAGCGCTCGCTGCACAGCTCTTTTCACATCAAAAGTCTCTGGAGCTGCTCGCACCACTGTGTGGGGATTAGCAACCACAGGCGCCTCCTGTTTTGCTATCAGGTGTTCAATAAGTTGTTGTTGGGCAGCCATGGTCTGTTCATGTCGACTATTGGCCTCTATCTGAGCCTGTTGTTGTTGCAAACTCACTTGCATAAACTGCTTCAGCATCTCCTCCATGTTGCCCGACTGTTCTTGGAGTGTAGTTGCAGCTTTCACCCAAGACATAAGCAGCTGTAGCCAAGTCTGTCCACACCGTTGCCCCTAGCAACCGTTTTGCCCGCTCCGCAGCACCAATTGTAGGGATCTTCCCGGGGGATGGTGTGTTTGGACACAGTTCACGACAGACTTAGGTGTTATAAAAGCAGGTCTTGACGTTTATTCATGGCATAAACAGTCCAGTAAACAAAACATACAGCAGCAGCGTGCTTCTTTAGTGTACAAAACAAAATAAAGACCTAGCCCGTCTGGGCGCTTACTAGCAGGTTCTTCTCACCTAGCTGACACTTTCAAAATACAGCGTTCGCCTGGACATCGCAGGGTGAGTTTTTAGCTCCAGCAGTGGCTGCGTTCGCAGCTTCCTTCACACACACACACAGGCTGTTCATTTCAGGCTGAGAGCAATAGCCTGCAGTCTCTGCAGAGCTTTTACCTCCCAGGCTGATTAGGATCAGAGCTCACCTGATTCAAAACCCAAACAGGATCGGAGGGGTGTGGAATGACAGGTCCCTCTACCAAACCTACCTGCCATTCCATATAAATCCAGGCCCGGCAAAATTGAACAACACCTCAGCAGCATACCACTGCTGGGAAACAAATCAATCCTGGACTTACCATCTCACCCAGCGTAGTAACCTAGGTGAAATGTACACCCCCTCGACCACTTCTCCAGTGACATGTCTACAATATATATATATATATATATCAGGGATTAATATTTCAGCCCTTATTTTTATTCTTACATTTTATAATATACCGTATATATTTGCATAAATGCCACGTAAAAAGGCCAGACCAACCTACCGACTACTACACAGCGCATAAGCCATTCTCTGGTACTTGTGAAACTGGAGGAGGTGCAGGTAGTAAGCCTGTCACCAGAAGGTAGTTTTGGAAGTCTGGCTATAAATATATACAGCGATTAATATTTCCGTCCTTATTTTTATTCTTAAATGGGTATATTTGCATAAGTGCCCTGAAAAAATGTCAGTCTAACCGATCAATTCCAGTAGAGTGCCTACCGGCTACTGCACAGCACATAAGCCATCCTCTGGTACTTGTGAAACTAGAGGAGGTGTAGGTAGTAAATCTGTCACCAGTAGTCACCAGTAGGCAGGTTTGGCAGCCTGGCTCCACTTTCCAGGTGGTCGCAGCCCTAGCAGATTAACTTCCCCAAGTAAATAAGTACAAGGGTTTTTTTTTTCCTGTCATGACGAGGAGACACCTAGTGGCAGTACAATCTAAAGAAAGTTTAACAAACAGAAGTGGATAAACTTTAATGGGAATCAACTAACAGTTAAAGTGGACAGTTAAAGTGAACCAAACCTTGGGATTTTCACCATCCATTTGGGACGCCCTGCTATGTAAAATCCTCCGAATCGCCCTCAAAAGACTTTGTCTGTCCCACAGTGCATGTGTGGGCTCTCATCCATCAGCACTGTATTCCCTGCATATGAATGCACTGCATACATGGAAAACAGCTCCAGCATAGATAAAGGGGAGCAGCCACATCCCCAGCCTCCCTCTGGCTCACGTGCAGCTGTGCCATCATATTTGAATTGCTGACCGATGGTTTGTGACTCAAGCGCGAGATGCTGGGGCTGCACTTGTGGCATGGGATCGCCGGTGAGCTTAGTATAGCAGGGATTTGACACATTTAGAATGTGCCAATTGTAAGGAAACTTTTATACTCAAGAGCTGTCAATTGTGGGTTTTGCAGAGTGTGCACTTTAATGTAAGTAATAATTCTGATATCAAAAGCTTGATTAAGCCAAATATTGAAAAAATGTAAGTTAAATGCCCTGTAAATTAGACTACCAACAAGACCTCAATACTATCGAGGTAGTCTGTGGACTGCCAATACGCCTGAGTGGCATTAAAGCATCAGATATCAAAGTCAAATGCACCCCATACAACCCAAATGTGGGCCTCTAGTTGCCTAGAGGGGATTGTGCAGATTTTTTTTCTGTATTACACTTCTTTGGAATCAGTCTTTTGTTCTTTGGAAAGGCACACAGGTTATTAATGGTTCATTGTCTCCAGGATACCTTACCAGTTCACAAAGGGTTAAATGTACAACCCCCCCCACAAACACCTCCTTCCATCACCTATTCCTGTTGTCCCGCAATGTCCACCGCCGCTTCTTACAGCCAGGAGTGATCACCCCTTGCCCTGCGCCCGGCTTCCGCCGATCACTCCAGCTTCTGACATCTCTCTCCCGCTGCTGGTAGGAGCCATTTATACCTGCCGAGTAAGCTGACATCTTACTGGTATAAAAGGCCCGGCGATGTAAGGTGTTTTCTGTCCTGCGGAAGCCTGGGACCCCCCCACATGCCTAACAAATCGGGTGTCTACCAAGCATTGTGACCACCCACGACCAATCGGGTTAGCCAGGTCAGCATGTTTGCACTGTGGCTCTCATTGCTGAATGTGGCTCTTATGGTGAGAGAGGTTGTGGAGCCTCTTAACACTATGATACTATACTATACTATTATACTTTTTATTTGACTTGTGGCTCACATTTTTCCAGCACTAAGGTAAAAAGTACCAGTGTGATAATCTGAAAAAAAAAAAAAAAAAATATATATATATATATATATATATATATATATATATATATATATATATTACTAAATGATATTAGGTATATGTTTACCCAGTGTTGGGGACAACATGACTTGCTGTACAGGTTGTAGATGGTCTAATTAGCGTTAGAATAGCTACTATCAGTAAATGTGCAGCTGTCTCACTCCTTATTATTTATTTGACACACACACACACACACACACACACACACACACAAACACACACAAACACTTATTACTAAATGATATTCCTTTGTATTTAAAGTGGCTTGAAACCCAGGGGGGATCGGCCCGGGAATCTATAAGATTATCGGACCGATCAGATCCCTCCCCGCGGGGCATCCGAAATCGGGATGTCCCGTGGGGAAGAACCCCCCAGGAGGCCCACAAACCTTACCTCAGCCCCGTTCCATCGGTGCATTCCCTCTAGCAGGGCGCGCACCCGCGCCCGCCGTTTGTGAATGGGCGGCGCAGGCGCGCTCCCTGTTAGAGGGAAGCGCGAGACGCGGCCTCCAGCGCTCAGAGCCGCTGAGCTGCTATGCGCGTCCAAGCGGCCTTGGACGCGCATACCACAGCGGCTTTGAGCACTGTGATTGGCTGGAGCGGTCACGTGGGAGCGTGGTGAGGTGAGTGTTTCTGGGCTTTCGGGGGGTTTCAGACAGGGGGTGCCCCACCGAAGTGGACCAAAACCCAGGATAGTCAAAATCCTGGGTTTCGGTCAACTTTAAAAAACACGCGGTAAATGTTTACCCAGTGTTGGAGACAACATGACTTGCTGTACAGGTTGTAGTTTGACTAATTGGCATTGGAATAGCTACTAACAGTAAAGATACAGCTGTCTCACTCCTTATTTTTATTTTACTTGTGGCTCAAATTTTTCCTGCACTAAGGTAAGAATTACCTGTGTGATAATCCCGAAAAAATGTTTAAAAAAAAAAAAAAATTATATATAAATGAAAATGATATTTCATTGTATTTAACAAAGACATGGTATATGTTTATGTTGGGGACAACATGACTTGCTGTACCGGTTGTAGATGGTCTAATTAGCGTTAGAATAGCTACTATCAGTAAAGATGCAGCTGTCTCGATCCTTATTATTTATTTGACTTGTGGCTTACATTTTTCCAGCACTAAGGTAAATAAAAAAAAAAAAAAAAAAATATATATATATATATATATATATATATATATATATATAGATAGATATGTTACTGAATGATATTTCATTGTATTTAAAAAAAAAAAAAACACTGTAAATGTTTACCCAGTGTTGGGGACCTGACTTGCTGTACAGGTTGTGGTCTAATTGGCCTTACAATAGCTACTATCAGTAAAGATGCAGTTGTCTCGCTCCTTAGTTTTGTTTTTGTCTAATTGGCCTTACAATAGCTACTATCAGTAAAGATGCAGTTGTCTCGCTCCTTAGTTTTGTTTTTGTTCTTTTTGAACAGAACGTGTTGCTGATTTATAATCTCCTCTCGTTGTGTAAGTGTCTTCAGGTGGGTGCTTCCATCTCTGAGTCATAGAAGAGCCTTTTATTTGGGGGGGGGGGGAGTAATTCGACCTTGTCACTCGGGAGCTGAATGCATTTCTTCTTGTGGCTTACACGAAGCATGCTAGTTATGCATTTGGCCATACTTTGCAGCCTTAATCTGAGCAGCTGCTGCCTGACAGTTAGTGTGGACAAGTGCAGTGCGCGATCGGGTGCAGCCTGCCCAACTCTGGGACCTGTTCCCCAGAGGCTCTAGAGAGATATGAACGCTCAGTGGAAGGTCCACTAACAGGTAAGAGCCTGCGTCCCCCTTATTGTTGTCTGATGGGGCTTCCTGGAGCTCGGTTAAGATTTTCTAACATTAAACAGGGTTAGTTATCTTGTGCGCAGTGATGTCTGTGCTTTATGCTGGCATGTCAGCTGCGCTGTTCCTCTATAGTGTTACTGTATTAGGAAAGCCAGACGCTAATGTATACAGTTTGTAGTCTGTATTTCCAGCTGCGTTTTCAGCCATTGAAATAGAACTATAAAAATAGTCTTGTCTAATAGATTAGATGCCATTTTTTTAACTATTTATCATTGCGCAACAAGTGAGCCGATTAACTTACTGTTGTTATGTAAGGAAAGTGGCAAAATCGGGACAGCCAGTTAAAGTTGAGGAGATCTAAAACTATTGCTTTTTATGAAAATGAATCGGAAAGATTGTGTGTACATGTGGCAAATTGCTTCTGGTATCTGTAATAGTGGGGAACATAAAAACAGAGGTCCCTGTAACTGGACTTGCTTGACATACAGCAAGTCTGGTTGTCCTATTTTATTACTGCACATGACAAACTTAATGTTGATTGCTTCAGGTATGTGTAATATTGAGGAACTTAAAAATAATGGTTGTAGCTATATTAGGTCACTGCAACTGGACTTGCTCAACAAAAAGCAAGTTCAACTGCCCATTTTTATTATTCCATGTGGGAACTTCATTGTTTATTGCTTCAGGTATCTCTAAAATAAAGTTTATAGCTTGATTAAATCTCTGCAACAGGGCTTGCTAAGTATACAGCAAGTCCGGTTGCCCTATGTATTGCTATATGTTTCAAATTCATTGTTGATCGCTTCAGGTATCTGAAAGGGACATAAAAGGGGGTTATATCTGTTAAAACTCTGCAATAGGACTTGTTCAACAAACAGTAAGTCCAGCTTATTACTCGATGTGGCAAATTCATTGTTAATTGCTTCAGGTTTCTGTAATATTGAAGAACAAAAAAATGAAGGGTTATAGCTCAGTTAAATCTCTGCAACAGGACTTACTCACTATACAGCAAGTCCAGTTGCCCGATTGTATTGCTTATATGTTGCAAATCCATTGTTGATTGCTTCAGGTATCTGTAATATGGAGGAACATATAACCTCCATTTTATCTGTATTAAATCGTTGCAACTTGACTTGCTGAACACACAGCAAGTCCGATTGCCGTATTGCATCTCTACATGTTAAAAATGTAACATTGACCTGTAACAGTGAGGAACATGTTGGTTATATCCATAGTAGTAATAAAAATAACTAGACTTGCTGAACATACAGCACAAAGACCCTCTAACACTGCTATTGTTTCAGTGCACGTATAGATGTTTATACAATGTTTTATTTAGTCCTGTAAATGTTGCCTACATGTGTCTGTAAATATTTGCACCCGCCGCTCCCATCATCTCTATATATCCAGCGACACCTCCGCTTGAAGCGGGAACCACCTGCCCCTCCATCACAAGTTCCTCGACGTTTGAACTTTTGTTATAAACTTGGTAGTGTGTTTTCATGACATAATCGTTCCTTAATGATAATGTATCGTATTTGCAGAAAACGAGTAACGATCATCAAAGCAATTAACATTTTTTTACCCTGCACTTTTATTGTTTATGATTCACCACAGCCCGGTTTAAGTGGATCACTTTATCATTCAGCTTTCAGAGTGGCCAGACTGTAACCGTGCCTTCCTGGAGACAATGCTTGTTATTATTGTTTATGATGTGCCAACATTTTCCAAGGATTCCATCACAGTCTTGGCCTTGCACAGGCTTTTGTATTATATTTGGAGCTCCGAAGAGATGCACAAAAATTGCTTGAATGCTTTATAGCATGCCTGCTTGCTAACTTAATCCAGGTGTCCCGGAGGATCTGAGCTGAGTTTTATACCTGCTCGGCAACCTAAATTATCTATAGATAGGTTGCTTAAAGGAGAACAACCACCTCCCTGGGTCTAGAAGACTGTAGATCCAGTGGTCTCCCACTTTATGGGGCATCCTGAATTGGATGTTGTATATTTCTGGGGATCGACTAGTACGGTCACCTCGATGGTGATCCCAAGGCTTTCTGGATGGCTGACATGGGCACACCCCATTAGGTATAGGCGAGCAGGGATGCAACCAGGGAAGTGTGTTTTATTCCAAATCTGGAACACAAGCCGATGATTGGCTGAGTGGCATGCACCTGTGTGGCTGGAGTTTTTCATGTTTGGTGTGAAAAAACCTTGTGGCTGGAGGGAAGTGTGTTTTATTCCAAATCTGGAACGCAAGCCGATGATTGGCTGAGTGGCATGCACCTGTGTGGCTGGAGTTTTTCATGTTTGGTGTGAAATGGAACAAAACCTTGAGCAGCCTCTTCTGGACTCAGGACAGACTCCCCCCCCCACCCCCACCCCGTTTGCCCTAAAACTCACCTCTGTCCTGGCTCTCATTGCAATGTTAACATCTCGGGTCACTGGTTATGCTCTCCCTCTGTGTCTGAACAGAGCCAAATACTGGTCATTAATGTGCGGCATACGAGAGCGCCGCCTGATCATGGAGAAGTATGTTTCTATGGATGATTCGGGGGGGGGGGGGTTGGTCACAAAGTGGGGCATCCCAAGTCAGGAAGTCCCAGTAACAAGGATCAAAACCCAGCATAGTGAAAATCTTGGGTTTTGTTCTGCTTTGAAATTATTACAGCTGATTAAAACAAAAATGAATTAATTCCTCTTACTGCTCTGCACATAATATAGTGTAGTTTTTGTTTTGCTAAGAACATAAAGTCTCCATAAGTGTCTTATTAAACTTGTAAAGCAGATAGAATGTCCTATTAGGGCAAACAATTCCATTCTAAATTGTAATAGTCAAGGGGTTCAATTTGTATCCAATGCCAGTCTTACAAAATCGTAGCTTATTTCTATAAAAAGTTCTTAGAAACCTCCAGCATCCGTCCTTGTCACTCAGAGGAGGTCACAATCGTGTGCTTCTAAGAAACACACTCACACGCATTAGTTGCATGAGACTCAGCAGGTCAAGACACGGCACAAGAGGTCAAGCAAGAACACATAGGCAGTCAAGGAAAGTGCACAGGGAGGCCACACATGAGCAGCAGAGAGCAGTTCATGTGTGGGAATCCATTTTCTCCAGTTCAATTGAGCCCAACAGCAGGTTAGTTATTCCACTGATCGTGTTGGAAGTTTCTGCACCTTATTTGTGAGAACTTGCCATTTTTTGTGACTTTTATG
Source organism: Gastrophryne carolinensis (assembly GCA_027917425.1). Classification (NCBI taxonomy): domain Eukaryota; kingdom Metazoa; phylum Chordata; class Amphibia; order Anura; family Microhylidae; genus Gastrophryne; species Gastrophryne carolinensis. The sequence continues at coordinate 577,823,763 of CM051235.1, forward strand.
TGGCAAGCTATGCCTTCTCATGTGTAGAATTCTTTAGAAGTGTTTGTGTATGTGGGAAAAAATGTCAATACATACCTGACCATCCACAGAATAAGGGACAAGATACTTGAAATCATCTACCCTCCCTATGCAATGTGCCCCTCCCACTGGCAAATCCCTTTTGGCTGCTGACAACCATTTGACTGTCAAACTGATGGAACATGGAAGGGTGCTCAGTCCTCACTCTTAGGTTTTCACAAAGACATCCCAAATCAGGATGCCCTCCTGCTGTGGTGGTAGAGAAAGCAAGACCCTAGGAACCATTTATCCCCCAACCCCTAGTTTGGGCATCAATGTGTGATCAAAAGAAACTGCAAAAGACTAAACAAATAGTAGAAAAAGTAATCTGGCTAACCGGATTATTGATGATCCCTCGCACCCTGCTTTCAGCTCCTCCCCTGAGGATGCAATGGTTCCAGGGGAGCTTCTTTCCCATTGCCATAAATTCCTTCATCACATATATTTTAGCTTTGTCCAACTAACTGTGTCCCCCCCAGCCCTTGGCTTTGTATGCCTATTTTACATATTGTTACCATTTTAGTCTCTGAATAAAATTAATTTCATGTATATTGTACTAATATACTCCAGCTGCATCTGTGAGTTCATTGCTCCACTGGCAGCCAATAGGGTTTTCCATGGTACCACTTATGCCGGTACAGAGACCTGTCATGCTTGGGATGCACAAGCAGCTCGAGCTCAAGCTTAAGTGTGGATATAGTGAGTTCACTGCCTGATTTTATGTGACTTTCTATAGGACATCCTTTAAATAGGATTCCCCCAAGGGGGGGGGGGGGTGCAGCAGGCATGAGGGCTGCCGCTGTTTTTTGGGTTGCAGGTCTGCTTTAACATTGAAACGGGACTGGAACAAAAACTGCATTCCATTACTGCACTGCCAGAAGAAGTGGTTTCTGAAAGAAGTCCGTACCAATCCAGGCAAAAGGACATTGGATCCTTCCCTATTCTATTCAGTTGGGGTTTAAAGCAGAACCCTGAACAGGCTTCTAAATTTCCACCTAGCTCGGAAACCTCTTGCTACAACCTTTAGCCATGCGTATAGCAATACTAACTCCTAATTCCCCTCTCAGTCTCTCTGCAAAGTGTACTCACTGTAACCATTCACCTTATGGAGGTGCCAGCCGCTGCAGCGTGTGAGTGTGTGTTTCCAGAGGTACCACTTTCAATTTTCTGATTAAATCATTTACCATCTGTTTGGTGCATGAGCATTGTAAAAACATTCAAAACAGCCACTTAAAGTGAAAGAATCACAACAAAATTGGGCATTTTTTTAAATTTATGGTGCAAATAATGCTTGCATAAAGTCTAGATGACAGCATATCAGGTTGGGGCACAGGTAAGTTTGCTGCCTGTCCCCCTGATACACACAAACCTGTCACCCCTGGAACTTATTCCTACCAATTGAAGAAAAACACAAACTTGGTACGAGTTTTATTCAGTTCAGGTACAAGTGACTCCTCCTCTCATTAGCCAACGCGCAAGGATGGATTTTTGAAGCCCAAATCCCAGAATTTCCTGAATTGGGATGCTCTGCTGTATGAAACCACCCAGAACACTGCTTTTCACTTACCTCTTCCTGGCTCCAACGGCGCAAGCGCAGGCTCTCGTCCAATGAAAGCCATCTGCCATGACTGTTGTTCGGCAAATGGCTCTTATTGATTCGAATGGGGAGCCTATCTGAATGACTGAGAGGGGAGTGTGCACACGCTGCAGGGGAAAGGTGGACATCTATAGGTGTCCCAGGGGCTTTCACACAGCTGTCGGGATGTCCAGAGGGAAAGCCCCTCCACTATTGAGCTTTGCTTCTGTACTTGTGAGCATCTGACTTAGAAGAGGTATACATATCTGAGATATTTCCACACTTGTAGTATTTTTATAGTAGCCATATAAATCAGTGGTTTATTTAGTAGTGATGTAGGTCAGGAGAGCGTAGCCAGGTATTTTTAGTCAGGCATAAGCTGTAGCCACTTACACAATAGTTGGACTCTATGTACCATGCTGCATCTGCATCAACTGGAACAATATGAAGTGTGTGCGTGGCTTCATAACAGAGCACCTTGTGTTTCACGTACATACACATCTGCACTGTTACAACCTGTAAAAGCAACACCAGACAGAGCACCCACAGCCAACTAACAATTGTATATATGATGTATGTAATGAGCATAGAGTGCGACATAAGGAGCCACATTCTTTTGGCTTTTCCAACATTTCACAATATGCTGAGACCTTCAATATTCTTCTTGTGATGAGGAAACCAAACTAGTGTCTATGACAAGCTCATCTTGCATTCCTCCACAGCCTTAAAGACAAACAAGGCGCCCAACTTTGACTATGTTTGTTGGTGTTCCTCTGGCGTGCCTGCGGCACCCATTCAGAAGGTCCAGGCGCGGGTGCGCACGTGGCTAAGGGTGAGCAGGGATGAGGTGCCAAAACGCAGCGAGGACCGTGGGAGAAGGTGAGTGTATCTGGGCTTCCTTTGGGGAGCGTTACACAGTGTGGTATCCGAATTGGGGAGGAGTGGATCTCGAACGGCTGATAAAATTCCTCTTTAAACACATGACAGAATTTCAGTATTGGAAATATGTTCTAAATGTTGAGAATCTGAAAAGACTTGACAGAATAAACAGCCACTCACACTGTGATCTAGCTGATCAGCAGAATTATTCCTAAAGTGGCAGCATCTGTGCCAGGGAAAGTAATGGTTCACAGGGACACTAAACTAGTGAGCACTTCTTTAAAGTGGACCAAACCACAGTATTTTTTTTCCTTTAGGTTTGTGTATCTGTGACCTGCCCACTCCAACATACAGAGAGTCAGCTATGATATGGGAATGCTCATATTGTTTAAAGATCCCAGGGTTGGTTGTGGAAGGATACCTAAAGGCACATTTAACTGTAAGTCCTCTTTGAAGTGGACTTCCAAAGTTCTGTTGTCCCAGACCTGGAGTGTAATAGGCTGTAGGACCAGATGAAACCTGCCCAGTTAGGGATGCCTTGTTGTGTAAAACCCTCTGGTTTTTCTATATGCTCATCACAGCATTTGACCCCACAGCTCAGGCAGCATCACCAGCGCACCTTCATTCAATGCAGGCCCCCACCAGCATATCTGTCTGGAAGGTGCACGCAGCTGGAAGGGGGTGGCCAGCTGTAGGCATCTTAGCAATCCATTAGATCAGAAAACATTGCTGTGCATGCGCTGTGGGAGCGCAGAGTGGGGTAAGCAAACGCAAAAGTGTTCCTGGGGGTTTCATACACAGGGGCGTCCCAAACTGATACGCCCATTTTAAGTGGGTTTTGGCTCACTTTAAAGATCTTGTGGCTGATTAAAGGGAACCTAAAGTAATTTTTCACTTTATGTCTGCTTTCAAATTTCCCAGTTGGTGTTTCGTTATCTCTAGACGTGAAGGCAATGTCTTGGAAAACACTGCTACAAATGAAGTGGTTTACCATTTGGAAATGTGCATTATGGGAGTCTCCATAATAATGCCAGTAATAATGCAAGGCAATTGGACATGCATTAATTTTCTAGTAGTTGCTTCTCGGGTCATTCAACTGGCTTACTCCGTGAATATGGTTTGGACCCCACATTCCTGGATCCTGTAACGCAGGTTTCCGGTTGTATTTGGCTTCATATGCTGTATAGATTTGTTGTGCTTTGTGGGCATACAGCGGTTTATTGTAAGCTTAGATTTGAGAGCATGCAAGCGGAGTCCTCAATCTTTTTTGTTTCAAATGTGTGTCATTTATTACTTTGTTTCTACTCGGACCCTTTGATGGTAAATCGCTGTAGAATATGTCCACTCTATATAAAGATGATTAATTTTTTTTTACTATTATTATTAATAATATTACATGGTTTTTATGGGTGTGTTTAGTTTTTTTTGGAATATAATTCTATAGCACTGTGGCATGTAATAAGACAGTTTAAAGGTAAAATGCAGAACTATGGGGCTGTAAATGTCCAATAAACAATGTCATCTGTCACCAAATCAATAATTATCTCATGCAAATTGCACCAATTATCTTCTTTAATATTCTTAAAGTATCCCACAATAAATATATAAAAAGAGGAGGCTTACCAGAATCTAACAGGTTAATTAGCATATAACTCAATGCTCCAAATACAAACGCTTCTCTTCACAATAGTCACATATGACAATGCAGAGGGAGTGATCCAACATCTCATTATAGGCAAAAAGCACCTTTTTCTCTCCAAAGCAGTGAGAAATCAGAGAATAAAAATGGGCATAGCATAATCCAGTATATATTTAAAAACTGAAAAACATTTATTAAAAGAGATATTGCACTCACAAAATGCCAAAAGAGCCAAGCGTATAATATTCCAATTTGACAATCTTCCTCCTCGCCAGACCTGCGGCTGCCAGGCTGAAGGGAATCCTTAAAGTGAACTAAAACCCAGGATAGTCAATGGGGATAGGTTTTGTTCCACTTCCCTGGCGGCACCCCGCTGTGTGAAACTCCCCAGGATGCCGCAGCCAACTCACCTTAACCTTGTCCCATGGAGCGTCTAAGAGCAGCGGCTCTGGCGGCCGCATCCTATGCCTCCCTCTAACAGGGAGCGTGCTCGTGCCAGCCATGCGCAAATGCCTGCTGTGGGCACACGCACAAATAGATGGAAGCCGACGATGCCCTATACAGGAGCTTTTTCATAGGCTGACGTGTGGGGCAACGACATACATAAAAGTAGTGTCTTACCAAATCCAATCAAAAAGAACTGCACAAATCGATTCAGAATGGAGGAGCGGATCCCACCATCTTGTCACTAAAGCTTCAGGCTTCCTTAGGTATTTCCTATGTACACAAAGCATATTCTAGGACAGTACCACTTTAAAAAGGAATTTTTAAACATGGATTCCATGCAGGTGTACAGCTTGTAAACAACTTGACAATTGGTATTAAAATGCAAGAAGAATATTCAATATGACAATAAGCAAAAATCAAACGTTTTATCTATAAATATTACTCATGAAGTATCGATGAGGGCATTAAATTCTATGTTGAGTCCTGAATCGTGCAAGGTCTTTAATTTGTAGATCCATTTAGAGACACTTGGAGATTTCCCTAATAAGGTTAGCACCTCTCTGATGTTTTCAATGCCCATACATTTTAAAACAGAGGGATCACCTGCTTGTCATTCCTATATACTGTAGTTTGCGGGGACAGGATAATAGATACACAACATGGTCTGAAGCACATGTTATGTCGCACTAAAAAAAAAAAATTGTGAAGTGGCCAATTTGGTCTGATGTGGTGGGTCTATATAGCTCCTTGTGAGCTTTACACGCAAATTCTAAAAACCATCGGGCCGTGATGGGTGATCTAAGATCTTAACATCTTTTAAAATGTGCCAGTGCTTGTTTAACAATTTCTTAACGTATTTGTTTTGGGAACTATACACAGTGATAAAGTCAAACTCAGTGGCATATAGCAGTTTTTTTTAAAGTGGACCAAAACCCAGGGTTTTGACTATCATGGATTTTGATCCTTTTTCCCCGGGGCAAAGAATCGGGATGCCCCGCTGTGAGAAACCCCCCAGATCGCCAAAGCCAGCGCACCTCTTGCTAGAGGGATAGCAGGGATGCGGCTCGCACATGCCCCGTTGGACCGGGAAACAAGGTAAATGTATCGGACGACCTGGGGGGTTTGAATGCCCCAAGGTGAGGTAATCAATCGGCCCAAGAGTCTTATAGATTCCTGGGATGATCATGTGGGTTTTGGTCCACTTTAAAAAGGAACACTTTGCTATCCTTGTTTTTGTTCCTCTTGCCTGGGTCATCCTGATGTGCTGTGTGTATTCCCTCAGATACTCACCTTTCTTTCTTTCATTCCCATTCATTGACAATCAGCAGCATTCCATTTAGATATTTTTCGCCGCTAAGAACTCTGTCAGAAATGCCTGGGCTAAATGTATAGCAGGGATGTGCCGTGAAATCGCTGGAGAGGTGAGTGAACCATGCAATCCCCGGGGATACACAGAGCGGGGCATCCCAAATTGAGGAAGGAGAGAAAAAGGAGAGAACACCAGCCCTAGAGTTTGTACTCTCACATTTCCTGCTCTTCTGGTGACCAGGTGGGCTTTCTGGGTTAGTGTGTACACAGGGCAATTAAAAGGCTTATTTTTGAGTGGAGGTCTGCTTTAACAAACAAAATAGGCTACACATACTATTGTCTTTTCTCTTCCATTTTTCTTCAGGCCATCAGACTTAATTCAGAGACGATTGGGTTAACCTCTCCCAAAGGGTATGGTCTGCAAGAACAAAGGTGTGTCTCCACCTCCCGGGCCTATATCCACCTGGCTGACTTGATGCACTTCAGTTTTCTTTCTTGCAGTGGCACTGCAAGGACTTATCTGAACTCCTCTCCCATTTACTTTTTGTTTTAAAGGAATTATGCCTTGAAAACGGGGGTAATGGAAACCTGCCCGTTCATTGGCCCTTATACTCCTTGAATCTGAATGGACCCACTTTGCCTCCGCAGCTAAGCTGCATTCGGATCACGCCAGGGTCTTGGGGCGCTGTGGGGTGTCACCTTTTTGTTTTTTAAAAGAGTGACACTCATGGCTGAGAATTCCGCCACAGGAAAAAGCAGCCATAAGGCTTTTGTCTGGTGAGCCTGATTGAGGAATTAATTTCCCCTTTATTGCTCTTCCCATGTGTTTTTACTGGTTGAAAAATGCAAAATTTGCGCCCGCCACTATGGAAACATTTTCGGCTTAGCATAGCAGTGAGCATCGGTGTGCGGCTCTTTTCTTACCCCGCTCGCGCTGGAAGATTTTCGGTCGGGTGAAATGGCAAGCACCCCTAACATCAAGGTTCCGGCCGCTCACACTGCAATATTTTCGGTCGGGACTAAGCGGCAAGTACCGCTAATATCGCGGTTCTCCTCCGGCCGGTCGCACTGCCACATTTTCAGTCGGGGCTAAGCGGCAAGTACCTCTAACATCGCAGTTCTCCTCCGGCCGCCTTCAGTGGAAGAATTTCGGCCGGGCGAACCACCGAGTACCGCTGAGATCGCGGTTCTTCTGCAGCCGCCTTCACTGGAAGATTTTCGGCTGGGGGAAGCACAAAAATACCGTGAGCCGCTGCACGGCCACCTTCAAGTGGACCTAAATCTTTAGGTAGGTAATTTTTTAATTATTATGTGTATTAAGATTATATTTATTCATATATACATATTAATGTTTTTTAATTGTTCTTGTTGTTAAAATATATATATATATATATATATATATATATATATAATGTTTGTGGGATAAGACTGGTAATATATTGATGTGGTTCATCCTCTGAGCTCTCAGAACAGTCTTGCGACTATTGGGAACTGTTCACATACTAGGTTTTAGACCCTCTGGGAGGTAAGCTAGTATTAATCACCATGATGGAGGCATCTGGGGTAATCGGATCTGGTCCTTTAGCAGATAGATTCACCCCATGTCCAGTATGCAAACAGACACTGGACGAGGATAGCACAGTGTGCAGGGTTATGCTACTGTAGTAGTGGATATGGAAGACCATTGTCTCCTCCCTGCAAGGGCTCTGACCCTTGTTGCCGGTGCCCTCTGAGCCTAACCCCCCCCCCCCGGCAGCCTTCAAGCGGACCTAAAACCTTTAAGTCATATGAGCTACTAAGAAGGTTTTGGAAAAAAAAAAATCCTTTTGAAGAGGATATTGTGGCTGCCATAGCCTCCTTCTGAGTCTTTAAACTCTGTCGGCAGCCCTCAAGTGGTCCTAAAACTTTAGAAAGTCATTCAGAAGGATTGGCTACTAAAAAGGTTTTTAATGAAAAGATTTATCCTCTAACTTGAAGAGGATATTGTGGCTGCCATAGTCTCCCAGGAAGTTATCCGTTGGGAGGATTTATCCAGTAGGGACTCATATTCAGAAGTCCTCTACACAAGGGGGTGGTTTTGATTTCGATTCTGGAGGATGTTGCAGAGCATACGCAATTTTCTAATCTGATCAATAGGGAATGGCAGAAGTCAGATTGTCTTCGCCCATTCCTAAAGTACTAGAAACTATGTATCCCTTTCCTCCAGATCAGATTGAATTATGGTCACCCTCCTGTGGTGGAGGCTCTGGGGCCAGGTCTTTTTAAGATTTTGGTTATGCCATCCTCGGATAGTGCTTCTCTAAAGGATCCAGCGAATAAGCACATGGATCAGGTGGCATGTCCTGCTTATTCTATTATGGGGTTGTCTTTGCGGCCGGCTTGGGCTACATCCATAGCATTTTTGGGGAGCAGAAGGTTGTTAAAACAACTGGACTTGAAGACTCGTAGGGGTCATTCATGGAAGTCATGCTCCCAGGTTATCAAGCCCAGTTTGGCTACAACAGGTATATGATACGGGCTATGGAGGATTGAGCAGGTTAAGTGCCAGAGCCTTAAGGCGTGCTTTATGGCTTAAGCAATGGTCTGCTGACAAAAAAGAATGACAGGACTCCCCTTTAAGGTGGGGTGTCTGGGGAGTGCTTGGTTGACATGGTAAAGCATGCTGCTAGTGGTAAATCATCTAATCTGCCACAGAAGCCGAAGTCTAATATTGCTTCCGCAGGGCTTCTAATACTCCGGGGTTCCGGTTAGAGTTTCGGCCTCTTCGGGATAGCGAAGAGATTTTTGGAATAAGACAAAGTTCCAAATTAAGGCAACAGTTGTCTGGCAGAATAAAGCCAGACCCCCTTCAAAGTCTGTTCAGGCATTAAGGGACAGCACTTGCAGGTGTGGGGGACCGCTTTTGCTCATATTTGGAGGCTTCATGTAACAGGAAGTTTTATCCTCAGGTTACAAGATCAAATTAGAAGACAGACCCCCTTGGGAGATTCTCTTGGTCAGGGGTATCCCAAATTCCGCAGAAAGCAGAAGCATTGAGGTCTTCTGTGTCTCGCCTTTTTAGAGATTGGAGTTGTTGTTGCAGTGAAGTTACTACAGCCGGGCAGTGTATATATAAGGATACATACCTACATTGCTGTAGGTGGCCTACATCTTCAGTTGTGGCGTTACCCTTCGGTCTATCTTCAGCACCAAGGGTGTTTACCAAGGTGTTGGCAGGTCTCATGTTTTCTCTAAGAAGTCAGGGTTTACATATAATCCCTTACTTAGACTTTCTGTTGATATGGGCCCCATCATGTCAGAGGGCCCTGCAGATGGAATTGCTCACATTCTGTGATCAAGACCCACACACTCTGGATCACTCTTTTTGCATGACACCGTCAACAAGGCAGTCTCTAGCCTGGTCCTCAGCCTCTTCAGACTGGAAAATCCTCCCTTCCAGTACAGTGGAAGATCATCACCATGGATGTCAGTCTATCGGGTTGGGGGAATGTCATGGAGTCATCAACGCTCCAAGGACAGTGGAGTCTGAAGGAGAGCAAACTTTCCATAAATATCCTGGAACTGAGAGCGATTCTATTGTATCTCCGTCATTGGACATACCATCTGAAGGGGCATCCCATCCGGATTCAAACAAGACAATCGGACGGCGGTGGTATATATCAACCACCATGGGGGAATCTGAAGCAGTGAAGCCCTCATGGAAGTGAACTGGTTTTTACTTTGGGCCGAGTAACAGGTTTCATGCATTTCGGCTGTACACATACCTAGAGTGGACAGCTTGCAGGCCGATCATCTCAGCAGAATGGTCCTGCATCAAAGGGAATGGTCTCTTAGTCAGAGGGTTTTTTCAATCCCTATGCATGCGCTGGGGGATTCCTGGACATAGATCTCTTGTGCTTCACGAAACAATCGGAAGGTTACAAGGTTTGTGTCTCGGTCCAGGGATCCTCTAACTATAGGAACAGATGTCCTGACTCTTCAGGGGTCAGCATTCAAGCTTCTTTATGCATTCCCTCTCCTAGGGCGAGTACTAAAAAAGCTCACGAGGGAGTCCCAACCATTCTGGTGGCTCCTCGGTGGCCAAGAAGAAGCTGGTTCTAAGACATAGTAAGGATGTCAGAGGGTAACTCGTGGAGGTTACCCGGCGATCTTCTCACACAGGGGCCTCTAAGGCATCCCAATTCACATGTTCTGGCTTGGACGGCCTGGCTATTGAATCCTTTATCTTGGCAGAAAGGGGGTTCTTCTGATATAGTCATGCAGACTATGATTCAGGCCAGGAAGAAGCCTTCATCAATGATCTATAGAGTCTAGCAAGCATTATCGCTTGGTGCGAATCCAGAAGGTTTGCTGTTAGAATTCTTTTGTATCTTTTTTTTTTATCTATCTTTTTATTCAGAAACCCATTGCTGTGAATAAATGTATCAAAGCATTTTGTATAGGGAGTCGCTCATGTGCGGCCCCCTTAAGCCACTTCTGCTGGTTTGGGACCTGAACTTAGTTTTATCAGTTCTTTATCAGGGTCCTCCGTTTGAACCACTGGCAGATTCGTCATTAAGTTTATTGACTCTTAAGGTTATCTTTTTTAGTGGCAATAACCTCAGTAAGGAAGGTTGCTGAATTAGCAGCTTATCAGTTATGTCTCCTTATTTAGTGTTACATAAGGACAAGTTCGTCTTCTGCTTTAAACAGGATGTTCTTCCTAAGGTGGTTCCCATCTTAATGAAGAGGTGAATTGTCTTCCTTATGTCCTACTCCAGTATCAGATAGAGAAAGGATTCTACATTGCTGGATGTAGGGAAAAGCACTAAGATACCATCTCACTGCTACACAATCTTTCCGTAGGTTGGACTTCTTATTTTACCTGACGGTCCACGGAAAGGTCTTCCACCATCTAAGTCTACCATAAGCGACGTATAAGACAGGCAGGGGTAAGAGCCTATATTCCCTAAGAGGAAGGATTCTTCTTTTAGGACTACTGCTCATTTGACAAGAGCCATTGGAGCTTCTTGGGCTTTTTAGCATCAAGCTTCAATAGAACAAGTATGCAAAGCTGCTACTTGGTTTTCAGCTCATACATTTACCAAACTCTATAAGGTAGAGCCTTTGGTAGGAAGGAATTACATACAGTGGTATGTAAAGGAGTAAGGGTTTTTGGAATGTCTTATTCCTGAAAGGAATAAGGGTTTTTGGAATGTCTTGTTCCTGAAAGGAATAAGGGTTTTTGGAATGTCTTGTTCCTGAAAGGAATAAGGTTTGGGGATCCCACCCGAATTCGGGTACTGCTTTTGGAGGTCCCAATCGTCTCTGAATTAAGTCTGATGGCCTGAAGTAAAATGGAAAAGAAAAGAGAATTCTGTGAGTACTCACCTGTAGAATTAATTTCTCTTCCATTATTACTTCAGGACATCAGACCCTCCCTGTCTGCTAGGTTACTATGTCCATGTGTTGGATGCCTAGTTTTAGTGGAGTGGTAAATATGTAAATAGTTGCTGTAAATAATGATCAGCATAATAATAATTAAAAAAAAAATTAAATGGAAAGAGGAGTCTTGTATTTGTCTCCAGCCTTTTGTTTCCAAGGATAGGTATGCCTCCCGGGCGGCTGGTTCTACTGCTTTTTAATTAAACTGAAGTGCATCAAGTCAGCCAGGTGGATATAGGCCCGGGAGGTGGAGACACACCTTTGTTTTTGCAGACCACACCCTTCGGGAGAGGTTAACCCGATCGTCTCTGAATTAAGTCTGATGTCCTGAAGTAATAATGGAAGAGAAAATAATTCTACAGGTGAGTACTCACAGAATTCTGATTTTCATGCCTCACTACAAATGCCTTTCAATGTATTATTGCAAATGGGTGACTTCATTGGGCATATGGTATAAAGACAAGAAAGACTTTTGAAGTTACATGTGTTGTTAAAGCGACCCCTCCCTCTGGGGCATCCCAAGCCTGATTAGTCACTTGCAGTTCAATGGGGCCCAATTAAATATAGCCAGGCTTTGGCTTTATTAGAACAGACATAAAAAGGACATATCTCAAACAAAACAATGTCCGCTGTATGCTATACACCAGTGATTATTTTTGGAAAAGCGCACTTGCTGTGATCCACTGCTGATGTTTTAGCTGCTAATAAATGAAAATCCCCGCCTGGTTTATTTTTTTCCTACATTAGGCTGGACATTATTTATTGTAAGTTATGGCTTTGGTGCAAGTAAATTAACCTGTCTGGACATAGGTAATAAATTACAATGAAACCTGTGTATAGGTCATCTCAGAAATTATATTTTACAGCCATTCATGTATGAAATAATGAATTATTATTACAAATATTAAAATATTATGTAGGTCGGTTCTGTCGTTATAATATAGAAGGTGTCCCTTTCTGCTACTTTGTCTGTAAATAATCTGGGACATTTTGTCCCACTGTAGGAAACCCCCGAGGACGCCAAAAAAACTCACCTGTCCAGGCTCCAACAATGCGCACGCAGGCTCTTGTCCAATGGGAGACGCTTGAAAAGAATACGTCATTCGACAGGCAGCTCCCATTTGCTAGAATGAGGAATGTGTGTCGCTCTCATTTGTAAACAATGAGAGCTGCTTACCGATTGACGTAGTCCTAGCGGGTGGCTCTCATTGGTCGAGAGCTCCCGAATGCGTTGGAGCGGGGAAAAGATGAGTTTTTATGGATGCTCTGGGGAGCAGGGCTTCACATACTGGTGCATCTCGATTCAGGATCCCCAGGGGAAAAGCAAGCGGACGGCCCTGGAATCTTATAGATTCCATCCTGGTCGCTGCTGGGTTTTGTTCCGCTTTAAGCATTAACAAGTGATTATAACAATTACAATCAACATTAAACTGAGAATGACTTAAACCGGACCAACACCCATTTTACAGGTAAGACTTAGAGGGATTTGCAAGGAGTAGATTGTGAAGGGATCCCAGCAATTAGGATGACCCAGAGCAGACCAATAGCCATATTTAGTAAAATTGGCGTTGGTCCGGTTTAAATAATCATAGGTCTGTAAGTTCCAAAGAGAAACACTTTTACTCAAGTTTCTGGGGGCCTATCTGAAATATTTGGATGAAGCTACTCCACCCAAAAGTCTTAGTGAAAAGGACAAAAAAATAAAATGGGAAAAAAGAAGGAACAATTTGAACAAGAAAAAGGGATAGGAAACAGAATCAGAATCACGTTTATTTTGCCAGGGAATATACCGGTATGTGTACATACATACCATACTAGGATTTATTTCTGACCGGAGTAGTACAAGGTTTTAACAAAGATGAAGAACACCTTTAACATTAAGATATATACAACCGTACAGTACTTTATCTACAGTCATTGTGCAGTATGGTGTCATATAGTTTGGAGTTATCAGCAAAGTACACATGAATTGTAAGCATTACAATTTCAAGACATGAGACAAGGCTAGATGTGCAATGAGCCATAATTGTTAAGAGTTTTAACAGCTATTGGATAAAAGCGGTGCCTGTCAGTCCTTATGGAAGGTACCCTAATTCTGCATCCGGATGGTAGGACCTTGAAGTAGGAGTGACAGGAATGCGTGGCATCAAGTATTTTGAAGGCTCTGGATTTAACTCTACAAGTAAAGAGTTGATCTAGATTTGATAACTTGATAATCTTCTCAGGAAACAGGAAGATATTGTATAGACAAAAGGGGGTGCAGGCTGCTGGCTGAATTTTCCAGGTGAAAATATTACAACCAGAGAGACCAAATCTTGAGAAAATTGGAGAGCTTATTTAGCAGAATAGAAGTCAGCATTTCCTGAATAATTAAGCTGTCCATCCTAGTTTGGAATACATAAAAGTTAATTGTAAACCTTTTCCAGGACCCAGCAGTATATTTTATTGTTGGGCGCTAGAGCTCAAGATGGCAAGAAAAATCCGAATGCCATGAGAGACACTGATTTGCTGAGCAGGCCCACTCATACACCATGGCAACAAAAGAAACGTTTTCGGGTGATCACAGTGGATACACCAAGCAGAGCAACCCAAATCAAGATCCCCCAGGCAGGAGAAACAAACCCCAAGATAGTGAAAATGGCTGCGTTTTGTACCTCTTTAACGCAGACCTTCACCCTGAATAAGAGCCTATCTTATATGTTTCACACATCCTGTACATACAGATTGCCCACATTAAAAAGCATCCTACCTGGGTCTACTGCATGTTATGAGCCATTAAACACGGCTTATGGAGCATCAGGCAGCCTGCAAACAGGAAGTGTCTTCTGACTGCGTCGCTCTGCATTCTGGGATTACTGTCCTTTACCTGACCCCAGCTCTGCCCTGTCTGTGCAAAGCACAGCTATAACCCACCCCCTGTACTTTATCTCGCTCTCCTCTCCTCAGTATGTGTGATGCTTCTGAGGCAATATGGTGGCGCCTGAACAGTTGCAGCCCAACGGGGGAAAGAATAATTAGTGACTAAAAACTTAAAATATATACATTTTAGATGCTGGGGAATAGTTTTTAAGGGTTTGGGCTTTTCATTAAATCATGTTGAAGGTCTGCTTTAACTCTTGTATTATTGTTTGCACTCAGAGCCTCACCCACATATGCCAGAGTATCATGACTGGTTTCCAGATAATTCTAGGCAGTTGGCTCATTAGTTCTTCAGTCAGTCAGTTACACTTGTAATCCTCTTCCTTGCTCTAGTGCAGGGCTACTCAACCACTTTACTCTTGTAAAGGTCCATATACAGGCATACGGGGAGAGGTGAAGGTCTGGGGAGGGGGCCGTTGCGGGGAGTGGTTAGTTAGAAATCCGCGCACTGGGAGATTCCACAGGCAAAACTAAAAAAGGTTGGGATAGATTGAACAGAGTGGGGGGTAGCAGGAATGGATGAGTATGGGATTGATGGGGCAAAGTTGGGGGGACAAGGGTGGATGGGGATTACCTGGGGGGGTGGAGATGGATGGAGGGATGGGGATGGAAGGGGCTGAGCTGGCACAGGGGGACAGGATTGGGTGGGGCAAAGAGACAGAGAAATGAAGTTTATGTGTACCCTGCAATGCCACTTCCCGCCCGTTCAGTACTTCATATTGCAATGCTAGGTGCCAGGGAGCCATGACACTGGCAGGGAAACTTAGCACTACATCACCGAGCACAGCAACACAGAAGCAACTGAGTGCAGGGCTGTCAGGGCAGGGGTCCAGAAATCTGGCTCCAAGGTCCGCATTCGGACCCCGGTTCGCAGTTGAGGACCGCTGCTCTAGTGTTTATGTATCGGTTTTATGTTTTGCCTTGCTATAGCCCTTTTTTTATTTATCTATTTTATTAAATGGAATTGCTGTGTTATTTTGGCTCAGAACATGGTGGAAGGCCACATTACAGAATCTTCCTATATTTGCAGCGTTGAGCTTGGCTCGCTATATTTAGCTTTCATTTAAAGAAGTGAATGAAAATGCAGTTGCGTGTCGGTGTCCGGTAAGAGAAATGAAGAGTGAGGAATTCTAGTGAGCATGGTGGTATTGGATGGAATTCAGCATGCTGTGTGTGAGGCCACGGCTGGATGCCTTTTTTGGAATTTCGTATCTAAGAAATACTGCACCCAGTCTGATCTTTGTGGCGAGTTGTCAGGGGGGGGACAGCGATTAATCCATTTTGCACTTCTAATTGTTGAAGCACATTTTCTTTGTGGGATCATATGGTCGTCTGCAGGAATATTTCAGCGCTGCTGCTGGTCTTGGAAAGACATCTCATCTGTGAATGTCGAAGCCCCAGTCCTCCTTTCTTTTTTCTTCTCGAAGACTAATTCATTTATGCACATGAACATATTTTACAGGCACCATACACCATAAATGCTCTTGACTTTCATCCAACTGCTTATGTTGGCTGTCATTTAGTTCTTTTATAACCCAGACTTTCTTGCTAGAAGACAGTAGCATGTACACCCAGGACCAGACCTTCCTGGCAGTACAGGTAAAGGAACAAAATCAGATAGAATTAGATTTTTCAGTCATTCTTTGGTGTGAGAAATGAGTCCTCAAGCTGAATTTTTGGGCGGTGGAGCTGCCATACAGCAACCTAATACACTGACACACATTACACCTACAGGACGTTTCAGACGTCCCATTCTAAATCCTTTGCCATTAATTTGAGGTTTCAGCTTCCACTCTTCTGGGAAATCTTTCTGCAGGAGTGCGTATAGCACACGTGTCAAACTCTGGCCCTCAGTATCATGAGATTTGGCCTGCGAGGGCTGCGGCAGTCACAGGCGTTACCTTTAAATCTTGCTGCCCAGTTCTGCTTAGTCCCTGAGAGGCTACCTAACAAGTGTGCCTGGTGGCCATATTATATTGCCAGATTGCAGCCTGGCGAGATTGTGGGAGAGGGCTTTAATGTAAAACCTCACCCTTGTGATGATGTAGTAGGGATGTACTTCACCGAGTGGTTGGCAAATGCAACTGACGACCAGGCTGAGCTGACTGCAGCAGGATGACGTCAAGCCGGCTCAGTCCGCCAGTGACTGTGAAAAACGACTGCGTGAGGTAAAGGATTCAGAAAACCCCATCCCATCATGGAAATGGCATGCTGCATTAAAGAGGACCAACCACATATTTTGGCTTTCCCTGGAGTCTAAAATACCTCAGGGCTGACCGATTGAAGTGGACCAAAATCCCCCCCCCCCCCCCGGTTTGTTGGCAAACCTGATTTGACTGCTGATCCAACAACGCATGTGTGCACCATGGCTGCACTCCACTTTACCTTTAGCCGGCACGTGCCCACTCCAGGCATTTGTGAATGGCCGGTGCGGACACACCCCCAGCTTCAGCATAGCAGGGAATGCGGCCAACGCAGAACTTGGATCACTTCAAGAGCTCTCAATAGCTAAGAAAGGCTGAATAGGGCAGAGCACACCGATTGCTCGTTAGATAGACATTTTTTCAATAAATTTGATGGTTGGCCGACTTTAAGTTTTTAATTTTTGCCCACTGAGTTTGACACCCCTGGTTTATTGGAATGATTTCCCATTCACCCAAAAGGGCCTTTGAGAAGTCAGAAACTGATGCTGGATGAGAGGGCATGGCTTTATTGCAAAGTTCATGGATTGGGTTAAGGTCAGGGGTTAATTTCTCTCCCAACTATACTTTTATGGAGCTTAGTCTGTGCATTGGGGTGTGCCTAGTCTTGCTGGGATAAAAATGAATATTTCCCTAATTGTTCTAACACATTTGTAAGCATACTTTATTAAGATTTAAGATTTTCCTTTACTAGAACTAAGTAGGCCCACTCAAGCCTTTACAGTTTATACTGCCTTTACCTGGCCTCTTATATATAGCTACTAAAGCCATGTCTGTATGCCTGATCTCTAACTCCCCAACATCTTA